>CM059254.1:16122000-20922000 GCA_030347555.1 Lablab purpureus
TATAAGCAAAGAGACTTAGTTGCGATTCAGTGATGAAGATGTGGTAAAAGATCTAAAGCACTGATGAAGATACGTGATTAGAGATCGAGAAAGCTGGGATAATCGAGGAACGTGAAGGATAGACATCGAGACATTTGGGGTATTTCCACGTCATTCTTGTAAAAGGAAAAAATATGTGTATAAGAATTTAAGAGTGGGGAACGTGGGGAAAACCGTTTTTGACGGTTATTTGTAATGAGATAGTATAAATAGACAGGGCGGGGAACATAATAGAGGTTAGACTTTTGTAAGTGAAAGTCAGAGAGCAAACGAGAGCAGAAATGGCGAAGCACTGCATAGTTCTAACGTTTTTAGCCTATGTTTTAGATTTCTTGCATTTGTGTTGGTTCTATCCCTCGTAATTAATAAAATTACTCCTTCCACACTCATTTATTGCCTTTCTTTACATTTACTACACTTGGTAATAGGTTAGGATTGTTTATTTTCGCCATTAACGTTATTTAAGTTTTCTGCAAGTTCTTCAATTAAAAACCAAAAAGAAATTAAAAAGGAGGATTGTAAGTGATAATCACTGCTAGCCTAAAAAGTAATCTACAAATCATATTTGTGAGTAGGTGATTAAACGTTAAGTTGACGTTCGATTCTATCGAACAAAAAATCATCAAAAACAATAAGTTTGAGAGAAAATAGTTTAAAATTGATAGAAGGATAAATACTTTAATTAAACTAAGTTTTGTAAAGTTATAAATAGAAAAGTAAATATTTCAGTTTTTTTAATTTTTTTATAAACGTTGGTCTCTTTCAATCCATATTCTCTAACTTTTGTATAAGATTTCGAAGTTTTTTTTTTCTCCATTCTTTTCTTGTTTCCAGGCCCGTGATTTGATGGTGTTATATAACTAGACAAAGCTTAGGTTAATTGGTGAAAGTTTCGATAAGAGTAAACTTAGTTAGTTGTTAATTGTGGACTTTGGAAGTGTGACTTGCAAGCGCTAGTTTTAAATATTAGTTTGAAGAGAAACGAAGCTATCTTCTCAAGGTATTTGTTTGTTGGGTTTTGTTTTCAGAAAGCTATTGGGGAAGTTTTTTACATATTTTAAGGTTTTTTATTTTATTTAAAGTATTATTCATTTCAAAAGTTAATTCTACATAAGGAAAGTTAATTTGAGTATTTGTTCATAGAATTGGAGATTCTAAGAAGAAAGAAATTAAAAATAAAAATGTTAGAGATTTATTAATGTTTGGAAAAATCTAAATTTATAATATATAGGTTGTCTTCCTTTTAAATTAATTTATGCAAATAAAATGTTGTTTTGAATGTTAATATTTTTAAAATAGTTGTTTTAAAAAAAGTACATTTGTGTTAAATTGAATAAAGTTTATGTGTGTTGATATCTACATATATGACTTAATCAATTATATGATATTAAAACAAGATTTAAGCACTGACATTGAATGTCAATATAAAGATTTATTCAACTTGTTGCTTAGAACTTAAGTATCCAAGTGATAGTTTAAGAGAGAGAAAGAGAAAGTAATACAATTCTTGTTGGATCAAGGTTTACAATTAAATTAAAAGTTATAATCATTAATTGGTGTACAATTCTTTCTATTTTAGAGAGAGTTCAAATGTTACAATTCAATTATGACTTGACTCAGATGACCTCTACAACAATGTATTGCTTAAGTGACAAAGTATGCTACTCAAAAAAGTAAGATCATAACTTGAATAAGGAAAAATTAATATAAATTCTCTTTTCAATAAAAGAATGTCAATTAAATAAGAGTATCTCAATAAAGTGATATTCTTCCATATCAAAACTTATATAGATATATATTATAATTATTTTATCATAATGATTTCAATTATTATTATGAAATGAAATGAATGAAATTGGGTGATTTTGAATTGATATGTGTGGTGATTGATTAGTTTAAGAAAGTGTAGATACCTAATATGATATGACCTAGTTTAAATTTTATGTATTAAATAATAGAGTCATTGCTAAAAGATATAAAAAAATTATTGATATTCTTAATTATGTAAATTAAAATATTAGGATAATGAAAAATAATGAACTACCTTAATTACATGAGTTAGTATTGAAAATTTTAGTAAATTTTTGTTATAATTATCGTGTTATTATATGATAAATGAATCTATGCTATTCCAGATAGCCGAATAAAATTCTAGTCTTTTTTTTTAAACTTGTTTCATATGTGAAACTTTGAATATGGAGTATTAAAAAGATATTTTTGTTATCTCAATAAACTTACTTTAATACTACCTAGGTACAAAATATCAAATTACATTAAAAAATCAACTTAAAAATAAATACTAACATTATTTAGTTGGTTTATATATATATTATATATATATATAACACAAAAAAATTATCTGAAAATAATATTAGAGATAGAAATTATATTTTAAATTTTATGTACAGTAATTTTTAATTTGCCTTTTAATATTTTATTTCATTTTAGATTTAAATATATTTTTATTCGTCATAATTATCTTAATTTTAGCTTGTTTTTGCAAAAGAAATTCTAAGTTTTCTTATGTGTAATTTTCGTGTGTTTTTCTTTTATTTTTTTCATCACTTTTAATTCAGAATTTTTGTAAGAGAGAGTAGATACAAATATTAAAAAGAAAACATTGGAAAATTACGAAGACAAAAAAATGCATAGATAAAATTAAAATTGGTAGAATTAAGAAATTTAAAATATATTTAAATCTTTATTTTATTGTAGTTTAGTTTTGTATGAAAGAAGAGTAACACGATATAGCTTCTCTAAAAAAAATTCTACAACTGAAAGAATAGTGAAATTAGATGTAATTATAAAATGTTAAATAGTACATGAAAAATAATTAAAAAGAAATTGGTTCCCAATTATTTTGATGAAGCTCCACCACTTATTAAATGCATACAAGTTTACTGACAAAAAAAATATCCACTTTCGTCGAGTTAAAACAACTTTTCTTTATAACGAACACTGCAGTGAATCTTTGAGGAAGGTTTTAGATATAGTCATTCATCCAATGGGCAATGCGTTTGCATGGCTCCCCTAACAACTTTTTCCTAGAAGTTGGGCCTTAGGCTTCAGGTTGTGTTGAGGTGTGGGGCTGTTGGGCTTCTAGTCCAATTAATGGAAGGGTGTGGGATTGATGAGGTGGACAGCAGGGAGTCATTGGATTAGGAGATTTAATGGAATCTAATGGTGTTAATGTGACTTTGGGAAGAAGGTTGTGTGTTTGTTGTGATGTGATGTTAGTGAATCATCCACTTTTCAATAGATTAGATATATTAATGATGTAAAAAGTAGGATGCTAATGTGTTGTGTTGGATCAGGTGTGGGTATTAGTTATTTGTTACTTCTTCTGTTTTATTATTTATTTCGTTATTCGTTAGATATATGTAAAAAATATATGCGTGAATCTTTTTTATATTTGTAGATATATGTGAATATCTACAGATTTTTTAATTTTTTAATTTATTTTTATTTTAAAATAAGATTATTTAAAATATAAATTTAAATAAAAAATAATTTTAAAATATATTTAAATAAAATTTCATAATAAAATATTTGTTCAATTAAATTTAATTTTTTTAAAAAAATTAAATAAATAAGAACATAAAGTATAAATTTTAAAAAGTTAATTTTTTAATTTAAATCTTCATGAAACACCAAGAAGCTTCTTCAAATCTAACAAATAAGTCTTGTTTTAACCATTCTAATGGTACCAAATAAGAATAATTTTTGTAATATTTTCTTTCAATTTATAATTAAACAATTTTTATAAAATTCATTAAGATTTTGAAATACTTTATAATATTCTAATCTACCATTTATAAAACATATATTCTATTGTTTATACTATATGAAACATCTCATAATGATTGGATGAAATAATAAAATTACAGAGCATCTCTAAATGCTCTTTATTAGACAAATATTTATTAAACCTCCAATTAATTGTATTATTTACCAGGATGATTATAACAAAAGTCTAGTTGTAATGCTTATGAATTCACGAGGAAGTCCTTTAAGTTAATAATCAGTAATTTTGTACAATAGGACAACAACCTTTGAAGGTATGACTAAAAACATAGAAAACATGAAAATTTTCTAATACTTGTCCACACAAAGGAGAAAGAAACTTGGAACCATGGAAGAAGCTCATGTTACTCCAATGATCACATATTGAAAATCCCTATAAAAGGATAAACTTAGTTGTCTACAAGAACTAACACAATCACACAATTCATACAAAATATTTCATAAAAATTATCTAAAGACAAACAATGTAAAAGATAAGTTGTCTACTTAATTTTCTAGTATTTGAGATAATAGAATTATAATATACTACACCAAGTGAAGTTAATATCTCTTTAAACAACATTTTATTTGTGAATGCTCTCCACAAGAATCTTCATGTATTTTTTTCAAACATCTGTTGTCTCTAGAAGTGAGTGAAAAACTAAATAACAATTCTTAATCTTAAGAGGAGATTAAGAAGGTTTTTCTAGAGTAACATTTTATAGTCTTGTAAAGTGAGAGTTAAAAGTAATTTGATTATAATGGAATTCCTCAAGAGTTTTTTGAAAGAACTAGACATAGATTAAATTGAGTGAACCTATATAAATAAGTGTGACTTTACTTTTCTATATACATGTAAATTGCCTATCCTATGTATAACATTTTTACTTAGTTATTGTTAAACATGTTTTCAAAACATGGATGCTCTTTCAAATTATCTACTAGGACTTGTTTTTTCTTTCCAAAAGTTTTGCAAAATAGTTTCAAAATATATTCAACTCTCTTATAAATTCAACCTACTATTTCAATGTGATAGAGAGATTGGGGTTTAGCTAGCCTATTTTGGTTACATTCGGGGCTTGTGATTGGTAGGGACGATCCTTGTAGTGTACTATAGGATGTAATACACGGGGACTTGACATAGGTTGATATTGGGAATGAGGAAAGATGGTTTAGGAATTGAGAATGATTTAAAGTAATTTAGGAATTAGGTGAAGGTAACATCTCAGAAGGGAAAAAAGATTATATAGAGTCTAATATGGTAGGCAAAAGGTAAGATAAGGGAAAGGTTGTGTTAAAATACTGATGATTTCAGTGTTAGATTAATAGGGCAGGTAAAACAAACCAAGAGCGGAGTGAATTGGTTCTTAATGAATGTCAATTTATCAAACACTTCATATGCATCAATTAACAACAATTCATTAATCAAGATCAACCAAGAATTTTTGAACAAACAACCACACTAAAAAAACAGATTTAGAAACTTTTTTTTTGCTACAGATTTTTTTTTAAGAAAAAAAAATAGATTCATGTTTTTTATGTTCTAGACTTAAATACATCATGTTTGAAACCTTAGAGCTTTGATACCAAATGATGAATGCCTAGGAGGCATTACATGTGCTGTAGTATCTATCAAACATGTGTAAAAGCATATCGAATCAAAATAGCATGTATAATTATAAGGAAGAACATGAAATCAGAATTTTCCCCAAATGTTAGGGTTCAAATTTGGCCCACACTTAGAGATTGCAAAACAATTCAATTCAACCGATTAAAAACAAGAACATATGCATAGAAAACCATAGAATGAGTTTAATTGAATTTTGATCGATGAACATGGATGGAAATGATACATGAATGGTGCAGCCATGAAAGGAAACCAAGAACAAATAAAAGGAAAAGATGAACAAGACGAGAAGATGAAGAACATGCCACTTTCATAAAGAAAGATAAGTGTACAAGGACAATCACCACTTGAATTATGGAAAACTCAAGATAAGATTCTAGGAATGAGGCTTTTCTCTTGAACTTCAAAGAGAATTAGCTCTTACTCTCAATTAATCTTCAAAGTTATGTTACAAATGAGACTCACACCCTTATGTAAAGAGGGGAAAACGAAAATGAATGCACATGGGTGGAATTCTAAAAGGTTAGGCCATGTTTGGAATATGCTCCAAAGCTTCCTAAACAAGACCCTTGTTTTTTTACTATCCATGTGTCCAAACAACTAGCCTCTTATTTCTATTTCAAAGAAAGACACTAAACTAACTCTATTTTATTTACAAGGAAATGACAAGAGCTATTAATATTTTTATTCTCTTCTTCAAGCTTCTTGTACATTCTTCTTGTTTTTCTTCCTTCCTTTTGTTCAAAATTCTTTGTAAAATTTTCTTTCATATTTTCCTTTTCTTATTTTCTTGTGGTGACTCCTCCTTGCATTGGTTGAAGTTCTTCATGAAATGAGATCACATCATTCTCCCCCTCTTGAAAAGAATTCGTCCTCGAATTTTGGGGTACCTACATCACACAAAGATAAGTCACTCACATTGAATCTATTGTTATTATTTAATGTACCTCCCAAAGAAAGGATTACAAGTATTATGTTGCAAGAAAAAAAAATTACTAATAGTATTTACATACTTGTTTACCTTTTCGTATTCCTAGATCAAATACAAGCCAATGCATTCTCAAAGTTATGACATATTTTTCAAAATCTATTAATTTTTCTAAACTTCTATTATTTTTACTTAAAAATATTCATTTGAATTATAAAGGATGAAGTTTCTATGCAAACAATTTGCACAACAATAAAAGCATGTAATTTGTCCATAAAGATTAGCACACATGGTAGAATGTCCATTCAAGTCATTATAATCATATATAAAAATATTAGAAACATTTCTATAATCATTTTCTTCCATGTTTATGCTTTTATCTTCTATGATCTCCTCTTCCTCTCCCCATTATTTTTGCCATTGTTCTTTAATATACAAGTCTTCCCTAGGCAATAAAACAAAAGAAGACAACTTAGTATTTTTTTTAAAGAAGAATTAGAATGAAGAATTGAAGGAGAAAAAGAGTTCAAAGTTGTGCAATCCCCCTTTAAGGATTCATTCTCAATCATGTCTGAAGGGGATGTTATAAGAGACTCTTCCTCTTCTCTAACTTTTTCTAGCCTTTTCTTTTCTTCTTTTTCTTCTCTTTCTTTCTCCTCTTTTTCTTTTATTTCTTTCTCCTCTTTTTCTCTTCTTTCTTTCTCCTCTTTTTCTTTTATTTCTTTCTCCTCTTTTTCTCTTCTTTCTTTCTCCTCTTTTTCTTTTCTTTCTTTCTCCTCTTTTTCTTTTCTTTCTTTTTCTCTCAATTCTTTCTTTTCTCTCTTTCTCAATTCTTTGTAATAATCCTCCAAATCATGCTCACTTATTGGTTTTCCATTAGGACATTCATGATAAGTATGTCCATATCCTTCACATGTGGAGCATATAATAGAACTAGTTTTAATCTTGGAGCTTGCTTTCTCTTTATATTTATGCTCCTTATCTCCATACTTTTCACAATCTTTTGCAATGTAGGAAGAATTTCTTGAGTACATTTTCCTATAAGAAGGAACAAACCTATCTCTCATACACATTTGAAGATCATGCCATGAAGTAATGGCTAACCTCCTACCACTAAGAACTTCTTTTTTTATTTGGTTCCACCACACTAAACATATTGTTCAAATTCAAGAGTAATAAGTTGTACTTGAATTAAATCTTCAAAAGCATACACACTTAAATTTTGCTCAACTTTTGTTTCCCATTCAAAATATAAATCGGGATTACTATCCCTAAGAAATTTAGGGAATTTCACATTGCTTTTATTGAGCCTTTCTTGGTACATGTCTCTTCCTCCTCTTCTTGCTCTATGTGTATGGTAATGATATTCATTTGATCCATCATTTTCAACTTGAGGAGTTCTTCTTCTTTCTCTTTCTCCATCATATGCTTGCAAGTTGAGTTGGGTTACTTGCCTTGTAAGTTCTTCTACCTTTGCATAAATTTTTGCATACCTTGAAGACATTGTAGGAGAATTTACTTGGCTAGACACAAAAGAAAATTAACAAACAACAACTATCAAAGAGAATTTGGTTAGATGAGTTAGGTAAAAGAAAACAATTATATGAGCTCTCAATTTTTTTAAGTGTATTTTGCTCTCAATCTCATAAAATTCCTCTCAACTCTCTAAAGTGCTTCTCTCACTTGCAGCAATTACCTCTTGAAATGCTCAAGATGGTTCTTCAATTCAAAAAAATCCACGTAGTTATCAATTCAAGTGAAAGATGAAATGATTGGCCAAAGCATTTAGAATTTCAAGAAAATTATGACAACTTCAAGACAAAACTTTAGGAATTTTATAGAATAAAACTAGAAAGGGTAAAAGTAAGAAATGGACACAAATGAGTAATTATAATATGACAATTTGGAACAAATTAAAACAAGAAAAACACCAAAGAAAATTTGAAAGATTACTCAACAAAATTTAGACTAATTCCTAATCAAAATCACTCATGAAAAGAAGTTCAATACTGCCACAATGTTAGGATTAATTTGCCAAACCAATTATCAAACATTTAACAATATATCCAGGCCAGGATTAAGAATTTTCTCATATACTTAGAAGCACATAAGTCTTGGCCTTATGTTTTTAATTTTCAGCCATGTATATTTTTTTACTTTGTTTGTGCTTTTGTGATCCAATGCCTAAACACAATTATCAAAATTTGATCTCACAAAGTTTGAACAGTTAACCCCTATGTTTGGAGCCAATTGATCAATTCAATTCACAAGAAATCTCAAAAAGAAATTTAGACTAAACTAAATCAAGTAACACTAGAATTTGATGTAAAGAAAACTTAACAAACATATTACTCAAAACAATAAAAGGATGACTCAAACTAGTGGCAACCAAAGACTAATGAATGCCATTTTATCAAACACTTCATATGCATCAATTAACAACAATTCATTAATCAAGATTAACCAAGAATTTTTTAACAAACAACCACACTAAAAAAAATAGATTTAGAAACTTTTTTTTTTGCTGCAGATTTTTTTTTCAGAAAAAAAAAAAACAGATTCATGTTCTTGATGTTCTAGACTCAAATACATCATGTTTGAAACCTTAGAGCTTTGATACCAAATGATGAATGCTTAGGAGGCATTACATGTGTTGTAGGATCTAGCAAACATGTGTAAAAGCATATGGAATCAAAATAGCATGTATAATTGCAAGGAAGAACATGAAATCAGAATTTTCCCCAAATGTTAGGGTTCAAATTCGGCCCACACTTAGAATTGCAAAACAATTCAATTCAACCGATTAAAAATAAGAACATATGCATAGGAAGCCATAGAAGAAGTTTAATTGAATTTTAATCGGTGAAAATGGATGGAAATGATACATGAATGGTGCAGCTATGAAAGGAAACCAAGAACAAATAAAAGGAAAAGATGAACAAGACAAGAAGATGAAGAACACGCCACTTTCATAAAGAAAGATAAGTGCACAAGGACAATCACCACTTGAATTATGGAAAACTCAAGATAAGATTCTAGGAATGAGGCTTACCTCTTGAACTTCAAAGAGAATTAGCTCTTGCTCTCAATTAATCTTCAAAGTTATGTTACAAATGAGACGCACACCCTTATATAAAGAGGGGAAAACGAAAATGCATGCACATGGGTGGAATTCTAAAAGGTTAGGCCATGTTTGGAAGATGTTCCAAAGCTTCCCAAACAAGGCCCTTGTTTTTTATACTATCCATGTGTCCAAATAACTAGCCTCTTATTTCTATTTCAAAGAAAGACACTAAACTAACTCTATTTTTATTTACAAGGAAATGACAAGAGCTATTAATATTTTTATTCTCTTCTTCAAGCTTCTTGTACATTCTCCTTGTTTTTCTTCCTTCCTTTTCTTCAAAATTCTTTGTAAACTTTTCTTTCATATTTTCATTTTCTTATTTTCTTGTGGTGACTCCTCCTTGCATGGGTTGAAGTTCTTCATGAAATGAGATCACATCAATCTCTCTAGATTATTTTTCAAAGCTCAGACCCCTTATGTATTTATAGGCAAAGAGGGACACAATGTTCTGTAGAATATGAAAAGGTTTTCTTAAAGACATTTAGAATAATCGATTATTGCTTAAGATAATTGATTATTCCAGAGAGAAAATTGATTTCACAAAACAACGTGAGATAATCGATTATTGTTTGGTATAATCGATTATATCACTTATGATAATTGATTATTGCTCGAGATAATTGATTATTTCAACGTTAAATTCTTTTTACAAAAAACAAAAGACTTTCTCAAAGTTTAAAGAAGAGTTGTGTGCATGTTATGATCTTCAACATGATTCTTAACTATTACAATCAAACATATACACAAAATACAAGTTTAAAGCTTTCACAAGACTTCAAGACTTCAATTGTGAATGTCCATCTTCTTCTTTTAGAGTCATCATCATCAAAACATTTATTCTTTAGATATTTCTAAATATCTTTTTTCATCTTTAGATTAACATTTTGTTTCCTCTAGCTAACAAATAGCATAGGGTAGCTTGTGATAGTGGTGAGTCGTAAAAAAGATGGAGTAGGGAGACATACATGACCACTTGCAGACCTATGATGTAGAGGTAGTTGTAGTTCATAAGCAATTAACCCAACATGATGTCAAATCAGGAATGGTTTGAAATACTAGTGGCTTAACTATGCCTAATGAAACCAAATCTTCCATGAATAATAGCCCATAGAGAAGTGATTATGAAAGCCTAAATTTGTGTATTTTATCAACAAAATTTTCCTTTGATAATTCTAAAAGCATAGACCAACATATATTTGGTTACATAAATTAAGTTTCATAGAATTTGTTTTCCATTTTTATTATAAATGGTAGCATTTACTAAAATAGTTTGAGTACTTTGTTTGAAGTGTAGCCATGGTATTGTGAAAAGGGAAGGGTGTAAGAAACTTTGTGTTGATGGTAATCAAAGTTGTACTTCAATCATATGTTATGTACAAATCCATCTATACATAATCATATAGAAGTTACCTACGAAAAATGTCGTATAAATTTACCTATGGATTAGAAGAATTTGTATGAAATTGTTAGCTATGAGAGATTTACCCACAAATGTTTAGATAATCTACATGCGACTTCGTTTTACTGATGGATTTGGTTGTAGGCAATCTCGATTTTTCTTGTAATGTCATTTCTCATGGTATCGACCTCATTTCTCCATTTCTTACAAGATCTTATAAATGATAGATTTTATGTTTAAAATCTTTTCCACTAAATATACATAAGTATACATCATCTATCTAAAAGCCTTTACTACCAAAAAATAAATATTTAGCGTTAACCAAAAATCGACACTAACAAGTAAAAGTTGGCACCAATTAGCCAATGACATCAGATTTACATGCAGCAATTCTAAAACCATGAACGCCAATACATTAGTGTCAACATTTTAAGGTCTTATGTTGCACATGCAGCGAATTTTAAAACCATAGACGCTATTTCATTAACGTCAACTTTGAAGGTCGACTCTAGTAGTGTTGACTAAGCCAACACTGATTAATCACTAATTTTTAAATTGATTTTAATTAGAAGTTTAGTGTTAAACAAGTTGATGCTAATATGCTTTTATTTAAAATTTATTTAATTTAGCGCCACCTAACTGATGTTAAATAATATATATTTTTAAGATTAATTTAATCTGTACCAATATAGTTGACGTTAGTGATATTAATTAAAAAAAAATTTCTTGTAAAGCGTCTTTATTGTCGTCTTAAAAAATAAGTGTGGTTGAAAAAAATAAATGTGTTTGAAAGAGATAATTATGAATGAAAGACATGAGTATGAAAAAAAAATTATATATAAAAAAATGAGAGAGAAAAATTATGACCTAATTGATAAAATCATTCTCAAAAGAATTATGAAATTTTTTTCATCCCTAAATATAGACATTTAGATTAAGAATAGTTTATAATTTTTACTCTATGTCATAATAACATATAAATAAAGTTAATACTAGTTAAGCTAACACTAACTTAAATACATATAAAAATATATTATATTAATATTGATGTAATTGACTTTAATGTAAATAAAAAAATAAAATAAATAAAATTAGTCTAATTAATATAAATATTAAAAATAAATAAAATTAATGTTAACTAAGTCCACATTAAATCCAATATAAACAAATTACTATTTAAAAAAATTAAAAATATATATAATTGACTTTGAATTTACCAAACTGGTAATGTGTAACCTTAAGTAGGTGCTACTACTTCTTTACAGAGCTAATTTGTCATATTTTTATAGTAAGTGACTTAATCGATAAAGCTAATTTGTAATATCTTTATAGTAAGTGACTTAATCGATGTAGACGTTTTATATAACGTAAAATTAAATCTAAAAATAATTTTATGTTTTTTAATTTAAAAAAAATGACCTTTTAAATTACATTATAGTCGATTTAAGTGGCTCTAACAGGATCATATTTCGGTCGATACTGTTATTGTGAAAGTTAATTTAATATTTTTATTTATATATATAATATAAAGAGTTAAGCCAAGTTTTGATAGGCACTAATTTAGTAATTTGGATGCAGTATAAAGTCCACTTTAGCTCAAGGAAAATTATTCTCAACTAATTCCACCTTACAGCTAAAAGCATTGCTCATTATACTTCTTAATGGTGCAATATGTGGACTCCAAAAAAGCACAGCTAGAATATGTGGACTCCAAAAAAGCACAGCTAGCGATTGCGTGATTCGCTGGTATCCTACGGACAGACTATGGTGGCAAAGTGGGTTCGGCGGGTCGGCTTGTCAACTCGATAGTATATGGATGGAGCAGGTTAGCATTTTGAATCCGCTAACCTGTATCAAACTGGTCCGTCTAACCCGCAAATCCGTCGAGTCACAAGTGGGACAGGACGGGTGATCCGTGAAAAAAAATATATTGTACTTTTAAGATGTCATGTCACTATATACATCTTTAATATATTGTTGTAATTACAAAAATTCATTTAAATTGGACACAAACAAAATAGTTGTAAAAAAAAGTTCAATTTAAAACCAAAAATCCAAAAATAAAATAAAAAACAAAAAAAATAAATTTTAAAAAAAATGCAAAACAAAAAAAATAAGTGGGTCAACCCACTTTATGACGAAACGGATTAAAAATTTTGGTCCATATCACTATAACGGACCGGACTGACCCAGCTCGTTTTTTGCGACCTCACGACGGGCAGACATAATCAGACCATAGTTAGGATCCTCATTTCAGACTGCATACAGAATCAACTTCACATCCTTATACCATCAACTCATTCATTTCCTCAAAGATTTGAACTTCATCGTTACTTCCTAAGCAAAAAAGTTCAAAATGGTATTAGGTGGCCCTGTTGCATCATTACCACAGCTCATAATCAGGTATAATTAATTCATTCTTTCTCATAAATTTTAAAATTTAAATATATCTTATGCAGACATTGATTCATATCATGATCATTCTTCTTTTTATTGATAATATGAACATTTAAATAAAATTAGAAGCATATGCCTAGGCCTTTTAAATTTAAATAAAATATTTAATTTCACAATCTTAATTTAAAAAATTAAAAATATAGGTAAATAACTAACATGTATCTCCCTTGTGAAAAAAAATAATTTTAAGATATTTTATCTACACTCGATATGCACCGAACACTAAACCCTTTTATATCACACATCATACATATTTACATAATAAGTTCTTAGATAGTTTGAGGAAGCTTCCTTGTAATTTCTCATGTACTTTATGTTAGAACTAACGCATTAAATTAATAGATATCGTGCCTACAAAGTTGAGGGTTCATATTTGTTTTTTGTGGAAATAATTAAAATATAATCTATCTTACAACAGATATTATCATATATTCACCAAATAGAATATCTTAGATAGTGTATGATTAAGTAATGAAGAGATTTTTTTAGTTGTGCTGAGGAAAAAGAAAAATCACACAAAAATATTTGAGTATAATTTATATACTAGCAAAGAATTTCATCTATTGCAAATTAATTTTAGATTAAAATTTAATATAGTATAAAAAATTTCAAATTAAAAAAGAATTTCATCTTTTATTAATGGATTTTAAATTGAAATCTAATCAGATAAATACCAATTTTTTATATAAAATTAACCAAAAATTTATCATGGTAAAAAATTTACTATTGTAAAGATAATATCATTAATAATGCTTATCATTATTGTTATAGAAAATCAACAATTATATCTTTAAAAAAAATTCAACATTTCATCTATATGTTGCTTGTGACATTATGTAGTTATTTTGTTTTTACATACGACAATCTCCTATGTCAATATAATATAGTACATCAAAGTTGCTCAATTTTTTATTATGAAGATGGAAGGATTAATGAGAAAGTTTCTTTCTAATTTCTATTTAATGTCAAAATGTCCACTTGAATGACAATTGATTCAGTGTCCAACTCAATATCACTTTTCAAATGTAGTTTGTGTGAAAAATAAGAAAAACATAAGAAGAGACGATTGAAATGTGTTTTAAAAACTTTTCATAATTTCTCAAAATTCGTCTGAAGATGCAAGATTCGTCAAATAGTAGTTTGGACTAACAGATGAATGAATTCTATTAATCAGAGAATAATTTCACAAACAAATATTTTGTTAAAGATTATCCCCTTTTTAACGTTAAGCACAAGTGATAATATGTAATTTAAAGGAGATAAAGAGAGAGAGAAATTACTTAGATTTTTATACTAGTTCGTCTGAAACCACATATTACATCCAGTTCTTCAATCAACTTGATTGAATTTCACTAGCAGACTAATGCTGCAAACTACAAGTATTCTTTTAGCTCATAGTCACTTCTGGATAACCCATACAAGTATTCTTACTTACAAAGTCACTTCTGGCTCAATCAAGTATTTTTTCTTACAAAGTCACTACTAACTCAACAACAAAAGGTTTTAAAAGGGTTGTGATTTCAAGTCACAAAACTTTTTATCTAGTCTAGAAGATCTACATATGAAAGACGAAAAGATTAAACAATTTTTCTTCTAAAGAGAGCTTTGAAACACTAGTAGTGTTCTTCTAAAATTAAGAGAAGAGATTTGAGCAAGCACAACTTTTAAGAGCAAGTTTTTCTTAACTTGTTTCTATATCTCTTCAAGATGAACTTGATCCCTTATATAGTGCATCCGCAAGTAGCTGTTAGAGATCCGTTCTAACATCTTCAACTTTGGGTTGAGGTTTGAACACTTTTTCTTGTTGCATCTGATGAGGGTTTCACATAGATGCATTAAATGCACTCCTTCATGTATAAATGTTTGCTTCTTATTTTTACATAAGACCTGATAGTTTGTTGCATTTATCCTACATTGGACAATGAAATTTATTTCTTTTATGAAAACAACACTTCCATATATGGTAGGTGTACTTTGAGAGTTGACAAAACTCAGGCACATCAGGAATTTTGTGAAGAAAACAACTTTTACTTTTCATGAGAAAGGGCGTTGTGATGGGACGTGAGAACCGCCTAAGTACTTTATCATCAGACTGTTGAGAAAAATGTTTCTGAAAATTAAGGAACATATTTTTTAATGTTAGTCAAGATAACATGTATATCATCTGATGATTTATCATATGATGATTGTTTGAGGTATCCTCTGACTGACGATACATGCATGATCTGATGAAAGACAGTTTTTTGTGATTCCTTCGTCTGACAGGTTTCATCATCCGTCAAGACTTATCATCTATTAAGACTTATCATTTGTTAAGACTCTTCGTTTGTCAAGACTTAACATTAATTGTTTTTTAGCATTAATTTAAAATAATGGAATGTTGGACTTTTCCCTAACAATCTCCCGTGTTTTGATTGATGCTTAAAACAATTTATGTTTAAAAGAGAAGGGTTTTCGAAAGGTTCATCAGATCAATTTTTTGTAAGATAGACTTTTAAAAAACTCTTTTATCAGATAATGCATAAAGCAAATAGGCATAAACAGTTTGATAAGCTATCGAACTTGAGGAACACAACTCTAAGACTTAATTTTATTCATCTAGACATATATCAATATGATATAATCTGATGTTGAAACAAGAGTACATTATACACAGTCTTAGATGGACTTTTTACAAAGGATCAAACTTTATACTTAGTCTGTTTATACAATGAAAGAATTTATAAAAGATAAGAATAAAACAATACAAAAAATGAACAAACTTTTGTTCTCCCCCTAAACCGATGATCTTGATCTTCCCATCTTCAACTTTAGATCTTCTTGATCTCCCCCTGATCAGAAGATACATTAGCCTTTTTCTTGTTCTTTGTCTTCTTCTTCTTCTTTTCCTTTTTCCTGTTTTATACTCCTCCTTTGATTTAAGCAACAACAAACAAGGGGCTTCCTAGTCCAATTCTTCCAAATCATCATCCCTTGGACCTAACCCAAGTAGAAAACGTGTATAAGCTTTCCACTTTGTAGATTCTCAAATTGCAACCTGTTGTGCATCAAGGACATCTTTGACAGCGTCAAGCTCAGCCTTCAGACGTAGGTTTTCAGACTCTAAAGAGGAGGACAAGGCTTCCATTGGCTAAGGATAGAAGATAAACTCAAACTAAGGGAGTGAGACGATGAAGGTCACCTGCATTTATGTTGGGTAAAGGAAGGTCTTGCGAGATTGACACAAGCTTGCTTGAGTACGGAGGAAAGAGATATCTATGTAAGGCACGCGAGGGAGAGGAAAGACAAAGTGAGCGACAACTTTCTATGAAGGGCTCAAACCAGACAACAAGGCAAACGAGTAGAAAAAACGTGCTAATTGTCCAAGTTCTCGAGTGGTAAAAGAAGACTTGTGCTTCTACTGGTATGCTTGAACCTTCATATGAGTGGATTAGAGAGGAGGACCTCGATCAACACATTTGTGTAGAGGTTCATGACAAAGCACCTCGTTACCTTTGTACAAACGAAAGGGAAGTTCAGTTTGAGTAGCGTCTGGGCAGAAGGAGAGGGTTGTAGACGCAGTGATGCATCCATGAATTGATCCATAACTGATGACCTTCTTTCCTTTTGTGTACCATTTGAGAACATGAGTCTTTTCATCATGCTCCCTTTCTAGAAAGTGAAAGAGCATCTCTCAATGGAACATGTCCTCTCGTTGAGACCAGAACTCGTAGTCTTTAGCCTCAACAAGGTTTAGGGGATCAACCTCGTATTCCATGAATAGACAATGACGGGTTGAGTCTCTGATCCATGGTGGGAAGAAGTGGCAGGTGAAGCCAACAGAAATCATCTCGTTGAGGGAGATGGAGTAGCCAAACGGAAACTCATTGTCGTTGTAAGCATGAGCTCTCTAAACTTTGGCATTTGTGGGGAATCGATGACGCAAACTCCAATAGGAGAAGATGGTGTTGGAACCATCTGGAAGGCGTCGAGGTGGGGGATGAGTAGGTTGCACTATGACAAAGAGTGGATCAACAAATGATCCCTCACTAGACGGGAAGAGCGTCATTGGGTTTGAGTTTGGATCATTATCAGATGAAAAAATGGATTCTTAAGAAATAAGACCCTTAACTCCGTGACAAGAAAACTTCAACAAATCAACACTTGCCATGATCGTTTGGATGTCTTCCCAAGTGACTATCATACCATAGTTTCTTTGACTAGCAATTTGCCATGGGTTGTTTCGAGATACATGGAAACCACCATCACCAATTATATTGGAGACGAACTGGGAGGGCTTATCATTGAGAAACCATGGGAATGGAGGTGGTGGTGGCATGGGAAACGCCTTATGAACCACAATCTCATGTGGAACATGAACCGTGATGGCTTTGCTAATTTCCTCGGTTGAATAAGCAGAAATAAGATCAACATCCATTGTGTCCGAGGGTACTATATCATCAGATGGAGGTGTTGGGGGAAGAAGTACTTCATCTTCAGCAAATGCAGTTGGAGCTCTTGGACTGTTGGAGCAGATAGAGCAAGAGCAAACACAACCTTGCTAACTTTGTCAACATTCATCAAAGTAGCTTCAGATGCACGCTCAGGTGCAGGCGTAGATGGTTGGGAGCATTTGAGACGCAAACCAGCGTCTGGTGAGACATCTTCATCACCATCTGTCACAATCACTAGAACAGAGACTTCAGTGAGAACCTTGGGAAGACTTGAGGAAGACGTGGCCTTAGCCATAATCTGATCGAGAGACACAACGTTTGAGTCTTCAAAGACTGTGTCAATGCTCTTATCACTAGACAGTTGAGCATACGTAGTTTCAGCCAAACTTAGACAAATAGCAGCTTCCGTCTGAATGGCAACATCCAGCATCTGACAAGTATTCTACCTCTGTTGTTGAGAGAGCTATGGATTTTTGCTTCTTGCTTGACCGGGAGATAAGACATGGACCAAGAAATTGACATGCTCCATTTGTGCTTTTTCTTTCAACTTTATCTCTAGTGTAGTCTGCATCCAAAAATCCCTCTAACCTAAAATCTTGATGTTTCTTATAAGACAAGCAAGGTTAGTGGACCCCATAAGGTACTTGAAGATCCTTTTAACATCCTTCATATGAGAGTCTTTAGGATCTGATTGGAATCTTTCACACATACAGACATTATGCATGATGTCAGGATGACTGCATGTAAAATAAAAGAGTGTGCTAATCATATCTCAATAGATCGTCTTATCTATTTTCTTACCATTTTTGTCTTTTGTAAGAGCTTCAGAAGTATGCATGAGTGTCTTCATAGGTTTTGCGTCTGACATGTTAAATTTCTTGAGCATTTATTTTATGTATTTCTCTTTATGGATGACTATGTCCTTTTATCTTTGTTGGATTTGTAGTCCGAGAAAGAAATTTAATTTACCCATCATGCTCATCTCAAATTCACCTTGCATTAACTTAGAGGAATCCTTACACAAAAATTGTTAGTAGGACCAAAAATTATATCATCAACATAAATTAGAACAATCATAAAATTGTTCTTGTGTTTTCAAGAGAGGTGTTGTTTCATCCTTTATTCTGTACAAATGAGGTATCTTGTTAATCTTCCTGCTATCTTTATCATTCCGCTGCACTTTAAGTTTGTAAACTTTATTATTAAGATAGTTAGAAGAAATCACTCTCTGTTGAGGTGATAAGTCACTGGATGTAGGATCTGCTTTGATCCGAACCAGTATAAATATTTTGTGTATTTTTTTATATCCTTACTCTCTTTACGTTCAGCTTATAATCTACTTATTTGTGTTATACTCTGATTTTTATAAAGCAAAACTTAAATTTATATTGAGATTTTTGTTAAACTATGTTTTAACAAGATTAAAATTGAAAAAATGTTTAAATTTTATTAAGAAACCAATTTCCCCCCCTTTCTTGGTTTGATTTTACCTGCTCTATTATTCTAACAAAACTGTTAGTAGAAACTTAATGTCTTGAATGCGATAATTATGTTGGAGGAAGAATTCTTAGTTCAGCCTTCGAGAAGAGATGCGCAACCTCAAATATTGAATAACAAATTTTACCCATACTTTAAGGTGATACCATAAACTATAGTACTAGATGACATACACATATTATGTCAAGATTGATAACAATCTATCACTATGATTTTGTTACCCCTTAGGATTGTTTAGGGGTCATAGATGAAACTCGTGTTCAAGTTAAGGTGTCAAGATTGGACACCCCTTATTTCATTAAAGAAAGGATTGGTCAACACAAAACGTATTTGTAGTTTGCAATTGCAACATGAAATTCACATATGTTCTAGAAGAGTGGGAAGGAACAAATCTTACATTTTATTCAAGAATATTAAAGTATGTTATAAACATCTAATTTCGTCCAAACACCCCTTTTGTGAAATTTCAATTAAAAATATATATATATGTAATTAATTAAATAAAATATATATAAATAATAACAATGATGATAAATAAAAAATTATGTTTTGAAAGATTTTTTTTATTATTATAGTATATATATATATATATATATGGTCTAAAATATATAATAAGTAATAATATAAAATAGTAAAGCTTTAAATATAAAAGTTAAAATTAAAAAAAAATAAGAATAAAATAATCATAAGCCTTCTCTCTCATCTTCTCCCACGCTTTCTTTTTCCTACACCACTGCACCCAAGCATCCCTCCAACCTGCTTTTCCTCCTCCGAATTCCGCAACCACAGCACGTGCCACAACACCTGGATCTCACTTCACGTTAGAGTCTACGACGACTCATCCTGGCTCCACCGCCACCCCGGCGACGCTCTCCCGCTTCGCACCGCCGACGGAACAAACGCCACCTCCGCCTCTCACCATGGAAGTGCAACTCGCGCCACCATCTACCGAAACTCCGGCAGCCACCTTTGGTTCCTCGCTTTCTCGGAAATATGCCTTCTCAGAAGGTTGAAACGGGTCACCAAGACACGGTCCATGATGTTTCGATGGTTTACTATGGTAAGAGGCTGGCAACAGCTTCATCAAATCACACAATTAAGATTATTGGAGTGAGCAACACGGCCTCTCAGCATCTAGCAACATTGACTGGTCGCCAGGGACCTGTTTGGCAAGTAGTGTGGGCTCACCTTAACTTTGGTTCTCTGCTTGCATCGTGTTCCTATGATGGCCGTGTCATTCTCTGGAAGGAGGTAACCAAAATGAATGGACTCAAGCTCACATGTTTGAGGAGCACAAATGATCTGTGAATTTTATTGCTTGGGCACCGCACGAGTTGGGTCTCTGCTCGGCTTGTGGCTCATCTGACGGGAACGTATCTATTTTCACTACAAGAGCAGATCATGGCTGGGACACTGCAGCGATTGATCGGGCTCACCCAGTTGGTGTCGCTTCTGTGTCATGAGCACCATCAATGGCACCTGGTGCCCTTGTTAGTACACGGTTGCTATGAAGCTCGGATACGGCTTCACCCAAGCTTCCGCACTTCGAACGCGTATCGGATACAGACACTCGACAGAAGCGTGAATGACATCCATCTTAATAAAAAAACGAAAATAAAGTAAATATATCAAGAATGAACAATCTATTCATTTCTTATTAAGAGAAAAGAGAAGAAAAAAATTAAGAAATGTGATTATCAATTTGAGAATAAAGAATAAAGAAAAACGAAAGAAAATGAGAGAATAAAAGAATTAATATGGTGGATCGTTAAATACATTAGTTGTTTCCGTCGTTACATGATCGGAGATGGATAGATCTTTTCATTGTTGCGGAGGTGGAATAAAAAAAAAAAAAGTTGCAGGTCTAATGCGGTGTGAAAGAAGAAAAAAGAACCTTTTGAAATGAAAAAAATGATAAATTTGATTTATTAGTAGTATTAATTCGTACATTTATGTTGTCTAATCACTGCACAATTCATTTAAATTACGTTGATATGATTACCTGCTTACTCTACTATATAATGCAAAATGTTGCTATGCCCTGTTCACGTTAGTGCACAAGCACAAGTACATACTACTACTCCCAATTGTTCACATCACCTATGAAGCTCAGATAGAGCTTCGACACTACACTTCCCTGCTTTGAACATATCGAACATGGATACTTGACAGAAATGTGCACGACACGATGTCCGACACATGGTTTTGGGTTGGACACGACCCAGCTCTTGGACCTATTAGAGATGACATGGTCCAACTCTTTGGACATGCGTGTCAACATAAATCCAGTGAATCCATCTTAATAAAAAAATAAAAATATATCAAGAAATCAGGAATAACCAGTCTATTCATTCCTTATTATGAGAAAAAGAAGTCAAACAAATTAAGAAGCGTAATTATAAATTCTAAAATAAAGAATAAAAAAAAACAAAAGAAAAGGAGAGAATAGAAGAACTAATACGGTGGATCGTTGAATACAATGGTTGTTTTCGTCGTTGCGTGATCGAAGGTGGAACAAAGAAGAAAAAAGAAAGTTGCAAGCCTAGTGTGGTGTGAAAGAAGGAAGAAGAATACCTTTTGAATTGAAAAAAATGGTAAATTTAATTTATTAGTAAACAAATTAAGAAGCGTGATTATAAATTCTAGAATAAAGAATAAAGAAAAACAAAAGAAAAAGAGAGAATAGAAGAACTAATACAGTGGATCGTTGAATACAATGGTTGTTTTCGTCATTGCGTGATCGGAGGTGGAACAAAGAAGAAAAAAGAAAGTTGCAAGTCTAGTGTGGTGTGAAAGAAGAAAGAATAATACCTTTTGAATTGAAAAAAATGGTAAATTTAATTTATTAGTAAACAAATTAAGAAGCGTGATTATAAATTCTAGAATAAAGAATAAAGAAAAACAAAAGAAAATAAAATAATAGAAGAACTAATACGGTAGATCGTTGAATACAATGGTTGTTTTCGTCGTTGCGTGATCGGAGGTGGAACAAAGAAGAAAAAAGAAAGTTATAAGTCTAGTGTGGTGTGAAAGAAGGAAGAAGAATACCTTTTGAATTGAAAAAAATGATAAATTTAATTTATTAGTAAACAAATTAAGAAGCATGATTATAAATTCTAGAATAAAGAATAAAAAAAAAACAAAAGAAAATGAGAGAATAGAAGAACTAATACGGTACCTTTTGAATTAAAAAAATGGTAAATTTAATTCATTAATAATATTAATTCATACATTCTACTATGTCCATCTCAGCGCACAAGTACATGCTGTTATTCACTTCCAGCAGCAATAAGTTATATATCTTTATTTGTATATTTCTATTTATATTTGTTTGAACATACATTCTGCAAATTTTTCAAACGTTACTGGATATTATATTTATATGTTTAATTTAAAATATATTTTTGTTTATTATTTATTTAAATTATAAACATAAAATGTTAATATTAAAAAAAGATAAATTAAACTTTTATTTTGAAAAAAATAATTTTTTAAAATAGTTTTTACAACTGTAATACTAATATTAAAATAACAACATAATATTAAATAACACAATAATTTAATAATATTTAAAAATATGTAATATACTATGCTATAATTAATTTTTTATTTGTGTCATTTTTTAATACTTTTATATTTAATTTATTTTTATTTCAGAAAATTAAGATAAATATAGATAATCAAGCTAGAGAACAAGAAGATGAAACAAAACCTTTATGGGAGGTATGTTTCAAAGTTAGAAAAGACTTCTGGTAGTGGAAATAATACGATCCAATGTAGTCTGTGTGATTTTTCATTCAATGGATCCTACACTCACGTAAGAGCTCATCTATTAAAATTTACTGGAGGAGGAGTTATAATTTGTCCAAAAGTAACTCTGTCAAAACTTGCTGAGCTTACAAAATTAGACAAAGAAACAACATTAAAAATGGAAAAATTGAAAAATAAGAAGGTCCCTCTACCACCTGTATCTAATGAAGGAAATAAGATAAACAATATTGTCAACCCAAAATGGAAAGGTTCTTTACAAGCTTTTTTCAATATCCAAGCTAGAGATACTCTTGATTGTGAAATTGTCAGGATGTCTTACTTTTTAGGACTATCATTTCATTTATCAAGGAGTCCTTATTATAGGAGTGCATTTTCTTATGTTGTTAATACTTCTAATCTTAGTGGATATGTATCTCCAACGTATACTAAATTGAGAGGTCCTTTGGTTTCAAAAGAAAGGAGTCATGTAGAAAATCTTCTACAACCTATAAAAAATTCATGGAATCAGAAAGGTGTGACAATTGTAAATGATGGGTGGAGTGATCCTCAAAAGAAGACCACTTATAAATTTTATGGCTATTACTGAAAGTGGACCAATGTATTTGAAGTTTGTAGATGGATCTGGTGAAAATAAGGACAAAGATTTTAATGCTAAACACATAAGAGATGCAATTATGGAGGTTAGGCAAAAAAATATGGTACAAATTGTAATTGATAATGCATTTGTATGTAAGGCAGCAAGTATGATCATAGAATCATAATTTTCTTCAATCTATTGAACTACTTGTCTAGCACACACCTTGAATCTTGCACTGAAAAATATTTCTCGGATTAATCTTCGCTTAGTTGATTGATTTGGGATGGAATGACTATTAAGATTAATAGAGTGTGTTTTTCTGTGTAACAAGGGATAAGGGAAATTGTAATTGAATTAGGGAATTAATCCACTTTTCATAATTGTTTACGTTTTGCAAAATCATTTTTTGTTTAATTCAATTCAACAAATCCGTTCAACCCCCCCTCCCTTTTTCTTTACTGTTTATACATGTTACATTCGGAACCTTTGCCTCCTAAAACACGGTCATTGGGAGACAACCTAGGGATCACTTCCTAGTATTACATTTTAACTGTTTATTTAACCTGATACGGCTTCGATCATGCATGTATGAAGTTTGAGAAAAGAAGATATAGAGTTTTGGAGCTTTCAGAAAACTTTTCAAAATCATGCTTACAACATGTTACTTTTCCTTCAAGAATTTTTATCTTTTCAACATCAAATGTGTGAGTTTGTTCCGGACTTGACATCTTCTACACAGTTGCTAACTAATTCTTTTTGAGTTTTTCATTTCTAAAAGTTAATGCTTTGAATTTTTGTTTTAATTTAAGATATTTCTCAAAAATCTTGTTGCAAATGGTGAAAATATTTTTGTATGAAAGATGAGTCTTCATCTTTATCAGATGATGAATGCAATGAGTCTGATGATTTTCCAAAGCAAAGATTAAGATGGGAAGTTACCTCATCCTTTACGTTTGTCATTATATATTGATTTGTTTATTCTTCGTATGAACTAAAGTAGGATCTTGAATCTAAAACTTCCCACTAGCCATCAGACTATCCCTTTTGAACCTTGACTTATTCTTCAGCTGGGGATACTTCATCCTCATATTCCTTGTTCTTTTGCACTTATAGCATATGACCTCTTGGTTGTCCTCATCCTTCTTCTTCTTGATGAAGTCATCCTTTCTCTTGTTAGCAAATCTAATCTGCTTAAACTTTCAGGACATCAAGGATATTTCCTCATCAATTGAGATTTCTAAATCAATCTCAGAAGTATATTCTCCTCCACTAGAGCTTTAGAGATCTAGCTTCCTTGTGTTTGTTTTGAGTTTTCTTTGAAGCAGATATTGCTTGTAGTCCTTTACCAGACGTTCTTGAGGCCTCCTTTTGATCTTGGACTTGGTGATACACCTCATGTATTCTTAAGATACCAATGATTTCATTACATGTATGGGTATTATTATGCTTTGAATGTCTTATTTCTTCATATAAATGACTTTGAATTATTTCCTTCTTTTGTTATTGCAATTGGATAGTTTTTTTGTTTTTTTTTTCACTATAACTTTGTGCAACTAAAATGTTTGAAGGGTTGGAATCTAAATAAAAAGGTTTTGACTTTGATTGTTGATAATTACATTACAAATGTTGTTATGATTGAACGCATTTTAGGTAAGATTTTACTTATGTCTTTTAGTTTGTGTGGGCAACCATTTCACATGTGATGTTATGCATATATATTTAATTTAATTGTGAAGAATGACTTTTCCATAATTGCTAATGCCATTGAAAAGGTTAGAGAAAGTGTTAATTTTTTTACAGCAACACCTAAAAGAGAAGAGAAATTTATTAAAACATGTGCTCAATTGAATATTTCATTTACTAGGAACTTAGTTTTTTTATTGCAAAACTAGGTGGAATTCTACATTTTTAATGTTTCAAATAGCCATACAATACAAAGATGTATTTGATTGTCCCAACGAGAAAGTCAATATAAAGCTTTGCTTAGTGCACATGAAAAATGACAAACAAAATTTGTTAAAAGTTGGAAATATTTTATGTTTTGTCATTCTTGTTTTTTGATACTTCATAACCAACTACTAACATTTCTTTCCAAAATTATATCAAATTAAGTTGGTTTTGATGGACTAGCTTGACTTACCATTTCTATTATTCATCAAATAACTGCATCTATGATTTTAAAATTTGACAAATATTAGGATGTGATGAGTGGGGTGACAATGGTTGTAGGTATTGTGTTAGACTCAAAATATAAAATTGACTTGTTGGATTATTTTTTTCCTAAGATATATGAAGACGAATTTGATTATGAAATTGAAAAAGTGGAGATTATTTGTAAGAACTTGGCAAGAGAGTACATAATGAACATGAAAGGTAAGAAGTCAGTTTTTAAGGTTAAAATTCAACAGCAAATGTAGGTGAGAGTGTTATTGGAAGAAAATATACTTAAGAGAGATTTTTCAAAACATCATATTGCAAATAAAAGTGAACCATCAAATCATTAGTTAGAATTTGATTATTATTTAGAGGAACCAACACTACCTAATTCAAATGAAGAATTTGACATTTTAATTTGGTGAAGGCTAATAGATTAAAATATAAGTGAACCATCAAATTATAAGTTACAACTTGATTATTATTTAGAAGAACCAACACTATCTAATTTAGATGAAGAATTTGACATCTTAGTTTAATGGAATAATAGATTAAAAAATATTCAATCTTACAAATCATTTAATATTGATGGTCGATTTCTTACTAACATAAAAAATAATTAAGTTAATACGTGAAACTATATATTTATATTTATCCAAATGAATTGTTATAACTAATTTTTCAAACTCTTCAAAATTCAAAGTGAAAAAGATAAATTTTATTTGTAGGTTATTTGTTTGAAGAATTAAGTGATTAAAGAGAAGATATTGAAAAGGAAAATATCAATTTTTAAAAGATGATTTTTATTAAAAATATTTTTTAAATTACTTCTATTTAGATATATACTTTTAAATATTGTTAACTAAGATATTGAAAAGGAAAATATCAATTTTTAAAAGATGATTTTTATTAAAAATATTTTTTAAATTACTTCTATTTAGATATATACTTTTAAATATTGTTAACTAAGACTTATTTTTAAGTTCTATTTAAATGTCATTCGAATTTATATTTTTATTAAAATTTATTTGAATTTCATTTTAAAATTTTAAAGGGAATCTAACAAGTTATAAGATAGACTATTTCG
Organism: Lablab purpureus; assembly: GCA_030347555.1. Lineage (NCBI taxonomy): Eukaryota > Viridiplantae > Streptophyta > Magnoliopsida > Fabales > Fabaceae > Lablab > Lablab purpureus. Next base: position 16,148,880 of record CM059254.1, read on the forward strand.
TATGCATAAGCAGGTAAGGATATCTGTGTATAGTTTTTCTAACTTTCCTCCTTTACAGTTATCTCTAACCTAAAATATTTGGAAAATAAAAGTCATAAAGAACTCGTTATATCATACTATGTTTGCATTTCTTCCAATAAAAATTGGTTTCTAAACCCTAAACGTCACATTGTCTACATTTACAGTATCGAAAATGAGTTTTGTAACGAAACTCTCAACATCACTAAAAAAATATTGTATACCTTTACATAAAACCTTTTTAATGCTGACAACTTAAAAGGTTAAATTGAGTTGACAAAATTCACTCAATCTACTGCAAAATCTATCATAACAAAAGTTAAATGAGATCATATAAAATTTTGTATTGTTTGTGGTACAACAGAAACCAGCAAAGTAGAACAAGCTCATGAAATAAAAATGCTCCTACATAAATCATAAGTTAAGCATTAAAATAAGAGAACCCGCATTTGAGAATTAAATAAGAATATGGTCGCCACATAAGAGAAGGAAGTTCGGTGCTGAGTTTTTGCTCGATTGATATGCAGATAAGTAGAGGAAAATTCGTTGAATGTTTCGTTAACGCGAAAATAGAAACCAATACCAGGGTTCACGAGTTGGGTGCTCCATCCTTTTTGCAGACATTGATCGTTATTTATGGACTGATTATGAATGGAGAAGAAATAACAATATACAAGAGCATTTTCAATATTTCGAACGAAAGTCAGCCAATAATCACATTTTGCAGCAAACAATTGATTGGAAAATGAGCAAAAACAATCAGTTTCCTGAGTTCTTGACCCAATCAGATCCTGTATGGTGTAATCACTCAAGAAACATTTCTGTTTGCTTTTCACTAAATATTTAAATGACGAAAAGGCATAATAGATTTTACAATAGTGCAGCCAACAAAAAGAAATTCGAAAAAGCATACAAAAAGATTCAGCATTATCACTCCCTAATTATAAGTTTATATAACAAGAGTCTTTTCGAATGGAGGAAGAAAATTGCAAAGAAGGTCAAATACATCGCTCAAACTACTAAATCCTTAAGCAGAGAACCGTGCTTTACAAAAATGAAAACATCACAGTTTTAAAATAGTGTTAGTACAAATTTAAAGCAAACAAACATGCGTAGTTTTGGCTATGGAAAAGTGAAAAAAAAATCAAGTGTTTTAAAAATCATTTTACACCTGAAAAAAATAAGAATTATCAGTCTTCACTTTAAGAACAAATATATCTGTCATTCATTTTCAAAAGATTAACTTCATTACCCATTCGAATGGAGAACCATAAAAAGGAAGGAAACTTAACACTCAGAACAAATACATGAAAGCTCCACCAAAGAAATAGGGTATATGACACATATTAGACATATATTGCAGAGAACATCTGCAATATGTTGAAGACAGACATAGACGTACATATTCCATAGTTCAAACTCTAATTGAATAACAAGTATCTAACATAGCCACATGAACATAACAGCAGTAAATGAGAAATGCAAAATTAGGTGTAATCCTTAATGTCTTGGATAATAATGTGGCCTCAAGTCATCCAAATCTAACAAAATTAACATATCATAGCCAAAACAAGAGAAGGCATTTCTGAAACTCTCCACTCACAAACAAAAAAAGATGACACCATTCAGTCTCCTTTCTTCCTAAAGGAGCATCCCTCAGTTAGCCTTGCCCGTCCACCAGTTGGCTGGCATAAGACAGTCTGGCAGTTTCCACATACAACAACAGTCTGAGAGTGGCTAAACACAGTCGTTCTGCAGTCAAATCCAAAACACTCACATGTTAACAACAGTTACACATTCAAATTCATACCATTCAACATATTTTCCACTTAAAATCAATAACAAAAAATCAACAGACCTAATTCCCAATTGTAATGAATAAAAAAGAATACAATCAAACTAACTTAATTCCCAATCAAAGTCAATAAAAAGAAAAAAAAAACTTACATGTTAAAGCAACCCTGGCACTTAACATCCTGCAAAAGAGAAAAGAGGTCAACAAACCCAATTGGGCAAAAATTAAAAATCCAAACAAGGGTAATATCCATTTTAAAATAACAAATATGTGATAGAATAAAATTTTCTTTTTAATTAAAGGAAGATTAAAATAGAGAAAGGACGTATATATATTACGATACCATGAAGAAAGAGTTGGGTGACTGAACAAGTCGTTTGAGTTTGTGCTTCCTCTTCTCAATCTCAGCAGGAGGATTTAGCAAATCAATATCATTTTGAAGAACCTGTCCCACACAAGAAATCAGTTATTCATCAAACCCCAACGATCAAATAAAAAAAACTCTTAATCACATACTCATCGCAAATTCAAAAAGCGAAAGTTCCAAACTCTACTAAAAAATGCAGCAATAAAAGCGATTTATCAAATGTAACATCATCTGATCTAATGTGATGGAAAAGGGTCCTAACCATGTTCGGCAAAGAATTAGGAAGAACTAAAAACCCTAGAGTGTTAGTTGCGGCTGATGAAGGAGAAGAAGAACAAGGTTTAGATTTAGCACGGAATGGTTATTATATAAATTGGGATGTGTCCAAAATATGGTTCTCAGGCCCGGCCCAGAAGTTTGGCTACTTCCTACCAAAGGAAAGTAAATTATTTATAAATAAAAAATGAAATAAAATTCTGACTTCTATATTGCATTAAAAATATAAATTAATAGAGAATTATATGGTTTTTAAAAATAAAATTATATAATAGTAATAATAATAATAATAATAATCTATAATAAGAATTCTTTTATATGGTATTTACCATTTTTTAAGTATGATTTTGTTTAAAGTATAATGACAATTTTCCTACTACTCTTTCTTTCAATTTTTTAATATTTTATATAAACTAAACAGACAAAACAATTTAAAATATATTTTATATATTTTTAATTTTAAAATATTAAATAATAATTTTTTAAGTTTCAAGGTTGAGGCAGAAAATAATACTGTATGTTTCTTCCTACTGTTCTTGTTTGTGGTGATTATAAAAGGAAGAGTATGAGTGTTTAAAATAATTGGTATTTATATAACAAAAGTCTATAATATATACTTTTCAACATACAAATTATATTATAATTAATTTATAATAAATATTTTGTTAAATTTTTAATGTATAATCTTATTTTATTAGGTTACGATGGTATTAATAATTGTATTGCAGGTGTATTAAATTTCTAATAATTTTATATTCTATAATGCTATAATTTTAGTATATTTCTTAAAAAATTAATTTAAATAATATTTATTAATATATATATATATATATATATATAAAAATATTTTGAAAATTAATATAAATTCACATAACTTTTATACTAGAAATGTGTATTTTAAAATGTTATTTTATTATTGGTATACAATTTTGTTTTACACGACATTAATATTAAATATTTTAAATTGATTTTTTAATTTTTAGTTTTTTCCTATATAATGTTAGTTCTAGATATATTTTCATTAGACTTTTATTTTTCATAATAATGTATATTTAATTTTAATTACAATATTTATTTACAAAACAGATATTTTTCGAGTCAAAAAATATTTTTTAAATTAAAATAGGTTAATATTAAAATATTTTAAATTAAATATTATTTTAAATTAAAAGAGATTAACATTTTAATTTTTAGTACTTTTTCTATAAAATCTATTTCTGCATTTTTTTTGTCGTTATCATTTTCTCACTCTTTATGAAAGTATACTTTGAAGTGTCTTAACTTCATTTCTTGCTTCAATCCATGGTCAACCAAAATTCTATATACAGAAAAGAATTCATATGTTTGTTCATCGGTATTCATTTTGACACGGAGGTGATGTTCTTTACCCAACTTTTTTTCTTTTTAGTTCTACTTTTCTATTCTCTATGCTAATTTTGTCAACTATATAAATCTTATTTTTTTAAATCTCACTGTCTTTTTTCTTAATGAAATTATTTGACTTTAAATACATTGCAAAGTTAAATTATTTTTCTATTACTCTATTACTTATTATTATTTATTCTTACTTATTTAGGTATTAATTATTTTTTAATTCACATATAATTATCCCTATATATATATATATATATAGATATGCTGAATAAAAAATGCGTTAAAATAAAAATGTTTTCAACATAAAATATTTGTAGTTATTTTATCTTTAATTATTTAATTATTAATATTATGCTTTTTAATAATTTTATTGTTTTTGTTTATGTTAATAACAAATAAGTAAATAAAAATATAAAATCAAATATAAATAAATTATATTTATATATAGATACGGACAAATTTATGAAATTATTTACTTTTTAGGATTTATTACTTATTATTATTTATTATTTATTTTTAGGATTTATTGCATATTATTATTTACTTTTTAGGGTTTCGTATTCATTATTATTTATTATTTATTTTCAAACAATCATTATTCGTGGCCCAACTTCAGAAGTCAGGTGTAAATATCTCAAATAAATCGATAAAAAAAATAAAAAGAATTTTGCTTGAGGAATCAAAAGGACAATTTGTCTATTTTCACTTTCAAAACAATTATAAGAGGAATTACCACAGTTAATGAATCTACAGACTTTTATTTGTTGATATAAGCATGTTGTTTGACTTTTGTATGTCTCTATTCAATATATAATTTAAACATTTGGCCGTATGACTCATAATATGTTTCGCGCTTTTTTGCATTAATCTTATATGACTTTTAGTTAATCTTAAAATTCAAAGTTAAATATTCTATAATTATGTATTTGTTTTCAGTTTTTTTAGTATGTGACTGAAACATTTGTTAAAACATTATTTCTTGGCAATTATCATAAATTTACCATGAAAAATAAAAAACTAAATAACTATTAACAAATGATTATGTGGTATATATATATATTATTTTTAATTGAACAAATGAATAAATCTAAAACTATGGTTTTATTTTAGGTTTAATAAACATTTTGATCCCACTATTGTATGGGAATTTACAATATTTTTTTATGTTTTTTTTTTTTTTTCAATTGAGTCTAAATTTTATTTTTTTCTTAATTAAGTCTCAAACTTCATTTCTTTTTTCACAATTGAGTCTCAAATTTTATTAAATCTGTCAATATAATCTTTTTTGTCAAAAATCTACAGATTGTAGTTTTCATATTCATGTTTATATTCGTACACTTTTGTCATTATTCACGTGCCACGAGTTAACTTGATTGTGTTACGTCTCATATAATGTCACGAGTTAACTTGATTGTGTTACGTCTCATATAGTTAACACTGTTAACATTAATCTAATAGAAAAAATCATATTAAAAATTTTAATAAAATTTAGAACTTAATTGAGAAAAAAAATTAAATGTAAAAAAACATTACAAATTTTTACAAAATATTGAAACGAAAATGCCTATTAAACCTTTATTATATACACTTAAATTCAAGCATTGAATAACATACAGTGCATGCAGTCTTTGCAGCAAACCAAGAAAAGTGTTTGGTCTTTGTTTAATGCTGAAGCTATTAACCAATCAAGTTATGTCATTCCGTGTTACCTTTTGCTCCAAATATCTTTTTATACACTGCTCGACACTAATAAAATATCAGTCTATTCACACTAATATGTTTAAATTAAGAACGGAAAAATCTTTTACATCAATGAAAGAAATATTTTTATCTGCTACGTTATATTCAATCCACAATACAGTTTATCAATATTTGGAAACACAAAACAAAACCGATTTTGATTATTTTCTTTGTATGTTAGAGCACATACCTCTACTTTGCCTAAGCACTGAAAATAGACTACCTGACCAGGAACAATTTTGGAGCTATGAAAATTAACAATCCAAAGAATACAAGAACAAAGAGAAAGATGATTCTAACAAAAAAAATATATTAAGTCCAATAATATATCTAATTTCAAGAGGGAAAAGTATTTTTGTTCTTTGTTTTCGTTCTTCTATTTTTTAAACTTCCAAGAGTAAAATGTAATAATACCATAAATAATATGCTATTTGACTCTTGATGAAATGGATTCAATAGCTATGTCAAGAAAAATCTTGAAATAATAAATAGAAAAACATTGTCAAATTTAAAATTTTGGAAAAATGATATATTTGTTAACAGCTATAGATATCAGTTTCAACTCAAGTTCAAGGTATAGCTTCCCTATCTCCATTAACTCTATGTGCATCTTCTAAATATTAAAATAATCCAACAAATTTGTTTTGGATTAATATATTGATTAATTCATACTAATATTTAGACACTATTTAGACACATAATGTAACAATCCTGAATTTGTTGCAGATACAGGGATACACTCTATTCAATCTATTTCAACAGAATGAATTCAATAGCTATGTCAAGACCAGTCTTCAAATAACAAATAGAAAAACATTGTCAAATTTGAAATTTCAAATAAACAATATATTCGTTAATAGCTATAGGAAAAAAAAAATCGAGAATCAGTTTCAACTCAAGTTCAAAGTGTTGCTTCTTCATCTCCATCAACTCCATGAGCATCTTCTCAATATTAAAATAATCCAACAGATTTGTTTTAATTAATATATTGGTTTCTTCATACTAATATCTAGACACATTGTGTAACAATCTTCAATTTGTTGCAGAAATAGAGATACACTATTCAATCCACCATTTCAACATAAATTGAGATTACTCCTTCTTCAGTTCCATCAACAACTGGTGCATCCCCCAGTATTCAAAGAATTCAACACTTAAAACATAGACAAAAGTAAAAATATGCATAACAAATTGCCTTACTTGAGATATAATTAATTTACACGATTCTATTTTGCAAAACATATGACAATAAGATTAACAATATAGTATCTAAATATTTCATTAATCAAGAGAGTTCAAATTAAACATAGTAAACCATTATCATACTAATAGTAAGATACTTATTGTAAGTATACTTTATTTGTTGGAGATATAGGATACAATTTCTTGATTATGTTTCAAGAATAAATTAGAATACTCCTTCCTCATCTCCATTAACACCAATTGCAACAGCAGTGTTGAAATTGGATATCCTTTGTCAGACTTCGGGTTCTGGTGAGTTCACAAATTTTATTAGTATTAGTATTTCCTATTACCTATTAGCCACATGCACATAATAGCAATAAAAGAGAAATGCAAAATTAGATGTAATCCTTAATGTCCTCAAGTCATCCAAATCTAACAAAATTAACATATCATAACCAAAACAAGAGAAGGCATTTCTGAAACTCTCCACTCACAAACAAAAAAAGATGACACCATTCAGTCTCCCTTTTTCCTAAAGGAGCATCCCTCAGTTAGCCTTGCCCGTCCACCAGTTGGCTGACATAAGACAGTCTGGCAGTTTCCACATACAACAACTGTCTGAGAGTGGCTAAACACAGTCGTTCTGCAGTCAAATCCAAACCATTCACATGTTAAGAACAGTTATACATTCAAATTCATACCATTCACATGTTAAGAACAGTTATACATTCAAATTCATACCATTCAACATATTTCCATCTAAAATCAATAAAAAAAATCCAACAGACCTAATTCCCAATTATAATGAATAAAAAAGAATACAATCAAACTAACTTAATTCCCAATCAAAGTCAATAAAAGGGAAAAAGAATTTACATGTTAAAGCAACCCTGGCACTTAACATCCTGCAAAAGAGAAAAAACGTCAACAAACTCAATTGGGCAAAAATTAGAAATCCGGTAATATCCATTTTAAAATCACAAATATGTGATAGAGTACAATTCTCCTTTTAATTAAAAGAAGATTAAACAGAGAAAGGACGTATATATATTACAATACCATGAAGAAAGAGTTGGGCGACTGAACAAGTCGTTTGAGTTTGTGTTTCCTCTTTTCAATCTCAGCAGGAGGATTTAGCAAATCAATATCATTTTGAAGAACCTGTCCCACACAAATAAGTTATTCATCAAATCCCAACAATTAAATAAAAAAAACTCTTAATCACATCCTCATCGCAAATTCGAAAATTTGTCCAACTGGTAAACATATGCAAACAGAAGATGGAAACATGGGCAAAACAAAATTAGATCTAATGTGATGAAAAAGGTACTAACCATGTTGAGCAAAGAATTAGGAAGAACTAAAAACCTATAGTGTGAGTTGCGGCTGAAGAAGAAGAATAAGATTTGGATTTAGCACGGAATGGTTATAATATAAAATGGGATGGGTCCAAAATATGGTTCTTTAGGCCCGTTCTAAAGGAAAGCAAATTATTTATAAATAAAAAATTAAATAAAATAAATTCTGACCTTTATATTGCATTAAAAAATAAATTAATAGAGAATTATATAATTTTAAAGAAAAATTTATATTAACTTTTCTTTTTTTAAACTTTAAATTTATTTTAAGACTTTTGGTTCAGGAGTTATATCTATAATGTATAATAATAATTTACACTGAGAATTCTTTTATATTTATTTATCATTTTTTTAAGTATAATTTTGTTTAAAGTATAATGACAATTTTTCTATTTAGCTTTTATTTAATTTTTATTTTTTTAATATTTTATATCAACTAAACAGATAAAACAATTTAAAATATATTTTAGACTTTTTTAAATTTTAAAATGTTAATATATACTTTTCAACGTATAAAATTTAATGTATAATAATATTTTATTAGGTTACGATGGTATTAATAATTGTATTGCAGGGTATTAAATTCCTAATAATTTATATTCTCTAATATTATAATTTTAGTATATTTTTTAACAAATTTAAGTTATATAATATTTATTGATATATATATAATATTTGAAAATGAATATAAATTCACATAACTTTTAATGTTTACGTACAAAGTGCCTCATCTGGAGTTCTAGAGATGTGTATTTTAAAAATGTTATTTTATTATTGGTATACAATTTTGATTTACACATCATTTTAATGTGACATTAATATTAAAATATTTTAAATTGATTTTTTTAATTTTTAGTTGTTTCTTATATAATGTTAATTCTAGATATATTTACATCAAAGTCGATTTTTATTTTACATAAAAAAATATATTTAATTTTAATTACAATATTTATTTACAAAATAGATATTTTCGTACCAAAAATATTCTTTTAAATTAAAATGGGTTAATATTAAAATATTTTAAATTAAATATTATTTTAAGTTATAAGATATTAATATTTTAATTTCTAGTTTTTTCCTATAAAATATTAGTTCAATAGATATTGTATATCAGTGTTGTTTTTTAGTTTTTTTTGAAAAAACTATATATTTTAATTTTAATAGTATTATTATTTTACGAAAATATATAGTTTTTATACCAAAGTTGTTCTTTTAAATTAAAATATATAATTTTGGTATACACATAATTTTAATGTGACATTAATATTAAAATATTTTAAACTATTATTTTAAATTTTTAGATTTCACCCTATAAAACATTAGTTCAATAGATATTTTCTCATTAATGTCATTTTTTATTTTTCTATAAAATTATATAATTTAAATTTAATTAGAATATTTTTTACAAAATTATATATTTTGTTTATATCATATCTATTCTTTTAAATTAAATATATTAATATTAATACTTAATTTTGAAAAAAAATGATAACGCATAGTTTTCATGGCCTTGATTTTAAAATATTTTTAACAATCTTCCATATATTAATAATTAAACTATGAAATATATCTTATACTATTTTACATTCATATTTAGGAATGACGATGGGACATATGAGGATGAGTGTCATGTTTTCATTTCGATCCATATTTAGAAATGACAATGGAACATATGAGGATGAGTGTCATGTTTTCATTTCGATCGGGTATGGTATTTTTTCTCGGGTAACTGATATAATTGTATTTATTTCTTACTATTTTAAATATTAATTAAATAACTTTTTATAAAAAAATTACAGCAAAAAAACATGATATTATAAAGGATTTAATGTTAAAATGATACATATCTCAATAAAAAAATTATAATTACATAGATATCAAAGGAAAAAACAAATCACTCAAAGTTAATGTTATACCCATGTCATATCAACCCTATAACATTTTAAATTTAAATAAAAATAATTATTGTATTATTAAAAAATAATACATGAAAACTTTTGGGGTCACATGAGTATTGGTCAAACTTAAGTGAATGTATATTACCTTCTAATATCAAATTAGAGTATCATCAAATAACAATTGAATAAAGATAAAATAATTATAGAAAAAATAAAAAAATGATCTTTAGAAATAATAAATTACAAAACTAAGAAGCAAATAAAAGTTAATATAAGTTTTAGATTACTTAAAAAACTAAATATGATTTAGTAATTTAAAACAAAGATGTATATGAGGACAAAACGAGGACGAGGTGGGTATGTACATCCTTATCCTTGTTCTCATACTCAATTTTAAAAATCAGGTATTATCCATACACATACCCAATCAATGCGGGGATTCTCTATCTAAATTGAGACGGGTTCGAATAATATCGTGGAGATGAGTTCATTTTGATAAAATGCAGAAACAAGATTTAGAGGGAGGTGAATAGATCTTCTGAAAAATTAATCTGTTAAAAATGCGAATTAACTTGTTATTTTATCATATCAGATTCAATTACAAAGAATAAGGTGCAGATTGCCAAAACCCAGAAACCAATAAAGTACATAACTGAAAATAAAGAGGTACACAGATTATTTTCCCAGGAGCTACATCCAGTTACTCAACCATAGAAAAGATTTCACTAATATGAAAAATTGTTCTTACACACACTTACAACCCTAGTAAGCCTAAGAACAAACAAGAACACAGGTCTTGAACCCTACAAGACTTGCACCCAACCAACCATTGTAGAATCCTACTGCAGTTCCACTAGATAATTCCAATCCAAAAACGCTTAATGGAAACACAAACAAGAAACGAAAAACCTGGTTTACAAACAAAGATCAAAACAGAAATTGAATGATGATCTTCTATGCAATCTCTTCAAGAACCAAATTCAAGGATCAAATCTTTAAGTCTTGGATTGCCCACACTGTTGTTCTTGTTATAAAACTTAAATTAAGAAGGTTATCTCTGTTGTTTGGTATTCCTAGAATAATATTAATGGTTTTAGGCATGAGTCGTATTACCGAGAAACATAGCCTGACAAACCTATTTAATAGGTATTATCATTTTCTTTTTGGGCATTTGAAGAGGCAATTATTCTGCCTATAAATTCTTGTAACAGCAGATTTGAAAAGTGCAGCAGAGAAATATACAGAGATTAAAATAGAGAACAAAGATTGCCAACTTTTTCTGCCCTCTTGTTGCCAAACAAATTGGCATCAGAGCTTACGTGTGTGAGGTGAGCGTGAGAAAACCTACCAGCCTCAAGAAAGAACGCCGCGGTGTGCGCTGACCGAGAGAGAGGAGCGACTGAGAGCTTTGTGAGCTATGTGAGTTGAGTGTAAAAAGTTGAGAGAAATGGCAGGTCTAACCAATGGCATCCCGCTACCCAAGTTAACGAAAGGCACCAATTATGACAAGCTGGAAGGTGCAAATGAAGGCCCTTCTCGGCTCCCAAGATAAGCGGGATGTGGTCGAGACTGGGTATGAGGAACCGAGAGAACACGGATGGGTATTCAAATGCCCGGATGAGCGCGTTGAGGACTGTTCGAGCTAAAGACAAGGCATCTCTGTATCTGCTATATCGAGCCGTCGATGAATCTGGTTTTGAGAAGATTGCCAACGCTAAATCTTCCAAAGTAGCATGGGATACACTTGAAAAAGCAAACAAAGGAGACGAACGGGTGAAGCAAGTTCGACTTCAAACCCTTAGGAGCGAGTTGGAAAACATGAGGATGAAAGCAGTCTGAAAGCGTATCTCGAGTTCATTACTCGAGTAGAGGCCAGTGGTAAACAAGTCTGAATCGGAATGGTGAGAGTCTTTCATCTAAACGAGTTGTTGAAAAGATTTTAAGGTCATTGACGGATGATTTCGAGAATATCGTGTGCGCAATAGAGGAGTCCAAGGACCTATCAACGCTCACCCTTGAAGAGCTTCTTTGGGTCCCTAGAAGCGCATGAGCAGAGAAGGAAAAACAAGAAGGGAGTCCCTTGAGCAGGCTCTCCGGACGAAGGCGACAATAAAAGGGGAGAAGGTGCTCTATGCTCAAAACACCACAGGGCGGAGGAAGAGGCGGAGGCCAAGGTGGAAGAGGCGAGAGGCCAAGGTGGTAGAGGAAGAGGAGGACGAGGAAATGAGCAAGTCGGCCAACGAGCTAGGGTGGCCGAGGTCGGGCTCGGGGTGGCCGAACAAACACAAACAATATTGAATGTTATAACTGTGGGAAGTATGGGCATGTTACCAAGGATTGTTACTCAGTAAAATGCTACAACTGTGGAAAGCTGGGTCATATTTCCAAAGATTGTAGGTCTGAGAAGAAAAAGGAGGAACCAACAAACTTTCTTGCCGAGGAAGAAGATGAAGGATTGCTGCTAGTGACAAACATTCCAGAAACTGAGGTCAAATCGAGCTGTTCAAATAACTCGGTTTGGTACTTGGACACCGGCACAAGTAACCACATGTGTGGTGACGAGCGCTTATTCAAAATACTTTCAAAAGTGGAGTCCGGATCTGTTTCTTTCGGCGATGCTTCGAAAGTAGCTATCAAAGGACGAGGAACGATCTGGTATCAACAGAGAAATGGGAAAATCGGAGAGATCAGAGATATATACTATGTACCTGATCTCAAAAACAACATACTGAGCATGGGACAGTTAATGGAGAAGGGATACTCAGTTCTGATGAAGGATCGAGAACTACAACTGAAGGATAAACTCGGGAGGCTCATTGCTCGGGTAGAAATGAAGAAAAATCGCATGTACAAACTTGAGCTGAAAATAGTTCAAGATAAATGCATGCAACTTGATATGGAGGATGAGGCTATGAAGTGGCATTTTCGGTTCGATCATCTTCATTTCGGTGGGTTGACTCAGTTGGTAAAAAAGGAGATGGTGCTCGGACTGCCTAAAATGGAATTTGAAAAAAGGTTCTGTGAAGAATGTGTGATCGGGAAGCAAGCGAGGACTTCTTTTCCAAGGAGTTCTGAGTACCGAGCAAAGGAGCAACTCGGACTGATCCATACCGATTTATGTGGGCCAATAACTCCAAAATCATTCAGTAGTAAGAAATACTTTGTCTCTTTCATTGATGATTTTTCAAGGAAGACGTGTGTTTATTTTCTGAAAGAGAAATCAGAAGTGTTTGAAACTTTCAAGAAATTCAAAGTGACGGTGGAGAAAGAAACAAGCAAAGTCATCAAAACAGTTCGATCTGACAGAGGAGGCGAGTTCACTTCTGCTGAGTTCAACAAATACTGCGAAGAAAATGGGATTAAGCGTTTACTGACTGCCCCATATTCTCCGCAGCAAAACGGTGTAGCGGAACGAAAGAACCGAACCATTCTTGATATGGTTCGATCTATGTTGAAAGGGAAGAATATGCCGAAGAAGTTTTGGGCAGAGGCAGTGCAGTGCGCAGTCTACGTACAAAATAGATGTCCACATGCAAAGCTAGGCCAGAAGACGCCTCAGGAGATCTGGAGTGGTATGAAGCCGAGTGTCTCTCATCTAAAGGTGTTCGGTAGCGTGGCCTATGGGCAAGTACCAAGTCAACACAGGACAAAATTAGAAGATCGGAGCAAGAAGTACATTTTTATCGGGTATGATGAAAAATCTAAAGCATATAAATTGTTTGATCCTGTTAACAAGAAAGTGGTGGTGAGCCGAGACGTTCATGTGGAGGAAACAAAGCAATGGTGCTGGAGTAACCCGTCCGAAGAAGAAACTAACTCGGAATTTGTTGTGCCTTCAACAACAACAACCCCCGAGTTTTCAGATGAAGAAACCGAGCCACAACAGCCCAGGATGAGAAGTCTGCAAGAAATATATGACACTACAAATGAAGTTCATGTTGTATGTCTTCTGACCGACTCTGAAAACTTGAGTTTTGAGAATGCTGTCCAAGATGAGAAGTGGAGAACAGCCATGGATGAGGAGATTGGGGCGATTGAACGCAACAAAACTTGGGAACTGACTAACCTTCCTGAAGGAGCTCGACCCATTGGAGTAAAATGGGTGTACAAAAAGAAGATGAATGTTGAAGGAGAGGTTGAGCGTTATAAGGCTTGACTTGTGGTGAAGGGCTATAGACAAAAGGAGGGAATCGACTATGATGAAGTATTTGCTCCTGTCACGAGAATGGAGTCAATCCGACTTCTGATCTCATTAGCTGCTCAGAATCAATGGCCGATTCTACAGATGGATGTGAAGTCGGCCTTTCTAAATGGAGTGCTGAAGGAGGAGGTGTACGTCGACCAACCACTCGGGTACATGAAGAGAGGGGATGAAAAGAAGGTGCTGAGATTAAGAAAAGCTCTCTACGGGCTGAAGCAGGCTCCTCGTGCCTGGAATGATAGAATTGACGGGTATTTCAAGAAAAATGGGTACGAGCAATGTCCATACGAGCATGCCTTGTATACAAAGAAATCAGAAAAGGATATGATGGTAGTCGCTCTCTATGTTGACGACCTCATATTCACCGGAAGCAACGCGAAGCTGATTAAGGAGTTCAAGGAGGTAATGAAGAAAGAGTTCGAGATGACAGACTTAGGCCTGATGAAATATTTTCTTGGCTTAGAAGTGAAGCAGTCAGAGGAAGGGATTTTTATATCCCAAGAGAGGTACGCGCATGAAATTTTAAAGAAGTTTAAAATGGAGGACTGCAACCCGGTTTCTACTCCAATGGAATCGGGCACTAAACTCTCAAAGTTTGATGGAGGAGAACGAGTTGATTCTGGGAAATATCGAAGTTTAATTGGAAGTCTGAGGTATCTTACAAGTACTAGGCCTGATCTGATGCTGAGTGTTGGAATAACGAGCAGATACATGGAGAATCCAAGCTACACACATTGGAAGGCCTTGAAGAGAATTCTGAGATATGTTCAAGGAACCCTATCACTTGGTCTTTTCTATTCAAAATCGGATGACTACCAACTAGTGGGTTACTCGGATAGTGATTGGTGTGGTGATGTTGATGACCGGAAAAGTACATTGGATTATGTATTCCTACTCGGGAATACAGCTTTTACTTGGCTGTCCAAAAAACAGCCCATTGTAACTCTGTCAACCTGCGAGGCTGAATATGTGGCGGCCTCTTGGAGCGTGTGTCATGCAGTCTGGCTTTCAAATCTATTAAGGCATCTGGGAGTGATCCAAGACGAAGGGACTGTAATTCAAGTTGATAACAAGTCGGCGATCGAGTTGGCAAAGAACCCGGTTAATCACGGAAGGAGCAAGCACATTGACGTCCGATTTCATTTCATCCGAGAACAAGTAAGAGAAGGAAAGGTTGAGCTGGAGCATGTTGAAAGCCGAGCTCAAGCCGCGGATGTATTCACCAAGCCACTGCCGACCACTCTGCTGGAGAATTGTAAAAGGTTGATTGGAATGCGAGATAGGGAGAGTATTTAAGTTTAAGGGGGAGATTTGTTATAAAACTTAAATTAAGAAGGTTATCTCTGTTGTTTGGTATTCCTAGAATAATATTAATGGTTTTAGGCATGAGTCGTATTATCGAGAAACATAGCCTGACAAACCTATTTAATAGGTATTATCATTTTCTTTTTGCGCATTTGAAGAGGCAATTATTCTGCCTATAAATTCTTGTAACAGCATATTTGAAAAGTGCAGCAGAGAAGTATACAGAGATTAAAATAGAGAACAAAGGTTGCCAACTTTTTCTGCCCTCTTGTTGCCAAACAGTTCTTGCTCATAAAGGTTCTCTCACAAATCGCGTTTCAAAAGTATTTGTAAAAGATCTATTTTAATTTTGAAAATCAAACTATTTATATAGAGAATGTTTTCAGAAAAACTGATAGTTTTAACACTTAATAAAAACTCGAATTAATCTGTTAATTTTACGTAACAGTAAAATTAATCGTCTAGCTCAAGTTTTTAATAATAAAACATATCCAAACTGTGAAATACCTGAGTCAAAGACAATTAATCTATTGAAAAAAATAATCTTCAACAGATTAATAAACTTGTCTTAAGAATATTCAAGAAAGATCTTAAACATTTTTAACACATTAAATTGATGTTTTAATCAATTAAAATTCCAGTTGAAGTTAATTTCAATACTTCAGAAGTATTTTAACAAATTAACGCGATCTTTAATCTATTAAAATATGCAGATGATCAAGATAATTTCTAAGATAGACTTCATCAACAAATCCAAGCTTATAAAATGATAATATGAATTGTTAAGTGAGAGATGCTTATAAGGCAACCTAGAAACAAAAAAAATACAATCACATAATAGTTTTCATAAGCTTCAATGAGGTCGACTTCATCAAATCTTCGAAGTTTTGACCAACCAAAATGCTCCATTCTTATCACATTTGTCATCCATACCCATATCTTAAAACTTAAACAAATTAAAAGTTATATGAAATCATAAGTGTTTGCACATGTGTGAGTAGGGACAACAAAAAAAATCCCCTCCCACATATAATTGCAAATAAAATCTTATAGTGAATAATAAATGGATATCTCAAATGGATATTTCTTATATGAATATTTTAATTACTCATTTGTTAATGAGATGAGTACGGATATCATGATATCCGACGCGTAAGTATATGCTACTCCCTAACTATTGTTAGTAAATTTTATTTAAATATTTTTTAAAAGATAAAGTGACCAAAATAAAATTGTTGGTGAAAAATATATTAATATTTTAAAGATTGTTTAGATTTTAATTTTATCTATGTATATTTTTTATTTGTACCTATAAAATTATAGTTGTTTTAAAAAGATTAATTTTTTAAAGTTATATTTTGTGGTCCAACTTATTTAAATTTATTTTTTAGAAAGATCAAATTTATTTGCACAAATAACTTATTATGAAATTTTATTTAAATTATATTTTTAAAAAATTATTTAAATTTATATTTTAAATAATATTATTTTAAAATAAAAAGAAATTAAATTTTTTTAAAAATATTACATTGGTATTCATGAATAACCAGAGATATAAAAAAATCTATAATTACAAATACGCGATAGATAATGAAACAGGTAAGAAAACATAGTTTTTTTTTTTTTGATAAAATGAAAGTAACCACTTATAATCCTACCTAGGATGTCCTTATAAATAAAAATAAAAAGTAAAATTTAACTATAGATA
The DNA here is from genome assembly GCA_030347555.1 of Lablab purpureus. Classification (NCBI taxonomy): domain Eukaryota; kingdom Viridiplantae; phylum Streptophyta; class Magnoliopsida; order Fabales; family Fabaceae; genus Lablab; species Lablab purpureus. The sequence continues at coordinate 16,166,105 of CM059254.1, forward strand.
ATAAATTATTATTATAATATTAATGTTATTATATTAGATTATTTTATTTTATCAAATACACCCTTAATACAATTTAATATATGTTTTCCTTATAATTTCTTTATAATAAAATTAATTTCCTATACACATTGTAATTATTTTGATTCTCATAAGCATGAATAATAATTCATAATAGTATCTAACACATAATAGTATCTAACACATTATACATGTAAATAATATAAAATATTCATGATTGAGTTTAATTTGATTTTTAGTTAAAAATATATTTAAATGATTTAATTTAGTTTGGTTTTAACATAATAAATTTTGAACTAAATCAAATCAATTTTTATTGTTAGTTTAGATTATTTAGCTTTATTAGATAATTTTTTATATTATTATATTTATACATTATAACGTAAATACAAAAAAATTCATAAAATTTATTCTTTATATAAACTTAACAAATCCTTTATGTAGGTAGAACATTGAACAAAATTTAAAATATAATCATCAAAATTAATTTTTTGATATTATTTTCTTTTAATAATATTTTATTTTAACATTATTTTCTCCAAAATTAATAATGTAAAGTTCACACTAAAATAACTTTTTTTTCACTTTATTTATATTAAGCATAAATTAACTTAGATATATTGAATTTTTTTTTCATGTACACATTTCTTGTATATAAATAAATAATATAATAATATTTAAATAAATGATTTTTACTTAGTTCGATTTAGTTAAAAATTCTAAAATTTTAATATGATCAAAACTGTTCAATCATAAAAAAAATGTTAAATCAATCTAAAAAATTGTAGTTTTATTTTTTAATTGATTTTCACTTTTTTTAATCACTTCGATTCTAAACAATCCTAATAATAATAAGACATAAAATAAAAATCTTAAGTTATATATTTAATTATATTCGTATTAAATAAAAATATAGAAAAGTTTTCAAATTTGTCATAAATGATATATATGAAAATTAATATTTTCTATGTATATAGAAGAACTTCACAACATTTATAATATAAAGATTTTATAAGAATTTTTTTATTTTTACTTTAAATAAATTTCAGTGTAATAGCAAATACAAGTTATATAAACTTTGAACAATATAATAATATAATGGAACAAATGTTTTAAATTATCTCTTCTACACTTATTTCTACATGATTATAAATTATAGAAACAAAAAAGTACAATGAGAAAAACAGGAAAAACACAATAAGGAAGGATTGAATTGTGTTTTAAAAACTTTTCACAGTTTTTTTTGCAAGTAAAAAATTCTTCCATATTTGATGTTAGATGTAGGCAATAAGATGCAATATGAAAAGTTTAGGAAAGAAGAGAATTGCTCAAACTTTTATACTGGTTCGTCTACGTCCGTTTCTCAATCCTCAGGATTGAGTTCCACTAGCATACTACCGTTGCAACTTACAAGTATTCTTTTCGCTCGTAACCACTTTTGACTAACTCGTTCAAGTATTGACTTCAATAAGTATTCTCTAACGCAAAGTCAATCTTGGCTTTAACAAGTATTCTTTAACACAAAGTCACTCCTGACTTCAACAAGTATATAAAAAGAGATTTGTGATTAAATCATAGGGTTTTGAACTACACTAGAAGAGTTATGTCGAATAAGAGATTTGGCACAGCTTCTAGAGGTAGTTAAGGAAACACTAGTAGTATTCTTCTAAAGCTGGTTTTGAAGAAAAAGAAAGAACTTAGAGAATTTTCTTGCAACAACACGTTTTCTCAGCTTGTGTTCTATATCTTGTTTTTGTGTTTCTTTAAGATGCAAATATTCCCTTTTATAGTGCATAAGTAATTAGCCGTTAGAGATTCGTTATGACATCTTCAGCTTTAGGTTAGCCTTGAGCAAACTTCTTGTTGCATCTTATGAGGGCTTTATTTTGATGCATTAAATGCGTGCCTCCAAATTTCACACAAATCCTTATAAATTGTAGCACTTATCCTTCATCGGACAAAGGACCTTGCCTCTTTTGATGAAAGAAAAGTCTCTGTACATGGCAAATGTACTTTGAGAGAAGACAAAGCTTTAGACGCGTTGAAAATTTGGTAAGAAAACAATTTTTACTTTTCATAAGAAAGACTTGATGTGACGTGAGAGCTGGTCTTATATTTGTTCAACACTAAACCCTAAACAGACGATAGTTCGTTTAAGTGCGTTCCATGTCTTCATTGAGATTGGGTTGGTGTTCAGTCTACTAAGGTTCAAGTACAAGATTGAAAAGAATGAATGCATTTCAAGTGAGATGTCCAAGAGAAAAGGAACGAGGGGAAGAAGCAACGAGAACATCAAATCGTGAATGAAAGAGCGTGACGAGACTTTCTTACTTCGTTCGAGATGTTAAAAGGTGCAAAATCAATGGGTGTCGGAGCTGCTACAATTGCTTTAGCGGGAGCTGCTGTAGGTATTGGAAATGTATTCAGTTCATTAATTCATTCCGTGGCAAGAAATCCATCATTGGCAAAACAGTTATTCGGATATGCAATCCTGGGACATAATCTGATGAGTCGCTTCGTCTAGAAACTTAAACGTTTAATTTAACATTTAATTATTTTTAATATTATTCAAAATTATGAAATATTTAAACATTTCCTCAACATATAAGTTCTTAGAAGTTTTATAAATGTTTGTGAAAACACTTTTAAATATTTTCTAATATTATTAGATGACTCTCTTACAACTTCTAGTAGACAATTTGTAAAAAAATAAAATTGAGTGAGAGATTATTAACAACCCAGTTGTTACCAAACTGCTAACCTAATTGAGTTTCTTATTTGTCAGATATCCGGATGTGCCTTATATCTTCCACGGAACTTGACATTTGATGAATACAATTTCTATTTCGAACACAGTCGGCTGCCTTTGAGTGCAATCTTATTAGGGATCATAAATTAGTAGAAATGTTATCCCTCGTCTTTTGATGTACAAACTAACAATAAAATATATTAAACAAAACAATATATGAACTCATAAGTTTATAAGAACTTCTCACTTTTGAATGAACTCAAATATTCAGTACCTCCCATAAAACCCGCAAGATCACAAAAGTTTAGGACAGAGAGTATGACTAAACCTTTAAAATAGAAAAAGAAATTAAGCAAATTTAAAATGACGTTAGAGAATGCAGAATCAGATTGACATTCAAATAGGGTACGATATTAAAATAAATTCTATTACCTCAAAAGAATCGAACAAATAAAGGGGACATGACAAGTTTAACAAATGGAAGTATAAATTTTAAGAGTAAGATGATCAATATGAGCCACTAAATATTACAAATTACAATTACAAAATCAGATCCTAACTGAGCATTATAGTGTACGCCTCTATCATACAAAAATTTAGCTAATTGATATGAAACTTCATTTTAGTTTAATGAAGAACCAAGCAGGACAAACCAATTTTGTCCTCATAAGAATTTTGAAGAATTTAATGCTATTTAAAAAAAGAATGAATTTAGACAATTGTCACAGTAATCAATTGTAGACTTTATTCTTGTCATCAATATCTTCATTGCAAAAACCATTCCCACTGTAGTATATCTGCCAACGGTCAGCCATGTCAATAAGATTAATTACCAAGCAGTGAATTGCTTCACTCCAAATGCAAACTTTTTTTCATACTCTCATAAACCATGTAGGTGATGCTTGCTGACGGTACAACCTTGAGTAAGTTAGGAAATATTCCTTTGTAGAATCCCCTAAAGCCTTCATTTTCCAAGGTTTTCCTGAATACATCAGCCATTCCCTGATAAGATCGTTGAGCCTGCATCCTGAAATCAACATGAGTTTCATTTTCTAATTTCCATAGAAAGCAAAAACTGTGGAAGTGGGCCAATTTTCTAATTTCTACATATTTAAGCAACAATTTAAAGCATTACCGCCAAAATTACCTTGTTCTAACCACCTGTAGTGGGTAAACGCATGTTGCCCCAAGAGCTCCAGATACAGTCCCACATCCTAATTGAACTAGAGGGCCAGGATCTACAGAATGCCACAAAATCTAAATACAAAAATTAAAGGCAACAACTGATAGGGAACATCACATATGAATAAGTTTTTTAATCTTACCTCCTTCATGAAGAATATACTGCTTGGACATATCCTTCAAAGTTTCATACGCAGCAAGATCTATGCCAGCATAAGGGATAATCCCAAGAAGAGAAGGAATCAATCCCCTATAAAATGCCCGGGGTCCTTCCTGAAGCCAAATGTCTTTTGAAAGGGTTCCAAGACTAGGAATTCTTCTACTTTCACAAGCATAGGTTTGTAGTCGTGTTTTAACAAGATCCATCGGATATATTGCAGTTTGAGCTATAGCACCAGCAATACCACCAGCTAGTAGCCTCCCCATACCTCCAATATCAGCCTTTGCCTCTTCCCCTTTGGCCTTTGCAATGAAGGTCTTCAACATCTCATAGCTGTAAAATCTAATGGCACTCTCAGGGGCAACCTTAAGAACATTTAAACCATTCCCTCGGAAAAATCCTAACAGACCACCCTCTTTCCATATAGCTTTTATTGCAGGCATTATGTGAACTCGTGTTGTTTGGACTTGCAATACAACCTTTAGACGATCAAGTGGCGCAGTTGCTGTGCGTGATGTAGCACCTGCTACTCCTCCTGCAATCAGATACCTACTGGCATGAATGTGCTGGCTAATGCCTGCCGGAATAACAGACTGTTCCCCAATATCAACCATACATATCCGCTCCAAATAATGGTAAATGTTCTCGATGGTTGCCTCATGAGGGTAAAGCAGCAGAAAATCCCTCCATTCATCAAATGCTATAACACCATTATTATCCTTATCAACATGCTCAACAAAACGGGCGAGTTCCTCATCATCAATCTTAATCCCTACAATAGAAAGACTAGTGCGACTTATATTGAATGAAACAGCCACCAAAATGCATCACTAAAATCAAGAAAATCTTAGACACAACAATGATGCACTAAATAATTAGAGACCCGCAAGCCAAATTCAACATTAGCAATCAGATACAGAGGGCTTATATTGCGTTAATTTGTCGGTCAAATAACAAGGTAAAATTTAGTTAGCAATAAAGTTGAACTTCGATCTATATTGCTTTCGATATATGTTACTACACTCAGTTATAACTACCAATCAAAAGAACCTAAAATCAGATAAATCAGTTAGCCAATAAGGCTACATGCAAGGGAAAGTTTGTTTTGATAGATGATTTCCTTTACAGGTGAGCAAATCTTGTAGTTAAATTGCATTCATTAGAAAGTGATGTGCCAAAGAGTTCAATGTTCTCTCCCACCACTACAACAAAAACGTAATTAAGAGTTGAAGACTCCCATACAAATTTCAAAGAAGATAAAAATAGCCAAGTACGAGAGTCTGATATGAACACGACAACCTGTACCACTATTTTAACCAGTCAATGAACTCAAATCCTGGCAATCAAACTTATTGCTTAAGGAGCATTTAATATCCTCTTTCAAATTTTTTATTATTATTTTAATGTCACTACTTTTTTTAAGGCATAGCAATTATTAGATATTTTTAGTTTTGTTTTCAATATAATGAATGCTTTACCCTTTCATTAAATACCATGCCTTGGCTAAAATCTTCCTTCTTTAAATTAAACTTATAAATTATTATCCCGACCTCTACTCCAAAAGATAGTTGATGAAGTGAGTTGTTCTCCACTAATATACACTATTTTGATCATATTACTAATCAATAACAAATCTCTAAGGCATGACCCTCGCACTTAGAACTAGAACATATTTTGTAACTGATATGATTAATAATTTAATAACAGTCTGATAATGAGTGACCTACAATAAGTCCAGTAATCAATACAATAAACTCTGTTATTATTTTAGTATTTGAGTTTAAGTCCAACTAAAACTCAAAAGCTAGCTCGTAAATTGAAGTGAGAATAAGCTCTATTTATATTACACTACTTTGGTCATGTCAGTGGTGGACATGGATTTCAACAACAATTTACACAACACAATTCTACGTCAAACTAACCTACTAACATAATCGAAGACAAGAAAACCGAAACACTCAATCATCCACAAAATCATAGAGCGAATTTGCAATAATGAAAGAATTACGTTAAACAGAAGAAACATGCCTGCTTTAACGAGAGCCTCCCAAAGCTCCTCGGGCAAAATGCAGCCATTGTGCGCAACATCGATGGCCTGAAAAATGCGGTAAATCTCCAACTCCTTGTCGTCCATGTACCTCTTGAACTCTTGGAAATCCACTCTCCCATCCTTGTTCTCATCGCAAGCGTTCAACAAATCCTTCGCGTACTTGTACTCCGACGGAATCTGAAGCGCCGATAGACCCGCCTCGATGTGCGCGTAGTCCAAGAACCCGCGATTCTCTCCGTCGAAGAATTCGAAGAGGCTTCGAATCCGCACCTCACGCGCCTCCTTCGTCTCCTGCGACGCCAGAAGCACGTGATCCATGGTCACAGGTGACGCCTTCTTCATCGCTATTCTGAAGAGAGAAAGAAAAAAAAAGAACAAATTTAAATGAAAATAATAATGAGTGGTTTTTTGAATGTGGAAAATGGAAAGAACGAATTTGATTTAAAAGGGATCGAATGAATGAGAGAGTAAGAGCAGGCGTGAGTTTTGCTTTTACCTTGGGAAGGGATTCAACGAAACGCGGAAACGACAGTGGAGGACGTAAACGACGGGAGGAGAGTTTTGTCGTTTCAGAAATTACGTTTTCATGAGTGAGATTGCAACCGGCGGCAATGAGTGGGGTGGCCGGCGATGCTGCGCGATACGTTGAGGAACACGCACATCGTCATCGCGGAAAAGAGCTTATGCTTCTTCGTGAATAGTTATAGTTATTAAACACAAACAAAAATAACAATAACAAGTGAATAGTTTCCAGGATGTGATTGTAATGAATCGGATAGAGTGCGATGCAGAAAAATTTGGAGTGTGGAAGGTTTCTTTCTTTCTTACTTTTTTTTATGCTTCCAGATTTTTTTTTTCTTTTTCATTTTTAATTTTATTTTACTTGTTGGTTTTGGCACGTTTGGTGGTTACGCGTTGTACACATGGTTGTTGCTGGGGATTTTTGCCGCCTAACAAATTATGATGGTATTTCTCCTTGGAAGATAAATAAGTATGTAAAATTTTGCGACTTTGTTAGCTATAATTTGATAGTAATAAAATCATAAAAATACTTAATAATAACATATCACATTTTTTAGTTATTTAAAAAACATTACATCATATACACGTGCAATCCAAACAAACATAAAAAACAACAGATAATTATTTTAAAATTTTCATCTTCAGAGACATATCACCGTTTATTTTCAACATTAAAGTGGCGGTTTCCCTTATGAAAATAAAGACATATAGTAATGCATTATTAATAAATATAAGTACTAGAAAATAAAGAATTTTAAAAATAAAGATTATTTGTTCTTCATTTTTCAGTTTCTGTTTGATTTTATTTCAAAACATTCATTTTTTTTCTTTATTTTTCTTTAATTGAACCATGATTGGGTGAATTAGTTGTATTGAAATCTTCATTTTCAAAACTTGAGTTTGCATACATCATTTGCTTGATTTATAGTTTTTTTTATCTTTAACGATTTTCTAAAATTAAAACAAATATGCCGAATTTTGTATACATATATTTTGTTTGAACTTGTAATTGGGTTTGTAAACATAATTAAGGACTAAATTAAGGCACATCCATTTATTTACATTTATCAAAACTTATAAAATGAGTTGTAAAGTTTTGATCAAGAACTTCTCATCTTTCTAAAATTTAAGAATTTAGTTGTCTTTTCTGCCTTCTCTCTTCTCTCTTTGTTTTTTTTTTCGCATTCTTTAGACTAATTCCAATATTTTGTTAAAATAATTAATGGGAAAGCATCTCGACACAAGATTGCAGAATCAACTATTACATTTATGAAGTTGTCAGTGTTAGAAGCAAGCCTACAATTACAACACCTGATACAAACACGAGACATACCCTACACAGCTCCGGAAGAGGAAGAGAGAGCTTTAAATATACACTATTCACAAAAGGTGTAAAAAAAAGAAACACAACACTTCAATTCCGAGTAATCAATTTTCCAATTCAAGTTTTGCCTTCGGCAGTGCTTCCTGAGCTGCAATTTGCTTTGCCTGTCTTTCTTCACTTTGTTGCTTTGCCACTTTTGTTTGCTCAGCTCTTTCCTTCAGCTTTACATCAGTCTCCAATATATTCCTTTCTAAATCACCAAGGTGAGTTTCTATCTTTAAGGTCTCCAACTCACAAAACTTCAATTCCTTTTCTTTTTCATTGAGCATGGCCTTGAGATTAGAGACCTGTTCACAAAGCAATTGTCTATGTCGTTTTGATGCTTCAAGCAAAGCTTTGGTCTTGACATGGTCATCTTGGAGTTGAGCAAATCTCATTTCCTCCTCCTCAAAGAGTTTGTTGAGATCCTCCATAGTGAGGAAATTGTCCATGGATTTATCTATTTCTGCAATTGACGATGCTAAATTGATATAGTCCAAGACATGATCAGAAAACTTCTTATAGTCAACCCCCAAAATATTTAATACTGCAAAAGTGGTCTCTGCTGCCTCTTCCATGGACTCGTGCTCATGAGGAGCCAAGGTTTCTAGATCAGCGAGAAGTTGTTGCTGTGTAAACAAGATAACTTTTCTATGCCTTGATGACTTTGACTTTCTTTCACCATCTTGTAATTTACTGGGACTAACTACATGTCCAGAAACTTCAGTTGAAAGTTGGGTATGTTGTTGACAATCAATTTTGATAGCAAGCTGGTTGCAAGAACCATCAGAAACATTCCTCTGTTTAGGGACAATTATTGGATTATAGGATTTGAAAATGCCTGTAAAGATGGGACACGATCAACCAGAATTCTAAATCAAAGTGGACACAAACTCATAAAACTAATGAAGTCATACAGAAGAAAAATGGCTTAGGTGTGGGGAGTTTCAAACTTAGAGTTGGATAGAAGAAAAGAAAATGGCCAAGCCAGCCCATTCGACAAGAACCAGGAATAAGATAATTTCACTCAGGTTTTCTCTCCCAAATATAGTTTTAAGGCTAAATATGCTTAAACTACTTTCAAACATGACACAATCCATTTTCTTAAGTTCAAACTTAAATTGATTGTAACTTGAGATATGTTTAATATTAAGTTAATGCAGATGAGCTGTATGTAGCACTAATACTTTACAACGACCTGTGATTAAATTTGTAAAGCATCAAGTCAAAATAATAAAAATAATTTAACTTTGCTCCAAGAGTGGAAGCAGAAAAATAAAGGAAACATGAAAGAAAGAAACAGACTTCCGAGAACAAAGAAAGAAAATATTACCTAATGAATCATCAGACAAAATTCGCCTCTCAAACATTGTTTGTAGCCAACGGATCATTGAAGATGTTGATAGACGAGATAATGATAGAAATGCTTCTGCCTCAATAGTCTCCCATGATACCGGGTTCACATCATCATCAACCACCAAATCTGGAAAACCACTGTGATTAAAATTTGCTACAGTTAGTGCTGCACCAGCATCTTCTTTATCTGGAATGTCAGGCACAACCGAGGGATCCTGAGAAGAATAGTCCGTAATTCTAATTCTTTTACGGAGTTCACCACACAGCTCATCATCAATTTCATAATTTCGGCATCCATCCCCAAAAACAATGTTTTTTCTATCAAGCAGTTTAATCTCATCCTCCCACACACGGTATCCACAAGATCCATGACCCTGTTTAACAATAATAATTAGTTCCATGATCCATCAATCTCAAGATATCTGAAAAGAATACTTGCCTTGCCACATACCATCAAGCAGCTTAGAGGCACCAAAAATCTAAAAGATCCCTCTTTTGGTACAAAACATTAATCTTTCCCCAAAAACCCAATACACACACATACACAAAAAGGAACCACGACAGCAAGTACAAAATAAAGGTCAGATCCCATACCTGTTTAACAGGGCAAGTAAAATAGTACTTAAAAGCACCATCTCCATCTTTACCCTTAACCCTTCTACAAACTCCAGCCTTACATGCACACTCAGGATACTTGATCGGTGGAGGCTGCAAATCTCTCTCAACAACAGGATCATCGCACCACTTAACGAAGTCCTTACATTTTACCCCCTTAAACATAACCACCGCCATCATCTTTAAAACCATAATCACAATAGAAAGGTAAAAAATTGCAAGTGTTAGAAGCGTACACTTTTGATGGGGCAGGTATAGAAGCTCCTCCCACATCGTGCGGATTTGATTTCGCAAGCGCCATGGCCACAACTGCACTGTATAGTGGTGGAGGAAGCTGGGGAACCTTGCTTGGGAGAGGGCGAAACGGGTGTTTTAGAATTGGGGGATTTGGAAGGACAGTACCAAGACCAATGTCCTCGTTGCTTACAAATGTAGCAGGTATCTTGCTGCATTCGTTGGAGAAGATTTGGAGAACAGTTTGGGGGAACTACATGCGTGCTTTGAGGACTCTGAAGTTGAGACTTTGAAGATGAATGCAACAAAGACATGGTTTTCTTGCTCTTTGTAAAGGTTGAAAGAAAGAGAGAAGAGATTTTGCGGAGTGAAGATGCCGTGTAATGGTGGAGATGGAGTGTTTGTTGAACACGCTGAAGAACTACAACATCGACGTTCGAAATATTCTCTCATGTTTAACCTTTTAATGTATTATATTTTAAACTATGTATATTCAACTTTTTCAAATTTGCGACCATTCAACTTTCAACTTCACAAATTTATTATTAACCTTTTAATTTTTCTAATTTTAATATGAAAAGTTTTCAACAATGGGATTATTTCTTTAGCATGATTAAAGAATAAGAATAAATATGAAGCATAAATTTGGAGTTATTTCATTTGATAATTTTTAGATAATCAACCTAAAAAATTATTCAATGGTAAAATAAAATTGAAATGATTAATTAAAAATGTTAGCTATATATTATATTTCAATTATGCAAATAATTTATAAAATATTTTATCATAGACTTCACAACCATCATTTCAAACTCTATTCTACCTATTACATCAGTTATCTCAAGACTTAATTTCGTTTAGATGTAATCTAAATAATAATAATAATAAAATAATAAAAAAAAGAGTTTTTCTTTTTTTTCTTCTTTCCACTCTCAAATCACTATCTCCCCTAGAAGAGTCTACTAGTTTATATCATATTTCAATTATGTAAATACTTTATAAAATATTTTATCATAGACTTCACACGACCTATTATCATGCTAAGTAGATTTTGAACTAAGTAGATTTTGAACAACTATTTCAAACTCTACTTGACCTATTAGATCAATTATCTCAACAACCAATTTTATTCGAATAATTCTGAAATCTAAATAATAATAATAATATAAAAAAAGAATTTTCCTTCTTTTCCTTCTCTCCGCTCTCAAACCACTATCTTCCATTCTCCACTATCTCTGGCCCAGAACTCCAATATCTCCATTGTAACACCCCAATATTTTAAATTATAAAAATATTAGAATACAAACATATTATATTATAAAGATATTTAGTTATAAAAATATTATATTATAAAAATATTATGTTATAAAAACATTCAGTTATAAAGATATTAGATTATAAAGATATTGGATTATAAAGATATTTGATTATACAAATATGAGATTATAAAGATTTTATATATTATATATTATAAAGATGTCAGACTATAAAGATAATACAATATAAAATAAAAAGGGGCTAGTTGGGTAGTTTGTTTTCACATACCTCTATTCTCTCTACCTCTATTATTTCTATTCTCTCTATTCCCTCTCTACACTCTCCCTAAGGTTTAGATACTGAAATCCTAATGGTTTCTAGATCCAGAAGAAGCAATAGGAGGCTAACAGTGTAAGAAAGAGTTCTACCCGATTAGTTTTGTGAACGGGTAAGTCTAAGTTCGTTTATTCTTGAGAATTTTCTTTTGGAAAGTTTATGGTTTTTGAAGATTTTTCTCAATCAATTCTCTTTATGGGGAGATGTTATCCAGGATTTTGAGATAAAAGATGAGCTAAGGATTAGGATTGCAATTTTCCATCCGAGCAAGAAATAAACAAAAATCCAGGTTAGGGAAGTTAATGTTCAAAAATATATAAATTGATATTAAGAAAATTAATGTTATATATAAAATTAGTATGTTTTGTATATTATTGTTGTATTGAGTGTAATGTGTGAAAAACCTTGTTTTTGGTATTGTTTATGATGTTTAAGTTGATATTTGGATGTTTGTTAAAAATCAGTGGAATGGAAAATTTGTTTGAGGGGTAGAAATGAAAGTTTCTTTCCCTAAAGGGTTTTGGTCTCGATCCTATTCTTGTTTATAAATTTAGATTATTATCTCTAAATAAAATTGAGAAAAATTGATTGGTTATGTATGACCTATAATGTTTTTGTGTGTGGGACCGAGTAGAGCCTGGGGTTGGTGCCCATAAACTACCGATATGTTTGTGTTGGGCCGAGTAGAGTCTGGGGTTGGTGCCCATAATCTACCGATATGTTTGTGTGTAGGGCCGAGTAGAGCCTGGGGTTGGTGCCCATAATCTACCGATATGTTTGTGTTGGGCCGAGTAGAGCCTGGGATTGGTGCCCATAATCTACCGATATGTTTGTGTGTGGGGCCGAGTAGAGCCTGGGGTTGGTGCCCATAATCTACCGATATGTTTGTGTTGGGCCGAGTAGAGCCTGAGGTTGGTGCTCATAATCTATCGATATGTTTCTGTGTGGGGCTGAGTAGAGCCTAGGGTTGGTGCCCATAATCTATCGATATGTTTGTGTGTGGGGTCGAGTAGAGCCTGGGGTTGATGCCCATAATCTACCGATATGTTTGTGTGTGGGCCGAGTAGAGCCTGGGGTTGGTGCCCATAATCTACCGATATGTTTGTGTGTGGGGGCGAGTAGAGCCTGGGGTTGGTGCCCATAATCTACCGATATGTTTGTGTGGGGCCGAGTAGAGCCTGAGGTTGGTGCCCATAATCTACCAATATGTTTGTATGTGGGGTCGAGTAGAGTCTGGGGTTGATGCCCATAATCTACTTATGTGTGTGTTAATGAGAATGTTGTGAGTATATGTATTACATGATAATATGATTTGTCTTGTTACTTTTCAATTATTAAAGATGCATTAAATTTCAAAGCATTTAAGTATGTTCTATGATGAATATGCATGAGAATGATATGATGATGAATACTACATTATGTTATTATTTTGTGTTGTTATATTTTTGAATGATTAGCTTACCCTACAATTGCTGATTGTTTTGCCTGCGATTGTTTTGCCTGCGATGATCGTGGTTTGCTACACGGAAGCAGATATCTTAATAGGTAAGTGGAATGCTTCGGAGTGTCACGATTATATTAGAAGATGAAGTAGTAGTTATACGCATATATTTATATATATTTTTATTTCTTATAATAAAATTTTGTCATAGTAGAGATTCCCTTTTGTATTGAATACAAATACAAATACAAATTATATATATAATGTGTTTTATTATCAGATACGTTTGTATTCTAAGTACGATAAAAGTAGTGATTTCTTGGGTTGTTACATCCACCATCTTTCACCGTTTCCGGTCGAGAACTCCACCATCTCCAATCGAAGACTCCACCATCGCCGACCAATCCATGTTCAATGAGGTCGCCCTCGACCTCCTTTATCAGCAATAACAACAACCACAGCTGGAGCAGCTTATTAACGTGTAGCAGCAACCGTTGATGAGACTATTTTACAATCCCAAAACCCGATCCAATTCCCAAATAGAGGAGGCCCACTTTTTTTTTAACCTAATAATAAAGTGGGACTAAAAGGGAGAGGGTCAGGAGGTTAACCCTAAAGGAAAAAAGTATATAAAGAGGAGGAGGAGAGAGTAGAAGGGGTCTCTCTCTTTTTGGAGAAAGGGAGGCGGTTGGTTTTCTATTGGGAGAAAAAGCTGTTGACAGAAGAGAGGTTCTACGTGGCGTCGATTTATGCTTTTTCAGAAAAGAGAGATGCGTATTAAAGGGAATAGTTTTTGGCACAGAGGTTAGAAAATAGAAGAGCGTGGAGGTGACGAAGAAAACAGGAGGCAAAGGCTAAAACCGGGACATCAGGAATTACTGGGGAGGTATTATCTTTTTTTTTCTTTCACTCATGCTTCTACGAAAAATTTTAAATCAATAACAGATAGGTATAATTTTATTGTAGTTTCATTATTGCATTCCCTTCTTGACACTACATGCTGGTTACATAATATATTAAAGGAGTTTCTTTTCTATATTTCTTCATTATTCGGTGCAGTCTTGATAATAGTCTTGGTATATATATATATATATATATATATATATAAAATGTATACTGCTTTTTTTTTTTTTAATTGCAACTCGCTGGGTCGTACATACATTGCTTTGAGGTTCTGTTAGAGTTTCTTTACATTATACATAAATATTTCATAACTAAAAACCTTTTATTATAAGTAATTACAGAAATTTTTTTACTATCACATCGAGTCTCGAACTTGTTTAATATTTAAAATTTTTATTTTAAATAATTACGGAAATTTTAAGTATTATGTTGAATCTTATATTTGTTTGATATTTAAGATTTTTATCTTAAATAATTGTGGAAATTTTAAGTATTACATCGAGTCTCGGACTTGTTTGATATTTAAGATTTTCATCTTAAAATTTTAGAAATTTTAACTATCATGTTGAGTTTCGAACTTGCTTGATATTTAAGATTTTCATCTTAAATAATTGTGAAAACTTTAAGTATTGCGTCGAGTCTCAAACTTGCTTGATATTTAAGATTTTCATCTTAAAAAATTACAAAAATTTTAAGTATCACGTTAAGTCTTGAATTTGCTTAATATTTAAGATTTTTATGTTAAATAGTTGTAGAAATTTTAAGTATCACGTTGAGTCTCAAACTTGTTTGATATTTAAGATTTTCATCTTTAAAAATTGTGAAAATTTCAACTATCACGTTGAGTCTCGGACTTGCTTGATCTTTGAGATTTTCATCATAAGTAATTTTGAAAATTATTAAATATTACGTCAAGTCTCGTATTCGCTTGATATTTAAGATTTTCATCTTAAATAATCACAAAAATTTTAAATATCACATTGGGTCTCAAACTCGTTTGATAATTAAGATTTTCAATATAAAAATATTCACATTGAAAATTTAAAAACTAAAAAATATTTCACACACACAATTTTTTTTTTGCAGGAAGAACTACGTAAATCCTGATTTTCTATTATGAATGAAAATACGTAGGAGTAAGGACAATCATTGTCGGGCTCACATAAAAATTTTCAAAAATAATTTCTTTCATGGAAAGAACTACATAAACCCTAATTTTCCGTTGTAAATGGAAATACATAGGAGTAAGGTCAATCGTTGTTGGACCCAAATTTTTGTTTACTTAAAAGTTTTCTTGCTTGTTTAAAAATAAATAAATAATTGAAAAAAATAGTTTTTACATGTATATTTGTTTTAAAAATTATATATATTTGCACATTTAATTAAAGGTAATCGTCTTAGGACGGACTTTGTAGGGTGCTAACACCTTCCCTACACGTAATCGATTCCCGAATCCAAACTCAGTTTCAAAGGCTTTTCTTTTTTAAGATTTTTTCGTAGTTTTCCTTAATAAACTATGGTGACGACTCCTCTGTTTTTCAAACGTGTTTTTTTTTCATTGTCTCTTCGTGATCCCGATTGTAACAACTTAGTAGATTTTGGATAACAATCATAGACTCTACTTGACCTAATTTATCTCATATACATCAAGCATAAATGAAACATGCATATAAATATCTTTCAACTCATAACATGATCAACAATCTTCGTGAATAGCTTCTCAGCTCATAAAAAAATATTTAAATATGTAATATCTTTAACTAGCTGAGAGCTTGACCTTTTCTCATTAAAAAGAGTATACTAGAATTCTAGACCTCCTTTTTAGTTGATTCTAAAGTCATTGGAAAGCTAACGTCCAAAGCTACAATTTTCATGAAAACCACTAAGTCTAATTCCAAAAGCATAACTCATTTGAACGAAAATAAGGTCGAGAGTAACTCTAGTTTCACTGTCATTTTCGCTTGAGTAAAATTTTTGTCACTTGAGTGGAAATTGGACTACCTCAACACCGCCTTACTTTTGCTTGAACGAAAATTTCGCCACCTTGACTCTTAATAACACCACCTAAGTTTCACTTGAGTGAAACTAGGCCCAAGAGCAAACCCAGGGATGAAGAAACCATGGTTTCTTAGTCGCAACCATCCAAAATACATATTATATGCTTTATTTAGTATCATACAAACCAACCAAGCCATTATGTAACTCTTTTCTATTCATCTTATTGATTCATACACCAATTACATTTCTATTTTACTGTTCAGAATTACAAAAGTTCATATCTCTATTGTTTTCAAATGAAGGCTTCCCTAACTTCAATTAATTTGGCTTCTTGACTCCTCTAGAGAATAACCTTTCACATTCAGATCCTTTGTCTAATCAAAACCTAGACAGTAATTCAACTTATCGTTGGTTAGTTTATTGTTCCCAAGAAGCCAAAATACGCTCTTAATTAAAACTTAGAAAATGATCAAGAAAATTTACTTGTTTAGCAAAATTGAGAAATCAAAATCCTTTCTTGTGCCTTAAACTCTTGCTTGCATCTTCTCGTCCTACAAACTGAAAGAGTCTAAATATAAAACTCGTAGAAAAAAATTAAGAAATAATTTGGGAGAGAGAGAAAGAACTATAATTTTCAATATAAATAAATTACCTTACTTCCTTATTTATAATGTTTTTGAAAAATAAAATATTATTATTTTATTTTTAAAATTTCTATCGTTAGAGTTTTTTCGAATTTGTAATTTGTAAATGTCTTACTTGCATATTTTCAAAGTTATAAAAATATGTTTTGGTTACTTCAAAATTATTTCTTTGGCATAATACTCTCACAAAGAAATCCTTTATAAAAGTCTATAACATACTTATGACAAAAAAAATTGTAAATAGGACTTCTAACTCCATAAAAAACTTATATCTGAAAACAATCGTCGTGCTTCCAAAATATTAAAAGAACAATTTTTATTTATAAATAAAATTTGTATAAAAATAAAAAATAAACTTTTTAATTCAATTCTAACACAATCTTCATCAATTCTGTTAGACGAAGAGATATATCAAGAGGAGGGATGAATTGATATTGAATTTTATTTTAAAACTGTTAAGTTTCATAATTTTCTGATGCAGTTCAGAGCAAATTAGTTGACTGATTTCTGAGAAATAGTCGATTAGTTCTATCAGACAGATATTAAAGATGATAAAAGATGAGAAAAAATGCACAAGAATTTATACTGGTTCACTCTTTTTCAAGAGCTATATCCAGTTTCGATATGTAACACTAACAAATCTCAAATCACTAAAATTATCAAGTCTTTACAAGAACCCCTCTTCTAAAGACTACAAAAACCAAAAAGATTAAATTCTAAACCCTATAGAATTTGATCTAATTCCAGACTCACACTAAGTCTGCAGTGATCACCCCCAATCACCAAGATACAGGTTTCGTAACCCCACAAAGTAATCTCAACACAGAGAACAAAAACAATACAGAAAAATGCGAATCAAGACTCTCTTCTTGGTTCTTCCTAAAACTGAAACTTTCAAAGATGCATGAGCAAGCTTTTCTTGATCCTCTCTTCTCTGTTCTTTGGCTATTCTTTCAGTATTCTCTCGCATTTTGAATCTCCCTTGAGACTTGTATTTATAGAGAAAGAGAAGAGCTTCAAGTGGCGTTATGCTGTTTTCTGCATACTGGGAGATCTGGAACAAAATAGTCGACTAAATAGCGAAACATTTAGCTATTTTCATTAAAACCATATTCCTGACATATTAATGAAAATAGTCGACTAATATAGCAGAATTAGTTGACTAATTGACGATTAATAAAAATAACAGACTATTATATCAGAATTAGCTAACTAATAACAGATAATCTAACATCTTTTCAAAGCTGCATAATCATCAATTAATCATCAAAGATCCAGCAACATGATCAAATCAAAATCATCAACAAACTCTTTCTGGCACCATTCACGATCCTGCCTTCACCTTCACCTCCATAGAGACCCTTCGCTTTGATAATTATCCTCTGCTTCCCTAGAAAGCCTTCTCATGAAATCTTAAGGCGACTAGAAAATGCGATTGTTTACTTAAAAGCTTGGTTCCTTTTGAAGACATAGGAACAAAGATCATTAATTTATCTATTAACAGTTGTAGTTGATTTACTGCCATTAGTTCTAGCTACTTGTTTCCTTGTTGCTACTATTGAAAATATTGCTAGTATTTTAGTGAATTTTTGTTGTAACCTGATTGATATATGAATATGATACCACAATACTTAACATACCATGTGTAAATATTGTTTAAGAGGCTCACCCCGTGTTTGATTAATGTTCTGACTTATATAAACGAGACGAGGTTGACCTTGTATATTATTTATGAATAAAAATAAACAAAAAAAATATTTTTTTAGTTTAATTCACGATCATCTTTGTAAAAAAGTATATATTCATCGATATAATCAGAGTAGGAAATAACAGTATCAGAATTATAACTCTCTTTTATTTTTAGTTTTTGTTTTTCGTTGTTCTTAAAAATTTATAGATGAAACTTTTGGTGATCTTTTGCTAATGATTATGCGTACTGCTTAGTACTTTACAATTTTGTTAGTCAAGCTTGCTCAATTTTTTTACAAAATTTCTTCCTTTTTTACGTTTTTTCTCTTCTGCCTTGATCTTGTATTTCGGGGATGAATATAAGCCCAAAAGGAAAATTAAAATAAGCAATATTTTATAGGAAATGTGTAATTTTGTAAATTATTTAACTGAGTAATTATTTGTTAGATCTATTGAAAAGAACTTATTTAGATGATAAATTATAAAGGTAGATAAAGTAACTTGCAAAGATTTAGTTAGATAAATTTACCTGTTATTAAAATGAATTTAAAAAAGTTCCTGAATGCCAATTTGTCCAATAACCATTTCAATGGCAATTATCTCCTTGAACAACTTGCCTTAGCTTGCTGGTTTGAACCTTGAAAGCAACTTTCTTTATAAGGAAATTCCTAATCTTAACTTGTCAAGATTGTAGGTAGTGAATTTTTCCAACAACAACTTGAAGGAAAGTGCCCAAACTCCTATGAAGGTTTCCTAGAGTTTTCATTCTTTAGGAATAACATTTCCTTTGGAATTATTCCCTTAGGTTATATGGAAGTTACACAACGGAAAAATGTCTCTTGAGAAAGTAGTTTCAAGAAGCCAGGATGTATATGATAAACTAGTTTTCTTTGAGGGATGTATTAAGTATTTCAGGAGGAGATATGTTAGGGAGATGACATTGATGAGCCATATGCCAACCAGCATAAGAGAATTTACACCACTTTTAACCCAAAACTTTAAAACAATGAATTTATATATCTTCTTCCTTATATATTGCTCAATATACTCATTGCTATCCAATTTGAGACTCAAACTCATACTTGGACTCCCAACAATGTAATTAAAGCCTTTGATTTGGAGGATTTGTTGAGAGCTTTTGTTGAGGTGACAAGAAATAGAATGTTTGGAACTTCCTACAAGGCAATACTAGAGAATGCAACCATGATTGTTTTGAAGAGGTTAAATGAGGCAACTATTGGATAAAAGGATTTTGAGAAAGACATGGAGATTGTATGAAGTCTTAAGCATGAGAATGTGGTTGAGCTCAAGGAAAACTATCCAAAGACGAGAAAGTCATGGTATATGATTACCATAATCAATGGAGCATAAGTTCCATTTAAGTAGCATTATTTTTAAGGTTAATTTAAATGGTATTCGAAGGATAGTACATTGCATTTTGAATTTAGTGGATGTCTTGAACTTTGTAAAGAATGTATCAAAGTCTAATATAACATGAATTAAAATGAGTAAAACAAAATCACAATATTCAAAGTTCAACTGAGTAAACAAGTCATACCCCAGAAATGATGCTCTTTTCACTTTGATGTTGTTCTAAAGACATAATCATATACCAAAATTCAGAAGATATGTGGCATTTCATCAGGACTATATCAATGAAAATAAAGCTTGTCTTCCAAATATCAAGCATCATAGGAACAATATATATGGTACAATATAAAACTCTTTTGAAAGACATGTCTATCCTTACTAAGGTTTCTCTACTTTTGTTTTATAAAAGAAAAGTTAGATGAAATCATCATCATCATCATATAATATTTTTAACACGCTTGCTAGTGTAAAACAAATGTAAATACTCTTATATTAACTTTACAATGAATAAAGAAATCAAAGGAAGGAATAGATGAAAAGGACTAAAGAATATCAAATCACTAACATTTTGAGAACAATTTTAGATGAAAGGGTGGGAACATTAAAACCACCATTTTGTTTCACCATGGTTTGTAATCATTATTGTTCTCTTATAGACCACGGTGAAACAAAGTTTCTCAAAATATGAAGTATACATGACCAATAAAAAAAGAAAAATGTAGAAGTCATAGTCTACCTCATCAATTACAAAAAGGTAACTAGTAAAATCAATATATACCCATGTACCATATTGTACACTACTTATCCCCTCAAGAGTTGGTCACAAAGGGGTTCTCCTTCATTTTTAAAGGCTCTCCTCCATTGTCCATAAAAGGGCACTACTTATCTTCCTCATTTGACATCTCCATGAGGTGAGCAGTAGTAGCAATAACATTATCCACCAAACTCTATTTAATTAGGTGGCTAGGAAACAAAAATCCAAACATAGTATAAGGATCAAGGGGTAGAAACATAATAGAGATAACAACAGGGAGAGAGAATAAGAATGATCAATGAAGGCTCTAATTGTTATTATGAGAGAGAAAAAGTTATATATACATGGCATAAAACCAAATAGAAAAATGAAACAAAAGGTGAGCTTAACAAAAAGTTGAGCGTAACATAAAAGTTATATTTGAGACCCCCTCAAACTTGGAATGAATATTAAGTATTCCCAACTTGGAACAAAGATCTTGAAACAAAACCGAGGGTTCTGCTAACTAAAGCGAAGATGATATTGGAAAGAGTTTAATTAAACCTTCATTAACCTTATTTCTTACAATGTGGTAGTCAATTTCAATGTGCTTAGTTCTTTTGTGAAAAACTTGATTTGAAACAATTTGTAATGTTGATTGATTATGAAAATATAACAATGTTGGACTAATAAAAGACACCTGAAAACCTACAGGTAAGAATGTGAGCCATTGAATCTTGTAGGTAGTGGAAGCAAGCACATGATACTCAACTTCTGAAGAACTCATAGACACTATATATTGCATTTTAGAATGTCACAATATTAATGAAAAGTCAAGGTAGACAGAAAAATGAGTGATAGATCAATGAGTGATAGATCAATGAGTGTCAACACACCTTGCCCAACTAGATTCGTTGAAGAGAACTATTTGCAACAAGAAATATACATGCTCGAGGTGTACTTTTCAAATAACAAAGGATGTGAAATGCAAATGCATTAACCACATATTCAGACATGGAAGATGCAATAGGACTGGTGAATTGCGTTCTTATTGAGTTACGTATGAATTTTTTTATAATTGAAGGTAGAGGATCCATGAGCAACACATGGAAGCATATATTTCTATATTGCTCGTTCAATCCTTGTAGAAATTGCATTACTCTATCTTCAAGTTGTCTTTGATCAAAATAGGAAAAACTTTGCATGAGCACTTAGTCACACATGTATAGATAGAATCAGGTTGGAGATTCTCCAGTGCATCCCACACAACTTTGAGTTTGGTGAAGAAATTTGTAACAAGGAGGCTTCCTTGTTTAATTAAAAAAGCCTCATGTTACATATATGATATGTGTAAGAGATTTCCTTATGCATATTAAGATTTAGATCTCTCTATATATCTTCCGCTTTTCCATCCAAAGGATATTGTGATATCGAAACAAAAATTGAATGCACGATCTAGGATACAACCATGTTATTGCATCTATACCAATCATTAGTCATTGTATCTAAAGATGGTGGTTTTGTAGCAGTTTCATTAATGAATCCTACTTTATTCTTTGCATTAAGAGTCGTTAACATAAATCAACTCCAAGAATGATAATTGGTAGATTCAAGAAGAGGAGATACCAGTGTCATTGCTAGATTTTCACTAGGATAGAGATAAATATAACTGTTATGCTAGGTTTTTTATTTCATCCATGATGACAAAAGAGAAAGAAGTGTTCGTAGCATAAGCCTTCAAGAAAAGAGCTCTGTTGAGGAAAAGTCCAAACACTCCATTATTTTGAATAATGCAAGAAAACAATTATATGTTAAGTTAGACGAAGGAGCACCTTGGGCTTTGTCAATCAGATCATGTGTGTATCCTCTGTTAGACGATACCTAAAAGAATCATCAAATGATGAGTCATCAGATGATATGCTTTGGTTTTTACTAACGTTTGAAAGTTTTCTTTTATGAAGCTTACAGAGACATTCTTATTAGCAGTCTGTTGAATGAGTACAAGCAAAGTTCTCACATCCCATCAAGGCCTTCCTTATGGAAAGTAAAAGTTGCTTTCTCACCAAATTCCTAATGCGCCCAAAGTCTTGTCTTATCTCAAAGTACACTTTCCATGTACGGAGACATATCTTTCATCAAAAGCGACAAAGTTTAGTGTCCAATGAAGGATAAATGCTACAAGTTATTAAGATTTGTGTAAAGTATGGAGGCACGCATTTATTGCATGAAGAACTGCATTTAATGCATGAAGAACTGCATTTAAAGCATGAAGAACTGCATTTAATGCATGAAGAACTGCATTTAATGCATGAAGAACTGCATTTAATGCATGAAGAACTGCATTTAATGCATGAAGAACTGCATTTAATGCATGAACATAAAGCCCTTATCAGACGTAACAAGAAGTTTGCTCAAAATTAACCTAAAGTTGAAGATGTTAGAACAGATCTCTAACGCCTAGTTGCTCATTCTCTATAAAAGGGAATGTTTTCATATTGAAGAAGTGACGACATACACATAACGCATAGAGCACAAGCTGAGAAAAATGTGTTGTTGTAAGTAAAATTTCTCTAAGTCCTCTCTTCTCTTCAAACCAGCTTTAGAAGAACACTGCTAGTGTTGTTTTAGCTACCTCTAGAAGTTGTACCAAATATTTTGTTTGTCTATAAGACGTAAATATTCTAGTGTAGCTCATATATAGTGATTTAATCACAAACCTCTTTTTATATCCTTATTGAAGCTCAAAGTGGCTTTGTTAAAGAATACTTGTTGAACCCATAAGTGACTTTGTGTTAAAAAATACTTGTTGAAACCAGGAGTGACTTTGTGTAAAAGAATACTTGAATGGGTTAGCTAGAAGCGGTTATGAGCCGAAAAAATACTTGTAAGTTGCAGTGATAGTCTGCTAGTGGAACTCAATCTTGGTTGATTGAAGAATTGGATGTAGTTTGAGCTTGCAGCCGAATAAGTATAAAATCCTAGAGTAATCCTCTCTTACTTTAAGCTCTCTCAAATTGCATTTCCTTACCTGTTTCTAATCAAAGAGGGAAGTTTTGTTTAAAAAATCCTTATTTATGAAACCTTTTTTCAAACTTATAAACTTCATCGTTTGTAAGATCAAACTTATTGTCTGACAAACTCTGCTTCTTTAGACGAATTACAAAACATTGTGAAAAATTTTTAAAACACAATTTTGTCCCTTATGTTTTTCATGTTTTTCACAAGCTTTAATACCATAATAGAGATAGAGATTGCAAAAGAGAAAAATAATAAAATGATCAATGAAGGCTTTGTTTTATTATGAGAGAGAAGAAGTTATGTATACAAGACATAAAACCAATAACAGAAACAAAACAAAAAAAGGTGAGCGTAATAGAAAAGCTATATCTAAGAACACATGTAATATCCGGAGTTGCACTGGAAGGTTATTCAAGATGGCACCTAAAAGACTTATAAGCACTAAAAGTAGGAGGAAAGGGGACTGACAGACCCTAAAACCATAATATGGGTTAGGATGATGGTAGGTCTAGCATTTAGACCATTCGTCAATCGCAAGAAGATAAATCATACAAAACCCAAAAGGGTATCATCCTTGAATAATGGTTCATGGGCTTAGATCCCCAAAAAAGTATGCACCTTTTTTCATGAATCTTATCTTGCTTTTCTAAGTTCAACTGATGATTTTCCTTTGCACTTATCTCTCTCTTAAGACAGTGGTGAGTTATTCATTCCTGTATTTCTTCCATCTTTTGTATGTTGTTGTTCTTGAATTGTTTTCATAGTTATTACATTCTTAATTAATGATTGAACTATTCTAGCCTTAAGTCCTTAATTTCTCATAATTTCTATCAATTGAATAATTTCTTCTTGAATTCTATTACATAAACTAGATTGAATTTAATTTTAATTGATTCAAACTTCTCGTAATCCAATTATAAAGTGAATTGGCCAAATATAATTCAATGAAGATGGTTCATGATTCAATAAGTCATGTTTGGTATATCCTAGCTTCTAAACACACAAATAGGAACTCATCATTTGGTATCTAGAACATGCAATTTTAAACAAGATGTATATAAACCTTATATGATGTTTGATTTCATTTGTTTTGGATTAAAAGGTGATTGAATCTATTTTAGATTATTCTCATTTGGTTTTTGGCTTAAGTGTTCCTTGTGATGTTTCCATTTTTTTTCCTAATCTTGTTACAAGTTGAAGAAAAATTGTCATGAGCACGTTTGGTTTCTAATTCAAATTTTTGTTGCTAATTTTTGTGATAAGTTCATTTTGGTCTCTAATATTTGATGCAAAATTCTTTGATAGAATTTTTTTGTCACAAATTCTTAAATTCCTTCTTGGTTGCATATGTTCTTGTTAAATTTCAGTTTATGATTTTTCTTAATTGATGCGTGCAAGATGTTTAACATAGTGACTTTCTTTAATTCTTGATTGTCACTAGTTGTTTCATCATTCTTTGTTTTAGAGTTCTCTTGTTTAGTTTTCTTCTCCATTGACTCTTGAGTACTTGATTTAATTTTGGTTTAATTTTTTTTAGAATATTCTTTAACAGAATTGATCAATGCACTCCAAACATATGAATTAAGTATTCGAGCTATGTTTGGATCATCTTTTGGTATGTGTTTAGTAATTGTAATATACAAGTAATTTAAAGTACTTGAAATTGTTGAAGGTTGAAACCTATGTTGCATTAGTCCAGGCTCACATGTGAAGAAAAAAAAGAAATTTGTACACTTTTTATGAATCACAATGGGACACAATATTGATTAAATTGATCTTTGGTTAGGAAAATAAATTCCATTATTGTGGTTTGTTTGATCTTCATTATTACTTTTGATTAGAATTTTATAATTACTTAGATAAGTAATTGTTTTGATGTTTTTACACTCATTGTTTGGAATACCTATTCAAGTTTCTTTAGTGCTTTTGTGTAACACCTAAAAATTTACAACTTTCAATGTAACCTTAATTGACTTTGATTAGAGATTTCATCACTAATCACTTAAACCTTAGCAATGAAAACCTAATCTACAAGATACTTTTGTTGATCGTATGTCCACTTAATAATGATATAATAATAATTAATTTAAATACAAAAAAGTTAATGTGTTCTTGGGACTTGTTTGTTGTAGGGGTGTTCGTGAGTTAAGTGGGGTTAGGTTGGGTTAGGATTTTGTATTTTTTATGTTAAACCCAATTCAACCCAACGCACTCTTGAGTGGTCTAGATTGGGTTGAGTTAATTGGGTCAATTTTTTTTTGAAAAACTTTATTTTTTTGGATAAAAGTTGTAATTTTCAAGTATCACATGAAACATTAGTCGAAGACAAGATTGTGTTGGAGAAGATGTGGTAGAGGCAAACAATGGAGGAAAATAACAAAGACAAATGACACAAAGCCAAATAAAAATGGCAAAAAGACAGAGACAAATAATGGAGGCAAATGTTGGTGGAGAATGACAAACACAAGAATGTTAGGGTTGATGCGAAGAAGAAAACACACTCCAACAATGTTTATGCTTTTTTGTATAATGTTTGAATTGAGATGTGGTGGAGGTGAAGACAAATGCTGGAGATGAGAATTCTAAGATTGATACGAAGAAGATGCACTGCGACGAGAGTGTTTAAGTTTGTTTGTCCGACGTTAGGGTTGACACAGAGAAGAAGACACACCACCATGAGAGTGTTTAAGTTTGTTTGTCTGATGTTAGGGTGAGATGCAATGGCGATGATGTTGAAGGCAAATGATAGAGAAAAAGTGGAGGAAAATGTACCACTGTCACTAGAGTTTTAGCTTTACCTAGGGTTATGTCAACCACGAGTGAGTGTGAGACAAGTATAAGAGTGAGTCTCAAGTTGGGTCTCTGATCACCCATACTAAACCCATCACCCAACCCATATAAGAGTGGGTTAGATTGGGTTGAGATGGTTTTGACCCAATCATTAGTAAAATCAACTTAACATTGGTTTGGATTGGGTCAGGTTGGGTCATTGGGCAATTTGACCCAATTAACACTCCTAGTTTGTTGCACCTTCAATTCAAGTTTTAGTTTGGTTGGGGGGAGGTTTTTTTGTCTAAAAATGTTAGTAAAACTTAGCCACCGAAGTTGGTGCCTTAACAGAATCCTTAAACAACTTAAGAAATTGGCAATGGTGGATCTTTGGAGTTGAAAAAACTTGAGACTTGGACTTAGATAACATAAACTTTAAAGTGGAAACAAAAGATAACACAAAAGAAATGATGATAATTATATTTGATATTTTTTGTTGTTATTTTGTGTTTGAGTTCATGTGAACTTTTGTGACTTTTATTTTCAGTTTTGAATATAAAATGAAAGATTTATTTTCTATGAATCCATAGAAGCAAGAAACACTAAAAATCTATTGAAATGAAAAAGTTATAGGATTTTTAGTTCAAGGAGTTATGGAAAAAAGAGAATGAAGAAGTTGCGTACTAATGGTAAAGGAATATGTTTTTCTCATATTTTCCCTTTCTTTTCTTTTTTTTGTCATATGACCTAAAAGCAACAACTTTATGAGGTAGGAGACCAAGGGAACTGAAATCACACTAAAATCCATTTTAGATTTTTGCTTATAAAATGTCTTTTGAAAGTGTTCAATGATTGTATCATTTGTTGAACTATTTTTTTGTTTGGATTTCCATGTGGTTTGAGGACATTCTGTGGTACGTTGAGAAAGGGCCATAAACTAAAATTGGTAGTTCTATGTACTATGATGACATAGAAACAAGAATAATGCGAATATTTTTTTTCTAGCTTAAAATATACTTTTTTTAAGTTAGTATGTTCCTGACTAGAAGTTTTCAACATATTTATAGTTACTCTTTGAGGTTTGTTTGAACTAAAAAATTATAGCTTTACGTGTCTTGAAAATTTTGAAACAAGAACCAAAATGTGTCGTATTTTGTGATGTGATCTCAATTCATGAAAAACCTCAACCCATGCAAGGAGGAGTCACCACAAGAAAATAAGAAAAGGAAAATATGAAAGAAAAGTTTACAAAGAATTTTGAAGAAAAGGAAGGAAGAAAAAGGAGAATGTACAAGAAACTTGAAGAAGAGAATAAAAATATTAATAACTTTTGTAATTTCCTTGTAAATAAAAATAGAGTTAGTTTAGTGTCTTTCTTTGAAATAGAAATAAGAGACTACTTGTTTGGACACATGGATAGTATAAAAAATAAGTGCCTTGTTTGGGAAGCTTTGGAGCATCTTCCAAACATGGCCTAACCTTTTAGAATTCTACCCATCTACATGTATTTTCGTGCTCCCCTCTCTATATAAGGGTGTGAGTCTCATTTGTAACATAACTTTGAAGATTAATTGAGAGCCAGAGCTAATTCTCTTTTAAGTTCAAGAGGTAAGCCTCATTTCTAGAATCTTATCTTGAGTTTTCCATAATTCAAGTGGTGATTGTCCTTTGCACTTATCTTTCTTCATGAAAGTGGCGTGTTCTTCATTCTCTTGTCTTCCCCGTATTTTCTCTTTTCATTTTCTTGAATGTTCTTCATAGCTGCACCTTCATTCTTCATTTTAATAATTTTCCACCCGATTAAAATGCTTGTTTTCACTTCCTATGGCTTCCTATGACATGTATCTTGATTTTAATCGGTTGAATCATCTTAAAACTTGATTTTCTTGAGTTTACACCGATTAAATTCATCAACAAGGGGCTGGTTGCGTTTTTGACATTTCTAAGTCAATTGAACTGATTAATTTCATTGTTTTCATCTTCTATGGATTCCTATGGGTTCTATCTTGATTTTAATCGGTTGAATTGAATTGTTTTGCATTTTCTAAGTGTGGGCCGAATTTGAACCCTAACATTTGGGGAAAAATCTGATTTCATGTTTTTCTATGCAATTTTACATGTTATTTTGATTCCATATATTTCTACACATGTTTGAAAGATCCTACAACACATGTAATGCCTTCTAGGCAGGCATCATGAGTCTAGAATGTGAACTTGTTTTGGATACCCAGATGGAGTGATCCATGACTATTGAGCCGAATATGGATGTCCTAGTGGAATAATCCTGGACCTTAGAACCCAAGGCAGGGATCCAAGTGGGGTGAACTGTGTAGTGAATAGATGGGACAATTAATCTATGAGAATGACATATGAAGGTACATGCCCAAATGTCACCATCCAAGAATTGTACTTACATACAAGGCTTGAACATCATAATGAATAGATGATGAGGTTGTCAAAACCAATGTGTGTGTGAATTGTATTAGTGATGGAAATGAAAGGGTAGATGAAAGATTGGTACCGGAGAGGAGTCAACTAATGAGAAAAACTAGGGGTAGATAAGGTATTGAGTTGTGAAGCCTTTTGGGCAAGAGGAATCATGTGATTGACTCGGTGTCCCCAACACATATGGAGCTTCACTATGATTGGTTGAAATTATCCTGTAAGTTTCCTATTGGGATATGTACTCCCAATTGTTATCCATCATGAAAAATGATATGTTCATGTAAGACCTTAGGAATTGGATGGTCTAAGGTATCAATGAAGGAAAATAGTGATGTGCAGTGATGAAAGTTCTAAAAAATTATTGAGGGCAGTCAATATATATGATGTTTTTTATTTACTTTTCATGATTGAGTTTTGGAGGCTGAAGACTCACTCCATACACCCCCTTTTATATAGGAGATAGGAGGCGAGCACATGGATCAATGTTCCATCTCCCAATTTTTCCCATGGAGTGGTAGTGGAAAAATGACCCTTTAGTTGAAGAAGATACATTTATTGGGCTTTTTAATTTCTTTTTGTGCCAATGATGAAATGCTTTCATGGTACACCTACATAGATAATTTTACCCTTCATATTACTGTAGTAGACACCTCCCATATACGTTGATGTACCTCTATCCCCCTAATCTAACTCATCATTGAGTGTGGAAGCAGTAGATACCTCATATCCTATTAGTGTCATTGCAAATTTTTTATATGCTCTATTTGACCCACAGATTATGTGCGGTTTGCTTATGTTGGGACAACCCATGGACTAAACGTTGTGGATAAGCCCTTTGTAGATGATATTCTCATTGACTCTACAAAACATGTTGTTCATGCACCAGATGTTGCTATTATTGTCTCTACATCTAAGGTTGATCCCATTCCTGTACCTTTACAAGAGGAGGATGAAAATGAACCCTTAAAGGCTAGCTTTGGTTGGGGTGACATTCACTTATTTTGGGTTGTATACCATAAGTTGAGATTTTCTTTTCTTATACTTCTTTGACTAGTTTATTCCTTGGGCAAGTAGACTGAGTCTTTTGTTTGTTTTAGAATGAGCATGTAAATCCCACTTTTGAAAAAACAATTGTAACACCAATGGTCTGTAACACTTATTACTATCGTACACTATTATATTCAATCTCATGTCTTGGGCCCAAGGTAGTCTAATGATTAATGCTTCATACTAAACTTGGTTTTTGTGGTGTTGAAATTGAAATAGAAAGACTACTTGATTACTATGGCTCCCGGTCCTTTTAAGACTGTGTCCACTTTGCCACCTATTTTGTTTGTGGATCCACCACCATGTTAAGTTCATCAAATGTTTTCTTTCAGAAGTTCTAACTATAGCTCATTAATGAAGTCAACAAAACTTTCTAACTTAATTGGCCATCTTGAATCACATTTCATTAGTCACTTCCTTTATTTTACTAGTACCTAATTAGCTAACCATGTGGTGTAGTGCACTTCTCGAATGAAACCAATATGGAGTAGTTTTTCAACTTCTTTCGCAATAACTATCAACCTTTATTCTCCTAACCTTTACCTTTTTCTACGACATTAGGTGTACATATTTGCATACAACGTGTTTGCGAAGATGACTCCTAGGTCAATCCCTGACATACCCATGACTATCAAAGTGAAGAGGTGCCTATATTTTGTCAAGACCATTGTTATGGAGTTTATATTAATGTCAATCAAATTCCTCCCTAAGCATGTTTTTAACCTCTAATCCTAGCTAAAATAAGGTTGTATCCCCCTCTAGCTTAATGTGGGTGTGTTGTTCTTTCTTGTGTTAGGGAGTTTATGTAGTAGTGATCTTCAAGCTTGCAGCATAACATTCCCTAATGTTTTTTTTATCTACATACGCTATTACCACTTTCCAATAATGAATTGAAATTTCATAGCTAGGTGTGACTGTAGAGACTAACACTAAGCTTGTTCAAAGAAGGTCACCTAAGAAAAACATTGTTTGAAGTGTTGGTGTTGATGATGAGGTATTACACTTTGAATCTTCAACATCTTCCAATTGAGGATATTTACCAAACTACCTTGTTCTACTAAGGTTTTCATCACCACGAAGTTGGCTAGTTCAATCGTGATCACCATGGTGTAGTCCTACTCAAGGTTGATAACTCAAAAGTTAGTGTTGGTGAACATGGTTCCTGACATTTTCCTTCTCGATCTTGTTATGATTACGTATTGACTAAATAACTCTCAGGTTTCGCTAATCTGAATTGGAGGCACCACCACTTGTTAACCCTCTTGCAATGGTATTGATAACACCTTGAAAGGATGGGTCACAACCTTATTGGTGCCATTCTTTTCTCAACTATTCAAAGGTTCCCTCCTCGTATCATCGTTGTTGATATCTTCTCCCTTTGGATGATAACCCCTATCTTTGTTTTCATCTCAAATGAAATGATATAGAAGGTCAACATGTACACGTTTTTCCATTTTTTTTGGGTGCCATGCATTCTTTTATGGCATAGTTGTAGTAGTAGTAGTAATGACACTACTTGCTTTAATTAGTGTTTAGTGGTGTAATGACTTTTTCAGGGGTTGGGATTAACTTCATGTTAATGGTTTCTTCAAGTATCTTTACCCTATTTGAATGGGGCTGTAGTGGGTTAATTAAAGTCCTCATTTTACATATTAGGACTTTGGTGGCCTTTGTTTCTTTTTGAGGAGTTCTTTGTCATAAATTTTCTTCTATAAGACGACTTCAACTTGGACTTGGTTACAAAAGTCCTTCAACTCTTCTAATTTCATAAATTTTTCCATCCTTCATTTAAATTTATCCAAGTTGACAACTTGCATAAGTTATAGATGAAGGGTCTAGGCTTGAGGGTTGTTACTAGTGTAGTTAAAATTGTGATCTAAATAGTAAAATCGTTCGATTCTACGTGTTTATACAGTGTTTCTATGTTAGACCCTATATGTGATCGAGGTGTAGTGAAATCGCATGATCAATGTTCAAAATCATGAAACGTTAGAATCAATGTTTTTTCGTGGAATTTCTGTTGGAGCAATTTACTTCTTTAGTGAATGGGACTACCCCAGTAACACCTGCCACTTTCTTGGTTGGATAGGCTTTAGTTAAAATAAAGCTTAATAAAGGCAAGTTCAATTAAAATAAAGCTCAATAATGTGCACTGGTTACTTGCATTTCTTCACCTAAATCCCATTAAATATAAAATTAAGAAATTTATAAATCCAATCATATTTAAAATTAAGAAACTTATAAGTGGAACTATTTCATATGCAACTCGAATTTCTTCTCCTCCTTACAAGACATTTGACGATTTTATTCAAGTTCTTATTTTCTGAAAAACATGAGCGCTCAGGAATCGACACAATTTTGTTTTTATATCTTTTGCTCAAGACCACTCTTCCCCACGACAATGATAAAGGAATCTACTTTCACTCACAACATCGACAAAGGAATTGATTTTGTTTAAATTATTTATGCCATTTTCATACATACATACATACATATGACTTACGATTTATATATATAATAAAATTTACGATTTATATATATATAATAAAATTTACGATTCGTGTTACGATCCTACAATTTACGATTTTGTAAATCCTTCACGATTCTAACCATAATCACGATTTTAACTACCTTGATTGTTACCATATGGTGCAAAGCCACTTCCAGGTTGAATTTTTATGTTCGACTTTCCAAATTGTTCCATAAAAGCTCTCAACAATTTTTTTGTCCTATTTGATGTTGACTAGTGCGATGGATGCCAAGTGATAATAATGGTTGATCATGAATTGGGTTCCAAACTTTGCAACCAACATGTCGAAGCAATCAATGGAGTGTTCTAGTAATTTGGCGAACCAACTTAGGACAATTCCTATCGGAGATGTGAGGATCAACTATTACAAAATTTTGTTTTTTATTGTGTATGGGCAATTTGGGTATTGTACATGTCAATGTACTCATAATGGTTTGTGGTACCATTATACTTATCTAGGTGAGGTTCTTCCAATTTTTTGGGATGGAAGTTTCCCTGATTCCATCCATGAAGGGATAATTGGGGATATTGCGACACCTAGAGAGGTGTGGATGGATGTATGGTATTACATTTTAGGTTTTTGGAAGCTATCAGCCTCTTGCATCCTTGAGTTTTTTGTCTTGTTTAGGTTCTTGTTAGTATGGTGTATTGTGAATTTCCTCCAACCTCTACCTTATTCAAGCATTGTTGGCTTGTAAAACCTCCATCTCCTTGGCATTTAGAGTCTCCAATTCCTTTTAGAGTTCGAGTAGAAAAGTAATTTGGCCAACGTGATTCTCTTGTACCTCTTCGATTTGCAGGAGTTTGATCTTCATTATGTTGTGGGCGGATATCATTTGAGATTCTTGAAAAATCTTACTTAGTCTTATGATAAGTGTAAAATATTCTTTTAAAAGTCTATACGAGTTTCCTAAAATCGTGTCATTCTCGTTTCATCATCTGTGGTTGAGATGTTTTCTCATTCCTTGATGGAGATAAATTATTCTAGCTTTGAGCTGTCGAGAGATGGAAACATGTTTATGTATCAAATTTATGATTTTGATTGGTGCAAAACCAATAATACTAATTTGCAATTAAGGACTTTTCCATCGGTAACAAAAAAAAGTTACCCATTAAGCAGAGAAAATACTATTTCAATTTAAAAAAAAGTATGTCCTTAATAAATAAAATTTGATGAATTTTGTAAGAATGGAATAATACTCTAACACTCAAGTTAATTGAAAAGTAAATAAGATAATAAATATATAATGAATAATCATGTACAACTTGAGATTGTCACTTGTATATATTATTCTTAGATAATTTTTAGATATATGGATCTTGAAAATATTTGATTAACATTTTATTCTATTATCAACTATCTAAACTTTTGTTTTTGATATTAATACTTTTATAATTAATTATTTGATATTCTTTTATATTCTAAAATATAATGAAATTTCCAACATCATATATTATAATTCATCATATATTATAATCCATTAATAAGTTAAAATTTGATTATTGTGGTGGTCTTTAAATTTTCTTTAGATTAATTTTCACATACAAGTAATTTCTATTTTCATAAAATTTACCTAGAGTTGTTTTTTTTAAAAAGTAGTTTATTTTAAAATTTGATAAATTCACAAAATTACGTTTTAAATAAATAAATTTCAAATTATATTATTAGTTACTTTGTTCAACACACTTGTAAAAAAATAACATGCTATTTGTCTATATTTTTTATAATAATAAAAATAATGAATATAATTAAAAAATTATTATAACTATTATTACAATTAAAAGTAATTATTTAAATGTAAAAATAAAATTATAATATATTATTTAAAGATTATAAAAATTGTTATGATTATATAATAAAAATATTTTCCGTCTTTTATCTCATTAGTAGATTATTATTAAAAATTAAAAGATTGATTAATAAATATAAAAGAAAGGGTAAAAGAGATTAAAAAAAAAAAAAAACAATTATCAAAGTTAGGTTATTGCTAATCACTAATCACTAATTTCTAATTGTTAATAAAGTATATTTGCATCGTCTTCCTGTAGGTGTTAAACTAGAAAAAAAAAAAAAAACATAGACTTATCATATGATTGAGAGTTGTCATTTTTTGTTGTTTATAGTTGAAGTGATTGTTGTCGATTCTACTCAACATTTTCTTAATTTCTCGTTCAGGTTGAAAATTGACATTAAAGATTTAAGATAATAGAAGAAAAAAAGCTACAATATTTTATTTATAAATATCATTTAAAATTTGTCACCACAAAGTAGCAGCTTTTAAGTCAATAAGTATAGGAAAACGAAGTTAAATTTTGTAAAAAGTGAGAACAGCCGTTTCAAGTTTTAGAACGGATAGTTTTCAACAACATTTTTAACCTTGTCGTTTAGAATGACGTTCTTTCAGTAAGAACGGCTCACCAATAAGAACGAGCGTTCTAACATGAGAACGGCCGTTCTAAAAGCATTTCTGGATGTTGGTCCTGAAGATAAAACGGCCGTTCTCACGTCAACAACGTCCTCAAGTCTAGAACGGCCGTGCGCAAGCCTAGAACGGCCGTTCTCATATCCAGAACGGCCGTTCTCGTTCTCGCCCCTAGAACGGACGTTCTCTCCTCTAGAACGGCCGTTCTCGTCCTCTGACACCATATAACCAATGGTTTTCTGCAATGTACACAACACCAAATTTTACTCTAATATAGTGATACTTATGCTATTCTATTTATAAAAGCTTGCTTCGAAGGTTTGTATCTCTTTTTACTTTTTGAGTTTTAATTTGTAATTTAGATTAGATTAAAAATAATATTAAAATCATGTAAATAAATAGTTGAACATGCATATTATAATAGTGAGGTAAATAGAGAAATTTGAAGTAATGTATTTAGTTGTGAATATTTATTACAAATATTTTTTAAAATTGTGTAGTTGAAACTGTGATTTGCTAAGAAATTTGTTGTTGGAAGAACAGGTTCCCTAAGAATCCATGGCTGTTTCATATGTTCACATGGTTTCATCTAGTGGGGGTTTTAACAAGAGTAACTTGTCCTATGCCAATTGCAATTATAAGGGGAGGTGGACCCACCGTTTAGTTTTTGCTTCGATGCACACGTCAGACTCCAAGGTACTTTTGTGTGACATAACTAATGAATGTGGTTTCTGGGACTTAGTTACTTGAGAAATGGTTTCTGTGTGACATAACTAATGAATGTGGTTTCTGGGACTTAGTTACTTGAGAAATGGTTACTTATGAAAAGAGGGAATTGAGTTTATGATTTTTGGCCAAAGTTTTTGTTAGATATTATTAAATACTATTAGATATTATTAGATATTTGTAATAACTCATATAATGGACTTTGCTCATATTCTTTCATGATTTTTTATTATGTACATTATCCTATGTGTTTTATAACGCAAGGGAGATCAATCCTATCAACAATTTGGATCTAATTTCACTTGGTATCTAGAGCTAGGGTTTAATCCTTGCCTCCTTGGTAAACTCAAAGTTTATTGGTGCTATTTTTTTTGGAAATTGCTACTTTTTAATTTCTAAAATTA
This sequence comes from Lablab purpureus, assembly GCA_030347555.1. Taxonomy (NCBI): domain Eukaryota; kingdom Viridiplantae; phylum Streptophyta; class Magnoliopsida; order Fabales; family Fabaceae; genus Lablab; species Lablab purpureus. The sequence goes on from CM059254.1 coordinate 16,202,088, forward strand.
TCTTTAGTTTCTTTTGGGGTTTTTCCTTTAACCTATGTATTGTTGCTGTCTGTGTTCACCCACTGCCGCCACTTTCCCTTTTGTCTGGCAACCATTGTGCCACCAGAGTCCCATTGAATGGAGTCTACACGTGCCCTCACACGTCGTTCATTCATCACGCAATTTACACTTCTGTTGACGTCAAACATTGCGCATGATATTGCGTCTGTCGCTAGTTCCGTCATCGCTAGTTTCGCCATCGCTAGTTCTGCCATCGCTAGTTCCGCCATCGTTAGTTCTGCCATCGCTTTGTACCACTAATGTCACCTCCTCCTGGTTGTGGATTTGTAATTTTCACTTTCATCGAAGCCCATTTGAAGTTTTTTCCTTTTTTTATGGTTATTTCTCTCTCCTACAACAACCTCTCTCTTGGTAATTGAGTTTTTTAAGTCTTTCCAATTACCTATGGCCTCTTCACTTGCTACTACATAAAATCTATCCATTTATGCTAATTATGTCAATGTGCATCTCTCTATTGACAATTTAGATGATAGTAACTATAAACTTGGACATCGAATATCAAACTTTGGTTTAAGAGTTAGGGGTATGATGATCATCTCACTGAAATACCATCTAATGTTACTGAAAGTGAGCGCCCTCATTGGAAGAAAATTGACGCCCAACTATGCATGTGCTACGATTTATTATTGACTCATCATTGAAGCAACTATTTCGTGCATACAAGTCCTGTTCAAAAGAAATTGAGTAACGTTAAAAGTTTTTTATGTTAGCCCTCTATGGCCTTCTTGCTGAGTATTCACATTTTCAAGATTAAATCTTGGGATCTCTAATTGTACTAACCTTGACTTGAACTTGTTCCACCCTCCTACATGTAAGAGGTAAGTCAACTCTTAACACACGCTTTCTCTCATCCCAACAAAATCCTTTGCGTTGGTTTCTTAACATGATGACAATTATCGCCCCTGAATGCCAGGGAAAGTGTGACATAAGTGTGCCATTGCTATGGTCATAAAATTGATCGATATTATGTTTTACATGATCGTCCTCCTATATCAGCTCTGCTAGCTTAGGCTGCTCCTTAACAATCTACTTTGGATAAATCTGGCAGCCTGGTATCTTTAATGACTTTTTCAAATGGTATAAGGAACATGAGAGCTCTACTTCAATTATATAGGTACTTTATTTGCTGGCCTCACTCCAACCACATTGGCCCTTGGGTTTTAGACTTAAGAGTTATGGATCACATTACTAGTAATAACTCTGTTTTCTCTTCCTTACTACGTCAACTTATTTACTCATTGTAACCATGATCAATGGCTCTCAGGCCCCCTCCCATGGTGTTGGTACCGTTCAACTTCTTCCTTCTCTTTTTATTGATGATGTTCTTTATATCTTTGGGTATCCATTTAATTTATTATCCTTTGACCGTCTCACCCGTTCCCTAGACTTTACCAAAGATTCTGTTTGTTTACAGGATTGGAGTTTGGGACGAATGATTGACACTGAATGTAAGTCTAATGGCCTTTACCATCTACGGACATCTGCTCATGTTGGTTTGGTAAAGGACTCCCTCTCTCATCTATGCTTAATTGATTCATCCTAGCCTTGACAAGATGTAGGATTTTGTTCCAAGTTTGTTTAAGTTATCAAGTTTGTCGCGTGAATCATGTCAATTAAGAAAACATAGTCATCAGTCTTTCCCTGAAAGTGTCTCACAGTGTACTTTGTCTCCATTTGTATTAGTTTACTTTAACATTTGGGAATCCGTCGTGTTCAAACAAATTTAGGATTTCAGTTTTTTTCCCTTTTATTGATGAGTTTTCAAGATGTACTTGGTTATTTTTAATGAAGAATCGGTTTGAGTTATTTTTTATTTTTTTCAATCATTTTATAATGAAATTAAAACTCAATTTGGTGTTTCTATTCGTACTTTATAAGTGATAATGCTCGTGAGTATCTTTCTCATTTTTTTCAAAATTTTATGGTTTTTCATAACATTTTTCACCTAACTTCATGCTCTTAACACCTCAAGAAAATAGGGTGATTGAGCGTAAGAATAGACATCTCATTTACACAACTTAACGATTTTAATTCATAATCAAGTTCCTCAATGGTTTTGGGGTGATGCTGTTTTAAGTGCATGTTATTTCATCAATTGTGTGTCATCTTTAGTTCTCAACAATAAGATCCCTCAATCTATCTTGTTTCCTAATGATCCCCTACATTCCTTAACTCTTAGAGTCTTTAGGTCCACATGTTTTGTTCACATTTTAGGTTCTAAGTCTAATAAACTATCTACAAAGTCTTATAAATGTGTTTTCTTAGGTTTGACTTGGTCACAAAAAGGGTATAAATGCTTCTCTCCAACTCTTAATTGCCATTTCATTTTAGCAGATGTAACTTTCATAGAATCTTGCATATACTTTAAGATAAATACTTCTTCTATCTCTACATTTGACCAAGCCATTATTCCAGCTGTCTACGACCTTCCTGTTGTGTCTAATATTCCTACAAATCCTCCTCCACCACCACCTCTTCAAGTATACAGTCGCGCATAGATTCTCATAATCCACCTAGTGACTCTCTTCTGCTGTCAACTCATCCACCCCTCCGGCTCCGTCAAACAAATTGAATCTTCCTATTACTCTTCATAAAGGTATACATTCTATTCGTAATTCTTCCCCTCATTATACTACCTTGAGTTATCATAAATTATCTCCACCACTTTATACATGTCTTTCATCTATTTCTTCTATTTCTATTCCTATATCAGTAGGTGATGCCTTAGTCTATCCTTGTGGGAAATTTGTTGGCTGCAGGTGAATCTTTGCTATTAAAGTTGGTTCAGATGACACTATTAACCGACTCAGTTTGCCTAGTAGCCAAAGAATACACCCAAATCTTTGGTTTAGACTATGGTGACACTTTTTCTCCTATTGCAAATATGGCCTCTGTTCGGTTATTCATCGCCATGACTGCTCTTCAAAGATGGCATCTTTATCAATTATATGTCAAAAATATTTTTTCTTAATGGTGATTTGTAGGAAGAAATTTATATGGAACAACTTTCAGGTTTTGTTGCTCAGAACGAGTCTTCTAGATTTGTTTGTCGTCTCTGCAAATCTTTATAGGGTCTTAAGCAATTTCCAAGGGCTTGGTTTGGAAAATTTAGTAGTGTTGTTTAAAAGTTTGGTATGACTCACAGTGAAGCAGATCATTCAATATTTTACCGTCACTTGAGTGCTAGGTGTATTTATCTAGTACTTTATGTAAATGACATTGTTATGTCTGGCTGTGATTGACATGACATCTCACAAACGAAACAACTCTTTTGTCACCACTTTCAAACTAAAGATCTTGGCAAATTCAAATATTTCTTGGGGATTGAGGTAGCCCAATTTAAACAATGGTATGGTATGTTTATATCTCAAAGAAAGTATGAATTGAACATTTTGGAGGAAACTGGGTTGATGAACTCAAAATTTGTTGACACATCCATGGATCTCAATGTCAAACTCCTACATAGTTAAGGGGAGTCTCTCTCAGACCTTGAGAAGTACAGAAGAATACTTGGAAAGTTGAACTATCTTATTGTTACTCGTCTTGATATTTCCTTTGCAGTTAATGTGGTGAGCCAATTTCTACATTCCCCATGTGCAAATCATTGGAATGTAGTCATTCATATATGAAATTAAAGGAACTCCTAGGAAAGGGTTGCTATATGGTCATAATAACCACACTAGAGTTGTATGTTATTCAGATGCAGGATCTCCTTCTGATAGAATATCCACTTCCAAATATTGTGTCTCCATTGGTGGTAACTTGATCATTTTGAAAAAGTAAGAAACAAAGTGTTGTGGCAAGATCTAGTACTGAAGTATAATATAGAGCTATGGCCTCAGTCACTTGTGAGCTTATCTGGCCCAAACAATTACTTAAAGAATTAATTTGGAGATTACACTTAAATATAACAATCAAGTTGCTCTTCACATTAACTCTAATTTTGTCTTTCATGAAAGAATCAAACACATTATTGTCATTTTATTTGAGAAAATATTATATCTGGAAATATCAAGACTAAGTTTGTTAACTCGAATGATCAATTAATGAATATTTTTACTAAGCCTTTATGGGGATTTAGAATTAATTATATTTGTAACAAACTTAGTACATACGATTTATATGTACCAGCTTGAGGGGAAGTGTTAGATATTATTATATACTATTAGATATTATTAAATATGTTGTTATCTTTTGTAATAACTCATAATGGGCCTTTTGCTCATATTCTTTTCATGATTTTTTATTACATATACATTATCTTGTGTGTTTTACAACACAAGAGAGATTATTCCGATACACAATTTGGATCTAACTTCACAGTTTTAAATTGACTGTTTCTCAAAACCTGGTTTTCCAAGTTGATTACATTGCACATTCTCCTTCTTTGATTTTATGGGTGGAAAACAATATAGTTCTATATGTGGACTTACACTCACATTGGGATGTATGCTACTAAGAGATCATTCTCATTGTATAATCAGGCCTTAGAGAATAAAGACTTCAAAGCATACTAATGAAAAGAAATTCTTGCGTTGTTGGGGATGTTTGTTGTCTGGGATTTCCTTAATTCATCATCTAATCCTAGTTTGAATAATTTCCCTTATAAAATACCTATAAGAGAAGAAAATAAGGAGAAATAAAATAAAAGTTTCTTCCATAAACTAAATTAACTAACGCTTAAGTTATAAAATAGATTTTAGAGAAGCTGGTGTGATGTATCTTTTACAAATTAGTTTTTGCTTAATTTAACTTTAGCTTATGGGAGAAGCATGTTTTATTTTGCTTCTTCTTATGTACTTCTCTAGGTGTTTATGGAAAATTTTATTTACATGGAGACCAAGTAGTCAGGTGGGTGTAGCCAGGATCTGGAGTCTATGGAGATAAATTATAGAAATTGAAATCAGTGGGTTCAAACATATAAAAATAGAATAGATGCAATAAAAAGTTATAAAGTTTTACTTGTAATTTTTTGTGTACAAAAGTTTACTTATGATTTTTTTAAAATTTAGGAGATGCACTTCACTTGCTGCCCTCTCACTATTATGTTTGTCTGCCACTCTTAGTAGTAGGCAACATACAATTTGGTTCTGTTTTGTCTTGTTGTGATTTAGATTGTCTAATTTTAAAAAATATTGGTTGCTTAAGTATCCATGACAATAGTTATATAGTTTTGCTTTATTTGTTAATGGAGGTGGTCACGTGAAAGGGAATCAATTGGTAAACTTTGCTTCTTTGTAATGAGACTAGAAACTAGAAGATATTTATTTTAATAAATTACTATTTCATTTATCTTGAAAGTTTTCATTCTATTTTAGTTGTTTAATTTTCTATCTAATGTTGCAGTTCTCATTAAATTGTGGATGCAAGTTTATATTTATATATTTGGGTTTGAATTGGGTGGCAATTTTGTTCCATGCGATCAATTTCCCAAATTCTTACTTTTTTTAAGGTGATTGCTAATATGTTGTTCTAACAAGAATGTTCATCTTTAGTGTTCTTTGTGAATTATCTTGTAATTTCTTATATATCTGGGTTTAAATTGGTGGCTATTTTATTACATGTGATCAAGTCTCCAAATTCATTTACTTTTTTATGGTTATTGCTATGTTGTTCTAACGAGAACATTTATCCTTAGTGTTTTTTGTGGATTTCTTATTATAATTTTCTTTTGATTGTATAACTCTATATTTTTACATTGAAGTGTTAAACTTTTGTCAGGTAGACTTGTTACTGGACAATGTAAAATGGGATAACAAAGGCTTAGCTGTGGCAATAGCTCAAAATGTTGACACAGGGGCCATATTAATGCAAGGTTTTGCAAATAGAGAAGCAGTTGCTACAACCCTATCTTCTCGAAAGGCCACTTTCTATAGCCGATCACGATCTACATTGTGGACTAAAGGAGAGACCTCTAATAATTTTATCAATGTTCATGATGTCTTTCTTGATTGCGATCGTGATTCTGTAAGCACTTCCCTATTTTTCTCCTTGAATTATTTATTTTTTCTTCTTTGCTTTTTGTTTCATAATGTATGTTTACTTTCCCCCTTGGTACTACTTCTCAGATAATATACCTGGGGAAACCTGATGGGCCTACCTGCCACACAGGGGCAGAAACATGTTATTATACATCAGTCTTTGACTTCTTAAAACAGCAAGAGGTAACTTAAAAGCAATTAAAAAGAACATATAATTGCCTTGTTTTGTTGGAGAGAAAGTTCAGACATATTTGAATTGTTTTGGGTTGTCTGTTACAGGATGAAGAAAATAAATTGGCTCTAACCTCTTTGTATGCATTAGAGTCAACAATCTCGAAACGCAAATCAGAGTTAATAGGAGAAAATGAGAAGCCTTCATGGACAAAGCGATTATTGCTTAATGATAAGTTGTTGTGCTCTAAAATCAGGTTGAGTATAACTTGACATGCTTTTATGTTGAGTTGGAATTTAAAAGAGGAAAAAGGGACCCCTTTTTACCTGTTTGTCCCTAAAATATCACACTCTACATTTTTTTCAATCATTTATAAACTTTGTAGCTGATCATTGCTTCTATATAAGATGCTTTTCTACCTAAAGTGCCACTTTTATTATAATTCACTTTTCTGGAAGGTAAAATGTGGATTAAACGATTGTCTTTTTATGATCTCAAATTGTAACTCTATTTTTCTACTGGCAGGGAAGAGGCAAATGAGTTGTGTGAAACACTAGAAAATAATGAGGACAAGTCGCGTACTGCTTCAGAGATGGCTGATGTACTCTATCATGCCATGGTTCTGTTGGCAAAGAAAGATGTCAAAATAGAAGATGTTTTGCAGGTTCTACGGCTGAGATTTTCCCAATCTGGTATTGAGGAGAAGAGAAGCCGTGTACCCCCTAAGCCATTGGATCATTAAATGTTTTGTCAAGTCTATATCTCAAACAATTTATTTAACTGTTGGCATAACTGGATGCTCTGAATGTTTTATTACCTATGTAACTATACTGAGTCGGTCGGGGTGACTTTCTTAAATAGAGTAGAGAATGTCTAGAACACAGGGTAACTACTATCGACCCATTTTTGTATTGAGATCCTAGACAGTAGTATAATCTTGTTATGATCAATATTTGCCTGTTAGCGAGTTTGTTTATGTAGTCGAGAATTATAGTTGTGACCTTAGATAGTTTAGTATAATAATATCTTGAAATATTAAAATTTAATTATGTTAAAGTTGAATTATAGATATATTTTTTTCTTATGATTTAATGCTTTTTGAGTTCATAGAAAAAGATATTATAATAATATTGTATAATTAAATTCTTTTTATATCTTATAATGGTAAAAAATCAAAGATAAAAGAGAAATAAGAGATATTATAAATCATGATATGAGATTATCTTTAATTATTTGAATTATTTTTTTTAAAGAAAAAATATCAATTTTTTCTTATCCAAGCTTCTAACTATAAAAATAGAATATTGATTTTGCTATGAAAAAAATTATCAAACAAAATTTACTTTAATGATTGAAAGTGTAATTTAAAGGGATATATCTCAAGTCTTAAGGACTTCATATAAGATTTGGATTTACAAAGATTATATAAAGACTTCAAGAATAATTTGAAGACAACTTACAAGCAATCAAGCATACGAGATGTATTCAAGTGGAAATGTCTAGAAATTCTAAGTGGATGTGAGGAAAACTATTGTAATATTGTTTCAATATATCATGTGAGTGTAAATTGTTCTCTCCTATTTATTAAGAGATTTCTGTTTTTCCTATGAGGTCTTAATCCTAAGGGGATGTTAAGACATGATAACAAAGAGTATTTTGTGTACTCATTGTAACCAAGAGTGATTTGTGCACTCATTGTAATCATTGTTTTATTAGTGATTTTAAGGGAGAACTATATGTAGCTTGTGAGTTTGGGTGAACTATAAACATGATGTGTATTGTTGGTTGTGTTCTAGATCATTAGACGATATAGTCTAACCTTCTTTGAAAAGAGTTCAAAACTCTATTCAATCCCTCCTTTCTAGAGTCCTTTGTTCCAACATTTTGTAGATATCAGTTTACACTTTATATTACTTGGATGCTTATATGTAGCAAACTACAAGTCTATAATGCACTATTTATTAAAGTTAAATAGAATCGATTTGAGTTGTTAAATGTAGTTGAGATATGTAGCTTCTTTCAAACATATATATAATAAAATGTGTTTATGGTGAGAGGAATTTATTTAAAAGATGAAAAAAAAATCTTCCCAAGTTGGATTGTTGAGACTTTGATCGTCTTGTGACCATATATTAGCTCCTTCACATTTCGTGACACACGTCAAAAAATCCTTAACAATGTGACAATTAACCATTTAAGAGATAACACTCCCCATATTTATATAGGCACTATCCTTGTTTTCTTTTGTTGTCACCTTATACATGGTTTGCCTTTGTTGTCAACCTAACATGGACTACTCTTAATGATATCAACATAAGTACTACAACAATTTGGAGCTACTCTTAATAATACTAGCACAAGCATAATAAAACTTTAGATCCATACAAGCATAAGAGGCTTTTGCTTCTTGCGCTCCATGCTTTATTTACATGAATTGTGAGAAATGCTCAAAATTACTCTTTTGTGCATATAAAAGTAACATATTTTCATTATCTCTTACACCTATATACCAACAAACCCTACCTTTGTCACCTCCAACTGCCGAGAACATTGTGTCATCGTTGCTAGTTGTCATCTTCTTCTAGTTGTGTTGTCATCATATCCTATTAAACATTTTAAGTTAAGTTTTTGTCATTGTATTTTGTGGTTTCTTAATGAGACTCTAAATTGAATGGTTTGTAAAGTTTCTAGAATATGTAATCCGAAAATATATTGTAGATCAATTATTCTAAAAATTAAAAAAATGGATTTGATGTTCCAAATAGAACAATTTGGAAAGCTTATACATATTACACAATTCGAAAGAGTCTTTCAGGTTGAGTAATATGGAAGTATGAATAATGGTTATGTTTAACAACCCAAAATGGACTCTCGGAGTGAATAATCTAAAATGCTTTTCAAATTGAGAAATCAAATATGCATTTCCAGAATGATCTATCTGAAACGTATTCCAAAATTGAGCAATGCAAAATGCATTCTCAAATTGAGCAATGCTAAATGCTTTCTTAGATTGAGCAATGCAAAATGCATTCTTGGATTGGGTAATCTAGAATGTATTTCAGATTGTGTAATCTAAAATGCATTTGTAATTTTTCTTATAGATATTTTTTATTAGTGGCATATATGGCTAGGATAAAGGGTGTTGTTATAAAAGGTGTTGCTTCTCAATCTAATGAACGTGAAAACCTATTGCCTTAATGTGTAGGAGAGAGCAAGGTGGACCTTCTAATGTGGGTTGTGTCAATGAAGGTGTGCATGTAGAGAATACTCATCCACAGGGTGTGATAAATGAAGAATCATTTACTGGATATCCTGAAGGTACCTTCTTATTGACTACATATGCAAATCACATTGCTAGGAATATGTGGACAAAATATATGAGGATTGTGGAGAGTTGAAGTTAGTGTCCCATGAACAAAAGTTAAATAAATTCGAGGTCCTATATATATGAAGGTTGTAGTTGAGAATTTTGGGTTGTTGTCCTTCTACAATGCTAGTTATGAAATCAGAAATAGGGTTATTGTTTGTGTTTGTTGACAGGTGGCTAAAGAGACTAACAACTTTCATCTACTAGTCGATGAGATGACCATCACATTGGATGATGTGTCCTTACTCCTTTTACATCCATATAGTGGGACAATTTTCACTTACATCACTTTAGATGCAATGGCAACAACATAGGTTTTGGTGGAGCTGCCCAAAGTTGAGTATATCAATGCCTTAAAAAAATTAGACAATGTCAAGGTAGACAAGTGTGATTGAGTAAAAAATGCAAGGTATATGAAAAGTATTGTGGGCCTTGTATATGGACATATGTCGTTAGGACATTTTATAGCATCTTGTGAGATGCACCATTTTTTTAGGATAAGAGTGTCATGGAGTACCTAAAGCTCTTTAATGACAGTAGGATCTACAATGGATAGGTTGAGGAGTAATTACACTAGACAACTTATATAAGAAACTTGTAGATGCTAACTTTTCACGAACAAAACAATTTATAGCTTATTCCACATTGTTACAAATATTTTGTGATTAACATCATTTAATATGACTTTATATTATGAAATTATAGTTATTTTGTTAACTTAATGAATACTTGATATTGCAATAGACATGAATATACAAAAACTTCCTTGACATAAATCTTAGGGATTTTAATCTTAACTATGTTGAAGATGTTTTCCCTACTAAAAAAGTGTGGTTAGTCAAGCATTATTTGTGTTTGGAGTAATCAAGTTTTAACTTAATGGTTTGACTTTAAATATGAATAAATGGAAGTCATGTGAGGAGCTTCGCTCTGTCAAGATTTGAGTGGATCTCCATGTTCTCTAGGTACATCCACTTGGGAATATAAGACATTTCATCTTTTAGAGTGTGCATTGTTCTAGTATAGGTACATGCAATGTTAGAAAGGGGGAGTTTGGATTTGATTATTGCAATTAAGTTCAGTAAGCTTGTGATCAACTATGATAGTGGCACTTCAAACAACTCAAGATTATATTTTATATAGTGTTTGTGTTTTGTAAGTCTCTCTTCCATTTAAATTAATCTAGTTGTTTGAGAGAAATTTTCTGAAAAGAAATGACTACATACTTTTACATTTGAAATTTTTCATAAAACTGAAATGATTTTCTAGACTCAAATATGTTTTAATTGAAAATGTACTCAAATTTTAATTTGACTTTTAATGCATTAATTTCATTAAATCAGAGTCTGTTACAAACCTAAGAGTTTTGCCTTTTATAAATTAGATCTTCTACAAACTGTAACAACAATGGTTTTAAAATCTTATGAAAACGAAAAAACACAGAGTTTTATTGATTTCAATTTGATCTAAATTCAATAAGGTTATACATCAAAGATCATTTTGTTCATCAATTTTTGGAAAGTGCATACTCTCTCTCAATTGGGCAAGATCTAATTCATTTGCTGAAGGGAGTCTTTCTTTCTCTGTATTCATTTTTCTGATTGTATTCGCATTTGTTTCAAAGAAAAGGTGTTTGTATAACTAGTTTCTTTTAATCTTTTTCAAGGGTTTGTAATTTCTTGGAGTGGGTTCTCAAGAATTGGTTCTGCAGTAGGGTGTTGCAAGTTAAAGGATTGTTCATGTAGAGTTTAAGAACATATCCCTTTGTGTATTGTGTAATTGTTCATAAAGAATTTATTATTTTTAATGATAGTGTATGAATTGGACGTAGCTCTTGATGATTAAACCATTATAAAAAATTTCTGTGTGATCTTTCTTCCTAACCCTATCTTGATACTGCTAGAGCTGATCTTTCTTTTATGAAAATTTGATGTGCTCTTAAATCCATTAAGACTTGATTTAAAAAACAACAACTGAGTGTTTAAAATTGTCTTGATTAATAAAATCAACAATTAATTTCCATTAAACTTCAATTCACCCCCCTCTTAAAGTGATCTGTGTGTTTACAATTGGTATCTAGAGTTTTTTACTTGTAATTTGTTTGAGTGTGATCCTGTGTGTTGGATGACGGCTGATAATGGAAAGCTTTTTGTTCAAGGGGCCTCTATTAACCACCACCTTTGTTTACTGGTGTGAATTATCAATTTTGGAAAATTAGAATGAAAATCTTTGCTGAATCTATGGATGATGGTATATGGGATGCAATAGTTAATGGTCCATTTATTCCTAAACACAAAGTTGATTGTGAATTTTTTGAAAAACCTTGGATTAAAAGAACTAGAACTAAATTAAAAAAAGCCAAGTATGATAAAATTGCAAAAAATCTCATTGTTTTCTACATTAAATTCTGATGAATTCTTTAGAATTTCTCAATGCAGCACAACTAAAGAAAGGTGGGAGACCTTAGAAGTTATACATGAAGGCACCAAAAAAGGAAAAGAGCTAAAAAACATGTCATATAGGACCACGAAATGTTCAAGATGAAACCTATAAAGGCAATTACTGATGTTCATAAACGCTTTACTCATATAGGGCTAGGAAAAACCTTTGAGAAAGAAGAATTTAACATAAAGATCCTCAAATGTCTTGAGAGAAATTGGTAGCCAAAGGTTACAACAACTTCTGAGTCAATAGACCTGTCAATAATGTCTATGGCATCTTTGTTTGGCAAGATGATTGAACATGAATTATAAATGAATAGACTGACAGAGCAAGAAAATGGTGAAAAGAAAAAAACAGTTTGGCTCTAAAAACAACAACAACAAGGAGAAAAGATCTGAAAGAAATTTCAGAGTCTGATTCAGAAACTGAGAATTTGAACTTGTTGGTAAAAAAGTTTGGAAGATTCACCAGGAAGAAAAACAAAGACAGGATAGCCAGATAAAAAAGGTATAATTTAAAAAGAAATTATTGTAGTATACCTAAGTATACCTATTTTGGATGTGGAAAACCAGGACATATAAGGAGTGATTGTCCAACAAATCCTTACAAGGATAGACATGCTGAAAAGAAAGGTGAGAAGAATTCTGACAGGTAGCAGAAATAGAAAGGCATATATGGCATGGGAAAAATCACAAAGTTCTTCGAGTAGTAGTATCTCTAGTGATGATGATGATGATGATGAGGAAGTTAATTTGCGTCTCATGGCTGGAGATGAAGACACAAACAACGTAAGCAATCTTTGTAACAATAATGAAAATTACGATTAACTGCTTGATGCTTTCAATGAAATGCATGATGAAGCCAAGAAACATTCTTATTGTAACAATAGACTAGAAGGTCTGAATAATTAGCTTGAAAACAAAGTTTTTGAACTAGAAAAAGAGATTGATGTTCTGAAAACAGATTTTGGAAATTTGGACATGATTTATAAAAAATCATCCTGTAGCTGTGAAAATGAATCCATTAAAATTGAGTGTAAAAACTGTGAAATCCTGCAATCTAAAATTTGTTATTTGATTAAAACTCTTTCAAAGTTTGCAAATGGGAAAAATAATCTTGGTAATATTCTGGGTTCATAGATATCAGTTTTAAATAAGAATGGCTTGGGATATAATCCTTTTTCAAGACACTTAAAAAACTTGAAACGCTTTTTACCAAATAAAAAAATTACAAAATTGCATCTGTTACATGTTTTTACTAAATGAGAAAAAAGCATACATCCAACATTGAAAAAATAAAAAGGTTTGGTGTTCTTAATGGTGATTATGTTTAGAAACCAAAAGGCATAAATAAATGTCTAACAATGATGGACCCTTGAATAAAACGGGTACCAAGTTAAATTAGTTTTTTTTATGTAGGAATGTCACAAAAAATGTGGTATTTGGATAGCAATTGCTTCAAGCACATGAGTGGAGACAAGACCAAGTTCACTAATCTTTTGCTTAAAGATGGATGATTTTTTACATACAGTGACAACAATATAGGCAAGATTTTGGACAAAGGAAATATACAAAATGAATCAACCATCCTGATTGAAAATGTACTATATGTTAATGGATTAAAACATAATTTGTTAAGTATTAGTCACTTGTGTGATAGGGGTCACAAAATTACCTTTGAACCTAATCATTGCATTATCTGTTATGCAAAAATAGGTGGTATTATCATGGCTGGTAAGTGTATCAACAACATTTATATGTTGGATTTAAATTCTGCATCTGGTAATGCTTTATCATGTCTCATTTCACAACAAGATGACTCATGGTTATGGCATAGACGTGCAACACATAATAACATGCATCATCTAGGTAAATTAGCATCTAAGGAACTAGTAGTTGGACTACCTACACTCAAATTTGAGAAGGACAAACTGTGTAGCACATATCAAAGAGGGAAACAAACTAATGTTTCTTTCAAACTAAAAAATGTTGTTTCAACATCCAGACCTCTTGAACTGTTACACATGGATTTAGTTGGTCCTTCAAGAACTATGAGTCTAAGAAGTAACTACTATGCATTAGTAATAATAGATGATTATTCTAGGTTTGCATGGACATTATTCTTATCACTAAAAAGTGATGCTTTCAAAGCCTTTAAGTGTCTTGTAAAAATTTTACAGAATGAAAAGAATATGAAAATCTATTCTATTAGGAGTGATCATGGTTGAGAGTTCCAAAATGAATTGTTTGAAATTTTTTGTTATAAATATGGAATAAACCACAATTTTCTGCTCCTATAACCCCTCAACAGAATGGTGTTTTTGAGAGAAAGAACATATCTTTAGGTGAAATTTCCAGGACCCTTTTAAATGAAACTACTTTGACAAAATATTTTTGGGCAGATGCCATAAATATAGCTTGTTATGTTCTTAACCGAATGCTTATTAGACCAATTTTAAAGAAAAATCTTTATGAATTATTCAAAGGAAGAAAACCTAATGTAGCACATCTAAAAGTTTTTTATTGCAAATGCTTTGTTCTTAACAATGACAAAGAATCTCTTGGCAAATTTGACGCAAAAGCTCATCTCATAGCAAAGCATATAAGGTGTATAATAAACGATTAATGATAGTTGAAGAATCAGTACATATTATTTTTTATGAGTCTATTCATGATGTTCAAGAAAAGACAAGTTCATCTAATGACAATCTGGAGGATGAAGTTTTGGACAAGTTTCAATCCATTAATTTTTGAAGTAAAAATTATGCTTATAGTACAGAACCTGATACAACACGCTCAGAACTACCCAAAGATTGGAGAACTCCAAGATCTCTTTCTATGGGCAACATCATGGGAGACATTAATAAGAGAGCTTCTACTCGTAATTCCTTGAATAATTTTTGTAACACCATGACATTTGTATCTCAAATAGAACCTAAAAATGTTTAATAAGCATTATTAGATGAACATTGGATTTTAGCAATGCATGAGGAACTTAATCAATTAATTAGAAATGATGTTTGGGAATTAGTTCCTAGGACTAACAACATGAATATAGTTGGTACCAAATGACTTTTAAAAAATAAACAAGATGAACATGGTACAATTACTAGAAACAAAGAAAGACTAGTGGCTAAGGGGTATAACCAGGAAGAAGGAATTGTTTATGGTGAAACTTATGCATTTGTAGCTAGACTTGAAGTTGTTAGGTTATTGCTTGCATTTGCTTGTTTAGTTGGTTTTAAATTGTTCTAAATGGATGTTAAAAGTGCATTTTTGAATGGATTCATACATGAGGATATATATGTTAGTTAACCACAATGATTTGTTGATCATCAATTTCCTGACCATGTCTATAAGCTAAAAAAGGCTCTTTATGGACTTAAATAGCTCCTAGATAATGGTATGAAAGGCTTACCAATTTTCTTCTTTCTAAAGGTTATGAAAGAGGACAAGTTGATAAGACTTTCTTTATAAGGAAGTCAATGAATGACATTATACTTGCTCAAATGTATGTAGATGACATAATTTTTGGTTCAACTAACTGTCAAATGTGTGAGAAATTTGTGCAGATATGCAAGGGGAGTTTGAGATGTTAATGATGGTAAAACTCTCTTACTTCATTGGGTTATAGATCAAGCAGCTGGAAAATGGGATATTCATCAATCAATCTAAATACTGTTAGGGTGTTCTTAAAATGTTTGAAATGGAAACTTGTAAAGAAGCTGCAACTCCTATGGCTGTGAATTGCTACCTTGACATGAATGTTAATGGAAAAACATTTGACTCTACAAAATATAGAGGGCTTATAGGATCTCTTCTATACCTTTTGGTCAACAGACCATATATTATCTTTGTAGTTTGTATGTGTTCAAGATATCAAGGAAATCCAAAAGAGGAACATTATACTGCTGCAAAACGTATCCTAAAATATCTTAAAGGAACTTTGAATGTTGGTTTATGGTATCCTATAAGTACTTCTATAGAACTTATTGGATATAGTGATTCTGATTTTGCAGGTTGTAGATTAGATAGAAAAAACACAAGTGGAACTTGTCACTTGCTTAGGAGCAGTTTGGTCTCTTGGAGCTGCAAAAAGCAAGCTTATGTTGCTTTTTCAACTGCAAAAGCAAAATATATTGCTACTGGAAGTTGATGTGTACAAATTTTATGATTAAATCAACAACTGCTAGATTTTGGAGTAAAATTATCCAGGATTCCCTTGAGATGTGACAATACCAACGCAATTATTCTGACCAAGAATCTTATTCAACATTCAAGAATCTTATTCAACATTCAAGAACCAAACATATAGAAATCAGACACCACTTTATTAGATATCACATTGATAAAGGTAATTGCTTTATTGAATATGTTTGTAGTGAACAACAACTAGCAGACCTCTTCACCAAGCCACTCAATAGAGAGATATTTAATCAGCTCAAAATTGAACTTGGTATACTTGATTTATCAAGCATCAACTAAGATTTTACAAGTTCTGTTAACTCTTTTTATATTTTGTACACAAATTAACTTGAAGTTTTTAACTCGTATTTTAATCCATTAATTTGAGTCAGGTCAAATTTTTATTTTCTCTGAAACTTTAATTACTTTGATTGGTACATTTTGTCTACATCTTAAACTAATTTTCACAATTTTTTTTTACTGTGCATTGCATGTTTGACTGAGTCTTGGTGCAAGTTACATGGATGTATACATTTAATGCTTCTTATAAGTTTTTTAAACTACCTTATTAAATGAAACATTTAAGTTTGTGTTTATCCTTTGCATTATAAATATACATTACTCATGCATTGAAGCTATACAAGTTCATTATTCTTCTTGCATCATTACCTACATTCATTTCATACATGGCATCTTCTTCCAAACCTACAAGGAAAAAAGGTTAAACATGTGGGATCTGGAGGCAAGCCTATTCCACGAGAGAGCTTGTTTCAGCCACAACCCTCTCCTTCGATTCCTTGTAATATAGATGGTTGGTTCATCAACCAAGAAGATATGAAAGAAAAATTTATAAATGATCTGAAGAATAAGACTCTTATACTTCCAAGGGTCATCAAGATGCAATGGCTTGAAGATGAAGGTTTTGGCAAAATTGCTGAAATGATAAAACATCAAAATCTGCAGCATTTAATCAGTTTATCTGGAAAATATTATCAAGATTTAGTGAAAGTATTTTATATGTGTATGAGATTTGATGGTCTTACTCTAAAAACATATGTCAAAGGAGTGGACATTGAAGTTGACCTTGAAGATTGGGACTCTATAACTGAAACTGATTCAGAAGGTGTTGAAGTATATCATAAAGATGTTGCTAGTATAGGAGATGACTTCAACAAAGTGCTATACTTCAAAGAGTGCATAAAGAATCCAAAAGAACCGGTAAGACGTTTTATTTCTGGTAGGCTTAAATTGGTTCCCAGGTTTCTTGCTTTCATTGTTGCTTAGATTTTAACTCCAAGAGGGTTTAACCATTTCTTGCTAAATGAAGGGGATTTAGCTTTGATGTATACTCTGGAAAATAATATTAAAGCAAACTAGATTTATGTTATCAAAGAGCATATGTTAAAGGCTAAGCGCTTGTCAGAATTTCAACTTCATTATGTTGTACTCATCACAAAAATCATGGCGCTTGTGGAGTACCTTTTGAAGGAGAGAACAATTGTCTGACTCAAAGAGCCAACTCAGTTGTTGTTATTACTCTTTTGAAGATGTGTTTCACGAAGATTGAAGGTGTTTGACGCGAAGGACGTGTAGAGCCAGAGGATATTGACTTTGGGAAGATTTAGATGATGATGGAACTCCTTACTGTGATCATGTCCCATAAAGTTATTTTGGATCACCTCTTTAACCATATGAAACCTATATGGCTAGACAAGTGAATTTCCTCTTAATGGCTCAAAGAGAACATCATGAACTCTGCATCAGTCATTTTCAGCACATAGATAATCAGTTAGAAGATTTATGTGAAAGTCTTCATCAACTCCAGTCCCAAGATCCATAATATTCCCTGCATCATATCAGTTATGCATTTCTCTCTTTTATTTTTCGCATTTTTTGTTTATAATGTTTTAAGCTCTGCATCTTTGAAAAAATTATTTCACCCTGGGTTGTACTGAATATTGTTTTTGTTATGGTTTTGTTATTTTGTTTGATGTATTATCCCTGTTTTGTTACATTCCCTCCTTATTTGCTAATTTCAAAGGGGGAGAATGGAGTTTCTTGTGTTTGTATTGTGCTTTGTGTTTTGAAGTTGTTTTACAGGAATCAGGTTGACCACAGATCAAGCTCATAGATTCACCCAGAATTGCAATCATTAAATAGGGGAGTTTGGATTTGATTATTGCAATCAAGTTCATCAAGCTTGTGATCAACTATGATGGTGACTCTTCAAACAACTCAAGATTAGATTTTATGTGGTGTTTATGTTTTATTAGTCTCTCTTCCATTTTAATTAATCTAGCTTGTTTAAGAGAGATTTTCTGAGAAGAAATGAATGTATATTTTTACATTTGAAATACTTCATATATCTGGAATGATTTTCTAGACTCAAATATGTTTTAATTGAAAATGTATTGAAATTTTAATTCAACTTTTAATCCATTAATTTGATTAAATCAAAATCTGATACAGACCCAACAATTTTACCTTTTATGAATAAGATCTTCTACAAACTACAACAACAATGATTTTAAAATCTTCTGAGAACGAAAAAGCACAAAGTTTGACTGATTTCAATTTGATCTAAACTCAAAAAGGTTAGACATCAAAGATCATTTTGTTCATCAATTTTTGGAAAGTGCATACTCTCTCTCAATTGGGCAAGATCGAATTCATTTGCTGAAGCGAGTCTTTCTTTCCTCTTTCTTTCTTTCATCTTTCTCTATTTTCATTTTTCTGATTGTATTCACATTTGTGTCTGAGTGGGTTTCCAAGAACTGGTTCTGTAGTAGGGTGCTACAAGTTAAAGGATTGTTCTTGTAGAGTTCAAGAATAGATCCCTTTGTGTGTTGTGTGATTGTTTGTAAATAATTTTTTATAATAATGGATGAATTGGACGTAGCTCTTAATGAGTGAACCAGTATAAAAACTTTTTGTGTGATCTTTCTTCTTAACCCTATCTTGATACTGCTGGAGCTGATCTTTCTTTTCTGAAAATCTGATGTGTTTTTAATCCATTAAGACTCGAATTAAAAAACTGCAACCGAGTGTTTAAAATTGTCTTGATTAATCAAATCAACAATTAATTTCCATTAAACTTCAATTCACCCCTTTCTTGAAGTGATTTGTGTGTTTACATGCAAATCATTCTTCCCCATGTCTACATTATCTTCTCAAGAGGATGTCGTGCCTAGTTGGATGATTAGTGGCTATATTTTGATGACCACTTGCTTATGGATCTCACTAAAGCCACATACATAGTTGCATGTGTGGTTAGATACATGAATTTCTTTCTATCTGTATTACATTCATATCTCATCTAGATGCTTAAGGTCGATGGACTCGATGTGATACCTCCCTAACATCTAGAGGTCTACAACACAAAATAGGTTTCACAACAGGAGAATAACATTATAGTATATGCTTTTGAATTCAATGTTTATGAAACATTCCTTGTAGTATACATTGTAATCAATGCACGGTATAATTAGAAGCATTGTGTCCATAGAAGATGATTGATTTTGGTCACATGTTTGAAGGTAGCCATTCATGGGATGACACTTAGTTGCACTACAATTAGCCAACAGAGGGGTGAAGATTGATGTTGTCTACACCAAAAGGCCCCATGTTGTATGTTAAAGAGACCACAAATTGACTAGATTTTTTTCTATGACTATGTACTATATTTTGTTTCGCATTACAAGATCTCTATATGCATTATATTTTTTTTATGGAATGATTGATTTCTTTTGTTTTTAATTATGTTTTAATGAAATTGTGGGTCTTATAATAAGACCACCAATAATCAAATAAAACATTAATTATAGTGTAGATCTTATAAGACCCTTCCATTAGAGTAAAAGTTACAACAAGGTTTTAAAAGTGATGTTGCATAGTAGAACACACAAAATGGCAAATTTAGACTTCATATAATGACTCTTGTAATGAATATAACTTGATGTACCTACTAGCTCGTAATTATGAATTTCACAAAGTACTTTACAATCCATCATCCACACTTGTTCAACTGTTTTCCACAGAGTAAAAAAGGATAATAACCTTTCTTCATTCCAGTTACAGTGAGTTGTAAATCCTTTTTGTAATGTCTTTATTTTTTATCTTTTTCATAACCTAACAACACATATGTCTTCCTTTTTTGTTGTTCATTTTTGTATCTGGCCTCAATATGACAATGAAAAATCCAAGCTTAAATACTACCCTAGAACCTTTTCAAGCAAGTACACGCCAAATACCTATACAAATACATTACAACATCAATATATGCCATTTGTCACATTTTTAGTAAAAATAACAAAACGTAATAGTTACCTCATTCAATGTGAAAGTTTCAATGTATCCTCTTTAATTAATTCTTTTCTTGCTAAAGTATATTTTAAAAGAACATTTTGAAACAAGTAATTTAAAATTATAAAAAAGAACTTTCAAATTGTATAATTTGTAACACAAAATTGTTCATTTTTATATTGGTCAATCTAGAAGTGTCAAAATATATTATGAATTGTCAAATTCATAAATCATAAATTCACTTTCAAATTAGGCAATCCAAAAATTCCTTAAGAATTACCTTATAAAAAAATATCAATTTACATTTTTAATTAGAATATAGAAATTGTGAATGACCTTTTTGAAATTACCTTATCTGTCCAAAATTTTAAAAAATTATTCTATATAATTCAAAAAATTTCAAATTAGGTATTCTTTTTTGATAGTGCAATTTGAATTTCTCCTATTATAATTATGAATTTTATTTTTAAGAAGGTTACATTTTCCTTTCAACAAGTACAATATCACTTCATCTTAGATTATTATGTTAGGTTATCCAATTTAAAATAATTCTAGACTATATAATTCAAAAAAATATAAAAGTTAGTTTCAAAAATTTCATTTTTGTTCGAAATGTTTTGATTGCTTTCAACACATTTGGTTCTATCAATACTATTTACCAACCACTAAAAGTCAAACTCTCACCACCTTTGATATTATAAAAGAAGGGAACAACAATTTGTAAAACAATTCAAGGTATAAGAAGCGTGTAACTAAAACGCATTAATCTTTGTTACGAATGATAAAATGAATTTAGATTTATGAGTCAATCTATCAAATCTTTGACAGATTAAGAGGTTCCAACTCATCCTAGTTAACATCGTCGTATGCTAGAAAAGAAAAAAAAAATAAACTTAACCTATTTTTTAAAAATTAAAATAAAATTAATTAAAAAAATAATTTTTTATATTATATTAATTGAAAAATCTAAATTTATTAATATTGTAATTTAACTAATTAATAATTTTAAATTAAGTTTAACCATATAAAGATAATAATTATTTTAATTTATTTAATTAAAAATATTAACTAATCAATTATTTAAAAAATATTTGTATAATTAAACATATTTTAATATATATATATATATTAAAATATAAAACAAAATTAAAAAACATTTAAAAAAATAGAGGCGCGCTGCCTGCCAATCCGCCCGAGAGCGGACCCCTAATCCCAACCGCTTAGCGATTACAGGTCAAACGTTTCAAAACTAAAGTTTCTAGTTTGTTATAAAACCGGTTTTACAAACAAACTTGCTTTTAAAATTAATTTTAAATCACGCAAATTCGATATGATCATTTTCTAAACACTGAGTGATTGCTATGTTTAAAATTTAATAATCTAAGCTATTCAATGACAATTAATACCGAAACGTATGTTACGTATAAAGTTAGATTGACTTTTTTAAATACGGAGTAGTTGGGTTTTAGACCTACCCAATTATAGTTTAAGAGAATCTCTCAAAGGTACAAGTTAACATTTAGATAATCTATTATTGTTTTCCTAATAATAAGGATTATTCATTACCATGAATAATAACTATCATAGTATCATTCAGAGGGTTCAAATAAGAAAAATCGATTACGGTTCAAACTAACTTTGACTTTTTTATTTTATAGTTTAAATCTGACACTTTTTTCGAACATAAAAAACAGTAAAAAATTTGGTTTCACATAACTAAAATCATCTTTCAGATAGCTGATTTTGTCCACTCTTTCTTAAACATTTAAGCAAAAAAAAATTAGTAACATTTAGCTGATTTTCCATTGGAGATTGGATTTCGATTTTCCAGTAATTTAGGGAAAATTTGGTTGTGCTATGTGAAACTCAAGCAACCTACTTTCTAAATTAATTATATTCTTGAAAAAGATAAAAGGGAATATTTACTATATACAAATACGAATAAATTTTATATAAGACCTTTAAACATGTCAAGATATAAATTGTGTTATGTGTTTTGTGAAGATAAGATATAATTCTAGGGGATATATTGTATTTTTTTTTCTTTTTTTTTCATAATTATCATTAATTTTAAAATTTTATAAAAATATTTTTATTGTAAGAATTATATTTAGAATTATAAAGTTAAAATAAATTAGATTTTACAAGACATTTTCATTAAAGTACACTGATTAGACATAAAAATTAAAATTAAAATTTTTATTTAAGAAGCTGAGTTATAAAAATTGGAAAAAATTATCTCAAAAATATATATTTATACCGACAACTAAATAAAAAATCAATAAAAATATAAAATTTTATAAAACATTTTTGTATTAAAATAAAAACTATAAAAATACAACTTTGAAAATAACATAACACATTAAAATCATAAAAAGTAAAATAAAATTATATATATATATATACCACGAATTTGAATAAGAAAAGTAATGTTTAATAAAGTCTATCCATTTATTACCACTTGATATAAAAACTAGCTAATCCACTATCACATTGAATACACTCATTTCATATGATTCTTTTATTGTTTTAGTTGGTTTTCCTTTTAAAATATATCACATCATCTCCTTTTTTAGAACAGATTTATTACAAAATTAAAAATCAGAACTCAGATGTTAATGATAAATATATGTATGAGAGGCATGCCACCATGTTGTGTTATACTAAAATATCCATGAGTTTTTTATCCACAGTCTAACATTCTAAAAAAAGCTTAAATATTCTATAAAATCCAAGAAAGATTATTTTTAAAATAAAACCAAAATATAATATATATATATATATAATCTCATAAAAAAATTATTTTAAAGTGTTTCTAATTCGTATATATTGTATAGTTATTATATTACAAATGCAAGGATAAACTATTGAAAGAAAGTTTTATCATGACACATCAAATTAAAATAGTGAAATTCAAATTTAATATTGTCATATCAAAACAAACATATCAAGTAACATAAATTACAAGTGATTTTAATTATCAAAACTAGAATATAACATAAATTACAAGTGATTCTAATTATCAAAACTAGAATATCAAGAGACGTCTTTCGAAAGACTCGTATTAAGCATTCACTACCAGAGATATAAACCTAACCCGTTTTAGTACCTTTGGTATGCTAACCTTGACTACATGGATCAGGGTAAATTTAAAGTATATCATACCCAGATCTCAATATGTGTTATTTACTTTTCAGATCTCGACATGTGTTTTGATGATACAATAAATTTTTTTCCATCTTCTTAGTACCTAATGTCTTAGTCTACATGACTTAGATAATTAGTGAAGTTAGGGATATATGTTAAAACATAGTTCTTTGCTTAATAAACATAAAAAAATGATTCACAATCATCTCAGATTTGTGACCTCAAATCCATAGGGTAACTTCATTACACAATATGTCGAGCATCAAAGTCATGTCAGAGTGCGTTAGAATTTCTCCCTATGCTTTTCAATCACATACATTCCATATCCTTAACAATATTTTATTCTATATAACATAAATCAATAGAGCAAAAGCATCAGAACAATTAAATATACTATTTAATCTTCTACTCACATTTTCATATAACACTCATAGATATAACTCATTATATAACAATTATCTATTTTTAACTCATAACATTCAATATCAAGTTCAACCTTCAAAATACAATCAAACAACACATAATCCCTGCAAAACCTCATGATATAGTAACCATATTACCTTCACATTCAGATCATCTATCCTAAAGTACTATCAAAATCATAACTAGTTTTCCTTAACTGTAAAATTGCTTAAACTTAATAGATCACATGGAAGAATTGAGAAATCTCTACAAAATCTAAAGATTTAAGAAACACAACAGAAAATAACCAAACTTCAAATAAATATTAAATTAGTTGAGAAGATTATTTTTCCTAACTATCAAAACTCAAATTGATACTTAACGAAAAAAAGATCTAAATTTTTTTAGAACAAAATGAAATATACTTTGATGGATGGATACAAATTATCTTTATCTTGCCAGCTACTTAAAAGTGGAATATGATCTTAAAAAAATGACAAATAAAGTAAGATTTTTAAAAAGATTGATAAAGAAATCTATTGGTGTGTGAAGAAATAGAAAAAGAAAGAATAGAGAGAGAGTGTATCGTGGCGGAAGGTTGCTAGGTCTTAGAGAGACATAATGCAGTACCAACCAAAAATAAATTTGTTTCTTGAACATTATTTTCTATTTCAATGTAAAGATTCAACTCTAAAAAATTTTGTTTGAATGTAGTGATTTTTAAAAGACTTTAATTTGTAATTTGGATTTTAAAGAATTTATAAAATATGAAATCAAAATATTTGAAAAGATTTATGGATTTAAAAAATGTAAAAGATCTTACATTTATAAAAAAAGTTATAGGTGTTATATATATATTTATTTTCTTACTTTGAAATGCATCTTTGCCTATTATCCTATTTTACAAAATTACATTAATTAAATTAAAGTGCATTTTACTGACGGTAACTTCTGATATTTTGATAAATCGTCCAAGATACATATAATATATGATACTAGGCCACTAGAACATTATTGAAAATAATGAACAATTTCAATATTTGTTTATTTGATGTGCATCTCCCATTTTAATCAACAACTAATTGTTACAAAATAATAATATTATCATACTAAACTAGCTTATATAAAAGAAATAATATTAAAATTAATAAATAAAAGAAAAAATAAATAAGAGAAATGTAATTCATATAAAAAAGGAAGAAACTTATATATTTATGTTAGTTTAGTACGATAATATTATTATTTGGTAATAATTAGTCTTATAAGCGTACCAACAATAATTTAAGAAGAATAAATTTTAGTACATCACTATTTTCTTGATTTTTTTTAGCAAAGTCTTGTTTTATATAATTTAAGGTGGTGTTTTCATCCGTGTATTATATATCTATTATTTATGTTATAATATTAAAAATAAAAGTTTTACATATTACTTTCACTTTAAAAAAAATTAATCCATACAATATTTTCACATAATTATCTAATAATTTTTTTTAACATCCAAACATATTCTAACACTCCATTATTTTTTTTAAATCTATATTATTTTGTTTCCTTCTTGATTTTTCTTTTGAAATTGTATTTTCAACACATTAATCGTAAACGAGTCTAAACCATGTTGCTAAAATTTGATCATAAGAAAAATATTTAAAATTTAATAAGTCATAGAAAAACATGACGTATGAAAGTCAAATTAGAAAACATCATAGTTGAAACACATTTGAAATTGGAAAAAACAACTCTATTATTCTTACTCTCACCCATAATTAGTTATGCAATTTTTTTTTGTTAGAAGACAATTCGTTTGTTATAGTTGCTCTATTTTCATTCTATTGATATTTATAGTCTTGATTGAATACTATAAAGAAATTTTATTGTTTAAAATTTTAAACGAATATGATGATAATTTCTTTAAAAAAAATCTTTCAAATCATAATTCTACACATCCTAAATCATGTAGCATAATGTTCTAGACTCCAATATCTTTTTTTGTGTCAAATTTTAAAGAAATATTAGTATGCATTCAATTTTGTAACTACAAAAAGAACATGAATTGCATATCAATGTTTCAAAACTAAAGACATGGTCAAATGTATAAATGTTCTTATAAAGTTTGAGATGATCTTAACAAGATTGAGATGTTCACTGCTTCTTTCTTGAATGAGATGTGTACTTTCATAAACTTTTGAACTAAGGGATTGATGTGCCAATAAAGATGTTGTCGGATAGCTCAAATCAAACTCATTGTAGAAGAGTCTACCACAGAAATGATTATTTAATAACATAGAATCCATAAGCGTTAAAGGTGGAAGGTAAACTAAGGAAAAACAAGAAAGAATCACACATAGAAATAATGTTGTTCAATTGAAGTGTTAACGAACGTCATCTATGTCCACGAAAGAATCCACTATGAACAAACATTACAACTTGAGATTTCTCTCTCAATGAACTTCGACTCAACTTTCAGTTAAATTAGTTGAATAACAACTCTTAGTTAACAATAATTTTTTATACGAGTTCCTATTTATATAACAAGACTATTATAAATAACTTCTGCAAAACGTGCCTAAATTAATAGATAAGACATGTGAATAATGTTTAGTTGAAACATCACTTAAGTGACTTCTTTAAATAGCACTAGCCTTAATAGATACTAAGAGACTATACTTTCTATTAAGACTATTCGCATTGATACTAGAAGATACATATATTCTATTGGACGATCCAGAGTCTAGTTAGACGATCTAGGAAACATATCAAGATTTTATGAACCAATTTTCACAAATATCCATCTTGGTTCATCACAAATATTATGAGAGAGACTTACTACAAGCCACTAAGTCCATTACACGCTTACTTGCCAATCAACTAGATTAAATCCAAGCAATGAAAGAACTTGCTGACTAGCATAACCTTTATAATCGTTTAAGATGAATTATGATCTATTGAAACCTTCATCACCTTCATATATTCTCGACCAATCTCCTCTCTTGCAAAATGCAACTAAATGTGAATGTGTTTCATTCTTTTATAGTAGACTTGGTTCTTGAATAACTTATGGCATTATTGTTGTCATAATATATGATGACAACCTGGTTTTTCACTTTCAGCTCTTAGGCTAGACCTCGTAGTCATAAGGCTTCCTTCATTGCTTTCGTCATGATAATGTATTATGTTTCAATGGTTAAAAAAACTACTACCTTCTATAGAATAACCTTCCAACCGATCTTAGTATTATATATAATATAACATGTGAGACATTTTCTTATATCCAAACATGTAGTGTAGTGTGAGTCAATATAACCTTCTATATAATCATTTTTCATGTGTTATTTAAGTCTACACAAACTGGAACTCTTCCAAAAAAAATTACTTTAAATAATAAAGAATCCATTAAAAACTTGATAATGAGTTCAATTTGACATAAACTTGGACTAATAATATGAACTATATTGAGATGAGTGAAAATCATAATAAACATCACAAAATAAATTATGTTTTGATATGGAATAACATCCTTATAACTTTGTTCCTCAATTTAAATTATTAAGAAAACATCTGAAATTATTATCGGTAGATATAATAACCATCTTTGACACAACCACACGAATTTTTATCAGTTGACGTAGATAGGTAGCAACGTGATTTCTAACATTTTTCACTTTCAGATTCTATTGTAATATTAGTGAGGGCATGATTTTTCTAAGCCATTGAAGCAAAATGCAAGTAGGTCTTCTACCAAACAATGAGCTACTGTCAAATGCATCGTATTACACAACAAAGGTCTGGTCAAATTGTCTAGACACAACACATGTAAAGTAGTTAAAATTTTGTTTTTACTTTTAAAACAAATTTTAAGTCTATTTTATTTTCATAGTTTATAAAATAATATAAATAATTACTGATATTTGTTATATTTTTTTAATTTTTTATTTTTTTCTATAATTTCTTCATCTGTTTTTAATTTTTAATTTTTTTATTTTTTAATTTATGATCAAACATAAATATATTAATTTATAAAATATAAAAAGGTTCAAAATTTACTCTATAAATAAAACATAATTTTCACATAAGTTAAAATTGAACACAAAATAGAAACACAAGTTTGTGAGGATTAAAATATATTTTATTTAACTTATCCGTATAATTATCAAATAGTTATTTTAATTGTTAATTTTTTTTTCATTTTATTAAAAATAAAAATGAAGAAGTTTAGCATCACTTACCACCCAAGCCTTCACCAAACCATTTTAGTTTCTACAGCGTACTTTCAACAACCTAACATTCTCATTACACTTTCCAGTCCAATAATGTGAGGAGTTGCATACAAATGCTCATATTTCTTCCTATAATAAATTTGGTGAGCCCCAGTCTAACCTCCAACTCCAGAATGGTTTCATAATATACACCACAATATTTATAAATTTTATTATTTATAATCTCAAAATCATAAATTTTAGTTTAATATAATATATCAAAATTCTTATAAATATATATGTAAGATAATACAATTGATAGAAATTATATGTTTGTGTAGGGATTATTTTAATACTTGAAAATTATTTATTGATAAAATAACTAAAAAAGATTAAACTTAAAAAAATGAAAAAGGCATTCAACTGTATATTTACTTGTAGGTCTACTATGATAATGTACATTTTTTATTAAAAAAATTATTTTTAAAAACTATATTATTAATCTTTAAAATAATGAAATTAGTTATTAATTTAATAAAAAAATAATTTAAAATTTAATTTGGTAAATATTTAAAATTTTAGTAGTTATTATTTATTGAAAATATATTGCTTATGTAATTAGATTTGAAAGACATATTGCAGGAGCAAATCATACAATAGAAATGCTTTTCTTCTATACATCTATTATTATTCTTATTAAGAAAAAGTTTATTTTGGGTGGCTCGGGAAATTTAACGACTAATTTTTTATATTAAATTTGATGGTACTCAATTATAGAGGACTATTTTACATTTCATTATTTCCTTAAAAACAAAATATTTGCTATGGAATATGCTGTTGTGATACCCTTAAATGATCCACGAATTGAAACAAAGAACGGGAGCTGCTTCTCCAAGCAAACAGTCAATTGGTTGAAGAGATGGGTTTATTTACGAAATTAGTGATTTTTTTTTCAAATTTACTAAAATGGCTAAATTTTTAAAAAATTATGTAAATGGATAAATCGTATTACTACAACTTTAAAAGCAAAGTCGTATTTCCATCAACTTTTACCTAGAATACGACTTTTACTTTTTTACGTAAAATACAACTTCAATTGTAAAATTATATTCTTTGAACACAACTTGTTTATTTATGTAATTTTTTTAAAATTTATTGTTTTGATAAATTTGAAAAAAAGTTACACTATTTTCATAAATGAATTGAAGAGATGAGAACTAGAAACAAAAATATCAAATGATACTCACTCCTTTTCAAATTATAAGGCTTCACAAATTTTCATATACCAATCAAAACAATTAATTTGTTTAACTTTCTATAAATTTTCTATTTTTACTATTAAATGAATTAATTGAAATTTAACCAGAAATATTTATAAATGAATTAATTTTTTAATAAAATTGTAAATTAATCGAGATTAAAATTTCAACAGTTTTGAAATAATTTCAGAATCATTTATAAATAATTTAAAATCAGAATTACTAATTATTTTAAATAAATTTTAATCAAAATTTTTAATTTCTACCGAATTACAAATAACTATACTCAAATTTTATTTTAAAATTTCAATCAAAATTTTTAATTCCTACTAAATTATAAATGACTATTCATAAATTTTATTTTCAAAATTTCAATCAAAATTTTCAATTCCCACCAAATTGCAAATAGAAATAGTGAATTAAAATTAGTTACTACTAGAACTTTAATACAAAAATTTAAACATATATTAGTAGATGATGGTAAAAGATGAAGAACCAGACTAATAAAATGAAATTAATTCTTAGTTTCTCATATTTAATTTCTCTTTCTACTATTTAATGTTAATACAAATAATGATATGATTAATAGGGGTATATAAGGAAAAAAGAGAGTAATAAAGTTATTGGAATTCTAAAACGCCTTATATTATGAAACAAGATTTTCTTCCAAAGTACGCCTTATAATTTGAAAGAGAGGGAGTAATAAATTATCTCTCTAAAGTGATTCTAGAAAATCCAATTTAAAAAATATCTCTTTCATTCAACCTAATTCTTTGTAGACAATGAAGACTATATGTGAGTGATGTAAGAAGGACAAGTCAACAATAGGAGCCAAGTAAATTTTCACAAACAAGAAAGACAAGCACACTGGCTTAGAAAAATAAAGTTAGATTAATGGTCAAAGTTTATTCATAGCAAGACTCCATATACTACACAAAAAGATATGCACTAGTAAAAAATAACTTGAGCCAATAAACATTTTACTTTTATTTGTCACTTTAAAATGTCTTATAATAAGTTTCATTCTAATTTCTTTCCAAAAGGACTAAGTAATACAAATGACTAGTTAGATTATGAAAAATATGTTTCTTTCCCTTACATAAAACTGATATCTTTTCATAATAAAAAGGGGAGATTGTTAATCCATAGATGAGAATTCATGTGAATAGATACAAGTCTGATATGAGAATCTTGTCAAAGACAACCATGGTTTTCATGATAAAAGAAATTACAATCTATAATGTGTCTAGCAATGTTACCTAGTGTGTAAAAGATTATATATGTCTCTATATAAGACAGAAAAAACATACAAAGTCTAAAAAGTAGCTCATTTGTATTAAGGCAAAGACCATTTGGTCAAAAGACTATATTCAAGTCTATATTTTAACATTTTCCTAAAAAGTCATGCAAGGTTTTGATGATAAATATTAATAATATCAAGTTTTAGTTAACCCAACGAGTTTGGTTTGTGTGAATTAGTTAAAGTTTCTCAAAATTTGCATGATCAAGAACAGAGATAGTCCAATAAAAAGCTAGATACTTTGAACAACAAGCCAAAATGGGTCCATGAACAAAGCAAGAAGAGCGCAACACTAGTTGTGAAAATCACCTATTAGAGACAAGTGAACAGAGTAAGATAGCAAAATGAAGCGTTTCATATATTACATATTGCAAAGATTACGTATACTCACAAGAGAGATTGAAGCTCTTATAAAAAAAGTGATACAAGAATGTCACAAGTTAGTTAAAAACACTCATGAACTTCTAACTAACTAAACACACACACACAATACATGGCAGGTGGGAATAGGTTAATTATTGGATTGGTGTGGATAGTGGGAGACATGTAGAAAGTAACCATAATAGGTCCTTCTAAAATGATATGAACTTTTCTATATGAAGCAAATGTCAAGGTAGATAGGTCGGTTCCTCCAAATATCATAGAGTTGGCAATAATATTTGTAGTTTAACTAGTTCTTACAAAGACAAATGTAATAGCTTTAAAGAACAAATTTGGAAAATTTGGTGTTTCCATCTATTTGTATTGATATTTTCCATTTTTATTAAAAGACAAAAATAAGGAAGTGAGAACAAATATCATGTAAAATAATTTAAAATTAAAAATATATATATATATATATATATAAATATCATCTTTACAATCTTATTAATATATTCTATTTTATTTTTTGTTTGAAAGACTTGAATTTGATTTGTGGCTAGTTAGGATAAATGAGTTTTACCTTGGTTAATAGAATAATACAAGATTGTTTCATCTTGAGTAATATCTACTCATTTGAATCTCAAAATCAAACCTCCAACTACAACTTCATCAAATCTTGAATATTTAGCATAAATAATTAATATGAGAATTTGATATTTAATAATAATAATAATAGTTATTTTATATAAAACTATAAAATATTAAAAGAAATAATAAGGAAGAAAAAAAATCTAAATAATAAATTAGTAAAATCAATAAATAATATAAATATGTATTTATAAATTTAAATAAAATAAATAAGATGAGTTTGAAATATTTCACCAAATAATGATAATTACTCCCTCTATTTCAAATTATAAGACACTTGACAAATTCTCACAGACTAAGAAAAGTCATTAATTTGTTTACTTTTTTATAAATCTTCCATCTTTATCCTTATTAATTACTATTAACCAAATTAATTGAAATTGAATCAGAAGTTTTTATAAAATGAATTAATTTTTTAATGAAACTGTATATTTATTAATTGAGATTGAAATTTCAAGAGTTTTGAATACATTTTAAAATCATTTTTAAATAATTTAAAATTAGAACTACTAATTTTTTTAATTAAATATTTTAATCAAAATTTTTAAATCCAACCAAACTGAAAATGATTATACTAAAATTTTATTTTAAAATTTCAATCAAAATTTTTAATTCCCACCAAATTATAAATGACTATGCTCAAAATTTATTTTAAAATTTCACTCAAAATTTCAATTCCCACCAAAATGTAAATAGAAATATTGAATTAAAATGACATAGGTACTGCAATTTCAATCTGTATTACAACTTGAAAATGTCAGTTGATATAGATTTGGTAAAAGTTAAATTAATACTCCTGAAGATGATATTAGTAGATAATAATGAAATATGAAGAGTCAAGCTAATAAAAGATAATTAATTCTTAGTTCCTGATTTTAGTTTCTCTTTCGACTATTTAATATTGACAGAGATAAATCATGTTATTAATAGGGGTATCTAAAGAAACAAAAAGAAAAAAAGTTATTGTAATTCTAAAAGGCCTTATACTTTGAAATAACTTTTCTTTCAAAAGTCCGTCTTATAGTTTAAAACAGAGGGAGTATTAAATAAAATTTAATGAGATTAAGGATATCTTACTGAACAATTATAGTTATAAAATTAACAAATAAATAAATACATGTAATGATCTCACTCTACAAATATAAATATAAAGTAGCTAAATAAATAAAATAAAATTAGGAATTCTTCACAATGCAAAGATACTTAAACAAATAAATAAAAAAGATGATAAATGTCTCTTTCCTTTACCTTAGTATTTGAAATGATAATAGGATGAAGTTAGAGCTACGCGCATAAGGTTTGGCGATTTGATGAAGTCAACCTCCAACTTCCTTGGTGATGAAGCATGAAGATCTTTGATGATTGAAGAGTTTCATTGATCTATAATCTTATTTTTTTTTTATGTTATGTAAGCTTATATCTCCAAACAATTAGATGATAATTTTAATCTCCAAATTATATTGCAAAATCATCTTAAGAATTATCCTAGTCATACGCACATTTTTAATAAATTAAAGATTACATTAATATGTTAAAATGCTTTCAAAGCATCAATGTTTGACTTCAACTGATATTTTAATTGATTAAGATGTCAATTTAATGTGTTAAAATTGCTCAGGACCTTGAATATTTTTAAGACCAACTTATTAATCTATTAAGATTTTTTTTAATAGGTTAATTTTTTTCTAGCTCAAAATGTTAAATTATTATGATAATGTTTTAATTCATTAAAAATTTGAACTAATCCATTAATTTTACTCTTAAGTAAAATTAACATATTAAGTCATGTTTTTAATATTTTAAACATGACAGTTTCTCTTTTAAATAGTTTGAATTACAAGTTTTGTAAAAAAATTATTCAATTTTTGAAAGCGTTTGAGAAAGAATTATACTGAGCAAGAAGAATTGACTGGACTATCTAAGACTGACTTTCTTTGATCATTCATTTGTTAATTATGAGTTGTATAAAAGATCACCTCTGAATTTGAATTTCACCATTACTATATTGATACTCAAGTGATTTTGTTTCATTGTACATTGTTTGTGTGTATTGCTGGATTAGGGTTATCAAGTGGGTTCTACAGTAGGGTGTTGTAGAGGTTTGGAATCGGGTCTTGTAAGGTTCAAGACTTGGTTTCTTGTTATGTTCTTAGGCTTTTATCATGCATGTAATTGCTTGTAAAAATTATTGTCATTAGTGTAAGCTTAATTTGTGATTAAGCAATTTGATATAGCTATTATATATAGTGAACCAATATAAAAATTATTTATGCTCCTTTCTTATTTTCTATTCTACACTGCACACGGGCTGAGCTTTCTAATTGCTTCTTGTTTCTCTTAATCAAGAAAGAAATCAAGATTTTAACATGCTAATTTGTATTTTCAACAAATTAAACACACACACACACACAAAATTGTTATTAACTAAAACAAATGAGGGTAAATTTATTTGGTTCTTTCTTCCAATTCCCATATAGTACCTCTAATGACCTCATTCCAAATTATTTTTATTAGTGAATTTTTTTTGCCTCTCAGATGCTTAATTCTTCTATTTGTAACCTTATAGGAATTGTTTCAAATGTAAGGTTATCCTTTAATTGCACTATATTAGGAATTATTATATGAGAAGGGTTATAAATATATTTTCTTAGTTGACACACATGTTAGACATTGTGAAGATTAGAAAGAAAAGGAGATAAAGGAAATTGACAAGCTACAAGACCTATTTTTTTTAGGATATGATAAGTCACAATAAATCGAGGAGTGAGTTTCTTAGTTTTCACTACTTTACCAATCCTAGGTTTTGGGGTGACTTTTTCAAGAATACATGATCACCTTCTTGGAATTCGAGTGGTCTTCTTTTGTTATCAATATCACTTTTATGTCTCCTCTGAGTTGCTCTCAACTTTTCCCTAATCATCTTTTTTCATGATCTATTCAACCATGTCAGGAACTACGATTAAATTTTCTCCAACCTCAAACCAACACAAAGGTGTTCTATATTTTTTCTCATACAATGCTTCATAGGGTGTCATAGCTATGCTAGAATGGAAAATGTAGTTGTAAGTGAATTCAATTAATGGGAAATATTAATCCCAACAACCAGAATCCTCTAGCACAAAAGCTCTTAATAAATCTTCCAAGGATTGGATTGTCCATCCATCTAAGGATGATAAGTTGAGCTAAGATGAAGCTTCATCCCTAGGGCTTGATGTAAACTCCCTTAGAATTTTGAAGTAAACCTAGTATTCCTATCAGATATTATACTATATGGATCTCCATGCAACCTTACAATTTCTCTTATGTACAGTTCATTCAGTTTCTCTAGTGAATACATAATGTTAATGAGTAAGAAGTGAACATATTTTGTTATCCTATCTACAATAACCCATATGGAGTCAAATTTTTTATTTGTCCGTGGTAAGCCAACTACAAAATTCATTACTATATTATCCCATTTCCACTTAAGTATGTCTAAGAATTGTAGCATTCTTGTTGGCTTTTGGTGTTCTATCTTAGCTTGCTCACAAACTAAACATGCAGATACATTGTGTTATTTCCTTCTGCATCTTAGGTCACCAAAACATATTTTTAAGATCTTGATATGTTTTTGTTGTTCCTGGGTGTATGCTCAATTTTCTCTTATGTGCCTCTTCTAAAACCATCTCTTAATTTCTATTATTAGGCACACATATCCTATTATTAAATCTCAAAATATCTTTCCTATATATGCCAATTTTTTCCTTTTATCCTATTAACCTCTTTTTCTTTTGAATGAATTCATCACTTATTTCAACCTCTTGTATCTGCCTTTGTAAGTCATGGGTAATCTGAATTGAGTTTAATTTCATTCTATCATAGCTTCTGTAAGCGAAAAATGTATGTCTCAAAATTTTTCTAGATAATTC
The DNA here is from genome assembly GCA_030347555.1 of Lablab purpureus. NCBI lineage: Eukaryota > Viridiplantae > Streptophyta > Magnoliopsida > Fabales > Fabaceae > Lablab > Lablab purpureus. Next base: position 16,237,816 of record CM059254.1, read on the forward strand.
ATTTGTTGAATCATCAATGAAGAGACGTGTAAGCATTTGCTGCTCAATGTGTTTGTTACTACATTTGCTTTTTCTAGGTGGTAGTGCAACTCAATATCATAATCTTTCAAAAATTTCATCCACCTTATCTTCCTCATATTCAACTCCTTTTTGTAAAATGGGTATTGAAGACTCTTAGGATCACTAAACACCTTGAACTTATCGTCATAATCAAAGTGTTTCCATATTTTGAGTACAAAAACAATGACACCTAATTCTATATCATGGGTTGAGATGGTGAGACCATGATTCTGAGAGAATAAAATGGACAATGAAGGTATAGTGCAGGGATGGAAGAGAAATACAAACAAATGCAATAAAGGTGAAATTGTTTAAGCAAATGAGTTTTACAACTATCATACAGTTTAAATACACCAAGAACTTATTGTTTATTGGTAAAACCAAAATGGAATCAATCAATCACATTAAAGCATTCAAAACTAGTCGTTATTCTATAGAACATTACATTACAATATCCAACTTAATCAATTCAAGATTTTGATATTAGAATAAATTGCTCTTCAATTTTAAGAACGCATAATTGTAGAAAAATAATTGAGATAATTGATTAAAAGAGAGAAGAAATCAAACACTAAAATAAATATAAGCACAAATAATCAATTAATTGCTAATGTAATCAATTAAAACGATGATAAGCATAAAAATACTAACTTCTATACCTAAATAATGATGTGGGGACATATACAACTGAAAATAAGAAGCTTGAGAGTAACTTGATGTTCTAACCTCCTTGGTCACTCAATTGGCCGTGAATCCTCCCTTTCCAAGGTCTGTGGCATTTTCTCTTCCAATGATCATTATATGAATTTGTGCTTTCATTACAACAAACTGAAGTAAATGAGCAACATGAAGCATATGTTGTGAATATTTACAATAACAGGCCTCAACAATAGCTTAATTATGATGTCTAATCTAACAAATATAATCCTGGCTGGAGAAATCATCCCAATCTAAGATGGGCAAATCCTTCACACCAATATCCATCAGCACCATTTCAAAACAATGCTGGATCAAGCAGACCATATGTATCGCCTCCTTTGCAGTAGCAACAGAGACAACAGTAGGCAATGGAAGCACCTTTACCTCCACCTGTGCCTTCAGAACCTTCATTAGAGGAGTTGGTCATGAAAATGACAATACAAAACATGCAGTTGTAGCAGGAGACTAGAGCTTCCATTCAGAGCCTAACAAATCAGATGGGGGCACATGGCTACTCAATTCAACCAAGCACAGTCCCAAAACTCTGACAGATTACCTTCATAGACTGTGGTGAACCCAAAGAATGTTAGTGCCATCACTTCACAGTCAGGGAAGCAGATTGAAGTGTTTGTTCTAGATCCAACAGTTTCCTCTGCAACTATAAATGAAAAAGCAAATGATCTGGCTGCATCAAAGAGGATGAATCCTATTCAAGTGGAGTAGGGAGGCACTAGTAGAGAATTTGAAGAGAGTGAACCCTCTCCCAGTGCACAAATTGGTAGACGAAAACAACCTTCATCTATCCCTTTTCCATTTCCACCAAAATTGATTCCAAGCAAGAAGATGGAAGAGGTGGATAAGGAGATCCTGGAGACTTTTAGGAAAGTTTAAGTGAATATACCTCTGCTTGATGTCATTAAGCAAATTCCTAAGGAGAGGAGGCAGAATCCATTCACGTACATTTGCTCACGTTTCCTTCTATCGGCTTTCGTCGCCTTTCGTTTTTCGTTTTCTGCTACTAGTTTTGTTTTCGTCTTTATTTTTCTCCACTGATTTTCGTTTTCAATCTCCATGGAGGGCTAATTTTCAGACGTTAATCTCCTGAGTAGATTGCTATGAACTTTGAGGTTTAATTCACGTTTTTCTTTGTTATTCTTGATTCTTCATCTTCTAATCTTTGTGCTTATATTTTCGTTCATGCTTAATAAATATTGTTTTCCCAATTTGCTTAATTCTGTGAATGGTTAAAGATTGGATGATGTATAGTTTGCTTAATTCATGTAAGGAAATTTCAAGTTAATCTTCACTTAGTTGATTGATTTGTGCTGGAATGAGGATTAAGATGAACAGAGTGTGTTTTCTGTGTAATCAGGGACAAGGGAAATTGCAATTGAAACATGAAATCAATTCGCTTTTCATAATTGTTTACGTTTTACGAATTGTGCTGCGTTTTATTTTAATTAAACCAATATGTTTAAAATCCTCCCTTTTACGTGTTGAACCTTTTCCTGAAACACGATTCTTAGGAGACAACCTAGAGATCACTTCCTAGTATTATTATATTTTAACTGTTTATTTGACCAGATACGACTTCGATCACATTTCATATTCTAAATCCTAACCTTCTTAATTATATAATTTATAACTACAATTAATATAGTTCTTATTCTAATTTGTATAATTGAGAATATATTTTCAAAACCATAATTATTATAAAATAAAAAGGATGAGATAATAGTTTTAAGGAATAATTCATGATACAAGAATAAATAACCTTTCTTCATTGTTACGAAATTACAACAAATTCAATATAATAATTTCTTTTTACATCACCAAACTTGGTCATAATTCAACTAAAGTCTAGTCAATGTGACTCTTTTTATGAGGAGACATCCTTTTTTCCGAACTTACGAGATTATTTTACCGAGTTTTTTAGAAAAAGTTATCTCACATATTCTTTACCTATTGATCTCGGTCAGTTTTGGTATAGATACCCATTTGTTGATGGTTGATTAAGTTTTTCTTGAAAATATGAGATGAATTACTTTACTATTATAGCGATTAGTACTTGAACTTTAGCTCGAGACATTGTCTCTATCTCTTATTACTTCTGAAAAAGTAAAAGCAGTGTCCTTCAATATATAACTATCTTTCGCCTAACCAAGTTTCTCCATCCCTCGACACCAAATATAGAAAAAATAAAATGGCGTGTGCATACCCACGCATATATATGAAGCTAGTTGATCTTAAAAGTGAAATTACACACACCTATTGATTCATTACTTTCAGCAATTGTTTAATAATTATTTTCTCCTTTTACTGTTAGATATATAATTTCGATAATGTATGTTGGTTTTTATACTAAATAAATTATAAATTCAAATTTTATTCGTAATTACCAAATGTATTAAGCAGTTAATACGCAATTATTTTACTTTAACCAAAAGTCTTACATTTAATAGTCTTACTAATACAAGAAAATCCATAACCAAATCTAAGAGAGATATGACACCAAGAATTGTTCTTCATTTTATGATTTGTTTTTCATATTTTAATATGAAATTTATCCTTTTCTTTTTACATTCACATAACTCAAGCAAAACTGCAAGAATTTCAATGAATAATTTACTTTTCTAAAATAAATTATTAATTTTTGTGCAAATGGTGGTAATGGGATACAATGCAAAAGTGCGAGAATTTTTAATGAATAATTTACGTTTTTATAAAAAAAATTTGGGTTGAAAGACGAAACAGTAGAGTGATGGTCATATGTAAACATTTAGATATGAAAAAATATATGTACTGTAGTTGAATGAAAAATGTCAAATGTAAAAAAAAATATTTAAAGGTTATAAAAGATTATCTAAAATAGAGATAAATGGGAGGAAGAGAATAAAACCGAATTAATCTATTATCAAAAAATAAAATTTTTTATTTATAAATACTTAACATAATTTAAATTATATAAGGGAATAATTATAAATATTTAAATCATGGAAACGGAATCTTCACCTTTCTGCTAAACAAGTTAAAAAATGTGTATAAAAAATATAGAAGAAAATATATTTTGTAGTGAATATTACTTTAAAAAAGATATAAGCTAGTATTTCCTAAAATAGCTTATTCTATGTATAATATAGATGAGGAAGGTATGTTGATACTTAGGGATTCAAGTCTCATTCTACAAATAAATTCCTAAACTCTAAACAAATATGAGCATTGTAGTTAATTTTTTGAAGTGTGTGAAACCAAATGTAAGAAGGGACGGTTGAATTGTGTATTAAAACCTTTTTGAAATTTTATAAGACGTTAAGCAAGTCTAATAGAGTGTTAGATGCATACGAGGATTAGACTAGCTTTCTAACTTTGTATGCTTAATTTGGTGCTGTCAAAAATACAAAGGAAGTTGTAGAGAAAATATGTTATACATTATGCACATTGAGTATAACTATGAAAGTAGTTAGTGAAAAGTCAAGCATGTTTTAAAAAGCAATAACACAAGGACAAGGAAAAATACACAAGTTTCCAACAATCCTTTTTAGGACATCTATAAATAAAGCAATTCAAGTAGAAGATACTAGTGAAACATACTCAAACTATGTGAGACATGCATGCAAAATTATTCTTGAGCTTATAAGTGCTTAGTTAGAAGATAGTCTACTAGACGACTTAAGAGAGAGAACTATATTAGTAAAGTATTCACTTTTTGTGAAGTTATTCTCTTTTGCAAGGAGTGATAGATTTCATACACTTATTGAAAGTTTCCTTGTAAACTTTAAATATCATGTAGTGATTAGCGAAACCTTTTACAATGATAAAAGACAGCTGAATATAACCTAGATTAAGTTAAACCAATATAAAAAAAAATGTCTTTTCTATTATAGATGTATAAGCCTTTGGATGTCTCATAAAAGGTTAATATTTTTTCTTAACTTTTTCTAGAGTTATTGAATGAGTCCTTGTATTGTCTAAGAGACTTTATATTGAGAAAAAAATTTCAAAACATTTTTATTAACTTTCTTTAAACTTTTTCTCTTTATACTATTCTAATAGAAGAGTTACTTCAAATAATTCTTAAACATCTCCACTAGAAATGCTCTTAGAGTGAGATTAGAATATACAAAACTAAGAATCCAATGATTAACTATTCTTAGAAAATCCCTATAATCAATGGTGAATATTAACTAATAATTTTGTCCAAATAATATACTCTAAATTTATATATATCATCACTTTCATTAATGCAACAAAAATAACTATAGAAAAATCACACTTTTTAAAGAATTGTCCTTTGTTCCTTCAAATTCTTGAACTTATTAATAATTAAATTAAAATTAAAAATTTTAACTATTTTCTTTTGAATATACATAACCATATTGTTGACAAGAAATATCTTCCATTGTATTTTGTAATCTTATTTTAATAATTTTTATTGTAAAAGATAATTTTTCTATTATAATTGTAAAAATATAAAGAGTTAAAATGAGTTGGATTACACAACTACTCAAGTAAAATATGCATTAAAATATAATCTATAAGAATCTAATTATAAAAAATATAATCTATGTTCTAAAAATAGTTTAAAAAGAATTTTCATACAAAATTATTTAAAAAATAAAAAAACTTTAATTAATTAGATATAACTTATGTTCCAAAAATAGTTTAAAAAGAATTTTCATACAAAATTATTTAAAAAATAAAAAAAACTTTAATTAATTAGATTGTGAAATTAAATTAGAAAGATTTTCAATTTTTTTATAATATATATAATTTAATTTTAATAAATATTAAAACATAAAATATAAAAAAGAATAAAAATTAATAAAATATTCACACAAAAAATTAAAATATTTTTTTCTCTTCTCTCTATCTAATCTATTCTTTTTTTTAACACAATAAATCACACAAACTCAAACTCTGTTCTTCTTTATTGTTCTTTTGTCATGTTCTTTTTTAAGAAAAAAACATAATTCTCTTATCTTATTTAATAGTGAAATATTAATTTTGTCATATATAAATTTTTACTGATTTTCATAAAAGGAATTATTTTTTACGTTGAAGAATTATTAGAATAATATATATATATACTGACAAAAGGTTTTCTTTATTGGTATCACAGTTTCAAAGACACCTACCAAACATAAATATAATTTTTTTTATCTCCTCTCACAGCCTTCTCTGATTTTTCGATTGAATAATTGGAACATAAAAGAGAATCCAATTTTGCTCTTTCTCTTCCCTGGAACTTCATTCTTTTCTTGTTCTAAAAAACTCAATTAAACGCATTAAACCCAATCTCATCAGTATTTGTCACTCTCGTTGTCGAAAATCTCATTCTCAAGTATGTTTAATAGTCAATGACATAATAACATGCATGAATGGTAATTAATAAAATTACTTGGATCATGGTTTAATATACTATACTATTTTTTTGTCTTTTAATGAAATTGTTTCGATTCTTCTTAATCTTGATGATGTTTCTTCAAAAATTGGGATTGTTTTCAATATTTATAATTTTTTTAGAAATGATTAAATATAATTTTCTTTGATTGTTCGTAAAAATGATTTATTTTCGTAACTTTTTTTTTATCAAATTAATTGTTTAATTCCGTTCTCGACAGGAATCGAGCACGCGTCCTCGCTCTGATACCAAAGGATGTGTACGGAGCGCTAGCCACTTAACCAAAAGCTATAACTATTAGTAAGGGTTCACACTTTGATACTTATACCCTCAGTAAATGTGGGTTCGAATGAAAATTTAGATCAGTCTTATGAAATTTTGAATAATATAAGAATTAAATGAGACTAAAAAGAATATAAAAGTTAATTATTGAAGTGAGCGTAGAAATTTATCAAATGAATTTAATAATCAAAATTTTAGCATTAGTAAAGAAAAATTGTTTTCTCGTTTAGATTATTGTGATAAGAATTGAGATAATTTAAATAACAACGTAAGAAATATTCTAGTTGAAAAAAGAGCACATAAGATAAATAAATGAATCTTGCTTTTCTTAAGAATTATATTTCTAAATTTTTCATGTGTTTACTATTATATAAAGTTGAGTAATGGGTTGAATGACGGGGAGACTAATGATAGAAATAGTTGGTAATAATTTCCATTATTACAATTAAACAAATTTAAGCAATTATTGTTTACAATAATTTTCTATATTTTGTTGTGCAGGTGTGAGTAACGTGACAATGGTACTAATAATGAATTATGACAAGAATTGATGACATAAAAGTTGTTAGATATCTTTATAACATTACAATAATACTTAGTATTTTAAACTAAATTAATTCTATTTTTTGTATGGTATTGGCTTATATATTAAAAGTAATTTTTTTAATACATAAGCGTCTTTATTAATTTATTATTGTGCGACGGGCCTATAAAATATAAAAATAAAAATCTATCTCATTTTAAAAAAACTTCCTTTAGGACTACTTTAAAAACACATTAAAAGTACGAGAAACTTAAACAGCCATATCTTAATTAAGAAAATAACTTATTTTTCCAAATCATATAAAAACACATTAAAAATTATGAAAGAAGACAATTTTATTCAATTCAATAATACTATCTGTCTCTCACATTTAACACGGTAAAATATTTAAAAAACAATAAAAAATCAATTATAGATATTTAAGGAAGATTATGAAGAAGAGAAACTATCTTTTGACAATTATATCAACCACTTGACAATTTATTTTTAAGAATAATATAATTATTAAAATAATAAATTTTTAAATTAGTATTAAAAATGATAAATAATAAAATAAAAATAATAGAATGATTATAAAAATTTATTGATTGTCCATGTAATAAATTCTTTTCCTAAATAAAAAGGCATGCATGGTGAGAAGACCTGGTAGGAAGCATATGGTTGTTTTGGTAGGAAGAGGAACAGATACCAATGTACCAGGAAAGAAAAGATGCAAGGTTGAATAATAACACATGTGGCTCCAAATCTACCGCAGGTTAAACTGCCAACCCCCTATCCACGTGTCTCATCATCTGCCCGTCCCTCAAACCTACTCGCTCCCTTCATCGCCCTCTCATATTGCCCCCTTATATATACCACCCACCCTCCATTCTCAAACTACCTCACTCACCTTTCTACCTTCTTTCATTGCCACTTCTCTCTCTCTCTCTCTCTTCTAACTGCTTTCTCTCCTTCACCTCTTCCATCCACACCTCCAGATGGTGACAGTCGAGGAAATCCGCAACGCCCAGCGCTCCCATGGCCCCGCCACCATTCTCGCCTTCGGCACCGCCACGCCCTCCAACTGCGTCTCCCAAGAGGATTACCCTGACTACTACTTCCGCATTACCAACAGCGAACACATGACCGACCTCAAGGAGAAGTTCAAGCGCATGTGTACGTAATATCATCTACACCAACTCCGTTTATCGTTTCTTTTTATCACGCCTCTTATCTCACTCCCTTTTTACACGTAGTATCACCATTAGGGTTTTACTTGCGTCGGACTTGGAATGTTTCTGGTTATTTAGTGTTTTTTTTAATCAGTTATGGAGCTAATTTTCTGTCTGAAATTTAGGTCCACTTAAAGCTTACTGTCACTGTTAGGTGAAACTTGACCTACCCTCGGTATACCGGAGTTCATGGAAGTTTTAATTTAGAGATTTTGGTTTTTCAGTTACACTCAAAAATATTGTTTTACCAGATTTAGTCTCTTAAATCACCTCCTTAAGCAAGATGAAAAAAAAAACAATATGGCTGTGAGAAGAGATTTTCTTGGATAAAACCAGAGAGTTCAATCATGCTTATCGTCCCACAAATTCAATCGTAAAGTTCTGTTTCTTCATACGTGAATTTTAAAGAAGTTGTTGCTAACGTTTTCTTAATCTGTGTTGGTCATTAAACAAGAGCAATTTTTGTTGCTAGTATCTTTACTTTTTCAAGTAAAAATTAAAAAAACGTGCTTTGAATTTGACAGGTGAAAAGTCGATGATAAAGAAGCGTTACATGCACCTGACGGAGGAGTTTCTGAAGGAGAATCCGAACATGTGTGCGTACATGGCGCCGTCGTTGGACGCGAGGCAGGACATAGTGGTGGTGGAAGTGCCGAAGCTGGGGAAAGAAGCGGCAACGAAGGCGATAAAGGAGTGGGGTCAACCCAAGTCAAAGATCACACACCTGGTGTTCTGCACCACTTCAGGCGTGGACATGCCCGGAGCGGATTACCAGCTCACCAAGCTTCTCGGTCTGAGGCCCTCCGTGAAGCGCCTCATGATGTACCAGCAGGGCTGCTTCGCTGGCGGCACAGTCCTCCGCCTCGCCAAGGACCTCGCCGAGAACAACAAGGGCGCCCGAGTACTCGTAGTCTGCTCAGAAATCACCGCCGTGACATTCCGCGGCCCGTCTGATGCCCACCTGGACTCCCTCGTCGGGCAGGCACTGTTCGGGGACGGCGCCGCCGCGATGATCATCGGAGCAGATCCTGACAGGAAAGTAGAACGCCCGATATTTGAATTGGTATCAGCCGCTCAGACCATTCTGCCAGACTCTGACGGTGCCATCGACGGGCACTTGAGGGAGGTGGGGCTAACGTTTCACCTGCTAAAAGACGTGCCCGGAATCATCTCGAAGAACATTGAAAAGAGTCTGACAGAGGCGTTCGCACCGATTGGGATTAATGACTGGAACTCGATCTTCTGGGTGGCACACCCGGGTGGACCAGCGATTCTGGACCAGGTTGAGGAGAAACTGGGGCTGAAACCGGAGAAACTCCGGTCCACCCGGCACGTGCTGAGCGAGTACGGAAACATGTCAAGTGCATGTGTTTTGTTCATTCTTGATGAAATGAGGAAAAGGTCGAAGGAGGAAGAGAAGGGTAGCACAGGAGAAGGCCTAGAGTGGGGTGTGTTATTCGGGTTCGGACCGGGTCTAACCGTTGAGACGGTTGTGCTGCACAGCGTTCCGTTGAGGGGTGAGTGAATGATGATGATTGGTGAGTCACGATATGGGAAACTAGTAATTACTGTAATAACTAATAAAGAAACCTCCAGAACTTGAGGAAAAGTGTGATAATGTTAATCAGTGTCAGATTCTATAATGGATTCATCGTGCCATACTACAGACTAGTAGAAAGATGGTGATGCTTGTGATTGAATTTGTTAAAGTTGTAGTGGTTAGTTATTGGCATTGAATTTGGTTTTGGCACTTTCAGTTTTCCAATGCTACTACTCATTTGGAGAAGGGATAGAAACCCATCTTGCTAGCTCCTTTCTTGCTGTCTCATTCCTGTTCCACTAATTAATTTTTTTATATAGTAATTAAAATATGTCTATTATTATTTTATTTTTATATAATTTTTTTATTTTACTTATTTATATTTAATATTATTTATTTAAATTTTTTATCTTATTTTATATAAAACATAATAATATAGATATTTTTTTTAAATATTTTATTTTACTATATTTTTTTAATAAAATATCTTAATTTTAAAAAGTATGTTATAATCATTTATTTTTCATTTTATTATTTTTAACATGATTTATATATTCACTGTTCTAATTAATTGTAAAGTTAATCAATTTTTTAAACACTAAAACATAATTATGACAAGTTAATATAAAAATTTAATAAAATCATTTGATAATAAATATTATTATATAACTTTTAAAATAATAACAATAAATTAAAAAAAAATAAAAATAGATTATTTCAAAATATTTTATCTACCACAAAAGTATATATTATTTTTCTAATGTATATAACCATATTTGAGATGAATATATATATATATATATAAATTCTTTTACATATACTTTTCATATTCTTATTTATTTTTAATTATATTTTAAAAATATAAATTACTCATATATTAAAAGGATAATTATAAATTATACAATACAAATTTTAATTATTATTTATGTACTGTTTATATTTTTATTTTATATTTTAAAAAAAAAGACAATTTTTTTATTATATGAAAAAAGTGTGGATAGTGTTTTTATCTGTGTGTATTTGAACAAGTAGTTCTGTATTTTAAATCAAAGTTATCATGATAGATTTTTTTCTTAAAGAGTATGTATGTAAAAAAAAAATATTAAAAATTTAAAAATTTATGTAAATTAAAAAATAGAAATATAAAAGTATAATAAGATAAAAATGAGATAAAAATAAAAAAACAATAACAAAACTGATTTATTTCACTGTTTGTCAATTTATTATATTAAGAAAAAAAAATCATCTTTTTTAGTCCATTTTTTATTTAATTAAATTTTTATCTCATTATAATATATATCAATAATGAAATAATTTTTTAAATCAATGTAAATTTTAATTATGAATGATTAATTTTTAATTCTTATAACTAACAAGAGTTTTTAATTGTGAGTTAATATTTTTAATTTTAGTTAAAAGGATATTAAGAACTAAAAATATTTGAATTTAAAAAGTTAAAATTATTTAGAACGAGAGTATGTATATTTTAATTGTGTGTCAATAATATATTGGTAGGACAGATAAAAGTTATAAAAATATCACCTTAAATGTAAGTTGGTAAAATAAAAAAAATTACATTAAAGTGGAATACTGTATATTTTAACTTTATATAAAAAATTGATTGCAGAGGAGACAGGAAGTTGAGAAATGTGATTTCTATCTATTGAAAAGACACTCTTACTTTTTTGAAACACCTAAAGTTATTTTATATTTTAGGATTAAATATATTTTGGATCATTGAACTATTTGTCAAAATTGTGTTTCAATCCTTATACATGTAAACTATCTTTGAAGACAAATAAAAACGTTAGGGATGAAAAATAATTTTGATACCAATTTATAAAATACAAGAGTGAAATATGTATAAAGTTTGCCTAGAAAAAACATTACAATTTTGATAAATAATTTAGGGATTAAAATCATATTTGATCTTATATTTTATAATTGCTTTTGTTTATTTTTATTGAATAACTTAATTTATATTTTAATTAAATATCTTAATTTAATATTTTAATTATTAAATAGAGTTGTGAGAAAAAAATGAATGTGAAAATACTTTTTTATTTGGAAAAGAAGAACACATAGTCCGGACTTTTCTTCCGAAGTTAGAAAGGCACGAGATCTCCAGAGTTAACCCCATTCTTACGACAACAACCAATGACAGAAGAGTAAGTTTAAAAATCAAAGTATGTAATTATAAAATTATAATTTTTGAAGACAAAATCTTCATTATAAAAAAAATTCATAACTTATATCTAAATGTTTAGAGATACATTAATTACCCACTAACACTAAAGTAATTAATATTTTTTATTATATTTTTTTATATTTTTATTTATTATCTTTTCTATTTATTTATTTTTATTTATATAATAAATATTAATAAATAGATTTTAATAGTGTAATAGAACAACAAAAGTTTTCTTAACTTAAATATACTTTCTACTTATACAAAGTATTAAATTTATATATTTTTACTAATTTTTAAATTATTAATAATATATTATTTTATTTTAAATTTTTTATTAATAATATTGTTTTATTTTAAAATTTTTAATTTTATTAATAATGGATTGTTTTTAATGATGATAACATTGATGGATCGTAACGGTTGCAAGCTATTCAAGAACATGATTCCTTCCATGTATCACAAATCATCTAACTCAATTTCACTTTAATCAATATCAAAATATGTATCTTTATTTTCTTTTCAAAGATACATCATGTCATTCCACATAAACAAAACAATAATGTATATCTTTAATTACGAATGACAAATAAATGAACAAAAAGATAACTTTAATTGAATTCACAAGTGTCAAACAATGAAAGAATTATAACAATAATGTATATGTATATATACCATATTACATTTATAATAAGGACTTGTCCATAACACCCATCCTTTCAACATGACCAATAAATGTTTTGGGTGGTAATGGATCCGCTATCATTAAGTTTGTACCAATATGCTTAATTGACATCCTACGTATATACACTTTTTCTTTGACCGATAAGTACTTCAAATCCATATGTTTTGTACCTTTTGAGTACTTATCATTCTTAGAGAAGAAAATAGCTGCAAAATTGTCACAATAAATCTTTAATGGCCTAGCAATACTGTCAACAATACCAAGCCTTGAGACAAAATTCTGCAACTACAAAGCATGAACAGTAGCCTCAAAGTATGCTATAAATTCAGCCTCCATGGTAGAAGTAGCAATAACTTATTGTTTTGCACTTTTCTAAGAAATTGCTTCTCCAGTCAATAGATAAACATATCCAAATGTGGACTTTCTTGAATCCACGTATCTAGCATAGTCTGAGTCCGAGTAGCCAACCACTTCAAGATGATTTGACTTCTTGTAGGTGAACATATAGTTCCTGATGCCTTATAAGTACCAAAGAACTTTCTTTGCAGCTTTCCAGTGGTCCATACCAGGATTACTTTGATATCAGCCTAACATTCCAACAACAAAACTGATCTCTGGTCGAGTACATGTTTGAGCATATATCAAACTCCCAACCACTAATGCATAAGGAATTTACTCTATGCCTTTCATTCCAAATCATTCTTAGGACATTGCATTTGACTAAATTTATCCCTTTTTCTGAATTGGAACTATTCCAGCAGAGCATTTATCCATTCTGAATCTCTCTAGCACTTTATTAATATATGCCTTTTGAGACAAACTTAATAGTCTTTGTGATCTATCTCAGAATATTTCTATTCCAATCACATAAGATGCCTCATTCATATCTTTCATTTCAAAATGACTAGAGAGAAACCTTTTTACCTCATGTAACATAACAATACTATTAGTAGCAAGTAAAATGTCATCAACATATAAAACTAGAATTACAAACTTGTTCCCATTGACTTTCATATACATGCACCGATCAATAGTGTTTTCTAAAAAACCATGACATAATAGTATCATTGAACTTAAGATACCATTGTCTAGAAGCCTGTTATAGTCCATATATTGATTTATTTAATACACACACCATATTTTCCTTTCCAATGGAAATGAACCCTTTAGGTTGATCCATATATACTTCTTCCTATAAGTCACCATTCAGAAAAGCAGTCTTTACATCCATTTGGTGAAACTCTAAATAATAATGAGCCACCAAAGCCAAAATAATTCTCAAAGAGTCCTTCTTAGAAACAGGAGAGAAGGTCTCTTTGTAATCAATGTCATCCTTTTGAGTAAAACCTTTGGCAACAAGTCTGACCTTATATCTTTCAATATTGCCTTTTGAGTCATGTTTTGATAAGGGTTCATTTTAATATTTAGCATATAAGGTGTTTGATTGAATGTCAAAAGGAAGGAAAGCCACAAGAAAGATTCTCATTGGACACAAAGATAAGTGTGAGGGTTCACTTCACAAGGAGCTCAAGAGGAGAAGGGAATGACAAAACATAAAAACCAGCTAGCACAAAATAAGACAAAGGGCTTGAATCATAAAGACATAAGAGTAAATGACAAGAAAATAAAGTGTTGGAAATTAAAGAGCATGAAAGTAAAGAACATGAGACAATAATGGAGGTAGAGATTGAGAAAGGGGAAGGGGAGTGGAGCGCTACATGCCACTTGGGGGATGGTCCAACCAAGATGAGTGGTGCTAGCTGCCACTTGAGCCAAGGCTCAAGATAAAACTCCAAAAGAGGGAAGAACACCCAAGAACACAACACAAGCTCTAAGCTATGCAAGAATGCTCTCTATTTCATTAATGTTCAACCATTTTACAAGAATGAGATGCCTCCTTATATAGGCTTGGGGTGGGGACCTAGAAAGAATTACATTAGAAAAGATTCCTAAGCATATTCCACTCCAAGACTCACACATTCTAGAAGGTATGACAACAAAAAGGGGTGGCCAATGATTGTGATGATGAGGGGGCATTTTCCAAGGGTTCTAAAAGGTCAAGGTTGACTTCTTTACCCCCCCCTTGGACGTCCCAAGCTTGAGCCTCAAGCCTAAGTGCTCCTTTGCTCCAAACAAGGCTCTACTTATAGAAAAAAGGGTGTCAAAAGCAATCCTGCAAAACCCAAAGAAAACATGAGTTTAGAAAATATTTAATAACTAATAGAAATGCTAAAAAGGCTAAATAAAAGGGGAGAGGAGGAAGTGTCCCTTCTCATCATGCTTCTAGTAATCCTCCTTGGGCACTCTTCTTCTTTATTTGTGGTCAGGGGCTCATCACGTTTGGTCTTAAAAACCTATTTACAACCCACTTGTTTAGAACCTTTAGGCAATTCTTCTAGATCCCAAACTTGATTTTCATCCATTGATTTTAACTCTTCTTTCATTACATTGAACCACTTTTTAGAATTATAACTTTCTATGGCTAGTTTAAATGAGATTGGATCCTCATCAATGCTTAAGTCATATGCATGTTCAATAGAGTAAACCAAATAGTCATTTGAAATAGCTGGTCTCTTTTGCCTTACAGACCTTCTTAATATTTCTTTTTGTGGTTCCTCTACCATTTCCTCATTAGTGACTTGCACATTGTCACTTGGTTCATTATCAATATGTTCATTTTGTTATATTGGAACATCAACTTGTTGTCTCTGCATGTTGTGTGACAGTGATACAACAAGAGGGATAACAACTTGAGAAGAGACAGGTGTAAAAACATTACTATTAGTCTCTTGAATGTCCACTATACGTGATTTCTCACTCCCACTAAACTTGTCGTTCTCAATGAACATTGCATTACTAGACTCAACTATTCTTGTACTGTGGTTAGGACAATAAAACTTGTATCCTTTTGACTTTTCAGGATAGCTAATGAAGTAACCAGTAATAGTCCTTGCATCAAGCTTCTTTTCATGTGGACTATATATCCTTACTTCTGTTGGATATCGCCAAACATGAAGATGTCTTAAACTGGGTTTCCTTCCAGTCCATTGTTGAAAAGGAGTCTTAGGAACTGCTTTACTAGGAACCCTGTTAAGAAGATAAACAACAATTTTTGCTTTACTGGGAACCCTGTTAAAAACATAAACAACAATCTTTAATGAATATATCCATAAAGATTTAGGAACATTACTATGACTCAACATACTCTTAACCATACCCATGAGAGTATGATTCCAGCTTTCTACTACACCATTTTATTGTGGTGTACCTGACATTTGTGCATAAATACCCTGACTTTCAAGAAACTTTGCAAATGGACCTGGACATTGTCCACTCTAATCAGTTTTACCATAATATTCACCACCTCTATCAAACCTCACTACCTTTACTTTTCTAACTAACTGCCTTTCAACCTCATTTATGAACACCTTAAGGACATCCACTAATTGAGACTTTTCATGCAGTAGATATATATAACAATAACATGAGAAGTCATCAATAAAGGAAATAAAATACTTTTCACCACTTCAAGATTGAATGTCAAACAGACCATAAATATTAGTGAGTATTAATTCAAGAAGTTCATTACTTCTTGTGGTAGAATTCTTTGATATGTGTTTGGTATGTTTACCTTTAATACAATCAACACATACATCCTAGTCACCAAAATCCAATTGAGTTAAAATTTCATTTTTCACCAACCCCATCATCCTCTCTTTGGATATGTGACCCAATCTTTGATGCCAAAAGAAAGCAGAACATTCATTTTCTGCATTACACTTACTACTAGAAAAATGTTCAACATTAAACAAACATTAAGATTCAAACAACATAAACCATCACATAAAGTACCAAAACCATAATAGTACGTAAGTTTATAGAAATGAAAAACACCATTTCCAATCTTAAAATTAAAACCTAAACAATCCAACTTTGCAACAGAAATTAAATTCCTAGCACAACCAGGAACATAAAGACACTTTTCAAGATCTAGACAATATCCAGTGTCTAGAATCAATCTATAAGTCCCAATTCCTTCTATTCGTTCCTTCATTTTGTTCCCCATATATAAATACTTTTTAGTCCTTTTTATGGGCTGGATTGAAAGGAATCCCCGCATAATATTAGAAACATGAGTGGTAGCTCCAGAATCCAACCACCAAGTATTACTAGGTACTTCAATAAGATTTTTTTTCAAAACTTACCGAATAAAATGTACCTTTCTTTTCAAACCAAGATTTTCTTTTGAACCATCTTTTTTTAAGTGACCCACCTTCTTGCAAAAGAAGCATTTATGATCCTTCTTGATTCTTCCCTCATAAACTTTCATTGGGGATTATCCTTCTTGTCCTTCTTTCCTGGCTTGGTCTTACTAGAGCTTGAACAGTTCTTGAACCCTTCTAATAATATACATTGTGAGAATCATAGATACTAATGTTCTTGTGAAATAGAGTAGTTTCTTGAATTGATTAGAACAATTGAAACTACAAGTTTTCAAACATTTGTTTTGTTACTTATCGCATATTTTTTTAAGAGATTATTTTCTAATTTTTTTAAATAAAATTTAAATAGAATTACAATATAAAAATATAAATTCAAATGTTATTTAAATAAAACTTAGAACAAACATAAGATTTACAAATTTGACTCTCTTCTTAGTTTTGAATGTTATTTCTATTACTATTTTTAATAATCGATGCAAAGTAGTAAATTCTTCGAAACACTATTAATTCAACAAAAAAGAATGGGATGTACTTGAGAAACTACAACATTCCAAAAACTTAAAGAAGTTGTCAATAATTTGTTACTGGACAAGAATAAAAAAAATACAAGTCATGAAGAACAACATAAAATTGGACAAAACATAAATAATTAAAACTAAAAAGTGGAAAATGAAAAAAAAAATGTAAGAACATGAGAATAAAATTGGAAAACCTGTTGGGTTCTATGATAGCAAACTAACAATAACACATGAATCAAGAAAAAAGAACTTAATCTTATTAACCCAAAAATTTACATAGAGTTTTTAAAAGCATCCTATGTGTATGTATGTTGGATGCCCTATTTATATATATAGAACTAACAAGGCAACAAACAAAACAAACAAAACAAACTTAACAGAAAATCATTACAATAGTTACAATAAAAAACATCTACTAGACTACTAGATGGTCTAACACCCTCAAACAGTCTAGCACCCTCAGGCGGTCTAACTACCCTGAACTACTAGATGCCTTCTGGTAGATGGTCTTCTGAGCTCTTCATAAGATAAACATGATTTTTTAGTCTAAATCTCACAATTCTCCACCTAGACTCCAAATCATAGAAGACCATCTAACTCATCTCCTCAAACAAAAAGTTGATAACCTCCAAGCAACATTTGAACTTAGACCTAGGCAAGGACTTCATAAATACATCTACAGGATTCTCTTCCGAAGCTATATTCTCAATCCTGACCTCCTCAGACTCAACAATGTTTGTCATGAAATGTAGTCTCACATCAATGTGTTTAGTTCTCTCATGGTACATTTGATTATCTGTTAGATGTATAACACTCTAGCTATCACAATGAATAGTCTCATACTCCTACTTTATACCTACTTTTGAAATCACCCCTTTCAACCATAGAGCCTCCTTCACCCCTCTCTGAGCACGGTATACTTTGCTTCGGTAGTAGATAACACCACGATTGATTACTGTTAAATAAAGACGGCAGTGTAAAAACCAAGAGGGGGGGTGAATTGGGTTTTTAAAGAAATTTTCTCTTTTAAATAAATTTTCAGGTTTAGAAAAACTTTCAAAAACTTGGATGTGAATTTTTCCAATCCTTTGATTAACGCTGTTGGGATTAGCAATTGTAATAATGATCCACAATTAAAAGATAAAGAGAAAGAGAAATAACACAGAGATTTATACTGGTTCGGATTAAGCCAATCCTACATCCAGTTCCCAACCACCACAAATCCGTGATGATTTTCCCCACTATCTTTAATTGAAATTACAAACACCAATTCATGCAATAACAAATAAATATAAACGGAAACACCTCCTCAGACACACTAAGGATGAAACACCTTCCCAGACACACTGAGGATGAAACCCACCTCTCTTGACACACAAGAGATGAAACACCTCCCTTAGAACAGATCCAAGGGATGAATTTTCCCTTTACAGAAAATAGTAAAAGAATACACCTGAAATGTGCTGGATAGAAAGCTTAAGCACAATGATCACCACTTCCAAAGACTTGATCAAACCGAAGAGAAGCGAGAAAGCGGCTTTGAAAAAGCTAAGGTGCAGAAACACTTTGAATATTTTGTGTTTGTTCAGATGTGTTAAACCTAAGACATTCTCTTTCATTTTATAATTCGAAAATGCTCCAAAGTTTCCATTCTTAGGTTGATTTAAAATTAATTTTGCAAAAATGACTCATTTAATCGATTATATTAAAAGCTTAATCGATTATATCATGTTTAAAAACTGGAAAACAAATATCGTCTGATTTAATCGATTAGATTAAGGCCATAATCGATTATATTAACCCAGAATCAATATAATCGATTATCAAAGACACTTAATCGATTATTTTGCTCGTTAAACATTTTTAATTCAAATTTTAAGTTAAATAATCGATTATCTACGTATGGTAATCGATTAAAAGCGTAGAAAAATGTTTTTGCGAGAAAACACCTTGCTCTCTTGTTTGGGAAGGTCTTGAATGGGATTTATGACTTACTCTTTTTATCCAACACCCAAAACAGAACCTTCTACCTTTGATCCTTCAGCTCTTGAGAAAATCTTCATCAATCTTCTCTCTTGAAAGCTTTGAATGCTCTTTATGCCTTTCCATTCTTATCAAGCAACCTTCCTTTGTGAGATGGCACAAGTCTTTAATGTTGATTGAAACTTCCTAAAAACTTCATCATCAAAACTGTAGGTCTCCATAAAACTCTGGACTTGAAATATGCCAACAATCTCCCCCTTTTTGATGATGATAAAAAGAAACCTAGAGACTTGTGATAATATCCTGAAAATCTTGAAAATAATGTATGGATATCTCCATCATAAATATTAGTCCACAAAGGAAATAAAATAGGCAGTCATATAGCATTTAAGTTTCAATTTGAATTTTGAAAAAGAGATTTCAAGGAATTAATGAGTGGAAATTATTTCTAAACACTCCCCCTTAAACTATGCTCTTAATTGTTTAAGCTATATAAGGCACTTATTTGAATTATTTCCTAAAGTTCCCTTGAAATAAATTTTCTTAAAAGCTATCTAGACAGATTTTCAATCAAAACAAATATTTTCTCCCCCTTTATTTTTATCATTTTTCAAAAAGATTACATTTTCAGAGAGAATTACAGCAGAAGCAAATTAATACACAGAAAATAATAGAGAGAGAAAAAAAAAACAGCAGCTGGAAAATAATGAAGAACAAGCTAAGGAAAAGTGAACTTGTAGCCTATTCTGTTTCTTCACTATCTTCTTCATCTTCCTCATCATTGGTTGGCTGTTTGCCTCTTGAGGATGTTGTATTATCTTCTTCAGGAGATATTTCTTCAATGTTCATCTTTCTTTCAACTCTATACATTCTTCTATTAAGCCTTGAGAGTTGATGAGAAAGGCCTTGAAATTCCTTGGAGTGAAGATTCATCATAGAATCCATTCTTGATATGAGAAGCTCCTCCACTGATCCTGGTTGAGGTTGAAATTGAGGTGAAGGTTGAGGTTGGTCTTCATCATCTTCTTCCATGGCAGCAGCTCCTTCTTCTCTTTGGGTAAACCTGCTGCCTTGTTCTATGAGGCCCATATGCCTTAGAACATTTTTACCAATCTTGCTATTGCTTAGCAAAATCTGTTTATTCTCCCCTTCAAGATCAACACCTTTGTATTATTACCAACTTTATACAAGTTCTCAACTTGTAGGTTAGGATCCTTGCAGAATTTTCTGAATTCTACCAACTTGTTGAAGTCCTCAAAGCCATATGTGATGTTTATGCCTTGAGTTGAGAGACCAGCTACATTGTTCCACAAATCTTCATCAAAGAAGATCCTTACACCTTTCACTTTGGTGCTTGGGCTGGCTGTTCTTGATGTCAAGTTCATGTAGAACACTCTAACCAAATCGGGTAGAATGTCCCTTCCATCTCCACAAATTGTTGTAGTCCACTTCCTACTAAAAATTCTCGAAATTGAAAACCGTGAGATCTAAAAAATTCACAAGACAAGAATTTAGGGGTAAGAATTTTTCTATCCTTCCACTTGTTAACAAAACCAATTTGCAGATCCTCATCTAAAATCCAACCAGCTAGAGTTGGAGGTCTCCTTTCTTGAGAAGTCATTGGCTCCTTTCCCTTTCTCCTTGATGGCATCTTCCTTCTTCTTTGATCAGCCATTGTGGTGATATCAAAGACAAGAGAAATTGCACAACAAGATAATGGAATAACGAGACAGACATGAGAAAATTAAAATTCGCACAAGACAACGAAATAACGCTAGAAACGTGACAAGAGTGAAAGAGAGAGTGAGTGAGTCACTTTGATTCTCAAACCAGCTATTTATAGAATGAAATCCGGGTCATAAAACGTTGATTTAATGAAAATATATCCGTTGGGAACGAATATAGCCGTTTAAAAAAGACAAAACACGTGAAAATATGGCTAACGTTCGAAAATCAGATTTGCAGAAAAACACAGAACGGTGCATTTAATCGATTATATTCTCATTTAATCGATTATTTTCCTTCAAAAATTTTCCAGAAAACGAAAACCCATAAATTTAATCGATTATGTGCATTCCTTAATCGATTAAATTGCTCCCCAACGATTTAATCGATTATGTCATAAACTTAATCGATTATGTTTTAAAACATTTTCACAAACACCGCGTTTAATCGATTAAGACAAGAAACCTAATCGATTAAATACGTAAATTTTCGTAAAACGCTGAAATAACATAAAAACAACGACAAACATCAATTAAGCAACAAATTTATCACAAACAATCCCTAGATCTCTTCTAAGCTCATAAAATCTATCTCTAGGCAAAGGTTTGGTGAAGATATCAGCTAGTTGATGTTTGGTATCTATATATTCTATAATGCAATCTCCTTTAACTATATGATCTCTAATGAAATGGTGTCTAATTTCTATATGCTTGGTCTTAGAATGCATGATAAGGTTCCTAGTCAGGATAATGGCACTAGTGTTATCACACTTAAGAGGAATATGATCTAGAAAGATATCAAAGTCTTCTAATTGCTGCTTCATCCACAGTATTTGAGCACAACAACTCCCTACTGCTATATACTCAGCCTCCATGGTTGAAAGAGCAACACTGGCCTGTTTCTTAGAATGCCATGAAACTAAGGAACATCCTAAAAGATGACATGTACCACTAGTACTCTTCCTATCTATTTTACAGCCACCATAATCTGAGTCTGAAAAACCTATGATACTAGGTGAGGCTCCTGAAGGGTACCATAAACCAAAGGATGTTGTTCCTCTAAGGTACTTAAGGATTCTCTTAACGGCTTTTAGGTGAGACTCTCTAGGGTTGGCTTGAAACCTAGCACAAACACACACACTTTGCATTATATCAGGTCTACTAGCAGTAAGATAAAGTAAAGATCCGATCATACCTCGATACCATGTTTGATCTACCGCCTTACCGTTTAAATCTTGATCTAGATAGCAAGATGTAGCCATGGGGGTTGAAGCTTCTTTCGAACTTTCCATCTCAAATTTCTTCAAGAGTTCCTTGCAATACTTTGTTTGACATATAAAAATACCTTTCTTCAATTGTTTGATTTGCAAGCCAAGAAAGAAATTTAGTTCTCCCATCATGGACATTTCAAACTCTCCCTGCATATTTCTAGCAAACTCTTGGCAAAGATCATCGTTAGTTGATCCAAAAATAATATCATCAACATAAACTTGAACAATGAGAATATGTTTCTTTGATTTCTTAATAAAAAGAGTAGAATCAACTTTACCTCTTTTAAAATTATTTTCAAGTAAGAAATTACTTAACCTTTCATACCAAGATCTTGGGGCTTGTTTAAGTCCATATAAAGCTTTCTTCAACTTGTAGACATGATTAGGATTTTTGAAATCTTCAAAGCCTGGAGGTTGTTCTACATAGACTTCTTCCTTGATATATCCGTTTAGAAAAGCACTTTTTACATCCATTTGAAATAATTTGAATCCCGTAATGGAGGCATATGCTAACAACAAGCGGATAGCTTCAAGTCTTGCTACTGGAGCATAGGTTTCATCATAATCTATGCCTTCTTCTTGTCTATAACCTTTTGCAACCAGCCTTGCTTTGTTCTTTGTGATGTTTCCATCTTCATCAAGCTTATTTCTAAAGACCCATCTTGTACCTATGACCTGCATATTATTAGTCTTAGGAATTAAATCCCATACCGATTTCTTTCAAACTGATTTAGCTCTTCTTGCATTGCAATACACCAATGTTCATC
Source organism: Lablab purpureus (assembly GCA_030347555.1). Classification (NCBI taxonomy): domain Eukaryota; kingdom Viridiplantae; phylum Streptophyta; class Magnoliopsida; order Fabales; family Fabaceae; genus Lablab; species Lablab purpureus. The sequence continues at coordinate 16,260,912 of CM059254.1, forward strand.
CGTCAATGCTTCTTCTACATTTTTCGGTTCAACCTGTGAAACAAAAGCAACATTCATGCAGAAATTATTCATATTCCTCCTTGTTCTTACACCTGTTGATATGTCTCCAATGACATTTTCCAAGGAAACGTTTCTAGGTGGTCTCCATTCTTTTGGTAGACTCTCATCATGAGGAGGATTTTCATCCAAACTGATTTCTTCAACGGCTTCTTCAAGAGGAGTTTCTTCTTGATGTACTCCTTCATCATCTGCAAAGAATCTTTTTGACTCAAGAGGGGTTTCCTCAAGGTCTAGATATTAATCAAAGACAACATGTATAGATTCTTCAATGGTTAAAGTCCTCTTATTAAAAACTCTATATGCTTTACTATGCAAAGAATAACCTAAAAATGTAGCTTCATCAGATTTAGCATCAAATTTCCCAAGGCTATCTTTTCCGTTATTCAACACAAAACATTTACATCCAAAAATTCTGAAATAAGAAATGTTTGGTTTTCTTCCTTTGAAAAGCTCATAAGGAGTTAATTTTAAAATAGGTCTTATTAAAACTTTGTTTAAAACGTGACATGCGGTACTTACGGCATCAGCCCAAAAATATTTAGGTAAATTATTTTCGTTCAACATAGTTCTTGCAAGTTCTTCCAAAGATCTATTTTTCCTTTCAACCACACCATTTTGTTGAGGTGTTCTTGGTGCTGAGAAATTATGAGAAATTCCATTTTCTTCACAAAAAATTTCAAAAGAAATATTTTGAAATTCACCGCCATGATCACTTCATAAAAACTTGATTTTTAAATCTTTTTCATTTTGAATAACCTTGGCAAATTTTCTAAATTCTTTAAAAGCATCACTTTTAGATGAAAGAAAAAGAGTCCAAGTGAATCTAGAGGGACCAAATAAATCCATGTGCAGTAATTCTAAAGGTTTTGAAGTGGAAACAACATTTTTAGATTTAAAAGAACTTTTCATTTGCTTCCCTTTTTGACAAGCTGCACATAGTTTGTTCTTTTCAAAAACCAGTTTTGGCAAACCAATTACTAACTCTTTAGATATGAGTTTACTTAGATGAGGCATATGAATGTGAGCAGCTCTTCTATGCCATAACCATGGATCCTCTTCTTTCGCAACTAAACAAGGCAGATTATTAGATGTAGATGCACAATCAATATCAATCAAATAAATGTTATTATGTCTCTTACCAATGAGGGCGATTTCATTTGAATCCTTGTGATGAATTTTGCAAAGATCACTATCAAACGTTACCTTTAAACCTTTATCACAAAGTTGGCTAATGCTTAGCAAATTGTGCTTCAATCCATCAACAAGAAGAACATCATGAATCTTTAAGGAGTCTCCAACCATTCCGCTACCAATGATTTTTCCCTTATTGTTGTCACCATAGGTTACAAAACCTTGTTCTTTCTTCTTGAAGCTTTTGAATTTGCTTTTATCACCCGTCATGTGCCTTGAACAACCACTATCAAGATACCATAGTGACTTTTTGGACTTGGGACCAACCTGTATCATAAGAAAAAAAATTTAGGTCCCCTATTAGGGTCCTCATGGGTTAGAAACAGATTTTCCTTTGGGAACCCATTTATATTTCCCATTAGGAACACTAAAACGTTTAATATTGCATCTATTTACCGAAAGACCTTTATGCATGCAATAAAAACATGTAGGAACATTTGTTTTTCTTGGTATGTATGTATTTTTATAAAACTTCTTTTTAGGTTCATTTGTTTTATTTTTTAAATAAGGAACTTCAAAAACCTTTTTCGTATTTGATGATTCTCCTTGAACAAAAACAATTTTGTTTGAATTATTTTTATTTTTGAAATTGTAACCAAGTCCTGCTTTTTCGTATAAACCTTTGTTGTCTTTCAAAACATTATTTAAATTATTATTACCCATTGTAATTTTTGAAAGAGACTTTTCAAGATAAGAAACTTTGTTTGCAAGAACGCTACAATTTTCACAAATAGGAATTTTCGTTTTGCATTTGCAAGGGATAAGCGCTGTTTTCAAATCATCCTTTAAAACGATTTTCTCTTGTTCCAAAATCTGAAATTTTCTTTTCAAGACTCTTGTAGTCATTTTTTAATTTATTGTGAAAGAAAGTTAATTTTTTAGATTTTTCACATAATTCCAAAAACTCTTCAAGCAAATCATCATAATTATTTGGAAGGCCAGAATCACTTACCTTGCTACATGTGGATTCGGCATCATCATCATCATCCGCCATAAGATAGATATTGGCTTCTTCTTCTTATTCACTTGCACTAGAAGAACTCACGTCATTATCTTCCCACGCGATGTATGCCTTCTTTTTCTTTTTGTCAAAAGGCTTCTTGTATTTCTTTGCCTTTTCCTCATCCTTCTTGATGTTGGGGCAATCCGACTTCAAGTGTCCCCTTTTTCCACAACCATAGCATTTAAAATTATCAAGAGAATTTAGGTTTTCAGTTTTCTTACCTTTCTTGTAATTCCCTTTGTTCTTGTTCTTGATGAACTTTTTGTACTTTTTGACAAACAAGCTTATGTCACTGCATTCAAGATCATCATCCGTGTCACTACTCTCATCTTTGTGGGATTCCGCTTTAAGAGCAACACCTTTTCTTTTGACTTCTTCTTCTTCTCCTTTGAAGCGTCCAAGTTCCATTTCATGTTCTCTGAGTTTCCCGAAGAGAGTTGTCATGTTCATGTTTGACAGGTTCTTTGATTCCGTGATGGCCGTCACTTTAGGTTGCCAAGTCCTGTCCAAAGATTTCAAAATTTTGACATTTAATTCTTCAGTACCTGCACTTCTTCAACAACAACCATAGGAATAAATGGACCATTTACAACAGCATCCCAAACGCCTTGATCATTAGACCTTAGAAAAATTTCCATCCTCTTTTTCCAAAAAGGATAGTTTTCACCTGTAAAAAGTGGTGGTCTATGAATAGATGCACCTTCAAGAAAAGTTTGATTTTTGTCTGCCATAAGGATCTTGTTTTTGAATAACTTTCAAAAAACCAGCTCTGAGGCCAATTGTTAAATAAAGACGGCAGTGTAAAAACCAAGAGGGGGGGTGAATTGGGTTTTTAAAGAAATTTTCTCTTTTAAATAAATTTTCAGGTTTAGAAAAACTTTCAAAAACTTGGATGTGAATTTTTCCAATCCTTTGATTAACGTTGTTGGGATTAGCAATTGTAATAATGATCCACAATTAAAAGATAAAGAGAAAGAGAAATAACACAGAGATTTATACTGGTTCGGATTAAGCCAATCCTACATCCAGTTCCCAACCACCACAAATCCGTGATGATTTTCCCCACTATCTTTAATTGAAATTACAAACACCAATTCATGCAATAACAAATAAAGATAAACGGAAACACCTCCTCAGACACACTAAGGATGAAACACCTCCTCAGACACACTGAGGATGAAACCCACCTCTCTTGACACACAAGAGATGAAACACCTCCCTTAGAACAGATCCAAGGGATGAATTTTCCCTTTACAGAAAATAGTAAAAGAATACACCTGAAATGTGCTGGATAGAAAGCTTAAGCACAATGATCACCACTTCCAAAGACTTGATCAAACTGAAGAGAGCAGGAAAGCGGCTTTGAAAAAGCTAAGGCGCAAAAACACTTTGAATATTTTGTGTTTGTTCAGATGTGTTAAACCTAAGACATTCTCTTTCATTTTATAATTCGAAAATGCTCCAAAGTTTCCATTCTTAGGTTGATTTAAAATTAATTTTGCAAAAACGACTCATTTAATTGATTATATTAAAAGCTTAATCGATTATATCATGTTTAAAAACTGGAAAACAAATATCGTCTGATTTAATCGATTAGATTAAGGTCATAATCGATTATATTAACCCAGAATCAATATAATCGATTATCAAATACACTTAATCGATTATTTTGCTCGTTAAACATTTTTAATTCAAATTTTAAGTTAAATAATCGATTATCTATGTATGGTAATCAATTAAAAGCGTAGAAAAACGTTTTTGCGAGAAAACACCTTGCTCTCTTGTTTGGGAAGGTCTTGAATGGGATTTATGACTTACTCTTTTTATCCAACACCCAAAACAGAACCTTCTACCTTTGATCCTTCAGCTCTTGAGAAAATCTTCATCAATCTTCTCTCTTGAAAGCTTTGAATGCTCTTTATGCCTTTCCTTTCTTATCAAGCAACCTTCCTTTGTGAGATGGCACAAATCTTTAATGTTGATTGAAACTTCCTAAAAACTTCATCATCAAAACTGTAGGTCTCCATAAAACTCTGGACTTGAAATATGCCAACAATTACAAACTTGCTTTCCAACAAACTGTAGTTCCAAAAACGTGAACACATGCCCAAAGGTAGACTTTCTGGTATCTATGTTCCCTGCATAATCAATATCCACGAACCCCTCTATAGCAGCTCCACCATGGGAATACCTCTTATACTCTAGACCATACGCTTTCGTTCTATTCAAATATCTCAGCACCCACTTCAAAGCCCCCAATAAGCATGTTCAGAATCTACCATGAACCTACTAACCATGCTAACAACAAGCGCCAGATTCGGCCTGCTACGCATCATCTCATACATGATGCTTCCTACTTCATTAGCATATAGAATACTTCATCTTCCTCCTTTATCCCTCTGAGCTAGGAGCTTGGGAAAATGAGAGCTTTGTGTCACAGGTTTGGATTCATGCATCCTAAACCTCTCAACAACCTTTTACCATAGGTGAGAAGATTTCATTTGTAGTTTATCCCCTCCACATGTGAAAAAACCTTTGCCACCAGTCTCGCCTTGAACCTCTCCTTCTCCACTGGAATCCCTTCCTTCTTCTTCAACGCCCACTTGCAACCAATCACCTCCTAGCTTTGTTGTGGATCAACAAGCCTCCAAGTGTGGTTCTTCTTGAGTGATTCAAGCTCCTCCTCCATGGCAGCATGCCATCGTTGACCTTCTATACCTCTTGTTGCCTCTTTTAAGCTTCTCAACTATCCACCTTTGAGTTCTTCACCTGCAACCAATGTAGAACAAATCAAGTTAGCATATCCAAACCTCTGTGTTGGTTTGCTTATTCTCCCATCCCTGGCACGCTTGAACTAATAGCCTGAGTCTAAATACGCATGTTTTGGCCTTCTCGAGTAAGAGGTAGAAGGTTGTTTTTCATTACCTTAAGTCTCATAATTTGATTCTCCTCTTAGATTATTTGATCCTGTTAGACGATCTAGACCCCCTAGACCGTCTACTCTAGTAGTAGAAGACTCCATCTCCATGTGAACTTTCTCCTTGCCTTTCTCAAGATCTTGACACATCATGGCCATTCGAGTCTCATCGAATGTAACGTCCCTGCTAATGAAGCATCTAGCTTCACTATGTGTTGGAAATATTATTATAATTTAAAAAATAATAATATTGTTGTTATTGTTGCCTTTCTAGGTGAACCTTTTTTAATGTTAATTTTATGAATAAATGTTATAACAATTATTCTGTTTTTAATTAAATTTATTACTAAACATTATTAGAATTATTCTATTTTTAATCAAATTTATTGTTAAACTTTATTTTAATAATTCTATTTTATTCAAATTTATTACTAATTACTCTCTTTTTTCCTATAAATATAGTGAATATGAAACAAGGAAAGACACAAAAACACAACAACTTTTAGTCTTCTTTTCTATATTATTTCTTGAAAACAATGGTGTTCATAAGGTTCAAAGATCCTTCGCTGCACTCTCAATTGATCTTACTGGTTGTTGTATCTTGGGAGAGGAGCGGATATTATTTTGTTTTGTCCTGTGTAGTGGGGGCGTTTTCTCTCTAAGGAAAACATTCTGCATTCCTCAACCCAACTCAGGCTCTTTCTAATCTCTTCCTCCTTAAATAAATTTTATCCTATATTATTGTTGTTTGTTATAAGAATTTTTTGTATTATTTAGTTTATTTTTTCTTGGTCTTTCTTTTTTCCAACATTCTTATAGAGAAAATTGTTTTTTAGTTCACTATTTCTTTATTTTAAAAGTCAGAGATATTATTTTACCATATGTCTATTATGGATATGTTTAAGTCAGAAATTTTTTTCTATTGGCAACAACAAATGAAATTTTGGCTCAATGAAACAAGTTTATTTTTTGTGATCTCTAAAGTAATTGATCTTTTTATTGTGGTGAGTGATGGTTCATCATCTTCTACCGTAGGCATGGAGTTTCTGATAAAGATTTTTTATGTGATGGACATATTTTAAGTACTTTGTCTGATAATATTTATAAAATATTTTGTCACACTAAAACTGCTATTGAGTTTTTAACTGATCTTTCTCCTAGATGTAAATGGATTTTTAGTAACAAACTAAGAACTGATGGATCTAAAGATAAATTTAAGACAAGACTTTTGTTCTTGGTTGCCAATAGGTAGAAGGGGTAGATTTCTTTGATACATTCTCACCTGTCTCAAAAGTTACTACCATTAGAGTTTTAATCTCTCTTTCTTGTATTTTTGCCAACACTATGTTCAACCTCCACAACTTATACCCCTTAACTCCTTCTGCGTATCTTATGAAGATACACCTCTCAACCCGTGCCTCCAACTTATCCTCCTTGGCATGTGTGAAGCCAAGACACCGAACACCCTTAGATTCTCATAATTTGTTGGCCTTCCACTCCACATCTCCATGGGAGTCTTGAAATTTAGGGCAGACGAAGGACACATGTTTATCAAATAAACACTAGTGTTTGAAGCTTCTCCCCAAAATGTCTTGGGTAACACAACTCCTAACAACATACTCCTCACCTTCTCCAAAATGGTTTTGTTCATCCTCTCTGTCAATCCATTTTGTTGTGTTGTACCTACTACTGTCTTATGCCTCCTTATACCTTTTATTCTGCAAAACTTGTTGAACTCCTTAGAAATAAACTCTAGTCCATTGTTTGTCCTTAACACCTTCAATTTGGTTCCCAGCTGATTACTCACCATGGTATGTCACTCTTTAAATCTTTGAAATATAGATCCACACCCTTTGTGAGTAATTGTTTATTATAGAAAGGAAGTAAGAGGCCACTCCATGAGTCTTTGCTCTCTTTGGACCCCATAAGTCCTCGTGATCATACTCAAATGGTCTACTGCACACATTCTTTCCAGCCTCAAACTTCAATTTGTGAGACATCCCCAGAACGTAGTGATCGCAAAACTTCAGCTTCTCCATTCTATCATCTCCAAGCAGCTTTTGCTTGCCCAGCTCTACCAAACCTTTCTTACTTATGTTTCCCAGTCTCAAATGCCACAACTTCATCTTATCTTGCATCATTTGACTTGCCACAGACGCATGCACGATTATTATAGACCCTTCCAGCAGGTACAAGCCATTCTTCTTTAACCCCTTGGCAATTGTAGACATTCCCTTCTAAATCTTTATCACTCCTTGTTCAATCTTGGTTGTGAAACCCATTTGATCAAACATACTCATTGATAAAAGATTCCTCTTGAGCTTTGGAATATACCTCACTTCTCGCAATATCATCTCCTGATTATCAAACATCCCAAGTCTGATTGATCCCATGCCTTGCACTTTACAGACTTTATTTTTCCTAGGAGAACTGCTCCTCCTTCTCCTAGTTCCAAGTTTTCTAAGAACTCCTTCACTGGACACATGTGATTGGTGCACCCTGAGTCATGACCCAGCTTCTCTATGTATCAAATGCTGATGCCACCAACACTCCACTAGACTCATAGCTATCAGACGTTACAACAACATCAACAGTTTCCTTCTTGCCTTGGTTGCTTCTGCCACATTCTTTCCACCTTTTCGGTTATGGACAATCAACTATGAAATGACCCTTCTTGTCACAATTAAAGAATTGGTTATTTTCCTTATTGTCTGATGGAACCTTCTCCTTCTTCCTTGCAGACTCCTTATTTTTCTTCTTCTCCTTTGACTTCGACACATTAAGACTCAACCCACTATCTTCCCCCTTCGATTCTTGAAGCTTCTACAACTCCTTAGTTCAAATTGAGGTTCGTACCTCCACCAGGGTAACGATTTGTTCCTTTCCAAACAATAAAGCGTCTTTGAAAAGTTCAAACGTCTTGGGAAAGGCATTGAGGAGAAGCAAAGCTTTGTCTTCATCTTCAAGCTTCACTACAATGTTCTCTAGATTGTTCAAAATATTTTTGAAATATGCTAGCTACTCCACCATCATTCTTGACTCACTCATCTTGAACGAATACAACTGTTGCTTTAGACATAGCCTATGTGCCAGAGATTTCGTCATATATAATAACTCTAACTTCAACCACATCAACACAACAATCTTCTCCTTAGTAACTTCCCTCAGTGTCTTATTTCTAAGACACAAGATTATGATGCTCTTGGCTTTTGTCGATCATGTCCATCTTCTCCTTCTGAGACAACGTTGCTGGCATGTTTGACTCACCCCTTAAAGCTTCAGCACATTCTTGCTGAATCAAGATAGCCTCCATCTTGACCTTCCACAACCTGAAGTCGTTTTCGCTAGAAAACTTCTCAATATCAAACTTGGTGGTCCTTTCTTACTTTTCTTTCTTTCTCATTATTGTCCCCACAAACGACGTCAATTGTTGGGTTTCTCTTGAACGAACATATCGAGAAGCAGTCTCACTTTTAAATTAATTGAAATTCTATTTTAAATAACTCTTTCTTTCTTTTTTATTTTAAGTTTTAAAGAATGATACTTTACAAAATGAAAATTATGAAGTAATTAAAAAAATAAAATATGTTAATCTATTTAATTAATACAACAAATAATTAATTTTTTTCTTATAATTACCATTTAAAAAATTACAAACCTTAAACTTTATCCTTACCCTCGACTTTGGTTTTTCTCTTAACCTTTCCCACCAATTTTTTGTAATTTTTCTATAAAAGGTACATAAATTTTACTTTAACTTTGTTTCATTGCAATTTATTAAATTTAATTATTCATATAAAATATTATCAAATTCTTAATATTGTATGCAGAATTACGATATTTGTAATTGTTTTCCTGATTTTAAAAAGTATGTTTTAGAGAAATTTTAGAAAGTAACTTTTGAAACAATTTCTATAAGTAAATTTTGGGATAGTTTCTAAAAAATACTTTTCAGAATTATTTAAAAAAATATTTTTGAAATCTTCTAAAAGTATTTTTTTTTTCGAATTGTCTTTGTATTCTGTACTTTTTATTGACCTAAAAATAATAAAAATAAATTTTTTATCTTATACAATATCTCTAATTCAATCCAATTTAACGTGCTCCTAGGAAAACTTGAAGATACAATTAAAAATTTAGATTTTTCGTGACCATGATAACATAACCAAAGTAATTTGAGTCACTTACATTAATTGTTTTAAAATCATCACTATATCAATAAGATACTTTCCGAAATTTTTCTAGACTTTAGTAAAAACATTTTATATGAATAACTAAATTTAATAAAATTTCAATGAAATGAATGTGTACTTTTAAAAAAATACAAAAAATTGGGTGAAAAGGGTTGAGGGGACAACCAGAGTGTAATGTAAAGAACATGGTCTAGGGTTTATATATTTTTTAGATAAAAGGGTATTTTTGGGTAATCACAAAAAAACAAATGAAAGGGAAATGTAAATAGAAACTAATGGGAGTTTAAATAGTAAAAACCAAAACAAAGTCCCTGGCAGCATTCCTAATGTAGCCCAATATCAAGGGAATTTCTTTCTACACTTCTATATTTTCATTTTGCATCCCCATAAATCCATTCTTGTAAACTTTTCATATCCAGAAGTTAATTCTGGACTGCAAAATCAAAAAGTAATGTGGAAGTCGATCAATATCACGAGAATTTCTTTCTACACTTCTATATTTTTATTTTGCATCCCCATAAATCCATTCTTGTAAACTTTTCAAAGATCCAGAAGTTAATTCTGTACTACAAAATAAAAAACACTAATGTGTAAGTGTGGAGAAGTTAAAATTGTTTTCCAGATTACAAAATTTAAAATATTTTTTTTATTAAAAATATGACTTCAAAAATGTATAATTTAAAAACCAACTTTTTTGTGTAAAACTATTTTTAAATGATATAATTTAGAAGACACTTTCAAATTACACAATTCAAAAGTAATTTTTTATATGTAAAATATTTTTGAATTGTGCTATTGGAAAGTACCATTATTTTTCACATAACAAGTTTAGCATGAAGGGCATCTATGTATTTTACTCACCTTAGGGGGTGCAGGACGAAATTCATGGGGTGGAGAAAGAATTTTCCCGTATTCTTCCTGAACAACCCAATCTATAGGCCCAAAGAAAGGCAAAGGGGTCTGAACAATAATTTGCAGCAAATTAAAGTTGTACTTTTTGGTGACAGAGATGTGATGAAGTACTATAATCTAGTAGGACAGCCGCATTTTCCACAAGAAAGGCTTTTTGAGTTGAGGTCCCAGTTAGGATTACTCCTCTGATTCTCCAGCTACAAGGAATTTCAATTCATGTGACACAGGTTTTTGGCATCCAGCTATGTTCAATGACTTCTATGTTTCAACAACCAAACCAACAGCAAAAATAAACAAACAAATATATATATATATACAAGTAAATAAAATAGAAGAAAGAAAGGGTTCTAGCAAGCAATCATCCAGCGTAATGAAAGGGAATAATGTTGCTTGCTTGTAGTAGTGATGTCTCATCTAAGATTCTGATGACTCATTAATGGGTACATAAAGTAATGCTCACAGTTTCAAATTTATTTAAAAACAGCAATAAATGTGATTGGTTAATAGTGAATAAACCAATAATAAAACGGGCTGCACCAACTTATCATCAATGTTTCATTCACTCACTCACTCAACTCCATAATATGCATCACTTTGTAATGCCTGAAACAGTAGCAAAAATGTGAAAGAAAAGGAGGAACGGAAAACAGTGACAGGTTAGTAAATTGGGTACCCAGTTGGGTATAGGAGATTGGGTAATCTGTTATTCTACGTCACCGATCTAAAGATGTGATCTTTGTGGGGTTGCATCGATTATACTGTCTGAAAAGTTTGGAGGAAATAATGTGAATTGAGTTTATTTGCTGTTAGGTGAGGCGTGTGACACAGAATGGCAACAGGCCAGTGAATCTATATAAGGCAAAACCAGTTAAATTAATATACTGACACTATATGCCAGTGATGCCAGTTTTAAAGAGACCAAACCAAAGCTAAACTAATTAGTTTTGTGTTGCAAAATGGACTTTCATCAGTTGATGAGCTGAAAGAGTAGTACTAAATCATTGTGCCTCAATAATTTTGGACGTTGACATTGTGTAATTAATTAAATGGTGGTTTACTGTTACAGCATAATAATAATAATACTACTTATTATTATTATCCTTCTAAGTGTTATTGATCATATCATTGCATCCCTATTGTCTTGCTTTCATCAAGTCTAAGAATCTTTCAAATCAAAATTAATCATGTCATTTGTTTCCTTCACATTGGTGCCAATACTCATCCTCAGCCTTATTTTCCTTTTGATCATCCATATCACCAAAGAAGATGTAAATAAAAATAGAAGAAATAAAGAAAATCAAAAAATAAAGTTAACATTACAAAGATCTGTCGTTCTGAATGACATTTGTCATATCAGTTTAATTCTAGAAATTGAGAAAAGAAAATTAGTCCCTTTAATTGAAAAGTGTGTAAGTCATTTCAGTTCTCTAAATATTAGTTAATTGTGTTCTTAATTTCAAGATCAAATAACATTAGGAATCAAATTTACCATGATGTCATTTTTAAAGAACAATTTGAATGACAGTTGAAAGAGCATCTACCTTTTATTAATATATGAGGCTCAATTTGATGGTGGGTAATACCAATTTTAAGGAGTAGATTAATGTTGTAAATTGTTGGTTGGTTCTTGACTGCTACATTTCTGAGCGGTTCTTGACTTGTTGTAATCATCACGGTAATCATCATCACCCCATCATATTATAATATTTGTTTCAAATGCAATGACAGAGAACAAATGGCACATTAAAGAATAATTGATAGAATCCGAAGAAGTCTCGCTGTAAGAAACGGGAATAAACAAAAGCTAAAAGGAGCAGAACCGTAGAGTTTGCCGTTACATATTCCTTGCTTTTTGTCCTAAATTTCATTCACTTACGGACTAACATGATCCTTACATTATTATTATTATTATCATTATTGTCATACACAAATATTTAAAATACTCAGTAGGAGCAACGTCAACATAGCTGGCTGGTGGGGCACAACAACCCCACAAAGAACAAGCCACAACTTTGAATCTCCCCTCTCTCACCCTTTTGGTATGTATTTTGTTTTTGTACAAAATCACAAGTTTCTTTTTACCACATACATTGTTCATATCAGATAAAATCATTATAAACCTTAAAAATTTGTGTGGTAAAGTATTTAGTAGAGACTATTAGTTAGATCACATGCGTTTTTACGAAATACAATCATGTTCAACCCAGATAAAATTGTGTATTAGAATACTTAGTGGAGAGAAGTGGTTAAATTGAAACAATTTGAGGTAAAAATTGTCAGATTTTGTGGTTGTGCATGTCATGTGTGAAAAGAAATAGGAGATACATGATCTCAGTGATTTTACTCTTGCAATGTACTGTGTCTCCTGGCTATCCCTTGCTATCTGTTTGTGCTGTTGCAGCAGTGTGAATCTGTTACAGCTTAGATGCCCTGTACACGACACAGAAAAATAAATCCCATTCAACTTGCGGTACCAGACAACAATTATGCCACTTTACAGCCCACAAAAAAAATAAAAAAAAATATTATTTTTTGGCCCTTCTCTCTCTGTCTTTCTCTGTCATACCCTCTCTCTATTTCTCTCTCTAACTGCATTCCCCCTCCTAAGACTTGTGCTTCAATTTTAGTCAGCTTGAGTTGAATTTCCCTTCAGCTGGGATGGAACCATCAATCAAAAGAATATAAAGGGTCCCTTGTTTTTGTGGGTTTGTTTACATGTACATACATATATATACTATGTGTATATTTATGGTGATGATTTTGAATTGGGGTGTTTGGTGGAGGTGGTAATAAACCTGATAGTGTGTTGTGTCTGTCGGCGCAAGGTCACTTTCTGTCGGCATTGTCTGTATCCACTATCCAACGATGATACACTTCTGAGAGAGAGAGAGAGAAAGAGTATTTTTTTTTCATAATAAAATTAATAAAAGTACAACGAGATAGAGAGGTTTTACTTCTGGGTTTTCATTGCTTACAGAGTGGCACTACCTTTCAGGGAGCATATTCATATCAGTCCTTGACCTTGTCTTTGGAGCCAACTGAGACTTGTAGTGTTGCTTTGCTCCTGATCTGAAGGGGTTTTCTGATTTTGATGCCCCCGAAACCCCACTTTCTAAATTTGCATCTTGTGTGCAAGCCTTGAACATCTTGGTTTGATTGTCAGATTTGTGTTGAGGGTGGACAATTTGTTCATATGAGGGAAGGTGGAGGGGGTTTGTGGGTCAATCTTGATTTCCGTGAGTGGCATTGGAAGCTCCTTCAAAGTGTCATTGGTAAATGAAACTCAGGCTTTCTGAGATCCTGCCTCATTATTATCTCGTGATATAGGCCTGGAGATTTGACAAAAAGTAACCACTTTATTCTCTTTGTTGTTCCTTCCGTTCCACTCTGCTTTTATTTACTTGTTTATTTGTCTTTTTAGATTTCATCTGTGCGCAGACAGGCTGCAATGCTATTAGGCAAGATCCAATTTTATCAGCCTGCATGACATTTATTTTGAACATACATGCATTTTGCTGGGTTTCATAAAATTGTTTCAATTCTTGCTGGTGATATTAGCTTAGCATCATTTATCAATTTTACAAGCAACCCTACTGGGCATACTCTTCTTTTGGTCCAGCATTATCATCATATTTAATTCTTCTACTTTCATTCTTGACTGCATGCCTTCTTCTAAGTCCTGTCATTCGCAATCCTGTGTCAACATTCCATTGAGTTTGAACTCTAGGTCACTTGTGGTTCTTAAGTTTTTGGATTCTTAACTGCATGTATCTCCTTTCTTTTGAAGTACATTATATTCATACTTAACGGATTGTGATCTTTTGCTATTCTCTGGACTCCAGGTTTAATGTATAATAATAGTTCGTATAAATTTGAACAGCATAAGTGAAGGGATTCCCACACCAGATGTCAAGTACTCTTGCAGCAATATTTGGAGGAGCTGCAGGAGCCGTGGCATTGGTAGGGATTGCTATACTTATATGGTTTTGCTTGTCTCGCCAGAGGAATGTTTCTAGGACTTCAGAGACAGGGTCCTCTGATCCTTCACAGGGTAACATCTTACATGCATTTGTTAGATATACATATATACTCTCTGATGAATAATTTTCCTAAAGTGATGCAAATAAATTCCATTGCATGCAGTGGGAAGACATGGTGCAATTGAGTTGCCTATACGAGATACTAGGCGTTTTGAGATGGAAGAACTATCTCTTGCCACAAAAAGTTTCAGCGACAAAAATTTGATTGGAGAAGGGAAATTTGGGGAGGTTTACAAGGGTTTACTTCAAGATGGGATGCTTGTAGCCATCAAAAAACGCCGTGGACTCGCTAGTCAGGAATTTGTGGATGAGGTAAACTCATGAACATCATGCTCTTAAATTTGATTGTATGAGATGCCATGAGCATGGAATTTGATTAGTCAACAAAAGTGCTTTCTTTGATCTTCATCTGCTGCTTATAATTTGGAAAGGATGCCCTCTTTCTCTTCATGTCCTAATTCTCAAGTCTGTTTCTGCTTCAGAATTTAGAGTACAGCTATATAGTAATTCCCCTTAGCTTCATATATCATTTGATTCAGAAATATGAATCTTTCTTTGCCCATTAATTCACTCTAATGTGTTACAGTCACGCCTGAAAAAATCTTTATATGTGAGCATAATCAGTATTTCTCTCAATTCCTTTTGTGTGACAGACTTTGTTTTGTGAAAAAATTTACTAGTCTGACTTTGTGAGCATAAACTGTATCACAGTTTTTGACATTTTCACTTCATAATTCTGAGGCAATGGCAATTGCATACACTATATAGTCTTAACTAAATGTTTCCCTTATGTTTCATTCTCTTGCTTTGATCTAACATGACTTTGTTATGCTGTAGGTACGTTATCTGTCATTTATTCACCACCGGAATCTCGTCAGTCTTTTAGGCTACTGCCAGGAGAATAATCTTCAGTTTCTTATATATGAATATGTGCCTAATGGAAGCGTCTCCAGTCACTTGTATGGTAAATTTCTGTATCTCTGCAAAGCTTAATTAATAATTTTATCTCTATTTAGATTCATAGTTATACTGAAATACTAATAGTTTTGTAATCATGTGCTTTATTCTTTTCTGAATGCATGCAAAACTTAACTGGATTTTTCTACCATTCATGAAATTTCTTACATCTTGTTTAGCTAAATGAATCCTTTCTTAAAGCTCATGATGGTGACTTTATTTTCCTCTGTAGGAGCTGGTCAACAATTGCCAGAGAAGCTAGAATTCAAGCATAGACTTTCAATAGCTCAAGGTGCAGCTAAAGGTGATCCTTTGCAAAATCAGTGAGCATTTGTGGCTTTCCTGGTATCAGTTTTCTTCTCTTTTAGATAAAATACCCAAGTATCTTAATGGATCCCACAATTTGTTTTTGTAAGCCATCCTAAAACTTTCAGTTATTTGGTAGTACCTTCTCTATGCATAAAACCATAAGCAACTTGTTCCTGATTTTCAAAAGCTCATTCATACTATTCTGTGCAGGTTTGGCTCATCTTCACTCTCTGAGTCCCCGTTTGGTGCATAAGAATTTCAAAACCGCTAATGTTCTCGTGGATGAAAACTTCATTGCTAAGGTGGCAGATGCTGGACTCCGCAATTTTTTGGGGAGAGTTGACATCGCAGGCTCGTCTTCTCAATTGGCAACAGATGAAATATTCCTTGCATCAGAGTAATATATCTCTCTAAATCTCATGAATGATTTGTGCTGTTCTGGTTATTTATGCTCACCATGCCTTGCAGGGTGAGAGAGTTCAGACGATTTTCTGAAAAGAGCGATGTATACAGCTTTGGGGTATTTTTGCTGGAATTGTTAAGTGGGAAAGAAGCAACAGAATCACCATTTCCGGACTCTAATCAGAATCTGGTTGAATGGGTAAAGTTTAACTTATATGTACTATCAGTATAAAGGGATTTTACACAAACTAACTAATCAAGAATCCACGTTTTCAAGATATGACTTTTAAGTTATTTGTTGTGAAAGTCCTTTGCAATACGAGTACATATACTATACCACTTTGGATCTCTTTGGACAAGTTCTTCTATAAGATCTTTAATAGGAAAAAGAATACGAAGAGAAGTAAAGTAAAAGTATCCGTAAGCTAGAAATTTGTATGTACAATATTCTGTTTCCAACATCATACATGCAAGGTGACATGACACAACTTGGTATGGAGATCACACGTTGAAAGTGTGGCATAGCTAGTTTTCATGATGTGGTTTGTGGTAATGTTAAAGTGCATAAGGAGCTATGTGATTGATTTTTGGTGTTCTTTTCCTCTGCATAACAAAGGTGGTAAGCAATGAAGACCGTGGCATGATGTCTTACACCATTGATAGGAGATTGGAGAGCCGTTTTACAGCTGAAGGAATGGAAGATTACATCATGCTCATGATCAGATGCTTAGACCCTTCAAGTGAGAGAAGACCTGCCATGAGCTATGTGGAAATGGAACTTGATAGGATCCTAGAGAAGGAAATGAACTTGACAACAATCATGGGAGAAGGAACCCCAACTGTGACTCTTGGAAGCCAGTTATTCAAATCAACAACGTGAAAGAAAAGGTTCTTGTTGTCATAAATTGTTACTTGTTATTATATATTATTTGTTATATTTGTGCATTACTTCTTTGCTTTCTTATTTTGGTTTCCTTCAGTGCATACCAGAAAATAGGACCAGTTGCTTCCTAAGTGTATAAAGAGCACCTGTATCCCCCTCTATCCCTCTATTTTTCTTTTCTTTTTCATGGGCCAGTGAAAAGCTCTATTCTTTACTCTCTTTTTCTCCTTCTTCTTCTTCTTCCTCATTTTTTTCTTCATAAATGTATCAGATCTCTTGTAAACCATTATTTGTTGTTAATATGACAGTGAAGATTGGGTTGGTGTGTAAACTATTTATCATTTTTATTTTACATGTTTCTTCTTCCCAGTGTCCACCTTTTCGCATTTCATCAATTTATTCATAAGATAAATAAAAATTTAGAAAATTTATATACAGAACTTTTATCAAACACATACAGACGAAGTTATTGAAATATTTTTACATTCTAGCATAAGGAGCAGCTTTGAGTATAAAGCAAACTTAAAAAATAGATTTTTTTATTTATTAATAAAAAATTATGCTAAAATATATTATAATTTTATTTAAAATTTACTTTTTATTTTTGTGATATAAAATTATTTATTAAATTGTCGTAATTAATTTCATTTAATATTTATTATTTTTAGTTTTGAAAGACTCCTTTCAATTGAGACAATTGATATTGGAATTGTTAATATTATTTTACAAGTTATATATGTATTTGAAAAATAATTTATTTATTTTATATAATTAAGAATGTCAATTGAATTATCATTACTAGTTGCTAATTCAAATAAATCATCTCTTATATGTGAAATTTGAAATTTTATAGTTTTTCCAAACATACAAGTTTAATAACAGAAAAATAGAAAAAGAGAAAACACGAAAAAGACACAAAACTTAGCTGAAACTGAAGTTTATCAGATACAAATACTCTTATCATTCTCTAAATCACACTTGTGAATTTTGATTTTGAAAAAGATGATTGAAGATTGTAAATTTGAAAGAAAGAAATTAGAGTTTCTCTAGAATTAGGATTGAAAAAGAGAAGTGACAGAGAAAGAAAAAAATAAATAGAATTCACTTGATAAAATAGTAAAAATAAAAAGTTTTTTAACTATTAATATTAACTATTAAATCTTTTTTTTTTTAATTATAATTTATTAAAAAAAATTGTTAACTCATTAAATATAATTTTTAATATCAATAAAAATTAATAAATGTTTATGATATTTAGTTTAGTTGCTGATTGATCCTTAATGTCAGCATAAATGTAAATAAAATTTATTACATAGCTATTTTGTTTTCCACCCATTAACAAGAGGCGAACCCAGGAGTCCTAGAAGGGGACAGTGAAAATGATTATGAAAACAATGTTTTAAATTGCGCTGGTTGTTACATTTATGATTGCGATTGTTAACGTTGAACCAAAGTTGCAGGCAAATAGTGGTGATAGGTTACCAAAACACACGGAGACAAAGTCTATCTCGTAAAACCTGTTCAAAATTTCGTTTCACATCAATACTGTCACTCCTTACGTCACATTAACATGGAAAGAAACTGTTACAGAATGGATAACGGTAATTAAATAGCAACCACAAAATTGTTTTATTTTTTTTTAAATTAAACTCACGTTACAAGATGTTACAGTTAAATCACGCTAATGATTTATATAATATATAAAATAATACTTGTACTTTTTGTTATAATTTTTAAATAAATGTTCACTATTTATGTTTTTAATAACCTAACTGATATTTTTCTTATTTCTTTTTTTTAAGGTAACCTTCTTCTGACCCTCTTTATCTTATGTAAGAATTACATATTAACTAAAGTTTAAATAAAAGATTATCAAACTTAAAGATTAAAGTTTTAAATATAAATATTAAAAAGTAATTATAAACAAAAACTTGAATATTTAGTTATTAAAAAATACATTTATATTTTTAAGGTCTTATTAAATAATTTGTTCACATGCGTTGATATGATCAATATAATAAGTAACTTATGATCAATTCTTATGGTGAGTAAAAACTAGCTAGTGAGGTTAATCTTTCATCAATTAGGCTTGGAAAATTTGTTGTTGGACAAACTCTAATTTTAAAAATAGATGTTCATTTACTCTCTTTTTTAACCTTTTTATTTTAGTTTATTTATATTTGTACTTTATTAAAATCATTGGTAAATATAATAATAAATTAATAAATTTTTAATCATATATTTTATATTAAAATTATGTTTTCTAAAATAGATCAAGATTGAGTTATCACTAACTTGAAATTAATGTTCAATTAATATTGATGGAGTTTTCTTTTATACTAAAGTTGGCAATTCTAGTTATTTTTCAAGTGATTGTCAAAACTAAACTTTTGTTGGTGTATAATATTGTTATTTCTTATCCAATGTTATTAAGAACTTTTGTTATTAATTCTGACAACATTTTTTATTGATGTCAAGTAAAGTTATTTTAGTTTCAATTATTATTGCTAGTTGTTTTTCAGTTTACTTTGATCATTATTATTATTTTGTCAAATTGGTCGATTTTATTTCTTGATCGATGTTTAGTAAGAGTTTTTTCTATCAACGTTTATATGACTAATTTTTTTTATTGTGTTAGCCAATTTTTATTGAAAAATGAGACTTTTTTTTTATTGGTGTAAGTCATAGTTGATAGAAGTTATTTTTCTAATGACAAAATTGAAATTATTTTTCTACAAATGTAGGCTAATGTTATTTATTTATTAAAGATAACTTTGATCTACAAAAGTTGAAAAAATCATCATTGATATCAATCAAAATAAACTCTTATGATATTAACTAAAAAATATTGTGAACTAACTTTGTCAAAGAAAACAACGTAAATTTAACTTGGCTTTAGTAGCATCACGAACAAATATTTTTAAATTATTGCATATATTTAATATTAAGATAATTTTATATTTTATAGTAATTGAAATAAAAAATTAATAAATTTGGATTAATTTTGTTCTTACTAGAAATGTGTGTGGTGCTTTCGAGGTGGGAAGGAATGTGCCTTCGAAGAATAAGTTAAGCCTTTTGAGATATTGAATGTGAGTTGTTTGTCAAGGATTGAAAAGAAATTCTTCTACAAAAGATTCTCCAACACTTAAGTCTTTTGTGATGGTTGTTGGCGTGAACAACTAGAGCACATACTTCAAGAGATCTTGTGATGTCTTAGCTTGTGATATTTTCTCGAAAAATATGAAACGAAACATTCTCTACAATATCATAAAATAAGCATATAATATTTCAAATTATACAAGGCATGTTTAAAACTATGTTCATATTGTCTTCTTAAGAAACGATTTACCAGACGAAGATAAGACCCAAGGTACTTGTTGCATCTATTGGACGGACTAAGTACATACATCTAACGAGCCCTGTTACTTTAAAAAACCTCATGATTTACACTTTGGTTTATAAGGACTTAATCAAAATCTATGAGGTTGTGTTGGAATTTACTCTAACATTAACATTGACACTCAAGACAAGTTTGAGGAAAACTACCCCATATTCGATGAGCTGATAAAATATTTGCAAACTAACTCTCAACTAGATTTCATGTGTCACAAGCTAGTAATTCTTCCTTATGCCAAACTAGTGACTTAGGGGGAAAGAAAATTCAAAAGGGGAGAGATGTTAGGTGGTCAATCATGAGGTGAAACAGTTGTTAAAAGTCAAAAGGGAGATCATATACACCATGTGGCTTGTGAATATGGTTATGGTTAAGAAAATCCAATGATAAATGGAGAATGTGCACCGACTACCCAAATTTAAATAAGGCATATCCCAAGGACACTTACCCGTTACTAAATATAGATCGATTCGTCGACCACATGGTTGATTTTGAGTTACTCAATTTTCTTTATGCTTATTTAGAATACAATCAAATTAGTATGTATTTGCCAAACGAGGATAAGACTACCTTTATGACCCAAAAGTCTAATTTTTATTACAAAGTCGTGTCATTCATGCTAAAAAATTGTCAAAGCAACGCACTAACTAGCATCTAATGGATAAAGTGCTTAAGGAGCTCATTGGTAATACCATGAAAGTATATATTGATGATATAGTTGTTAAGTCAAATAAAGCCGAAGACCATCCTTGACACCTTAAAAGGAGTTTTTCTAAAGTCATGAACCACAATATCAACTTGAATCCTTAAAAATGTGTCTTTGATATAAAAGGAGAAAAATTTCTTGGCTTTATAGATCACTCAACATGGAAGGCCAACCCTGACAAAGGCAATGCATTCTTGACCATGAGAAGTCTGAGCAACTTGAAAGAGGTCAAACCCGCCTTAATAAGAAGCTTGTGACCCTTTCAATGTTCCTCCCCAAACTAGTAGAGAAGACAAAGCCCTTATTCAAGATCTTAAAAGGGTTAGAAAAGTTCTTACGGAATGAAAAATGTCAGGAATGTTGAACTTGAAGACTCGGCTTGGTGTGAGCTAGATGTGATTTATGTCTCCAACCACCTCTTGATGATCTTGAGTGAAGATGTTGAAGCTTGAAGAGTGTAAAGAATGAAAACTTTAGTTTATAATACTAGAGTGTCTTAGGTTTTGTAGGTAAGATGCATTTAATTTGGTTTATAAAATATTTTACAAATTTTTAAAGCAAGTTTAGTATTTTCAACCAATTGAAATAGCTTTTTAGTAAGTTAAAGTGTTCTCAACTTGATGATTAAGTCAAGTTTGAACAATTTAACCAACTGATATAAAGTTTCAGTTAGTTGAAAATTGAGAGTTGTTGTTTTGTAAAAATTGCTCCCTATTGGTTTCAACTAATTATTTTGAAAAAAGAATCAATTTTTGTAATCTCGGAGCTATTTTTTGTTGAAAAACCATGTTCTTTGGAAAAGGCAGCCGAATCACCAGTTAAACATGTAGAAATGACTTGAAGTTTATCTTTAATGATTTACACCATTTGAAACGCGTTTTCAGCTAGCTAAATCCAACTTCCAAGATTTTTATGCTCTCTGAAACAACTAGTTGAATCACAAAGTGAACCAACTGAAATCACTTAAAAACTATTTTAAAGTGAAATAAGTCTGTTAAATCATGTTTTTAACTAGTTGTTTATATAAGTATTTATTCTAAAACATTGCACCAGTTTGGTTTAAATACTTTGAAATATCCAAAACTCGTAAATGAATCTTTTTTTGAAAAACCCGTGATTCAGAGAGTGATTCTTGATGTTCTATTTTTTTTCAAAATCAATTCTCCGAGAAGTCCAAGATCAAAGTTGAATTAAATCTTATCTTTTGAAAAAATCACTCTGGGTCTTTCTCTGTTTTTGAGTTGTTGTTTGAGATTATTATCCAGGAGATTTTGTACCATCTTTTCTCTATAATTGGTTGTGGGTTTGTTTCTTCTTAATCAGGGTAATTGAGGAGAATCTTGCAATAGGATTTTGTATGGTTCAAGATCAAGTGTTTTTGGACTTTTTTTGTTTTTCATGTAGGTTTCATGTAAAAACATAAATTTAGTGGATTGACTTGATTAGTATGATTGAGCAATTGGATGTAACCTTCTTGGGAAAGTGGACTAGTATAAAATTCGTGGTATTTGATTTTTTCTTCCTTATTCTTTTAATTCTTGCAATAATTCTTTGAATCTTAATTGAGTTGAACATAAAGTATATTCAGTCAAGCATCTCAAGAACCTTTCAAGAACATCATTTTGACTACATTTATTCACTAAAATTCTGAACTGGTTTTTTGAATTTGTGTAAGGGTGCAAAAGTCTTTTAAAGATACCCTCCTCTTGAACTCAATCTATATTTCTAACAAGGAAATTTTTCAAAATATAAAAAAAGATATTACATTCATACCAATACTCATCAGCCTACCACCTAATTTAGTGTTTGTCTTTTACTTAGTTGTTTCCAACTCGACAACACACTCAGTTTTGGTCTTTGAAGAGGGAAAATTAAAACCCTATTTATTTCACAAGACACACTCTACAACAAATTGAAGACGACTAACAAATAATCAAGAAATTGGTGTTAACCCTTATCTTCTCAGCACAATATTCACTCCATGGTCTTTCACAACATGGGAAATGGATATATTCGGTCTTTTCCCTCTTGTCAAGGGTCAAGTAAAATTTTTAATAATGGTTACCGACTATTTTACTAAGTACACAAGTTCTTTTGGAAGAATGTTGAGTTTAAGCATGGCCTCCCACATCCAATCATTACAAATAATGGTCATCAATTTATAGAAAAGGGATTTGAGCAATCCTTGCAACATGTTGGTATCAAGCACTAAGTGTCATTTGTCAAGCATCCTCAAACCAATGGCCAAACCAAGAAAACTAACAAAGTCATTCTAAATAAACTAAAAAAAACTTGGTCATGCAAAAGGTTTATGGGCCAAATAAATTTCTAGCATACTTGAGGGTTATCATTGCACTCCTCAATCACTCACAAAGAAAACTTCTTTCTGACTAACCTATGGGTCATGCGCCATGATTCTAGTTAAGCTCGAAAAAGCATACTTGCAAAGACAAGGTTTTCATGAAAGAATTAATAATGAAAACTTGAGGGTCTATTGGACTTCACTCATTCAATAAGAGAAGAAACCCAAACAAAAAAAGATGCCACTAAATATAGGGGGTAACTCGACACTAAAATAAGTGTGTCAGAGAGTAAGATTTTCACAAAGGAAACTTAGTATGATGAAAGCTTCAAGAGGCCTAAAGAGATAAACAAGTAGGAAAATAGCACTCAAAAGGGATGAACCTTACTAAGTAGCCAACTCCTTACAAAATGGATCACACAAGCTTGAAAAGTTAACTGGCAAGCTTATACTGAAGACTTGAAATGCAACACACATGAAAATGTACTAAAGTAAAGACTAACACATAGCCTTCTTGAAACCTTCAACATATCCTTCAAGACCAGCTATAGCAAGAGCAATGTTCTCAGCCTTCACGTTTACCTCACTCTTGTACAATTTCTCAATCTTCTCTTGAAGACTAGTTGCACTTGCCTCGACCTCTTGGAGCTTCCTTTTGGTTGCCTCGACCTTTTCCAAACTCTTCTTTAAACTCTCCACATCCCCTTTTAAGGATTGATTGTGTTCTTCTATGCCTTTCATTTTATTTCCTTGGCTTTGCTACAATTTCATGAGATTTGGCAAAGATAAACATATCATGTTTGACCAAATTTTTCTTCAACTCTTGTATTCTGCTCATCATTTGAGCAATATCAATCGCAACTTCCTTTTAGTAGTGAGTGATTGACATACATCTAGCCAACATTCCCTACAATGAGCACCAAATGTTCCTACTAGAAAGGAATGTTGTGCTTCTAAGGTGGGGAGAAACTTGCCTTCAAAGAACTAAACTAAGCCTTTTGAGAAATTGAACATAAGTTGTTCATTGTGGGCCAAAGAGAGATCCACCTACAAAATATTATGCAATGCTTAAGTTAATAAGAACTTTATAGAATTATACGAGTGTATGTGAAAATAATTGAATAAATACTTCCTGTAACATTGTCATGTATTTATAGGTTTTTGACCCCTAGAATAGAGATTTAATGACAAAAACATATATTTAATTATACAGATACTTGATTAAACCTTAGAAGGATAGAAGCATCTTGATCAACCCAAAAAGATGTGAGGAACTCAGAAACCATAAGAGAATCTATGGAAGCTTGCAAAAGCATGAGAAGACATGGGTTTAGTTGGCAACATTCATGAAAAGAGAGAAAGAAAATAGTGGCAAGTAACCTAAGGAAATAGAAAATGTTTTAAAGATAAGAAATGGTAAGAACACAACATCTTCAAGTTGAAACCCAAAGGATAAATGCATGAAGATTTGTCACTTGAGAAAGTTTCTCAAAATAAGAACCTAAACAAAATAAAAGAACTCTTGAGACTTTTAAATATGAACTAACAAAGAGAATTTGATTCAATATTCAAAAGTGGTTCTATAAGAAGGGTTGACTCTCTCTAATAGATGGAAAGCCAAGAGGAAAAGACACCCAACAAGTATTTAGAAATATTAGAAACTCAAATGTAAACATAGGACTATTTAAGCTAAAGTTAACTCAACTAATCATATGTTTAACACTTAGTTAATTTCTAATTAATCTTTGCATATGGGAGATTCCTTAAAATTAAGAAAAGACACATGGTAGTTCCTCAATATTAAGGAAAAGCTCATTGTTACTCTTTCAAAAAGCACATGTGGCTCATAGAATAGTTAAAAGTCATATAATGTAGTTACAACTACCATTACACTTTAAAAATGATATGTATTGGTTAGAAACTCTTTATATGATTTCTAATTTTCTTCCACATATGTTTATGTGACTTTTAGATTATAAAATATTTTTTAAAAAAATAAAAAAATACTTCATTATTTAAAAATTTTATAAAATTGAAAATTTTTCTTATTTATTCCTCTAAGTTTGTGAATTTTATTCTTCTAAATCTTTATTGATTTTTTTTATTCTTTTCTTTATCATATTGTATTTATTCTTTTATGGTTTTTTTTTTTAACAAGTTTTTTTTATCTTATTTACATCAATATTTAAATATTGTTTCATATATTTTAGTTTAGTACTACTTAATTTTTCATTATGAGTAATTATTCATATTCTATTGATACTTTTTAAGTGAATTATTCATATATGTAATTTTTTACTTATATTTTATTGGTGTTTTATATTTGAGTTCGAAATGGTAGAATCTTATTAATGAAACATTTTAAAAGGAAAATAATCGAAATTCACTCATTTGAATTTGCTAATAAAAAACATGTTTAAGGATTCCAATTCTTCTTGAATTTTATTAATTTTATAAAATAAACTATAAAATAAAATCAAGGAAAGAGCCATGTATGAGCACAACAATCCACGTCTGCAAAACTATTCCAAAGTAGTCCAAAACACCATTCAACAACCCAAACTAAAAACTGCCACTACCCTCTCTCTCCGCCGGTTATACGCACTGTAATCACGTATAGTTTCGTACATTGTAATCAAGGTGCTCACAGAAGAAGAATAGAAATTCTTAACAAACTATTTAAATAGAAATGCTTGAATGCGTCTCAGTCAGATCGTCCACTGTGAACACCAACTCTTCTCTTCCCACACCTTCCCATTCCAATTCTCATGGTGAAACCAGAAACACAACCTCTTTACTCTGACCCCTACCTGTTTGTGAAAATGTCTCACCGAATCTTCGTTTTGTTTTGTAGGGAACTCCACGGAAGTAGAAGATGAAGAAGAAGAAGAAGATGATGAAGACACTTCCACCGCAAGCCCAAACGTGTCGGGCGAGTTCCTCCGGGCCGTGCAGGCCCACTCCTACAACGAGATCCGCTCCATGATCCAGGCCCCTCCGCAGGTCCACCACCTCCACGACGAAGACTCGCATCACCGGTACGTCCTATCCCAGGTCCTCCAACCGGACTCAAACAGCGTTCGCGAAGCCCTCGCCAAGTCCAGACCTACCAGCAACCTCACGCGCCTCGTCTCCACCTACTTCGACCACAGCGAAACTACCTCCGACTTCTGTCTCCGCCTCCGCCTCACCATCCTCCGCGCGCGCGACCTCTACGCTCCGCTCTCCCACTTCCTCGCCGTCCTCCCCGCCGACGGGACGCCGCTCTCCCAGGCCCAGTGCGACCGCGCCTACGACCTCTTCCTCCAATTCGACAGCCAGAACAATCCCTTCGTGCTCCCCAACCTCCACCAGCTCCGCGATAGCTTCTCACACCTCAAGGGCGACATCCAGCGCGACCTCCGCAAGTGCCACTCGCGAATCCGCATGTTCCGCCACGCCGCCGCCGGGTGCGCAGTCATTTCCGTCGCCGCAGTTGCCGCCGTCGCCGTCGCCGCCACCCATGCGGCAATAGGGTTCACTGCCCTTGCCGCGGCGCCGTTTTGTGTTCCCCGGCAGATGAGGAAGGCGCTTGCAAGGTTGAAGCAGCTTGAGGCTGCGGAGAATGGAACCCTTGTAGTGAATGACATTAACACCATTGATAGTCTCGTTGATCGGCTTCAAACCGCGGTGGAAGCTGATAAGGCGTACGTTGGGTTTGCGTTGGAGAGGGGAAGGGAGAGGCATCCCATTCAGGAGGTGCTTAAACAGCTTAGAAAGAGCCAACCTGTTTTGGAGCATTTGCTTGGGGATCTTGAGCAACATATATATTTCTGCTTTTACAGCGTTAACAAGGCCAGATATGCGCTTCTCAAAGAGATATGCCATCATCAAACTCTATAGTTACTTCCTTCTGAGGTTTTAAATCACGGTCCTGGTCACAGTTTAGTTGCTGTCATGATATTGTGCGAAAATGCAGTCAATTTTGTTGGCATGGCTGTAATTGCGTCACAGAGACACCAAAGAGGTTGATGTTTCAATCAAAACCGTGGTCTTGGACTGTTTTTTAAAACCTTGGTTCGGACTATTTTTTTTGTTTATTATGTGATGATAGTTGCTGATTCTTGATTCATGCAAAAATGAATTACTGACCCTACAATGAAAGGTGTAGGCTCTGTTTATAGTTTGTCGGCTCTATATGAATGTAGTTATATACCATTCGGTTCATTCATTAGAGATAGTTGTGCCAGCCAGTGCTGGCCAAACCTTTTACTTGCCATCACATTTTAAGATCTTAGAAGGACTTTTGTATAGGGATAACATTTCAGGAACAGATTAGGGTAATATAGTATGTGCCGTCATATATGGTATGTAATCAATTGTATGAATCATGAATCATGATGCACTTTAGGGTGCTAATTATGTAAATTTGCGATGTTATCTCTTTAGGGCTCTGTTTATAGTCCTAGTGATGGAGTTCCTTTGGGATTATACCACATGTGTTGTTTTAATTGTTTAGATTGTTTGACGAATCTTTTTAAGTTAGGTTCTACCCAATTGTTACTGTATGGTTGTTTATTTGTCTTTTTAGTTTTCTCTCCAATATAGTGGAACAGGAATACACACCACTTCTTTGTTTTAATAAGTTCCAGATGACTTTCATCCAAGTAATTTTGTAATTTAGTTTTGCAAAAGATGTGAAAAAAAGTATTGCCTATTCTTCAGTTCAAATTTTAGTTCTAAATGTTGCATTTGAGTTTTTAATTGAATTTCTGAACTTTTGATAACGTCACCTTATATTGTTATAAATCAGTAGCAGATCTATAATTATTAACACCTCTGTTGATGTCATGCTGGTTCAGGATCATCAGTTCTTTTATTATAGTATAAGTGATTTGAACACCTGAAGCTATTGATGTTCACCATTAATGCTCATTCATGTTGATCTAGATCACAATAAAGTGTATATCCGTCATCAGATTTAAAGTGAGGATGATTTTCACTATAAAAGTAAAAGGATGAATACACTCTTGCACATGTTGCTATTTACATTCACAAGTCATGTTCGTGATAGTGGGTTAAAATTGCAATGCATTTACAAGAATTACAGTAAATTAGTTATTTTGTATAGGAATACAATGACAGTGTAATTTTGTGACCGTGTTGATATATATAATTATCAGGACTCAACAATTAATTACAGAATATCAGCAATGAGTGAGTGTAGGGGATGATCTGTATAGGATTAGAGAAAAAAATTTATTTTTCTCAATCGTTCAGAATCATAGTACACAGTGTATTTATGCAGAATTAAAATGTTGATTCTGCTACTAATGTGGATATAAACAGAAAAACTCCTAAAACTCAGGAGAGAATAAAAGAAATAAATGCACCTATTTCTGATTGCCATTCTGTGAAGTATGTATGGTCAAGGACCAGCTTCAAAGCAAACACTGTAGAACAGGTCCAATTGTAAGGCTGAAAACTACATTACAAGCTGCATTTTCATAAAGCGGTAGTTCTCCTCCGAAAAACCTGGTCAACTGATACTTCTATCCTGCTGTCTTTAGTCAGATTACAGTTCAACATATTGTTACTGCCAATACTGTGCAGGTGAGCTTAGATGGAGATAGGATTAGATCGAGCCGAATGCAACAAAGCTGTTTATTAAAATATTGAATGGTTTAGATCACTTGCCAGTTTATCAAGTTATTTAGTGAATCTTTTAAGTAAGTTCTTAAATGATTGATGTTGGAAGAACTTACTGCACAAAAAGTAGTAGTTTTAAAACAGTTCTTTTAAGATCTACCCAAAATTACTTTGTAATATTCTTGCATTCCATGTATTTGAATATGTTATTAGTACAAAGTACGATAAACTGTTGGATTATATTGCAGAAATGCTATGGTCAGTATCAACGCGTTTTTGCATTCATCCACTCCCCCCAACTTCTAATTCCTATTTCCTTGATATTTTGAGACTTGGTTTTCTCCATTCCCAAAAGAGATATGATTTTTGTTTTATCCATCAACTTGATCTAGGTCCGAGTAGGTTAATTTACCTATTTTAAATTGATAGCTAACACACATTACAATCACTTGCAAAACCCACCCCTCAAAACTTAGCCATGAACCGGGGAGAACCCAACACTTATATTCCACCAAGCATTCCATAATACCTAGGTCTTTAACCCTTTGGAACTAATCTTTTCCATACATTGAAAACCAGTTTTGATACTAATTAATAAACGCTCAAGTTTACCAGTTTTTATATTTTATAACTAGAATTTAAAGTTCATAAATTTTTATTATGCTAAAGAATTTTATTTAGCCCATCTCACTTGGTAGGTTAAAGCTTTGTTGTAGTAAAGACTTTTACTTATTATACTTTAAAATTCGGAATTAGAATTTCTTTGAATATTTTCTTCATTTAAACTACATATTTTACTTTTAATCAGCATTCTTTTTATTATTTTTTTTTTCATCATTAATATTAGTATTATAATATATCATTTCTGTAGTATTTGTTTGTGAATCAAATAAACAATAGCTAACTATATTCAGATTAATTAAAAATTTAGGTTAAGTAGAAGATCTAATTAATATACAAGCATATAATAAATAATGAGTTATGCTGGTAATCTCGTATAAAAGACTTAACTTCATTTCAAATTCAAAAGATAATAAGATTATGGGTATTTCGTTTTATATATTACTTTTGTAACTCCTCTATATTACTAATATATATATATATATATATATATATATTACAATTCTTACATATGACTGTGGAGAAACTTAGAATAAGTGGACATGAAAAATAATTAAAAAATTGTGTAGACAAAAGTATGTAATCAATGTAAAAAAGTGATATTGTAAACTAATTAAAACAAATACTACACACAAATTTTCTTGCTAATAAGGAAAATATGAAGAGAGAAATGAGTGGTTGGTTTATGGTTGACATGAGGGGTGGTTGGTTGAGAAGTCGACATGAAATGGTCCAAAATATGGATGGAGTGGAGAGAGAGAGAGAGAAAGAAAAGGTGTGGTGAGTGAAGCCATCACTACGTACACCTTCATTTGCATGTGCATATATTATTTGTCTCACTTTTCTGTACCCTCTTCTATACACATTTTCCTCAACAGTGTTTCCTCTTATACTTGCTTCACCCTTTACCACTAAATCATAAATTTCCAACAATCCTATCATTTTTGGATATCCAAATCATCTTCAATTAGAGGGGTGTCTTCGAAATACCCATAAAAATTATTTAAATTATTTCAACAATTCATTACGTCTATGATCAATAAAGTATTTTATATAGTGGCAAATTCAATAACTTTCTAAATAGAAAAAAAAATGAGAACAATGAAATAAGTTTTTTTATCAGCTAAAATTAGCTCATACATGAAAACGGAAGGGAAACAAACTGGAAAAATAATAAGTTATTAATTTTTTAAAAATTACAGATTTCAACTATGGTTCAAACGTACAGATAAATTTGCATCTTAAAATAGGAGGATCTGGGCTCCGATAATTTTTGCATGCTCTTGAAATAATTTTGTTGCTTTCCATACTTTTAACTTACACCCGATTAGTTAAAAAATTTTAAAAATACTTTTATATTTTTAACATTTTTGAGAGATATAAATTTATTTTAGATTATATAATTTAGTGACCTTCCGGATTACATAATCCGAAAATCGTTTGATCTTAATTTTTAAATTATAAAATCTGAAAATAAAAATTGACTACCAAATAGTATAATTTATAAGTTAAAAAACATTTAAAATTTTTATTTCTGAATTATATAATCAGAAATCATTTAATAAATTAAAATAATATATAAATTTAATTTTGACTTTCATAAAAGCCAAAAAATAACTTGCAAAATACATAATCTAGAAGTTAAAATTAAATATGTTAATTCTTTTAAATCATTAAAGATTTGCTTCCAGATTATAAAATAAATGAAAGAAAAAAGACAATTGAAGTATATAAAATTAAAGATGTTCTAGTCTTTTTATTTTTTGGGAGATGCAGGATGAGGTATCGAAAGAATCAGCCAATTTTGTTTCATAGAAAAAAAAAATCAATGAACAATACTTAAATATTGTGAGCCTTTTTATAGTTGAAATATTTCGCATGAGGTTAACTTTTACCTGTCAATAAAAAATCTTGGTCCATGAATTTGGTAGCATAGAAAAATACATCCAAACATCATTAAAGTAAATGATAACACAATGGCTTTTGATGACTAAATTGGTATTTTTTTGAATTCAAAGCCTTATGATTCTACAGATTACAAATAGCAATGATGTGTATTTTGACCATTTACATTTCGACTAACTCAGAATTCTCTTGTTGAACAGAGATACCTCTTTAATTTGCTCCACAACCTAACATATATATAACCATTTCAACAAAAGTTGTAATTCGTGAATTACTAAACTAAAAGTGATTTGTTTCTTTGGGGCTGATTAGGTAATCAAGAGAGTGGACTAAACTTTGTCCAATTTAAACGAACAAATTTTGTTTGAATTTAATGTGCTTAGCGACAAACTGCAGACATGTATCAGCAGTTAGATTTGACCTAAAATAGGAATCGGGAGGAGATTCATATTTTTATTTTTATTTTCAAATAAATTTAATTGAATTTTTTTTTTTATCCCACTTAGTTCTGTACCAATTTATTTACCAAATAGAACCCTTTTACTATTTACATAGTTGTTTCCTGACATCCAATTTTTCTTCTGTTTTACCATGGCGGAGTTAAAAAATCAATTCGAGATTTGGCTTCTGGATAGTTGATCTTTAAATTCGGTTTTGAAATTTTTTATATTTTTAAATTTTAATTTGAAATCTAATTTTACAATATTAAATTAAATTAATTAATATATTATAACAAATTAAATAAAATCCTGCTTGAATTTATAATAAAAGTTAATATTAAATGATGTTATTAAACTCGTTTTGATTAATAATTTTATTATTTAATTTAAATTTATAAGTATTATTAAAAATTAATATTAAATATATTTATGAGTAATAACTATTATTATTAATTACTTTAGATTATGATAACATAAAATTAATAAAAATATTAATGGTTTATAATAAACTGTTAAATTAAAAATGTTCATTTGAAATATTATATAATGAATTAAAAAGTTGAAAATTATTATTAATATGAATCATACTTAATTTTTTTTAATATTAATAATTAATATCGGTCATTTATGTGAATGTAAAATAATAATTTTAATTGTTAACAAAAATGCTAATGATATAAATAAATTATTAAATTATTTAGTTGATTATTAAATTGTTTAGTTGATTATTATTAATGTAAAAATATGATAATTGATTCTATTATTAATTTAATATTTTATAAAAAAATAGATCAATATTATAAATATACTGATAACTATGTTAAAGAATGAAATGTCTTGTTATTATTAATTTATTATTATATATAATAATTTACTATGAAAATTAAATATATCATTAAAGATGTTAAATAGTTGTGTTTCTAATAGAACTTTCTTAAAGAATTCTTTATATAAGTTATAGTAGATTAGTTGCTTGTGTTTGAACCCGTTTCTTTGGCAGGTTAGGACTTAACCTTTCTTTTATATTTTTTTTCCTACTGTTTTGATATCGTAGTATTTATCTCCATGAATCCACTAATATTATTTAGGGGTGTATATTTTGTTAGGAAGTCCAAAAATAGTGTTTATAAAAGGTTTAAGCTCTTTCCTTTTTTGGGAAATGACTTTTTTTTATCTTAAAAGGAAAATTTCAATAATTTTAAGAAACTGAAATATAAAATATTTAAATTATTTCTAATTGATTTTTTTAAATTTTTATATATTTTATTTGAATATTATAATTAAAATATTTTATATTTTAATTTTTTATAAAGTAATTGATTTTCTTTTTAAAATAAAATTCAATTTAAAAATATTTTTTAAAATATAAAATGTCTACAAAAAATATTAATCTAATTTAAATATTAAAATAATACTTAATAATTAAAATTTTAAATATATATATATATATATGCATGACTTAGCTTAATGTGAGCTTCACTTACTTGACATGATATATGGGTTCGACTATACTAAATCAAATGTGCATTTAACTCAACTCAGTCAAAAGTAAGTCTAACTCGACTCTATCCAAATGGATTCGACTCAACTTGGTTTGACGTGGATTGGACTAGACTCAACCTGACATGAGTCCAACATGGATTCAACTCGACTCGGTTCAATGTGGACCTGACTTAACAATGCCTGACATGGGTCTAACTCGACTTATTTTGACATGGGTTCGACTCGGATTGGCGTGATATGGGTCCGACTCAACTCGATCTAACTAAGTCTAACTTGACTTAGCTTGATGTGGACTTGACTTAACTCAACCCAACATGGGTTTAACTCGATTTTGCTTGAGTTTGGCTCGACTCGATTCGGCCCAACATGGGCCCAACTTGACTCGGGCTAAAATGGACCCAACTTGACTTGGTTTAACCTGGACTTTATTTGACTCAATCCGAGGTGGACCCAACTCGACTTTGTCCGAGGTGGGCCTAACTCAACTCAGGTTATGTGTGTCTGACTCAACTCAACTTTACATGATCCCAATGTTAACCTAACTCAAATAGACATGGAATAGACTCAATTTGGACCGACTTGACTAATCTCGACATGGGTCCAACTCGACCCTATGTGCGTTTGACTCGACTCGACCTGACATGGATTCAAATCGACGTGATTTGACTCAACTCGGCGTGGACTTGACTCAACTCGACACAATATGGACCAATCAACATTGTCTTGACCAGGGCCTAGCCTGACTTGGACCTAGATCGACCTTGTCCAAGCCTGACCTAACTTAATTGTACTTGGGTCTAACTCAACCCTCCTGATACTGACCTAGAATTGACTTGGCTAGAGTTGGACCAGACATGGTAGTGGAATTTCAATTTCGTCCTCTTTTGAGGGAATTTCAAATTCTATTGTTTTAGTTATTTAAAATACCTTCTCAAAATTCCTAAATTTAAATTTTCTTCCAATTTCATTATCTAAACAAGTCATTTTACTCAAAAGAATTTTAAATTCATCAAATAAATGAATTGCTATCTTTGGCTGCCTCATCCAAATACATTACCATTTTAAAGCTTGAGGATAGACTTTTTTCTAAACTTTTGATTTGTAAAAGCATTTCCTTTTTAAGTTTTTTCAAAATTTATTATGTAATTGTTACGATTTTATTTCATCCTCTTGCTTTTCTTTATAGTTTTTCAATTTTGAACCTTAACTCGAGATTTTCTTTTGTAGTATTGCTTGTAGGAATGAACTTGATTTTTAAAGCTTTGAGTTATTTAGTCACAAATTTCAAAGTTTTCCTAACCTCCTTTGTAAATATCTAAAAGTTTAGAAGTAGTTGAAGGAAGTTCATTATAAGTTTCATTAGCTAAATTAAATCATTAAAATCTACTTCCTTCATATTTATCTCACGATAGTGAAAACAATTTGTTAGTCATAAGACATATTTAAGCTTCTTTTTCATTTTCTTAGATTTTGATAGATACAAATCTTCCCAAGTTGACATGTTGACATGTGACTTCTTTTAATTTCTTTCTTGAAGAACTTTTTTTTCCCTTCTATTAATCTAACCACTTTGATATGAAATGTTATAACTTTTGTAGTCATAGCAAATTACCTAGTTATCCTTGTGGATTCTTATATGATGTATATTTTGACTTTTGCATCCTCCTTCCTTTTTCCACATGTTTTTTGGTTCTTTGTTAGAAAGGAGAACCTCATCTTTATCGTTTGATTCTGCATTGTCTCACAAGTCGTCTAAAGCTTCTTTTATGCTGAAGGCTTTCACAGATGAAGACTTCTTCTGTTTCTAAGCATTTAATGTGAGATGTTTTCTTTTCTTATTATGGACATTGTATTGCAGCTCAACTTCATAGACCTTAAGGATACCTACAAGTTCCTCTAAAGTAAAGTTGTCTAAAGTGTTTTATCTGTGAATGGCGATCACTTGTCCATGGTTTAGGAAAGCTTCTAATGATCTTGCCTATATGATGATAAATTATATAGTTTTTCCTAATGAGCATAACTTGTTTAGGATGGTCTGAAAATGGTTGAATATGGATTGACTAAGTTTATATTGTCGAAACAAGAGACCGAGCTTATTTATCTTGAATTCTAAGGATCATTCGCATGTGATAGCGAGAATATCCCACATCTCCTTTACGACTTTGAAGGTGTGTACTTTCACATACTCAT
The DNA here is from genome assembly GCA_030347555.1 of Lablab purpureus. NCBI lineage: Eukaryota > Viridiplantae > Streptophyta > Magnoliopsida > Fabales > Fabaceae > Lablab > Lablab purpureus. The sequence goes on from CM059254.1 coordinate 16,296,471, forward strand.
CTTTTGATATAACATTCATAAGAGCTTTATACTTATAACATTCATATTGTGCATCTATTTATTTATCCAGACACTTCTAGATGAAGGTTATTTTATCAACGCCATATGGATGTGATTCTCATTTCCCACAATACCTAATAGGTCGTTATGGTAAAATAATGCTAACATCCTTTGATTCCAGTAATCATATATGATCTCGTTAAATAAAAGGAGTTTGTTTATGGCCTTTCCTTTGTCCTCCATCGATCTCACTGGATTTTTTTACTCTTGTTCTATCAATAACTAACCCCCAACAAATTAGATATGATACAAACTAAAGTTATAAAAAGAGTTTAGAGAGAGGGGTTGAATACAACACATTTTTTTTCAAACAAACACTAGAGCGTTTAATTACAGAATCGTCTATACAATAAGGAAGATACAAGATGCTTCTACTAGTTCACCTTAACTCTCAAGTTACTAATGACTTTGTGTGGATGATGATCATAAAGACTTATATGGATGGATAGACTTACATAATTTTATGGATGGTTTGTGAAATCTTATGTGTCTTGAACTTGTTGTGGTCTTGGGAGTATTAATGGAGAAATACAGGTCTGGACACCTTAAAACTTCATAATTTCCAAATCACCATATAAATACTCTACAATGAGTCTAGAGTGGCTTGACGTAATGCAAACTTTTATTAGGTGGAATCAACTTATGACATCTTGTAACTTTTGTTTGTTGTTGAAATGCATTTAAGTAAAAAGAGGTACACCATAGCATCACGATCAAACACAAGTTTGAATTATGTGTCATATGCATTTATATGGTGAGAGAAGTTTAAGAAGTGTTTGTTAAGGCATAAGCAAATTTTACACGAGACACAAGTCTTAAACTCTTTATATCATGTAGTTCAAGGCATCTATGTTTTGATGATAACAATTAATAACATGTTTTGGTGTTTCTAACTACTTGCTTAAGTATGAAAAAAGGTATTAGTGCATTCTAATATTATATTCAAGATACACATCAAGTTCAGAAAAAGTCTCTAAACAAGATGCTACAAAGGTTCAAAAGTAGTCTCTCAGTTTAAGACTCAATATGTTCAAAAACACCAAACACGCATCTTCATGAGACAAAGACTTAAAAAAGTCAAGAGAAAGACACTTACAAGAAATCTAGTTGAAGACCTAGAAGAAACAAAGCACGCTTATTCTTAACACATTATGCAAGAGTTCAACTCAAGACACATTGTAAAACATTTAAAAGTTATAAAATAATGTTGAAGAACATATCTCAAGAAAATGATAGAAATGACAATTATGGGGCTAATGCAATTGAAGGACTTAATGTTAAAATTTTGAAGATAACATGAATAATAATTTTGAATTTTACTTTTTTTATATTTTAGAAGACACGAGATACACTTATTCTTAGACGCATTGTACAAGAGTTCAAATCAAGACACATTAGAAAGTGTAAGACATAAAAAATGTTGAAGAACACATCTTAAGAAAATGATAGAAATGACAACTATCAGACAAATGCAACTGAAGAACTTATGTTAAAATTTTGAAGGTAACATCAATACTACTTTTGAATTTTACTTTTTTTATATTTTACTCATCTTTGCTTAATTTTTTGTAAAATTTAAAAAGTGTGAAAGTCTTGTATTGTTTGTCATTTTATATTTTTAATTAGAAGTAACACCAATTAGAAAAATGAGAAAATGAATTATATTTAATAGTACATTCATGATAACTTGAACATGGAAAATAAATCACTTTGAACGAAGAAGGACAACCTATTAAGCCAAATGAAAAAAAATTACTTAAGAATTGATTAACTTTTTGAAAACAATAAGAAAATTTTCATCCTTTTGTCTTCTTAATTAGAAAGGAAGAATTAAGAGGACAAAAATATAAAAATTAAGGAGAGTGTGTTACAAAGAGAGAAGAATAACAATGACACTTTTAAAAAGAAATAAAGAATTTTCAAAAATTAAGAAAAGCATATTAAATCAGATGAAAGAACTAAATAATGAGATCTACGAGAGAGAAGAAATGTGTAAAAGAATAAAAACATAATCAACAAATGATAATAATGGATTTACATTTCAGATTTTTTTAAGATAATCATAAATCTAAATAATGTTTGACAACTTTAATAAAAAAATCCAAACAGTACTAAGATTATTTTGCACGCTTTTCATATCAACACATAGTTATGATAATAGTGAAGTAATAGATTAATATTTTATAATTCTATATTTTTAGGTTATTTCTTGGTTTTTGAATTGTTAATTGAAATTGAGATTAAATTATCTTGAATTGGAATAAATTTGTACAATTTATCTGAATATATTACTCCAGGTAGTTGGATAATAATGGACTATTTATCTTAATTATATAAGATTATTGTTGTTGGATGTATACAACTAAACCTCTCTACAACAACACTATTGCAAAATCAGGAACATTGATTGGTTAATGTCATATCATAGTAATTAATAAAGATAAAAAATATTATTAGAGGTGTACTTCTATTGTAATGTTACATAGATAATAGAGGATCTATGTTATAAAGAATATATGTGTCATAGTTATGATTTTTTTACATAAAAGGTGTAACTTTTTTTACCATATTTACACATATGTGCAGATTTAAAAAAATTATGTTAATGGATAAGTCGTGTTAAAAAACACAACTTCAAAATGAAGAAGTTGTACTTTGGTACAATTTTTTTTTCATTTGAACTAAAGTTGTGCTTATAAGTACGTTTTTGTATTTTTTTAAAGTTGTGTCTATAAGTTTGACTTTTTTAGGAGACTTTGTCTCTAATAGTATTCACATTGAAATTGAAAGAAGCTACAACTACAATAATAGAGAGTCTCAGAAAAATGCCTCTCATGAGTTATTGTTTTCTTCTTCTTCTTTTTTCTTTTGAGATAGGAGACAAAGATGAAGAAGAGAAAGTTGTAGATAAGGATGAAGAGGAAGAATAGAAAGTTGTAGATAAGGATGATAATGGGTTGGGGTAGACACAGATAGTAGCTAACCACTACTCGCCCACTCAAAATAATCCACCTTATTACTTGTCCTGCTACCCGCCTTATTACTTGTCGGGTATCCGTTTAAAAAATAATCGCAATTTTTTTGAAATTCATGGGTATGATACCCACAAATTTTTTTAAAAAAATATTTTCTAGATTTTTAGAATAAAATTTAAATAAAAAAATATATAAAAATATGATTCCCCAACTTGAGTTGAGGTGAGAAGAGAAAAAGTGTTGAAAGAGATGAGAGAGAGAGAGATGGAAGCATTAGTGGTTGAGGTAGAGAGAATCTTAGGCTACAAATTTAAAAATTGGAAGTTTCCAGAAGAAGCTCTCTCTCTCATTCATCTTTCACGAAAGGTGTTTCGTACGAGCTCTTTGAGTTTATCGAAGACCCCATTATTAGTCTCATCATCAACAACTACCTCTTTCTTACCTACCTGCACCTCAATCTTGGCCACCTATCTCTCCTCTACAAGGATAACATCAACACCGAGAAGCTTATCCACATCTTCATCAATATTTTAACTTTAGGTTTTAAGTGACTTTAATTGTTTAATTCAATATTTTAATTGATTAAAATGTTCCTTAGAGTTTTTTCATCAAACCAAGAACATTTTAATTTATTGAAAATATGGTTTAACCGATTAAAATACTACCATGAAACACTAAGAGCTCTACATCACTTCAAGAAGATTTGCAACTCAAAAATTGATCAAATTTAGGCAAAGAGAAGTTACAAACAAAAAACCTAATATCCTAGGAACACTATACATAGTTTTTTCTCCAACAATTCTTAACTTGACAATAACCTTTCTCAGTGTTTCATCATGATCAATGTATCCAAAGTCTTTAGTGGTCTTCCAAAGAATATTAATAATTAGATCATAGTTGGATTCATCAAATTGTATAATGCATTTTCCTGTTGTTTTGATTAAGTTTTTAGCAACAAAGTGTAAAATATGTTTTTATAAACATCAAATCATGACAAACACAAGTGCTTCATTTGTTCAATAGACACATAAGATATTGTGCATGTACATCATTGTCTGACAAGCTAATGCTTCAGCAAATGATAAGGATACGTAGTTTTAAGCATTTGGTACAACTAAAATATTATAAAAGCTTATTTTATGTATTCATGAATGTTCATTTCTTAATTCTTACAAGAGGATCTCATGAAGACTTGTTTACATCAAATATCTCTTAAAGAATGCATTAAAGTTGCTCCACATCAACTACTCTTTTGATTTGACAGTATGTTAACTCTACAAAGACTATCAATTGTGTAGGGCACAAAAACTATTAGTACTTCAACTCTACAAACACTATTAGAAATAAGGCATTGAGTATAGCAAGATATTCTCGCCAGTTGCTAGATTGATCATAATAAGATTTGTTTTGGTAACATGTGTTGCATTTGATTCATCTTGAATAGTTAAACATAATGACTACTTTTCTTCATGGAGAACTTAAAGATGCAATATATATCCTCCAACCGTAAGGATTTAAAGAATAAGAAAACTTGACTAAATGTCTATATGGTTTAAAGCAATTGGTACAAAAGATTTGGTTCCTTCATTATTAGCATTGGTTGCAATAAATTGAGTTCAGACCATTGTTCCTATTACAATAGGTTTGATGAATGATTTTATCATCTTGTTGTTGTACTTGGATGACATCTTGGTGGTAGGTTCCAACAAGACTCGAACCCAAGAATTGAAGATGCAATTGTTTATGGAGTTTGATATGAAGAACTTGGAACAAAAAATATAAGATTTTAAGAATGCAAGTTCACCGAAACAAAAAAAAATATAGGAAGACCTGGCTTTATGGGAAAAATGACTTACTAAAAGTCTTATTGTAAGTAAATTTATTACTCAAGTGTTACACTATGTTTTTGAAGGATTAAAATTAGTTGAGAGCGGCTATGTTGATTCAAATTTACAGGTGATCGTGATAAAAGGATATCTATTAGCAGTAATGTGTTTATAGTTGCAGGAGCAACAATAAGTTAGTTATCCAAGTTACATGATATTTTAGTTTTGTCTCGTAGAAGCTTTGTACATGACAACTACCCAAGCCTACAAGGAAGTTATTTATTTTCAAAGGTTAATGAAGGAACTCAAACAAAAATAATAGAAGATTGTTATGTATTGTGATAATTAAAGTCCTTTTACAAAGAATCATACATTTCATTATAGGACAAAATACATAAGTATATGCTACCACTTTGTTTAAGAAGTAGTAGAGAAAAAAAATGTAAATATATATATATATATATATGAATTGACTTTGTTATGACCGATTAAAAATAAGCAATATAAACAAAAATAAATAAAATATGTATAAAGATTTTATTAATTTAATCATGTGAAAAGAAAATTTCTACATTATAATACTTTTACTATTTACTTTTTATATTATTGAAGAGTCACAATATTTTTTAGTAAAATATACTAAATTTACTGTCTTTTTCTTTTTTATTTCATTAATATTTAAATAAAAATTAAGGAAAATAATTTCTCTTTTAAATATTTTCAATAGTTTTGTTTGCTTATTTGTAAGAAATGATATTATTAGATTTATATAAAAGATACCGCAACCTTTTTTTTAGTAAAATTATATTATTATATATTGTGAGTTTTTTCTTTTTTTCTTTTATTTGAGATGGGTTATTAGTGTTGATGTGGTAATCCTAGAGATTCAAGCTTGCATTGTTACACCCATTACGTAATCAAAATTGGTGATTGAATGTGATTATGGAAATTAGAACAACAACTAGTTAATTAAGGTGATGTCATAGTAATTTTTTTTCTTATTTTAACACCAAGCAGTTCCCTCTTCCTACAGTATACCAATTAAACACACTTACAGCAGCAAAACTAAAAGTTGAAGAAAAGAAATTTGGAGGAAGAAGAGAAAGTAAGAAATGTTTTTGAGGTGTAGGAAGGAAAGAGCACAACCACTATTGACACCATCATATGCAATAAATGTGTAGAGTTGGTAATGTATATATGAATGAAGTAAAACGTTCCTTTCAGCGTCCAAAAGCTTGAATCCACTGCTTCTTCTACCTAACAATTCCAATTGCATAATCAATACAATACAGGTAAGTAAGTAAGTAAGAAGTCTCTTTCTTTGCCAATGCTTTTCCACTATGGAGACATTGGGAGTGACGTGCAAACCCAAAACAATAGTACTTTCACGTAACAACAACATTAAATTATTCAATCATTTCAAGAATAAAACTAACACACTTTAAGTTTAAAGTGGTAAAAAAATTAAAAAAAAAGTCAAAATCATTTTTTTAAAATTTTAGAACGATAAAAAGATTTATGAACCATATTTTAAATGTAATTTCCTTTCAATTCTTTGTAATTTTTTTTATTTTTAATTAGTTGGCGATAAAAAAAATTCTCTGATACCAATTTATAAGCATATTCTTCTTTTAAAAAATGTTGTTACCAGGTGTTTTCTTTTAGAAAAGAATTTGAACCTTGATTTGTTAGGCTGTAATAAATTAATTTCTTCTGCAATATTCAATCCCATGGATACACTCTGTTTAGTTTTCACAGAAATTATATTAAATTGAAAATAAATGTCGTAAACAGATACAAAAATATAAGAAGCATAATTTTGTATGAATCATACTTGTATTTGATTCAACCATTATAGTTAGAATACAATCGTGATGTTAAAATCTCATATTGGATAAGAATGAATAAGTTGAACATCATATAAGTAAGAAGATCCATAAACTTATTATCTTAAGATTTTAAGTTGGAGGTAATATCATATACACTTGAGATTTTAGGTTGGAGGTAATGTCATACACTTGTGTGATTGTGTCTGTAGTTCATTATTTTCTCCATAATCTCTAAACAATTATAATTTGAATAACTCCCGATTATTTTCATGTCTTTTAACAATGACAGACCAGAAAATGATTTTGCAAATGATCATATATACATAAAAATAACCACATTAAAATAAATGCATAAAAACAAAAGGAAAAATATTAAAAAATGATACTATAAAATAGTTAAACAATTGAAACCTGACAGGACAGACATTCAGCATGATTCCAGGATCATGGTCTGAGTTCATGAACCCGAGGACAAGCTCAAAACCCTATATCAGTATGAGACAAGGTAAAAAGTCCTTTTCATCTATTTTTATTTCCATATTTCAATTCACTATATATTTCCAGAAATATATATTTTTCTTTCTTTGTCTTCTTCTTTATCTCTAAGAATGAGCATATTCCATACATATACAGAGAAGAGTCCTTGCATTATTGAATGTGTTTATGCAATTCAGCATCACTTAACCCTTTTTGCAACCTCTATGGTTTAAACCATGCCAAGAACCCTAGCATGCATACTATTTTCTTGCATTCACTTAAAACAGCTGGTTAGCACACAAATAATACAACTATATATATATATTCTTTCATGAAAGTATATACAACTAATAATATGTAGGAGTTATTACTTAATGACCAAAACAAGCAAATATATTTGCTTTTGGGTTGTGTGAAATATAATATCTTATGCTTGAAGTAAATAAATAACAACTTATAAGTTTATATTTTTAGAGTGAAATTACAATATAGTATTTTATTTATTTTGGAGTTGCAGTGAATACCTTATTTTGGCCCCCAAACACTAGCTTCCTATTGGTGTACTATAAATTGCAAACTTATAAAATTTTAAATAATACAAGTGAATAAAAATTATATTAACTATTTATCCAACTAACTTAAACACTTTTTTACTTTTTTTTATAAATAAATTATTTTTCTTTACGAATTTCAATCATATTTATAATTTTAAAATTATTGCACATATTTTATTTTAGTTTAAAATATTTTTTTCTCTAATGTTTATTTAAAATTTCAATTCAGAGAATTTTTTTAATCTGATCTTTATATCTCCTTTGACCTCAATAGTCTTTGATATTAAGTTACTAATTTTAGTAAGGGATAAAAATAATCTGCTATTGTTGTTATACAGCTATGATAAATTATCTTTTGATGTTTGTGAGTACCAATCGAAACTAAAAAAGCTCCAAATAAATATATAGGATGAAATAATATTTGAATTTATATTTTATCATTAACATTAACACTTTATTACATAAAAGTTTGAAAATTATTATTTTTCTTTTAATCTAGACAATATTTTATTATAGAATAATTATTATAAGTGTAATAAATTAGTTTGTATACTCACATAATGTTATTCTGAGGTAGGTATTACCAAAGTCTCATATGGAATAATATGAAGAAGCGAAGAGGAGAAAACTACTATAAAATAAAGAGTGAGTTTAAATATTCTCACCACAACTCAATAAGTCTCTTGGGTGTATAGGAAACTTAGATAGATTTTGTCAAAAAAAATTACATGTTAAGTAATTAAATATTATGTTGAGTATTTGTGGATATAGGTATTGAGTTGTCAAACCATGTTAAAATTTTGTATTCTTTATTTGTGTTCATATTTGTAGGTGTACTTTCAGTGAATTGATTATTTCATATTGTGTGATTCCCAACAATAATATCAGAGCATGGTTCTAATCAAAGGAGAAAGAAGAGCAACTTGACATGAGCAGAGTAGTGCCCTAAACCCTAAACACATAATATGTTTTTGTTTTCTTTTCTATATTTTTTATCCTAAAATGTTTAAAAATTAATAAAAAATATAGTTTTTTCTTCATTTTCTTTTCTTACTATGTAGTTATTATTATTTTTATTAATTTTATAATAGTTATTATTATTATTATTATTATTAATTTTTAATAGATATTATTATTATTATTATCACTATTATTAGTTTTAAAATAGTTATTAACATTTTATTTTCATTCTTATCTATCATTGTTATTATTTTTTTATAAATGTTATATGATCTCAACTATAATTACTAGATTTACTATAACATTAATTTTCTCATAAAATGCTCTACCACTTTAATTATTGTTGTTTAAAGAAAAAAAAAAGTTTTTACATCACAAAGATTACATAAAGTAGGAATTATTATCAAAAGAAATAAAATGACATTCTTATAAATAAAATTTCATTTTCTACTTCAGATGTTCAAGCAATATATTGATTTATGGGGACAATCAATATAATCGATGTAATATCATATTAATATTATATTCGTTATTGTTGGCTGAAGGGGACTGAAATGAAAGACTTTATTTCCTGACCTACATTGCATTTCAAGTTTACTTAATACAGGTAATTAAAATACTAATGAATGGTAATATAAGGTAAGAATTTAGCTTTTTAAACGTTTATAGAACTATTTTTCCTCGATTGCACTGTTTATGCTATGCTTGATCCATTTTCAACAATTCCATGGAATCAATTTTCTAATATTTCAATTAGTTTTAACAAAAATGTATTGTCCTTTGATTCTCCTACTGGTGGCCAGAGAACTAGTAATGTATTAGGTAGATGTTATGAAGGAAATGTACTTGTAGATGTGAATTAACTCTTCATACTAATTTTGTTTGTTTTAGTAACAAGGATTTGGTTTATGAATTGTGATTTTTGACATTTTTGTGTACAATCTCACTTTGTTATTGAAAATGCATATGCTTATTATATTGGTTCAAAAGATTTCATGAGTACAAGCATAGAAAATTCTACATTGCTAGATAAAGTTATGCAGATGATTCCATGTTTGATGTTTAAGTTTCCTTACTATGAATTTTTGTACCACATTTGAATATTGGTGGATCCATGGTTTGGTTTTAACTATGCAAGAGAGGAACATTGATTTGATCCATATAGCGTTTATACACACTCTAGTAACAATACAACCTCACTCAATCCATATACCGTTTTTATTTTATTTTTTATGAATTTTATCATGTTAAATTATTTTTAATTTTTTTGTAATTTTTAATTTAATGTAAACTTTTTATACTAATATCTTAATTAATATTTTATTTGATTGTTAGGATAAATATATTTTTAAAAGAAATATTCTTATAATTCAGAATCTTAAATAAGATTTTAAATTTAAATTTTAAGTTATGTTGATATATTTTAATATAAAAGTTTAATAAAACCACTTAATCTTTAATTTAGGGTTTAGGATCTATATTTTTCTATACTCACATTCATTTAATCCATTTTAATCAAGTTGGATTGAGATATAAGCATTTTAAAATTTCTAATTTTCAATTTCGTTTAGATGTTTAAATTTTTTTCTTAAAAATAAGTCATACAATTATTCATAATAGAAGTAAATAAAAAGTTATAGCAATAAATTAAATGTTAAAAATGGAACAAATAGTTAAATTGTAGTCACACCGTTGGATCTCGAATTTAACATAAATAATTGATAACTTAATATGTAAAAAATAATTAAGTTTAATGTATTTGGATTTTTTTTAAATAAAAAGAAAATAATTAATATATTAAAGAATGATGGGTAGAAAATGACTATTTGAGCAAAAGTTAATGGATTTTCTATATTAATTACAATTTATATTTGTAAAGTGTAAGTTTCTATTGTAAAAAAATTTATATTGAGTTTTCATAACTTGTTGGTTAAACAATTTTTACTTATTGTTTATGTGAATTATCTACAATTAATAATATTAAGTCATATTTAATTTAAAATTTAATATTTATTATTTCTATAAATCATTAATAAGTTTAATTTAATTTAAAATTTAATACTTTTCTATTAATTATTATTAAATTTAATTTAATTTAGAATTTATTTATTTTAATTTTATTGATTATTTATTATTTAATAAATTAAATAATTATTATTATATAAATAAATATTAAAAAATCTCAATATATTTTTTCGTGTTTATATTTATGTTTAACTTTTAAGATTTACAAGATGAGTACACTATATAAAAATTAAACAGCTTGTTTAAAAATAGTGAGTTTACAAGGACAGTAACCTAAATCCTATACCGTCCGTCTATCTAGTCTGATGATAAATTTTCGTACTTTTTTTAATGTTTTACTGACAGTGAAGAAACATGGATGCTCAAACAACTAGCCTAATTAGTGTTTTGGCAATTTAATGTCATCTTAGTTCTAAAAACTTTTGAAAATATGATTCCCTGATGATAGTACATGATTGGGTTAATCAATAATACACAGGTTAGTAGTTAATTTGTAATAATAATTAGATTTAATTGACAAAATTAATTTCAATATCTCTTGTTTGTTTATTGTTATTTCTTTAATTTTAATGCGTACAATTACCAAAAGTAAAGTTTTAGTTTCACCAAAATGAAATTAAATCACTTCATAGTCAATTATATTTGAATGCTCGTAAGCCGAAATAAATGCCCTCATCATCATAGTTTTACCAACTTTCTCTCAAATTTGAGATAAAGGTAATTTTGTTTTGAAAAATAAAATATTTCTATTTTCATTTTTGAGGAATCATATATTGCCACATTTCTTGCTTGATACAAGGTTGTGCTTGGTAGATGACAACGACCATAAGTTTGAAGTTCTGGATTTTAATAGATTGAAGGTGGTTGAAAAATTATGAAAGAAAAATTAGGAGGAGTAACAGAGTCTGAATTTTGTTTGGAGGATTTAAAATAATTAATATTTTTAATTTTCTAACTATATTAATTATTTTTATATTGAAATATCATTACTTCATTAATAATATTTTTAGTTTTATTTTTAACTTTTTATCAAGTTAAAAAAAAGTAGAATTTACCTATAATTATTATTTTTATAAAAGCAGTCTGCCACAAAATGGTTTTATAAAATTAATTCATTTAATATTCTTTTAAATTATGGTATTGTACTAGTATGCATTATTTATTTTCGGAATGACTAATATTGTATTGGCTTTAGTTTTGTTTTAATTGTCTAAATAAGCATATGATTGAACTATTTAGAACTCCTCTTTCAGGCTCTGCTCTTTCACAATATATGGAAAAAAAAAGGAGAGAGAAAGCCACACGCTAAGATATATGACTTTTAGAGAAACTCATTTTACGTTTGAAATTATGTAATTGAAAATGGTGACTATATCGGTATATTTGGCTAATATAATTACTTGTAATTTCTAGCTGAGTTTGTATTTTTTTGATAATTTCATAATGTAGGTATTTTTATATTTAGTTTGAACAACTAATGAATTAAGTACTTTTTACATATATATAATTTCTTTATGTTATATGCAATGTTAAATTAAATTTATTAAATTTAAAATATAATATTTTTTATTTTTATTAATTATTTTTAAACTCAATTTAATTTAAATTTAATTTAATTTATTTTTATTTATTATATATTATTTAATGAATTAAATAAATTGTTATTATGCAAATGAATATTAAAAAATTATGATATAAAACATTCTTTTCATCGAGAACAAGACTTTTACATATGACTATAAAGTGATGATAATCTATATCTATATCTATATACAAACAAAGCTCATTCAAATGGAATTATTTAATATATGTCAACAACATGAAATTTTATAGAAGAAAATCAAAATTAAAATAAACAATTTTTAACTACAAATAGAGAAATAAATATGTGTCAACTCCACATCGATTCCATCCTTTCACCTTCTCACTTTTTTCCCTCTCATATGCTCCATATACAAACAAAGCTCATTTAAATGGAATTATTTAACACATGTCAGCACATGAAATTTTATAAAAGAAAATCAAAATTAAAATAAACAATTTTTAACTACAAATATAAATAAATGTGTCAGCTCTACACAAAGACACATCCTTCCACCCTTTCACCCACTTTTCTCTCCCTGAAAAAATTTTCAATTCTCACCCTCAACTGTCTCTTCGTTCAGTCTTCCCTCACACACTACTATTCTTACTATTCTTCTCATATGTATTACCACTCTTCTGTCCATGTCGTTGTCCATCACAATCAATTTGCTGCAAATTTTGACCTAATAATAGTCATTTTTGACCGATTAATATTTTTAGGGTTTCATATTTTGGGAATATTTCGTTGAGTAAAACTTTTTGAAATGATGATGAATAGTTGTTTTTTGACTAGTTAAACTTTCTAGGGTTTCCTCTTTTGAGTATTTTTTTTGTTCAATCAAAGTACAACTTTTTGAAAGATCGTGTAAGGTTTCGTTCTTAGTCTGTTATATGGCCTATGCATTTGTTTTGTTCACATGTTAATCTTTCCATGGTTTCCTCTTTTGGGTGGTTAATAGTTATTCGATTGTTTTTATGTTTCGTGATTTTAAAGAAAGTTTGATTGGTAACCATAGAGCGAAAAATTTTTGGTTCATAAGTTTTTCTTTTGTGTTTTACTGAAACTGGAAATATCCATTTGAAATAGGAAAATGTGTTTTTTTTTATGTTCTCTTAACCTTTGATTTATTTCTCTTTATGTTGTCTTAAGCTTTGATTTATGTAGTTGGAATTGACTTGGAGACGACTTCTTTTGTAGGTTTTTGTTGAAAGTGGTGTTCTTTTTTTCAATTTTCGAACTTCAAATTCCCGATCATTTCCCATGCTTTACCTTCAATGTTGCATATATAACTCACATAACCTATTTCTTTTGGTTTCCATGTCATTCGTTACTTTCATTAGTTTCATTGGACATATTTTATTAGCCATTTTTTCAGCAAGCATGGACGCATCAAAGAAATATGATGTCATTGCTAATGTCAATCCTAAAAGGGATCATTGGCAAATAATGGTTAGGGTCATACATGTTTGGTTTTGTTTCCAATCTCATTAGAACAAAGTGTCTGTTTTATTTGGATATGGCTTTTCAAGACAAAGAGGTTCACCATTTACTCCATTTGTTAGTTTTTATTTCACTTTTTTAATTATCGATTATTGATGAATTGTTTTGTTCATACAGGGGTGCAAAATACATGCACTTGTGCTCTGAACTTTAATTTATAAATTTCAAAATGATATTCATGAGAAAAGTGTGTATTGCATTAATAACTTTAGTCTTGCATCAAACACTGGTTCTAAAACCACTCTCCATCCATACAAAATTAATTTTCAGTTTGGAACAAAGCTTTCTTTAATGGATGACAATGTTATTCCATTAATTAAGTACCAACTAATCTCAATAGCAAATATCACTTCTGATGGTTTTGACTGTGACTTTTTGGTTAGTGAGTTAAACAAACATTTTTGAAGTACTTAATGCATTATACATGTATTAGTTAGAAATCTTACCAACTCTTCCAAATGCAGATATTATTGGAGTGCTAATAGGTGTGGGTATTGAGAGAGAGCTGCAAAAGAGAATGACAAAGTAACAAAGTTAAACACAATTTGTTTAGAGGCTAATGGATATTTCTTTCCAGGCTTTTTCACTTCATTATATTTATATGTAATATGTAATATATATATATATATATATGTATTTGTATATTTGTATGTGATTTTGGATTTTGGATAATGATTCGTGACTATAGTTTCAAGGTTGAATGTACTTTATTCATACCATATGTTGATGAGTTGAATGCACTTCTTACCTCTGAAGAAGTTCAACTAGTTGTTGTTGTCTTTCAGTTTAGGAAGGTATTTTAGAGTAAAGACGGTTGTTGATTCATTTTATTTTTTTGTTTATGTCATATTATTTAGAGTAATTCTATTTTCTTTGTTTTAACTGGATATCTAGATAAGGTATATGTTCAAAATTGTATTGATTGTACGAGGATATTCAATGATCAATGTGAACAAGCAATGGATCTTAACAAAAGGTAAATTAACAAATAATTTATTTGCTTCTAATGTTTGTTAAATTTTTCTAATGTTTGTCTAAAAGGTTTTATGTTTTAAATCAATGTAGGATGTCTGAATCTTTGGAGTCACCACAATGTCTAAGCTAGTTGGCAGACTCTTTTAGACATTCTACTATAGAAGACGACTTCTTGCACATAAAACCGAGAAATATGATTCAAGGTTTGAAAAATTGTAAAGAGGTATGAGTTGCACATGACATACTTATATGTGTTTCTTACTTATTTAACTATGCTTGAGGAGGTCTATTGATGTTCCTTTTTTTTAATTCCAGGATATGGCTTTTGTCGTTATATGCACAATAAAACAAATTCACATTTGATGATGATGATTGATGTTATACTACTTGAATTTACGCTAAAGCAGTTTACCCATATTTAAAAAAAAATGGTGAAAGATGTAACAAACACGTAATGAAAGCTATGCCCAGGTATTTATTTGTGTTTGGATAATGCATAACCTGAAGAATGATGTTTATTATTTGTTATATTTTAGGTATAAGGTAAATGTTCGTGTCATAGATGAAACTGATTCAACTATCTTTGATAGAGATGCGACTTCATTGTTTGAAAAACATGTGCAGATATGTTTGAAATGCATGAAAAGGTGAAGTACAAAATTTGTATTCCTCATTATATTGCTAATTTGAATGATGTTCAATCATTTTAAGCAAAGTAGACACTTGCAAAATTACCAAAAGAGTTTGAAGATTTGATTAACAAAGTTTTTTGTTCAAGGTAGAATCTAAAAGTAATCATACATTCAAAACTAAACAAATCATACTCTAACTAATTTTTTTAAATTGATCAAAATGTGCATGGAAATGTTGTTGGACACAGATGGAAAAAAGACGGAAATGAATATCATATATATTGAGGCTAACGAGTAATATTTCTAATCTTCATTTACTTTGATGACATTATACTAGATTCATATTAAATTCCAGACCAATCTTCTAGGCTGGGCTGATTTGTTCTGTTAGAATAATTTCGACATGTTTTAGCATAAGAGAATGTGTTGTTATTTGTGTGGACAGATGAATAATTGTGCAAACTGGTTGTGGTTTGAGCATTTGATAAATTATTTAGATTGATAAGATTGGGATTGAACATATTAAAAGATAAAATAATACAGAGAAAAGGATGGTACAATCCTTCTCTATAATGTTAGATGCTGTAATGTATTTAGGTCAATTGTCGAGACATATTGATCATGTTGAATTCGAAAAGAAAGACAATTTCAAGTTTGTGATTATAGATAAGACCTACTTTTACATATTTAATATCACATAAATTTGCAGAATGAATTAATAGAATGAAAATAGAAGCTATAGATTTGTCCACCATCTTTTTCAAAGGGTACTTATAGAATAAGTCCTTGGATTTTGTCCTATTACTTAAAATGAAAACTGAATTTCAAGTGTCATAGGTTCTAGACAATGCTTTGTTAGGATTTCAAGTGTGAGAGTGAGAGTAAAGTCCCACATTGAATAGAAATGATAAAGTTGAGTTGTATATAAGCAAAGAAAAGACCCATAGACATTGAGCCTTAAGGTTTTATGTTGAAAGTGGATATATATTTGTACTTAAAGATGCAATACTTAAAGATGCAAAATGTTTTTAATATTATTGTATGCTTTTTTCATTCTTTTTTGAGTATTGTCTTCTTTTAAAATCTAAAGAGTAATTTTTTTATATTATTTTTAGGATTTGGTAACCAAGTTTTCAAATGCATCATATAATTTCGAATTACAGCAAACTTGAACATTGACATTGTTTCAACTAAAACAATAATGTAGTGGACATCCAAAGAAGATGATATGACCTTGAAAACAATGTTATGTGTAATTTTATGCTTTAATGTCTTGTTAACGGATTAAAATGTGTTAATATATTTATCATAACTTTATATTTGTATTATGAGATGAATGTTCTTTTTAATATTTAAAATAATTGTATTATTTATTAATAACTTGTAGAGACTCATAATTTTTTTATTTAAAATAAACTATATAAAAAAATTAACTTAATTTATAAAAAAATTTAATCTATATTCTTATGGGTTTTTCATAATATAATCTATACCAACTATATATTTTCTAAAAAGAATTTCAAGATAAAAAATATATCTAATTTAATATATATATATATAAGATATTAATTTTTTTAATATTTATTATACAATTAAATTTTTATTGAATTGTATTTAAAACAAAATGTTATATAAATAATATATATAAAAAATTATAATTTATATAATAAAATGATTAAATGATAACAATTTTATTTAAATTTAATTTATATTTTTTATTATAATATTTATGATTTTATATGTTTATTAAATGTTATTATATGAATCCTAAATAACTTTATAAAATTATAAAGTAATGTTTTAACTTAAGTTATAAAAAAAAATTACTTATAATACATAAATATCAAAATTACTATACATGGCATCGAAGAGAGAAAGAAAACATGATACACAAGAAAGTCCTATACATGGCAGAAATCAAATGGATAAATGACTCGACAAGTAAAGAAGATCCAAGTAAAGAAAAAAAATGGAAGAAGAGATTTATGTGGATAAAGAAGAGTGCAACCATGTTACTAGGAAAGAGTCCAAAGATGAGTAAAGGTGATAATTGCCATTTGATTCAATGAAGCAAGATAAAAAACTCATGAAAGGAAAACCCTTTCTCTCCAAAATTCTCTATAGTGACATATCGTTTCATTTAAAATCATTATGTGATTGGAAAGAGTGGGGATCCTATTTTTCTTAGGGACCATTGAAATCATCAGTGGTCTACACTAAATTAACAAGAATTAATCTCTTGATATTTTTTAGATGTGTTATTTCTCAACATGAACAATTTTTGTCACAATGAACAATGAAGTGGATGTCATGTATACTATTCAAAATGATCATGATAAAAGACAATAGGAAAAGATAGAAATGTCCTAATATATTATTATTATTATTATTATTGTTCTCAAGATTATGATGTATTTCAAGTTTGGCAACGGAAAGAGCGAACCACACAAATATGTGCTCTGCTTGCCTCAACTAACTGTGGGACAGATTTCCAAGGACAGTGTATATGTTAATGTGGCTCCTTGTTCTGTATAGACATCAAGCCCAAATATTGCTAAGTTTAGGAGTTATTTGAGAGGCATAGTTCGATACTATATTTCTATTATCATTCCATCTTAAGATGGGGTTAAAGAAATAGAGAAGAACCTTGTATAAGAAAATATTCAGGTATTTTAACATCCCTTGAACATTGAATAGATTAATAAAGATTTTCAAATATCTCTTGAATGCTAAAAAAGAGTTGTGCTATTTGTGTTCAGTAATCACTTAGCTTTACTTTTACCATGGAATAATCTTTCTTTACCATTTGTTTCTGGTTAGAGAATGTTCCATAGTATACTCTTGATCTGTCAAGAGTTGTTTGTTGCCTTCATATCCTTTTATTCTTGATTGGAGAGTTGATTTGTGATATCTTCTTGTAACAAGTCTATAAGTTGATTATGTTATATCCTTTCCTTGATGTAAGGAAGTTGATTGTTTATTTTATGCTTTCTTGAATATGTTTGCTTGTAAGTTTTCTTATAAGGATATTTTTCAAGTTTGTGGAACCAGCTATTCAAGGGTTGAATAGTTGAGACTGGATGTAAGATCAGTTGTGATCTGAACCAATATCAACAATTGTGTAAATTTTTCTTTTTCCCAATCTCTCTTTACTTTTAGCTTTTTCTTTTTGGGTTTTCCATTAACTCTTGTTCATATTAATTCAATTAAGAATTGTAATATGATTTTGCATAAATTTATACAACAAGGTTTTGTAAAGAAAAAGTTTTCAAGAAATTTTGAGAACCAATTCACCCCCTCTTAGTTTAGTTAAGTCATATCTCTTCTTTTTCTAACAAAGATTACGTATAATGACAATTGATCAATTAGCATAGGGAGGATTAACCATCCATGGTGTCCCTTTATAGCTGGACTAGACATAGGTAGTCATTGATGAAACTTGAGATGTACTGCTCAAGTGCATCTACCCAACAAAAAGGATCAACTGGTGGGGGGACTTTAAACATAGTTTTGGCTTGGCCAAGACATTTGGTTAAGTCATTTTGAACAATGCTTATCAATGTTGTACTAATGTTTATCATTTGTTTAGGATTTTTTTCGTCATGATAAACATGTTAGGAGAAAACATGTTATTAATGATAATAAGGAAGAGATGACAAAAGTTGAAGATGATCTCATAACTTAACTTCTGACTATATTACCAAGGTTGAGGAGGATAAACTTGCAAGTACAATGAGACAAGAGAGTTTTTGGAGTTGACACTTATGTTGTTCCTTTATATATTTTCTTAATAGACGCCTCCTCTTTATATATTTCTACTTGATTTGTATTTATGTTGATATTTCATGTAACATAATTAAGTAAAAAAAGTTGTCGTAGAATGTTTCTTTTGCAATATATTAAAGTTTAATTATGTAATGTTTCATATTTATTATACATTGTAATCTCAAATGGCACTCACTACATGTAGAACACCAATTGGGCAAATATTATGAGGTACAGATGAAAGTTGAGTTGGAGAATTTTGGACATCCTAGCAATTGGCAAAGTTTATGGAAGCAAAATATTCATAGATGGATTCTAAATGAGAGATATTCATAGATTGCATAATGCAATTAATAGTCCTTGCCTCCTTATTGGCAATAGAAGGGGGCACATCAACAAAGATTAGTTGCAAATTTGCTTTACCAAATTTAGTTTTTCTTCAAAAAAAATTATATTTCATTATTTTCTCTCATATAAAATGTTAACAAACATTATTTTATAATTTATGTTTTTTAATTTGTGAAAAAATTAAGTATGAAGTTTGGAAGTTCCATATTGAATGAAGATGAACTGAATATAAGAAGATAAGTATACAAATTCATTATTTTCAGATTTAGGTTGAAGGTAATTTCAATTTTTTTATATAAATTGACTCATAATTCATTGAATTTACTAGAATCTTTTAGAATACCAATTTTTTCAGTATGATTAGAAAAACCTAACAATTATTAAAATACTATTTATTATTTAATGATATAGAAGTATGTAATATCATGATAATACTTTGGCTAATCCATGATAACCTTATCTTTTAATGGTTCTTTGACCGTAGATAAACTTTCCATGACTAAGTTACTGGTACATCTAGGGGTGACAAAGCGGGTCAGCCTGTCCTGCTTTGGCCTAACCTGAATTTAGCTCGCCAAAAATGGGTCGGGATAGACCGATTCGCATAAGGAACGCGGGTTAGAATGCTTGACCCGCCTGCATAGTTGGGGGTTTGTGGGCTTGCAGGTCGAACTGCATAAAATTAAAAAAAAATCTAGAATTTCTTTTTATAATTTTTAATCTCAAATTTGAGTATAACGTAGAACCAAAGATTGAATGCAAGTATAACAATTACAAAATAGAACATAAAAACTAATTATTTACTATCTATTACAAGTAATTAAGGAAATACATTATGAAAAAATATATTGAATTAGATCATGAAATAAAATTTAAATTTATACTTTTAAATATATGGTATTCATCAAATAATGAATGAAAATATTTAGTAATTTTTAACACAGACAATACTACACAATAATAAAAATTAAAAAAATAAATAAAAAATATTATACGAGCCGTGGGGCGAGGCGAATTGACCCACACTTTAACCCACGCAGGTTGCGTGCTATGCAGAACGAGTATATGTAGGCTGGCGGGCTAAAATGTCCAGCTCGCCCCACACATTTTGATAGCGGACATTTGTTTATAGTTCTTAAACTATTTGTCAAAATTGTGTTTTGTTTCTGAGACAAACTTCTGACCTATTTCATCTTTATACTTTATAAATCGGTGTAAATGATCTTTGATCACAAATAAAAACATCCTTTAAATAAAAGAAAATGAGAGGGAAGAAAAGGAGAATGAGTGAAAGAAGTTCAGAAGATAAATGCCAGTAAAATAGAAAACTATGAATAAAAAAAATAAAAAAATAAAAAAAATTATAAAAAATCATAATTTATATAAATTTATAAAATATAAGGATGATATAAATCCAAAGTTTATCTTATTAATAAAACATAATTTTAACAAATAGTTTAAAAATTAAAAATATATTTAACTATAATATATATATATATATATTTTTTTTTTGATAATGCTTGGTTTCTTTTGTGATATTTTTTCAAACTTTATTGAACAATTAAAAAATATTTATCCAAACATAATTAAGATTTGATTGAAATAACAGGTAACAAAAGTAGAGTGAAAAAAACACCCTCTCATAAGATAATAAAATAAATTCAATGATACTATATTGTTTTCTTTTAGAATACACATACATATTAAAAAAAAGTACTTATATAATCATCACATTGTATAAAATATATGTGTATTTTATTCTTATGGGGTGCCACAGTAGTGTGAGCAACAGCTATAGACTAATATTTTAAACCCAAAAACAAATATTTATAGCGGCAGGCACGGGTTTGCCATTGATGGGTTATTGTTTTGCCAAATTAAATACACAATAACACCAGAAAACAATGAAACATTCACATGTGATTGGAGCTCCAAGAAGATGCTAGAGAAGCAAGAAAAAAGATGAAGTTGGAGTAATAATATATTCTAAATCCTCAAGTTTAAGAAACTACATATAACTTTCATTAAATATTTGTCCATACAAATTTAAACTTAACTCATTTGAACGTTGATTAAACAATTCTTTTACCTTTTTATTAAGAAAATTATTATTTGTATTAAACTTTAAACTAACGAAAAGGAGGTATGAAAATTAAGTCAGAGAAAAACGCAAAATTAAAAAATATATTTAATTAGAGAAACCGAAGAGAGAGAGAGAGAAACGTTACCGTTTTCGCTCCAAATGAGACAACTTTTCAACTTAATTCGCAGTTTTGCCACTCTCACTCACATCTCTTTCCTTCACTCTCTCACTCTCACTCGCCGCCGGAGCTCCAATTCCGGCTCCACTCTCGCCGGCGACATTTTTCCGCCACCGGATTCACCCACCATGGTTTAACAAACAAAGTTCGCATCTTTCGGAAAACCCAAATCGTTTTCATTCTCATTTTCATTCTTCTCTCTCTCTCAAACATGGATCTTCTTTTTCTTCTTCAGTGCCTTCTCTTCTTCACTTCGCATCACGCAAATGCCGTCAATGCTTCAATTTCTCGCGACGCATTGTCCCTTCTCTCTTTCAAACGCTTCGTCTCTTCCGACCCTTCCAACCTCCTCGCGGGTTGGACCAACCGCACCTCATCTAATCTCTGTCGCTGGAGCTCCGTCGCGTGCGGCGGCGCTGGGATCCCCTCTGGCCGAGTCACTTCCCTCAACGTCACCGGTCTCTGCGGTGGCCAGTTGTCGCCCTCCATCGGTGACTTGTCCGAACTCCGTGTTCTGTCCCTCGCCGGGAACATGTTCTCCGGCGATATTCCTGCCAGTGTAGGGAATCTCCGTTTTCTCGAGGTCCTCGAGCTGCAAGGGAACAACTTTTCAGGGAAAGTCCCGACCCAGATGAGTTTTGCTTTTCTTCAGTCTCTTAAACTTGTTAACCTCTCTGGTAATGCCTTCTCTGGTTCGATTCCGAGCGAGATTATTGGCAGTGGGAGTGTAAAAATCGTTGATTTGTCGAATAATCAGTTTTCTGGTGTGATTCCTCTGAATGGTACTTGTCATTCGTTGAAGCATTTGAAGTTGTCTCGTAACTTTTTGACTGGGGAGATTCCATCCCGAATTGGGAAATGTAGAAACTTGAGGACCCTTTTGGTTGATGGGAACATCTTGGAAGGCAGAATCCCTTCTGAGATTGGCCATATTGCTGAACTGAGAGTTCTTGATGTTTCCAGAAACTCCCTCACTGGAAGGGTCCCCAAGGAGTTGGCTAATTGTGTGAAACTGTCTGTGCTTGTGCTTACTGATTTGTTTGAGGATCGTGATGAGGGAGGATTGGAGGATGGTTTTCGAGGAGAGTTTAATGCCTTTGTTGGGAACATACCTCACCAAGTGTTTCTGCTTTCAAGTCTAAGGGTGTTGTGGGCGCCAAGAGCGAATCTTGGTGGACGGTTGCCTAGTGGCTGGTCGGATTTGTGCTCTCTGAGGGTGCTCAATTTGATGCAGAATTATGTTACCGGTGTCTTGCCTGAGAGTTTGGGGATGTGTAGGAATTTGAGTTTCTTGGATTTGAGTTCTAATAATTTGGTGGGGTATCTGCCTTCATTGCAGCTTCATGTTCCTTGTATGGTGTACTTCAATGTCAGCAGAAATAATATATCGGGCACTCTTAAAGGATTTAGGAAAGAAAGCTGTGGTGTGAGTACCCTACTAGACCCTTTATTCCTAGAATTAGATGGTTTTAGTGATGATGCATACTTTCATTTTCCTGTTTGGAGGTTTCAAAAGAATGCTTTCATTGGATCTGGTTTTGAGGAGAATAACACTATTGTTGTTAGCCACGATTTCAGTTGGAATAGTTTTGTGGGATCCTTGCCTTTGTTCTCTCTTGGAGATAGTCTTTTTAGTTCTAATCGTAAAGTCTCCTATGCACTGTCTCTCAATAATAATAGGTTCAATGGAACCCCGCCGTACCAGTTAGTTTCAAACTGTAACGACCTCAAGACATTGTCAGTTAACTTAAGTGTGAACCAACTATCGGGTGGGAATTTCCAAACATCGGTTTTGGAGTGCCTGAAGTTGACAGATTTTGAAGCAGCATACAACCAGATTGATGGGTCAATTGGAGCAGGTATAGGTGACTTGATGATGCTTCAGAATCTTGATTTAAGTGGGAATAAACTATCTGGATCACTGCCTAACCAGTTGGGAAACCTACAAAACATGAAATGGATGCATCTGGGAGGAAACAATCTAGCAGGGGAAATTCCTTCCCAACTTGGCCAATTGACTTCCCTTGCTGTTTTGAATTTGTCTCACAATGCTCTAGTTGGAATAATTCCTGCGAGTTTGTCAAATGCCAAAAGTTTTGAAATTCTGTTGGTGGACCACAACAAACTTTCTGGGGAAATACCTTTAACTTTTTCTACTCTTTCCAATCTCGTGCAGCTGGATGTTTCTTTTAACAATCTTTCTGGTCATATTCCTCGTCTTCAACACCCAAGTGACTGTGATTCCTATAAAGGAAATGCACACCTGCATCCTTGCCCTGATCCATATTCTGACTCACCTGCTTCTCTTCCAGTCCCCCTTGAAATCCAGCATCATACTCTTAGAGGGAGAAAATTAAGGACATTGGTTATTGTTGTGGTGGTGACTTCTACTTCTGCGGTGCTCTTCACGCTTCTGGGAATAGTATTGCTAATCTTTTCTGGAAGGAGTAAATTTGGTCGGCTTAGCAGTATAAGAAGGAGACAGGTAGTGACCTTTCAAGATGTTCCAACTGAATTGAGTTATGACAGTGTGGCCACAGCTACTGGAAACTTCAGCATCCGGCATCTAATTGGCACAGGCGGCTTTGGGTCAACATACAAGGCAGAACTGTCCCCAGGTTTTCTTGTTGCCATAAAGAGGTTGTCCATAGGTAGATTTCAAGGCATTCAACAGTTTGAAACGGAAATAAGGACACTAGGAAGAATTCGACACAAGAATCTTGTGACTCTTATTGGCTATTATGTTGGGAAGTCTGAAATGTTCTTAATTTACAACTACCTTTCTGGTGGGAATCTTGAAGCTTTCATACATGACAGGTCAGGGAAAAATGTTCAGTGGCCAGTTATTTACAAAATAGCAAAAGACATAGCAGAGGCCCTTGCATTCCTTCACTACTCCTGTGTTCCTCGCATTGTTCACCGGGATATCAAACCTAGCAACATTTTACTTGATGAAGATCATAATGCCTACCTGTCAGATTTTGGCTTGGCACGACTGCTTGAGGTAACTGAGACTCATGCCACCACTGATGTTGCAGGCACATTTGGTTATGTTGCACCAGAATATGCCACCACTTGCAGGGTTTCTGACAAAGCAGATGTCTACAGCTTTGGTGTAGTGTTACTAGAATTGATGTCTGGAAGAAAGTCACTTGATCCATCTTTTTCTGAGTATGGAAATGGATTCAACATTGTACCATGGGCAGAGCTACTAATGACCGAAGGCCGTTGTTCTGAGCTATTTTCATCTACTTTATGGGAAGCAGGGCCTAAGGAAAAATTGTTGGGGCTTTTAAAGCTTGCATTAACATGTACAGAAGAGACTCTTTCTATTCGACCATCAATGAAACTGGTTCTTGAGAAATTGAAATATTTGAAAAGTTGAAATCTTTCTGCATGTCATAATGAACAGCAACGGAATGTTGCTTTTATCAGCTTTAAAATACTTGGCTGAGGTGAGTCATCTAATTCTAATTCTAATTCTAATATAGAACCTACTTCTGCAAATTCTTCCATCATTCTAATGTTTACTTGTGTTTGCATGGGATTATATAGATAAAAAATCGTTCTCTGTGATCCATATACACATGGAACTTCTTGGGAAAGAATACCCATTCATTTTCATTAACCACTCATTATGAATGAGTAAAAATCCTACTACATGACAAACAGTCACATCAAATGTCCTCTAAGCTACTTCTTTTTGTTCTGTTTTTATAATATTAATCACATGCTAATAGTTGTTGTCTTCAACAAGTTTGATCTAAATTTCTCATACTGTTACATTTTTACTTTTGTGCCCCTTCTCTAATGAATCTACACTGCGGACATATCTGATGGTTTTTCTTGGTTATTACAATGCTAAAATCCTAATTCTGATTTCAGTATTTGATAATGGGCTGGTCCATGATACTATCAAAAGTTGAATACAATTTTTAACCGTTCATTGCAGTTATAGGAGAACAAAATTAAATTGTGAATATCTTAATGTACTGATCGTATTAAACTTCAATTATTGATACTTGCAAAATGTTACAGGTTCAGCAACTGCAAGGCTCTTATAATGATCAGTTGTTTATTGCCACTTGGAATCTCGTCATAGTGGCTCACATGAGCTGTTTCTGTTACTACCAAGGCTATAATCATCCTTTCACAGTGGTGCCAGCAGTTTTCACACCGTCCGAAGATGTGTGCAGTAATGGCTAGATAGATGTTTGTGAATACCATCATCTCATCATTTTCATCCCATGAGGCCATATGTGCATGCCATTATGATTTTTTTTAATGGTTTCCTTAGGTGCCATGGCCCCTTTGGAAGATCCAAAGTTATTTAATGGCATAGGGACGAAGCAATTGTCATCATTCTTCGGAGAAATGCCAAAAGTGCAAGTCACTTCTCTGTCAAAATCTACCGAAAGGTGTAAATATATATTGACATAAAACCACCTATTAGGATGCTTTTGATTTTTTGTTCCAACATGTAAATAGAAAGTAGGCAGAAAAACAATTTTCCAACTCAATTGTTTTTTCCTTCACAGGTGCCTGAAGTGAAAAAGATGTTACAACCTTATTCTTTTTAGGGTAAATTATCCATTATCTCCAAATGTGTGACATGTTATTAATTTAGTCCTTCAAAAAATAGATTTTAGTATGTGTAAATAAATGTTCAAATTATGTCTTGTTAAGTTTTATGAGATTAGTTTATGTTGACTTGTAATTTTAAGGAACAGTTGGTATTAAATCAGATTATTTTGTTATTAAGTTATACTATTTAGTGAATAATTCCAATTTTATACATATTCAAGAACTAAAATCATCGCAGTCAAACACATTCGGATAGCATTTTATCAAATCAATAACTACTATGCTTGGAGAATGGAATTGTTTATTGTTCACTCACTCATCTGACCATAGGAACTACTAATTGGAGAATATCTCAATAAGTGGACAAATTTTGATGACTCTCGGATGAATGAATAATCCATATTATGTTATCTATTCAAATGGTGTTAATATTCTATTATGTTGACTCCTGAACATGTAGGACTGCTTGTTATTTTAATGGAAACTGCTGAGGAATATTCTATCTAAGGGAGAATTGATGGCCAAATTTAGCAGTAATTCTGCATATTGTTTATCAGTAATTTCCTCGTTACAGTCTCTGTTCCTTTAGATCATAAAAAAAACACAAGTGAAAAACATGTGGAATCAGTGCAAAACAAATTTGTAAGCTTTATAAATTTCCATATCATAATAACTCTCACAGATATAATATTAAGAGTAATAACTTTAAAATGCAATATTTGAACAAAATCAAGATCATAATCATATCTCTTATCTGTTAAAACTCAGTTAAGAAAATATATTAGTCTCACAATTTAATTTGTGTATAAATCACATCAAATTAGTGTTTAACCGGTGTTACTAGAGAGCATAAATTGAAAATTTATTTTTAATCTGAAAATGAAAGATAAGTATGTGTCCAACAAATGTCATATGAAAACAAACATCTATTATACTTCATAGCATACAAACTATATATAAAAAATTACAATATTTAATAATGACACGATTAAAGATCAAATAACTGTATAATTAATTTATTCTTAACCTTTTGTAACTTTATTCTGTAGCTAAGATTGAGTGTGTACGTGGATTTCCCTTGAAAAGCATGAAACAGTGCTTTTACAAAATCATGAAGCAGAAAGTGCTTTTACAGAAGGAATGAAGATCCTGATGTGATATGTTAAAAGGCTTCACATAATAGTGGTTTAAGTACAAAAAGGACAATACTGTAAGTTACCTTCATTTTGGGAAGAAATCCACCTAAATGTCATGATAAAAAAAGAACTCCAAAAGATTTGTTTCATGGTAATATTGGAGTTACCATAATATGTACCTTAGCTAGCCACAGTTTGAAGGTTAGCTTAGAAAAAAAATCTAATAAATTAAACAAAAGGGGAAATCTAAAAACTACTACAGTAATTTGAAAGACAGATTTAACAGATTTTATATAAATTATTATATTTATTTTACAATTAAGAGTATCTTTTCAACAATTTATAGTTTAAGTTTTTTAGTTGATTTTAAACTTACTAATTTTTCTTTAGAGACAAATATAATATTAAAATTTATAGTAAATAATATAATATTAAGAGAGGAGTTTTGGTAAAATAAACCTTATAGTATTACAGGGTAGGGAAAATGAGAAATTGTATTATAGGCACAAATATAAAAAATAATAATAATAAGTTATTGGTTCAAACTATTTTAAGTAATGCGTGAAAAAAAATACTTTAAGGTAATGTATGAATAACTTTTTTTATAAGAGAAAAATAAATTGTTTATTCATTAGTCAAATTTGTAGAAACTGTCTAATATAACATTTTAATTTTTAATTTTTAATTTTATAGAAACTAATTTCAATTTGTTATTTTTTTTTCAAGAAATCGTTATGCAAACAAGTTTGTTCAAATATGCCATAGGTTAGTGAAGTCATTTCATTCTAGAAAATACTTTTATTTTTAGTTAAAAATAGATTTAAGGTTTATAATATACTTAAATAAATTATAAGTTAATAGAAATAATTTGATAAACACTCTAAGTTATTTACTCACATTAAAATGAGAATATTCATTTTTAAAAATGAGGTTCCAATTGTCATTTCTCTTTTTTAACTCACTATATTCTATCCTTTAAGAAATATATATGCACAAACAACTTATAAGAGTGAAATTGGTTTCTTGAAATTTTAAATTTTTTTAAAAGGATTTAAATAATTATTACTAGAGTGCTACTATCTTCAAATTCGAATTTTAATAAAAAATAAATAAATTAGAGCAATTTTTATTACTTTTTAAACTTATATTGCACCAATAATTTTTAAGTAAAATAGACTTTTTTTATCTTTTTTTTGAAATTTTGTAATCTGTTTTCAATATTTTTTTTCTCAATGTAATATCAATTTTGGTTAAAACTAATGTAGTCTCTTCCATTAAATTAGTGTGAATAGTATTAAAAGAGTGATGATGTTGATGAAGTTAGAGCTGCTTGAATGAGGATTAAAGATTTGATTAAGTCAACTTCCTTGGTGATGAAGTATGAAGACTTTGAAGTCTGTAATTTTGTTTTTCTAAAATGCTATATAAATTTCTCTCCTTAGAAAATTAGATGATTATAATGTTAATCTAGATTTCATGCTGCAAACTTTCTTGGGAATTATTTCGATAATTTGTACATTTTTAATAGATTAAAAGATTGCATTAATATGTTAAAATGCTTTTGAAGTATCAGAATTTGGCTTGAAGTGTTATTTTAGTTAGTTAATACATCAGTTTAATGTGTTAAAATTGCTTAGGATCTTAAATATTTTTTAAGACCAGTTTATTAATCGATTGAGGTTATTTTTCAATAGATTAATTTTTTTTGGCTTAGTTTGTGAAATATTTTGACTAAGTTTTAGTTCATTAAAAATTTGAACCGATCCACACTAAAATTAATAGATTAAGTCTAGTTTTTAATTTGTTAAAACTGTCAATTTTTTTTAAACATCTCTCTTTTAAATAGTTTGATTTGCAAATTTTAAACATATCTTTTACACACTTTTTGCAAAACATCTTGAGAGAGAATATTTCTAAGTAAGAAGAACTAACTCGGCAATCTCCAAGATTTTTATTTATTGATCATTCAATTGTGAATTGAGTGTTTCATAGGAGATCACCCTTTGAATATGAAATTGTGAAAAGGCTGGAATGTTTCCAAAGTGATCTCATTCCTTGATTTCTTGTTTGTGTGCGTTACTAGATTAGAGTTATCCAGTGGATTTGCGATAGGATTCTGTAGAGGTTGGAATCAAGTCTTGTAGGGTTCAAGACTTGTGTTCTTGGTATATTCTTCAGCATCACTAGGGTTGTAATTTCTTTTGAGGATTGTTGTGTTTAGTGGTAGCCAAATATGTGACTAGGTAATTAGATGTAGCTCTTCAAAAAGAGTGAACCAGTATAAAAATCATTTGAGCATATTTGTTATTTTCTGTTCTTCACTCTATCAAGAATTGGTTTTATAAATTGTATCTTGGTTTTCTTAATCAAGGGAGAAAATGAAATTTTAGCAAACTAAATCGTGTTTTTAACAAACTAATTTTTTGAAAGATCTATTTAACCCCCTCTAAATCTTGTTTTTGCATAATATCAGATGTGACACATGACAAGACACGTGTTAGATGCACATGACATGTGTCAAAATATTTTCTCCTTTTCTCTTTCCTCTCTCTCTGACATGTGTCATGTGCATCTGACATGTGTCCTATTATATGTCACGTCATCACTCTTTTACACCACCTACACCAATTTAATAGAAGGAAAGGAACTACATTGATCGATTTTAACCAAAATTGGAACTACATTGAGAAAAATAATAATAGTGAAAACACATTGTAAATACCTACGAAAAATTGGGGCAAAAAATCTATTTTACCTAATTTTTTAAATCCTATTCCTTTAATTTTTAAGAAGTCTTATTATATTTAGAATATTATTCTCATAATTGCACAATTATTTTCAGACTTAAATAAATTAAATGTCATTTGAATGGTTTTTATACTAATTTAACTTTTAAAAAAATACATGATAAAATTGATTTTAATTTAAGTAGTTAAATAATTGAACATAACAAATTCCGCCCTTGTGGATATGTAGGAGTTAAAGGGCTATTTGCTAGCAATACTAATGAAATAAATTGATCCGGGGTAATTATTGGAAACATAGGCAGTTAAGAAATTATAGCTATTAAAATTGTCATATAGGTCTATTAAAGCATTAAAAATCCTTTGAAACAATTAGAAAAGTTGCACAAGTACAATACTAACTATAACAAAGATTTAGGAGATTTAACTAAAGCATGCAATTAATAAAAAAGAAATTGGCTTCTCTCCACTTCATATTGTGCATCTCCTTTATTTTTAAATAATACTGTTTTTATTAAAATATTTTAAAATATTACATGTCTTTTATTTCTCTAATCAAAGAAAGGAAAAGAGGTACATAAGACCAAAATCAAAGAAAAAAATAATATTCCAATAAAAGCAAGAACACAAATTTAAAGAAAAGTACAATTAATTTACATAAACGTAAACTTTCTCTTAGTATACAAAACCAATATATGAAAATAGACAATGTGCATAATGGAGGAAAATAAATCATTATTATCCAAAGTCACATGTCAGTGTCTTAATAGGGAATATTTTAAAGAATATATAGTGAGTAGATATCTTCTCATTTATAAAGTTCTTATATATATGTAATGAATATTAACCAATTATGAGCTAAAATATTAAGTATCTTGATTAGCATACTAATTTGTGTTAGATTGATAATAATACTAATCAAAGGTAAGAATGACATAAGTTCATTCTCAAGTCCATATAGGTAAGGAATCATTAAAAAGTATAAATAGTTTATAATTCTAAAAGAAATGAAGACTTGAAAAAGAAAAGTGAATGGTCATAAGAAAAAGTTTAAAAGTTTATCCAAGTTGATTTTATCTAGGAAGTGCACTACACTACATGACTGGTATATGTGGAACTAATAAAAAAGAAAGTAGAATGTAGCATATGTGCAAGTATTTCTCTTACCTCGATAAAGTATGCCCAAGAGGCTTTTACCCCTTAGCAAGCATAGATAGATTCATTAATGGAGTCGTTGAACTTAAAATACTTAACTTTCTTGACACATACTATGGTTACAATTAGATCCTCATGCATTCACATGACAAATAGAAAATAATAGTCATCATCAAAACACCTATTTATTGTTACAAAGTCATGCCTTTCAACCTGAAAAACAAGGCCACATCCAACATCTTACAGATAAAATCTCCTGACAACAAAGAGGAAAATGTGTGGAAATTTATGTGGATGACATGGTCGCCAAGTCGGATTCTATTAAGCAACACATCACTAATTTTCTCCAAGATTCACAAATAGAACATTTGATTAATCCTCAAAAAACATGACTTTTAGGTTGTGGGTGAAAAACTTTTGGGATTCATGTTAACACACCAAGATATAGAGGTAAACTCGACAAATCTCAAGTGTTCATCAACATGTGAAGTCCAAAAAATCTTAAGAAAGTATAATGGCTAGTCGAACGACTTACATTTCCATCACGTTTCCTACCCAAGCTAGCCAAATAGACAAAATTGATCATACAACTAATGAAGAAGTCAAATGTCTTCAAGTGTGGAAAAGATTGTGAAGAAGTTTTCTCCATGATGAAGAATTTTCTTGCTTCCACATATCATCTACAAGCCTATCCCCATATTACCCCACTCTTTATGTACCATAGTCTTAAAAGAAGCCCACCCTTGTTGAAGAAGTTCAAAAGGAGTAGAAGCCCATCTACTCTATTAGTAGAGTTTTGAAAAGCCTTAAAATTTGTTATCATTTCATTGAGAATATGTCCTTCACTTTAGTCACTATGGCTCAACAATTATGTTCATGATTCCAAAGTCAACATGTCATTGTATGGATGAAATGTTCGATAGTTAAGGTTTTGCTGAAACTAAAACTAGTCAAAAGAATGATCGCATGGTTAGTGGAACTATAAAAAATTAGAATCATATATTGACTAAGGGCCTAATTAAATCACAAAGTCTAGCCAACTTCATTAATGAACTACCCTCCAAAAGAATACGCCTGATGGACCTTGCACGTTGAAAAATCTTCAAACAAGAAGGCCAGTGAATCTAGTATAGTCCTAAAAGGACCAATAGCCTTGGTGATTGATCAGTTCCTCCATTTCAAATTCAAGACCTCAAATAATCAAGTTAAGTATGAAGCATTGATTGTTAGATTAATTTAGCCAAGGTCACGGTAGTAAAGAAGGTCTGGTATCAGAGTGATTCTACATTGATAATTGACCACATAAGATACCAATTCGAAGTCAAAGACCCCTTGCTTCTTAGATACTATCATTAGGTAACCAACCTTATGGCCAACTTCGAAGAAGAAAAGAGCATACACCTAAAGGAGGTGTGATGCAACCAATTATCGAAATTGGAAAGTACCAAAAGAAAAAGGGTGGCATGAGATAGTCATTTAGTGATAATGAGACACTCGATGATTAATATGAATGAATGCCTAGCCACATATAGAAATCAAGGTTGTTTTATGCAACCCTTTAAAGCATATCCAAGTGGACGAGTATTGGAGCAAGAAACAAATGACTAGACAATTGCAAAAGGGGCCTTTTGCTTCACACTAGTAAGGGATGATTGATTTTCAATTATCGTTATTGAAATCAAAGACTCTAAATTTCGTTAAATTTTGAAATATAAAGCACAACTCAAGTTGATTCTTAAAATACACATTTATATAATATTCAATGTTTATTGTTCTTCCTATACAATTTAATTTTTTTTTCATAAAAAACACAATTGAAACTTAATTAGAAAAAAAATTGAGGAAAATCAAAGGTCAATCCATAGATTCAAGATTCAAACAATTCTTCTTATCGTAGTTTTCTAACTCAGATCCAACTTTGAACAATTAAATGATTTAATTAATAGATTAAATTAGTTATACAAATCAAATCAAAGTATCATTCAATCTAATCTATATCTAATTATCAAATCAAGATTCAATTGATTCCTAATTTGAATCCTAAATTCTAAAACACAAATTAATATCACAAAGAGAAAATATGAAATTAAAGAGAAGAGAAACAAACTTGAAATGTTAAACGATCGATGCAAAACTCAATTCGAAGCTTTTGATTTTGATTCCATGAATTGTTCTTCAAGAATCAGTCCTCCATGAAAGAAGAATGAAGAATACAAAGTAAACGGATAAACAAAAGGGCAATTCTAGAAATTGAGAGAAAATGAGAACAAAAGACTCCTAAAATTGTAAAACTAAACAAATGATTTATTTTCCTTTCGTTTAGACACAATTAGTCTATTTATATGCTGACTAATTTGAACTAAACATGAGATTAAATTGGTATTTAATTAGGTTCATAAGCCCAATTACAAAAGTGCAAGGAAAAACAGGAAAGTGAAATTTGTATGAGTTTCATTACAAAAAATAAGCAAATCTACCTCGATTTCTAAAAATCGTAGAAAAAAATGAGAGAACTCCAAATTCAGAAAATGATATATCATTTTGGAGCCTTCAAAATATAGAATCCAAGGCACTTGGAATCACCCAAAATAATATTTAAAGAAAAAGTTATGGTGAAAATAGTAAGCAAATGTTAGATTAGCTCAAAATACAACATTTAAAATAAGTATGTACAATAAATCCAATTTATTACTATTAATAGAAATGACTTACAAATTGAAAATAAAACATCTTAAAATTGTTTTCAATGTATAATAAAGTTATAAATGTGTGTGATAAATATATGTTATCAACGACCTATTAAGAGTGAGTTTTCTACACTCTTACTGAAATGTATCTCTTAATCATAACATGAATGAACTCCATCACAGGATGTGTGAATTTCCCTCCTTGGACATGGTAGGATCCATCAACTCAAGAAGAATTTAATGCATTTCAACCTCCATATATGGTAAGGAAAGGTTTTGACCAAGCAAATGAAGAAATACAAACAAGGTAAATTTGAAAACACAAAATGAATTAAGGAAGAAAGATGGAAAGAACATGCAACCTTTAGTTGAAGAACCCACTGAAAATAATTTCATGCTCTAAAGACACTCAAAATTTGCACAAAGTTGTTTCAATCTCAAGTGTGTTCTGTACAAATGGAGAAATCTTATTTATAGAGTGGAAGTTTGGCTACTCTTACACAAATGGGTTTAAAGAAAAGTAAAGCTTTCAAGTGCCTTTCTAATTCTCTTAGACACCTATTTTGATGTTGACATGTGGAGGAAGTTACAATATTCACAAGACGAGGTAGTTAGGTTCATGCATGTACTTAACTACCTTAATCATGAATAACCATTAGTTAGTTAATTATATGCTTGTGTCTTTCTACTTCTTTACTCTAATTGACCATCAAAGCTTGCCTTTTCTAGAACTTTCTATAATCTATTAAAAATTTTCAAATTACATTGTTTTCTAATTTTTTCTTCAAGTCTTCTTGGCCTTTCCCTTGTAAATCTTCTTGTGATATTTTTTTTAACTTTTCACCTTGGTCATTTTCCCTTTAGGGAATGGGCATAGTCAAACCTTTCTAACCTAAAATAGCCCAATGCAAAATCGTCCTTGTTGTTGTAAACTACTTTACCAAATGAATCAATATCAAACCCTTGGCAAAATGATGGTACATCAAGTCCAAAACTTTGTGTGGGAAAACATGTTGATGTGAGGTCCTACATAGTATTATCATAGACAACGGTAGTAACTCAAAGACAGAGAGAACTTGGAATATTTTATAGCAGCCTCGAGGTTCAACATGTAACTAGTTTAGTCGAACAATTCCAAATGAATGGGCAAGTCGAAGTTGAAAACAAAATCACTCTGGTAGAGCTGAAAAAATGTTTAGGGTGACAAAGGGAAAATGGATGGAGGAGCTACTTGGAGCACATTACCACTATACCTCCAAAGGGGAACAAACACCATTATACAATTGAAATAAGGGAACCAACTTTACATTGAGGCCTTTTCAACTTGACTTTAAACGAAGAATGCCTAAGGTAGAATCAAACCTCATGGAAAAATTACAACATATAGAGAAAATTTAAGAAGCATGCAAGCAAAGAATAGATTAACGATACAACTTAAAGTTAAAGTAAGAACTTTCCCTTTAGGTGATTTGTTATGGCGATGAAGAGTGGAACACACTAGGATGAGATCGAAGGCAAGTTCTCATCAAATTAGGAAGGACCATTTTTTATTAATTAGAGCTTCAACAATATCACATATCGGCTAGAGCACCTAAACAGGGAAGCCTCCCAAAAACATGGAACTTAAGCCACCTTAAATTTTATTTCAGCTGACATATTCTAAATAGTATCTAATATATCTTGCCACTATGCTTTTTTTCTTAAGAAGAATTTTGGCAAAGGGAGTTTTAACGAGGCACATTTGATAATATAATATATTACTTTAAAAGAAGTTTACTTTCATTAAAAATGAAAGATAAATGATCCCATCTTAGCCTAAGATGTTGCAGTACAAGTGATCCCTCCTAAGGTGAATTGAAAATGAAGTAATATTGGCCTAGAGTGTTTCACTATGAATGATCCCTCCATAAATAAATTAAAAACGAAGTCATCTCAACCTTGGGCATTTCACTACAAGTTACTCCTCCCAATATTATTTAAAAATTAAGTCACCTCAACCTATGATGTTTCACTAAAAGTGATCCCTCCCAAGATGAATTCAGTAATGAAGTCATCTCGAATTAGAATGTTTCATTACAAGTAATCCATCAATGATAATAAAGACATACTTAGGAATATTTTAATGTAAACCCTCCTAAGGTAAGTAAAAAAAAAAATTATGACCTACTCAAGCGAAATAGTACTTTTAATAAAGCCTTCTCAACTAACTCTTTCTTTAACTTCTCAACCTTAGTTGAGGTACTACCCTTCACCATCCTTTTTCTAGTAACATTGTATAGGTTGATGATTTCAAAAAGGCACTTAACAGTTCATGAGGAGATGTCAACCTATACAGTTCTCTATGGAAAGAATGTTAGGCGAAATGGACCTTGTTTGACTACTCAATTCATGGCCAAGAAATTTGTTTGTAAATGAGATCGTCCAAGGTTCGGTAGGATGTTGATGGGACTATTTCAACAAATGATAAGATGATGAAGTTTCTAGGTGATGCTTCCAGGAACACTTGTCTCTTTCCTTGTGCCTCTTTCATTGGTCATGAAATCTACAATATAGAAAAACTCAGCTAAGTTAAAATCATTAAAAGAATAAAAATATCAAGAAGGAAACATATTGTCAAGGTCCTGACAGTGACAAGAAGACAGTAAAACACCAATTAGTTTTCAGGTGAGGAGTTTTCGAGAAAGTTGATCAAATATTGGTGACATCTCCTAATCCTCCTTTGTCATTGTCAACTTTGACCACATATGCTACTGGACAAGATCTCTTGTCCAACAAAATGGGAACTTGGTTTTTTCACCACCATAAAAATATTAACAATCAGTTGACTCTTTTAACACCTTAAACAAATCACCCTTTAAATATTTATAAGACAAGGTCAAAGGGGCCAACAGACATGTGCCCAATTGCTCGATTGCCTGACTAGCGACAACTACCTAATGCTATCATCGGACTTAGTACTAAAAAGTGTAAAAAAAATATTTAAGGCATTTCCCTCATATGCAAAGTCATGCAAAGGATCCAAAGGACATGGAACAATGCCTAACTATTCGGAGGCAATTATGTTGGAGCCATGTTCAGAACGTGCAACACCCCTATGGTAAATTCATCAAAAGAATATACGACATACATGTCCACTATTAAGCAAGAAAAATAAAATTTGATGAGCTTGTTCGACCATGGCAAACATTTTCGATGGGATAACACCTTTTACAACATACATACGCTATTAGAAAAAGTATGCAAGAGGGGTGATCACCGATGCTTCAAAAAATATTATCTAACATAAGGATTCACCCACTCATATTCCCTTACTAAAAACAACTCAATATCACCCAACTCCACAACTTTATCTTTTTTCAAATTGGGAGATGTATCCTATGCGCCATTTCGATCTAAACTTTGACAACTGAATGCGTCGCGAGTTAAACCAGAGTTCTCTAACCATCCACTATCACCCATCAACTCCGTATCGCTTGACTCTATGTGATCACACAAAAGCTTCTCGGATCTTAAAAATTTCTCGAACCAAGAAAACCCCTTAGAAAGGGAGACACTCCTACCTAACAAAAATTGACACCAAATAACTACACATACTTCTCGAATACTAGAAATGGATTACACTTAAAAAAAGGTTATTCAATGTGGTACTTCATTGCACTGACCCACCACCTATTTATAAACAAAGGAACCAAAATATCAATTGTCAAAACCCCTTAGCAATCAATAGATTGTCTCCATCTAACGATCATAAACATGCAACCCTTCATATTCCCAAAAGTTACAATCTATATTTAATGCTTGCACAACCCAATGATCCTCATAAGTTGTAATATCTTCGTCAATTTATACCAACTCGAGGGTTAATTTACAAT
The DNA here is from genome assembly GCA_030347555.1 of Lablab purpureus. NCBI lineage: Eukaryota > Viridiplantae > Streptophyta > Magnoliopsida > Fabales > Fabaceae > Lablab > Lablab purpureus. The sequence goes on from CM059254.1 coordinate 16,334,421, forward strand.
ATGAACCGACAAGATGCAGCTAAAGAAATGAAATTTTCTTTTCAAAGACTTGTGGTCACTAATACCTTTTCAAGTCTTAGGGGCTAGTGTACAAATATCATCTGAAGATATCTATGATCAAACCAAACTGAACTGCAATATACATTTAATATATATATATAATATCAACAACAACAACAATAATAGTAAGTTATACATTTTAACCTAAATCTCCTTACAGAGTTGTTTGGTCTGTTTCATAGATTTGATTTGTGAGAGAATTGAAATGAGTATTTTTCATATTTTACTTTAAGTTTTTATTGTTCAATTATTTTTGTCTATTTTCTTTAGTTATATTGATACTATATTTTATATGTTTTATAACTTGGCCCAATCCCACCATAAACTAAAGGCAACTCTAGTGTTTATTCTAATTAGTCATTGCACTTAGGATTAATTTTTTTATATGGTAAGAAAAATTCCTGACAATATGTTTTTTTTTGTAAAACTGAAAGAAAATGTTATAATTAAAGTTTAAGTGATTATGTTTTATCAATCAACAAGAGTGTCACTTTGCTTATAATTAAGATAAAAGGAGAATATTTTGATAGAGAATGAACAAAAATTAGATAAAGTTTGACTTTAATTGGGTCAGATACATAAAAAAGTGGATTGACTAACTAAAGAAGAGATAGAAGCTAATTGTTAGGCAAAATGAGAGCAACCAAGGTTCATATATTTTAATTGTTTTATAGGTCTAGATAGGGGTGGCAAAACGGGCCAGCCCGCCCCGTTTAGGCCCGCCCCGCCATGAGCCCGCCAAAAATAGGCCGGGCCGGGCCAGCCCGCCACAGTGATACGGGCCAAAATTTCTAACCCGTCTCGTCATAAGGCGGACTGGCGGGCTGGCCCGCCTATATTTTTTGTTTTTCATTTTTTTGAAAAATCTATTTTTTGGGTTTTTTATTTTATTTTTGGATCTTTGGTTTTAAATTGGACTCTTTTTTTTCTTTGCAACTATTTTGTTTGTGTCCAATTTAAATGAATTTTTGTAATTACAACAATATATTAAAGATGTATATGGTGACATGGCATTTAAAAAGTGCAAGCTAAAAGACATAATGTTTATTATAAAAGAAATTGCAATCAGTGAGGTGTTGAAGGAACCCTAGGTATAGCTAATTTTCCAAATTTAAAGAGAATGAGTGAGAGTGAATGAGGTGTTATATTTTTTTTGCGGGCCAGCCACCCCGCCCCTGGCCCGGCGGGTTGGCGGGCTAGACAGGCCGGGCTGATACGGGTTGGCGGGTTTAAAATGCTAGCCCGCCCCGCCTATATGTTGGCGGGCTGGCGGGTCGGCCCGCCGGACCCAACTCACTTTGCCACCCCTAGGTCTAGATGAATTGTATGGGTGAAGTTCTTAGAAAAAACATCCATAGTAAGATAGATTTGTATCTTTTCCTTGTTTAATTATGAACGAATTTGTGTTACCTTTATAGTTGCTATTATTCAATATATTTATTAAATTTTGAATAGAATGAGAAAATATTTAATAAAAGAAATATTATGAATTAAAAAATCATATAAAATGATCCAAACCAAACTGCTTTACATATATTTTTATGTTTGATTCGATTGTATTTTTATCCAAAAAACTGAACCAGACCACACCATGAACATCCTATTAGTTATATATTTACTATCTCATTTACTTCACAAGTACACACCCTTTTCGAACTAAACAAGATTAGGAGAGAATACCTCAAATGTGAGGAAGGAGAGAATGTCATTATCTTAAAAAGATTGTCTCAACCTTAGTAAAAACAATAAAAAAATTACTAACTAGTATTCTAATAACATTTATAAGAGAGAGAAATAAAAAACAAAAATTAAATTATTTCTTTATAAATTAAAATTAATTCATGTTTAAGTTAATTAATCAAATTTTAAAGAAGTTAAAATAAATTCTTTAAAATAATTTTTTAATTTATGTAAAAATATTTTTTTCTATAAGAAGAAATATCATCTCAACAATCTCATAGTCTTCTAGGTACTAGGAACTTTTAGTTCTTAAAGAATTTGAATTTGGATTTTAAAGGACTAAATTTTGAAAAGATAGAAAGTATGCATATTTGGTCTTCAATGATTAAAATGATGAGTATTCACGGTGCAGTTTGGTTTGTGGTGGCTAAAAATATATTGGAACCAAACATAGAAAATATATGCAGTTTCGTTCTGTTTGAAAAAAAAAAATCCAAATCAAACCAAACAAATTTTTGCAATTTAATTTGGATCATTTTATAGTATTTTTAATTTATAATTTTTTATTAAATATTTTTTCACTCTTTTCATCTTTTAAATTAAAATATATTAATACAAAATATGTTATTCAAATTCTAATAAATATATTGAATAATAATAATTACAAAGATAGGCATAAATTCATTCATAATTGAATAAGAAAAATATATAAATATATCTTACTATAGATTTTCTCCCCCTAAGTATTTCATTATACAACATTTATCTATATCTATAAACCAATCAAAATCTATGAAACTTGATTGCTCTCATTTTGCTTAATAGTTAGCTTTTATCTGTGCTTTAGCTAGTCAATCCAATTTTTTATGTATCTGACTCTACTTCAATTAAGCTTGATTTAACTTTTTATTCACCCTCTACCAAAATATTCTTATTTTCTCTTAATTGTAAGCAATTTTACTCTAAGAATTTCTGGCATACTAAAATCAATGTTAATGATAAAGTGAAGTGGACATAATGACGAAGTCAGTGAAACTGATCACACCACTCTCAAGAGAAGTTGAAGCATACCAAGCAACTATATAAGAAGATTTAGGTTAAAATATATAACTTATTATTATTGTTATTATTATTAATAATAATAACAATAATAAATAATAAAATATATTAAATGTATATTGTAGTTTTGTCTTTCTTTTATTATTATTTAAAGAAAGTCAAATTAATGTAATAATAAAATTAAAATTTCTTTTTTTTTTATGTTTAATATTTAATTAATTTATATATTAAAAGTTTGATTATTTATTTTATAAATGGTATAGGCTCTAGGGTCACCAAAATATCAAGAAATTGATTGTTTAATGTTAGTTATATTTGAACAAGGAAATGTATTGGTTTAAAAAATCCGTTGTAAAATATACTATCTAAATTTACGCCTCTTATATTAATGTCAAAACTTTATTAAACGTAAAAATTCGCATAATAACATGTAAAGTCTTTTATGTACGAATAAATAAATATATATTTCAAATATAAAAATCATACTTAAACTTCATACTAAATATATATTTTTAAAAGTGAGTTATATTAACAAGATTTCTTTTATCATATTTTCTTCTAAAAATTATTAAAATTCAATTTAAAAATAAAATAAAAATATAGATTGAAAAATTATATAATAAGAAATAAAGTATACAGAGTGGTTTTAGATGGATACAAATTTGATTACTTACATAAAATTAAATTTGAAACAAGCTAAATATATATATCAGAAAATGATAACAATTTGTTAATAATTTTATCCAATGAGAAGAAATAACGTAAAATTATCTTAGTCTATTCATGTTTATAAAAGACTAAATAATCTATGCATTGACCATATAAAAGAATTTCACACGATCATTTAATAATAAAATTTCACGAACTATTTGTTTATTAATTTTTCAATAACTAAATAAAAGATCATCTCAGGGATACTTTATTAGTAGTTTATAGCTTATTTTTCTTTGCCATGATATGTAAATTAAATTCAAAAGGATAGATATGTACCAGACGTGCATTTTATTCATCCAAATAAAACCCATAGCCAAAACAATGCCGTAAATTGCAACATAAAACCATTTTTCCAATTATTTAGTAACAAATAATTAGCCCACACATAAACTAAGTTCTCAATTTTGAAAGAACTTCTCATGTTTCTAAAATAGTCACAGAAAGTTTAGGCAATACAAATACTCATTAGGCAGACTAAAGATGCATGAATGATTCACAAGTTCACAAGTGATTCAACATTTAATCAGTGTTGGGGTAACACATCAACATTCAGTGGTAATTACACTAATTAATTAGCATGTAAAAGCTTGAAAATAATGAACTATCCAAACATTGTAATTGAGTGTGAGCTTCAGAATGAGGGACTAGGCTTTATTAACACAAAATATTGGGAAAAGAATAAAATAGAGTACACATTGACATAGACTTACATGAAAAAATACAGAAGATTGTGTACAGAAAGCAGAAACTAACTTCCATCTAAGAGATGGGACATCAATCTAGGAGTGTGTAAAGGAAAATTCTAACTTAAGGTAATTTCTGGATTTTATCATTATCAACCAACACAAACATTTACATGAGACAGATAAGCACCTCTTGAAATCACCATCAAGGAGCCATGTTTCCCTGTCTTGCCTTAAGGACAAGCTCTTCAGTGGTGGTGCCAATGATTTCGTTAGCCCGTTTTAGCCCAACGCATTGATACCGACCGACAGAATCCTGAATAAACAATAAGAGTTTTCGGTCAATAAAGAAATCAAAATCTTCTGACAAATTTTTAGGGAACAAACTATTGAAAATAATCTTCTAGTAATCATACTAGCATATCGTTACACCTATCCAAAGTGATATACACTATTTGATAAAATCTAGTAGCTTTTAAGATACTGAAAGCAAAGCAAAACTAAGAAAAGAAAATAGTAAGTTCCAATTTTAGTTGATGCTCTCATTCAGGCTGAAAATATATGTTAAACTCTATAAAATGATAACGTGTTCAAGAATGAACCCTAACTGGCAAACAAGGCACAAAGTTCAGCCATTATTCTTAAAAGGCTTCCAGACAACACATTTGACAAATTTAGGCAAGTTTGTTTATGCCGCAATAAAGGAAACACCTCACATGAGCTTTACAGTATACATTTCATTTTAAAGAAACATTTGAAATTTCCTACTACTGTTAACAAACTCAAGTCACTTTAAAATGTAATTCTAGAGAGATAAAAAAGATTGAGAGATAAAGATGAGAAGAAATGGAAATAATAAAACTAAGTTACAGGGGAAAAAAAGGTTAGTTTTCCTTTAAAGAGATATAGTATTATATATACTTCTAATCGCTGGAGATTAGAAAGGAAATATTGAGGAATCTCACCCGGGTAACAATTCCCAATTTCTCTAATTTCTCAACAGCATCATCCACATCAAAATTACAATCCTCACCAAACTCTTCTTTGATTAGTTCCTCACACCATTGATCAAGATCCTGATTCATATTCCCAAACAGCTAATGTAAGTACTTAGACAGCAATAGTAAAAATCTTGCTCTTTTAACTATATCATAGAATTTATTAATAAAAAAAGGTGGCATAGAGAACAAAAGAACAAGATTGCTAAAATCTTATACTGATGTATATACCTGTCTTGTAGCTTTGCCCTGTTCCATCAGAATAAAGAATGAAACTATTACCTCTTTTACCTACACATTAAAGAATTACAGATTGGTAGCCATTAGTTACATTTCTGCCGGTGTTTACACGCTTAAATTTCAAATGCAAGCCCAAACTCTTGAAACACGGAGCAACTAGAATCAATAAAACGATCTTCCAACAATCCAATAACTTGATTATCAGATATAAGTAGCAGCATAATCTTAAGGCCCAAATAAAATATGATGCAACCAAATTAAATTCATCATGCACACTTTCAAAATCTTCAAACTTTTATTTCCTACATTGGAGAGCATTTGAGAAGTAAAAGCCGACACTGTTTCCTTGTCTTCCAAACAGTATCACTATATTTTTCACTCTGTATAGGAACATTTGATAGAAGGGAATTGTTTAAAATAGTTGCGTAGGGGAAGTTCGGTTCACCAAGATTTCAACTTTTATTTCTGTTCATATAAGATAACAGAACAGTAAATGATGTGTTCCACTACTTTCAAGATCAAATATGGTTTTGAATTTTCAATGTTTAGTTTTTAAACATTATATGTATATTGGGGAGCAATTACAGCCAATATATGATTATGGTTGCTTACAAATAGGATAAGCTTTTCCTCCCTTGTAAGAAAACATAGGCATATATATATTTGTTGAAAGTAGTAAAACAAGAACTTCAAAAAAAGCTAAGATATACACACATGCATGTGCACACACAATATCAGATGTTCCTACAAAATACACATATCAAATTGAAGGATTGGTTTGAAACTTATCCAATACTGTTGAACATTCCCTTCTGATATCTCAATATATAATACTTTTAAACGATATAACTGATCACACACAATAGCTTAAATTCAACAGCTAATGGATTCTTAGTGTAGCAGCTGTGGGTAAAATAACAAACAAGGTGATGTGGTTCTCTCTCTCCCTCACCTACACATGCATGTTTCAGTGAATGAAACTTTCATAAATGTAATACAAAGACATATCAAGATGGTAAATTTTAATAACCAATATCTAACAACTCTACTCCGTCAATGTTCCTCAAGATTGAGGGGCACATACCAAAATTTCAAGAATTTGATTATATAATTAAAAAAAATCATAACAAATTCACCTTTCAGAATGGTTTTATGAGATTGAATTATGCTTAAAGTTCATTTTTTAATATGGTATCAAAGCATATTAAAACATATCCTAAGTAGATTTGTTGGCCTTATCGTACCATCCCTTATTGAGCCCCCCTCTATTTCCACACTCAAGATGTTTAGTATTTGACAGGGGTTTAAGCCTAATTCAATTTTACAAAACCAACTTACAAGATGGCCAAATTATAGTATATCAATGTGTGCAAACCTCATCTTACAAGTTAATTTTAAGGTTGAGTTAAATTTAAAGTTCATTTTATAAGATAAAGGATTTATTGAAAGACCTTTATCATACTAAAAGCTTCCACTAATGGGAACACAGATGTCTTCTTAAAGGAAAGCAAAACAATTCCAGGAAAGCAAAAAGAGAGGCTTGTTATTGAATAATTCCTGAGTTAAACCCTAAAGCAAAAAGAGTTTAGATACAAGTACATGAATACAAAGGAATTCACTTCCTCTCACACAGGACATTCCCTATCCAGCTAACAGAATTCTTATTATCTGTCCACACCTCGTGAGATAAGAGAATATATACATTCTCGAAAGATCTGATAGAACTAGGATCATATTAGAATCAAGAAACACTAACCAAAGAAACAAGAAAGTCTTTATTAATATTAAAGAACTTTCTCAAACACGAGAGTTCTCACTTGAGTTGTTTTTAGGTAATTCGAGGAACCTAGACCCACTCACAAAAAACTATACAATTGAATGTTATTCTCAACTACTAACAACTTGCCCTATTAATAGTCTCTGCTCACTAACTAACAGTTGTTCCACAAAATTACACACTACAACTCTTCTTATTCTTTCTCTGATGGTTGGCAACTTAACCATTTGTTTAACCATTTGTCCTTGAGCTCTGTCTGGATGAAATTTGATTTTCTTGAGGGCTTCGTCTCTTGTCATGGAGTCTTGGGCAACCACTTCCACCATTGTTTCCCCAAGTATGGTCTAATTAAAACACTAAGTTTTGCATCCGCATCTTCAATCTGTCATGATAAGGCATCTACCACTCTATTAGCTACTCCTACGTTGTATTGTATACTATTTCAAATTCTAAATCCAACAATTTAGCCAGCCAATTTTGTTGATTCTGAATTGTTATTCTTTAGTCCAAAAGATGCCTCAAGCTTCTTTTATATGAGTACACTATGAATTTCTGACCCAAAGGATACGGTCTCCAATGCTGCATAGCTAACACCAAAGTCATCTTCATAAATCGACTTTCACAAAGATGAATCGGCTAAGGCTTTACTAAAAAACACTATGGTTTATTATTTTGTGATAGCACTGCTCCTATTCCTCTCCCTGAAACATCACACTCTATGCAAAAGGGTTGGATGAAATCAAGCATAGATAACACAAGAATTGTAGTAATTGCCTTCAGTTACTGCATCGCTATACTCAGGCCACAAAAAATTTTCCTTTTTAAACAATTGAGTAATGGTTTTGGTATCTTCCCATAGTTGTTAATAAACCTTCTATAGTAGTCCTGAGTCCCAAAAATCCCCTTAGAACTAGGGGTGGCAAAGTGCGTTGGGCCCGGCGGGCCGACCCGCCAGCCCAATAACATATAGGCAGAGCGGGTTAGCATTTTAAACCCGCCAACCCGTATCAGTCCGACCCGCCTAGCCCACCAACCTGTCGGGCCACAGACGGGGCAGGGCGGGTCAACCCGCTGGCCCGCGAAAAAAATATAACATCTCATTCACTCTCACTCGTTTTCTTTAAATTTGGGAAAGTAGCTATACCTAGGGTTCCTTCAACACCTCACTGATTGCAATTTCTTTTGTAATAAACATTATGTCTTTTAGCTTGCACTTTTAAAATGCCATGTCACCATATACATCTTTAATATATTGTTGTAATTACAAAAATTCATTTAAATTAGACACAAACAAAATAGTTGCAAAGAAAAAAAAAGTCCAATTTAAAACCAAAGATCACAAAATAAAATAAAAAACCCAAAAAATAGATTTTTCAAAAACATGAAAAACAAAAAATATAGACGGGTCAGCCCGCCTTATACGAGGCGGGTTAGAAATTTTGGCCCGTATCAAAGTGGCGGACGGGCCTAAACAGGCCGGACTGGCCTGTTTTGCCACCCCTACTTAAAACCTTTATAGTTTAGGGAATAGGCCATTGAAGGATTGTTGAGATTTTTGTTGATCCGTTTCCACCCCCTTGTTAGAGATAACATGATCGAGATATTTAACTTCTAGTTGGCCAAATTCACATTTTTCCCAATTGGCGAAGAATTGATGTTGTTGAAGTGTTCGCAGAACCTGTGTCAATTGTGCCAAATGCTCTTCCCACATTTTGCTGTAAATCAGTATATCATAAAAAAAAACTAAGACAAACCTCCTCATATAAGGTTGCAAAAGGTGTTCATGGTGCATTGGAAAGTTGTTGGAGCATTAGTTAATCACATAATCAAATATTCATAATGCCCATGATGGGTTCGAAACACAATATTCTGGATATCTAGTTCATGCATGCAAACTTGATGATATCCAGCCCTCAAATCCACTTTTGAAAAAAAACATGTGCCCCATGTAACTCATCCAAAAGTTCTATGCCTAGAATGGGAACCTGTTAGGGATAATTTCCCTATTTAAAGCATGACAATCCATGCAAAATCTCCAACTACAATCTTTTTTCTTGACTAAAATGACTAGACTGGAATAGGCCTAATGATCCCTGACTTCAACGTTTCCCCCACCTGTTTTTCAACTTTAGTTTTTAAAAGGCGAGGATAACTGTAGGGTCTCACATTAACCAAATCCACTCCAGATTTTGGTTGGGATTTTATGATCCACTTCCCTATGAGGTGGCAACTCTTTGGGTTCACTAAAAACTCCTTCACACTATTTCAAGACCTTTTCCCAATTCTCTTTATGGTTCCTTAGATAATTTGTTCTTCTTCTCATCTTCGGATACATGTTCTGAATTTTTCACTCCCCATATGACTAAGACAGATTCTATTTCAATTTCATTCATCAAAGACTGAGGGGTAACCAACATTTAGCCAAGGTAGGATCCCCTTTAATCTTGACAGATTGGCGTTTTGCATTAAAATTCATAGATAAAGTTATCCAATTCCCCTTAACATCTCCCAAGGTAGGCAAACATGTTAGTTACCCCTAAAGATCAAATCCACCCATCCTAACTCAAACAAAAAATGTTTCCTTAAACCGTATACTCATCCAACTGCACTTCCACATTCATGCAACATCCATTTGTTTGTCTGTGATATTCATCTCCTAATCTCACATTGTATGGTCGAGTTGTTTCCACCTACAAACCCAGTAACAATACCAAATTTGAAGAAAAGACTAGACCCACTATCAATAAGAACTAACATTGATCTTCCCATCACTTTTCCTTTCATGGTATGACGTTGCGTCAGACCTCTTGCGAAGAAAATAGACACTTCCATGTGCTAACATTCTTGATCAAAGTGTTCTTCAATCCTTTTTTCCAAATATTCCCTTGTCTCAGTATGGCTTATCTTCTCTATTTCTCCTATTCCCTCATCTTTAGCTAAGATGATAACCCTTAGATTCTTTCTAAGGAAACGATGTCCTGGGTTATATAGCCCCTCAATGAAAACATCTTCCTTCTTCTCTCCTAATATATTTAGGGTAAGGAAGATTTTTGGTTCCACGATTTCTCAACCCTCCTATTTCGTTTCCTCCTACTCTAGACCCATATGTTGTGTTGGGTGTCCTCATCCTTGTCTTGCTTTCCATGCTCATTGAAGCTTGCGCATTGCTAGTGCTTTTGGAAGTATCTGCACAAGAAACTACCCCACTTCCTCCACGACTATTTCACAATTTCCTCCACATCTCATGCAATTTCCATACCTCCAATAAAGTTGTTGGAGATCCCACATTGACTAGAGATGAAATTTAATGTATATAAGTAGGTGCAAACATCACCTTATTAGCCGGTTTTGTGGGGTTAAATTAGGCTTAAAGTCTACTTCTTAATATGGTATCATAGTCATATAAGTTCATCCTAACAATGTTGTTGGGCCTATCAGACCACCCGCTATCGGACCACTATCGGACTATCCATAAATCTATAGTTCTACGCTTAAGATATCCAGTCCTCGATGTGACGGAGGTGTGTTGGAAATCCCACATCAACTAAAGATAAAGTCAATTTAGTGTATATAAGTGGGTGAAAATTTTTCCTTACAAGCCGGTTTTGTGGAATTAAGTTAGACTTAAATTCACTACTTAATAAAAGTCTTTTGGATCACGAGGTCGAATCTAATTTTGAATATTGGTTTGCATCCCTGCAAAGAAATATCCCAACAATTGGTCTTCTAACGTATAAGGAGCTTGTGTCCTGAATGTAATCTTCCACCTTTTCAATTTGTCTTAAACAACCAACCTTTCAAACACATGATTGTTGACTGAATTCTCCCCTGCTTTTGACAATTTCTTTCCCTTGATAAGTTCTTTAATTTCATTCATATCTGGTAGGTAGTCTTTCACAAGAGATAAATCAGCCTTCAATTCTGCAACCACCATCTTTCCAAAATACTTACTGTAGTCTCCATTTTGTACCTTCAAAGATCTAGCAGGTCGGACCAATCTCCTCAAGTTTATTTCTCAGATACAAGTACTCGAATACAGAGGAATTCACTTCCTTTCACACAGAATTCTTATTATCAGCTCACACCCCGTGAGATAAGAGAATATATATATTCTCGAAAGATCTCACCCTTTGTAACAACTAACTTCTTTAAATATAATACACCTTCCCACTCCTCTCATTATTTTTTTGCCTAACAGAACTACCAACAGGCAAACCACCGGTTCACAAACCAGCCACATTGGAAGTTACATAGTATACTAAGAGGCATGGGAAATAAAAAGGAGTAACAGCCTGATGATAGAAAATAACTGGTGGCAGTCACACGTAGTAGGAGTCAGTGAGATATTAGTAAACTGCACGATGGCCACTGTGAAAAGAAAATAACTAATGGCAAATATATCGGGAGTACATGCTTTAGTAAGGTGTGTAATTAGGCAATTATCTTGTTATTTGCAGTTCGTGAACAAAAATATTCTAGGTATGAGACTTGTCTCTGGGACAGCAATAGTAGTGCTGTATTGTATACAATTTTGTGTTCAGTAATATATTTTACCAGTTTATTACTAGTTCTCAATCATCCATGATTTGGATTATGCTCATGAAATATATTTGTATATTATATTTTAAAATTATATGGTTTAACAGAGCAGTATTTAAAATAATTTCCATTTGTATTTTTCAGCATTCAGAAACAGCAACGTGCATGACACCAGCTATATTCAGGGATATTCACAAAGTGAATTGGGTCAGGTTTGAATAAACCTATTACCTAACCCAATCAAAATTATAGATATTCGGCTAGGTTTGTGTGATTTTATAGTCAAACTCAACCGAAACCAACACGGTAACACATATTGGGTCAATTGGTCTGAATATTTAAATTTTCAATTTTTCTAAAATATAGTTTTCTTATTGCCAAATATTAAAAATTACCAATCCGAGTGTCAATTTATCCCTATTCATGATACAACTATTGTCAAAGAGAATAAAACATTTGCCAAGCTCATCTTAAGATACAAATCAGTAGACGGCCCAAACGTATTGAATCGTAAGATTCGAATTCTGAAACAAAAGATTATGATAATTATGCATAAATAAGCAACCTTAAATCAGAACTCCATTTACATTTTCTCACAACAACAGCAACATAAGATTATGATAACTATGCATAAATAAGCAACCTTAAAAACTCCTTTGACATTCTCACACCAACAGCAGCACCGCCAAATGACATTTTATAGTAAATGCAATAGGTAAGAACAGTACATCAAACCGAAAGAGAACCAAACACCAAATCAGAGCACAATTATATGGACAAACCAGCAAGTACTGGAGCAAAACAAATCATTCAGGAACTACCGCATAGAAACAGAAACAAATTAAAGAAACAAGAGTTCAATCAAATCCCAGAGTCAAACAAAAGCAAGAAAGATTGAGGATTGAGCAGAAATAAGCTCGCTAGTCAGGTACCATTAGAACAGCCAGCCCTATCTTACTTTCTGAACAATTCTAAAAACATTAACCAAAATTATCAACACTGGTTTAATTTAAAAAAAGCACAATGCATCAAGCTGGAACTTACTTCCTGTTGAATGACATCATCACATAAATGAAGAAGTGTACCCTTTCCACTGTCAAGTTGTTTGTCGTACATTGACTGTGTAATCAAATTTTGATATTGAGCCATGTTTTGTTGGAACCTATGAGGAAAATAAAGTAGAGGCCACTGTGGTTAAATATATTTTAAAATGCATTTACTTCCATAAACCTCAAATTATTAGAATACGACAATGATAATGTGAACACAATTCAACAAGCTACATGAATTAGTAGGAAAAAATAATGATTTAATGAAGACACAACAATTTAACAAGTGGAGAGATTTCTTTAGGTTAGTGTCCAATAAAAATAGATCAAGCTTCAGAGCTATATGAAGGTAATTTTCAGAATAATCAATGCACAGCATATATCTCCAATGATAGGGAACAGTTAACATACTTACGTGAAGTATGTCTTAGCACAGTAACCAATTACTGTGGAAAGAACAGCAATGATGACCCACCAATCAGCAGAAGGCATTTCAAGTGAACTAACTACAGCAACCTGAAAAGAACATTAGATTCATTAGTTCAGGATGATGAAAAACTAGAACACAAAAACAGAAACACTAAATAAAGATTACAAGACTAACCAGCCCAACTATAGCTGATCCAAGAAACTTGACCCAATCCATTGGCGTTAATCCAGGGTTTTTCTTTTCTGGCTGTCAAGTAAGAAGTTATTGACCAAGGTCATTCATTACTAGTATAGGGGAAAAGTTACAAATAAAAATTGGAATGTTCTTAAGAGCTTCAAGTTATATTTATGTTTGATGGCACGTGATGTCTTTTCTAGTGTGTATAAAAGCTGTTTTCAGATTCTGTTCTGATTGCAGCCTACTACCATGGGTGGCACAGTCTGTACTCCTTTTATATTTCTTAGTGTAATTGTTTGACTTTTATATGAAGTTCAGATGAGTGCATAGCAGAAGACGCTCAAGCTTTTAACCAAAATATTCTATATATCAAGTCTTCACAATGAGGTGACTCACAAGAACTATTTCCATATCAGCCATTGGAATGTTTTTGAAATGCTTCACAAATATTCCTCGATCATCTTTTGATTTGGATCTGGCTCTCCTGAAAAATAATTTACTTCTTAGATTTCAAAATTTCAACAAAAGTTTGAGGTATAAGGCAGAGCTACCTGTAGACAACAATTATCCTATCAAATGTTGGTTCTTGGATTAAGGTCTTTCCCAGCAAATTACGGCAACTGGCAATTGCAGCAAATCATCACATCAGTGACCGGATCAACACATTAAAAATTTATGAAAAATAGACGCATGAAGACTGAAATTTTGGTGAGAAAGACACATAATATGCTTTAAAGACAAATCAAGAAATGTACTAAATATACTTAGAACCCATATGGTGTGTAAACCTCACATACAAGCCCTTTTTGTAGTCTTGAGTTATGCCTAAACTCACTTTCTAAAATGGTATCAAAATTTATCCTAAGGTTAGGCTATCATGTTGTCACCCTCTAGCATGTCTTTATTGAACCACCCATAAATTGTAGAGTTGAATTAGGTGTAAACTCACATTTTAAGACCATAGTTAAATTCACTTTTAGGAGTTTTAGATTTTCAGCACAACAGAATTCTCCATGTTCCCTATACTTAAGCTTGATGAAGACCAAAAAACCTCAATTCAGGTTGGCGATTATCTCAGAAATGATCATTGTTTATTGTTAGAATTGTAATATAAAACCATTCATGTGACTTTATCTAACAACTTCAGCTTTCGAGATAGTTCAGTCACCTAACAAGATTTAGGATAGTTAGTTCAGGATAAAGCATTAGAGTTTAAGATTTTCACCACAATAAAATTCTCCATGTTGTTATACATAGGCTTAATGAAGACCAAAGATCTCAATCCAGGTTGACTATTATCTCAGAAATTATTACTGTTTCTTGTGAGAATTGTAATATAAAACCATTCATGTGACTTCATCTAACAACTTCAGTTTTTAAGATAGTTCAGTCTCTAACAAATTTTTAGGATAATTAGTTCACGACAAAGTATCAGAGTTTCTGTGTTCACATGATCAAAAGTTCAATATTCGCTGTCTTTGCTCTTCTAATAAAAAGATTAATTTCTGTAAAAGGTAGGTTGAGCTGTGCATTATTGATACTACAAGGCCAAAGGGCTCAGTGAAGGGACATGTTACAAATATAAAATAAAACCATCCATGCATCTTTTACCCATTAACTTAAAGCTTTAGAGAGAGTTGTTTCATGGCCTTCACTTAATATTGAGATTACACAACTAAGATGGTTGTATTTCCAGAGTAATGGACATACGGTACCAAAATTTTGCGGTACAGAGCATACAATTAGAATTTAAATATTAAGTTGAACGAAAGCTGCCAATAGTTACGATTTACACAAATCTAGATTTTCAGAAGAAGTAACATTCAACTTGCAGATGACGGTCAATCTTAAATGCCGAAATTCATCCCATCCAATAAGCATTTATTACAAGTAATAAGTTATACAAAGGCACTGGCCCTCGTCCAAAAAGAAAATAAGATACAAGAAATATAGTAGTAGCAACAACAACAATAATGCAGATAGAGAGAGAAGTATTTTACAACCTTAGTTGCATATTTTCAAGACGTATCCGCTCAACATAAAGGTCCTGCCCATCTATTTCAGAGTTAATTTCATTGTCCTTTGGATCTTTCTTATTTCGCCTTTTTGACCTTCTTGATAAAAGCTTTTCCAATCTGCAAGCAGTACAGCTCTAAAAGGTTTCTACGGGAAAAAAGCACCTAAGAAACATGTTGTGTATGCTATATGAACATTTACATGTATAGATTAAAAAATTTGGCCTTTCACTGCACAAATGAAGCTAATATTGACTATAATCCATGCAAACAAAAAATTATTTCATATTGACCTTTTACATGTCTTGCTGAGACAAGCTAACAGAATAATCAATATCATGACTTCACTTAATAAATTATTCATTAGCATCAACTACTAAATATTCCAAACTGAGTCTGCTTACCTAGTTAACCTCAAGAGATAAGCCCAAAAACGTCCAATAAGCATGTCCACTTTCTCCATCACAAAGTAGTCACTTGTTCGGTCAATTCCAATGCCACGCCGAAAGATAACATACTAAAATAATAAGCTTTGTTACATTTCAGAATCAGACTAAGCTCAAAGGACAACAACAATCTTTAGATTGGTGTTTGTATTAGCAGGTTCAGCTCACTTATTTTGAGGAATTACATTTTTTCTCGTCTACCGCAAACAATTAAAATAATAATAATAATTGTAAACCAGCCTTTACTGTGAGTGTACAATGGTTTGTGAGAGAGAGGAAAAGACCAACTATAATCTAGCATCAAACAAGTGAAGTGACAAAAGCCAAATAATATCCACTAGGTGTATACAAATACAAAAAACCTTCCTAACCTACTGTTGGAGATCTCACATAAACTAGAGATGAGGTCAAATTAGTGTATATAAGTAAGTGCAAATCTCACCTTACATGCCGGTTTTGTGGGATTGAATAAGACTTAAAGTCCACTTCTTAATATGGTATCAGAGTCATATAAGTCTATCTTAGCAAGGTTGTTGGACCTATCAAACCACCGGCTATCATGCCGCTATCAAACCATCCACAAATATATAATCTCATGCTCAAGATGTCCAGTCCTCGGCATGAAGAATATGTTGGAAATCCCACATCGACTAGAGATGAGGTCAAATTAACATATATAAATGAGTGCAAATCTCACTTTACAAGCTGGTTTTGTGGGATTGAGGGATTGAGTAAGGCTTAAAGTCCACTTCTTAATCCCTAGAAAGTTCTATATTAATCACAAATTCAATATTGGATCGCAACCAAAAGTACATGGCACCAACCAACGTGATTCATGATTTGCTGCCAAAACTCACAAGGCCATAAAAAATTTAAGATTTTATTTCTCCAACAAGGATGGACTGCCAATACTTCAATATAAATTATTCTAAGCCACTAGGAGGCGCCAGTTGTGAGGGGTTAGGACTTTATACAGCTAATAGAATGTTTGTCATTTGTAAAAAAAAGATAAACAACATATAGAACAGTCATGATAGAAGCATTGATGCATCATCAAGCAATGTCCCCACTATTTCTTAAATGAGAAAGATCTTTCTACTGAAACGATTTTAAGGATGTTTCAGTAACTTAAAAATGGGGCAGGGAGCCACTGACACATACACACAGAGATTCCCAAACCAGATAATAGAATAACAAACACCACAGAACCAAGAAATTCTCCTGGACAAGTACCTCCTACACTAGATTCAGAGCCATACCTTATCAGAAAAATCTGGAAGGTCATCATGATGATGCTCTTCAAAATATTTCTTCAGAAGTGACTTGTCAAGCTTCATCAGCAAGAATACAGACATCAGCAACTATTAGCAGCAAAAACAAGCATCTCAACACACCATTAAAGGAGCATGTATTATGTGCAAACCTTAGACTCATCAACAGTAATGGGAAGATTTAGAAGATATTGGCCAGAATGTGCAACATCAATCTCATCATCAGTCACTATCTTGAAGTTGCTCTTTTCCATGACCTACAAAAAGAATCAAAGAGTCTTCACTCAACCACTAAGTGGTGTAAATATTTACCAAATATCTCTTCCTTGTTTTGAATGTAGGTTTAAAAATGAGATCTGTTACGATAACCTTGAGCTAAAACCCATGTTTTTAGCCTTAATCGTTAACAACCCTACAGTGTGTTGTAAAACAAACTTATTACATTGTTACTCTTTGTTAAAAAGTAGCCATTATACTTTTCATTCTTCCATCCTAATAACACAGACGAACTCAAGACTGTAGCAACAATACAGTCTCATCCCTCATCAATACCGTAGGTTACTATATATTGAAGCAAAACTACTAGGCTCTCTAAAGACTAAAGTGTCACCAAATAGGTCTTCCAAAGATTTTTCTCACCAAACTAATCCCTCAAAGGATAACCACTATCAAATTCATCCATTTAGTGTCACAACTTTTTCATAAATAAGAATGTAGTGACATCTTAGGATGCTACTCTTTTTCAAGGACTAATTTGATGACAAAGATCTGTAGAGGAAACATGTGTAAGCACCATAATCATTGGGGCTCTGGTGCATTTACTTTATGTTAATACCATAATCCATGACAGGTTTTCAGGTCTACATTATATTAACAATATCCCCAAGATATTACACTTCAATGAATGAAGAGAGAGTACCTGAAAAAGGTAAGTCAAGAAATTCTGTTCAAGCACATCAATTTCTTCGGAAGATAACTTCTGTTGTTCCAACTTTTGGGCTCCGTGTACAGGGTCAAAGAGGGAGTAAAGTTGCTGGAGACATACAGGAATCAAGCTCCACAACCAAAAGGCATCTATAGATATATCAGAAAGGTCAGGGAATGAATAATACCATCAAGTCCTCAAATTGTAGAAGGTACCAAGCTCGAATTGTGTACTCTATTCTCTTGGAGAGCTTCAAAAATTCAGTCCGGTCAGAACTATGTTCTGCATATAATACCCAAAAGGAACTCAAGCCACAAAGAATTTAATAACATTGAATTGAAGAAAAGGAGAAAAACTAGCCAAATTTCTTCATCTAAATTAAAATATATACAAAATTAGAACTCCAAATTAGCACTCAACCTAATTCATGTAAGGGGTCGGAAATAGCAATCCCAATTTTGTTTTCAATTGCTGAAAAACAACACTAATTTTGCCACCCCCAACAATACTCTCAATTTCAACGACAACAACACAATCAGAGCTCAACAAAGTGCAAACACGCCCCAAAAACCAGTTTATAACCAACAACAACATCAACAACAGCATAGATACCGATTTCAGATGCCAAAGTGGAGCAAGAGAAGTTTCAAGCAAAAGCAGTACCAATAAGATTGGCCAGTGTCATTATGAGCTTAGGCTTTAGAATTGGAATGACAGATTCGCGCTCTAAACGGATGAATTCACCCTTGCTTCGATCAACTTCTTGCAAGTGCGCCATTTCAGCTTCTGGCTACCCTCTTCGTAGCTTCAGCACCACTCTCTTAAAAATCAAAACTTGGAACAGCAAGGGCGTAAAGGAAACGTTTCTATTCAGTATATGGAAGGTAGGTGCAGTTGAGAGTAAAGGAAACAAAGGGTTTCTAATTCCACAACCCAAACTGACATTCAAACTTCACAGTGCTGTAACCGCAACACCAATAAAGGAGATGAAACTACTAGTGGATGAAGGTGGATCACAACAACTCATGCGTTTTCGACCAAACAAAACTTTTGGGTTTCTTCTGAACCTTGCAACTTGGAACGTCTAGTTGAAGAAGGAGAAGCCAATGCTCTTCATTCAATAGAATGAAGTTACTCCTTTCTAGAGTGTAAATCCCCAACATTGAATTCTGATAACATGTTTCTTTTCCTAATATATTCATGGTAAATAAATCACATGGTAAATAAATCACAAATCACCCTTCTTAAACTAAGCAAATTTATTCATATATTCACCATTAACTTTTACAATAATGTTTTAATTTTAAGGTAATTACTTCAAAAGTTATAATGTTTATAAATTTTAATCTATTAATATCTGAAACTGGATTAAATGAAATTTTAGTTTTTTATATTGATTTTTTTTTAATTTGGTTTCTTAAGTTTAAAAGGTTTTCCTTTTTTTAGTGTTTTCAAACTCCTCGATCATTCCATTAGTTTTTTTCATTGTTATATCTAATCCAATATCACTGAGTTAATAAATTGATATGATAAATTAATAAAAAAGTTAACTTGAAAGGATAAAATACACTTCAACAACAGTGTGAAATTTTTAAATTTATAAAAACGAAATAAAACTAAAAATTCGAAAATAAAAGTTAAATTCGTTTAAAATGTATTGTTTGTGCGATAACAATATGACACCTTTTTACACTTTTATTTAATCATAAATATATAATAAACTTTTAATTTCGTAATAATTATTTTAAAAAGTATATATTGATAATATAAAATTATAAAAAGTAAACTCCTGACAATGTTTCTGTCTTGTAGTGTCGGTGGAATGGGTGACTTTGATTGGACAAAACTTAGAGTACAAGGAAGATTGTCTTTTCATATCATTATATTAATTCATTGTCTAAATAATGATAATTTTTTATAAGAACATGATCACGTTACGAATAAAAACTAAGAACATTACCGGATTATACCCTTTGGATATTTTTTCCAATAAAATATTTATTAATAATTAGAGAATCCAATCGAAAAAGTTATTTTCTTTTTAACACTACGACCGTTGGGCTCTAAAGTATAAACAGAATGGAAATAAAGAGTAAGATGGCAGATTCTTTTTCCAGAAAAGCCATTAAAAAAAATCCCCTAATTAAAATGTGTTAATCGTATTTACGAAAAAAAAAGTATACATCGTCAGTATTTATGTTCGTAATTTGATTTCCCAATTTTTAAGGTGAAACAGTTTTTATAATGTTGGAAAATCGATCAAAATTTAATTTTAAAGAACTTGAATTTTGATCAAGTTTTAAAAAAAAAATAGAAGAAAACAGAGGAAAGGAGAAAAATATGAAAAAAGAATAAAATTCAAATAAATAATTAAAATATTCAATGATTATTATTATTATTATAATAGTTTAATAAAAAAATTAACGAAATATAGAAAAATATATAAAATTGTATGTGATAAAATCACTTAAATATTTATAAATATAATAAACATCTTAAAACCATAATGAATAAAAAAATTATTTTAAAATATTTTGTATTTATTATATTTTATTAACATACTAATTATAAAATAAGATTTTAATTATGTATATGATAAATAAAACTATTTAACCATTTTATTAAATAAATAACATTCATATTAACGGAAAAAATTGTTAGGTCTATGCAGAATTAAAGTGTATGAAGAACTCTGATGATAATTAATTTTTCATATAAAAATTAAAAGGAATTCTTAAAGATTTTAAACAATGAAAAAATATTTTAAATAATCGTTAAAAATTTAATTTATGTTATAAATTTGATGATAAAAATTTAAAAATATTATCAATGAACATAACAAAAAAATTAAATTTTAAATATTGTAAAAGTAATAAATTTTAAAATTCTGATGAAATAGTCATTTAATATAGAATTTATTTTATATATTTAATGAAGTATAATAATAAATTCATGTATATAGAATTATATTTACTAAAGAAACATTTAATTAAGAGGAATTAAAATTTCATTTATTTAAAAGTTAAAGATATATAGAAAAAATTGCATGAAATTAAAAGAACATAAATATATATTTAATTAATATGGATTTTGTTATGTTGTATTGGTATGTGAATTTTTTGTTGTGATAAACAATTCAATGACCTCTATGATTCTTCACATGGCATGTTTTAAAAGTGAAGTATTTTTTATTTGTATGATATTAACATTAGTTTTGATTTATACTAGAGTAATGAATGATTTTGTTTTAAGACTTCCAAGGATACAAAAGGAACATGATTTATGTTTGTGATAATGGACAAATTGTTTAGAATATCTCGTTTTATTCCTTTTCACCAAGTATATTATGCATGTTATATTGCAAAATTCTTCTTTAACAAAATAGTTAAAATATATGGAATTCCTAAAAATACATTGTCTAATAGGACTCTAAAGTTTATGTCAAAATCATGTGAAAACACAAGAAGAGATGGTTAAATTGTGTTTTAATTTGTTTGATAAATATTCAAATTTTCATTTGTTAAAGGGGTTTATCAAACAATACTTTGAATTCAACAAGCACACCGAGTCTATTGATGAAAAGGTTTAAGAAAACTTTTTGTATTAAAACAAAATCTCCCTTTGAGTTAGACATACTTATAAAATGTAATTAACAAGAGTTAAAGGAGGATATACTTCACATAATTGTTTATATTGATTCATCTAACAACCCAAACTACGTCTGGTTCTTCAACCTAACAGGCTAAGTTCCACTAGGCAGATTCACATTGCAAAGTACAAGTATTATTTTGAGTCGTAGTTGTTTCTGACTAATCCGTTCAAGTATTAATTTCTACGAGTCACCTCTTGCATAACTAAGTATTCTTTGAGAACGTAGCAATTCCTGGATAACCTCTTTACAAAGTAAAAAGAGTGTGATTAAAAATCACAAGTTTGCTAGTCTATAAGAGAAACGTCTTACATATGGATACACAAAATGATTTCTTCTAGACTTTGCTTAAACACTTAAGGTGTTCTTTTAAAGCTTAAATAGTAAGGACAGAAAACAGATAAGATTCAAAAGCTTAAACACAAAATATGTTAGTTTCTACTTCATGTTGTTGTTTTCTTCCTTGAACTTGACTCTTATATAGTGCTTGAAAACAACTAGTTGTCAGAGTCTCGTTCTGACATCTTCAGCTTTAGGTTGGTTTCAACAGGTTGACCTCCAATCGTTTGTTTGAGGCTTCACATAGAGTGCATTAAATGTAGCTCTTTATGCAATAAATGTATGCTCCTTCCTTAAGCACAAAACCTGATAACTTGTAGCACTTATCTCACCTTAGACAATGAGCTTTACTTCTTCTAGTGTAAGCATACTTTCGTACATGATAGGTGTACTTCAAGAGTTGATAAAACTGAGTGTTTCAGAAATTTGGTGTGAGATAGCATACTTTGAGAAGACGTGAGATATCCTTGGACTTAGTGCTTTGGATGATTTGAAGGAATGTTCTTGTACTTCAAAGGAATAAGCATTAATATTAATGTTGTTGAAGCGTCTCATCGATGACTTATCATCTGATGAACTATAAAGAGTATCGTCTATCAAACAATGTAAGTATGATCTAATATGTGAATCATCTTTGAGGTACATTGTTTGTCAAACACAAGATCCTTTTCTTTTTATACTTTAATGTTCTTGAGCATTGTTTCAAAATTTTGGGATGTTGGACTTTTCCTTAACAATTTCTAAGTCATTTCTAAAAGTTCTTGTAGGGAAACTTGGAATTAAACTTTTATTCTCTACAACTTGTCATTCCCAAATAGATGGTCAAACAGTAGTGGTGAATAGGACTTTATCTCAACTATTAAGATGCTTAATTTATAGAATGGGAAGAACTTTTACCACATATAAATTTAACACCACAACTTCTTGTAATCCTTTTGAGGTTGCCTACTGTTGCTGGCAGGTTTTCGACACCCGGGACTCCCTGTGTGGAAATTAGTGTTTCAGGAATCACCACTAATTTTTTGCTTACAACATTAGAAAAAGAAAAGATTTAAAAAGACAAATTTAGGTCAACACAACTAGAAATTGGGTTTGCGGATCAGTTACGTGTGGGGAAGATGTAAGGCACTCCCACAACACCCATAACTGGTATCCTATGATGAATTCGCAATTAAGACCAAATTTTGAATTATTGTTCCGCCTCATCATTGTAAAAGAAAGTTAGTTATTTACAGGGAATAAAAGTGATGAATTAATTAGTCAAGAAAGTTTTCTTTTACTTCGTCTTTATTTGCCTCCAACCCAATAGGGGTAAAGGGGTTTTGCAAGGTAATAACAAAAAGAAAAAGAATAGAAGAGTGATTCAATAATCATCCATATGAGTATGCTCAGTCTAATCTTTATTTTCTCCCAAACCCCAAAAGAATAAGAGCATTCATCCAAAAGAATAATGTTTTCCTTAATCTTTATTTGCCTCCCAAAACCCAAAGGATAAAAGCATGCATCCAAAAGAGTATTGTTTTCCTTAATCTTTATTTGCCCCCAAACCCCAACAGGGGGATGTAGGATTTCATAAAAGTAATTTGGTTAATTATTTACATGATTATTTTTCTATCCTTGCTTTAATCTGCTCTAACTCCGAGGAAGGAGAAGTGATAAAAGATTGTATCCAATAATTTGAAAGGGTAACAACAATAAAAAACTATAAAAGCGATGAATAAAACTTATGAAAAACAAGAACACAAAATAAATAAGAACTTCTAAAGCAAGCTTTTTATTACTTGAAGAAGAGAAGAAGTATAAAAGTTATAATTCTTAGTTTCTACAGTACTAGTCTATATTTTCACTAATGTGTGTGTGATTGATAGAGTACTCTATTTATACACAATTTTTTAGGTGTAGAACGACTGTTCTCTACCACAAAACGAGTCGTTCTCAAGTAGCTGAAAATGAGTCATTCTCTCACATAACAAGTTGTTCTCATGTAGTTGAGAATGGGTTGTTCTACCTTGAGAAAGGGTCGTTCTTCCCTTAGAGTCAAAAGATTACATTTTTACATCATGTTCCCTAAATGTTACTCAACTCTCTTTAGTGGATCCTCGAGATTCTTCAGGAATAAGGCTTTGTTTTGCGATTTGCCTCTCTTGGATCTTCATCTTTATTCTTTTGCTTCAGCTCGGACAAGAAAGAGGTGTCTACACCTACTCAATCCTCTAGCCCCTCTTGACCTTATACCTATGTTGACTCTTTGTTATGTAACGATGGTTTTAAAAAATCACAATTTATTAAAGACTTGCATACTAAATTCAAAACTCAAATTAAAAATAAAGTTGGTCAACATGCTAAACATGTCAATTAAGGAAGGAAGCAAATCATCTTTGAAGCAAGAGATTAGGTTTGGCTTAACTTAAGAAAGGATAGATTTCATTCTTAAAGAAGTCCAAATAACAACCTAGGGGAGATGGACCTTTCTAAGTCCAAAGATAGATAAATAACAATGTGTATGAGTTGGATTTACCACATGATTATATTGTTAGTTCTACCTGTGGGTGATCTTACTCCATTTGATGTAGGTTTTACAAATCGTGGACCAAGTGGAAGATAATAAGTTCATGAATGGAAAACAAAAAAAATAAGCAAGATCATGTCATTCTAATAAGAGTTACTAGAAGCATAACCAAACAAAATTCTTTTGAAAACAAAAATAGTTTCTTATTTTCTTTGTTTCATATTTCTTGAACTTATAATTAAAATATTTTTCTTTTGGTAGAGTAAATAGTAAAAACATAAATGAACTTTTTAAAAAACCTGAAAGTCATTTTCATAGAAGCATCCAAGAAAGAGGCATGAAGATTGGTAGACAAAGCAACCTTAGGAGAAGCCTAAGTGAGAGCCCGAATTAGAGGCATAATTCTCGGTCAAAATAAGAAAACACAAGGAAAAATTCACACAAGAAGAAACAAAATGACAAGATGCATCAAAAGCATTGGAGATTTTCATCCAAAATAATAAGATTTTAATTGATTTTTTTTTTAATTTCAAATTCAAATATTCCCTTTCATTTGGTTTAAATTTTTGGCACATATAATAAGCTAACATTTGTATGTAATTTGAGACACATTTAAATATAAGAATTTTGGTGTTCATTGATAATAAATAGTCATCACCCTTCATCGTATTTTAATTTTGGATGATATATGAAGTATGAGAGCATTTAAGAAACTTGTGATCTTGAGTTTGAATCTTATCATGAAAATGAAAAACCCTCTATTTTCAAGTGACACTCTCCATCTTTCAACCTCCTAAGTCTCTTTCACTTGATGTTTCTTTTCAAGTTTTTAATTGGTTTTTATGTTATTCATCTCTTATTCTTGTTCCACCAATGTTCTTTTTGCATTCTTTGAATTTTTGTTATGATTCTTTATTTGTTTTATCTTAATCTTTTATTAGATTCTAACATTCACACTTATATAATCCTTTGGATTAAATTTATGTTTAGTGGAAGACATATTTGATTTCTTAACTCAATCCAACAAAATTAAATGAGTTTATTTCCAAATTCTTAATTCAAGCTAAATCATAAGAGAAACCTTGCCAAAAATTCTCCAAATGTTGTTTCATTCAAAGCCCTTGTGCACATCAATTACTAGTTGTTATATTTTCTATTTTAATGGTAGAAAGAGCCACACATACTTATTTCTTTTAATGGCATGAAACTCATGAGCAACCTCGCATATGACATGTTTCAGTAGTACTATTTCTATCCCGTTTACAACCATTAAAATTTGAACCAAAATAACCTATCACACTTAAAGAACCACCTCTAGAATGCCATAAGTATAGTGACTTAGTTCCTTTAAGGTATTTTAGAATCATTTTAACAACAACTAGATGAGACTCCCTAAAACATGCTAGAAACTTGACAAAAACACATACACATTTTGCATAATAATTGGTCTAGTTGCAGTTAGATAAAGAAGAGACTCAATCATACATTTATAGTTAACTTGATAAACTATTTTTCCTTTTTCATCAACATCAAGATAGTAAATAGTGACCATTGGAGTTGTTGATTCCTTAGTATTGTCCATCCAAAATTTCTTTAGTAACTCATTACAATACTTAGATTGACAAATAATATTTAAATTGTTTGATTAAAAAATAGGAAAAAATGTTAGTTCCCCATCATTAACATCTTGGTGTAAATCTTATAAGGTTTTCAGGATCTTGATCAACTTAAGGATGTGTAAGACACTCAAAACCATGGAAGAACTTATTAATGATGGCAGAAGCATGAAAACACATGGGTTAGATTTTTTATTTTCAAGAACTTGAGAAAGGAAACAAAAACAAGTTATAAAGAAACATAAAATGGATTAAGATTGAGAAATGAGATAGAACACACCACCTTCAAGTTGAAACCAAAAGGATAAGTACATGAAGATTTGTCACTTGAGAAAGTTTCTCCATATAAGAATCAAGGTAACAGAAGAGAACTCTTGAGACTTTAAAATATAAACTCACAAAGATATTTTTGTTCAATATTCAAAAGTGATTTTACAAGAGGAGTTGAATTTCTTTTATAGATGTAAAACCACCACTTTGAAGAGGAAAAGACATTCAACAAGTGTTTAGAAAGATTAGAAACCCAAATGTAAACATAAGACTACTTAAGCTAAAGTTAACTCAACTAATCCTATGTTTAACACTTAGTTAACTCCTAATTAATCCTTGAAAATGAGTGGTTCTATAGGGACATGCACATGGTAGTTTCTAAAGTTAAGGAAAAGCTCATGATTACACTTTTAAGAAGCACATGTGGTTCATGGAATGGTTAAAAGTCATGTGAAGTAATTACAACTATCATTACACTTATGAAAGTGACAAGTGTTGGTTAGAAACTCTTCATTTAACTTTTACACTTGTAAATTTTGTCCCACATGTGTCTCTCATGACTCTTGGATTGTAGAATATTCCAAGAGAATCAAGGAATGTTCTATTATCTAAAAATTTTACAAAATTGAAAGCTTCTTTATTTATTCTTCTAATTTTGTTAGCTTTCCTCGATCTTCAACGAGCTCTTATTATCTATTTACATCACATCTCAAACTCCCCTTGCATTAGGCAATCAAATTCTTGACAAAGGGATAAATTAGTTAAATAAAAAATTATGTCACATAAATTTGGACAATCAAAATATTTTTTTTAGATTTCTTTTTAAGCATGTAGAATTAACTTTATCTCTAATAAACCATTTTTTTATAAAAGATAATTATTTAGCCTTGTTTAGCTTGTAAACGTGATTAGAAAACTCAAAGTCAAGGAGGTTTCTCTAAATACACCTTTTCTTTCTTGAGTTCATTTAGAAAAACACTCCTCATATCCATTTGGAAAAACTTAAAGAAATATAACTTCTGAAATTGAAGCGCAATTGCATGAAGAAATTTATAAATAATTTCTAAAGCATCTAAATTGGTTTTCAAATTTAGATTTTTCTCCTCTAATTTTTCCAACCTATTTTTCAACCATATATTCTCGCCCTTGAGTTTATAATTTGAGTAGGTGAGTTTTTCTTTGCTTTATCAAGCAACTCATTAAAGATATAAAAAAGTTAATCATAATTTGACTCATTGGAAAAATTAGAATTACTTACATTACTTCTTGTTTCAAAATTAGTCATAAGAAATATGTTGACTTGTTCATCCCTATAACTTGTGTTACTTGATGAGCTTCAAACATTGTCCTCCCAGCCCACATATACCTTATTTTTCTTCATAGGCTTCTTCAATCTCTTATCCTCCACTTATTGTTTCGTATTGAACAATTGACCAATCTTATCACATTCAAAACAAGTATATGTTGATGTTAATGGTTGATTTGACTTGTTCAAGTTCTCCTACTACTAAACCTTGTTTCAGTTTTTGTTCTTTAAAAACGTGGAAAACTTCTTAACCATCATATTTAGATTTTTAAAATTTGAATTTTTTTCCTCCTCTCTTACTTCATATCTTGTTGCTTCAACTTTGAAAGCAGCCATTTTTCTTCTTTTCATTATCTTCTTCTAGCTTTCCCCGTTGTTCGACAGTTGTTCAATGCTAATTGTACCAATCACACATTAGCAAGTAGTAATTATCGTTCTCCCAAAGGACTTGTGTTATACACGATAATAATTGCAATTGATAACTAATTTAGATAAAAGAATATTTTCATAGTTTGTGTTGATGTTTAAAAGAAATAAAATTGTGAAAATAAAATTAAAACTATTTCTTGGATTTTATGGAACACATAAAAGGTGGTATAAATAAGAATTGATATGACAAGTTACTATTAGACTTCATATAGTCTCACTCTCATGCATATAATCACTTAATTTCTTTCCAATTTGATGCTAAAGTTAAGCCACCAGTTTACTCAAACCTTAATCCCTTAGTGGAATGAGCCTAAGTTTTCATACTAAGAGTCAATTTCTTGAGCATTTAATAAGCAAACTTGCTATGAAAACAAGGGTTTAAGACTACTAATAAATCAAGTTCTACTCCTAGATATAAACTTCAATAGGTATTTTGCTTCAATTTAGATCACAAAAGATATTTTCCAATATCCAATTAATCAAATATCAAGATATGGATGATCAAACCACAACAAGCACTAAACATAGAAACAAAATACTAACATTGAACAAATAGACATATATAAATATAAACAATGCCAATTACATAAGAATTTGGTTTGTTACGTCTAACCCCAACAAAATGGGTTTAGCTCTTCATTACCATGAAGAGCTAGAGCTGTCAAAACGGATGGCTCAGCCTGACCTAGTCCTACGGGTCAAATTAAGAAAATCTAACAACCTAGCTTCGCCTAAATTTTAAAACGGACCATAAATTTTTGCCTAGTTTGGCCCTAAGTCGGGTCTACGGACCAACGAGTCATTTTTTGTCTAATTAAAAATAAAAAAAAATACAACTATACCTATACAAAAAATCATGATAAATTATTGTTTAAAATCTAAAGTTTAATATTCAACAACTTGATGCATTATAGAACAATATCCCATATCTTAGTATAATATTATCTTTTTTCCAGCAACAATATATATATATATTTATTTATAAAAGTTTGTGCAAAATTATTTAGAATAGAACAATGCAAACTGAATAAAAAAACTTAAAACATCATACAAAGGAAGGAGTACAAGATATACCTTACTCAAAACAAGGAAAACAAAAAAAAAACACTCTAACTAACAAACAAGAATAATGCAACATTAGGTCCAAATTTATCTTTCTCTACCACACCATTCAACCTAACTTTTATAAGTATTTATACTTTCGTTCCTCGCAATTTTGTTAAATAAAGACAAAAATTAAAGCCTCATTGTGAAAACATAGGACAATTGATTTTGTCCTTAATCTTATACCACTCTCATATATAAAATAAATATATTGAATAATTTTCTCTTTACACATCTCCTTTGTCTCAATGACACATTTATTCTTTGTCCTCCTCTACCCATAAGATATATATTCCTTAATCTAGTATTATTAAAACAATGTTATTGAAATGTATAATTAAAATAAAATAAAGATTAAAAGTAAAAAATTAACATAAAAGAAAAACGGGTTAGCTTGGCCTTCAAGCATAGGTCTCAAATATGGTCAACTTGATCAATATAAGTTTTGTATAAGTGTAAGAGTAAATCAAGTACATATAAAGCTTATACTTGGAAATCTTAAGATGTACTTGTTAATGTGAGAACATTTATAAGTCATGCAAGTTGACTCACACATCTCAAAGATGATTCAAATAGTGAATCTACTTTATGAATTTGTATCTTTAATTTGGTGTTGTTAGAAATATAAATGAAAGATAAAAAGATAGAAATATCCTCTGCATATTGAATGTAACAATAAAAATTGTTAATAAAAAATCAAACATATTCTGAAAAATGAATAGTATACAAACTATCATAATCATTTCTATAATATTTATAAATAGAAGTATAGTCATGCAAAAACATTGCATCATAAATTTGTAGTGCTAAGTTAAAAGATAGCTTATCAAACAATTTTGAGAGAATTATATTTGTTAATTCTTTACTTTTGTGAGTGCTAGATTATATACCCTTAATGTGAGAGCTTCTTATAAACACCAAATTACTTTTGTTATATAATTATAAGTGATTTTATGTATTGAAACAATGAGAAATGACTTTGTATAGTGCACTCTATCTCAAAGAGAAGATAAATGAACAATAATGAGGGATATTGTATAATCATTAAAAAAAATAAAAAATAATACAGATAATCTTTATTAATAAGTGTAATTTTTTGTAATTGGTAAAGAAAAACTGAATATAGTCAAGATTAAAAGGAATTAGTATAAAGTAAAATATTATTTTTTCTATTTTATGAATCTAATAAAATATTTATAAAAATATTTAAAAACTATTAGATAATCTCCTTTCAACGTTTGATAGAGATTGTGTTGAAAAAAAAATTATTAGTTTTATCTCACCTGTTTTAAAGTTAGATCTTTATTTTCATAATAAAGGGTTTTTCGGCAATAAATATTTTAACTTTGAAAAATATATATTAAATTGAAAGTACAATATTATTATAAAAAAGTAATATGACAATATTACAAAGCATCTTAAAGCAGTAAAAGGCAAATGACGAGTGCAAAAGGACATATTTTTAAAGCTATAACACATTTTCTTTGAACTTCAAAGTTCAAATAAATATATATTACTCTGCAATTATTTCCTTTTTGCTCTGTTCGACCCTGTGTATCAAACAAAACAAATAATATTAGTTAATTGGCAATTAATGGATAAAGTTAATTGGCAATAATTTTCAAAAAATGAGTGA
Source organism: Lablab purpureus (assembly GCA_030347555.1). NCBI lineage: Eukaryota > Viridiplantae > Streptophyta > Magnoliopsida > Fabales > Fabaceae > Lablab > Lablab purpureus. The sequence continues at coordinate 16,365,342 of CM059254.1, forward strand.
TAAAAAGAGATTTGGATAATTTGTTTTAAATTAGTGTTAAATTTAAATTGTGACCATAATATTTGAATAAATTACCTTTGAGCTCTGAACCACCTTGAGAGTTGATATAATTGCACAGTCTCATTGGTCATATGGCATGCAAGAAGGTGAAGGTTACGTGGTCGCACCACCCAAGCAAACCTCATGAAAGATGCAGAATAAACACACATAACTGCACCACTACAATTTCTTTATTTCAGAAACCAATATATAATTTCAAATATTTTCAGAAACCAATATATAATTTCAAATATATTAAATACCTTCTTCCAATAAATTTTAATTATTTTCATATCTATCTCAATAATAACCACATAAAGTTATTTTATAACAATATGAAATTCTCTATTAGATTTACATATGTTTTTTTAATGTGTAGTTTTTATTAAAAATAACTTAAAACATATCTTTAAATATTTAAATTTTAAAAGGGACGTAAATAATCTAATTTTTTAAAAAAAGTATTTAATATTATAGAAATTTTAACAAGAAACCCTACATATAAATAGGAAATAAAAGCAAGGGATTGAATTAGAAATCAATGTTTCTGAAACAGTTAAACTTAGTAGTAATTAACCTCCAGTCATATTGACAGATATAGTTTCCGGTGGTTTCTTTGTGTCCATTGCTGCCTGATAAATAATAGTCACAAAGTGGTTCAAATTAGCGTAAAACTAAATATTTGATTCAATCACAGTGAAAATTATTAGATGAATTATCATAATTTCATTTTTCTCTATTATTTTTTAGCTACAACTTAGCCATATGTTGTTTTGAAAAATATGTAGAAAATAAATAAAAATTTATTAATATATATATATATATATATATATATATATATATATATATATATATATAATGAGAGTAAATGTACCGCAAGAGGAAGGGCCCAGTTGAATGTAGGACCCCAAAAATGAGTTGTTTTGAGGCCTGTGGGACTATTCCAAAAAGAACGAAGCATGTTCATCTTCTGAAATTGCAGACTGCAAGAGTTCAGAGATCAAATATATTACATTTTTTTCTCTTTCAACATCAATTATATATATTTAACTATATTTTTGAAATTTTTATTTTATCAAATTTTTTACTTCAAATGTATTAAACAAAAATTTTAACATAAAAAATAAAATATTGTTTATGATGTAACATTAATATATAAATACGATATTGATAGAAGATTTTGAGAAGAAGTATGAGTATAAATATAATCACACAAGTGTTTATGATATCATTTTTAATTTAAAATTTTAAGATGAATTTATAGATCTTTTCATTTATATAATATTCAACTTATCTATATAACGTGTGACTCAGCATTATAACAAATATTATTATAAAAATGATATGTATATACTAATGATTTAGCTGTATAAAAGAATATTTCTATAAACTGGGATTAACTTAATCACAAATTAATTTATATATAAATTAATTTTAAATTATATATATATAGAGAGAAAAAACTCGCCCCTGTATGACATCCAATCCATTCTCATGAGAATCAATAATGTATAAAATGAAACCTTTGTTTTGATAAAATGCCAAAAAAGAGGAAAAGTTATGTGTTCACAACACAGATTCAATTCCAGTCTCTATGATATTGTTTCTTGATTTGTACAATTTCATGTCCTCGTATGGCTAAACATTGAAGAACAGAGAGGGGTGGATAATCGATCTTACTATAACATATCTAGCATGTGTTGTGATGGTAGTTGTAACAAGAAAAGGGTATGAAGAATTAACAAGAAAACATTACCTGAAGATGAATTCAAAGTATCTCTGATCTTGGTTTGCTTCAATTTCAAAGGCACAATCTCTTCTTCAAGTTACAGGAAAACCACGATGAAGAAGGCAATGAAGTGAATCAGAATATCCTCTGAATCCACGTATTTAAGTCCAATAAGCTATTAGAACTAGATAGGAACATTCCTCTTGAATTTACAATATTGTCCTTTGCTAGTAGTTGCTTATCTCTTTCTCCACTTGTTCATAAATGTTATTTTTTTGGCAATTTAATAATATTTTTATATAATTTCAACTTTTACTTTAAAAAATGTTATAAACTTATTATTTTATTAAACTGATACAAGATATATTCAAAATATAAAAAGATAAAACTTAACAATTTGGTTAATGTTTATTATATTTTTAATACAATCTAAATTTTTGGAGAACTTACTAAATAATATAATTTGTGGTGGTAAGAATTTAGAGAAGATATAACTTTTTTTTATTAAGAATGGAGATGTTACATCTTATGATTTATACAAAATTTGATCGTTTTATTAAAAGTAAGAATAAATATAATAATATTCTTTTGAAGTTTTTAGGGTGTATAAATAAAAAAAATTAATAATATTTTTGTATTTTTTTTAATATTTTTTTCTTGTTTTTTCTTAAAAGAGAACTTTAAATAATATAGAAAAGAAATAACACTTGCAACTAGTTTTAAATAGTTTCAACTTAAAGGAGATGTTTTCTATCTTTTGAATAAGTAAAGACATTTTGATTCATTAAATGTATTAATGCAACATTAAATTCTTATTTTCTCTCAAACAATTATTCTTATAGTTCACAACATTTATATGAGAGTATAAGAGAGTTTTATAATTAAATATTAGTAAAGTGAGAGATCAACATATTAGATAGCTTTCCTAGATTTGACATGAATGCAAGTTAAGAAATTGTTGATGCAAAACAAATTTAGATCCCTCTCTAAGATACTTTTAACATTGACAAGACTTCTTAAATATTATCTTGGTGTTTATAAAATATAAACATTCCTTCTAACATACAATAAACACATAGAATAATATTGTGAAATATAATGTTAATATACATAAAAGAATTTTTCAAACTTTGGAAAAGAACGTCATTTGTCCAAAGAAATAGTTGTATTTAAATGATCTGTTATACATAATGTCTTTCATCTTTAAAATGTAGCACAATTATATTTATATTTTGTCATTTAACAAATACACAATTAAAATAAACTAAAAATTTAATATATTTTACATTAATATAATATTATTATAAAACACTTTAATACCATTAAAATAAGAAGTCTAAACTGAATTACTATATAGTCAACCATCACACTAAATTATATATAAGGTAATAATATAATAAGTTATTTTAAAAGAGTTCCATATTAAATTATATTTTAGTATTGAAAAATATTTTATGTACATCTTGCCATCTTTCTTCACCTATAAGATATCTAATAAAATAATTATATTTTTATTGTTTTAGCTTATTTATCTCAAATTATTATATTTTAAAATAAAAAAAATCACAACATAAGTATTAGGTAGGTGTTTGTGTATGATATTTTTTAATATTTTAAAGTTTATTAAAACTCTTTCCTTCTCTTAAAAATAAAGTTAAATATCTAAATAAAAAAATTATCCACCTAAGTAATTACACTTTTATACATATTTAAAACTTGAAGAAATATATATAAAATATAGTCAAAATATGAAGAATAAATAAGATGATAATCATATAAAATATAAAATCTAACAACTATTTTTACTAACTTTTAATATAATATTAATTATTATAAATCTTCTTAATTATAATTACTATCTCATCATTGAATGAAATTGAGTACCTATATAATAATATGTGCATCACATAAAATCTATCTTCAACTCATATTTACTTTTATAATTTTTACACCACACTCTTATTTTTATTTTCTCTTACTTATCAATTCTTACTTATGCATAATATAAAACTCTTTTCTCATCATAATCCACAACTTAACTTAGATGATTCCACCTCAACAATTACTCAGCCAATATAAAAATTTGGTTAATTAAAATAAATTCAATGTAATTATTCGACTTATTAACTCAATCTATGTGTTATAGTATAATTAGTATTATATTAGATTCCGATATTATCCATCCTAATCTTCTCGACTCCTAGTGCGCACTGAATTAATAACTTTCTAGATTAGCATAACTTGTTTATACTAAAATAAATCAAAAAAATTCTGAAAGGTTCATTCTCTTTTAAGAAACCAAAGTAATTATTTATTTTTTCAAATCCAAAAACGTGATCGACATGGCTCTAATATAAAGAAAGCAGATAATGATAAGATGTAAGACCATATTCAACGTATCTGTTTGAGACCAATCCTCATGCTAGTTTATGTTAACTACTCCTATTTTTCTATCATTTTTCTTGCATCTCTCTCTGCCATTGATTCAATAAACTGAACAAACATGGAAGTAAAAGATATTATTAGAGTTGTAAAGGCCATTTTAATATACTCAAAATATAAAATTTTAAAATTGAACAAACATAAAGTTAATTTTAATTTTAAATGTAATAATTTAATACATAAATTATAGGGTTAAATATGTTTTTAGTGTCTAAATTATTTGTCAAAATTGTGTTTTGTTCCTTCGACAAACTTTAAACTTATTTTGTCCTTATACTTTATAAACAAATATAAATAATTTCGATGACAAATAAAAAGGAAAATGAGAGGAAATAGGAGAAAAAAGAGTGAAAAAAACTTAAATTACATATGATAGTAAATTAAGAAACTATGAAGAAGGAAAATAAAAAGATAAAAAGAAATTCTAACATATCATCAGGATCATTTACACGAGTTTATAAAACATAAGGATGAAATAAGTCCAAAGTTTCCCTCAAAGACAAAATATAATTTTGACAAATAATTCAAAAAGTAAAATCATATTTAACCCTATAATTTTGACAAATAATTTAAAAAATAAAATCATATTCAGTCCTAAATTATAATACATGTGTATATTAATGAAATATATTTTAATATTTTTATTATAATATTTATATTTTTCTAATATAATTAATATTTTATAGATGATACCGATTTAGTTTAAGATAACCCAATCAAATTTAAATCTATTTAAAATATAGGTAAGATTAAGTCAACTTTTTTGTTTTGTCATTTAGCTTTCAAACTTACCTATTAAGTCAAATTTGACAACATTAAAAAGATTTAATCACTCCCAAACTCATGATTTTATTCCCTAAAAGAACAATTCCACAGGGAACAAAGTCTGATATAATATAGTTTTCTGGTTCTCTTTGTCTTCTCCAACCATCTTTTGCTTGAAATAGATAAGTTCAATACATTTATGATGGGTTTGTTCTGGGGCAGTTACATAGGTTTTAATTTAGTATTCATAACACCCAGAAGGTCTAGTCAACCAGCACATCGCTAAATTACTAAATTCCTTCAAATATATTGTGAAAGATTTCATTGTTGATTATGAAAACATTTCGAACAAGCGTTTTTATGAAAACAGAAAATAAAATATATTAGCTTAACGTATTTTCTTTTTCTCTTTCTTGCTAGTTCTTCCGTGAGAAACATGATTCAATGCGATTTTTATCTTAATTTTTTTAATTTTAATATTTGTATACTTTTGATCAATGTAAAAAACTTTTAAAAATCCATGAACGTTAATTTTACTACAAGAAGAATCTATATTTTTCATAGTTAAAATATGTAAGTAACACTTCTTCCGTATTTATTACCTGTATATTTTTTTACAAAATTTTTTTGACAAAAAATATATGTAAATTTTAATATAAAATATTTTTAGCAGAAAACACTTACAGAATTTTTAATAATTTTTTTTATAAAAAATACATAGAGATTTTGTTATAAAAATTTATTTTTAAAGTATTTTAATTACTTACTAAACTATCTACGTTATGTAATTTTTAGAATTTTACAGCAAATTATTAAAAAATTAAGAATTATTTATTAAATATTTTTATATAATTTGTAGATAATAATATTTTAATAATTAAAAAATATTTCCTACAATTTCTTATAAATTATTTTGTGCAGAAAAATTTTAAAAATATTATTTTAATTTATTATGTTTAAAACATGAATTAATTTATTAAATTCTATTTTAATTTTAATTTTAATTTTATAAAATATATATTCAGTTTTTATCAAACTTTATCATTCTACTACACCCGGCATGCTTTGCCCATATCCATTTTCTAGGGTTTTACACTCAAAATTCCCAATTCACCAATCTCATTCTCATCCTCCACTCCACGCCACCCACAGTTTCAGCGTACCAGTTCCCAATCTCTCTCGAAACTCGAAAATCAGTGCTTCATTTTGTTCTCCAGCCCTCCTCTCAATTTCATCTTCAAAATCTCTCTTCGAAAACCAGGTCCTCATCTTTAGATTCCATTCCCATTCCCAATCTCCAACCCTCAGGTTCTCGCGTTCTCCATCTCCTTCTCACGGTAATCACATTCCCAATCTGTAACCCTAGTATATTTAAGGTGTATTGTTAATGTGTATTATTATTGTTCTTCTATATATCTTAACAAATACTATCAAATTGCGTGTATTAAATTGAATTCAACCAAAGCCAATTGAAGAAGTCTCAACCAGCATTGATTGTATTAACAGTTGAAACCAATGTTCTGGTTTATCTGAGAAACAGTGAACGTGAACTACACGGCTTTTATTTTCAGTTAGCACATAAATAAATCGGCAAGTACAAGGATTGATGAAGAATAATAAATATATAGAGTAGATGCTTTTATTTAGGAAAATAAGAAGAAAACATCTTACTGTGAGAGTGAGTGGAAGAGAAGCAGGGAAGTGATGCAGAGGTAGCCATTCAGATAACTGTGTCCAATGCTTTATGGTTTATGATTGGATGTTTTTATTATGAAAGTTACTTGTAAGTGAAATTGGGTATGAGGTTGGCTTAATTAAGGAAGTGTTTAATTGAAGTGACGTGGTTTATGGTTTATGATTGGGTATTTTTATTATGAAAGTTACTTGGTAGTGAAATTGGATATGAGGTTCGCTTAATTTAGGATCAATTATGGACACAGAATTAAAATTTCATGGTTGAGTGTGTAAATGTTTTACTTGAGATCACCTTCACTGGTGTTTTGATGCAATTGTGAGGATTGGGTAGTAGGAATTAGGACACGTATGTTATTTAGTGGTTTGTGGGAGTTGACAGATGTGTGTTAGCTTGAATTCTCGGAAGTTGATTGTGGTGTTGCTGATGTTTGGTTTTGTGCTTTGTCTTCCTTAGGTTTGTGGATTATGAGAATTTCTTACTTCTGGACAATGTTTTAGTGGTCTTGTGTATGCTTGATTTTGTTTTGTTGTTTAGCTGATGGTGTTTGGGCTTTGACAAATGGGACTAGCTTTATGCTGGCTTTTGTTGGATGTAAACTTATCGCGTGCTTGTTTTGTTTTGGTTTTATTTGTTGTATGTGTGAAGCTTCTGTGAGTTACTTTGGCAGGATTTTGTGCGTGTATGAATGCTTCTGGCGCGGGTCTTGTGTCAGTTTTGTGTACCTGTTGGTAGCAATTGTGGAGCATAATATGTCATACAGTTTTCTCTTTATCAAGCTTCAACAATTTCTATGTTAGAAATTATGCCAAAAATTACTTGTGACAATATTTCTAAATTTTTCTCTATGACTTAGTATAATACATCAGCCCTTGTCTTAGATAGACTCATAATTCCTCTTGGGCTAAGATAGACTCATAATTCCTCTGTAGTTAAGAGGTAAGTAAGATGTCTAAAGGTTGTCTGCAGTCACCTTTATAATCTCCAAGCAAATGTTCCTGACCTTGAAATTCTTGTTTTGTTTTATTATAATTCTTCCTTCCAATTTTACATTCCTCACTAACCAATATACTCCTAATTGATCCTTTCTTAGTGTAGTTATATTCCATAGAAAGTTAGATTGAGCTTTCAGCCATACATTCATTTCATCACATATCAGTTTCCGCTAGCTTCTATATTCCTTCCTCAAAGGCAATGCTTGAAGCTTGTTTATTCCTGTGTTATATCTATGATAGAAAAAATTATGGATTGCAAAGAGCCTAGTTTGGTTAGTATTTGCAGCACCATGTCAATGGCGACAAAGCAATACTGAGACGAGAATGAGCGATTGGTAGGATTGGGTGATATGACTCGCGTGTGGAGACAAGGTAGTGACGAGTGGATCGGGCTTGGATTAAAACAGTCTAATCCTTGAGGAATAAGCATATAGTTGTACAATCATCAACCTGGAAACCATACTTACGTCTCCAAGCTTGAGCTGCATGGTTCACTTAACAATTTCGTTGCCATGGACCTTTTTGGTGTCTGAAGCAACTATGTTTATCACTTCACTTGTTTGTTAGCACATCCCATACCGTAAGAAACAAAATTTAGACCCCTTTGATTGCGATAAATTTGGGGAAATAGTTGGTTGTTGCCTATGTTCAAAGCTCTATTAGGAGAATGCCAAAAATATTATTATTTTTTCAAAATATGTTGAACTAAACATTCATGTGTGGAAACTGAGTATTTTAATTCATTTTTCTTTCTTTTTTTGCACTATTTGATCAAATATTTGCTAACATATTTGGATTAAGAAAATGCAACAACTTCTAGCATAATTTAAATGCTAATTAGCAACAATTATTATGTGAAAGTTGACATCTTGATATGAAAATGCTTACCCCATCAAAAGCCAAAACCACAAACTCGTCCTGCTTGGTAAGTTTTCTGTATGATACATCGGGGGCTGAGATGAGACCATAATCTTTTAGGCAAAAGTTCCCGAAGGCTCTTGCCATAGCTAGTCCAGGGCGTTCCCCTTTTGGCCATCATATTCTATTTACTTTTGGTTCTTCTTTTACAGAAAAAATTCTACTGCTACTGGTTATAAATATATTAGTATTTTAGTTATAAATATATAAACAGTAGCAACATGATAAATAGTTAAAATATATATTAGTATTTTAGTTATAAATAATTTTTTAAAGGTATCGGTTTGTCTCACTAATAAATTTTATTATTTTATTGTATTTTAAACAGTTGTAAACAGTTAAATGTGAATATGAAAGTGGAAATGAGAAGGTGTGGAATTAGCAAGAGTAGCAAAAGGAGTGTGAATGATGGGAAAAAAGGAAAAGATACATTGAGTTGGAACATAATTGAATATTATGTTGTTGGTGGAAAGATGTCATATTTGTGGTGATTGTAGTCACACAACACAACAATTAATAATTAATCAATTTTATTAGATTTGATTTCTTTTAACAACACTGAAATACTGTAGATGACCATGCTTTTCCAAGATAAATATTCGGGTAATATATTTGTAGGAAACATTTTTTGTGGATTTTTCTGTGGAAACTTTCCCACTGATATAGGAATTTTTTTTATGGTCTTTCTGGTGAAAGATTTCCCACGGCTTTATCCACGAGAGATTTCCTAAAAATTTCACTTTATATTTTCCTACAATTCCAAAAGAAAAAATTCATGGAAAACAAATTAATTTTTTTACAATAACCTTTGGGATTATCGCAATTTAAAATATGAAAAAATAGGGATGTGTATAAAAAATTGAGATAATATATGTTCAAATACAATATAATATTACTATTGATTATCTTTGTCTTAATTTTTGGTGAATAAATTCACATTTGAATTTGCTGGTGGTGGAAGTTATGGTATGATTTTGATAATGATTGTGATTTACTTGATGCATTTTGAAGAAAGTTTTAAAGATTTAAAATAGTTTATATAAAGTTTGATTTACTTTGATGAATGATGTTAAGCCATTATCATTTGATCCCATTTTGAATGTGTTGATTGTTTGAACATAAGCTTTTGCAATTATAGATAATACTATTTGATAACTATTATGTAAACACACTAAATATATACATGTAAACTATTTGTTTCACCAATGAATTAATATACATATGTTGATGATGAATGTTTGTGTAGTAAATTATTAAACAAATATTTATTTTATATATTGTATGCAGAGTTTATTTTAAAAGTAGCATGAGTTACTATTAACTTTGAAACTTTAGAGTTAATTTTAGATTATATATAGTACCTTTGCTTTTGTGATTTTATATTATGTATTTTTTGGGTGAAATCTGTGATCCAACTATGAAAATGAAAAGAAAAGAAAATTATTAAATAATTTATGATAATTTTTTATTAGATGTACTAGTTGTTAATATATACAATAATTGGTAAAAGTAAATATTTCAACTATGTAGTATTATTTCTTTGAAGCAAATATATTATTGATTAAAATATGTATTAGTTCATTTAGAGTATTTTTAAATTATTTTATATTTTCATCAATTTATTAATAATATAGTCAGTTTAAGAAAATAGTTGATTAAGATATGATTTTTTTCAGTACTAATTTATTAATTTATTTTGTTAAGTATTAAACTTTATAAAATAAATAAACAATTTATAATTTATTTGTCATTTTAAAATAATATATATATATATATATATATATATATTAAAAAAATTTAGAAAAATTTCCCTTGATTTTTGTGCAAAAATATTAATAGAAAAAAAAATATGAATTTCTTTTGTGCAAGAAAATTTGCTATAAATTACTTTCACATGAAAATTTGTTGTGAATATTTTTGGCAGGAAATTATTTTCTTGCAAATTTTCAAATATTAAGGCAATCAAAATGAAAATAGTAGAAAATTATTTTCTTACAAATTTCTATAAAAAATTTGAAAAGAAATTCATGCGAAATATGAAAAGTTGTAATATGAATGTCTAACCCTATAAAATTTATAAATAAATAAATAAAAAAGAAAGATAAAATTAAACAACTTGGATATATATAGTATCAGAAAAAATAAAAAAAAAGCAACAGAAAGAAGAATTTTCAGAAATAAATAGAAAATAATAATTCAGTTAAAATTTAAAAACAACAAAGTATGATATCACATGTATTGAGTATATATTTTTGGCAAATTTTTTTAATTTGTCTGGTAATTTTTTTAAATGAGTGTATGTAATATATTACTGTCATGGAAATTGATTTAATTAAAATTATATAGATTATATATATATATATATATATGTGTGTGAGATTATTTACGTATATATAATTAAAATTTATTTATGATGATAAATATGTGATAATTATAAAATTATATTCATGTGAATAATAGTCGATCCAAAGAAAGACTATTATTTGACAGAGTTAATTATAAATATTTGATTTTCGCATTAAGAGTACCAATTACAAATTAATTTGTATGTCCAAAGACTAAAGAATTAATGTTGTGCTTCGTACCTTCTTATGAGTTTATTATGTAAATGATCAATTTCAGTTGTTGTTGCTAGTGTTACTAATTTGTATGCTCAAATTAATTGTATTCCCATGCTTAATGGGACAAACTTTAAAGTTTGGAAGGAAACAATTGAGATGATTCTTGGCTACATGGATCTATCTCGCATTTCGGGATGAGAACCCACTCCAACTCCGGAAAAAACTAGAGGCAGATGAGGTTGAAAAGAGGGAATGCTCAAATCAAATGTGTTTGATAATCATGAAGCGATTTGTTTCAGAAGTTTTTTGGGGCTTTATTGCTAAGTTTCATAATGCGAAAGGTTTCCTTGATATTATTGAGCAGTATTTCACCAGTAATGAAAAAGCTTATGCAAGCAGTTTGCTTGCTAAACTTATCTCTATGAAATATAAAGGTAAAGGAAACATAAGGAGTACATTATGTAGATGTCTAATCTCGCATCAAAACTAAAAGCACTAAAGTTAGAGCTGTCTGGTGATTTGCTCGTGCACCTAATTTTGATTTTCCTTCTTATTGGCCAGTAATTCAGATCTTTATTAATTCGAAATTATTTATCTAATTTTCGTTTGCTTTTATTTTTCATAATAATATTGGGACGATTTTGGGCATGGAAAATATCTTGGACTTGAAGAAATTACTACCACGTCAGCCTTCACATAGGATTTTAATTTTGTTTTCTTTTATTTTTGTAATTTGTGCTAGATAGTATTTTTTTATGAGGCCCAGACATTTTGGGAGAGAGGGGTCAACCTAGGGTTACAAAACCCTAAGGACAGGAGGCAGAAATAATTCACACAGATCTACTCACGTTTCCGTCTGTCGGCCTTCGTCTTTCGTCTTTCATTTTTTGTTTTCTGCTGCTAGTTGTGTTTTCGTCTTTATTTTTGTCTCCTTCGATTTTCGTTTCGAACTCCCATGGAGGGCTAATTTTCAGAGGTTGATTACCTCAGTAGATTGTTATCAACTTTGAGGTTTAATTCATGTTTTTCCTTTGTTCTTCTTGATTCACCATCTTCTAATATATGTGCTTATATTTTCACATGCTTAATGAATATTATTTTTGCAGTTTGCTTAATTCTGTGAATGATTAAAGATTGGATGATACATATGTTTGCTTAATTCGCGTGAAGAAATCTCGGGTTAATCTTTGCTTAGTTGATTGATTTGGGCTGGAATGAGGATTAAGATGAATAGAGTGCGTTTTTCTGTGTAACCAGGGATAAGGGAAATTGCAATTGAATCAGGAAATCAATCCCCTTTTCATAATTGTTTACGTTTTACCAATCATTGTGTGTTTTAATTTAATTTAACAAATCCGTTCAACCCCCTCTTTTTCTGCCCCATTTACGCGTTGATCCTTTGCCTTAACCACGGTCCTTGGGAGACGACCTAGGGATCATTTTCTAGTATTACATTTTAACTATTTATTTGACCAAATACGATTTTGATCACCTAGTTTGCCTACGGATTTATAGGGAGAAGATGCAAACACTTCAATTTATTTGATAAATAGGTGTCTATCATATGCACTAAATTTCATGACTCTAATGGAGATGCCAAGTGGAAGACCAACAAATTATGAGAATCTTAGGGTGTTCGGTGCCTTAGAATTTGCACATGTCAAGAAGGACAATTTGGAGGCACAAGCTAAGAGGTGTATCTTTATATGATACACAAAAGGAGTAAAGGAATATAAGTTGTCGAGGTCGGAATTCAGAGAAGCTACATTCAATGAAACTTGAATGGATATGGTGTGCAGAGATCATGAGAAAAGTAAGGAGAAAATTCACATAGAGGTGGAGTCTTCTAGTGTTGGAGTAGATTGTCTAGGAGGCTTGGACTGTCTAGCAGGATCAAATCATCTGAGGGTGTTAGATGATAAGGCATCAGACAATGAAGAACAACATTCTACCTCTTACTCGAGAAGGCCAGAACGTGCTGAACAAGACTCTGACTATCAACTTACGTGTGATAGGGAGATGAGAATAATCAAATCTACATAGAGGTTTGGATATGCTGATTTGATTTGCTATGCATTGGTTGCTGGTGAAAAGTTAGAAGGTTCAGAGCCTAGAAGCTTCAAGTAGACAACAAGGGGCATAAAATGTCAGCGATGACAAGCCGCCATGGAGGAGGAACTTGAATCGCTAAAGAAGAACCACACATGGACACTTTTTGATGCACCACAAAAGGTGATCAGATGCAAGTGGATATTGAAAAAGAAGGAAGGGATACTAGGCGTGGAGAATGAGAGATTTAAGGTGAGACTGGGGACAAAGGGTTTTTCACAAAATGAGGGAATAACCTATAATTAAATATCCTCACCTATGGTTAGACGATCTGGTGTGTTCTTGAAAAGAATCCAGGGCTCTATTCAAGTCCCCTACTAGAGCCTCATTTTTCAATAGATGGTATTAAAGCTTGCCTCTCGGGTTAGTTTGTCATTGAATTTAAGGGAAAAAATCCTATTGGTTTATAGATTTTATGGAGAATGAAGGATAAGCTATAAATCATCCACCCATGTTTAAGGGTGAAATATATGGCCACTAGAAGCTGCACATGATAGCTTATTTGGATTCATCCTACATGGATCTTCTCGAAATTGTTAAGAAATGGTATTCTAAACTAGTGGATGGGGAAAAGAAACCCATACCTTGGGAGAACTGGGATGAAAATCAGAGGCTCAAATATTAGTTGAATGCAAAGGCTAGGCATATACTACTGTGCTCTCTGTCTGAGGAGGAGCTATCTAAGATTCACACCTTGAAAAATGTCGAAGATATGTAGGATACTCCTGCCATGGCACATGAAGGATCAAAGGACATGAGAAGCGCTAATTGAAATTATTGAAGCATCAATTTGGTAACTTCAAAATGGAACTGTCTGAATCCATTGCAACCATGATAGAAAGGATGCAAGTGATATCAAACAGCCTTAGATCCCCCGAGAAGCCCCTTGACACATATGATGTGATCAATAAGATCTTGTGTGTTCTTCCACCTCATTGGTGACGCCAAGAAAATCCCTTCAAGAATTGGTATTTTAAGTATGCATGAACAAGTTCTTGCTAATGATGCAGAGATTCTAAGAGGAGGAGACATCGTGCTTAAGGCTCAGAAGGCTAGACGGTCTACGACTAGAAAAGCTTATAAAGTAGTAGACGATCAAAAGGAGGAGTTTGACTTTGATGAGGATGAGGAGCTGTCTTTCTTCACTAAAAACTTCAAATGTTTGTTGAAGAAGCATAACAAATATGTAAAGGAAAATAAGTTCAGACCACGTGGGCACAAAAACCAGAAAGATCATAGAGTTTACGAAGAGAAGGTGATCTGCTATAAGTGCAAAAAGCCAGGACACTTTTAAGCCAAAATGTCCAGAAGCTCAACATGAGGAGAAGGAAACAGATTCCAAGAAGAAATTCTACATGAAAAAGAGCTTCATGTCCACTTGGGAGGATATGAATTCATTAGACTCTATGAACAAAGAGGCACATATTGGTCTTGTGGAGACATTGTGAGTGGGACATTATCAGATGACTCTCATGAAGAGGTAGATTTTTTTTTATCTCAAGTATGTTACTCAAGCTTACTATGAAACCATATCAAACATAGAGCTGTCAAAACGGGCGGCCAAGCCCGGCCTGGCCTGGCCTACGGGCCAAGTTCAAAAAATCTGATAGCCTAGCCTGACCTATATTTTAAAACGGGCCACAATTTTTAGCCTAGCCTGGCCCTATGTTAGGCCAATGAGCCAATGGGCCATTTTTAACCTAATTAAAAATTAAAAAAATATTACAATATTTCTTTTGCTTTCTTAGTCTCTCCACAATTTTGTTCAACATTTTATTTCTTTTGTTATCATTAGATGAATCACTGATTGGAGGAGTAACTCCTTAATGTTGCCATAGGAAATAAGAACTCTGCAATGTAAGAGATAAAAAAACATAAAAACCTATTTAATACTTATAATAATTTTACTTTATATAATTCAACAAATATTAAGAAAATAACACAAACTCATGATGATGAGGAAAACAAAAGCAGATATAAAGTTTTGATTAGAAATGCAAAAAATAATAATATAAATTAACAAAAAATAAGGAAGAACCTAACCTAATGTGAAACAGAGAAGTTATATAAAAAACTGTGGTAGTGAAGGTAATATAAGGATATAAGGAAAGAGAAGTAGTGTAGTAGAGGAGATGAAAAAACTTGTGAGAAAGGAAGAGAAAAGAACAGAGACTCTGAGACACTAGGGTTTCTTTCTTTAGTATAACAACATAACAATTAAGAACAAAAATTTAATATAAAAAATAAACGAGCTAGCTCATTAGCCTACGCCAGCCTGGCCTTGGCCCATATGGGCATCGGGCCAAATGGGCCAGGCTAAAAAAGGCCTATTGTTATCCAGGCCACAATTTTTTAAGCTTAGCCTGACCTGAATCATAGGCTATACGGGCCAGCCCATCGGGCCAGGCCTATTTTGACAACTCTAATCAAACACCATGAGTTTGAAAAAGTCTTTTAAAAATCTAAGGAGAAGTTTTCAAAATGTTTTTAGAGAGCTTGAAGAATTAAAAAAATCACCCAAACCGTATGAAAACTTGACTAATGAAAATCTCTAACTTCCTAAAATAAACAAAGATTTTAGTGAAGAAAATAACATTTTGAAAAGTAAAATCAAAGAGCTTGAGTCTAAAACAAAGCATTTAAGTAAAGAAAACCTTTTACTAAAAGAAAGCACTAATGAAAGACCCATAGTAGATGATAGCAAGACACAAAAAGATCTTCTATAAGAAAATGAGTCTTTAAGAAAAGTCCTAACCCAATCATCTATCAATGAAAAATTTGTAGATCTACTAGTTAGGAGATCTCAAAAAGTTTTTGATAAGAAAGGGATATGATATCAAAGAATAAAACAATACCATTCATACATTAGAAGGTCATCTAATCATACATCATTTAATGGTTCTTTTACGCATAAATGTCTTGCTACTAACAATAAAGGACCCAAAAGAATATGGGTACCTAAGAATAAAATGATTCATGTTGCATATATTTTCAATGCTAGCAAGACTACCCCTGTCATGGTATCTGGACAGCTCGCGACACATGACAGGAGAAAGGACTATGTTCCTAGACCTAAAGGAAAAGAAGGGTGGCAAGGTGATATTCAAAGGAAATAAACACGACAGAGGTATGGACATTGGAAAGATTGGTTTGTACCTGCTATCATAAATTAATAAAGTTCTTTTGGTAGAAGGTCTAAAACACAACCTACTAAGCATAAGTCAATTGTGTGATAGTGGTTGTGATGCTATATTTAACAAAGACTAATGTATAGTCAGTAACAAGGATGAGACTAAGCTATTTATTGAAAATAGATAAGGAAACCTTTACAAAATTGATATGGATGAGTTATCAGCTCAAAATGTCTCATGCCTCATGACCTCAAATGAAGGTCATTGGATTTGGCATAGAAATTGTGGACATGCTAGTCTAAAACTGCTATCAAAGTTGCAAAAACACAGTCTCGTAAAAGGTTTGCCAATCATGTCATTCAAAGAAAATCTTCTCTAAGTCATGAGTAAAAGACAAACAAGTTAAAACTTCTTTTCAAAGCAAAAATGATATTTCTACACAGAGACCTCTTGGGTTGGTACACTTAGATCTTTTTGGTCCCACAAGGATAATGTCTCAGTGGTAAACACTATGGTCTGGTCATTGTTGATGATTACTCTAGATGGACATGTGTAAAGTTCTTGAGCCACAAGGATGAGACTTTCAAAGTCTTTTGTAAATTTGTAAAACAAGTTCAAAATGAAAAGGGCTTGTTAGTTGTTGCAATCCGGAGTGAGCAAAGGGGAGAATTTGAGAATGAAAACTTCCAAGACATTTGCGAAAGCTATGGTATAAGCCATAACTTTTCTACTCCCAAGACATCACAAACAAATGGTGTTGTTGAGAGGAGGAATAAATCTCCAAAAGAAATTGCCCGAACGATGTTAAACGCTAACTCCTTCCCCAAACACTTATGGGCTGAAGCAATTGAAACTGCTTGCTATTTACAAAATAGAATTTACATCAGACCCTTGATTAAAAAACTCCATATGAACTCTGGAAGAACAGAAAGCCCAACATTTCTTATTTCCATCCTTTTAGAGTATAATGCTTTATCTTGAACAACAAATAATGTTTGGGTAAGTTCAACTCTAGAAGTGATAAAGGAATTTTCCTTGGATATTCTGAAATTTCTAAGCCATATAGAGTTTATAACTCTAGAAAGTCTATAGTAGAAGAAGTCATCCATGTAAGATTCAATGACCAAAAATCTAATAAGAAATTATCAGAGCTAGACGACTCTCTTGGTTTTAATTTTTGGGACTTACAAATAAAGTCACCTAAGGTAGACACTTTACCAAAGGTAGATGGTATAGCAACAACAGACGGTCCAATAGAGAAAAGAGAGCCTACTGGAAGGAATTCAATGTTGACAAAGGATCATCCAGCAGAAGCCATCATAGATGACCCTGACGAAGGTGTGTCAACAAGATCAAAGGTTAAGGAACACAGAACTATGCTTTTAGAACTAGAACCCAAGAACGTAAACGAAGCATTAGACGATAAGAGTTGGGTAAAAGCTATATAAGAAGAGTTGGAATAGTTCGAAAAGAATCAAGTATGGGATCTAGTTGCCATTCTAGCCAAAAAAGCAATCATTGGTGCAAAGTGGGTGTTCAGAAACAAGCTAGATGAGCAAGGTTGTGAGAAACAAGGCAAGACTTGTTGTCAAAGGTTACTCACAACAAGAAGGTATAAATTACAGAGAATCCTATTCTTTTGTTGCATGCCTTCAAGCTATATGCATTTTATTGTCATTTGCTACCTTCAAAAAAATGAAGTTGTATCAGATGTACGTAAAAAGTGCATTCCTCAATGGCTATATCAAGAGGAAGTCTGTGTGGAATAACCCCCTTGGTTTGAGAGTGCTGCTTTTCGTAACCTTGTTTTCAAACTAAATATAGCTCTCTATGGTTTAAAGTAAGGTCCACGAGCTTGGTATAAGTGTCTAAGCTAATTTTTAATAGAAAATGATTACTCAAAAGGAAATATAGATATTACTGTGTTTCGCAAAGACTACTCTAAAAATTTTATAATTGTTCCAATTTACATTGACGATATTATAATTAGTGCTACTAATGAAATTCTTTGTAAGGATTTCTCCAAGCACATGCAAAAGGAATTTAAAATGAGCATGATGGGAGAAGTTAAGTTCTTTTTAGGTCTACAGATAAAATAGGTAGACAATCTAATATACATCCATCAAACTAAGTATGTAAAAGAGCTACTAAAGAAGTTTCAGCTAGACGATGCAAAGGAGATCAACACACCAATGCATCCAAACACATCCCTAGGTCTCGAAAAGGAATCAGGACCAATGGTCATCACAAAGTTTCATAAAATGATTGCTTCACTCTTGTACCTCACAGCATCTAGACCAAATATCATGTTTAGTATTTGTTTATGTGCTGTTTTAAAGGTGATCCAAGAGAAATTCATTTAATTGTCATTAAAAGGATTTTTCGTTACTTAAAGGGAACTACTAATCTTGGTTTATGTTTTAAAGGATGAGAAAACTTCAAATTGTAGGGATATTGTGATGTAGACTACGCTGGAGACAAGGTAGAAAGGAAAAGCACCTCTAGATGTTTTTGCTTGGTGCAAACCTTATATCTTAGATAAGCAAGAAGCAAGGAATAATTGTTCTCGCAATAGCTGAAGCAGAGTACATATCAGCTGCTAGCTGCTACTCCCAGATCTTATGGATAAAGAATCAACTAGAAGATTACAACGTCTATGAGAGTAACATTCATATTCTTTGTGATAACAATGTTGCAGTTAGTCTTTCTAGGAATCCCATATTGCATTTTAAGGCTAAGCATATTGAGATTAAGCATAATTTCATATGAGATCATTGTAAAAGGGAACTTTGGATTTATAGTTTGTACCCATAGACGCTAACATATTTACAAAATTTCTTATAAAAGAGAGATTTAATCGTTTGCGAAACCTTTTGGGCATGAATTTTGTGGATTAGATGATTAATCAACATATGCCAAGCATTAGACCATATACATGTGTTCACACATTAGACGGTCTAAGTGTCTTCACATGTTCTATTCATTAGATGGTATATAAGGATCACATGCTTCATGCATCAGACGATCATATTATGTTTTGCTTTTGTTAGACAATCCATGTATGTGTGTGTGCATTAGCCAGTCTAAGCTTACATGGCATTTAAATGTGTTTTTCGAAAACAACATTCTAAAATTTGTTTCACCCAACGATTATAAGATTCAAATCCAGACCTTTTACCCTCTAAAAATAGCCTACGCAACTCTCATCTCAATCTGCAAAAAACCATGGAGTGGAGATAAAAAGCTGATAGAAGAAGACACCACCAAACCTACCATCACCCACACAAAATCCTCTTCCCCCTCTGCACAACCTTCTATCCATCTCCCTAATAACCTAGATGCTAGACTAGACAACCTTGCCATCGTCCCTTCGCTACCTACCCCACCTGCTCTAAACGTCATCGCACCCCTATCAGACTTTATCTCACAAGTACAAGCTATAGTGCAAGATGCTCTTCATGAGGAGAGGAGCCGATCTTCACGTGCTAGAAGAACGTCAAAATCAAAAGTTCAAAAACTAGCTACCTAGATTCAAGAGAACCTTTCTCAGTTCCTAACTTAGCTCAAACCTTCCACTTGCCAACTAGCCTCTGACTATCCACCCATGTAGCAATTATGATTTCTTCTATGAACCCTTTTTGCTTATGTTAAAAACAGGGGAGAAATTATATATATAAAAATATGTTATGTAATCATGTAATCTCGTACATTTATTTCTGGATGTATTCATCTTTTGCTTTGTAATTATATCATCCATGTACTTGTTATTATTTTAATTAATGAAGTGCTTACATGTTCTTTCTTGATGTGATTACATGTTTTCAAACATTAGTTTTTATCATCATAAAAAAGGGAGAGATTGTTGAATCACTAGACTGTCTAACAGTGGTATGACAGTAGACAATCTAGCACCCTTAGACTCTTGGTTAAGAGATGCTTTAATGATAAAAAAACCTAATGTATATGTGATAGTGCTATGATCATCTAACTTGTTTTTTCCGTTTAGCTACCAGGAAAAGCAAAGTCTAAAGACCCTAGTACGTCTCTGTAGAGCCTATCATACGGTCTATCAGTACAAACTGCATATAAATTAAAATAAACAAGCCGAATCATACTCGAATTTTATATTAAAAAATGATAACGAGTTTAGTGGAACAAAATCATGATTAAATTATTTATGAAAAAGGAAGTTCTTTAGAAATTAATATACCATGTTCAAATATGCAAAATAAAAAAGAAATGAATGATACTAGGCTTAACGAATTCAATTTGTGATATTATCTTGTATCGTTTGAATAGTTTCCTTTCAGGAGTTGGTTAACGAGATTCGAAACCATCAAGTCTTTCCTTATCAAACATCTAACGACCTAAGAACGAAGATTCTGCTATGCAAAAAGGATTTAATAGATACCATCTTTGATAATGTGAAGCGAAGATCAAGAATGAATAAAAAGAAAATTAAAGCTTCAAGCAACGTTCGGATTTGTGAAAGCTATAAGAAGACTTAAAGAACGAAATTTGAAGACAAGAACTCACAAACACATATGCAAATACGAGCTATCAAAGTTTGTCAACAAACATCTAATAGTTATAAGTGGATTGAAATTTTTGTAATATCTTGAGTGATACCCAATGACCTTAAATTGTTCTCTCATCTATTTAGGAGAGATTCTTTCTTTTCTGCTTTAGGTCTTAATCTTAGGGATGGGGGGGGGGGTTAAGAAAGTTGATAACCAGGAGTGGTTTGTGTACTCGTTATAACTTGGAGTAGTTTGTGTATTCATTTGTAATAATTTGTTTGATTAGTGAAACCTCTTAGGAAGAATTCTTAAGGGGGAATTGGACGTAGCCCATGAGTTTTGGGTGAACTAGTATAAAGATCTTGTGTTGACTATTTCAGTGATTAAACGGTCTAGTCTATCATATCATTTGGTTAGACGTTCTGATGTATTCTCGAAAAGAATCTAAGTCTCTATTCAATCCACCCTTCTAAAGCCTCTTGTTTCAACAATTTATGAGATGGTGTGTAGCAGACCGAATCTGGCACATATAGTTATTGTGGTTAGCATATATTCATGGCAGATCTTGGACATGCTCATTGGGAGGCTTTAAAGTGGATGCTGAGATACTTGAATGGAACAATAGTGTATAGTCTACTTTATTGACAATATACCCATAGTTCAATTGCTATAGAGGGGTTTGTGGATGTTGATTACGCAGAGAACATTAATATCAGGAAATCAATTTTTGGGTATATGTTCACATTGTTTGGAACTGTAGTTTATTGAAAATCTAGTTTGCAATCTGATGTGGCTTTATCTACTACCCAGACAAAGTATATCGCACTCATAGAGGAAGTAAAAGAGACTTTACGGTTGAAGGGGATGTAGCAGAGTTAAATATTGAGTAGGAGTATGTCATTATTCACTGTGATAGTCAAAGTGTCATACATCTAACCGACCATCAGATTTACCATGAGAGAACTAAACACATTGACGTGAATTTGTACTTTGTGAAAGACGTTGTTGAGTCTGGGGAGATCAAGATTGAAAAGATAGCTTCAAGGAAGAATCTTACAGATGTGTTTACAAAGTCCTTGTCAACATCTAAGTTCAAACATTATTTGGAGCAGATTAATTCGTCTCAGGAAAAAAGAAGATGATTCAAATGCTCTTTCATGATTTGAAGTTAAGGTGGAGAATTGTGATGAGTAGACTTTTAAATCTAATCGTTTGATGAAAAAACATAAAAGATCATTTACTAAAGACCATGTAATAGTTTAGAATAAGTGTAACTGTTTTAAGAAAACTTAGTACAAAACTTTTTGTACAAAAAAGATTATTAATACAATCCAGTTTTTTTTTTCATGTTTTCTTTGTTGTTGACACGACTCAACATTATTAACAAACTATTCACATTTGTCATTAATTATTTGTGATAAATTTTGTATTAAAACTTTTAAAAATAATATTTTATTGTAAAGTTATTCACAAATATTTAATTATTTACGTTTATCACAAACTTTAATTTTTGTTAACAAATTTTCACTGTATTATGATGAATTATTTATTGTCACAAATTATCGTAAAAAATTATTTTTAATAGGTATTTGATTTTGACGTGAATTTTATTTTCATTCAACTACTACATATATAACCCATAAAATGGAAAAAAAAAGAAATATAGATATAGTGTGTTTCTTCTGCTATCAAGCAATTCTAGGAAATGTTTTGGGTATGGATTTAACTTTTTTCTTAATACATATATCGTTTTATATATCCTTCGTTCAACAGTAAGGAAAAGATAATGTCAAATACAGGTATGCTTGGTAGAGAAATTATTACGTGGTCGATGGTTTCACCCTAAAACTTATCTTCATATATTTAAGTTTTATAATTTAGAAAAATAACGCTACTATTAATTATATATATATATATATATATTATATTTATATAATTAATCGACTAAAATGAGTTAGTGAAAATAATTTCTATATCAAAAATATTTTTTATAAAGATTTTAAGCAAACATATTTCGTTAGTGAAGGATGATATAAGTAAAAGTTAATTATAAAATATTTATGATTAAAAAATATTTTTATTAGAAAAAACACGTACTTACAAGAACAAATTATTGAAAATTCTAAATATAAATTTAAGTTGCATATTGAAAATAAATAAACACGTTGAGCGAACACGAGACTTTTCTGTAGTTGTCATAAAAAGTAATATGATAGAAAGGATGATCTGTAAGCCATACGAGACCCAGAAAACGAATCATTCTCTTGTCAAAAGTCTTATCTTTTTCTTTTTCCTGCATTAGAAGTAGTACGTATGAATAGTCTCTTCATAATCGAATCAATTCAAGAACTGAATCCAAAATTTTTCCAAAAGTCAATACGCAATTGAAACAGAAATATTTGAATTTAGTTGGATAATTTTTCTTTCAAGTCACACTATTCCAATCAGATTTTATTTAAAATCTTACAACCCATTCAAATTGAATTTAATTAAAATTAATTATTTAAATATTATTTTATTATTTATTATCTTACTTATGTATCAAACATGCAAATATAAGAAAAATTTATAATATATTTAACTTAATTCATAATTATAAATAAGTAGTAATATAATATATAAATAAAGTGAAAGAGTTATCATAATATTTTAAACATTATATTATTAAATATTATGACAAAAAAAATTATTAAAAAATAATATATAAAAATTATTTTTTATATTTATATTTTAAATTTTATAAAAGATTAATTACATTTATAAAATATAAATTTGATATATTATTTAATATTATCCCATAATATATATTAATAAAAATTTGGTTTAATAGATATTTTGATTCCAGTATTTTATGAGAATTTATAATGTTTTTTTATGTTTATTTTTTTTTAATTGAGTTTCAATTTTTTTAATTAAATCTTAAATTTTATTTTTTTTAATTGAGTCCTAAATTTTATTAAATCTGTTAATATAATATTTTTGTGTAAAAAATTCAAAAATGGTAGTATTCATATTAATGATTATATTTATATTCTTTATTATTATTCATCTATGTCACGATTTAACTTAAATATGTTATATTCTATATAATTAGTATTTAACATTAATATAATAAAAAAATTATAATGAAGATTTTAATAAAATTTAAAATTTAATTAAAAGAAATTAAACATAAAAAATATTACAAAGTCATATAATATTAAAACCAAAGTACTTAAACCTAAAAATTTAAATAATAAAATTGTAAAATTAATTTAAATTAAACCAAAAAAATTGATTTGATTTCATTGACATCGTTTTAAATTTAAAGTGAATCAAATTAAAGTGCATGCAACTTCTATGTATTTAATTTAAAGGTACTTTTAATAAAAGAATCAAAGGAATCGAAATGACAATATTGGTATGAAAATGTTTTAATTTAGTTTTGTTGAGAGAAACAGAGAATAAGTGTACCTGTGATGATGATTAGTTGTCTCGATCACCTCCCATTGAATAATCACGTTTCTTTTAAGCTTTGGATTTTCCTAACATCCGGGTCTAACGTTGGGCACAATACCTATACCCCTTTCCATCCACCATATAAGGCTGGGCACAAAAAAAGCTAAACAAAAAGAGTGATGAAAGCCACAGACACGTCCGCATACTCTGCTCACTCTCACTTCTCTCGGCTTTACAAGGGTTCAAAAAATAAAAAAAAAAGTTATGGATAAGATTAATCTTTTTTATTATAAAAATGGATAAATCGTGTTTAAATAATTTTTTTTATCTTTCAGTAAAACCGATAACATGATTTTTATTCAATTTTTTTACATATTTTAATGAAATCATGTTTTGAATAATATATAAATATATTTTATTTTTAATATATATTTAATTTTAATTTTACCTTTATATATATATATATATATATATATATATATAAAGGATACAGGATAGATATATAAATGTTACTGTTTATATATTTATATATAAATTATAGTTTATATATATAAGTTAATGTAATATATTTTATATATATTAATTTTATTTTAGTGATATTATTTGTTAGATTGATTAGTTTAATGACATTGGCCTTCAGTTTGAATATATAAAAATCTATTAAAGATAAATAATTTATATTTATAAACAATAATTTATATATATATATAAATAGTAATTTATATATATAAAACTATTATTTTTTATATATATTTATATTTAAATATTAAAAAAATTAAATTAAAAAAACAAACTTTGAGAAATTTTTAGATGAAATATCAATTAAAATCATACCAATTTTTAAATAAAAATAAAAGTTTTAAGAAAAGTTTGTTTACTGAAATAGAAAGATTTTAAATCAATTTTTTTAAAGTTTCTTAAAAGCTTTAGAATTGTTTTTATTATTTAATCATTAAAATCTAATTAAATAAAAGAATATAAATGTATCATAAAGACAATAAAAAATTAAGTAATTTTTAAAAAAAATCAAACATATATTTAATATTTCAACTATTAAAATAAAGTTCAACAGTAATTTATTTTAAAAATTAAAATAATATTATTAATATAAAATTAAACACTGATTCTTTTTATTTTTACACTAGATCAACACTCAATGTACCACCACACCACAAAGCCAGCATCTACTTTATCCTATAGATATTATTCCATTGAAGGTTTTATTCATTCATTCATAACTTTCTGAGTTCATCTTTCAAATTTGAAGCCTTGCATAACGCATTCCAACACACCCACTTAGTTTTCAGCATGATTATGCATAAATTTGTGTCCGACATGATCAACAAAAGCCCTCAGGTTGTTATCTGAAGAGCCACCTTCCTCCGCCGCGTCCCTAGCCAAACCCTTCCATTTCTGCGCATTCTTTCTCAACTCGTTTGCTTTGTCTCCGCTCCCCATAACCACATCCAAACATCTCTTAATCTCCTTCCTTTGCACTATCCCATCTTCGTTCACATCATGGTCCACCCTCACCCCAATCTTCCACACATCTTCTACCAGCTTTGCATTAGTCATCTGATCTGTCCACTGAGGAAACGCCACCATTGGAACCCCGGAAGCAAGGCTTTCCATGGTCGAATTCCACCCACAGTGTGTCACAAAACAACCCACAGAAGCATGTGACAGAACCTCCACTTGAGAGCACCACGTCACTATCTTCCCTTTCTTTTTCAATTCTAATTCTAATTCCAATTCCACTACCTCCTCCTCCTCCTTCTCTTTTCTTCCATTACCCTTCGACTTCACCTTTTCTCTAATAACCCACAAGAATGGACGTCCACAATCTAATATCGCACGTGCAACTTCCTCCATTTGACGCTTAGATAGCTCCAGGTAGCTCCCAAAGGACACGTAAACCACTGACTTCTCTTCCTTCGAATCAAGCCACGAAACGTAGTCATTTGACACAGGGAAAATGTCCCCACCGAAGGAAGTGTCACAAGGGTTTCTCCCGTCCAAGAACGCAGAAGGTATCAACGGCCCAATGGGGATCATGTTGATCCCATCAACGGCATTCAGGGCCTCAGATTCCAAACCTTCAAACGTGTTCACGAGCACCGTCGGGTTTTTTTCTCGGTCAAGCTGCAGAATCTGTTTCTCAAACGCTGGGAGAGTAAAAGACAACACGTTCGGTTTCCATAGCAACAAAAACGAGGGTATGTCGCGCTGGGAAAGCGAAAACGGTAACCCTGGAAGCGTCACGGAACACGACTTGGTTTCTTCGTTGATGTACTCAGCGTAGCCGTGAAAGTAGTAGTAGAGGATGTCGAGCACGGTGGCGGTTTCGATCCACAGCAACGCAGTGGGAAGATTGAAGCTGTGTGCCACGTCATCGACCCAGGGAACGAGGAGAGTGTACACTAAGCGCGTAAAAGGGTTTCCCTCGGCGGTGGTGGAGACTAGGAGTTCGGACACGAACTCCGTGGAGCGGCGCTGGAGCTCGGACAGGTAAATGTTGTAATCAGCAACGCTGTTGTTGAGAACGTAGAAGCCGGCGTCGTAGCCGTCGGAGTAGGGGAGGATGGAGAGGCCGGGGATGGTGAGTTTGTTGGTGATGCGACGGTAGAGGTGGAGAATAACAAGAAGAGTGACGTGAGCGCCCATGGAAATGAGACGCTTGGCGAACTGAAGAGCAGGGTTGATGTGGCTTTGTGCAGGGAACGTGACGAGGAGGAAGCGTTGGATAGCCATGTTGGTAGTGAAGGTAGCTACTGTGCTTAGCAATGGATTCCTATCACACTATCCAGCTTCCACTCTTCACTACACCAAATCAATTCCCATCTTATAGACATGCTTTGACAGTGACGAGCCGACCGAGAAAATATCCCGATAAGATAATATTTTCTTTTAATTCCAAAAATAGTTGTTACTTTCTCTTTCATAGTATCAAAGAAATAATAAATATATAAATAAAATTAATTAATATCAAAATATATTTATTAATATCACATGTATATGTTATTATATTAATTACATAATATATAACATCAGAATATATTTTTATATCATTTTTTATTTTATATGTCATTACTACTTTAATTGTGATTAACTTAAAAGACTCTGTAATATATTCTAATATCTTAAAAATAATTACTTAATTTTCTTTACTCAATTATGTATTATGTATGTTTAATATCTTATGTTTTTAAACTTAATTGGGATTTTGTATATGTACAAACATAGTTAAAGTTTGCATAGAGTTATTGATTACTTTTTAGAAAAATATAAAAAAAATATCTATTCCTCTTAGTATTTCCAACTGAAGCCATCTCATAATTTGAAAAAGTATTTAAATTCTTATAATTAAAAATTAATTTAATGAAATTAAAACGATATAATATAAAAATATTATTACAATAAAATGAATATAATAAAATATAAGAAACGTTTTTGTTTCTAAAAGTAATAACCAAAATTATAAATAAAAATAGTTTCAATATTAATGAAGATTATAAATGCATTTCTTAATTAATATGACATTAATTTATTATCTTTAAAGTAAATTAAAGTGATATATTAAATTTTAATGAACATGTGATATAAACCAACATGTAATAAATATAATTTTTTTAAATTAATATAGTTTCTAATATTTCCAATTATATTTTTTTTATTATTAGTGAAAATATAATAAAATATAAGAAACGCTTTTATTTTTAAAAGTAATAACCAAAGTTATAAATAAAAATAGTTGGAATATTAATGAAGATTATAAATCCATTTCTTAATTAATATGACATTAATTTATTATCTTTAAAGTAAATTAAAGTGATATATTAAATTTTAATGAATATGTGATATAAACCAACATGTAATAAATATAATTTTTTTAAATTAATATAGTTACTAATATTTCCAATTAAATTTTTTTGTTATTAGTGCAAATATAATAAAATATAAGAAACGCTTTTATTTTTAAAAGTAATAACCAAAGTTATAAATAAAAATAGTTTGAATATTAATGAAGATTATAAATCCATTTCTTAATTAATATGACATTAATTTATTATCTTTAAAGTAAATTAAAGTTATATATTAAATGTTAATGAATATTTGATATAAACAAACATGTAATAAATATAATTTTTTTAAATTAATATAGTTTCTAATATTTCCAATTATATTTTTTTTATTATTAGTGCAAATATAATAAATATATAAGAAACGCTTTTATTTTTAAAAGTAATAACCAAAGTTATAAATAAAAATAGTTTGAGTATTAATGAAGATTATAAATCCATTTCTTAATTAATATCACATTAATTTATTATCTTTAAAGTAAATTAAAGTGATATATTAAATTTTAATGAATATGTGATAAACCATGTAATAAATATAAATTTTTTAGAATTAAAATAGTTTTTAATATTTTCAATTCTATTTTTTATTATTAGTGCAAAAGTAATTAGGGGTAGTAAAACGGGTCAATCCGTCTTGTTTTGGCCGACCCCATATTTAGTCCGACAAAAATGGACTGGGATGGGTCAACCCGCTTAAGGAACCCGGGTTAGAATGTTTAGTTCCTCTTACATAGTTGTGGTTTGTAGTTTCGTGGACAGGCCCACCTAAAATTAAAATAAATAAATAAATAAATAATTTAGAAAGTCTTTTGTAATTTTTAATTCCAAATTTGAGTATAATGTAAAACCAAAGATTGATGCAAGTATAACAATTAAAAAATGGAACGTAAAAACTAATTATTTACTTTCTATTACAAGTAATCAAGGAAACACATTATATGAAAAAATATATTAAATTAGACCACGAAATAAAATTTAAATTTGTATTTATAAATGTGGTATTTATCAAATAATGAATGAAAATATATAGTCAATACATAATACTACACAACAATAAAAAACTTAAAAAATAAATAATATAATACAAACCGTGGGATGGGGCGGGCCAGCCCATACTTTAACCCACACGGGCTACAGGTTATGCGGGGCGGACCTATGCGAGCTAGCAGGCTAAAATGTCTAGTCTATCCAGCACATTTTAGCAGTGGCCCACGTGCCAGCCCACACGGCCCACCCCATATTGTCATCTCTAAAAGCAACTATTTCAATATTTATGTAAGTTAGTTTAAGTGACACACTTAAAAATATTGATTAAGTAGGAATGTAGAAAATTGTATTTTATATTAAGTGTGACTTCCTTTAATGTAAAATGTAACTTTTGTGCCACTTTTCCATTTGTAGAAAGTTTCTTTCAAACTCAAAAGGTTTGCACTCTTACTTTCTCTTTTTGTTTTAGTTTTGTATTGTCACTATTCTTGTTCATTTTCATTTTTAGTTGTTGTTGTTCATTTAAGTGAGTGTCTTGTCATTGTTATTTGTGATTATTCAAGCCTCGTCGTCGGACCTCTAATATCATAGTTCACATTTGGACATTAGTTATCATCGTTATTGTTGTCATCACAAAGCTTGAAAGATTTTCCCTAAGTGTTTGTGCATGTCCTATTGTCATTGTTCATCTCTCCCTCTTAATTAATATGATATTAATTCATTATCTTTAAGGACATTTCACTACACTAAATTTTAATAAATATGTAATAAAAGAACAACAAACATTTAATATTGGTTTAAAATAAATTTCGGTAGGATTAATTATTCTAATGTCTTGTTACTAATACAAAGGTAACTATCCACGTCCCAATATTGACCTAAGCTATTAAAGGGATCAAATTTAAAAATGCATCATGGTATTTTTGTTATTTTAAAAAAATTATGTTGATTAAGTGAGGAATCAATGTAGAAAACTTTCTTTATGTTGGGTGTGATGTAGTGTGATGTAAAAGGCATCTTTTTGTTAGTTTCTCACTTAAAAAATGTAGAAATTTTTTTTGCAAGTTCAAAAGGTTTGTGCTCTCATTTTCTCTTTCATTTTAGTTTTACACCATCACCGTTCTTGTTCATTTTTGTCCCTCTTATTGTCATCATTCGTTTAAGTGGGTGCCTCATTATCACTGTTTGTGGTTCTTCGTGCCTTATCGTTAGGCCTTTGGTGCCATTAT
The DNA here is from genome assembly GCA_030347555.1 of Lablab purpureus. NCBI lineage: Eukaryota > Viridiplantae > Streptophyta > Magnoliopsida > Fabales > Fabaceae > Lablab > Lablab purpureus. The sequence continues at coordinate 16,395,758 of CM059254.1, forward strand.
TCACATTTGAATGCTAGCTACCACTATTGCCATCATCGTGAAGCTTGAAAGACTTTCCTTGGTTATTGTCACGCCTTCCTTATAGTCACTATTGCTTTTTTCTGCCTCTTTGCATTTGTAACTAAATACTTAATCTAACCGTTTTATTTAGGGTGACAAAATGGGTCAAACTGACCTATTTTGGCCCATCCCACTAATAATGGAACATGGCAGGCTGGTTAACCATGGTTAAGCAAGTTAAAAGTTATGACGATCTTTCCAAAGAGTAGGTTAGCCGACTAGTTTTCTTTTTAATTTTTAATTATTTTGATTTTAAAATATATTTATATATGTAATATACACATACATACGTACACACACACACACACACACACATATATATATATATATATATATATATATTAAAAACAACTTAATCATATAAATATTTTTTCCAGTCTTTAGTTGATTGATTAATTTCTCTGATTGGATAAATTAAAAGAATTATTACCTTTATATGTTAAAATTATAATTAATAATTGGAACTTAATTTATAAGTAATGATTTAAGTTACAATATTATTATATATTTGTATCTTTCAAATAATAAAATACAAAAAACTAATATTTTAAACTATTTTTTTATTCTAATTTTTAATTTAAAAATTGGGTTAACAAACTAGAATGGACTAGTAGGCTAAAAATGTTAACTCGCCCCATTAAATTAATAGTGACAGGCCAAAATTTTATATTTTAGCAAGTAATGGATAACTTGACCCCATTACAACTTGTATAAGTCCTCTTGATTTTTGTTTGCATAATTATGAAACACTGAAACTTATAATACAATCAAACCATAAGACTTGGATGCAATTTTAAATGACATGAGTTAAGTAACTATAAAACACACGAGAGAAGTGTAATGTGTAATTTTGTGAGAGTTAATTTTTTTCAGCTTGGCAGGTTCAGGTACAGTTGATTGTTTAGGAGTTCAATAGTTCAGCTGTGGGGAAGTTTGATGAGTCTATTTTGTGTTGCATTACTTTACATAAATTCATATAGATTAGGATGCACTTTATTCTTTCATTAGTATTAAGCCATTTTTGTACTTAGCTAGGATTTTAGGAGATTTGATAGTTTCTTTGATAAAAATTGTAAACTAAAGCTCGATCATGTTCACAAACTGCTTAGTGCCTAAGCTTTTGAGAAATACAGCTGAAGTTAAAGTCAACATAAAAGTCAACACGTATACAACTTGTTTGATGTAACTCCAACACTTTTGAAAGTGTTTTCTGAGGAACTGAAGTTGCTGCTATAGTATTCCACAGTTGAATTGAAGATCTAAATGTTCAATTGAGTAGTTGGAACTGAGAAACTAGTTTTCCCCAAGTTGTTAGTGAAGCCTACAAGGTGGTTGATGAAATGCTAAAGAAGGTTACTGATGTTTAGCAGAGCTGCCAGTTGTTTGATGCAAAGTTATGCAATTTCCAGCAAGGAACATCTTCTTTAAGGCAACATGAAGTCTCAAGCAGTGGTGAATTTTAGTCCAAGAAAATCAATTTGAGTCATATAGCTAAGGAATAGATTTTTCCATTTCAATTTGTAAGCTGGAATAGTACGGGCCATGTGTTTGGTTGTATGTATAGTGTAGAGCAATATCAATTTTAGTGTTAAAATTTAATGACTTTACTTGTATAAATAGGATCATTCAAATGTTAACAAGTACAGAAAAATAGATACAAGAGAATTGTATTCTATGGTACTCATTCTTCGTAGAGAAATAAAAGATCACTTGAGTTTCTGATTTTCCACTCTCCAAAAGTCATGGCAACAGGGTGGGGCGAGGACAGGTTTTGCCTCCCCGCTCCCCGTTCTTGAGTTACTTAATTATTCCCACCCTCGATCCCTGTCGGAGATAGAAATTTAGTCTCCACACCCATCCCATCGGGGGTCGGGTTTCCTGACCTGTCCCATTTTATTTTTTAAATATAATTTTAAAAAATTAATTTTTAAAATATTTTAAAAAATTATTTTTGAATAAATCTAAAATTTTAAACATGACTATAATATGTATATATATATGTGTGTATCACAAAAATAGACTATTAAGGATCAATTCATAGAAACTAAATATTTTAATATTAAATATTTTTTCTTTTATATATTATTTTCTTATACATAAATTAATATTTTAATGTTACAAATTTCAAATTTTTTTACTGATGAAGTATATTTTAATTATTTGTATGTAACAAAGTGTCTAATAATGTTTTTTTATACATATCAAGTTTAATTTATCGATCTTCAAAACTGTTCTAGCTAAGAGATATGACGACCCCTAAGCTAAAGCACTAGAAAATTATCTCCCCCAGTCTAACCTTGGTAGTCTTATTTATAATTTATCGTTCTTGGGTCTTTTTTCAATATTCTCTTTTATTACTAATTATTTCTATTATTAGTCTATTTTATTTATTATCATATATTTTATTTTATTTTATTTATCTTTCGATTATCAGAAATTCTTTTTATTCACTAATATTTAACTAAATTAGTGGGATTTAGGATTATTTATTTTATTGATATGCTTTATTTCCAAATAACGTTCTGCAATTATCAGACATTTATATAATTGCATGGATTTATTTCCAAATAACGTTATGTAATTATCAGACATTTCTATAATTGCATGAGTTGAATATCTAATTATCAGAACTTTCTCTAATTACGAGATTATATAATTAATATTGTAAATTACTTGTTGAAGCCAATCTAGATGAGTCGGAAAACTACCCTACACTACAAAAGCACAAAATATAAAGTCTAACCATCCTTCAAAATGAATATCAAATACATATTTAAAGATACTATTAAATAAATAATTTCCAACAATTAATCTTTCAAAACAGACTATATAAAAGTAAAAAATTCCAAACAAAAAAATATCATATAATCTAATAATCATCTTCCAAATTAGAAATAATATCATTCTCCATTAGTTCACCTACATAATATTCAAAATAAAATGTATCATTGAAAAAGAAGCAAAAAACTAATCTTATGTGTTTATCAAATTGGTTGAAGGGACTGAGAAAAGTAAATGTGTAGAAGATGAGATAAAGAGAAGAGTATATTGAACTAATTGAAGAAATTGAAGAAGTTGAACAAGTGAGTGAACGGTGGAAGAAAAGAGAAGACTGTGGAACAAAAACTAAGAATAGATTTACAGAAAAAACACTGTAGCCCTTTATGTGTGAAAAATAAAAAGAAATACAAAGTAAGAATATGATTAATTTTAGGGTTTAGTTTTGAATTTCAAGACAGGGTGGGGATGGGTATGGGGACAGGGTGGGGTTTGCATTACCCATCCCCGACCCCGAACCCGATTTCTTAAAACGAGGAAAACCCTAACCCAAACCTAAACCCGGTCAACTCGATTTTTCCTTGTCAAACTTGGGACAAGTACGGTTCGGTCCCCATCGGTGCGGGTTTGATTGTCATCCCTACTCTCCAACCTCTACTGTAACTTTTCTGACAGCACCCATTTGAATTCTTACTAAGCTTTTAGCATAAATTCTTCCTCTTCTACCGACAGAATATACAGACTATGTTGTCTTTTGATGTAGGGTTATTTTAATATAATCGGACTCCTACCTATATGAAGCTAATAAATATATTATAGAGAGAGATAATTTTTTTTGACATAGACATTTAGAAGAGTATAGGATATTCTAGTAGAGGGAGTTTTGAAAACTTTCTTTTGGGTTAAAAAGAAATTCCTCATATTTACTGCTAGAAATTCCTATATAATTCTAAATGTATGTTTGGGTTTGAATGAATGTATGTTGGTTTAAATATTTTCACACCTAAAGTGATCCAACCATACACAACAAAATGAACACACATATGTTCAAACAAATGCACACCCATGAACAGTCATGTACGTCCACGGGTTGGGTCCCTTCAGAAAGGTGCATGGTATAAGGTGGTTCTAACTGTTCCTCACCAAGGCCAAACCCCCAAGGTACCCCCATTATCGGGACCCATTATCTTTGTCATTGTCAACTTTAAAATAGTGAAGTCTATTCAGCTTCAGGCTAGAGAAGTCGATTATCACCTTGACTGATGATTTTCGACAATGACATGTGGGCATACAGAGCCCATGCTACGACCAGTCATACGTCATCCACTCCCTATGGATCAAATCACTCTCACCCTCAGATATAGAGGGATTGTTGTGTGTAAAGGTTGTTGCATACAATTTTTATTTCAATCAGTGCGAAAATTTAAGCAAATACACAGTTATCAAAGACATACTAAAACATTTATTTACAACAAAAAATAACTAAAAAGGGTAAAAACATTAATCTGGAATCTTCTTTTCATTGCAAATATCATCACTAAATGGGATTGACCCTCGTGGCTTCCCAAATGGAGTTGCCATTTGTCGTAGACCGACTTTCAATGGTTGGACTTCCATTTTTTAAAATTTCTTATCAACTTTGGAATGTTCAGTATACTGGACTCTTCCTCAGTCAATGGTTTTGAAAAGGATTCTATGGAGTCATCACCAATGTTTTACTCAAAACATTGGTAAAAGAAAATGAATTTTAAAAAATCAAACGTAGGTCATCACAACCAAAGTTTGGGTTCGAGGGTCGATTACGAATGAGGAGCGTGTTAGACACCTCACTCACCCATTATTGGTACCCTATGATGTATTCGTAATAAAGACATTATTTCAAGTTATTATTTTTGCCCCATAATTATAGCATGCACATTTAATTATTTATCTAAATGATTTCTACTCTATTCTATTCTAATATACTAAGAGAAAAGATAGAGATTAGAACCTTCGAAACAAGCTTTTAATATTGATTAGAAGAGAGAAAAATTACAAGTTCCAAAGTAGTAATTTTGAATTCTCGTGTGGTGTGTGGTGTGCAGTACAAGTGTTGCTATTTATAGGTTGCATAAGAGACAGAGAATGGTCATTCTCCTCATGAGAACGTTCATTCTCTACCCCAGAACGAGCATACAAAATTGCATTAAGAATGACCCGTTCTTAACTTGAGAACGACTTGTTCTTAACATGAGAACGACATGTTCTTAACTTGAGAGCGATCATTCCTAGCCTGAGAACAATCATTCCTAACTTGAGGATAGTTGTTGTCCTACTAAATAAGCAAAAATATATTTTTCACACTTATTATCCTAAAGACTATTCAAGTTGTTTCAGGTAGGGGTGGCAATGCGGGACAGGCCGTGTGGGCCAGCCTACGGCCCGCTCCCAAACTGTGCAAGGCGAGCTGGACATTTTAGCCTGCCAGCCCGCATAGGGCCAGCCCGCATACCTCACAGCCTGCGCAGGTTAAAGTGTGGTCTGGCCCATCCCGCCCTGTGGCCTGCGTAATATTTTTTTAATTTTTTTATTATTTATTTAATTTTTTATTATTGTGTGTGTTGAATATGACTAAATATTTTCATTCATTATTTAATGAATACCATATATTTGGAAGTACTAATTTAAATTTTATTTCATGGTCTAGTTTAATATATTTTTTCATAATATATTTTCTTAATTACTTGCAATAGTTAATAAATATTTAGGTTTTACATTCCATTTTGTAATTATTACACTTGCATTCAATCTTTGGTTCTGCATTATACTCAAATTTGGGATTAAAAATCACAAAAAACATTTTAGAATTTTTTTTAATCTTTTTTAATTTTATATGGGTCGGCCCGTAAATCCGCACCTCTGCGGGACGGGCCAAACATTTTAACCCGCATTCATTATGCGGGCTGGTCCGACCTGTTTTTGGCGGGCTAAATGTAGGGTAGGACAAAGTGGGACGGGTCGACCCGCTTTACCATTCCTAGCTTCAGGAGCTCTTTAAGATTCTTCATAAATGTTGCTCTTCTGACTTTATCTCCTTCTTCTAGATCTTCTGATGTGAGCTTTGCTTCGACTAGGACAAAAACAAGGATCTACAATCACACATAAAATGTATGTCATCAACAAGCTCAAAATATGATGGTCACACTTTGTCAACTTTGCAAATCTATTAACTCGATTTTTTTGTGATCCCTTAGTTTTCACTTTAGTCTTTGATGCACACAATGATATTGTATTTGGATATGCAATTTAGCTCACACAACTTGCTCTTAATTATCACTTTGCTTGCAATGTCTTAAAATAATTCAAAATCACATCTAATTCTTACTGAATAGACAACTCAAACACTGAATCACATGATGACATATCAGAAAAGCTAATCTAGCCAACGTAATATATAATGCATTCAATAGTATGCAACCAAAGTCATACCTCGATCATTCATAAGCATGTAGTAGACTGTGAGTATGTCTAAGTATGCAACTACAAAGTTTACTATCAATACCAACATGCTTAGCTCGATCAAACTCTTTAGTAGTATGCATCAATGAATATTTAGGAACAAACCCTAGCAAAATTTTATACAAACTCACATTAAAAGTATGCCCCCACAACATGTAGAATTTTCTCAAAGGATGATTTAATTTCATTATGCTGCAATGATATGAAACTGTTTACTGCATCCCAACAATTACACAAGTCTTCCATACTATTTTGAAACACCATCAATAAATTCCTATAAGCATATTCAACCCTTCAAATTAAAAACCAACAAAATGTGACCCAAGTTTTACAAGTTTTTTTACCATAAGTAAACATACCTATTATTCTTTGTATTCCCCAAATATATAACATTATTTGTCCACATCTTAACAAATTTTTCCTTACGTGGAATGACCCATATGTCACTGGTGATCATGGTGAACAAACAACTTCAGAATGTTTAACCCATCCCATGAATGCATCACAATTTGTACAAACCTTCCCATGTAGCCATAAAAACTTCCTAAACCTCCACATCATCCACTAACATTTCATATTTTGCTTTAAAATTATTATTGATGTGAAATCAATATAGAAAGTTTGAAGTTCCTTGAAATATAATACTCAAAGGGCTTAAGTATTATAGACTAAAAAAGATAATATGTTTTTTACTTCTGAATAGCACAATCTTAAAAGTCAATTTTCCGAAAATCAAAATTGACTTCTAGATTACATAATCTAAAAGTCAAAATTGACTTCTGAATTTCACAATCTGAAAGTCAAAATTTATTTTTAAAATATTGTTTTAAATTGTATAATCTTAAAACTTTTTATATCAATTCAAAAAGTTTTTTGATTGCACAACTAACACAAAAAAGGACTTCAAAAAACTGAAAAACATAGACTCACATACTCAAGTTTTTCTATCTTCACTTCACTACAATTTTGTGCCAATATTCACTTTACAACTCAAAGATGAACACCAAGCATCACCATACAATGTCGCAAGTGTGTAAAAACACCCAAAAAGCACAAAAGCAAAACCTACAAAACACAACAGCAAAACACTCAAAGACTCATAAGTTGCAATTTAATACCACAAGGGAAGACTTGAAATTTTTGAAATTTATAGGGATGTATATGAAAATTATGAAAGAAATGCCCTACCATGTCTAGATTCTAGCCCAATAGATTAGCTCCATGATGTTTTAATTAATGTTTGTTATCTTCTAAGAAGTATAAGTAACTTGATTAATAATCATATTGTAATGGTTTAGTTGAATTTTAAATTTATAATGTTAAACATTTTTAATTGAATTTTTATTAAAAAAATTGATTCTATTAAATGTCTAAAATATTTTTTATTTTTTATCTATGTACTCTAATATTGTACTTGCATCTTCTCATCTTGAATGTGTGATTAACCTCCAATCTACCATTGAGCCAACTCGCTCTTCAAACGAAAAGAAACAAATTTATCAATGAGTTAGAAAAAATTAAAGAAAAAATATGTAAATTAATCAGTAGATTAAACACGAAAAAACATAAATAACGATCCATGTCATCTTATCTTATTAATAACAAATATTAAATTGAAAGAATACATAAATAAAGATAAAAATATTTTAAACACACATTTTTCAATAAAAAGTTAATTAAAAATACTTAAATTTATGAAATAACTAAAACTTAAGCCTATTTTAATTAATGTTTGTTATATTGGGAGAGGTATGAGTTACTTGATCAATTTCAAAGGAAGTGAAAGCTCGTGTCCCATGATTCAAATAAAACATGACATTATTACTATCTATCAATTCCCGGAGTTTTGTTCAGAACCTCGTAGGCAGAAACGGCAAAGAAGCCTTTTCCTTCGGTATCAGTATCAACCTAGTTAGCTTAGGCTTCGTCGAACCCAAACCCATCATTTTAAGCTAATGACATCGATTAGTGATTCAACGGATCTTAGGTTAAAACTTACATGCATATCTAATACAAGGTAATGGGTAGAATTATAGTGTAGGGTTATAAGTAGAATTATAGACTTAAAATCTTAATATTATAAAATACTTTTATTGAAATACATTAATATTATACGATACTTTTTTTTTGAAATACATTAATATTATAAGATACTTTTATTGAAATACATTAATGTGCCATAAAATTCAAAATTTTGTACAATGAAGATAGAAAGTTATTTTTAAAATTTTAAAAAACTAAAATATAAATAAAAATTATTAAGTTTTATCAAACATTTCTATTAAAACAAAATTGGCAAAGTCATATACAACTTACCTAAAGTAAAATAAGATCTTTATAATACTGCAGTTGTATTAGAAATAACCTAAAATACTCTGATTATGATGTGGAATAAAATTTTATATACGACTAAATTATTAATTCTAAAACTTTCACTATATTAATAACTAAATTTTTAAGTTCGAAATTACTGTGAGTTGTAAAAACATACTATAAATTCCTTAAAAATAATGTGAAGATTAATTTATATAGAACAATACCCTTATGAGTATATAAGACCTTTGCATCATAAATGCTCGAAGAAAACATGACGGTTCCCAAGAGTGGCCAGACGTGGCTCCTTGTACCCATGTAACCCTTCAGGATGATGCAACCTTATCAAAGATCGTCGTTAACGATGATCGAAAACACAAGAAAGGAACTCTAATTAAGCCAAAAAAAGGAGAGTTTACGTTCAAGAAGTCTTCAAAAGATAACTCCATTTACCATACGGCATAAGTTACATAAAGGAATATGACCAAGTCAACTACACAACAAGACACAATGTTGTAATTGTCTGCATAACCAAATATCAAAATGCCGCATTAACCAACCTATTTCTCCAAATGTTATTCACGATATGCAAAATGCCTGAAGGCATCAGATTTTGAACATCCATAGAAGTAAAAAGTCAGGCAATTATTGATACAAGTCTCGTAGTAATACCCAAATTTCTCAGTTACATAACACTTGCTAAACATAAAATGAGAAGTCCAAGGCCAAAGATATCCATGGCACATTTCGACATTATCCAATAAATCAAAAAAATTGTGTACTCATTTCACTTGGAACCAGACCAAGGTTTTCAACCAATCATCAACTTATTTTCCTCCAAGAAGGTATAAGTTGGCACCTCTAGATTGTATGGCGCCGGTCCCTTCCTAATTCTGCCAGAAATATCATAATGTGAACCATGGCATGGACAAAACCATCCACCAAAGTCACCAGCATTTGGCAAGGGAATGCAACCCAGATGTGTGCACACCCCAATCACAATAAGCCACTCAGGGTCTTTTACTCTATCCGCGTCCTGCTGGGGATCACGAAGAGATGCAACATCGACACTGTTTGCCAGCTTAATATCATCTTCTGTTCTGCGCCTGATGAATACTGGCTTTCCACGCCACTTAACAGTCACAGTACTGCCTGGCTCAATGCTGGAGAGATCAACTTCCAGTGAGGCCAGAGCAAGAACATCCTTACTTGCTGACATGCTGAGCACAAACTTGAGGACAAGGAGACGAATCAAGGAGGCATAAGCAAACCTACCACCAGTTAGGACAAAGTAGGCAAATGCCCTTTTACTTGGGTCACCAGGAGGAAATCGCTCATGGTTGTGTTCATCATATATAATCTTAGATGAAGGGTTTTTAACAGCCGCAACAGTTGCAGGAATTTCAGGAATAAGGCTGTTTTCTTTAGAGTGGATCAGAGATTCAGTAGCAAAACCTGGACCAGATAAAATTATATCAATTAATCTAAGAAAAAGTAAGCCTTTAAAACTAAGAGCAGAACACAAAGTATCAACATATGCACCAATCATGATTAAAACTACAAAACCAAACCCCTAAATTAACATAACATGCAACTGCATATTAGGCCCACCATAATACACAAGTCTTGTTATGGAATAACAAAATTTATAAATACTTTGCAATAAATCCAGTGACACAAAAGAGTGGTAAATCATAGGCATAATTAACAAATAACAGAAATCATAAATATTTTGCTAAAAATCATTGATCCAGTAAATATAGACCCCCTTTGGATAGATATCTCTCCATAAGCAAACTTATTGGAGAAGAAAATAGGAAGAAAAAATAAAAATAACTTTTTCCTATAAATTGTGAATAAACTAATTTTAGCTTAAGGGAGAAGCTTATTCAGTTTCCTCCACATTTTTTTCCTACAAATACTTCTGGAGAAATTTGTTCAAACGATATCATATAAGAATGCCAAATTATAGTGATGATACAAATAGATACCATATGACACACACATAGAGCAATCAAAACTTAATAACTATTTACATAGTTTCCTTTTTATTTTTAAAGATAGCAATGAAACTTTACCAGTTAGTAGTACCACCAATAGAAAAATAAAAAAAGTTAGGTAGTAACTTCACTGACTTGTTAGTTTACATCCGTAAAACTAGGAAAAACAGAGTTCTTCTTTCATCACTGGGGGTTTTCGTTACATTTACTAATTGAATAACCCTTAACCCACCCTTTAATTTCACCAAAATTAGATGGAGTAGAAAAACGTCTATTCTATAGTGTACTTTCATAGATACCCCCTTCTAGTTTCAACAAACACTGTCATCAGACAGCAACAAAACTTCCACCATAGAAGCAGAATAAATTACCTTCCAACAGAGTGTATTAAAATTGCATAGACAGGGAATATATGACCTTGAAACATTTAGCTAAAACCAGGTTCAATAAATTTCTTCAAACCAACGGAATAAAGAAAACTCAAACCAAATCTCACCCCAAGAATTAAAAAGAAAAAAGTACTGCACAAAGTCAAGACATAAAATAACAGACGCAAATAAAATAGCTCGCAATCCAAATTCACAATTCCAAGATGAAAGCACGAATCCCACGCCATCTTCTAATAAAAAGGATCCTACACAAATCCAAAAACTATCATCCAAAGGTAACATTCGACCTCAAAGAACATCGCAATCAACAAACGAGAAATGCCTCCAGATGCTGAAACCTACTTACGTAAATCGACCACAAGTACATCGATCATATAAAATTTTAAGCTTTACATATGATCATAAGCATAAAAAAGCATCCAATAAAGGATAGGAATCATAAGGGGAAGAACCCTAAAATTCAAATAACAGAAGGATCCAAACAAAAAATATTACGGGTAAAACGAATCACTTCGAGTGAATCGATGAAAGGAAACAGAGGAAAGGGGAAACCCTAACCTCTGAAGGGAAGGAAGAATTCGGGTCGTAGCGAAAACGAGTCGGATCTGCGTTCCTCGGAGGAAGGGGACGACGCCACGGGGCTCCGAGAGACAACAGCGGAGGCGGCGTGGTTGGCTCTCCACGGAGAGGAGGAGAGAGAGGAAAGCCTCTTTGCTGCAACTCTCAACATGTTTCTTCTTCACCCTGCTCTTTCGTTCGTTCGTTGGTTCTCGCTCTTCGATTATACCTCTTCTACAGAACAACGAAACTGTCCAAAGGGAAAACAAAAATGTCTCCGAATTTAGTTATTCAGTGCCATTTTTGTCTCCGGTTTGGGCTGGGCTGAACCCCCTTTTAATCTTATGGATTTGCGTTCTGCACCCCATGATTTCCACCTGCACCTCCATTGGTGGGAAAAAGATAAAGTTACCTTGTCCCTTGCCGCCACCCCTTGGTTAAGAAAGTAGGAAAAGAAAAAGAATATGGTTAAGAAAGAAGAAAAAGAGGGTGCAATAGTTGTAAGAGAAATTTACACTTAATTGTGTAATCTGAAAATACCTTCATATTGTATAATTTTAATTTTTTTTTATAAAAAACATAAATTTTGAATTATGTATTTTGAAAGTGTTTGTGTAATTCAGAAGTGTTTTCCATATTACACGGTCTAGAAATCTATTTTTATACAAAAATGGTTTCCACATTTCACAATTTGGAATTGTCTTTCAAATTTCATGATCTGAAAGTTTTTGTGTAAAATATGACATCTGAATAATCTAATTTAAAAGTAATTTTTTGCTTGAAATCTTTTGGATTGTGTAATCTAAAAGTCAGTTTTGACTTATAGATTCTAAATTACACAATGTTCTTACAAAAATCGAGATAAACATCTTTTTTATTCTTCGTTGAGTGTTGAGATGTCGTCTTTTTATATCTTCATTGGTGTCAAGATGTTGATCTTTTTAACAATGTTAACATAGGTCCAAAATGATGTTGGGATGGAAGTACTTGCAAAAAATATTTTGACTCTCAAGTAAGTTTTCCATAATAACAATTATAAGTTTATAATAGAAACAAAATAGTTTACTTTTAAGTTATCAACATACTCATAGTTGATTAAACCTCCTAATTGGATGAGTCTAGATTAATCATGCATATTTCCTTAATGACAAATTAGATTATGATATGTCTCATTAGTGATAACTTGTGCTGGCTACTAGGTTAAAGGAACGTGTGTAGATGTCAACTTCTGTCATATGATCAGATATGAGCATGCCGAGATGTTGTCCACAGGATACATTGAAAATTTTGAAAAAGTGAGAACTTTTTGTATTTATGGGAGTACATAAGGAAAATATGGGATTTCAAAGGGAAATTCCCTTAATGTTACTGTCGGCCCAAAATGTTTTGGGTTTGTGGTTTTTGAATTCGGGGTCTGGCTCAGTGGCATCGAAGCTATCCACATGTACTTGATTTGGAACGAACGATAATTTCTAATGATAAAGGAGAAAACCAAAAAAATAGTATTTAGGTTCTTTTTATTTGATATTTTTTTGCCTTTTTTAGTCTTCTAAATTTAGAAAATTTCAGTTACTTATCTCTGGACAAAAAAATATTCTGTTAGTTTAAATATTTCCTAATAAAAAAATAGTTGTCTCGCTATTCAGTATTAAAAAAAGTTTTTATTTTGTATATCTCTATTTAAGATGTATTGTTAGAAGATTATTTTTTTATCTGAAATATAAGAAAAAAATTGACTTCAGTTTTGATCTTAAAAATATGCAAGTCTTAATCTTAATTAATGATATTATTTTTAAAAGTTCTTTTAATTGGAGTTTATTTCTTGTAACTCTAATTACTTATGAGTTATAATTACTTATTTACATGATAATTGATAAGACATAAGTTAGCTTTTGTATCTTTGTTAATTGTGATAATAGAAAAAATTTACTATATATATGTCTTTTTTTCATAAATTTTTTAATTTTCTATTTTTATTTATATCTTTATATTAAAGGAAAGATAATTATTTTTAATATGATTAATTTTATCAAATTTAAAACATGTTGTACCAATGTTAATTGTTGATCTACTTTTTAATTTTACTTTTTTCTACATGTGAAACTTGTTTTTGTTTTTATTTTTCAAGACCTTTGAGAACTTTTTATCATTAGATTCAAATTTTCATAATTTGAATTATTTTACTCTCTTGTTTAATCTCTTGTTGTTCCAGTTATCAAAATAAATTCTTTTTTCTTTTTCGTCCTTTTCTTTCCCCTTTAATCTTTCTAGCTCTCGTTAATGTTTTCTCAACTTACCAAGCAATGTTGCAATGTTTATGGAAGTAAGATCTTTTGAATAGGTGATTGTCGTCATCTGTGGTTACCAAGTTCACCTTAGAGATTTTAAATGTGAGATCTTATTTATTATGTGAGTGAATCTTTTTTCACATCATAAATGTTCTCCCATTGTTGCATTCCAAACATCTTATTTGAAACCGTTTTTCCTTATGTTTTTTATTTCATCCATAGCTTCGTGTGTTACCTCAAGAGCATCCCACAACACTCTCACATATGGAGACTCTATAAAACTCACCAAACATGAGAAAGGATGAAGTAATGCTCTTTTATTTTACATCATATTGAACTCTCTTATTTTTCCTCAATAGTCCAAGTTGATAAATCCTTTTGAATTAGCACATTTTTAGCAAGTTGAAAAAGAATGAAAGGACCATTTACAACAACATCCTAAACTCCTTTATTAATTAATTCAAGGCATTTCATGCAAATTTTTTTAAATAGGATAATTTTCTCCAACAAACAAGGGAGATTTATTAATAGGTGCACCCTTAGTAAATGTTTGGTTTTGTCTTGCCATAATATAATATTTTTATTTGAAAGGCTATCAAAAAATAGCTTTAAGGTCAATAATAAAGAAAATAAGACTTTACAACACTAAGAATGGGTGAATTAATGATTTAAAACTTTATTTGATTTATTAACACACTTTGAAAACTTTTCTTGAAACAATTTATTTAGAATATGAGATTCTTGCAAAACACAAGTTTATTCAAGAAAACACAAAAGAGAACAAAAGAGAGAGATGCACAACAAGATTTTTAGACTAGTTTGAATCAAACCATTTCTACATCTAGTATCAATTTACTCACCTAAGAAAGATTGTTTTTAATATCTTGCAGTTTTCATATTATAATTGCATTACATATGTAACACATGTAATCATACAATATATGAATCAAATACCTCTTGAATAATCCTCAAGAGATATTATCTACATGCAACAACTACTACACGCAATACACCTTACAATATGCAACTAGAGAATGCAAAAAAGCTAAGTGTAAAGATGGTTTTGTAAAATCTTGTTAAGGCTCCTAGACTATTTATCTTCTTCAGAGTGTATAGAATATCTTTGATGTTGAAAAGACTTCTTGAGTACCATCTTAGTGGTTGGAAGATTGAAATATTCCTTGTAGTAGAGAATACATATAAAGAATAATTTTGTGAAATACAATGATAGCTTAAGACTATGTACTTATCGTTTGAACATAAAAGAGTTTATCAGACTTTGAAATAGAACATCAAGTGTTGTATCATCTATTAGACGAAAGACTTCTTGTTTTACATTATCTATTTGTATATAACGCCTTTAGACTTTCAAATGAGGCACAATCATATTTATTCTTTTTTGTTTAAATACCATTTAATCAAAACAAACACAGGGGTGATCTTATGTATTTTACTCTAACACTAATTGATATCATGTTGTGGAATATTCTTATCAAACTCACTATAATATTGTATAATAACACAAATGTAATTACGATAGCATAGAAAGAAATCACAAACAATTGGTAAAACATAAACAAAGCAAGAAACAACAAAGAATCAATGGTAGAAGTAATATGATTCAATTGAAGTGTTATCGAACTACAATCTACAACCACGAAAGAATTTATTGCGAAACAGATATTACAACTCGAAGTTTCTCTCTCAATGAACTCTTGCTCAACCCACTTTACATAGTGTAATAGTTGAACAACAACTCTAAGTTTGTTTACAATTGTCATTGCAGGTTCTTATATATAGTAACATAACCATTGTAGCTAACTTTCATGAAAACATGTCTAAACATGTGGAGAAGACACATTTCACTATTAAGCTCAAATGTGACCAAGGTAGCTTCCTCAAATGACACTAGTCCCAATAGATAATAAGATACTAAACACTCTACCAAGACTATCCACCACCGACACTAGAAGATGCATTTCTTCTACTATACACTTTGATGAAGTTAGATAGTCTAGGAACCTTAACAAGATTTTATTGAACCAATCTTCACAAAAGTTTTCAATGATATTTTTTATTACTTGTGTTCAATCCCTTATTGGTTTTATCAAACGATTGTGAAAATATTTGTGAGCATATTTTAAAACTATTAAATGTTCTCCTGTCAATATCTAATTGATATCGTGTTGTGAAAAAGTTTTCCAAAGTGTTTTAAAAGTTTTATTCAACCCCCTCCCTTTTTAGGTCTAACCATTTATTTTTAAGTAAAATTTGATTTCCTCTCTATAGGAAGCTTGAACACTTAAACATTAGTTGATGCTCAAGTGAGTAAGAGACCGTGATAAAGATTCATTATAGTGATTAACATTTAAGGTATTTGATGGAATGACAATTAGAATAAAGCAGCAAAGGAGATTCTCATTGGAGACAAAAATAATCTCGAAGGTTATCTAAGTGCGAATGTTCACTTCACAATAACTCAAGAAGAGAAGAGGTGCATAAGAAATGAAAATCCAGCCATCATAACTAAAGGAATAGGCGTGAAACATAAAGGCAAGAAAGTAAATGATATGAAAGTAAAGACCATGGAATTAATGGAATAAGAGATTAAAGAAGGGAAGGGAGGAATGGAGTGCTACACGCAACTTGAAGGATGGACCAACCCCAGATGAGTGGTGCTAATCGCCACTTGAGCCAAGGCTTAAGATAAGACTCCAAAAAAGGAAGAACACCCAAGAACACACACACAAGATCACAACTATATAATGTTCTCTCTATATCATAAATGTTCAACCTTTTTACATGAATGCTTCCTTATATAGGCATGGGGTGGGGACTTAGAGGAAAATACATTGGAAAAGATTCCTAAGTATATTCCATTATTGATGGCCAAGACTCACATGCTAGAAGGTAGGGTAACTAAAGGGGCAACAATGATTGGGAGGGTGAGGAGCACACTTCCTAAGGTCTTATAAAAGGTCAAAGTTGACCTTTCCCTCCTCTTTTGGACATCCACTTACTTGGGCCTTAATCCCAAGTGCTTATTTGCTCCAAACAAGATTCCACATGTTAAAAACGGATGTTCCAAGAGTAATCCTACAAACAAGTTAAAATAAACATAAACCTAGGAAAATTAATGCGTAAGAGAAATATTAAATAAATTAAAAAAAGACGGTGAGGAGGATATATTTCTTCTCATCATGCTTTTAGTAATCCTCTTAGGATACTCCTCTTCTTTATTGATGATTAAGAGTTCATTAGAGTATATCAATTCTCTCTCCTCCTTTATTATATCACTCAAATTATTAAATAATAAATCTTATTTTTAAGCAAAAGTTTTATTATTAAGTTTCATGAGTTTTTCTCAAGTAACATGCTCAGATCTCAAATATCATTCCTTTGTTTCATTTGATTTTTTTTATTTGAGATTTTAATTATTAATAACAAATTTAATAATGCTTATTCTCTGGCTTATATTTATGATGAAAGGTTGAGATGTTTGTGAATAATAACTAAAATTGTATTATTGTGATGAATATATGTATGATGTAAGTAAAAAGTAAAAAGATATTAATAAGTTATTGATGTATTATAAGAGTATTAAATTAAAAGAATCAATGATATTTAAGGTTATACCAGTATACTAAGTCATAGGATGAATGTATCAATTGAGGAAAGTTGACATAGATTTTTAATATCAACTAATGAAAAATCACTCGTATAAAAAATATCTCGTTATAATAATTTATTAGACGAAATCTATATAAAAAAGTAGACTGTCATACAAACCATGCGTTAATCTACAAATGTAAACTTGTTATTAATATTCTAAAAATAATAACTTATTACATCTGTTTTATTAATGAAATAAATAACCGTTAATAAATTTAATATATAATATTTATATATTAATGTAATTATTATGTATTTAATTAAATATTTAACTTACTCTCATTTTGTTAATTTATTATAACAATATTTTGACATATAAATAAATAATTATACAAAATAACATCAGTAAAATTGACATGAAATATATATATATATATATATATAATAAGTATACATAAATAAATAAATACTGATAATAATATGTAGTTAGTATTTTTTATTAAATATACTTAGTTGAATTGTAGTAAATATTATTTTAATATTAATACTAATTATGCTTCTAATTTAAAGATACTAAAAGGAAGTATTAACCCAAGAATTGAACATTATAAGTAAATATAATTTTGAATTCTGAAAAGTAAATATATTAAAACTTATCCGAAAATTTTTACGTTTTCAATACTCTTGTTTAATTCAAATAGGCTGTCACATTATATATATATATATATATATATATATGTGTGTGAGAACTAGTATTTAGTAAATTTAAACAATATTTTTTATGAATTTCATAACTTACGGTGTACTGAACTTAAAATTTGAAGTTTTTTATAAATCGTTTAAATAATAATTTATTTTAAGTTACTTTCTAAACGTAAGCCGTCTTAGCTCAGCTGGTAGAGCGCGTGGCTTTTAACCACGTGGTCGTGGGTTCGATTCCCACAGACGGCGATTGCTTTTTTATTTTTAAAATACAAGAAGAAGCTTTGTATATTTAGTGTTTTTAATTACTTTTTATATTTAAATAATTTATTTTATTTTAAATAATTTAATAATGATAACTACATAAAAAATTAATTATGTATTGAAGTTTTTGTATTATTTTTAAATTTTAGATTATTTACTTTTATTTTTATTTTAAAACATATTAAGGATAAAATAAAAATGTGAACAAAATATAATATTATAAATTTTTATTTCAAAATATATTAAAAATAAAATAAAAATATGAAAATTAGATAAAGAATAAAAATTTATATATTGTTAAAATAGTTGTTATAGTTTCATAGAAGTGAAAGTAACTTTTTTAGTAAACATTATTACATGCTTGTTTGCTGACCATTAATTGATATGAAATTGTTCTTATATTATAAGATAAATTTGCAAACTGCCTAATGCAGATATTTACACCTTGATTTAAAACATTGTCAAAATTATAAAATTTAAATAAACAAATATAGATAAATTATATTTTAAATATGATTTTACTTTTATTTTTCTAACTTAAAATGGTGTTTTAAAATACGATTTAAAAAATTAAATTGAAATTGCTTTTTAATATGGTTATTTTGAAGAAAAAAATTGTATTTTAAAACACGAGTTTTTCTTAAAAAGAGAAATAAAGTCGTTGTTAAGATATAAATTTGATTAAAAAAGCATATTTTAAATACAGTTTGTCCAGTAGTTTTTAAAAATATTTATTTATTGATATTTTTAAAATTACACGCTAATAAGCCTTTATGTTCAAAATAAATTGCTATTTTGCACGAAGGGAATAATTATTAGGAAAGGATTGATATCTTATTTTTCTCATTTCAAACAATAAATCTTAGTTAAAAATATTTAATGCAAAACAACATATAGTTTGGTTTTCCAAAAATTGTTGCAAACTAATGGTATCTTTCAATTTTCTTTTACTTATTTTATACATTTTACATTCACAAGTACAATCTCCCTCTTACTTTAAAAACATTAAATAAAAGTTAATATGTTTAATATCTTATGGTGGTGGATGGTAAACATTGAAAAAGAAATATTTGAGTTATAAATTATAGGATTAAATATATTTTAAATTATTGAATTATTTGTTAAAATTAATTATATTTTTTAGATAAATTTTAGATTTATTTTTTTATATTTTATAAATAAGTGTAAATTATAAAAATATTTTAAAAAAAATGGATGAAATACAATTTTGATATCCATTTGTAAAATATAAAAAAAAATAGATTAAAAGTTTATCTCAAAAATAAAATACTAATTTTTATAAATATCTCCTACATTATTAAAAAAGAGACATTTTATATCTAAAAGAAAATTATTAATAATAATTATATTAAAAAATAAATGATTATATCTTGTAAGTTTTTTATAAGGTTTAAAAGAATTTTAAATTTATATATAATTTTTTTTAAATTACGAAAAAAGTGAAGAAGTCATACTTTTTAACATATTTAATTTTTTATTTTTTTATTTTATAGTAAAGTCATGTTATGTTACATAATTTTAATTTATTTTTGTTATATAATAAAGTTATATTACATAATACAATTTTAATTTATTTCTTTTATTTTATAGTGAAGTCATGCTGGGTAACAAATTTTCTAACAAAAATTATAAATTTTATCTTGATTTTTTTTTAAAAAAAACTACAAACTCACAAAAATAACAAATCTTCTTCATAATAAACAACTACCAAGTAAGTTATACTCCAAAAAAAATTATCAAGTTAGAGTAAGGACACTCAAACCCACTAGTAATTTCTTAATTTTTTTCTTTCTTCATCTAACTCCATCTAAAATTTTGGTAAATACCCTCACCATAACTACTATTACTAAGTTATTCATATGTATTATTTTTTTAGGAGATAATCTAATTATTTACGTTACTTCTTTTAATTCTTCACATTTTCTATTCTTATGTTGCGTCTTTCAATTTCAACTTTAAAATTCCAAATTGCAAATTTACTATATATTCAAACTTTATTTTCGAGAATTAAACTTCATATTACTTTATTTCCTAAAGGTTATCCATTATTCAATTCTATATAACTAGTTGCTTAATTAGACGTTAAATTCAATAACATAAAAAATGTTTAAGTTTCATTTTTATATGTTTAATCTCGAAAATTTATTCTTTTAAAAATAAGCATAAAATTGTTCCTTTTAAAATTTATTTTATGATTAAATTTTACTGTTTCGCATAGTTAGGGCTGCACTTTCATTTATTTAAATTGAAAATCTAGATCTTACTAGTTTGAATAAAAACAACTCATAATTAATATTTATTTTGAGTTCAGGTAAATTAAGAATTTTATTTTTCAGGCTAAATACTTAGAGAATATAAAAGCACACTCATCACTTATTATATAAAATATATAAACAATAATAGGATGACTTGTGTTTGAACGAAAAGTTTTGAAAATTTTAAAATATTTGAAATGTAACTATTTTTGTCAAAAATTAGAATAATTTGTGTATAATGGTAAAATAAAAAATGACGTAACCATTATTATAGTTTCATTATTTATTTATTTATTTTATTTTATAATCAAGAAAAATTTTAATCAAATTCTTTAATTTTAAAAAACTTTTAATACTATCTATAGAAAATCATTAATAAATATAAATTGACACTTTTATTTACCTATAATATAATTTGTATATAACATGTAGTAATTGAGATTTTATGACTTAATGTTATGTCAACAACTACCTTTTAATGATTTCTTGATATGATTATGAAGATTAAAGAATAGAGGTTTTGGTTATAGTTTTAGAGAGTCTTAAAATATATGGATAAGATTAGATTTGTTTGATTGTGAAGATTTTTTTTTTTTACAACCTATTTTAAAATAATTTTTAAAAGATTTTAAAGGGAGTTAAGTAATTTTAACAAGTTTGAACTATTTTTTCAATCAATTGTTCATAATATGATAATAAACTCAATTTAAACAACCCAAGCATATATTAAATATTTTACACAAAATTGGCCATGGAATGATTTGAACCAAGACCTTAGAGTTGAAGGCTAATACTTCAACCGTTAAACTGGAATGATTTTCATTTAAAATAGGACACACACATATATATAAATACATATGCATACATATATACATACACATATATATATACATGCATACATATGTATATATATATATAAATAAATAATGAATATATAATTATATATATAAATATATAGATATATAAAAATTATATAAGTATTTAAATATTAAAATGTATAAATGTATAAATATTTAAATTACTGAAGGATTTACTGGCAAATTTTTTTACCGACGGATTTTATTTCGTACAATATGGATCCAACTTTACTGACAGATTTTATTTCACACAATATGACACCAACTTTACAGACAGATTTTTACCGATGGGATATTTTATTGACGGATTTACCGATGAATTTTATTTCGCACAATATGGAGCCAACTTTATCGACGAATCACAATCCGTTGGTAATTTACTGACGGAACTAAATACATCGGTAAAATAATATGTAAAAAAAATACAGTGACAATATGTAAAAACAAATAAAGATAACCAGAAACACCTCCTTAGACATACTAAGGATGATCTCACCTCTCTTCACACACAAGAGATGAACAAACACCTCCCTTTAGAACTGATCCAAGGGATGAATTACATAAACCAGTAACCAAGAAAGAAAACATCTTATGTGTGCTGGATATAAAAGCTTAAGCACAATACAATCACCACTTCCAAGAACTAAGATCAACCTTGAGAGAGCAAGAAAGCGGCTTTGAAAATATTTGAGCACAAGAACACTGTATTTTCATGTTTGAACAGTTGTGTGTAAACCTAAGACCTTGCCATTCATTTTACAATTCGAAATCAGCTTAAAGTTTCCATTCTTAGGTTGATTCAGCTTTTAATTCGCAAAAACATCGTATTTAATCGATTGTATAAAAGTCATCGACTATTTCAGAGAAGATTTGGAAAAACATATTTTTTCCTGAAATAATAGATTAAATTAAGACATAATCAATTATATAAAACCTAGAAAGATATAATCAATTATAAAAAACATATAATCAATTATTTTGTTCGTTAAACTAATTTAATTCAAATTTTAAGTGATATAATCGATTCGATTCGATCCTTAATTGGTTAAAAGCGTAAAAAATGCTTTTTGTAAAAATATGACTTACTCTCAAGATTGAAATGGTCTTAGGGGAAAAATATGACTTACTCTTTTTATCTAACACCCAAAACTGAAACTTTTAAACATGATCCTTCACAGGTTGAGAAAATCTTCAAGATTTTAATCATTGATTACTGTATCTCCATGATTGATTATTTGATTAGCCTTTATTCTCCATGATACAACTTTCTTCTTTGGGATAAAATCAAGACTTTAATGTTGCAATATGCTTTATATCTTCATCATTAAAACACTAATCTTCAGCATTATTTTTTAATTTAATCCTTCAAAATAAAATCTACACTTATTCTTGAATTAAATCGACATCTATAAGTCATATTTGCTTACTATTACTAAATTCATTCTTTAACCATAATATTTGGTGCTTTCATCCTCTGAACATGGCTGATAATACACATCTCAAAAATCTTTCCAATAATGTAAAAAATATTTTAGAGCTTATGAAATTGCAGAATGAGGATTATAACATGCATTTCACCACCATTGAAACTATTATTGATTATTTGATTCAGAACAAAGTTGATTCACCATCTAGTTCTAAACTCCATTTCAAGTGTGTAATGCTAAAATCATTTTTTTCACGATTTGATGGTTACGATGTGTTGTAATGGATCTTTAAGGTTGAACAACTCTTTGATTATTATAATACACAAGATGATTATAGATTATATCACATTGATAATGAGGTGATTCCATGGTATCAAATGATGTGTTGAACCACTCCTTTTATGTTGTGGATTGGATTGATTAGAGCTCTTAAACTCAAATTTGGACAGTCACCATATGAATGTTTGAGATCAGATTTGTTTAAGATAATGCAAATAAATTTTATTCAGGACTATTGTGTCCAATTTACGAAATTGGCCAATTGAGTCCAAGGCGTTACAACTAAGGCCTTACTTGATTGATTTATTAATGGATTAAAAACTAAAATTCGGCATGATGTTGTGACTCAAAGTATCACTACCTTAATGAAATACATGTTTTGGCAAATTTTTATGAAGAAAACTATTCTTATAAACTCAAACACCATAATCCCTCATCATACTATAAAACACAAACCATAAATACATTGTGGCATTCATCCCAATCCTTGAAATCCACTAGTCTCCACCACTTCTTCCAACACCAACCCATTCCACTTTAAAACATTTAAATGTTAAGAAACTATCACTTGCTGAAGTTCAACTTCGAAGGGAAAAAGGTTTAAATTTTACCTTTGATGAGAAATTCTCACTTGCTCATAAATGTCCCAATAAGCAATACATATATTTATAAGTGATTGAGGATGATAATGTGATTTTAGAACCTAAGCCACTAGACATAATTCAACAGCTTGATGTGGGTAATACTTTCTTCCAATGCCTTAAAAGGATCCTCAAGTGTTGACAAAATGAGGTTTAAAGGATATATAATGGGAACATCATACAAGTTTTACTTGATAGACAACTTTCTCCAATCGCGATAGGCTCACTGCCTTAAACTACCTATTGAACCAATTCTTGATTTTCAAGTTTTGGTAGGTAATGACAGCTCTTTAATTGCTGAAGGGTTAGTTAACAACTCGAAAAGTTCATATTCAAGGTCATACACTACAATTGTCAGTTTATCTTTTGTTTGAGGCTGGTGCAGATTTGGTCGTGAGGGCAACTTGGTTAGTTACTCTTAATTTAGCTTAATTTAATAAAATTCAGAAAGTTATTCTTGGTTTAGCTCAATTTTATAAAATTCACTTTTGAAGTAAGGTTTGTAATTTTGAGTATATTTTTAGTGGACTTGGAAACTTTAACATACATTTTTATATTAATCAAGTGTTTCAAATAAGAAATTAAATATTTGTGAGTAGTTTCACAAAAATTCGATAATAAATCACTTGATAAATTTAATAAATTTTGTTAAGATAAATTCTGATACTTTTTAATATTGGAGACTTTATTTGAATTAGCCAAATTAAAATATATAAATAAAAAATAAATCTCATCTTTAAGTTAGTTTATATAAACTTACATATTAATAACTATATTGGTAGGTAGGATTCTAAATAATCAAAATAATAAGTAAAATAAATTAAATATTTGATGAATAAAATAGACTAATAATAAAATAACTGAAAATAAAATATACAAATAATAGAAATAACTAATAATATGAAAAAAAATAAAAAAAAATATTCAAAATTTTTTTAAGAACATTTAATTATAAATAAAATTTTTAGAGTTAAAAAAATACAAACAATTTTAATTATAACTTAAGAATAACTAGAACATTTATGAATATTTTAAGTTCTCAACAAATATAAAAAGAACATATTAGAAAGATATAATCAATTAATCATAAGTGAAATAAAAACTCACTTTACAAATCCTTTGGTGAGATAAAATTTAAATGTACTTCAAGTTCCTTAAAATAAAGTTATAAAGTAAAATGTATTAATGTGAGTATATTTAATGGTTGGAGGATCTGGAAGTGATTTAGAAGAGAAAGAGGAGGAAAGTGTGGATGGTATTGAAGAAGGAAAAACGGTGCATGAAAGTGGAGGGGACAAAGGGAAAAGAGAATAAGATGATAGCCGCAAAAATTGACGATGATGGAGCCGAAAGCAAATAACGTAGCTAGCATTCATTTTCAGCAATGGACCAGATTCTACTAGATAGCTTCTTAATTATTGCACTTCCGAAGTGCATGCATGTCGCTTAGTGCTCTCAATCCCACGCTTATGCTTCATACTTCTAACTTTTCTTCCACGTCAGAGGAGGTTTCTGCTGCCACTCATATCACTCACTGTTTAAATCATCTCAGCCTCCACTTTCAATCATAATTATAAATACAATTCTTATTCCAATATATAATCTTATTAGATTTCCACATTACTTTAATTATATTTTATTATTAAAAAACTTAAACATCTAAATTTATTATTATAAAAAATACTCTATTTTTTATAAGACTACCTGTAAAAGTAATAACTCTTATAATTTATCATAAATTTTTAAAATTATTTTTAATAATACTTTTAAAAAATTAAATGTAATTTATTAATTCACGAAAAAGTAGATAAAAAAATAAAAAATAATTGGTTAATACAAACAACTGGTCCATTAAAGTCTCATAAAAAGAATTATTTAATTATTTTTATATTTTTTAAAATAATTAATAAAAAATAACTAATACATCTTCTCCTAAAAAGATATTTATTTAAAAACAGAAGGAATATAATAATAATTAAACATAATTATATTATAGAAAATATAATCATAAAATAAAACAAAAATTAATTAAATAATCTTAAATCCTAATAATATTGTAGAAAAATTTAATAATAATTAAATATAATCATATAATCATAAATAATGCAAGGATTAACTAAATAAATCCTGGATTCTAATAATTTAACTAGCTCTTAAATTAAAGGACATAACTCACTTAAATCATAGAACATAATTATGAAAACCCTTAAATTATGAAACATAATTATAAACATTAAAAATTATTAATTATAAATAAAATCATCAGATAGTACAAACAATTATATACTTTAACACATCTCTAGATAACAACAATAATTAATTGAGCACAAAAGTTTCTTAAATTACTTCCACTCAAAACCAGTTCTAAATCTACAACCCCAAACATATAGAAAGTTTATTTAAAATTATATATATATATATATATTAACTAAAGAGTTGAACTTAAAATCAAACACGCTCTTGCATCTTATTGAGGCTACTGAAGTACTTTTTTATGATTTAGCTTTTATTTGGGAAAACATAAAGTAAAGAAGCTCATTGTGGGTTCCATTCCACATGTGTACGTTAGCCACTTAGTTCTTTTTTATTATTTAAATAAGTAGCAATTTTTTATTCCTTGTAACCTTTTTATTCTGTCACGTTTCCATGGAAGTATAAGAAATGATCTTTATTTACCCACATATCTAAACTAAAGAATTTCTAATGAAACTGAGAAGTTTCTTTCTTCTTTCTCCGAAGAATTAATACTTGGAATATATTTCGTTTATCCGCTTTGCTTCCTTCCAATCTAGGCAAGTTTCTATGATTTTCCATTACGGGAAAGCACAACAAAGAATACTTATAATTCATCATTGAAAAGATGAATTACTGTGTTGTTGCTTGAATCGCATGTTGTTCACTCTTGCTAACTTAAAAGTCGTGTATTTCGTCTACCTACGTTGTGCAACTTATGCGGTCCCAAAAACATTGTGTTACAAAAATTGATGCCACTGTAGGAAACACCACATAAAGCATTAAGAACAAGGACCTCCACTAATGGAATCCTCCGTTGGGAATAAATCACATCTAGATATTCGTAAAGCCTTATA
This sequence comes from Lablab purpureus, assembly GCA_030347555.1. Lineage (NCBI taxonomy): Eukaryota > Viridiplantae > Streptophyta > Magnoliopsida > Fabales > Fabaceae > Lablab > Lablab purpureus. The sequence continues at coordinate 16,422,789 of CM059254.1, forward strand.
TCAAGAATCACACGAATACGTTCAAGAAGTCAATGGAAGAAGAATGAGATTATGTATAAGGCACCACATATTTAACAAACAAAGAAAAAGAAAAAAAAAATGATAAACCTACCGTAAATAAATACATAATTATGATTTTAAGTTGCATCTATAACATCGACGGTTGAAAAATTGATGTAAAAATAAATGTGGTGAAATTTTTATAATTGATAGTCACATATAACATGAGTTGTGATTATAACCCATATAATATGTGGTATATCATATTTGTTCCTAAAAACAACTAATGTAGTATGTTAAAACTTAAACCCTAATACCTTCTCTTTTTTTTCATATTTTTCTATGAAGTGAATGTGGAAATTTCTTTGCTGTGTCTCTTTTTCTATGAAAACTAAAACATTTTCGTATGCAACCTCATCCTCATCCTCCTCCACATCCTTGTCTATGTTTCTATAACTACATTTTCTTCTTGTGTCAATATCAGTTTCCTTCACCACCATTTTCCTCCACGTAGCAAATTCCACCCCTTCCATCGTCGCTTTTGCATTCTTTCCATATTTTATGATTCATGCCTCCTTTATATGTAACAAAAGATCTACTTCTTGACTTTCTCCTTATATAGCTAGTTCATTTTCGCCCCCTCCTCCACCGGTGTACAACAAAAAAAATATATTAATAATTTTTTAATTTGATTCAAATAGTTTTAAATGATTTAGTAATATTTTTATTAATTTGGCTTTGTAGTAGTATACAAAGAAGTTTACTTCTTCCTCTTCCTCTTCCTCTTCATCATACAAACTCCACCATTCTCCTTCACCAACATCACATGTTTCATCAAAAGTAAATAATTAAAAAAATACTTTTGATTTCAAAATTTTTGTATAAAGATACAATATTATTTGATGTAATATATATATTACTATTTGAAATTGTTATATTATTTCTCTTGGGTGAAAAAATGTCAAGAACAAAATAATGGATAGAAACATTTTTGTAAAATTAATATGATTATGAGCCACAATTGATGTAATATCTCTATTTCTATATCAGTGACCCTTAACTAATTAAAAGGAGTCCCTAAAATGTTTCTTTTTGTTAAAATGTTAGTATTCTACATTGGTTGAGTTCATAAATGATGTATTATGTTCACCTTTTACCTAATTTATTAACTGATGTAAAGTCTTTCACTTTCTATATTGGTAACATCTACATTCATTGTAGAATTGATGTAGAATATTCAAAATTGTCAATGTAAAAAGTTCATTTTGTAATAGTGCACAAAGAATTTTGAGATCCTTTTATAAAAATTAAATTGATTCAATTCAACAACATTGTGGTTGAACACAACATTTTACCCACTAATATATTTTTATGAGAGATTTTAAACGATTCATAATAAAATATGTTATTTTGGTTGTATATAATTTTTATAAAGATTTTTTTGGACAATGAAGGTTGAATGATTTTTTAGTAGAGTCATTCGCTGTGTGATTTGGTTTGACTTTTGTCTAAAAATACATTTGATCCAAACATAAAAAAATACATGCAATTTAGTTTGGTTTAGTTTGAAAGAAAAAAAAATCAAACCAATTTCTACGATTTTGTTTGGATCAGTTTATGCAATTTTTAATTTCTATTTTTTCTTTTATTAAATATTTTTTCTTTTTTTATATTTTATAATAATATTAAATATTTTATATTTCTTTTATTAAATATTTCTATAATAATATAAAATATGTTATATTATTATAAAGGTACGAACATCTATTCATAATTGAACAAGAAAAAGATACAAATGTATATTACTATAAATCTTTTTTCTAAGTATTTCACCCATACAACATTCATCTATATATTTAAACCCATCAAACCTTATGAAACTTAATTGCTCTTATTTTGTCTAATAGTTAGCTTCTATTTGCCTAGTCAATAAACTTTTTTATGTATATGACCCTTCTGCAATCAAGCTTTATCTAATTTGTGTTCATTTTCTACCAAAATATTCTCCTTTTGTCTTAATTGTAAGCACTCTTACTCTATGGATTTTGTGTGTGCTAAAATCAATGACAATGATAGAGTGAAGCGATAGTAGACATAGTGAAGCGAGAGTAGATATAATGATGAAATCAAGCGAGAGAGTGAAGTTGATGGTAGCACTCTCAAGAGAAGTTGGAAATATTGTAGATGGTGAAGAGGAATCAAGAAACTAACAAACTAAAAAATGTGAAACAAACCAAACAACTCTATAAGGAAATTTATATTAAAATACATAACTTAATATTATTGTTATTATTATTATATTAATAATAAAAAATATCTATTAAATGTATATTACAGTTTGGTTTAGTTTGGTTTGAATAAATTATGAAAATTTAAATCGCATAGCTTTTAGAAAAAAAAGTCCAAACCAATTCAAAAAGTTTTCAATTTTCTAGTGGTTTGGTTTGGATCGTTTTTCTATTTTTTTATCAATTCAATTTTAAATGTTCTTATTTTTTTAATCAACATATATAAAAAAGCTGACAAAAGCACCTTTAGTAACTACTTCAAAAAAGTAACTTTAATTGATGTCAACCAAAATAATTATAATCAACACCAATGAAAAATAACCTTTACTAAAAATATCAATCAAAAGCATTTTAAATACTAAATATTTTGAATACTAAAATAAAATTTTGTATTTAGTGATAATTTAAATATTCTATACAAACAAAATAACATAAAATATAATAAATTTAAATTATTTTATTGAAACTAAAAATTTGAAAAAATAAAATAATTTAAAATAAAATAATTAGTATATTTAAATTTCTTAAAATTATAAAATCTCCTATCTTAATAGGTGTTAAACTAACAATGTTAAACTCACTCTTACCAAGAGTTTAAATCTTAATTATGACTAAAGTGTCTACATATTTATGCAATAATGAACTTATCAAAGTTCTAAATATCAATTCCCACAACTTCTATAGTTGTGCATGGTTAAAAGAAAATACACCCAAACATGTAAAAAATCACTACAAGAAATTCATTTAATATAAATTAATTTAGAGACAAAAAATAATTAGTCATTATAACGACTAAATTATAAACTATTTTATAAACTAGAAACTATTGGTATCTAAAACAGCTTTTATTATAATAGAAACTATATTTTTAGGTGGCTACTATCATAAAAAATTATGAAATTGATTTCTATATAATGGTGACTAAATTGGTTTATAAATCAGAATCTAAATTTGTTTCTAACATTAATTACCATGATTTTAGCCACTTCTTAAATTAGATTCTAAATTAGCCTCTAATTCAATTAGTGACCAATTTCATCACTTTATAGGTCATTAATATGGTTGGTAAAAACAATTTTTTTTGGAATGAACGTATAAATTCCTAAATAACGTGAATTAGTGTTATCTCTTTGTTACCCATGGTCCTCAATTGTATTACTTACTGATCTTGAATGTTCTAGCTTTAAGCCTTTGCAATGAGTTAAAATTTTCAAGTTTTTCCTTAACATTCTCATCATGTAGAGTTAGGTCCTTATATTCACTTGGTTTACCAACAAGACTATTATTATAATATATTTTGGTCTCAGTATTTTGTCTTTGTTGTTAATGTAATTTTTAATACCTTTTTTTCTTAATTTAATCTTTATTTTTTAGTTAAAACAAGTCGATGTGTCCATTCTATTTGATTCGTATTAACATCATTAAAAAGGTGATGGTCTGACATTGTAAATATAGAACATGACTTTTTGTTGTTTGCATTAGTCAATAATGTACAATGGATAAGAAAGAGTGAAAAACAAGTATGGTGAATGAAAAATATACCATCCCGACTTTTTCCTTTACAAAAGATGCAATCAAAGTAGAATTCAGTTTGCAAAAATCTCTTCCACACTTCAAAATAGACCACCTTCTTCATTATGTGTTCACTAAAAAATTCCATAAATTTAATTCTAAAGCAAAAGCATTTTCATCAACCCAAGTGACATTTGCATTCATACAAATATAATTGTCAAATGTGTCATAAATTCATAGTTGAAAATGAAGATGAAAACCTTCTTACCTTTCTATAGGCCTTCTCCACATTCTTAACCATTGTCCTTGGTGAAAGCATTTCACACAAGCCATATTCAACAAAACATGACATTAATGCCACTACCACCTTCTCCATAGCCATTCCCATTGTAAATCTCACTACCACCACCTCTACCACCACCTCCATTCTTCAAGGACAATACAACGAAATGGCTTTCAACAATCGAACAGACCTCTCCCATGTTGTGTTTAGAATTGCTACATCGGTGAAGCTCTAAGAATAAAGGAAGAGTTGCATCAAGCTCTAGTACCATGTGTGGGAGATGTGCAACATGACACAGTGCGATCTGTGACTTTATCTACTCTTTTTAACTAATTTGGTCGTCCATGAAGGGCTCTGCTACTGGATGAATGACCAAAAGTTTGTAGTTGGAGCAATTGATGAAGTTGGTAAGGAAGGATTTGGTGCAGTGACGTGATTGGGGTGCATGATGCAACAACATTAGCCATATCAGTACCACTGAGTGATCACTCTGTCTTAGCCAATGCAACAATGTTAAGAAAAAGGATCACGTTAACTCATTCTAACTAAAATTGGGTCTAACAAAAGTTTTCAGATTACATTTACAACAAAGAAAAATATAAGGACCAAAAAGCCTATTAAATCTTATAATTATCAAACCCAAAATGCAAGATTGTCAAAAAAATGTCTCCTTGGTAGGTTGATTTCTGTTATCATACATCCACCATTGAGAAGAAACTATATATGACGTGACGAACTTCTATCAAATGTAGCAAACACATTGATTCATAATACCTTTTACGAGTTATTTATATGCAAAGAGAAAATGATTTTCTAAATGACATGATTACAAATTTTGAGTAGTGATAAGGACATGCTTTATTGAAGTACAAGTTCTAGATTACATTCCATTTCGCATTAAGGAAGTATACTGTAACCATTACAAAAAAACCAACTTTTTGTGACAAAGTTGATTCGTCACAAAACACATTAAAGCCTGTCACAAAAAAATGGTGAGTAAATGTGATGTCATCATAGAAATAAATGTCACAATCTTTTGTGATGAAAAATATGACTCCATACATGTCATCACAAAACTTTATTTTTTGGGTACAAACATGATCAAGGAAGAAACATTGCATGTTGTCGCTAATTGTGACAAGAAAAAATAGTTGTATGATCCTATTTAGAAACATACTAGAGATTTATTAGGTACTAATCAAGTTAAGAATTTCTTAGTTGGATTAAATCGAACGTTAAGATTTAAAGAGCAAATGTATATGATGAGTTAAGAAGGATGATTCTACATGAGGAACACAAGAGCATACCCTGCTCTGGTGAAAATATATTAGCATTTGAAAAATTGTTTTGGTCGCTAACATGAAGGCTGACGTAGTTAGATATGTTTCATTTTATTTGACTTGTCAAAATCAAATATTGAACACTAAAGAACAAACAATATGTTGCAGAAGTTGGATATACCTATGTGGAAATGGGAGAACATCTTTATGGACTTTGTTACCCACTTACCATGGAAATATGGAAACATGATGTTGTGTGGGTCATTGTAGACTGATTGGCAAAGAGTGTTCACTTCCTACCAATTAGTGAACTTGAGGATGTCTACATAGAGGTTGACATGGTTGTTACTGAATGTAGTTCCTAGAAGTATAGTATTTGATAAAGATCCTATGTTTACTTCTTGGTTCTATTATACTTTACAAGAAGCTATATGGACCCAATATACTTGTTTACATTTATGAAATTGAGGAGAATGTTTAAATGTGAAGTATGTATTTACTAAGTATCTCTTTGATAAACATTACTGAGCGATGTGATGTCGCTCAAGTGAGACCAGTGTATAATCATTATACTAACCACTCATCACCGCTCAAACGACAATGTCGACGCTTAAGCGATGGAATGTATAACTCAAGCGATAACCTAAAGCTTAAGCAAGGGAGAGATTGAGGTAACTCTCTTTGCTCCGAAGGAATATTGCTCAAGGATTAGGCTAGGTGCTCAAACTATATGCAAGACACTTAAGCATTGTGTTGAATTCTTGAGAGATGTGTTTAGAAATATGCACAAGTTCTAAATCTTTAAAATAACCATGCAACCACATTGATGGCGCCCAAGCGGTGTCATGTTGCTCAAGTTCTAATGAGGAAATGACAAGGCTCTCAAACATGTTGGAAGGATTCCAACACATGTATATCGCTCAAACATTAACAAAACACTTAAGTGATAGCTACTCAAGTGTTGACTTGAGCATTGGAGTAGAAGAGTACACAATTAAATTCTACTTATTTTGATCTCGCTCAAGGGGCTAGTATTCACTTAAGCAAGGTAGCTTGTTTCTAGTTACGGAAAAGAGACATTGTGTGTGTGTGTGACCTGGGGCTGGTGTTACTCTCTGGTGGGGCATGCTTAATACTGATATGTCTTCTGGGAGATGTCTTGTGGCAGTTATCCTATACATTGGGGATGTGACTAAAGATTATGACACCTTGTTGACAATGTTTCAACTGATGTTTTCATTAGTGGTGTTGTTGAAGGATACATTCATCTTGTTGACAATACAATAGTGTAATTCGTGTGTTGTGTGATGATTATGGTGTATGATGATCTGTATAATGTATGTTGTGTGTAGCTATATATATATATACATATATCATCATGAGATATTTAAATTAAATTAGTTCACTTACTACTAGAAAAATGATAAATAGTGATGATATTAGTGATTGAAAATTATAGTCATTATTGCTTGTGAATGATGTATGAGAAACCTTATGCCAACGTTGGGGATTAACACAATTCAAAGTAAAAAGTGTAACTGTCAAAACAAATCAAGTAACTGAATATGGAGAGTTTGGAGTTTCACTTGATACAATTGGCTCTATTAGCACTTCTCAATATAGAAAAATTTGGTAAAATTTACTTATAGATAAAACGAATTGATCTAAACTTTAATGATTTTAAAACTTTAAAATTTGTCTTTAATTGATATATATTGGTCAAGTATACTAAGTTTTACACATCAAGTAATTATTTATTCAACCATGTTTATTGTACGATCCAAAAATATTGTATATTTTAGATGAACTTTACGAATTTCATATTCACTGCTACTTTGTTTTGTGCTTCATTTTGTAATTGAATTTATTTTGTGGTATGTTCTAGTATTATAGTTGTTGATGCATAAGTCCAAAAAAATTGTTGCAAACTATGTCTGAATCTTTTGAGTATTGTTGGACTTAGAGTATAATAATTAGAGTCACACTCTAGAACTATATGCAACAAATAATATGTATGAACAAATTTAGTCTTCTTCATGATGAACTTTTACGTTTTGGGGTTGGTTGTGAAAACTTGAAGCCAACATAAATATTTTCTCAAAATCTTTTGGCATATGAGTGTGGAAAAGACTACATGACACTAGTTTACATTGTGCAAATGAGTTAAACTCAAAAGTAAACATATGTGAGTTTTGTGATTATGGTTTAATATTTCTTATCATTTAAACTTCATGATAAGTTGATAAACTTGCTTGCAATTCTATTGGATATTTTCATTGCTAAATTTATAGTTTTCTTTATCGTAGACAAAGTTGAATGGAAAATCTCCTACTCCATCAGAGTTATTTTGTCATACACGCCAAAAGAAAAAGGACAAGACGTGGGTGGATCAAAGATCAACACATGTGGATGTAAGTCACAAATATAATATGTTAAATTTGAAATAGTTGTCTTTTTTAATACTTTTAAATATTATTAACTACCATTTTTGCTTCAATTTTGATAGGAGCAATTTATCCATGCATGGGAAGAACCCTATCAATCAAAATCTATTATAGGAGTGTCTCCACTTGATGAATTACAACTTTGGTGTTAAGTTGCTGGAATAAACAAGGGCAAAGTATATGGACTTGGATATGAATCAACCAAAGCAATTGGAAGACACTCATATCATGATTCTTCTTCATCATTTGTCCATGCAATGATAGAAGTGTTTGAACAATTAAAAAACAAGTTAGAGTCAACTGAAACTGAGAGAGATGATATTCATAAGAGAATGCAAAATGATGAAAGAGAAATTTTAACAAAACAAAAAAAGTGTTGTAAATGTTGATGGAGAAGATGGATGCTCAAACTTCTTTAAATATGAACTTAAAACTCATTTTGTAGTTACGTACATTTTACTTTGTTATTAGTTTTCAAGACAAGCTTTGAATCTTTGTAATACTTTTAATTTTATTTACACACGACAGTTCACATTAAATACTCTCTAAATATATTCCAATCTTCGTAAGCTAGTCTTATGTTGACTAACTTTATAGAATATGTCATATACTGATACATATTTATTAGGATATATTATTTTTTGAAAAAAATAGAATTTTAAAAAATACTTTTAGTGACTCATTTTGTAACAATTATTTTAGTCACTAAATTATTTTCAAAATCGATTGTCGAATCTACCACTAAATAAGTCATTCAATTGATCATAAAATCAGACTCAGAATTAATCACAGAATCACTCTGATTTCAATTACTAAATCACTCACTAATTTCAGTCTCTAAGTTAGTCATTGATTTTAGTCACTGAATTGTTAATTGATTTTGGTTACTGAAATCAGTCACTAATTTTAATCATTAAATCAATCAGTAATCATCAATGACAAAAAATATAATAACTAACTTTTTTTGTATCACTAAATTAGTCATTATAATGATTAGTTACCGATTAATCACTATTTTTTAATTTTCTTATAGTAATTTTAATATATTATTTATTAACTATTATATATGTGTGAGATATAAGAAATATAATTATGTAAGTAAGAAAATTATTTAACTAAAATATTCTTTTAAAAACTTAATATACTCTGAATAGATATATATATATATATATATATAAAGTTGACCCATTAATCCTTTTAACGACTTTTCCATAGATACCACATGGTAACAAAAAATACCCAACCATTCTCGATTAGGAAATTTTCCTTAGCGAGAAGATAGGCTGGGCGTGCCACTGGTAGAATAAAATAAATGCATATTTGAACCTGGCTTTTATTCAACACTAAGCTTTAAACTTTTCACCTTGAAAAGGCTTTTCCACACGAGTTTTCTCACTCTTAAACACCACACTTTTCCTGCGGATCCAGATTGACTAAATTATAGCTAGCTAATTATCCCACCCTTTCTAACATTATGACTTTTAACCATTCCTAAATCATGTCAAGAACGAGGATTCTAGGTCTCAGGTATCAAATGTTGAACACCCCCACCAATTCTTTGTCAAACCTCATATCAAAACAAAAACATCCTTCAAATTACAAAAAGGATCGGATAAATAATTTTCATAAGGTAATATATCTTCTTCCAAGATGAAAAAGTAAAGATATCTCAACACGTAAAGATCAAAACTTTTAAGGAAGCTTTCAAGCTCCAAAATAATTTCAAATATGCATCCTCAATAAGTTTTTATTCCTAGAAAAATAAAGTATTATGTGTAAATTCTACTAAAAATTTTAATGTTTTATGAGAATTTTTTTATAAATTTATTATAAAAAATTATAAAAAATGAGTTTCTTATTATTTTTTTATAAATTTATAAAAAAAATCTCATAAAATATAAAAAAAATTAGTAATAATTTCAAGCTATACAAATTTTAATTGATTTATTATTGTTATTGTTTTAATTGAATTGATACATTATTAGCAACATGTGGGATGGATTAACGAGTAATCGAAACTATTAATAAACATGTTCCATAAACTAAATTGAGATAAAAACAATATTCATTTGAATTCACCAAGCCACTCACTCACCTCTGTGTTTTTTTATGAATCTGAATTATTTTTCTATCGAAAATTAAAGGCTGCTAATTGAAAGTAACGTGTCTGGGTGAACAGAACTACTTTTTTTCTAAGGGATGCAAAAATAAAAGTAATACCAGAATAATCGGGATTGGTATCTTTATTTTTAATATTTTACTTAATTATTTCCACTCTTTGAAAAAATGAGTCTCATTTTTTCTATTATTTCATATTTATTTTATTTTTATTGTTAAACTTCACTTTGATCACTTAATTGGCATGATATCGTGAGGATATTAAATAAAGTATTTTTTTTAATTTGACTCTTTCGAAATGAAAAAGTAAAGATGGATCAACACGTACTTAGTTTAAATTAATTATCTCATAATTAAACATATCCAATTTGTTTTACATATTCTTAGGTCAACAGTAACCTCTTCTTAAACTTTTATATATATATATATATATATATATATAGAGAGAGAGAGAGAGAGAGTCTTTGCATTCTTTTAAACAAATATTACTATTTGATTAAATTAATTTATATAATCTTATTTATATGATGTGAGTAATATATATTTTATAGAAATTATGTGAGTTTTAACTTACGCAATAATAATATATTGAAAACGGCGTCTGACATGCGTAAAATTTATGAAGAGATTGAGGGATTTCGTTTTCCTCCTTTGAAAGTCTTCATTTGCGTGTTTTTCTTCTTTTGAAATTTTATATATATCGTTGAATCATGCCAAGAATACGGCTGCAAATTATAAAAATAAATTTATGTGTAAATAATTATAATATTTACGAGTCTAAATATGACAAAAAAAAATCATTGTTCAACACACACACATACTATTTATCATTTCAATTATTTTTCTCCAAAAACTCTTATTTGTCAGACTTAAATACTTAATTAATTATACATGTCAAATCTTTTAATCATATTTTTGTTTATCAAAGAAGGCTATTTTATAATGATAATTAATATATAATCAAATTTGTAAAGATCTGTGAATTATTTTAGGCGAAAGATATTTTTTTAATAAAAGAATCAATGATATTAGTGTTTTTTCACTGTAATTTTAACATAAATACTTTATCCATTAATTTTTTAACCACTGGCCTAAAAAAGGAAGAGAAATTACGTGTTTACAGAAATTCATACAATATACTTTTGCATTTATTTCTTATTTAGATGTCAATATATTACATGTCATAATAGTACAAAATATAACCTGAAAAATAATGTTGTAAAAATTATTATACAAGTATCTCATATCTTATAAATAACTGAAAAACTAAGTTTTACAATGGAAAGAGTTATATATATATATATATATATATATATATATATATATATATATATATATATATATATATATATATATATATATATATAGTTATCTGGTCATAAACATGATAATAATTATGTTTATGCCCGAAAAACTTGAAAAAACACAGTAATCAATTCTACTAAACATGGTTTGTAAAAGCATATAATATCAGAAACATATATATCACTCTTTCACTGACACGTCTGATGTAAAGAAATGTGAGTTTTTACCTGATAAGTGTAAGAACCATTATTTGAATTATGAAAACAATAAAAGGTAGCTAGGTTTTCAACACACAACATAGTACTTACACTTAACATTGTGTTCAATTCTTGCCATGAAAATCACTGCCTCTAAAAAGGCAAGAACCATAATACTCTCCCTCCTTGGGGCCACGCGCGTCATCACCAATCTGTTGATCAGAATGAGTCACAGAAGTGGAGGAGGATGAGAACAAAGTAGAAGAACTGGAATCATAGAAAGACTCGTTGGGATTATGATGGTGGTGGCGATGGTGATGGTGAAGACCTGAAGTAACACGTTGTAGATCATCATCATCCCTACTCCAAAGAAGCTGTGCGTACTGCATTAGATTTGGAAACACTTCTTCTTGTGATGGTGATAACAAGGGTTGTGGTTGATAAACTGGTGGTGAAGGCGTTGGTGCAAGAGGGGAAGAAGAAGCATAATAACTATTATTGTTGTTAATATTTTGAGTAGAAGGTGAAGGTGAAGGTGGTGGTGGTGGTATTGAAGCAAGAAGAACGTGTTCTGGGAAATTGAGTTTAGCTTTGGATCCTTTGAACTTCAAAGCAGCAGCATCATAAGCAGCAGCTGCAGCCTCTGCCGTGTCAAAAGTGCCAAGCCACACTCTAGCAGCCTTTTTAGGGTCGCGGATTTCGGCAGCCCATTTGCCCCATGGTCTCTGCCTAACTCCTCTATAGTGTCTTTTTCTCCCTTTGAATTATTGCACATATATAGTAGTAACAACATCAATGACAACAATGCTTTGGTTAGGCACACATTTTTGGTTTGGTCCAATTTGTCATTTAAGAAAACACATCAACTATAGCTACCCTAAGAAATTGAAGTGCCAATGGAAAATCTTGCTCACTGAAAATACCTAACTACTTGTCCCCACATTCAACATCATTATAAGATAGACACCAACCTTGTATAGTATTGAAGGAATGAAGATCCATACATATGTAATAAAGGGAGTGTTAGAGTGTCATTTCAACTGGTTTGGCTTGGCATGTGTTTCAAGGTAAAACATATTTTACATGTGCATCAAACCAACAAGCTTTTTAAGCTTTTGTTTTAAAATAGAAGACATATGTGACAATTTTTTCCCTTTTTTCAAGGAGAGATTCAGATTTGCTAGTTGCACTCATGCTAGTGATAAAAACAAATTCATAAATGTTTTGAAAACCCATTTGAATAAGCAGATCTCTCAATTAGAATCTACTTTCATATATATATATATATATATATATATATATATATATATATATATATATATATATATATATATATATATATATATATATATATATATATATATATATATATATATATATATATATATATGTCTGGAGTTCAAACAATGAAAGGAGAAAAGAAAGTGATCCCGATGTGAAACTGTGGATCAATAGGGTTGCATAGTATAACATAGATGATAACATAAATTGAAAAAAGAAATAAAGTTAGAGTGCATGAACCTGGCAAATTTACCTTGATTTAAAGGCTGCTGAGATGGGTCCGGAGTCTCAATCAAGGTAGAAGTGCTTATTTGGCCATATTGTGGAACTGGTGTAGAAGGGGTGCTATCATCACCAGTATTGATTGGATGTACAAAGGGGAATGAAGAAGCTTCTTCCCCTTGTTGGCTAGGGAAGTTGAAACCTTCCCTATTCTCCCTCGATGCATGATCAGAAGGGAGAGGCCTCTTTCCATGCCTTCGATCCACCTTGTTCAACTCTATGAAAGGTTCTTCTGTAGTCTTATATCTATCAACACACTAAATTGATTAACCTCTCTTTTCTCTCTGTTGCTGAGGACCTTGCAGCTATATATATGCCTTCTTATAAAGCAGATCTAGGATTTCTTAAAGAGAAGAGTGATATAATATGAACAAAACCACTATCAAAAGAAGCATACACTCTTACCCCATCATCTTTTAAATAAGAAAGAAGAGCTTAAAAAAAGAATATTTACTAGACCAAGGGAAAAGCAAAAGATAACCTTGCTTGTTACTTTGAGATCGGGTTTATTTCTCCATTGGAAATGAGAGAGAGAGAAAAGAGCAAGTGAGTTTTGTTAGTCCAAAGAAGGAAGATCTATTAGGTTCCTTTGTTTTTTCTTCTTCTTCGCAAGTATGTATTTTAAATCTTTATTTCGTTTTATTCCATATTTGTTATTTTACTGTTACTTATTTGCATTAAATTGAAGTTAATTTACAACTACAAATGTAATTAATTATATACTACATTTCAGTCATTCATTTATTTTTCTTATATTTCACTTTTTAAACATTATAAAATAGTAAAAGTTCTGAATTTAAAAGGAAAATCATAAATAACTGAGATTTAGGCAAAGTAACATTTGACATCACTTTCCATCACTAAATTAATCCAAACTTAATGAAAAGGACTAACAGAAGATGCAATAGAATTTAAGAATTAATTATAATAAAATTAAAGGTTGAGTCCTCTTTTTCGTTTCCATTCAATTCTTTTACATTTTAATAAAAGGGTAATTGTAGAATTAAATATAAAGGATAAATCTTGCTGTTCCACCTATTTAACATATTTTTATATGGGATCAGGGCCTAGGAAAAATATCAATCCATTTAAAAATGGCCTTTTTAAATTTGGTTAGCCTTTATAATGACAAAGTAAATGGGTTAGGGTCAATGGGTAAATGCTCTTAGAGCAACTAATTTTAACTAAATTTTGAAAAAAAAAATTGGTATTGTCTTTTAATTTCGCACTTACAATTTCATTTCTATTTCCATTTTAGCTTAGATTCACCATCTTTTGTTTTCCTTATATTTATTTTAATTTTTGAACTCATAGATTACGTTTACACAATATTCTCTTATTTTTATTTTTTTATCAATAAATATTAGTCATTAATAAATTAGTATTTTTAACAGAAGATTCTAATCTACTAACTATTCCTCTTTCCCTTCTTTTTCCTATGTTTTCTCTCTCTTTTTTTCTTATGTTAGACCTTCTCATTATAAAATGTGTGCTTGTTAGATAGATTCGTTCTCCCACAAAAACACAAACAAAAACAGGATAATTTAAGCGAAAAATAAATAAAAATTGCGTTGTCTTAATTGAATTTAGCCATTTTTAATTTAATTTGATTAGTTCACAATTTAAATGATGGTTGGAACAATTTGAAGATTGAAAGGCCAATACATTTTATAAAATAATATTATATTTTAAAAAATAACAGTATAAAATATACTTTATTAAATCATATATATGATAAATTATATATAAAATTAAAATTAATTTTATTAATATAACATATATTTTACAAATAGACATTTTTTAACTTTTTACTTATTTAAATAGAAATATTCTTAGCACCGGACACAAATTTATTAATACAGATAAGTTGAACACAATTAACAGCTCTAATTCACAATGCATCACTGTAATATTTAATGATTAATAATTAGTCATTAATTGATAGTCTTTTTTATTTTCTTACTCATTTCATTTCTAAAGTCTAGTAAATAAAAGTTAAAAAAAAATGAGTACTTTAGAGTTTTTTTTAAAGAGAACGAATGTAGTTTGTGTGGAGTTAATTGATATAAGCAAGTCTTCATTACAATTTCTATTACATGTTATATTGTTATATTTATTTATATCTTTTTTTAAGATTGAAAAAAACTATAAATCATTTTCAAACTAGTAGACATTGCTCAATAGACCATTTACCTTTATTTGTTTTGTGAAAATCTTCATAAAATAGTTTTTAAGCTTTATTCAACCATCTCTTATAGAGTTTACCTATTACTTTAGTTGGTATTAGATCTAGTTTCTTAGAGTTAGTCATTTACAGAACTAGAAAAAGATCCTACAGAATGAATGGATAACAAAGAACAGACATTAAACATTCAATGTATGAGATGTTCTTCAAGTCTAGTCATATTAACCTGATGGACCTAAAAATTCGAAAGTATATTGGCAATACAGGACAACAACAATCCCATTACCAAAAATTTATGGAGTGAAGAGAAAAAAATAAAGATGCTCTAGACTTTAAGACAAGAAACATGTTAATGTGTGCTCTACTAGAAGAATAATACTCCAAAGTTCAAACACTCAAAGGAACAAAGAAAATGTGAGACACTCTAACAATTATAAGGATTCCACTAAGGTAAATTGTAACAAACCTAGCTTGCTCACTAGACAACACAAGTTATTCAATTTAAAGATAATGAAAACATATAAATTATGATTAACATATTTCAAACTATATTAAACATGCTTCGTTTGTTAGCCAAACATTAGAAGAATTATCATCATATTGACTAAATTTTGCATAGTTTGCTTAGATAGTGGATACCATAGGTAGTGACGTGGAGCACATCAAAGAACCTAAGTGATTTGTGATGAGTTAAAACTTCAACAAAATATAATACTGAAGAAGGGGAAGTATCTTACTCTAAAAGCGTGAAATAAAAGGAGCACTCTAGTAAAAGCCTCTAAGGCTGAAGAACTATCAAATTATCCTTGAAAAAGAAAGAATTACACAACAAAGACAAGATATCCTTTGTCTCGAGAAAAATCGAGTAAATATGGATAGAGTATAGATTCTTTAGAAGGACTTCACCTTGGTAATCAAGAGATATAAGTTAGAATAATAGGGTAGGTAAACTAAAACAAGAGGGGGATAAATTGGTTCTTAATAAAAATTAAGTCTTTTTCGAATTAATCTTGTTAAAACAGAGTTTAACAAAAACCCCAATATAAATTTAAGTTCTGTTTTATAAAAATCAAAGTATAACACAAATAAGCATAATATAAACTGAATGTAAAAAGAGTAGGGATAAAGAAAAATACATAGAGTATTTATATTGGTTCGGATCAAAGCAGATCCTACGTCCAGTGACTTATCACCTCAATAGAGAATAATTTCTATTAAATATCTTAATAATAAAGTTTACAAACTTACAGTGCAGCGAAATGAGAAAAATAGCAAGAAGATTAATAAGACACCTCATTTGTACAAAACAAAGGATGAAACAACACCTCTCTTGAAAATACAAGAGATGAACAACACTTTCCTTGAACACCACAAGGAATGAAAACACCTCCTTTGAATAACCACAAAGGATGAACGAACAATCACTTCCTTGATCTCACAAAGAATGAAAACACCTCCTTTGAATAACCACAAAGGATGATGACAACACCTCTTTTGAAAACCTCAAAAGATGAACACCTCCTTTGAATAACCACAAAGGATGAAGTAAGTTTGAACACTAGCAGCAAAGCAACTTTCACTTTGATCTCTCTAGGTTCATTTTGAAAACTCTGACCCTTTATGTTTTTATAGAAAAAGAGGGGCGCAAGGTTTTGTAGAATATGAAAAGGTTTTCATAAAAACATTCAGAACAATCGATTATTACTTGGGATAATCGATTATTCCATAGAGTAATTGAAAAATAAAAGTATGTTGATGATAATCAATTATTTTGCAAGATAACCGATTATTTTAAGTATGATAATCGATTATTCCAGGAGATAATTGATTATTTCAACATTAAAAGATTTTTACGAAAAACAAAAGGCTTTTTCAAAGTTTAAGGAGAGTTGAGTGCATGCTATGATCTTCAACATGATTTCTAACTATTACAAGCAAACATATACACAAAAATACAAGATTAAAGCTTCCACAAGACTTCAAGACTTTAAGACTTCAACCATGAAGGTTCATCTTCTTCTTTTAGAGTCATTATTATAAAAAACATTATCCTTTAAATATTTCTAAAGATCCTTCTTCATCTTTAGATTAACATAAAAGAGAAGAAGACTCCACTTGCATGTTATTTGTTCAACCCCTTTTTCTATAGCCAACTATTTATGTCATGTTTCACTTGCACACTTTCTTCATACACTGTCTGTTGGTGCCTTTTAGACTCAATAAGAAGTCAAACTCTTTCTTTTATGCTTATCTATGTCATTGCACTCAACTCTTTATTCGTCACCCTTAGCATAGTTTAATCATATTTAATAAGTATGATGCACAACAATAAGAGAAAATGACTGATATGTTAGCTTAGCAAATGCACCAAATAACTGTCCTCACATCCACCTACACTACCTATCCAAAGTGAGCAACCACCGCCAACACTTTGAACTAACAACCTTCATATTCTTACATTTAAACTCAAACCCAAACTCAAACAAAACAAACACCACCACTTTCCCAATTGCGACCACCTTCACGGGACATTGCACTCAACCCAATTATGCCATGATGTTTGAGACCTTTTGTTTATGATGAATAGGGAGAAAAATACAGCTTTGCATACTACTTTAATACAAAAAAAATAGTTTTGTATAACTTTATATAATACATAACCAAATTCCTTTTAGGCTCTAAACAATTTTTTTAACTCTAATCATACATTCCTAAGTTTCAGCTTTGAACATTCGTTAGTTACAAGCATATGCATACATTATATTAGACTTATAAGGATTCTCATTCTTAGTAATACATTAGCATCTAAAAAGTATATTTTCCTTTATAATATTAATCTAAGCAATATTTCCATAAGGACACTTTCTTTCCAATGAATTTATAGTCTCTAAAGTTGTGTGAATATATTTCTTCTTTAAATAAAACTTCTTTGATGGGGGAGAGATGAGGGTCCCAAGCTTTTTAATAATTAAGATAATATGGTTAAAATTGTAATTACAACAGTTACTCATCCTTCAAAATACATGAGCATTGTAAGATGAAAGTTTGAAGACAATTTGTTTGACTTCTAACAAAAAATGTTCGTAAACAAGAACCCATTTGTTAGCATAAACTAAAATCCTTGGTATAACATTAATGATATTATAATTAGCATAGCACCTGTTAAATATGGTGTTGTTAAAGACACAAGTCGAGTAAAAGGTGTCATTCAGCATGCACGTTGAATGTAACAATAAAATTTGTCAATGAAAATTCAAACACGTTCAAACAAAACACAAACACAAAGGACCAAGAAAAAAATGCAAGCTACAATGGTCTTTTTTAGGACGTCTATAAATAGAAGTGAAGCATGCAAAAGAACCTAATGAAATATACAATAATTACAAGAGATTGTGTGAAAAAATATTTTCAAAGCTTTTAAGGGCTTATTGTGAAAGTTTATTTGATATACAACTTTAGAGTGAAAGCTTTCTTTATCACTTCTATGAATTTAGGCTCTAAAATAAGGAGTGATTATTTCTTATTTCCTTTCTTTTATAGTTTTCCTTATAAACACCTAAACAACTTTTGTTGTATTGCTAGGATTGACATTGTTTGTTTAGCTAGAAGTAGCAAAAAGTGTACTTACTCTTTATCCCAAAGGAAGATAAAAGGATGGTCAGGAGTAGTTTTGTATACTCGTCAATAAGATAAAATGATTGTGAATAATACTTGTAAACATGTTTTATTAGTATAATCCTTTATAGTTGGAAACTGAGAATTTGCCATCACCTAGATTAGGATGAATCATTATAAATCAAAGTATTTACTATTACTTTCTACTATTTGTGTACATATCCTTGTTAATCTTATCAAACGTTTGTTAAAATATTTATGAACATATTTTAGAATTATTTACACAAATCCCAATCAGCATCTAACATATATCATGATGCGAAAAAGCTTTCTAGGGCATTTTTCTAACTCTATTCAAACATCTTCTTCCTAAAGTTAATAATTTATTTCATTATATCCTTTAGAAAAATATTTTGTTCTTATTTTTTTCCTTAAAAATCCTTTTGAAATGATTGTGGTTAGAGTTATCAAAATAGGTCTAACCCGTTAGCCCATGTGGCCTATGATTTAGGTTAGGTCAAGCTTCAGAAATGGTAGCCTAAATAGAAATAGATTTTTTTTAGTTTGACCCATTTGACCTAAGGCCCATATGGACCAAGGCCAGGCTGGCTAGCAAGCTAATGGACTAGACCGTTTTTTCTTTTATGTTAATTTTTTTGTTCTTAATCTTTATGTTATGAACGTGGGAGACTTTAATATATTCTATTCAAGTAATATTAGATAAAGGAATGCGTCATTGGAAATGGTTATTTGGTGTGTGTGTGTAAAGGACAAGAAATAAATATGTCATGGAGGCAAAAGAGATGTGTAAAGAGGAAATTATTCAATATATTCATTTTCATATATGAGGATGATACAAGACTGGAGACAAAACCAATTGTCCTATGTTTTCACAATGGTGCTTTAATCATATACTTTGTGTAATAAAATTGTGAGAAAGGAAGGAACGTGTCCTGATAAAAGTAAGGTTGGATGGTGTAGTAGAGAAAGACAAGTGTGTACCCGACGTTAGGTTACATTATTTTTATTGATTAGATAGACTGCTTTTTTGTTTCCCTTGTTTTGGATAGTGTATATCTTGTACATTTTCCTTTATATGGTGTTTTAAATTTTTTCTTGATGCAATTTGCTTTGTTCAGTTATGAATAATTTTACTCAAACTTTTCATTTTTGGTGTATTAATATATATATTGTTAGTGACAAAAAATTAAATTAAACCAATACATGTGATTTTTGTATAATGCATTTAGTTTTAGACTTTTGGAATATAATATATCATCCTTTTTGTATAACCATAGTCGTAATCCTTTTAAATTTTAAATAGGTCGAAAGTGGCATGTTGGCATGTGGGCTTGACACAAAGTTTGGTTAAACAAAAAATCATGGCCGATTTTTAAATGTAAGTCAGACTGGACTGATAAATTTTTTTACCTTAACCCGTAAGACCAAGTCGGACTGAGCCACTCATTTTGATAACACTAATTGTTGTATGTCTAAATTAATGATAACTTGTTTTTACAATCTCATCATGATTTGTTAGCTAAATTTGTGTTTGGATATATTAAAATGTTTCTTTTAACTTTTTCTTTTTACATTGTCAAAAAGTTTCTTATACCAAAGTCTAACTCTAGTTGTACAACTTATGTGACAATCACTCTATGAAGATATTAAATCAATTTATATGCTAATTGTTATTTTTTTAATACAATTTAATCTTTATAAAATAAACAAACTTTTATTTTAATATCTACATTTTTATTTTTATAAAATTTGAAATAACTACTTAATCTTTATAAATTTTATAAATTTTGGTAATAATCCTTGTAAAATATTTTTCTTTAGTTTGCATTCTTCCAAATTTTGTAATTTTTCTCTCAAATAATTATTTTAAAATAAATAAATAACATATATTTTACAAATCTCAATTACTTGTTACCATTATATCTCAATACAGTTATTATTTATTTAGCTATGATCATATAATAAGAGAATATGAAAATGAGTTATTTTTAGTTTTATATAAACTTAAAATAAAATATTCTCTCTGACTTATATTATAAGACACAAAATCACATTTAACAAGAAAGAGATTTAATTTATATAATTTTTATCAATCTTTTATTTATATATTTATATCTTTATTAATTAATATTAAATGAATTAATTAAAATATATCCAATAGTCTTTATAAATAAATTATTCTTTTAATAAAATTGTAAATTGAAATTAAATTATGTTATATTTTAAATATGAAATTAAATTTTAACTGAAATTAGAATCTGAATGTTTCCAATTAATATCAAAATGAATTCTAAATATTTTCAAATTAGAATTAGAATGTTTCCAACCAAATTTTTTAACCAAAAATCTCAATTTTTGTTTCAAAATTTCAATCAAATTTTTCAATTCCAACCAAACTACAAATATAAATATTGAAATTACATTAGTTCTTACAATTTCAATCTGTATTACAATTTGAAAACATTACTTGATATAAATTTGAAGAATACTCTACCTCATTCACATAATGAAGATGAATCCAATCCATTTTCATTTCAAGGGAAGCCAGAAAGTGTTGATAGTGATGAAATAGAAGATGAAGCAATTACAAATATTGAACGTATTAAATTTCTAAATTATGTTATTTTTTTTAAATTGTTCTAATTTTAATATTTTTATATGAGTAGAACAAATAAATAAAGCAATTACAAATATTGAAGTTATTAAATTTCTAAATCATATTGTTTTTTTAAGTTATTCTATTTTTTTAATTATTTTTATAGGTGCAGAAGAAACAAATAGCAAATACTGAAGGTATTAAATTTATAAATCATGTTGTTGTTTTTTAAATTGTTCTAATTTTTAATTACTTTACAGGAGTAGAACAAACAAATGAAGCAATTGTAAATATTGAAGTTCCAACTCATGAAAGCATCAATTCATAGGAAGTTTCTCAACAATAAACAACGTACATCAATATCTCAATTTTTGATGCAGAATACGCATAACAGAAGATTGAAAAATGGCACAACAAAAATGGTGGCTTCATTATGCTCAGTGTCTCCTAGAGTAGTTCAACGCATATGGCAACAAACAAGGTAAGAAGGAGATGTTTCTCATAAAAAGAAAAAAAATTGTGGGTGAAAGCGAGTTCAATTTGACCATGATCATTTTCGTGAGGTTCTGTTCTCAAAGTGCACTACTTTTCGATCATTAGAATGTGCAATGAAGCTAAGAAAATCAAAACTCATTAGACTTAAAAAAATGGGAGTCATAAGACATCACTCAAATGTTATTAAGTCATTTTTGAAAGAGGAAAACAAAGTGTCTCGGTTGAAGTTTTGTCTATGATTGAAAGAGGTAAAATTTCACATGATCCATGTTTCAAATCTATGCACAACATTGTTCATATTGATGAAAAATGGTTCTATATGACAAAAAAAAATCTATGAATTATTACATGTTACCGGATGAGAAGGAGCCATTACGCACTTGTAAAAGTAAGAAATTTTTTGGAAAGGTCATGTATCTAGTTGTTGTGGCTCATCCAATCTTTGATGCACAAGGAAATGAGGTTTTCTCTAGAAAAATTGGTGTATTCGCTTTTGTGACTAAAGAGGCAACAAGAAAAAATAGTATTAATAGAACTGCAGAGACATTAGAAACAAAACCTATAACTTCTGTGACTAAGAAGTTAAGTAAGTTATACCAACCATCAAAACAAAGTGACCAAGAGATAAGATGGGAGATGTAATTTACATTCAACAAGATAATGCAAGGAGTCACATTGATCCTTGTGATATTGACTTTCTTCAAGCAGCTACAACATATGGGTTTGATATTCGTTTGAAGTGTCAGCCTGCTAATTCTCTATATTTAAATGTGTTGGACCTTGGTTTTTTTAGTGCTATTCAATCATTACAATACAAAGAAGCGCCTAAGACTGTTGATGACCTTGTTACTATTGTGAATAAAGCATTTGAAGATTTTATCATATGAAAGTAACAAGATTTTCTTGACATTGCAATCATGCATGGTGAAAATCATGAAGGAAAAAAGTGGGAATAATTACAAAATTTCCCGTATTAAAAAAATAGGAATGCAACGGAAAGGTCAATTGTCTACTCAACTAAAATGTGATGTCTCATTAGTAGAAGAAGTTATTCACTACTTGAGAAATAATAATGGATTAAGTTTATTTTAAAATGTATTAAAAAATGTCTTTGTATACAACTTATTTGAATGTTCAATGGGTGTTGATTTTAATCAGTAATCTAATATGTTTCACTTTGTATACAACTTATTTGATTTTGCTATAATGATTATTTTTTTTTACTAATTTAAAAAATAAAAAAGGAAACTATTGAAGAGAAGTTAAACCCATAATAAGATAAATATAATGCCATAAAAAATTTGTACCAAAATAAAACTTATAGAAAATCAACCAAAAATATGAGATATGACTAATAAGTTTCTAAACAAACATTTACCCTCCACTTCTAATTATGTTTTTCGAAGAAATACATATTCTCTTAATAAAATTTATCAAAAAAAATATTTTATATATTTTTTAAACAACTTTTTTCCTTTTTATATTTTGTTGTTGTCATATTCAAATGGAAATTTATTCAAATCAAATATTGCAAAAGCTTAATTGCATGTTTCTTCATGTTCTTCGAAGTGCACTTCTTCTTCTTCTTCTTCAGTACTTTTGTTTAAATATTTGTATGGTTACTCCATCAGTTTCATATGAATCTTCAACAACTTCACATTCTTTAATATTTTCATATGAGTCTTCAATAACTTTAGAAGAACTTTTAAGATTCATATATATTTTGATAGTTAAAATATAACAATATTAAAAAATAAATAATAAATAATAAAGAAATAAATTTGAATACGTTAATTGAAATGAATGAACCAAGAATATATGAAATGAATGTCAAACAATCACAATATAAGTAGATAATAGTGAAAGATAAAGAATTAAACCAATAAAAGAGAATTAATTCTTAGTTATTGATTCTTAATTTCTCTTTCTACTATTTAATTACAACACAGATAATGATTAATAGAGGTATATAAGACAAATAAAAAATAAACTTATTGAAATTATAAAATGTCTTATATTATAAACCAAGATTTCTTTCAAAAGTATGCCTTATAATATGGATCAGAAAGAGTAACTTTTGTAGAGAGTAACTTTTACAGGGATTAAACATGACAGTTCTTGATCAATCATTTTGAGCGAGCCAAAATAATATATTCAAAATATTTAAAACTTTTAGTTATTTATTTTTTAACGTACACAATTATATTATTGACAAAACATTATCTTTTATCCTATTTTGCAATCTTGTTCGATAATCTTCATTGTATAAAATTATCTTTTTTGTTCTATTTGACATTTTTTCCAAAAATTAACACAATTCAAGCATGATTGATAAATTTTTCAAATTTGGATGGTTAGGAACATCAACAATAAAATGTTGAAGTCGAAATTTAAAACAAATCTTCTCTATTTCACTAAAATTTAAAAAATAAAATTTGTTCACAAGAATATATATATATATATAAATATTAAATATTCAAAATAATAGGTTGTAGAAAAATATAACAGATAAGATTTTATTATGTTTCTAAAAATAATTTTCATATAAAAATATTTTAAAAGATAAATTACTTAAATTAGTTAAATAATAAGAACTTAAAAGTTAAGACAATATATTTCAAACATTCTCTATACTAAAAATTTATTTTTTTACTCAAGAAAACAGTAGAAATTCGTACATTAACCTATAAAACTAGTATTTCATTATCAAATGGGACAAAAGATTATTGCTTTATTTTTTCTTTTCTTTAGAAATGGAATAGAATGAACTAAATTAATTTTGTGTTTTTTATTTTGTTAAGAGAGAATGATCTGAACATACATATGAGATGAGAAAATATTAAAATATTTTAATTTTTTACTCTTAAATATTTTATTGTTTTTTTTCCTTTTAATTAATTAAATGTATATATTATAAAATAATTAAAACTTTTCATAATTTAATTTTCATTATGTGTATACATGGAAGTCTTAAAATTCGAAGAGGATATCTTTGAACTATGTTTTTTTTTTAAATGGAGTCGGAAATGTTTTTACAAGAATGAATATTCAGCAACTTGAATCATTGGGCTACCAACATCTGAGTTTGCTGTTGTCATGGACTTGAAAAAAAATGTGAAATGCATATTGTGTTTGGATTAGGCAGTAGATTTGAGGAAATTAAAAAGAAAAAAAAAACAGAAAAAAAAGCTTGTGAAAAAAAAAGAGTGGAAAGTGAAGCTAAATAAAAAAAATTACAAGAGGTTATAAATGATTTGATTAATATGGTAAATTTAAAAAATATTATAAAATAATATATCTATAAAATGAATAAATTATTCTTATTATTATAAATTAATTTTAATCAAACATTAAATTATAATTTTATTATTATTATTTTATAAATTTTTTTATTATATTATTGTTAGAATTATTTATCTTTATCGTATAAATTGACTTGTTTATATAGATTAAGTAGTTTGTCCAGTATTTGCTTAATGAGCATTAATTATCTAGGTATAACTTTTTTGTTTTCTT
Organism: Lablab purpureus; assembly: GCA_030347555.1. NCBI lineage: Eukaryota > Viridiplantae > Streptophyta > Magnoliopsida > Fabales > Fabaceae > Lablab > Lablab purpureus. The sequence goes on from CM059254.1 coordinate 16,448,207, forward strand.
GTAAAACTCTTGATATTTCTGGTGTAATTTTTTCTCCATAAATAATATAGATCAGTTAAGAGATGAATTATCTCTTTAGCTCTTTTCTTTATATTTTTAGTTTTAAGTTGGTATTAGAGCGGGTTGATCTCATTCTACTTGCCTTAATGTTTTTTGATAAAGTATAAGTTGTCTATCGCTATTGTTCGTTGTCATTGTCCATTATTATACATCATTATTGTCTTAGTTTTTTTCAGTAGCCATCATATTTGAATATATCTTCCAACGAAGGCCAACCCTGCTAGTTTCCAAAGGCTAAATCTACCCTTGGCCATTGTCCACCATCGGCTGTCACAATTTTCTTTGGCAACCACCGGATCTAAAGTGCCTCTCTGAGCAACAGCCAATCTTGTCGATCTTGAAGGTTGACTCAGCTCCACACATCACCACACACATCATCTTTGTTCGGTGTTGTTAGGTGTTGTCCCTATTTTGCCCCTTGTTTCTCTAGTTTCAACCTTTGTGGAAAGGCTCTCATAATCTCTCTCTCAACTTCCTTGCTTCATTCGCTGTGTCATTGTTTCTCGGCTTTGTTGTTTCTCCACTACTATTGTTGTTCACTGGTTGTGAAATGTAGAGTGGTTTCTTGGTATTTTTTATAGTTTCAAGTTGCTGACTTTGGATAGTTATCGATTTTCTCCATTAAGTGTTGGTGTTAGATAATTATCTGTGTGCTAGCTTGTTGTTGTGGGTATTGCCCTGGTTATAGGTTACTAGCATTCTGATTATGGAAGGATTCTCCTTTACATATGTCTGACTTTTCTCAAAGTGAATACAAACGACTACAATGCTCCTTTTGTAGGAGAAGTAGATACTCAAGATAAATGTTCCAACTTACATGGTTATTTTAATAAGACAAAAAACACTTTTCAATCCTATAAGGTTGGACCATAATTTATTGATGAAGAATATCATAAATATCTTAGGTTGAAGTTCGATAGCCAAGAACTATCTTTCATCCAATCTAGCTTGTCAAAAGCTTACATTTCTCTAACTCCGGAGTGTCAAAATCCATGGATAATTAATTCAAGTACTTTTTATCACATTTCTAGTAATGCTTCCGTATTTTCTTCCATATGTCATCATAAAATTCCTCATGTTATGACTTTAGTCAATGGATCCAAAGTTACTTCTCAGGGAGTTGGTCAAATCTCTTTTTTTTTCTCTTTAGACCTTAAACATGTTGCTTTTGTCACTAATTGTCCTTTTAACCTAATTTCCTTAAGTCAATTAACTAAATATTTAAATTGCTCTATAAATTTTTATCCAAATTCTTTTGTTATACAAGGGTACAGTACAAGTCATCTTATTAGTGAAGGACATGAATCTAGAAGGCTTTACTATCTTGGCACTCGACCATCAATGTCTTATTTAACATCCCCATCTCCAAAACTTTTACATGATCGCTTAGGTCATCCACATTCACCAAAATTAAAAAGGATTATTCCTGAGCTTAGAAAACTCCAAGTCTTAGAATGTGAGTCATGTCATTTAAGAAAACATATTTGGTCTTCTTTTCCAAAAAGAACTTAAATGAGATGCAACTCTATATTTTCTATAATTCATTCTGACATATGGGGTCCAAACACATTCTTTGGGTTTCGTTATTTTGTCACTTTTATTAATGAATTTTCTCGTTGTACTTGAGTTTACTTAATGAAAGATTGGTTTGAACTTTTTAATATCTTTAAGTCTTTCCTCAGTGAAATTAGAAACCAATTTGGCCAAGTGATCAAAATCTTAAGGGGTAATGATGCCAAAGAATATTTTTTTCTTCTAGTTTTTCCACTCTTTTAAATTTCACATGACATTTTACGCCAATCCACTTATCCTCACACACCTCAGCAAAATGGTAAAACAAAAAGAAAGAATAGACACTTAGTTGAAATTGCTCATACCTTATTGCTTGGCAAATATGCTTATTCATCATTTGGGTGATGTCATTCTTATTGCATGTTATCTTATTAATAGAATGTCTTCTTCTTCATTGGATAATAAAGTTTCATATTCCATTGCGTTTCCAAGTGAACTTTTTTTTCACATTTCTTCTTGAGTCTTCGGTTGTGTATGTTTTGTACATGATGTGTCTCTAGGTTCCGACAAGCTCTCAGCCCAAATTATCAAATGTGTTTTCTTAGGATATTCTCGCCTTCAAAAAGGGTATTGATGTTATTTTCTTGACACTAAAAAATATTACATGTGTGCAAGTGTCACCTTTTTTTAAGAAACTCCTTTCTTCCCTTCCTCCACACAAGATGTTGCTTTTATACTACAGGTCTTGCCTATATGCCTTCAATTGAGCCTTTTAAGTATCTTGTTCCTTAAATTGTTATAACTTCTCCCACTAATCCAAATTCCTATCCTCAACCAACTTCACTTAGACTACCACATCCTCCTCTGATCACCTACCAATGAAAAACTCAAATGAGTAGTCCAATACCATATAGTGAGTCCATTTCATCTAGTCCTTCACCATTTTCGATCCAAATTACATCTCCTGATAATAAAGATTCCAATTGGCCTATTGTCATTCGAAAAGGTACTCGTTCTCTACCCGCAATACTCATCCTATTTACAATCTTTTAAGCTATCATTGTTTGTCCCCTTCCCATTAGTCTTTTATTTCCTTTGTCTCTTCTATTACTATTCATAAAAATATGAAAGAGACACTTAATCTTCCTGGATAACAATAAACTATGATTTTGAAATGTAGACCCTTAGACATAATGGTACATGGGATTTAGTTCCTTTTTCATCTGGACAAAAGGTTGTTGGTTGTCATTGGGTTTATGTCCAAAGTTGGATCAAGTGGTAAAGTTGATCGCCTCAAACCTAGATTGGTGGCCAAAGGATATACTTATATCTATAGCTTCATACCAAAGACCTTGGATGTCTTAAATACTTTCTAGATATTGAAATGGCTCAATCAAAGGAAGTTGTAGTTTCTTAAAGAAAATGTGCTTTAAATATCTTGGAAGAAATAGGCATGACTAACTATAAACCAATATATAGCCCTATGGATCCAAGTATGAAATTAATTGTAGATCAGGGTGAACCTCTTTCTAACCTAAAGAGATATAAAAGACTTGTTGGAAAGCTTATTTATCTCACCATTATTAAACCTGATCTATCTTTTGCAGTTGATGTTGTGGGTCATTTTATGCAAAATCCTAGTATTGATCATTGGAATGTTATCGTCCGCATCTTAAGGTACCTCAAAAAAAGCTCCAAGACAAGGTCCATTATATGAAGATAAAAGGGATATTCAAATTTTCGAATATTGTGATGTTGATTGGGTGGGATCTCCTATAGATAGATGCTCTACTACAAGGTATTATGTTTTCATTGGAGGAAACATTATTTCTTGAAAAATCAAGAAACAAAATGTAATTGCTCGATCTAGTATTGAAGCTAAATATAAAGCAATGATTTCCCTCACTTGTGAACTTATATGGGTGAAACAATTTCTTGAAGAGTTAAAATTTTGAGATCTAGCAAATGAAGATGTATTGTAATAACCAAGCAGCTCTCCACATAGTCTGTAATCTTGTATTTCATGAGAAGACCAGACACATAGAACTTAATTGTCATTTTATTTGAGAGAAGATGTTGTCATAAGAAATTTGTACTAAATTTGTTGAATTTAATGATCAACTTGCAAATGTATTGACAAAATCTTAAAGAGATCTCATATTCAATTTATATGAAGCTTGGTACATATAATCCATATGCTATGCTCCAATTTGAGGAGAGTATTAAAGTTATTTATTTTTACTATGTAACTTAACTTGTTTAGATAGACTAAGTAATTTATTCTGCATTTCCTTAATGAGCATTAATTACCTTAATTATCTGGGTATAACTTTTGTATCTTCCTTACTCATGGTATTCCTAGTGTAATTTTTTCTTTTATAAATAACATGATCGGCTAAGAGATGAAATATCTCTTTAACTCTTTTTCTCATATTTTTAGTGTTAAGTATTATCATTTTTTTAATTTTACTATTTTTATTATTATAATTATTTTATAACTATTATTATTATTTTAAATTTTTATACTTATTATTTTATAAATTTATTATTATTTTAATTGTTATAATTATTATTTTATAAATTTATTATTAATATTATTATATAATAATCGACATAATCTAACATAATCATCATATACGTAATCGATTATTTACGTGATATGATATAATGTATTATTATTTTGTAGTTGTAAATAAGGTTATATGTAATTTAGTATTTTCCACAATGTTTTTTAAGGGATAAAAATAACTTTAGGCCATTCTTCTAGGTAATGTCTGTCTATGCTCCCAGTTCCTATGGTGGAGCTAAACTCGTAGGGATGGTAAAACATCACGAGTCATTCTCCTAAAAATTGTACACCTTGTCAAGATTGTTATGCGTTGTCGATTATTCTTGATGACACGCTAATTTATTAAGTCAAATATGGCATACAAACATGCACTTGTGTCCTGTCATAATCATTCAGTATAAATAATAGTGATTGCTGATTGTAGATCTTTTTTGCACTAAATACGGCAGCTGTGGGGATCTCTCTCAATCTAGCTCCTAGGCCCCTGATTCGCCAAAGCAAAAAATGCTATTACATCTATAGTAACTCAAAGAAAGGCCCCCAGAGATGACACTGGAACACATGAGGCGAGAAGTTGGGTTCATCATGTCAGTTTCAAGTACCCACCATACCTGACGTTAAAATATTTTGCACGAGCACGACCATTAATTCGTGCAAGTTTGTTTCTTTCAAATTTGTATACTCTAGCAAATGATTGACATCAAATTTCCCATTAGAAGGATAGATACTGGACCGTACGTTCGGCACGCATAGTCTTTGGGCCGATCCTCACGACTGAGCCCTCAACACTCGGTCATGGTCATTACGTATGGATGGGTTGAGATCAAGTAAGAGAATTTACATTTACATAGTAAGTCATTGGAGGTAGAAGATGGTGTGTCTTGACCTTCTGGATACCGATAAACCCACCAATTCCAATTGACAGCAAAGAACACTGTATTTACAAAACCTTTATAAGGACTTTAATGTCATGACGCTGGAAAGTGGATCCAAGACTGGGGAACTAGTGGAAAACTACTTCAAAGATGCCTATAAAGAGACGTCAACCTCCACATTAGAATTAGGACAATTGAATGCTTATGCCTTGAGAGCAATACATATATTTGGCTAGAACAGATCCAAACAACCTGTTTACACTGATGAAATCAGAAAGTTGCAGAGATAGCAGAAACTTGAAGTGAAAAATCAACTATAATCTCAGTATTGCAAATACGATCCTGATCCGTCGTGTCACATTACACTTGATGGAATTGAAATTCAAAAATTACTAGCGAAGTGGTCAAGATAACAGTGGGCTGGTGCAGAGAACCCGAGTTGTCCAATGACACTAGATGAGCTAATATTGCATAGGTAAAGGGACGAGATGCAACAAAGGCAGAAATCTTAGCTGCTACAGAAATGGCAAATGCTCCCATGTTCATTAGAAGCTTGCAGCAGGTAAATTTCAAAGTGAATAAGCTTAATCACCCTTTAAAAATACCAGTGTCTAATGCAACTAACTAGCATTGCAATTCTTTTAATAACAAGGGTAGATGAGTCTGAATTATTGAAGAACAGTATGTGCAGGGTTGTGAATCCAATGTAGGAGAACTTGGATCTAAATTATCTGGCGAACAAAAGCAGCATGTGGCAATTGCAAGAGCAACAGCGAAAAATCCAAAAATAATACTACTAGATGAAACCAACAGTGCTCTAGATGCTGAGTCTGAAAAGTAGTTCAGGACGCTTAGGATAGGAACAACTTACGGTGTACAGAACCACAATTATAGTAGCACATAGCTTATCCACTATTAAGGGTGCAGGCTTAATTACAGTAGTTAAGAATGGAATAGTTGAAGCGAAAGGAAATCATGGAACATTAATAAACCGGGGTGGTGACTATGCTTCCATAGTAGCATTGAACTAGGAGGGTGCATAACTTTAAGTACTTTGTGTCCATTATTGGTTGCACCATGAATAAGCCAGAATTTTTTTCCTTCTCAGCCAATTGACAGGAATCACGTATTATGGGATGTTTAAATTTCACATCAAGTAGTATCAAATGTTGAGTTAAGTACTAAAGTAGATTGGTTCTCCCTCCTAAACAGCTAACTAGAAAGGAGGGTTCTCCAAGTGCTTGGGTACATAAAATTGGCATCGTATTCCTTTCATATCAATCTCATTAGAGAGAAGAGGCAAGAAATAACTGCTCAACTAAAAGATTGACAAGAGAATCCGCTCTCATGTTCATGGGAGGCAATTGGAGGCGCAAAGATAAACATAAGAAGATAATTACAATGAATCAAACTACCCAAAATAATCATCAGAGCAATTCCATGGCTACTATATACAACTCGAAAAACAGCAAACAGAAAATGGAGTTGGACTCTCCCACATAGGAACTTCATTATAATCTCTCCAGTACATACAAAGAACGTACTACGTTATATCTAAAGAAGTTCACGATGATGACCACCAGGTATCAAATTCCAAACAAATTAAAATCAAAATACGAACATCAGACTCTAAAAAGAAATTTGCATCACAGCTACACAGAATTGCATAATTCAATCTGAAGTAATTAATTAAGAGCTCGTTGTAATTTTATTAGCAAACATACGAAACGTAAAACAGCAACAAATCAATATAAACCAACCAAAACCCCTTTATACAAAATAAACATTTGTTCTCCTAACATAGAAAACAAGAGAAGGCAACAAATTACACTATAAGAAATAGCCATTCTCAGTCATACTCTTTTTAGAATACATACTCTCTCTCATTGGTTGACATTTATTGAAAATGCAAAACTTCGGTGTCACAAGTCACATTAATTAATATTTATCTTTATCCTGGCTATATAGCTTTCAGAAGAGAATGTATAACAACTTTCAGAAGAGAATGTGTTCTAACACTCATCTAACATGATTCACTGAGCGGTGAGAGGCATTACCCCATTACCATTGACAGCATGTTCCACAGCAACTCCCTTCTTGCTACCCACATTGTCACCCTCTTGTGTGCTATCACCATCATCATCCTCGTCAGAGTCCAAAGTGAAGTTTGGCGAGTCCTGCAAATTCTGCAATTCAGCACCGAGCGGCGCGTACCGCGTGGAAACAGAGTGAAGGTGCGATTCTCCTCCATTTCTGGCGGAAACAACGGAGAAGAAGCCAACAAGAACCACAACCAAGAGCGCGAGGTGGCAATTGAACTGAAGCGTGGCTATGGCCCTGGCCCTATGATACTCCATGTGCCCCTTGCACCTCATCGTGTAGTTCCCCCTGCTCACTCGGTGCAGAGTGCACCCCTGGGCCACCCAGCCCGAGAAGAGGGAGATGCCCATTTGAAGCAGCCACGTTCCGTGGAGAATGAGGCCCACGCCGCGGCCCAGTTTGGGAACACTGGAGCGCGGAGATCCCAAATCGAGAAGCGTGCAAAGAACGCAAATTGTGATTGGAACCAGCAAGAGGTCGTAGTAACGGTTCTCGACGCCAGTTGGGTCCTTGCGCTGAAGGTAGAATAGGAGAAACTCTTGGGCGAAAGCGAAGACGCCAACGAGGCCGAGCAACGGCGCAGGGAGAGAGAAGAGAGGGAGAAGGGAGTAGAAGAGGAAGATGAACGCGATGGGGAGGACCTGGAGCTGAAGCGCGGTGCCGACGGCGTCGTTTGAGTTGTGTGCGTCGAGAAGCGACAGTGTGGAGTTGAGGATGAAAAACGAGGAGAGGATTGCGAGGGAGATCGGGAACAAGAGTTTGTTGGTTCGGGAATTGGGCGGAGAAGAAGAAGAGGAAGAGACTGGGGATTGTTTGGATGGGGAAAGGTGAAGAAGGGCTTCGTGTGCTCCGATGAGAATGAACCCGACGCCTCCCAATGCAAAGGACAGGAGTTCCATTGATTCAATCGCTTCTCTGCCGCGTCTGCGCCCAAATTTTGATCGCAGAATGATTTTGGTTTGTGTTTGGGTCAAACGTCAAATGCAGATGCTGCCAACTTCCAAAACTTTTCCCAGGAAGCTTCTACGAAACCCTGCCCATGCGGTGGGATCATTTTTCGCATCCTTGAGGTGGTATCAAATTAAAGGTTAATTATGCATTTATATAGATAGTAATTGTTCGGTGCATATTAGGGCTGTGAAAATATGTTCGGTCCAACGGCTCATATCTAGATTTAAGCCATGTGAGAATTTAAAAAATAATGGAATAAATAAAATAGATATTTTTTAGTCTGGTATATTGATATGGATTAATTATAAATTAATAAGTTGATATTTTTTTATATAATTTTTTTTAATGAATATGAGAAATATTAATAAAATTGTTTCAATTAATCTTATATTAGAAAATATTTTATGGACAATGATTAATTAGTATGTGGATAATATTTGACCCGTAAAAAATGGGTTAGTTTGTCCTGTCCCATCTTATATAGACACATTTTATTTTTGGTCTGCGAAAAATGGGTTAGCCCATTTCGTCCCGCATAAATTTTGTAGGCCAATTTTGCTGGCTCATCCCACATAACTAATATTTCTTTTATGTTATATGATATTGTTGCATTTTTTCATTCAAATTTACAATGCATTCAATTTCATATTTAACATTTTTTTAATATTGAAAAATTCATTCACACTCACTAGTAATAAATTGTTAATATTCCTAAAAGCATCATAAAACTGCTAGAAAGTACCCTAAACAAAAAATTTGAATATAAAAGTATAAGAATATGTACTACTAAATTCATCTTGTTTAAATGAACTTTTATTTAACAAGTAAACATTTATATGTTAAAACATAAAAAATTAATTAAACTAGAATTGCATTATAAACAAAAATTAAAATAAATAAATAAATAATTTATTTTGCCGATTATATAGGTCGGTTCACCCGCCCGTCCATGGCACGCGGATTGCAGGTTATGTGGGGAGGGCATAAACGAATCAGCAGTTCAAATATCCAGTTTACCCCACATTTTTCGTAGAGGGCTGCCAAGCCTACTCACCCAGCTCGTCTCCCTTTGTCATCCTGTTATATGTAAATAGTCTTCTGGGAGCATGATTTAAATTAAAGAATTGACAGTGACCTTTATTTTGTCTGAAGATTTTGTTTTTAGTGTATATATATGACTCACATTTTTATCTTTCCCTTTTTTATAGGAATAAAATTTTGATCATATTAAAATAGACATATAGACATTCCACTTATTTATTTGTTTTTTTATTTTACTTATTTGTATTTAATGTTTTGTTTATAATTTGTAATCTTTTATCTTATTTCATTTCAAACGTAAGAAAGTTTTATACTCTTTTATTATTCATACTTTTTTAATATTTTTTTTCGTTGATTTCCTTTTTTTCTTAATCAAAAACTTTAAAATTATTAAAATAATTTGATTATGCAGTTTTTAAAATGATAACAATAAATTAGAAAAAAATTAAAAATAAATCATTTTTAAAAATTTCTTTAATTTGTTTTTATTATATTTCATACATTTTTATTTTTTAAATTTAAATATTTTCTCTTATTAATATTATTATAATTAAAATTAAAAATATTCATTTATAATTAAAATTGACTATATGTTATGAGAATTAAAAATTAGTCACTCATAATTAAAATTTATATGTCAAATATTAATATGAAAAGTTATTTTATTAATATATATATTTATATATATATATACTAACAATTAAAAATTAATTGCTTACAATAAAATTTATGTGTCAATGATATGAAAAATTATTTTATTATTAATATATATTATTATAAGATAAAAAACTTAATTAAACAAAAATTTATAAAAATTATTTATTTTTTATTTTTCTAATTTATTGTTATTATTTTAAAAGTTATCTAATCAAATTATTTTATTAAATTTAAAGTCTTTGAATAAAAAAGGAAGAGATTAATAAGAAAAAATATGAGTAATGAAATTGTATCAAACTTTTTCATGCTTGAAATTAGTAAAATAAGAAAATTAAAATATTACAAAAATAATATTAGCAAAAGATAATATTAGCAAATAAATAAAGTGAGAAAATAAATAAGTGAGTGAAATACTAAGATGCTTATTTCAATTATCTATCAAAGTTTTGTTAGGAAGACAAACAAAGAGATAGATAATTTTTTCTTAGTTACATGTGTACCTACTCCATGTGTTTGTATTATATTAATTTTAACATTAAAATATTAAGAGTCAAGTTGGGGTTATTATATATATATATAAAATATGTTATTTAATATGGCATTGAATTCGTTGGCTTCGTTTGTCTGCTACTCAAGAAGATCCTTTAAATATTATAGGGTTAAATATGATTTTCGTCTCTATAAAATACATAATATGTTAAAATAGTTCTTATAAAATTTTGTGGGTTTATTTGGTATCTATAAAATTAAAACCTATTATTTTAGTCCAATTTTTTAATGGTAGATGACGTGGCTAACGGAGTGCTACGTGTGAGAAGTTTCATTGACACGTGTGGATGCCCGTACACGTTTAGTTCATGTCATCTTCTCATATTCTTCAATGGCCGCGACATGGACCCCGCCGCAGCATTGGCCCTCGCGCGCCACGAGTTCGGGGAGCACGACGGTGTCAACATGTCCATTGAGGCCTCTGCCACGTTCACCGTCATGGAGCCGGAGACCCTCCGCAGAATGTTCGCTGGGGAGCTGGGGCCTGACCGCGACTTCTTCATCTACTGCCGCCACTTCAACCCGACAGTGTTGAACCTGGGCCGCCAGATGGCCGCCATGGAAGGCACGGAGGCCGCGTACTGCACCGCCAGCGGCATGTCCGCCATCTCCTCGGTGTTCTTCCAGCTGTGCAGCTCCGGCGGACACTTGGTGGCGTCCAACACGCTCTACGGCGGGACCCACGCCCTGCTCTTGCATTTCCTCCCAAGACATGCAACATCAACACGACCTTCGTGGACATAAACGATTTGGAGAGCGTGGAGGCGCCATCGTGGAAGGGAAGACCAAGGTGCTCTGTACTTGAGTCCATGGCCAATCCCGACTGAAGGTGGCCAACATTCCGAATTGTGTCGCGTGGAACACGCAAAGGGCGTCACGAGTGGTTTTATTAAAGAAAGCGACTAATAGATATAGAATAGAGCAGAGAGTTTGATAAAATAAACTAAAAAGGAGAAATTTGAAAAGCAAAGAGAAAAGGGTAGGAAGAAGAAGAGAAGAGAAGAGAAAGAATTAAGGAATTGGGTGGATTTCGTGAATCTAGCGAGTGCCTTCTCCATCTGAGACCATTTCTGATCCAAAGTGCCAATGTATCCAATGGACATCCTAATGAGGCCCGGGAGATTCGACGAGCTTCGCTCCTCCTCGGTCATCTCACTACTCGGTGTTGCTTGCTGGGAGCAGGACATGAGGTCTCATAATACCCCAAGCTCACAGCCATGAACCCAAACTAAACATCGTTCTGCAACTGAGTCATCAACTGGTCAGCCCTCTCCACCGTTTCCATGTCGATGCAGAGAAGCCCCTGGTACCCGTACTCCACGTTCGCCATTGATTTAAGCAGCTGGTGTTGTGGGTGCTCTTCCAGCCCTGGGTAGATCACCTTCACTCCAAGTTTCTTTAGCCTCGTCGCTAACATTAACGCTCGCTGGTTGTGCTCCTTCATCCGCAGGGCCAGGTGAGGGATTCTCTCCGACAGTTCGAACGCCACCTTTGCGTTCATCGTCGGACCGAGCAGCATCAGAGCCCCTTGGTGAAGGTCCATCATCGAATTCACCAGACTCACCGGCCCGCACACCACCCCTGTCAAATGCAACGTCTCATTTTCAACATAATACCACGTCATGACACGTGTCTCACGCGTCACCACTCCGTTTGCCATGTCAACTTCCGTCACATCCTGTTAAAAAATTGGACTAAAATAACAGGTTTAAATTTTATAGATACCAAACAAACCCAAAAAAATTTACAGGAACTATTTTAACATATTATGTATTTTATAGAAACAAAAATCATATTTAACCCAATATTATATTGATAGGAAAAAGTTTCATGCATTCAAATTTATATAATCCATTCAATTAAGTTATAATTATAAAACTCTTTATTTTCATGTACTAAAACAAAATTATCAATTATTACTTCATTTTAATTTGGATCCTTAATTTCAATGGAGTCATAAAATCAAGATTATTTATAGCAACTATAAATGACTTACATACATTCTTACGATAAAATCAGTAAATTATTATAATTCAATTTTACAAAATAAAATAATTATACTATATTTTAATTATATTTTTTTATCAATTTAAATATATAATCAGTATATAATATTTTTTAAAATTTCTTGCATTATACGGGTAAAAATGCTAGTAAGTAACAATAAAGAATATAAAGATTGGGGTGTAAAAATTGCAATGACATAAAAGAAGAGTTATTTCCTATTTTCTATTTTGGTTGTGTTCTTATTTAGTAGAATAACAACTAAATTTGATATAGAATATGTTTCACCAGTGAGTAATGTTTACATGTTCTATGATAAAGGACCAACATATTTTGAAGAGAATGAAACTTGTAACAATCTCTTTGTGGATATTTGAGTAGTAAACAATGTTGACTTTTGTTTGATTTATTTTTCTAATAACTTTGATAACAAAAACATAAATAATTGCAATTTATTTTTTAAAATAGAAATAAAATAACAAGAATAAAATTTAAATGCATATCAAATTTTGATTAACAATTTTGAACGGATAAAAATAATAAATTTAAAATATATACATATCGATTAAAAATAATAAAACAAATAAATACATAATTTAATATAATTATAAATATAAAATTTTTAAAGAATTATTATTTATTCTTTTAAACTAAATTTTTTAGCTGCTTTTTATGTAAATAATCATATTATTAATAAAAAAAAGTCATCTTTCATTTTATTTTATAATTTTATTTCGATAATCTTTATTATATAAAATGAATATATATTTTTATTTATAAATAAATATATATATATATATATATAAAATATGAAAGTTAAAATCTAAAAAATAAATATAAGAATATAATTAAATAGTGAAATATATAGGTTATAAAAAAAATAACAATTAAAATTTTACTATGTATCTATAAAGAAATTTTAATATAAAACACTTAAATTAATTAGATGGTAAGAACTTTTCAAAGCATTCTCTTCAGATGAAAAAATATATATACAATAAACAGTAAAATTTCTTAAAGAATCTATAATAAGATTGAGGTTGAAAACAAAAGTTTCTTCTACAACAATATTCAAGTTTGGTAAAAGATATTAAAATTCTTATGCAAAAATAACTTGAGCACCTTGATTCCAATTTTTGAATTTAAAATTTTAATATTTAAATTTATATAAAAAAATAGAAATCTATCTTTCTTAGTCATGTTTATAGAGTTGTGATTTTTTTAACTTAAGATTATAAATATATAAAATAAAATTAGGCATTTTAAATTTTTTTAGAAAGTTAAATTTTTTCTAATAATTTGTTGAATCAAAATTTTTTATGGTAAAATTTGTAGAACTAAAAATTATAGAAAGAGTTTTGAGAAAAAAAAATTCAAAATTATCTTAATTCTCTTTTTAATGAAAAAAAGAGAAACTTACATTTTATCATACAAAATAGTAATATAATAAAGAGAATATAAAAAGATAAAGGTATTATTAAAAAAAATTAATAAATTTATTATAAATTATAAAATTTAATGATTTCCTTGATTTGTATAACCTAATATCAAATTATTAAGAAAAAAAACTAATAAAGTATTTAATAATATCAAATATATGAATTGAATTTTAAAATTTTTGGAGGGTCGGACCCTACTTGCCAATAAGAAACTCTACCACTAACATAATAATTTTGCTCTTCCTTTATGTTTCTATTATTTCCTTCACCAATTTCTGCCTTATATTTTTCTCTTAGGAAAAAACTAGCCTCATTAAATTAAATGTTCCATATTTATAAAAATAAATATCTAAGATTTAGTTGATAAAATTCATTATATGAAATTATTCCTTGTAATTAAAGAAAGTAGGTGAGCATTAAAGTAATAAAAAAAGAGTAAGATGATATTCCACTCAACTTAATAAAGTAAGAATTATTACAAATCTTAAATTATAAACTCTAAATCTCAAATGTTAAGTAAGAAATATTAAGAAGAATACGTCTACCTTTCTGAATAGTTAAGAAGTGGTGAATGTGATGACGATCTAAAAAAAAGAATTAGAAAAAGAAAGAACAACTAACCTAAAGAAATATATGTTAGTAAAAAACACACCTGGTATTATTTTCTTACAAGCTAATCCAAATATTTGTAACAAATTCTTCATGAAAGAATTTGTTATACTAATATTTTGGGCGATAAAACATGTTAATCTAATTTATTTTAACTATTTGGTTCGTAAAAATAAGACTGAGTGGACTAGTTCATTGTAGCTAGACGGACTGAAATCCTAATCATTTCATGATATTTTTTTATTTTTTATTTTTATATTATATATATATATATATATTAAAAACATATTTTTTATTAAATTATGTTAGGCATCATTATTAGAGCTGTCAAAATAGGTCTGGTCCGATGGACTGATCCGTATTACCTATTATTCAAGTCAGGCTAGGCTTAAAAAATTGTGGCCTAGATAACAATAGACCCTTTTTAGCCTGATCCATTTGGCCCGATGCCCATATGGGCCAAGGCCAGGCTGGCCCGTTTATTTTTTATATTAAATTTTTGTTCTTAATTGTTATGTTGTCATACTAAAGAAAGAAACCCTAGTGTCTGAGAGTCTCTGTTTTCTTCTCTTCCTTTTTCACAAGCTTTTTCATCTCCTCTACTGCATTGTTCCTCCTTTTTTGTATCACCTTCACTACCACACTTTCTTATATAACTTCTCTGTTTCACATTAGGTTACGTTCTTCCTTATTTTTTGTTAATTTATATTATTATTTTTTGCATTTCTAATCAAAACTTTATATATGTTTTTGTTTTCCTGGTATCATCATGGATTTGTGTTATTTTTTTAATATTTGTTGAATTATATAAAGTAAAATTATTATAAGTATTAAATAGGTTTTTATGTTTTTTTATCTCTTATATTGCAGAGTTCTTATTTCCTATAACAACATCAAGGAGTTACTCCTCCAATTAGTGATCCATCTTATGATAACAAAAGAAATAAGGTTGAACAAAATTGTGGAGAGACTAAGAAAGCAAAAGAAATATTGTAATATTTTTTAAATTTTTAATTAAGCTAAAAATGGCTTGTTGGCCCGTTGGCCTAACATAGGGTCAGACTAGACTAAAAATTGTGACCCGTTTTAAAATATAGGTCAGACTAGACTATCAGATTTTCTGAACTTAGCCCGTTGAGTCAGGCTAAGCTGGATCAGACCTCCCATTTTGATAGCTTTAATTCAGTGTACATTTTAAGTGGGTTAGCACCCTTAAACTTCTACTGTCATTTATCATCACAAATAAAATAAAAAACAAGCAAGACATAGGGTCAAACTAAATCTATGAAAGAAAAATTGACACCGAATCGAAAACTAACAAACTTCAGGAAATTATAATAATTCTTAAAAAATTCAACCTTACATCATGTTAGATTAATTATATGAATATTTATAAATTTTTAATTAATTTCTCTAATTAAATAAATTAAAATAATCATTATTTTTACATATTAAATTATTTATTATAATTAATAATTAAAACTTAATTTATAAATATTAATGATTTAAAATATAATACAAATATTTAATAATAATATACATAATAAAAAAATTATTTTTTAACTTATTTTTAATTTTAAAAAATAAACTTTAGAGTCAAATTGTCTCTAACTAGTCAAACTCCAGCTAACTCAGAACAACCTGAGTGGCAGAAGACCAAATATGATGACCCATTTAGACGGGTAGAAAACCAAATAGGATGAGTTTGATTTATTAGTGTTTTTAATAACATCATTTTAACTTTTATAATAAATGAATGTTTAATTTTATTTTAACCATTAAAACATTAAATACAATTTTTACTTTTTCTAAAGAATTATGTAGTTTTCTATTTTTTTATGATATATATATTCTCCAATTTAATTATATTTTAACTATTAGATAACAAAAATAATTTTAAAGTTTCCAAAAAAATCCAAAAATTGCATCCACTAATATTTCATCCTAAAATTTTTTAAGTTTTCTTTCTTAATTTCATGTTGTTAATATTTAAATATATATATATATATATGAAAGTTACTGTTTATATATATATATAAAGTTATTGTTTATAAATATAAATTATTTATCTTTAATAGATTTTAATTATAAATTACAATTCATTAAACATGTAAGTAGTATGCGATTGTGATTTAATCTAGAGACAAATTAGAAAATCTAGATTTACAAAACTAGTATAAACCAGTTTAGATTTACAATAATGTTAACATAAGGAAATTTAAATTTTTTTACAATGATAACCATAATACAAAATGCAAAACATATAATATTAAGAGCCAACAAGTCTTGATAACACACTTTTGCTAACAAGCAGGTTTGAGTTCCCTAACCTCTGTTGTGAAACCATCCAAACTGCACAAGACACACATTAAATAAAAGTTACAAGAAATTAAAGCTAACAAGTAACAACAAATACAATTAACTATAAAGTAGATGTACCTTCATTCCATGTAAGTTAGCTTGACTAAATTCTAATGACTCATTTCATGTAATATTGCGATCATCCTAAGTTAAAATAAAGTAAGATATGAGTAACTTTAATAAATATTATGATATAAATTGTTACAATATAAGTAGATGTCATACCATAAACATGCTTGTGAAATTCATCTTATATAGTTGAGACACAAAAGGTGATAACTGAGAATACGATTCCAAGAGGAATGGACTTGATTCTAACAATGGTACTTGAATTGAATGAGTTACATTTGGAGGTAAATGAACATTTGTCACTAATGGGATTGAACTTCAAGATCCCATTAAAGCTTGACTTAGCTGAGTTATAAAAGTTATTATATTAGCACATAATATAACTAATAATATGTAAAATAAATAATTTATCTAAATTGATCTAAATAAAATAGTAAGCTTAAGAGATTAACCTATTGTAAAGGTTTCATTTCTCTTATTTTTTGTTTTAACTCATCAACCCAACTCTTCAAACGCTTATTCTTCTTTTTCTTTAACTCAACTTCCTTCTTAAGGCCAATACCCTTGGATATTGAAGGTTGAACCACATCTTGTATTGTCTTAATGGTGGCAGGATTCGCATCATGTGATTGTTGGTTCAATAGAATCGCAGACACTTTTTTTCAAGTTCTAACATCCCTTCATAAACTATGGTGCATGCTTCTGGATAATCTGATGCATCATGAACTAATCTCAATAGTCTTGAACATAGTTGTTTATATTGTTTTGAGCTTTCCAACCTAGGATCAACATTAATTGGCTTTCCACTATGATCAAACATTGTATCACTTCTTGCAAGTCTTGTCCATCTCTTCAATATATATTTTTCTAAGACAAGCTTGATATCCTTGCAAAATAATATTTCCAATTAATGACAACACAATATTCCCCATTGCTCGAATTTCCTACAATTGCAAGTAATTTTCCACTCTTTATTCTCTACATATGACTCATATGCAACTTTCCATTTTGTCCTCTCTCATCCACCATTGTTATGACATAGTCACAACATCCATCTGTTTCTTTTCTTTCAATTATATTTGTGACAGTTACTAGATCTCATTCTTGTTGGAACAAGTTGAATATAGGAGGAGTGTACATTTGTGAAAGTTGTCGAAATAAGGGTGAAATTTGTACTATCGTTCTTGGTAGCTTTTGACACAACTCATAATCATGTTGTAACTCATTATATCTTTTTTGCCGCATGTCAATATATCATTCTTGGTTGATGTTCAGATTAGGTCTAGTGCAACTTTTTATATCTGAATTAATGTTTTCACTTAATTGTGTGCTCCTCATGCCAAATGTAAAAACATTCTTCATATAACATGTTTTCCAATTCTCTCATCAACCCAAAATATATTTGTTATTTGTTCTTCCAAGTCCATTTGATAGGCATGAAAAAAATGAAGGATTGTCTATCAATTGTTGTTGAAAATATTGTAACAAGTTTCCAGCTTCACAATATGTCATATCTCTTAGTCTCTTTGTATTCAAATACTTATTTGCATCTTGTCTTGTATAACCCAAATTCTCTCTACCTTCTACGTGTTTACTCATCAAATCAAATGATGCTTTTTGTTGAATTCCTACATCTTCTGCCATTTCAAGATCATTTTGCTTGACAATTTGTTATTTTTCATTGAGAAGCTAATAAATGTATTGGTGGATGATCGTGATCATTACTATAAAATCAACTACTCTATATCTTTTCTCAAATCGCATAACTTTCATTTTTGCATAACATCCAGTTCTTGTCTCAAGACGAGGATTAATGGTCTTGAAATCTCTTTTATTTGCACTTTGTAAACCCTCCTTGCAACAAACATATATGAAAGAAGTAATAGATCCATCTTTTTTGCTCTTGGTGAAATTATGTTTTCTAGCTAGTACATGACCAATTTTTAGAGTCAAATTTATATCCATAATTATTCCTATAAAAATATATAATTTAAAATTAAAATATTTTATTAAACTAACCAATCTAACAAATAATATCATTAAAATAAAATTAATATATATAAATATATTACACTAACTTATGCATATAAACAATAACTTATATATAAATATATAAACAATAACATTTATATATATATATATATATATATGTACCATATCCTTTATTTATATATATATATAAATAAAGGTAAAGTTAAAACTATATATATATATATATTAAAAATAAAATATATGTACATATTAAAAGAAAAAGATGAAGTTAAGAAGAAAAACTTGAGAAATTTTTTGTGAAATGTTGATGGAAACCTTTGAAAAGAAAATAAGGGATGTATATGGTGAGACCCTTACTTGAAATTAGTGTAATCTCTCATAAATTAAAATTGTATTTAATGTTCTAACAGTTAAATAAAACTAATGGTCATTTATTATAAAACTTAAACTTAAAATGACCTAGTTCACTTTTACAGCAGAGACACAACACTCAAGATACGAGCAGACTCCAAGCAAGATATGTCCAAGTTAGTAGGTTAAAAACATCAATTCTACTTATCGATCTAGACCCATTTTGTTATGCCTAACTAATGTTAACCTAATATTTTGATAAATTAAAAAATTTCTATTTTCTTAATTTAATTTAAAGTATTTTTATAAAATAAAATATTTTAATTTATTTTTTAATTACTAGAAGAAAAAATATCAATTTCATTTGCTCATGTACAATTATGTGTAAATATGTACAAATAACAATAAAAAGAGAAGTAATGAAATTATGTGCTCATAATTATTATTTAATATAATTAAAATTTTAATTTAGTAAAAAAATTTATTTATACTCTTATAAGAAAATAAATGAATTTTATAAAGAAAAAGGTTTGACAAACACTTGAATTTTTCTTACAACACTCAACATGCACTTATGGATGGCAAAATGGGCTAGCTCAGGTCGTTTTGGCCTAGCCCGTCGGTGACCCATAAAAAACGGAGCGACACGGTCTGGTCCGCGACCACCATGCAGGTTGGATCCCCTGGCCTGACTTGTCAAAGGATGACTAGCCATTTTTTTTTTGTATTTTTAATTCTTTTTTTTAAATAATTTTTATTTTAATATATATAATTTTAAACCATACTTAACTATATAAATATTTTATAAGACTTCTAATAGATGAATTAATGTCTCTAATTTGATAAATTAGAATGATTGTTACCTTTAGGAGATAAATTACTCTATTGTAATTGATAATTGAAACTTAATTTGTAAGTGGTAAGTTACAATATTATTATATATTTGTATTCCGCAACTAATATAATAAAAAAATTAATCTTTTAATTTTCTTTTTAAATTTAAAAAAAAGGGCTAGGAATTTGAAAATCACAAATTCACCTGCCAAATTTTGGCTGATTGACGAGTCGGTCCGTGAATCAAAGTTCACTTTATTGTCTGTCTGGGAATCAAAACTTACTTTATTCTCGGTTTGCGAATCAAAACTCACTTTACCACCCCTACCTGCACTACCAACTTTTGAGTAATTTTTATTTAATAAAAGAATAATTACTTTAATAAAGTCTATATTATAAAATAAGATATTAAATACATAATGGAGAATTGTGAGTATTACTAGTCTATTATAACCTTTTTGTAAATTATAACTTTTTTTAAATTACTATTATGGAATATAATAAGTTAACTCAATATAAATATAACCTATTAAAAATTATTTATGAAATGAAATAATTTTTTGTTATTAATGACAAACACTTGAATTTTTCTTACAACACTCAACATGCACTTATGGATGGCAAAATGGGCCAGCCCAGGCCGTTTTGGCCTAGCCTGTCGGTGGCCCATAAAAAACGAGGCGAAGTCCGCGACTACCATGCAGGTTGGATCCCCTGACCTGACTTGTCAAAGGATGACTAGTCATTTTTTTTTGTATTTTTAATTCTTTTTTTAAAATAATTTTTATTTTAATATATATAATTTTAAACCATACTTAACTATATAAATATTTTATAAGACTTCTAATAGATGAATTAATGTCTCTAATTTGATAAATTAGAATGATTGTTACCTTTAGGAGATAAATTACTTTATTATAATTGATAATTGAAACTTAATTTGTAAGTGGTAAGTTAAAATATTTGTATTCCGCAACTAATATAATAAAAAAATTAATCTTTTAAATTATTTTTTTAAATTTTAAAAAAAGGGCTAGGAATTTGAAAATCACAAAATGACCTGCCAAATTTTGGCTGACTGACGAGTCGGTCCGCGAATCAAAGTTCACTTTATTGTCCGTCCGGGAATCAAAACTTACTTTAATGTCGGTTCGCGAATTAAAGCTCACTTTACCACCCCTACCTGCACTACCAACTTTTGAGTAATTTTTATTTAATAAAAGAATAATTACTTTAATAAAGTCTATATTATAAAATAAGATATTAAATAGATAATGGAGAATTGTGAGTATTAGTCTATTATAACCTTTTTGTAAATTATAACTTTTTGTAAATTACTATTATGGAATAGAATAAGTTAACTCAATATAAATATAACCTATTAAAAATTATTTATCAAATGAAATAATTTTTTGTTATTAATGATAAACACTTGAATTTTTCTTACAACACTCAACATGCACTTATGGATGGCAAAATGGGCCAGCCCAGGCCATTTTGGCCTAGCTCGTCGGTGGCCCATAAAAAACGGGACGAGACGGTCTGGTCCGCGACCACCATGCAGGTTGGATTCCCTGGCTTGACTTGTCAAAGGACAACTAGCCATTTTTTTTATATTTTTAATTCTTTTTTAAAAATAATATTTATTTTAATATATATAATTTTAAACCATACTTAACTATATAAATATTTTATAAGACTTCTAATAGATGGATTAATGTCTTTAATTTGATAAATTAGAATGATTGTTACTTTTAGGAGATAAATTACTCTATTATAATTGATAATTGAAACTTAATTTGTAAGTGGTAAGTTACAATATTATTATATATTTGTATTCCGCAACTAATATAATAAAAAAATTAATCTTTTAAATTTTAAAAAAAGGGCTAGGAATTTGAAAATCACAAAATGACCGGCCAAATTTTGGCTGACGAGTCAGTCCGCGAATCAAAACTCACTTTATTGTGTGTTTGAGAATCAAAGCTCACTTTATTGTCGATCGGGAATCAAAACTTACTTTACTGTCAGTTCAGGAATCAAAGCTCACTTTACCATGTCAGTTCAGGAATCAAAGCTCACTTTACTATCCCTACCTGCACTATCAACTTTTGAGTATTTTTTATTTAATAAAAAAATAATTACTTTAATAAAGCCTATATTATAAAATAAGATATTAAATAAATAATGGAGAATTGTGAGTATTAGTCTATTATAACCTTTTTGTAAATTATAACTTTTTGTAAATTATTATGGAATAGAATAAGTTAACTCAATATAAATATAATCTATTAAAAATTATTTATCAAATGAAATAATTTTTTGTTATTAATGCATAACTATATAATTACATTATGTTATTTTGTAATACTAATACATCATTATTTAAAAATAAATTGAAAATCTTGATATAACTTATTTTCAAACTAATAGCAGAAGTCCAAGTTGTTAAACCCAATTAAAAACTAATTTGCATTAAAGTTTGGCACATCCCATACCCGCCTTTTGTTCTTGCTTGGGAGGGATATCAAAATGGGAAGCGGGAACAGAAAAGCGAAAAAATGAAACAAATAAAATATAGAAAGATATATTCGTATGGAACAGCAGAAAAAAAGAGAGTATTGGAATACCATTTTCCCACATGTTTGGGAATGGCGCTTCACAACTCTGAGTGAAGAGCTATTATTATCACCCATACACCACACTAACCAAAAACCTCTTCTGCTTTCTCTACATCCTCTTTCCTTTTTTCATCTTTACCAGTTCCAAACCCTAGAATCCTTTTTATGGTTGCGCAAGCGCTGGAAGTTGTTGATCAGCATTTAATGGTTTCCACCAGGGTGGAGAAGAGTTCAGAATTGAAAACGCCTGCGACGAATGGCGTTAAAGGAGTTAAGAATTTAAAGAAATCGAAGGCGTCTTCTCCAACTCCGCCGAGGAGGTCGAGTGCTCGAATTCAAGCGCTGCAGAAAGCGGAGCAGGAGGCTCTTGCTGGACGAAATGCGCAGGTAGTTAAGGAAAAAGACAAATGCCAAAGTGAGGTTAAGGGAGGGAAGGGTAAGAAGCGCAGTAGAAAGAGTGGTGGTGAGGAGAGTATGGTGGTGGAAGAAGAGGCTGTTCTGCCGCCAAAGAAGAAGCCCGTGGCGTGCGGCAATGGTGAGGGGGAAGTACACAATGGGAAGGAGGAACCTGACAATGCGGTTGCTGCTTTTGGAGATAAGAGTGACTTGGTTAAAGTTAAAGAGACTATAAGATTGTTCAACAAACATTATCTTCAGTTTGTCCAAGTGAGTGTGGTTTGTGTTCAGTATAAGACATCAATGTGTTTCAGTAATTCAATGCTGTTTTGTTGAAGTTGAACTTCTGTCGTTTGTAGGTGGAAGAGAAGAGGTGTGGGAAGGCTGAGTCTGAGCAGAAAGCTGCTAAAAAGCTTTCTAAGAAGGCTTCAAAATCGAAGGTTGGTGTCTGATTGTCTATAACTTTGTTACTTGTGGATTATAATATGAATGTGATTATGACTCCCTCTGTTTTGGTCTTATAGATTTTTTTTTTATAAAATTCTTCCTGAGGTCTTTGAGAAAAAGAAACATATTATGAACGTTTCAATTGGGGAGGAAAACTAGGAATTGTGTTATTATTAATGTTCTGCATTGGACCTCATGTCCTTTTATTTGGTTTCTGCGTGTTGCTTTGGTCTAGACCCGTCATATTTATTGCTTGATATGACTGAACTTTTGATTGGGCATTAGAAGAATTTTCTTTCAAGTTTCAAGTTGCATTTTATTCAGTGTACTGCTGGGTATTCTTCCCTCAGTTTCCACCAGTCACACATGTAATTACCTGTGCTAATATTGTTAAATTTGTCTCTCAAGTGATTAAGAGTAAATGCATGTGATTGTATACCAATATTGATTAGTACTCGTGGCACTAACGATTAAACATGCCTAACATAACATATGACTAGTGTTATGGTTTTATTAAAATGTCTAATGATGGAATGGTTAACTGTTGTGGGTGCACATTTTTTGGTGGGATGTTTATAATGTTTCTTTACTTTATTGATGAGAATGTATAGCACATGGGTTGGTGTTTAACTATAGCTTCTGCTCGACCTTTTTTTATTTATTTTAAGATGGGAATTTTTTGAAAGAGCATGCTGTCTTTAGAAGTCATGTATTGCATGAACAATTCGGCAGTTGAATGTGGTCAAGCTGATTTTTTGAATTGTTATTTATTAGTTAATACTTAAAAGCTAGAAATTAATTTGTCCTTTCCATGGTCAAATGCTAGGGTTAACCCGTAAAAACCTTTCGAGTTTTACAAGTCCAATGATGGGTCATGAGTGAACTTGTGTGTAGACTCATTTTTTAGCAAATTTGGACGAACTTAGTGGATTTGGTAAAGACTTGTGAGTTGGAGGTCGATTGAATGGATTGGAAGAAAAGCCCAAAATGACCCCTAGATGGATCATTTTGTTTAGTGTTGCGATTTAGGTTTCGTGTTTCATACTTGAACTTGGTTTTGTGTTTGCGGTTTGCCATTGTCCTCGCCACACCTCACTTCTCTCCTTGTCTCATTGTTCCATTCTGTTGCCATTCTCATCTCACCTCACGTTTTGCTCTTGTCATGCCACCATGTCACCTTGCCATTGCCTAGCCTTGCCTCATGTAGCCTTGTTGCCGCCTTGTCATTGGGTTTTGGGTTGTGTCCCGTCGCCTCCTCCTCCTTCAGTTCTGCTTTCGTTTTGCTTCTACTTTTGGGTAGGGTTTTGAATTTGGGGAGTTATGTTTTGTGGCTTAATTTAATTAGGGGTTTTATTTCATTTGGGGGTGTGGCTTGAATTTCATTTTGGGGTCTATGTTGATTTGGCTTCATTGCTTTCTTTTGTTTCATTGCTTGGTTATGTTCAAACATGAGTTTTAAGATGTCTTGAAGATCTAGGAGATGATCTCATCAAAGAATTGGATGAAGGAGAGATATAAACTTGATAACATTTGTGTTTTTTAGTTATTTAATTATTATCTTATTACTTTAAGCACTAATATTTTGTTGGTGTATTGTATGAAATTACTTATTTGAATATTGTGGATTGGTATTATAAATGTTTATTTATTTTTTGTTGAATTTTCATATCAAGTAGATTCTTACAAGTTTACTAACCTCCCACATGTATATGTGAACTCTCTAGTTTGATAACCTTGGTCCTTTCTCCGTCAAACAGTAAGCGTCTAATAATTGGATTGAAGAAGCTTGTGCTTTTATTAGCAATGTTTTTATATGTCTGTGGGGAGCTTTACATCTTACTGTGTACTGGAATTTAAACTGAACTGCTTTACTGATTTTTTTTCTTTCATAACTGTCTTACCATAAACTAACTATAAATCGTCATCAATTAATCTGTCTAGAAAGGTGCACCAACTGAAGATTCAAAGAACACTGCTAAACGACCAGATCTCAAGGCCATAACCAAGGCAAGATTTCTGTGATTTTTGTACCGATGGATGCTTAATATCTTGTCAATTCACTTTGTTAATTAGTTAATTATGAGCCGTATCTTTGAAACAATTCAATGGATTATTTAAGTCATGTCTACAATAAAATTAACTCGGTTTTAAATATCCCTATAAATTTATTAATGTAATTTATGCCAACATTTGGTTGATTTGAATAATTTCATTAATTGATATCTATTTAATTGTACCTTCTAAGATGAACTTGTTTTCTTTTAACACCATCTTTAATCTGGGGATTTTGGCAGATGATGGAAAATAATGAGATACTGTACTCTGAGAAAAGAATTGGCAGCATTCCTGGTTGGTAGCCAATGGCCATCTTTCATTCTATTACTTTTGGCTTATTAACCTAATTGATTTAATTTTTTATTGTCCCTTAACACTGATAGATACTGCCAATTGATCAGCTTTTGTTGTGCTGATATCCTTACTCGACTGGTTTAATTTTACTTGTTATGGTAGGTATTGAAGTTGGGTATCAGTTCTATTCTCGTGCTGAAATGGTTGCAGTTGGTTTTCATAGCCATTGGTTAAATGGCATTGATTATATGGGCCAGTCCTATGCCAAAGCGGTAATGAAATTTCTTTTTCTTTATGCTGTATTTTATTAATACTCTAAAATTGGAATTTTATAGATCATAAACTATAAATGTGATTTTCATAGAGTAGGTTTTGATCTCCATTGCGAGGATGCTGAGTCCTATGGGTCTCAATCAGTGTGACCCAGCATGGAGAAGGCTATTATAGAATACATTAGGCCTAAGGGCCTCATTTATCCTCAATCAAGAAGTAATGCTGTGAGGGAGAAGTTAGTTACTGGAAAAAGAAAATAGTAGTATGTTATTTGGAGGCTTGAGAGATTTTGGAATTGAAATTGGAGCTTGGAGAGTTTCTCTACCCTATCATCTTGAATTACCTTTCCTTCCACTGAATTGAATACATATTCATAATTAGATAGCAATTTCTTATTATTGCTGTTTTACTCATCTTTTGAGTACATGTTTTTGATCATCTGTTTTCTACTCACTATTTGATAGTGAAAATTTGCTTTCTTTTTCAATAATAGTGAATTTGAGGTTGAGTAGGGTGTATCCAAATGAAAATGATGTTGTAGAGGCTGGATATTATGAATCTAAAAAAATTGAGAAGCATTGCTTTGAGGGCAATACCAATTGGAGTGTTCTCTTGATGAAATACTAAGGGAACATACAACCCAATTGGTACTATTTGAAATAGTTTGATAGACTTTTGCCTTTAATCATCAACATATTTTTCATTTAGTTCATCCTATTCTTCATTAGTTGTTTATAGATGCTTAATGTTGGTAAGCACCTCATTTGTTATAGTTGAATAGACATGAAACAACTTTCCTTCTCTTCGTGCTATCTAGGGACAATTGTTGTGTTGAGCTTCCTTCTTTTATTGGAGAAAAGGGCGGGTATCAAAGGTTGAAACCTACTTTGTTTTCTAGGGAGCACCATTGAAGATGCACATTTAGGTGGTTTTGATTTGTATGCGAGTTATGGTGTGGCACTAGGTAAAAGTAATGCACGATGTTGGTTTGTAGTAGTACTAGGAGAGATTCAAGTCACTTGTTGATGGATTGTTAAGTATGGCAATAAGCTAGAAATCCTTTTTCACAACTAAAACTTGTTCAACAGATTGGAATGATTGATAAATCTTAGAATGTGAACTTTATGCTTATTTGAACCTCATAAAATTGGTTGGTAAGCTGAAATTTGCACCTGTTTATATACTATAGTTTGACTATATCTCTAGTTGATGTGAGATCTTAAACATTCATCCTGAGGATTGGATATCTTGAGTTTGAGACTAAATATTTGAGGGTGGTTCGATAACGGATGACACAATAGATGCTATATAATCCTTGCCAGGATAGACTTTGATACTATCTTAGAAAGTGAACTTTAAGCTTAACTTTACCTCATAATGTCTTGTAAGGTAAGGTTTATACTCATTTATATATTATAAATTAGTCATATTTGTAGTCAATGTGGGATCTCCAATGATAAATTTGTGAAAACCTATGAGGATCTAATGATGTTAATTCCATCAATGTTGGAGGATCAATCCATTAGTTGTTTTTGGATGGCTTGGTGGAAGAACCATGGATGAAAGTGTAGGTTTTTGAACCTCCAAATTGGAGCAAAATGATATCAAATGTGTGACTAATAGAGTAGCGTTTGGATTGGGTGCCCTTCTTTGGAGGGATGATAGGAGGACAAAATACATACCCTACTTGGAGTATTGTTGCATTGTCAACCTTGATTCCAAGAGAAGGTTGTAATCTAAGGGGGGTTACACTGGTTTTGTTTATATTTTGGACAGTTTGAGCAGAAACAATGGATAGCGAAGGAGAAGCAAATCAGTGTAGCAAGTTGTATCAAGAGTTGATGAATAGAATCAAGGGACTTAGTTTTAAATGTGTATGAATAGTCCAAGTTACCAGTTTCTAAACAAGCATCTCCAATCCTCATTTGGTTATTGGAAGAATCAAATAATTCTCTATTGGTGCACTAGAAGAAAAAGGAAGTGACAGTTTGTGACTTGGTTTGCCATGCTTTAGATTACCAAGCACTTGGCCCTTTGGAATGAGAGCCCATTCTAAGACAATATAATTGTTGGGGTCTCTTGTTGGGCATCTAATACTACACTTACTATAGTGGATTAGAAACATCCTTCCTTTTTCCTTGAGGACAAAGGAATGACATCCCTTTGATCATTTCTCATTAATTCATAACTATGATACAATTTGCAAAAAATGTTTGTATCATAACCAAAAAACTATAGTTTATGCATCCGAACCAGTCTTGGCTATCATTGGTAGAATTCAAAACAAATATTGATTTTGCATAGTAGCCAACAATCCTCAAGCATAATTTCCTAACTATTGTCTATTGCTAATTTTATCATTCCTCTTTCCTTTGTTATCATCAACAAGGAAAGACATAGCTTCTCAGTTTGATTCATAAAGTGACAACTATATCAATTTAAGAAGTCAAACACCATCAAGTGGATCATGTTGTCCTAGTGTCCCACAACTTGTCTCTCCTTTTTTATACAATTCTACCTTTTATCTTTTCTAAACAAAGGTCAAAGGTGAATTGCACATGAACCAACTAATCATCGGGTTTTGAGTCTGTTTTGTTTCTCTTCAAAGAATGAATTAAGGAGTAGTACTCCCATCCCTCTTTCAGCATGAGGGAGAATATTGTTACACAAGAAACTCTAAGGCATGCTTTTCATGTACATATATGGAAGTATCCAAGCCATATCCTTGAAAAAAGTAAATAAATCATATGAAAAAAAAAATTGGGTACTTTTCAAATGCGTGACCAAAAAATATTCTAAAGGTATCTTAGAAAATATTAAAAAAAAGGAATGGATGCTTTTCGAATAAATATTTGGAAGTATCCGAGGAGTACTGGTATTTGACATAGGTACAATGCTGGTACTTTGCGTTTTCTGAAGTATTTGGGGTTGATGGGTTTCCACCGATGACCAAGTCTATTAATGTGTGCACATGAAGGTCTAAATACATATGGCCTAGAGATGGGAAGTAAAGGTTGGTTATGAGATAGAGAGAATAATAATCTGTTTCATGAATGAATAAAGGAATACTGGGTGGTATGACTTTTTGAATTGTATTGGTGTGCTGAGAGTTTCTCTAGGCCTCTATTGTATTGCTTTTCTTTCATTAATTTGAATACATATTTAGAATTTGTTTGGAATTTCTTATTGTCCTATAAACCTATGCTCCTTGTTCCCTTTTTCCCCTTTTGTTGTCACAGTATAGCTATGAATTTCCAGTTGCTGTTGCTATTGTTTTGTCGGGCATGTATGAGGATGATCTGGATAATGCTGAGGATGTTGTGTACACTGGTCAAGGTGGTCATAATCTGACTGGTGACAAGCGTCAAATCCGCGATCAAAAGTTGGAGCGTGGGAACCTAGCTCTCAAGGTTTACCTTTTTATGATCTCTCAATACATTTGATTTTTGTTAATAATTTCTTATTTTTCTTGTTAGTATAATTGATTGCATCATTTAATCATGAGAATTATGGTTTGTTCATTAGCTTATATAATTTTTAGTAAATTATTTGCTGTTCTATGGTATGTAAGTAGAACTTTGTAATGTTTACAATATTTCACTTAATGAGGTTCATTATATGGATCACATGCTACCGTTGGGTTCGGTTAAAAGCAAAATTCTTAGGGATGATATTCACCATGATTCCCTTTTCAAAAAATTCCTCTATTGTCTCACATGCATAAAAGGTGTACAGGATATTATCCTCGCTAAAGGCCTATACTAGATGTCTTTGCATGTGTTAAAACCACTATAGTCAATTTTCTAATATCTTTTTCTCAATTGGTGACTCACCAATTTTTCTTTGTATATAATTATTTATGTATCTTGTTCTTTTTTGTGAGACCACATATATATCCATTTATGTTACTTCAATTTGTTCTCGTCTCTTTAAAGCTCTACGCTTTCTACCATAAAGCATATTTGGTTGTAGAGTAGTACATTGAGGATATACGTAATTATTAGATTTCTTAATAATACTTTTATGCAGATAAACTCTTGGGTTAACTTGTATGGGTTATTAGTCGTCTGAGTCAAGTTTATGAAAGTTCAATTAGTTTATAAACTCGAGTTTGACAACCTTGGTCATGCTCGTGCTAGACATGTATTGACTCTTATAGTCTCAAACACTTAATAGACAATTCAAGTAATTTGAATTGCACATTATATTTTTCATTTACTTTTATTTAAAAAACTTTAATATCAATGCAAACATGAATATCACAATTGGTATGTGTGAAAACCACAATTCACAATATTCAAAATAATTTGATAAAAATATTTTGTTATGCTTCAAATGACTCATTTTCATGTTTAAAACATTGATTTTCATGCTTTATAATGTCTCCATTGTATGCTATACTATTTGAATTTTGTTCTATTGGTTGTCCATGCTCGTGTGAATGTTGTTATCCATACTCTTTCGGCTGTTCTTTAGTATATTACTTTTTTATGTATTTTCAAGTAGGATTCCTTTTTCTTAACTATTTTAATCTCTTTGATGTTACGAAGACACATCTAACATGCTTTGAGCTCAATTGTAGAATTGTGCAGAGCAATGTGTGCCTGTTAGAGTGATTCGAGGTCATGATTCTTCAAGTAGTTACTCTGGTAAAGTATACACATATGATGGCTTGTACAAGGTAATTCTTTGAAAATCTTTCTCAATTTTGTTGTTCATCAGTAATGGGATTTTCATTTTGGTGAACATATCGTCATGGAGAGCTCAAAATATCAAATATTAACTTTAAAAATGTTAAATTTAAATTGTCACACTTCTGCAAAAGGATTTTTTTAATTGAGGACTTTCTCATCTATTCTCAATGTGTTGTGATTTCTTCTATCTTCCACACTGAACATATTGTGACTTTCTATTTCTTTTTCTCAAATATTATTTAAATAAGTCAAATTTATCTTGTTTGGATGTTAGTACCTCAAACTTGTTAGGTCTATAAATTTGAAGTTCAAACGACGCCACACTGATGTAACCCTGTTGGATTAAAATTCCAGCGTCTCAACATGAATTTCTTTGGACAATTGTAATAAAGAAAAGTTAGAAATTAAAAAGAAAAAATATGGATTGAGAGAAGAAATGGAAGAACAATGTCACAATCCCTAAAGAATGATAGTCGAGGAAGATTTACTACTTTAAACTTGAAATTCAAGAATAAAAATCAAAAGTAGTTCCTAAGGACTTCGAGAGACGATCCTCTCAATTGGAAAATTATCTAACAACCTAATTAATTCAAATAACTGCCCCTGCCCCCGAAAAATCTTATAAAAGGTTTCTATTTATTAGCTTTGTTCGGTAGAAATTAAGACTACGCATACAAATAATTTTTCACTAGTACTTATTCTCCAGTAGAATTGACTCCCCACTATCCCACAAACTAAACTATCATTATGGTTTGGGAAGCTTAAAAGCACTAAAAATTGACCTTGACCACTTTAAAAGGCATTTGAAATATTTAATTAAAAAGAGATATTACATTTGTAATGAAGAAAATGGGTTTAAGCAATTAATTAGCTCAATAAACTACTTAAACTCGAGCCCATTAAAGCTTCTTCTAGATCATGTAAAAATTTGGACTTATCATATGTTATCTTCAAATTGGGCTCAAGTCTTCAATATGTAGAAAATAACATTAGATGATATATCTTCACAAGCTTATCATGCAAATCAATCCATCTTTATTCCTCAAATTTGGTAGATTTCATCACACACCATATAAAATTAATAGTTGATCAATACACTACAAATTTTACACTTTTAATTTCCTAAGTATTATCTTTTTAACTTGTTCTTATATAAAGTTTTTTAGTGTCAAATACCTTTAATTTATTTCTATATAATGAAACAATATTTGCATCTATTAACAATGAAGGCATTTTTTATTATACTTTATTCCATGTTGAGGTATATGATTTCATCATCAGTTCTTTGTAGTTTTGTATGGTATGAGAAGAATAAGGTTCAATTCTCTCTTCACAATTGTTTTTGTTTCTTCATGATTGAACAATATTATGCCTCTCTTGGCTAGTGTTTCACAACCTTCTTGACCATCTTTTGTCAATGTCCACCCAAGACCATTGTTGCCTACCTTTGATGAACCGTATGCTGCTGTCACTATGCCACAAGTTGTTGCATGTGTCCCTATGTGATATTTTTTTTCTTTTGGTTTGTGAACTTCATGTGCATGCACCAAAAGAACACATACAACCATTTTTTACTTCACCCACTTTTTTTAGTTATGTGTTTCATGGCCTCCTCTAGATTTCCTTTGAAGTTCATATGTTGCCACACTTGTTTGTAATAAGTGATTGCTAGGTCTATTGACAACCTTTTGATCTAGTGTGATGGATTGTTGTTGTCTGATAAGAACTAAGATTGAAAAACAACTCAAAAACAATTAATGAGAATGGAATATTGTATTATTGATGACAATAAGAGGAAAAGCAAGAGATAGAGATTCCCTTGCCCCATAGCTAAGCTCTTAAGAGAGAGCTTGAGCTCTCCATTTCTAACAAACTCCACATTCACTCCCCCCTTCTCTCTGCCTTTCCATATTCAATATAACAAAAAAAATCCCTCTAACAAATCTTGGCCCTTGTTCTCACTTATGGATTGTTGTTGTCTGATAGGAACTAAGATTGAAAAACAACTCAAAAACAACTTATGGGAATGGAATATTGTATTATTGATGAAAAGATGATGAAAAGCTAGAGATAAAGATTCCCTTGCCCCATACCTAAGCTATTAATAGAGAGTTAGAGCTCTCCATTTCTAACAAACTCCATATTCACTTCCCCCACTTCCCACCCCTTCTCTTTGCCTTTCCATATCCAACATAACAAAAAAATCCCTCTAACAAATCCTAGCCCATGTTCTCACTTATTGTTCCTCTACTACCATGTTCACACATTCCACCCTGCTTGCCACCTCATCATTTATTAATCTTTTTTATTTCTTCTGTTATAAACTTTACACGCAATGGGCCTTGTGTGATTCTGATGCACTAATTTTGTATCTAAGCCTAGTTGCTTTTTTGGATTCCTAACATTGTCCTCCTATGGTTCTGAGGTCAAGGTTGTGCCAACCATTTGAGTAACTAGGCAATTGATACTCATGGCTATGGTTGGGATCATTGAAAATTGTTGAATAATTATTAGTTATCTATTTCCTAGGAGGGTTGTATCTATCTAGGCCTAGTTAGAATCGATCCTTTTATCTTCTCTAGGGTTATTTATTTTCCTCTCTTAATTGTATCTTTGAATCTGTGTATTTCTCTATTATAAATAAGAGAATTCAAGAGAGAGAATTTAAAAAAACTCTCAAAAATCATTCTTTCATATCTCATTATTATATAAACTTTCCACGCAATGAGCCTAGTGTGATTTTGATGCACTAATTCTGTATCTAAGCCTAGTTGCTTCTTTGGATTCCTAACATTGTCCTCTGTCCTCCTATGGTTTTGAGGTCAAGGTTGTGCCAACCATTTGAGTAACTAGGCAATTGATACTCATGGCTATGGTTGGGATCATTGAAAACAAATTGATGTGTCTTTGTACATTGTTCTTTGGTTCTCTGTTGCTTCCAACCTTTATCCTCAATATCAAACGTTTCCAACCTTTTACGAGGTTTGGATCAAAGCCAAAAAGGTCTACTCCAACAATGTTTATTGTTTCTATAGTGTAATTATTGCAATGTTGTGCATCATCAATCTTGAGAATACAAACATGTAGATGTATCTTGGCAAGTTTGATCCTTTGATTGTTGATTACAACAATCTAATGATATGGGGACCTTTTACTAGTAAGTGACCAATTGTTCGTGGTTCATTGCTCTTGCTGGTCCCCCACTAGGGCTTGACTTAGTGCGTAACCAAATACTTTTTGGCCATATTGTCTTTACCTCGATATGATTTATGACAGTTATTATGACTCAACTTTGCATGCTTTTGGGCATTCCCTTGTGATGAACACCTAATCAAGAATGATTGTTTCTATTAGTTTCTACATAGAGATTAAAAAATAGAAAATGTGGAAGGATTTAGATAGATGAAGAAGACATCACAATCAAGAATGATTGATAAGTCAAAGAAGATTTGCCACTTCGAATTAACAATTCAAAGATAAGAATAAAGAGTTCTTCACTAGGACTTCGATAGAATTTCTCTCACAAAGCATAAGCTTTTATTTCAAATGAGTTTAAAACTTATTACAAATGTCAACAAAAGGTTATTTAAGACTATGAGACCCATCCAATAAGCATTTAATTAGTCTAAAATCAATTAATTGCCAAATAAAATTTATTACAAAATTTTAGAAACAAATACAAAGGCCTAATACAAAAGACATGATTCCTATTCTAGCTTTAAACCTTTTTCTTGGTTTTTTATCATGTTCCGATGCATTCACTCATCATCCTAACTCTTCTAATTCCTTTGCCTGGTTTTACGATCTATTTGTTGTAGATGTGATGGGGCCATATTGAACAACTATTGAAATTGTTATAATTGCTTTGGCCACATTGAAGTAGAATGCCACATTGAAGTCAAGGAACATTTGGAGGTGGCTAATGTGACCGAAGTTGTGAAACTTACCTCACTTGTGGATATTACTATTTTTGTTGCTAGTATCATGATTTCCTTCTGTTCTAGGTATCCTAGCCTTTCTACCTTGCTTATTGTTGCCACTCAATATGGTAATCTTGAGCTTGTGTCTCTAGTCCCTGGATATCTAACTCTTGTGCCTCTAATTATATGACTAGCAATGCCTGTCTCTCCATTGCCTCAAGATCAACAAAACAAATAGACAATTGGAGCAAGACATGAGTATGGGGGATTGTACTAGCCTTCACCGTTGAATGCCTATCTCTCCATTGTCTCTCCAAATCTCCATTGGGACGAAAGTCCCTCTTCCTTCTGTAACTGTTTATCAAAGTCAATTAGTAATTACCATCAGTCGCAAGTTTTAATAATTTGTGAGAAAGGGATTGATGCTTTCCTTTCATGATTTATTTAACACTATGGAAGAGCTTATGAGATGAGCTTGTAGTTGTGTTGACTTTTTGTCTAATTCCTATTTCATTATGGTTGTCTTCTTCATAGTGGCATTTGTTCTCGACTCTAATGTTGCACTTTTTAATTGCCGATAAAGAATGAGATTGAAAATAAGAGCAGTTTTTGCATGCAAGTTAAGGTTTATAAATAAAATGCTTTATGCACTTTCTTTTTTGAATTTGCAGGTTGTCCATTATTGGTCAGAGACAGGGATAGCTGGATTTAAAGTCTTTAAGTTTCGACTTAGGAGGCTTGAAGGGCAACCTACATTAACCACGAATCAGGTTTAGTATAATCCTTAATTTCATCAAAAAACATTTTCTTGTTTTGTTGCCTTACAGTTTTTTTATGATTTTGCTATTTATTTGTCATGATTTATTAATTTAATTGTGATGTTTTTAACCTCATTTAAGATTAAAAAAACTGTAGAATAGAATCCATATTTTGTCTTGTTCTAACCCAACTACCTAATGTTTCCTTAGGGTAATTTAATTTTTAATTTAAGCAGAGGGGGTTTTAAAATATCTTTGCTTATTTTACTCTCTTAACAGGTATATTTTACTAATGGACGTGTACCTCAATCTATAGCAGAAATACGAGGGTAAAAAAGCGTATAAATTGAATATATTATTATGCTTTATCCAAATTCTGTTGGTTTAAAATCTTGTTACACGTTTGCTTAGATTGGTTTGTGAGGATATCACCGGAGGTCAAGAAGATATACCCATTCCGGCTACAAATGTGGTAGATGATCCCCCTGTTCCACCCACAGGCAAGTTTAATTAGGGATTTGCAATATCTATACACACACATATATATATATTGATATGATTAGTTTTGCATTGTCTTTCCAGTCATCATTTGTCATTGGAAATTGTTGACTTTTGTGATAATAATTGTTTTTAGAACTATCTCGAATGATTTATAATTAGTTATCACTTTAAAAATCTATAGACCGACAATATATATTTCACCATTTAGTGGTCAAAGTGTTACTCCATTTCCTAGTGTTCCATCCCTGCTCCCTTGATTAGTAACTCTCCATCTGATTTCCAATGTTGCATAAATACGATGTGAGAATCGGATACGAATACTACTCATAAAGAGTTATGAGTATACAAAAAATTATATTCATAGACTTGTCAATGCATTAAAAATTGAAAATGACCTATGCAATTGGTTGTCCCATCTTTTGTCAATGATTTTTCAAAGGGGAGTGTAGCTAAGTAAGATAAAAAGGAAAAACTAATCTTCATGCAAAGTCTATAATTCTAAAATATGAATTAGAAAATCAAGTAAGTGAAAGGTAACTAGTTATTATTACCGTTTACTAACTTACTTTGAGACTTTGTATCTTTAGCAATTGGGGTGTTTGTGGGTTGGGTTGGGTAGGATTTGGGCAAACCCATTACTCAATCGGAATGGATTGGGTTGGGTCAACTGTGTCAAGATTTAGAAAATACTTTGTTTTTGTTAAAAGTTGTAATTTTTAAGTATAGAACTAATTAATAAATAGCACAATGGTTACAATAAATTAATTCAAGGTTTCAAGTAAGCTAATGAGTCAAGTCATAACAAGTTTATGTAAAGTAATTTAAGACATGAAAAGAAAACCCAACACAATTTATCCAAGCTAACAAGTTATAATCACTAAATGAACATTAACATAAAGTAATATAATCTAAAGTTTATATAAAAGTCACAATAGTTTGATACAAGACGTCTTCACAACAAGTGAATGAGTGATAAATACACCAATTTCTTTCACAACAAGATGGTGAGTAAGGTTGTACAAGAAGCTTCAATGCTTGCTCTTGAAAGAGAATATATTGAGAGTATATATTTGATGTCTAGTTTTTTATTGTTACAGGTTTCACATATTGTAAGTCTGTTAAGGTAGCAAAAAATGTGAAACTTCCCACTAATGCCACGGGATGCAAGTGCAAAGGCTCCTGTAATGACCCAACAACATGTGCATGTGCTTTGCGTAATGGCTCCGATTTTCCCTATGTATCTCGGAATGGTGGCAGGTTAGAAACTCGATTGGTTAGATACCTATGACTTTAGTTGCTGTTGTATTTGATGGGGCTCTGTTGTATATTGACAGGTTAGTAGAAGCTAAAGATGTAGTATTTGAATGTGGCCCCAAATGTGGTTGTGGTCCTGGTTGTGTGAACCGAACTTCTCAAAAAGGACTTAGATATCGTCTGGAGGTTGCATGTTTTATTGTTTTCCACATTTTTGGATTATGAGTGATAAACGTATTGGTTTTCTAATTGTGTATTTAATTAAACTATTGCACAGGTTTTCCGGACTGCCAAAAAAGGATGGGCTGTCAGATCCTGGGATTTTATACCTTCTGGAGCACCAGTTTGTGAGTACACAGGAATACTTGCTAGAACGGAAGACATGGACAGCGTGTTGGAAAACAATTATATTTTTGAGATAGATGGCTTGCAAACGATCAAGGGCCTTGGTGGTAGAGAGGTATTGAATCCTATTGAAGTCTTGTAACATGTTTTTGTCAGCTGCTTCAGTTCAATATGTAAACAAGTTTTGTCTCTTGGGTTGTGTAAATTTGACAGAGGCGGTCACAAGATGGAGATATTCCTGAAGATATTTTGAACAAATATGATGATCAAAGTTCCGAAAGTGTGCCAGAGTTTTGTATTGATGCAGGATCTACTGGAAATATTGCTAGGTTTATAAACCATTGTTGTGAGCCTAATCTGTTTGTTCAGTGTGTTTTGAGCACACACGATGATTTGAGGTTGGCTCGTGTCATGCTGTTTGCTGCGGACAACATACCACCTATGCAGGTAACTGACTCATTTTCTTTATTTACCCCCAATTTTTTTGTGTAGTATTTTTACCAATGTTTCATTTACCAATTAATCTCTTGGATTGCTTGCAGGAATTAACGTATGATTATGGTTATGCGCTTGATAGCGTGCTGGACTCTAATGGGAAGATCAAGCAAATGCCATGCTATTGTGGAGCCGCAGACTGCAGGAAGCGATTATTCTGAATGCTATTCATTCCTTCACAGGAAAAGTTATGTGATCTTTTTGCAAAACTAGGGGTGGTTGAATATGCGTTTTTGAAACTTGAGTTGCAAGTGCTCTCTATTCATGCGTCTTGATGAGCGCAGTACCTACATTTAGCTGAAATGGCAGCAAAGGGACATTGTAATTTTTTGTGCAAATTCAAGGCAATCATATAGGTTTTGTTTTTTCGCACGAAATAACCTGCTGTATGATTTTGGGTTACTAACCGGTTGTGCATATGATATATTTCATATTTAGAAGTTTTTACAGATATAAGAAAAGTGTATCAGAAGAAGTCTTTTTAAAAGTTGTATAATTGGTTAAGACATTCGTACAAGGTTTAATCATAAAGCAGTGGTTGAATCTTGATTAACGTAGTATTAATAAATAATAATTAATGTTAAAAATCAGGCATAGGAAGGATGAAAATTTGAACTATCAATCTAATTAAGAGGTTCAAGTTTTATGTCTACTATGATTTTATAAAAAAATTAATTTTAAAAATCATACTAATTTTTATAACACTTAGCTAAACATTATATTTAATGCTTCTAATCTTCTGAAGTATTCTTAAAAGTTTAAATTAATATGATTGTTTAT
The DNA here is from genome assembly GCA_030347555.1 of Lablab purpureus. Taxonomy (NCBI): domain Eukaryota; kingdom Viridiplantae; phylum Streptophyta; class Magnoliopsida; order Fabales; family Fabaceae; genus Lablab; species Lablab purpureus. The sequence continues at coordinate 16,487,013 of CM059254.1, forward strand.
TATATCTGCAAATTGATAACAATTAGTAAAATAATATTAATGTCTGTAATCTTCACTAAGCGTGGTTTTATTTTTTTAAAATGTTTTAGATTAAATTAAAAATTATTTTTAATAAATACTATGACAAGTTGGTTTTCTCTTAACCATTTTTTACTGATTTAGTACCAGATTCCCTTGAATTAATTAATTTTTTAGAATTAGTTGATCGATAATGGTCAGTCCTGCTTGATTCATTTGTTTGATTTAGTTTTTTTGTTAGAAATATTAATTCTCTGTGTAACAGTTCCCACAGAAAATGGGATGTTCAGAATTGAATCGAGTGAAAGAAAAAACCGAAAATTGATTTAAACTAAACAAAAAAAATTATATGTTTTTTAATTGATTTTGATTTCTTTTCTAAAAATCGTGTATTACGTTTGAATTTTCAAAATTGATATATCCAACATATATTTTTTATTAATATAATAATAATAATAATATTTAACATATATTTTTTATTATTAATATATTAATAATAATAATAATAAGTTATTGTTGGAAATATTTGTTTAATATCTTTTTATTTAAATTAATTTTTAGAAAATTTTTTAGATTTTATTTTAGAATATCTTTTTTTAAAGATATTAATATATTTAATTATTATTTAGATTTAAAAAGTTAAGATTGAAATATTATTAATATTTAATATTTTGTTACATTTTTATTTTAAATATAAAGTACATAAATAAAATAATGTATAATTTCTCCAAACAATACATCTCTTACATATATCTTAAAAAATTGTAAAAATTTCAACAAGTGTACATTTTACCTTAAATCTCCTTATAGAGTTGTTTGATCTACTTTACAATTTTGATTTGTGAAATTTTTTATTCTTCTTCACCGTTAACAATGTTTTGTCAATTCTTCTTGAGAATAGTATTATCAATTCCACTCTCTCGTTGGACTTCGTAATTATGTTCACTTTCACTTCACTCCATCAATATCATTGATTTTAACATACCACTTAAAGTAATAATGCTTACAATTAAGAAAAAATGAAAATATTTTTTTATAAAAAGTGAATAAAATTTAGATAAAACTTGATTGCAACATGATCATATAAAAAAATTTGAATTAATTAGTCAAAATAAGGATAGAAGCTAAATGTTAGAGAAAATGAGAGCAACCAAATTTCATAGGTTTAGATTGTTTTATAAATCTAGATGAATGTTCTATGGATGAAATACTTAAAAAAATTACATTAAGATATAATTGTATATTTTCTTTGTTCGCTTATGAATGAATTTATGTGTACCTTTTTAATTGTTATTATTCAATATATTTATTATATTTTAAATAACATATTTTATATCATATTATTATATTTTAATTTAAAAAATAAAAAAATAAAAAATATTTAATAAAAAAAATTAGAAATTAAAATCTATATAAACTGATCCAAATCAAACCATACAATTTGGTTTGGTTTGGTTTAAAAGTTTGTATTTTTTTAAATTGAACCAAACTAAATCATACATATTTTTTATATTTGATTAAGATGTATTTTTAGTGAAAAACTAAACTAAACCACGTGGCAAACACTCCTAACAGAAATATTGAAAAAAAATAACTACATGCAAGTAGAGAAATCTAATCAAAATGAGTAAAAAGTAAAAAAAAGTTAGACTTCTCTTTCCTATAACTTTCTTAAATAACACTTTTACCTTTTCTATTTTTAAATAGGAAGTTATCTTTTTCATATTTTAATAAAGTAATACTCATCTATTTTATTTAAATTTACACTTATACTAAATTATAGGTGAAAATAATAATAAGTTAATAAATTTATCTATGTATTCATAATTATTTATTTTTATATTAAAACAATGTTTTCGTAAAAGAAATTGTGTTATTGTTATTGTTATAGTTATATACTCTGTTTAAGTATTAGATATTGTAAAAGTATATTCCACTTTTGATTTAAATTTATATCTTCAACTATTCTATGAGTAATATTTTGGATATGGTGTATGACTAATTTATGCCGTTTATAATTAATTTGAATATTTGTAGTCTCTTCTAAAAAAATTGGAAATGAATTCAATTTAAATCAACGTAAATTGGATTGAACTTTATTTTACTCTCAAAGCAATGGATAGTAAAAAAATTGAAGTGGTTGAATGGAAGACTTTTATTTCCTAAATCCTTGTAATTTTTTCTTGCTCTCCTGTTTTTTCCAAATGTTCATTTTATCCTTTTTTTTATAACAACATAAAACTCCATTATTGTCTTATTTGTGAGTTTTTGCTTTGAAATTGGATTTGTTAGCAAAGATTGTTGCCGGAAGTAAAGGTATTGTAAGTGTTGAGGTTGGTTAGTGGTGAGTGGGTTTTATGTTTTATTTTAAAGTATTAAAATATTAGTGAAGATGTTCATTCTCATTTTTAAGTTTTCTTTAAATTGTATAATCTAAAATGTTTTTTTGAACTCAGCAATCCAAAATAATTTTTCAAAATTTTATGGTGTTATAAATTATATGATCTAGTAGACTAAATATAACAGTTAGAAAGGATTAAGTTTTGAATTACAATCTAAAATAATAATTTTTAACTTTTAAATTGAAGAAATTATAAGAGATTTTTAGAAACCCAATCGTCGAACCCCTTTTGTTTTTCCTCCATTTTTGCATGTGATTGCTGGTTGCAACAATGAGAATTGAAATAAAAGATTCATAATAAAAAAAGAAATTCGAAAAGGTACACGAAAAATGCAATTTCATCCACATTCTTTTGAGCTTGTCAAAAATGGCCAATGATCTCTTCTTTTGCCAATGTAAGTCTAAAATTTCACCTTTCAACGTGACGTGTGCTATTTCTAAATCTCCCAAATCTCCTACTAATAAGTGTTTTTAATTCAACGAGTATTAAGATTTTGATTGGGTAGTTTCCTTAAGATTATATTTGGTGGGATTTCAATATATTTTAGCTGTGGGATTAACCATGCTTGTGCCTATATATTTTGATATAAATAAATCGATTTAAATATAGTTCATGGTTACAAAATGTTTTGCTTCTTTAAGGTTTAAAGAGTTTTAAAAATAACTAGTTACCTCTAAAAAAAAGTTGAATAAAGCTATTAAATATATTTTTAGAAAAATATTCATAATTTATTTATTAGATGTTATCAGAGTTTTCATAAACATTTTCAAAACATAATCAACAAGTAATACAATGTATAATAAAATATCAACAATAACATAATTTTATATTTGTTTATTTTAACATGAATTATATTTAGTTATCCAATGCAAACAACAAAAAATTTCACTATATAAAACATATTATAAATAATATCATTGTTATTAATCAAGATTCGTTATATGAAGATTTTGATGATAAAAATGATGATGAATAATTAATAATTATACTAAGTATGATGATGCATATATGGTAATTAATAATTATACTAAGTATGATCACGCATATATGGAAATGGTAGTATCTATGATTAACAAAATAAGTCACCACATTTTTTTCAAAGTGTTTTGTTGATTTTCTAAATCTATTTTACAAAAGCTTTTATAAACATTTTAATCCATAATCATAATCATATAATTGATCTTCATAAGTGGATAATTGGTCAATAGTAATAATTGATTATAATTTTATCAACATAATTTATTTCAAAATTTACTTTAATTGATAATCAATTATCTTTTCAAATAATCTTATATTCTGATTTATTAAATTTTTAAATCACTATTTTTAATGATAATCGATTATTTTATGAATAACTGATTAAGCTTTTAATTATTAAAAAAAATCTTATTTACATACTTATATAAATAGTCGATTACCTCTTCCAATAATTTATTATCGTTTTTAAATATCAAAACTTTCCTTACACAAATAATCAATTTTGTAACATAATTGGTGCAGATGTATTTTCAGAAAGAACAAATGCTAAAATAATTAATTAGTATTCAACATAACTGATTGATTAAGTTATCTCTAATATATTCTCTATAAATTATTTTTCAAAAACATCTCAAAAAGCACCATTATTCCTACAAGCTATTACTTTCATACATTTAAGAATATCTTTCACGAAGCTTTTATCTTTGTGAAAACACTCTTTTGTTAAAAAACCATCTTGAAGGATGTATGGTGGTACTTGATAACTCTGTTCTACATCATTATGATTCATCACAATGAAGTAATATCTTTCTAATTTCTTCATCAGAGTGAAGTAATATCTTTCTAATGTCTTGTAAAATATTGTTATACATCTGGTTGGCGTATCTGTTTTGTATATGTATTTCTTGATATTTTTCTCATGTACGAAGTTTGTAAACCATTAAATCTTGTACGCAGACTTGACTTGATTGATCTGATTTTAAAAGTATAGTTTTTGCCATGAATCATAATAGAACTTCATGGTGAGGTGAACTATTGAGGATACTATGTTGAAGGCGTTGGTGAAAATCCTCCTAAGATGACATATGTACTTGAGGGGACTTTCCAATGGTGGTGAACAACAATTTAAGTTGGTCCACTGGTTGAATCTGATCTCCTTCAGAGATGATCAAATTGTTGATATGGGGTTTCCATATTCTTGAATGTCTATGTTGGCCACAAATGTCATGAGAACCAGAAAGGTCATCACTTCTGTGGATGTTTGTCTCTCCTTGAAAGAAAGAGCCATTGTCCCTTCACGGGTTTGCTTCCTCGATGTGATATTGGATCATTTGCAAGAAAATCCCACAACAATGATGTATGTGCCGTTCTGCATTGATTGTGACGTACACCGTATGGCTCCATCCTCAGTTGTGGGCGAGTTCTTTCTGAAGTGTTGGCAGGAGTTGGCACAAGATTAGAATAGTAGGTATTTTCCTTTTTCACCTGCACTTAATAAAGAGAACGACAATGGTTAGGAAAAAAGAAAGAAGGAATTCCATAGAAGTATAAGAAATTTACTTTAGATTGTACAACAATTTGAAAATGTTTCTAAACTGCGCAATGGGATTGTTAAAAAATATTGTATTGTTAAAAAAATTGTATTATAGATTACATAATCTAAATCTAAAAGTCATTTTGACTTCTGGAAATTTCTCAAAAATTTAACTTGAGAAAAAGATAAATATGGAAGTGCACAAGAAAAATATGCCTGCTTTACTCCTCCGTTATAGGAAAGCACCGACTCAAAATCCCTGTATGTAGGGGTCGCCGATGTGGTGACAGAACTTTGCACACACATGCTTATAATTCTTGTACACAGTACACAACCTACAAAACCAATCGTAAGATGACACATTATAAACTCGAGAGAAACATATTGAAATTAACGAATTAAACCAAATGAAATTTGCTACGGCAACTCTTCAGTGTTTGATAGTTTTAAACATAAATATTTTAAAACATCTTAATCTTAGCTCTGGTTATTACGCTAGAGTTGAAGTTTACAACTATAGCACATTTCCTTCTAGAAACCGATGAAGTCGGCCACAGGCAAATCTAGGAACATAATGTTGTTCAACAAATGTACGAATGGGACCATTAGTCCGAGAGACACAAAGGGGAACAAAGGTACAAGTCTGATTTATGGCAAATTACACAAGTTTTCTGATCAAACTACACCATCATTACTAAATAGGCTCCTCCAACTCCTCTTGGGTTTTCTTCCTGTATTTGCGGTTTAACTTCTGCAAGCTCTTTTTAACATCCTCAACTTCTTGTTCATCTTCCTCCATTGCACATACGTCACTGTTTTCAGAGTCACCAGCAGCTATGCCAACAGGGAAGCCTTTTCTATTCACGGCCTCCACGCCAGCATCAAGCTTGTGCTTTGAAACCATCTCACTGTCACGCATATTGGCATCACCAGATTTCTTCTTTGATATAAAAGTTACAGATGGAAGATCATCCAAAGCCTCATCTGCTTGAGAAGCAGTTCCCTTGTTCAACTGCGATAGGAAACTCATGTATGCTTCCTTATTTGATTTGTCATCCATTTCACTCGGAGAATCATCGAAGGTATATCGAGTGTATCTTGAAGGATTTCGAATGTAATCTGGAACTGCTGAATCAAATTCTTGTGACTTTGACAACTGGTCCGAAGCAGGAACCTCTTCCATTGAAGAGGTCTTCATGCGAACATCCCTGGTTTCTTGGTGCCCATCATCATCATAATTATCTTTGTCATCACATTCAGGATCAAACCGAACCCGTTTCTGCGGCCTGGGCTCCGAAGGAATATCCTTACTCTTCAAAATTGACTTGGGGTTAGTAGCATCTCCGCCACCACCTATGTCTGGTGTGGATTTCTCAGAGACATGTAAAGCATCAATTTTTTTAGCTGCTTCATCATCCTGCTTCAGCCTAATCCTTGCAGCCAAATGATTTGCACGTGGATCTCGCACAAAATCTCTGAGCGAAGTGGGGAAAACACTGCTACAACTAATCTCAACTCCATCGTCCTTTATGTCCCTCATGTACACACGATCACCCGAATCCTCTTTGCCAATAGCCTGCTTGTCATACTGATCTTCCTCTTCCTGCATAAAGTGTGACTCAGTCCATGTTCTTCTCTAATCCAAACTTTGATGGTCAAAAACAAGTAAAAAATTGTGACAACAAAACCAAAAATCACAATGAAAAAACAGGGTGCCCTCCTCAAGTTAAATTCTTGATTCAAGCTTACACAACTAATAACAACAACAATAATAAAAGGAATTCAAAACAAGAATTTCGTGCAGACTGCAAGTATCCACTACAGTTGCTTGAACTGCGTAGGACTCTCTACAGGAAGGCATACCCTAGGTTCAAACACAAAACCATGTGATTAAACTGAAACAACCCCCATCCGACTTGATCCACGTGTTTCATGATATTTGAAATTTAAATATACAATCTTAGTCCATCACCTTCATAATATACTCTCTAAAACATTCATCTTCCAACACAAATTTCCACATTAAAACAAATAAAAAACCCAAAAACTTAGAGACGACTGGTTCAGGTGGAACAACCAGGTACTAGTAGACCCATGGGCGAACTAACTGGTAATAGATTCATCAATATATTTAAATCTTCTTCCTACACAATTTCCCCACACACGGGGTAGACAAATTAAAAGGAAAAAGCTTTCTTTCATTGCAAGTCTAAATGAAATTAAAAAAAAATTCATCATCAAATTGGTTGAATTGAAATCATAACTGCATAGTGTTAGTACATAATAACATATTATCGTAGGGAAAAGAAAAAAGAGGGATGAGCAGTATATACCTCGTAATCGAGGGTGCAATCTTGGCCAATACCAGACCTAATCTGCCACTGTTCATCATCGTAATCGGGGGGTTTAGAGGGTCCACGCGGCGCTTCTTCTTCTTCTTCTTCGTCGTCGTCGTCGTCTTGGAGATCGTCGAGGTCCTCCAGCTGAACCCGCGAACTGGAAAAAGTATAGGGTTGGGGTTGGGGTGTGCGATTGGAGGGTGCGTTATCGATTTCTTCTTGGGTGAGAGACCACAGAGAGTTGATAGAAGAAGAGGGTATTGGGAGAGAACCGAAGGCTCTCTCCACTCGCACTCTGAAACTATCCTCCATGCCGTTGCAGTGACTCACGGAATCGTACACAGAAATTTGTTTATATAGGGAAAGGGTGCGAAGGGTGAAAAGGGTGAGGCTATTATTGGCGTCACTCGAAAGCTTATTGAGAAGCTTATCACGCAAATGCGATAGTTTCAACGGAATCATTACATTACTCTCTTATGTCCTTTTTTTTCTTCTTTTTAAAACTCTTTTATTAACCTTTTATGGCGGTATACACTCTACAAAGCATTTTAAATAATAAAATGAAAGTTTTTGTGAATTTTTAAATTAAATAATTACTTACTATTTGGCATCGTATTTTATAGAATAAATTACAATGATACTTAAAAAATTGGTAAAATAGATTTGCATATTCTGTTTTACTTTCTATTTTTTTTTATCGCAGTGTCCCTTTTTAACAAATGTTGATTTTTTTTATCAAACTTTTGTTATAACATGAATGGGTAAATTTTAAAAAAATTATTTGGGTAAAGGTAAATTCTTCGTGCACCTTCCTAATTTCTTTTTGTAATTTCAAGATTTTGAAAATACTAAAACTACTTTTATAATATTAGATTTTGATTTTTTAATTAATTTCTGGATTATATAATCTAGAAGGTAAAAGTGTATTACAAATTGTAGAGTTTAAAAATAATTTTTTTGACTTTCAAATTGTAAAATTTAAAAGACAAATTTTTTCATCAGATTTCAGATTGTATAATCCGGAAACATACTTCCAGATTGTATAATCTGGAAACAGAATATAATCTGAAAGTCATGATTGAATGACAATTTTTTTTTTCAGATTACACAATTCGAAAGTCATTTTTGGATTTAGAAATGACTTTCAAATTGCACAATCTACAAGTTATTTTTGAATCCAAAAATGACTTTTGGATTACACAATTTGAAAAGAAAACCACCATGAAGAAATAGAGTGTAGAAATAGTTTGATATTTTGATTCTTTCATTGAAATGCAAGAAGAAATGAGATATGTGCAAAAAAAAATAAGAGAGGTGTAGAAAGAACGAGCCTTAGGTAAATTGTGAACGTGCTTCAAAGTACATTTTTTTATGTTTTTAAAAATCATGCAAGCAAGTTTTTAAATCTTTTATGTTTTTAAAATTAGTTCTTTTGTTTATATTTAGAAAAAAAATAATTTACATTAAAATGGTGTATTTAAACATAATTTTATTAAGATTTTTTCACACATAATAAGTAAATATGTTGATATAGTTTTGGTTTTTCTTTGCAATATATTACATAAGAAGAATAATGGTAAAGAAAATTAGAAAAAGATTATGGAATTAGAAAACATTTCTCATCAAACTTTAACACTAATTATAATGGTTTGAATTTAAATGGAAAGGTTGTCGCAACATAACATTTGAAGTGAAAGAATGTACAATTTCTTATTAAACCTATAATGCTTGTAAATAAAATAGTAATAGTAATAGTAATTATTATATACATAAAAGGGAAGGATAGGAAGTGGAGGAGTTACCTTCCCTCACAGCTAGTTAGAAATAGAAAATAACCCAAAGCAACCCTTAATATTATGGAAATGAATAAGTATTTTTAAATAAAAATAAACAAAGCATTGGTTGAAAAATAAAGAGAATGTAAAAAGAGTAAAATCATGGTTACATGCACGATTTAAAAAAAATTAAAATTAAAAAACGTGCTTACATTACATCCATGATTTAAAAAAAATAAAAAATAAAAATCAATATCATTTTTGTCTTAGTTGTTGTAGAACGTAGAATATATAACAAAGAATTGGATGTCCACTACATTAAATTTAGGTTTTAACAGTTTGAATGCATGGATTGCTAAAGGGAATGAAAGATAGCTTATTTAAGTTAATGAATTTGGTTTGCTTCATAAAAGCTTATAAAAGATAGAGATGCAATTAGAATAGAATTTCATCAAACAGAATAACATGGATACGTTGTTACGAAAGTGGCAATGTGGGCTTTATTTGCAAAACTATTTGAGGTTGCAAAGTTGAGGGTTGTTTTGTTTGAGATATTGGAATTGGGGGTTCAAGTTGTAGAGAAGGTGTGGCCCTAACGACTTGTTGGGGACTTAGCAATTGTAGCATTTTGGAGCATTTGATCTATCAAAAAGGTTGCCATGTGAGCCATTTTCTTGGTTCGGCACACATCACAGTCATTGGACAAGGCTTCAACCATGTTAAGAGTGAAAAACTGTGAATTGGACACTATGGTGACTTTTGACATAAGAGAAAGAGTGGATCCACTATTGGAGTTTGATGATTCATGGACTGGAAGTGGTTCTAGAGGACATGCAAGAGATGTAGCCTTTACTTCCAGTAGAGCTTTGGTTTGGGATTTGCATCAGCTTGTTCTTTCACTTTCATGTTCGTCATTGTTTTTGCTTCAGCTTCTACTTAGCATGAAGCTGTGTGTCTTCTTTAGCCTTCTTACGTGCAAGTTTTGCATATGCTGTGTACAATCCACCTTAACCTACTTATGAAGATAATGAATAAGTAGACTATATGAGACATCCACAAGCTTGTAAAAACTTTGTACGTACTAGTCAAATGAAACATGATCTTTTATGAGATTGTAGATAACATGGTCTTGATAAGTAAGTAAAGTAAGGAAAGATGTTGTGCTTGCTGTAGACTACATCAATTTTGACATGGTGACGACATCAATTTTCACATGGTGAATCTAAATGAGTAAATTCATAATTGAAAGAGTTGTGATTTGACAATTTCTTAAATATTTTAATATAGTGGTAAGTGTTTGATCAAATAATTAGTCGATCTAACAATTGGTCTTAGAATTAATGTCACGAGTTTGATTTCTAGTAAGAAACTTGCTAAGAAAAAAATGTTTGCAAGTGATATCAATTATCCTTTTGCGAAGGTTAAGAAGACTGAGTCATAATCGAAGAATTATGATATTTGGACTGTTAAATTATAAACAAAAAGAAAGAATTTTTTTCTATCTATCAGTTATACATTTTGACTAAATGGTAAATGTTCCATCCAACTATAATATTTGTCAACACTCAACTTTATCTAGATAGTAATAAAAAATAATAAACAAATGAAATGGAATTAACTTGGAAAGTAATAAAAAATTATATATTAAAAATAGAAAAATATCTTTGTATAATAAGAAAAAATATGTTTCTACTTATTTTCTTATTTTTACAAAACACTAAAAATATTAAATATTATAATTTATTTACATTTAAAATTAAAAATATATAATAAAGTAATATTCACAATAAAAAATCTTCATTTTAATAAATATGCTTTATTTAAATGTATATTTTTTATTATTTTTTCTGTACTTTTCTCTCTCCCCATAATACTTACTCTCTCCATCGTGTCTACTTTCTCCTTATAATTTTTAACTTCCCACTCCATATTATCTACTTTTTCCATATATTTTTTTAAGGTTTAATAGGTTTTTTTGTCCTAATTTTATGTGAATTTTTGTAATGTATTCCCACGATTATTTTTTTTTCTCAATGAAGTCCCAATTCTGGTTAAAATAAATTAATGTGGTCCCTTTTGTTAGATTAGTATGAATGACGTTAAAAGAATGATGACGTGACATATGTCAGATACACAAAATACAATTTTTTCAACTATGTACAATTCAGATGATATATGCATGATCTGACTTTCTTTAAATGAGTCAATTTGTTCATCTATCAAACACTAGTTCAAGCTCTTACTCATTTGTAAACTTTATTATTTTTAAGCACTTGATAAAAAACTTGAGGGTGATGAATTTTTCCTTAACAAGTTATTTTAATTTGTTGTTCCAAAATATAATTTTTTTGTTCTATTAAAATTTTGTAGTATGTGTTGTCATTTTAATTTAAAATTTATTTCAACTTTAATTTATATTTTTAAAAATTATTTTTTACATAAACTTATTTTATAAAATTACAAACACTAATAAGTATAAAATAATCAACCATTATCTTATAAGAGGTACAAAATTAGTAACAGGATAGAATGCTTAACCCATTATAGGTTAAACATAATAAACACTAGATTTTCACTTTCTTTTATTATATTAGGTAAGTCAAATGTTTTTAAAAAATTTCATTCATTCTTCTTCACTAGCCAATATCTTTTACTTGATTTAAACAATCTTAATTTACTTTTTATTTTTCTTCATTTCTTTCATTTTATACTCCTTTACTTCTCACTCTCTAATTGAAACAAAATATTCTTCTTATTTTCATCTTGTAAAGTCATAACAAAAGTATGTTTTAATTTTTTTTATCCTTTTTGTATGTATATTATATTATCATGAAAACATTTCCATTCTTACAATTTGATGTATTACATTTTTTATTTATATTTATTGTTTATTTTACTTTTGTGTCAATCGTACTTTTTGAGACTCATAAATTAGTTAACACACTATACTTGTTCTTACAGTATGATGAATAAAATCTACAATGTTATAGAATAAGCTTGCTAACCAAAGAAAGTCTTCATTTTTAACCATGTACTGTTACTATGAATAGTGAAGCACACAATTAATGAAACTTAAGACTCCATTGGACAATATATAATAGGTGTTATAATAGAGAATTTCATTTGAGATATAATTTGAAAAGGAAATTAAATATTTTTTTTATAGAAATATTCAAGATCATGAGTACATGATTTGGATATAATACAACTCGAGAAACTATGTGTGATAAAAACAATTGATATCATTTGATACGGTTTAAGAAAGTATGATATCTCTAGATGAAACATAAATTGACAAAGTTTTCAAGATACATCAAATAATCGAAATGGGTTAATGGGTTAAGTGTTATGAAAAGATTCGAGAAAAAAATGTTTTACAAGTGAAAGACTTTGATGATCATATGCGTGGTAGTTTTCAAGAAGATGGTGGGGCACGTGGGGAGTAGTTGTGGTGGCATTCAAATGCTAAGTTGGAAATTGTTTTATTTGTCAAATCGTTGTAATTGCTCGTAGTATGAATATTACAAGTAGGGCATAAAAAATACTAGAAGGAAAGATTACACATTGTAATACAAATATCCTCGGTATCATGCCTCAGAGCAATGATAATAATAAACAAAACTACTAGTCTTACTTTGTGTTCCTTCAATATCTTTATTTCCGGCATTATGATTTTTAGGTTTTTCGTTTAATTTCCTTTAAATTACTTGTTTTCTTTAACTTTCATCTGTCTTGTTCTTATTGTACATTACAAAACCAAAACCTATATTAAATTGTTTTTTTTATTTCAAGTGATATTCATACAAATAAAAATAAAAATAATAATTATGTGTTAATATGGAAAATCATATTATTTATATGTGATATAATAAATACTTTCATAAAACAATCAATTTAGACTTGAAAACTTATGTGGTTGACCACTTATAAGAAAAATTCATTTTAAATCCAAAACAGTAAATGACATTTTAATAAATCAGAAAAACAAGAAAGTGTTGTCAACTCAGAAAAATAGAAAAGAGGGTTTTATGCACAGGAAGAATGGAGAAAAAAAAAACAGTGGTCTATTCATTTATTGAATGTAGTAGGTCGTGAATATTTATAACCACAGTTTTTCCTTGATTACTACATAAAAAGATATAAAAATTTTCACGTAATAAGAACTACCATTACTTTCTACCTAATCCCCTACTTTCTCATAAAATATCAATTACCACACATTTCAAAATAACTAGATAGATCAAAGTAGTAAATGAATAATGTGACATAAAGTATCAAGAAAAGTCTCAATTTCTAATACTCTTCCATGAGATTTTTCTCGAATAATCCAAACTTTGATCTTAACAATTCATATGTGTTTTTGGAAAGTGATTTGGTCATGAAGTGTGCAATTTGACTCTCTGAAGTGCAACGCGTCATGCTTATTTCCTTTGATTTTTTTCTTCTCTGATGACATGATATTTAACCATGACGTGTTTTGTTCTACCATGTAGGACATGATTCTTTACAATAGCAATGACTGATTTCTTATCAATCCATATGATAGTAGATTCATAATCATATAAAACCTTTTCATTAGTTGGCTTGTCAACAAGTTGTCATGTTCTGTTTTTGTCAATCATATTCATCTCCTCCTAAATAACACATCACCACCCATATATTTCAACAACTTCATCATATTCGTTAGGTTCTAGTGTAGTAATGTTGCACCTTTCATATTTCACCAAGAGTTTTAATGCCTCTAACTGGAAATTCAACATTATCATGATTTGCATCTTCTTCAATTTTTGAATATTATTCTTGGAGATTGTCTATTTTAAGTTGTTTTTTGCTTGAAACTTCTACTTTGTTTGAAAAAGCTTGTAAAACAATTTTTTTTTTAACTCAAACACAAATAAAACATCATAACTGTATTTAGCACTTAAAAAAATGTTTTCTACTTAAAATATTATATGTATATATATATATATATATATATATTTCTCCAAAAATTTAATTTCAAAAAAATATTTTTTATATTTATAATTATTAAAATATAGATTTAACCACAATTATTATGTAACTAGAGATAATTAGGGATAGTATGCAACCATTATTAGGCCAAAGTTTAACTATTCAATTGGCAAGTTCTCCATTCTTAACTTAATTAGTAGAGGAGCACTAGAAAAATTAAGTGTAAAGAAGTTGTTTAGATATTACTAACTTATATATTATACAAAATTATAACATCACGTATTTTAAGAATTATGATAATAAAATAAGTTTATTGATTTGAACTAATGTTATGTTATGGTAATAAAAAGGAATAGTCTTTATTTAGAAAAGTAATTAAATGAAATTTTTACTAGGCCAAGTCAATCGTCACATTTTGTATGATATTTGTGATGATTATTAGTCAACTTATTCTTTTAGGTACCCATAATTGTCAATTATTTTTCTTTTTTCTTTTCTAACAATTTTTTTTATATTTTTATGTAAAGTTATGTTCACTCTGCGTAGCTTTTCTCACCAAACAAAATTAATAAATTAATTTTTCTCTTTCTCTCGTTTTTTCCCTCAACTTTCAAATTTTTTTAACGGAAAATGAAAAATAATTTCTTGTACCTCTAGAGAATCAAGTATTAAAATATTTAGTAAAAAAACACTAAAATATCCCCACGTTATTTTTTAGAAAAACAATAAAATCACTTAAATCTAAAGTTAAAAAAACTGAATAATTTTGTAATACGTATTTAAAAGAAAATTTCGGTCATCCATATTAATTTTATTATCTTAAATAAAACTACTTTCAATTAAAGATATTGTATTTTATAGAATAAAGACACATATTGTTTCTCACCGTACTAATGATATGCATCAAAATAATATTTCTAATTTTAAGTGTATCAACTAATGATACAAAGATTGTTCAAATTTTTTGATGGTTTCGAATTTAAATTTTAAATATACAATTACATCTAAGTTTCAATATAAACCTAATGGTCTCAAAGATACAAATAAGCTATAAAAACAAAGACTATCTATTTCTTGGCTAAAAAAAAATTAAGGTTCCACTCACGAACTTCTCTACAAAAATTTTAAAAAATAAAAAAAATATCTTATATAAAAATTAAAAATTAAAAATTATATATAATGTATTATACAACTAAAATTATATAAAAATTAATTTTGTTGAATTGTGTGCTTGAATCTACTCTCAACACCTCCTTTGCGAGGAGGAAAACCAAAAACCATAAATGTAGCAACTGTGCCAAGATAAACCTTCATTTTCATTGAATAGAAGAAAGGTAAAATGGAATTTAAAATTTATAGGGGGTGTAGGAAGAACTTATGGAGGTGAAAAAAGCAATTGCATCTTCTTCTTTGAAAAGACAGTTAAATTATTCACGGAGGGCCCATTTGTTGTGTCTTTCCTTGTACACCACTCTTACTTAATTCAGTAACAATGAAACGAAACCAAACTCATAGTATATAGTCAAAATCAGTGAAAAATCTGTAGCAGCAACGATGGTCAATGCGGCAGTGGTATTCGCCATTTTGGTGGCGGCGATTTGGGTTGCGGAATCAGAGTACATAGAGTACAATACGACGCAGAGGATAGTCCCAGACAAAATAAACGTGCACTTGGTACCTCACTCTCACGACGATGTTGGCTGGCTCAAGACCGTCGATCAGTACTACGTTGGAGCCAACAACTCCATTCGGGTCTGTTTTTTTTTTTTTTTTTCGTTTAATTTATTATTATTATTTTTCGCTGCAAAGTTAGGAATTGTATTATGAACAAATGATTGAGGTCACTTGTGGTTGCAGGGTGCATGTGTGCAGAACGTGCTGGATTCTGTGATATCCTCGCTCTTGGAGGACAAGAATCGCAAGTTCATATATGTTGAGATGGTAATTGATCATATATGGTATTTCAGGTGCATTGCACTGCGTAACTTTTATTTTGGATAAACCTTTTTTATAAAGAATTTTAGGAGAGACAAATAAAATGATAAAACTGAATGACTTTTTTCGCATATGTTAAAATTAATTTATCTACAAGTTAAAAATAAATATCTGGAGAAGTTATATGTGAGAAATTCTACAAATTAATTCGTGTGTAAGCTGGTCCAAAGAGACTCATGTTTGGACAAATTTCTTTATGAGGAATTCTAGAAGATAAAAATAAGAAAATAAAAAAGAAATGAACATCTTCATTAGTTAAAATCAGCTTACCCATAGAAGTTAATTTTTTTTAAAGAAGTTAATTGAAGAAGTTTTTACAAATTAGCTTATGTATAAAGTAATTTTAATTTATTAAAAAATTCAGACTTTTTTTCTTTTCTAGAAGTTTTTATGAAAATGTTTATCTAACTAGAGTCTTAAAATTCATGTCTAAAGAGTTGTGACAAGTGATATGTGAGTCCCATTCCGAATTAGCTGTACAGATTGTGCTCCACGGAGTTGGTAATTCACATCCACATGCTCCTTTGATTGCCAAAATAAGAAGTTTCTTGAGATATAGCTGGAATATTTTATTTTCTCATGTTCTCAGTGAGAGGAATCGGATAGCCGATTCTTTAGCTAGGCACGGTGCTTTAGCGTCCATGGCATTTGTTGTCTATAGTTCTCCTCCTTCAGAATTACAGGATAGGTTATTAGCTTTCCTACGTTGTAATTAGTTCTTTCTTTCATGATGCATAAAAAAAGTATATGTCTATGAATATATCAACTATATTTTTGTGTTTGTTAAATGTAATTAAATAGTGGGCCTTGGCCCATCTCTTTGTTTTGAGACACTTATATATATACATGTTCCTATGTTGTAATTGACGCTCAAAAAGATTATTATCTGACTTCACCATATAATTGAACATGGTATCTAGAGCCTAAATTAGATGTGCCTTCTCGATGGATCCAATGTTCATTGGTGTAAATTTTTTTCTAGAAGTCGTGAAAATTAGATGTGCCTTCTCGGTGGATCAATGTTCATTGGGATCTCGTTCCTTTGTCTTCTAGAAGATCTGTCGTTGGTTGTAAGTGAAATTTTGCTGTAGAGTTGATCTTGATCGCACTATTGATTGGTTCAAAGCTTGCTTGGTAGACAAAGGATATACTCAGATATTCAGATTGGGCTATGGTGACACCTCTCTCCTATCACCAAGATGATTTCTGTCCGATTATTCCTTGCCATGGCTGCTCTTCATTGTTAGCCCTTATATTAGTTGGATGTAAAAAATGTCTTCCTTCATAGTGATTTGTTGGAGGAAATTTATATGGAAGTTTTGTTACTTAGACAGAGTCTTCCAAATTAGTATGTTCTCTCTGCAAATCTTTATATGGTCTCAACAAGTCTACAAAGGTATGGTTTGGTAGATTTAGGAAGTTGTCCAATAATTTGGTATGACTCAATCCGAGGTTGATGATTCGATGTTTTATCATCACACAACTGTTGGGTGTATCCACTTGATAGTGTATGTTGATGACATTAATCTTACAAATAGTGATCATCATGGAATTTTACAGACAACTTGTGTCTTCATTTTCGAACAAAAGACCTTGGTAAACTCAAATATTTTTAGGAGATTGAGGTAGCACAATCCAACAATAGAATTGTCATCTTTGAAAGGAAGAATGCATTGGATATTTTAGAAGAAATTAGACTAATTAATTCCGAGCTCATTGACTCACCCATGGATCCCAATACTAAACTTCTACCAAGTCAAGGGATGCAACTTTCTGATCCTGAGTGATATAGAAGAATAGTTGAAAAATTGAACTTCGTCACTATTACTTGTCCTAACATTTCTTTTGTAGTTAGTGTGGTAAGTCAGTTTCTTAATTTTCCATTTACAAAACATTGGAATGCAATTATTTACATTCTGAAGTATATTAAAGGTGCCCTTGGAAAATGTTTGTTATATGGTCACAATAATCACACTTGTGTTGTGGGTTATTTAGAGGTAGATTGGGTTGGATATCCTGTTGACTGGAGATCCACCTACAAATATTGTGTCTTTATTGTAGACAATTTGATTTCTTGGAAAAACAAAAAGTATACTGTAGTAGCAAGATACATGCAAAAGCAAAATATAAAGTTATGGCCTCTGCCACCTGTGAGCTTATTTGGCTCAAACAATTACTTAAAGAATTGAAATTTAGAGAGTTCACACAGATGACTCTCATCTATGGTAACCAAGCTGCCTTACATATTTCCCCAAATCCTGTATTTCAAGAGAGAACTAAATATATTGGAATAGGTTGTCACTAGACATCACCACTCAATTTGTTAACTTTAATGGTTAGTTGGCAAATATCTTCACTAACTATAATTGATTATATTTGTAACAAGCTTGATTCATATGATTTATGTATACTAGTTTGAGGGAGAGTGTTAAATGTAATTAAATATATGGGCCTTGGTTCATGTTTTTGTATCTCTTTGTTTTAAGACACTTACATATACATGTTCCTATGTTGTATTTGACACAGATATATTATTCTTTGACTCTTCACCATATATCTGAGAATGATTTGCATAATGATATAATTATATTTTTAACTAGTGACAATGTTAAAATTTATTAATATAAGTGATTAAAATATCAATTATACATGTAAAGACAAAAATACGATGGTATGAGAGAATCTTTTGGTTAGCTGCAAGTTTAATGTGTGAAATACATCAACCAAGGAAAACAGTGAGGAAATATTAAGAATGTCTTAACTGGGAGAGTGAGTTTTAAAGTTGTGCACAGGAATAAGTAACAGTACCTTTCTGTGCTTTTTGTGGTGTTTTATTTTTTTTAAATGATGGATATTAAAGGGTAAGAACTAAGTGATTAGTGGGTTTAATTGAGTTCTGGTTTTCTTTTTCTCTTTTCATGGGTAGGCTTTTTTCCAAAGATGGTGGAGACAGCAAAGTAAAGCAATGAAAATTAAAGTCAAGGAGCTTGTCAACTCGGGCCAGTTGGAATTCATGTAATGTGCCTATCTTATGTTAGTCACCCTTAAGCTAGTTAATAGTTGTTGCTTTTCAAATTCATGTCTAATTTAGGAGGGTGCTTTTGCCTATGCTTAAATCGCTGACTTTTGAATCTGATTAGTAATATCTTATTATCTTGTGCTATTTTTTGTTATGGTTCCTGATTTTGTTTTTGAAGAAATGGGGGTATGTGTATGCATGATGAGGCCACCCCGCATTACATTGATCTAATTGACCAGACCACGCTGGGGCATCAATTTATCAAAGAGGAATTTAGTAAGGTTCCAAGAGTTGGTTGGCAGATTGACCCATTTGGCCATTCTGCAGTTCAGGCTTACTTGCTTGGTGCTGAGGTGTGTTCATTATAACTGAATCATGTGGAAACTTATGTGTTCTAATTACCAATATTACATGCTTGATTTTACTTCTAGTCTCTTGAATATTGTACTATTATGTTTGAAATCATTCACACGCAATCATATTAAAGTTGTGACATGTCATTATGAATTTGCAAGTCCCATGTGGTTGTATCTTTGCTGCAGCTAGGATTCGATTCACTCTTTTTTGCTAGAATTGATTACCAAGACAGAGCCAAACGATTGAAGGAGAAGACTCTTGAGGTTATTTGGCAGGGTTGCAAGTCTCTTGGCTCTTCTTCACAAGTTAGTTGCTTAATGATTATTTTTCTACTTACAAGTTAGATTTCTTTTTCATCTTTCATATCAGTTCTTTGGAGAAATTATTTCTTATGGAAAAACTTCATTGCAGATATTTACTGGGATATTTCCCAGGCATTATGATCCTCCTGATGGTTTCACATTTGAGATAAATGATGTTTCCCCTCCTATTCAGGTAGTCTTCTTTTATTTATTTAAAATTTACTTGAAGAATATGTTTAATACTCTATTTGACTATTTGAAGGATGACATTCTACTATTTGACTATAATGTTCAAGAAAGGGTCAACGATTTTGTAGATGCTGCCTTAACTCAGGTGAGATTTGGCTGACAATTGAACTTCTTTGTTTTTTTATGCAAATCTCTATATTGATAACTCATAGGCTAAATGGAGGTTTAAAGCATGCATGTTAAATTCTACTTACCTTTCACATTGTAGGGCAAAAATATGTTTTGGTGGGAAAGATTTTTTAGAAATTTCTCGTACTTCTAAAATTGACAGGATCTTTTTGACGCCTAAAGTATGCATCTTATTGAAGGACTTGAAAATGGTTATCTTTATGACAAGAGAAAGATTTTGATTGAATTGATTCAATGTATATTAGTACAAGAGGATATATAGAGAACCTTACCCACTAGAGTAATGATTACAATGATTTCTAGTATCTTTGTAATAATTATAGCATCTCCTTGTAACTGAACAAAATATTTTCTCCTCACTCAACATTCTCCTTTTAAGCTGGTGAATGATTATCTATTATTCCTAGCTTGCATGAGAGATCATGAAATCATTTTGTTGGAAGACCATTTGTAGATAGATATGCTAACTAAAGCCCAAATGGGACGTAAGAAGTGATGGTAAGGTCATTATCCAATTTCTCTTTAATCAAGTGTTGGTCTATATCTACGTGCTTTGTCATATGATGTTGAACTAGATTATGAGCAATGCTAATAGATAATTTATTATCACAATAAAGAGTCATAGGTTCTTCCCATTTCACTTTACGATCACTCAAAATAATTTTCAAATGCAACAATTCACACACTCGTGCCATGGAATTTAACATCTGCACTGAACCTTGCAAATGCTTTTTAATTTTTACTTGTACAAGTTATCATGTTCCACTCAAGAACATGCAATATCTTGAGGTGGATCTCCTATCTGTAGTAGATCCTGTTTAATCAACATAAATATAAACCTTCATATTTAATTTTTCATTCCTCTTGAACAAATAGACTTATTTTTATATATTGAAGATTCTATTCACAACTTGTAAATACCACTCTTTTGGGTCATGCGTGAACTAACTGACTATACTTACAACATAAGCTATGTCAGATTTGGTGTATGAGTTTCTCCACTAGTCTCTAATATTGATCCTTATTCTCCATAGAACTACCTTCATCACTCCCAATTCTAGGTTTCTGTTCTATGGGAACTCCAATGGGCTTGCGAACAATCTTACTTGTTTCTTTGAGAAGATACTTGAAAGAATTAATTTGAATGAGAGAAGCTTTTATTCAATTGAGTTTTTTTTGAAACATTACATCAACCTTTATATATAGAGAACTCTAACCCTAAAGGAGTAATTACAAAGAGATCTCTAGAATCTTCTAACAACTTCTAACCATTTCTAATAGTACATTTAATCTTCTAACAGCTTCTAACAGCTTCTAACAACTTCTAACAACTTCTAACAACTTCTGACAACTTCTAACAGTACATTTAATATCTTACAATCAACACTCCCCCTCAAGTTGGTAAATGGATATCTATCATTCCCAGCTTGCATGTGAGATTATGAAATTGTTCAATGGGAACATTTTGTGAAGAGATATGCTAATTGAAGCCCAAATGGGACATAAGAAGCACTGATAAGGCCACTATCCAATTTTTCTTTGATAAAGTGCCGATCTATCTTGATATGCTTGGTCCTATCATGTTGAATTGGATTGTGAGCAATGCTAATAGCTTATTTGTTGTCACAATAAAGAGTCATAGACTCTTCACATGTCAATTTATGATCATTTAGAATAATTCTTAGCCATAGCAATTCACACACCCCATGTGCCATAGCCCCAAACTCAGCCTCTGTAGTAGACTTTGCAACAACATTTTGTTTCTTACTCTCCAAGACACCAAATTTCCACCAAAAAACATGCAATATCCTGAGGTGGATTTCCTATCTGTGACTGACCCTGCATAATCTGCATCAGTATAAACTTCCATTTTTAACTTTTCATTCATCTTGAACAATAATCCCTTTCCTGGACTTGTCTTCAAATATTGAAGGATTTTGTTCACTGCTTGTAAATGTCTTTCTCTTGGATCATGCATGAACCGACTTACCACACTCACAACATAGGCTATGTCAGGTTTGGTGTGGCTTAAATAAATGAGCTTACCTACAAGTCTTTGATATTGACCCTTATTCATAGTAGAACTGCATTCATCACATCCAATTTTATGATTTTGTTCTATTGGAACTCCAGTCTTGCAATCAATTTTACCAATTTCTTTGAGAAGATCAAGAATATACTTTCTTTCGGAGATAAAAATTCCTTTCTTTGAGTAAGCTACTTCTATCCCAAGGAAGTGCTTTATTTTTCCTAGATCCTTCATCTCAAACTGAGTAGCAAGCTTTTCTTTCTAGATTTGTTTTTCATGTTCATCATTTCCTGCAACAATCATATCATCAATATAGACTAAGAGTACAGTAAGTTTACCTTCTGGGGAATGCTTGATGAACAAGGTATGGTCACCTTGACTTTGTCGATACCTTGAGGTCATAACATTAGTGAGTCTACCAAACCAAGCACGGGGTGACTGCTTGAGTTCATGCAAGGCTTTCTTTAACCTGTATACTTTATTCCCTTCTCCAATAGACCTGAAACCTGGAGGAATTTCCATATAGACTTCTTCTAAATGTCCGTGCAAGAAAGCATTTTTCACATCAAATTGTTGCAATTCCCAACCAAATTAAGCTGCCAATGAGAGAATGATTCTAACAGTATTCATCTTTGCCACTGGAGCAAATGTCTCCTCATAATCAACTCCATAAGTCTGTGTATATCTTTTAGCGACTAACCTTGCTTTGTAACGATCTAATGTTCCATCAGATTTATATTTTACATTATAAACCCATCTGTATCCTACTGCCCTTTTATCTAGTGGTCTATCAATAATTTCCCATGTATGATTCTTTTCTAAAGCATTCATCTCATTCATGGCTTGAACCCAATTCTCATCTTTCAATGCTTCTTGAACTGATGTAGGGACTCTAATTGCATCAATGGCGGAGAGGAAACTCTGGTGATGCATAGAAAGGTGTTTAGTGGTCACAAAATGAGAAATAGGATACTTGGTACAAGACCGAGTTCCTTTTCTCAAAGCAATGGGTAGCTCATCAGGGTCACTATTATTCAAGTAGTTTTTCAAAGGATCAAGGGTATAAAAAACACTTACCCCAGGCTCAGACGATTGGAACTGTTCTTGGATCGGGTTAGGTTGCTTTTGTCTCCTCTGATATTGTATACGGAATAAACTCTCTGGACGACTGATTTCTGGAGCTGACCCAGACTCGGGAACAACATTGCCCTCATTAGGAGCTGCTTCAGAGACATCCATGTGAGATGAGTTAGGAGAAGTATCAGGAGTACCTAAAGTAGTATTAGTTTGAGACGGTTCCTGGATTAAAGGAACAAAAGATGACTCAAGAGATTCAAAAGACTCAGCTTTAATAGAACTCTCCCCCTGAAGCTGAGGACGCAAATAAAAGGATTGAGTTTCATCAAAAGTGACATCCATTGAGGTAAAAATCTTTCTACTTGGAGGATGATAACACTGATATCCCTTTTTATTTGAAGCATAACCAATGTATATGCATTTAATAGCTTTGGGATCTAACTTTCCATGGAATTGACTATGAATATGGACAAACACAACACATCCAAATACTCGACTATGAAGACTAGAGAGAAAAGGAACAGATGGAAAGAAGGAAGACATGGACTCAATGGGACCCATCTGAAACCCGGGAAGGTAATCGGTTGATAAGATAGGCAGCAGTAAGGATAGCTTCGCCCCAATAAGATTTAGGGACATACTTTTGGAAAAGAAGTGCCCGTGTCAACTCAAGAAGATGCCTATTTTTTCTTTAAGCAATGCCATTTTGTTGTGGTGTATCCACACATGTGAATTCATGAACAATACCATTTTCAGAAAGGAACTTAGACATGTCACGATTTACATATTTCCTCCTGTTATCAGAACGCAAACGTTTAACTAACTTTCCAAATTGTGTTTTTATCATATGGAAGAAGGACAAATAATGTAAAAACTACTGATTTATCTTTCATGAGAAAAATCCATGTGACACGGGTATAGTCATCAATAAAAGTGACAAACCATTTTGCCAGATATACTAGTGTTTGATGCAGGCCCCCAAACATCAGAGTGAACCAAATCAAAAGGATGAACACTCTTTGTATTACTAGGAGAATATGTGGCACAATTGTGCTTTGCAAGTTGACATACATCACATTTAAATGACTCAACAAACTCTTTGGAGAATAAAGAAGAAAGCATAGACTTTAGAACAAGAAAAGATGGATGTCCTAAATGACAGTGGAGAAGCCAAATTTGAGAGGACTCAAAAGTAGTGCAAGACTGGAGACAAGAGGTAGCCGTGTTATTACAGATACTACCCTTAGTTCCCAAGTTGTCAAGGTAATACAACCCTCCCTGTTCCTTAACAGTTCCAATAGTCCTCCCCGTGGCAAAATCCTGAAAAACACAATGAGTGGGAAAGAAGGTTACAGAACAGTTTAGATCATGGGTAAGTTTTTTAACAGAGATAAGGTTATATTACCTTGTCCAATTATTGGGATATGAGTTCCATTGACAACTGTAATGTGGTTACCAGGAAGAGAAACATATAATATCAAAAGAGAAATGAGGGTTCATATGGTCTGTTGCACCAGAGTCTAGGACCCAAGGATCCTTACATACAGTTTTAGAAACATTAAAAGAGGAATTGGAGTTCTTACCAGTCATGGTTAGAGAACAAGTACCAGAAGGTGGCTTACCAATAGACTCCATGAGAGATTTTAGTTGTTCAATTCAGCACGTAGTGCAGGCATTCCTTCTTCAATTGTAGAGGATGAAGGAGTCTTGTCACAATTTTCAGAATCTGAAGTTGCCTGATAAGCCTTTCTTGGGGACTTTCCTTTTAGTTCTACCAACCGATTGAGAGCTTTCTCTTTTCCATGTAGTTTGAAGCAAGTCTCCTTAGTATGGCCAAATTTCTTACAATGAGAGCACCAACGATCATCCTTGCCTTTGAAGCTGAGTTTTCATGTTTCTAGGCTGTGAAGTCCCAAGTTTAGAAGCCTTTCCAGAGAACATGGAAGCTCCTTCAGTGGTTGGCTCATTCATCATGACCATTCAACGAGTCTCCTCACCTCGAACAACGTAGAAGACTTCAGAAAGAGAAGGGAGTCGTTCCTTCCCAAGAATTTGTGCCCTAACAGGGTCATATTCAGGATTCAATCCTGATAAGAACTTAAATATTCGAGATCGTTCAACAAACTGAGAAAGTGTGGTAGCATCTCGGCTATTTTCAAGCTTTAAATTTTGATATTGATCCAACTCAATCCACAATCCCTTCAATATTCCATAGTATTTTGCTACAGAAAGAGTGCCCAGCTTGGTACCAAAAATCTTGCTTTCTAACTCATAGCATGTAGAAATGTCTTGTTGCATAGAATATAAGTATTTGCAAGGTCTTCCCAGATTTCACGGACACTAGTGTAAAACATATAATTTCTACTTATTGCTGTAGTCATAGATCCTCATAGCCATGTAATAATTCGTGAATCATCATTGTCCCAAATTTGAAAATTAGGGTTATCTTGAGATACGACCTCTCCTTCAATATGGTTGAGTCTACCTATACCTTTTAACGTGTGTCTGATAAATTGAGCCCATTGAAGATAATTTCGACCACTAAGGCGGCCGTCATCTGGTAAGTGAGGAAGATCGGCATTGCTTAACGGAGTTGCCATGTGGCGAAAAGTGAACGCAAGCTTGGTGACGACTCCAAAAAAAAAATGGCGCTTCGATGACTGCTCAGGTGATTGCTTCGACTGTGGTTTCGGTGACGGCTCTAGAGAGGGGTAGTGGTAGTAATAGAACTATAAATTGGATGCACTTCAGGCTATCCTAATAATCAAAGGAAGTGGGTGCACTTCAAGCAACCCCTAAGGAGAATCGTGTCTAAGACAATAAAGAAGAAATGCGGAAGCAGAACCCCCAAGATTGGGAGCTCTGATACCAACTTGAAAGAATTAATTTGAATGAGAGAAGATTTTATTCAATTGAGTTTTTTTGAAACATTACATCAACATCTATATATAGAGAACTCTAACCCTAAAGGAGTAATTACAAAGAGATCTCCAGAATCTTCTAACAACTTCTAACCACTTCTAGTAGTATATTTAAGCTTCTAACAACTTCTAACAACTTCTAACCACTTCTAAAAACTTCTAACAGTATATTTAATATCTTACTATTAACAAAGATCAAGAGCATACTTTCTTTTGGAGATAAAGAGGCTTTTCTTCGAGTAGACAACTTCTATTGCAAAGAAGTATTTTAATTTTTCTAGGTCCTTTATC
Organism: Lablab purpureus; assembly: GCA_030347555.1. Taxonomy (NCBI): domain Eukaryota; kingdom Viridiplantae; phylum Streptophyta; class Magnoliopsida; order Fabales; family Fabaceae; genus Lablab; species Lablab purpureus. Next base: position 16,513,381 of record CM059254.1, read on the forward strand.
TTGAATTAAGCAACTAGCTTTTCTTTCAAGATTTATTTCTCATGTTCGTTATCCCCTGCAACAATCATGTCATTCACATATACCAAGAGTAGAGTAAGTTTCCCTTCTAAGGATGTTCGATGAATAGGGTATGGTCACCTTGACTCTATTGATACCCCTAGGAGATCATAGCCCAAGGAAGTTTATCAAACTAAGCATGGGGTGCCTGCTTGAGTTCATACAAGACTTTTTTCAAACTACACACTTTATTCCCTTTTTCAGTCGACCAAACCTAGAGGAATCTCTACGTAGACTTCTTCCTCTAGATCACTTGGAAGTCTGAAATATCTCAGCTAAAGGAATACTCGTGTAGTCATTTTTAGACCAAGGATCTTGGCAGTCTCAAATATTTCTTGTGATAATGAAGTAACCCAGTCAAAAGAAGGTGTTGTAATCTTTCGAAGAAAATATGCTCTAAATATCCTAAAAGAGACAAATATGATTGATTGTAGACCTATGGATATTCCTATGAACTCAAATCAGAAATTTATGGTAGAATAAGGTGAAACTTTCTTTGACCTGAAAAGATATAGAAGACTGATTAGGAGACTTGTTTATCTTACTGTTACTAGACCTGATCTATCTTTTGTAGTTAGTATTGTTAGTCAGTTCATGCAAGCTCCTTTCATTGATCATTGGAATGCAATTATCCGTCTCGTAAGATACCTCAAAAAGGCTCTAGGAAAAGGTTTGCTATATGAAGATAAAGGAAATATCAAAATCTCTAGATATTGTGATGCTGATTGGACAAGATTTCCTATGAAAAATACACCCTGCTTCAGGATATTGTGTTTTCCTTGGAGGAACTATTATCTCTTGGAAAAGCATGAAATAAATTGTAGTTGTCTGATCAATTGCTGAAGTTGAATATAAGACAATGACATCTCTCACTTGTGAACTTGTGTGGATAAAACAGTTCGTTCAAGAATTAAAACTTGAAAAATAGAGAGTTTGATTACAAATCATATCAATTACATCCTCAACTCTTCTATTTGCAATAATCACACTGTTTAAAAGGAAATAAAAATCAACTGAAATAAATGTATAGATTATATGGACATTTTTTTTTAATAATTATAGAGATATTATGATAAGGGTTCATTTTAATATTTAGCATTTAAAGTGTTTGATAGAAAGACAAAGAGAAGAAAGCACAAGGAAGATTTCCACTGGATATGAAGATAATCCCAAAGGTTATCTAAGTGTAAAGGTTCACTTCACAAGAGCTCAAGGATGAAGGGAAGACAAGAAATTAAACAGGATAGCAACAAACAAGTAATAGGCTTGAATATAGGTGTTGGAAAATTAAATGACAAGAATGTAAAGAACATGGAAAGTAATGAAAGAAGAGATGATAGAAAGGGGAAGGGAAATGATGTGCACTCATGCCACTTGGGGGATGGACCAACCCAAGATAAGTGGCGATTGCCGCCACTTAAGCCAAAACTCAAGATAAGACACAAGAAGGGGAAGAACACTCCCAAGAACACACACAAGCTCAAAGCCAATGCTCTCTAACTTTTACTCAAAATTTTAACTCCTTTACAAGTGGTGGGGAGACCTCCTTATATAGGCAAGGGTTGGGGACTTAGAAAGAATTACATTAGAAAAGATGCTAGGCATATTCCACTCTTGGTGGGCAAGATATAAAATTCTAGAAGTTAAGTCTAAGCTTGGCCTCTAAAACCGCACAAGCACCTTCTAGAAGGTCGAATGTTGACCTTCTCCTCTCCCTTGGACGTCCCAACTCATGGGCCTTGAGCCCATGTGCTTCCTTTGTCCCAACAAGGCTCCACTTGTAGAAAAAATGGTGTTCCAAACGCAATCCTACAAAAACAGCAAAGAAACATAAGTCTAGGAAATTCCAGGACTAAAGAAAGAGGGCGAGGAGGAAGTGTCTCTTCTCATCATGTTTCTTGTGATCCTCCTAGAACACTCCTCTCCTTTATTGGTGGTCAAGGGCTCATCATATTAAGATATTCTTATTCCAATAATCCCCTATTTACATCACTAAACTTTTGAGATTCAACAAATGAAGATGTATTGTGATAACCAAATTGCTCTCCTCGTAGCTTCCAATCTATTGTTCCATGAGAGGACTAAGAACATAAAAATTGACTGTCATTGTATTCAGGAAAAGTTGTTGTCCAAAGAAATTTGTATTGAGATTTTTGAGTCCAGTAATCAACTTCCAGATGCATTAACAAAATCCTTGAGAGGACCTCCAATTGAATTGTTTGTCCAAGCTTGGTACATGCAGTTTTCATGCTTCAACTTGAGGGGGAGTATTAGATGTATTAAATAGGCAGTTGTACCTATGAGTTGTATCTATCTTCATACCTAGTTTCTAGAATATGTCCTTTAGTTTCCCTCTACTTATTGTTTTTGTATACTACCATTATAAATATGAGAAGATAAGAGAGGTGAATTAAGCTCTCTAAAATATGTTGTCTCCTTTCATTAATCTCAAGTATTAGATGCTCAAGAAAGCAAATTTGTGGCCTTTAGTTAAAGTTTTATACATTTTTGCAAGGTATCTTTTTTAGAGAACCTATAACGCTACAAACATTGAAAAGCCTAACAATGCAATATATTTATGAGTAAATTTTTTATTTTTATTCATATATTTTAGTTGGTTTTATGTTTTCAAATGGAGTATTTGTATATCATGGAATTTACAGGCTAAATTTTCTACCTGTTTCTAGGCTAATGTGACCAAAACAAATCACATTATGTGGACAATGGGGACAGACTTCCGCTATCAATATGCTAATTCATGGTTTAGGCAGATGGATAAGTTTATTCACTATGTTAATCAGGTACTCTAGCTTGTAATTGTGTCTAAAATCTTTCTTTGAAGTCATTGTTTCATATAATTAATGAGACTTATTGGTTTAGCTCCTTGGAATTAAAACTTGTACTTGCACATCGTGTCACACTCTCTCAGGATGGACGTGTCAATGCATTATATTCAACACCATCTATATACACTGATGCAAAATATGCAGCTAATGAATATTGGCCTCTTAAAGTTGGTGATTTCTTCCCGTGAGTTTATCATACTTATGTTCTAGATCTATCTTTGAAATTAGAGGTAAGGAGGTAGAAGGGAAGGGGAGGGAAGTCACAACCTTCTCTTTGGAAGTTTTGTAATGAAGGAAAAGAAATTTAAATAACTTATTTTAAACTAAATAAGGGATATAAATGAAGTCTCATTCTTTAAACTTTAACTCCCAAAGAAGCGGAAGAAAGTAACCTTCTTTCAATAAATAGGTAGTAGATATGATAAAGATCATGAGCTTTCTTCTAATAGCTTAAGCTATAGAATTTTTTTGAATTATTTGACAATCAACATGACTAAATTTATAATTCATGCAACATTCAATGCAGTGGAATCTAGTGCTAATTGTAAGGTCCACAATGTACCACTTGGTTTTCGGGGCACTCCATACTCACCTCTTGTTATCAAATCAATTTTATACCCTTTTTTGGCCTCCAAAACCAGGTACCTTACTTTATATTCTTTCCAAAACAAGCCCTCTACTCTGTTCTGCCCCAATTTTGTGGTTGCAATGTTTTACCATGACCTTACTTCAGTAAGAGATAAGTTTGCTACTAAATCTCTCAACTGTCTTCTCCTAGATACTCTGGTTGGTAGAGATGCTACCATTGCTATTTTTCTCAATACTTGTCCCTTTTAAGGTCAGCATCTTCATCACCTGTTCCTTCTTCCTTTCCAATACTTGTATATAGTTATAATCTGTACACACACCACAATGGAATCTGATGCTAATTTTGTGGGCCAATTTTGTAGGAATTAATGACCTAATTAACTGATGACCTAAATCCTAAACCCTAAGAATTGGTATTCAATAACAACTAATCAGTCTTATATATGTGATAAGATCTATTTAATATGTGCAGCTTAAATTTAACACTAACATGAGCTTTGATGAGAGTTGGTTCTTGACAAATAGGAAGGTTACCACCTTCATTTATTCCCTTCCCATCTCTTCCTTCACTTCAAAGCTTATGCACAGTATAGACATCCAATTTTGAATTCTAGACACCACATTTTAGGTACGCAGATCACCCAAATGCATATTGGACTGGATATTTTACAAGTAGGCCAGGTTTGAAGGGCTATGTGAGACTGATGAGTGCTTACTATCAGGTAAAATCTTGATCTCTTTTAATTATGAGTAATTTGTTCAGTACTTGTAAGCTCAAAGCTCATTTTTTCTTGTTTTGGTTACCTTTATTGCTTTTCTTTTATTGACATTTAGGCAGCAAGGCAGTTGGAATATTTTAAAGGGAGGAATGAAACAGGACCAAATACTGATGCATTAGCTGATGCTCTAGCAATTGCGCAGCACCATGATGCAGTTAGTGGCACTGAAAGGCAGCATGTTGCTTCTGATTATGCATTGCGACTCTCATTGGGATATGAAGAGGTGCATTTGATAATTTTCTGTTAGTATTGATATCAGAAACATAAACTTATACATACAACTTTCTAATTTTCAGGCAGAAAGGTTGGTTGCATCTGCACTTGCTTCCTTGGTAAATCAAAGATTAAATTCACATGGGGTGAACCTAGTGACAGACTTCCAGCAGGCAATGCACTACAGCCATAGCATAAGTTTCTTTAATTTTTTATGGAAGAATCAATTATAAATTACCTACGATTTGGTTTATTAGGATTTGACAGTCAATTAAAATTCAAACATGAATAATTTATGTTAGATGTATTTTACTATATTGGCCTATGCCCATCTCTATGTTTTACTTTGTTGTACTTGAGACACCCGAGGATTCCATCATATTACTCTATCATGTATCTCTACATGGTATCTAGAGCTTGGTCAAATCCGTTCTCTCCCAATGGATCCATTGTCCATCGGTGCCAATTTTTTTGCCAAAAATTGTGTTTCATTTTGATCTCTGGCATCTCCTCTTCATTGGGCATCGTTTTCCCGTTATTTTCCACCATTTCCCCCATTGTTGCTGCCAATATATGTTGACTGTCCCAACACAGAGTTGCCTTGTTCAGGTGACCACTATGCCCCCAAAAGTCACGACTGTCAAAGCTGCCACATGCTCTTATGTGTGCCTAAAAGCAAATGCACTTTTCTCTTCATTCATCATCAACAACCTTGGCAGCACGTTTGACCACCGTTCGTCATCGACTGCCCAAAGTTGGATCATATTATAGGGTCTTTGATAGTGCCCACATTGAACTATGTTTGGTTCACCCTCTTGCGTGTCATGTAAGTTATTCCCTAACAAACTTTCTTTTGTCCCCTTGGAGATTCCTTTGCATTGGTATCTAAGTGTGATGACCAAAACCACTCTCGCAATCTAGACAAAGTTCGTCCCAAGTGTAATAATTGTCACAAACTTGGTCACACAATTGACTAGTGTTATGTCTTGCATAACTGCCCTCCTTGGTCAACCCTCCTCATTAAGTTGTTTTTGCTACCAAGTTTGCCCCTCCCATTCTTTTGGATTCTGGTCCTGTGCATATACTCCTCAACAAAATGAGGTGGCATAATGTAAGAATAGATAACTTAGACAGACTGTGAAGAAGCTGTTGTATCTTGACAAGGCTAGGATGACCTGGTTGAGCATGAACGAGAGACAGAGAATTCGTTACCAAACCAACATGAGCATATGTTTGTAGATGGTAGAGATCATAAGACTCACATCCGCTGCCAATCGTCTGTTCGGAACTCTGGTTCTGTAAACAAACAGAATTTGGTAAAAGAGATAATACAATCAAGGGATCGGGTGAAACGACTAAGGGATAATAAATTAAAAGGAGACTCAGGGACATAAAGGACATTATCAATAGACAAAGAAGGAAGAAGTTGAACAGTACCAATACCATGGGATGGGGCCCTAGAGCCATTAGTCATGGTGATAGATGATGGTAAGTAACTGAGAGTAGATAATTAAGAAAAAATAGATTTATTACCTGTAATGTGATCAGTGACACCTGAGTCTATAACCCAAGGACCAGGAGAGTTAAGTGAGTAAGGCCAACAAATGAGATACCTGTATGTGCAACAGAAGTAATAGAACTAGAGTCCTGACGTTCCTCATACCATTTGATAAAGTCATTGAAGATGGCAGGCTGGTCGAATTTGTCAGATGGTGCAGGACCTAAACCAAAGAGTTGCGTGGAGGCAGCTTGGGCAACCGCAACAGATTTAGGAGGACGACCGTGTAAAACATAACACCTATCAATATTATGACTGTATTTGTGGCAATGATCACACTTGTATCTTCCTTTGCCTGACTTCTGAGGGCGATAACGATCTTCTTGCTGAGAAACTGGTGCAGAAGAGTCCTCCGAGTTACATGAAGAAGGAATGTTTGTGGTTGACTTATTCGGTACACGCAATAAAGTTGAGCAAGTGGAAGTCAAAGCAGGCACAATTGGAGATCCCAAAATCTGATAAGGGACATGTGAATAATCATCAGGGAGTCCATGTAATTCTAACAACATGAAGAATTTTGATCGTTGTTCTTCAGAAGGAGTAGAGGCTGGGGTAATAACTCATTGAAATCATGGAAAGTAGCATGAATTTTGTCCAAATATTTAGCCATTGTACCACAAGACGGGTTTGACCAACAATTCTTAAAATATTTTGACAAACACCATAAGGACGTTGAATGTCATTTGTATATTACAATTTAGCTAGATTCCAAAATTCTGAACACGACTCATAAGCCTGTAATATTTGTTTCAAAGATGAATCAATAATTGACTTGAGTAGGATGCATAATTGAGCATCAATTTTCAACCATTTAGAACGCTCACTCTTGGCAATATTGGTGACTGTTTTAATGAGATGGTCATTATAACCTTGTCTTTTAAGCCAAAGTTTAATATCGGATGCCCAAGTTTTATTTCCATCTAATTTGTCAATGGATAGGTGCATATTAATATAATTTGTATAGATGGATGAAGCAGGTACGACAGAAGAAGCCATGGTAGAGATAAACAATGTGCTAAGAGAGAGAAAACACACGTAAATAGAGTGAAAAATGCAAACAAATTTCGATCAAGATTTCAATCACAGATCCACAACTGGGATGACGTGGCGATGCAGATGGCATAAATCGTTGCAGAAATAGTGACTGACGTGCCGGCACACATAGTGGTTTCCCGCGGCTGGGACTATTCACGCATAACTCATGGTGGTGCGTGTGGGCTCTGATCGATGCGATTCAAGTGAAGTGGAGGTCGCACAGTTAGGATGAAGGTAGTGGTGGTGGCGCTGGTTGGAACAGAGGAGTCTGCAACGACGTTGAGGCGAACAAACACTGTTTTATGACTGGAACAAGAGTGTGCTTCGACGGTGGAGACGTGATTGCCTAAACCGAGAGAGCAGGCCTTGGATAAAAATCGGAGGTGGTTGCAATGGGCCGTGAGTAGTGCCTGAACAATAATTCCAGAAATTGAAAAAGGACAATTTTCGGGAAAAAAATTTAACACCGGTGATCAGTGGGTTCACCAAGGAGGCAAGGATTAACCTTAGCTCCAGATACCATGTAAAACTGGGTTAAAACTGTGTATAAGATTAATCTCCCTTGTGTAAAATAACATATAGGGTAAGATATATATAATAAGGAAGAATATGGACTAATCCCATTACAGGATTATTACTGTAAAATTAGGTTAAAACTAAGTATAGGATTAATCTCCCTTTTATAAAATAACACATAAGGTAAGGTATATATAATAAGGAAGAATATGGACAAAGCCCATTACAAGATTTTTACAAATGATATAATAATATCTAATAATATCTAGCACTTCCCCCAAGCTAGTGCATATAAATCGTATCTACAAAGTTTGTTACAAATATAATCAATTCTAGGTTCCTGTAAAGGCTTAGTAAGAATATCTGCTATTTGATCATTTGAGTTAACAAATTCAGTCTTGATGTCTCTAGATATAATCTTTTTTCGAATAAAATGACAATCAGTCTCAATGTGTTTGGTCCTTCCATGAAAGACATGAATAGAGCTAATATGAAGAGTAGTTTGATTGTCATATATAAGTGTCATTTAAGTGACATCTCCAAATTGCAATTCTGTAAGTAATTGTTTAAGTGAAATAAGTTCACAAGTAGTTAAGGCCATAACTCTATGTACTGCTTTTGCATTAGATCTTGCTAGAACACTTTGTTTCTTGCTTTACCACAAGATTAAGTTACCTCCAATAGAGACACAATATCTGGAAGTGAATATTTTATCAGACGGAGATCCTACCCAATCTGCGTCTGAATAACATACAACTTTGGTATGGTTATTGTGATCATATAATAATCCTTTTCCAGGAGATCCTTTAATGTACTTTAATATATGAATGATTCCATTCTAATTATCTGCACATGGGAAATTAAGAAATTGACTCACCACACTGACTGCAAAGGAAATGTTAGAATGAGTCACAGTAAGATAGTTCAACTTTCCAACTAATCGTTTGTACTTCTCTGGATCTGATAGAGGTTCCCCCTGACTTGGTAGGAGTTTGACATTGGGAGCCATGGGTATGTCAACAAACTTTGAGTTCGTTAGCCCCGTTTCCTCCAAAGAATCCAATGCATACTTCCTTTGAGATATAATAATGCCATTGCTGGATTGTGCTACCTCAATCCCCAAGAAATACTTGAGTTTGCCAAGATCTTTAGCTTGAAACTGGCGACAAAGATGTTGTTTCATCTGTGAGATGCTATGATGATCACTGCCTGTTAGAACAATGTCATCCATGTATACTACTAGATAGATGCATTCAACACTCGAGTGACGAAAAAAGATTGAATGATTTGCCTCACTGCAAGTCATACCAAATTGTTGAACAACATTGCTAAATTTTCCAAACCATGCCCTAGGATACTGTTTGAGGCCATAAAGAGATTTACGGAGACGACATACCATTCCAGAAGACTCCCCTTGAGCAACAAAATCCGGAGGTTGCTCCGTATAAATTTCTTCCTGCAAATCATCATTAAGAAAAACATTCTTGACATCCAATTGATAAAAAGGCCAACATTGAAGAGCAACCATGACTATGAATAAGCGAATAGATGCCATTTTTGCAATTGGAGAAAACATGTCACCATAATCCAACCCAAAATTTTGTGTATAACCTTTGGGCACTAAGTGAGCTTTAAGACGATCAATAGTACCATAAGAACCAACTTTTATAGCAAATATCTTCCTGCAACCAATAACAGATTTCCCAGAAGGTAAAGGGACGAGGTCCCAAGTTGTACTATTTTGAAGAGCACTCATTTCATCAAGCATAGCCTGACACCAACCTGGATGAGCTAAGACATCACCTACAAATTTAGGTATTGAGATAGAGGAAATAGACGGAAGACATGTATAAAGTGATGGAGACAGTTTGTGATAACTTAAAAGCAGTATATTAAGGAGAAGGATTACAAGTGGAACATATACCTTTACGAAGAGCAATAGGAGGTCAAATTCAGCTAACGAGGCCAGAGGGGATGGAATAGATGGCCGTGGAAGAGAGTCATCATGAAGATGGTTGGTAATCTGTCGACAACGATATACCTAAATAGGTGGTGGAGGTGGAGGATCTGAAGGAACACTAGACTAACAAAAGAATCACAGACAACTGGAATAGTGACTTGGTCCGATGGGGAGACAGAGGGTACAAGATTGGTCTTAAAGTTGAGAGAGGACTTAGTGAAAGTGACATCTGCTGAAATGTAATACCGATTAAAAGATGGAGAGAAACATTTATACCCTTTTTGTGATCTAGTAAAACTTAATAACACATTTGTGAGACTTAGCAGATAGTTTCATAATTATTTCCATCTAATTTGTCAATGGATAGGTGCACATTAACATAATTTGTATAGATGGATGAAGGCACGACAGGTGCAGTAGGAGAAGCCATGGAAAGGATTAACCAGGCTTTGATACCATATTAAGAAGTGGACTTTAAGCCTAACTGAACCCCACAAAATCGGCTTGTAAAGTGAGGTTTGTACCCATTTATATACATTAATTTGACCTCATCTCTAATCGATGTGGGATCTCTAACACACCCCTCGCATCGAGAACTAGACATCTCAAGTGTTGGACTATGTATTTATGGGTGGTCTGATAGTGACCCCATAGTGGGTGGACCGATAGGCCCAACAACCTTGTTAGGATGAACTTATATGGTTGTGTCAGCGGTGTCGGTGAGGCGAATGAACACTGTTGCGATGAATGGAGCATGAGCGTGCTGCGGTGGTGGAGACAATCTGTTCGCCTGAATGGAGAGAATAAGCCTTGGACGAAAAACAGAGGTGGCTGCAGCAAGCAGCAGTGGGTGGTGAACAATAATTCCAGTAATTGAAAGAGTACAATTTTCCGAAAATTTTTTAACATCGATGATTAATGGGTTCACCAAGGAGGCAAGGATATAACTCTAAATACCATGTAAAACTAGGTTAGAACTAAGTATAGGATTAATCCCCCTTGTGTAAAATAACACATAGGGTAAGGTATATATAATAAGGAAGAATATGGACTAAGTCCATTATAGGATTATTACAAATGATATAATATCTAATAATATCTAACAATTACGAATATTATAATACCTAATAATATCTAACAGATCTCAATGCTAAACCTCTACCAAGGCAGGTGGAATTAGTTACAAATGTTAAGAGGTATAGGAGACTAGTTGAGAGATTGAACTACCTCACGGACGCTCGTCCTAACATCTCCTTTGCAGTCAGTGTGGTGAGTCAGTTTCTTAATTCTTCATTTGTAGGAAATTGGAATGCAATCATTCTCATTCTAAAGTATGTTAAAGGAGCCCTAAGCGAGGTTTTGTTATATGGACACAATAATCATACTCGAGTTTTAGGATACTCAAATGTAGATTGGGCAAGCTCTTCCATTGTGACAAGATCTATTACAAAAGTATAGTACTATGGCTTCTTCCTCTTGTGAGCTTATTTGACTCAAACATTTAATTAAAGAACTGAGATTCGGAGAGGTTACAAAAATGACTCTTGTGTGATCACCAAGTTGCCCTTCAATTGCCTTAAATCTAGTATTCCACAAGAAGACCAAACATATTGAGATAGATTGTCACTTCAATTGTGAAAAGATTTTATCTTGAGACATTAATGGTAGATGTCTTCACCATAGCACTACAAGGTTCTATAATTAATTATATTTGCAACAAACTTGGTGATATGATTCATATGCACCAATTTGAGATCGAGTCTTACAAGAATTTTACTATATGGGCCTAGGCCTATCTAAATGTAATGCAATCTACGTGATATATATATATATATATATATATATATATATATATATATATATATATATATATATATATATAATAGGCTTAAATATGTTTTCAGTCCTCCAAATTAGGGGTACTAGTTTTTTTGGTCCTTCTATTAAAATTTTTCATTTTTTAGTCATTTTTTTGGCAAACAACGGACTACACAACATTTGTCACATGGATTTAATTGAATAACATGATTTTTGGAATTTTTATTAAAGATTTAAATGTTTTTAGTCCTTTGATTTTGTGTTATGTTATTTTTAGTTTATGGGATTGGACGACGTTAATCACATTGATGATGTTGCAAATGGGGGTTCACCGAACATTTGTCTCGTGAATTTCATTATGTGACATGGTTTTTTAAAGTTTACTAAATTTTTATTAACTCCCATGTTATTTATGAGGAAATATTTTGGTCATCCTACACCAATGGGTTTGCTTGGGTGACCAACAAATGTCCACCAATGTTGACTTTCGTCTTTGACGAGTTGTGGTGCTGGTCTTCTACCTGATCTCCCTCTCCATCAAGGTCTTTGCTGAAAAGTGGCAACTTGTTCATACCAGACTAGAGGAGCTCCACTTGACACTTGACTCTCTAGTGACATTCCGACAATAACAGCAACACTGTGATTCTAATAAAGAGATTTTGATTGGTGGTTGGGTTATTGTGTCTTTGACTAACATATTTGAATTTGAGGGAGGTGGGAAAGGTTGTTGTTGCGGGGTATTTGCATAGGTCGATTGAGAATTCCAATAATGATGGCATAAAAATAGCATTTTGCAAAATCGAAGGAATAATGAGATGAAAGCTTTTAATTTGAGGACCAAAAGAAATAATGCCCCCATTTTGTTGGACTAAAGACATGTTTAAGCCTTTAATAAACTTCTGAAAAACCATGTCATTCAATTAAATTGATGTGGAAAATGCTAAGTAGATCATTGTTTGCCATATCATTAATGTCATCTAACCCTAGAGACTAAAATTAGCATTTCTCAAAATTGAAGGACTAATAAAGGAAATTTTTTAATTGGAGGATCAAAATAAACACTTCTCCCAATTTGGAGGACTAAAACATATTTAAGCTTACATAATATGTTCGTTTGTTGTGCTTGAGACACAAGGATTCCATCATATGACTCTCATCATTTATCACTTTATGCCGAGCTTATTTCAGTAACATAAAATCATCCTTGAACTACCCCTGAGAATGAATAACTCCTTTAATCAGTTGTATTTTAGTTTATTTGTTATAACTGTCATTATAACTAACTTGGTCAGATAGATGAGCTTCTGTAGTATATATATAGTTGCTGCAAGACCATAAGCTCATTACTTGTTCAAACTCAGATAATCGATACAAATGTTTCTTTTCTCTATAATTTTCTCTGTTTTTCTCCTAATTTGGTATCTGACCTCTTTTTCTCTCTAGTTTTCTCCTAATACTTGTATAAAATCAGATGGTCAATCCAAACTTATACATATAGTGTTACACATTTTACTATATTAACCTTTCTTAGCTGATAAGCATTCCTATTTGTCGTCTTTTTTTGTCCTTAATAAGTGATATAAATGAACAAGAAAGGAATTATTTATCCTACTGAAAATGCTATTGGCTGAGTGTTTATGTCGCTTTTAATTGTTTTGATTTCTGATATACGCTACAGACTATTATAAATCTGTGACTTTATTTTTTATGAACTTAGGCTTCCTAAATCTTTTCAGTTTAAGAACATTTGATATTATACTAAATTATGTGAATCTGTTTTCAGTGTCCTCTTCTTAATATAAGTTACTGTCCTCCATCAGAAACTACATTGGTTAATGGAAAGAGCTTGGTAAGGATAATATTGATTTTTTCCATCACTATAATTACATATGAATTTTTCTTATTAAAATGTTTCTCTCAACTTTTTATTCCTTTTTAGGTGATTGTTGTTTATAACCCTCTTGCTTGGAAGAGGGAAGATGTAATTCGAATTCCTGTAAGTTCTTTTACTGGTAATTTGTGTATTTTATTTCTTGTAGGACTTCAAACACCTCAAAATCAGTGGTTGCTGCCATGTTCCATTTGCTTGGCTATCATTGGGTCATTTTCTTGTAGTCTTGAAAAATATATATTAATTCACTCATTCTTGCAAATTTTATTTTTCTGAGCTATTTGTTTGCCTCTTGAAGGACCACAAAGTTTATTTATTGTGTGCATTAGAAGGCTTAAAGATGATGAAAAAGATGTAATTTTATTTTTATTTCCCTCCCCTCGGATCTTTAATTTTATCCATTAATGCACCCTTGGACCTATAAGCATGCTGAAAGAAACAGCTTGTGCATACACATCACATATGGTACTCGAACAAATTTCTTTGATTCAATTGTTAGTGATTATCATTCTGATTATTTATAAATTTTAACCACTAAAACACTTCATACCCTAATTTATGCTTTGTGTGACTGACTCCAGAACATATTTTTGCCAGGTTTCCACTGTACATGTTTTTGTTCAGGATTTGGATGGGAAGAAAATTGAGTCTCAGCTTCTGCCTCTGTCTAATGCTACTTTGACCATGAGAAAACATTATGTCAGAGCATATAGAGGAATAGCTCCTGGGACTGACATACTCAAGTATTGGCTTGCATTTCCAGTGTCTGTACCTCCCCTTGGTTTCAGCATCTATATAGTAACAAGCTCTGATCAGTCAGGTTAGTGATATATCATATTGCTTTGTTCTTAACTTTGTTTATTTGTCTGCAATCTGTTGTCTGTATCAGTATAGTAAGACTGAGAGATAACTCTAATGAACTGAAACTTTATGACTCTTTGAAATGACAAAGATCATAGTTCAACTCTCTCAAAGATGTCAAGTCCAGAAGGAAGTACTAATAAAAGCATAGAAGTTGGACAAGGGAATCTAATGCTACTTTATTCAGCAGATGAAGGAAAACTGACTCACTATGTTAACAGTAGAACCCAGGCATGTTTTCAATGAGTTTATTAGTTTTTCTACTTGTAGTCTTCTCAATATGCTTCAAGATCAGATGTTATCTGATAAGGATGCCATTATTTTCAGAGTTCAATTTGCCTAAGGCATGAAGTTAGAAATGCTGAAGTTTCTTATTTTGTTTTTATTGAAGGTTACGGCATCAGTTGAACAATCATACTGTTATTATTCTGGAAACGATGGGACTGATAAGGATCTCCAGGTAGTTACTTATATTCGAATCTTCTTCGAATCTTCTAAATATTTGGATATCATTTGTCTTAATTTTGTTCTGTATTGTTAGTGGGAAGAATTTTTATTGATATAGTTGTCTTTTCTATTCTGCACTGTGCAATGTTATATATTTGGTAGTCCTAGCCAGATGATGTAATTTCTGTTAGACATATTTTGGTATAGTATTTTGTTTGGTAAATGTGGAGAGCACAAAAAACAGCCCACAAGTGACATTATTTCACCTAACAGCATCTTAATCGACCATTTGCTCCAAAACTGGCAATAATACCAAAGAAAGGTCCCAAAAATGACTGGGCTTTCTACAGACCAGCAAGATGCTCCTCTCTGTTGCCAAAAGGAGAGTTGTTTTGCTCTAGATCATCAGCAACTACATTTGATTGTTGCCACACTCGTGGTTTTCAGATCTGGTTGATTTCTTTATTAGGATTTGGTGACCATACGCGTTTTCTGATCCCACCAGTGGCCGTTTGCTGGCTGGTAGGATTCTTTTTGGAAAGTGGTTCCTCTAGATGATTGGTGGCTTCCCTCATAAACTCATGATGCCATGTAGTGAAACGAGAGAAGAGAATTATTCTCTAATGGGATGATTTGTCTAGCATGATCTACCTATTTCAATAAAATACCGTGTTCAGAGTGTAGTACATGCAGTACAAAGTACACTGGAGCCGTGCCTATACGCTCTCAATAACCTACCAATTGAAAACAATAAAATAGTGAGTGTTTGTTTTCCGTTCTTGATGCAGGGTATATAGTGCATTTGTCAATCAGAGGATTGACTTAATGCTCTAGATTGTACAAGTTTTCTCATTTTCTTTTGTTTTTTTCCTGCTTTTTTTTATTATGTCTTCTAATTATAACTATGATAAGATCACCTTCTTACTTTAATCTATAATATTCTTAATGAAACTGATTAAAATATTTGTTTTGATTGCAAACTACGTTTTTGTTAAGGCTTCAGGGGCATATGTCTTCCGTCCAAATGGCTCGTTTCCCATTAAATCAGATCATCAGGTTATGGACTTTTCCTTTAGAACATTCAATGGTCGATAATTTTAATTTATGGCCAATCCAGACAAAAATTAAGTTTATTTCGTATGGTTTCTCTTCAGGTATCTTTTACTGTTCTGCGTGGTCCAATATTGGATGAAGTGCATCAACAGCTCAATCCATGGGTATCCCAGGTAAATTATGGTTAGAATAGCTATTATATGTACTATTTTCCCTACAGGCATTCACACATCACTCCCAATGCCTGAAACATCCCCTGCGCCCTCAAATTTCAGTAAAATTAGTAGTTATATATGTTTTGATTATATATTTCCTTGCAAATGGAAGTCTAATTTTGTTTTCTGCATATACAGATTACGAGGATATTCAAGGCAAAAGAACATGCTGAAATTGAGTTCACAGTAGGTTACTTTTCATGTTATCTACTGGAACAGCAAATGATTGTTTCATTTCAATTATAATGCTCAGAAACATTTGAGATGTTGCATCTTAAATTTATATATACATATGTAGGTTGGGCCTATACCAGTGGATGATGGCATTGGGAAAGAAATTATTACTCAATTTAAAACTACAATGAAGACCAACAAGACATTCTACACCGATTCTAATGGACGTGACTTCATTAAGAGGGTGAGTTAAATTTGTTTTCTGTCCACCTATTAGTATTATTATAAATTATGCATATAAGTGATTATTAGATTGTAGCATTAACTCTGTTGGCCTTTGTATTATGATAAACATTCAAATTTTGGAATTAAGACTTTCGACATATTTGCAAGAGGAAGATATGATATAATTAATAGGAAAACCTTGATTTTGACCCATCTTAATAATGGGGATCTCACACATAGGATCCGTGATGGGTGGATGAAATGTGAAGAAACTTCGTTTAGGTTTAACTCTAATGGCATTGTTGCCTGTCATGCGTTCATTGTCCTGTTCTAGTTCTGAAATAGGAAATCATCTTATTTTACATTGATTTGCTGCAAACTTTTTATAAAATTAGATTATTTGATATTTTTTTGAGAGTCGAGTCTGTCTTAAGGGTTGCATCATTTTCTCTTCATCAAAATTAGAGGTTTCAGCTTAAGAATGTAAAATTCTTTGCTGTGCTCTTTCTTCTCCTCTCTCTGATGATTTTGGCTGGAAAGGAACGCTAGAATTAGCAAGAAAGCATTCTAGACAACATCATGGACAGGGTTGTTTTTTCTAAACTTGTTTATAGTGTTCTCATGATTTTTCTTTATTAGATATGCAGAGAGATTGGGAAGCCCTGTTACATGATTCAATCTCTAGTTTTCTGTGTTTCTTTTGTATTATTCTTGAGAGGATGGCTTATTCTGTAGCTTTGTTCCCTTTTTTCTTCAATGTATTTTCTTTCTCAATTGATAAAAATTGTTTTGCAGATTCTAGATTTCAGGACAGATTGGGATCTACAAGTGAACCAACCCATAGCTGGAAACTATTACCCAGTATGTTTCATTTAATTGAAGACACTATCCATCTTCGATTTTCAGTTTATATTAAGTTCCTGTACTGTGGTACATTCTTATGAATGAATTTTTTTACTATCTGCTATAAGTTGTTTTTTCCCTAGCAAAGGAATTTTTTTCTCTTGTTTTCTTTTCTTTTCACATTTTTATTTAAATTTCAATCTGTGTTTGGAGAAACACAACTTGTGTATTATGAATTGAAAGAATATACATTGACTCACTGACTTTGTTTAAAGAGATCTGCGTTTATAACAGAGTTCAGTTACAATAACTATCCAACTAAAACAGTTACACTAACTAAAGTAAAGAACAAACTACAGTCAATACTAACTAACTAGGAGTTTACACTCAACCCCCCTGGAGTCTTAGAACCTTAGGAAGCTCAGTCCATTGAGTTTAGCATGACGAAAAGAAAATCTAGTAGAGGATAAAAATTTTGTTAGAAGATCTTCCCACTGATCTTGGCCTGGAATATGTTGAACCACTAACTGCTTGTTACATCTTTCTCTCTATTATGAGCCAAATTGATAGCACTATGATTTTCACATAACACCAGAAGAATAGATGAGGAACAGAGTTAAAAGAGTTGTATCCAAAGAATGTGTTCTGTGGTGGCTGCAAGACTTCTGTACTTTGCTTCACTACTAGACCTTGAAAATACTGTTTGTTTGTTTTTACAACCTTCAATACCTAGAGAAAATAGTCCAGATTGCCAGGCTGTAGAGAAGTGGTCTTCAGCTAAGTGACGATTTTCTGTATTAAGGTAGGAAAGTTGTCAGTTATGATTGTATCATCAACATAGACTAGTACATAAACTGTAGTTGAATTGCAGCAATACACAAGCAATTAGGGATGACATTTGCTGTAAAAAAACTAAACTGTGGTAGAATAGATTTCAACCTTTCAAACCAAGCTTCAGGAAGATTGTTAGAGTCCATATAGAGCTTTATTCAGTTACCACACCAAGGATTTATCAGCACTAGCAAAAGCTTGAGTTTGAGAAATATAGACTTCCTCTTGAAGAAGACCATTGAGTAAAGCATTGTTTCCATCTAGCTGAAGTAGAGGCCAGTTGTATGTGAGAGAAAGAGTAATGATTCAAACTGTGACAGACTTAATAACTGGAGAAATTGTTTCATGAAAATCAAACCGGAATGGTTGATTGAATCCATTTGCAACCAATATAGCTTTGTATCGATTTATAAAGCCATATGCATTCTTCTTTATTCTAAATACCCATTTACAGCTAATGGGAACTCTATTGGATGGTAATGGAACAAAAGTCCACGTATTATTTCTTTGAAGATCTGAGAATTCATTAGTTATAGCAGCAAACCACTTAGGATCCTGAAGATTTTTTTTATACTCTTTGGCTCAGCACGAGCAAGAAGAATGGTTGAATTTTGGTTTAGAAAGTACCATTTTTAGATCTGGTCACCGAAGAATGAGTGTTGGAAGGTTTCATCTCAAAACCAGAAGGACCCAAAACAGCAGTAGGACAAGTGTACAAGTGTTTTAAGATGAAATTGACTCTAAGGTAGATGATTCAATTGAAGGAGACAAAGTTGACTGACTAAGAGACTAAGTAGAGGAATTGGACACAGTGACTTGTGAAGTTGTAGAAGTAGAGGGAATATCAGTGGTTACAAGGAGCATAAATGTAGTTATGGACGGGGAATGTAAAGATGAAGTGGAAGCAGCTGGAAAAAGATGTGGATATTTATTAGATTATAGTTTTATTCCTTGTAGTTTTCTTAATAATTCTGTTTTTATTTTCAGTTTTAAATTGCTAAGTTGCTCATCTAATTGCTATTAGTTAGTTTGTTAGATGTTCAAATAACTAATTTTATAGTAATATTGTCAAGTTTTATCTCAAACTCAATTGGCATTTAATGATGTTGTTTGACAAATATATAAGCCACTCCTCAAGAATTAAGGTAGACGATGTAAGGCTTTCCAATATCCCCTTTGTTGATGCCGCTGGAACAAGTAAGGTTATTAACATAAGTGATATATTGAGTTATAGGCTCTGATGTCAAATGTTATCTTTAAACCAATTGCCATTAAGTTTTCCAAGAGATATAAATAGCACCCAAACAATTGGGGTAGGGTATTTGGGACTTCCCAACATTGCTCTTCCATAGATGTCTGCGGAACAAGCTAACTTACTAGAATAGGTATTACCTAGATGAACTATAGGTGCTGACACTATGTTAAATTTCTACTCAGAACAAATAGGCATTAAACAAAATGGCCCAGCAGATATATAAGTCGCACTGCACTAAAAGAATTGAGGTAGGTGATGTGAGACTTCTTATGAACGCCTAATCAAGGATTACGAGCAATGGATCGTTACCAACAATTTTCACCAAACAATTAAAACAATTGAAAATGAAAAAGAAGATTAGAAGATGAAGCTACAATCATGAATGATTGATAAGTCGAGGAAAATTTGTTACATCGAATTAACAATTCAAGGATAAAAATCTAAAATTCTCCACAAGAACCTAAAGTGAATTTTTCTCACAAAACACACGCTTCACACATGGCTCCAACTTTCTATTTAAAAAGGAGTGTAAAACTTATTAAAAAAGTCAACAAAAGACTATTAATATTATGGAGCTAAGACAACTAGGCTCATCCAATAAGCTTCTATTTAATCCATTTTTTTTTAAATCATAGGAAAGAATGTGATGGCAGCACTATGTTGGTTGGTTGTTCATCTAACCAATTGCTATTAGTTAGTCTATTAGTTATTCAAATAACTAATTTTTTGGTAATATTGTCAAGTTTTATCTTAAAACCCATTGACATTTAATGAAATCCAACAAATATATAAGCCACACCCCAAGTATTGAGGTAGATGATGTCAGGCTTGCTAATATCCTCCTCTGTAGATGCTTGCTAGAACAAGCGAGGTTATCAAAATAAGTGATATGCCAAGATAAGTTATATGCTCTGATATTATGTCAAATTTCATTTTAAAATCAATTGACACTAAGTGATGTTGCCCAAGAGATATGTTGATTCAGAAGAAAATATAGTTAGTAAGCTACAATAGGATATTAAGTGCATTGTTAGAAGCTGTTAGGAAAATTCTAGATATCCCTTTGTAATCATTACTTTAGGGTTAGAGTTTCTTGATTCAGAAGAAAATATAGTTAATAAGCTACAATAGGATATTAAGTGTGTTGTTAGTTGTTAGAAGATTCTAAAGCTCTCTTTGTAATACTTTAGGGTTAGAGTTCTCTATATAGAGAGTGGCTACTTACTGTTTCAAATCAATTCAATTGAATAAAATCTTCTCTCATTTAGATTAATCCTTTTCAAGTGAGTTCTTATATAGAGGTTGATGAATTGTTTCAAATTAATCAATTTGAATAAAATCTTCTCTCTTTCAGATTAATCCTTTTCAAGTGAAGTTGAAAATAATACTAACTAAAATATGGAATAGGAGTTTTACACTCATACATTGATCTTTGTTCTCTGTTTCACTTGTAACACATGTTTTTTTATTTCTTATGCTTGTTGATTTATTTGAAATAATATTTCTGCATTGTAGTCCATCTGCTTTATTCTTCAAATGGATATTAATAAATATTATGGCTTTTCACTATTCTTTCAGGTTAATTTAGGAATATATATTCAAGATAGTAGTGTGGAGTTCTCAGTGTTGGTGGACCGCTCAGTTGGAGGTTCCAGCTTGGAAGATGGACAAATGGAGCTGATGCTCCATAGGTTGGTTATATTTGCGAAGTTCAAATTCATTTTGCTTGTTACTAATAATGAAATAATGAATAATGATTGACATTTACTTGTTTTGTGATTTGGTTTTATATTTTGTAAGGAGGTTACTTCATGATGATGCAAGAGGTGTAGGTGAGGTACTCAATGAAACAGTTTGCATTGCCGATAAGTGTGAGGGTTTAACGGTTAAGTATATCTTTCCAAAAATCCTTCTACAATTGCTTGCGTAATGATTTCTGGTTATGTGTACATTTGTCAGGATATTTTTCTGATGCTCTGATAAGGTCTCATTTTATTGGCTTTTGTTGGAGATGTGAATGTCGTCATGCGAAGTGCACAAGTGATACATACCATTTTCTTGTGTATGGAGCCTGGTTTGCATGCAATGTACATTAAAGATATTATAAAATTTGCTGTTATTGAGAGAAAAATGGATGGAAGAGATTCTGAAAACTGGTTGTGTGGAAAATATACAACAGATTCCATCTTATGTAGACTGATGGCGATAAATACAAATAATTATAGGATATTTTCTCCTATATACATGATATGATATACCCATAAATCATATTATAATAAATCTGACTTTAACAGAAATTCCTCTAATAAGGAAATAAATAAAATATAAAAGAAAAATAAATCCTAAGAGATTATCTAAGATACTCTAAAATATTTTAAGACAATATTTGAAGATATTTCTTAGAATTCTAACAATATTCTCTAAATATTTGGCATCATGTAGTTTCTAATGCAGCTTGCTGTTGTACACATTCGAGCTCGGGATCAATGGCTGACCTCTTAAGAAAGCCTCTTTCCAACATGATTCCAGTTTATTCGATACAAACTCAAGGTGGCTGAGTTTTCTCCATCTCAGCCACCTTGAGTGTTTGTGAGCAGGACTCAATGTTCTATTCAGGTCAGCCTATGGCTGCTATGTCTCAAGCAGTAGCTTAGAAGTATAAGTCAGTTACAAGATTAGCCTAACAGCAGTTCAATGACAGCTGTACCTAGCCTGAGCAGTTAGTTCTTCTATAACCACTTCCAGTGGATATGTAAACACTATCAGTGTACTCTCTAGTTAATTAGATGAATTCACTTTTTTTATCATATCTCGTAACAATCACATAACTCCTAATAATAAATGCCATAAATCCATCAATTGATCCTTCTTAATCCAATTTGGATCTTGGTTCCCATCAATGCCACCTGTTGAAATATTAGCCTTGTCTCAAAGGACTTCTCAATAGCAATATTTCTCCTTCATTCAGGGCTTCATTAAAACTTTCCAATTTTTTTCCTCAGGCAGCCTATTTAATTGTAAAGAGAGGAGTTAAGATTTCTCAATATAATCCTCTGTAGAACCTGATGCGGACCTTGTAAGGGAGATGCCTTGCTGATTTCAATTGCTGGAAAGTAAGATTCTAATAGGGAAATTAAATTGGGTTGGATGGCAGAGATAAAATTGCTGAAACTTTAGGAATTAGAAAAGGAATTGAATTGTGGTGTTGGTTAGAAATTTAGGGGAAATGTAGGCTGTAGGTTGGATGAATTTTGGCTATGGTTTTGGGGTGGTTTATTCTCTGGAAAAACAAGAGAATTAGGATAGAGATGAGTTTGGTTTTGGTTTAGGGTTTTGAAGGTGGTTGAGTTTTAAAAATTGGATTTTCAAGAGAAAATGGATTAGGACAAGAAAAGATGGTATGTGTAGGATAAGTGCCAGGAGGATGGAAGATAAACCTTAGGATGCCACAACGGTGTTGGTTTTCCCTTGATATGTCTCAATGAAGGGTTCAACGAAGAACCAAGGAGAAATAATTGTCTCAAAATGCAAAAATGCCAGAATCTGTCACCTTCTTGTTTCTCAAAATCCAAAATACATACAAGTTGGGGCAGCTACATTGTGCATGTTTAATTCCCCTTGGATAGCTTAAAAGGCTTCATAAAAGTCCACTAAAAGTTTCCTAATTGCTCCTCCATTTAACACTTCCTTAAAACCTCATATGTGGAGTTTTAATTTCCACTAAGAGAACATGAAAAGACCTTGAGATGACTCTAGCAAATTTTTGTCAGATAGTAAGTGCACATCAGCCCACTTCACAAATAAAACACAAAAATGCTCAAAAAAAATCACGGGAAAAATTGCCAAAAACCCATTATCACAAAATTTAAGCAAAATAAAATGTAAATTAATTAGAAATTTCTTCTTGTCTTCAAGGTCATGGTTCTTCAATTAGGCTTAGACAATTCTTTAAGTTTGGCTCCAAGACCTTAAAGTTAGAAGCATTGTCAAGTAGGGTTGCCATCTTTTGTTGTAGGGCCTCCTTAGCATTCCTAGCTCGGGCTTTCCAATTCCTTCGAATGCTGTGTCCTGGATTGTGTCCTCATCAGAACCTAACAGTTTCAAGGTTGCTAATTCCTGATATGGTTTCTCAAACCTTCTTCCTCTCAAACCTTCAAGTTAGAAGCATTTTCAAGTAGGGTTGTCATCTTTTGTTGTAGGGCCTCCTTAGCATTCCTAGCTCGGGCTTTCCAATTCCTTTGAGTGCTGTGTCCTGGATTGTGTTCTCATCAGAACCCAACAGTTTCAAGGTTGCTAATTCCTGATATGGGTTCTCAAACCTTCTTCCTCCAAACCTTTTTAAATTTCCCTCAAGTGAGATCATCTTCGATTTCTCTCCAAAGATTCAATGGATGGTTAAATCCATACTTAATTTAGCCAATTTTATCTTCATTTCTGAAGCATTTTGCACTTCAAAAGTATAATTCCTCCTCGGTGATCCAGTAGTTCAGAAGGTGAGAAAGATGGAAAAGCACAGCACCCGCAGATAAGGATAAGTGCATTATTAATTCACCTAAGTTGAGTATCAAACTCTCAAAACACTTAATCTTACATAAAATAAAGTAATTTCATATATCTTAAGTGTGAAAAATACAAGAGAAGAGTCTTTTATTTACAGAATTAGAAGGTTTGTTCAAGAAGCTAAGTAAAGGTGAGAAAGAGAAGTCAAACAACTAATCCTAGGGAGTGCACATGGGCATGGCTGAGATTATTGATGCATGAATGAGAGGGATTGCAACTCCTTTTGGTTCTGTAATCATGAGGTAGTTAGGTTCATGAACTAGCTATAACTACAAAGTAGTTGGAATTATTTTGTGACATTTACCTACTTTGTTCTAGAATATGCTTGAAGCTTCTAATATTCATACATTGTCTATTTTATGCTCTCCAATCCCTTTCTTTAGCTTCTTTATTCTTGCTCTTGTTCCTCTCTCCGGAAATTTCCATCTCTTGTTCTTCCTTTGTCTTCAAATGTTTGACGCTCTTTGGTGGTCCGCGTCTCTAATCCAATCAAATTTTGGCTCCCATCATATCACCAACTTACAGTTTACTAATAGTACAAGTTTATATGATATTTACAGATTCAAGGAAAACTTTACCTTAGAATAGACCATAAAGGTGAAGGTGCCAAGTGGCGTCGCACAGTTGGGCAGGAGTTATATTCGCCACTGTTGTTGGCCTTCACAGAACAGGTAAAATGAAGGGAGACCCCGTAAAGTTGGTAGCTTAATCATTTGAATAACTGTCTTCCACTTGTCATGCAGGATGGGGATAATTGGTTACATTTCGCTGCATCAACATTTTCAGGCACAGATTCTTCCTACAGTTTACCCAACAACATTGCTCTTTTAACCCTCCAGGTGTGCAAGGAAGATTGCAGACATTTAGAGACAAAATAGAAGGAGTTTAAGATTCCTTCTAACATTTTACATTATCTTTATCTCTGATGTGTATCTATTGTTTTTATGAACTTCTGCAGGAATTTAAAGATGGAAAAGTACTCGTAAGATTGGCTCACCTTTATGAGGTAGTAATTTTTTTTACTTATGTACAGATAATAATCTTTGCTTCTCTCTTAAAGATTTATACTGCCCCTTACAAAATGATCTTCTGAGGATTGCTTGATTGCAATCGTATATTATTAATCATGACTGGAATTATTTTCTGACATGTAACCTATGCTATAAATGCAAACATGCATACATTTCTATCATGGTAATATGTCAGTATTAGAAATCAATAACAGTTTGTCAATGCTACTATAGACTAAGTTTAACCACGCAAAGATATTAATAATCTAGGTATGAATGATTTATGATATTTGTCATGCATCAAGTGGAATCTTTACGATGTACAACAACATTTCCATTATTTTTATTAGCCATCAAGTATCAAATATTTTGTTCTGTACTCAGACATCAAATAACCTATATTCATGGATTGTTGTTTGGTGCCTATTTACATATAAAGATTGGAGAGGACAGTAATTACTCAGTTATGGCAAGTGTGGAATTGAAAAAGTTGTTTCCTAACAAGAAGGTAAGAGTGATGACTAACTACTCCAGGTTATTTTTTCACACATCATGTATTCATGTATAGGTTTCCTTTTAACAACTCAAACTTTTCAGATAAATAAAGTGACAGAGATGAGTTTGTCTGCTAATCAAGAAAGAGCTGAAATGGAAAAGAGGAAATTAGATTGGAAGGTAGAAGGTTCCACTGAAGAACCTAAGGTGGTAAGGGGAGGACCTGTTGATCCCACAAGCTTGGTGGTTGAACTTGCTCCAATGGAGATCCGGACATTCTTCATTGACTTTAATCCCCTCCGAACAGTTTCTGAAGCAGAAAATCATATGGCAAATTATCAAAGCATCCAATAAAGTAGCAGCCAGCTATGCATTGTGTCTGGTTGCAATCTGATGTTCCATTGAAATGTATGTTTTCCTGTAAATATAAATAAAAGTATGCGTGGTTTGGGTCTCGGTGACTATTAAAACGAGTTTTTTAAACTAAAACTGATAAGTCTTATTGCTATTATGAAATCAAATTACTATTATGGAAAGCTTGGATGATAAGGTGTAAGTCACATTCAATCCATGGCTTAGTTCATCCCTTAGATAGCAATTTCCATGGCAAGGATAATCCCCTCATCTTTAGAGAGAGCAATTTCCATGGCAAGAATAATCCCCGTAGCTTTAGCGTATAAGACACAATGGATACCAATAAAAGAGAAGCAACCAATGACAGAAGCTTTTTACTTTTTGTATTTTCCTCCTACACTCTCATCATTTAAAAGTGGTCATTTTGCCTTTTCTTTTTATAACCAATTCAACCTCCAAAACCTCCATTGGTACCCCTACTAGTGATTTTTTGTTTTGGACATTGGATTACACATTCTGCATTGTTGACTAACGTTAAAACAAATAGTTTCAGATTAAATAATCTAGAAGTATTTTTTCAATTATGTAATTAGAAAAGACTTTTAAATTGCACCCTATAAAACATAGAAATCCTTAAAATATGAGGAGATAAATATGTTGTGTATATGTCTGTCTCAATCTAGTCTCTAAAACATCTATTAATAAAATTAAATTAGTGTGTTCACTTAATAATTAAAATTAGTCCACTTATTCACTAGTAACGATACTAATAATTTTCTAAAACAAAATGCATGCAGGCTCACAACTATGAAACATTTTGCAGCCTTTAGATGTGTGAACTAGTCTTTTCTCCCAAAACAAAAGTTGTAGAGCTATCTCTTATCTTTCAACGATTAGAGTTTGAAGTTCCAAATATGACTGCGTAAGATAAACTGTTAAAATGGGGCAAAAATATGAAACAAATTAAAACCCATAAAATTTACTGAAACAAATCATAATCAATATATCAATATATGATACTATTGAAGATCAAATAAAATCAAAACAACGCATAGAAAGATATATTATAAATGTTCTATTAAATATCCCATTGTAGTCTTATTATTTTCTTAGTACGAATGGATTGCTTTTATACTAAAATTGATGCTCTATTTATGAAATTTGAATATATTTTAACACAACCTTTCAATTTAAGGTAGATTTAATGATTTAGATTATAATTCTTCAGAAACTCCATTTAGCTTATAGCACATTATAAATATTTTGTATTATGACATTTTTTTGTTTTTATTTAATATTGTGTTGATTTTAAAGGATACAATTTATCAGATGAAAATAAATTCAACATAATTTAGTATTTTAATTGAATTAATAATTAAATTATTATATATATGCTATTATTTTTTTATTTTTAATTTAGCTAAATTATTAATAATATAATATTTTCAATATAAAATGAAAAAATTCAATAATATCATAGAATTAATATTTTAAAAATATTAAACATATAATTTTAAAATACTAAATATAAACATAAAAGAGTATAACTTTTTTTACCATTATAAAAGCATATATGATATTAAGCATATATATCCTATCAGACAAAATCAAACTGGAGCACAGCCATTCAATTGACCAAGTAGAAAAGAGAAGAAGGATATACTAATTTAGATGGACTCTCTTATTTTTTTATTTAAACTTTCAATTTTCTTTCAAATTATATTTTGGAAATTGCATAGAACTAAACACAGAAGTCACCTACCTTTTTTTATTACTATCCTCTTATGTTTTGCAGCTTTGCTTTGAGATATATTATCTGTTTTTTATTTAATTTTAAATTATATATTATATTATAATTAATTTATATTTTTCTTTATTTTATTTAGTTTAATATTTTTTTAATCACTTTTTAAACTTTAATGTTTATTTTATAGAAATTGAGCATAAGTAAATTTTACTGTCATTTTTTATCTAATTTTCTAATGAATACAAAAATAAATAAATAATTGTTGAAGATTTCATATTTTCCTTTTTTTTTGTATTTAAGTTCATTTTTAAGAAGAAAAAACGTCGCAGTTTTTTCAGGACAGTAAATTCAAAATAGGTATAATATAGAAAACTAAAATTACCAATGGGAGTCTGTCAGACAACCCTGCAACCATCTCAGTCACTCTTGTCACTGAGAACGATCATCTGCAGCTGGAAGATTATACTCCAGGGAGAAGACCATCTAAGCCACTAATCACGCTCTGATCACAGGATCAATGATTCATCCACCAGACAACGGTTCCTATCTCCTTAGTATTTAAGGATACAGAGGTACAAACCTATAGAACAGATCCTGTTCAAGTAAGGTCGTATCCTGGACTACTTTGCTGATCCTTATAAACTTATTTAATTTTTGTAAATTTTTCGATGTGGGACAACTGTTAGCTGTTTACCGCTACCTTAGTTACATGATTGTCATGGTGAGCGGCAGATGTCCAACATTGCTTGGGTGCAGTGATGTGAGTATACCATCATGTAAACGAACGATGTCATGGAGAACTTCTCTTGAAACTACATGCCATCATGTCTCTGAATATTAAAATTAACTTAGAAACATTTCTAATGATTCATGCTAGTAATTGTCTTGGATATTTTTTCACTGTTCAATTTTACATCCTGTTTTTCTGAAAATTATCTCAATTTATAGTTCTTGGATAGCCACCATGTTGTGCTTCTGCAAAAGACAGTTCTTGAATCAGAAGATGTCGAAACTTTTATTATTGCAGGTGTAGGCCTAAAACACTCGTACACTCGTTTTAGGCTTAAAAAAAATTAAATTTTTTTTTAATATTAATATATTTCTATTAAATTAATAATAAAATTATATTTAAAAATAAGATGTAATTAAAATATTATGATTATTTATTAATTTTAGTACTAAAAATAATATTTAATGAATTAAACATTTTTCTCAATAAATCATAATTTTTTTTAAAAAAAATATTTGTTAGTTAATACTAATAGCTAAAAAAGATCCAGAACTTTTTTATCTTTATCATCTTATCAACTAGTTTCTATCTTCTTTTTTCTCTATGTGATTTTTCATTTCCAACTCTAATTCTAGAGAAGCTCTAACTTCTCTCTTCTAAATTTGCAATCTTCAATCATCTTTTTTAAAATCAAAGTCCACAACTATGATCTAGAGAGGGAGAAGAGTATTTCTATCAAATGAACTTCAGTTTCAGGTAAGTTTTGTCTCTTTCCATATTCTCTTTTTTTCTATTCCTCTGTTCTTGAGGGTTAAGCTTACATGTTTGAATTGAATTTATTTATGAGAATATTATTTGATGTGATGATAATATATATATATGTGTAGTGTGTTAAGAACTGTGATTTATTTTATATTAAATGATTTATAAATGGTAGAAATTTTATATTATCATGTTACAGTGATTTAGAAATGAGATTAATAAAAAATAAAACAATAGACAAACATGTTCAAGAACAAATAAAAAGAGATAGAAAAGTGTTGTTAAGAATTATTGCAGTTGTTAAAACTCTTGACAAAAATAACTTTACCTTTAGTAAAAATAATGAAAAGATCTATCAAGAAACTAATAAATATATAGCTTATAGAATTTGCCTCAACTGAAATGAGTTTTTTAAAATTAAAGATAATAAAAACTTATTTAAGATTAAGAATATTTCAACAAAGATTAAATGAATTAACTTTATTATCTATTGAAAAAGAAATGTTAAATGAAATTAATTACGATAATTTAATAAATACTTTGTATAGTAAAAAGCTCGAAAAATAAATTTTAAATAAAGTTATGATATATTTTAGTATAATTTTTTTTTAATAAATAAAAAAGTCTCATTTTTTAAATTTGTTTTAAGCTTCCTAAAATCTTGAATCCTTATGCTTCTAGAATAAGGGATTTACTTCTAAAATGTAAAAGGTCTTAACTGCTGCATAGAAAACTGATATCTGAATTATTCTCAGTCTCTCTGAGGCATGTGTTGATGTATTTGTGAAACTGCTTAGATGTTGCCATTTATTGTCTGCATTCATCTTTTCATTATCAGATTGATTTGCCACCTTGGTTGTATATTCAGAGGCAAATATCCTTTTGGGGATTACATTTCTTATTCCAACTTTACCTTCACAAAGAATGAAATAAAACATCTGTGGAGACAAAATGGTGGTGAAAGCAAATATGGGAGGCAACTGGTTATGTGGTCTGATGTGATTTTGAAAAGCCAGCTTAAGCAAATTTCTCTGTAGCAATTGGAAGGAATGGAAGCAACCTATCATATGATAAAGTGACATGGTTTTTCTACTTATCAGTGTTTCTACCATCATATAATGACTATGATATTCCTTCTCAACTTATGTAAGACAATAGATATAAATTTTTTCATCATAATTATCTTAAACTCATATAAGAAAGTAGAATTGGTGTAATTTCAATAAAATTTCAATCATTAAAAATAACATATTTTGAATCAATTATCAAAATCTTGTTAACATCTTGAATTAAAAAGTGAAGTTATGTGTTTAACAAATTATGAAATTGAAAATTTTGAACTTTTATTGTGTGGATGAGTCTTAACTCTAATATTTTGTTTACTATTTATTCTCTTAGTGAGGTTCTATCATTTGAAGATACCCTGATGACAAATTTTCTATGTCCGGTTTTCCTTTTGATCCCGTGGGAGAGTAAAAGATAAAAAGTTCATCTTTGATTCATTTTACATTAAACAAATAATTTAGAAGGTATTTTTGAATGGTATAATTCTAAAGTTTTTTTTTATACAAAAATTATTTTTGAATTAAAAGAAAGTTTTTCTTTTATGCAAAAAATAATTTTTTATTACAAAATTCAAATATTTCTTTTATACAAAAGATGGTTTTTGAAATATATAAATAATAGTGTTTTTAAATTATATAATTTAGAAGTCTTTTTTTATAATCTAGAAGTCTTTTTTTTCTTAAAAAAAAAAACTTTTGAATTGTGCAATCCACTTCTAGATTTGGAAGTATCTCCGAGATTACATAATCTGACAATAATTTTTTTTATAGAAAAAAGTTTTTAAATTGTGTAATTTGTAATACAATTTTGATTTCTAAATTATATAATCTAAAAATTAAAATTGACTTTTAAATTATTATTCTAAATTATGTAATCAAAAAGTCAAATTTAATTTTTAGATTACACAATATAAAAAAATTTCAGAAACAAAATGATAATTTTTGTATTTATAAAAGTAAAAAAATATATAAAATTACATTGAAAATTCTCATTATATTCTTGTAAATCATTTAAGTGGTCTTATGTATTGTTTATTTAAAGATCATGGAGAAAATGAATTTGCATTATTAACTCAGGTTTACCACAACAATGCTATTCATTTAACAATGCTATTCAAATGAATGTAGAGTTTAAATTTAATGAAAAATGAAAAGTCACAATATGATAACATCATCTAAGAGATTATGTTTAAGAATATTTTTGTATTCAATATTTTATTTACATATAACATCAATCTATTTTTGAGACTTGATTCGTAGTTATCAAGACGGGCGGTTCAGTTCAATCTGATTTGGTCCTATAGAAGGAAAAAAAAATTTAGTGATCTATCCAAACTTACATTTTAAAACAGACCATAAATTTTGGTCTAGTATGACTCTATGTCAAACTCATGGGTCAACGGGCTATTTTTTGCCGAATTAAAAATTAAAAGTCTAATCTTCAATCTTTAAAATGTCAAGGAGAAAAGTTTATTAATCAAATCTTGGACTTGGAATACTTCAAAATTCCAACATGTATGACGTTCTTGTTATCACAATATAGAGTGACAACCTAATCTTGCACCTTCAGCTCTCTTGTTACACTCCTTAATGCTTACTTCACTGCTTCCATCATAGTAATATATTTAGCTTCAATGGTTGACAAAGCTACTACTTTTTATAGTATGATCTTTCAATTGATAGGAGTGTCATATACAATAAACACATAACTTGTAAAAGATTTTCTAATTTCCAAAAGTGTAGGTTGAATTTACAAATTCTTCTATTGGAGTACCTTTGGCATCACCTCTAACTCCACCATAAACTAAAACTCATTGAAACGATTCTTTCTTTTAAATATTTGATGATCCACTTAAGAGATTAATAATAAGCGCATCCAAGATTTGACATGAATTACTAACAACACTACTACATAGGCTATGTAGGCACACGTGAAAATCATTGCATACATCACATAACTAACAACATTTACTTATGAAATACCATTATATATTTTTGTTTTCCATCATCTAAAAAGATTGTTCATCACTCAACCTGTAATGTGAAACAAAAGGAGTGAATAAAGGTTTCAAGTTTGACATTCCAAACTTGTCAAAGATTTTTTTTTAAGATAGATTTTTTAAGACTCGTGTATAAACGTTTCAAATGATATGAATCCTCTAAAATCTTCTTAGTAATTTCAAAATTTTTCATATCAAAGTTTTCGTTTAATTCAATCTTAACCTTTCATATTGTTAATTATAATCATATCATCAACATATAATAACAATATTATAATCTTTAATTATAAACTTAAGGCAAATGTTAATATCATACTTCCTTCTATCAAAATCAACATTCATAATAAACTTATCAACCTCATAACTTAACTTTTCTATAACCATATTTACTTTATCTAAACTCTTCTATAAATATATTTACTTTATTTTTATAAATTTACTCTATCAATGTCTGTTCAACTAATCTATCAATGTCTGTTCATTTCATCAAAGTACTTCAAATTTTTTATTTTCCTTGATTTTATTTGCAATCAGAATAAATATTTTTAATTGGTATTAAAACATAAAATTCTAGATTTCAAAATAATGATTCGTAGAGTTATTTAAATTATTTAAATGTATTTAATTTGAATCACGTTTATGAGTTTGCAAAATGAATAAGATTAGATGAAAAAAACTGTAATTTATATTAAGTTAAAATATTTTTTAATTTAATGTTTAACTCACAGCCTACATGCATAGTGTAACTTATACTTATAAATTAATTATCTTTATAAAATAATAATTATATTTTAAAATTAAAAATATTATTTTATTTAATACATATAAATTATATATCAAATTATTATATCTAAAAATCAAAACTAATTTTATTAATATAAATTAAATTTAAAAATTCATATTTTGCTTTTAATATTTTAGTATATATATACATATATATTTTTTTAAAGTAGACCAACATAGACTGTTAATATATAATATAAGATTAAGTTTGAATAAAAACCCTATAAACTAGATTAAAAATGGATTAAGTTAAAATAAATGTCCAGATGATATGTGGGACCGACCCATTTGATCCTTCAAAATATTCCTGACTCAGCAAATGATAAGAAATTATACACGTTCGAGAGATGTCAGAAACCCCACTTTTATTTTTCTCTTCAAACGAAATATCATTTGTCCTTATCTGATCCGCCTTATACTCACAAATTATAGTTGTCATAGTAAAGAGACTAAAACAACTATTATTGAAATATAGAAATTAAAATCAGTTTTTTAAACAATCATGTTATTAAGATAAAGCATCCATGAAAAAATTGACCATTAACTTTAAAATTTTATTATTTACATGATTTAAATTTAACACATTATTTAAAAGGATTGAAACCAATTTTACTAAAACCAACTATTTATTCGTTGATAAATAAAATCAATTTTTATGAAAATAATAGGGAATTAAAAACATTTTATCCTTGAAATACATTTATTTTTAAAATAATGTACGTTATTATGTGTAATTTATTTTGGTTAGATTAGAAGCGAAGTCAGACTAAGAACCGATCATTACCAAAACGAGAACTCGATTACCAGAAAATAAAGAAAAAAAAAATCAAGAGCCGATAAAATCACCAGTGTGTACTTGTAACCTTCCAACACAACTATGGAACTGACTCTGACGAGCTTGCAGCATCACCGCTGTGCATGATCACCGAGTGGGAGGTGTTCCATCTTCCATTTTCGCAGACAAATTAGGAAAAAATATATATTTTCAGCTCTTCTTTGGCGTCTGAAACGGTTTTCCTTTTATGGGTGAAGCTGCCATTCCTCATTTTCGGCATCTAATGGCGAAAAAATTGCTCTTTTTGTTGACCCTTTTGGAGATACTACTCTTTGGGCAATCCAAGTTTATGGTCTACAACACATCCCAGGGTATAGTCCCAGGCAAACTCAATGTTCATCTGGTAGCTCATACCCATGATGATGTTGGTTGGTTGAAGACCGTTGATCAGTACTATGTTGGTTCTAACAATTCAATCCAGGTGTTTATTTTTTTTTCTCTTTGCCTAAACTTGTGAACAATGTGTCTGAAGATTGCTAGTTGATGGTTTGATGGTCTTGTTTGTTTTGTTGCAATGTGCAGGGGGCTTGTGTGCAAAATGTCTTGGACTCTATGGTGCATGCGCTGTTGGCTGACAAGAACAGAAAGTTTATCTATGTTGAGATGGTAAGTCAACACTTTTTTTTATACCTTATGTGTTGCTGTCTTGAGTTTCCTTTTGTTGGATTAAAGTGCCGCTTCTTCGGTTTTTTCAAGAGTATACACCGGGCAAATGACATATTTTTAACCCAAATAAAGATAATAATGTTGGGTCAATGTGAAAAGGACTTACACTTGAGGATGATATTGTTGGAGTAAGTTTGACTTGAAATCCCACAATGGGTAAAAATAGGCAAAAAAAAAAAAAAAAACAAGAAGGAGAAAAGACCTACAAGTTTTCCTGGATGATGTCATTGTATGATTTCTTATATAGATTTTCTCATATGTCCCACATCTCCCCATGTATGTGATCTTCCAAGATACAATCCGACTAAGCATTTCATTTCCTTTTTATAGTTCATGCGTTGCTCTGCATTTTTTTTTTACCAAATATCATGTTTTATATTTAACATCCTTCTTGTGCCAACACATTAATGTTACTTCTACAGCAAGCTTGATAGACCTAAGACTGTTACTGCTTGTGACAATGACAAAAAGGAATATTAAAAAAATGAGGAAAGAATATATTTTTGAAAGGCTTTCTTTAAATGCTAATGTGACTCTTTGGATCAACTCGGTACGGCTGTGTGATAGGGTTTAGTAGCTTATGAAATTGGTAGATAGGAATATCGAGAAAATTTTGAGCATTTGTCAAACACCAAGGCGTCAACTCAATATATATTTGAATTTCTTTCACATTTCCTGTTTTTTGTTCCTACCCTGTCGATGTTTATATGCTTGAACATAGCATTTAACTATATGTTGATTTTACGTGTTGGCTGTTTCTTATTAATTCTTTTACTTTTAATCAATGCAGGCATTTTTCAAGCGATGGTGGAGAGATCAAAGTGAAGCTGTTCAGGATGTTGTTAAGAAACTTGTTAGTTCGGGTCAACTAGAGTTCATGTAAATACATTTCTGACTACCGATTTCACTATGATTAAGAACAAAGTCATTCTTCAATTATGAACCGAAAGCCATTCTTGACTGTGAAAACGAATTCATTAAGAATTCGATTGTGAGGGTTTCAATAACTATGGGCGATTATCTCTCCATTATTGTATTCTTCAATTGTCTTTTATTTGGGTATTGATGCTTTTTCTTTCCTATATGTTTTCCTTGTTACAGAAATGGTGCCATGTCTATGCATGATGAGGCAGTTACTCATTACATAGACATGATTGATCAGACTGCACTTGGACATCAGTTTCTTAAAGAAGAATTTGGTGTGACTCCTAGAATTGGTTGGCAAATTGATCCTTTTGGACATTCTGCTGTTCAGGCTTACCTGTTGGGAGCTGAAGTAGGCCATAGATCTTCAAGCAATGAATCTTGTCATGACTAATGAATATATTTGGAAAAAGATAGCTGTCAGAAGTATTATTTTCTTTGTGGACTATCAATTGGTTCTACTGTGTATGCAGGTTGGCTTTGACTCACTTTTCTTTGGTCGGATAGATTACCAAGATAGGGCTAAGCGCAAAAAGGAGAAGAGTCTTGAGATTATCTGGCAGGGTAGCAAGAGCCTTGGCTTTTCTGCCCAGGTGAATATCAAGAAAATATTTTCTCTCCTTAAATATTTTGTGGTTGTCTGTGTATTTTTATTGTTGGTTTCTCTTAAACTAAATGTTTCTTTTAAAATTATTATGTGTATCCTTGTTTCCTTTGTGTTCTTCCAGATATTTGCTGGAGCATTCCCTGAAAATTATGAGCCACCTGCAGGATTTTACTTTGAAGTTAATGATAACTCACCAATAGTTCAAGTAATATTATAAGAACTTGTTAATTTTGTTATCACAGTTAGCTATTTTCGTTATGTGTTCTGCTAAATTTTGCTTACTTCTTACTGAAGGATAACGTGGAATTGTTTGATTACAATGTCCAAGAACGAGTGAATGACTTTGTTGCAGCTGCATTATCACAGGTAAGTTGACCGAGTTTATCTTCAAACTTCTGAAAAAGTTATTTGACTTTTGTGATACAAGAACATGTTTAGAGACTAGATATATAACTCTGCATACTTTTTATGACCACAAGTATCTTTGTAAATTGTAATCATCATTAATTGACTATTGGTAATGTGAATGTCTCTTAATATTGTGCATTTATGTTACTTATTAACAAATTTATTATGTTATCTTAATTTTTTTGAAAGCTCTGTATCCATTTCATATTGTGCCAAAATCTATTATGTATGAATGCTTCCTAGTTGCAGTTCTTTTGATGTTTGCTTTTGATTATCTAGTGATCTGTATTATATACACCGCACTGTATTCCACTTATTTATGTAGCGAAATGTTTTTTTTAGCAAAAATGGAGTATGTGAAATGATAGAGCCCAATTTGTGGTTGGGCCTCTTGACAGTTTGGCCCATAATGACAAGAAAACTCCCAAGGAATGGAAGGTGTATACACGTAGGAAGAAGAGAGAAGAGCAGAATTAACATTAGACACAAGATTCTGGGTAGTTAGAAGAGAGAGAAAATGAGACCTTTTCTATTATTTAGTAGCATGAGCTGGAGAAGTCAGGGGAGAGAGAATCATTTTACTTTCGTAATTAGGTAGAGGAAAACCGTGAGGGTTACTCTATTAGGAGCACTGCTCTGGGCAGTAAGAGATCACTCTCCTTTCATTATTTGACATTAATACTATTCAGATTCTAGTATTTCATTCTTCATTTGTTATTTTTTTGCTACTTTCTAAATTGGAGTCTCATCACAAAAGCATCCTATATAACATACGATCCCAACTAGGTTCACACCTTATCTGATATCAGTCACTTGAATTTAGAGGTGATAAAAATGAGTGAGATAGTGTAGCTGATGTATTATATATATATATATATATATGTGTGTGTGTGTGTGTGAAAGATGAGAAGTGTGTAATACAAGGAATAGCTACAAACCAATAACACGCAACCTAGTGGTGTGGTTTCCATGTGATCATGGACATGTGAATAATCACCAGGAAGTTCATGTAAGGTCAACAACATGAAGAACTTTGATTTTTGCTCTAGTTATTCAGAAGGAGTAGAGGCAGGAGGGAATAACTCATTGAAGTCATGAAAAAGGACATGAGGGAATAACTCATTGAAGTCATGAAAAAGGACATGAGGGAATAACTCATTGAAGTCATGAAAAAGGACATAAATTTTACCCAAATATTGAGCCAGTTTACCATCAAGACACGTCTGAACAACAATTTTGAAGATATTTTGACAAACACCATAAAGACGTTGAGTGTTATTGGTGTACAACAGTTTGGCCTGGTTACAAATTTCTGAACATGACACACAAGCACAAAATATTTGTTTCAGTGATGAATCAATAATAGATTTGAACACATTGCATAATTGAACATCAATCTTCAACTAGTGAGGACTCTCACTTTTAGCAATAATGTTTACTCTTTTAGTGAGATGATCAACATAACCCTCACTCTCAAGCCAATGTCTTACGTCTAATGCCCAAATCTCATAATTACTTCCATCTAATTTGTCAATGTATAAATGCACATTAACGTAATTGGTATAGATGGATGGAACAGACGTAGTAGCAGCAACAAGATAGGCCATAGATAATTGTAGAGAGAGAAAGTACTCAGGAGAGAGAAACAAATCCTAAACAAGGTGAAAAATACCAAACGAACTCCAATCAAATTGGAAGTCATAGATTTGGATAGAGGGTGCAGAGACGATGACAACATTGGTGATCGTCACCCAAAAGAACGTCGGACACGCGGCCAAAATGGCAGTGACACATGCTTGTGACCTCCAACGGCCGTGATTTTTGCGGCGTTGGGATAGCCTAGCCGGGATGACTCTATTTGTGGTGTCACTAGTCTGAAGAGGAGGCAACGACAATGCAACAACGGAAATCAATGTTGCGATGGTAGAAACTACTGTTCCAGTGGCAGAAAACATTGTATCAAGGTTGCTTGGTTGAAAGGAAGCTCTCTGGGGTGTGACCAGATCAAACTGGAGTGGTGGCAACACAGGAGGGGTGAAAACAGTGGCAACAGTGTGGTGGCGGCGTCTAGAACATGTCTAAGAGCAATGCTGGAAATTAAAAGAAACAATTTTCGAAAAAAATTTAGCGTCATTGAAGTAGGTTCACCAAAGAGGTAAGGATTAAACCAAACATAAAAATTACTTGCAATTCAGTTTGGTTCGGTTTGAACATACAATAAAATCCGAACCAAACCAAACTAATTTTTGTGGTTATGTTTGGATCGGTTTTGCAATTTTAGTGTATAACTTTTTATTAATATATGTATTACATTTATACATTTTGGCATAAATACTAGATAACTTATAGAATTTATCTCTCATAAATCTAACAAATCTCCTGCATACGTATCCACAATATTGCACAAAATTTGAAACAAAAACATCAAAATTAGTTCCTTTGTATTGTTTCCTTTCAATAATATTTTATTTTGATTTAGCATTTTTCCTTCAAAGCTAATAGTGTAGCGCTCACACTACCAGGATAACTTTTTTTTCACCTTATTCATATATTAATCATAGTGTTATAAGCTTGAATTAAGTTAGGAATATTAGATTTTCCTTTCGCATACACATCTCTCATATATGAGTGAACTAATAGGTAATATAATAATATTTTAAATAATTAATTAGTTCGTTTTGGATAAGTTCTGCAATTTCAAGCCGCAATAAGATCCGAACTGCTCAATTCTGGGGAAAGAATATCCAAAGTGATCCATAAAATTTCGGTTTAAATCAGTTATCAGTTTTTTTATCAGTTTTCGGTTATTCTTTTGGATCGGTTCTGTTCTAAATACCCCTAGAGTGAACTAGTGGAAACTTTAATTGCTTTTATGGAAGATCTCATCTGAATCACTATCCTACACTGTTTTATTTTCAGGCAAACATAACTCGAACAAATCATATAATGTGGACAATGGGAACTGATTTTAAGTATCAATATGCACATACATGGTTCCGGCAGCTGGACAAACTCATTCATTATGTAAACAAGGTAACTTACTCACACAATGGAATTGAATTGAATTGTTTGTGCTTTAACTCTCATGATTTGACTTCGTGTCTTTATTCTTGATGTTATTATGAACTCTGATAGTTAAAATTTTGTTTGATGGGCAACTTTAGGATGGACGTGTCAATGCCCTGTACTCTACACCATCCATATACACTGATGCAAAATATGCTACAAATGAGTACTGGCCAATCAAGACTGATGACTTCTTCCCGTGAGTTTAATATGTAGCTGTTTCATAATCTGTTGCTTAATTATTATGTTTTGTTTGACGATTCACCTCATATATGCATGAATAAAATACCAGTTATGCAGATCGAGCAAATGGTTACTGGACAGGATACTTTACCAGTAGACCAGCTATCAAACGCTATGTCAGATTAATGAGTGGTTATTACTTGGTATGATTTGTATATTTGTAGTTTACAAGGTAATCATTGCCTTTAGTCCACTTGTGTTTGGATACTTACTTTCTACAAATAAATTATTAGGCTGCACGACAACTAGAGTTTTTTAGGGGGAGAATGAATTCAGGGCCAAATACAGACTCATTAGCTGATGCTTTAGCAATTGCTCAACATCATGATGCAGTCACTGGTACAGAAAAGCAGCATGTGGCCAATGATTACTCTAAACGATTGGCAATAGGCTACAAGGAGGTGCAGTTTCAGCGTCTCTGTCTTCAAGTTATTGTGTATAACCATTTGTAAGTGTACCATCTATGGCATATTGCTTTTATGCAGGCAGAGGAATTGGTTTCATCATCGCTGGCTTGCTTGGTTGAGTCACCATTGCTTTCTAGATGCCAAAACCCAGTTACGAAGTTTCAACAAGTAAAAGATCTAGAACCTTTTTAAGTTTGTGCACTATTTTTATTATTTGCTGAAATGGCCAGCTTCTTCCTTGTCTTAAAACTTATTTTCAGAAATTTAACTGTTGATAAATTATTTCTTATCCTTTATTATTCTTTATCTTGATAGTAAACTACCATTTGGTGTATTTCATGTCAAACGTGATTTTGTTTATTTTTTAAGTAATTCTATTCCTTTCTTCATCTTCACTACGTAAAAATATCTGTATTTATCAAGTATTCAGCATGGTATAATGTTTTCTCTTATGTTAACAAAAAGGATGCTATCATGTTTCTTGTATTAAGGATTTGACTTGTAATGGAGATTTTCATCACAGTAGTATTTATTTTTTTATATAAGAAGCATATTGAGACGAAGATAAGAACGTAACAGAGCTAAAGGAGATTAAGAAATTATCTTTAAAAAAGAAAAAAAAAAGTATACATCAGGACCAAAATGTAGTAAAGCTACCCATTTGAAAAATAGGTATTTGCTTTACACTGTGTTGAAGTAAAACACCTAGTGTTATCCAAAAGCAACTGCTTATCTTAAGAGGTTTCCTAAATAAATGCGAGAGCTTAGCTCCACCCAAATGTAGCAATTAGCATATTCCAGTGTGCCACAAAACATTGGCTTCTTTACTTCTTCCAAAACCAGTAAAACTGGTCAGTGAGAATTGATCTGAGGATTTAGGACACACCAAATATTCTCCAAATCCAAAAGAATAATTGCATGAAGCTGTAGCACCAGAACAAAGCAAGAAGTGAAGAACAGATTCTGAGGTTGATATTCTATTTTTTTCATCTAATCCTGGTACCAATAGATGGTAGTAACAGAAAAGCATAGTCATAGAAATGAAAGTAAAACAGGGTGACACCCTGTACTCTCCCTTACTGACTTCTATTATTTTCATAGCTTTTCTTCATTTCACTAACTCGTTTCCTATAGCTATATGGGTCAACTTCCTTCCTATTCCTTACTCAAATCACTAAATTATTTTCTCATATAAATCACTCAATTCCCCTTCATTGCTGCACATGGAATCTATTACATTAACCATTTAATGTGATTTCCTTCTGCCATTTCCTAGTATAGACTCCATTAATAGGTGGAGCATATGTATCACATGAGTCAAGCTTGTTACAAATCATATCTTTGGCACTCTTCATATGTATTATTGAGTCAAGCTCGTTACAAATGTCATCACACAATACCCGTTGAGAAACTTAGTGATAAAAAATGCTTAGAGGGCACGACAACTAATGAAGAGAAAAAAATATAGAGAACACAATGGCTTCTAGATAGCAAAATTATTCTTGAAGAGCGTGGTGCCAGCACGAAGGCTGCTAGTGTGCAGAAAACTACCTTGAGAGTGCAGCAGCTGCAAAAAGGAAAAAGTGGTCATAGGGCACAGTAGCTGCAAGAGAGCAAAAATGTTCATAGGACATGGCAGCTACTGGAGAGAAAAGAAAATGTTCAGAGAGCAAAAACTGCTTGGAGAGCAAAACTGGCTAGAGGGAACAGTGGCTATTGGAGGGCAAAAATTCTCAGAGGACATGGCAGTTGTTTGTTGCACTGCAAGGCAATGCTAGTGGTGGCTGTTGTCGACCAGAAAAAGTCATCAACAGTGAACAGTGATGCTAACGGAGGTGAAGAATAAAACATGGCAGAAAAAAACATAAACTGGAAAACGTAATGGTTTCTGAAACAAAATTACACCT
This sequence comes from Lablab purpureus, assembly GCA_030347555.1. Taxonomy (NCBI): domain Eukaryota; kingdom Viridiplantae; phylum Streptophyta; class Magnoliopsida; order Fabales; family Fabaceae; genus Lablab; species Lablab purpureus. The sequence continues at coordinate 16,555,114 of CM059254.1, forward strand.
ATAAGCAATGGGCCCAAAGGAAAGCATAGATAAGGATTCCCTTCTTGTTAGGCTCTTAATGCCATTTGAAAGTAAGAGTGACAAAGTAAGAGTCGATTCATCTCAGGAAAAGGTCATGGCCTGACATTAAACTAGTGACAAAAACAAGTGACAGAAGATGGTACCGCTCTAATACCTTGTTGAGAAGAGAGAGATCAAGAATGCATATGATAGATCTTGTGTGTGGTGTACACACACGACACACAAGTATTCTTATTTATAATGAAGAGATACACTAATAAGGAATAAAATAAATAATTAATAATGAGAAATATTTGCTAAGATAACTCATTATTGATGTTATCAAATCATATCATATTTCTCTTTTTAATTTAATCAAATCATATCTTTAATATGTTAATATATACACTTTGTCCATCCAATGTCTATATTTTGATATAGTTCAATTAGCCTTATTATATAATAACATTTGAGCTTCATGCCTTCCTCTCTATCTTGAAAAGATTATAATAACTAGAGGTTCAGATATGATAGTTAGCAAACCAATATGTTCTGAAAGAATATACAGAATGTTGTAAAATTAGCGTTTAATTTGGATACTATTAGTTTTTTTATCATATTCAAGTTCAAGTTTTTATATTTTCAATATACTTTTTTTTCTTTTTCATTTTTTACAGTGCCCACTTTTGAACATAAGTTATTGTCCTGCATCAGAAGTTGATTTGGTTCAAGGGAAGAATTTGGTAAAATCACCACATATTTTGTTCTCCTTTCACCGGTTATATTGTTTTATATTTATTTCTTGAATTGTATCTTCTTACGAGTTTTTTCCATGCTTAGGTCATTTTGGTTTACAACTCTCTTGGTTGGAGGAGGGATGAAGTGATTCGATTTCCGGTGAGAGATGCCACTCTAGTATTTTTTTTATTGTTATAAATCCAATATATGGTGGCACATAGAGCAATTGGAACTAATGTAATGAAAATAATCATAATCTTTATCTTTTTTATTCTTTCAGTAGTCTTCAATCATGAAATATTAATGTATCTTCAATATTGTGTAATAGCTTTAGTAAATAAAATTTGTTAGAAAGTTAGTAGTAAAATACACCAACTGACTATGGTAGTTATCGAATGAGTTGACATAAGTAGTTACAAACTAAGTATATATGTTGGGTAGTCTGATATTGCCTGTCTCAATTCTTGGAGTGGAGGCTTATATAAATATTAGACAACTTTGCTTGATAACAATTAATTTTAAGTTAAAATCTAATATGGTATCAAAGCCTATAGCTTATCTTGGTAATTGTCTATACTGGTAGGCTTGCCTAGTTTGACAGGCATGTGTAAAGGGTGGTGTTGAGAATGTCCCATATCGTTTGTCCAGTTCTTGGAGTGTGCTTTATATATATGTTAGGCAACTTTGCTTAATCTAAATTGGTTTTAAGTTGAAATCTGACATTATATAGATAACAAAGCCTGCTGGTGCATTTGACCGTAACTTCCTAACAGATTTTTTTTATTCAGCTATTATGATGTTAAAGGTTATTTGGATTGGTCTTAATTATAATGTACTGAAATATATACAGTATTTTCTAAGACGGGCTAGTACTTTATGATCTACTTGACTATTATAGTACTTACTCCTTGTGTGTGTGTAGATGCAACTAATGTATGTCTTAGTGTTTGCAACCATATTCAGGTTACTGAGGCCAATGTTAGAGTTCAGGACTCTAATGGTATAGAAATAGAATCTCAACTTCTTCCTCAGGCTGGGAAATATCTAGACTTGAGAAACTACTATGTGAAGGCATATGTGGGACAAGCTCCACCCAAGGCACCCAAGTATTGGCTTGCATTTAAAGTTTCTGTACCACCACTTGGTTTTAGCACCTACACTGTCTTGACTGCCAAACGAACAGGTTCAAATATAGATTACTTTATTATTTAATTTACAAGAGTTTATTCCATGCTCATAACAAATAAATGATATCTGTTTGTTTTCAGGATCCACTAGATCATCAGTAGCTACATATAAAAGTAGTGAAAAGTCTAAATTTGAAGTTGGTCAAGGAAATTTGAAGCTTAAATTTTCTACTGATCAAGAGAAGCGTACCAATTATGTTAATATAAGAAACCTGGTTTGTGATACTTCACTTTGCACCACATGATTCCCTTTTAATTAGAAACCTTTTGTTTGTGCAACCATGCCTGAGTATTTGTGATGTTCTCTTTCCACTTTGCATGTTTTAATATATTCTTTAGCTTTGAATTTTACATGGATAGAAAAATGTGAAAGAAAAGTATTAAAACTTGATTAACAATGTTCCTTTTTGAATGGAAGGTTGAGGAACAGGTTGAACTAAGTTACCTTTACTATTCTGGATACAACGGAACCAATCAAAAGGATCCACAGGTGGATAAACATTTTGGCTATAGATACCAATATGTCATACAAGTTAAATATGTTTTAATCTATGTAAATATAGAAATGTTCACTTTTAGTCCCTAAAGGTTCTCTCCTTTTGTTCCCTTGTTTATGGAAATAGGGACCCTACATGACACATTTCCACAAAGGAGGGACCAAAGAGAGGCCAATTTTTTTCAGAAATTAAAAGTGAACATAATCCTATTTGCAACTGCTAAAACAAAAACATATTTATCCCCCAAGTCTCCCACAATCCTACTTTGGATATAACTTCACAATTTAATTCCCCTCACAGAATTCTGGGGCCTATATCTTCCGACCAAATGGCACATATCCAATCAACCATGATAAAAAGGTTTGAAATCCTTTCTGATATATTTTAACCTAACAACGAATTCCTATAACAAGTTTCACATTCACTTCAATTTTCAGGTTCCATTGACTGTTTTAAATGGACCGGTACTAGATGAAGTTCATCAACAAATCAATCCATGGATATATCAGGTGTTTTGCTTGCTACATCTTTAACAGCATCTTCATATTAGTTTCTAGTTAATAATAATAAACATCTTTTCCACTTAGCTACATGAAATTGTCATTAGATAATAATTTTCGTTTTTTTATTTAGCATTTTAGTCAAATAGATTAACAATACAATTGATTTTAGTATAGTTTTCCTCTATATGATAATTATGGCTTCACCTTTGTTAAATTTTAGGTGCAACAGTTCTTGCTATTTTACATTATGCAAAATACTTCAATGTTCTTTTAGTTTAAGCAAACAAAGAGTCAATAAACCTTAGGGAGGTGTCCTTAGTGACATCCTGGCAATTATTTGACAGTACCGATTGTCGCAAAATAAATATTGATTTTTCCATAAATAGCCTGGAGACAGTCTTACTCATCGGCCCAAACTCTTAATAAAGTAGGTCCCACTTCATGAATGAGGTCTAGCAAAGTGGAACCAATCACATTATCAGTATCTGTTCAACTCCAGTTTCTATTTGTTCCAGCTCCTATTTTTGTCTATAATGATAATAAGTATGGTTGTTCAAGAATATGACACATATCTACTCTAGGCTCTAGATACAGTGTTCAAGTATACGAAAAGAGTCATGAGTGAATCTTTGTGTATTACTTACAGCAGATGAATGTGTGTGTGTGCAGATATATAAAATACATTTAACAATAGTACAAAATGTTGAGGAATGAGACTTTTTATCTTGTTATCTAACATTAGAAATTAATGTGCTTCAAATATATCTGCAGATTACCAGACTATACAAAGGAAAAGAGCATGTTGAAGTGGAGTTTATTGTAAGCTTTAAATAATTGTTTTTCTATATTTACATTTGTGTCATTCTCCTAGTCGTGATACAATCTGTCTGTGACAGTCTGATTTCCTTTGTTTTCTTATATATGTTGTGATAAATATTGAGATATATTCTCATAAGGCTTTTATGTAGATAATGTTGGAAAGTTATTTGAGAACTTGTGGTATGTGGAATATCAGGTTGGCCCTATACCGATTGAAGATGGAACCGGTAAAGAAGTTGCCACTCAGATTTCAACTACTATGGAAACCAACAAAACATTTTACACTGATTCTAACGGACGTGATTTTATCAGAAGAGTATGCAGCTCAGATTAATGTTCCTTATAATACCACATATAAGTAATTTAGATCATCCATAATTGTTGTATTAGATGCTACCTTGCTTTCGTTATTGTCTTTTGTTGAAATTGTTGGGTTTAAGGTGTTGAGAGAGGGAATGGAGAAAATAAAGATTGAATGCAATAGAATTGATATTGAGCGAATACAACATGTTTTAATACAGTGATAAAACACCGATAGCACTCACCCCTATTGACACTAATAATCCCAATTGAATAAGGAAACAGATCACAAAATATTACAGAACATGGAAACTGAGAAAATAAGAATTTAATCCTTTGAGATATTTTTTAAAGATGCTCTAAAATATTCTGAAGATATAATATAGATAAATATACTCTGCTAGATAAACCTAATTGTGAGAGTGAAGAAGAGAGGAGATACAAGGGAGCCCAGGAGGGGATAAAACAACTAATTGTGTTAACTGATATTAATTTGATGTGATATGTTAAGATGTAATATTGATATTCTAATATATTCCAACATCTTTCTGTTTCCAGATGTTGAGTTTTGTTGCATAAGATACAAAAATATGTGCCTTTTCTTTTTCTTCTGTTGTAAAGTAAATCTGTGGAGTTCATCCCACTGCAGATACGTGATTACAGAACTGACTGGGACCTGGAAGTGAACCAACCCGCTGCTGGAAATTATTACCCTGTATGTGAACTTTTATACAACATTTCTGTTATATTCATCATTGGCGTTCAAAACCTAATTTCCCCCTCTTACTTGCCTGGAGGAATGTTATTACTTAAAGTGTTATGCTTGCAAACTGTTTGTTGTTCTTGTATGATAAAATATGAAACTTCTAATAATGAATGCATTTTCAACTTATTCGGCTTATTGAAATCATTGATTTTCATGAGCTTATTTTAGAATTGGTTTTAGAAATGTATGCCCAACCCCGCTTCAGTCTGCTTTCTTTATGGCACAGGCGCTTGATAAATTCCAAAAGTTATATCCATACTTTAGATTCTTAATATTATTTATTTTTATCCTTCAGATTAATCTTGGGATATACATGGAGGATAATAAAACAGAATTCTCAGTTTTGGTGGACAGACCTATTGGAGGATCCAGCTTACAAGATGGACAAATAGAACTGATGGTCCACAGGTATATAACTTGAAAAAGATTAAACTGAATGAGAAAAGATTTTTATTAGATTGATTATATGAAACAGTACATCAGCCTCTATATATTGAGAATTCTAACTCTAAAATAATGATTACAAAGAGATCTTGAAAATTTTCTAACAGCGCACTTGTAATTAATTGCAATAACCTATTGTAGCTTATCAACTATATTTTCTCATGAATCAATACTCTCCCCCTAAGCTGGAAATCTATCATTCTCAGCTTGCATGTGAGACCATGAAATCATTCAATAGGAAGACCTTTTGTAAACAGAATTGCTAATTGAAGTCCACGTGGAACATAAGTAGTGATAAGGATGCTATCTAGTTTTTCTTTAATAAAGTGTTGATCTATCTCTATGTGCTTGGTCCTATCATGTTGAACTAAATTGTGAGCTATGCTAATAGCTGATATATTATCACAATTTTCCTAGATCTTTAATCTCAATCTGAGCAACAAGCTTGTCTTTAGAGATTTGTTTTTTATGTTCATCATCTTTTGCAACAATCACATCATCTGCGTAGTAGAGTAAGTTTACCCTCTAGAGACTGCTTGATGAACAGAGTATGGGCACCTTGACTTTATCGATACCCCATGGAGATCATAACCTAAGTGAGTCTACCGAATCAAGCACAAGGCAATTGCTTGAGTCCATGCAAGGCTTTCTTCAACCTACACACAATATTCCATTCTTTAATAGACCTAAAACCTGAAAGAATCTTCGTGTAGACTTCCTTTTCATGTTGATGCAAGAAAGGATTTTTCATATCAAATTGTTGCAAACCAAAATAAGTGCCAACTAAAGAATGATGCTAACAACATTCATCTTTGCCACTAAAGCGAACATCTCCTTGTAATCAACACCGTAAGTCTGAGTATACCCTTTAGCAACTAACTTTGCTTTATAAGATCCAATGTGCCATTAGATCCAATGCTAACAAAAACTCAACTATGAAAGTTAGAGAAGGGAACAAATGAAAAAAAAAGAGACATAGACTCAATGAGACTAAGGTCATCTAGAAACCGAGAGGGTAATCAGTTGATAATTAAGGCAACAGTTACGACAGTCTCTCCTCGATAAGATCTAGGGACATACATTTGAAAGAGAAGTGTATGTGTCACTTGTGGTGTATCCATACACAGGAATCCATGAATAATACCTTTTTTGGAAAGGACTTTAGACATGTCATGATTTACATATTCCCACTCATTATCAAAATGAAAACATTTAACTAATTTTCTAAATTGTGTTTTTATCACATGGAAGAATTTGACAAATATGGTAAAAACTTCAAACTTTTTTTATGAAGAAAATCCATGTGACATGGGCACAATCATTAACTAAGTGAAAATCCATTTACCATGAGATATACTAGAGTTTGATGTAGGTCCCCAAATATTAGAATGAACCAAATCAAAAGAATCAACACTTTTTTATATTACTAGGAAGATATGTGGCACAATGGTGTTTTGCAAGTTGACATACATCACATTTGAATGACTCAACAAACTCTTTGGAAAATAGAGAAAGGAAAGTGGACTTCAGTGTTAATAAAAGAGGTCATGGCTATGCTAATCCAAGACGGGGGCGAATTGGTTTTGAACTTTTGTTGAAAAACTTTTACTATTTTAAAAACTTTCTTTGAAATTTTTAATTTCTTGAAATACTTTAAGAAATCTTTCAAAAAAAACTTTAACCCCTGTTTAGAAGTTGTTGTAAAGGCAGTTGTTATTAAAATTTAAAACACACTTGTTTGTGAAATCAAGAATGATAGAGATTTGTATAAGAATTACAAACAACAATTGCAGTACAAAAAGATTTAGAGAAGAGAGAAAGGAAAGAGGAAAGAACTCACCAAGATTTATACCGGTTCAAATCAACTTGATCCTACATCCAATCTCAACTAGTCAACCTTATAATAGTGAGAATCCACTATCTTGAAATATCTTTACAAACAAACACACATGTAAGGATATACAAGATAGACACAAGCAAGATCAACTCTTAGGATAAATCCAAGGAGGATATGTTCCATCAACTTCACAATTAATTCATGGAGGACATCCCAAATCAACTCCTAATCAATTTACGAAGGATATACAACAAATCAACTTCTAAAAATACTCAAAAGAGGATATATAGCACAATCAACTCTTGACAGGGCAAGAGGATATGTTCATCACTTGAAACAACTCAAGAGGAAAGCACACACACCAAATCAACTCTTGTACAACAAGAGGATATAAGTGGTGCTAAGATAAACGAGAAAGAGGCATAGGCTAAATCCCTAATGTGTATTGAGCATATAGGGTTATGCATTTATAAATAAGAAATATACAAAGAAATGGGTCTAAGCCCGTTATATCTAACACTCCCCCTTAAGCTAGTGCATATAAATCATATGTACCAAACTTGTTACAAATATAATCAATTATAAGTCCTCGCAATGATTTAATAAAAACATATGTTAGTTGATCATTAGAACTAACAAACTGAGTCTTGATATCTCCAGATACAATCTTTTTGCGAATAAAATGATAATCAATCTCAATATGTTTGCTCCTTTCATGAAAGATAAAATTTGAACTAATATGAATAGCAACTTCATTGTCACATATAAGTGTCATTTGGATGACCTCTTCAAATTGCAATTCTTTAAGTAACTGTTTAAGCCAAATAAGCTCACATGTAGCGGAGGTCATAGTTCTATATTCTTCCTCTGCATTAGATCTTGCCTCAACATTTTGTTTCTTACTCCTCCAAGATATCAAATTATCACCAACGAAAACACAATATTCGGAGATAGATCTCCTATCTAAACGAGAGTTTGCCCAATCATCATTTGAATAACCTACAACTTTAGTGTGATCATTATGTCCATATAACAACCCTTTTCCAGGTGAAACCTTTAATGTACTTCAATATACGAATGATAACATTCCAATGACGGCAAAGGAGATGTCAGGGTGAGTAACTGTAACATAGTTCATTTTTCCAACTAATTTTCTATACTTCTTAGGATCTGATAGTGACTTCCCTTGATTAGGTAGAAGTTTGGCATTAGGATCCATGGGTGTGTCAATAGACTTTGAATTCATTAACCTAGTTTCCTCTAAAATATCTAATGTATATTTCCTCTGAGAATAACAATTCCATTATTGGATTGTGCTACCCCAATCCTCAAAAAATATCTGACTTTGAATTCATTAACCCAATTTCCTCCAAAATAGCTAATGTATATTTCCTTTGAGAAATAACAATTCCATTGTTGGATTGTGTTACCTCAATCCCCAAGAAATATCTGAGTTTGCTAAGGTCTTTGGTCTAAAAGTAGCCTCAAAGATGTTGTTTTACATGTGAGATATCATGATGATCACTACTTGTAAGTACAATATCATCAACATATATTACTAGATACATCCAACACTCGAGTGACAATGAAAGACCAAATGGTCTGCCTCATTAAGAGTTGAACCAAATTGTTAAATAATAGTGCTAAATTTGACAAACTATGTCCTAGGACATTGCTTGAGGTCATATAAAGATTTGTGAGGACAACATACCAATCCAGAAGACTCTTCTTGAGCAACTAAACCTGGAGGTTGCTCCATATAAATTTCTTCCTACAAATCACTGACATCCAATTGATAAAGAGGTCATTAATAATTGTTTACTTATTTTTTTAATTGGTGGATTACATTTCTTATTAACATGGTATATACTATATTAGTTTTTCTTCAATACTTCTGTTTGAAAAAATAATGCTATTAAATTTATTGTATTTATAAAGGAAATATGCAATTGATTTAAAGTATTTGGCATTTAGATGAAAAAAAAAGCATCCATCATGGTATGCCATTTTTACAATTTGAAATTTTCATGAATTTCCACCTGCACCTGTCTTATGCCATTGTTAGACCCCTCATTGCTTCTGATTGCTTCCACCACCTTCCACCCCTAACCCTTGCAGCTATCAGCAACCCTTCTTTTAAGTCTTCTTTTGGGGGTGTGTATTTTCACACTTTGATTCTTTCGTTGTATTTTTTGCTTCATTGTTAAAGGATTAACCAAATTTATTTCTTCTCATAAACAGGAGATTACTACTTGATGATTCAAGAGGTGTTGCAGAGGCTCTAAATGAAACAGATTGTGTTCGTGATGATTGCAGGGGTCTAACTGTAAGAATTTCTTGCATGTTTTTTTATGTTATTTAGTTCTTATATTTGTTTCTTTTATTAATGTTAGATGAGTATTTTGGTTATATATTCTCAATTGATCAACTGAGAATTGCTCTCAAATGGGTCTTATTGCTGATGGCAGAAAAAAGTTTGACAATGCAATGTCAATCCACTTTCGCTGAAGCCGACAAAAATGTCAATGTCATAATTTCACATTTAGAGATGTTTAATTGATATATATAGAGAAAAATTTTCCAATTTTCAATTACTTTTAGAAAAGGATTTATTCCTAATTTTGTCAATAAATTCTGCCTTGTCCAAATTTTTTGGCAGTGTGCAGTTTTGGCTGTTAGTATATTTGGTTGGAGCAGTTTTCCTGCATTTTTGCATTTTTGTCTAATGTCATGCATGAAAAATGTCCCTGCTGTGGGATTTTTAGATTTTTGCAATTGGGATTATGTAACTAACAACCGATATTGCAGGTCCAAGGTAAATATTACTACAGAATAGACCCCTTGGGTGAGGGTGCTAAGTGGCGGCGTAGTTTTGGCCAGGAAATATATTCTCCTCTTCTGTTAGCCTTTGCTGAAAAGGTGAAATTCAATACTGGAAATGAAGAAGTAGTTCTCGGACATATATCTACTTTTTATTTGATAAATTTTGAATATTTATAATTATATCATGCATCAGGTATTAAAGGTCTATTTCATTGTGCAGGATGATAAAGATGAGTGGATGAATTCCCGTGTGTTGACATTTTCAGGAATGGATTCTTCTTACGCATTACCTGATAATGTCGCTATTATAACTTTACAGGTATATATGTCTTCAGCTTAAAACTATTACCTTATCCCCAATAGTATTAGTTCAGTAACAAGTGAATTTACCGGACCAATACAATGATGGTATCAAAACTTTGTTTCATTTGTGTTATGTGTGAGAAAGTGCACATATGTTAGGCCATCAAGATCAGAAGAAGGGTTGAAAGTGAGAGAAAGAGAAAAGATATATAGAGAAAAAAATCAAAGAACATTCAAATCACCAAAAGGAATTTCTATTAATGGATACACCTCTTAATAAAATACAGAGAGCAAACAAATTTTAGCTCCTAAAACATATAGAGTTCATTTTCATTGATCTGCTTTGTTAGTTTATATACAATAGTTACCTTTGATATTTACTTTTAGAAAAACTTCTAATAGATTCCTAAATCAACCTAAATCAGTATCAAACAAATTTTAGCTCCTAAAATGTAGTTAATAATTTAAATATATCTTCTTCTATATGTTCAACAATTTCAGCTAAGGTTTTCATTAAAAATCTAAATCGGTTATATATATACACGTGTGTGTATATATATATGTATAGAAATAATAACCTCATCATGCTATAACTAATTGAATACACAATACTGATATAGTCAATGTTGTACATAACACCTTACCCCAGTTAATGATCTCTTTTCCTTCTAGATAGACCTTCAATTTTGCAACCTCTTTGTTCTTAACCATGTACGAAATATATGTTGAAATTCTTTTGTTGGTAATTATATCTATTTTCTTGGACTTTGCAGGAACTTGAAGATGGGAAGGTTCTCCTTCGCTTAGCACATCTATACGAGGTCTCCACTTCATCTTATGTTGTATTTCTGTGTTTTTCTTTCACTTGAGATTTGAAATGAGAAGTTGTAATCTTTTCTGGTACAATTGTTTGTATGCTTATTTCATGATTTTGCTAGAATGAAGTATAAGCCTTGGCATTGAAAATAAACTGCACCAATTAATACATGAATGAAGGGAATGCATCTTTTTCTTCTAAAAGAATAATTGCAGTTTTGTTGGAATAAATCAATCAACCTATTAGGGTGGCAGAGAACTGTTCTCAAACTTGCACAAGATTGTTATAGAGATGGATTTCTGCCATTGTGATTCTCTTCCAACTAAATAAATACATCATGGTTGTTACTTATGAATTTTAAGGTCATTAGATCATTCATTGTCTTTTTCTACTGTAATTAATAATTGATGGAATATGAATTGGCTTCATGCATTGGTTCCTCATTCCATCAACCTAATGCACAGATTGAAGAAGACAAGGATCTCTCCGTACTGGCAACTGTGGAGCTGAAAAAGCTCTTCCCTGGGAGGAAAGTAAGTGATAGGTTTCATGAGAGCATAGAGACTTTTTTCACACTTTTTTAGCTTGTTTTCTAACTCAGTTCTTTCCTTGAAAAATAGATCAAAGAGGTAAAGGAGATGAACTTATCTGCCAATCAAGAAAGAACAGAGATGGAGAAAAAAAGACTTCATTGGAAAGTAGAAGGCTCTTCTGGAAATAGACATGTTTCAAGGGGAGGACCAGTTGATCCAAAAGTGCTAAACGTGGAGCTTTCCCCAATGGAAATTCGCACTTTTATCGTTTCTTTTGATGGTGTGTCAGACCAACCTTTTTATGCAATGTAGAGTAAAATCACTTGTCCAAGTCCTTGCTTTTGAACAAGTATATTGGTATGACACAAATATTAATGTCTCAAATACTAGTATGTTTTGCATAATACCATATCTTCCTTCCAAATTAGCTTCTTCAAGACTAGTTATAGCTATAGCCTATTTCTTTCATACTCTTATTTGCAGTTTTCACATAACATGCTTATCTTCCACAAATCATTCCTAAGTTGTGCGTGTGCATCATATTTTAAAATTGATTCATCAACTAAAATTGATTAAAATATTTCAAAAAGTGTAGAAAACAACAAAATAAAACCATATATTAACATGCTATGACTTGAATTTAATAAATAAACAAATTGTCTTGATTCTTATCACGAAAACACGCATATGTTAGTTAATCGTTAAAATCTGAGTTTCTCACTATGATTGCATATGAATGTTGTGTTTCATGTCTAACAAATTTAGTTTTAAACATATTTCGATATCGTATTTTTTTTTAAAGTCTCATAATATAGTTCAGTTCAATTTTAGAAATTAAGCTGTCAACAGTTCAATTTCAAAAATTAAACTATAAAACAATTTAGCTTAATGTATGTTTGGGAATGTTCCAGCTAGTTTATCTAGAGTTAATTCGAAAGGTAGTTTACATGTAAGTGTCTAAACGGGTGATTGCACTCAGCTTCATGCGGTCTAATTGGCCTATTGTAAAAGTGTCAATCTAGTCTTACTTGATATCGAGTTAACAAATCATTTTGTCTCATTATAAAAAATAAAAGATAATAGAACATAATTTATAGCCAAAATTAAAAAAATATGTATTTTAAAAACTTAATTCAAATTAATAAAACTAATTTTAATTTTTAAATTAAATTATTAGATATATAAAATTATAATGTATGTATATGTTTTAATAAAATAATGTTAATTATTTTAAATGTAGTTATTATTAGAAGAAAAGATTGACTATTAGCTTATGGATCGGTGAATCGGTTCATGTAAACCACGAATTAATAGACTGGGCAAAAAAAACTATACGATTTAATTTGATAACATTTCTTTTCTTTAGATTGAGCCTCTTTTAAGAGTTTTTGTATATCATACCTATTTTGATATCTTTAGTAAGGTCATTACTTCCTACATCTCCATTAGACAAATGATGAAAAACTAGGAAATTATAGAAAAAAAATAAAAAAATAATAATAATTCTCACACATCATCGTTTATACGAGTTTATAAAGTATAAAAACGAAATAAATCTAAAATTTAATTCGAGATGAGACACAATTTTGAAAAATAGTTTAAGAACTAAAAACATATTTATACATCTTTTTTAAAGATAAAGATATTGAAAATATTAAAAAATAAGAAATTATTCTAGATTTTTCAATTCATGACTCTAATTTTTTTTATGAAAAATGAAAAATAAAAAACAAAAATATTTTTGTAAAATTTTTTTATTCAAAAAAATAAAAATAAAACTAAATGTGGGTTGGTGAGTCAACTCACTTAACCCACCAATTCATGGTGGGTTGAGCTGGGTTGTAAAATTTCTAGCTCACTATAAAGTGAGTCGAATTGAATTCACTCAATTTTAGTTCAACCCATCTAAGCGGGGTTGACCCACTTTGACATGTCTACTCCATAGTTTCTTTGGTTATGTAAAATTACAAAAGTACTCCTTAATTTAATAAATTATGTTACGAATTATTCTTTTCCAAAAGTTTTTTAGATTGAGATGTTTTAGAATATTTTTCTTTACTGAGTTACAGTGTTTCAGAAAGGTCTTTTCGGAATAAAATTGAAAAATTTTTATTTCAAAATTCCTTTTTTATTAAAAATATTTATTCTGGAAATTTTTCAAAATACTAAAATTGTAAAATAATCATTTTCAGAATTATAGGAGATGCAACGTGAAAGTATGAGAGTGCATAACACATCGATCTTTTAGTAATTTATATATGTCTAGAATGAACCATGAATGAAAAGGACTCAAAATAATGGTTAGCTTTGATATTTAAAAACTTATACTTTTTTTAAACAAAAAGGTTTTACATTTATCTTTCAACTATGTTTAAGCTTCTCATTTCCATTTTCATATCTCATATAGATCTCCAAGTTAAAAGCTCCAATTAATATGAGCAATTGGATGTTCAATTTCTTTCTAAACATTAAATCACCTTCATCATTTTCTAGATTTTAAGGCAACACATACATATACATTTTATATAAGGATCTTTATTTATTATTTTGCTATACACACAAAAATAATCTAATTGGTCAGCCTATCTTCTTGCAACATTTTTTATTTAGAATTTGTAAATTATCTCACCATTTTCATATAAGCTAGTCATAAGTAGGCATATGTTATCTTCCAATTTCTAGATGTGTTTTTGTTTAACTTTTGGTCTACAAGTCACCACAAAGGAGAAAGAAGTATATTTCTCTAAAATTGTTTGTTTGTTGATTCATTTGCTCATATTTTTCTAGGTATGAATATGAAAATAGATAGTCGACAAAGGAGTGAAGACAAAAAATAATATTTTTTTGTAATTTTTGAAAAATAAAATTGAGAAAAAAATGTAATCTATCATTTATCACACACACATATATATATATATATATGAATTTTTTGAGACCATAACCTATAATGTAAAAAATAATGCAATGTAGATAAAATTATAATTTTAATGGAAGCCTTAAAACAATCTTTGTATGTTACACGGATATGGATTGTTTTGCCATAAGTATGCGCTGGATCTAGTGTATTACACACCATACCATACATGATACTCCTTACTCCATTAGCATATGAAATAGTATTTATCTCCCTCGTATCTTCCTTTGATCTAGGAACTTGAGCAATTGAGAGCTTCGTGTAATGTCCCAAAGGTGTATTCACAAGGTTAGATTTATGTGTCTTAAACCTCACAACAACCTTATTCACATATCCCTACTGAGATAGACGTAGTACCCAAACTGTTTGATCCCTTTTATCCCAAGTATATGCCTCGCGAAACCAAAATCCTTCATTTCAAACTTTAAACTTAATTTTAGATTTTTAATTTCATTTTTATACTAGCTGACTATTAAGATATCATCTACAAATAAGAGCAAGAACAACATAGACCTTTCTTCTCTTCTCAAGATGTAGACGCAATTGTCATAACTTCTCCTCTGAAACTCTGCTTATCTGACAATATCATCAAATCTCTTGTACCACTATCTCTGGCTCTATTTCAAGCCATACAATGATTTTTGCAAGAGACACACTTTTCTCTCATCTTCAACAAACCCCTCAGGTTGCTGCATGTAGACAATCTCCTCCAAGTTTGCATGTAGAAAAGTTGTCTTTACGTCTAACTATTCTAACACCATATTGTAGTGGTTAACAATTGATATCAATATCCTTATTGAACAATGTTTTACCACATGTGAGAAAATTTCATTATAATATATCCCCTTAACTTATGAAAACCCTTTCCATCAGTCTCACATTAAACCTTTCTTTCTCCACCCCTGGTATTCCTTCCTTCTTCTTAAATACCCATTTGCATCCTATCACCTTCTAATTCCTTGGTAGATCAATGAGCATCCACATGTGGTTTTTATTCAATGATTCAAGTTCCTCCTCCATGGCAACTCACCACTATCGACCTTTTATGCCTTCTATTGCCTCCCTGAAGTTTTTAGGCTTTGAACCTTCTATCTCTTTAGCTGTAATCAACACATAACAAATAAAGATCAACAGACCTAAACCTTTATGTTGGTTTGATTATTCTCCTTTCCCTATCACGTGTAAGCTAATAACAAGAGTTTGAATATGCACATCTTGGTTTTCTCGAGTAAGAGGTAGAAGGTTAGTCTTCACCATTTGAGGCCTTATTGTCTAAACCCCTTGGATGAAGAAACCCTTTCACTTCCTCTATGTATCCAATGAAGAAGCACCTTTCAACTTCTGCCTCTAATTTATCCTTCTTGACATGTGCAAATGTTAAGGCACCAAACACCCTCAGATTATCATAATCTATTGACCTTCCACTCTACACCTTTGTGAGAGTCTTAAAATTGAGAGAATATGATGAACTCCTATTTATCAGATAATTTGTAGTGTTTGCAACTTCCCCCCAAAAGGTTTTAGACAAACCAGCCCCCAATAACATGCCCCTCACCTTCTCCAAAATGGTCATGTTTATCCTCCTAGCAAGACCATTTTGTTATTGTGTACCTGCAACCATCTTATGCCTTCATATACCCTCCGTTCTACAAACCAATTAAACTGTTTTGATACAAACTCCAATCTATTATCAATTCTTAGCACCTTTAGTTTGGTTCCTAGTTGATTATCTATCATGGTGTGCCACTCTTTAAATATCTGAAAAGTCCCATCTTTACTTTTCAAGCTGTAAACCCACACCCTCCGTGAGTAATCGTCCATGACAAAGAGGAAATAAGATGTTACACTATGAGTAATTGTCTATGATAAAGAGGAAAGAAGGCATTACACTATGAGTCTTTGCTTGTGTTGGACCCCATAGAACTGCATGAACATACTAAAATGATCTATTGGACTCATGCTTACCAATCTCAAACTTCAATCTATGAGTACATTATGGTCGCAAAACTCCAACTCCTCCATTTTATCATCTCCTAGTAGCTTCTCAGATCCACCAAACCTCTCTCACTTATGTGCTCCAACCTTAGATGTCATAACCTTGTCTTATCTTACATTATCTTACTAGCTACAGATGCATGCACGATCATTATTGAACCGTCTAGTATGCAAAAGTCATTCTTTTTCACTCTTTTAGCAACTGTAGATGCTCCCATTTGAATATTTATCATACCTTGTTCAATATTGGTTGTCAAACCAATGAGATCAAGCATACCCTTTAAATAAAGAATCCTCTTGAGCTCTGGAACATACCTCACATCTTGCAACAACATCTTTCAGTTGTCAAACATCTTCAACCTGATTGACCTCGTGCCTTAAACCTCGTATGATTTATTATTCCCTAGAAGAACTAAACCTCCTTCTTTCAATTCTAAGGTATCAAAGAATTCCTTCACTGGACACATTTGATAAGTGTATCCTAAGTCCATAAGCCAATTTCTCTATGTATCATATGTTGAAGCTACCAATACTCCAGTGTACTCATAACTGTAAGAAGCTACAACAGCATCAACATATTCCTTTCTAGCATGGGAGCTTCTACCATTCTCTTTTTTCACTAGCTCTAGGCAATCTGTTATGAAGTGACCTTTCTTGTGACAATTGTAACACCTATTTTTTTCCTTATCATTTGATGGGAGCTTCATGTTCTTCCCCTGATACTCCTTATTTTTCTTTCCTTTTGCTTTTGACACATTTAGACTCAATCCACTATCTTCTCCCTTAGACTCTTGAAGCTTCTACAACTTCTTAGTTCGAATTGAGGTATGAACCCCCTCCAGGGTAATGGTTTGTTCCTTCTTGAATATTAAAGCATCTTTAAAATTCTCAAATGTCTTGGGAAAGACATTGAAAAGAAGCAAAGCCTTATTCTCATCCTCCAACTTCATTACAATGTTCTTCAGATAATTCAGAATCTTGTTGAATTCCACTAGCTGCTCCACCATCGTTCTTAATCCTAAATGAATACAACTATTGCTTTAGAAAAATTTTATGTGCCAACGATTTAATCATATACATGACTCAAGTTTCAACACATTGACACAGTTTTCTCATTCGCGACTTCCCTCAGTGCCTTATCTACAAGACAAAAGACTATGACACTCCTAACCTTGTTGATCATGTTCTTCTTCTCCTTCTAAGACAACAACATTTCCATGTTCGTCTCACCCTTTATAGTATCACCATATCCTTGTTGTATAAAGATGACTCCCATCTTGATCCTCCATAATTCGAAGTCATTATCATTGAAAACTTTCTCAATGCCAAACTTCATAGCCATCACTTTACTCTACCTTGCAATTCTTGAGTTTCTTTCTCTTGTTCCCATAAATGATGCCAATTGTTAGGTTCAGTGCAATAATAACAAGAAACACAAGAACAAGAATGAAAGAAAATTTATTACATTAATAGATGGTCTATACACAGAGTTCTCAATACACATTAACACAAAATGCCTCCCTCTTCCTTTTCTATGTATATAACATGTTCTTTATATAAAGAACACACAAAGCAAACTAAGAGAAATCATTAAAGTAGTTATAACAAAAAGTCATCTAGAATACTAACTAACCATAGACTGTCTGATTGCTCTAGACAATCTTCTATGTTTTTCATTAGACGATCATGATTTAAGAGTCTATACTTCACAAAGATCCCATATTGACTAGTGATATGGTAAAATCATAGTTTATAAATGGGATGCAAACCTCATCTTATGAGCTAATTTTGTGAGGTTAAATTAGTGTTAAATTTCACTACCTTAAGATGGTATCAAAGTTATTCAGAGTCTATCCTAGCAAGGTGTTAGCCTTGTGTCACCCACTATCGGGTTTCCCCTAGTCTCACATTCGAGATGTCTAGTCCTCGGTGTGAGGGGATGTATTGAAGAGCTCACATCACTCATTTAAGCTTGCATCCACATAAACATGCACTATAAAACACTCACCCGTACAATCCGCATTTTAAATGGTCTTTAATTTTTACAAATCGCCTCGCAAAAGCCATAGGTTAAACGGGTTAGTCAACATCTGCAAAGATACATTGAGATTTTTCAATATTTATTTGTATAACAACAATTTACCGAGTCTACTAAACAATTCACAACTAATAAAAGTAAAAAATTGGATTTTGAGTTGAATTAAGCTTTGTGACAACCAAGAAAAACAAAAAAGTATTAAATTTTGGATTGAATTAGACTTGATGATAAACAATAAAAATAAGAAGTATTGAATTTTGGGTTGAATTGAGCTTGGTAATGCATGTTGCGTGTAGCCCACAAATTCTATAGATAAAAATTGTTTAACTCATAGATTGTGCAAACCAGATATTAAAAACACATTTTACAAATTTACCAGAGAATGCAAGTCTACACCTGTATAGGCTGAGGTTATATGGATAGTGAGTGAATTTGTTCTCACATAGTTAGATATAAATCTCACCTTAAAAAGTTGATTTTATAAAATTGAATTAGACTTAAATTCTACTATCTTAAAAATAATACAATTTATTATTATTTTGTATATAAATATTTTTGAATTATATTATATGTTTGAAAAAGTTATATATTACACACGAATATTTTCAATACTTTGTTTTTAAACAATATTTACTCAAAACAATATTCTAATATAAATAAAGATAAAATATATTGATTTATCGATACAACTTGTCATTATTTTATATATATAAAATATATGTACGTTGTTGTTTAATTGTATGATTATCCTATTCTTGTGTAGAAATATATTATGAAAAATTTTACAAAAATAAGTTGCTAGACAAGATAAATATGTTTTTATTAAATTTTTTTGTTAATAACATATCTAAATTTTTATAAAAAAGGGACTGAATTGTTTTGACTTAAAATATATGTATATATTAAGCTAATTTAGTTTGCTTGAGATGTTATGCAATAGAAAAAAAATAGTTTAATATATAACAACAATTTATTATCTATTAGATAAGAATTTTTTTTGTCTATAATTGTATTAATTCATGTAAAATAAAGATATAAAATATTAAATTAAAAACAGTGATGACAATTTTTATCCCGCACAACTTTTCAAAGATTTCCAAAATTATTATTTTTATTTATCAACATTAATTATTAATATGTTAATTTTTGTTTCTTACCGAAGGATTTCAATCTATGACCTATTCTTCCACTTCTTTTATTTCTTACATTAAGTCAACTTTATATCTCCGATATTTCTTTTCAACGTTATTTAAAGAAAAATAAAAATACCGTCTTGACAATATTGTAAAAACCAATTAAAGAAAATGAAGTACATTTCATTAATAATTCTATCTTAAAAAGCATTCAATTACTTTTTGCTTTCCAAATATATATATTTACTTTAATATTTTGATCAACACCACAAGAGTATTATTATTCGATAATATTAATTGACAAAAAGAAACAGGCAAAAAAAAAAAGAATCTATTCACTCAATCGGAATGTGGTGGCGGTAAACCTGATATTCGCCGAAGATGCGGCAGAGATACCCACCGAGCCCAACACATGATAAATAAAAGGGTGTGTTTGATTTTACAAAGTTTGGTAAAGTAGAATAGAAGCTGAACCACCAACGAACCCACCCCAAACCCTCATTCCAGAACTTTCATGTCCATCTTGCCCTCACAAACCCAAGAGCCATCTTCGTCCTCTTCCTCTGCGCCATCTCCCAACCCTAATCCCCAACATGGCATCGGAATCCCTCTTCCTCAACAGCCCTTCCCTTCTCTCTCACCCCCACTCCACCACGCTCTCGGATCTCTCCAGATCTCCGATAACCCAGGTTCCTTCTTCGATCCCTCCCACTCCCTTTAATTTCTACGCTATTTGGTTGACACAAGGAAATAATCATGACGGGTCACTGTTTGTTTAAAATTGTGGTGTTTTTGTTTTATTTTATTTTGGCAATTTAATGGTCAAGCGGGGTAGAGGGGGTTGGTTAATTTTTTGGATATTGAGTTTTGTGTGCTGATTGGTTATTGAGAGTTACATAGTTGGTGAGTGAGGTTTTGGGTGGGTAATTTTTCGTTTGTTTGATTGGTGCTGCTTGCTTGACTGATTAAGTGATTCAATTTTGTTGTTAGGTTCATCGACTCAAGCTGCTGAAGATTCTGGTGGATCTTCCGAAAAGGTATTTTGGTTCTCATTATCTAGGATTGGTTTTTGGAAGCTTATGGCCTGATAGAAGTGTTCTTTTTTCTGATATGTTTTTTGGTATGTGTTTGTAACTTTTTGTTCTCTTGTGTGCCTTCTTAGGTGACAGAATTAGGGTCTCCAAGTGGAGCGATGTTTTCACCTCAGCAAAACTCTAGAACACGTTCTAGGAGTCAAGGCGGAAGACGGGCAGGAATGGTTTCTTCTCATAGAAACCAACAAGCTCCTGGGTCCGTGAATTCTCATGGAAGTACCCCTTTGGCAGGGAGAAAAGCTCAGACTGTGAACGGAAATTACTTGCTGAATTTTCAATATGACCCGATATCCCGTTCTCAACCACGGGGTCCCCCTCCTCCCCCTGCAACAAGAAGGCATTGGAAGAGGAAGCCGTACAATAAAGATTTGTTTTTGCAGGCAAATTACAAGTTCATGGTGCTAGATTCCGGAAATTATTCTCCAGAGTCAATGGATCCCGATAAAATGTTGCAGTGGGAAGATATTATATGTGTGACATATTTGACCCCCTTTTCAGTTCAGTGTCCAATTTGTTTGGAGTATCCACTGTGTCCGCAGATAACCTCATGTGGACATATTTTCTGTTTCCCATGTATTCTACAGTACTTAATGATGGGTGAAGAGGATCACAAAGGTGATAGCTGGAAAAGGTGTCCTTTGTGCTTTGTGATGACATCTGTCAAGGATTTATATACAGTCCACATCACGAATGTTAAACAGTATCAAGTAGGAGAAAATGTTGAGTTCACCTTTTTAACTCGGAAAAAGGATTCATTTACTCTGTCAAATAAAAATAAGCAAGAGACAAATACCACATCATGTGGTAATGGAGATTTCTGTGATCCCTTTTCTAAGTTTACTCTTACATCAGATGTAGATCTCTCAGTGAGACATTCAATGTCAGATCTAGATGGTTGGCTGGCCAGAGCAGATTCTGGTCTTGTTGATGACCTGGAGAAGCTTCCATATGTTTGTGCTGCAATGCAACAACTGGAACAGAGGAAGAGGTACTGGAATGAGCAAAAGTCTCGTGACAGTGAGAATTCAAAGCTTATTGATCATGGACATCAAATACCATCCATGGCTACAAATACTATGGATACTGATGATGAAAACTGTTCTAATGGATCAAGAACTTCCTCTACTGATTACCATGAACAAATTAAGGTTACGATGCTGGATAAGTCAACTGCTGGAGCCTGTTCATATCAAACTTTGAATGTGGAGAAAGAATTAATAGAACAGCAAATTAATTTATGTTCTTCATATGAGGAGAAGAATATTATTCAAAGGCCTTCAGATGATGGTGTTGTTGAAGAAGTGAAGGGAAATGATTCGTACAGTTTCTACCAGGTAACTAATGACAGTTGGTTTTAGTTGTGTTCTGTATCCCATGTTTCTTGCTTCACAATTTTCTGTTCGGATGCAACAAATTTATAAAGTATGAACTGATTTATTCATATTGACATCATGTGGAACAATTTGATATTATGTAGGGTTCATTTGGTAGGAAGGAAAGAAATAGGTGAGAAATAGTGTGGATGGAAATAGGGAAGGTGAATGGAAATAGGTAAAACTAAAGTGAAATACAGGTGTTGGTTTAAGGGAATAAGAGGTAAATAGTTTAATGGAAATAGGCGGGAAATAGAGTGGAGATAACTAGTACCCGCTAATATCTTTTTTATTTCTCTCCTCCCTCATTTTCCCTCTACCAAATGCACCCCTTTTTATATTATTTCCCACCTATTTCTTTTCTCTGCACTCTATTTCTCCTTCACCAAACAAAGGGGTTGTATGACATTTTCTGACAACTTTTTCTTTGAAAGTGGAGGGCTTGACTGACGATAGATTAGGATTATAAGGATTTGTGAAGATGGATGAACACATATTATTACTGTTTTACACCGAGGCTGTGGAAGTTATGATACCTGTTTAGTTGGATGGCTAAATCAATTCCTCCCATTTTGGCATACATGTTTCATTTAAACTTGATATTTAGGATGTGTTTCACCAAGCAACTTAATTAAGAACTTATTAAATAAATGCTTATTATCTAAGCATCTAATTATAAGTTGTTTCACTAATTAACTGGGAAATAAGCTTAATTAAGTATTATAGAAGTTCTAATCTCTTTTTAAAAGTTTGAGGTTATTGAAATAATCTGAAAACAACTTGTAGACATGTATGATAAGTTATTTTCATAAGCTTTGCCAAACACTTACACACATGTTTTTCATGATATAATCTCTATAAATATGTCCTTTCTTTGAGGGAATGGGACAAAAAGTGTATGTGTGGGGTAAAATGGAAAGGAGGAGGATGGAATGAAGAGAAACTAAAATGGCCCATATAAGTGCTTTTCAATTAGCTTGACTTATGGGTAAGACTAAAATGAGCCCCATGTTTTGTTATCCACTGAGTTGGTGGGGAACACTGTTAGAGTTTTCACCTATAATCTTTCTCGTATAAAGCTCTCAAGGAAATCAAAATGAGTATCTGTTAAAGAAAGCAACTTGTGATAGGATCTCTAGAATCTGGCCAATGTTTCCTACTTAAAGACTTAGTTATTCATAAAATTTAATTATAAATTGAAAAGTTGTGCTGCTTTTTATTCTGTACTTGGTTAGGGCATCACTGATTGTGATATTCTTGATTGTGACCTAAAGATGTATTTTTTTCCATGGTTTTCGGTTTTAGTTATTGAGCTGGCTTGGTTGCTTTGCTTGCAACATGTTGACCTTGATCTTTAATTTTCCATTGATATCAAACTATGTCTACCTATCTATTCTACCTCTTTATTTCTTGGACTCTCGCAGTTGCTATGAGGAATTGCTGTTTTTAGTTTCATTGATCAATTCCTGAATGCCTTATGCCCGAAACCAGCTTTAATAATGGTATCTGGATGTTACATGCTCTTGTCTATTTCAGGCTGCTGATGGTCAGCATCTAATTCTTCATCCTCTGAACATGAAGTGTTTGCTGCACCATTATGGGAGCTATGATATGCTTCCACACAGGTTTGGACAAAATCAAATTATTATTCTCCTATGTGCTTAGAAAATAAGTGGAAAAATGTGTGGTTGGTCTGTGAGCTTAAGATAATATATATATATATATATATATATATATATATATATATATATATATATATATATATATATATATATATCGGCATAATGTGCAACTTTTATCATTTATAAGAGCATTAAATTGAATCGTGAAGTCTCAATTTTGGTTTATGTTTATATGCACCTTACAACAAGGACTTCTAATCATGTTAATATTCTTTACATAAGGTCTACTTTTCCAAAAGAAAATGAATACCACCCAAACTACAGAGATTTCATCATTTTTCTATTCATGAGAATTCTTGTAGAGTTGAACATCAGCTATAGACTAAAAGGATAGGCTTGTAATTTCTGCTTCACAGAAACAGATTGAGTTATAAGATCTGTTAGAGATATGATTTGATTACATTAATAGGGAGCTATGATATGTTTCGATAGGGAAATATCTTACCAAGTTCATTAAAAAAATACACAAGACATGAAATTCATAATATTCCATTTTGGTTTCTCTCTTCTCAACGTGGTACTAGAGTGGTACCGTCCTCCATGACTTGTTTTGTCTCTAATCCTTTCAAAATGCTAAGATCCTAAAGAGAAGGGATAATCTGTGCTTTCCCGGTGGGTCCATTGCTCAGAGGTGTAAATTTTTTTAGAAACCATGTTTTTTGGTTTCTGTTTCTTTTCCATGCCAACACTGTTCACTCTGGATTCACTGTTCACCGTTGCCCACTCAGTTCGCACTACATGTGTGACTGTTCACCCAACAACTTTCTGATAAGTTTTTTCTGGCCAATATTATGGTTTATTGCTGACATTTTTCCAGGGAGTGCTATTTACCGCCAATGGTTTTCCAGCAAGTACTGCTTACTGTCGACATTTTTCCTTCAAATACTGTTTACTGTGGACACTTTTCCTTCAAATACTGTTTACTGTGGACACTTTTCTGGTGAATACCGTTTATTTTTTAATCCTTTTCAGTTAGTATTTTTTACTGTCAACGTTTTTCCAGTGAGTACTATCTAGTGTTGATGCTTTGTAGGTGAGTTTCCATTTTTGTTGAGCTTTTTCCAGCTGGCATTATTGTTCACTGCAGTCGTTTTTCTGGTGAATTTTTTCAGCTGACAACTGCCATCACTGGCATCACCTTGCTCTGTGTTGTCCATAGTCGTTGTGTCCTCTAGGCATTTTTGCTCCATAGTAGTGTTGCGCTCTCAGTGTTTTTGCTTTCCGTTAGCCACTGTGTCCTCTGAGCATCTTATGTTTTCTTGTAGCTGTTGCGCCCTCTAACTGTTTTTGCCTTCTTGCAGTTGTTGCACTCTCCAAACTGTTTTTCTCAATAGTAGTTGCCGTGACCTCCAATTTGTAACAAGCTTAACTCATGTGATACATATGCTCTAGTTTGAGGGGGACCATTGAAGATATCATTTGTCATTATTTACTTTATGAGCTTCAACAACTTAATGACATGATTCTCTTAAGGGTTCTTGTTTTAATGACATTTTACAATCTTGTCTCATATGAAACATATATTCCAGCTTGAGGGTGAGTGTTAGAGATATGATTTGGTTACATTGAATAGGGAGATATGATATGATTTGACAGGGAATTATCTTACCAAATATTTCTCATTATTAGATATTGATTTTTTTCCTTATTATCATGTCTTTTTCATTATAAATGAGAATACTCGTGTGTGTACACCCACAAAATTCATTATATTTCTTCACGGTTTCTCTCTTTTCAATATGGTACTAGAGCTGTAACATTCTCCATGACATGTTTTGTCACTAATCCTTTCAAAAAGGTCACTGGGAAATGCCTTGACGAGAAGTTACCCCAACAATACAGAAAGTCTTAATGGACCAATCGCTGTTGGGCTCCATCAAAGACCAAATTTTCAGCAGATGTTGCTTTGATCTTTGTGCATTTCATCAGAAATGTCAATGTCTAAAATAGTAGTAGTGGTAGAAGTTGTCTTTTCAAAATGTGGTTTGAGGATATTAGTTGATGGTTAGGATATTTGTGTGTATTTATGGTTGATGTCTTGATCGAAACGAACATCTTTCTATTTGGAATAGCATCAGTGAGCAACCGAGAATTAAATTCTTTTTAACCAAAGTCTGGTCATTGCAGAATAAATGGAAGGATTCTGCAATTGGAGACAGTTACTCAGTCTGAGGCTATGAGGAGGCGTTATCGATTCCTAAGTCATTTTCCGTTAACCACAACATTCCAGGTACCTGTTCAAAGAGTTTTAATGTTCCAAGATATTTTTTTGATGATTTATAATAGGTGTTTACTAATTTTACAGCTTTGTGAAGTTGATTTGAGTGAGTTGTTACCTCCTGAAGCACTGACTCCATTTATGGATGAAATAAAGAAACGTGCAAGTCAGAGGAAGCAAGTTGCAAAAAAGGTATCAATGTAGCTCATCATATTTTATTTATGTAGGTTTCCTTAAGTTTTATAAGATTTCCAATATCCTCTGACTCACATTATCCTCCCTTAACATGTTTGATGGTTACGGAAAGGAATTTCTCTCAGAAAGCAAATATTTTGTCAACCTTTTCCATTCGTTATTTATTTCCTTTGTAAGTCTTCTTGCCTGGTGTGCCAAGTAGTGGAGATTGTATGTTAAAGGAAATCTTCTCCGGGTTGGGTGAGACTAAGCTTTAGGGTTGTGCAAACATATCTTTTAGGTTTTTGAATCTGGAGCCCTTGTTAGATTACAGTTGAATGTGGGTTCTGTAACTTTTTTTATGGTACTAAAACAGTGCCACAAAGCCTTCTAATTGAAAGACAATGATGGCTGTTTTGCCTACTGTTGGTATTTTGATTTTTTGCTATCATCATATGCTTTTATTCAAATTCCATATATCTTGTTTTGTTTTACATAATTTTTTCCTATCATCATATGCCTTTGTTTGTAGGAACGGAAGGAAAAAATAAGGGCTGAAGCTACCGATACCTATTCCCTTCCCGTATCATTAAGTAGTTGGCTTACAACCCGTGATGATCCTCCGACATTCTCCATGGATGACTTTGAAGGTAATCTGCTTTATGTTTGTTAGAATAAAAATTCTGCTGTTATTTATTAACAATCCCTCAATATACTAGTTTTTATGGAGGTAGTTCCACAATGGCAACAATACCAGAACTTGAACACATGAATAAAAACAAGGAATAATACACCAGGAGATACTCCCATGAATTAGACCTGCTGCAGGCACAGTACCAAAATGGATAGTCACATTTGGATAGATAATACTTAGATTCAGTTCCTTAACTCCTTTTGGTATTATTTTACTATCAGAGTTAGATTTTACCCTGGTGATCTGTGCTGACCTTTAATGCAAACCTTTATTATGTGGATTGTAGTGAAACCCCTATTCTAATTGGATCAACACCAAAAAACCTAAGGAATTGCACTTAAGTTTTGTCTCCTGTGGATACACCTTTCCCCTCCATCTTCATAACGCTGATTTTTGCACCAAAACCATCTCTACTGATATGACACCCTCCTGATTCTTTCCAACAGATTCCTTTAAATTCTTCACACCTGTTGTGGTTCTCCTTGTCTTCACCAAATTAACCTTGTACTCATTCGTAATTTGTGGTTGTTGGAAATCTTGGATCGACTAGAAATGTCAAATTATAGTATATTGGTAACTATGAACTTCACTCCCTTCATTTGTAATTTGTGGTTGTTAGAAATCCTGGATCGATAAGAAATATGATCAAATTATAGTATATTGGTAACTGTGAACCTCACCTTACAACTAGATTTTATAAGGTTGAGTTAAGCTTAAATAAAGTCTACTTTCTAATATAGTATCTGAGCTCATCCCGGTGAGGTTTGTTGGGCCTATTGTGTCACTTGCTATTAGACCATTTATAAATATTTATTTCCATATCTGATATGTTCGGTCTTCAACAAGAAGTTTGTTGGAGATTCCATGTCGACTAGAAATTTGACCAAATTATAGTATTTAAATGGAGACAAACTTCACTTTATAGTTTTATACAGGTGGTTAGACTTAAAGTTCAATTTTTAAGAGTGGTCTCATTATTGGAAATCTTACTATAGTAGAAATAGTGTTGAGAAAATGAGTGAATTATGAATGTTCTACTTATGTAGTTATTTGAGTGGTACATGGGTCTTAATTTTCATTCTAGCACTCGGGCCATGCCCCCTTCTGTTGTACTTTCCATTTATAGCATTTTATGTTGTGATATGGTATATGCAATTTAGGGTTTTGTGTAGGAGTGTTCATAGTGTGGTTTGGTTTGGTTTTAATTAAAATACATCTGAACTAAACATAAAAATTACATGCAGTTTGATTTAGTTGTTTGCCATTAAAAAAATTCGAATCAGACCAAACCAATCTTTTGCGGTTTGGTTTAGATTGGTTTTACGGTTCTTTCGTATGATTTTTTATTAATGTGTATTATATTTATATATTTATATATTGTGACATAATATTAGATAATTTATAAGATCTACCTCTCATAAACCTAATAAATCTCATGCACACATCTTGAGCACATATGTACAATATTGTACAAAATTTGAAAGATAAACATAAAAAATAGTTCTTTTGCATTGTTTCTTTTTGGATATATTTTATTTGTTTTAACATTTTTTCTCAAGATTAATAATATAATGTTTACACTACCAAGATAATTCTTCTTCTCTCACCTTATTCACATGTTCAACATACTGTGTTACTTATCTGTCATATATTTATAGGCACCAATTAAGTTAGATGCATTATATTTTTCTCACATACATAAAATATCGTGAGTGAAATAATAAGTAATATAGTAATATTTAAATAATTAATTTTGGTTTAAATCGGTTTGGATTAGTTTTGAAATTTCAAATCGCAATTTGATCCGAACCATGTGGTCTTTAGAAAAAAAGATCCAAAGGTTTTTTGGCTTCAATTGGTTATTAGTTTTTTGGATCGATTTTCAGTTATTTTTTATTGATTTGATTCTGAATAGCCTTAGTTTTGTGTTATGGTGCATCATACTTGGACAATGTTGTGGTTAATGTAATTTTTGTTTGTGTTTTGTTCAGCTCTAGGAAATTCAACTGTATCCTCAAGTTCACCGGTGGCTGGGGAGAGGAAATCGTTCTCGAATGTCACAAGACTTGGGTTTGCTGCTGCTCATGATTCTCCATCCTTGCAAATTCAAGAAACTAGTGGTCTAAACAATAACAATACGACCATTGATTCTTCTGCCACAACAGGTATTATATGTATATTCAATTTTATGCGTTCTGCATGGAAAAATTTGCCGTGCTATACAATCGAAGAATCAAGTGCTTCAGGTGCCAAAAAATAATGTTTTTTAATTGTTGTGATTCTGTAGGTTCGAGAAACGGGGAGACACAACAGTCATACTCCAATGTTATATCAAGAGCAGAATCAAATATAAGCTCGAATGCACAAAAGACTAAAGAGTTGGGAAAGAAAGGAAAGAAGCCTAATCGAGTTCTTCTGTCAACAGCTGGAGGCAGACGTTATTGATTACTTGGTCTGATGATTCCCAACCTCCCACCTAAACCAGACTGTTTGGCAGATAATTTCATTGTAGATTTGTTAACCCTCTATGGTTTCACATGTACTTTATGTGCCTCTAATTCACCTTAAAGTTGTAGATAGGTAGACGTGTGAAGAGAATAAATGTTTTCAGCAATAAACAAGTCATGACAGTTAGAAGTTTGGTTTATTGTTTCTGTAACTCTTGTAGAACTGTGTGCCGTCTTTGCGGATGTTAATTGAATTCAGATTCAATAATGACCACTCGTAAAAATACTCAATGTTATATAAAGCACATATGGTTTGTTGATATTCTCAACAAACCACAGAACATTTTATTAAGAGGTTTGCAGGATTTTTTATGCTTCAGAAGCAACCTGTACGATATAGCATTTTGAACCTTTGGGAGTCAGTTCAACAAAAATAAAAATGGAGTTACGCAAATCATCTTCGAAATTTGGTGAAGTTACAAGCCTGCACCTTTATAATTACCAACTTCATTTTCATAATTTTCAAAACGGCCATTTTATTTTTTATGTTTTATTTAAATAATGACTTTCAGAATATTTATTCTAGAAATTTATGGAACAAACTTTCAGAAAGTTTTTGGGAATAATTTTTTATAACATTTTTTGCAAAACAAGTTCTTTAGAAAGTATTTTTCAGAATAATATTTTGGAAATGTTATAGAACAAGATTTTTAGAAAATATTTTTTAAAACAAATTTTTTGGAATAAGTTTTTCTGGAAATGTTCCTTGGACAAGTTTTTTGAAAATATTTTAAAATAAGCTTTTTAGAAAATATTAAGATTTTCTGGAAATGATTTATGAAACAAGAAGTTTTGGAAACAATCTTGAATAAGTTTTTTAGAATGTGATATGTAAGCAACTCCGAGAAAAAGTGTAGTTGAGTGTGCTATGATATTTTAGTTTTTTACTATTGATGGGATTTATTTAGTTGGGT
The DNA here is from genome assembly GCA_030347555.1 of Lablab purpureus. NCBI lineage: Eukaryota > Viridiplantae > Streptophyta > Magnoliopsida > Fabales > Fabaceae > Lablab > Lablab purpureus. Next base: position 16,585,417 of record CM059254.1, read on the forward strand.
AGGGTACCCAATGTTGTTTATTTTATCCTTGTAGTAACATTTTTATTATTATTTAAATTTTGTGCAGTTACAAAATGTTGTTTATTTTGTATCTATAATAATATAATAATATTTTTTTATTGTTTAAATAATATTATACATTTAAATTAATTCTATTTAAATATTTGAAAAATATTACTTCGTATTTTAATTAAAGAGGTTTTTGTAAAGATTAAAAAGCAATGAATAAATTTTACAAAATTATTTACGTAATCTATTAAATCTAGTGAATTCAATGGATCGGAGCAAGAACTATTAAGGAAAGCGATAGATAGAATGTTTAGCAAGAATTCATTGAACTAAACCAATGATAGATACAACAAATAAAAGGATTTTATAATTTAAAATATATTATTTTTCTATACTATTATATTTTTATATAAATTTCCAATATTTATATTGTGTGTGTATATATATATATATTAAATAATGTAATAACTAAAACTTCAAAAGATCTCGTTCGTGATTGTAGATTTAGTCTTAAAGTGGAGGTTTTTTCTTCCTGCACCCTTTGATTATTATTTACACCTTGATATCAATAGTAAAAAGATTAAAATATGGTATCTCGTTATGTCTCTGATGTCCTAGCTGCATCTTTGTTGTCATCCGTTGCACTTCTCTGGCATTCACCCACGCCTTCGCTACAACATTGAAAAAGAAGTACTTTTGTTGCATTCATCCCTGCCTCCACTACAACATTACAGAAGCATTGTCATTGCAATCACCCATGTCGTTCATATTTTCGATATCTATAGAACCACCGAATCAATCATTTCAAGAAATTAAGCTCCCCATACAGAACAAACAAATGCTGAAGTTGTGGACTGTTTAATCTTTGAAAACTCTAAAATGCCTTAATCTAAAATATTTTCAAATTACGTCATTTAAAAAGGAAAAGTGTATATTTTTGCAGTGTTTTCGATTCGTAATTTCAAAATACTTTTCCATATTGTCCATTCTAAAACACACTATGTATTTAATTTAATTTTTGGTTTAAATATATTTTTAACATTTAAACTATTAATTTAAATTGGTTTTCATTCATATTAAGGTTTAGGTGAGTAATAGAACTTCACCGTTAATAATATCCTTTTTATTTAATATGTGCACTTTTAATTTATTATTATTTGAAATTTTCTTTTTTATTTAAATGTAATTGTTTTCTAAGATTATTTTTTTCAACAAATCTTATTCATTCATTCTCTTTTATTTGTGGTTTTTTTCATTTGTTCGTTGTTTCTCCTTATATGATTGATTGCCCTTGCTGTTAAAGGTTGTACAAATGGATTGATAGTATTGATGTTGAGTATTTCATGGTCGTTGTTGTTGGTGAAATTTTGGTATGTATCTCCAAACTTTTTTTATTTTTGTTCATAAATTGGGATTGCGAATGACACTACAACAAATCTTTAATCCCTAATTGCGAACAAGGAAGCAATAGAATGAAAGAAAATCCTTAATCCCTAATTGAAGAACCAAAAAGAAGAATGACGAAGAATGAAGGAGAATCTCTAATCCTCAATTGAAGAACAAAAGAAAAAATAGCAAACAATGAAGGAGAATCCCTAATCTCCAATTGAAGATCAAGACAAAAGAATGAAAGAATGAAGGAGAATCCCTCATTCCTAATTCAAGAAGGAAAGAGAAGAATGAAGAATTGAAGAACGAAAGAGAAGAATCACAAAGAATGAAGGACTAATCTCCAATTGAAGAAGGAAACAAAAGAATAAACAAAAAAGAAGAATAATGGACTAATCTCCAATTCAAGAATGAAAGCCAATGATGATGGAGAAGAAGCAACATGTATATACTAATATTTGAATGTGCACATGTTAAATAAAGAAGTCATGTATACATAAGGATGTTACCGTGGAACTCTGTTAGTTCCGTGACCCAGTTGTTAATGTCGTTTGTCATTGAGGATGTTTTTCCCTGCTTTCAGAAGCATATGAAAGGTTCAAAGTATTCACCTAGAACGAAAATCAATTTTGACCAATAATTTAGGAACTAAAACTATATTTAATCTTTAATTTTTGGATTATGAATTCTATAAATATATTTTGGATTGGATAATCTCAAAAGCACATTATATATTTTGGAAAATTTGTTTCAAAAATACAAAAATATGTAACTTGAAGTCACTATTTAAATTGACCATAAAAAGCATTTTAAAAATTATGGGGGTGCAATTAGATAATTGTGGGGTGTATGAAGCAAAAGGCCTAGCACACATCCAACATGCATAAAAATCTAATCAAAGACGTGTTAAATTGTTTATATTTTTTTTAAAATGGCACTTTTATATTCTTTAAATTTTTTATTAATTTTAGAAAAATGAAGACATGGAATGAGAATTATACTGATTAATTAGTTTTATCTGAAAATATAACAATAGGATATCTTTCCCTAATTTAACAATTTATTCAGCACATTTTTTTATATTTTATATTAGTTTATTATTTAATATATTACACAATGTTAAAGTATACATTCAATTTCTAATTGATTCACTTATAATTTAACTATTGTCTTTATCAATCCGGTATGGAGTTACTTTTAAAGCACTAACTAGTGTAACAATTGTAGCTGTAAGACAATGTGTACATTCTATTATTGATTTTTAAAGTTTTCATAATTTGGTTTTTTCTTTACAATGACAACAATAAAAAACTTGAAATTTTATATATTCTATTAAAATGCAGGATGATAAAAAATTAAAGTATCACTTGAAATCTTAAATCTTAGAAAATCATGCATTTCATTGTTAGAATGGTAAAAGTTGTGATTAAGAAAAGTTAAAAGGAAATAACATTAAAAGTTAAAATATATATTTTGATCATTTAACTATTGTACTCGAGTCAAATTACTAATTTTTAAGCATTAAAGTAACATTGTTAATGTTGGTGGTGAGACTTAAAAGAATCCACTCCCTGCCTGTTATAAGCTTAAAAACTAAACTCAAATTTTAAAGTCAAATGACCAGATCAAAATTAATAAGCTTTTAGGTACAATTTTGGATTTATTTGGACAAACTTTCTTTCAAGGAATTTTAAAAGAGAAAAATAAAAATAAATTCTTAGAAAAAAAGGCTTATGCATAGATTAATGTATAGAAATTCTTTTATTTGATTTTTCTAAATTTTTATTTTATACTTGTGCATAAAATAATTTTAATATTACAAATTTATCATTTTTCTTTTTCATTCATTATTATGTGTAAAAAGTTTGTTAGAGTAAAATCCAATGTATCTCAAATTGTTTTGATGAAGTGTTTTACAATAAAGTGTAAAACATGTTTTTATAAGCATGAGATCATGACACATATAATTACGACATATATAATTACTTCATATATTGAAGTGACACATAACACCTTGTGTACATATATTTTTGTTTAATAAGTTAATGCTTGGACAAATAATAAGGATATGTAGTCTTCAGATACAAGTCGAATATTATAGAATATTTATTTTATATATATAGAGAGAGAGAGAATGTTGATTTCTTTATTCTCACAAGAAGATCATGTTAAATACCTCTTTATTAGCCATGTACAATCTTATGCTTTACTTCAGTTTTGATAAAAGCTATCTAACTTGGGCATGACAAGTGATGTCATATATCAAAGTGTTGCTTGAAGAAGAGATATGCAATTAATGTAGTATGAAAAGCATTTATTGCATCTCCTAGCTTAAATGGTGAACAAGATACTTTCTCTAAAAATTTCAACGCCTAGAAAAGATTCTCAATGAATCTTACTTTTAAGCCTCTATATAAAGAAGTCTGAATAAGACTAGTTTATGAAAACAAATACATTAACATTTAACACTCTTGCAATCTTAAATAACCCTTGTGTACTAGCTGTAAAGAAGAACATTACTTAAATATTATAAATATTTATTTTATGTATATAGAGAATGACCGTTTCTTTATTCTTAAAAGAGGATCATGTTAAAGATCTCTTGAAGAACGAACTAAAGCTTCTTCATGCCAACAATCCTTCTGATTTGACATTATGTCAACTTTACAAGGACTATTAGCCATGTATAGTCTTGTGCTTTACTTCAGTTTCGATAAAAACTATTTGTCTTAGGCATGACAAGTGATGTTGTATATCAGAGTGTCGCTTGAAGAAGAGATATGCAATTAATGTTTTATGAAGAACATTTATTGCATCTCTAAGCTTGAATGTGAACAATCTCAAAAAAGATAAAGAAGACCCTTTCTAAAGATCTCAATGACTAGAAAAGATTCTCAATGGATCTTACTTTTAAGCCTCTATATAAATAAGTTATATTGAACAAGGCAATTTGATGATAATGAATACATTAACATTTCTTTAACACTCTCACAATCTCTAAGAATCCTTGTGAGCTAGATATAAAGAAGAACATTGTTTGTTTTCATTAGCTTATCTAAAAGAGTGATCTTATTTTGTATCTGTCCTATGATATTTTAGATCACTTCCTTTGTAACTTTTTCTTAGTCAAGAGTGGTTATATTCCAAAGAATACTCAAGTGTGTTAAGCCAAAAATGATTGTAGTTTGAGCAATACTTATTTGATTAGCTAAGAAAAAACTGAGATCCAAAGAATATTCATTTCTTTTTTGTGGGGTAAAATGAAACTTGATCATGTTGATTAAGAATTAGACGTCATCTTTGTTAACAAACAAACAAACAATATAAAAATACCAGAGTAAATCCTTCTATGCCTTTATCTCTTTCTTATTACATGTTATTCTACTAGGTTTAACAAAAAGGAGAGTCTTTCAAAAACAATATTTGTGAAAATCTTTTGAGACTGAGTTTGTCTAGCAAAAAACTGTGTTACATTTTTATATTAGATAATCTTTTATTTATTTTGGTTCTAACTATTATATTTAATTTCTATCAAATATTCATTTTCTTTGTTTTTGTCCTTATAATATGTATTTGTTTTAGTACTTATTAATTATAAAGTATAATTTAGAGACTTTTGGAAGTGCTATATTTTTACAAATTTAATTTATTTGTATTATAATTTTATTAATAGTTTCACTTTTATTCTTATCATGCGATCATTTAGTTTTTTTTATGTAATAGACAAAATTATTGAACAAACATAGAAACATTTGTCTTTAATGGAGGTATGAGACTTCATTTTACAAATAAGCACCTAGGACTAGTTATTCTAACCTAGGTTACCTTATTCTAATATCTAAAATAATCTATTCTAATATTCTACTATACTTTTTTTTACATTTTATTATTTAATTTGTCTTATTAGAACTTCTTCTCTAAGTTCTTCTTTAATTGAAAACTTCATTTTCATTTTCGCGATCACACAATAAGATATGTAATTTTATTTAAAAGTATAATTTTAAATGGACAAAGAATGAAAAGTCTATAAATAAGTTATAACTTTCATCTATCTAGAAAACTTCTCTCTATATTTTCTCAAATCTCTCTAAGATTCTAAGCTAAGAAGTTATCTATTTCCACGACAGGTTATACCTATGAGGAGGTAACAACTAATGAATCAAGATAGTCTAAAGAAATTCTTGAATAAAATTAGTTCTTATGTTACTTGTTACTGATTCAACTTCTTTTTCTTATTTTCTTTGGATTTTTTTTTATTAAAGGTGATGATGATATGTAGGGTTAAGACTTTGGGCTTCTAGTTGCTCGGTTTGGACCTTTTGTGTGATAGAGATTAAGCTATATGGGTCTTTGAGATTTGATGAAGCCAACCTTTGCCTGATGAAACTAGTGAAGATTAAGGATTTCTGAAGACTTTGTGATAAATGTATATGTGTTACTTATGTTCTTCTGTAAGCCTTTTCTTAATCTAATGAATTAATCATACATATTTGGTTAAAGTTTCTTTAAATTTGTCTTGGAACTTATCTTGGTCATATGTATCTTTTAACAGAGAAAAATATCGTGTTAATTTTTATTAAAATGCTTCTTATATGTCAAAATTGATTACAAATGGCATTTTAAATGATTATGTTATCAGATTAATGTGTTGAAATAACTTAGAACCTTGAATAGTTTTTTAGATCAATTTCTTAATCTGTTGAAGGTTATCTTCAATAGATTAATTTTCTATAACTCAAACTTTGATATAATATGTTTCTATTTTAATTTATTAAAATATCGAATTAATCTATTAGTTTTACTATTAAGTGAAATTAACAGATTAAATCATGTTTTTAATATATTAAAACTGATAGATGTATTATTAAATATCTCTCTTTTAATTTTTTTAGAGTCATTTTTTACGAAAATATTTTGCAACTATTGAGAAGAATCGTTAATGAGCTAAACAAGTCTTATCGGAGCTTTAGAGAATGAAGATGTTGATCAATACAAGTTTCATATGAAACTCTACTTTGTTGTGATATGCATCAGTCCATGTGAAATTGTTTCATTGTATATCTCTCATTTGTGTTTCTAGAATAGGTTTTTCCGGTGGGCATCTGCTATAGAGTGCTATAGGGTTTTTGAGTGGGTTCAAGACATAGATCCTTGATATTTTTCTTGCTTTACTAGGATTGCAATTTCATGTCAAACTTGTTATTTAGTGGAAGCTTAATCATTGGATTAGACAATTGGGTGTAGCTTTTTATTTAAGAGTGAATTAGTATAAAAATTGTTATGCATTTTTATTCTTCCTAGTTCTATTCTTATTTCCTAGTTTTCTAGTATTTTGATTGTGTCTTCCTTGCATTCAATCATGAATTCTTAAAGATCTTTAACGGATTGATTACAAATTTTAACATACTAATATTTCGAAAGATCTATTTTCCCCCTCTAGATCTCAACATAGTGGTGTTTTGGAGTTTTTAGTTAATAGGCATGCTACCTCCATGTAAATGGAGTTAACGAGGTTGCATATATTATACTAGTATTGAATTATATGTGTGAAATGCATTGTTGGTTAAATTGAGGAGGAATTTTATGTATGTAATATCTTTTAGAAAATATGTTGTTTATTGAATTAATTCATGCTAGGTTAAATTTAATGTTTGAGATAACTATTTTGAGTTGAAGTAATTTATAACAACTATTGCATATAAATTTGATGTTTTGGACAAGAAAAAAATATAGTATGAAATACCTAAAAATGAGAATTTGTGGATCTAGATGTATAAGCTTAAGTGACACTCAAGCTATAGATCATCGCCCAATGTCATTTAAGCTTTAGCATGAATTCTTAAGAAATGATGTATATCACTTAAGTAATGGCTTGAGCCTTGAGTGAGAGACATGCTTAAACAATTCTCTCTCCTTTAGGACACCGAATGCTCAAATGATGAAGTGTTTGCTCAAATGTTATTGTGTAGAGGTGTTACATGGTGCTTTTCAAACTTATTGAATTATGAAACAATATCATCACTCAAGTGATAATGTGGCTCCTCTAACATTGAAAAAGTGGTGGCGCATGGTGTTTCTTAAGCTTGTTGGGTTATACAACTAGTCTCCTTGCTCAATCATTGATGTGACACTTGAGCGATACATGAAGAAGGTTGGTCACTCAGGTTACATAAGGATGCTAGAGTGAGAGAGAAACCACATAAATTTTATCTTTTATGAAGTTGGTATCACTCAAGTGACATGTGTATGTGTGTCATTATGAGTGTATGTTTGTGCTGTGTGTTTGTGTGTGTATATGTGCATGTGTGTGTATATGTGCATGTGTGTGTATGAATGTATGTATTGTGGATATCTAAATGATATTGTGGCCTAATATGGATGTGTATGTTAATACCTAATGTAATATCATGACTCTTTTATAGGTGTGTAATGAGAGATATCTCATATGATATTGTGGCTTTAAAGATTTTGTGGTATTGATTACAACAACCCACTAAGAAAATGTGATCTCCTTATTATACTAACAGTTTAAATCATGTAAATTAAGATATCATAAGGTAAATAGGTAAGAGATATTCTTGCACTACCATTATAGTAGATTTTGTGCAAAGAACTATCATGATATCATAAAGCAAACATTCATAAACCAAAAGAGATTGAAAATGATCAAGTATTAGTCTTTGCTAAGACATACTTAGTATAAATCTTTCAAAAGGCATAAAGTATAACAACTCTAAATATAGAGATACAATTGACGATTTATATAGTTTAGAATGACATTTCAAGTTTCACTTGTTGTGATGATCTTTAGACCGAAAATGTGATGCATAATTAACATATGTATATGCTATATGATATATATATATCATATTGTATAAATTGTTTAAATTATTAGTTTACCCTTATATATAATATAAATTGTCATGACCATATTTAATATGAAAGCATATAATATTTACACGTACATATAAGTTGCCATGACCATATTTATTATGAAAGTATATAATATTTACACGTATTAACTACTAGATAAAATTGAGGATTTTTTTTTCTAATGTCTTTTATATTGAAAATATTATTTTAAAAAAGCTTTTCTTCCTAGTTTGTATAGAAAGGTAATTGTGTATTAGTTTTATATATTATAGACTAACATATTATGTTTTTTAAATGTTTCAAACTAAGTTTGACTTTTAAAGTTATAAATAAATAGAAGGGTTAAATATGTTTTTAGTGTCTGAATTATTTGTCCAAATTATGTTGTGTCTGGGGCAAACCTTGGACCTATTTCGTCCTTATACTTTATAAACAGGCGTAAATGATCCTTGATGACAAATAAAAACATCTTTAAAGAAATGAAATGAAAGGAAAAAGAGTGAAAGAAACTTAAAAGACGAATCATACTGAAGTAGAAAACTATGAATAAGAAAAATAAAGAGATAAAAAAGAATTCTGACACATCATCAATAATAATTTACATGAGTTTATAAAGCATAAAAACGAAATAAGTCCAAAGTTTATCTCAGGAACAAAACACAATTTTAACAAATAATTAAAGGACTAAAAACATATTTGACCCATAAATAAAATAATTAAGAAATATTTTCTTTTTGGATATTTTTGTCGAGAGAATTTGGAACTTCATTTTGTTGACACTTATAGAAAATCAATCGTACAAAGCTCTTACCAAAAATAACAAATTTTAATAATAAAATAATCATACAAAACTCATTAAAAAATAACAATATTTTTTCATACTTTCAACATTCATAACCCGTACATTTATAATGCTATATAAAGAAAATATATTTATTTTGGTTTACACATTTGTATATATATATTATTTTATTTTTGTAATTATCATTATTATTTTTTCTCATTATATTATTTATACTCTTTAAATAACTTATTTGATGTAGGTAATTATTATTGTTATTTTTTTCCACAATCATTTACACTTTTTTTAATTATTCAGATCCTCTAACACTACATCCCACCATAAGTCACTCAATATTTATTTAAATTACCACTATTATGTTTTATTTATTTTTAAAAAAGTGTAAAAGCTCCAAATGACTCTTTCACACTAGTTCAATAATAAAATTGTTTATTAGGAAAAAAAATGTAAAATATATATCATAAATCAGAGGTCCCTAGTCTGATTTGGCACCAGGTTCAAACGCGATTCTCCCCTCAGAACGCGAATCCAAACGCGTTTGCGTTTGTCTTTGCAATTTCTTTCATCTCTCTTGCAAAGAAAGTCGGTGACGTTTGCCAGAGCGACAAACGTCGTCGTTTTGGAGAGCTGAGGGTGTTCCTTCCCTGCCACATTTTCATTCCGTTGTAGATGACATTGTTCTGTCTCTTTCTCTCTGCGCTTAACCGAAACAGCAATGAGGCAGCACAAGCAGGTTTCAGCCCTTAACCGGCGACCCACGGTCCTTTATCTGGTGTGCGCCGCTGCGTTGTTCTCTCTCCTCCTCTTCTACATCCAATCCTCTTTCTTCGCAGGTATTTTCACCGTAACCAAACCACACTTATAGTACTAATCATTCTAATTCCGTTTCATTAATTTCCGTTTAAATTCGCATTTTCAGGGTCCGTCTCTTCGGATCACAACTCCGAAATTATCCGCGTCTTGTCTAACTTTCAGTCCAGTGTTCAGCAATGTGTGGTAACTGTTCGATCTGAAGCATTCCTCCCTGATGAATGATACTGTTATGGTTATTTATTTATCTTATAATTTCTCAATATGATTGAGTTGTAACTCCCGCTACACTCATTTCCAATTCTGATTGAAGAATAACATAAAAAACGCATAAGCAACTGAATCTAAGTCTTGTACTTTTTTTTATTCCTTCACATAGAATTTAGCTTGTTGAGATATGTGCTGAGGTTGGGAATTGAAACAGGATAACAGGGGGCTAGGACTCACTGCTCATATTATTGATCATTGTAAATTGATCCTTAAATACCCTGAAGGTACCAACAGCACTTGGGTATGTCTTTCTGTCTCCTCAATCCTGAGTTCTGAGACCTCTTATTTGATGTAATGTTTCGTTAATAGCTAAATTGCTGAGTTTTTTTTTCAATGTTTAAATTATTTCAGTACAACGCACAGTTTAAGAAATTTGAGCCGTTGGAGTACAGTTATGATGTGTGCGAGACAATCCTGTTGTGGGAACAGGTGCATTGTCATGACACCCGTTTTGTTTCTGCTTAAGTTGAACTTTCAGAATGAGTATTTACTAGTGTGATATGTTGATATGTTGCAGTATCGGAACATGACAACTGTGTTGACCAGAGAGTATCTTGATTCTCGACCTGGTGGTTGGATGGATTACGCTCCACAAAGGATAGCACAGTTGTATGGATCTTCAAACTTTATTTCAAGTTTGTTTATGTTGATGCTGATGTTGTTGGGTTGCATGTGTTATCGGTTAGTGTGTGTGGTGATGCCTTTTTCTTCTCGTAGGGGGACAAAGAAGTGCACCAACAAGACTCTTTGTGAAGAAAACCTCAATGTGTTATTACCTGCAAAGCCCCCATTTCACCCACGGCAGTTTCGAACTTGTGCTGTTGTTGGGAATTCTGGGGACCTTCTGAAGACTACATTCGGGGAAGAAATTGATAGACATGATGCTGTTTTTCGAGACAATGAGGCCCCTGTTAATGAGGTAAACATGTTAACTCATCATAACGGGGCAAAGTTTTAACAATTTCTTCTTTCAATTTCTGTTTTCTTGAAATCCTGTTAGTTTACAAAGCATAGATGAAACTGACCGCTTGCTACTGCAATATCCAATCATTATAGTTTTACTTCTGATCAAGATGCCAAAAAAGTTAAGAGAGTACTAGAGCTTGTAGTGCATTTATCTGATATATTATTAAAAAAATTGCTTATGCTGATTTAGTCTCTTTATTGATTGTGTAGAAATATGCCAAATATGTTGGTCTTAAGAGGGATTTCCGTCTAGTTGTTCGAGGTGCTGCTCGTAACATGGTCCCTATTCTGAACGGATCTGGTAAGTTACTATTGTAGAAAATATTTAAACAAAAAATGAAAATTCTGTTGAAATTTTGGGCCATATTAGTTGAATTGGGAATCTATCCACAATCTCTATCCACTATGAAATATAACTTTAATTTTTTTATTGAAGATTTGTCTTGCAAAAGGTTATTATTTTTTAATATATTTAAACAAAAATGTGAAACTTCTCTTGAAATTTTGGGCCATATTAGTTGAATGAGAATCTATCCACAATCTCTATCCACCATGAAATATGACTTAATTTTTTTTATTGAAGATTTGTCATGCAAAAAAGTTATTATTTTTTAAAATATTTAAAGAAAAATGTGAAATGTAACAATCCAAAAAAAATGCATGAAAGAGAAGAGGAAATTTAAATTAAGGTTCATACAGTCATCCTTACAGTAAGTATTCCAAGTATAAAAATAGAACAAAAAGGGGATAGAACCCCACACCTCAAAAAGAACTAGATGCCTATATTAATTCCAAAAGAAGACATTCCAAAGGTAGAAAATCACTGCCTTGTGAGTCCAATTCACCGGGACTTACCATCACCTGCAGCAGACTTGAAATCTGCTCACGTGTAGAACACGGATATGGCAGGACCCCAAGAGGATCAACATACAACAAAAATAAGGGTGAACCAATTTATACAGAATAACACTTCAATCATGATTTAAAGAAAACAATTATTTACAATCAATCCTAACTAGGACTCACCAGAGAGCCTAGTATCTACAACCACATACACACAGACAGACGCCTTTCGGAAAACTGTGCAGAACTCGGACAAGTAGGGTTAACCACCTGACGAGGAACAGTGAGCCTCATGCCAAGATTGATATCATATAAGGAATCATTTCAGTCAGGGTAGCACCGTCACAAGTATTGCACATCGGCCAAAGCCTACTATCAATCCTGTGGGTACCTCCTTTAACTCCACACCACAAGTGACTGGTCTACGTGACTCAGATCACCTTAGGAGTCAGGATGCCCTATTCGGCTTTTCCTTACTTCTGCACACACTAAGCTATCATAGAAGCACATATAAGATAATTCTCATTTCACGTTCAATTTCTCATTCATCCAGGTCTTATTGACGGTGTCTTGACTCATCAGGTCGTACTGTCTTATACTCATAAACATCAATATAATCATTCATATTACATCAAATCCCAGGTATTCAATCTCACAAGAAAATACATGTTCAAGATATACAGTTCCAATCATCAGATAATTCACATTACAGGTCAAAATCACTGCAGACCTTTCGCTCAGGCGAACTGGGTTCGCTTAAGCGAAACAGAGTCCCAAAATAGGATTTGGAACGCTGAAGTGTTTCGCTTGAGCTAGCTCATCTCACTTGAGCGTAGAAGCGTCTCGCTTAAGCGAGCGCATCTCGCTTGAGCGAAAACGAACCCGAGAATTGAGTATGGAGCATTTCCAACTCTCGCTTGAGCGAGCTAACTCTCGCTTGAGCGAGACTGACCATTTTTGGACAGCAGCTCTTTGAAAGTCGAAAGTTTCATGTACCTGTATCAGTTTAACCCAATTCTAATCGCCAAGATTCACATAGTAAGATGTAGTCAAGCACTAACTCATTCCAAATAGATAAACTTAGTAATTCATCAATACTTTCTCATAAAACATAAACAAATATCATGACACAGGTTCACATGGATATAATTACCATCAACAACAGTACAATTAAACAACAATTCTTCACTACACAAGTACTACCAAAATAGCAGAAATACCTAAATCTAATAATTATCCCAATTGAAAATTTCTTCACTCAAAACCAAAGTGACTAGAATTGACCAAGGCAAGACTCCCCTTACCTGAAATTAGGGAAAAGAGCTTCTCCCAAGCTCAAAACAGCAAAGCCCTAAAATTGCACGCGCGAGCACTCCGTTCTAGCTACGCAAAACTCTAATTGTACAAAATTCCGCCCTAAAACGAAAATTAGATCTCTATACATGAATTTGGGTTGCAAAGGAACACAAAAGAGCTCTCAATTTCGAAATCCTTCTCAAAAATGCAAAAAAACCCCAAATGCCTACTCCTTAAACCCTAAGTTACAAAAACTTACCGAAACGGGAAAATGTTTGGTTGAATTTCTCCGGCTCGTTCCAAGGAGCACAAAAGTGGCTTCAGCTTGAGGAGAGGATGGGCAGAGAGGGGCGTTCTTTGAAGAAGAAGATGGAAAGTGAGGGTTCTGAAGAAGAAAAGGGAAGAGGGTTGGGGAAAAAGGAGAAAATCTGATCCTTCTCTCTCCTCTCTTAATAAAATTGAAATCTTACAATACTCCCCAACAACAAAAATTTTCGTCCCCAAAAATTATACTTACCAGACAAACAGATGAGGGTATCTTCTCCTTACGTCTTCTTCCAATTCCTAGGTAGCATCACCTGACTTGGTGTCCCAAATCACTTTAACCACATTGGTTGTTCTGCCCTTGAATTGCCTAAGCTGAGAGTCTTCAATCCTTACTGGAGTAGTTTCAAAAGATAAGTCCTCCTTCACTTGAATCTCATCAGCTTCCAGGATATGACTTGGGTCAGGCACGTACTTCCTCAACTGAGATACATGAAAGACATTATGCAGTCTGGCTAGAGGAGGGAAGAGGGCTAACTCATATGCCACAGATCCAATGTGCTTAACCTGATACGGTCCAATAAACTTAGGGGTCAGCTTCTTGGGTCTCAAGACTCTTCCAACACCAGTTGTAGGGACAATTATGAGAAATACATGGTCACCGCTAAAAACTCCAAAGGTCTCCTCCTTCGATCCGCATAAGATTTCTGGCGGCTCTGGGCAGTCCTCATTCTACTCTGGACCATCTTCACCTTATCTGTGGTCTGCTGAACCAAGTCTGGGCCCACAATGAATTTCTCACCATCCTGGAACCAACACAAGGGAGTCCTACACTTCCTCCCATACAGGGCCTCAAACGGTGCCATCCCAATGCTAGCATGGAAACTGTTGTTATATGTAAACTCTGCTAGATGTAATATCTCATCCCAAGCTCCCATGTGGTCTAACACACACGCCCTTAACATATCCTCCAAAGTCTGGATTGTCCTTTCAGATTGCCCGTCGGTCTGAGGGTGATAAGCTGTACTAAGCTTCAGTCTGGATCCCAAAGCTGCCTGTAAGGATTGCCAGAACCGGGAAGTAAACCTGGGATCTCGGTCTGACACAATACTGGAGGGTATCCTGTGCAGTCTCACTATCTCTCAAATGTACAGCTGTGCCAACTTGTCCATAGACATTCTTAAGCTGATAGGCAGAAAATGAGCACTCTTAGTCAGTCTGTCCACAATGACTCAGATAGAATCACGCCCTCTGACCGTCCTAGGCAAGTGGGTAACCAAGTCCATGGCTATGCTATCCCACTTCCATTCAGGCATTTCCAATGGCTGAAGCATACCACCCGACCTCCGGTGCTCCACCTTAGCTTTTTGACAGGTTAGGAAACTCACCACATACTTAGCTATATCCGGTTTCATACCAGGCCACCAGAAGGTTTCCTTCAAGTTCTGGTACATCTTAGTCACTCCAGGATGTATACTTAGCTTGCTCTTATGCCCTTCCTCTAGGATTGTCCCTTTAACTCAACACTAGCAGGAATGCATATTCTACCTCTAAACCTGAGGACACCATCTGTCCCCAGAACAAAGTCCTCGGCCTTCTCCGTGCCCAAGGAATTTTTGATTTTATCCAGACTGTGATCTTTCATTTGTCCCTCTTTAATCAACTCCAAGAATCCATTAGTGATGGTCATCATGCCACAACTAAAACTGGTTGGAGAGATTTCAAGGCTAAGATTCAAGTCCCTGAACCTCTCTATCAACTCCAACTCTTTGATCATCAGTGCAGAAACTCCAATCACCTTTCTGCTCAAAGCATCTGCCACCACATTGGCTATCCTGGATGGTACATCAGCTGAAAATCAAAATCTTTTATGTATTCCATCCATTTCCTTTGCCTCAGGTTCAACTCTTTCTGATCAAACAGGTACTTCAGGCTTTTGTGGTCACTGAACACCTCAAACTTGGCCCCATACAGATAATGCCTCCAAATCTTCAAAGAAAAACCACAACTGCTAGCTCCAAATCATGAGTGGGGCAATTTTTCTCATGATTCTTTAACTGCCTAGAGGCATAGGCCACTACCTTCTTATCTTGCATCAGAACACACCCTAACCCCTGGTGAGATGCATCACAAAA
This sequence comes from Lablab purpureus, assembly GCA_030347555.1. Taxonomy (NCBI): domain Eukaryota; kingdom Viridiplantae; phylum Streptophyta; class Magnoliopsida; order Fabales; family Fabaceae; genus Lablab; species Lablab purpureus. The sequence continues at coordinate 16,601,074 of CM059254.1, forward strand.
TACCTCAAACTGCTTGTCTGTGTCTGGTATGATCAATATAGGTGAGCTGGTCAATCTCTGCTTGAGCTCTAGAAAACTTTGCTCACACTGATCTGTCCAGATGAAAGGCTGATCCTTCCTTGTTAACCGGGTCAAAGGGGCTACTACTTTGGAAAACCTCTCAATAAACCTTCTACAGTAACCTGCCAACCCAACAAAGCTTCTGACTTCAGTTACTTTGGGCATTCCCAACTCAACTGCTTCCACTTTGGCAGGATCCACTGATATCCCTTGGGCGGATACCACATGCCCTAAGAACTTAACTTCCTCCATCCAAAACTCGCACTTTGATAATTTAGTATACAACTGTTTCTCTCTCAAAATACCCAACACTGTTCTTAGGTGCTGCTCATGCTCTTCATGCGAGTGGGAATAGACAAGTATGTCATTTTTGAAGACGACCACAAACTTATCCAAGAAAGGGTGGAAGATCCTATTCATGTAGTCCATAAAGATAGCTGGAGCATTCGTCACTCCAAAAGGCATGACCACAAACTCATAATGGCCATATCTGGATCGGAAAGCAGTTTTCTAGATATCCTTTTCCTTTACCAGAATCTATTGATATCCAGATCTCAAGTCTATCTTAGAAAACACAACCGCTCCATGCAACTGATCCAGAAGATCATCTATCCGAGGCAGAGGATACTTTTTCTTCACCGTAAGCTTACTCAATTGCCTGTAGTCAATACACAACCTAAAACCACTATTTTTCTTCTTAACAAGCAATACTGGTGCTCCCCAAGGTGACACACTGGGTCTGATCAGATGCTTATCTAGTAGCTCTTCAAGCTGCTTCTTCAGCTCAACCAATTCAGCTGGAACCATCCTGTAAGGTGCCATGGACAGTGGTCCAGCTCCAGGCACGAGATCTCTGGAGAACTCAACCTCTCTCCTTGGAGGTAATTCGGGTACTTCTTCCGGAAACACATCAGGGATTCCGCATCATCATCTAGCTGCTCCTCATGAGTCAAAACAACATGACACTGAGCTTCCTCTCGAATCTCCCTTAAGGCTTAGGAGGCAGACAACACCCCAAACTCTTCAGACTCTGGAAATAATAGCTTCTTCTGGCCACAGTCAATCAAAACACTGTTCTGAGCCAACCAATCCATACCTAGTACCACATCTAGGTCTCTAAGGGACAAGCAGATCAAATTCACTTTGAATCTGCGACCTCCTATAACCAGAGGACATCCACAACAGACCTTGGAAGCTACCACCAGATCAGAGGCTGGTGTAGGCACAAACAATTCACAAGCAAGGTCCCTAACAGGCAAGTCTAGCTTTTCCACACAATTGAGAGACACAAAGGAATGTGTCGCTCCAGAATCAAACAACACTCTCAGCCTTCTACCAGAAAGGAAACACAAACCTTGCACTAGATCATTGGACCTATCAGCTTCAGGTGGTGAAGACTCTACCAGCTGCTCTCGGTTGGGCGTCCCTCTCACGCCCACTGGACTGCTGACTCCCTGATGGAGCTGCTGCCAAAACTTCTCTATAGTCCTTCGCATAATGACCCTGTTTCTGGCATCTAAAACACCTGGTATAACTTTGGGCGGGATGCTGCTGATGGAAAAAGGGACCCCTCCCTCTCAACTGACTACCCCCAGAAGACTGATGGGAAGTAGGTACAAATCCCCTCCCGGGATTAGGACGACTGTAGGGGGTTCTCTGCTCAAGTCTCCTACTGCCGTGCTGGGGTCTAACTCGACTAGAAGATCTTGCTCTGCTAATAGAGGGTCCAATCACTGGTGGCACAACTGGTTTGGCTCTACCAACCACCAATCTCTAGGTTGTCTTGGTTCTCTCAACCAAAACAGGGAAGTCTGCTACAAACATTGGCACTACTATCTCCTTCAGCTCCTGTCGTAGACCCTTCTCAAACTTGCTACACAGCCAAGCTTCAATACTCGATTGGGAGTTGTATTTGGCCAGGTGCTCAAACCTGGTGGCATAGTCATGAACCGACAAGTCTCCCTGTTTCAACTTCAAAAACTCAACTTCTTTGGCAAAGCGGACATTTCTTGAGAAATACTTCCCCATGAATCTCTCTCTAAAATTTTTTCAACTCATTTTTTCGTTCCTGGTAGTCATAAACTTCTTAGCTCCTTTCCACAAGAACTCTGCTTCTCCCCCAAGCAGATAAGTGGTAGAAGTCATCTTCTTCTCTTCAGGGCACCCAGTCACCTAAAAAATCTTCTCAATACTCTCCATCTATTCATCCGCTTGATCTGGAGTGGAGTCTCCAGAGAACTTAGGAGGTCCATACTTCAAAATGTTCTCAAACAACATCTGACTATGTGGCTGCTTTGAGGCTGAGGGAGGATTGGCAGTTGAAGCTATTGCTGCTGCCACTGCAACTGCAGCCACTTCGGTGGTCCCTAGAAGCTTGCAATTCCTGCATAGCAGCCTGGTGCTGTTGTGCCATGACTGCTCCCTGCTCGGTCAAAGCATCTCCCTGCAGCTGCATCGTGGTTGCCATGACTTCAATAGTCCTGAGCATCTGGTTCACATCAGGCTGGGCTGAGGCTGAAGGATCAGATTTTCTCCTTTTTCCCCCACCCTCTTCCTTCTTCTTCTTCAGAACCCTCACTTTCCATCTTCTTCTTCTTCAGAGAATGCCCATCTTTGCCCATCCTCTCCTCAAGCTGAAGCCACCTTTGTGCTCCTTGGAATGAGCCGAAGAAATTGAACCAAACATTTTCCCGTTTCGGTAAGTTTTTGTAACTTAGGGTTTAAGGGGTAGACATTTGAGTTTTTTTTGCATTTTTGAGTAGGATTTCGAAATTGGAAGCACTTTTATGTTCCTTTGCAACCCAAATTCATGTATAGGGGTCTAATTTTTGTTTTGGAGCGAAATTTTGTACAATTAGGTTTTTGTGTAGCTGGTACGGAGTGCTCGCGTGTGCAATTTTAGGGCTTTGCTGTTTTGAGCTTGGGAGAAGCTCTTTTCTCTAATTTCAGGTAAGGGGAGTCTTGTCTTGGTCAATTCTAGTCACTTTGGTATGTTTGAGTGAAGAAATTTCCAATTGGGATAATTATTAGATTTAGGTATTTCTGCTGTTTTGGTAGTACCTGTGTAGTGGAGAATTGTTGTTTGATTGTACTGGTGTTGATGGTAATTATATCCATGTGAACCTGTGTCATGATATTTGTTTATGTTTTATAGGAAAGTATTGATGAATTACTATGTTTATCTGTTTGGAATGAGTTAGTGCTTGAGTACATGTTATTGTGTAATGCCATTGTGTGGATTATATAGTCTTGTACTGCAAAATGAACTTACTGATGTGAATCTTGGCGATTAGAATTGGGTTAAATTGATACAGGAAACTTTGGACAAGTCCAAGTTTCAAAGAGCTGCTGTCCAAAAATGGCTAGTCTCGCTCAAGCGAGAGATGGAAATGCTCCAGACCCAGCTCTCGAGTTCGTTTTCGCTCAAGCGAGATGCGCTCTCTTAAGCGAGACGCTTCTCCGCTCAAGCGAAATGCTTCAGCGTTCCAAACCCTGTTTTGGGACTCTGTTTCGCTTAAGCGAACCTAGTTCGCCTGAGCGAAGGGCCTGCAGTGATTTTGACCTGCAATGTGAATTTTCTGATGATTGGAATTGTATATCTTGAACATGTATTTTCTTGTGAGATTGAATAGCTGAGATTTGATGTAGTATAAGGCAGTAAGACCTAATGAGTTAAGACACAGGCAATAAGACCTTGATGAATGAAAAATTGACTGTGAAATGGGAATTATCTTGTGTGTGCTTGTATGATAGCTTAGTGTGTGCAGAACTAAGGAAAAGCCGAATAGGACAATCTGACTCCTAAGGTGATCTGAGTCACATAGACCAGTCACTTGTGGTGTGGAGTTAAAGGAGGTACCCCACAGGATTGATAGTAGACTTCGGCCAAATGCAATACCTGTGACGATGCTACCCTGATTGAGATGATTCCTTATATGATATCAATTTTGGCATGAGGCCAACTGTTCCACGCCAAGTGGTTAATCCTACTTGTCCGAGTTCTGCACAGTCTTCCAAAAGGCGTCTGTCTGTGTGTATGTGGTTGTAGATACTAGGCTCTCTAGTGAGTCCTAATTAAGATTGATTGTAAATAATTGTTTTCTTTAAATCATGATTGAAGTGTTATTCTGTATAAATTGACTCACCCTTATTTTTGTTGTATGTTGATCCTCTTAGGGTTCTGCCATGACCGTGTTCTACACGTGAGCAGATTCTAAGTCTGCTGCAGGTGATGGTAAGTCCCAGTAAATTGGGCTCACAAGGCAGTGATTTTTTACCTTTAGAATGTCTTCTTTTGGAATTAATATAAACATTTAGTTCTTTTTGAAGTGTGGGGTTCTATCCCCTTTTTGTTCTATTTTCGTATTTGAAATACTTATTGTAAGGATGATTGTATGAACCTAAATTTCCTCCTCTTTTTCATGCATTTTTTTTGGGTTGTTACACATGCCACAAAGCCTCCCATAAAATAACATCTAGTGCCTTGAAAAAAAAAAGTACCTACATTGGTAGCATGTCCCAAACACTTGGGATATTAAGAAAAGTCTAAGTTGCAGACTTTGGTATTCAGCTGTATACTATATATACATAAACTCTTATACATACATACATACATATATATATATATATATTTATCAAAATACACTAATAGAAAAGAAGACTGTTAGAACAGGTCTTAATTAGGGTTTAATCAAAAGCTGTTGTATGTTGTACCTAGGAACTCTAGAAATGATCTTGCTTATTCGTTTCTCTTCCTTCTCATTTATTGTGTCTGAACTATTGATGTTATTATAAATATGAGAACCTAACAAAGGGGATTCAAGCTCTCTAATTCATTTTCTCATCCTTTTTTATTTATCTCAAGTTGGTATGAAAGCATATTTCCTTCAAGAAATTACAACACCTTCTTTTGAATGGGCTACATCAATGTCCAAAAGATATTTGGGACTCTCGATATCCTTGGTCTAAAAATGATTGCATGAGTGTTCCTTTAACTGAGAGATTCTAGTAACATCATTCCTTGTAATGCCTATATCATCAACATACACTATTAAGTGCACACATTTTCCAGGAGAGGTATGACAATAGAAAATAGAATGATTTACTTCACTATGTTTCAGCCCAAAAGATTGAACAATATGGCTGAAGTTTCCAAACCAAGCATGCGGAGAATGGTTACGACCATAGAGAGAGGGACAAATTTACAAACCATACTCTCCCTAAGCTAGAATCCCAAGTGGTTGTTCCATGTAGACCTTCTCTTTTAGATCACCATGTAGAAAAACATTTTTAATATCCAATTGATGAAGAAGCCAATGACAAATAGCTTCCATGGCAAGGAAAACTCTAACAATAGTCATTTTCGCCACTGGAAAGAAAGTATCCCTGTAGTTGAGCCCATAGATAGAGTATATCCTTTAGCTACCAATCGAGTTTTGAGGCGATCAACTTGACCATTAGATACAACTTTAATGACATAGACTCAACGATAACCAATTGTCTTCTACCCTAATGAAAGAGGAACTAAGTCCCATGTACTGTTATGTTCAAAAGCCTACATCTTAGAAATTATGACTTATCACTATCTAGGATAATCAAGTGTTTTTGTTACATTTTTAGGGGTAGTAATAGACGATACTGAGGTAATCAAAGAAGAATAAGAAGGAAACAATCTGTGGTAGCTAAGAAAATTGTAAATTGGATGTGGATTACAGGTAGAGCTGGTACCTTTGCGAATGACAATGGGCCAACTCGAGTCATCATTATCAGGAGTTGTGTTATTGAGTGATGATTGAGAAGGACTTGTTGAAGAGGACTCACCTTGGGGCATGGAACTAGTCATTTGGTTCCACGCGTTGATAGGTAATAAGAGGTGGTGACAATGGTTCAAGTGGATTTTGTATGGAATTTAATATCTTGTGCAAAAGAAAGGAAAAAAGAAGTTGATTCAAAAAAGATAACATTAGCTAACATATGATACCTCCTCTCGGTTTCAAGATAGTAACATCAATATCTGTTTTAAGTTGAGAATATCCCAAGAAGACACATTTGATGACTTTAGTTGAGAGTTTATCTAAATTTGGAGACATATCATGAACAAAGCATACATAACCAAAAGCATATCATGAACAAAACTCTAGTTGATAACTCTTGTGCAAAAGAAGGGAAAAAAGAAGTTGATTCAAAAAAGGTAACATTAGCTAACATATGATACCTCTCGGTTTCAAGACAGTAACATTAATGTCTGTTTTAAGTTGAGAATATCCCAAGAAGACACATTTGATGACTCTAGTTGAGAGTTTATCTAAATTTGGAGACATATCGTGAACAAAGCATACACAACCAAAAATACGGGAAAAAATATGAAAGATGGGTTTCTTTTGGAAATAGAATGGAGTAAGGAACTTTATTGTCAAGTGAAGCGGAAGACATTCTGTTAATGAGAAAATAGGTAGTTATGATAGCATCACCCTAATGATGAACATACAAATTTGCACCAAGCAATAAAATACGAGCAATTTCAACCAAATGTCTACTTTTTCTCTTTTCCATACCATTTTGCTGAGATGTATGAGGGCAAGTAGGCTGATGTAAAATGCCTTGTGAGCTTACAAGAGTAGAGAAATAAGAGGGAAAGTATTCTTTGGTATTATTGCTCTGTAAAACTTTGATTACCTTGTCAAATTGATTTTTGATTTCATTAAGGAAAGACATAAAGGTAAACAAAGTTCATCATAATGATCTTTCATCAGATAAATTCAAGTACATCTAGAAAACTCATTAATGAAAGTAACAAAATATCTAAAATCAAAAGATGAGACATGGCTTGGCCCCAAATATCAGAATGTATGATATAAAAGAGTTACATCTAGTTTCAAAATGTTTAGGAAAAGAAGACCTAACATGTGTTCCTAGTTGACATGATTCACATTCTAAAGCTTGAAGACTACTCATTTTAGGAACCATCTTCTTCAATTTTGACAAGTGAGGATGTCTTGAGCATTCATGTAGTAGTTTAGGAGAAGAAGAAAAGCAACACAAGACACAAATGGGCTAGTACCAAGGTAGTATAAGTCTCTAGATTCATGTCCTTCAACAATTGATCGACCCATATTCCTATATAACAAAGAGTTGACATTAAAGGTTATTGAACAATTCAATGATTTGGTTAATTGACTTAAAGAAATGAGACTAAAGGGATAGGTAGGAACAAAGAGAACAAAATTTAAGTTTAAAGAGGGAGAAAGAGAAACTTGACAAATGCCTTGAGAAACTACTTTAGATCCATTATGAAATGCGGTGTTTAGGAAAGGTGAGAGAAGAGAACAAAGAGGTATTATCAGAAATGTGATTATAAACACCTGAGTCAATTATCCATGGACTTTGACCCTCCTTAGATTGTGAAATGCAAGCTGTTGACAAATTTGGAGTTGTAGATGATTGTGTTAGACTGTTGGATTTCAACCTCAAATATTCTTAATATTGTTCATAAGAGAACTTTAGCTTAACCACTTCAAATTTGGAAATATTAGCTAATTTGTCAAGAAAGCCATGCAAAGAGTAGCAGTTCTCTTGGGTATGGCTCATTCTCTTGCCATATGTGCATTTAAGACATCCATTACTACCATCTCCTCCTCTAGTGCTACGACCTCCTCTTCCACAAGTAAAAATCATGGCAGAGATTCTTGAGTACTTCTATTAAGAGTTGGAAAATGAATGAGTCATGTTGTCAAACTTTTTATAGGAGGAACTTTTTGACCAATTAAAATTTGATCTCTGACATGATCAAAATCTAATTCATAGAATGAAGGATTATAACCATACAAAACTTATCCAACTTCTTTTTAATCTTATCTACTGAATCAACTTCCAAGAACATCTTCAATCCTTCTATTGCAGATTGAGCTTCAACAATAAAAGACATAATATCATTATGGCAAAATGCTACAATGTAGAATAGGGGAGGAGAAAATAAATTTTTACAATTACAAGGACATATAATAAATTATCTAAAGTTTAAATCTAACACTCTTCCTTAAGTTGAAGCGTATAAATTACCTGCACAAAGATTTGAACATATGAATTGAATTTGGGACCCTCTCAAAAGACTTTGTCAAGACTATCTGCAAGTTGATCATTTGTGTTGACAAATTTAGTAGAAATTTCCTTGGCTAGCAAACTTTTTTCGAATAAATGACAATCAATCTCTATGCTTGTTTTTGTCATGGAACAATGGGTTAGAGGCAATGTAAAGGGTTGCATGGTTGTCACAAATAACTTCATTTGTTGAATATCACATAATCTTATCTCATAAAAGTTGTTTAATCCATATCAATTCACAAGTGATTGTGGCCATAGCTACATAGCTTTGTACTCTGTTCTGTAGTATATCGTGTGATGACATTCTGTTTCTTACTCTTCCAAGAGATAATATTACCTCTCCAATAGATATACAATACCTTGAAATAGATCTCCTATATGTAGGACATCTTACCCAAACAACATTACAATACCTGAGGATTTGGGTATTTTCGTTATCCTCATACAACAAACCTTGACTTGGAGCTTTCTTAATATACCTTAGAATACAACATTCAATTGATCAATATGGGGAGCTTGCATAAATTGACTAACAATCTCGACTGCAAAAGATAAATGCGTCTTCCTACCAATCTTCCCTATCTCTCCGGATTAGAATATTGGTTCACCTTATTTTGCCATTAACTTGTGATGGATCCATAGGACTATCAATGGGTTTGCAACTAGTCATCAACCTTACCATTAGGATCAACTTTAATAGCATATGCATGTTTGCAACCAACCATTTTTCCAAAAGGAAGAGGAACCAACTCCCATGTGTCACTTTGTTCAAGAGTCTGCATTTTAATAATCATGATTTGTTGTCATCTAGGATGATAAAGTATTTCACAAACATTTGTTGGAACAGAAACAGGAGACAAAGAAGATATAAAAGAGAATTATGACAGATAAATGATGACAACTCAACAAGGTATAAATAGGATGAGGATTTTGAACAAAGGATTCTCTTTATATAGAGAATGAAAGGAAACAAAGCTATGAAAGAACATCTAACATAATACAACACTAACAAAGGTCGATGCAGGAGTACATGAATAAGGAGGTTATGCATGCAAAGTTGGATAGATTCTGTGTCTTGTGTTGATGTGTGATAAGAGGAGGCGGAGAGGACTTTGGAGGAACATTGATTGAAGAAGAGAATTGATCTTCGTGGTTAGGAGACTCATGAGGAGGAACTGAAAATGGACTCAACAATGTTACAACTAAAACCTATTGTATAATGTCTAAACCTTGTAAAGAAGAGGTAAATAAGGGGGTTTCTTCAAAAAGGATCTGCAAACATGTAGTATTGATTAGTTTTTGAAGAATAATATTGATACCCTTTCTAAAGATGAAAATATCTGGAAAAGACTCATTTGATAGTTCGAGCTGAAAGGTTATCTAAACTTGTAGAGACATCTTGTAATATAAGCCTTTTAAAGAAGTTGCTATGTAATAAACTATGTTAGATTCCTGTAACTATGTTGACAAATATATTAATATATTATCTGAGCATCTGGCGTCTAACAGCTCAAATTTGTGGGGATCAACTGGTTGGTACCTGCTCAAGACTTGGGAAGTAGAAATCTAGAAGATCACTGGATATTATGAGATTTTAATCCTAATTGTTTTCCTTGGTTTTGTTTGTCTGTTACTTCATAATATCTATGTAATGAAAGGATTAAAACTTTTGTTGTTTTGCAGACAATGAGGTTCTCATAATCAAAAGTCTGACGCACAGAGAAATCAATGCAGTTATAAAGGTGAGAATGTGTTCTGTGAGAACTATTTTATTGGATGCTTTTTGGTATATATCAGTACAGATGGGAGCAACTGGATACCTAGTTTCTTACTAGAATAGGTTTAGCTACATTTTTTTGAACTATCTCTTATGACAGACCATACCCAATCCAGTCTATCTCTTCCAAGGAATTGTACTTCGTCGAGGTGCCAAAGGAACTGGAATGAAATCTATTGAGTTAGCGCTCTCAATGTGTGATATTATTGATATATATGGATTCACTGTTGATCCAGGATACACTGAATGGTGAGTTTTTGTCTATTTTGATATTATTTCTTAAATTCTTGGTGTCCTTCATTGATACACCAAATCTTAATTTTTAAAATATTTGTTCATTTATTTTGTAAATATAAGGTTGTGATACTTATGACTTCAAACATTTTATCTTCCCTTGTATAATTTTTTTCTTATAGGACAAGATACTTCTCTAAGCCCAGGACTGGACACAATCCACTTCAAGGAAGAGCATATTACCAACTTCTAGAATGTCTTGGGGTATATATTAGTTATAAATATCTACACGATATATTTTAGTATGTATATTTTATAATGTTTTGGCTTTGTCAGGTTATACGGATTCACTCCCCCATGAGATCTAAGAGGAGGGAAGACTGGTCAGATATACCTAGTAGGGAAATGATAAGCCAAGCTCATGCTGCTGCTTTGCGCTTGAAAAGGAATCAGGCCGGTCAGAGAGGTGATTTAGGGCAGTTTGGCAATTGTAAGGTGTGGGGCAATGTGGATCCAGAGAACAGTGGACCCGTCTCAGGATCACCAGACATGAGTGATGTCAGGAAATATTCGAATTATAACAAATGGGAAGTCATGCCTTTTGAGAGTTTGAGGAGGGAAGCACAGGATCATTATAACCAGATGCAAGGGGTGTCTCTATATAAAATGGATGGCAATAGGTTGGATGATCTAGTCTGTGTGAGACATTCCTTAAAATCTGAGGCGTAAATAGTGCCTTTGCTTTCTACTGTTCTTGTTTGATCACGCCCAACCGTCTTATATAGAATCTGGGATGAAGTGACTTTCTGAGGGCAGCTGACATAGCTTCCGAACAGCATTCTGTTTCTTCGCTTATAGCAGCTGTCAGAGCGTAGCACGAATCTCAACTCCAAGTGAAGAGATGTTGGAGTGAATATGCAAAATTCCACCAATCCAGATAATTCATGGTAGGGTCTAGAAATCATACTACAGGAATTCTGACCACAGAAGTTTGTTGTACCATTTTTTTTTCAGTTTTGGAATGGAGACTCCGTAGTCCGTGGTGTTAGATGTATGTTTTCTATAATGTATTAATTGGCCAAGGAAGTATCTGCAAAAAATCTTTTTTGTTTGTGATGATCGATAAAAGAAATTGATAGTGAGCTGTTTTGTTTAACAAGATTTTCAATCGTAAGCTTCTTTCTTTAACTTTATTCATGTTTTTCACTTTTGTTCCTCTCGCTACAACTTATCTGGGTTTGTTACCACATATTGCAACTTAAAAAACAATTTCGCATGAAAATGAATGCCTTGTTAAGTTATCAATTTTACTGCTACAATGGAGTTACAAATCCGGTAAGAATCATATGAGAATCCTGACTGGAAGAAAGTAGACAAAAATGTATTATTATGAGTTCTTACTTCTATCCATAGTTCAAATAACTTATAATTTGATCATAAACATACTAAGCAATTAAAGAGAATCAAACGACAAAGTAAAAGGTAAAAACTAGCTGAATAAGGTATTTTCATTTTAAGGATAGAACTCTAACAACTACATTATTCATTTACAAAACTTAAATTTACAACCTTAGGTGAAGAAGAAAAATCAGGGTGGATATTATTATTACAATGATCAAAAAAGTCCAAGAGCTCCATAAGAAATATCTTGAGTTGATGGAACCCACTATAGCAGGACGATTCTCCAACACAAAAAGACAACCTTATCCTGAACTTTAAATATCTCACTTCATTACAGTATTACACTAGTATATCCTAACCCTTATCTCACTCAATTCTCTTCTATAAATAGGAATCACTGCTCCTGGTAATCTTAATCCAAGCTCAAAGTTCACCAAAGCAGCACCTTCAAGATGCAAACAGCTTTAACCTTTGCTACCCCCAACGTTGTGCCTTTGGCTCCCACGAAGACTGTCACCCATCTCACCAACTTCCCCACCAAATTGAAATCCCCACGCTTCTCCCCTCGTTACTCTCCAATAAGGGCTGCAACTGTGGATCCTGACACTTCAACAGTGGACTACAATTCGGCCTTCTCGTAAGCCATTCCTGCTAACTTCCTTGCATCCATGTTTTTCTAAGATAACATGTGTGAGTTTGTGTTTTTTGATGGTTGTCTTGTTTTCAGAGTGTTTCCAGCAGAAGCATGTGAAACTGTTGGAGGGGAAGCCTGCATGGCAGAGATGTACCCTGAAGCCAAGCTGCAGCCACAACCTAAGAACAACACACCACGAGTAGCTACAGAGAACGTTGAGAGAGAGTATCTTGAATACAATGATCCTCAAACGTAAGATCTCTCATCAAGCAAATAGATACCCTTCTACAAATACCAAATCAATTGAGATTAATTTTCACACACTTTTGTTATAAAGATTTATATACAGGATGGATCTACAAAATTCAGAATAGACTCATTTTATTGACATCATTGCTAGATATGAATTCAGAATAGTGGAAAAGCATTATGATTTGTGTATGCGTTTTGCAGGGTATTTCGAGGAGAGGCTTGTGACGATCTTGGAGGAAGTTTCTGTGAGCAAGAGTATCAGAAGAGTGTCTACTAGAGCAAACACAAACCCTCATATTGTCATGCCAACTAAAATTTAGTTATTGTAGTGTTGGTTGTACATAGGTACAGACTATATTCAGTTTCACTTTCTCCATAAACATTACAATAATTATACACTAAATTTGACAGCTTCGGCTCTCTCTTCTTTACTAGTTTAAAAGTTAAATAAAATAGAAGGAGTATTTCAGTTACTGGGCATCCTTTTGGTTCTCTATATAATTAGTTGACATTTTTATAAAAAACCGATTTGATTTTCTGAAAACAAACATCCAGTTTTCTGAGAAGAACATTGATGGATTCAGCTTTCAATCTGGTAAATATGGGTAATGAAGCCAATAAATGAAAAAACAAATGAGAACAATATGGGGACAACTAACACTACTACACTAGTCACGTGACAGCAAATAAAACTGATGGACAATTAACTGATGGAACAATTAAGAAAAGACTTACGACCCAAAATAATTAACTTAGGGTTAAAGGACTATTTGTGGTGAGGCAAATAAAATGTCAAACTTATTGTAGAGAGAGACATGGATAAAATTATTGGACAGAACCTTCCTTTCTCTTGTAGTTCATTCTTTGTTTTTCTATTCATCTCTGTTTGTTTATGTTTATGTTATGTAATTACTACTATATTCATAGTAGTGTTCCCTTGTTAGAAACACATATTCACTAAATAATATCGTTACAGTTTTTTTTTTCCTTGTAACTCTTTTATTACTTGTGTTTACTGGTACCATTGTTATATTGGTGCTTTCATCGATTATGGTGGAAAACACATGCTTGAAGGACCTTGCCTATGATGCGAAGCTTTTGTGGAAATGATGGAATTCTGCAACAAGTACTTAACTCGTTTTGAAATTATAGAATCAGTAGTGGACAAGATGCTGAAACGTGTTCTGTAGGTGGACTTTAGCTCTTCAAACTCACCTTTTTAGGTTCGTAATATTAAAATGGATCTTCCTTGTTTCGATGGATTTGATGTTCTCCAATGGATCTTTAAGGTCGAACAATGTTTTAATTATTACTATACACCTGATGGTAACGATGATTAACTATAGTGTCTATACATTTAGATAAAAATGTTGTTTCGTGGTTCCAAATGATGTCATGAGCTAATGCTTTTCAATCATTGATTGGATTCATTAGAGCTCTAGAATCGGAGTTTGAACCCTTTCCTTATGAAGTTCCTCGATCAAATTTATTCAAACTTACTCAAACCTGTTCTATTCAAGATTATTGTACTCAATTCACAGCTTTGGCTAATTGTGTTCAAGGAGTAACTAGTGAGGATCTTTGGATTGTTTTGTGGGTGGTCTAAATCCGAACATTTGTAAGGATGTTATTGCACAATCCCCGACTAAATTGGTTCACTCAGTATCCTTAACTAAGCTTTATGAAGAGAAATATCTACCCAAATCAAGAACATATTACCCTGACTTTCGGATCAAACCTCAAAACCCTAAACACTAGCCTACCCATGACCCAATCACTAAAATCCTCGAATCTTCCACCATTATTGTCGACTCCTACAACTCTTAGCACTGTGACAATAAGAGAAACACCAACATTCAAAGGATGACCTCAACTGTCTCCAACTCATAGGTGCCCAAATAAGCAGTACATGTTGTTGCACTTAGAAGAGCATAGCAATACTAACATTCAACACAATCCACCTCATATCTCAAAAATTGTTGAAAATTGGTTTGTACAAGAGCATCACTTCTCATATAATGCTTTAAAAGGGTCTTCTGGAATAGGTAAGGGTTTATCAAGGGTATGCAAATGCAAGTTTTACTTGAAAGTGGTAGCTCAGATAATTTTTTGTAGTTCAAGATTGCTCAATGTTTAAAATTGCTAGTTGAGCCCATACTTAATTTCCAAGTATTAGATGGGAATGCCAATGCTATTGTAGTTGAAGGGTTGATTAAGGAGCTGGAAGTAACAATCCAAGGACATGCTTTAAATTACCTATTTATCTTTTACCGATTGCTGGAATTGATTTGATTAGGAGTTGCTTGGATAACTACCTTGGGAGTCCATGTGTCAGATTATAACAAATTGATATTGAAGTTTTACTTGGACAATCAGAGTTTGTAACTTTACATGGAGACCAAACCAGGTTACCCATTCTACTTCAGTTCAATCATATGAGGAAAATGCAGCAGACGAATGTTATTGACGAGTTGTTACCTGAGACTGCAAGGATTCAACTAGTTTTTCATGTTCCACTGCTTAAACTATGTAAAAACCATTTTCAATCTTATATACCCTTATCTATAACTTTTGATGATGCACAACCAGTACTTCAACCAACTATTATTCTTCAATCTCAGGTGATTATTAAGGGCACTAAGCATGTTCAACAACACTTAGTCCAATGGATGAGATTGGATAACACTCTAACAACTTTGGGAAAATCACAATGCATTACAATATGCATTTTCAGAATTCGACCTAGGGGACAAGCTTATTCTTAATGGAGGAGGAAATATAATGAATCCAATTACAAAAAAGACAAATGAGGACAATATGGAAACAACTAGCAGTAGTCATTTGACAGCTAATAAAAATGATAAACAAATAAAAAAAACTTACGACCCAAATAAACAACTTAGGGGGTTAAAGGACTATGTTTGATGAGGTAAATAAAAGGTCGAAGCTTATTGAGGAAAGAGAGAGGTGGATGAAATTATTGGACAGAACCTTCCTCTCTCTTGTAGTTCATTCTTTGTTTTTCTATTCACCTTTGTTCATTTATGTTCGTGTTATGTAATTATTGTCATATTCATAGTAGTATTTCCTTGTTAGAAACACATATCCACTAAATAATATCATTGCAAAGTTTTTCTTTTTCCTTAACATTGATACATGTGTATGAAATAGAAATTTTAATTCATATTTCAGACCTATAATTTTCTGAATGTGTAATTGTAATCTCTATAAATATTTAATTGCAGATTTAGTTTTTAAGTTTTCTAATATTAAACAATTTTGATAAAATGTATTTCATTTAATTTTTTATTAAAAAAATATTACATGTCCATAATTGATAATAGTATCATCAATTTGTCATTTATCTAACATATTTCATAGCTTTGACAAATTAATTTTACTATATGTTAATCCAAGTGATATGTTAATATTTGTTTTGTAATTGAATAATCGGTACACTAAAATTGGTTAATTTTAAAGAGTTGGAAGATCAAGTTTGTAATTAAAATTTTAGATTTCAAAATTGTCAATTCATCAAACTAGATCCAAAGTGAATTTAAGCCTATATTTTATTTTTTGAAAATAAATTAAATTTAAAATTGTCATTGAAAAAAAAGAAGGTATAGGATTAAGTAAGCAAATGCAATAATAAAATTTAAATTCAATCTATACTAAAGGTTAAATTATATTATTTTTGCTTATATTTTAAAATTGAAGATAATCTATAGGGATGGAGAAAATTGAAGTAAATATTAATTTTTAAGCGTTGTCTTGTTTTGAAAAGGATGATGATCATGGGTATCAAGATTTTATTTTCTAAATCTTTAATCTTTTTTGCTCTTCCTTTTTTGTTCGACTCTCTTGCTCTCAATTTTTTATTTTTGTCCTCGTATGTGACTCTCTTGCTTCGCTTTTCTCCCTCTTATTTTTGTTTATCATTCTTCTGCTTGTGTCTTTCGGTCTTTCTTGTTTTTCATTTTTATTTTCTATTTTTCCTTATCCTTATCTCTCATCATTCTCAATCTCTCACTCTGGGTCCTCTCTCATCTCTCACTCTTGCTCTGACTTTCTTTCATTGATCTTTTGTCCTTGTTTCATATTCTCTTACTACTCTTTTGCTCTCATCTAGCCTCTCTTATCTCTTGTCTTGCATTCTCTCGTCGTTCTTTTTCCCTCTTCTCTCACTCTTGGTATGTAAGGTTGTCAAACTAGGTATGGTTTGATGGGCCAGACCATGTGACATATGATTTAGGTCAAAGTGACATAAAAAATAGTGGTCTAAATAGAAATAGACTAATTTTAGCCCAATCTATTTGACCCGAGACTCATATAGGCCAAGGCCAGGTTGGTTCTCAAGCTAAGGGGCTGGCCTTTTTTTTCCTTTGCTAATTTTTTTGTTCTTAATCTTTATTTTATTTTAATTTCACATGTTATGCTATGTTATGGATGTAAGAGACATTAATAAAATTGTTTCAAGTGATATTAGACCATGAAATATGTTATGGGCAACATTTATATTGTGTATGTGTGCGTGAAAGACAAAGAATAAATGTGTCATGTAGACAAAAGAAATGTTTGAAGAGCAGATTATTCAACATATTTTTTTCATATATGAGAGTGGTACAAGTGAGGACAAAATCAACTGTCCTATATTTTCATAGTGGTACTTTAACCTTGGACTTTGTTTAAGAAAATTGTGAGAAAGGATACATATACCTATAAAAGTCAGGTTGGATGGTGTGGTACAGAAAGACAAGTTTGGAACCGATGCCAGTTTGCATTATTCTTATTAGTTCGATGGAGTGTTTTTTTCCCTTGTTTTGGGTAGGGTATATCTTACCCTTTTCTTTGTATGGTGTTTCATGTATTTTCTTATTTCAGTTTGCTCTGTTAAGTTATGGACAATTTTGCACAACCATTTTGTTTTTGGTGTATTATATACATATACATTACACACACATATATATATAAATATATTGTTGCTAACAAAAAAAAGAAATATTAGACAAAGATGTATGATTTTGTTGTACAATGGACCTAGTTGTTGAATATTAAACTCTAGATGTTTAAATAACAATATATCATAATTTTTTTGTATGGACATAGTGATGATATTTTTAATTTTTAATTTGGTAAAAAAGTCCCGTGAGCCTGATATAGGATTAGACTAGGCAAAAAATATGGTCTATTTTAAGATATTGGTCGGGTTAGGCTGTTAGCTTTTTAACTTGGCTTGTAGGGCTAAGCAAAGCTGAGCTGGATCACCCATTTTGACAACTCTATCAATATGTTTCAATAGTGAAATTTTTACGTAGGTTTCACCACTTGTTAATTTTTTTACTTCATAACTATTCAAGGGTTTTAGCATTGCAATAAATGAAAATGAAAAGAAACTGGGTTAGTTTATTTCGTTCTCTCATAGTTCTAGATTTATTTAATTTGTTTCAATTTGATTTTATTATTTGATTTGAATACTTTTCCTTTTCTATCTATAATTTAGAGTTTTGTGTTCTTTAATCTTCTTTCTCTAAGAACAATTGACACCTTGCGAAGAAATATGTTGAGAAAATTTGAATATATCTAAGAATGTTACCCTTGTTGTAGTGGTTTTTCAAGAGCTAGGATTTTGTATTTATAGTTTCAAAATCAGTTTATATCTAATGTGTGTATTTTTCCCCATTGTGAATTAGTATTGCTTGATAATCAACTCACCACCTTCCTTATTAGAAATACCCAGTTTTGCAAACCTCTTTCTCTTAGATGTCGGTATATGTTATTTGTACAAATTAAAATTACTTCTCTATGATACATGAAGGATTTTATTTTATGGTTTGTTGAGCCTAAATGGAATTGACGAATTACAATTAAATTAATTCTTATTTGTATGGTAAATGAGTTAGGTATGCACTTTAAAAGAAATTAACTGGTATATTTTACTTGTCCGTTATAATTTGTTGAAAGAGGATTTGTTTTTCATTTTTTGATGGTTTGTTGAT
Source organism: Lablab purpureus (assembly GCA_030347555.1). Classification (NCBI taxonomy): domain Eukaryota; kingdom Viridiplantae; phylum Streptophyta; class Magnoliopsida; order Fabales; family Fabaceae; genus Lablab; species Lablab purpureus. The sequence continues at coordinate 16,619,528 of CM059254.1, forward strand.
CCCAAAAGGAATCTACGGATCACAATTTGAATTCATATTTATTCGTATTACCTAAATAAATTTAAATGCAATATTTGTCTTCTCCTTTGTAGATCTTGCTAGATGAATTCTTTATTTAGTTTCTAATGGTTTGTTGACCCTAAATGGAATTGACGAATTACAATGTGAATTAATATTTATTGATAATGTAAATGAGTTGGATGTGAACTAAAAATGAAAGTGACTGGTATATTTGACTTGTTTCTTATTAAGTCAATAAATTTGATAGATTGCACACTAAGGTGTTCTTAAAGACGTATACATGATTAAGTTTGCTTCTAGATCTAGTTGGAAAACACACTAAGTGTTCTTCTAAAACTTTTAGGTAAGAGAAGAAAAGCAGTAAAAAATTTGCACTTGATTCAAAGGTAACTTGTGTTCTTCTTCTTCTAACGAGACTCTTATATAGTGTTATGAAGTTACTAGTCATAAGAGTCTCGTTTAAACTTCAGCTTTAGGTTAACTTTAAGCATCTTCATTTTGATCATCTCATATGGGTTTACATAGAGTGCATTAAATGCAATGACCTTCTTTTAGTATTATTATTGATAACTTGCAACAGTTATCCTCTATTAGACAATGATCTTTACTCCTTTTTTGTAAAAGTTGACTTCTGTGTGTGGTATGTGTGTTCCAAGGTTTGACAAACTGGCTATGTTAGAAATTGTTGAATTAAAGCAATTTTAACTCTTCTCCCAAGAAGTGTTGAAAGGGATATGGGATAGTCTTTGTACTTTATGAACAGAACAATCTAAAGAATGTTACCTACAAACAAATAAATATTCGTTAGTCTTATTATTCATCTTATTGATCTTCTATCTTATCAAATGATGTTGGAAAGTATCGTCAGACGATACATGTATGATCTAACTTTGTATTCAAAAGAGAAACTTGTTTGTCTGTTAGATGGACTATCGTCTATCAAGCTAACCATAGTTTATCAAACTCAAGCTCCTTTGTATTTTATACTTAATTGTCTTTAAGGGTTTAATTAAAACTTGAGGATATTGTACTTTTCCCTAACACTTGTCTGGAAGGACCATGCAAGAACCTAGTCATTAAAAAATAACTTTTCTAAAATCAACTCAAAAGAAGGATAAAGAGGAACTTACTCTAGAAAAAGTTCTGATAAGACATAATTGCTCTATTTTTCGCCAAGATCTCTAAGATAGACTCTGATCTACAAAAGGATGGGCGAATCTTTGAAAAATTTGGAGAGAAGGCGGAGAAAAGTGTTTTTAGAGAGATAATGGTTTTTTTTAAAATGAAATTTGAATAGTTAACTTTTTTTATTTTTAAGTATTTCACTTAAATATTAAAATATTCTTACTCCACCTCAGTTATACCATTTTTTCTCTTAAACAAATAATTAGGTCCTTACATTCTCCCTAACAAGAAAAAAGTTTTCTTTAGAAAATTCACTTACCAGGGAAGAGATAAGGATAGACTTCTCTCATGCTTTCGTCTAATTCCCCTGTGGAATCACTGCTGGATTTAGCATCCCACATCACTTTAATCATGTTGATATTCCTACCACGGAGTTGCTTTACTTGAGAATCTAGAATTCTAACAGACATCACTTCAAAAGATAACTTTTCGTTTACTTGCACTAAATCAAATTCCAAAATAGAATGGAATTAAGATCATATTTTCTCAACTGCGATACATGAAAGATGTTGTGGATGTTGGCTAAAGGAAGAGCCAAGACAAGTTCATATGCAATAGAACCTATTTTACTGAGAATCTATTAGGATCCTATGAACTTCAAAGTCAACTTCCTTGATTTGATTGTTTTCCCTACACTAATAAATGGTGTAACTATCAAAAATACTTATTCATCATTAGAGAATTCTAAAAATATTCTTGATCGTGAATAGAATTTGACAAATTACAATTAAAATTAATATTAATTGATATTGTAAATGAGTTGGGTGTGCACTCAAAATGAAATTGAATGATATATTTAACTTGTTCCTTTCAATGTAAGATGAATTCTTTATTCACTTTCCAATAATTTGTTAACTATAAATGGAATTTACAAATTACAATTGAATAATTCTTTTATATTATAAAAGAATAATGTCTATTCAAAATAGGATTGACCGATATATTTCCTTGTCCTTTATAATTTAATATGATAAAAATTCTTTAATCATTTTTCGAAGGTTTATTGATCCCAAATAGAATTAACGAATTACAATTGAATAATTTTTTATTCATATTACAGATGAAGTGGGTACAATTACTTGATATATTTGAATTGTCTTTTATATTTCGTTGCATGAGAAATTATTATTAATTTTTTGATAGTTTATTAAGCTCAAATGAAATTGACATATTATAATTTGAATTATTTTTATTCATGTTATAAAGAAGTTATATCTACTCTCTTTAGAGTTGACTCATATATTTCTCTTATCTTTTATACTTCAATTATAAGATTAATTTTTTATTCATATTTTAATGGTTTGTTGACCTAAATAAAAAACAACTAATACATTTAACTTGTCTTTTATGATGAACTACTAATACATTTTCTTATTATTTATTAAGTCTAAATAGAATTCACGAATTAGAATTAAATTAATTTTTATTCACATTGTAAATGAGTTTGAATTCACATTTTCTAATTGTTTATTTGGACACAAATATTCAATTTCTTCTTAACATGTAATAGAATGTCATACATTTTATTGTAAAAAAATAATGTTGCCTCTGTTTTTCTGCCCGAAAAATTGTTGGTAAATTAATTGACTGCTTTATTTTTCTACTTTGCAATTGAATTTTTCAGTTTGACCTTCACAAAAAGTTATTTTCATGAAAGACAGTTTTTATCTTCAGGAACTTTCTCATTTCTAACTTATCCTTGATCTCCCAAGACAATTATGATTATATATTCTATCTTTGGGGTTAGTTTGTATATACTTAAAATAACTGTTTTAAAATTAATAAATTTTACAAACCAATTATCTAATAAACTTATAATTTTTTCATACTTTCAAATAAATATATTATAAAAAACATGTATCTGCTTACTTGATTAAATAATTAAAAGAAACTCAAATAAGCCACTTTTTACACACGAGTTTTTTAATAGAAAAATTATCTAAATCTTTAGTATTTTTTCAACAAAATTTTGGGATGTTATGGCCTTTTTCTTTTTCCATTACAGTTTAGTAAATTTATTTTTCTACAGTAAAATTGAATTATTACATTTTGGTTTGAAATATGTGCTTTTTTTATTGAAAAATATAAAATTTGATTTTCCAAAACTTTAAATAGTTAATTACCTCTCTTCACCAACTCTCCACACTTTGGCGCAAAAAACGAGTTCCATGAATTACGTGAAAGCATGTACCAGGAAAAACGGCACTTTGACATTCCAAAAACGACACCTTCAGGTCGATGCTTCCATTATCAAGACAGGCTTCGATCACAACACGTATCGTTTCAACTTCCAAGTGAAGACCCATATCCTACATGGGAATTTGGGTGCAGCACGCAAACTGTTCGACGAAATGCCTCACAAAAATATCATCTCCACCAACACTATGATCACGGGTTACTTAAACTCTGGCAACCTTTCCGCTGCTAGGAGCTTGTTTGACGGCATGGTTGAACGCTCGGTTGTTACCTGGACAATGCTCATCGGTGGCTACGCCCAGAACAACAAGTTCAGCGAAGCTTTCGGTCTCTTGGTCGATATGTGTAGGCACGGCATGGTTCCGGATCATGTCACCTTGACGACAATCTTATCTGGGTTTACTGAGTTTGACAGTGTCAATGAAGTCACACAAGTGCATGCCCATGTCGTCAAATTGGGGTATGATTCCACCCTCACGGTTTGCAACTCGTTGCTTGATTCTTACTGTAAGACGCGAAGACTTGGTTTGGCTCGTCACCTCTTCAAGCATATGCCAGAGAAAGATACTGTCACTTTCAATGTGTTGTTGACGGGATACTCCAAAGAGGGCTTCAATCATGATTCTATCAACCTGTTTTTCAAGATGCAGAATTTGGGGTTCAAGTCCACAGACTTTACTTTTGCTGCGATTTTAACTGCAGGCATACAGTTGGATGATATAGAATTCGGGCAACAAGTTCATAGTTTTGTGGTGAAGTGTAATTTTGTGTGGAATGTGTTTGTGGCTAATGCTTTGCTTGATTTCTACTCGAAGCATGACCGTGTTGTTGAAGTGAGGAAGCTCTTTTATGAGATGCCGGAGGTGGATGGCATCTCTTACAATGTGATCATTACGTGTTGTGCATGGAATGAAAGAGTGGAAGAATCGCTTAAACTTTTCAGAGAGTTACAGTTTACTAGATTTGACCGACGGCAATTCCCATTTGCTACCTTGTTGAGCATTGCTTCAAATGCGTTGAACCTGGAAATGGGTAGGCAAATCCATTCCCAGGCTCTTGTAACAGATGCCATTTCAGAAATTCTGGTTGGGAATTCTTTGGTTGACATGTATGCTAAATGTGACAAATTTGGGGAAGCAAATAGGATTTTTGCTGATCTGGCTCATCAAAGTTCAGTTCCATGGACAGCCCTGATCTCGGGTTATGTTCAGAAGGGGCTCCATGAAGACAGCTTAAAGCTATTTGTTGAGATGCAAAGAGCCAAAATAAGTGCTGACTCAGCCACTTACGCCAGCATCTTAAGAGCATGCGCAAATCTAGCTTCACTGACACTGGGAAAACAGTTACACTCGCATATAATCAGGTCAGGATGCATTTCAAATGTATTTTCTGGGAGTGCATTGGTTGACATGTATGCAAAATGTGGATCCATAAAAGAAGCGCTTCATATGTTTCAAGAGATGCCTGCGAGGAACTGTGTCTCATGGAATGCACTGATTTCAGCTTATGCACAAAACGGAGACGGTGGCCATGCTCTTAGATCATTTGAACAGATGGTTCATTCAGGTCTGCAACCAAATTCTGTTAGCTTCCTTAGCATTTTGTGTGCCTGCAGCCACTGTGGTCTAGTTGAAGAAGGATTACAATACTTCAACTCCATGACTCCAGTGTATAAACTTGCACCCAAAAGAGAGCATTACGCATCAATGGTTGATATGCTATGTCGCAGTGGACGATTTGATGAGGCTGAGAAATTAATGGCTCGGATGCCGTTTGAACCAGATGAGATAATGTGGACATCGATTCTCAACTCATGTAGGATCCATAAGAATCGAGAGTTGGCAAAGAAAGCAGCAGACCAGCTATTCAATATGAAGATCCTTAGAGATGCTGCTCCATATGTTAGCCTGTCCAATATCTATGCAGCAGCTGGTGAATGGGAGAATGTGGGAAAGGTGAAGAAGGCCATGAGAGAGAGAGGGGTCAGAAAGGTCCCAGCATACAGTTGGGTTGAAATCAAACAGAAGACTCATGTTTTCTCAGCCAATGACATGTCTCACCCACAGATGAAATGGATAACAAGGATGCTTGATGAGTTGGAAGAGCAAATGGAGAAACAAGGGTATAAACCTGACTCAAGTTGTGCTCTTCACAATGTGGATGAGGAAGTCAAGTTAGAGTCCCTAAAGTATCACAGTGAACGCATTGCCATTGCTTTTGCACTGATTAGCACCCCAAAAGGGTCACCCATATTGGTGATGAAGAACCTACGAGCTTGTAATGATTGCCACGCTGCCATCAAGGTAATCTCCAAGATTGTAAACCGGGAAATCACAGTCAGGGATTCAAGTAGATTCCATCATTTCAGAGATGGGTCTTGCTCCTGTAAGGACTACTGGTAGTTTGCCTTCGTTTCATCAACAAAATCATTAATTTTACATAAAAAGAAAAGTTATTAACTTCACAAAGAGTTCGTGTATATTATTCCTTCTATGCAAGAAACTGTCACAATTTGATTGAGAAAAATTCGGATACTCTTCTCTCATGTCTCCTCTTGCTAGAGTATAACAAAATTTTGTACAAGGTTTATAGGAATCAGATCCAAAAACAAAACTGCAAATGTCTAAGAATTTTACTTGATTATTTGGTTAAGTACATAATTAAATCATCTGGCTTTGCTTGGGAGCTCAAGACATCTGTACAAGTTTCAGTCTATTAGATTGACTATAAAACTAATTCTAAATTTAATCATACTCGAAGTTCATTGATCTCTCCAAATATGTCTTATGCAGGAAACGAAATTTATGTTATCAAATGTCATACTCGTCATACCCATCAGTCATCCACTTATATAAAAGTTGAAAATCTTAATTTGTGACTAAGCCTTATGGAATTGTTTGATCATACCAAATATAAAACAAAGAAATACATGTCCCACAACTTCTATACTAAGCATCAATTGAAATCTCAAGACTATCAAGTTACCTTTGTCGTAAAAAACAAAAATCCTCGAGTTAGCTTTCACTGTCATATCACAACTTTCTATTTTCATTTGTACCATCATTTATACCAACATTCTACGGGTCAAGAGAAACATGCTTTCATAGAATAAATTGTCTGCACAAATTAGTCATCCAGAAATTAGTATCTCTTCTTTCATATTCCATCTCATTATAATAAAAGACAACATTATTAATAGCTTTCTAACAAGGATCTAAACAATGATCCAAAACTGCAAATCAAAAACTGAAATTTCCACCTCAATGTCTAGATTGGAAATCATGACAGCACACCACAAACAGTCCCATTGACTAAATTTGTCTGCAATTCTCGCCAATATCATGATGGGGGACTATCATATCAATTATTTTCCCAACATCAATGTACAACGATTTTTAATCACTGAAAACCAATCTGTGAACTTCATGGATAATTCCGAATGTATCTGAGTGGCGTGACAGAAAATATCAAACTAAAAATACTGCAAATTTTACTTTTAACATAAATTTGAAATCATAAATACTACAAAATTTTGCACCAATAAGCGAACTGAATTGAAAAACAAAATTATAAAATAGATATTCTATTTCTTGAGCAATTCATCTGGAACAACCCTAAGCTGCTTCCTCTGTTTTGATTTGGCAATCTTTTTCAAGGTGTTAGGGTTGGTAATCTTCTGGAACTTGGTTCCAGATTTGATAATATTCTCCTGCTTCTTCTTCTCCCTTTCCTCTCTTTTCTTCCGTTTCTCCACCTTGTTCAACCGAATCTCCTCTTTCAGCTCCATCATCCTCTCTTTGTACGCCTTTTTAATCATCTTCTCCCTCTCTCTCTGCTCGAATGTCGTCCCCTTCCGGCTCACCTGAGTTGCCGACGCCCTCCGCTGCCGCACCTGTTTCCACTTCCGGCCGGAAACCTTCCCGGCGATCACGCCATCGTAGCTCGGCTGACCGTACACAGGCTTGTCTGGATTCTCTGACGACGGAATTGCAGATCGCTTTGCCGGCGGCGGGACAGCCTCGTCGGTGTCCATGAGAGAAGCAGCGTCGTTGCCGGTGATGACGTCATCAGTGTGCGGTTGGGACTGCTGCTCCCTCTTGCGCTTGTAGGTTTTGCCGCCGAAACCCTCGTCAAGGCAGCGAAAGTCGATGGTGCAAGCCATGAGAGTGGTTTGCCAAACCTAATGGATTTTAGGGTTTACATATATGCCTTTCTCTCCACTATTTATATGTTTTATATGGAAAATTAAGAAGTAAATAAAAACAATTCAATAAAATAAATAATTAACTTTTTTTATTAAAAATAACTATATCATTTTTTTCTTTAGATAACATTATATAAGTGGATCTACTTCCTACTTTTAATATGTCAAAAAGAATTAATTTTTTTAAGTCTTTTGAAAATTTAGATATTTTTAACTAATTACTTATAAAATTTGTTCAATACTTTAAATATTTATATTTTTAATTAATTAAAAAAATTTATTATTGTAAAAGTTTGTAATTTTGTACTTGAAACTTTAAAATTAAATATTTATATAATTTTACTTTATGATAAAATTAAAAATTACAAACTTATTAAAAAATAAAAAGACTATGAACACTTATAATAAAATAAAAAAATTTAACACACTCAATTGAAAATATTTAAATTTATGAATCACTTAAAATTTAACTAAAGGATAAAGATTCAATTAAAAAATATAAGTATTTTAAGTATTCAATAAAACAAAGATTTTAATAAAAACTTAGTTAAAAATATCTAAATTTATAAGAGACTTAAAATTTAGTTATATATAAAAAAAATTCAAATAAATGTTTTATTATTTATTATAATAAAAATGTAAATAATATGTGTGATAGCACATTTGTTTTGTTTTGAAAAATTAAGATGTAAAGAATATTATACTATTTATAATTTCATTAAAAATAAAGTTAAAAAAAATAGTTTGATTGATGGAAGATATTATTATGATAAAAATATTGTTTGGATTGAACTTTGTTATCGTGCATTTGAGATATTACCTATTTTGTAGTTTTATGTTTTCATTACAATTTTGACTTTAAAAAGTTTAATTAATTAAGAGAGGAAGATGCATATAGATAAAACTTTTGAGCATACAAATCTCCTAGTTAAGGGTTAACAAGTAGGAATCAATATTTAGGATGTGGTGATTAACTCTAATTACATTATCTTATTGGATTTGGACTTGAGGTTGGATTATTAAAGCAATTTATAGAAAAAAATTGATGACGAAGTCACCAAATTCCAATTCAGACAATATTTCAGATGCATTGTTTTACTTTAATGATACTATCTTAGTGGATTTGAACTCGAAACATTCATTTCTCATTTATGAGAACGAAGAAAGGAGGTTCAAAAGAAAAACTCATATCCCTCAACCTTGGACTAGGGGGTTTGTTCCGGTATGTCCATAAGTCTTACATCATATAGGACTCAAGACCAAAGGTTATTTATATACAATTTACTTTCTTAACCATCAATGCACTTTTAAAGACAAAATAGAGAGAAAGACATGAAGCTCTAAAGTGAACATTATCTTAAATGACATGATTGATCCTAACTTTGTATAAATTTAAATAATGATAAAATAAATTTAAAATTTGATTGAAAAGCTATTTTATAAGAAAAAAGTCTAGAGTCAACACATCAGAGAAGATTTTCCCAAAATTTTTCCAAATAACTTCTATTGAGCAGATTCATCTTCTTGCCTGTACCACATACATATATAAAGGAAAATATTGAAAGGAGTGAGGTCTTTGTAAGTATCAAATATCAATCTTAATAAACTTAACATACAATAACAGACAATTGATGCCTAAAGTTTGAACTACAACTGTAAGACTCATACTTTACCAAACATATGAGACTCAAACTCGCTTTACCAACATATAAGACATTAACAACATATGGATACATGTTCCACTTCTGATGATCTAGTCTGATCATCACAAGTTCATTGAGAAGTTCATATGGAAAGAGAGAATGAACACAGAGATTTATACTGGTTCGGATTTAGCCAATCCTACATCCAGTGCCCAATCACCACAACACATGATGATATTCCCCATTATCTTTAAATGCAATTACAAACACAAATCCAGTGACAACATGTAAAAACAAATAAAGATAAACAGAAACACCTCCTTAGACACACTAAGGATGAATACACCTCCTTAGACACACTAAGGATGAAAACACCTCCTCAGACGCACTAAGGATGATTCCACCTCTCTTGACAGACAAGAGATGAACAAACACCTCCCTTTAGAACCGATCCAAGGGATGAATTACATAAACCAGTAAACAGTAAAGAAAACACCTGATGAGTGCTGGATATGAAAGCTTAAGCACAATGCAATCACCACTTCCAAGAACTTAGATCAATCTTGAGAGAGCAACAAAACGGTTTTGAAAAACTTTAGCATAAGAACACTGTAATTTCGTGTTTTGATCTGTTGTGTTGTTAACCTAAGAACTTGCCATTCATTTTATAATTTGAAATCAGCTCAAAGTTTCCATTCTTAGGTTGATACAACATTGAATTCGCAAAAACGTCGTATTTAATCGATTATATAAATTATGTAATCGATTATATTAGAGTAAAACTAGAAAACATATTTTTCCTGATATAATCGATTAGATTAAGGCCATAATCGATTATATGAAACCCAGAAGCAATATAATCGATTATAAAAAACACTTAATCGATTATTTAGTTCGTTAAACTCTTTTAATTCAAATTTTAGGTGATATAATCGATTCTATTTTGATTCCTAATCGATTAAAAGCGTAGAAAAAGGTTTTTGCAAAAATATGACTTGCTCTCAAGTTTGAAATGGTCTTGAATGAGATTTATGACTTATTCTTTTTATCCATTACTCAAAAGTGAATTTTGTAAACTTTATCTTCAGCTCTTGAGAGAATCTTCAAAAATCTTCTTTCTTGAAAGCATTTATTTTCCTTGAATGAAATTATATTTTGCCTTTAATTCCAATATGCAATCTTTCTTTCTGAGATAAAATCAAGTCTTTAATGTTGTAATAAAACTTTATATCTTCATCATCAAAACTCCAATCTTCATGATTTATTTGAAATTAATTCTTCACCAAAACTTCTATGCTTGAATTAAGTGAACACCATCGTCTACAAATCCCTCAAATATTGTGTTAATGATTTTCCATAATGGTATGTCTCGTCTCTCACGATGGTATCATCCCGACGTGTGGATGGTTCCCTCCTGGGTTCTTCTCGGCCATTACATCCTCGACTTGATCAAGCTCTTTTCTTATAATCTTTCCATATGAATCGATGCAAGTGACTGGCTTAGATCAATGCTCGAATCTTATTGTTTAGAGCCACGCATTCCTCAGTGATATGTTTGTAGTTGCGATTGTACCGACAATGCTTATTTTATTGACATTTGGAGATGTTGAGATTTTTTGCAATTTTGACATCAATTTTGTACTCAAGACTTCTTCAAGTTTCTTATCTCTGTTTGCATTTAGGGGCGTGTAGTATGCAAAATGTGGTGTTGTGGGGCTTGCCCAAAGTGGTCCCACACTTGATCTTGAGTCGTCTTCTTATTGCCTACTTCGGCTCAAACATGATTGCAGAAGTCCTTCAATTCCTCAAGTTGTATGAACCTGGCAACCCTTTGCCTTAACTCATCAAGGTCCATTGTTGGGTTTTTGCATAACCTATCTAAGAAGGGACTCAACTTTAATGTGGTAACCATATGGTGCATGGCCACTTCGGGGTTCAGGTTCGTGATGTTGAGGGCTACTTTTCCGAAATGTACCATGAAGGCGTGCAACAACTCCACTTTCTCCTGCCTAATGTTGAGTAGGGCTATGGATGTTAGGTGAAGTGTTCGATTGGTTATGAACTGCACTCTGAACTTGGCCACTAAGGTGTCAAAGAATTCTATGAAGTTTCGAGGTAGGTGAGTGAACCAGTTCAGAGCAACTCTTCTTAGGGATGTTAGGAAAACTCTGTCCAAGATAGTGGGGGTGTACCAGTAGAAAAACTTTGACACTAAAGTTAATGTATATGTATCAATGTGCTGATAAATGTATAGTAACTTGACAAGATAAAATGTAACTATATACCTTGGGGTGATTATCTATTTATATTAATCTTATTGGGCTTTAACCTTTATGGGCCCTTGTTGGCAAGCCCAAATCTTCCCTAATCATGTTTTGGTTGGCACTTTATTGTAAAGTTTTTACTAATTGTATTTTATGGGTTAATTCTCTTTAAGCGTTGTTGTTATTTCATTTGTAGACTCTCCCGAGACCATCTTGGTATTTATACTAAGTGTTAAGACGTATGATACACTACCGCTAATATAATTCAAAGATATCTAAATGTACGAGTAGTCGGGATAGCCGTGTAGTACATTATGCAAGCACTAATATAGTCCAAGAATATCTAGGTAGACAAGTGGTCTAAGTAGCCGTATAATACACAACTCCTTTTTATTGAATCAAACACTATTTTAGTGTTCTTTCACATCTTTTTAGTTATAATTTTAATATTGACATTAACTTTTTGAATTTTCTTTCTCATAAAAAAAAGAAGTGGTGATAAATGTTTTTTTTTTTTTAAACAAGAATGTTGATTATAATGGAAAGACAAGCATTAGTGAATTTATATAACAAATATTAATAATGGTGTAATATCTTTTTCTCACCCAAACATTGGTGAATTTATATGACAAATATTAACAATGGTGTAATATCTTTTTTCTCACCCAAGCATTACTGAATTTATATGACAAATATTACCAATGGTGTAATATCTTTTTCTCACCCTAGCATCTTAATAGAGTTTGAAAAAGATGGTGGACCCTTGTCTTTGATTAAGTGATCAAGCTCTTCTGCATGTATTTGATAAGTAGAAGGATGGTGCTTTGAAAAATTGATGTGGAGGGCTCTCTTTTACTTTCCAAACACAGTTATGTTCTCTGCTGCACTAGTTTTCGTAATGGAAGCAATCTTCCACAATATTTTGCTGTCTTAATGAGCAAGACCCTTGTGTCATTGCAGACACCCTTCTTCCAGATGAAATTTGACTTAGGGTATTGTAAAATTTGTTCTGCATAAAGGAAGATAAACTCTGGATCCTGTTTTTCAATTCTTGTAGTAGAACAAAGCAAAGAGATTTCTCTAAGATTTGGATACGGGCAAAGAATGTTGTAGAGAATAATGCAAGTGACAAGTGATATATGATAAAGTATTAAAAGGGAAGAACTAAATATGTCATCATATATAAAGCTGTTAACTCAAATATTTTATTAGTTCTGTTGATGATGTCCTCCTAACATGATATACTCGTAATACCTGTTTGTTTAACCACTGAGAATCCACGTTTAGAACAAAATCTCTTCGAAAATTATACAAAAGGAACTGTTGGTTGCTTCCTCAATCCCACGTTTAACGCGTTACCAAACACAAATAGTGTTCCATCCCCTGTTCCCTTTTTTGGTTTTTCCCGTTTTGTTGATAAATTTTATTTCACTAGCTAAATTTGAACAAGGTTCGTGAGTTGAAATGTAAGAGTGTTTAAGAAACTGCGTAAAGAAAGTTCAGCAAGACAAGGAAAAACACAACTTAAACATTGACTAAGTATGAGGAATGGGTCTCATTAGACAAGTTTCTGCAAAATCACTTCAAGTGAAAAGAAATAAGAAAAAAATGACAAGAATTTCTTCCTAAACTAAATTTAATTTATATATAAATTAGTTTGTAAAAGCTCTCTAATAGTCTTTCTAATGTTTTTAATTTGTGAATATATTAATTTAGCTTATAAAGAAATTCATTTTGTTTTTTCTTTCAGTAGCTCTGAAAATGACACCCTCAGCAAAATTATATATTTAGTAACTAAAATTCCTCTGCCAATTTTTCAATTTTTGAAGAAAGTGAATGATGATTTTCATCCATGATTGGAGGCCAAGAGGCTATTATCTTGAAAAGAATCACAATCGCTAGACTGGGAAAGAATAGAAAAGAAAAGAAACAAAACGATTTATTACATCACTTAATGATAAAGTAAACATCATAAGTTGGCTTTTGTCAAAAGAACAATTAAGAAAAAAGATACCAAAGATAACTCTACCTACAGATTTAACTAAACCTACTTGATCTGGCCTAAACAGGAAGGCCATTTGAAAGGAGAAGAAGCAATGCATTTACAAACTGCAAGCTACAGCAACTATGGTTGGTTCCTCCATAAGGGGGAATTTATCAAGCATTTCCATCACATCATACCATGGAAGCCAGCTGAATCCAAGAGCACTGCTTTAATTTGCTCAGGAAGGACATCCTGGCCTTCTCTGCATTGCTGTTAAGAAACAAGAAAGACTACACATCAAAGCCAAAACTTCAAATGGTATGCAGTTAATGCCTGGAAAGATCAAAATTTAAACACCAGAAACTTTACAACAAAACTTAATAATTTTGTAAGTGCTACAATTCTCTGCTGCTAGATTGTCAGCATAACTTTGGAAGAAAACTAATTAAATTTGTCCAACAAAACAGATGTAGGCACCAGAAATCAATATTGAATATGTAATGTGAGGCATCAGCAACCACTACACCATCACCACCAAGCCTTCATTCACACCACTACTAACTAGAGTTGGCTACCTGGATCAATCCATGTCATTTGGCATAATGTGCAAATGCCCAAATAAACATAAATGACAAGCATCATAATGCAAAAGTAAATTAATAATAGATATGTTCAAGTGAAGCTTATACCTCAGCTTTAAACACATCTAAAGCAAAGCCGTTGAAACAGCTAATAACAGCCTGCTGTACATCCAATCCAAGGTTATCCAAAGCCCTCATGGTAGAAAGCAAAAGGCCTGGTCGGCGGCTGCAAAACATGTGAATATTGACAGCTCTTCCTTCTCTTACTCTAACTTCAACCTATAATATCAGAAGCACCAGAGTCAATTTAAAACAATTTAGTCAATCACCATGCAATTAAATTCTGTCAGAATAAAAATATGTATCAATCTAGTTGGTGATCATTAGTTTCTTCTTAGGCTCTGATAGGAATACAACTGCAGGGCATCCATTTCTTGTTTAGAAGAGAAAGAAGACACGCAAGGAAAGAAAGAGCAGTAGAACTGGTGCTGGAGGTATGAGGAAGGCTGTAAATTTTTCTCTGCTTGTATAACTGAAACTGGAGCGTTCTCTAACACTTTTCCCTAGTTCCTAGTATACCATTTTTTATACCAGGATCTATCATTGCACCTTGTCGAGCCACATTCCACACCACCACATGCCATCAAGACATACTAAATAGTTATAACTTGCAAGTTCATTTTATATCATAATTATATGAATTTAAGATATGTAAATATCAGATACACTGGTTAGTGTTCAGATACAAATTCATACAAGTAGATTTAAAACAAAAACCATGAGAGAACCAATTCGAGTTGTTTCAAGTCAATTTAAGCTTGATTCAGTTCACAACATTCCAACAAAGGGTATAAATTTTGGAACCACCCCAACCAGTAAGCCTAAATGGTTGGCTAATTACTTTGGGATCCATAAAATTAGATTGGAAAAGCTTTTGTGGAAAATAGTAGTCTTTTTGTTATAAGCTCAATCAAGAAGAAAGGAAAAACAAATTATTACTCCAAAATAAATTAAACCAAGAACATAAATTTGGTTTTGTTCGAAGCAGATCAGCCGGATCTTTTCTGTGTGAATTGGCCCGACTACGCATACTTGCCTGTTTAGCTCACATAATCGTTCGGCCAAAACAACAATTAAGCTCAGGCCAGCATGGACCAACCAAAGGAATTTATCTAGATAGCCAGCCCTTCTTTCTGTCTTCTTCCAGGCATAATTTCCAAGGATTTAGAGTCTCCTAATTTCAAATTTGAGGTTATTCTCGCTGTTTGAAGCATATAAATGTGTGTTTCAAAGTCCAGAGAAATTTAGGCCCTGCTGTGTAGGATTGCTTGGATGAGAAATTTCTTTTCTAATCCTACCGGATCTTCTGGCTGTGCATCATCAATTTCAAAAATTTTAAAAATTTTCCACACGTTATCCTTCTAAAAGTTTCGATTGCAACATAGTTCACATGGTCTGCAAACAACAAGCTACAAATTCAACCTCGTACAATCACCAATTCTGCAACTAAATCAATAAAAAATACCTTTGCAGCTTGATTCTTAGGGCTTGGCAAGGTACCCGGATACACTTCCTCCTTGACTCGGCAGGGAAGGGTTGGCAGGGTGGGTGTTAGAGGCTGAAAGCTCGTAGAAGTAGACGATGGCAACGACAAGCCCGCCGGAGTTGTCTCCAGCTCGTTATGGAGATCATTAATCCGCTGCAGCAACTCCTTCAAGTACTCAATTGCATCCCCAAGTATTGAAGCCCTATCCATCTACAAACAAATGAAAGAAAATTAGCATGCACGCCATTCCTAAGCTCCGAACACATTAATTTGTCTTAACAACCTTAATAAACTAGTCATTGGCAATAACAATCAGACCAACACAGTACTCTAAACTACAGATTCTTTAAAACTGTCATCAATATGCACAACCCCACACCAGATTCTCCACCAAACGTAAGTCACAAAATGACATTTCTCAGTATAGGAGACAACAACCGGAAATAGAGAACCCAAGAATAATGTCATATTTAGGAAACTTTCTCCACAAACACTTCTTTAAAAAACAAAATTGATATTTCTCCATAGGCACGACCCCAAGATAATTTCTAAACAAAATTAGATTCTTTTAGTGGAATTCTTCGATCAAAATCTAATATAAATTAAAACTCCAATCTTCATTAAAAAACAACACCAAAAATGCTTAAAAAATACAAATAAGTTTTGTCCCGTTTAGACTTTTATTAATGTCACTCCCAAAACAAAACAAAAAAATGAAAATTGAAACAAACCAATAATCAACAATAATTAATAATCATTTATGAAAAGTTTAGTTTTTTATTTTTCATACCTTGCTAATCTTGGGCACAACAGACCTGAGCATGTACAACCTGTCATTGAGCTTCTTCCTGCGGCGCCTCTCCGCCATGAGATTTTTAGCGGGCAACCCCTTTCTCTTCCCTTTGTTATCTCCACCATTTTCACTTCCCTTCAAACCATTATTTCCATTATCATTCTCATCAGACTCATAATTCAACCCTGAACCATCCACGTCAGCACTGCTCCCTTCTTCACCCTCCCCCTCCTCCCACTTCCTCCCCTTCCTCCTCACCGTCTCCAGCCCCGGAATCTCCGCCGTTCCCCTCCTCTTCCTGTAAAGGGTCGGCTGCATCCCCTCAAGAGGCTTCTCCGCCCTTGTTCCGTCCAGAAACGGAACATTCGCAAGTCCAGTCAAAGCCTCCAGTTCTCCGAACTCAAAGCCTGTGTGGACCTGGGGAAAGAGAGGGGGGCATGAAGAGTGAAGCCCAGTGTCGAGGCCCAAGTCAAAGCCCGGGTCAAAGGGCATGCTGGTGTTGTTGTTGTTGCTGTTGTTGTTGTTGAAGAAAGGAGGTGATGAAAGTGAAGGTGAAAAGGGGTCTAGAGGGGGAAAAGAGTCCATGTTTGGAACAAAGGGAATGGAAATAGCAGAGTTGATGTTGAAGTTGAGGTAAGAGTCAAGTTGTTGTTGTTGTTGTTGTTGTGGTTGAGGTTGTTGTTGAAGCAGGGATTTAAAGGTAAGAGGGGCACCCAAGGCAATGGCAATGTCCTCTTCTTGTGAATTGGGCCTACCCCACGACGGTGGTGGCGCGTCCTCTTCACTGGGTGGTGGTGGAAGCATGTAGTTGTCCATGATGATGAAGAGTGAACGGAGAAGGTGGGAAAGTGAGTGAGAATGGCTATGTTGTGTTGTGTTGTGTGTGTTTATGAAACTTATGATGTTTGTCTGTTGTGGTGAGAAAATGAATGGAGAGGGAAACGGTTGAAAGGGTGTGGTTTATCCATGTGTGTGTGAGAGTGTGTGTCGTGATTTTTTTATTTGGAGAAAACCCAAACTCTCTGCTTTAACTCTTGTTATCGCATCAGAGTGTGATGTGATATGATGGGTGGTGGTGTGTGTTCTGTTATGTTATGGTAGAGTTCCTAAGGAAGGAACTGCTAACTATCTTCTGTTAAAGTTTCATCATAATTCATACACCCAATTATGAATGCTCTTCTCTGTAACCATTTCCAAGCTAAAACCTTTTATACCTTTAATTTCTGTTTATCATTACTTTACAAAATGTAATTTGTTTTTTAACTTTTTATAATAATATACTCAAAGATTTCAAGTTAAAGTAAATCATTTATAATATCAAAATCTATAAGCATTCTCATTTACAAATGAAAACAAAAACTTTACGTTTTTTAAGTTACCATTCTCAAAGTACAGTTATTAATTTTTATTGTTTTTTCACTATTATTTTTGTATTCAGCTATGAGGAGTAGTGATTAAACATTTCTTTTGAAATAAATTTATTACAATCAATAATAAATACTAATAATTTTCAAAGAGCGTGTACTTCTTTCATATTCTAAAGTGAATGATGTTTTTTACTTTTTAATAATATATTAAAACTTTTATTCCAAAATTATCCCAATTAATTACGATTTAATATATTTTTTTATACGAGTATAAACAAAGTGGTTGGGAATGGCATAAAAAATATAAATAGTTTATATAATTTATATTCCTTAATTTGTGTAAAAAATCCTAAAGTCGTATAAATAGCTTAAAATGGAGAAAGCATTTATTATACATATTAAAAAGAAGGATTATTGCCTGAAATTATATTTAAATTAATTAATTAACGGTCTATATAGGTTAAATTTAACTAAATTTGCTATTCAACCCGATTTAAATACCTGTGAAGTTTTAATTTTCACCTATTAAAGTTTAATCAAATCAACTCAAACAATAGTTAATAAAATTTAAAAATATATATTGAACATATTGGACTATCGAGTTTGAGAATTCAAAAACGAAAACTCATTACTCAAATTAGACATCTTTAATATTTAAACAAATCAGGTTGAACTCAACTAACAATCTTATATCTAAATCATTGTTTTCTATTCAAATTAAATATGGTCAAATTCGTAGATTAGTTGAATCCTTAACCAATCTATAATTAATCATTAAATCTTTTACTATCTTAATTTTTATCAATAATTTTTAATATTTATAAAAAGTTTTCATGCATTTTTTTGTAAATTTTCAATTATTCTAAAATAAACGATCAATCAATTCATCAAATATTATGTTCATACATTAATTAAAGATTTATAAATTAAGAAAATTAGAAAAGAAGGCAAATCCTACAAAAAAAATTTAAAATTTAGAGAAAAAAATACAAGACAAAATTTTTTATTTAAAAAAGTATTAGTTTTTTTAATACTTAAAATATTTAAAGAAATCCTCATTCTTAAATTAGATCATTTAATATTTATTATCTTTCTTTTATTATGAAAAATATATTTATAAAATAAATTAGATACTTAAATGTTCTATGTAAAACAATAAAATGTGTATTCCTTATTCAAATATTAAAAGAATAATTTCATAGGCATCCTAAATATTACGTAAGACACGTCGAAATTCTCAAATAATTATTAGTTATATTAGTAATAAAGTTAAAATAATAAGAGTACCAATCACAAGTGTATTCTATAATATTTAGTGATAAAGTTGAAATCATAATATTAATATATTAAACATTATATAGTCATATTACATTATATAAGGTAAGTATTTTAGAATATTTTCTTGTGATATAATTACTTCTCTTTTAATACAATTGTTCAAACATTATACAAAGACAAATATTGAATGACACTCACATATGAGGTTATACCTAACCATGGTTTAAAGGATTGTTACACACGGATAGTAAAAGTTACGTCTCTTTATCATCATTATATTTCAACATGTATTGAGTTACTTTTGTATTGAGTTACACATCTTCATAATCATTACAAACACTTGTATTTATGGTAGTTTAAAAGATTGTTATACACGCATGATAAGAGTTATCCATTTTCATAATCATTACAATACAACCTTTCTTGAGTTAGGACTCTTTATAATCATTACAATGCCTCTTTAGTATGATCATAATATTTATATTATAAGACGTGTCAAAATTCTGAAAGAATTCTTAATTATATTAGTAATAAAGTTGAAGTGAGATGTTAGTACCAATCACAAATACATTGCATAATACTTAGTGATGAAGTTTAAATCATCACATTAATATAGTAAACATTACATAGTCATATTGCATTATATATGGTAAGTATTATGGAATATTTTCTTATGATACAATTACCTCTCTTTTAATACAATTGTTTAAACATTATACAGAGACAAATATTGAATGACACTCACATATGACTAATCATGGTTTAAGGGATTGTTACACTGGCATAGTAAGAGTTACGCCACTTTATCATCATTATATTTAAACTTGTATTAAGTTACTTTTGTATTGAGATACACATCTTCATAATCATTACAAACACTTGTATTTATGATAGTTTAAAAGATTGTTATACACGCATTACTAGAGTTATGCATTTTCATAATCATTACAATACAACCCCTTTAGAGATAGGACTCTTTATAATCATTATAATGCCTCTTCATTATGATCATAATATTTATAATATAAGACATGTTGAAATTCTCAAACAATTTTTAATTATATTAGTAATAAAGTTGAAGTGACATGTTAGTACCAATCACAAATACATTGCATAATACTTAGTGATGAAGTTGAAATCATCACATTAATCTATTAAACATTACATAGTCATATTGCATTATATATGGTAAGTATTATGGAATGTTTTCTTATAATACAATTACCTCTATTTTAATACAATTGTTAAAACATTATATAGAGACAAACATTGAATGACACTCACATATGAGGTCTCACCTAACCAAGGTTTAAAGAATTGTTACACACGCATAATAACAGTTACTCGTCTTTATCATCATTATATTTAAACGTGTATTGAGTTATACACGTAAGAATTACGCGTCTTTATCATCATTATATTTCAATCTGTATTGAGTTACACCTCTTTGTAATCATTACAAACACTTGTATTTATGGTAGTTTAAAAGATTGTTATACACACATGATAAAAGTTAGACATCTTTATAATCATTTCAATAATCTTGGGTTAGGAATCTTTATAATCATTACAATGTCTCTTCGTTATGATAATTGTATTTATAATATGGTTTGAAAGATTGTTACATATATAATCTATTGAGTTATATCTCTTTATAATCATTACAATCTTTTGTATAATGGCTTAAAGGATTGTTACACAAGAGTTATCTATCCCCATACTCATTACATTACAATGTCTATTAAGTTACTCCTCTTAATCATTATAGGAATTATGTCTTTTCATAGTCATTATTATCCTTGTATTTATGGTATGATTTAATGGATTGTTATATATACTAATACATTACACCTCTTTTAAGATTGTTGAAAAACAAACATTAACTATATATAATTGTCAACTTATTATAACTCATTATATATAAGATGTAAATTTCATCTCACAAATTGTGTTTTTATCTAGATAAGTTAGACATCAATTCCACTATCTTAAATATGGTGTCAAAACTATTCAAAGTTTATCACAACAAAATGTTAAATATCGTGTTATCTATTTTCGAAGTCTCCATATCTTTATACTCAAAATGTTTAATCCTTAACATAAAAGATGTGTTGAAGTACTCACATGGACTAAAGATAAAATAAAATTATTATATATAAGTAATTGCATATCTCATCTTATAGATCGATTTTATCAAAATTAATTAAACTTAAATTTTACTATCTTAAAAATAATCATTATAAGAGATATATTTGCATCATTTCATTAAATGATTATAAATATCTTTTTTCAAAATGAAGTTGTACTAATATTTAAATTTTCTAAATAATCTACTGATAAAAGAAGAATGGAAAAATAATTATTTATAAATTGAGAGAAATATGATAATGGTATATATTTTTTTTATAGAAAAAGAGTATATGTTTAAGTTTTTAAATAAATAAAACATAGTGAAAAAATAAATATGACAAAAATATCGATGGTAGAGAGAAAATGGCAACATTGATGTTCAAAATTTAGTGATGGCTAAACTTAGGGAGCATCTGGTTAGAGGATTGTAGTTTGGCTAGACAAACTCACATGTCCCCTACTTAGGTTGAAACTTTGTGCAAGGGAGGGTGCTAGCTGTTAGGGTTTACTTCACTTCCTCCTACACTTAACTCTCATCCAGTTTTCTCACTCTTACAATTGGTAAATCACCAATTAATTTTGCTTTTTTAATTGTAATAATTTTAAAAATAAATGAAATTAATAAAACAATAAAGTAGTTCTTGTGACTGTAAATTATCTATTAATGTTGTCTTTCCAATTATAATGAACGATAAAATTAATTTTTGAAATAATAATAAATAATAAAATACTCCTTAAAATTATAAGTGTTTCTTTATAAATATATAACTATATTTTACCAATGATCTAAAAAGTTAATCGTAATTCATTGTTAGAATTTTTTATATTATATAATTTTTTTATAAATTTATAGAAAATTTATAAAAAAATAATAAAAAACTTTTTTTTACACATTTTTATAATAAATTTGTAAGAAAATTCTTAAGAAATATAAATTTTTTTAATAGTGATTAAATATTTTATAACTAAAAATCCGTTTATGTTATTATTATAATTTTAAAGATAAAATTGATTAATGATTTATATTTTAAGGTTTATTTTGTTATTTCAATGTAATTTAAGTGTTTATTATCATTTTTAATATTAAAGTCAATAATAAAAAAACATTTTAAGAATACTTTCTGCATTAATAATTTTATTGAGAATTAATTTAAATTTTATTTGATATAACTGATTTATTATTTGTGAGAAGTAATTAATTAAGATGATTTGTGAGGATGATGTGTTTTTGATTTAGGAGATTTGTAATAATTTATAAGAAAAATTTTGAAAGAGAAAATTGAGTGTGAGATAAAGAGAAATGAGTGGATTTGTGGAGACTCTTTAGTAAATTATTAATTTACTTTTATATTTAATATTTAACTTTTAAAATAAATTTATGATTTAATTATTTAATTTTTATAATAATTATTAGAAGTTAATAAATAGTAATTTTTAATAATTAATATTTTTAAAATGATTTATTTTCATATTTTCATATTTTCAACTATCTTTTAAAAATATTTTCATTTTAGAAAATATAAAACACAATTTTCACATCTTCACATTTTCTGCATGATCAAATATATTTATGTGAATGATAGTACTTTTAGAACCCAATGACCATAAATATAAATAAAAGCAATTTCCATATGGAAACATCCTCTTCATTAACTTCTCTTTCTCTCCATTTTTTTTCATAGCCATAATTTCAAGAAAATAAGTAATAAAAATATTTTACTTACTTAATATATAAATTTTATATATCTTATATATTTTTAAAATTATTTGAGAACATATTTTAAAATATATTTAGGTAAATAAGAATATTAAATATATTTTTTAATGACACGATATCACAAATTTCATCATCAATTCTAACTTTCCTGAGTTTATAATTAAAATCAATATGCATAATCATAATTTTCATGAAAGTTCATTATCAGTCTTATAAAATACAGTAAATTAAAACAAATTTGTCTTCGTGTTGTTGAATTATTTTTTAGGACAGTTATAATAACTAATATTTATATAAAGAAGAATTTATTTTTAAATTATAAAAAAAAGAAGAAAAATGTTATATTATTTAGAAGAAACATTAAATTTCAAGAAGTATAATGATAAGATAAAATAAAATATTAATTTGCCTTTCTATTAAAAGAAGTTAATTTCTTAAATAGAGTTTATATCTATCCTGAGATTACAAATAATAAATAAGAAAATAAAGAATTATATATTATTTATGAAATATTCACTTAACTTTTTCTTAATTATTATTAAACTCATAGTAACTGTTGTTCACTTGAGCATTTCCAAGTATTCTATAAGAGTTTGGAAGTTTTGTCTAAATTTTAAAGACATAAATTCAATCACCTGGAAGATTCATTGTAATAAAATAAATATAATTAAAAAAGTTCATAAATCTTTCATAATAATTAAGATTTAATTCAATTCCATAAAAGTAACTTATAAAAATTGTATCTCATAATTTAGTAATATTTGTAAATGAATATGAGAGGTGAGATGTTTGATGGTGTTGGTGGTGGAATTTCCATGAGACAAGACAACCTATGTTTAGGTTGAAAAGGTATTTGAAAGTTGAAGATCAAAATTAAGGAGAGAAGGTAGCAGCCAGAATTTAATGAAATCACAAGCTTGTTACATCTTTTTATTAGTTTACATATTTTGAATGATCTCTCACATACATGCACATATTCAATTATTAATTCATTCAAAACATAAACAAGATTTACTCTTGGGACCAGAAACCAAAACATGGATTTTCTCTTTCCCACTCTCTCTCTCCAAAATTCAAAACATCAATTTTTTTCACTAGTCAAACACACATTATCCACTCATATTTTATATGATCTTCAAGCAAAACTCATTACTCACTACTACTAAAGGTTAATTATGAAATAAATCAAAACTATTAACAAGATCTTATCAAATTATAACTTTTAAACTAATAGTAATAACTAAATCAACCTCATAACTAATCAAT
Source organism: Lablab purpureus (assembly GCA_030347555.1). NCBI lineage: Eukaryota > Viridiplantae > Streptophyta > Magnoliopsida > Fabales > Fabaceae > Lablab > Lablab purpureus. The sequence goes on from CM059254.1 coordinate 16,643,703, forward strand.
ACAATCAAATAATAAAGGATACTTGAAAATAATAATTAACTATAAATAGAATTCCCTACACCTAAAAAGAGTATGAGATACAAAAATTAAAAGTTTTTTTTACAAAATTAACTCATAAATTAATTATTAGTTAATAAACTTTTAGCTTGTAAATTTCGACCGAGTTGATATATAAATTCACTCATTAATATAAAAATATTTACTAAAACTAATTAGTAAATATAAAATATCATAAAATATAATTACATAAGTTTTAGGTTTTTTAAATAATTAAAATTTTATTACAAAACGTGATATTTTTATTTATTTTTTAAAAATTGTATAAGTTTTTTTGTTCGAATAAGTTATTTTGTATAAAATATTCTCTGATGAATATTTTTAACGATTTTTTTTTAAAATTAATTCTTCATAGTTACAATATGAATTATTATTGCAATAAGTTTCCTTTTTATTTATTTTATTAAATGTAATTTTTACATATCATCATCTAATGATTTAATTGTTGAATTTAATTTGTTTTAAGTTACATAAAAGTTTTAAAAAAAGATAACCTAAGAAATAATTAAAAATAATTATTAGTTACAAACGGGAATTAATTCAAGAAATTTGTAGAAGCTAGAAATTCCTTATATTGATAAAATTAAGTAAATAAATTAATAATAAGTGTGTGATTGAATTTATGGAATATATTGTAAATGTTGTAACAAAAAAATTGAAGAAGAAAGTGAACCCCAAGTTGCCTTTTGAATGAAGCAATATTCAAAGCCAAGTCTTTGGAATAAAATTTTCAAAAGAAAGCCAAGCTTCTCGTGACCTCTTTTATCCCTGTTTTTATCACACCTACGTACTCTTCAATCCAACTTCAAACTTTCATCCTAACTTTTCTATTTCCCATTGTTAGACACTTATTATGTCTCCCTTCCACTTGTCCCTCTCTCCTTGCATACCCTAACTTCACAAAATTCAAAATCATTTCATTTCTACAATTTTATACAATTTTTATCTTTAATTCCTAACCTTTTCCAAAGTTTTTAGTTTTTAATAAGCAACTTTTTTTTATGTGTGTTCTTAACTTCTTTTAACTCCCTTAATGGTAGTGACATGACACTTAAGTAAGGTTATTGTAGATTTCTTTTATGTTTACATTTTAGTCCTTATATTTCAATTCATTCATTGATAATATTAAGTGTGCTTTTTCTTTTACAATAAGGGCCAAAATAAAAACTAAAGGTGTATGAAAAAAATTACTAAAATGCTAAATGCATACAACTTATGACTAAAACATAAAAATAATATGAGTATTTGAATTAAAAGGTAATCTCAACATAAGTGAAGGTCATACATTAAGTGTAAAAAATCAAATAACTTTTTTCAAAAAAAAGTTTATAGCTAAAAAATGTGTGTTTGAAATCATCACATCCAAATATCCTTTTCTATGTCATCTAGCAAGGATCAAATATTTGATAATTTAAATTGTATTACTATATTTTGAAATAATTCTCAAAATTGTTAAATAAAGATATTTTACTTTTACATTTCTAAGATATTAATAACATTAATATTTTTTATAAAATACTATTAGCTTTTATATATATATTACATTAACTATTATAATATCATTGTTTTGAATGAAATTATTTTGTAATCTCTATGGAGTTCGAGTTCCATAATAAAAAACCTTGTTCTTATTAGTTAATGAATTTTTTTAGTGAGATTAAGTAGTTTTTGGTGGGTATTTGACCTAGTATATAAAATAAAAAGAAAAGTTCAACTGACTTCGAAACTCGATAAGCTAAAATGGTGGTATTCATAACACTCTATCACAATGGCAGAGAAAAGAAAAAAGCATCTTCTCTTTGGTTGTGTAGCCAACAACATAGTTTTTTGGGTCCATCTTCTATAATTCATCATAATAAGAACAATTCTAAACCTAATTACTCGTCACGTGACACCATCGTCGCTGTCTTAGCAATACACGTGGCTCACATGCATGCATGGTAGGTATGGAAAGACCGAGTAGCATACAAGAGGCAAGACAATGGCAAGTCCTCTCTTACTTCAAAGCATAATAAGGTGTGTATTGTATAGAATAGTTATTATGTAAAAAACAAAAAAAAAAATATTTTTTATATTAAAAACTGCAAAAACATTGTATGTTAACTTTTTAAAATAATTATAAAAGTTCTATGCATGAGAATATTTAAATTCTTTTATATTATTATTTTAAATGAAAGTTTACTTTCAACTAGCAAACTAAATATATATATATATGAAAAAATTACTCTTAAATATATTGTTGTAAGATTTCATTAATATTTTATATGAATTTATTATTTTTATTGATATCAAATCTTTTCTTTGAAACTATGAATATGTTGGTGAAGCAAAAGTTCTTGATACTGCTCAAGAATTGAAAACCATTAAATTATTTCTTAGAAATGCAGATAGTATATAAATCTAACCTATATATATATATATATATATATATATATATATATATATATATATATATATATATATATATATGCTTTGTATAACTAAAAGTAGGATAAACAACTCTAATTAATTTTATGGGTTAACTTGTCCATTTTTTCCTACTAAAATTAACCTGTAATAATTTTGTGGAGACAGTTTAAATTTAGTTTTCAATTTTAATTTGATATATAATGGTATTTTCAAATAGAAAATAATGAATATATGTATAAATTTGATTTGAATAAGATGTGATTACTGATGACCATCTTTAGAAGAAAAAATGGTCTGAGAGACTTTGGAGATTTGAAGAAAATCAGAAGGAGCAGATTGCAGAAGTCAGAAGGGCATGCAGGGTTGAAGCCAAAGCTGAGAGAACAGAGTGGGACCATAGAGTAATTGAATGCCAAAAGAATGTATAAAAGTCATTGTCTTCACAGCTCACACTCTCCATTTCTATCACCTTCTTTTTAGGTTTTCACACTGCTGCAAAAATCACATATTCAATAATACTCTACTATTTAGATATTAATATACTTTTCTATCCTCAAATTATATAATTTTTTACCCATTTATTTCAAATATCAACATAATTTCATTAAACTAGTTATAAATAATAAAGTATATCTGTGTTTATCATTTAAATATAACACTCTTTCACTTCAAATCCTACCAATTATATTTTAATTAAATATATGCATACTTTTAAAGTTTTTAAAACCATAAAAATGTTAATATTAAGTATAAACTGTCTATTTTCTTATAAATATATAAATATATAAAATTTCTTGAATTTGGATACATGTGAGTTTATAAATGAACTTTTTCCCGCCATTAGTTTGTTCTACATTTTTCATTTAAATTGAGTTTTGTTTTGTTTCTTTCCTACTTTTTACAGTGTAAAGTACATCTTTTTTTATATATTTTTTACATATTTTATAAAATATTAAATTTCTTGAAAATGACACAAAGAGATTCTTTTCTATATACAAAGGCAAGTTTCAGTTTAATTGCATTTTTTATTCTTTTAATTTATAGTTTTAAGATCAAACTCTGGTATACAAAAATATTAAATATTACGATAGAATTTAGTTTGAAAAATAAATTTATATATCAAACCGACTTTAAACATGATTTCTTCTTCTAAAAAAAGTATTTGTAGTTTCATATATATATAAAGGAAAATAATTATGAATTTTTTAAATTATTTATTTTAAATATGTTGTTTTATTTTTTCTTCGTGAAAAAGACAGTTTATTTCACTTAATCTACAGGAAATGTTCAATTCAATGCGTAAAATATACAATGAACAAATATTTTAAATATATTAATTACTTTTACAATTAAAATTTACAATAAATGATTTTTAAATATATAAACTATATTTTAAATTTATGATAAACAATTTATACTGTGGTACACAGTTATTTTTAACTATCGATACTTTTCTTAAAAATTGAATTTAAAAACCAAATGAAAAGATACATACACGTATATATTGATAAAAAAAAGTCCTAAATATCTTTGTTGAAAAGAATTAAATCTCAAACTATTATCTTTTTATTCATATTAAGATCATTTTACTTATCCATTTGTTTTAATCCATTCTCTTTGATTTATATTTTCAAATTTAATTTTAATATTTTTAAAATAGATTTCAATAATTAAAACTAATTGTACTAACAAATTAAATTATTTATTATAAACTTAAAAAGTACAATTGTATAAAAATATTTATTTATTGTAAACTAAAATTATTTACCACGACGAGTTAACCAGAGTATTATTCCCTTCACTTCCATTTGTAGATAAACATCAAACGAATAGGAATTTTCGTGAGAAAATGTAAAAAGCCAGAAGTTACCTTAATTTCATATATTTACATTTGAAATAACGATTTTTTGAAAATTGTGTACTGTCTGTCTACTGTCCTTCTGTTTTGTCTTTCGAAAACTTCCCTTTTGTCTTTATTAATATAAGAAATAGATTTTTTACAACTTGAGACAAATCTCATTGGATACTTTTGTTTCCTTTAAAAGATTATATTCAATTACATTTGATTGTTAAGTGTTGAAGATTCTATTCAGCAAGATAAATTCCAACTCAAGTGTTGAACGTGAAAAATACATAAAAACATGGCTTATGATTCTCTAACAAGTTCAATAATTTCTTGTTAACTATCATAAACTTGTTAATTTCATAATAATATTTTTAGCTTGAGATGATAGGTAACTAAAATCTTGACTGCACTATATGCTTGTTGGGTAAGTTTATTAATATTTTGAGTTGTGAGGCTCGTGATATGAATAAAATTTGGAAATTAAACTTTTATATGTAGAAATGGAGTCAGTTGTACCTTCAGTCACATATGTCCCATCACAATAAATGTGAGTAAACAAAAGTAACCCTAAAGAATTATCAAATATAGGCCACAGCTTGTTCATGTCTACCATCCCTTGGGCCAGACCAGATGTGTAGGACTCTTATCCCTATCCCTATCTATGCCTTAAACATGTGCCACAAGAGTTTGATCTCATTACCCTTATGCTGTCCTTCTTCTTATGGACTTCACTGAATCTCAAAATAGGTGCATTGGATCAAAACATAGAGACAGAAAATGCTCCAACATATTCATAAGCCAGTCATATCACATCATAACACATTACACCAATTAACAAGAGAAGATAGCTTGTGCTAGGAAATTTTACACTCTTACAATCATAGATTACGATGATTTTTATGATAATGATTTTAAATCACACCTAACATGAGTTTGGATTGGTTGATTTACACTGACAGTGACAAGAAATTAAACTCAATTAACAGTTTGTTTGTTAAGGTTAAGCAGTTTGATTTGGAGAAGGGAATGTGAGAGTTTTAAAGCTGGTGAAGCCTCCATCAACTATGAGATTGTGACCTGAGATAAACTTTGCTTCATCTGATGCCAAGTACAATGCAGCCCTTGCCACATCAATGTCCTCACACTTAGCACCTTTGAGCCCAAGAAACCCATTCACAACACCCTCTATCTGTTCTTGGGTAAAACCAGGATAAAAGTTTTGTATTTGAGCCAAAACCATAGGTGTAGGAATTGGAGCTGGGGATATGCAATTGATCCTCACCCCAACATTGCATAACTCACTAGCCACAGATTTTACTACCCCAGGTATTGTAAACTTTGATATTGTATAAGGATGAGGCCCAAGCCCACCCATTACCCCACTTATGCTTGATGTGCATAGAATGGAGCCTGAGCCCATGGGTATCATGACCCGGGCTGCATGCTTTATACCAGCAATCATTCCCCTTATGTTGATCCTCATGACTTTGTCAAACTCATCAAGGTCTAGATCTGCTATGCTTGGAGGAATTGATGGGCCTGGGATGCCAGCATTGTTGTACATGATGTCAAGCTTGCCGTAGTGGGCCATGGCAACATTCACAGCCTCTGCAACTTGGGTCTCCACAGCAACATCACATTCCACATAACGGGCTGACGGGCCCAACTCTTCTGCAACTTGTGGGCCAAGCATGGAGTCATTGTCAGCAATGATGACTTGGGCCCCATGGTGGACAAATTCATGGGCCGTGGCCTTGCCAAGTCCACTTGCGGAGCCTGTTATGAGTGCCACTTTTCCCTCTAGCCTGCTTTTTGGAAGCGAAATGGGTGAATGTGAATGTGAATGATGATGGGTGAAGAAAAGAAGCAGATATTGTGCAGATGGGATGATGGGAATAATGGAATACTCATAAATGATGATGGCCTCTATCTAAATAATGCTATCACCTTTATCTCTACGTCTAAATCACAAAGCATAACATCTTTTTCGCAAAGTTGGAGGATGATGTCGTGGACCAAATCCTCTTCCTACAAGATTGAATTAGATTGCATATTCCTTAAGGACTTCAAAAAGTAACACCAAACAAGGTAAGCAAGTACCCTTGCTAATGGGATTTGCTTTCACATATTTAGAACATCAAAGTTGACCTACTTTTTTTCTCTCTTTCTCCATAAATAAACAAAATTCTTTCACAATATTTATACTTACAAAAATAACTATTTATACTTTTGAAGAAGATAGACATACAAATCAAGAAATAAAAAATAAGACATTAGTACATTGCCACTAGCTTACAAATTCTGGTTCAGAATGTGGTTACCAAGAAGAAAATGACTTTGCTGTGTAAAAGGGGACCGAAATTGATTTCAAATTTGTGTGCTGGATGGATCCATTATTAGTTGGGAAATGTACAAGAATCACTTAATTAGCAGCTGACACGTTAAAAAATAAAATTGGGCAATTAAATCGCGTTAGCTGTTTGTGTTTGGTAGATCTACAGCATGAGAACATGCAAATTGGAGGCAGCTAGCACCATTTGTTCCATGTGCTTCACGGAATTCAGTTGTCATTGTTTAAATTTATTTCCATGTCCCTGTTAACTTCAAGGTTATGTACTTAACTATATATATATATATATATATATATTCTACAGTGTGTTACTTTTTCTTTGTCAACGCCACTGACTCAAATTCAATTAACTATTGCTCTTAGATTTACAGTAACTTTTTTCTTTCTTATCTAACATACATTGTATTAACTGTTCACATCTGGAATGCAAATGGTGATGACAGAGAAAGAGAGAGAGTTATATGATAGGTTTCATCTGATGTTCAGAAAAAGATACACAGTTCTTAGGTTTTTACTTCCTGTGTGGTGAAATATATAACTCAAATCTGAAACAAGTTAGTTCCAAGCAACACCATCACCATTCCCCTACCCATTCCATGAAAGAAAATTGAAAACTAACTGTTTTCTCTAATATATAAATAAAAGCTTGCTCCACAGTAACCTAGTGGAATTTCAGACAAGCTCTCGGATCCCAGAAAATAAAGTTAAAAATAAGAAAAAAAAACTGATGTACTTTTGTCTTTGAAAGTTTCACCCATACAATTTAATCTTTTCAAGGATGAAATTAATATTTATTAGTTCACGAAGAAGGTAGGGTGAAACTGTTAACAAGTAACATTTTCAAAGACCAATTTATTATATAAATACAAGCTTCCAACAAGATGAAAACCATAAAAGTTTCTACTACCAAGATCAACTAATATATTTCATTTCCTTACAAAGAATTTAGATGTATAATAGAACTCATTAAATGAAGCACCAGGCCTTAAAAGTCTGGCAATGATAGTAAAGAGCTTTAAAGAGACTCACCTTCTTCCACCAACCGTTGTTGCATAGAATCTGCTGCGGTTTTGAAGCAAATCATTGGCAAGGGTGGTGTGCTTGAACACCCTGAAAAAGGTTAATTAGTGAATCATAATCAGAAGAAAAGGGTTTAAATTGAAACCCAGAATAGTTGAAACCTGCAAGTAATGACTAATTAAGAAGAAAGAAGACATTGACCGAATAATAAATTAATGAAGTGATTAAGGTTTGATGTTAGTGTAGAGTGGAAATGAAGGGATTGATAATGAAGATGAGGAACCTGGGTAATGTTCTGAGCATAGCTACTGGTGTGAAGATCTGAGGAAAAGAAGAAAAGGTGTGGAGTGTGGACTTTTAGTGGATCTCAGGTTAAACTGAAAAGCACAGAAAGAAATGAAAGGTTGATGAATGTATTTATGGAAGGAGGAGGAAACATTTTTGTCTGTTGTGTTGTGTTGCGTGTATAAACTATTATTATATAAGAACCACATTTCCTAATATATATTTTTAATAATGAAATTTATAAAAAAATAGAAATAAGCAAAAATGAATTTTATATTTTAGACTTTAATTAATAAAAAATGGTTTTTTGTGATGAGTTCATCTTCTAATTTATCATTGGGTTACAGACTAATTAGTTGCAGTATTGTAATTGTTGCTGCTTGAAGAGTTTTGACATTATCCAATTTGTAAGAGTCTATTAGAAAGTGTTTATCAATATTTTAAAATTATTTTTATTTTCTACAATCAATAAAATTTATTAAAAATATAAAATCAAGAGTATATGTTACTATTAAACATTAAATGTCTGAACAAAAAGTCAACCACTGCTTCGTCCCATTTGATGTAAAAATATTAAGTACTACAAAAGAAATGCTATCTTTTTTTGGTATGTAAAAGAAATGTGGATTAAAGATACTATTGAATATTAGAATTAGCCTTTATCGATATATTTTTTAACACTCCAAACTCTTATAACTAAATAACTAAGTATATAAAAAATTTAAAAGAAATGTAAAATCTTTTTAATTCTGTCTCATTTTTGCGTTGTTTTTATAAAATAACATTACATCATAATGATAATATGATTATCAACTACTAATAGAATATATATCGCACATAAATAAAAATAAACTAATATAATAAATATTAATCTTAATATAATTACTATTTTATACTCACATAAATATATTATTATTTAATTAAAAAAATTACATTTTAAAATAAAACTTACATGTTATCACGCTAGAAAAAAAAATACCACAAATTACTATTAAATCATTTTTATCTAAAATATAAGAATAATTAGATCAATCTCAATTATTCAAAGAAATTTATTACTATTACATATTTTAGAAGACTTGTATCTAATATATATAATATATTTTAATAGAAACTAATATATGACCTATCAAAAATATTATTGGTAAAAACTAATTTTAATTTCTTGTATTAAAGTTGTTATTTATATTTATTATACAAAGTTTTGATACAAGAATATCTTTAGGTTTCTCATAACTTGATATCTTAATTTTTTTATCAGATATCTTTGTCTTCATGAATTTCATAATTAATACTACACACTATAATTTGATATATCTCTCACCATATATTCATACAAGATCACAATATCATATAACATATATTACTATTACATTATAGGATTTCACATCATATGCATCCAACAACCATATATTTTAAATGTTCATCATATCATAAAGGAATATTTTATATTACTTTCTACTAATATGCATGATAAAATCCACATCATATTATTCTTTATAATTATGTAAATATAAATTCTCATTTATACATATTTCAATCTAAAGATCATTGATTTAGTAACTAATTTTTTTATTCAAGCAAAAATCATCCAAAAAATAGTTCATTATTTGTTTCTCTCTTGTTTGAACAAGGAATATATCACTTAAGTTAAAAGCTTTCCAAAAAAAAAGATTCTGGAAAAAAAATCCACAATCTCTATTTTATTTTTGTTTAAGCAAAATTTTCCTGCTTGACAAAAAATAAATCAGAAACAAAAATATGCAAAATTGTTAGTCACATTACATAAAAACATAAAATCAATCCAATTTTTTTTTAAAATTTCCAACAAAAGTCAAATTTCATTGTATACTTGTTTCGTATTTTATAACATCAATAATTTCTTTTTAACTCCAAAAGACTATCTCAAACTCTAATTTCATTTAAACACATCATTCTCTTAATAACAATATGTTACATAGACTTCAAAAAATAAAAAATAAAAATGGTTAAAACATAGTTTTCAACATTCTCAAGACATCAACATACAACCAATTCTAACTTAAAGTTATTTAAACACTAATCCTAATCAAAATGACTAGTATAAAACTCTAAGATCTAATAAAATTTGTTATTCCTCAACTCATATGAGAAACATTCACTTCAATATAATGTCCAACATATAATCAAATTTCAAAGCAATTGAAATAAGAGTAAAGTTATAAACTTCCTTTACCTTTTTTTCAACTTCTTGAGAACTCCAAGTTCTAACAAACTTTGTAATTTAAACCTAGGTAAACCATAAAATGAAAACGGCCTCGGCACGACACCGAGGCCAGACCTATGACATAAAGTTAACTATAAAATGAAAACAGTCTTGACACGACACTAAGGCCCGACCTATGACTTAAAACGGCCCAACAATGTCATCAATGTCACATAACTACCTCAAAGATTAAAATGATAAATGCATATGATGGATATATGGCAAATACGCTAGTACGCGTCAAAAAAATTAAAAAATTATAGACAATTAATAAGGTGTTCGAAGTACAAAAATTGGAGTACCAAAATATAATAAAAGGCCATATCAAGCCAACTATTCTACATATTCAATTATCTCCCCCATTGACAACAAATTTACATGGATTCAATTATGCAAAATCCTTGTGTAATAGCTCCTTTAAATTCTTTAGCGTACATCTTGGCCACCTCAGCTTGCAGCACATCCTCACCTTGCTCCAAGCTTTTTCTTTCTCGATCCACATCAAGTTCACCCTCGCCAATTCTCCATCTCATTGCTTTACAAGGGCATTTAAACTTTGCTTTTCTGTAGTATGATCAACTTCTCGTTTTCACAAGAGCTCAATCTCGACAACTTCAGCCTTGAGGAGGGTGTTTTCTGCCTGAAAGTCAATAATCTTCTTTAACCTCCTATCCTCGGTCTTGAACATCTCAACTATCTACGCGGTTGCCACGCAAGCCATGGCATGGCCTTACTCATATGACCTTGCATTCCTTCGCAAAGGACTTGGAGCTTTTCCTTTTCTTACCTTGACAAGTCATCTAGTAAGAGGAGATGCGTCCGATTGAAAACTGAGTGTGAAAAATTGGAATCCCAAAACTTAGCCCTCAAACATACAATGTTGAGTGTGTAGAGGAGTTCGAAGTATGACTTTTTACCAAGGGTTCTTTTCCAGCTCTCTTCCGTTTAAGAGGTACACTTGAAGGTGTATTCTCAAAGTCCTTGGAAGGCGTGACTACCTTTCCATGCTCGGTCCCCGTCCCACCTACCAGATATACTACCTCCAATTTAGTAGCATGTCAAATACCGCCTCCAATTTCTTCATGTGACACCCCAATTTCTATAAGATTAATTAAATATTTTAGGAAATTTCAAGATTTTTTATTAATTAATATATAATTTTATATGATTTTAATATATACTATTCATGTTCATAATTATAAAATAATTAATTTTAGAATACAAGGTCTTATATAAATAAATATTGAACTACCTTATAAAATAATAAGATCAATCACACTCTAAGATCTCACATCAATATTCTTAAACTAACTTATATCATAAGTATGAACAGTGAAATAAATAAGTATTTAACTTAAATAAACCAATAAGGGATTACTTCATATTTAAAATGAATTTTAAAAAAATGGAAGCATAATGCTTGATATATAAGTATATTTATGCTGGTTGAAGAACAAGCTATTGTTTGAATAATAGAATACATCACTTAAGTAATGGACAAGTTAGTGATATTTCTTTGTATTTGCAATAAATGTTATTCCTTCACTCAAGCAACTAACCCGATTTTGAAACAATAAATGCAGAACCAACAAAAATTAATAGGTTGGACAACAAATTTCCAAACTAATCTAATATATATTATTTTATTATTTAGCAATTTGGTGTAAAATTTCTACATTCTATAAATCAACACTCAATTTCTCTACTGCAATTATAGGTATTATAAGCATGCACGATACAATTATTTTCTTACATTTCAAAAAAATAACAACTTTTAAATCAAGAATAATTTATTAAATTTTCAGGAGCATTCATTCAAAAGCCCTTTATAATTCAATTTTTAAAACAACCATAATTTTCTAATGCAAAACGTTAATTATAGAATTCAAGACTAAAATTAACTTCTCTTATCACGGTGTACTTTAGAATATTTTGAAGGAAAGAAGAACGAAGTAATAGTATTGGAGGAACTTCTTGAAAGCCTAGAAAGAAAATCGTAACCATAGACTCATATCAAATAAAGCTTTGATTCTAGAAACTCCTTTGTTTCGAACTAACGTGTGAGTAATGCATATAGTCCTTGGAGGAATAGAAAAAGAAACTTATTCCAGACAAGGTTTTCAAGATTGACTATTATAGATTTCTCCTTCACTAGATTTTGAAGGAAAGTCTCTACTAGAAAATGAAGAGTTTGGAACATAGGAATGGTCGAAAAACAGGAAATAAACGAGGTAAGGAGGTTCTGTTTCGAAATTTAGGAAAAAATTGAAAACTTTTGTTCACATTCTTTATTCATTTTCTTAACCCCCTTCGCCCTTTTATGTTTTCTCTCTCTCTTAATTCCTATCTATGTTTGATTAGAAAAACCAACACTCAATGTCTAAAATTAATTAACTACACCATACACCGTATATATATATATAAAAGTTGTGGGGGCAATATTTATACATAAATTTGCACATAAAAAATGTAATCTAACATTAGTTCAAACATATTTCTTAGATTAACAAAAAAGCAAGTCTTTTTCTCTTTCACCGTTTCACACATTCACCTTCCTATTATACCAAAAATTTCTAAGAGAAAAAAAAGGAAGATAGAAAAGTCAATAATTACAAGTCTGGAAAATATGTAACATTCAACTAAAAATAGTGCTTAGTTTCTTGTAGGTTCTCTCATGGATGAAGAAGTAGAAGGGTTGAAAGTTGAAACTCGTCACAAAAATAAAAGCATAATGAAGAAGATACTTCTATTGTAAAAGTTTTGGTTTTTAATACTTTTTTAAACGATGCATATTATTTATCTAAAAAAGAAGTCGAGATATGCTAATGGTCTTTGGAGTATATATAGGGAGAGAGAAAAAAAAGTTCAACCAATTTTTATTTTAAAAATAGATTTAATAGGCATTTTGGTTCCAATATTTTGTGAGGATTTACAATGTTCGTTCACGTTTATTTTTTTTTTCTCAATTGAGTCCCAAATTTTATTAAACTATATCAATGTAATCGTTTCTGTTAGATTAATATGAACGACGTTAACTGTATAATCTAAGTTAACTTGTGACACGTGAATAATGACAAAAGGACACGAATACAACACTACAATTTGTAAATTTTTTACAAAAAGAATCACATTAGTATATTTTAATAAAATTTGGGACTCAATTGAGAAAAAAAATAAAATTTGGGACTCAATTAAGAAAGAAAATAAAATTTGAGACTCTATTGGGAAAAAAATAAACATGAAAAATATTATAAATTCTCACAAAATATTAGGACCAAAATGTCTATTAAACCTTAAAAATATCATTAATTATCTAATTAATTTTTTTGTGCACTTTAATAGTTTAGAATTAATATAAGTAAGATTCAAATTCAAAAAAACTTAATGAAAACACACTAACCATCCAAAAGAATATATTTATATATGGGTTAAATATCTCTTTATTTTTCAAAATTATGTTTCGTTCCTGAAGTAAACTTTGGACCTATTTCATTCTTATACTTTATAAACAGGTGTAAATGATCATCAATGACAAATAAAAAACATATTTAAAAATAAAAAATGAGATAAAATATAAGAGAAAATAGTGAAAGAAGCTTAAGAGACAGTAATAATGAAGTAAAAAACTATAAAGAAGAAAAATAAAGAGATAAAAAAGAATTTTGAAACATCAAAGATTGTTTTTCAAAATTCTTTAGATGAATTTATAAAGCATAAAGACGAAATAAGTTCAAAATTTGTGACGAAACACAATTTTGACAAATAGTTCAAGGATTATAAACATATTTAACCATTTATATATTTATATATTATATTTGAAATATATTTTTTTTTTTAAAAAAACTCCAAAACTTAGGAGGGTAATTGCCCCCAACTATCTCAACCTACAATACAGGAGCATATTCACATAATTAATATGGTAGTGATCATATAGTACCATTGTGGCTCCAATTAGATGTTAGCCACGTGATAAACCCTAGGCATTTAAAATGTATTCCTTAGCCAGTTGTTACACATTTGAAATCGATGGAGTCTTACAAATAAAAAGGCAGAATATATAACAGCAAAGAGGACATGGATTCTCATGCAAGTTTATGTGTCCGACCGACCATTGCTTATAAATTAGTATTATATTTGTTTCATAATATCAAAAGGAAAAGAAACAAAAAGGGGAAGTCTTTTTAAAAGCCTATAGATCCTTTACTTCCTACCTACTTCTTTCTTCTATCTTATCTCTTTTAGTCTTTTTGTTGTTGCTTATATAACAACTTATTCTCCAAAGGACCTTCTTCACAACTTCATTAGACAAGCTTTTATTATAAATCAAATGAATATGAAATAAATATTGTTATAGAAGTTTGTATATGTACAAAATTTGGTAAGTACAACTAATATTTTTTGATGAAGTACATTAGTAAATTATACTATATTTACTTTAAAATTTGTAATTATTAACATATTTTTTCTAAAGTAGAATAGATATACCATTATTAAAATCTATAAATTATAAAAAGGAAATCATGTATAAAAATTATTTTTTATATTTATATTTTGAATTTTATATAATATTATAAGTATGTGTAGAAGATATTTACATAAAGATTTATTAGAATTAGGAAATATAAATCTTATAAATTATCTATTGTTATATTATAATATATCAATATATATCAATATAATACATATATTAATAAAAATATATGTACTGAAATTATAAAACCCTAATGAAATTATAAAATCCTAAATTATGAAATTAATTCAAATCAATCTATAAAAATTAGTTTAATTTAGTTATATTCAACTTAACCAAATCAAATTACATATACTTTTATATTTCGATTTAAATATATTTTTAATTAAAAATAGAATTAAAGTGTACCACATAAATCTCATTATATATATATATATAATTGTAGAACACTTATTATTTTTTATTAAAAATACAACATTTCGTAATCTAATTGTTAAATCTTTTAATGTTATCTTCGAGAACATATATCTCTCAAATTTTACATAATAATAATAAAATAATTTAAACTAATTTAGTTAGTACAAGATTGAATAAATTTGATCTCCTTATTTAAAAAATACTTATATCACTACTTTTTTTTCATTTAAAAAACTACACTCTTCTTAGTAAAAGCTGAATATTATACTTTGATTTAGTTTAGTATGATGAATTTCCATTCATTAAAAAGTGATATACTTTTTCTTTTATTTTGGGATTCCCAACATCATTAGCATTTTGACTAATGGTATAATTAGTATTGATTTTGGACTTTAGCCTATAAAATGTCAAGGTCAACACTAATTCAAAAATTAAAATTAGACATTAAGATCATTATAGTAATATTAGGAAAGAAAAAGTTTTAGAAAAGCTTATTCTTACCTAATTAGCCATCAACACATAATATTTTTATCTTTAACACAAGGAAAATATAAATTTTAAAATTAATATAATTTAAGCTTCTGAAAATTATCTTTTTCTTATAAATTTTCTCTCCATGGCATGTTTAGGAGCTATTAACTTATGTAGATTTATTTTGTTAAGCAATTGATTTTCTTATTGAATATTTATGAAACTCTTTTGTGGTGTGGTACTACAAACTCACAGCAAACTAACCTCCTCCACCTCTTATTAATGTTTTTTATATACCAAGTTCGTATCACCGAAAGAATGGCGAAAAATAAAAGAAAAATATTCATTAATGATTCGATGTTCATTAATAACGTTTTCGACTGATTTTGAGAATATTCTTTTTAGTGTCAAATGTCAATGCATTCTCTCTCCATTTATTGCTAAACGTGTGATTGGAAGTATTCGCATAGAAAAATGGAAAGGAAGGGATGAGAAGGGAGAGTTTGTAACATGCTCATATATGTATATACAAAAGACTACACTTAAATTTTATTTTAAAAATTTCAATCAATTTTTTTAATTCTTATTAAATTGCAAATTATTATGCTTAAATTTTATTTTAAAATTTTAATTAACATTTTCAATTCTCACTAAATTGTAAATACTGAATTAAAATTACATTAATTGCTGTAATTTCAATAAAAAATTAAAAGATGATATCAGTAGAAGATAGTGAAAAACGAAGAGTCATATTAATAAAAGAGAATTAATTCTTAGTTTCTGATATAAGGAAAAGACATCCATAGGACTACACATCCATAAAGGTCATCATATAATCAATAATACAATATCATCATGCCACACACACAGACATTTTGTATAATACTCCCTCTGTTTCTAAATAAGAGTCGTTTAAGGTTTTGGTACACAGACCAATAAAAGCAATAACTTCTAGTATTTGTAATAAACTTTTACTTTTTTTTCCAGTAATACCCTTGTCATTAAGGTTAAAAGAGTGTATTCTTTTTCTCTCTATAATAAAGTATAATAAAGAGTACTCAATGTATTCTCTCTCCACTTAAAAAAAACAACTTTCAATTCTCAACAATACAGTATCTCTATATGAAACATTTTTTTCTCATCTCCATGAAAATAAGTTTCCCTCTATAACTTTTAATTTGAACATTTTCACCACCAGAAATTTTGATTTAAAAATTTGAAGAATATTTTTGTTCCCACAAAAAAATTTCATATCACTCTTAGTTTCATTATATATATATATATATATATATATATATATATATATATTGAATCTAAACTTTAAAAAAATTATCATTCTACAAATATGAGTATTGGAGATAGATTCTCCATGTGTGATATAGATTTAAATGTTCAAATGACAAATTCAAGATTTAAATATAGATTTTGATTCTCAACTACTCTGTTAATATCCTCTTCTGTGTTATCAAATGAGTCTTCAACTCTCTCTATAATATAATTGTCAACTTCTGTCTTCATTTTTTCTCTATAAGTACCAACTTCTCTTTCTATTTCCTTTATAATTTCACTCTAACGTTTTTTTTAAATTAAATACATTTTATTGATTAAAGAGAAGGTAAATGAAAAGGTGGAAACAATAAATTACTTTATTAAGTAATTGGTTGATATAAGGAGCAGGCTACTTAAAGTCTCATAAAAGAAAGAATTTAATAAATTGTTATTGATATTGATATTTTCAAAATAAGGGTATAATTGGTAAAAAAAAATTAATGCAATCTTAAACTTTACAAACGACAGATAAAAAGAAACAAAATCATTTCTTTAAAATGACTCTTATTTAGAAACAGAGGGAGTACAACACATTCAGACCTCACCACCAAAAATGCATCACTTTAGCAATATTACTTCGTTATACAAACAAAGACTTCCTTACTTGAGAAATCTCTTATTACTTGAGGAATGTTAGTTCCAAAAGACAAAGAATTGGTATGACCTCTCTTGTCCAACCAGTCTCTCACCACTTAAGAAATCATCTTTAAAGGAGAGAGAGTTTGATTATGCATTTCCCTTACTTAAACAATCCCTCTTCACTTGTGAAACCATTGTTTGAGTGTCATCTTAACACTTGAACTATGCTACACTTTATAGAATCCAACTACTTCCCACATCAACTAACAATATTGTCTCTTGATTGATAGTACGTAGTTGCACAATCTCACATATTCCAAAATCTGGTGCACTACTACCACACGTAAACACTTGAACAACCTATCATTGCTTGAGCATCACTCATTTCAAAGAAGAAAGAATCATCCCAGTCTCTCTCTTTCTCAAGCTCCACATCATAGCTTGACAAAAATACATGATTACTAGTTGATTGAGTTTTTCTTGAGTGATAGTCCACTACTTGAATGATAAAAACTTAGAAATATAAATTTTCCAATCATTGCATACTAAATATCCTTTATAACATTTATGTTATATATTAAATGTTCCTCAATTACCAATTTCATCCAATATTTAACATCTCAGCAAACAATTTTATAAAATCAGTATATAATCATACTTTAACATGTAATTCTATCCGAAACCAATATTTTTCAATAAGACAATCCCAATTAAAACAAATAATGTAATTAAATCTTCTTACCTAGAGGTAGCATGTCTATTGACAAAACTTCCTCTATGTGCTTCTAGAAACCCAACTTGTTTAACAAACTTAAATTCCTATATTGATAACATTTCCCTTTTATAAAAAACCTAAAGAAAAGTAGAAAGATAATTAAAATTTATATAATAGGAAATGAAACACTTGCCCTGATTAAGAAACTTACATGCTTATTTTAATCCTTTAGTTATCAATTCCTTAGGTGATACAATTTGCTTATAAAATAGATAACTTCAAACTTTAAAAATTCTAGAGAAAGTTCAGAGATAATGTAATTTCAGATAAATGTCAATAAAGCACGGACGTTTATAACCTATTTGTAGACTTTACATTTTTTATTTAAAATTTATATCTAAAACCTCTAAATCTTATAAAAGTCATTATTATATATAATAGAATAAAAAAATAATTAACATTATAAACAAAAAAAGTTAAATATTTTATATTATTTGTTATACTCTTTAATAAAAAAATGAGATTTTTACTATTTCATCACATTACACCAAAAAAAGTTGTAACCTTTCATCCTGACTTAATTGCATATATACTAAATGTTTCACCTTTTACATATATGCAAAGTTTGATTACAATATACCAAGTATTTGCTAAAAATATATAAATATTCATGAAGATTAGTATTGAATATGTCATACCAAAGATTAACATCTAACTCATTCTAAGAACTTTTGGTCTACATGTAAACCTCATCTCCATATGTCAGGTAAATTTATTTCACAAATAATTGTATGACCAAGCATATGTAACAATGATACAAGAATTCTTTCTCAACTTCTTACCAATTGATACATGATTTAGAGAATCAATAAAATAAGGGTATCTCCATTTAGTAACGAGTTCATGTATTTACTAATACAAATCACAAACTAACTCAACATACCATCTCAGGTATAAATGTGACCTCAATAATCAAAATCAACATATCATACTTAGTTCAATACATTTACATATATTACTCAAATGCAAGTTCAAGAATCTCATTTCAATACATGTATATCAATTTCATTTATACATAAACATTCCCAATAGACAACTCATATTTCAAGTATGACATATAATCTTAAAACAAGACAAATTCATAGGATGGAGTATAACTTGTTTAGGAGGGATTTAAACGAAAAATTAATCTATTTCTTTTGGCTTGAGATTTGTTGGATAAATTCTTATCCACTAGGCGAATTGTGCATAACCATTAAAAATAGAAAATTTCACAAAATCACAAAAAACAAAATAATAGTTGTAAATTTCAAAGTTCTAAAATTTTTAATTAATCAGATTATTCAACAAACAACATAAATAATGTCATAATATTAATTTCAAACATTTTGTCAAAGATCGGAAATCTTCTAACTTAGCCAAATATAAAATTTAATATGCACCAAATAAATCACACACCATAGTTAAATTATCGAAGTTCACATTCCCTCCTCCGTCTTATCTATTTGTCATTTAACTTAATATTCAAATACAATACTAAAAATAAAATTAAAACAAAACAAATATATATAAATATATATATATAAACATATATATTTATATATATATATATGTTAAATATATATATATATATATATGTTTATATTCTTGATGTACAATACTTATTCGTATAAAAAATCATTCCATCTTAATTCCAATAATTTTTATAAAATTTATTCATAATTTTTTATTTCCTTCCACTTATTTAAATTGTAATTTCATTATCACAAAGTTGTTACCAATAATATTTCTCATATTTTTTTAACAAAATCAATCTAACATGTCAAAATACAAATTTAATAATTTAATATCAATAATATTTAATAATTGTTTCATAATTAATATCAAATTCATTTACAATTTAAAATAATTTTCCTTTAGTAATAGTTGCTTATGTTCCAACATATAGCAAAAAGGAAGTTGAAAACCCATCAATAAAACATCATCAAACATAAATAAAACACAAAAAAAGTTCTAGACCTAATAAAATATCATCAAAACAACTAAAACACAAATAAAAGGTTAAACTTGTTGAAAGACTTATATTTCTCAACGCAACTTGGAAATACATAAAGATAGAGTCAAATAATTAAAAGTACAGAGATTTTAAACAAAAAATAAATAAATTTACTCTAAATTAAATTATAAGAAATGCTTAATAATAAACTACCATCTAACCAGTAGGATCTCATAATAAAAAATAGTTTCAGAACCAATAGAGATGTTGGAAAAGAGGATGAGAGGCTTGCACATAAATAAGGAAATAAGTGGTGAAAAGAAAGAAGAAAGATAGGAAATAGAAAAAAGAAAAGAAAAAGAAGAAAAAAAATGTGCTACGAATCTAGACTTCACAATATCTACGAAAATAATATATTTTAGATGTCAAAGTATGTAGAGAAATATCCATAGTTATAAGCATATAATTTATCTTTTACATGTCTTGAATTTCGAATTAATTTATGTATATATGAATTTATTAAGTGTATCTTTATAAATGTAATAGAAAACATCAAATAACATGGAAAAAATTGGAGAAATATTTTTCAATTACTTTGATTTGAAAAGATAAAAATTTCCATTATATCCACCAAATAACTTGTTTTATTTTTTTGAGATAATAAAGGAAGAGGTAGAAGGATAGGAGTGTTGAGAAATTTTTATTGGATATTTGTGTAATAGTAACTTTAAATTATAAAAAAATCCATCAAATGAGAGAGAGAGATCATCGATTTAATAAGTTTTGATATAAAAAATGAAAATAAATATCTGTTACACATATAAATGAAATTCTATTTTTAATTATGACACTATTTTTCTCATGCATTAAACTTTTTGATTAGTCACTAAGTTAATAAATTACCTTGGGGTCCGTCGCATAAGGTTAGGGGTTTTATATAGATCGTGGAAACCCTTTTTTCTTGGGGAACGAGGCTTCATACTCCCCCATGCTAATCTAATTAATCTAATTAATTTAACAGAACAACACTAATTATTTTATATGCATTAACACATGGCATCACAAGAAAGAAAAAACCACTACCACTACTAAACTAGAATAAACACATTTCTTAAAGTAACAAACAGCACAATCACAGTACAATCATATTGATCACTGGGAAGACAGCCGTCAGACAAAACAGTGAAACCAGCTATAACAAAGTTGGAATTGTCTGGGACTGTTTTGTCAGAGAGGTGTAGTTAATCTGTGTAATTAGTATTAATTTTTCTAATATATGATTAAGAATTGTATTGTGGTATTATTAAAGAGGTTAAACAAGTGGGGATTGAAAACACTACACTTAAGACAAGGTGATAGTGGGTTCAATTATATGCTACCTTGCTGCAAAGTGGGAACCTCGTTGCCTTTACACCATCTTTTTCCTTGTTTCCATGTTTATGAACACCAGACATATTTTCCGGAATGTCTTCTGCAACCAAAGTGTATTGCCAAATTATTTGTATAATTTGTTTCACAACAGCAAAAGGAAAGACAAAAGGTGTATGATGAAATAGTTTATTTGATACCAGGAGAGAGACAAAAAAAAATTAAAGTAGCAGAAAATTGTTGTATAAATAAGAGTTTAACTTTAGTAGTGTATGCACTAGCAGTATACATAATTGTAAAACTGTTTCAATAAATCATAGTAAATTTATTGATTTTTTCAACAATTGTTTTTAAAAGTTATTCAAAGAGTTTTCTACACTTGTGTATATATTTTAATGTCTAAAACTTTATATGGTCAACTAGTGTTATATATACTAATAATTTTATATATGATTTTAAAATAATTATATATATATTTCTAAGGTATGGAAGTATAACATTTCGATTTATCTAGCAATTATATACTAGTAAGCTTATTCATGTAATATTATTACTATACATACAACCTACATCAAAATTTAGAAACTTTAAAATACATCTATTTATATAATAGTTAAGTTCTCTTATCTATATTTTTCTACAAATATGCTCACTTACATTGACAAGGGTAAAAGAGTATGTTTTGATATATAATATAATCATAATAGTATCAATCAATATATGTAATAAGATGAGTAAACAAAATTATCATAAACCACAGATTTATTAGCTATATATAACAACACATTAACACCAAGCTTGCAATCATTTTAATAAATGACACTACAAACCTCATTATTTAGTTATCTTACTTTTCATTACTAAATATAAGACATATTTTGGAACACTCTATCCATGGTAAAGAAGTCTCACCAAAGGTTATTACTTAATCTCAAAACCAAATTAAAATTCTCATGGTTAGGGTGGTCCAAAACATCTATTATCCAAGGCCATATGTACATCTACTCCACGAGCCTGATGTAGGTCTTCCTTAACTTCTCATCACTTGATGCTTTATCTATATGACTAAATATCAATAAAGTCGAAATACCTCTTATCCATGACTTGTCATGTTTACCACCATTACCTAATGTACAATACCACTCTAGATATGTACCACCACCCAATAAGGACCATCAATAATGACATAGCTTCTGAAGGGGCAAGAGGGGTCATACCCCCCTCTCCCAAAAATTTTAAAATGTATTATAAAAATATTAAAAACAAAATACATAATACACCAACATTTTATCTAAGAAACTATAACTATCTATATAGTCAAAAGACTAAAATAAACATTTGATCCTATTAAGAAGTGAACTTTAAGTCTAACTCAATCTCACAAAATTGGCTTGTAAAGAGAGGTTTGCACATTCTTATAAACTCTAATTTGACCTTATTTATAGGCGATGTGGGATCTCCAATACACCTCTCTCACACTGAAGACTAGACATCTCGAGCGTGGGACTAGATATTTATGAGTAGTCAGATAGCGGATGGCCTGATAGGCCCAACAACTTTGTTAGGATAGAATCTGATACCATATTAAGAAGTGAACTTTAAGTATAACTCAACCTCGCAAAAATTATTTGTAAGGTGAGGTTTGCATACACTTATAAACCCTAACTCAGCCTTATCTCTAAGTGATGTGGGATCTCCAACAGATCCTTTTATGTTTTTGGACTATGTTTAGTTTAATTCTTTACGATTTAAAAAATAAAATAGTCTTGGACGTTTCCAAATAGAGCCACGTTTTTTTTAGCATCAATTATGTAACAAAATGTAATGGCAAAACTTGACGTGACATGGATTCTTGTGATGGAAAGCTTATTTGTATTCATAATGAAAAATATGTTTTTATTTGCTCATAATATCTATTGTTTGTTGAATTGGGAAAGACTTATTCTTCATGTTAGTTGGTAAGAAAGAAAGACCAAGTGGTGAACTAAAGTTTCATGGTCTTATGCGATTGATCAAGGGTATGAAGGATATTTTTTCATTTTATCTTATGCAACAACAAAGAACATTTTTTAAGGTGTTTCATATTTGTCCTTTGTATGCTCACTATTGTTTGGAGAATGTGAATGAAATTGTTCATTTACGTGTTTTTGCCTCTTAGTTTCTCGATTTTGATTCATTTGTATGTTATTTATTTAAACTTAATGAAAAGGGTTTCTAGTGTACTCCATTCATTTCTATGAAGAAGGGTAAGACGTTTAGTTAGGGATCTTTTGTTAGGGGTTTCATTGGTTTTTTTTTTTTGGTTTTAGTAGCCTCTTGTTTGTTTTTTGTGGTTACTATTTTATTCTTATTTTGTAGAATGAGAAAAAAGTATAAATGTTAAGTAGAAGAAAATATAAGCAAATATGAAAGGATGATAATAATACAAGATTGGAAGTTTATTATAAGAGAATGTTTAAAAATGTTGCAAGGTACTTTTTATAGCTTCATGTTTGTTATTAGCTAGGACCCTTTTATAGGAAGTGCAGGGAAAAAGTGGATTGATTTTTTTAGAGAAATGAGTTTTGTGAGTAGAATGTTTTAGAGGGAAGGATAGTGCCCTTTTTATCTTTTTGTTATATGATTAGTAAAATTAGAGAAGTTTATATTTATTTTTCTTGTTCTTCTTTAAAAAAATGTTGATTCCAACCAATTTTGGTTTAAGTTGGATCTTTGAGTGGCATATTAGAAAGGAGAATGGGTGCTTTTGAAAAATGGGTTAGTGAACAGAGTGAAGATATTACAAAGTTGAGAACAAACATGACTCTAGTAAAAGAAAGCATACCAAGCATGAGAGAAATAAAGGAATTGCTTCTTGAAATCAAGAAAGGAAAGAAATTGTTGAATGGATAAGAAAATTTAATCAACATTGATGAAAAATGAAAGAGGAGGACATCAACACTAATCAATTTAATAAACACAAGGAAGAACCACTTCGCCCTTGGTTAAAAAGGGTGGAGTTGCCCATGTTTAAAGGGAATGATCCACAAGGTTGGATATCAAGGGTAGAAATATATTTTGAAGTTTAGAATGTCAAATGATTAAAAAAAATTACACATAGTCTTCATTATTATAAGGAAGTAGACTTTAAGCCTAGCTCAATCTCACAATACTAGCTTATAAGGTGTGGTTTTCACTCACTTATATATTCTAATTTTTTCATATCTTTAGTCGATATGAGAAAACATTGAAACCATATTGCAGTGGCATATTCCCAAGACTAGCATAGTTGTGAGAGGTTTTTTAGGACTAGCAGGGTATTATCAAAGTTTTGTATGAAATTATGGCAAAGATGGTCATACCTTTGACAACTTTACTAAAAAAGAAAACTAAGTTGACTTAAAAAAGCCTAAATTCCTTTAGATATATTCAAAAAGTTGTTCTAGTAATATTTGATCTCTTTAAGCCTATTGCATAGAATGTGATTATTTAGGGAAAGGATTAGAGGTAGTTTTCTCCAAGACAAAAGACCCATAACTTATTTCAGTAAAGCTTTGGCCAACACATCTCTTGCCAAATCTATATATAAATAAGATTTTATGGCTCTAATCTTAGCTATTCAACATTAGCATCCTTATTTGTTGGGACAAAAATTCGAAGTGTATACAAATAGCAAAAGTTTGAGTTACTTGTTATAACAATGCATTACTACTCATAATCAATAAAACTTGCTAGCCAAGATATTAGGGTACGAATTAGAAATCAATTATGAAGTGGGAGCAGCAAATCGAGTAATGGACACTTTGTCAAGGAAAGAATAAATCAAGGAGTTGTAGGCCATATCTAAACATTTTTGGCAGGATATTGTGACTATCAATGGGGAGATTAATCTTGATCCGACTTTATCAAAGTCAAGGAGGACTTAACCAAGGATCTCACAAAGACTTGTCAAGATCAAATATCTCTTGAATAATGCGCTAAAGTTGCTTCATGCCAATAACCCTTCTAAAAATACTAAATCTCAACTCATAAACCATCAGCCTCATATGTTTCTTTCTTTTACTCTAGTTTAGATAAAAGCTATCTGACCTAGACCTGATAAGTTATTGTGAAGTATCATAACATTTCTTAAAGAAGTTATATCCACATAATTTTGCGTTTAATTGTATTTCATTAGACATTTGATATTGTGAAAATCTTCAAAAAATTTCAATACATAATTTAGTCCTCCCTTCTTGTGTGTTTCACCTATTTTTACAAAAGTAAAAGAAGTGAAAATAGTTCTAAAAGGAACTTTATGGAAGGATGTTGTAGGTTTAAAATTTACTAGTGTCAAGATCACTGCAAATATTGTGAAATTTAACAGAATTTGTGTGTACAAAGGTTGCCTCAAGGATCCAAACATCACCATTAACATGTTCAAGACTAGAGGGATGAAGAAATATGGATACCTTCTTGCATAGATTATAGCATGAATATTTGTTCCTAGGGGGAGTAACCATACTTAGATGACCATGGAAGATATGTTGATGATGTATGCTTTCAAAAATAAAATCCAAATGGATTGACCTACAGTTGTGGCGAATAACATCTTAAAGACTAAGAACTTAGCACTTTATCATATCTCATATATTGTTTTTGTCTTAGAGTTCTTAAACACAACAAGATAGATCTCATTAATGAAATCTTTATTATTCTAGGAAATTCAAATATAGTCAATAAAAATTCTCTACATCATATGAAAATAGTTTAATTAACATTTTTATGTTCAAATATGATCTGCTTGAGGTGGACATGGAAGAATCAATAATAAAAATCTTGATAAAACCTAAGATATTAATCACACCATTTGAACAAATCTTAAAGATATAATATTATTTTCTTGAATGTTTATACTTTTGTATTGAGTGTTTATATCTTTCATACTTAAATGTGTGTAAATGAATCCCATTAAAAAATTTACATATAATAATTCAAACAAAATAACCAATCAAATATAAAAATCATTTCGTCTTACAAAGATGAAACAAGTATTTTCTACTAATACTTTTTTTATTTTAGATTTTTTATTTCTTTTCTTTTAAAGTATATTAATTTGATTTTAGGTATTTGATCTTTTTATTTTAAATTTGAAACTGATGTAGTGAAAAAAAACTAAGAAAAGTTTTGTTTTTCCAAATCCAATGACTTTCTTTCAAACCTTTTATTTTAGTTGTTATCACTTTTATACGAGAATACTTAAAGTTAGTAATAAAACATTGAAACTATAATGTGACATTCAGTTTTTCTCTTATTCTTTTTTTTAAAAAAAAATATTTCATTTTTTTGATTGATAGGGACTTGTTAACAACTTTAATGAGATTTCTTTACTTTATCACATAAACAGTTATATGTTATTCCGCAAGTTACTGACATATTAGTTTAGTTATAGTAATAATAGAGGAGAAAGACCAAATATATAATCACTTACAATAAAGTTTTTTAATCTTAAAACACAGTTAAAAAATACTTCATCTATTATATTTTTGTCTTGATATTATCTAATAGAGTCATTAAAAAATAATTATATTTCAATTTTATATTTACTTTTTCACTCTCATTATCATAAATATTTTTCTTGTCCAATGTCTAGTTCTTTTTATAAAAATGTAATTCTCTATTTTATTTTTCTATTTGTATATGCAAATTATCATTTTGGATGAATATCAACCATGACGTACTTTTATATCATATAATCTTGAAATAGTTGACTGAAAATTTAGTCACTGAACTGTACTAATAATTTAAGAACTTAATTTTTATTTTAAAATGTCTTATTTATAATTTTTTTATAAATTCAGAGTCATGGTTATAATCATACTCATGCCAAATTATATACTTAACTAAAAGTAACAATCTTGTTTGATCATCTAATGGAAACAACATGAATATTAAAACCATATATAAAAATGTTGAAACAAAGTGAAAACCAAAAGTGCATGAAAAACTACGTCAATTGCTTACATTTTTATAGGTCTTCTTGGAGAATGGTATGAGAAATCTAAAAACAATTTAAGTTAGCATCCCTTCTTCCCCAAAGTGAAATTGGAAACATTATTTGTAGGGTGAAATTCTCCTTAAAACATGGAACCATTTTTTATGGAAACATTCAGACCCACAAATCCAAGCCCCAACTTCCTTATGAAGACAAAGTTTGGCCCAATAAAGCAATACCTCACTTACAATATATTTTACAGTTTCATTGTGATTGTTGAATACCTCACTCACGGTATATTTAACAGTTTCATTGTGATTTTTCTAATCAAGGTGATTGTGGACTGGATTTTTCAAAATTCAATTTAGTTCCAATTCAGATTTTAGCTCCAATTTAGATTTAGGTCAGATTATTCGGATCAATCGAACTTAAATCAACTAAAGTCAACCAAATCCAGACCAATTAAGATCAATCAGGTTCTAACTTACTAGAGTCAATTAAAATTACTTGAGTCAACCAGATCGATTTGAGTCTACCGAGATGATTTGGGTTGATTAGGCTTGGGCCGACAAGAGTTGGTCAAGCTCAAGATGATCAGATTTGGGTCAACTCTAATTAATCAAATCTAGGTAAATTTTGGTCAACTTAGGTCTACCTGGTCAAAGTTAACTCAGGTCGATCAGGACCTGGTTGACTATGATTGACTAAGCCAGAGTTAACTCAGGTCGATCAGGACCTGGTTGACTAGGATTGACAAAGCCAGAGTTAACTCAGGTCGATCGGAACCTGGTTGACTAGGATTGACTAAGCCAGAGTTAACTCAGGTCGGCCAGGTTCAAGTCAATTAGGGTCATCGGTCTCACGTTGACTTAGGTCAATTAGGCCTAGGTCAATTGGGGTCAACTGGGTCCAGACCAACTCGAATCAACCAAACCCGAGTTGACCTAAGTCGATTGGGTTCAGACCAACTCGAGCCGACCAGCTCCCAAGCTAATTCAAGTTGACCAAGACTGTGGCAAATGGGCTTGGGCCGACTTTAGTCGAATAGGTCTGGGTTGACTCATGATGATCGAGTTTGGGCTAACTTGGGTTGATAAGGTCTAAACAATCTTGGGTCTACTAGGATCGACTAACCTAGAACTGACTCAGGTTGACCAAGTTCAAGTCAAGTAGGGTTACCGGTCTCACGTTGACTTGGGTCAAATAGGCCTAGGTCAATTAGGGTCAATTGGGCCCAGACCAACTCGAATCAATCGAGCCTAAGTTGACCTGAGTCAATCGGGTCCAGACTAACTCAAGTCGACTAGCTCTCAAGCTAATTCAGGTTGACCAAGCCTGTGGCAAATGGGCCCGGGTCGACTTTAGACAAATAGGTCTCGGCTGACTCACGATGATCGAGCTTGGGCCAACTTGGGTTGATAAGGCCCAAACCGATTTGGCTCTACTAGCTCTTTGGTTGATTTGAGGCGACTGTGCTCAGGCTTACTAAGGTCGATCGTGTCTAAAGTGACTTCGGTAGACCTGGACCAAGCTAACTCTACTCAACCTAGGTCGAGCTGACTCTGCTCAACCTTAATGGCCTACTTGATCCAACCTTGTCTTAGGTCTACTCAGGCTAAGTTGGACCTGAGTCGTCTTATATTAATCTAGAAATGTGTCAACTATACTTAAAATTTGGGTCAATATCCATTAAATTTTAACATTTGAATTTTGTTATCATTTTAGTTTTAATTAAGAAAAAGTTATTTAATAAACTTTGAACATGTTTAAACAAATTTTGTTATAATAAAAAATAAGAAAGAAAGAAAATTAAGTTTTCCAAACTAAATAGTATACATAACTTAATTTGCATAAATTGCTTACATAATGTTTTCAAATTTTTAATTGTTTATCCTACAAAAACTAATTTTAGTTTATGAGAAAAAAATTTATTTTTCTTTTCTAAAAATATGTGTGAATAAGTTTATCCAAATAGATTGTATAATGTTAATATGTCCAGTTCAACCTAATTCAATTAAAATTGTCTCCATTCCATTATAGTATTGAATTAAATTTAGGAATTTATAGTCATTCAATTAGAATTGAGTTAAATAAGAAGATTATGAGTTTCAAATTGGATGAAGTGGAGCCAACTCAATTACATGATAAATATATTAAAATAGATTTGTGTTTGTTAACACTTTGAGTAAACATTTCATACTAACACATACACATGCTATAACAATTACATGTTAATATTTGAAGTGAAGATTGTGTTTGACTTCTTCACGTGAGATCCAATGAGTTGTAAAACAAGGTTTTGATTATTGTTTTGACTTTTTGGTATTTTTAAAATGATTGTTTATGTGTTTATTATACAACTAATGTTCCATCTTATAAAATTTAAGAAGAAATAGAAATATTTATTTTGATTTTTTTTTAAAAGTAATAATTTTTAATTACTCGACTATTATCCAATCCAATTAACTTTAATCGGTTTGATTGAAAATCATACTACATTTTCAATCCAACGTACCAATTTCTACCTTAATTTTTTTGTGTACGGAACTAATAAATTTTTTGTACTTTTCTGCATTAGGAAAAAAATATTTATCTTCATTCTCAAACTCCTCAATTTTGAAATGAATCTTGAATTAATTTTTATCTATTTTAGATTATTCAGTTTTAAATACTTTAAATAAAAATTATCATAACAAAATGTGGTTTATGGAATAGTTCATAATTCATTCTGGAATTAGTTTTATCAAATAAGTCTAAATTTACTTATTCAGTTTTAATATGAAATACTTTTGATATAAGGACAAACACATGATTTCATAAGGAAAATTTTAAGCTAGAAAGATTTATTTTATAATGATAAATTTTATTATAAAAGGTTCCAAAATAAATACATTCTGAAATGAATTTCAAATTTGTCTCTTTTTTTTTTCAAAATGCTTTCCAAACATGCAGCTAAAAAAATATTCAATATATAACATTTTTCAAGAAATGTAAGAAGTTTAAATTGTTATTTTTATTGTTTTGATATAATGAGAAAGTGCACTAAATAATTATCGATTATATAAATATATTCAATTAATCTCAATTAAGAAATTAAAATTATTTTCAAGAATTTAAATTTATTTAAATTTGGAGACTAATTTAGAATCATCTTAGACTTTTGAGGATAAAATATTCTGGCAAATTTTTAAAAGAGAGAAAGGGTAATAAGTGTTTTAAAAAGATTTAGGGGTAAAATGAAAATTTGGTATACGGAAAAAAGAGAAAGAGAAAGTGAGGTACTCCAAGCTGGGGTTCGGCGGTGGGCAGGATTGGGTCCAATAAGCCCGTTCCTTCGAAAAGCAAGCTCTAGAAGAAAAGACCCATCACAAGCTATTGGGCCTTTAACATATGAGTCAGTCATTATTGAGCAATGTTTTTTATTGGGCTTTAGACAAATTTAACCTCTTTCTGTTTGATTTTTCTTTCTCCAACCTCATATCTTCCACTACAATCACTGCACTATTCCACTGTAACTTTACCACCCTTGTCACGCATAGAGGGCTCCTCCTTCCCCTAGTCCTTCACCCACTCACCTTTTCCATTGACACTCATGGCAAATATGAAAATATTAAGAGATTATACAATTCATAAGGTTTCTGGAATGGACTACGTGAAAAGCAATTTCAACTTTATAAAAAAATAATTTATACCATTAAATTGTACAATTCAAAAACTATGATTTTAAGTATATTTTATCATTTAGATGGTATAATCTAGAAGTGAAATCTTAACTTTCAAATTATATAATTTAAATATGAAAATTAATTTTTAAATGTAAACCTTAAATTTAAAAGTCATAATGTATTTTATATTAACTTCCAGAATATAATCTTATTGCCGAAATGAACTCAAACTCAGAAAAAGATAAAAGTATTATGATAATTTTGAGATTTTAAATATTACATGCATGGAGAAAGAAAAATCCCTTTTTTCTTTTTCTGTTATTTGAATAAACTAAAACCTCATAAAAAAAAGTCTATTATTGTGATTACGAATACCCATTTTAAATTTTAAAATTAAACTGCATTTTTTAATTTAATATTTAAATTGAAAACTATATTTGTAATAAAACTAGTTAACCTTAATAAAACTTTATATATATATATATAATGATATATTCTCATTTTATTTATATGTTTTATATTTTTTTACTATAAATTATAATTTAAAGTTTAATATTTTAAATTTTATAAGTATCTTAAAAATACAAGGCAACAATAAAAATAAAATAAAATAAAATAAAATAATAAATTTAAATATTACTCCATAATATAATTTTCTTCTTTATTTTCACACAAATATGTAATTTATATGGCTCCTTTCACATTGATTTTATTCAAATTATAGATATACTCTTTAAGTATAGAAAATAATAATACACACATTTTATTTAAATAAATATATAAAATAAAATTAATAATAAGATAATATATATATATATATTAAATCTAATTTTCTATTTAATCTACTTTTTGTAGTTAGTTTCTTTAAACTAAGACCTTAAATTATTTTTGTTAATAGTTAGTTTGAAATAGTTCAAAACAGTTTAGTAATCTCGAATAGAATCCAGTTTGGTTTGTTTTTGTTATTTTGTAATTTAGTTCAATTTAAATAAACTATTTTTTAATTCTAAATGATTTTTCACAATTACGTTCAATTAAGATTATCTTGGCCATCTCTAATTATAGTATAATTAGGAACTTTAAGTTGTCTGGTATTCATAAAAGTGGCATTTATAGATGATGGACTCTTCTATTAAAAAATACTATAATTTGATTATAATAATGATATTATTAGTTGAGATTTTGATACCAAAGGTAAATTTTTTATATTATCTAATTTAGGAATATTTATGGTATGCTAACTATACCTAGAAATGAGAGGTATTGTACGGAGTGGTATTGATTTTTTGTAGTGAACATGATTTGGAACAGTGGTGGACCAGTGAAATGCAAGTTTGAAGGAAGATGTAAATGTATCAACAATTGTTTGAAGTGTAGTAGATATAAATAGATGTATATACAAAATAGAAAACCCTATATTTCTAATTTGAGATCGAAATCATATAAGCAGCATAGGTAAAATATTTTTGTAAAAGTCTAATTTGAAATCTAAATACATATTAACATTAATGCTTTACTCATAAAAGATAAAAGTGGGAATCAAAAATGAAAAAAACTTTCGAAACAAAAGCCCTAAATATTTCCCAAAAAACTTAAATCTCTAATTTTATATTGACATCAGGTTTACATGGCTCAAAGATTACCTCCAAAACTCTAATATGAAATCTAAATTCATATTAACATTAATGCTTTACTCAGAAAAAACAAAACTGAAAAATCGAAAAAGCTTTCGAAACAGAAACCCTAAAGCTCTAAATGTTTCCCAAAAAACCTAAATCTCTAATTTCATATCGAAATCATGTTTACATGGCTCAAATATTACCTCTAAAACCCTAATTTGAAATCTAAATACATATTAACATTAATGTTTTACTCAGAAAATGACAAAAATGGAAATCGAAAATCAGAAAAGCTTTACCCTAAATTGGAAACCCAAAATCGCACCACAACAATCCATAATCCACTCATTCAAAATTTCAATTTGAAATCTTATCTTAGTCGTGCCTCAGAGAAAGTCAAAGACGGAAATGGAAAACATTGTGTTGGTACACTTCCCTGACAGACTCACCGAAACACAAAATAAGCTACTGGTACAACGCATACAGATGAGGCTAACAGAACAGTGTCAGACGAAAGTCGAAGATCACAGTATATCAATTTTGGTGTTTTTTTCGCAAGTGAAGACGCAAGTATATGGCTGTGCAAGACGGGTGTGAAGAGACATAGGTGTGGTGTGAATGCACACCGAAGACAACAAGTGAAATGTGCGATCAGTGTTGTGAGTGCGGTGAAGAGAGTTGTATTGTATGCGAGTGAAGAGAGTGTGAAAATTTGATAAAATGAAGAGACAGGATGTTTGGATAACAGGAAGAAGTTATGTATTATTCATTGATTGATACATAGAATTTTAGTGTTTGTGATTTTGCAATTTTCTGAATTTAAAGAAGTAATACATTTTGTAGTGCTGCAATGGTACAGTCACTCCACCATTTAATAGTTTTAGTAACCTTTTTTAATAAAACGTTAGATATTTATACTTAGCATTTCTCAAAATAAAAATTACTACAAATAAGAAATACAATATATTTTAAATAACGCACTGAAATTAATTTAATGTCATTTTCTTAAAACGTTACTAAAGAGTGATACTTTTCTAAAAATATATGTATTTATTTCTTTATTAATCACACTTTAGTATATAAATTTTATATTATTATATACAAATGTCATATAAATATTAATAAAGTTTAATATTTATATAAAATATTAATATAGATACGTATATAAATATAATTATATATTAAAATAGTATAGATTATATATTAAATTCATATTTGTAACATTAACATTTTAATGTCTAATATTAAATAGTTAAAACATATTAATATTATATATAATATTTAATGTTTTAAAATACTAATAATTTTATTTGATATTATCATTATTTTCATTTAATTTTTATTTGTTAAGTTTAATTAAATTTAAATTAATATAAATTTTTTTAATTATTTATTGAAATTATGTTTTAAAAAATATTTGAACACAAGATCATGAACTCTAATATATAAAATATAAAAATAAAATATATAAGATTAAAAATATATTTAATTCTTAATTTTTTTAAACTTTTTATTCTTTCATTTCTGCAACTATTTGAGCGTTATCGTCTTTTACTGGCAAAGACGCATACTCAATGCAAGTGAGTGGTTTGCATTGGGTTTTTCTTCAGCTCATGATTCTCTTTCTGTAATATTACAAGACCTTGCAAGGGTAGTTTCTGCAGATTGTTTGGTTAGCGTCGCAAAGAATTGTACTGTTCATCGTTTCGTTATTTCATTACACACGCTGCCTCTCTGCGCTCACGTCTTCGAGCTCCGATTGCGAGCTTGTGGTGTGCGGCGACCGCCATGTCGGAGAATCCCACCGATTACGACGACGTCGAGTTCTGAACCAACCCCGAGCGCACCTGCTAGCCCCAGAGGTAACCGAATTCGAACGGGAAGTTAGAGAAAGCAACGAACCAGTTGGGGGAATTCATGCGACGATGACACACCACGTGCGTTAGGGTTTGCGCTTTGCATTCAAAGTCCGACCAAAATCACAAAATTTGCTTTTTCGCAATTGAATCAAGTTCCATTGTGATCTCTCAATTTTGAGTTTCCACTGAGCTTTCCTCACTCATCATGAAATTCGTTAAAATCTTTTTATCCAAACCCGTCAATCTCCGAACTTTCAATTCCCTCTCCCATGCACATTCTTCTATCTCCCAACCTCAAACACCTTCTTTCTCCCTTCCCACCACCGTCCCACCAATAACCGAATCCACACTCCTAAACTCCATCGAATCTTCTCACTGGCATTTCATCAAACAGGCTGCCCCACATCTCACTCCCTCTCTTCTCTCTTCCACTCTAACCTCCCTCCGCCACAACCCTCAACTAGTCCTTCAGCTTCTCTCCCATCTCGACAGCCACCCTCATTCTCTCGACATAACCACCTCTTCCCTCGCTGCTTGCATCCTCTGTCGCCTCCCATCGCCCAAACCTTCTATCAACCTCTTACAGCGCCTCATACTATCTTCCACTACCACCAACAGAACAATTTTCTCTGAGTTGGAACATTCCCGCGATCGCGTGGATGCCAAGACTGGTCTCATCTTTGACCTTCTTGTCAGGGCCTATTGTGAACTCAAGAAGCCCAATGAGGCCTTGGAGTGTTTCTACTTGATGAAGGAAAAGGGTGTTGAGCCCAACATTGAGACTTGCAATCAGATGTTGAGTCTGTTTTTGAAACTGAACAGGACTCAGATGTGTTGGGTTTTGTATGCTGAGATGTTCAGGATGAAGATAAGATCTAGTGTGTACACTTTTAACATCATGGTTAATGTGTTGTGTAAAGAAGGGAAGTTGAAAAAGGCAAATGAGTTTATTGGGCACATGGAGGCTCTTGGGGTGAAGCCTAGTGTTGTCACCTATAATACTGTTATACATGGACACTGTTTGAGAGGGAAGTTTCAAAGGGCCCGTGTGATCTTTCAAACAATGAAGGATAAAGGTCTTGAGCCTGATTGCTATACATATAATTCTTTCATATCTGGGTTGTGTAAAGAAGGAAGACTTGAGGAGGCATCGGGTTTACTTTGTAAAATGTTAGAAATTGGGTTGGTTCCAAATGCAGTAACATATAATGCGTTGATTGATGGGTATTGCAACAAAGGGGATCTGGATAAGGCTTTTGCCTACAGGGATGAGATGATAAGTAAAGGTGTAACGAAATCTCTGGTTACCTACAATTTGCTTATACATGCACTGTTTATGGAAGGAAGGATGGGGGAGGCTGATAATATGATGAAAGAAATGCGAGAGAAGGGCATGAAGCCTGATGCTGTTACGTATAACATATTGATTAATGGGTATTGCAGATGCGGGGATGCAAAGAGAGCTTTCTGCCTTCTTGATGAAATGGTGGGAAAAGGGATTCAGCCGACTTTGGTCACATATACATCACTTATATATGTTCTGGGTAAAAGGAATAGAATGAAAGAAGCAGATGACTTGTTTAATAAGATTCAACAAGAAGGTCTGTTGCTAGATACTGTAATGTTTAACGCGTTGATCGACGGTCACTGTGCAAATGGTAATATTGATCGTGCATTTCAACTCTTAAAACAGATGGATAACATGAAGGTTCTTCCAGATGAAATCACTTATAACACCTTGATGCAAGGATACTGCAGAGAGGGGAAAGTGGAGGAAGCTAGGCAACTTCTTGATGAGATGAAGAGAAGGGGGATTAAACCTGATCACATTAGTTACAACACACTCATTAGTGGTTACAGTAAAAGAGGTGATATGAAGGATGCCTTTAGAGTTCGCGATGAAATGATGACTACAGGATTTGATCCTACAATTCTCACTTACAATGCTCTTATACAAGGTTTGTGCAAAAACCGGGAAGGTGAACATGCTGAAGAGCTCCTCAAAGAAATGGTAAGTAAAGGCATTACTCCTGACGACAGCACCTACCTATCTATAATTGAGGCGATGGAAAAAGTTGATGACCTGGAGGAAAATGATGATAAATTTCCGGGGCTTTTGTGAAACTTCTAGCATTGGAGTTTGGACACAAGCATCCCAACGTTCCTTGTTCTACAAGCTGCATCCACATTGAATGTGTATGAGGAACAAGTTAATGAAGTTCTTGAAAAACTGTAATTTTCCTTTTTTCATTTCTTTTGTAGCATGAGTATAACTTTTTAGTTCACTAGTTATATTAGTTTTGTACCATATGGCAAAATGTTTATTGAAGATTTTGTTTGAAAAAGTAGAATAATAGCTAATAATTGAATTTGCTGTCTTTGGTACATGGAGTTATGCAGGAAGATTGCTGCGACAGGCAAAATATTCATTGCTTTTAAAAAAATAAACAATAATTGAATTAAATAATTTCAAGTCTTTTTCTTTTTGGTTTTTTGTTTTCTGCTCATAATCTCATTCTTTGCACTGTATTGTAGTTAATTTCTTTTCTGCTCGTATTCTTTTACAGTGTTTGTATATAGGAGACCAATCCTAGTTGTATGCATATAGCTATGGAAAAGAGTTTTCTGCTATAATAATGAATTTTAACCTGCAAAATATATCCTCAGCCTGTTTGTCCTTGTGCCTTGGCTGACACGTGATGGTATATTAGATCATAGTTTATATGGAGAAAATTTGATTATAATTTGGTCTGGTTGATTGAATAAATATGCTTTTATTTTTTATTAAAGTATGTTTATTTTATGTTTTCTTTGTCCAATTCTTATATTATGAATTTGTCTTATATTATGAATTTGTTTGAACGAGTTTATCTCTAACTACGAGAAAAATAAGAAGAAAATTGAAATTAACTTTTTTTTATAAATTAAAATTATTATATGCATTAGCTAATTTCTTTACCATTCTCTTTTCAACTTATTATTTATTTATTATTACATGAATATTATGTAGAAGAAGATTTACAACAAGGAATCTCATGCCAATTTTGCCAAATAACGATAAATAAAGAAAGTATATCATTGGGAACCACCATTGATCTTTTCTGGTGTGGATGCTGAGCTTTTTTGCATTCTTTATTTGATAATGCACATAAGTTTATCGTAATAGGTTGCCGTTGCAAGTAACTTCTGAAGCTAAACTTTCCAAGGATTATCCTGTGTCTATAGTATATAGATGAAAGTGGAAGTACATGTCTGCTAGTGGAGATCCTCCACTCGTCAAGAAAGTTTTCTGTTTGTCTCTTTATGAAATCGTGTTTTAAGTTGTAACTTCTTATTTCATAAATGTAACCTTTGCTGAGTCAAAAAGCAAAACTTGAAAACTACAAGTAGAATAGAAAGGAGGATGGGTGATCAATGACCAGTGCTGTGCCAATATGTATCTCTCAATATGTATCTTTTTTTTTTCAATTTTAAACACCACTGAAAATTTTCACCAAGTAATTATTGTAAAAATAATCCTCACATATGAGATATTTCCTTTTAATACTCTGGAAATTAAATCAAATAATTCATTTGTCTTTCTATTCTACTATCTTTTTTCTTGACGGATGAAGGCGGCAGAGAAACCTATGTACTTGTGGGAGTGGATCTTGTATTTCTACTAGGCCCATCAAATAGCAGGTATCACCAAAAAAACTACTTCTCCTTAATCTAATTACTGTTTTATCTTTTATTATTAATTTATTTACTTATTAGTTCATTTAATTCCTCTCAAATGAAACATAAAATTTTACATTCTTCCACTTGACTCATGTGACTTTGGATACTTTTACAAACCAATAAATAAACAAACTAAACAAATATAATGTGCATTAAGGAATTAAAACATTCTTTATATTGAGTACATTACAATTTCATTATCAAGAATATGAACTAATTCGAGTCGGTGGTTGTACATCACTTAGTTAACATACTCCTTCCATGTACCACAAACTAGACTTTTTCCTATTATGAACATAATTAGGAGTTTATAATTGGTCCAACATAATGTATTTATCCAAGACAATACCTGTTTACATTACTCAAATTATGCATGTAAACATAAAGAACAGGTAATAAAAAACATATCATAATTAAGCTTAAAGTGTCAATAATATAATACATAGTAAACATTACACTTCAAAAATCATTCCTAACAATGATACTCATACATTCAATAAATGTTCTGGGTAGTAATCCCTTTGTTAAAAGGTCAACTACCATAAATTTTGTGCTAATATGTTCTATTGACACTATTTGTTTCTAAATTTCCTCTTTTACAAAAAGGTACTTCAACTCCATACATTTAAGACATTTAGAATACTTGTCATTCTTAGAGAAAATATTACTATGGAGCTATCACAATACATTTTCAGCAACTTAGCAATACTATTGACAATCTCAAATCTTGAAATAAAGTTTCGCAGCCAATTATCCTGAATTGTAGCCTCAAAACATGCTACAAATCTCGCTTTCATTATGAGTGCAAAACAATAAATACTTTTGCATTTTCTCCAAGATATTTGTTTATTCGGCTAAAAGACACTAATAGCTAAGAACGGATTCTGCTGAATTCACACATCTAGCAAAATCAAAGTCTGAATATCTCATCACTTTAAAATGATCAAGCTTCCTATATGTAAGCATGTGATCCTTCGTTCCCTTTAGATATTTGAGGCATAAGCTTTCACATTTAAGTCTGAGCATACAATGCTCTTAACAATAGATGCATATGGGAACTTCCATATGTTTTCGTTCCAAATTATTTTTAGGACATTGAGTGAGACTAAACTTGTCTCCTTTCTAAATTGGAATAGATGAAAACTAATAGCATTAATTTTTGCAAGCAAAATATCATCAACTTACAATATATGTACAAAGTTAGAAATATAATATAACCTTCATGTATATATATACTGATTAACGATATTTTCTTTAAACCCAAAGAAAATAATGGTATTATTGAACTTCAAATAATAATGGTGGGAAACTTGCTTAAGTTTGTATATTGATTTCTTTACTTTACACATCATGTGTTAATTTTTTTTGATTGAGAATTTTATTGGCTGGTCCATATAAACATTCTCCTCTAAATCTCCATTTAGGAAGACAATTTTCAAATTCATTTAATGTATAATGAACTACTAGTTTCATAATAATAATTCTGAAATAACTCTTTCATGAAACTAGTGAAAATGTATCTCTTTATAATCAATATCATCTTCTTGAGTAAACCCTTAGCAACGACCTTATAATGTTCAAGGTTGCCATGAGAGTCACCTTTAATCTAAAAAACTCGTTTACATCTAACTCTCTTGCAACCTTATGGTAATTCTATAAGGTTCCAAGCATCATTATGCTTTATAGATTTCAACTCTTTTTCATGGTATCTAACCACTTCTCACAACTATCACAAATTATAGCTTATGAAAACATAATTGGATTATTATTGTTGCCTAAGTTAATTTCTGACTTATGTAGATATACCATATAGTCATTCGAAATAGCTGATTTATTTAGATCTCCTTAATGCTACTTCTTATGGTTCTGCTACAATAAATTCATTTTTGAATCATGGAATCACCTTGTGTTGCCCTTCTTTATTGTTGTTAGACATAATAGTTAGAGAAACACTTACTTTATTGTTAGATGCACAAGTTAAAGGAACTCGCACTCCAACTTCTTTAATTTCCACTTGTTGTGAAGTTGAACTCCCACTAATTTCACCATTTTCAATGAACCTTGCATTTTCAATTTCAACAATTCTCATACTTTGATTAGGATAATAAAACATACCCTTTTGATTTTTCTGGATAACCAATGAAGTACCTACTAGTTGTTCTTTCATCCAGTTACTTTTCTTGTGGATTATATACCTTTAATTCTATTTGATAACCCCAAACATGCAGGTGCTTATACTTGTTGTCCTATCAGTCCATAGTTCAAAAAGTATCTTTAGAACCATCTTACTAGGAACCATGTTTAACAAATACATACATAACAGTTTTCCACAAATACATGGGTAAACAAGAACTTCTTAACATACTCCAATCATATCCATTAATGTCCTATTGTGTCTTTTTGATACACCATTTTAGTTGTGGTGTACCTGACATTCACAAATGTTATATTTATGAAGAAATTTAGTCTGGGTTTTACCCAATTTCATCATACCTTCCATAACACTCATCACCTTTATCAGACTTGACAACTTTACCTTTTTGTCTAATTACATCCATTGCTTTTTTCATGCAATTAGCAACCATAACCATAACACGTGAATAATCATCAATAAAAGTGATAAATTACCTTTCCTTCCCAAAAGAATTAACATCAAGAGGCCCACAGATCTTAGTGTGTACAATTTCAAGAAGTTGATAGCTTCTTGTAGCTCCTTTCTTTGTGTGCTTTGTTTGTTTTTCTTTTATACAATCCACACAAATATTTAGATCATTAAAATCTAGATTAGGAAGAATTTCATTCTTTATTAATCTTTCCATCTTTTTTCTAGAGATGTGACCTAAAAGTTCATGCCACAAGGAAGCACATTCATTTACTAAATTACATTTAGTGTCAATATTATGATGCAGATTCATAAGCATTTCAGCATACAAACCATTCAAATTCCATTTATATAAACCATCACAAAAAATACTAATACAAATGAGATGGTTATGTTTAAATAAATTGAAACATCCGTTACCAAAATTAAAAGAGTATCCAGTGACATCAAGTTTAGATAATGAAACCAAATTTCTAGATAAACTAGGTACATAAAAGGTTTCCAATAAATCTAAATGATGTCCAATATCAAGGATTAAATAAGTTCTCGTTGCTTCTACTGGAGCTTTCACTCTATTTGCTTAAAGACAAATTTTTCATTTGGCCTTATGTTTTGGATTGTAAGAAATTCATACATCATATTAGAAACATGAATCATACATCCAAAATCAATCCACCACGTGCTATGAGAAACTTTAGTTATATTTGATTCAAAAACATACATAATCATTAAACTTACCTGTCTTTTCAAACCAATCTTACTTTTTGGGCAATCCTTCTGGAAATGTCCAGATTTCCCACAGAAATAACAATCATTTCCTTTTGATACTTTCTTTTGAATTTTCACATATGCCTCATTAATTATAGTGACCCTTTACTCTTATCAAGTTTCTTCATAAAAAAATTTTCAGCTCCTTGTTTTTTTTGGTGACTTACATAATGGACTAAGTTACTTTCTTGATTTCTTTTTGAACTAACATATTGTGCAATTTATGGAACATTCCATTTATTTTTCATGCCTTATAGCTCATTTAAAATAGGTCATACTTAGACGGTAATGAGATAAGAATGAACATATTGGAAGAACATGAGAACTCATGAAGTTAAGAATCAATACTGCATAAAAAATTCTTTACATAAGCTGAGTCATAAAATACATGCTATACATATTCAAACAATCATTAATGTATATTGATGATCTTATTGGTTGATATACCAACATACAACATACAAACATAACGATGATAATATAATTATAACATCAATGACAAGTAAAACATGCATCGGAATCACATACTACCATATAAGCTAACGGTGCACATAAAATTGTTTACAATTATATTAATTAATTATAAAAACAATTAATCAATCTTTGGATGATCCGTAAATACTTTATAATAATGAATTTCAATATACTCATAAATAAATAAACATATAATATATCATCCTTTAGTTTATGAGTAATTGACATATATTATCCTTAATTTAGAATTAAATAAACATACAAATTTGGTGACTTTGTGACTAACAAATTCATCATACTTTTAATTCTAAACAAATATATGGTATTAACCATTAAT
The DNA here is from genome assembly GCA_030347555.1 of Lablab purpureus. Taxonomy (NCBI): domain Eukaryota; kingdom Viridiplantae; phylum Streptophyta; class Magnoliopsida; order Fabales; family Fabaceae; genus Lablab; species Lablab purpureus. Next base: position 16,686,258 of record CM059254.1, read on the forward strand.
CATACATAAATTAGAAAGAATATATAATCCTAACAAATTGGTTAATCATAATTATTTAATATTATATTAAATAAACATAAAAAACATATTTATTTACTTTTTGTCACAAAAATTCATCATGGCAAAGGTCCAATACATTAACATTTCACTACAATCATTCAAAATTTCAATGAAATTGACATTTGTATATACTACATTTTCTTTCCAAAAAGCAAATAATAATAAAAAAACATGACACCTTCTCATGTGCAACGAAATTAAAACTAAATGAAGATTATATAGAATATAAAATATCAACTAAATAAAATTCCTAAATTTTGTAATTAGGGTTCATACAATTTAAGTAAAAACATAAAAGGAGAATTATATAATTTCACAACCATATACCACATGTAAAAACATAATGGTTTTCTTGTAATCATATAAAGAAAACCCAAAGAATAAATCTTGAAATAAATAATTCTTATATTAGAGAAAGAATATGTCTACCTTTCTCTATGATATATTTCCTTTTGGTATTCTGGAGATTAAATCAAATGAGAGATGGTATAAGATTTCACTCCATTTGCCTCTTTATTCTACGTCTTGATAAATGAAGGTGACAAAGGTACGTGCTTGCTAGAGAGTGGACATTGTATATTGGGTTAAATATGTTTTGTTCCTGAGACAAACTTTAGACTTATTTTGTCCTTATGTTTTATAAATTCGTGTAAACGATGTCTCAAAATTCTTTTTTATCTCTTTATTTTCTTTCTTCATAGTTTCTTACTTAACTATCACCCGTCTCTTAAGCTTCTTTCACTCTTTTCCCTTCCATTTTCTCTCATTTTGACATCGAGAATCATTTACACCTGTTTATAAAGTATAAAAACAAAATAGGTCCAAAGTTTGTTCCAGAAACAAAACACAATTTTGACAAATAGTTCAGGAACTAAAAACATCTTTAACCATTGGACAACAGATTTTATATAAATATAAAAATCATATTATTACTCCTCACTAACTTAATGACTACTTTATTCTTTATTATTAATTTATTTACTTATTGATCAATTTAATTAATAATGCAATTCATTCTTTAATATCATTGACCACGATGTTTTAATTAAGTTTTAAGTAAACCATAATTCACTTATTAATCCATCCTGTGCGTTTCCTCATTAGAATTTGTTCTTGATTACATGGCTTTTCTAACATGTCAGGAAACACATTAAGAATGAACGAATCACGGATGAAATGTAGAAATCTCATCGGAAATGTGAAAGAAAACCCAATATATATGACTTGTTTATGTGTTCAATGAGAGCTTACAAGCCTCAAATTCGTATTAATCTCGGGATCCCCTCGACCTGTTTAACACCGTTGCTTCCTCTACCATTCTATATTTTTGTGTTGTACTTGTACATATTTATTCAGCATAGTTATGTATACATTCATTACACGTATAATATAGTGCTCCGTATCTTATTTTTCTGTGCTAAACTTGTATAATTTGCTATACGAAACATAATTTTATATGTATCTCTAAAGTGAGAACTTAACTTTTCCCGAGTTGTTCATATACCTGGATTATTATACAAAACATGTTACGTACACGGTACATGAACGTGGAGTTAAAATAATATACCCATAACCTTATCTCTTTCGATGTCATATACTTTTTTGTTTTTTGTTTACTTTTACATGAAACTGATCTAACGGAGTACCAATTTCTTTTAATGAGTGGAAACATATTGCTTGCCACATGAATTTATTCACTCTCCACTCCCTGAAGGGACAGATTTGCATGCATGACTCGATGCAAAAAGGCAAAACCACTATCGCCAGGGCTAGTTTTCAGTTTCACTACGGAAGATTGCTGTTGCTGTTATATTTGGCGTTTTTGGTAGTGGAGCTATCTCTTATCCTCCAAACTCTAACGCGGATTTCAAATTATTAGAGTGCGAACAGTTCTGAAGAAAACAACACGTTACGTTACACGTCCCTCAACTTTTACTTGGGTTGAGGGTTACTTTAATCTCTAATCAAGTGCTGTCCCCATTTTCATCTTCTTTGGTGATGTTGCTCATAGTAGGTTTTCTTTTTCGTTTGTGGAAACCCATGCAACATGCACTTAGTCAAATGCTTGGACCAATCATGTATCACATAAAGCACATTATTTCGTGCATGCACCATATTTGCTATGGCTTCTTGTATTTAAATGAAGGGATTGAGCTCAAAAGTGGTTGTCTTCTGAAGAGAAACAAAAATTATCATTCATGGGCTCATTTGTAGGACACACAGTGCAAGGATCAGCTCTAGCCCTTCTTGGATTATGGCACGCCATCAACACCATCAGATCTTACCTTGTGAAGGGCCCTGCCAACTTCACTGTAAGATTCTGGTACCAGTTTAATACCCCTCACTCTAGACTCAAACACTTGGAGCTCGTCTCCATTTTATCCTTTTCCATCCTTGCAATATTCATGCAAGTTCTAGACTTCCCTCATTTCCACTATGCTTTTAAGCTTGATAATTTTGAGCATGCAACTATGTTCATACACCTTGCTTTGTTTGCCGGTTTCTCCCTCTGCACTGAGTTGACAGATTCACTTGACCTCTTTTCTGGCTTTGTTGGGATACTTGCATCCTCAGTGTTCAGTCAAGAACTGTTCCTTCTCCATTTTCACTCCACAGACCATGTTGGACTTGAAGGCCATTACCACTGGCTGCTGCAGCTCATAGTGCTTGTCTCACTAGTAGCAACTTTGGCTGCGACTATTTTTCCTAACAATTTTAACGCGGCTCTTGTGCTTTCTATCTCAGTCATCTTCCAAGGATGTTGGTTTATAAACATGGGGTTTATGCTATGGATTCCAGCTTTTGTCCCTGAAGGGTGTGTAATGAATTTCACCAAGGAAAGTGGGCATGATATCATGGGAGCAGTTACTTGTGGCTCCAAAGAGGCCGATTTTAGGGCCAGGGGCTTGGCCAATTTACAATTCAGTTGGATCCTTTCTGCAATTCTGATATTTTCAGGAATCATTTGCTTGAAACTTGCCAGAAAATGTACCATTACAACAAACCGATTGGAATATGAGAGAATTCAAAGTAAAGGTGCAGACTCAGTTTTGGCCAACGAAGGTTTGAAGCAGAGCAGATAATCTACCAGTTTGTTAAACAGGCCTGGTGCTTGCATTTTTAAGGTCTCAAGTGTATGTAAGAGACCTTAGCTATGCTATGAAATAAGCTGTATTTTATTATAGACCGAGTTTAGATTGATATCCAACAATCTGTTGGCTTTTATAACCTGTCAGTGAATCTTCAGCAAGCTATATGATTTTGTAGTGTCTATTAATTTGCTGGTTTGTCTGTGGTGCACTCTTTCACTAAATGTAAGAAACATAATATCTCCACATCTTGATTTCGTCATAAATTCCTTAAATTTCAAATAACGGACTGTGGCATTGGACTACTGAATTATAAGCATGTTTCTGTGTATTAGCTGACTTCTAGTTTTCTAGGTAGGGTTGAAAAATATAAAAAACCTTGGTGTTTTTATTTTGATATCTTGTTGCAAAGTTTCTGATTTTCATTTTTCTCTTCAATTCTTTATGATATATAGTATTTATAAATGCAGTAACTCCATTTTCCAAATTGGGAAGATGTAAGCATACCAATAAAATTGTTAAACTGATTTCTTATATGTACAGTAAACTTTTAACAGGGACTTTTGTCCAGAAATATATTTTGTGATCTCCTTATATTCCACCTAGTTTTTATGCCAGCAACCACACACAGTTGTGTACAATTCTTTGTTTTCAAATGAAATTCATGCAATAAAAGTTAAGTTCTGCATGATGAAGAAGGCTTGAAGTACGATGCAATTTCATTTTCTATAGAGACAATAAATACATAAATCAAAATGAAATTTATGAGATTCTCACTCAGACTCTTCCAAAGATGCTTCAATTCAGAGAACAGATCCTACAGCAATCTCAATAAGAACAAGCCCATTCATGATGCCTGATGGAAAATTTTGAGTTGCAGCATTACGTGTTGAAAATGCGGCTTGTAGCAACATCAGATTAGTAACAAAATCTCCAGCGCCTTTGAACAACATTGGTTCCGACATCAAAGTTCACCAATCTCAAATTCGCATAAAAATTAAGTTCAGATTCGTCCAAGTACTAGCAAAGAAACCAAGTGGAATTTAAGTCCACAAACAAGATTCCAAATTCCAATCCAATGACTAGTTGTCCAAAGAAGAACAAGACAATAGTGTAATCTAAATTATTGTGCAACCAAGTATAGACGAATATGATACTCGTTACAAGAGAGAATGGAAGAAAGCATTATAAAAGAAAATTATAAACAGTAATTCCTAAAAATATTTAGAACATGTGTAACGTGCACCAGAAATGTTCTTACTACTTGGTTGTACGGTGATATATCTTCAGATATGCATACATGATTATTTTTTATCTTGTTCCTTCTACTAAAGTTTGCCCAGCCCTTGATACATATTCTATCACCTTGCCACCTACACACTTTTCCGGTCACTTCTAAATATCTTTATGGGTGCCTGTTGTGCCAAGTTGAGATGAAGTCTTGCAATTTGTTTCTTTGAAAGTCCTGTTGGGACAATGAAAGTACACGGCCAATTTCAAATTCTCATGACAACCACACTAATACACATAAATATTAGAATTATATTTGTAACTATCAGAACTATAGTTGTAAAAAGTGATAAGTAACTACTAGAATTATACCTTACGCTAACGGTGTTGGCAACATTTAAAACTAAGGGAAAAATCTTGAATGGCGATTCCTGGAATATGCTGCAATAGAAAGGAATAAATCAAACCAAAAGTGAAAAGTACAGTAGATAGACGAAGGAAAATGTAATAGTTGTGAGTTATGAAAAGTGAAATTGTTTGAACAGAGTCAGGAAATGGGAAATCAATCAGTTTGACATTTTTAACATGAACACAGTAATATAAGTCGAAGGATTAAAAGGGCTAACAAACCAAACCAAAGGGAACTTAATTAGCAATGGGCAATAGAAGGTGGGAACAAAAACTTAAAGCAAATTGACTTACTCGTCTAACACTGTCTTAGTATCTAAAAAGCACTGATAGAACAGACCATAAATAAACAATACTAAATGAATCATGAGACAACACATATAAAAAAATTGACACTACATTTAATCTAAAATCTTAAGATAATAAGTTCATAAATCTTATTTCTTATATAGTATTCAACACACTCATCTTTTCTTAACGTGAGATTTATACTCACATTTGGATTCCCATCATTCAACTTAAGAACTTATTTCTCCAAGTTTTACTTTAACTCATGTATATACCAGGATCAACAACAATATTTTTATCTTCACTCTCCTTTTTCTATGTGTTATTAACATCATTATCAATATTATCATTCATGTCATTTTGGCTGTCTTTCTCGTACTCTGTGTGACACTCTTTCGTTATTGTTTGTGATGTCTAATAATTTTTTTTATCTTTTACTTTATTTTCTTCATAATTTTTACTTTGTTTGATCAAAAATTTTTTATGATGTGGTCATAATTTTTTACTCTTGTCATAAAAAATTGTTTAATCTAGCTTCTTAAATTTGAAGACAAAATAAATGTAAAGTTAAACTCAAACAAAACATAATTTGATAAATAGTTTAATTAAAAAATATTTAATTATTTAATTTATATTATATTATATTATATTCTGGATTAATGTGTCACCAACAAATCCTTAACTCCCCACATGCAAACGTTGATACTACTTTGTTTATACGACCACAAAATTTGTTCTTTAATTTTCTGTCCTCGTGCATTGACCCGGAAAAAACTAAATAATTTTTTCTTTTTTCTCAAGAAATGATCATGCTTTTCAAGATGGGAGATGAGTAAAGTTTTTGACAAGTCTGGCAAGTCCAAGATGAAGAGAGAAGACTTGGTTAAAGGGGTGGTGGTCATTGCTCTGATGGCCATGAGTGTTACTGATGCAGCTGATAAAAATTATGTTTATAGTCCATGTCTTAGATGCTAAAGTTCAGAGAGGAGATAGTTTTACATTTTGTATTTTTTTTATCAGAAAATTTTCTCCTGACAGACTTCTAGATATTATTAATTATTTTTAACTAAAGTAGAAATTGATATGATTTTTTTTATGAAACAAAAAGAATATTAAAAAAAAAAACTATTATGGTATATTTTTTTATTGTACTAGGCGAGCCTCTATCAACCACAACGGCACTATTACGAAGGATATTGATAATAATTTTAAGACATCAATATAATATATTTAAAAATTATATATAGTTATTATTGTTAATGTAACTAAAATAAGTATATAATTTAATATAATTATAAAAAGTTATATTTATTTAAAGAATTGTTTTATATTTTTCAAATTTTATTAGAGAAAATAAATTTATCTTTTATTCTTTTATTAATATATTTATTTAAATAAAATGAAAGTTAAAACCTTAAAAATAAACAATAAGAATAAGTTGTTTAGTTTATAAAAAATATAAGAGTTAAAATTTTATTATGTAACTAAAGATTTTTTATACAAAAATGTTTTAAAATATAAGAACGTTCAAATTAATTAGATTCTAAGAATTTGAAAAAGACAACCAAGTCTTTGTTTTTACATGAGAAAATTTAAAGTTCTATGTATAAAAAATGTTATACTAAAAAAATATTTTTTTTTTCACTATTAAGTGAAACAAGAGAAAGTTACCTTTTTTTCTAAAAACATAAAATAAATGAATTAAAGAGAATAATTATATTTATTATTTTTTTTCTATAATTAATTTTATGATTTAATACTTTGTCCGTTTCTTTTTAATAATCTTTCAAAAATAAATTACACAAATTAAGAAAATTATTAAATTTTATTTTATAATAAATTTATTTTCTTTTAATAATACTTTGTCTTTTTACATTCTCTCCATAATAAATTATTATATTATTTTTTCTTTTCATAATAAAAGATAAGTTTGTCTTTCATCAAAGAGATCTTTTTACACTTTTTTTTTTCAAAATAATCTTTCTTCTATAAATTTTAGTTCTAAAAGTTTTATCATAATAAATTTTAATTTAAAAAATTACTAAGAATTTAACTTCTCAAAATAAATTAAAAATTATAAAGAAAGAAAGAATAAGAGAAAGTTCGAAAAATAAAACAAATAAAACTGAAAACAAAAAAATAAGATAAAATTTATATGTAAAATTTTCCTTATCTTAAAGAGATTCGCACAGAAAGGTACAATTAATTGATTATGTTTTAAAACATAATTGAATATACGATATTTTTTATTTCAAATTAAATAAAACATGCTATATTAAAAAAATATTATTATCATTTTTAATTAATTATTATTTTATATTTTTAAAATAATAGAATAAATAAATAAATTTAAATATATAATAAATTATAACTTAAATAATTAAAATAAAAGAAAATTAAACTTTAAAAATTAATTATAATAGTTATAATATAAATATAAAATGAATATGATATAATAGATATACATAATCTATTACATATTGTTAGGACATATAATATATTATTATAACATAATTAATATTAGTATATTATATAATAAAATAAAAAATTATAAACTAATATTTAAAAGTTATTTTAAATAAAAATTTAATAACTAAAATAAATTTAAATAGTAAATAAATAACATTATTAATATACATAAGTTTATATAATAATATAAACATTAATAAATTTATATAATAATATTAATAACAGAATAAAAAATTAATAATAATAATAATATTAAATAAAAATTAATAATAATAAATTATTTAGTAATAATAAATTAAAATATTATTAAATAAATTAAAATTTAAAAGTAATAAAAATATTTTATAATAGTTAATTATAACTATATTATATAATAAATAAAAAATATAATAAATGTTTAAAATTTTATACAATGATTATGAATATTGAATAAATAACAATAATAATAATATAAATAAATTTATATAATAATATTGATAAAAAATAAAAAAAATACTACTAATAATAATAAGTAAATAGTTATATTGTAATATTTTTAATTAAAAAAATAATTTTATTTTATTATATCAATCAAATTATTCACATATTTTCATAAATTTTTTCTTCATTTTACACTATTTTTTTTTAAAAGAAACAACTTTACTTTTCACTTCCTTCCTTTTTTAAATCTAACATTTTTTTGCTTCTTTAAATCTATCCTTTAAAAGAAAAAAACCTAAGAAAAAATATAATAGAAATTAAATAAAAAATTTAAAAAAATTTATGAATAATTTAATTGATGTAATAGTTTAAAATTAAATTCGTAATTAATAAAATTATAAAATTATTATTTTTCCCTCAAATAAAAAAAATTAAAATAAATATTAATAACTTATTCAAACCTATTTTCCCATTTTAGTTAGAAATTTTTCTCTTGGTACAATTTGGATACAATTTTAAAAAATAATTATAAATTATTGGGCACTATCAATACATTCAAAAAATATAATAAATATATTTTATAAAATGAAATTAAAATTTTAAATTTAATTTTAATACAAAACATTGAAAGAACATTTTACATTATGTTAAACTGAACTAATATAATAAATTAAAATTAATTTTTTAATTGATAAACTTATAAAATTATTATTTTATTCTTAAATTAAAATTAAAATTAAATTATATGAATAATTTATTTAAATATACCTCCATTTTAATTGAAATATTATTCTCATACTACATTTTGATACTTGATCAAAAAATATTTATTATACAATTTTAATATTATTAATATTATATTTTTATTATTGTTATAAGTGTTATTTTATAAATTCTTTTTATTATTTTATAAATTTTATTATGTCTAATTAGAATTTTATTATTTTTTTTTTATAATAGGAATGTGTTAGTATTATTTTTAAATATTTATTATTACTATTTTATATTTTTAAATAATATAATTTTATTATTTTTTAAATTATTCTTATTTTTAATCTTTTTTATTTTATAACTATTGTTATTTTTAATTAATTATTTTTTTATTATTTTATTTTATTAACATTTTATATGTTATATAATATAATTATAATTGATTATGATATATAACCATTATCTATGTGTTATATAATATAATGAATATAATTATGTTACATAACATAATCTTGCTTAATTTTTTATTTATTTTATTCTATGTTTAATTGTGCAATTTTATATTGAAATGTTAATTCATATATTTGTGTTTTGCAGTTTTTTAATATGATAAATATGTGTGTCTTCTTTTAATTATCGGCATGAGATTAAATATATTCAAATCAAATATATTATATGAGTCTATGGAACTAAGCATAATCGATTAGCTTCATAATCGATTATTAGTTCTATTCCCAAAAAAATGGTTTTCCTTATTATGAAGTACTAGAAAAAATGGTGAATTGGACAATCAACAATCACTCATTCGCGACTACCATGATAACTACTTTCCACACCAATGTAAATCTAAAGATGAAGAAGAATTTTTTGAAATATCTAAAAGATAATTATTTTGATGATGATGACTCTGAAAAAAAAGGATAGACATTCATATTTGTAGTCTTTTGAAAGTTTTAATTTTGTATTTTGTGAATATGTTTGATTCGAATAGTTAAGAGTCATCTTGAAGATCCTAGCATGCACACCACTCTCCTTTGAACCTTCAAAAAGTGTTTTGTTTTTCGTAAAAATCATTCATTGTTAAATAATCAATTATCTCTCGGAAAATCAATTATCATACTTAAAATAATTGATTATCTATCAACAAACTTTTATTTTTTAATTATTTTCTAGAATAATCGATTATCCTAAGCAATAATCGATTATTCTAAATGTTTTTGTGTAAAACTTTTCATATTCTTCAAAACCTTGTGCCCTTCATTGCTTATAAATTAGAAAGGGGTCTGAGGTTCAAAAACAACCTAATGAGATCAAAGTGAAAGTTGCTCTACTGCTAGTATTCAAATTTGCTTCATCCTTTGTGGTTATTCAAAGGAGGTGTTCATCCTTTGTGGTTATTAAAGAAAGTGTCTTCATTCCTTGTGGTGTTCAAGGAAGGTGCTTATTCATCTCTTGTGTTTTTAAGAGATATATTGTATCATCCTTTGTTCTGTACAAATGAGGTGTGTTTATAAATCTTCCTACTATCTTACTCCTTTCGCTGCACTATAAGTTGTAAAATTTATTTTAAGATAATTAGTAGAAATCACTCTCATTTGAGGTGATAAATCACTATATGTAGGATCTACTTTGATCTGAACCAGTATAAATATTTGTGATATCTTCTCTCTATCTATACTCTCGTTTACATTCATGATGAATCCTTAACCACCAATAAAGGAGAGGAGTGTCATAGGAGGATCACAAGAAGCATGATGAGAAGAGATACTTCCTCTTCACCCTCTTTCTTTAGTCTATCTAAAGTCAATTATGATACTTCATAAGCATTTTAACATATTAACGCAATCTTTTAATTTATTAAAGTCATACAGATGATTAAGAGAATTTCTAAGAACTTTGTATCAAGAAATCCAAGACAATCAAATGATCATATAATTGGCTAAACGAGAGATGCTTACATAGCAACCTAGAAACAAAAATTACATACACATAAGGTCTTCAAAGGCTTCACGCTTCATCACAAAGGAGGTTGACTTCATCAAATCTTCGAAGCTTGAGATCAAGGAGCTCCAACCTCATCAGTAACAACCTTATGGCTATTTAATGGGACTTTTGTATTATTGTTTAACCAACTTCGAGTTGTAACGCTTGAGCATGAGAGTTCATTGAGAGAGTAATGATTGAGTTGTAATATCTGTTCATAGTGAATTTTTGTTTGTGGGTTGTTGAAGTTCGTTAACATTTCAATCATCCACGTTTATTTTCTGGGTATTATTTCTTTCTTGTTTTTTTTCTCTGTTTTACCTTCTATCAGTTAAATTTGCGGTACTGTATTTTGCTCTGTTTTTCTATTCGTTTGTGTGTTGGACACTCCAGGTGAAATTTTAGCTTGTTCATTGAGTTATTTCCACAACAAACTGGTGTGGTGAACATGGAAACTCAATCATTATGACTTCTGCAAAGTGTGATGTTAAAAAATTCACAGGTTTGAATGACTTTGGGTTGTGACAACTGAAGATGCAAGCGCTTCTGGTTCTGTAGGGCCTCCTTGAAGCTTTGGAAGGTGAGTCTAAGCTTGATGCTACCATGGCTGAGAAGGACAAGAAAACGTTGTTGGAGAAAACCCACAACATGATTGTTCTAAGTCTAGGTGACAAGGTGTTGAGGCATGTGTCTGAGGAGAAGACTGCGCTGGGGCTATGGACAAAGCTGGAGAGCTTGTACATGACGAAGTCCCTGGTGAATCGTCTATACCTAAAGCAGGTGTTGTACTCATATAAGATGAGTAGTGAAAAGGCGATAAGTGAATAGTTGGATGAGCTCAACAAGTTGATCCTAGACCTGGAGAACATTGATGTTTAAATAGAAGATGAAGATCAATAGTTGTTGTTGCTATGCTCGTTGCCCAAGATGCATGACCACTTTAAGGAGACCTTGTTTTATGGAAGAGAAATTCTTTCTCTTGAGGAGGTTCAAACGAATCTTAGTTCGAAAGAACTGGACGAGAAGTTTAACGTGAAAGCCTTTAGTTCTGGAGATGGCCTTATAACAATGGGTAGATCGTTTTATAGTAACGGCAGAAGTGGCAGAAGTGGTAGAAGGAGGTCAAAGGCAAGAAAGAGGAATGGTGTAGATGCACCTAACATAAGGTGCTACCAATGTAAGAAGGAGGGTCACACCCAAAAGAACTGTCTCAAGAGATAGGGTAAGGTGGGAGGCCTTGATAGACCATCTGAGTCTGTTAGACTGTTTAGCGGCGTTAGATCGTCTAATGGTGAAACAACTCTCTGTGAACATGTTTATGAATCATCAGAGGTTCTTATGGTGTGTAAGTTGCTGAAGATGGATAGTTGATCGTGGACTCAGGTTGTTCATTCCACATGACACCTAACTATCTGTGGTTCTAAATGTTTATAGAACTTGAAAGGGGATCTATTCTCCTTGGCGACAACAAGTTTTGTAGTATAATGAGAATTGGAACCATTAAGTTTCGTCTTCATGATGGAACTGAAATAGTGCTTGAAGAAGTTAGGTTTATACCTAGCTTGAAGTGCAATTTGATATCCCTTGGTGAGCTTGAGAAGAAGAGACACGTGTTTAAAGGAAAAAAGGGAATGTTGAAGGTGTTGAAGGGGTCCATGGTGGTGATGAAGGGATGAGAAAGAATGGTTTGTATGCCTTGGAGGATGTTGTAGTGTCTAGTTCAGCGTCTACTACTAAGCAGACTGCCTTGTCTAAGACAAAACTATGACATAGAAGGTTGGGCCATGTAAGTGAGAAGGGCATGGTGGAGTTGAAGAAGCAATGCTTGTTTGGGAGTGACAAAATTGAACCTTTGGGATTTTGTGAACACTGCATCCAAGGAAAAACTTGCAGGATTATGTTCTCGCAAGGGTAGCAACAAACAAAGGGCACCCTTGATTATGTTTGCATTGAGTTGTGGGAATCATCTTCTACTCCCTCTCATTTCGGAGCTAGGTACTTCCTTTTATTAGTTGACGACTACTCGAGGAAGCTATGGATCTACACTCAAAAGACCAAGAACAAAGCTTTTGAGAAATTTAGAGAATGGAAGTGTTTAGTGGAGAACCAAACTGGCAAGAAGATGAAGAGGTTCAGAATTGATAATGGTTGTGAATTTTGTTCAGAATTTATAATAGTCTTAAATTCTGTTCAAAATTGTTCAACATTTTCTACAAGGAATGACATAGCGAGGCACTGGGCGATGGTTGAGACTCCTCAACAAAATGGCCTGACTGAGAGATTCAATAAGACCATTTTGGAACGAGTGAGATGTATGTTGTTGAGTTTTGGAGTTCCAAAGGTATTTTGGACTAAAACTGCTACCATTGTTGTTTACCTGATCAATCGTTGTCCCTCAACTACGCTGGAGATGAAGACCTCATAGGAGGTTTGGTTAGGACATTCCCCCAATCTTAAAAATTTATGAATCTTTGGTTGAGTTGCCTTCACTCACATAAGGCAAGAAAAGTTGGGTACTCATGTTGTTAAATGCATGTTCCTAGGGTATCCAGAGGAAGTTAAGAGATACCGTTATGGTGTCTCTAGCCAAGATTTAAAAAGTGTATCACCAGCAGAGACGTCATTTTCAATGAAACATAGATGGCTCATAAGCCATGTGTTTTAGAATATGAGCCTCGAGGTAGCTGAAGAGGTGAGAAGGCGAACATTGAGGTGGAGTCTAACAAGCAAAAAGAGTCTAGGTTCCTATAGACTGAGGAAGTAGACGGTCTAGTAGAGGAGAGATGAGAAGCTTATGGTGAATATGTTTATATTGATGATTACCAACTTGTCAAAGATAGAGCGAGGAGAACGATCAAAGTTCTGGAGAGGTATGGTTATGCAAAGCTCATTGCTTATTCCTTAGTAGTTGCTAGTGAGGTGTTATATGACGAATCCTCTAGTGCAGCCTCTTCCCTAGCAAGTAAGGAAAAGGCTTAATGGATGGACGCGATGCATGAGGAGATGAAGTCGCTTCGTCTGAACAATACCTGAACTCTTGTTCGAAGACCTGAAGGCTCTAGGTCAGTCAGTTGTAAATGGATTTTTAAGCTTAAAGATGACATCCCAGGAACTGACCAACACAAATACAAGGCGAGGTTGGTGGCTAGAGGCTTTGCTTAAAGAGAATGTGTTGATTATAATGATGTGTTCTTTTCTGTCGTAAAGCACATATCCATTCGGATGTTGTTGGCTATGGTTGCAGAGCTTGACCTCGAGATAGAACAAACACACGTGAAGACTGCGTTTCTTTATGGAGGACTGGAGGAAACCATCTACATGATGCAACTAGAAGGATTTGAGGTTGGAAACAAGAAAGGAACTGATGTGCAAGTTGAACAGATCCTTGTATGATCTGAAACATTCCCGAAGGCAATGGAAAAGAGGTTTGATGAGTCCATTGCACATATTGGTTTTGAACGGAGCAAGTACAACACTTGCGTCTACTTGAAGTTTCTGGTAAAAGATCTCTTCATAATATTATTGTTGTATGTTGATGATATTCTGATTGTCAATAATAGTAAGCCTGAGGTTGAGAAGGTTAAGGCTGAGCTGAAAGGCGAGTTTGATATGAAGGATCTTGAAGCTACCAAGAAAATTTTGGGGATTGAGATCATTAGGTGATGTGACAAGAAGAATCTAGTTGTGTCTTAGGAAACCTACCTCAGAAAAATCCTTGACAAGTTTGGGATGACAAACTTGAAACCTATTTCAACATCTCTTGCTTCACATTATAAACTTAATGTTGAACAGTCTCCTAAGACGGTGGAGGAACAAAGGTATATGGATGTTGTTCCATATGCAAACCTTGTTGGTTATGTGATGTACACAGTGGTTTGCACACACCCTGACATAACCTATGTAATAAGTATTGTAAGCAAGTTCATAGCAAACCCTGGGCGACCTCACCGACAAGCTCTCAAATGGATTCTTCGTTACTTGAAGGGTTCTCTTAGGGGGTTCTAGTTTGCAGTGTAGCTAGACGATCTGCTAGAGATTCTACCATAGAAGATTTTGTGGATTCAGACTACACTGGGTGTTTGGACACTAGGAAGTCACTCACATGTTATGTGTTTACTGCATATGGTACTGCAATCAGCTAGAAGACCCATCTATAAAAGGAAGTTTCCTTGTAAGCCATTGAAGCAGAGTATATTTCCATGTTAGAAGTGGCGAAAGAAGCCTTATGGCTGAAGGGTCTAGCCAAGGAGCTACAGGTGCAGGACTATGTGATTACTGTTCACTATGATAGCAGCAGTGCTATACAGTTGTTATAGAACCAAGTCTAGCATGAAAGAACGAAACACATCGACATCAAATTGCATTTCGTAAGAGAAGTGATTGCTAGAGGGTCTGTGAGGGTGACGAAGGTGTCAACAGATCATAATCCCTCTGATATGATTATGAAAGTTCTGCCAGGTAGCAAGTTCTTTCATTGCTTGGATTTGATCCAGCTGAATGGTGATTGAAGTCTGTAATAGGCTTAGTGGCAGTTCGTGATTTGCTTGGAAATTGTGTGTTGAACCAAGGTGGAAATCTTTGGAGTCTGATCCACTAATTGGTCCAATAAAATCTTATTAAGGGTGTCCACACCGTCTAACTTTTTGGACCAATAGAAGTTCATGCTTCTGTATATGGTAGAATATTTCAATAGATTGTCTAGTGGTGTATAAACCGTCTAGTCTGTTTGAGTACTTGTAAAGATCATCTAAGTGTCATTTAAAGTTATGTAAAGAGGCACTTCATGTGACCTTTACTTTAGGTTAAATATTTTCTGTTAAAGAGTTACTTGGGATGATTGTAACAACCCTGTGACTATTTAATGAGACCTTTGGATTATTGTTTAACTAACTTTGAGTTGTAACGCTTCAATATTCTTAAATTTGAAAGTTCATCAAAAGAATAACAATTGAGTTGTAATCTTCATTAGTAGTGAATTTCTCTTTGTGGGTTGTTGAAGTTCATTAACACTTCAATCATTTACATTTATCTTTTAGATGTTATTTTTTTATGTTAAATTTGTAGTACTATATTTTACTATATTTTTTTCGTTTATGTTGTAGATATTTTAGGTAAATTTTAGTTTGTTCATGAAAAAAATGTATATTTATATACATTTATATAAGGATATTAGCATGCATACACTTTTACTGATAATTTAATATATAAAAATATAATTTTAAAAATAAAATATAAATTTTGTAAAAATAAAAATATAGTAATTATGTAATTATTTTTTATTAAAACTTTATGTAGTTATTAATAAACATAATTAATTTTTTAATTTAACTATTATTAAAAAATACAAAAACATAAAAAATAACATTTTAATAAATATATGTAAATAGTTGGCAAATTATTATTTATTATTAGTAGTTTTTTTTTTGTAAATCATGAAAATGATAACAATATAAGAGATAAAAGAAGTAAAAATAATATTTACGCGAAAAGAATAAGACAAAGCCATTCCCTTTGTAAACGATTTTATCACTAGTGGAATTAAAATGATTCAATCAAATGGATTAATTCTAACAAATAAAATAGTATAACCTTTCCACTGCAGGGCTAGCTCCTAACACCATTAGGGTTGAAAGTTGAAGTCCTTGTTGTGGTGTACCACACGCGAGGTTTCAGACCCAAAACCCCAATAAAAACCCCCTTCAACGCCCCTCCTTTTCGTTCCTCTGTTTCGCTTCTCACTCTTCCGTGCGGTAGTAGTGTAGCAAACCATGAGCAGTTGGAAAAACCTTCTTCTACGAATCGGGGACAAGAGTCCCGAATATGGAGTCTCCTCTGACTACAAAGATCACATTGTAGTTTTCTCTTCTTCGTTCTGCTCTTCGCCGCGAAACTAGCTAACTTCTAATCTCTCTTTTTGCTTTTGATTTCTCAGGATACGTGCTTTGGCGCCCTTCGCCGCGAATTCGACCACTCCCAAACCGATGTTTTGGAGGTAAACTCTGATTCTTCTCGTTCGCATTTTGTTCATGTAGTCGCGTAGTTAGGTCAATTCGTTTATTGAAATCTTTTTTATTTGCTTTTCAGTAGTTTTGAGGCTTGTACTTGTAGCTACGAGAGTGGACTAAGTTTGTAATCTGCTACATTTATGGTGTAGGAAGCAATTGCAAAGCAATTTTCGTTCTGAATTGAAGTGCTATTGTGTGCTATGCGCTTAATTTTATAAATGTCGGAAAAATATGTTTGAGTTAAGATGTGGATATTGATTGCTTTTAATGCTCGTTATATCTTTTTTTGACCTTTCGTTTTAGCTTGTTGCTTGCTCAGTGGGTTTCTTCATAATAGAGCGCATTGGGTTCAGAAATCTTAAATTTTGAAAGTTGATTAGAATTTATAACCTTGTAATTATATTAGAACTGTGTTATGTGGACCTGTTAGTTGCTTCTTCGCATTTTCTTCTACATGTTTTTCAAATTTTACGTTCTTTATATTGCTGTCTGATTTCAATATTCAAGCATGTGTGATTTTGTGTAGTGTGTAGTATTTGCACGTGTTGTATTTTTCTGTACCATAATTATGTCACTGCCTTGCTTGATATCACGAAAGATTTAATTTATTGGATTTGTTTGTGCAGTTCCTTCTCACATGTGCTGAGCATTTGTCTCACAAGATTCCTCTGTATGGAACCCTGGTAGCGATTTCTTTTCTCTCTTGAACTGTAATGTCATCTGTTATTTGTTTTCCTGCATGTTGCAATATCTTGTTGTGGATGTGATGCATGAATATCACGTATGTAAGAAGTATTCTTCTTCTCATTAAAATTGTTATTGTTATTATTGTTACTTTTGGGAGTGTGTGTATGTGTTCCATTCTTAGAGGTAGCTTTATTTGGTGAACATGTAAGATATGAATACTGGGAATTTGTGGACTTAATTTATTGTTGTTGTGGTTAAGACACTGGAAGTTCTACTGAATATTATGACCTATTTACATATAACTGCTAGTTAGTAGTCATGACATGATAATGTATCTGATTTAAAATTTTTGAAATGTTTTCTTGTTCCATTTTATTAATAGACTTGATATTCTTGATTTTCACACCTTTTTTACCTGTGTATTCATAAATTTTGGATTGCAAGCTTAATAATTTAATTAACTTGTGTTTATTACTAGTCAGTTTTGTGAATTTTAAAGGTCCTTTCAATCAAGTATACTGACAGACAATTTTGGTATAAATATAGTTAAAGCAGTTTATTAAAGATACAGTGGCCATAAATCATTATTTTTTAGCTCTGGAATTAACATTTTGTCAAATGCATTTGGAAAACAGTGTTTTTTGGTGAGCAATATCATGTTTTTAACATCAGGATGACAATAATGTTCATAGAAGGTATATACTAGATGTGTATTTCAAAGCTGAAGTGTATGTAACCAGCAGAATTTGGGTGAAAGCTTATAAACTTTGATACTTTATTAAAAGAAGCATTGTAATTAACCTAGTCTAACACCTCTGCTCCCCTATGCTATTATGTTATTCTGTTAATTTATTTGCACATTTTACATTGAATGTCAATTATGTGTATTAGTATGCTGTACTTGTGTAGCAAATTACCACTCTATTATGTATTGTGAAATTTCTCTTGCTTGTGTAGTTCCAATTGAAGTTTCTCAGCATCCTGTATTCCCATGTTTGATTTCACTGCAGATTGGCTTAATTAACTTGGAAAATGAGGACTTTGGGAAACAACTAGTGGAGAAAACTCAAAGTATGTTCCAGGTAAGCAATTAAGCCACTGAAACTTCTAGGTTGATTTCTTGGTGTTGTATTTTCACTGTCTTTATTTCTTTAATTAGCATTAGTTAATTAGCTGAATGTGCAATTGAGGGTATTAGTTGTATATTTCCATGTGACTAAACTGTCTATAATTAATTGAGTGTTGATTAGGAATTCTAAAATGTAATGGTGTAAATTAGAATGTGAAAGTTAATGTAATTAGTGTTGACGGCAATGTTGATTGCTTGCTATGTATAATTATTAGGTACATGAACCTGAAACTAGGAACTTTTTCCTATCAAAATTCAAATTGAGTTTCATGTATGTGGATGCTTGATTGGAAAAAAATAAACTATTATTTGAGATGGAAGTAGACATTGTCCTCATTTAATATTGTATTGTCAAAGCTGGCCATTGTGCGATGGCATAGAAAGTTTAATGCTTCTTGCCATAAAAATATCTAAAGTATAGGCATGACTGACCTTCTTCCTAATCAATGAGCTTGTGATTTTAGGAATGTATTTACCTGAGGCCATGTCTAGTTCAAAATAGTTTAATCCCTCCAAAAAAGACTATCAAGATATTCACACACGTATAGAACTTGGGATAAAGCAATAAGTATGGATATCGAGGTTCAAAATATCAAAATATTAGTAAGAAAAGAAAAATAGTTATTGGTATTAGACTAAGGTCATGGGTTCAATGTCCTATGAGACAATTGCCTAGGAAAAGATCATTGCAAGTTGAATAAATTGTCCCATGGCACAGGTTAGGTGAGCCCAGTTTTTGATTCCTAGCATGACAATTGTTGAAGTCACAATCAAATCCTGATGTTTGAGCTGTTATGCTTTTAAGTAGAAAGAGTTGTACTTTGATTATAAGCTATAACTGTTTTGCTTAGTGGTATGTATTCAATCCAACAGGACTAAAGTAGGTACCCAACTCCATCAAGCTTTAACTTAACTCAAAATACAAGCCTCAGTCAAATCCCTCCCTCCTGTAAACCTAACCTTCCAAATCTGTGTTCTAAAATTTGAATTGCATCGGTTACTCAAATTGGTTTAACTAGGAACCAACCTATAGCCAGTCTCGCTAATTTACTGATTGGAAATTCCATGGACTTGTTTGGACATCAGCAACTTGGTGCTAAACCAATCAAAACCAGTGGCCCAGCTTGTCCAAGTTAAGACATTTGGATGCTTTTGTATGCTGTCCAACAATGCACGCTGCTCCATGCGGTCTGTTCGTGCTGCTGTATGCTTTCTCATCCAGTGATATGTCCTGATTGCTTTATCGCGAGATCTGGATGTGTGTGAATATCAAATTTTCACAGGGAATTTTGTATGCTAATATCATATTTTCACAAGTTGGGCTGCCAAAACGATTTTAACCACTTTATTGATGCATGTTTTTAAATAAGTAATGCCAAATTTATTTTACATACATAATTTTTGTTTAATTTATATCGACACATTTGGTTTAATTATTAATCCACTTGTTATCCAATACATTGACCAGTCCAAGTTTTGAAACATTGTTCCAAATATCGGACAAAAGGTGCCTCATTAGTTTCACTGAAATTCTTTCACATTTTTTATTTTCACTTAAAGGAGTTAAAGAATGAGAGAATAGTATAAGAAATCCGCACTTAAAATATAGCTTTAACCTTTTCTCCATTCATATGAGCTGGAAAAAGAATAAATGAAAAACGAGCTAAGTTTTGGTTGAAAAATATTATTTTCTTCATATTTGCTGATGTCAATTATTAAATCTTTCTATTTACTTTCTATAAGTGTGTTGAATAAATACTGTTGAGTTTATTTTATTTATTTTGTCTTTAATTTTTTTCTTCAATTTGTCTTTCATTTGGCTTTGCTTCTTGAACCACTTGCCATAAAACTGATGATTTTTTGGCCTGTTACTACTGACATAAAAATGAAAACACTTTTTTGAATAATATCATATCATGCGGACTTTTTCTTATGATAATTGCTTGCATTAAAGTAGACACAGCTTTACTAGATGTGTCATGTGATAACACAAACCATTGGTTTAACCTTCATTATAATGGGAGTGACATTGCCATTTTCAGTCTGTTGAGAAATTTAAATCAGGTTGAAATATTTAATTGTTGGTGAAACATTTTTCTGATTAGTTTTTATAAAGAAAAAATTGACAATTACTTTTATTGGTTAAGTTTGTTTGATTTGATGCAAGGTATGGTTCGTACTAATGATTTTTCAATACACACATTCATTTTCACTTTGTCTTGTTCACCCTAAACAAGGCCATTATATATTTCTTTAATCTGCTGCAAAGTTTTGAATCTATGAACTTATTAATTTGATCTTTTAGTGCTTCTTTTGAATCCCTTTAATTTATTCCCTATAATTTTTTTGTGCATTTCTCATTTTTTATATTTTTAATTCAGG
The DNA here is from genome assembly GCA_030347555.1 of Lablab purpureus. Taxonomy (NCBI): domain Eukaryota; kingdom Viridiplantae; phylum Streptophyta; class Magnoliopsida; order Fabales; family Fabaceae; genus Lablab; species Lablab purpureus. The sequence continues at coordinate 16,707,119 of CM059254.1, forward strand.
ATGCCTTAGATACTGGAAACTGCAATGGGGTTCGTGTTCTACTGCGGCTTTTGACTGTTATGGTATGTATTTGCACTTTTTTTTGCAGAAAAAAATTGTAGCATTATTGACATTTTTACACGGGTTACAGTAATATTGTTATTGTTGGCAGTTTGAGGTAGATAAGAAATACTTCAACTTTTCACAAGTGGTTTATTCTACATTTATGAATAAGTGTTGTGTTTCAGTATGACTTTTTTTTTTGTCTAAAATGTTGTACATCCTTTAGTCTTTTTTACATGTACAACTTATAGAGCATGTCGGTTACAAATTGTAATTCCTAAAAAGATGTTTCCATAAAAGAAGCTGATTAGGATTCCTGTTTCCGACTCTATTTTACATGTACAACTTGTAGAACATGTATGTTATTGATTATAATGTGTAAAAAATGCTGTTTCCATGGAAAAAAGCTGATTAGAATCCTTTCTGCTGTTGTTTTGTATTAAACTATTATTGGGGGAAAATCAGATTACAAGGTTGGCTATTTCTGTTGCAAAGGAAAAAAGTTATATTTAGATAAGCACAATTTTGGAGCTTCTGACAGAAGGTTAACTTATTTTCTATATAATTTTTATTTCCTATTTTATCTGTGATAAATAATTATTTTTCAATACAAAGCAAATTATGACACTAACTTCGTACAATCCACAAATAGAATAGGTTATCTTGCAAACACTATGCCAAACATAAAACTTATTTCCTATAGTCCCTTGTAAACATATAGTTGATTATTGAAATATTTTTTTTCCCTCAGCTAATCCAAGCACACTTGTTTATATTCCTACTCTTGAGTTCTAAATATGTTCACATTTTATCTTCCTGTTCATGTCCTTGTATGTTCATGTGAAGTATTTATGTAACTGAATGCAAATTTTTTGCATGATGTGTTCTTGTAAATTCTTTAGATGTGCAGTAAGGTTCTTCAACCAAGCTCTTTGGTGGCTGTCTTTGAAACATTTTTATCCTCAGCTGCCACAACAGTAGATGAGGAAAAAGGAAATCCCTTATGGCAGCCATGTGCAGACTTTTACATAACATGCATTTTATCATGCCTCCCATGGGGTGGAGCAGAACTTTTTGAGGTAATTATTTGATGCTTTTCATTACAAGTTTGCTAAAAATTTCAACTTTATTTAAGAAGTTTACGTTTTCCCTTGTAATTTTAAATGTTCGTTTGCTCATATTCCCATCTTTTCTCTATCTAATTATTAAATATATCAATTTCTGAATTTTCTATTTTTTATATTAACTTATTTTCATCTTTCTTTGATATATCAGTTATTTTTTTATTTAATTTCTTAAAGTAATATGAACTATCATAAATTTGACTGTTTTATTGCTTATCTAAGAACAGCTGTATTGTTTGTTTGTTTGTTTTTCATATCTATATAATGACAAATTTGACTTATGTATCCATTCTTTGGTTGGAGTTATCTGTATTTAAATGTGGATGTTGTCTGTGACTGGAGAATCACTATATCTCTTCCTTTTGTGGGTGGGTATCAGTTGGTAGCATAGGTAAATAGTGAAATAGCAGTTCAGTTGTGAGCTGCTCATATTGTGGCAACAACGAATGAGAAATTTAATGCACATAGCATGAACTTGCATTACGTTGAGAAGTTATAAACATTGTAGAAAATGATACAACTGCTATGCTATTCGTTCTTGGTTGGTACTTCCTTTTTTGTTAAATATATGCATGTATGTTCAGGTTAGACTATTTTGAAAATGGTTTTTTCCCCATAGAGTCCCAATTAAGAAGGGAATGGTTGGACGAGTCTTTTACTTATTTTGTTTGATTTTTGGAAAAGTATTTATTTGCTGATTAGCAGCATCATTTATTAGAATCTTCCTTTCTGTTTTTCATCTATTTCTACTGTACTTTAATAGAACCCACTGATAACCTGTAGGGGTTCATACATTAAATGCGGAATTCATTCTCTATTTACAAATATGGATTTTATTATCACTGAAGTCTTTTTCCATTTAACTGCATGTCATCTTTGTTCACAGCAAGTTCCTGAAGATATTGATAGAGTGATGGTTGGTGTAGAAGCTTACTTGAGCATCAGAAAGCATACATCTGATGCTGGCTTATCCTTTTTCGAAAATGATGATGAAAATGGGGAAGGTCATAGTGACAAGGTTGGCTCCTTTTTAGCTAATACTTATGGTGGTGCATTTGATGAAAGGCTGAACAGTACATTAGGACTTTATACTATTATATAATTGCCTATGGTTATAAACTTATACTTGTAGGACATGTGCGACATTTCAATTTTTGTTGCATGTTGAAGAGAAACTCTCCTAGAGGGTAAAGACTTGTTTTTGGTTGGTGTGTCTCTTTCTATGCTTCCTCTGAGGGCACCAGTGTTTAAATAGGGTTGTAATTATTTAAATTCCAAAATTCAGAAAAGGGTTATTCCTATAGTTAGCTGCTAATAGATCTAAGGTATTGACAACTGAAAGTGTTTTACTTGTAAAAAGATTTTTTATCTTGTTCTGTTTCTCTATTTCTACTCCCTTTCAATAATTGTTTACAGAGTGCTTGAAAAAGATTATATTTGTAACATTTCATTTTCACTTTCCAGGATTTTTTAGAAGATTTATGGGATAGAATACAGGTTTTATCAAGCAATGGATGGAAAGTTGAAAGTGGTAATATTCTCTTTTCTGTGTGGAATGGGTTATGCTACTCTACCTTTGTCAAAAATTGAAATCCTTTGCACTATTATTCACCCGATGTTGTTCCTGTAATTTCAGGGTATTTTGTCATAACATCATTTGTTCTTGATTTGTGGCTATTTCTCTACATAGATGTTAAGTTTACAAAGAATGTCTTAGAGTAAAACTTAATCTTGTGTTTGGATGAGAAAGTTTTAGAGGGTAATTCATTTTTGTAAAGAATTTAAGATGTTTATTACAAAATATGTTGTTTAGACAGATAATTTTAAAAGAAATTGAAATTCTAAAAAGAAAGAGTATTTTGATGTTGGAGATCTCATTGACTTGAGATAATACCAAATTACAGTATATAAGGAGGTGCAAATCTCACTTTACAAGGTTTGTTTCATGAGATTGAGTTACCTTTAAACTCAACTTCCTAATATTTGATTACTTGAAATCTGTATAGTTTAAAATTTCACCTAAAAACTAGGAATTTGAAATATATTTATATTGGATATATCAGAAATCAAATTACCCTATTAAAACTAAAAGTTTGAATTTATATTGATTTATCAAAACAATTCAAGTTTCAAGAAATTCAAATTCTTTGAAAGTTTACAATTCCTTATCCAATCTCAACATAATAGTTGAATAATGATTATCATTTGTAGTATGGCTTGTATGAAGCTGTTTTTTTATACCTAGTGTGTCATAGGCAATAGCCCTTATGATTTCTTAGAGTTGTATTGTCAAGTACTCATATAAATAAATAAATAAATAAATACTTTTGGAAACAGCCACTTTATCGTCAAAAACAGTAGTCTCTACCATTGTTAGAACCCTATTTTTTCCTAGTGACTTCAAGATTGATGCACCTTGTCAAGCGTGACCATACCCACATGGTTTCACGTTCAAACTATGGTCCACACCCTCTCAAATTCTATTATGCAATCTGTCTGGACATGCACGAGCATCTCACTTTGGTCCACACCCTCTCAAATTCTATTATGCAATCTGTCTGGACATGCACGAGCATCTCACTCACTAGTTCTCTACAATTGTATTTTGCTTGGTTTGTTGGCTTGTATGTGAACTTAAACTATTTTTTTTTCTCTTGCTGGATTTGTTATGGCTACTCCTTGTTTTGTTGGATCTGTTTTAGGTCATGGCTACTCAAATATTTTGTTTCTTATATTAATGAATATTCACGATGTACTTGGGTATACTTAATGAAAGATAAATTTGAGCTTTTACTTATTTTTGTCTCTTCAATAGATCAAGAATCAATTTGGTATATCTTAAAACGTTTACATGCAATAATGACAAAGAATCTTTTTCCTCTAAACAATCATCCTTCTTATCTTCACGCGCCATTCTATGTCAATCTATATGTCCTCACACACTTCAACAAAATGGAAAAACGAAAAGAAAAAACAGACATCGAGTGGAAAATACATACCCTCTAATGTTTAAGCTAAAGTTCATGTACACCATTAGGGTGGTGCAATTCTTACTACATGGTTTTTGATAAATAGAATGCACCTTTCTTCTCTTGACAATCAAATCACACACTCCATTATTTTTCCAAATGAACAACTATTCCATCTTTGCCTCTAGCCTTGTGAGGTTACCTTTTTTGAAGAGACTTGTCTCTTTGCTTAATCTACAAAAGTTGTTCTCCTATAACACGTGTTACTTGTTCCTTGTTTTCAATGTGTGTTACATACTCTAGAAGAAAATCATCTTCATTCTCCTACAAATAGTCCTCCTTTAGTTGTTCCTTTCCCCCTTAGTATATACCTCAACACCAAATACAAAGGACTTATCCTACACCACTTGCAAAGTCACATGTTTCATGTCCTTCACCATTAAGACAACTTGATTGTAGAGCCAAAAGATGATAATGTTGGCTGGCCCATTGCCCTTAGGACAAGTATTCAATTTACTTGAAACCCTCATCCTATATACAATTTTTTAAGTTATCATCATTAATCTCCTTCGTGTTTCTCCTTTTTTTCATCTCTATCTTCTCTCCATTTTCCTAGAAATGTTCATGAAGCACTGGAACATCTTGAATGGTGACAAACAATGATTGTTGAAATGCAGGATCTTGAGTATAATGTTATAAGAACTAGTTACACTTCCTTCTCGCAAGAAACCGATTAGTTGTCATGGGTTTATACAATTAAAGTTGGGCCAGTGATGAAGTTGATAATCTCAAAACCCGATCCTGAACCCGATTCCTTAGAAAGGGGAAAACCCAAACTCAAACCCAGTCAATTCAGTTTTTTCCTATTAAACTCGGGATGGGTACGGTTTGGTCTTCATGAGTGCGAGTTTAATTGTCATCCCTACTAGTATGGCAGTAGCCCTTGTTTATGATTTCTCATACTTGTACAGTCAATTACTCATATTTACACACTTGCATACACCACATACATACTCATCAATGGAGTGCATGAATATGCTGTTCTTCAAAATAAAACCTTCAAAATGTAACTTTTTCTGATATACACAGAATATTTAAATCTTAGCATTATTAAGGCTGAAGTTTTGTTTATAAAACCTATTCTTGCACGCTTGAAAAAAATGTAATCACCATTGTCGGCTTACTTTAAACCCATTATTTTTCTCTCTGCCAGGCATCTGCAAATCTGATCAGTATGAGGTAGTGTTTTTAATCAAGTGTACAGTCTATAAGTGTCAGAAGAATACACTCTAGAATATGTATCTGATTTAGCTGAACTAATATGATTGTACAATCCAACTCTTGCACTTTTGTAAAGTATCTTTACTCTTATTTGAGAGATGAATTCCTTTTTCCTTTTTCTACTGCTGCTCTTTGTTTTGGTGTGTGATGCATGGAACATGATAGTTTATGTCTACGTACCTTCTAAAGTCATAGAACTTATTTTATTTTGTGAGTTGGTTCTGTGGGAATCTTCTGCTAGAGATATTTGTGTCTAACTGAGGCAGGCTTGTTCTTCTTTGCTCTTACTTTTTTCGGGGGGAATCAATGGGCTCCTTTTTAAGGTTTTCAAACTCCAATTGGACAAGATGGTTCTTCCCAACTGGTGTGTTGTCTTTGTTTTTTGGTAATTTTATGTTTTTTTTTTCTAAATGCTTTTGAAGGATTCTGAATTCTCCATTTTTTTTAATAATTTTTTGTTGAAGTTTTAATGATTTGATATAGATTAATAATAATTTCTGGGATGTAAATGGGAGTTTTCCTCAGAAAAATAACTGTTATTCTGGACTATCATTCCAAGGATTTGATGGTTTTCTGGATTTTAATTTCCGGTGAATAGATTATTGTAGTAACAAGATCTGATTTGATGATATGGATCTCCCTTTGTCTCTGTTGCCACTGGTTGCAGTTTCTGTAAATATAATAGCACACATGATCACTGCATGTACGAGTATGTTTTGCTGCTTGGATGACACCGATTGAATTCCCTATGAATTGGCCAGCTATCTCAGAAGATTAAGTTGTTAGGAACTAGGTAGAATGCTTTGGAATGCTTTTGATCACTTCAAACCAGTATGGAGAAATTTTGGAAAGATGTCATGTCATAGCATTGACTTGGAAAGTTACACCTCGATTTCTCCCCATGGATTTGTGTGGTATTTCCATGCAAACCTTTTGTCTTATTCCATTTAGTTGGAAGTTGCCTTCATAGTATTTTCTCTCTGATTCAAAGACCAAAACTAACCTTTCCTATGTAAAAGGATTTGATTTGATTTGTTATTTAACGGGTTTTGTGTTACTTTGAGGGTGGGATTAATGGCTCAAAACCCACATAAATATTTTACTCATTTGGATTTGCATTTTATGTGCCAAGCAAAAGTAGTTAGAGGGTGTATGCATTGCTTGCAGTAATCATGCTATTGAATTACTTTTAAGTTTTGCTTTCAAATTCTAATCTTACACTATGGTGATGTGAGGAGAGTGTGACAGAATCGTATTCCTCATTAACATTAACTAGATAGAAGCTTGTATTATCTATTCAAATCCTTTAGTGAATAATTAATTCATGTGATTAATCTTTTGCGTTTCCTTATTATATTTTTTCTTGTCATAAACATGACTTTGTTTACCTTTATTTAATTTCATGTGTTTTATTCCCTTTTTGATTATATTCTGTTTCAATTGTTAGTTCCAAGACCTCATCTTTCATTTGAAGCTCAGCTGGTTGCTGGCAAGTCTCATGAATTTGGACCAATAAGCTGCCCCAGCTTACCAAAACCACCTTCAGTCCCTTCTGGCGTTGCTATTGGTAAACAGAAGCATGAAGCAGAATTAAAATACCCTCAAAGGATACACCGGTTAAACATATTTCCTCCCAGTAAAAATGAGGTGATTTGCGTTCTATATGATACTGGTCTAGCGTCTCTACACTGATTTCCATTCTTTTAATCCATTTTTATGGAAACTTCTTTTCTTTATTTTTTCCATGTAAGGGGAGTTGCATTTATTTGTTTCCAGCTCTGCTCTTAATTAATTTGGGCTTTTATTTTCAAAAATGAATTTTGATTTGACAGTTTTCACACCAACCAATGTATATTATTTATTGTACAACTTTTATAAAACTGCCCTTTTGGATGTATCTAACTGAAGTGTTAAGAGTAGTAGGATGTAGCCTTTTCCTAGTATTGTACTTGTTCTCATATTTTCATACATACACACACACATCAGCTGAGGCATACTCTAATTTCTCGGCCATCCTCTAAATTCAAGTTGGTAGTAGAGTGGGTAAGGTCATGCTTTTGTTGCCACTTTGGTTATTGTTTGTCACTTCCCGTTGCTGTTTGTCACGATTTTCTTCCACTCTCTGAGTGTTAGGTGAACTTTGAGGTGTGTGACCCAACTCAAGTCATGTGGCATGATACTCATGCACACTAACATGTTGACATTCTTTGGTGATTTGATGTGTGTGTGCATCTTATGTGCCCTTTTTTGCTTGTTGAAAGTCTTCCCTACATACATTACAAATTAATCTACCATATTTGAATTATTAGTTTGAATTAAGTGATATTTTGGTTTTGTTATTTGATGACTAATTTGAGTACATATATTCCATCTGTGATGATTTTTTAATTCTTAAATTTGCTTACTATTCTATCGCTGTGATATGCTATTGTGTATCCTCTTTTAAATTCTATCACTGCTAATAATTCTTTCGTATAAGATTTTCACAGTTTAACAGCTCAAAAGTGTTCTTTCCTTGTTGTATGTTTGGTTTCCTTTCATAATATCTTGTCTGCTAGTGCTTTTGTACTTCTCTTTAAGTAAGTCCTTTTATTAATAGCTTTCAAAATGGTTTTATTTTTTTTTTGAGGATCAAAATGCCTTTTGCATGAAGGCCTGCTGCGTATTTCGTAGCATGTTAAGATGTTAATTTTTGTGGGCATAGATTTCAAAATGGTTTTTTTTTTGAGGATCAAAATGCATTTTGCATGAAGGTCTGTTGCTTATTTTCGTAGCATGTTAAGATGTTCATTTTCATGTGCTATGGCTGCATTTTTTGATTCAGTAATTTTAGTTTAATACTTGCAATCATACCTATGGGTTCTATAAAATAATCGTTTTGGATGCAGGATCTACAACCTATAGACAGATTTGTTATGGAAGAGTATCTCCTAGATGTGCTTCTGTTCTTCAATGGCTGGTTTGTATACACCATTCATTTTCTTTAATACTCCAAGTGTAGTAATGTCCCTCTGATGGAGTTTGAATCCCAAATAAAAAAATTCTAGAACACATTATGGCTTGCTATTTTTGGGTTATTAATTTGATTTTTTTGTTCTATTGAGTGTTGATGAATAGTTCTATGTCCTATTCTGTATAATCAATGGAAATGTGTTGTTTTATTTAGAATTTCCCTATTCCTTTATATTTTATATCTGCCTTTTTTTATCCCTTTTTCCTATAAAAATGTTTTGATATAATTATAACTATTATCATTTCTGGTTTTTGCAAAGCTAGTCGAAAGGAATGTGCCTCTTTCATGGTTGGTCTGCCAGTTTCCTTCAGATATGAGTATCTTATGGCCGAGACGATATTCTCTCAGGTAATTACATGTAAAATGTGATATCTCTTACCTCTTATACAAGAATAAAGTGTAAAATGTGATATCATTCCCTGTAATAATTGTAATAATTATATCATCAACATACACTATTTAGTAAAAACATTGTTCAAACCTTTGGGCTGAAACACAGTGACGTAGATCATTTCAGTTTCCACTGTCATACCAAACAAAGGCTTTAGATAGAGCAACACACGATTCACAAACAAAACAAGACTCTTCTTGAGCAACAAACCCGAGAGGTTGTAAACTTCCTCATCTAGATAATCATGAAGAAAAACATTTTTAACAACCAATTGATGAGGGGACCAATGATGACTAGCTGCCATGGAAAAGTAAAGGTGGGCAACATTCATTTTTGCCATCAAAGAGGAACTAACTCCCATGTGTTATGTTCAAAAGTGTGTATTTTAACAATCATGCCTTGTCACCATCTCAAATGATTAAGTACCTCATTCACATTTTTAGGAATTGTAATAGAAGACATAGAAGAGATAAAGAAAAATAGGAAGGAGACAACCAATGATAGCTTAGAAATTTATATATAAGATGTAGATTATATGTAGAACAAGTACCTTTTTGGATATTAATGGGCCAACATGAATCTTCATTACCAAGAGTTGTGGTATTGTGTGATGATTGAGAAGGACATCATGAAAAGGGCCCATGTTGGTAGGTAATGAGAGGTGGTGGTGGTGGTGGTGGTGGTGATGGATTCTAGATGGGATTTAGGTGGTCAAGAACAGGAGGAACAAAGACTCAATTAATGGCATAGGTAGGACTTGTCGGACTAAATGAACATCCTGTGTAGGAGGGGATAAAGGAGCCAATTTAGAAAAGGGACATTGGTGGACTTTTAGTATCTCTTGGTTTCATGAGAGTAGCAAGAATACATTTTTTGAAGTGAGAATATCCCAAGAAGACATGGTTGAGAGCTTATCCAAACTTGGAGACATATCATGAACAAAATGATGCAACAAAATACACAATGATAAATATGAAAACGAGGTCCATTCTGGAAATAAAATGGAATAAAGAATTTTGTTGTCATGAGAATATGACATTTTGTTGATAAGCAAACAACCATTGAGGATAATACCACTTGAATGATGGACATGTATATTGATACCAAATAACAAGGTATGATCAATTTCAAGAATTTATCTTTTGTCTTTGCTATACCATTTTGTTGAAGTGAGACAACAAGTAGACTGATGATGTAAATGCCTTGTTAGCGTAGCAGAGCATAAAAATCATAGGAAAAGTGATATGTGATATTGAAGGGACATGCAGTCGAATCGTTGTGGCTTGATGTCACTTTGGTGGTTGGAGGTGCCACGTGGGCAACACGTGATGTGTGACAAAGAAGTGGCGTGAAGCAATTTATGCTTTCTGGACCATGGGGTTGCTGTTGATCAGAGAGATGCTCCGAATTCGGTAGTTGGCAAAGCAAACTGTGATGATTGGCGGTGGATAGTGGTCAGGCAATGTTTTCTTTGCCGGAAAAGAAAAGGACAAGTAAAGCGGGTCTACCAACTTGAGAAAAATAGAAAGAGTAGATATATTTTAGAGAGCTTGTTCAATTCTCTCTAAGGTTCTCATAATTATATTCAAACTGTGGATTAATGAGAGAAAAGAGTAGAAAACAAGTAAAGACACCTCTAGGACATTACGAATAGATAGATACAACTCAAAACAACTTTTTAATAAAGTCCATTCTAATAAAGCTTGAGAACAATATTACTGTTGAATAGATGCCTGTTGAACAGAGACTCATGCGTGAGCAGGGGGCCTGCAAGCTGATAGTGTGCTGGAAAAGGCCATCAAACATTCGGTGGCTGGTGAAAAGTAAAGGTGCTGTAAGCACTGTGTCATGGGTTGGGTAGAAACAAAGTTGAACTTTTTAAAATGTTTTATGCCTGAATGATCTGGGAAGGGTTTCAAATACCAAAAATAAAGGTAAAGATACCAAAAATAAAGTGGAACTAAAAAAGGTGAAAGGAGCCAAGGGAGCTTTAAAGGGAGGCAAAGATGTATTTTTACCCGTTTCTATGTAGTGGCTGTGATGGTCATGATTTGCCATTATAGCAATTTGTCACAGGAAACGTGTAGTGTTGCTCAGGCACACTTCACACTTCTTTGGTTTAATACTATGCAATTTACTCTTTGCCATTATAGCAATTTGTCACAGGAAACGCGTAGTGCAATTATTTCCCACACTTGAATAAACGAGATGGAGAGAGAACAGTATATTCTACTCTATACTGTTGTGCTTTTTATTGATGTATATATATGTTACTAAAGAGAGGCAACCCTAACCCTAAAGTTGGGTACACACAAAAGAAAGCATAATAATAAAATATTACATTTCAACATCCATTATATTGAGGTAAATGATATGACTGTTAGAAAAATAGGTTGAGTTCAAGGAAGGAGAGGGTGAATTGAACATTCCAAGAATTTAGAAACTTTTTGCAAAATAAATGAAAGATTAACTTTGAATCAATAAATAATTTAAAGAAAACTAGTTTCAGCCGCAAGAAATACTATTTTCAATGTTCTATAATCTTTGATGAACATGCAATATGAATTTAATTCAGAGTTTAAGAGATAAGGAAAAGAGAATAACACTTAGAATTATACAGATTCATCCTTACAAGAGAGCTACGTCGAGTTGTTTAATCACTCTGATTAAGCCAATTCAGTAATTTCATGTTTTTACAAGCACCCTCCGAGAAAAATAAGAAATACAACACAATAGAAGATTTTGAACCCATCAACTACTATTTTTATTTAGTGTTTGCTTTAATGAAACGTTCTTCAGCTTTTTCATTCTTTTTGTAAATAAAATGCAGTGAAATGTTTAATTTTATAATTTGATGTTGCTGACATTTGTGAATTTTGTACTTTTGATTAGTAGCTGCTTATGACTAAGAATATTGGCTGATTTGGGTAACGTGATATCTATCTCTGTTGCAGCTGCTGATGCTACCTCAACCACCTTTCAGACCAGTATATTACACACTTGTTATTATTGACCTTTGCAAGGTACTGTGCTCGTGGCATCGCTGACTCTATTTTTCTGTCACTGGGGAATTATTGTTGCTTCAATACACTTTTTATATAGATTCCAAATTTCAGTTCATGTTTAATGCATTTTAATATGTGGCCTACCAATAGGCTCTTCCTGGAGCTTTCCCTGCAGTTGTAGCTGGAGCAGTTCGAACTCTCTTTGAGAGGATTGCTGATTTGGATATGGAATGTCGAACACGTCTAATCCTTTGGTTCTCACATCATTTGTATGTTCATAATTTTATAAACTGCTTTACAGCATGCATCATTGAAGATAATATATACCGTGCATGTGCTGCTTCCTATATATCTTCTCCTCCCCAACTTCATCTTTTTTTTTTTCATTTATCTAATAAAATTTGTTCGATCAAAAAGGATGAAATTTATGCCTAAGCTTCTGTGGCATCTAGACTCTAAACTTGAAAGATATATTATTCATGACTGACATTAAATTTCTCTGCTGTGGTTAATTTCAATGGTGAGAAAATCATTGAAGTGAAACTGTTATTTTTTTGAGTCACATTTCTTGACACTTATATAGCAAACTTTATATTTCCCAAATTATAATTGATTTTAAGGACGTATTTTACCATCTTTTTGATCATGATTAAGTTATTAATGTATATTCTGCTGATATTGGTTTAGGACAACTGTTTACTTATTAAATGCAAAATTATAAGTTAACCATTAGCTATTTTGTGCACACCCAAGCCCCCTCCAATCTTTCTTAAATGTTAGCCATTGACACTACCGTTCAACTAAATGGTCCGAAGAAAAGGATAAAATTTACTTGACAATTACCATTACTGGATTGCTTATAGGGTGACCAAACATAATTAATAACATATTGTTTTTCTCTTATGTAATTGTATTTTCATTTTTAGTGTGATAATATCTGATGTTGCCTCTGTACCTTGTCTGGTCTTATTACTTTAGTAAATATTTTTTATAACAAAAGTAAGGAAGTTTTGATTGAAGTTTATCTAGTTTAGCAAGAATGAGCTACTCGATTAGTTGAAGTCAATAGGTTGTTACTTGTTAACCACTCTTTAAAAACCATAAACTGGTTCAGTGGTTAATCCCCCCTGACCTGACAAAGTTAAAGTTCAACTAGATCCGCAGAAACGGTGGAAACTCAAGGCGCAATTCTGACATCTGTAGCCTCTGATCCAGGCTACAATTTTGCCCTGAATGTCCTTTTTATGGACTGCTGGAATTGACATGTTAATAGATTGATCTAATAGAAAGGCATAGTGACTTCAAATTAAGATTGCTGTGTCATTTATGAGTCTGCAATGTGGGAGTAGTGAATGATTCCAACTAATAAGGATTAAGGAAATTGAGGAAGTGAGCTGGGTGATATTGTTGAGGCAGTTGATGTTTATAATGAGGTTGGTTTAGCCTTAAATGGTGGTTTTAATTGGTTCCAAGATTGTGGCCTAATTTGTTTGGATTAATCCTGTACATTGCACCTAATAGCAGCAGAAGAGATCGTAGATGACAAAATTCCTCATTCTATTTTATTCCTTATGAACCATTCCATCCCTTACCTGTTAGAGTTTTTGGGTTCACATTTTAGGTCCTGGTTTTGATAAATTGTTTGCCAAGTCCAACAAATGTGTCTTTTTAGGATTTACTAATCAAAAAAGGATATAAATGTTTCTCCCCATCCCTGAATTGCTATTTTATTTTAGCGGATGTTGCTTTTACTGAGTCCTCCCTCTACATTAATTCAAATCCCTCTTCCTTTGAGACTCTATGTGACCAAGCCCGTATTCATGTTGTTTGTGGTTCTTCTATTGTGTCTAGTGTTCTTAAAGATCCTATACCTCCACCAACTCTTCAAGCATATCATCATCGATAGATTCTCCATTGTCCACCTACTGAGTCTCTTCTGGTGCCACTTTCTCCATTCCTTCCGGCTCCATCAATTGAGTCTGATCTTTCCATTGCTCTTTGTAAAGGTATATGCACGCTCCACCTGTAGTCTTTCTTCTCATTATACTACTTTGAACTATCATAGGTTATTTCCATCACTTTATATTTGTCTCTCGTCTATTTGCTCTGTGTCAATTCCTAAATCTACATGTGATTACTTAACCCATCTTGGCCGATGTCAGGCCATACAGGATGCTATAAGTGCTCTTCAAAATAGTAGAACTTGGGGATCTCGTTCTTTTACTTTTTGGAAAATCTGTTGTTGGTTGTAGGTGGATTTTTGTTATCAAAGCTCGTCCTTATGACACTATTGACGGTCTCAAAGCTCGTCTAGTGGCCAAAGGTTATACACAAATTTTTGTGTTGGACTATGGTGACACCTTTTCTCCAATTGCAAAAATGGTCTCTGTTTGATTATTCATAGCCATGGCTACTCTTTGACATTGGCTTCTTTATCAATAGTATGTCAAAAATGCAATTCTTAATGGTGATTTGTATGAAGAAATTTATATAGAGCAATCTCTAGCTTTTGTTGCTTATGGAGAGTCTTTTGGATAGGTATGTTGTCTCCGTAATCTTTATATGGTCTCAAACAATCTCCTAGGTCTAGGTTTGACAAATTTAGCACTGTTTAACAATTTGGTATGATTTGTAGTGAGGAAAATCATTCAGTCTTTTACCATCACTCGAATGTTGGGTGTATCTATCTAGTAGTATATGTTGACAATATTGTATTTATAGGCAATGATAACCTTGACATCTCACAGGTAAAATAACATCTTTGTTGCCATTTTCAAACCTAAAGCCTTGGCAAACTCAAATATCTCCTAGGGATCGAGGTATAGCATAATCCAACAATGGAATTGTTATTTTTCAGAGCAAGTATGCATTAGATATTTTGGAGGAAACTGGGTTAATGAATTCAAAGTTTGTGGACACATCCATGGATCCTAATTCCAAACTTCTACCTATTCATGGGGGAGCCAATATCAGGTCCTGAGAAGTGTAGAAGATTAGTTGGAAAATTGAACTATCTTATAGTTACTCATAGTGACATCTCCTTACTGTTCGTGTAGTGAGTCAATTTCTCAATTCTTCATGTGCAGATCATTGGAATGCTGTCATTTGTATATCTAAGTGTAAGTACATTAATGGTTCTCCTATAAAAGGTTTGTTATATGGACACCATAATTACAATGAAGTTGTAGGCTATTCATATGACTCCTTCTGATAGAAGATCTACGTCCGGATAGTGTCTTTATTGGTGATAATTTAATCTCTTGATAGAGGAAGAAACAAAATCTTGTGGCAAAATCTAGTGCAAAAGTAGAAGATAGAGCTATGGCCTCCGCTACCTGTGAACTTATCTGGCTTAAACAGTTACTTTATTCAATCATCACTTTATTCGAAAAAAGATTGTATATGAAGATATCAAGATTAAGTTTGTTTGTTTTAATAACTTTTTCAATCATCACTTTCAGAGGAATGTCAATAGTTGAAAACATATATATTCTGGGTCTGTGTCCTATTGTGTTTGGTTCCTTTCACCTGGTTTTAGGCATGCTCTATTTAACTCATCATTCTCCCTATATGGTTGATGATCTAGCTTATAATACCTTCTTGCTATGTTTACAACACCTTGTCATGCTCTCTTGTTTTGTTTGAGAATTAGGCTGAACAGTTCCTTTTTACTGACTACAGTTAAAATAAAATATTTTTACATGTTCTTTTTACATTCGCTTTTTACATTTTGGCCTAAGTTGTATTCAAAGTGTTTTCCTATTCAAATTGATTGATATATTATGCAGATCAAACTTCCAGTTCATCTGGCCATGGGAAGAGTGGGCTTATGTCTTAGACCTTCCAAGGTGGGCTCCACAGCGTGTCTTTGTCCAGGAGGTTTTGGAGAGGGAAGTTCGCTTGTCATACTGGGACAAAGTTAAGCAGGTAGTTTATCCAAGCTAGAACCAATGTAAATTTTGCTTTTGTTTCACATTGTCCTATGATGAGACTACTGGACTGCATTGGCACTCTTGATCTCTTCATGGTTATGGATCATACGGGAAAATCATAAAAGGATTAGAGGTTTTTGTTTATCTGTTTTTGTTGACGTAGAGGAAAGGATGCTTTGTTAAATTTTCTTTTTAAATTGTAAAATAGCATGATTTTGCATTTTCCAGTTGCCTTGCGGGGCAACTCACCAGAATCCCATGTCAGTGGAATTGTGGTGGAATCTTGAGTTGGAGCATAAGATTCAGAGCATTGAGTGCTTGTGCAATTCCACCAGAAGTAGGTGTCATGTTGAATTTCTTGGCCAAGTAAAATCTTGTTTCTATTTAGTTTGAGACGAAACCCACCCTTATGCTGGTGTTGATAACTGCCTTCTCTCAACCCTCTCTTTCTCTTACCCTCATCCTATGGTCTGCAAAGCACGGTGGAGCTTACAACAGTGCTGAGACACAACACAAACATTGCGATACTTATAATTTCTAAAATGTAAAACACATCGACACGGATATCATTATGAATTATTTAAATTAGCAACCGATTTATATATTCAAAATCATCTATAAATAAGTTAGTAAAAAATGTAACAATCTGAACATATTGGTACTTGACAATTTATCTGGAAGAAACAACTTTAATTGACTAAAAGACATCTCATTAATAATTTTTGTATGAAGGTTTATTTAATGAATAACTTGTGTTATGCTTAGGATTTTTCTGTTCTAATTTAGTTTTTGATGTGATTTAGACGTTATTTTCATTATCTGCTATTTCTATGCATGAGTAAGATTTTGCACTTTTAGTAGGATCTCATAGTCCGTGTTATGAAACTATGGTTTATGATATTTTATTCCCTTCCTACTAATCGTGTGTAAAATTTTCATATTGACTAACTGGATGCTTTCTATTAGCAACAAAATTAATTGAAAGGATTTCTTTTATATAGTTGGCATATTATTGTTTTTATGGTATATTTTCATGATATTTTGTAGAGTATTGAAAACGCACCTCGTTTGGAAGAATTGCTTCCTCCAAAGAGTGGGCCGAACTTTAGTTTTGGTGCAGAAGATGGTAAAGAAAGCAATGAGCATGCACTGTCTGGAAAGCTCAACAACATGGTTAAAGGGAAGTCACCTGTTCGTGAAATAATTTCATGGATTGATGAAAGTGTGTTTCCAAATAATGGTCTAGAAGTTACTCTCAAAGTAGTTGTTCAAACTCTTCTCAATATTGGATCCAAGAGTTTCACTCATTTGATAACTGTCTTGGAGAGATATGCGCAAGTCTTTGCAAAAGTATGTCCTGACGAGGATCGGCAAGTCATGCTGATAACTGAAGTGAGTTCTTTCTGGAAGAATAACACCCAAATGACAGCAATAGCTATTGACAGGATGATGGGTTATAGACTTGTATCAAATCTGGCTATTGTGAGATGGGTCTTCTCAGCAGAAAATATTGAACAATTTCATACATCGGATCGTCCATGGGAGGTACATAGTCATGGTTTTATGGTTAGGTTGTTTGTAACTCTTACCTCCTATGCTAGTCTACAGGGGTTGGAAACCATCTGCCTTTTGCTTTCAATTATATTTGATGTGATCAGCTTTAGAATTTTTAAATTTAAGTGTTCAAAATTTATGCCCTTTTTTTTCAGTTTGATTGTCATGGGTTGTGAATTGTAGCATGTATTTAATTTTCTGTTGATCATCATGATAGTGACTTTGTTCTTTCGTATAGTAATTTCACCCTGATTTCTGTCGAGCAGATTCTTAGAAATGCAGTAAGCAAGACACACAATCGTATTTCTGATCTACGGAAAGAAATATTAACTATTAAAAAGAACATTTCATCAGCTGAAGAAGCTGCCAAGGAGGCTAAAGCAGAGTTAGATGCTGCAGAGTCGAAACTTACTCTTGTGGATGGTGAACCAGTTCTTGGCGACAATCCTGTTAGATTGAATAGATTGAAATCACATGCTGAAAAAACAAAGGAGGACGTGGTGACTCTTGAAGAATCTTTAGAATCTAAAGAAGCTCTTCTTGCCCGAGCAATTGAGGAAAATGAGGTAATTAATGTAAAATTTGTACAAGTAAATTGTGTTATGAAAGTTTTCTGTATCAAACAATGTTTACAATGTCTACTAATGATAACATTTTTCTCTTAATTTTAATTTGTTGGAAAAAGGTGGATGCCAATAGTGTGTTTCTCAATTTAGAAATACTCATTCTCTGTTCTGTCAGTAACTCATTCATAATCTTCACAATAGATGGCCTGTGGAAGGGTGATATAGCTATTTACACTCCATATGTGAAAGGTGCCTATATTAGCAACGTTGCCACACAAAAGCTCAAAAAAGGAAATACTATTAAAAGAAACTTTAAGGAGCATATGGGATCCTCCAACACCAAAACTGAAAAATAACTAGAAGTTAAAGAGATAGAGGACTTACCCGACAGTTTTTATATTTTTGAATGTGTTTGTTAGAATAACCAAGAGAAAGGTATAAGCTGAATTCCTAATGTGTAAAATAACACATAGGGTAATGTATATTTAATGAGTTATGCAGAGAATATGGGTAAAATAACACTCAAGCTAGTACATATAAATTGTATGTACCAAGTTTGTTACAAATATAATCAACTTCAGGTCCTTGTAAAGACTTAGTAAAAATATCCGCTAATTGATCATTTGAATTAACAAACTCAGTCTTGATGTTTCAAGATATAATCTTTTCTCAAATAAAATGACAATGAATTTCAATGTGTTTGGTTCTTTCATAAAAGATGGGATTAGAGTTAATATGAAAAGCTGAATTGTCACTATTGGAGATCCTACATCGACTAGAGATGAAGTCAATTTAGTGTATATAAGTGGGTGCAAACCTCACCTTACAAGCCGGTTTTGTATTTAACTTCTGTACTAGATCTCGCTACAACACTTTGTTTCTTACGTCCAATCAAGACACAAGATTCGAAAGTGGATCTTATATGAAGGAGGAGATCTTGCTCAATTAGCGTTTGAATAACATACAACTTTGGTATGACTATTGTGACTGTGTAGCAAACCTTTTCCAGTAGATCCTTTAATGTACTTTAATATATGAATGACAACATTCCAATAACTTATACATGAGAAATTAAGAAATTGGCTCACCACACTGACTCTGACTGCAAAGGAAATGTCAGGATAAGTAACAGTAAGATAGTTCAATTTTTCAACTAATCTTTTGTAGTTCTCTGGATTTGATAGAGGCTCCCCCTACTAGGTAGGAGTTTGGCATTGGAATCCATGGATGTGTCAACAGATTGAGTTCATCAATCCAATTTCCTCCAAATTGTCCAATGCTTACTTGCTTTGAGATGTAACAATGCCATCATTGGATTGTACTACCTCAATCCCCAAGAAATATCTAAGTTTGCCAAAATCTTTAGTATGAAAGTGTTGACAAAGGTATTGTTGCATCTATGAGATGCCATGGTGATCACTCCTTGTAAGAACAATGTCATCCATATATACTACCAGATAGATGCACCTAACACTTGAATGACAAAAACACTACTAAATTTTCTAAACCATTCTCTAGGAGATTGCTTTAGGCTATATAGAGATTTGCGGAGACGACATACCATTCCAGAAGACTCCCCCTGAGCAACAAAACCTGGAGGTTGCTCCATATAAATTTCTTCCTGCAAATCACCACTAAGAAAAACATTCTTGACTTTCAATTGACAAAGAGACCAACATTGAAGAGCAGTCATTGCTGTGAATAAGCGAATAGATGTCATTTTTGCAACTGGAGAAAATCTGTCACCAATATCTAACCCAAAAATTTGTGTATAACCGTTGGCCACTAGTCGAACTTTAAGACAATCAATAGTTCCATCAAAACTAACTTTGATAACAATAATCCACCTGCAACCAGTAACAAATTTTCCAAAAGGTAAAGGTACAAGGTCCCAAGTTCCAATATTCTGAAGAACACTTATTTCATCAAGCATGGCCTGACCAGGATGAGCTAACCTACAGATTTAGGAATTAACACAGAGAAAATAGACAAAAGACATGTATAGAGTGATGAAGACAATTGTGAAAACTCAAAGCAATATAATGAGGAGAATGATTACTATTAAGAAGTGGACTTTAAGCCTAACTCAACCCCACAAAATCGGCTTGTAAGGTGAGGTTTGCACCCACTTATATACACTAGATTGACTTCATCTCTAGTCGATGTGGGATTTCCAACACCCCCTCACGCCGAGGACTGGACATCTCGAGCGTGGGACTATAGATTTATGGGTGGTCCAATAGTGGCCCGATAGCGGGTGGCCCAACAACCTTGCTAGGATGGACTTATATGGCTCTGATACCATATTAAGAAGTGAACTTTAAGCCTAACTCAACCCCACAAAACCGGCTTGTAAGGTGAGGTTTGCATCCACTTATATACACTAGATTGACTTCATCTCTAGTCGTAGTATCAGGATCGTGGTACGGGTCAAACGATTGGCGAAGGACATGAATCCGAAGGCTTGTACTACCTTGGGACTAATTCATCTATGTCCTGTGTTGCATCCTTATCCCCAAAATTGCTACATGAACGTTTAGGGCACCCTCACTTTTCAAAATTGAAGAAAATGGTTCCTGAACTTCAGAGTCTTCAAGCTTTTGAGTGTGAATCATGTCAACTAGGGAAACATACTAGGTCTTCTTTCCCTAAAAATTCTGAATCTAGGTGTGAATCTACCTTTTCTCTTGTTCACTCTGATATTTGGGGTTCTAGTCGTGTTTCATCTTTTGGTTTTAGATATTTTTGTCACTTTCATTGATGAGTATTCTAGGTGTACTTGGATTTATTTAATGAAAGACCGTTCTGAATTATTGCCAATTTTTAGGACTTTCCTTAATGAAATCAAAAATCAATTTGGGAAAGTAATCAAAGTATTAAGAAGTAGACTTTAAGCCTAACTCAACCCCACAAAACCGGCTTGTAAGGTGAGGTTTGCACCCAGTTATATACACTAGATTGACTTCATCTCTAGTCGATGTGGGATTTCCAACAATTACGAATAGGAATGTCAGATTCAGCTGACAGAGCAAGAGGGGATGGAGGAGTTGACACCGGAAGAGAGTCATCATAATGACAGTTGGGAATCTGTTGATGACGGTATACCTGAACAGGTGGTGGAGGTGGGGGATCTATAGAAACTCTAGACACAACAGGAGAGTCATAGACAACTGGAATAGTGGCTTGGTTAGATGAAGTGACAAAGGGTAAAAGATTGGTCTTACAGAAGAGAGAAGACTTAGTGAAAGTGACATCTGCTAAAATGAAATAACGATTAATAGATAAAGAGAAACATTTATACATTTTTTGTGATCTAGTAAAACCTAGAAACACACATTTGTGAAACTTAGCAGATAGTTTATCAAGAGTTGGTCCTAAAATGTGAATAAAGTATGTTGACCCAAAAACTCTAAGGGGTAAGGGATGAAAAGGTTCATGAGAAAATAAAATAGAATGTGGAATCGTGTTATCTAAAACTGAAGATGACATACAATTAATGAGGTATCATGCACTTTGAACATCACCCCAAAAACATTGAGGAACTTGGCCATGAATTAAAAGTGTTCGAGTTGTTTCTATGATGTGTCTATTCTTGCCCTCAACCACCCCATTTTGTTGAGGTATATAAGTACAAGATGTTTGATGAAGAATGCTATGAGAAGTTGTAAAGTTTTGAAAAGGATGAGAAAGATACTTACGAGCATTATCACTACGTAAAGTACGAATAAAAATACTAAATTGAGTCTTTATTTCATTGTAAAATTTTTGAAAATAAAGAACAATTCCGAATGATTTTTCAATAAAAACAACCAAGACCAAGTACACCTTAAATAATTATTAATGAAAGTGACAAAATACAGAAAATCTAAATGTCAGAAAAAGAACTAAGGCAAATGGAGACAAGGCATGCTGTGAGACACTTTTAGAAAAAAGAACTATGACTGTGTTTCCTTAGTTGACACGACTCACAAGACAAACTTAATAACATAGACAGACTCAAAACAATTTGTTGCATCTTGGCAAGGCTAGGATGATTCGGTTGAGCATGAACGAGAGATGGAGAATCCATTACCAAACCAACATGTGCAAATGTTCGTAGAAGGTAGAGACGATGAGACTCACATCCGGTGCCAATCGTCTGTCCTGAACTCCAGTCATGTAAACAAACAGAATCTTTGATAAAAGAAATATACAATCAAGGGATCGGATGAAAAACTAAGGATTAATGAATTAAAAGGAGACTCAGGGACATAAAGGACATTTTCAATGAATGGAGAAGGAAGAAATTGAAAAGTACCACCACCATATGAGGGGGGTCCTAGAGCCATTAGCCATAGTGACAAATGGTAAGTAACTCGAAGTAGATAAAGAAGAGAAAACAAATTTATTACTAGTAGTGTGGTCAATGACTTTTGAGTCTAAAACCCATGAGTCAGGGGAGTTCGAATAAGTGAGGCCAACAAATGATGTACCTATTCGAATAAGTGAGGCCAACAAATGATGTACCTGTATGTGCAACAGTAATAGTGAAACTAGAGTCCTGATGTTCCTCATGCCATTTGAGAAAATAATATTATATCTAATAATATCAAATAATATTTAATAATATATTACAGTGTTCATGTTTAAAGCACCTGATATAAGAGTGACTCACTTCTATTTGTATTTTGTACTTGTATCCTGGCTTTCGTAATGCAAGTTGGGTTTACTTCAAAATGGAGTTATAAAAGAAAACTCCTGGGCCCTTTTTGGCTTGCTCAACAGCTACTTAATTTGAATTAAATGTCCTTTTGAATTTTTTTGTAATAATATTTTCATTGCATTCGTGTTTATACAGGCACTGTTTCTCTTGTTGTACAAAAGCTTCTCAAATGTGTTGACAGAGCGCCTTCCTGAAGGAACTAGAACACTGCATGAGTTGAAGTCTGCACAAGTAGATGTGATGGCAGTGGACACTGAAGAGCCACCACCAATGGAAGTAGATGACGAAAACCAGAGATCTCAAAACAGGTTCTTGTGCCTGTCCTTCTGAGCTAGATAAATAATTAAGTTAAATGTTTCTCTTTGTGGACATATGCATATCATTATTATTGCTTTGTAATGTCTTCTACAGTCAGTCAAATGGAGAGAAGAAAAGTGGTGCTTATACTGTAGGTGAAAAGGAGCAGTGGTGTATCACCACTTTGGGCTATGTGAAGGCTTTTTCTAGGCAGTATGCCGCTGAGGTATTGTTCGATTCCCTATTTGCATTTATCTTAGCTTTTAAGGGAATGCCTTGTAAACAACACTTGGCATATACAAAATCTTGCTCTTGTTCTTCACGGTTAGATTGCTCTAGATTTGTTTAGTTTTAAAAAATTGTATTAAATTGTTTCTTGCAGATATGGCCCCATGTTGAAAAGTTGGATGCAGAGGTATTGACAGAAGAAACACCTTCTCTTTTTCGGTCAGCTGTTTATGCCGGTCTTCGAAGACCAATTCACGAGGCTTGATCAATTGTTACTTCACCTCTGAGCTACGTTGTTTATTATAACGTAATTCCATTCTTTAGTCTGCTAAAAGCCTAAAACTGTATGCAATTGTAATGTAAAAATGACAAGGTTGGTTGACGAGTCTCTACAGCTTACAGATTCTAACGGGGACTTGATTACCGCTACTGTACATTAGATTTCGGTTAAAAATAGCTGCTAATTGGACCTTAAATTAAAAAAATGGAGTTTGCACTTTACCTGTGTTGTACCAGGTAGTAAAATGAAAATTGAGCCTTAATTGCGTTTTGATTATTGCCTTCAAATGTCCGTTTATATAGGTTTCCATAAAATGGCTTTGTTTATGATGCCTCGTTTTGTCGAGGAGTAGAATCTTTATAACTTCAGAAAAAATGCTTAAAGGGCGCAATAAGTAGATTCAAAATACTAACTTGATCTTAGCCAAAATGATGGTATTAGTAGATTCAAAACACTGCCTGAGAAAATTACTAGTATTTAGCCGTAGAAATTTAAGTATTAAAAACAACTATCAATAAGCATGGGTTACAGATTTGTTAATATAAATTATGTACTCCTTATCTAATGCCTTTGTTTATCACTGTATTCATGTAGCAAGACGAGTGTATTTCTCAACTACTGGGATGCAGGTAAAAAATAACTTTTTTAAATTGATTTAATAGATTTTTTAGTTTTAATTTTTTGTGTGTTTTTGTAATGTGAATTTATTATTATTATTTTAGTGGAGTTTTAATTTTGATAACAATTAAATAATATAATTTTTTTTGGTTAAATGTGACATAATAAAACATGTTATATATATAGTACATGTATCAAAGAAGGGGAGAAAAAAATATATATCTGTACTATTTAATAAAAGGGATTAAATTAATTAATTTTAACTAAAATTGAAACAATATTAAAAAGTAATAATAATGAAAATATATTATAAAAATTAAAAAATTGAGATTAAAAAGTCTATCCTTTTAAATTTAAATCAATATTTTTTACTAATAATAAGCATTTATTTCTTAAAATTAACTTAAAAAGGATATACAGGAATCTGCTAATAATACGGTTTTGATATGCCTAGCCTGTTTTAAATTTGGTAAAATTATTTTTCAATTATTAAAATTTGATTGAACGATTTAGTCACATTATCTCATTGTGTATTTTAAATGCTAATTTCATGGTTTGAAAGGATTTCGCCATATGCCTTCGCTACACTTCAGTGGATGCAAAATGCAACTCTAGGGATGAGAATTTTTTTTTATATAATTGGAATTCCATTCTTTTGCGGTTCAATTGATAAGGAAATCAATTTATGGAACACACACAAAATATATATATATATATATATATATATATATATATATATATATATATAACTTAGTTTTTACTTGACTAGTTTTATCTTATGAAGTTAAGTTTGGTATAAATCTATAACGATAAAACCTTAATTTTCATAATGTTTATTAAAAATAACACTGAGTAGTGATATGATGAAAATAATGTATATAATTTAAGGATAACATTCGTTTGACAAGTTCATCTTCGCGAAGTTAATTTGGTTTAAATCTTAGCTGAGTAACGGTTATCCTTCATAGGTTTTATCAAGAATTTTACAGTTTCTATACTATTAGTT
The DNA here is from genome assembly GCA_030347555.1 of Lablab purpureus. Taxonomy (NCBI): domain Eukaryota; kingdom Viridiplantae; phylum Streptophyta; class Magnoliopsida; order Fabales; family Fabaceae; genus Lablab; species Lablab purpureus. The sequence continues at coordinate 16,732,127 of CM059254.1, forward strand.
GCAATGGGATGGGACGAATCTAGATTTCCATTCTCTTCCTCCTCCTCATATTTAATGGGAATCAAAATTTTGTTTCATTTTCATATCATCGAGTAACGGATATATACTTATACAGATATGTATATCCACATTCTTATTATTTTATTATTTTAAATATTAATTTAATAACATTTTAAAAAATATATATAAATCACGAAAAAATAATTATTATATTATTAAAAATTTAATATCAAATATAAAAAAAAATTATAACTTCATAAATCTCAAATCAAAGTAATAAATAACAATTATATAGAATTTTTTTTATATTAATAAAGATTAAAATGTAAACAAAATTGTATGAGTAAAATTAAACTAATAATAATAAGAATTTATAAATATATTTTTTATCTTTTTAAAAAATATTCATGACAATAACTGATTATATCATAATAAATGTAAAAGGATTAAAAAGTAATCATAATTATATAAAAAAAAAATATTCAAAATTAGAAATTGAGAGTCATACTTTCATACCTAATAAAAATAAAATACAAATAAAAATATTAGAAAGAAATAAAAATAATCAAATATATATCATACTATTTGAAGAAAATCACACAAATGTGTATCAAGGTTGTGATGATGGAAGGGAACATATCTTGGAAATTTGAGTCCACTTAGTAGATATTGAATGAATCTTATTGGAAGAGAATGAAAATTTTTGTAGCAAAACAAAAATCAAACATAAGGTTAAAGAGAACAAAAAAATAAATTTTTCATGTTATCCAATAAAGTAAGCATTTAGGTGATTAAACAAGAGTTTAACATTCTCATGTTAAAATATAAATAATAAATAAAAATATTATAAAGGAGTAAAAATAATTAAATTTGTAATATAAAAAATATTTGACTCAATGGAATTGAGGTTTGTATTTTCTGAAATGTAATATTTGAACCAAACTACACAAAAGAGAAAAATGTATAATCAAGGTTGTGATAAGAGAGAAAATATCTTAAGGATCTGAGTGAACTTTGTGGATTTTGAAAAAGTTAAATAATTGAAAGAAAATAAAAGAATTGTGTTGTGAGAGAGAAAAAGAAGGGTTACAAATCTAAGGGCTAAAGAGAACAATAGATATAAATTTTTAAGTTATCTAATAAATTATGGGTGTTTTAGTAATTTCAAATGGAAACAGGTATAAGGACGATAACGAGTATGAGGATAGAGACGGGTATGAGGGTGGGTATGGGGATAGGGACGAGGATGTTCCTTCCCCATCCCAATTTAAAAAATCGGGTATTATCCATACCTATATTTATATATGGTTAATGTGAGAATTTCTCGTCAAAATCAGAACGGGTTCGATTAACATCCACGAGAACAAGTTCATTTTTCATATCTAAGTGTAACTCTTAGATGATTTAGTTTTAAAATCGGAATGCCTCAATTTTTTAGATTTACAGTATACCTTAGGTTTCTTTAAATACAGAAACTTTACTTGTACGAACTAGATTTTAGAACTTGACGAAATTTAAAGTATGGATTCAACATTCTAAATACATGTCTAAAAGACATTTGTATCTACCAACCATGTTACACATACTCATCGTTGTATCATATTGATTCAGATTCACATGAATTGAAATATTCTAATTCTATAGCACTGGTCAACACCAAAAAGTAGACGATGCAGTAGTAGGTATTACATTTTCTCTTATACTTATTATATCTATGACTTTTTTATTCATTGCTACATTTTTTTGTACGTTTTCAGAAGATCATAAGGGAGATTATTGAGACTCTAGATAGTATAATCTTAATATAGACCTTTTTAAAAAAATAACAAACTCTTTTAAACAACAACACAAATTATGGAAATGTTCTTTGTTTAAATTAGTTATCACTTGCAATCATTGTTGTGTATTGCACAAGTCTTTTGGAAGAATGATAATTATTTTACTATATGATTGGTACGTTTGCCATTGAACAAGCAGTCCTAACAAGTTTTTGGCACTGTTGTTGGAGACTTGTGTACATGATTGAGTCCCATATGGCTCTCCTTTAGTTTTGATCCTCTTCAGCAATTTCTTCTTCAAATGATAATTCAAGATTCTAAGTGTTAGAGGTGGTAGAAGAAGAAGATTGAAGGATAGTTTGTCGAACTACCCTATCAAAGTTAAAGAAGATAGTTCCTGAACTTGGTACACCTCAATCTCTAGAATGTGCATGTCAACTATGAAAACATTAGGTTTTTTTTCCTAGACATTCTAAATCTAGATGTAACTTTGTCTTTTCTATTATCCATTATGATATTTGGGGGTGAATCTGTGTCTTATCTTTTGGTTTTAAATATTTTGTTACCTTCATTTACAAGTATTTTAGATGTACTTGGATTTATCTAATGAAGGATTGTTCTGAACTTTTGTCTATCTTTTTTCTTTTCTTATTGAAATAAAAAATCAGTTTGGTTGATTAATCAAAGTTTTACAGAATGATAATGTCAAAGAATATTTTTCCTTTGATTTCTCTTTTACCTTAAGCTCACACGACATTTTACATCTCTCTGCTTGCCTTCACATACCTCAGCAAAATGATATAGCAAAAAGAAAAATAGACATTTGATTGAAATTGCTCGTACCTTATTACTTGGTGCAAATATGCATGTTCATCATTGGGGTGATGCTATACTAACTTCCATTTTTCTTATTAACATAATGTCTTCTTCTTCACATGACAATAAAGTTCCTTACTCCATTCTATTTCCAAAGGAACACTTCTTTCATATTTCACTCCATGTTTTTGGTTGTGTATATTTTGATCATGATATATCTCTAAGCCTAGATAAACTCTTAGCTATATCATCAAATGTGTCTTCTTAGGATATTCTCAACTTAAAATAGGATATCGATGTTACTCTCCTAAAACTAAGAGGTACTATATGTATACCAATGTTAGCTTGAACAACCTGTTTTCTTCCCTTCTTCTGCATAGGATATTAGTTTTTTCAAACATGTCCTACTTGTGCCCTTAGTTTAGTCTTTTGTTTTCCTTCTCCTGACACCCAAAATTTTGAACCATCATCACTACCTTTTATCACCTATTAACGTAGGAACCAAACGATTAGTCTCATGCCCCAAGGTGAGTCATCTTCAGTGGTTCCTTCTCAATCATCACTTAATACTACGAGTTCTGATAATGATGACTCAAGTTGGCCCATTACCATTTGCAAAGATACTTGATTTACTCGTAATTCACACCCCATTTATAACTTTCTTAGCTACAATAGATTGTCTCCTTCCTATTTTTCCTTTGTTTCTTTTGTATCTTCTATTACTATTTTTAAAATTTTGATAGAAGCAGTTGAACATCCAGATGACAACAAGCAATGATTTCTGAAATGCAAACTCTTAAATATAACAGTACATGGGTTGGAACATTTGGGTTTATGCCATTAAAGTTGGATCTAATGGTGCAGTTGATCGCCTCCAAACTCGACCGGTGGCCAAAGGATATACTCAGATCTATGGGCTCGATTACAGTAGTATTTTTTCTAGTGGTCAAAATTACTATTATTAGAATTTTTCTTACCATGACATCCATTCTTCATTGGTCTCTTCATGAATTGCATATAAAAAATGTTTTCTGCATGACGATCTAGAAGAAGAGTTCTACATGGAACAATCTCTTAGATTTGTTTCTTAGGGAGAGTCTGATTTGGTTTGTAAATTGCACTGATCTCTTTATGGTCTTAAGCAATCTCCCTATGCTTGGTTTGAAAATTTTAGCCATATTGTTTAGACCTTTGGACCGAAACATAATGAAGTAAATAATTTTGTTTTCTATTGTCATGCCTCATTTGGAAAATTTGTGTACTTAATAGTGTATATTGATGATATAGTTAGTATAGTGAATGATGCTTCTATAATCTCTCAGTTAAAGAAATACCTGTGCAATCATTTTCAGACCAAGGACTTGGGAGTCTCAAATATTTTTTGGGCATTGAAGTAGCCTAATCAAAAGAATGTGTTGTAATTTTTCAAAGGAAATATGCTCTAGACATCCTAAAAAAGACAAATATGATTCATTCTAAATCAGTGGATAGTCTCATGAATCCAAATAAGAAATTAATGGTAGAGTAAGGAGAAATTTTCTCTTATCCAAAAAGATATAAAAGACTAGTTAAAAAACTTTTTTATCTTATCATTATTAGATCACCAAGATTTTCTTTTGTAGGTAAATTTTTTTTTTATCTTATCATTATTAAATCACCAAGATTTTCTTTTGTAGGTGGTGTTGTGAGTTAATTAATGCATAATTTTGATGTTTACCATTACTATCCATATTGCTTCCAATTTAGTGTTCTATAAAAAAAGTTACTGTCCAAGAAAATTTGGATTTATCACATCTAAGGTCAACTTGCAAATATATTAAGAAAATACTTTAAAAGACCTCATATTTTGTATATTTGAGCTTGAGGAGAATGTTAAAATAGGTCTTAAATAAGGTTTACTATATATTGTACCTAGAAGTCTATACATAAAATTTCTTGTTCTTTTTATCTTTACCATTTATTTTAAATTGAAAATATCATTATAAATATGAGAACCTAAAATATGGGAATTAAGCTCTTTAATACATTTTTTTATTTCAAGTTATATATATATAACATAAATAACTCTTATTTGATTAGTATCATTTTATGAAATTAAGTTTGACATAAATCTATATTTACACAATATCAATTTTTAGAGTATATGATATAATTATATATATATATATATATGTATGTATATATATATATAATTTAAGGATAACACTCGTTTTTTATTTTATAAAGTTTAGTTTAAATCTTAGCTGGGTTTTACAGGTTTTAACTAGAATTTTCTAATTTCTACAGCTTCACTTGTACAAATGTAATTCCAGATGGTTTAGTTTTAAAAGGGGAATGCATCAAATTTTTAGATTCACAGAGCAAACCTTAAGTTTCTCTAAATACAGAAGCTTTATTTACAGGAACCGGATTTTGGAAGTTGTCGGAATTGAAAGCATGGATCCAAAATTCTAAATGCATGTCCAAAATAGATTTGTATCTACCAATCGTGTTACACAAAAAATTCCCACTTATTCACATGAATGGACACCAAAAAGTAGATGATGCAGTAGTTGATTGGTATTATTATCGGATCATTTTTGTAGCTTTAAAAAGATTGCTGCTATACATCTTTGTTGCATGTATTTCTTCAGAAGCTACAATTGCTTTGGTATTCACATGGTTTGACAATGTAATTATTTTATTCCCTATCTAAGATGGTTACAAAAATTCTATCTTGTTCTGAAACTATCTTGGAGAATTCAAATTCAATAGAATGGGACCACACCAGAAAACCTCCGAGTTACGCCCATACTCTTATCTGTCTTTAACTTTTAATTGCCGTTTTTCACTTCTCTGTACCGTGCTCTGTCTGCACCTCCATTTGCCCATATGAGATTCGAGTACTATAAATCTGCTAAGATAGCATAGATAGATTTATGGTTCACTTTCTAGTTCGGATCTTCCTTATAGTTTTATTCTTAAAAATGTTTCAGATAATTAAAAAAAAAAGTTATATAAATTATTATTGGATTGATATCGGAACATGCACCCTAATCGAGATCAAAGAAAATGATGTTTAACTTTAAAACTTATTTTTATCCGTATAAATAATATCAATATTTCAACCTCAAATCCACTTAATTAACATTTTCATGATACTAAAATGAGAATTATGAATAAGTTCTTCATGGATCACATATCCAACCCTAGTCCTTCCTTTCACAGAAATTTTTATAACTTTTTAAATATTTAAATATATTTTAGTTTCCTCAACCCTAACAAAGAAAAATTAACTAATGCAGTTTGAAATATCAATGCTGTATTTAACATATGCAAATCCAAAAAATCCTAATTGATATCAATAGAAAAACAGTCTTAATGTTGTTCAATTTTTTTTAATTAACATATAAGTAACTCCAATTTACATTCACAAGAAAACAATTTTAATTTATATCAACAAAAACTTGTGTTTGATATTAATTAAAAAATACCATTAATATTGATCATGAAAATAATCTTGATGATGGTGGCGAAAACATAAAAACGACCAATTTAAGTATAAAAAAATCTTCATCAACCTTTTATTATAAAAAACAATGTTGAGTTTATGATAGTGAAGTCTTGATAAAACCAATCATAATCTTAATGAAATCAACTACACTTCAACCAAAATTGAATTGAAAAAAAAAATGTGAAAAAACATATTTAGAGTAATTCTCCACTTCAAGCGGTTCATACGTGAAGCTGATTGCAACACATTTTATTGTTGTTGGCCTTGAAACAATTTGTGTGCATATGTATCCAAACAATGAGAGACTGGTCTCTTTTAGTCGCATTCACATACATCGTTCAAGTAAATTTTGCCTCTCTAAAAAAACATTTTTTTATTCAGTTATAAACAAGGACTTTAGTTTGTTTGGATAATATTTACGGGAAAACCAAATCAGAAGTTAAAATAAAATAAACATTTTTTTATAAACTAAGTCAATGTTATACACTTCAACTTTTGTACTATTATTGAAAAAGTTAAACAAGAAAATTGTAGTAAAAATTGAAGTGAGCTGATTTTAGCTTATAAAAATTTGATATGGTGGGAGAATCCTAAATTTGTAGCTGTGTTATATTTTACATTAGACATGCATGTGCCTCTAATGGAAGTATTTGAAAAACAGAAGATGGGTGGTGGAATACCCTCATCATTTACCATGGTCTAGTACTCACATGGTAGGGTGCACTACAAGGCCAAAAGAAACTGGGTCCCCTTTATTATAAACATCTAAAGACTTCACCATGTGAACTGTTAAATGAATCTCATTCTGGCAGCAGTACATGGTAGTGCATTGTCCCCTGCACAGTTTCAATTTCCTCATTGCCCTTTGGAAAATGGAATCTCTTTTGCACTCACCACAACCGACAAATCAAGAGAAACAAAGGGTTTTAATAAATATGGATGCACAGAGATAATTGTATACTACACCTCCTTGCTTACCCCGTGATTCTCACCAAATGCACCTAAAATTAAACTCTCACAACAGCCACACTTCTACTGTTACTTCTCTACTTAAACATACACACTTACCAACACTCCACAACTTTCTGCACCCTTTTGTTTACTCAGAATTCTGACACTTTGTTACTCATGGCTACTATGACCAAGCTGTTTTCCCTTGCCATTTTGGTTATCTTGCTTTCAAAGGGTGTGAGTTCAACTGCTGAGCCTACAATTTCAGCTTCTCCTGGCGTTTTGCCTTATGTGACTTCCCCTGATATTTCCTCATTTTTTCCCACCCCAAGTGGCTATCAACCAGTGAGTTATGATGCTTCTTCTGAGGCACCAGCTCCAGCACCTAGTTCAGGGGAATTTGAGGGCAAGAAGTCTTCTGGTTCACCTAGGTTGGATTGTGCAGGTGCCACTGTTGCTGTTCTGCTTTGTTGTTCATTCATAAGTAGTCTGGTTATCGTTTGAGCATGTGCCATATAACTTGCCTTGAAGGGTTAGACTAGACTTTTCTTCTTTTCTATTAGTCCAAGTTCATGTTCAGTGATTCCTTTGTTGCTTGCTTATTAATATACTTGATACATTTACATGTGCCCAATTCGATGATTCTCCTCTGTCCTCCTAATTCACATAAACTTTGTTCCACATTTCATAGGATTGGAACTTCTTGTAGGAAATTTTAATGAGCATTTTTATAGTTGTTTTTTTCTTCCTGTCTTTCTAATTTTACTGTTTTTTCAAGTGTGTTGTTGAATGCAGAGTATTTATAGACCATCTTAAGTGACCAATCTTTATAGTAAAATCAGATTCAGTACCTATTTTATAGAATATCCATTTGTCTAGCAACTGCTTTCTTCCATCTATAAAATGAAACTCAAGATTTTATTTAAAAGATTCAAGTTTAACTCTATTCCAACCTTAATTAATTTTAGTATGTTTGTTTTTGCCTCTTTCCCACTAAACACACATTCAAGGTAAGTCCATCACTCCCATCTGATTTGAATGAAAATCAAACATACTTTTTGTCATACTTCTCCTTTTGTTCTTCAAATTTCTTCCATATTTAGATAAAAATGGCGCATGCCATGTACCTATAATTTCTCAAATTAAAAGCATTTATTGTACTGGTTTTATATGCTGCTTACTCTTCGGATTATATGCTAGTGAAACGCAACACTGCATAATTCATAGAGTACTTCGTGAGATGAAGATTTTATTCAATTTCATTGCAATGGAAGGAGTGATAAGTTAATTACTTCGTTTTAGAAAAAACACGTTTTCCACAAATTTCTGCATATTTATTAATACACGTCCAACTATTCAACTTAATTACAAAAGGAGTGAACTGTTTTATTTTAAAAGCGTCGAATGGTAACAATTAGAATGAGACACCAGGATCCGAAATTGAAATAGAGTTGTTATTAGAGATATTATTTTGTTATAACAGGTGAATCCCAAGAACGAGAATTAATTAGATATTGAATAACATTTTCATATACTTTCTGGTTAATAAAATAAAATAAGGACCTCAAAATAAATTATGCAAAAGTGCAATAAAAAATGGAGAAATGAGTATTTAGGTTTATTTAATTTTTTAACATGTTTAAGGTTTTAAACACTAAAAAAATGACAGATGAATTCTTACAAAAACTAATGAATAATTTAGTTAATTTAAATCATTGGTTGAAAATTTGTCTTCATGAGTAATTCAAATCTTCGATTGTATTTTGGTATTTGAACCACTCTTTAATTGTATGTTTAATATTCATTGTCGATATTATTAGGGAACAAATTGAGTAATAAAAAACAAAAAATAACACTTTGGTTTATTCTTACTATCGCAACAAAGAATTTTCTTAATAAAAAGTTTATTATAAGTATTTATGTAGATGACATTATCTCTAGTGCTACTAACCAACATTTTCATGAGGAGTTTATTGAAATCATACAAAAAAAAGTTTGAGATGAGCATGATATGGGAGCTGAAGTTCTTCCTTGGCCTCCAAATAAATCAAATGAAGACATAAGTATTCACCAAACCAAGTAAATGAAGGAACTTTTGAAGAAATTCAAGTTGGATGAGGCCAAAGAAATGAGGACACCAATGTATCAACACGTCTCTAGTACTGAACAAGGAGTTAAAAAAAGTGGACAAGACCTATAAATAGATGAATAGTTCACTTATTTACCTCAATACATCTAGGCTAGATATTATGTTTGTTGTTTGCCTTAGTACATGTTTAACCCTAGAGAACTTCACTTAATTACTACACGGATATCAATTGACTTGCTTACTAAATTGATTATTTAGATGTCATAACTATTTTTCATATTTTTTATGTCAATGAATAGAAAATACCACTTTTGGGTCAAATGTGTTTGTAGTAGGTTAAAAAATTAAGTTTTACACCAAAAAACAATATCAACTAAATTATTTGGTAGACTTTTATCATGTCTTTATCAAATTGATTATTTAGAGGTCATACCTATTTTTCATAGTCCTAATATTAATGAATCAAACAATACCTTTTGAGTCTCATATATGTTTGTTACACATAAAAAATATTTATTATTAAACATAAAAAATAACACTTTTGCACAAACTAAAGTTATTTTTTAAGAAACATCTACATTACATCATCAAATGTATAAAGTACATAAACAAGAAAAAAAAATATACTAGACAGAATATTTCATCAATTCATAGCTTCACTTTTGTGATAACAAATGTGACATTTAGTGTCTAGAAGCTCCAACTTCACTAACGTAACAAACAACGTAATTATTTATTAAGAGAAAATTGGGAATGTCAACCACTCATCTTAGTAACATCATTGTCAGTTGATATTTGCATGGTATCATATGTTTTAGCATATTTAAGCTCGAGTTTATGATAAAAACAACTTTATGATTTCTCTACCTTTAGCACACTCTAAGACACTTCCAACTCCCCTCTTTAAATGATCAATGGTAATTTGGTAAGGATGCACCATTATAAGTTCTATATGTTAGTTCTATATGTTAGTTCTATATGTTAGTTCAATACACCCATTTGTGATGAAGCTAGAGTTATGGACTTGGATGTTTTTTATGAAGTCAACTTCAATCTTGATGGAGCATGAAGTACCTTGAAGAGTTTACATATATTGCACTTTTACGTTTTATGATCTGATGTAAGCCTTCTCTCTCAAACAATTTTAATATAAAAATTCAATTTAAAGTTTCTATTTATAATTTATTTAAATGAATTTTACGTTCTCAATTTTGTACAATATTTTTCAAAATTTCTATTGTTAATTAAGATTTTAGGTTTAGATAGATAATATCATTGTTTAAGTTAAAATTTGTCATTTGTGTAATCTCGATCTCATTAATTATTTTCAATTGTGATTAGAAGTGTAATTTATTATTGCATTATTATTTTTTTAAGTAGCTATGTATTCTAAAAGATACTTGTATTTTAGCTGAAAAAATTTAAATAATTTCTATCATTAATTACGGTTATAGGTACTGTAAGATATTTGTATTTTAGCTTAAATTTAAAAAAAAATATACAATATAATAATATATAGTATCTAATATATAATATAATATATATATAATATAATATAATATTCACATTATATGTTATATGTTATATGGTACAGTATAAATAGTATATAGTATAGATAATATATTAATGAATGTACTGAAGTTTTGTATTGAAAGAATTACAAATTGGGTTAGATATTACAATAACATGTGTGAAACTTTAAAAGTATTATTTGAGTCACATATACATCAAATCTTTTTTTTCCTTAAAAAATGTATGTTCCAACTAGCTTTTCTTACTTTCATTTACCAAGGTGGTTATTTCTATCACATTAAACTTCTCTTCTTGTTTTAAAAACTCTTGGTTTGTATTCCAGTTTTATTTGCTTACTTGTCTTATTTTAGACACAAACTTTCCACTTTTGTGTTTGTTTCAAACTAACAATGGGCAAGTCAACAAGCATCTTGCCAATAAAAGCCAAGAGCGGGTTCGAAACCATCCATATCAGAGATAAGGTATGGTGTTCTCTTATTACATTCAGTAATTTTCTTATTAGGAATATCAATTTTAATTTTTTTCACTAACCAGTTATTAATTATTAATTTTTTAATTTATTAAGCAAATAGATTAAATTTGTTAACCACATTTTATTTTCTATTTGTTATCTGTTACTAAAATATCATATGTTTCTATTACAATTGTTTTTCTTCATTAAAAATGCTTAGTCTTTCTCAAGAATGAAAGCTACGTTGATCGTCCTTTTATACTAACTTTTCACTATGAATTTTGTTTGAGATAAAAATTAGTTGATAGTTTGATAACAAACATGTTGTTATTTACAATATGCATTAAAACCAACCAATGTTGATCTTCTGATGGAACGATCTTAGAGAATTCTACCAACTCGAAGGTGACCATTGGGTTTCTTTTCATTATCTTGGTGATTCATGTTTTCAAATTAGTATTAGGAAAAGCATGTGCACTTCAAAATCGGTGGAGAAATTCTAGCAACACATTGCTAGCCAATTATCATTCATTAGATTTCGCTTGACGATTACAAATTTCCAGACCACGACAAGCCATATGGTCAGTGCTTTATTTTGCTTCAAGACGATGCTTTTTATTTTATTAATTTTTATTTTTCATTTAACTTATTTGATGCCTTAATTCAATGTCATTCTTTGTAGGATCTTTGTGCAAATTTTGCAAACTTCATCTACCAACAAAGATTAGCAAAGGATGGAAGGAGTTTTGTTCAACCAATAAAGTCAAACTAGGGTCCAAGTTATCCTTCTTGTGTGAGAAGAAAGATAGAAATTTCAATATAATAGTTTTTGTCAACTAACATATAAGTTCAATTGTCTTTTTGTAATTTTTCTTTATTCCTTAAATTTTGTTTTTAGTTTGGTTTGTATAATTTCTTTCTTTAGTTTGTAGTTGTAGTCGGAATTTGTGGTCATTGACTTCTTCTTTGTAATGAAGCAAGAAAATTTATGTGAGCAAATTGAAGGTTATATTGTTTTTGTGTTTGGAATGCGAATTTAATGTTTTAATTTGAGTGCAGTTTTATATGTCCACAAGTTGTGTGCAATTTGTTAGTTGTTAATCGTAGATATGTTGAGATCAAATTCATTTATTTCAATACTAAATGTATGTCAACTACATTCTTGATTTCTTTCATTTTTTTATGTTATATTGGCTTCATATATGGACCTAAGTTTAATTTCACTATATTTCTTTCGATTTCAACTTATCCTAAAATACCATTTTTATTATACGTTTATAGTTTTTAGCTTATATTAAAATATCATTTATTATATATTTTAAAATATTATTTATTTATTATACATTTTTAGTTTTAGCTTATATTAAAATATCATTTATTATATATTTTAAGGGTGTTGAAAACCGAACCGATCAAAAGAAAAAATCGCAAAGTGATCCAAACCAAACTGATCCCCAAACTTTTGGATTTGTTTGGATTTATTTTCTTAGAACCGGACGATTCGTTTGGTTTGCAGCTTGAATATTCAAAACATATCCAAACCAAACCAAAGCGTATATAATAACAATAATAATAATAATAACTTATTATTAGAAATATTTATTTAATATCTTTTTATATAAATTAGTTTCTAGGAAACTTTTAATTTTTATTTTAGAATATCTTTTCATAAAAATAAAAATATATTCAATTATTATTTAGATTTAGAAAGTTAAGATTGAGATATTATTAATATTTAATATTTTTGTATATTTTTGTTCTATATATAAAATACATTAATAAAATAAAATACAGTTCCCTAGTACAATATATCTCATATATCTCCAAAACATTTCCAAACATCCTAAAAATTTCAACAGTTATACATTTTAACATAAATTTCTTTATAGAGTTGTTTAGTCTGCTTCACAAATTTGATTTGTGAGTTTTATAATTTCTCTTCACTATCAACAATGTTATTAACTCTTATTAGGATGATGTCATCAACTCCACTATCTCGTTTGACTTCGTCACTCTTTCACTATTACTTCACTCTCTTAATGTCATTGATTTTAGTGCACTAGAAACTCTTAGACTAAGAGTGTGTTTACAGTTAAGACAAAAGGAGAATATTTTGGCACAAAGTGAACAAAAATTAGATAAAACTTGATTGCAACAGAATCATATACATAAAAAAGTGGATTGATTAGCAAAAGCAGAAATAGAAGTTAATTGTTAGGTGAAATGAGAGCAACTAAATTTCATAAGTTGTGATTTATTTATATATCTAGATGAATATTGTATGAGTGAAATACTAAAAAAAATTCTACAATAAAATATATTTGTATATTTTTTTTGTTCAATTATTATTGGATTTATATGTACTTCTGTAATTGTTATTATTCAATATATTTATTTATTATATTTTGAGTAATATATTTTATATTATATTTTAATTTAAAATAATAAAAAATGAGAAAATACTTAATAAAAAATTATAAATTAAAAATCACAAAAGACCAATCTAAACCAAAGTGTACAAACTCATTTGGTTTGAATTTTTTTTTCATTCAAACTGAACAAAACCACACTACATATATTTTTTTATATTTGGTTCAAATATAGTTTTAACCAAAAATAAAAATTCTTAATACATTTTTATACATTGCTAACTATTGATATTCTTATTGAAATCAAATTCATTAATTTCAATATTAAATGTATGCCTACTACATCTTTTATTTGTTTTATTTTGTATTGGATGAAGTTTATTTGTATCTTTACAAGTTTGCGTATAAACTATATATTTTTTTAAATCAGTTCAATGTTTTAAACACAAAAATTGAATTGAACTATTTTTTATTTTTCATATTATTTTAGAGAAAAAAAAACTTATTGTTCATTGTTTTACATTGCTAACAGTAGAATTTTTTGTTAAAATCAAATTCATTATTTTTAATGCTAAATGTATGTCATTTACATTTTGACCGGCGTTTAATATGTATTTTGTTAAAAATGTTTTATTAAGTAATTTATGAATTCTTAATTTTATTAAACCTGTATTAAAATTAAAGTTCTTTTTTTCAATAATTTATGAATTGTTAATTTTATTAAGTATTAATTCATACTTAATTAATTTCTTAATTTATGTAACAAATATTTATATTTATTTCATTAGTTAACTATATACCATTGATTAAAATAAATATTTATTATTAATTTTTAGTGATTATTAGTTAGTAGTTAATAGTTATTCTTTTTTTAATTTATCTAACAAACATTTATATTTATTTAATTATTTCACTATATACCTTTGATCAAAATAAATATTTATTATTAATTTTTAGTGATTATTAATTATTAGTTATGTTTTTTATTGGTTATGGTTACAAATTTATGTATATAATAGTTTTTATTTTAATTGTAATATTTATTGTATTTTATTTTTAATTTCTAATTTCTAATTCTAAGTTGAAGTTTAATTATAATTTGAAATTTTTATATTATTTTATATTTATTTTTAAATTTTAATTTAATTTTAAATTAAAATGAGCACATTTAAGCGTAAATTAACTTATTTTTTTATAATTTGTTTTTAAAGTTATTTATTATATTTCACTAATTTAAAATTTTCATTTCTGATATCTTAATTATCTTTATCGATACTGTAACCTGTCTCCGTATTAAATTATTTTCTTAAGTGTTCATTTTTTACTTAAAACGCTAAACAACTTTGCATGTATTAATCTGTCATTCTCTCTTTCTTTGATATGGATTAATAAGTTGGGTGTATGTAGCAATGTTTCTTGACCATTCATTGGTTACTTTAAACCCTACCTACAAAGCTGGAAGTGTATCCAAATATCTGATATTTGATTCTCTAAATCTGTGATGAGTCACTTCATCGTATTACAATTAATATTTGGTTTATCTGACTAATTTCTTCAAGGTCGGATAAGTACCATTCATGTTCCAAAGAGGGTACCATTTCTTTGGTTAGTGTTTGCATTTCTCAAGTTTTGCAAAAGTTATATTTCAACAATTTCCAAACATTTTCTATTTAAAATTATCTACTTCGACGTATGTGTATGTCATCTTCTTTTTCTGCATATCTTGGACATCTTTACATTTATATTCCTTTTCAAAGTGAGATATTTGTAGTTTTTTTATTTTCATCTCGCTTCGACAGCACTCTGTTCATTTTCTACGTTTTCATAATATGTTTCTATTGGGTATGCTAGAATGGCTATTGACTTACTAGAATGGTTTTTAAAACTCAGGGTATTATATAAAAAGTGTGTTATTCATTGAAGCAAAGTGGTTTATATAAGTATTACATAACAAAAAATAAAAATGAATTCTATTATTTCCTAAATAATAGAGTAACTAGTCTAATAACCCTTTAAAGCTAGGAACTTTATTAACTGACATACGTAAAAATAGCTTTCACTAACATTCCCTCCCTTAAGCTAATGCATGTGCTGCATTTAGCTTATTTCTGCGACGTTAATTACTCCAAGCATGCTTTGAATCTTTTCAAATTGATCAAGTTTCAGTGGTTTTGTCATAATGTCAGCTACCTATTCATTAGAACTGCAGTATATTAGGCGTACTATTTGGTCATTCACCAGGTCTCTTAAGAAGTGGAATCTTACTGTAATATGCTTGCTTTTTCCATGAAAAACTGGATTTTGGATAGTTGGATAATAGAGCTATTATCACATAATATTTCAATTTCTTTCTTTTCCTCCAAACCCAGATGTTCTAAGATTCTTCTGAGCCATATACACTGACATGCACAAAGCGCTGCGGCAATATATTCGGTCTCCGTCGTGGATAAACTTACAACAGGTTGTTTTTTCGAAGCCCATGAGACAGCTGCAAACCCCATTACAAATACTGAGCCAAATGTGCTTCTTTTGTCATCTAGATCTCCTGCATAATTGTTGTCACTATAAGCTATGAGATCAGTTTTACCTCCCCTTTTATAGAATAAACCATGCTCTATGGTTCCCTTGAGGTACCGTAAGAGTCTTTTTGTTGCAGCCCAATGTGACTTCTTTGGATTAGCCATGAACCTGCTAATCAGACTTACCCCAAACGTCAAGTCTGGCCGAGTTACTGTAAAGTACATGAGACTTCCAATTGCTTGTTTGAATTTAGTTGCATCTACTGCAGCACCATTGTCATCCTTGGATATCATGGTTCCTGGAACGATAGGATTGCGTACAAGATTACTATATGTCATGTTGAATCTGGCTAGAACTTCACGGGCATATCTTCTTTGACAAATAAAAATCCCATCATCACTTTGTATGACTTCTACTCCAAGAAAGTGTCTCATTTTACCCAAGTCAGTCATGTCAAACTCTAGTTTCATCGAGCTTTTGAATTCTTCACACATGTCCCTACTATTCCCAGTAAAGATTAGATCATCAACATAGAGGCTAACAATTAAAATATTACCGTTATCTTTTTTGGTGAACAACATGTGTTCAATGGCGCATCTTTCAAACTGTTCGTTTGCAAAATAGGCCTCAATTTTGCTATACCACGCCCTTGGTGTTTGTTTAAGCCCATATAATGCTTTCTTTAACTTGTGTACTTGATCTTCTTTTCCTTTCTTGATAAATCCTGCGGGCTGTTGGACAAATACTTCTTCTTGAAGTTCACCGTGTAGGAAAGCGCTTTTTACATCTAGTTGAAAAACTTCCCAAGCACTTTGCGCTGCCAAGGCTAACAATACCCTTACAATATCAAGTCTAGTCACTGGTGCAAATACCTCCGGTGTAGTCTATTCCATATTTTTGTGCATAGCCTTTGGGCACTAGTCTTGCCTTATACTTTTCTACATTGCTGCTTTCATTGAATTTCGTCTTAAAAATCCATTTGACTCCAATTGGTGTAATACCTTTTGGAGTATCAACAAGCTCCCAAGTGTTGTTCCTTTCGATCGCCTTCATCTCTGCATCCATTGCTTTCCTCCACTTCTTGCTTTTACATGCTTCTTCGAAGGATTGTGGGTCATTAGTGTCAGTTGTTATCATTGCCATTAAGCTTTCTTCTTCTACTTCTGCTACAAGATTGGTTTCGTAATCGGCCATCCATACGAGTTGTCTTTGTATTCTTGTTGTTCTTCTTTCACTTGTCTTGTCCTTGTTATCCTCCCTTCAACTTGATTATCTGCTATTTCATTTTGTACAGATTTTGCATCTTCTTGTTCTGCATTGCTTTCCTTGTCTTCCCAATCAAGAACTTTGGCTTTGTCTTTTTCTGCATGTCCGTGCCAATTCCATCTTTTTCCTTCTTCAAATACTACATCTCTGCTGACAATAACTTTCTTTCTAATGGGATCATATAGTCTGTAGGCTTTAGACTCATCACTGACTCCCAAGAGGACGCATCTTTGGCTTTTATTGTCTAACTTGCTTCGTTTATGGTCTGGAATATGTGTGCTACACAACCAAATATACAAAAATAGTCAACGCATGGCTTTATGCCACTCCAAACTTTTTCTGGAGTGCGTTGATCTACTGCAGAGGTTGGACTTCTATTTTGGACATGTACACACCACCGAATCGCCTCAGGTCAGAAAGATTTTGGAACCTGCTTCTCGTGTAAAACTGCTCGTACAACATTCATGATAGTCCGATTTTTGCGTTCTTCAACTCCGTTCTGTTGAGGAGTATAGGTAGTCGTCATTTGCCTGGAAATACCCTGTTCAGTACAAAATTTTGTAAACTCCTTAGAGGTGAACTCACCACCTCTATCCGTTCTTAGACACGTTATGTAGGTGTTAGCTTCCTTTTCACACAAGCTTTGAAGCTTTTAAAGACATTAAAGGCCTCAGATTTTTCATGCAAGAAGTAAATCCAAGCTTTGTGTGAGTAATCATCAATAAAGCATAGGATATACCTTTTGTTGCTATGTGAGGATGGTGTGATGGGACCGCATATGTCTGCATGGATCAACTGAAGCTTCCTTGAGGCCCTCCACGTGCTTTGCTTTGATATGGAGTCTCGTTGCTGCTTTTCAACAAGGCAAGTAGTGCAAATCATTTTGGTAGATTTCAGAGAGGGTAGCCCAAGAACCATTTGCTTGCTCGCAAGTGTGCTCAACCCTTTCAAGTGGAGATGTCCAAAACGACTATGCCACAATTGAGTTTCTTTTTCCGAATCATCTTCCGCTTGGAGGCACATGGGGTGTAGTGATGCTGTCAAGTAGAACATTCTATTCCCTTTCATGTTGGTGTGCATAATTAAGCCTTTATTTGGGTGAAATATCTTGCACATGCCATTTTGAATTAAAATGGCTAAACCTTTCTTTTGAAGTTGCCCTAGGCTTAGAAGGTTGGTCTTAAGCCCATGAACAAAGTAGACATATGATATTACATGTGTGATACCATCGATTTGTACCCGAATGCTTCCTTTTGCGACAACAACCATTGTGGTGTCATTTCCAAGTTTGACCATTCTGCTAAAGCCTTCTTCTATGTCTGCAAACCAATGTTTGTTTCCGGTCATATGATTACTACAACCAGAGTCCAAAAACCAAGCTTCTTTCTCTACAACTTGTGTTGACTCTTAATATGCCACCAGCAGAACCTCTTCTTCTTCCTCCTCAAGCGCAAAGTTAGCTTTTTTTTTTCTAATTCAGGACATTCATATTGAAAGTGGCCTAACTTGTGGCACTTAAAGCACTCAATGAGTGCTTTGTTTCCTAGGTAGCATCCTCTTCCTCTCCCACGACTGCGACTGCCTCTACCTCTGTCGAATTTGTCACCACTATTTCGGCTTGATCGGTCATCGTTGGTGACTTTCAGTACCTGTTCGTCTGTCTGAAATCCTTACATTCTTTGCTAATGGACAAGTAGGCTACCATGAAGTTCATCAATACTCAACGCGCTCAAGTCGTTGGATTCTTCTATTGAGCATACCACAATTAAATTTAGAGGTTAATGATCTCAAAATCTTGCTGACCACCGTGCTCTGTGCCATGATTTCATCGTTTGATTTCATCTTGTTGACCATGCTTAGAGTTCTCCCCAAGTAGCTATCAACCTTCTCGCCTTCTTTCATGGCCAACAACTCAAACTCGTGTCGCAATGCTTGAAGTTGGGCTCTCTTCACTTTAGTAGATCCCTGATATTTTTGTTGCATGGACTGCCATATGCCCTTTGAGGTCCTTTTATCCAGAATAGTTTCCAGAATCTCCCTGTTAATGGCTTGAAACAGGAAATTCTTCACCTTCAAGTCTTTTTAACTTGGTGTCTTCCACATTCTTCTAGTATGCTCCTTCAGTGGATGTGGTTTCTGGGATGCCTTCTTTTATGAGCTGCCACAACTCCTTGCTTCGTAGAAAGTTCTCCATTGTCATAGACCAGAAGTCATAATGGCCATCGAATCTAGGAATGGCCGGTTGAACAAACTTCTCCAACATAGCCATCCTTCACACTAACTCAGCACGCCCACTGTAATTTTTCTCTCTAACACTCGTTGACTGTATTTTCCTCTCACACTCGTTACTGTATCAGGCCCCTTACAAAGCTCTGATATCAGATGTTAAAACTCAGGGTATATATAAAAAGTACTCTGAAAAATGTGTCTTATTCATTAAAGCAAAATAGCTTATATAAGCCTTACATAACAAAAAATAAAACTGTCACGTTCTGCATGACAACAAACTAGAAATAATTGAACTCCACTATCTCTAAAATAATAAGAGTAGCTAGTCTAATAGCACCTTAAAACTAGAAACTTTATTAAGTGACACACGTAAAAGCAGTTTTCACTAACAATGGTAACTAAAATTCGTGACACAATCCGTAGTAGAAATTTATTCATCAATACTTGTGTTTACCCTGAGTCCCATGATTTGCATGTAAATTACTTTTGATTTTCCTAAAACTTCAAGTTAGATTTACACGCATTAATTGTTGGAGTCAATTTAAGTTATATACTTATCGTCACCACTCATAACCCCTTCTTCCTTCTAAACTCTTAAAACCCCTTGCTGGCATCTCATCTAACTACAAAAGTAGTTTAGGCAAAACCCGCGTTAAATTCGAAATCTGAACTTAAGGAAATCACCCTCGAACCTCAATCCATGTGACGTGAAACAGGTCCAAATCACGTTACATGGAAACAAACATTAGAACCACAGCACTGAACATGACTCGGTCAGTGTTCAGAACAGCATCATCAACAGCATGTCGCCAACGTGCTTACTCCACTTCGCGGACTAATACCGCGAACCTTACGAGCATGTTCGGCAAATACGTGGACAAAACCAGCGTCTCTAGCTGGAACACCGTCATCGCGGACCTCGCTCGCAGCGGCGATTCCGTGGAAGCTCTCAGCGCATTTTGCTCCATGCGCAAGCTCTCTCTGCATCCCAACCGCTCCACCTTCCCCTGCGCTCTCAAGGCCTGCGCCGCGCTCTCCGACCTCCGCGCCGGCGCGCAGACCCACCAGCAGGCGTTCGCCTTTGGCTTCGGCCGCGACCTCTTCGTGTCCGCTGCGCTCGTCAACATGTACTCCAAATGCGGCTGCCCTGACCATGCCCGCTACGTGTTCGACGAAATTCCCAGCCCAAACGCCGTCTCGTGGACGTCCATGATTGCAGGCTACATCCAAAACGACCGTGCCCAGGACGCCTTTTGCCTCTTTAAGGAGCTGATGGTTGAGGAGAGTGCGAGTGTAGAATCTGAGGATGATGCTTTCGTGGATTCCTTGCTTGTGGGGTGTGTTCTCTCGGCGTGTTCGCGGGTGGGGTGGAGGAGTGCGACTGAAGGGGTTCATGGGTTGGTGGTCAAGAGGGGCTTTGAGGAGTGTGTTGGTGTTGGGAATACTTTGATGGATGCTTATGCCCAGTGTGGGGAAATGGGGTTGGCGAGGAAAGTGTTTGATGGAATGCATGAGAGTGATGTCTACTCTTGGAACTCTATGATTTCCAAGTATGCGCAGAATGGTTTGTCAGCTGAGGCTTTCTGTGTTTTTGCTGACATGGTGAAGAGTGGCAAGGTTAGATATAACGAGGTGACATTGTCTGCGGTGTTGTTGGCCTGCGCGAATTCAGGAGCTTTACAGCTGGGAAAGTGCATACATGATCAGGTTTGTTATGTAATGCATTGGTTCATATGTCTTTAAACCTTACAATTAATATCCTGTGTGGGTAAGTAACTGACAATTTTTCACTAACCATGCATCAGAAATTTTTGTTAACAATTAGATAACATAGTTATAGTAAACTAGAATAATTTTCAAAAATTGAAAGATGGAATAAGCAATTAAATTTTTATAGGGACTAAAATTGTATATCCTTGAAACTATGAATACTAAGAGTGGATATATGCCTTTTTTGTATAAACCGAAATTATGAGTTTTTTTTCATTTAATAAGAACCAAAATGGAAATGTGGTGTAAACTTTCCAAGTTTAGCTTCCAAATTTTAGGTTAACTTTGTTCTAATATTGTATTTATGTATGGAATAATTAGCGAGTGCCTAGGTGTTAGTTGGTCTCACTAGCTTGTTTTCTTGTGCTATAGGTTATAAAGATGGATTTGGAGGATAGTGTGGTTGTAGGTACATCTATAGTGGATATGTACTGCAAATGTGGGAGAGTTGAGATGGCTAGGATGGCATTTGATCGCATGAAAGTGAAGAATGTTAAGTCATGGACTGCTATGGTTTCTGGTTATGGAATGCATGGCCGTGCAAAAGAGGCTATGGAAGTCTTCTACGAGATGATAAGGTCTGGAGACAAACCGAATTACATTACCTTTGTGTCAGTTTTAGCTGCATGCGGCCATGCTGGTTTGTTAAAAGATGGCTGGCATTGGTTTAATAGAATGAAAAGTGAATTTAATGTTGAACCTGGGATTGAGCATTATTCGTGCATGGTTGATCTCCTCGGACGTGCTGGTTATCTTAATGAAGCTTATGGTTTGATCCAGGAAATGAATGTGAAACCTGATTTTATAATCTGGGGTTCCCTTCTTGCGGCTTGTAGGATTCATAAGAATGTGGAACTTGGGGAGATCTCTGCTAGAAAACTATTTCAGTTAGATCCAAGTAGTTGTGGGTACTATGTTCTACTCTCCAATATTTATGCTGATGCTGGAAGGTGGGACGAAGTTGAGAGGATGAGGATCTTGATGAAGAGTCGTGGATTGCTTAAAACCCCTGGATTTAGTATAGTGGAGCTCAAAGGTAGGGTACATGTATTCTTAGTCGGAGACAAAGAGCATCCGCAACATGAGAAGATTTATGAGTATCTAGACAAATTAAATGTCAAGCTGCAAGAACTTGGGTATAAGCCAAATTTGACCTCAGTGCTTCATGATGTTGATGAGGAAGAGAAAGGAATGGTTCTAAGAGTTCATAGTGAGAAACTAGCTGTTTGCTTTGGAATCATGAATTCAGTTCCTGGGTCAGTAATCCATATCGTAAAAAATCTTAGAATTTGTGGTGACTGCCACATTGCAATTAAATTTATTTCCAAGGTAGTAAATCGAGAAATTGTTGTCAGAGATTCTAAGCGGTTTCATCATTTTAAGGATGGGATGTGTTCATGTGGGGACTATTGGTGACGGAAATTGAAATAAAGGTAACCAAAATCTATGGTGTAGATTGTGCATTATTTTTTCATCTTACTAGCCAGACATGCACCTTACTAAATAATGTCCATGAAAGTGCGTATCTATCTTGAACACACTGTTTAATTTGATTTTGGAGTGAACAGTGGATCAATTAGATCCAGTATTAGGATGATGGAAAAAAAGCCACTGGTCTTTTAGATGGCTAATTCCCAATTTGAATGTACAATGTTATAGTACCACCGTGAGATTACCATAGAACCAACTGCAAATAACACATGATAACGGTTTTTGACTAAATGTCCCAAGACATGTAAAGTTGCACCTACAGTAGCGTCGGTGCAAGTGCTCACTTGGTTACTAAAGGACAAAGTATATCATAACAACGTTCTGCAAGAATTATTTGTATGTGTTGACTGTGTAGAATACTAGATTTTGAAGAGTTGGCTTGTAGATTTTCCTCCTGCCCTTGATATCTGTGGTTGATCACATTCTGAATCAGCATTGGAGTGGGCTAAAGAAACCTGGAGGGCCTTGTTCTCACGCTTCAAAGTTTCCACCTTTAGTCGAAGCCTTCTGATGGTTTCTCTCTTTTCATCATTTCTTTGGACCAGCTCTACCAACAGGTGCAGATTGTCCTGTGTAAGTTTTGTTTGATGCTTTAGTGTCGACCACAAATTGTCACATTTGAAACCGACTTCAGCTCTCTGATTTAGTTCCGAATAGTCAATCTTCTTAAAAGCATCTTCAGTGGTTGAAAATGTTGCCAATCTGTCCTCCATTTGAATGCCTCTGCGATCTGGTTTTAATTTCATGCTGCATGTGCCCGCTGATA
Organism: Lablab purpureus; assembly: GCA_030347555.1. Classification (NCBI taxonomy): domain Eukaryota; kingdom Viridiplantae; phylum Streptophyta; class Magnoliopsida; order Fabales; family Fabaceae; genus Lablab; species Lablab purpureus. Next base: position 16,755,649 of record CM059254.1, read on the forward strand.
ACAATTCTTGGCATTCATCTCCTTGCTTGTTTGAAAGATCAAAACCATGGTTACTATGATCAAATTTGTTATTGGAATGCTCCAGTGAATATGTTGGTTGTCGGTTCCAGCCCTCCTCGAGATTTTTATCTTTCAATTTACCTGCTGCTCTTTTATTGCAGATAGAACAAATGATTTTTGATGTACCAGGAGATGATAAAGGTCCGGATTGGAAGGTACCGTGAGAGATTTTGAACTTCAGTTGGTTATATGCTATGGCCAATACACGGTAAGATTGACCAAAATCTTCAAGCATCTCTATGAGGTCTTCTCTCCCTTTGCAATGCATGAGTTCTTTTGGAGAATCGTTACCGTCTAAAATGGTCTTCATAGCATCCAATTTCTCATCCAAATCTAAAAATCAATTAAAATTCAGGTGTTTGTGAGTGTAAACTACAGCATCACTAGTGGAAGACCTTATGAATATTCCAATAATGTATGTTGGACTCTGACCAACCCCTACAGGCAACAAATAAGACAGCCATCTCAGATTTTAAACCCGGAAATTTGGATAAGAGGGATCTCCCTGTGAAGAAGGATAAGGGATTTTAAGGGCTAAAAGTGCCTAATTAGCAATTAGGAAACGTTATTAATATATTACAGAACTCGAATGTACAATTGCAGTATTTTTTTTATCCCTTTTACTCTCTACCACTGGTTATAATACTCTGCTTAAGTGCTTAGTATATCTCATACAACACATTTCTTATGTACAGGCTATATTACTGCTTGATAACTATTGTGCAATATATATTTCAGAGGTACTCTTATTGGACCTTTGATGACCTTTTCTGGATGAACCCAATTTTTAATCGAGCATATGGAATCGACTTTAAACATTTGGGCTGCTTTTTTCTAGCCTTAGTTCGTACCACACCCTCTCTCTTTCTGTAGTCAACTTCATTATTTACAACTTTATAATATACTTTCAATGCACAAAGTTGAGTCAAAGAAACCTAACAAGTTGTTAAAAGATGGGAATACTAGTTGCACATATATTTAGTGCGCAAAACAGAATTTTACACCTCAGCAAGCATGCATGTGTATGTGTATGAGTGAATCAGAGAGAGAGAGAGAACCTGATATGGTTGTTTGAAGCCATTGAGACTGGTAGATAGGAGCAGAACTCCATGATTCAGGATCTTTATTCTCCATGAACAAATGTGCCATCATCAACTCAGAGCAAGATAATTTAGCAGAGGACAAATGGTAACAACAGGGTTGAGTGTAAGGAAGCAAGTAAAGTAAAGAATTTGAAAAGGAAGATTTAGGTCATGGACTTTGCATATTGCAGCCGACCAACGTTAAGCAGATTCTTTGACAAATTTGAACGCTTTCTGTGGCAGAGTTCTATAGTTTCTAATTTCATATTTTAACTCAAAAATGTTGGTTGACTTTTTCTAAACCATTCCAATAATTTTCGTTTCTTTTTAAAATACACGTTTTTTTTAATGACTATAATATTGACATCTCAGCTGCCTTAGTTTGCTGCATAATAAAGAAATGTTGTAATCTCTGGTCATAATTAATCTACGTAATATTTAAAGAGCATTTCTTTCGGACATTTTTAAAGATAAATGATACTAATTTATTACAAGTTCTTTTAATAAAAAAGAATAACTGTGTCAATTAGTCTTATGCAATTCAAAATAATTATTTTAGAAACCACATGAAGAATGATTTTAAATTCATAGACAATTTAAGATAATGTTTAGTAAAAAAATCAGTAGTAGGAAACATAATTAATTCTTGAATATCATAAGTCATGAGATCACACATCCTCTAAATAATAATCTTTACGCGTGATTAAAAATATTTGATTGATCATAAATAATTTTGAAAATATTTGTATAAATACTTTTAATCAAAATTAACTTGGTATATTTAATAAAAACTTCAATTATTTATCATATTAAATCATTTAATAAAATTAGTGTAATATTTTTAGTATACTAATACTTTTTTAAACTCAGAACAAAACATCTTTTTTGAATTTACGAGAAATTAAATGATTTAATACAACTAATGTGAAATTTTCACCGTCTAATACTTTTCATTCATAAAAGTTATATATCTTTTTTTATTTTCATGGAGATTATTTTACAGGAAATATAGCAAAAACATTTTTTTTAAAAAAACATTGCTTCTTTATAATGTTATTTTCTTAAAAGAATATATCACATGAATAAACACTAGATTTCAAATAAAACTAAGCTATGTTTAGTTTAAATTTATTGAAAATTATAAAATTGCGTGGACCCCATTTGATATTCAATGAGTGTAACTTACAATTTTGCAATTTTTAATGATTTTAATAAATAAAAGAAAATTTATTACAAATAATAATATATAACCGAATGTAGTACTTAAGTCCTTAAATAGATGGATAAGATAGTATAGAATAAAAAATTGAAAAACTGAAAAAGTAATAAAAGAAAAAACAAAATTAATGAGAAAAAATTTGATATAATTGATTAAGACCTATTGTGCAACATCAAATATTCATAATTTTCTTATTTAATTTTATAAACTTTCTTTTATCACCAAAACATTTTTTTCTTAATAATATGTGCAAGATTGATAGTGTGCAACATAACATGCTAACTTAACTAAATACATACAATAAATTATTCTTTATTCACACTCATATTATATATATATATATATATATATATATATATATATATATAAAAAGTTCAATTTTAATAAATAGTTTATACGATTAAAGTATTTTAAAAATAAGCATAAAGGCCAAGTTCATTTTTAACATATTCAACAAAAAATTTATACGACTAAAATATTTTTTAAAATATATATATATATGGGTATAAAATGAATACACATAAAAAAAAATTGTCTACATTTGTACAAAACCTTCTTCTAGACCTTTAATATCATATATCATGGATCTTTAATATCATTTATTCATGTACTAACTATAATTATAACACAAATCTACATCAAGCAATAGAATAATAAGTTATAAAAAATTATGATCAAAATACATTAATATGTAAATTAGTTATAATTAAATAGCAAACAAATTTCTTCAAGAATACTTCTATTAAACATGTTCCACTAGAAATTAACAATTGACTCATTTTAAATACTTTTGGTCTATATGTGGAACTCAAGTTCATAAGTCAAGACAAATTCATTATACAAATAAATGTACAACCAAGCATATGTAACATGTTATGGTATAAATGAGTTTAATTATGATAAAAGGAAAGTCTTCACCTAAATTCATATCTAAAACATCCATGTTTTGATAATAATAATAATAATAATAATAAACAAGACAGTTTTTGTATGTTAAACAAAGCTAACTAGTGTGAACTAAGAGTTAAATGTTAAACAGGATGCCAAAAAGTTAACTCTTGGCTGGTCGAAATGAACATAGATGTGTTTAATGTTCCACATGCAAGTTGACATGACAAAATACACAAGCCTTATCAGACAATGTATAAAAGACCTAAAGTGTCTTATAAAAGCAACAAACATAGAAGAATCATCGTATGAATATAAGCGTTAAATATAGTTGAAGACTAGACGTATATAGCAGAAGCATTAGATGGAAGAGTTGCAAAACACAAGTATAACTAGACGATAGAACAAGAGAATGAATGACTCTTTCAAAAACTGCAAAAGCATATTCCACTAGTCAAAGTATACTAGACTAGAAGAATCTTACATAAAAATTTAGACGAAGATGAAGATTTAGACACAAGTTAAGTAGATCTTTGTGATGTAAACAATTGTCCAAAAACACTTTCCAATAATATACTAACCTAAAGTACCATTCACCAGTGTACATACGCTCCATATGGCATTATCAAGAGATGCAAAGACCTTATAGAGATAAAGAGTGTGTCTTCCATATCTCCTTGTACTTCAGAAGATATGACCTTCTAAAAAACTTTGACACAAGATCTCTTAAAGCATGTAACCTACAATGATCCTCTTTGAATGTGTATAAAATTATTATATCCCATATAAAAAAGGTCAAAGTTCCAAGATACAATAAGCAAACATCACATGTATGAAAATAGCTTAAAAATACTTTGAAGTGATTAGTTATAATTCATCTTCTAGACGACTTAGAGCTTTGAAGTTATTCTCTCTATTGTGAAGTATTTTTTCCAGTGAAAAACTTAGATTTCATATTCACTCGTTTGAGTATAAACCTTATAATCAAACAACATATTTATTGTTATATAACCTAAAAAAAATTGTACTTTGTTTATAAAAGTCTTGTGTATATGTATTTAAACTCTGAGAAAATTTAGTAAATATTCTAAAAAAGTTTATGTGTATAGTCTATTGATTGTTGGACTTGAAAACTTGGCTTTATATAAAATTTGATGTTTTCAACTACTTTAATGATGAAGATGATGATGTTTGGAGAATGAAGATCTTTTTATTTATGTTAGAGTGTCTTAGGTTTTGGGGTAAGTTGTATTTCATTTAATCTTGGACTTAATCTTGCTTTTTAAAATGTTTTGAAATGGTTTAAAGAATGTTAAGTTGTTTTTAACTCGTTAAAAATATGTTTTCAGTCAGTTAAATTGTTCTTAGTTTGATGAACAAGTCAAACTTAAACAATTTAACCAATTGACATGGATTTTAGTCAACTGATATCCTGGAGCTGTTGTTTTTAAATTTGGTTTCCAGCTAAGTTCAACTAATTATTTTCAAAATTTGAACTAGTTTAAATTCTAGAGTTATTGTTTTTGAAAAATCCATGCTCTTTGAAAAATCTAGTTGATTCGCAATTTAAGTAGGCTAAAATCACTTAAAGTTCATCTTTAGTGATTTACACTACTTTAAACGTGTTTTCAGCCAACTAATTTCAATTTTCATATTTTTGGTGTTCTCTAAAAAATCTAGTTCAATCGCGAAATGAATCAGCTGAAATAACTTAAAGATTATTCTTAAATGAAATAAACCAACTAGATCACGTCTTAACCAACTTTTTTTTCTCAACAACAATTTTAAAACAATACTAGTTCTGTTTAAATAGTTTGAATGTTCAAGAACTGGGTGACGTATTATTTACAAAGAAATCCATTGTTTAGAGAGAGTTTTCCAGTGTTTAGAATCAATTTCAAAATTCATCAAGAAGTCCAAGATCTAAGTGAATTGACAATTTCTCCTTAGAATTCATCACTTGAATTTGTGCTCTGTTTTACGCACTGTTACTGTGTAATTGCTTGTTGGGTTTTTTCTTTCTTGATCCGGGTGATTAAAAGGTTCTTGTAATAGGATTTTACAAGGGTAGACAAATCTTGTAGGATTCAAGATCAAGGTGTTTGTGGTGTTTTTTGTATTTTACATGTATGGTTATGTAAAAACATTGAACTAGTGGATTGATTGATCTGCAAGTTAGGAAACTGAACGTATCCTTCTTATAAAGTAAACCAATATAAAAATTATTGGTATTGATCTTCTTCTCCCTTACTCTTTAAATTTATGAAATTGTTCCTTAATTATTAATTGAACTAAAAAATAATATACCTTGATTTGATCATCTTAAATACTTGGTAAGGATATAATCTTTGGTTAAATTAATTCGATAAAAATTTGATTTAGTTTCTTAAATTCTCAAAAAGTGTAAAAAAAATTTAAAAATTCAATTCACCCTCTTAAACTTAGTCCTTATTTTTAACATTTATATCTTAAAATAAATAAATTAAATTATTGATTTTTCATTAATCTTAAATCTCCTCTTTTATATCACAAAAATGTCTTCTACTCTTTTTTTTCAAGCAGTAATGATATTGAAGAAAGAACATATGACCTTTTATAAACTATTTAAATATTATGTCAATTGTATCAATTCTAATGTGCTTGAATGTTTCAATTCAACATCTCTTAAAGTCTCAATTAGTCTTACTCATAAACACAGAAAATAAAACATTTGATATATATCATATGTTACTTTGAAGCTGAATTAATTTTATTATAATTATCACTTTTTAGCGTATGTGGTGTAAAATAAAAATGAGAGACCTAAAGTAATTATTGATGTCCCTTGTTGTATCCAACTTAAGGGATGGTGTATTCTTTTTTTTACAAGTAAAATGATATACACTGCTTAAAGAGACTTGGTTAGAAAATTCCTAAGCAATAAAGAGATTAATGAAGCAAACATTTGAAATTGCCTAGATAATACCTATCCTTTTATTTTATTAATAATTTTGGTGAAAATATTGTCAAGTATTACAAGGATCAAGATATTTATAGTTCATGAAATAATAAAATCACTCTTAGAATTTTTTATATTTAGTGAAAATTTTCTTATAAAAAATTATAAGAAAAGAATTTTTTACTATTTTTTCTATAATTTTTTTATAAATTTGTAAAAAAAAATTTGAAATATACGAAACATTTTAATAGTAATTAAATCATTATATTCTATTTTCTGTATCAAATTTTCTTTTTCTAATTGAATGAAAAATTGGAGAGTTTTTTATATCTCAAAATATTTTTCACTTCATGCAACCCCTCTTATATTTGATTTAAGACAAAACATTTTAGAAGACTCTTTTGTCGTTTGAACAAAGTTTGGTACAAAAAAAAAAAATCAAAAGCAACAACACCATTTAACCTTTCTATTCTTGTATTTTGCAAAGATAAAAAAAAATCAGCATACATATACTTTTGATCTAAGAAACTAGTTTATTTTTTGTTTTAGACTCTATTTAAATTTTATTTATTTTTAGTTTTTATATTTAACAAAAATAGTATATTTACAGCCCTTTAGCTAAAACATAATTTTACAATTATTAAGAATTAAAAGAAAATAAAATCTTAGCACAGATGAATTCCAATGTTACATATCTAGAGGAATTGAAAAAAAAAAATTCAGTTAATTTTTCTGTTACATGAAAGAAATGAAACTAAGGTCTAGGAAACATTAACACAAGTTTTGTAGGTAAGAAAGTTTAATGATTTGATCATATTAATGATTTTAAGAATATTTATTATAAGAATGGGAAGGTTGATGATTCCAAAAGCATGAGAAAAGAATATACCACCACCCTTCCCTCCTTACCACTTATGCAACAAATGCCACTCATTATTCTTTTAATTACGTGCTCACCACTTTTAACTCATTTTATCTAAAAGTTCCAATGAATTTTACTATATAATATAATTTTTAATGAATAAATTTACTTCTAAATATTTAAATTTATTTTTTAAATTAGGTAAAAATAACCCATTACAAAACTGACAATTTTTTCCTTTGGTTCATCAGGTAGATATCTGACAAAAATTATTTAATATTTTATTTATATTTACCAAAATTAATGTAATATATAATTATTAATATATATACATATAAATAGGAATCATTTAATTTTAATATTTTTAAAAATTTGACATACACAATCAAAGTAATATGTAATTATAATTCAGAATGAAAATTATATTCTATCTGAAGATATTGAATATGTCATAATTAATGCAATTTACGCTGATATTATCTGATACTTTCCACTCTAAATATAATTTAGTTTAGATTAGAATTAATTTAATCGTAGCTTCATATCCTTTAATTGAAGAGAAAAAAAAACGATTTGAAATGATAACATAAGTATAATAAATAAATGTCTTAAAGTTATTTATTGTATTGTAAATTTAGAAAATACAATAAATCATATTTTAAAAAATTTAGACAAATTCGATAGCATTAGCAATTCTTAAATAAGACTATTTCTAACATAAAATTAAATTTATTTTTGTGCGAACTTCCTTTTCTAACTTTAAATTAATATATCTCACCAAGATCAATTTCGTAACCAGGATATTCAATGTTTTATGAGTTTTTAAACTCAAAATCATGATTATCATTGTATACTATTTTTATTTTTTTTCTCTGAAGGTGGTTTACTATTTGGTCTTAACTTATTTTAAAGCTATATTTCACTCATTTATTTTTGTCTTTGAAGAACCACGTTAACGTTAAAAAGCTAGTAATTTAAAAAGTTTATTATGAAATTTTACCTATTTACTGAAAAAAACACTTTGTTTTATTACCTCTCATACAACCATTTTATAAATATATTTCAGTTAAATTTTAATAACTTCTCTTCTCACAATAATATTCTTTTAAGTTTTGAAAAATCGTTAAAAGACTACCAAAATCTATTCAAAACTTTACTTCTACAATAAAAATATTATGTCTAGTATAATAAATTGTTATATTGTAAAATTACTTCTACAATAAATTGTTATATATATATATATATATATATATATATATATATGATAATTCTATTAAATTTTACGATAATCATTGTAAAATTATAATACTAATAATTCATAATTAAAACATTAATGCAAAATTTATACTGTGAATCTAATTATTAAACTTTGAATTTATATAATTAATTTATTAAAAATTAACAATATTCACTACTACAGAATTAGCAATCAACGTCGTCATTCTACGTCGGTTTAAATACAAACGACGTAGAATGTTTGATTTAACCATTCTACGTCGGTTGTAATCTATAACCGACGTAGAATGTTTTTAATTCTACATTCTACGTCGGTTAGTTACAGAATCGACGTAGAATGTCAACACTACTACGTCGGTTGTTTCTTAACCGACGTAGAATGTAGAATTCAAAACATTCTACGTCGGTTATAAATTACAACTGACGTAGAAACCCCTTAAAACCCCTTTAAAAACCTATTTCCCCTTTTCTTTCTCACTTTTCGTACTGTGGTCGACCCTCGAAGCTCCGCTCTCCGTCCTCTTTGCGCGCTCCGTCTTCCTCGTTGCCGGGGCTACCGCCGGTCTCTCTCCTTCCTCGTCGCCGCCCCCTGCTACTGCCGCCCCTGCCGCCCTTCTTCCTTGGGTTTTGTCGCCGCCGCTGCGGCCTCCCTCCTTGCACGTCGCCGGTGCGCGTTCCTCCTTGCACGTCGCCGGTGCGCGTTCCTCCTTGCACGTCGCCGGTGCGCGTTCCTCCTTGCACGTCGCCGGTGCGCGTTCCTTCTTGCGCCTTGCCTCAGCCGCCATCGCCACGTTGCCGCCGCTGTCACCGCCAGGTTAGTGAGTTTTTTATTATTTTTATTGTTTTTTGTTTTGTAGATAGATAGTGTTTGTTTGTATGATTAGGTTATTGAAATGGTTGTAGATGATTGTTCTGATGATCTGGCTGTGCCCATGGGGCTTTATTTGATGTTGTTTATGTATTTGATTTTGTATAAAAATTTGGATTTAGTCAAATACTAGAGGAATTAGGACAAAAATCGTATGCAAAATGATGCAATTAGGATAAAAGAACCTGCAACTATGAAATTTCTAAGATGTAATGGCCTGATAATTCTCTGTTTGGTACGACACAACTCCACAAATTTTTTCAAAATTTTCTGACAAGTGCAAGTTAGTCACATAAATGCCCAAAATTTAGGAAAATAGGTAAAAAATAGTAAAATAATAAAAAAGTTATAGTAAATGGAGGATTTTTGAAAATTTGTTTGCCCAAATCCCCTTTGGGATTTGCCAACAGCTTCGTTGCGTCTTTTCCAAAAACTTTCATTTTTTACGCATCTCCATCCAAGGTCCGTAGCAAAAGTTACGATCGTTTGAAGTTTTTCTACACCTAAATTTTGTATTTTCAAAACTATGATTATTTTGGGGGATGTGAGGCCCCTTTATTCAAGTACACATCAAAAGAACATAACACAACAAAAATTAACAGAAAATTCAATGTCTAACTATTTTTTATGATTTTTTCAAGATCGATTAGATCCATCCAATAGTGTTGTTTTTACATCAATATTTCTTTTTTTAAATTGTTCTTCTAAGACAAAGCATATACAAATTAGACATCATTTCATTAGAGATCATATAGCTAAGGATTGCATTATAGAATACATAGATACAAAACATCAATTAGCTGATATCTTCACCAAACCTTTGCCTAGAGAGTCTATCTTTGAAATTTAGCTATTTGAAATGTATTATATATGAAATTGTGGCTGGTTTACTGGTTTATTTGATATGCAGGTACTAAAATTTAGGAAAAATGAAAAAATTAGAAACTAGATTGCACTTTTAGAAGACACTTTCAACGTCGGTTTGTACGCACAACCGACGTTGAAAGTTTGGTCCACTTACAACGTCGGTTATGTCTATAACCGATGTTGTAAGCTATGTGATTTTCAACGTCGGTTCAAATTGAACCGACGTTAAAAATATTACTTTTAATGTCTTCTTATTTAACGTCGGTTTTAGGGCCGTCGTAAAATTATCTCTAAAATCAACGTGGATTCTGATTTTTGTAGCAGTGATTGAAGTGTTATTACAGTCCACTTTATATTCCATTTGCTCAAGATTTCATTTACCTATATTCTCTCATTTCTAAACGGCAACTACTAACACCCATTTCTGACGAGTGTCAAGACAGTAATTCGGATAGGTTTGTGGGGGCATTTTCTGGGCGACAAAAATGTCACCAACAATATAAAGAAGTCGCAAATTGAAGCCAAAAGCTTGGAACCAAACGCAGCAAAGGCATTGGGAAAACATAGAGAGAGAGAGACGCTTTCCCTTCTCTCTCGCTTTCCTTTGACGCTTGTGACCCTTTTCCCTTCCAAAACGCCCTTTGTCTGCGTCTCCCCTTCTCTTCTCTTCTCTTCTCTTCTCTGACCTAATGGCTTTCTCCGACTCTTCTTCTGGCCGCAACTCTCTCATCCCCTCCTTCCTCTACTCCTCTTCCTCCAAGACGCTTCCTCTTCACCGCATGCTCCACTCTACTGCCTTCGCCGCCGCCGCCGCCGCACACTCCGCACCGCCGGTCAACCTCGACGCCGGATCGCGCGACCTCATGATCCCATCTCCCAGCGAGTCACGCAAGATAGAGTTGTACTCCCCTGCCTTCTACGCCGCCTGTACTGCCGGTGGAATCCTCAGCTGTGGCCTCACTCACATGACCGTCACTCCTCTTGACCTTGTCAAGTGTAATATGCAGGTCTCTCTCTCTTCCTGCCTCTCTATCTATTTGTTTATCTCGATCTGACTGGTTGTGCTTAGATTTGTCTATTTTCGCTCCATTGTGCTGTGCTTTTGCCACTTGTCTTCGTTATTGTTAGATCTGCGATTTCCTTTCAAGTATTTTCCGATGTTAGGTCGTGATTCTTGTGTCTTAGTTGATCAGATCTACTATGTTTGGCTGTTTTGTTTGGTTGAACGATCGTTGGCCCCGTCTTTCGTGTAATTTCTAGTTCGATTTCGTCTTCTTTCTAGTTTCTGATGTGCGCTATTCATGTATCTCTAGTTTAGTGAGTTTGCTATAATTGTTTTTCGATAAAGTCCTTTAGTTTTTTGTAGTTGTAGTAGCGTTGTACTCCGTTGAGGTGCTGACTGAGGGAGAATCATATGCTTCGTTAGATGCATCATTAGGTTAGAGAACATGGAAGTTTGGTCTGTGATGAAGTGCTGAATCTATTATTAGCGTCGTTATTTGTGTTGTGACGTTAAGGATCTAGGTCCTCTAGAGTAGGTAATCTCGGTTGTTGATAATAAAATTTAATTGTTGATATTACTCGCACCTGCACATGAATAACATATTATGGATATGTTGGAATATCAATAGTTAGTTTTCTAATCAACTACTGATGTTATGCCTTTCTTTACTTTAGAGGAGACCGAGCCTAATGTTAATACCTAGTTCATGCCAGTGGATTTGAAATTGGAATTGTATACTTGTTGTTTCTAGGGTTTGTGTTTTAATGTTCACTTGTTGATTTCAGATCGACCCTGCTAAGTACAAGAACATCACGTCTGGGTTCGGGGTTTTGCTTAAGGAGCAGGGCTTCAGGGGCTTTTTCCGTGGTTGGGTGCCTACCTTGCTTGGTTACAGTGCCCAGGGTGCTTGCAAATTCGGCTTCTATGAGTTCTTTAAGAAGTATTACTCTGATATTGCTGGCCCAGAGTATGCGAGCAAGTACAAGACCTTGATCTACCTTGCTGGTTCTGCGTCTGCGGAGGTTATTGCTGATGTTGCTCTTTGCCCCTTCGAGGCTGTGAAGGTCCGTGTCCAAACACAGCCTGGTTTTGCTAGGGGTTTGGCTGATGGGCTCCCAAAATTTGTGAAATCTGAAGGAACCTTGGGGTATGCTTACAAATGCTGTTAAATCTCACAATTTTTTGGTAGTGGATGTTTTTGAAATTATACTAAGTTGATCTAAGATAGGATTGGAGATTAGGATGTGATCTAATGAATGTCTTGTGATTTCAGGCTGTACAAGGGAATAGTGCCTCTGTGGGGACGACAGATTCCATGTAAGTTGGCCATTATTTAGATTGTAGTTTGCATTATAGTTTTTAGTGCCCTGTTACTGAATTGGCTGTTTGTACATTGTTTGGTATTTCTTGGGATGCTGGCGTAGTGCTTATGTTTGTTCTTCAAACATTTAGGCCCCGTTCTGGGTGGTTGTTAGCTGTTGGTTTTCAAATGCAATTGTTAAACAAAACATGTTTAGCTAATATTGAGCTGGAATGGTTTTTACTGATTTGAAACATTTCACTCATTTTCAAAACTAAGAAAAAATTATTTGTAAATTTGGTTTACGGTTTAGAAAAACATTCTTGTTTCTTTGTTAATGGCTCTTTCTATTGTCGTTAGCATCACTGTCACAACTAAAACAACCATTGCCACTATCACTACTACCACCACCAATACCAACACTGGTATTCCCTCACCACCACAACCACTGTAATTGGCACCATCAGTATTTCTAACACTGTCGCTATTGTCAGCACTGCCACATTGATAAGACCAACTGATATGGATATAGCTATAGATTAATTCATTGGTTGAAATTTAGAGAATTCCTTGTAGAATAGTTCCAAAAGCTTGCCTAGGATATTAGTTGTTTCTTTCTGTTTATCTTTTGTTTTTTAATGCTTTATCAATTTCATTGTGAAGTTGCTAGTAAGTTTTTATTTTTTTTGGCGGGAATTAGTTGTCATTTATTATAGATTTTGAATGCATAAGCCTGTGAAGTACTGATTATTTAGATTATATTATGATGTTGAGAGTGCATTATCGATTCTCAGCATTTCCATTTTGCCAACTCTACTATTTTGTTTGTTCCCATCCTGTGGTATTTTGAACCATATACCTCTACTATTTTTCGTTTGTGCTCGTGGTAAAATTTTCAATTTGTTTTTTTTAGTTGAGAAACTCGTCATTGTGAATATTGGTGTTGAAGATAAGAAGTCTTGTGCTGTACTATTTCAGCTTTGTTTCATATGCATCATCTTATGACTTGGTATATAAAAGGTCCTGGCACCTGAGAATAAAGACCTATATGACATAAAAATGTTCTTTCTTGCAGACACAATGATGAAATTTGCTTCCTTTGAGACCATAGTTGAACTGATCTATAAGCATGCCATTCCCACTCCAAAGAATGAGTGCAGCAAAAGCCTGCAACTTGGTGTCAGTTTTGCTGGTGGATATGTTGCTGGTGTGCTTTGTGCAATCGTGTCTCATCCTGCTGATAATCTTGTCTCTTTTCTGAACAATGCTAAAGGAGCAACAGTTGGTGATGTGAGTGTCAGACTTGATGCCTGTGTAGAGTAGTTGTTTGTAATTATATTTGTCAATGTGAAGTTTCTTCAATGTCGTATACTATGTAATAATGCAGGCGGTACAGAAGCTTGGTTTGTGGGGTCTCTTCACCCGTGGTCTTCCCCTCCGTATTGTGATGATTGGAACTCTTACTGGAGCCCAATGGGGAATATATGATGCTTTCAAAGTCTTTGTTGGGCTGTAAGTTTACACAATTGCTATTATATGATAGGCTTCCACACTTTATTATGTTTTATTATTTATATGTTGTCCTAATGAATATTTCTCCACCTTCCCAGGCCAACAACTGGTGGTCCAGCTCCTGCTGCAGCTCCAGCTCAGGCTCCTGGTTCTGAGCTAGCAAAGGCGTAGAATGTTCAGTGATGACACTCAAATAGTTTATTTACGAAGGTTAGAAGCCAGTGGATAGGGACCATAAATAAACAGAGGACTGCTGAAGTTGCTTGGGTGGAACTCAAGCTTGGTTGGATAATATTCTTTTCAAGTTCAGACATTGTTTCCATTTTTCTTGTATGAGTATGTCAAATTTTTGGGAGGATGGTTTTGCTCGCATCCTTCCTGTATTATGAGAACTTTGTAGCTAGGAATGATATAATTTTGCATGTTAAGTTCACTACATGCCATCGCCAAACGGGAATACACATTTGTTTTCTTGTCCGTGCAACAAGCACAGACGCATATGCAATGCCTAGATTGAGATCATTTTTATTTTATTGTTTCTTGCCTGGAAATTGTTAAATTACGTTTTATATCGATACCAAACTCTTGCAATGATCGTTTTCAAGCCAGATTCATCAGTTAACTGCCACCTATTTGTTCCTACTCTCGTTTATCCCTTGGTAGAATGGTTCTGTGGGGCAAATGCAATGTTGATGAGGATATACGTGTAACGTAGTTCTAAGGCTGTAAAAGCCTAATATTTGGGTTAAAAGAATGGAAAAGTAATTGGTCAAATTTGGTTGGGAAGATGGTTGAAGAAAAAAACTACGTTGGGCTGTTTTGTGGTCAAAAGAACAGTAAATACATATTTTCTAAAATTTGCGGATTTGCGTTATTAGTTTTCATATTTTTTACTGTTACTTTTGTTTCTGTCTCGGTATTTCTCTTAGCTTTTGTGTTTTTATTTAATTTCTCTTACAAACATTTATTTTATCTTATTTTTCATCTTATAACTTATTTTATCCAATTTCCCCCGTTAGATAAAACATAAAATGAAGGCCACAGACCTCCGGTCGTGTTCCAGTTCAGTCCCTTGTCGATTTGGGAAAAGGATCCTTTTCATTTCTCATTTCTTTCGTTTCATAAGTTTTTAAAATTTTTAAAAATAGAAAATTAACATAAATTTTTCGGAAAAATATATTTTATTTTAAAAATTTGGTAATGAAAGAAATGGAGAGGATCTTTTTCCATGTGTATCTTGTTATGGTTGCTATGGGTCTTCAATGATTTTGAACTGAATTGCTACCATTTTCGTTTGCGTGTACTTGCTTCTAAGCATGAATGCAAATATATGAAGATTGCGCACAGCTGAATGTTAAGATAGCTTGTGGGTCATGTTTAAATTTTAGCAGTAGCCTTGTTTACTTGTTTCACTATTTGCTCATTTTTTTTTATCTAATAAAAAATATATTTTATTCTTTTTTTAATGAACTTTAACTTTCTCAAGGAGTTAAAGAATAACAAAAAGCTAAATAAATTTTCTCACTTTCTCCATAAATTTTATTGAGAAATTGAGCTTAACATAATAGTTTTTAACGTTTTGTTATTCTTTTATTGCAACATTTTTATAATGCTTTTTAATTTTAAAGACTTGAAATGATGACATAAACTTTTTGTTATTTAAATGTTTTAACTGAATATTTATTAATTTTAGTTTTTCTATAACCATTTTCTAATTACAATGTGTTCTAATAGAAAAAGAGTGAGGGTTTCCAAATTAAAAGGTAAAAGGAGTAGCACTAATAATTAAGGTAGAGTTTTCAAGTTATAAAGTCAAATTGTTGATGAAGATCAATGAGAGATCTTCTTGTAAAAAATTATCAGACACTAAGTTAGTAAAAATTTAAAATATTATATATATATATATATATATATATATATAAATACTGAATAGAAAATTAAGTGAAACATTTTATGATGTATTGTTATATATTTAGAATTTCGAGTCTCCTTTATAATTAAGATAATTATAAATAAAAAAATATAATAAGATAATATCTCATGTAATCATTATAATGACGAAAATATACATATTAATATTATATATATATATATATATATATATATTTTGATATTAGTGAAATTTTATTTATATATTTATTATTCACAATATCTTTAAAATTCTTAAAGAGATATGTAACAATTTCATGAATTATATTAGAATCACAAGTAACATAAGGAAATGCTCTCATATATTTCAAACATGTGTGTGTGTGTGTGACGATTGAGTGTTGTCCCCACATGCTAGCACATATGATACACTTGATGATTCATCTTCTAACACTTCAGTAACAATTATTAAGGAGTATGCCATAAACTTTGCATATCCATATCTTTTCGAAGCTTTGATCGTTCTCCTTGTCCTCTTTTTGGCAATATTATAGCCATTAGGATGTTTGTCTTCATCAAAAGCTTATTGTCTATCATATACTAGATTGTATAACTCATCATTTTATAGGTAGTCAAACATTTCTTCTTTGTCAGAATTCACCTCAATGTTCACCTTTTGACCATCATGGTTACACCCAAACTCATTTTAAAACTCTGGCTTATGATTCATCTCAGTTTCATTTAAGGCAATGTCTTGACTAGTGATACACTTCTTGTAGACACCAAAGACGATATCCTTTCACACCTTCTAGATAGTCAAGAAACATGCATTTAACAACACACACATCCAACTTTCCTTCCCTTATATGAGCATAGACAACATAGCCAAAGATTCATAAAATTTCAAGGTTGGGGGAAATATCTCGGGTAGGTTTCCTCGGAAGTCTTCATATCAAACATTGTTGAGGGAGCATTTGTTGATATGATAGGCAACAATAGCATTAGCTTCAATCCTAAACATCTTTGGAACTTCAACATTCAACAATATACATCTCACCCGTTCTAGAACGATCTTATTGAATCTCTCAACTAGGTTAATCAAGGGTTCCCTTCATTCTTTATTGTCCTACATTAAACTGGATTCCACAAGCTTTAGGTTGCACACAATACTCATAAAATTTCAATTGTTCAATTTTTTCACTATTAAACAAGCCTTACTTCTTCAACTCAACTAGGCATTCCTTGCTTACATGACCTAATCTTCTATGTCATATTTCAGTCTTAGACAAGATAATCTTTTTAGAAGTAGACACTGAGCTAGATACTACAACACCTTTCGAGACATACAAGTCATTCTTCCTCATATGCTTCATCATTACCATGGGTCCCCTCATCACCTTCAACATTCCCTACTCACCTTTAAATACATATCCCTACTTTTCATGCTCACCAGGGATATATAGTTACGCTCAAACTAGTTACAAACCTAATAAGAATTCTCTTAGTTCCATCATATAGATGAAACTTAGTGTTTCCAACTTTATTTATCTTAGAAGACTTGTTATCATCAAGGAGAATTAAACCTCTTTCAAGTTTTGTTAACTACTGGAACCATATACGGCTAAGTGATGTGGAATGAATATCCAAAATCCATTATCCACGCACAATCATCAGTACTTTTTGGAACCATAAGAACCTTTGGTGATTTGTAACTAACTTCAACTAGAGTTGCTTCACCAGACATAGATGGTATATTAGAATTAGTTTGTCTACTAGATCCAAACGATTTGTCAAGGTTGTTATCCTTCTTCTATTTCTCTAGACAAAACATTCTAGTGTGACCATCCTTCTTGTAATGGTAACATCTTATAGAAAATGCAACTACACTATTTTTCATCCTGAACTTTGACTTCCTTCTACCTCTTTTGTTATCACTGCTAAATTCTCTTCCCCTTGTTACAAGGTTGCTTTCAACATTAGATGCCTTAATTTTAAACTTATCTTTCAACTCCTTCAAGATAAAGTCACTTGAACCTCCTTAAGAGCAGGGTCCCTCTTTCATACAACAAGGTTTCCTTGAAATGATCATGTGTCTTAGGAAGTGAACACAACAACAACGCCTGATCTTCATCATCAATCTGAACATCAATATTCTCTAAACCAAGAATCAACTTATTAATTAATTACCTTTTCACTACTCATTTTGTATGAGTACAACACTTACTTTAAATATAGACAATTAACCAAGGACTTCATCATGTACAAGCTCTCAAGATTAGTTCATAGTCCTACTGTGGTCTTCTCCTTTGATACTTGCCTCAATATCTTTTCAACACAACTAAGAAAAATCACGTTGTGAGCCTTTCGCAGTAGCGTTTACTTGTCCTTCTTTACCATGACTACATCGAGCCTAGATTCACCTTCCAGAGCTTCAATGAGGCCTTATACTTTGCAATAATCCAAAAACCATTCAAACAAGTGAATATCTCAACCTCAGACTTTGCAAAAGTCATGATGAATGAATATCAACACTCAACACACCAGTTTGTTGTGGAATAACTCAAATCAAACTTACTACAACAATGTCTACAACATAAATGACAATCAATAATAAAAAATCTATAAACGTAAATAGTAAAAGGTAAACCAAGGAAGAATAAGAAAAAATACACACAAAAGTAATTTGGTTCAATTAAAGTGTTAACGAACTTTAATCTACGTCCAAGAAAAGACTTACTGTGAATAGAGATTACAACTTAAAATTTCTCTCAGTCAACTCTCAATCAACTCTCATAATTGTTTTTGTTATTATAGTTAAACAACTAGTAGTTAACAATAACTATCATTATAGGATCATATTTATACAAAATAACTATTGTAACTACCTTCTGTAAAACATCTTGAACTAGTGGAGATGACATGTGAATAGTGATGTGAGTTACTAAGTCGAAATGTCACTTAGGATACTGATATAGAATATAATAATCTCAATGGAAACTAAAAGACTAGATGTTTTACTGAGACTATCCACATTGATAAAAAAGATACACATCTTCTATTAGATGTTTGATGAATTTAGATGGTCTAGGTACCTTGTCAAGATTTTACCGAATCAATCTTCAGAGTCCGATACTTCAATGGTGTAGATGACTCCACCTTCTCTACTATGTGAACAAGCAAGTGTACCACCAAACCTATATATTTTAGGCTAACATATTGGCCTTTCGAATAAAGGTTTTTGATGGTCATACAATTGTTGTGGTACACTTCTAAGATGCTCGAGTGCATCACCTATAGACTCTATGTATAACATCCCAAAATTTATAATACAATACTTGTATTAAATTATATTATTTTTAAATAATTTTAAATATTTTACAAATTGTTTGAATGTTATAAATTAATAATAATAAGTTAACATTTTATAATGCAATCAAAATAAAATTTACAAAAATATAATTTTTACATGTATTTTGTAATATCCAAAAATTTATAAATATTTTAATTAAATAATGTTATTTTTAGATAATTTTAATATTTAATTAATTTGCTGAATATTATAAATTATTTAATCAATAATAATAATAAAATATTTTTTACATATTTAAATATATAAATTGTGTCTATCATATTAGAAAAGTACTTCTAGCTGAGTGGTTTATGAGAAACAGTGCAATCACTAAGATAACAATCTCTTTATATTAATCTTAATAAACTTATATGTGTTTTATTAACTTTTTATTTATTTTGAATCATATATTATTTTATTTTATTATTTTTATATCTTTATTTTATTAATTAATTTATCTCCAATTCCACACTGGTTATTTATTAATTTATATTTATTTCTTTTCATTTCTACATTGGTTCTTTTATAAATTTTTATTTATTTTTCTTTATTCTTGCACTGGTCCTTTTATAAAAAAAATATATTCATTTATTTATTTCCAGTTTTGCACTGGTCTTTTTATTAATTTATAATTATTTATTTATCGGTCTTTTCATTAATTTATAATTATTTATTTATCTCCAGTCCTCTACTTATTTTTTATTTATTTAAATTTTTTATTTATTTACCATTATGCTGATCTTTTTATTTTTAAAGTTATCACTATTTTTTTGTATGATTTTTATTTAATTTATTGTTATGTTGATTTTTTTAAATTTTATAATTTTTGTTTAATTTACTGTTATGTTGATTTTTTATTTTTATAATTATCACTGTTTTTTTTAATTATTTATAATTTAGCGTTATGTTGATCTTTCTATTTTAATAATTATCACTATTTTTTAATTATTTATAATTTACCGTTAGGCTGATATTTTCATTTTTATAATTATCATTTTTTTGTAATCATTTATAATTTACCATTATGTTGATCTTTTTATTTTTGTAGTTATCTAATTAATTATTTAAATTTCTTAATTTAATTCTTATTTTATTTCTTTTTAATTTTATATTATTTTGAAATCATCTTTTTATAATTCAATATATATAATAATAATAATAATAATAATAATAATAATAATAATAATAATAAAATCATAAAACTTGAATTAAAGGAAATTACCTATATGCTTTATTATCATTTTAATTATTTTAAGTATTCTGTTGATAATTGTTGAATTGTGTGTATGGATTAATTGTTTAGATTGTGTATAAGAGTTATTTGTTGATAGTTATCAAGTTTTGTAATTTTTGAAAATGTCAAAAAGTTTTTCAGTTGCATTGAGAAAAATCCTAAATTATCTTATGATGAGATAGGACTATGTTGACACATGAATGTTTATGGTTAGAAAGTCATAGTTTGGTATACTGTGAAATGAAAGACACGGACCATGGTGGGGTGTAAGGAAGTATTACCAAGTAGGTAGATATCTGGATAGTTAGAGTAGCGTCCTATACTAGGATATTTCACATGCCAAACTTGGAAATATCCAATACCTACTCGGCATCGCCAAGGTTAGGTAGGGGCTATATATACCTTTTCTGGGCTGAAAAATAGCCAAAATTCTTGAGAAAAATATTTATGGTTGTACCAATGAGAATTAGTCAGCTACCTAATCACTTTCCAAACGAACTTGTGATGATCAAAGTGGATCATCAGAAGTGAAATATGGATCCATATGTCGGTAAATGTCTCATATGTTGAAAAAGTCAGTTTGAGTCTCATGTGGTTGGTAAAATGTGAGTCTTAGAATTATTGGTCAATTTTAGGCCCCCATTATTTGTTATTATTTGTTAAGTTTATTAAGATTAATATTTGAGGCTTACAAAGATCTCACTCCTTTCAATATTTTCTTTTGTATATGAATGTGGTACGAGTAGAAGATGAACCTGTTCTGTAGAAGTTAACTACCTAATCACTTCCCAACGAACTTGTGATGATCAGAGGTGGATCATCAGAAGTGGAATATGGATCCATATGTCAGTAAATGTCTCATATGTTGAAAAAGTCAGTTTGAGTCTCATGTGGTTGGTAAAATGTGAGTCTTACAATTATTGGTTAATTTTAGGCTTCCATTGTCTGTTATTGTTTGTTAAGTTTATTGATATTGATATTTGAGACTTATAAAGATCTCACTTCTTTCAATATTTTCTTTTGTATATGAATGTGGTACGAGTAGAAAATGAATCTGCTCAGTAGAAGTTGTTCGAGAAAGTTACAGAAAAAATCTTCTGAGTTATTGGCACTGGATTATTTAGTTTTAATATCATTAGGAGACATTAAATAGATAGTCCTCTATTATGATATAGAACATTTAATATATTTTTATGTGTACTTTGAATAATTTTAAAGATGTAAAATGTTGACAAATATATATATATATATATATATATATATATATATATATTCATGTATTTGTAAAATTATGTTGTATATTATCTATAGTGAATGAATCCTTTATGCAAAAAAAAAAATACTCCTAATTTCTAAGAAAATAATAAATATCTTTATAGAAATCGAAGTGTCACACTATGGTTTATTAGACACTTCCTTAAAAGAGAAATACAATTGTTCCTGTATTTTAAATTGGAAAAACTTCTCAAAAATACTCTTTTGAATATCTTGGAGAAGTTACTAAAAACAATACTCAAATTGTAAAACAACAGTGAACATTGAAGAATACTCATGTTGCAACAATTAATTAATAGTAGAACTTTATTGATTTAAAAGTCTGAAACTTGAAGATTTGATGCTTCCAATCACAATATACTATGTTAATGATGATCAAATGTTAAAAATGATGATCTTAAATTTGAATTGTATTTTGTAATTTAAAAGTATTGTAAATAGTTTCTTTATCCTCGCTCTTGCTTTGGTTAAATAGGTAATTTATTTGGAAGTATTTCAACCTTGAAATACTAAGTTTTGTTATAATGGATTAAAAGTGTTTTAATATATCAAAATGACCCTAAACTTTTGGGGGCAAGAAAGAACATCTTAATTAATTAAAATGATAAATTAATCAATTAAAATTATTTAAACATTTCAAAGTCTGATTGTCTCACTGTTTTGAAAAACGTGTTTTAATAAATTAAAAATCTGCAACATGCATCAATTTTTTGTTTTAATGGATTAAAATTACAATAAAAATAATTTCTAAACGTTTTTATAAGTTCTACAAGTTATAAAAATACTTATTAGAGTTATTTTATTGAATTAATAATTTCAAGATTATAGATTGAGTAAATCACATTTTAAATCGTCTTTATATATTTTTTTCTCTTTCTTCGCTACAATTTTCTTAGGTTATTCCTCTGCTAATTTCTTTAGCATATTTGATTTTTACTAAAGTTATTAAGGATGTTACTTGTGACAAGGTTTCACAAATGGTGGTTGAAGATCTTATGGGATTCAAAATCTTGTTTTATGTGTTATATTTTCTTGTTTTCTTTGAAATTTTTTTATAAAATTATGTAATATAGTGAATTAGTCTAATCAAAATGATTAAACAACTAAATGTAATTTTTTTAATAAAATAAATCATTATAAATATATGTGTTTATGTCTTCTATTATGTCTTTATAATTGATACATTGTTCATTACATATTTAATATTATAGGAATTTAAAACCTTAATATTGAATTTTAATTTTTTGTAAGATTTATTACCTTAATCAATTTGATTTAGTGAAAATTAATCATCTTTTTGTATTTTATAGTTCAATTCACTTACTCTCCTGAAACTTAACATATATTTCCAACAAGTTTCACAAATTGTGAAGAATTAGATAGTCTCATATTTAAGACAAACCAACATAAAATTTATTGTTTATATTCCTCATCTATTCCTTCTCCTTACTGTTATTATATTTGTTAAATTAACTCAATTGTTTGATTATTTAGTTTCATCATTTTATATACTATCATATTTTGAATATAATATTTTAACCCTCTTACAAATTTGGTAGAGTATAAAAATATTTCACATAAAGTATTCTTTTCTAAAGAATATACTTGAACCTCCTTCTTGTATTTTCTTATCCTTTACAAAATAAATATAGAATTGTAATTAAAGGTAAATATAATTATTTATAACATTTAAAATTACATTAATAAATTATAGAAACAATTATTTAATATTTTTTTTTTCACAAATAAAAATAATATAATTATTTATGTAATATATAAATGTCTAAAAGAATAAATAATATAGTTAATCTCATAATAAAATATTGAAAAAATATTTTATTAATATCAGGAAAAAATAATGGTATTTAAAAATTAGTATTTAATTCTAAAATTGAAATAATTATTTTTTTTATCTTTTCATTACTGTACAAGTAATTATATTTATTTATGTATTTAGATAAAGGTAGTGTGGATTGATTTAGTTTAATTAAAAATACATCATATAAAAATTAGATGTAGTTTAGTTTGGTTTGAATATAAAAAAATTCTGAATCAAACTAAATCAATCTTTATAATTTAGTTTAGATTAATTTTTACAGTTTTATTATATAATTCTTTATTAATATATATATATATATATATATATATTAAATTATTAGATAACTTATCATATATATCTATCATAAATATGATAAATTTTTTGCACACATCTATTATACATATACAATAGTTCACAAAATTTAAAAACGCAAATATAAAAAATAATTCATATATATTGTTTTCTTTTACTACTATTTTATTTTTGTTTTAACACTTTCTATATAATGACTGTTTTTTCACTTTATTTATATGTAAATATTTTGTAAATATAAAAACTGAACAAAAAATTGACCTCTTGAATTTGAAGTTACACGTATATAATATAATATATAAATAGTAATTAAATGATATCACAGAAAATATCAATTTTTAATAATCAAATAATGTAACTGCAGATAGATTCGTAGTAAAACATATTCAAACATTGATTAATTGAGAAGTACAACAATAAACAACCTTATTCCTATTACACTCTGAAGGGCTGTATTATTCTGAAAGGGATGAGCAAGAGTGTGTGACCTATCCAAGTTCACATAATCGCATACAATAAAGCTTACACGAAACAATTCAAACTGCTAACGGTCAATCCTGGCACCAATCGCTACCCTTAAAATTCACTAGACCCTCTTGAAACTTTGATTGCTTCAATTATATTATAGATAAATAACAAAGAATGAAATATGATCGTAATGTACAATATCTTCAAATCCTTTTTGCATTGGCATTATTGCTGACCAAAGGAGACCTTAGGGACTTTAAATTATGAGCCAGGGCCGGTTTCTTAGTGTTCAAGCAAGATTGATAGTGAAAGAAACATAAGGGTGGGCATCGGAATCACCTGCAAGGCCAGCCATCCCAGTACCTACTTCATCCTCAATCTTCCAGTATGCACTGCACACAAAAAATTTAAAAGATACAATATGAGCATGTAAAATAGTCAAACAAATTAACAGGCAAGAAGTAGTGTGCACTAAACGAATAAATATTGTGCACATGTATCAAAATAAGAGTAAGGCAAGTTCGGTTGAAGCACCATACAGGAAAAGAAGTACCCAAATTGAGTTTATGAGCAGACATAATCAGAATATGCACATATATATACAAGGAATGAATCTTCAAGGTCAGATCCGAAACAATAGTAAAAGATTCCAAGTTGCGAGATTTTATTATAGACCTGCCACATACTCATTTAATGAAATCATCTGCCTAATTTAACTATTTTAATCTTAATCATTCGAACTAACAACCATAGCAACCCACTCCTTTTAGTTCTCACATACGATTAGCTGGTCACCCCACTCACAATGAAAAAGAAAGATCAATATCTAATTCGTATTTCTAAAGTTTCCACCATCTCAATCTATTTCTCTCTTTTATTTTTATTTAGAGAATCTCTAGAGAATATAAGAGTTTCAAAATTTCAGATCACAATCTACTATCAACAACTTCCTATGTTTTAAACTGCTGCTTTATATTGGAAACTTCAAACAGACCAGTTCCATAATTTTGTCTATTTGAACAAGTATAATAATAACAATATATTTAGCAAAACAAACAATTTTTTTGTTTACTTCCACTCCTATTTCATCTAGCTGTAAAGCATGTCAAGTTCTCAAATGAGTTTAAATTAGTCAAGGATTCAGGATTGAGATGACCCATTGCAAAACCAAAAACGAACATGGATCTTGAATCCATCAGCTGAGTACCTCCGTAAATTAGCCCTGACTGGCAGCGTGTAAATTTAACAAGGGCTATAAATTATAAAATGGGTAATACATCGTAGTCATTGATAAGCCACTTGCCTGTTTGTACTATCACTCAATGCTTCAAGGATAGAGCGTACTTTCTTCTCAGACTTTACGGAAGGAGCTAAAACACATGCCTGGAATACCCAATGCTCAGTGATCAGTATTTGAAAATAGGAAAGCAGGGCTGATTAGATGAAACTTTGTTTCCTGTAGAGTATATATTACCAAGAAAGATGGTGGCAGACCATATCTCAAAATGCTCTCAGCAAATAAACGCACCGCACAAAAGTGCATCCAGGAACTGAAAACCTTTGGAAAAATATATAGTAAAAAGTAGTGAGAAAGAACCATGGCATTTCAGAATAACAAGGAAAGAATAATTGTGGAGTGAAAGAAAGGTAAAACAAGTTAAAAATTAAGGTCAATAAATGCTACTAGATTAGGAAAGAAACTTCGGACCATACTGTAATGCCAGTCCCAGATAGGCTAGTACAGAAATAGACACATCAAGGTATAAGAAATCCACCTTGAAAATATCCTTTAACTAGGCATGTTTCTGTAATCTCCTGTGTTTTATACCACACTACCTGTAAATCCTGTCGTATAATATTCTAAGATGTTTCTAAAAATTAAATGATGAAAAAAAAATTAATACCTCTCCATAACTAGTAAAGCACCATTGCAACAGAGAAGCCCTCAATCTTTCCTGATCTTGTACCAATTTATCTAACTCTTGCTTTCGGTTCTCGTGTGTTTCTTGACTGTATTCAAAGTCCCGAATCTAATGCAGTGATATGAAGTTAAATTAAACACCTTTCATCATCTCATGAATTGGTACTAACACTTGGCATTAGGTTTCATGCATTCTTTCATACCACAACTTTCTATTAAAAAGTGGCAGGATTAAAACGCAGGAGAGAATACAGATATTACCAATTTAAACAAATTGAAGACCATATATGTATATTAATAAAAATACTTACTTGGAACCCTTTTTCCCGTGCACTAGTTCTAAAATTATCTGCAACTCGAGTGAAGAGTGTTACAGTATAAAGAGCATATTCGTTGTCCTCGTACAATTTCTTAGAAGACCTGGGAACCTACCATTTTATTCCAAACAGAATCATAATAAGAAATAATGCAAGGAAAAAAATGCTCGTAATTATTAACAGTGCCAAAAACATAATTGGAGTATTTAGATGAACTACAGGGTTTTTGCAACTAAGATCCATTAACAATAATATGGTACTGCTTACCACATAATTTGTCAATGTTTCGTAGCTTGAAAGCCAATCCTTCTGTGAATACTTGGAAACAATTGCAAGGAGGGTAGTTAAATGTTCCGAAGTTATAATGTCCTCAGGTTTTACCAAGTTGGAAAGATCACGAACTGCTAAGCTGAAATAGTCAAGTATATCAGCAAAGAAATATGACACACTCCCACCAGTCCTTAATAAAAGACATAATTAGAAGAAATTGTAGTGTTTTGTACAAGACATTCTATCCTGAGTATGTATGATTTTATTAATAAACAGTGAGAAGAGGATTTTAAAAGTCATTAACAACAAGGGTAAATTTGGTGCATTTATAATTTTTTTTAAGAAATCGACAAAGTCAACTAAACTAATTACTTTTCTTTGTGTGATTTAGTCTGAAGTGTCTTATAGTAAGCAGCGAAGACAGTACTATATTTGAAAACAATATCAGTCGTAACAACATCCACACACCTTCCAGTTTGCTTTCGGTTGATAGCATTAAGCTGACTACGAATATTGTTATACTCAGAGACACGAACCTGGAATAAAAGACAAAGTCTCAAGGGAAAAATAAAATAACATATGCAAAATGCAAAATAAGCATGGGTATTGTTCTTTAATATACTATTGATACAAAACAAATTCATAACCGGGGCTGACAGAAACAACTTTAGTGGGGTCTCTTGTAACTAATGGCCAAGGTGGGTGTGGATCACAATAAATTGTCATGTAACTTAAGGATCTAAAATGAGGTTATTTATAAGTGAGACACCAAGCTGTGATTAATATCACAAATGATGACCAGAACAGTATCAAAGTAAAATCCACAAGATACAGTGGCCGAGTGTATTTGAGAATTGTACACAACAAAAGTGTGTCCACCTTATCTTACACAATAATTTAGCAATGAGCCTTCTATATGATATAGGACAAACTAAGGTCCTCTAACTACAACTCATGTAAAATATAAAGGTTGTATATGATTGAGGTCAACAAGTAACATGTTAAACATGAGAACGACTATGTATATGTGACTCAGCAAGCTAAATCAGAGAAAGATGAATCCTTGGTCATTTATATTATGATGAACCATCATCACAAGTGTGGGATTGACAGGTTCAATCTCATTCCTTTTCCTTGCATAACTACTATTAGAGATCTTACATCAATTAGAGATATGATCAAATTAAAATATATACATGTAGATGCAAACTTCACTTTAGCAAATTAATTTTATGAGGTTGAGTTATGCGTAAATTCTATTTTAAGAACTAAAAAGCCAACCTATTGAGTTACACGATTACGAAACTCACCACAGTTGACAGTTTGATAGCAGCACCACAACAATGGTTGCTCAATCAGATTTCAAGTTTTAACTTATGCTTAAAGTCTCAAAGCCTAAAGCACATGGCACATTGAGCAGTAACCATGTGTTTTTGGAGACATGGTTACCCTAGAAGATTGATAGTAATAGAAAAGTGACTGCATATGTCTTCATTAGAAGGAATCAATCAAGGTATAGTATGAGAAAAACTCAAAAAAACAAAAGACATCCTGACAAACAAAATATTGAGTAAGATCAAAAGAAAAACATCAATACCCTTTTTGAAAATGATGATATCCCAAAAAGACACATCTGAATGCCCAAAAAGAGAGTTTATCTCAACTAGGTTATGTAGAAAACATTGTTACCAAGAACATGTGGAGGAAGACTGTATAGAGTAGAATGAGGAAAAAAGACCAAGTGGGGTACTTGATGTTGTTAGGACATAATCCCCCAGAAAGGGTGAGGAAGATGATTGAAGAACAAATGTCTGATTGGTTCACTAAAATGTTTATTTTTCTGATCGACTACTTTGCTTTGTTGACGAGTATGAAGACACAAAGTTTGATGAAGAATACCATTGGATGTCATGAAATGTTAGAATTGGTGAGACAAATATTCATGGAGATTGTTAATATGAAAAGCATAAATGAATAAACCAAATTGTGTTTTGATTTCACTAGAAAATGTTTTAAATACAAAAAACACTTCTGATTGATTCTTCGTTAAACAAATCCAAGTACATCTATAATAGTTATCAACAAATAATAAAATATTTAAAACTAGAAAGAGTAACAGTACGTGAAGGACCCGAAATATCAAAGCAAACTAAATAAAAGGAGACAAAGATTATTTGTTAAAACTATTATGAAAAGAATGACGAATGATTTTGACATGACTCACAATTCAAACTAGACAAATGTTATAAACTTGACACCATCTTCAAACCGAGATGTCCTAATTGAACATGAATAGTCACTAGAGAGACTAGATGCACATGCAAATGGTGATGGAGGGAGATAGTAAAGGCCAGGTGACTCATATTCGACAACAATGCCCAATATTTGATCCTACAAAGTAACATTATTTGTAGTGAAGGTGAAGATAACGTCATGGAATTGAATCAATCAATAATAAGAGATGTGAGGAGCTAGGGAGTACCAATGTTGCAAGCTTGTGTTTGTGAAACATTGACAACAATGACAAAAGGAAAAGTGTCAGAGTAGTGGAGGAAACGAAAAGATAATGATTATTGAAAGAGACAAATAGGTGAATTACTAGTATATGCCACCAAGGTAGTGCTACTAATAGATTGGTGCGTCTCAAACCATTAGATAAAGTCTTCACATGTGTTGTTGAAGTCATAGAACAATTGGTAGTGTAGAAGCAACAAGTGACTCAATTGTAGATGTCTGGCAATATTGGGTGATTGAGGGGGTTTCCCATGCAGCTCCCAACACTTATCAAAGGGTATGTCGAATGTGGTGGCAATGTTCACATTTTGGACGAATTTTAGAATACATGTGCAAAAGCATCCAAAACTATTACTCTACAAGGCAAAGGCAATGTTTTCCCCTACAAACCAAGTAAGCCTCCATGTTTATCTTTGAAGGAATACAAAGAAACACAAAAGTCATAATAGGGTTTCCTGGTGATCCCCAAATA
Organism: Lablab purpureus; assembly: GCA_030347555.1. NCBI lineage: Eukaryota > Viridiplantae > Streptophyta > Magnoliopsida > Fabales > Fabaceae > Lablab > Lablab purpureus. The sequence goes on from CM059254.1 coordinate 16,785,304, forward strand.
TGATCATGAGTAGTAGCATACTCTTGTGGCAAGCTATACAAGCCTAGGGTCATAAAAATGTATAGTGGTTCTCATCGTCCTTCTTTACATTTGCAAATGGTTGAAGGAGCTCATTAAAATCATGTAAGACAGGATAAATCCACCCAAGATACGCAAACATATGACCCTCAAAACGTCGTGGAACAAGAAGTATTAAGAGATATTGGCACATGTCATACATGCATTGGTTTTTGTTGCTATAAAGGCATGGGTCTCACTCTAAACTAATGCACACATGTCGTGGGGACAACAAATGAGTTTGACCAAGGTGTGAATAATGGATTTAATAACACTACATAGTTGAACATCAATTTGTATTCATTGTTCACGTTCTTCTATAGGAAGAGATTCAACCATTGTAGTGAGATTAGATTTGTAGTCCAACCCACTTAACCATAACCCAATTTCGCAAACCTATGTTGAATAGTTAGACTCGTCCATTTTCTCAATAATAACAACATGGTTAGACAAGATAGAAGAATTTGTTCTGGACACTAATTGGGTGCTTGAGGACATTTTTTATCTTGAAATACAGAAAAAGATAATTAAAGAATCCATGGAGAGAGAGAATTAGATGGAACCACCAAGCGAACTCCAATGAAGTTGCCACCATAGGGATAGGGTCACAAGGGAGGTGACCTGGGTGCATGTTTATCAGTGGGAGTTGCAGAGTTGTGAGAGAGATGCACGCATATGGCAAGTAGTTGAGTGCAGGTCACTAGAAAAATTGCTAGCGACAATGTTGAAACAGTGAACACGAACCTAAGGGAAAGGTTTGCCAAAAATAGTCCTCCAATGGTTCTACCAAGCCAACACGATTTCGAAAAAAAGTCAAGATTTTTTAACTATAGGGAAGAGAGAGACATTGAGCTTAAACGGTGTATTTCAAAGACAACATGAGTATTTTATTTATATTGAGAAAACGGACTAAATACGATAAATAGAGAAATTCTGATAACCTCTAATAAATATGATACAAAAATAAATAAAGATGTTTCTAATAATACATACATGAAGATATTTCTGACTATAAAGAATTTGCACCTTATTTCTATAATTATAACAAACATCTTTCAATTTAGAGTAGCCAAATTTTTTGTGCCTCTACACCAATTCTTAATTTAAGCACATAAAATCCCTCCTCCCCTCTCCCTAGGCCAAAAAATAAATAGGCAAAGCAAGTCTACACTAAGTGAATAACCAACTACACCTCACCTAATAACAAGCTTTTCAACAACACACTATTGACTACCATATACATGGACAGCAACCACAAAGCATACCAACCAAACTCCAAAGCCCTAAGTTATCCATAAGGTAAGCAAAACAGTTACTATAACTCACTAGTTGCTATCACTATAAACATGGAATCATTCAGCGCTAAAGAGGCCACCAATAACAAAAAAAAGTCACCACGTGCTACAACTACCATCCCTAAGGTCGTGTTATAATTGAAGGAGAAAAGAGGTTAAACTGCTCTTATATATATAGGCCATAAGATGTTTTCATAAGTTATCCTGTAACATCGTAAGCTATTTTCATGTGCTTTACCAAATATTATACAAGTGCTTATGCTCTAAGTCAAAATATGGTCTACATAACTGCTCCCAAAAAGGGTATAAATCTAACAAACCTTGAGATCATCCTCAATCTTTGCCACTTGACTGTGAATACCATCCACGATCTCCTTCAAAGGCGACATGGTGGGGTACTTGGCCTCATCCCAAACAAACCTGGACCATTAAAAAAACAAAAATAAACAAATGAGACTCGAACAAACCAGAACAATCACAAATCAGAGATTGATAGCAAGTGGTGCACGAAAAGAGGAGCGAACCTGGTCAAGTAGGAATCCACGGGAACGCCGTCGACGGTGAGACCGCCGCTGTCCACGCCGGAAACTCTCTCAAGCTCCTCAATCTGGCGCCTGATCTTGTGCGTCACTCCTTCCACGAAATTGTTCGACTAAAACGCAACAGAGGAAGCAGTTGAGTAAATCGAGAAGCAAGATCAGAAAAACATAGAGGTTCAGCGGATTGTTGAGTAACCTTGGCGAGGTCATCACTGAGAGAGAGGAGAGAATCTAGGGTTCCGACACGGAGACTAGGGATGTTGAACTGCGAACGAGAATATAAGATGATAAAAAATCGCGAGAGAATAAGTGAGAGGGAGAGAGAGAGTATGTATATTACTCTGTAGAGAGGAGTGTCGAAGGAATGTTTGGAGATTCGTTCCTGAATTTGGTTCCAGAGTTGAGATGCGGAGTTGTGGACGGGAAGAGACACTGTCCAGTACCTACTCGCCATTGTTACCTTCTTTCCTTCCTCAGCTCTCTGATCGGATCACAACGCAATCACACCCAAAACGCATTGGCACCTAAGCCAAACGACCAATGAAAATATGTCCCACCTTGCCTGCTACTACTAACATATTATGACAACGCAAATTACACGCTTTAATTTCAATTATGGCTCCGGTAAAACAACAATTGAGATTTTCCTTCACTCCTATTTTAAAAAATAAACTCAAGAAAAAAAACAACTTAATTAGTCAAATACATTTGGATATATATATTTATATATATAAAACAAGGATTAAAATAAGTATTATAAAATTAATTATTCAAATTAATTAAGTAATATACGTATTATTTTTATGAAAAAACTGTTAATATTCTTTTAAAATTTATTTCTTTTATCTTCATATTATAAGAAATTTACGATAAACTACGAAAAAAATTTATTTTTCTAAAAGAATTTACTTTTCTTTCTGAAATATATATACATTTTAATTCAATATAATTACATTATAATTAAATATAATTACATTATAATTAAATATAATTATATTATAATTATTTTAAAAATTTAATTAAAATAAAATTATAATTAGATATATTTAGATATGTTTTATAATTTAATTGAAATTTATAATACTTTTATCATATATTTATAATAATTAAATATACAAATTTAATATAATATTATGAATTTATTAAAATTATTAACGTTTGTAACATTATTATATTTTTATTATTTTTTTAATAATTTAAAATTTACATTTTTAATAATATAAATTGAAGTTTTTTACAAATAATTGTATAATAAGTAATAGAAGATATATTTATATAATTAATTTTTAAAATATATAATTTTAGCTTCAATTCAAGATGTATTTTAAATAATATAATTATATTTAAATATTTATTTAAAATATATATAATTAATTTTAATAGTTGTATGTGAGATCAAAATTATAATAGAAGTATATCTAATTTTTTATTTATTTTAATTGAATATAATAAATATATTTATGATATTTAGAATAAATTGTACATTTGAAAAATTAATTGTATAAATATATGTTTTATTGTTTATTATATAATAATCTATAAAAGAGTAGTTAATATTTTAAAGAATTAAAATTTATATTTTAAAAAAATTAAATTTTAGATTATTAAAAAATTAATTATGAAATTTTTAAGTAAGTAAAGAAGATTTTTTATAATACTCGTACAGGAAAGAGAAGAATTTGAAAAAAAGATATTAATAATTCTCTAGTTTAAGTCAACTAAACAAATATGAATGAGATAAGTGAAAAGTGTTATGTTCAATAAAATTGAATGAATTCAAGTTAATTAGTGAGTAATTTGAACAATATTGTGTTAAAAGGTTTTTATAATTGATACAAGAATATTTTTCCTATCATGTTTTTTTTTAAGATTTTAACATTCTAAGTACACATACTTTAATCATGGTTACAAGGGTTAAGTGAAAGATATAATTTAACCTTTTTAAGAATGATAATGGAATGAAATAGTATGGGTTTGACTGTAGTTGTTTTTGAAATAAGAATTTATACATATTTTTATTATCATCCTCATCTCCATTATTATTTGATATAAAATTTATGTCTCATGTGTTTTTACTAGTTAGTGAGTATACTTATGTGCACTCTTGCATTATCCAAATTATAAAGTAAATAATTTTTTTATAAAAAAAAATCACGATAAAAAAAATGATATTATCAAGATTTTCATGTTAAAAAGATCATATTTTTTTTAAATGTCAAATTTCAAGAAAAAGATTATAATTGCATAAATACTAAAATAAAATATCAAATAACAATTACATAAATGTTAAGTAATTATAGAAAAAAGTAAATAATTATATGTAATTAAAATTTTATAACAAATACAACATCTATTATTTTTGTAATTATTTATAGGAGAAGTACCTTAAGGATTTGAGAGAACTTAGTGAATATCAAATGAGTTGAATCATTGAGAGAGAAAAAACATTATATAGTAAAAGAAGAATTCTTCAAATGAAATGAAAGTAAGAACGAAAGAGAAGATAACTTATTTATGTTACCTATTAAACTAAGGGTTTACATGATTAAAACTCAAAATTGATAATCAAACATTCTTATGTGAGAAAAAAATTAATAAATAAAAATATTAAAAACTAGGACAAATGATCAAATGTCTACCCTATAAAAAATTTAATTAATAAAATTGAGGTTTGCATTTCTTGACATGTAATACATTGTTTGAATGAAACCGAACAAAGAAAAATCATCTATAATTGAGATTGTGATAACAGAAAAGGCAACTTATAAATATGAGTGAACTTGATAGATATTGAATGAGTTGAATAATTGAGAGAGAAAATAAAAAATTATATAATAAAAGAAGTGTTCTTCAAATGCAATGAAACAAAGGACTAAAGATAATAGTGAAAATAAGATTTTAGGTCATCTAGTAAACTAAGGGTGTTTTAGTAATTTAAAATAGGAACAAATATGGAAACGAAGCAACTAAATACATACAAATTCTCATTCCTATACTCGATCTAAAAGATTGAGTATTTTCCATACCTGTACCTATGCCTAATTAATATGGGGATTTTGAGTCATAATCGAGACGAGTTTGAACTGTGAAGGTAAATTTAGTTGTCATCCCTAGTTTTCAACAAGCACATATGTATAATACATTCAATTAACTCATTAGTAGTTTCAAATTTTAATAAAAAAACCTAATACTTATTATGAAAAAATTAAAATGTGTGTGATTAAATATGGTGTTGTGTGTATTAGACTTAACTGGCCATATTTAATGGGATCTCCCCTCCCAGGTACGTTTTCTTGTCACCCACAAGTAGGGATGACAAACAAATGCATCCCTATAGTGTAAAAACACATATAATACACAAGAATGGAGTAGTTGAATTGTATATTGAAAACTTTTAAATCCTTATGCAATATTAGGCCAGACACAATTTTGTTATGATAAACATATAGTAAAAAACTTTTGGTAAACTTTATTTATAAAAACTGTCCTTTAGTTAGATAGAGTTCAATAACATGCAATTCCAAAGAGATAAGGGAGAGAAATTATTACTCTGAAGTTTTTATTATTTGTCAGTTAACGAGGACTATATCCAATTCTTGATCAATGCAATCAAATTCCGATAAGCAGACTAATGCTGCAAAGATACAAACTAAGTATTCTTTAGACCTCAAACACTCTAGGATAACTAACCTGAGTATTGCTTAGACATACAATAACTCTTAGGTAAAATCTCAAGTATTGTTTAAACAGTAACCAGTCTTGGCTAAAACCAAAATATTGTTTAGACAACAACCACTCCTGATTAAATCCTGAGTATTGTTTGGAACATAATCACTCCTAAATAAACTACACGATTACAAAGAGATGTGATCTAAAATATCACAAGGTTTTACTCACTATACGAGGTATCACATCCTAAGACAAATACAAAATAAGTATAGTCTTCTAGGTTTCTAGAAAACCCAAACAATGTTTGTTTCAAGCTCAGGGCATAAAAAGAATGCAAAAGATTTTCACTTAGAACTTTTTCAATGTTGTCATCAAATTTTCTTCATCTTGAGAAACTCCTTATGTAGAGGATGGAAGAAAGTGGTCGTTGAAATTTTTTTCTACCCATTATAAGCTTCAAAGAAAATTGTCTTCTTCAACGTGTTTTTGTCCATGTTCAAACATATAGATGCACTAAATGCCCTTCATATGCAACATTAAATGTGTAACTTTTATTCAAGCAACATCTCAATATCTAGCATGACTTATCAAGCCTAGGTTAGAAAGCTTTTACCCAAACTAGAGTAAAGCATAGGACAATACAAGGAAAATTGTTCTTGGTGAGGATAGAGTTGACATAGAGATGTGTTAGGATTGTTGTTGGTGAGGAACAACTTGAGCGCTTTCTTTGAGAGATCTTTTGACGTAGACACATCTTGCGAGATCCTTTTAAAATGTGTGACACCCTAATTTTGTATGAGATTAATTAAATATTTTTAGGAAATTTCAGAAATTTTAATGTACTTAATATATGTTTTTTTATCATTTTAATATACAATATTCATGTTCATAATTATAAAATAATTAATTTTAGAATATGAGGTATTATTTAAATAAATATTAAAGTGTTAGTCATTTAGAACACCAACACTTTGAGAGACAGGAAGATAAAGTCATTCCCGTTTTTTCATAGAGCTACTACAGTAAAATCACTGTTTCACATTCATTCACCGTTGGATCAAGCTGGAAATTTAACAGGTGGTTCTTCACATCTAGATCTTGATTATGACTGGTTGGATCGTTGATACGGGGTCTGAGTAGAGAAATATTCAATTCGAACAGTAGCTGTGATTTGGGATTTTCATCTTCTTTATTCTCTATTTAACAAGGGATAGGAGAAGAGCAAGAGGAAAATTTTAGGGTATTGGGAGCACCAACTATACATCAGAAAGGTAAGGGGGGAGTGAGAACTCGCTTTGGGGTGTGGGATATTTGTTGGGTAGTGGAGTTGGGCCCCAATTCCTTAATTTGGGTGTGTTCTTGAAATAAGGGTTTTCTACTTTCATCTCTATTTGATTCCTAATTACTCTTGTATGTTCTGTATAATGTGAATTGAAGAATAATATGTGTAATTTCTTAATCTGATAAGATTTTGATTGTTTGAATCAATTCATTATTGTAGGTGTGTTCTGGAAAGAGGGGTTTTCCTCTTTCATCTCTGTTTGATTCCTAGTTACTCTTGTAAGCTCTTTATGATGTGAATTGAAAAATAATATGTATAATTTCTTAATTTGATGATGTTGTGATTGCTTTGGAGCACCTTAAGGATTCTTGTGATACCCTAGGAAGGGGATGAGTTAAGGGTGATATAGTTTTTATGATGAATGAAGGATAATGTGTGTTAATTGAATATTCTTATATTATTGTTTTATCCATTGATTATTATAAGAGTCATGTGTTAAGTGATTCTAACTGTAAATGTGAACTTATGTGAAGGGAAATGTGTATAAGTGTATAAGAAGTCCTTGGACTTATGTGAACATGTATCATAACGTGAGATCATTGTATATCACTTTTGCAGTCAAGCATACATTCATCATCATAGTGTATATACGAGTACGACATGTATTGCCTTTGATGCAATTATGATATGGATATGTTAAGCTTATGGATAATTCCTGTTGAAGTTAAATTAATTTGTTTCTCATGTTTGGATATGATTAAGTATTGATTAATTGTTTGTTGTGTGAAACTATCCTGAAGTGTCTTTACACCGCAACCTGAGTGAAATATTTCTCACTCCCTTTGTTTCCTTGTCGTGTTTTTCCTTTCGTATTGCAGGTGATCTCTAATTTGATGTTGGTGGTTTTAGTGGTGAAACTTAGTGTTCATGGGACTGCTCTGATAGGATATGTGACACCGGAATATGACTAGAAAATTGTTATTAGTGAATATGAATCATTTACCCTATATACACTGTTATTATAAATTTTATTAATTATGAGGTTACTTATAAATGTGCTACTTTTATTTTCATAATATATGATGTGGGGTAGAGGGTGTCAAAAAATGCATGTGAAGAAACAATTTTAGCAAAACATAGATTAAACATATAATATTTTGAAACATAAGATGTAATGCTTTAAACCTAAGTGTTCTTATCATCTGTGATGAAGATAAAGCTATATGAATTTTTAAGATTCCATAAAGCCAACCTTTGTCTAATAAAGCTTGTGAAGATTGAGGATCTTTAAAGACTTTGTAATCAATGTGTATTCATCATTTGGGTTCTTTTATAAGCCTTTTCTTAATCCAATGAGTCGATCATACATATCTAGTTAAAGCTTATTTGAAATTATCTTAGACCTTATCTTGGACATATATATCATTTAACAGATTAAAAGATCGTGTCAATCTGTTAAAATGCTTTATATATGTCAAAATTGACTACAAATGATATTTTAACTGATTATGTTATTTGATTAATTTTTTAAAATAACTTAGAACCTTAAATTGTTCTGAGATACGTTTCTTAATTTGCTAAAGTTTATCTTCAATAGATTAATTTTCTTCAGACTTTAAAATAATATGCTTCTATTTTAATTCATTTAAATATCAAACTAATATATTATTTGTATTATTAAGTGAAATTAACATATTAAGTCGTATTTTTAATCCATTAAAACTGTTAGTTATTTTATTAAATCTCTCCCATTTAAATATTTATGTTAGTCAGCTTTTGTGTGAATCTTTTACAAAAGCTTTTTGCAACTATTGAGAGAATTATAACTAAGCAAACAAGTCTTATTGAAGCTTTTTGTTGAAACAGGTAGCTCTAGAAGGGGGGTTGAAGAACACCTTGGATTCTTTTCGCAAGAACGAACCAAACTATCTAACTATATAGTATGATGGTTCAACTAATAAGGTGTTTATACTGGTTCACTCAAAACTCACAGGTTACGTCTAATTTCCCTTTAAGAAAAATTCTTAAGAGGTTCCACTAATAAAATAAATTATTACAACGAGTATACAAACCACTCATGGTTATCATGTCTTAACCTCCCCCTAAAATTGAGACCTCAGAAAAAGAAGAATTTCTCTCAAAAATAGAGAAGAGAACAATTTACACTCAAAGAGTATATTCAAAGAATATTACAATGGTTTAGCTCACACCCACTTGGAATTTTCAATCATTGGACACTTGAATATTGCTTGTAGGATTTGACCATTTGTAACTCTTGTCTCTTCAACATTGATATTCTAGTCTTTATAAAGCTTTCACGAAATTGAATGTTTCTTGAAGTCTTTATTACTTTTCGTATTTCTATTCATTCTTAGCTTTCCATTATCAGAGTTGATATCATTGATTGTACTAAAGCATTATCTATTTATGTCATTGGATGCTTAATTTGGAAAGTCTTTACACTTTTTAATCCTGGTAATTTTATCCTGAAAGGAAATAATTCAAATAATACAGGATAATATCACACATTATATTCATTGAATCTCTGCATTGACCAAGCACAAGTATGAGTATAGTAATATTTGATTTTTAAAATATGGGGATAGGGATGGGTAAATACATATCTTCCCCATCTCCATCTCCATCTCCATACTTGTCCCCATTTTAAATTACTAATACATCATTAGTTTATTAAGTAACCTAAAAAACATATTTTATTTCTCTCTTTGGTTCTTTTTTTTGTTTCATTTGAAAACCCCTTTTTTGCTACACAATTTTTCATTCTCTCTCTCTCAGTTGTTTGACTCATTCAAGTTCACTAAGATCCCCATGATACTTTCTACCCCAACATATGAAAAAATTATAGATGTTGTAAATGAAATTTAAATTATGTATAATTGTTTTATCTTTTTTATAATTACTTACCATTTATGCAATTTTTATTTGGTACTCTATTTTATTAGTATTTATGCAAATATAATTTATTCCTTGAAATTCGACATTGAAGAAAACAAAATGTGTCATTTTGGCATTTAGTCCATGATAATGCTATGTTTTATTTGTTGTGATTTTTATTTTTTGTATGAAAACTATTTAATTAATATTTGAAATAGTACGAAAGTGGGTGTTATCTGATGGGATAAGGATGAGACACAAATTTCATACTTAATGAAGATGAGTATGAATTTTTACTTTGAGAAATAAGATGGACATAATCAAATCTACATGTGTCATGTTTCGTTGTGATCCATTCCATAAAATTTGACTCGAAACCTAAGACGACTGATTATAACTTAGATCAAAGACATATTATTTTTGGACTTAATTTTTAACAATTAAATAGTATATGCATGTATAAAACATATTTGTAATTTGATATTTTAAAAAACAATAAGACATTGGACTTTATTTAAGAGACATATGATAAAAAATAATGAACAATGATTTATAAATCAGATTTTCACAAACACTAAAAACATAGTTAAAAGTCAGTTCACTGGATTATAACAGAAGAAGTAGAAGACACTACACAAATTTTTTTATATTGGTACATATAAAAAAGACTACATCTAGTTCTTAACCAATTGGTTAAGTTTTACTAACACGAGTATTATTCAAGGTCATTTTTAACTCACAACAAGAGTATTATTTTACAAGTCTCTCCAAATTTTACAATATAGATATTCTTTTTATTAGCCTCCTTAATAAGAGTCTAGTTATGAATTATCTTGATTAGTGTTAAGAACCTAATTTACTTTTACCTTTTTAGAATTGTAGAACAACAATATGAATCCAAAAGATGCTCACCACTAAGCACAAATATAAGTGTGAAAACTTGCATTTAAAAATAGAACAAGAACATGAAAACAAGATAAGAATGACAATAACACAAGAAAGAAGATATAAAAAAGATCTCTTTGAAGTTTGTCACTAAACACAAAGTTAGTCCATAATATTATGTAAGTGTGAAAGCTTATTTTCAATAAAAGAATGTGAACATAAGCATCTAACAAAACATGAACAAAATTGAGAAGAGAACTAAAGAATAAATTCAGAAATTAAAAGAGAAAATGGAGATGAAGAACTTATAAGAGAATAGAGGTTTTCATGCCACTTAGAGAAACCACAAGATAAGTGTTGAGGGAGTTGTTACTTGATTTGGTGATCCAAGAAAAAACTAAAGTAAGAAGAGAACTCTCTCTTTCAAAGAACTCTAGAAACTCTCTAGAAGTATCTCGATTCTTCAATATATAAATCTTTTTTACAAATAAATGAGTTGGTTATTTACAATCATGGCATACGAATTTCTAAGCATAAATGCAACTCAAATGTGTCTTGGAATGAAATGCAAATTCAAATATAGAAACCTATAAATTTAAAAAAAAAAATTAAACTAACCTAAGGAGACAAATTTGAATTTCAATGTTCAAAATAAAATCAAAAGAAATCTAGCTTATTTGGCTAAAAAATTGGGGAGCATACATTTTCATGCTTCATTAACATTTTTTATATCTAGTTTTGCTCCTTAACTTTTCTTTGGTTTGACTTCCCATCCATTTAGATGTGAAATATGACAGCTTGATTACACTTGATAGGTTTCAACATGTTCTTTACTTCTTTGTCTTTGAATGCTAACACCCCCTAGCCTTATTGGACGTAATAGGAATAAACACAAAATTATTATTTGCACCTATTTAACACAAGAAGGAAAATTAAATTAAATATCTTAATTCTAAAATTTACAATCAAAATAAACGTTATTCTACAAGAATTTATTTATTTAAAACATTTTAAGTTCCTATTTATACATGCACTCATCACTCTCTAAGTTACCCACATGAATATTCCTTGACAAACTTCTCTATACTTTAAACCATGAGTATTCATTAACACAATACTTACTCTTGGTTTTGAATATAGCACAAAAATATTATAGTTGAAGATAAACACAAAGGTTCTAAGTTAAGACTTGAGATCTAACATCCAATAAATAGATAAAACTTTATCTTTCTCTTAGTAGAATCATTACTCTCAAGAATATAAATAAGGAGAGTTAAAAAAAAGAGTAATTTTATCAAGAGAAGTAATGAACAATATTGTGAACTTTCTGCTTGACTTTGTTGTCTTCCCTTTTTGACTTGTGATGATTTTGCTTTTCAAACTCGTGTTTATTACTCTTCTCTTCTTCTTCCTTAATAATAAAGGGATCATAAAAATAGTTGTTTTACTAGTTCTATGTTCTTCTTCTTTTGTTCAGAGTTCTTCTTCTTCTTCTTCTACTTATGGGCATCATTTGACCAAGATGAACATGGAGTACATTTAGTGTTTTTAGAACAATAAATGTTGCATTAAATGCTATTCATATTTTGGGTTCTTAATCAGATAAGCGATGTTACTTGTATTCCTTTAACAACACATTTTCACTCTTTCTCAATAATTATCATGTCTTCATATAACAAAGATCATTTGTAGCAGGTGCACTAGTTGGTACTAGGTAAAACTTTTAATAAGCTTTGTCGTAAGAGAATTTGAACATTGTGTCTTAGTGAGCAAAAACTTTTGAGATCCTCTCTTTCAAGACATTCATTGAAAAAGGAATGAGAAAATATAATATATTATTTTTTCCTTAAAAATGTAATTGTTGATGATTTGTGATTTGATGATGTTTATTAAGCTTTGATGATTGTGTTTATAATGTGCTAGATATGTGATTAATGGTTCTGGAATGATTTAGGATTACTAGAGATGTTAGATTATCTGTAAATGATTAACCAATTGAATAATGATAATCTGTTGTTTTTGTTATTCATCAGTTAGTCTACTAATTCTGTTTCTCTAGTCGACTATTTTCATTAAATGTACCAGGAATACAGGATTAATGAAAATAGCAAACTGGTTTGCTTTCTCAGTCGACTATTCTGTTCCAGACCCCTACCTTATGCAGAAAATGTGCAGAACGCGGGTTTACTGCTTTCAAAAGAAGATGACCCATAGCACTTCATTTGGTCTATAAATACAAGACTAAAGGACGTATCAAGGAGCGAAAGAATTCAAAAGAAAACTCTCAAGCACTACATACATTCAGAGAAAAAAAGGATTCTACAGAGTTTTTCATTTTTATTGTATTTGCTTTCCAAGAAGATTTTATTTCTTTTCACTGTATCTTGTATTCTTTGATCTCGGGTTAGAGATTCGTAGGTGGGTTTTAGAACCCTGTGTCTGTGATTGGGGTGATCACAGTGACTCAGTGTGAGTCAGTGGGTGTAGAGCTATTCTATAGTGTTTAGAATAGGTTCTTTGATTTTCTTGTAGTGTTCAAGAAAGGATTTGTTGTAAAGAATACGTTTTTTATAATGATTAGGATCTGTGGAGTTGCAGATCACCAACTGGATGTAGTTCTTGCATAAAGAACAAACCAGTATAATCCTTGGTGTTATATTTTCTCTTCCTTCATCATCTGTCATATTCTGCAGTAAGAACTAACATACTATTTTGCAAATATCAGTCGGCTAATTCTCAGTAAACTGCACCAGTAAATTTTCTGATACGAAAAAGTTTTCAATAAAGCTTTATATCAATTCAACCCCCCCTTCTTGATATAATTCCGCATCTAACAGTAATAAATGAATCTTGATTTATATTATGCTACTACATGAGCGTAAATTGATAATTTTGATAAGCTTTAAAACTTATCATGCGCATGTTATTCCTTTGACCATTAGATGCAAGGTCTACACACAAGACAAATGATGAAATCAAATATGCATTTATATGATTGTGATGAGGATAAACTTCGAGACTAATAATTTATTCTATTTTAACACATAAACTAAACATTTTTTTGCACTAATCAAAAGTAAATTTTTCTTTTTGTTTTAACTAATAACAAATGAATAATTTTGAAGAAGGTTTAGAGTGTGAAGGGATGTTTTCTTTCACATAATATTCAAATCTTTTGATGCAAGTGAAAGTATTGTTTTCCTCCAGTATACAAATGCATTCTTGCTATTCACATATTGTCATTTATATCACTAGCTCATAATGTCAATAATTATGTTTAAATTAGAGAAATCACAACTTTACTATGCTTGGAGAAGTTTGTATGGAGTGACTATGATTTTTGAATTTTAGCACATATAAGACCCAAAAATAGGACATTTAATAACTACTATAAATATGTGATGGTTTTCTATTACGAATAAAAAAATTATCCAACAACATGGAAAGGTTAATTCTATTATAGTAATGACACACCATAATTGTGCTTGAGCATGCTTATTTTGAGGTTGCGAGTTCAAAAAATGACATTTATGTGTTTCAAGGATGTTAGAGAGGGAGAAAGACCTATCATACAATTTGTAGTGAATGGAACCCAATATAATAAGGAGGCTCTTTCTAGCAAATGGTATTTATCCAGATTGGATGATGCTTGTGAAAACCATCCTAACTCTACAAGGTCAAGAAAGAATATAGTTTGCTTAACATTAAGAAGTAACAAGATATGGAGTGAACATTTGAAGTGTTTCAATCTCAAAGTGTTAAGACCCGAACAATTTAACACATGTTTTGAAGCACTAGATCATCTCTAAGTGAAATTTTTTTTATGATTACAATTATAATTAAACATGTTATTGTGAACCTTCAAATATGTGTTCTAATTAGAAAAGTAACTATTATATATCATAACCTTTCATCTTATCTTATTATATGTCAAACGATCTATTCATTTAAATTATATAAAAGGTAACTTAAGTTACTTATAATTTTTTTTATATCTTTAAAAGTAATATGTATTTGAAAGAGATAATACTTCTTGAATTCGATATAAATAGACGTCCAATGTGTTATCTTTTATATATAAAAGAATTATTTCAACAACATTTGAAATTTAAGGAAACATTTGATCTTAAAATCAAGTAGAAGCATGATCAAGAAGAATTCAAACATAACTAAATGCAACATATCTATCAAACATACTTGCATTTCTATATGTCTACTACTAGATCACTTTGAAGGAAACTCAACCTTTTATATGAAGATGTTGATCTCTTTGTTGAGAATTTGGGCTGAGATCAAGAGGGGGATGAATTGATCTTAAAAAGTTAGTCTATTAAATTTAAAAAACAATTCATTAAAGATCATCAAGAATTCTTGATTAAGGAGAGTGAAGATATGATAAAAGCAAGACCTATACAAAAATAGTAAATGCACATAGAGAATATAAGAGAAAAGATCAAACCAAGAATTTTATACTGGTTCACTCGTTAATTAAGAGCTACATTCAGTTGTCTAACCCAAAGGTTAAGCTTACCACTAAGATAACAAGTTTTACAAGCACTCACAACCTTAACAATGCAAGAAAACTATCAAGAACCTAAGTCTTGAACCCCACAAGACTAAGATTCAAACCCCTACAACACCCTGTTGTAGTTAACCACTAGAAACCCTATCCATACCCTCAAACAAACAAAATACAAATGAACAAATTCACCTTGACAGATTATAAGCACAGAGAAAAGAATGCAAGGTGAAAGTTATGCTATTTATTCACTAACACATTGTATTGATCACAATTTTTATTCTAAAAGCTTCGAGAAAACTTCTCTTGCTCAGTGTTAATTCTCTCATAGAATGTTGAAAAAGTTTTGCAAAAGAGGTTTTCAAAATCAGGTCAAACAATATTTAAATAAGATATGTTTTTATAAAATTAACTATTAGTTTTAATGGATTAAAACCACAGATAATTAGCCAAGACAATTAATTTCACTTTAATACATTTAAGTATAAGCTAAAATGACTAAGGTAAAGAATTAAGATTCTTTATTAGTTAGGCTTTAAGAAATATAACCTCAAGTTTTACTTAGTGATGTATGTCATTCTACAAAAACTTAGCATAATTCAATTTTACTAATTTTGTTGCATTTTGCATAATTTTAGCATCAAAACATACATTCATACATCAACATTGCATATTATTGTTTTGGTTGATTTTTTTTCTTTAGGATATGGGCCCAATTGTTAGAAATCAAGATCCAAATTCATAGCAAACATGGTGCAGCCCAATCAAATGCTATTGGAAGCAAAGCTACTATTGATCCAAGCTTAATGAATAAAACAAGCTAAAATTTACTAGGGCCCAGAAGTCATATTCGGACCAATTGATTGTTTTTTCAGTCTACTCGGCCCAAATGGTCTCTACAATCCATCCAATTGAGTACTTGAATCCAATTTATTAGAAAGGCAAAATTCATGTGCTAAGTCTAGGAGCAACCCAATTAGTGCCATATTAATTTTCATTATTGGCAAAGGATTCCCTAATCAGGAAACCAAATCCATAGCAATTAGTGAGGAATAAATGGATTTTAATTGTAATTAATTTCGAGATTTTTTTATAACAATGCACTTGGTCAGTTCCCTATAAATAGGAGACTTGGGAGCAAAGCACAATACAGTTCACTGGGCAACAACCTTTCTTTTTCAACATTTACTTTTCTTTGGGAGTCTCTGCTACGATGTCCTGGTGTTTTCTTTTACTTTAATTTATTTAATTTATTTAATTTCATTATTTCACATTTTAAGTCTTCATTTGTTTAATTCATGTCATTACTTAGCCCTTTTTAGACGTGGGTTTTAATGAATCCTTAATAGATACAAAATCAATCATTGAGTGAGATTCTGCAACATAAGTGAGTCAGCTGTGTAGACAAGTTGAGTCTTTCATTTATTGATGTAGATTAGCTTAACTTTATATGTTATTTTGGATGGAATGAGATTAGCTTATTGAATTTTGATTAAAATGATAAAAAATAAATTCTTCGCCTACCAATAAATATAATTAGTTAAAATGTCACTTATAGTTAATTTAGACATAACAGAGTTATTTTAACATATTAACATGATCTTTTAATCTATTAAAATTTCACATATTATCAAGATAAGTTATAATATATTTTAAACTGAAGCTTTTCATCAAATATATGATCAAAATCCCTAGATGGAGAAAAAGCTTACACGAATCTTAAGAATGAATATACAACAAACACTTGACTAGAAGTCTTCAATCTCCAAGATCTTCAATCCTCTAAACTTCAAGGAGAGAGGTTAGATTCATCAAATCTTAGACATTATATCTCTTCAACTTCAACAATCTCCCCCTATTTGATGAAGACAAGTTGGTGCGAGCAATGAAGAGATTAAATCAAAAGCAACAAAAAATGGAGTACTTGCAGAGGTAGCTAAAAAAATGAAGTGATATACATATATCCATTCATACATACATATTCTACCTGTTTGACTTCATCAAATTCAAGGAGAAAAACATAGAAAAGAAATAAACTAAATCAAGGATAAAATAGTACAGTCTAAATTCAAAATGCAACATAAGTAAAACTAAAAATTGTTCCAAAAGCAAGCAACATTAAAATGCAGACAAATAAATGTAGCACCTATTCATCCTAGGAAATTGCAGAGAGTTCAACAAATCTTGAATCCCCTCAATCTGATCATTCAAGTGTTAAAATTGAGAAACACACATTTCATGATGCATGCATTAATAAAAAAAATAGCAGATACAACCTTGACAACATCATTTGTTCAAATAGAAAGCATGGAACCCCATGCTATAAAAGTGGAATGTAGGGGATAATATCAGTCATCATGGGTTCAACATCTTCATTGTACGTGCCACTAGGACCAATTTCAGGCTCTTCATCTGGTTGACCCTCTTCTTCTCCATCATCCTTGAAGATCTGTTAGAATAATAGTACAGGTAAAATAAACCAAGAAGAGGGGGACTGAATTAGTTTCTTAATAAAAGTTAAATCTTTTTCGATTTTAGTTTGATTAAAACTGACTTTACTATAATCCCCAATATAAATTTAAGCTCAAAGTATAAAACAAATAAGTAGAAAGTAAGCTCAATATGAAGAGAGTAAGGATAAAAAGAGAAGAGAAAACAAATATTTATACTAGTTTGGATCAAAACAGATCCTACGTCAAGTGATTTATCACCTCAAAAGAGAGTGATAGCTACAAACTATCTTAAGTTAAAAATTACAACTTACAGTGCAATGAAAACATTAAGAAAGTAGGGAGATCATAAAGACACCTCCACAAAATAAAGGATGAACAACACCTTCCTTGAAGAGCACAAGGAATGAAAGAACACCTCATTTAACAGTCACAATAAAGGATGAACACCTCCTTTGAATAACACAAAGGATGAAAAAGCTCAAACCCTATCAACAACACAACTTTCTTAAGTAAACCACTTAAAGAAAATAGACTAGATTTTTCTCAAGCTTAAAACAGCGCAAAAACACTTATGTTTTGTATATTTTAAAAGTAGACACCCCTTCTCTATTTATAGACACAAAGGTGTCCAAAAGTCTGTAGAATACAAAAGGTTTTTGCAAAAATGACTAGAATAATTGATTATTACTTAGGATAATTGATTATTCCAAAGAGAAAATGTTTTCTAAAAGTTTTTCAAAGCTTTGATAATCGATTCTTGCAAGAGATAATCGATTATTATGACTTTAAGTGTTTTTTATGAAAAAACAAAACTTTTTTCCAGTGTTTAAGGGAGAGTGGTATGCATGCTAGGATCTTTAACTTGATACCTAACTATTACAAACAAACATATACATGAAATACAAATTTAAAGTTTCCACAAGACTTCAAGATTCCAAGATTTTAGGTATGAAGGTCCATCTTCTTCTTCTAGAGTCATCATCATCATCAAAACACTTATTTCTTAGATTAACAAGATCCAATGATTACGTGTCTTGACAGGTTCCATCTTGTGGAGAGTTCAGTTGGTTATTTCATTTGTCCCTTTGATCACTTCAGGAGGCCCATTTTCCAAACTAACCTTAAAGTGAAGCAAGATTTTTTATATAAGCATGACATAGGGAAGCCTGTAATCAGGCAAGTGTTTTGAATTAAGCATGTGTTCCTTAATAACATGAATCTAGTTATCTCGATACAATTCGGGATGATATACATGAGAACCAAGTCACTCTTCTTTAGTAGAGCATGATTGCTCCCGTTAGGCGTGATATGCCCGCCAAGCAATAATAAAGGCCAATAGCCTTTTTTCTAATTTCAAACCTTCAGCATTGAAGGTCTTGATAGAAGATGATGGTTTCTTCGAACAACTTTCGGAAAACTACACTTTGTTAAAGTTTTTTGCAACACTAGTATTTCCCTTTCCAACTTGAATACCTTCATTTTTTAATCCAGTTAGTTGTTTCCAAATTGATGGTGTTACCTCAATCTCAATTGCTTTAACTTGTGATTTCAAAAATAGGTCCTTCAAAATTCAAGTTAGTGTAGGAAACCTTAAGTAAGTCTGGATAAATCTTCCCAATTAATTCCAAAAACGTTTGTAAATTCTTATGCTTTAGTAGCTTGCGAAGACTAGTGAACTTTTCTTCCTTGAGCCAAGAAATTTGATCAACTTTGGAATATTGACATGCTTCTTTCTTACCTTATGTAGAAATACCTTCATCTATTTTTTATCACCAGCAAACCAGGTCTTAAGATGATCTATCGTAACAAAAGAGCTATCGGGAGACGCAGTCAGTTAGAGGACTCACAATGTGTGATAGAACTCCTGTCCAAGCCCAACTAGAGACTTGGAAAATTCACCAAGTCTTCAAGAAACTTGGAATTTTAATCCTCTTTCAAGGAAGGTTCCTTGAAGAATAAAATAAGAGAAGAGTCTGCTTTAGATGACCTCAAAAATAAAAGGATAAGCCCTTTTTTTCAGCAAATTGATTCTCATTCACAATGGTGAGTTTACAAGAGACAAGGGGTTCTATTTATAGATACATGTGCCCCCTTGAACCTTAGCCACCAAAGATGTGGGACTAAAAGTCAAACAAAAAGAAAATGCAACTGAAAAATGAACTAAGGCCAATGAGCACATCCAAACAAGGCCCTCACCAGATAAGCCTTGAAGCTCCCTAGCTTGGTGTGGGACTTGGCTTCTTCACAATTATCCCTCTTCTTGTTTGGCTAAAAAAATGAGTTTTTCCCTTTGTTCCTTGTGCCTTTGGACATCCAAGGAAGTAGTAAATTTAGCTATCCATGACCGACCCCGATGATGCTCCTTCTTGTGGTCTTGAGTGAGGCCCAAATTGTGGCCTAATTAGAGCCTAATTTGAAGTTCACATGTGCCTCTACCATTTACACATGAACCTATTTATCCTATACATTTTTCTACAAATATATACAATAAAAGAATACTCCTATACAATTGTTAGGAAAAAGTCCAACACTCCATGATTTTGAACTATTGCTTAAAAAAATTAATGTATAAAAGAAAAGCACATTGTGCATCTGACATACGATGAGTTTAGACAGATGATGAGTCTTGAAAGACAATAAGTCTCAATAGATTATGAGTCTTGACAGATGATGTGTCTTGACAAATAATGAGTCTATATAGACGAAGAGTCTAGATAGACAAACCTTCATCAGATCATGCTTGTAAAACAATCATCAGATGATAAGTTATTTGATGATGTGTATTTTGTTTGACTAACATTAAAGATTTGTTCCTTAGTTTCCAGAGACATTCTCTTAATCAGTCTAATGACCAAGTACAAAGGTGATTCTCACGTCCCATCACAACACCTAACTTATGAAAAGTAAAAGTTGTTTTCTTCACCAAATTCCTGACATGCCTGAGTTTTGTCAACTCCAAAAGTACACCTGCCATGTATGGAAGTGTTGCTTTCACCAAAAGAAGGAAAACCCACTATCCAATGGAGGATAAGTGCTACAAGTTATCAGGTTTTGTGCATAGAGAAGAAACATGCATTTATTGCATGAAGGAGTGCATTTAATGCACCTACGTGAGGCCTTCATCAGACACTACAAGAAGAAGAGTTCAAACCTCAACCTAAAGTTGAAGATGTTAGAACGAATCTCTAACAGTTATTTTCTCACGCACTATATAGGGGGTTAAGTTCATCTTGAAGAGTAGAAAATATGCTATTCAAAAGTTTGTTAAAAAACTTTATTTGTTTTCAAACTCTTCCTTAGCTTTAGAAGAATGCTGCTAGTGTTTCTTTGTTACCTCTATAAACCAATCCAATCATATATTTTGTCCTTATAGACTGGTTCAAAAGTTCTGTGATTCTCAATCATAACCTTTTTCAAACATCCATGTTGTTGAGTCAGGAATGACTTTGTAAAAAAATTAGTGGCTTTGAAAGAAAGAATACTTTTGTGAGTTAGCCAGAAGTGGCTACAGCCGAAAGAATACTTGTAGTTTACTTCATTAGTCTGCTAGTGGAACTCAATCAGGTTGATTGAGAGCTAGATGTAGTTTGTGGTTTCAAACGAACTAGTATAAAAGCTTGAGTATTCTCTCTTTTTCCTTATCTCTTTTCAATTGCATATTATTGAGTTGTCTAACTTTAAAAGGGAGCTTTTTAACTCAATCAATCTATGTTTTCTAAATAGCCTTTGAGTAATAGACTTTGTCCGTCTGTTGATCTCATCTATCGTCTATTGAACCTTGCGTCTATAGACGATATTCAAAAAACTCGAAAATTTTTAAAACATAATTCACACCTCCCGTCTTGTGTTTTTCTTGTTTTTCACACGGTCCATCATAGAAAAGAGAGCCTATTGGGAGAAATTCAACATTGATCAAGAATCATCCACTGGATGCCATCATAGGAATCCCTCAAGAAGGAATATCAACTAGGTCAAAGGTAAAGGAGCACTCAAGTATGATATCCGAGATGGAACCCAAGAATGTCAACGAAGCGTTAGATGATGAAAGGTGGGTGAAGACTATGCAAGAAGAGCTCAACTAGTTCAACAAGAACAAAGTATGGGAACTAGTTGCTCCACCAACAAACAAAGTAATTGTAGGAGCAAAGTGGGTGTTTAGAAACAAGCTTGATGAAGAAGGTAAGGTTGTGAGAAACAAGGCAAGGCTTGTCGTCAAAGGCTACTCACAACAAGAAGTTATAGATTATACTGAAACCTATACTTCTGTTGCATGCCTAGAAGCTATACATATTTACTCTCATTTGTTGCCTTCACTAAAAGGAAGTTGTATCAGATGGATGTAAAAAGTACATTCCTTAGTGGCTTTATAAAAGGGGAAGTCTATGTAACACAACCTCTAGGGTTTGAGAGTGTGGCTTTTCCTAATCATGTTTTTATATGGTTTGAATGTTCTTAAAAGGATTTTGTTATATATGAAAACCACTACTAATCTTGGTCTTTGCTTTAAAGGTAGAGAAAGTTTCAAATTGCGGGATATTGTGAGGCAGACTACGCAAGAGACAAAGTAGAAAAGAATAGCACCTCTGGAGGATGTCACTTCATTGGTGAAACCTTACATTTTGGACAAGCAAGAAGCAAGGAACAATAACTCTCTCAACAACTAAAGTAGAGTACATATCAGCTACTAGTTGTTGCTCTCAAATCCTCTGAATTAAAAATCGTTAAAAAATTAGAATTTATGGTTTAGAATTTAGAGTTAAAGATTAGAAAATTACAATACTTATAAAAGTAACATTTCTATCTTTGTGATAATAGTACTATTATTTGTCTTTCTAAAAATCCCATATTACATTTTAGGACTAAATATATTGAAATTAAGTATTATTTTATACGATATAGTATGAAAAATACGGTTTGTACCCAAAAATAATTAATTAGCTAATATCTTTATAAAACATCTTATTAAAAAGAGATTTAATCGTTTACGAACTTGTACATGACTTTTGTATAATGATTGTGTTGGGAATCCAAGAGTGAGTGTAAGTCCCACATTTGGAAAAAATAAGTGTGTTGAGTAGCATATAAGGAAGAAGACCCATAAACCCATTGCCTTAAGGTTTTGGGTTGAAGGTGGTGTCAATCACCTTATGTGCGTTGACTCGTAACTCATTTGGTGTCGTCTCTCCCGACGTATCCTCCGTCTAAAGATCCTACGTTGTTTGTGAAGAAATTGCATCTTCCTGTCTTTGCTACACAAAAGCCGGATTCTATGTCTGATGAAGAATGAGACTTTGAACACCAGCAGAACTTTGTGGGAAAAGATTGAGTCTTTGTATGCTTTATGTGATGTGAAAGCCATTAAAATAATTTATAATAAGTTATTTTAATTAAAAATTAAGGATAGAAATAAATTATTATGCATTTATATTAGTATACTTATTTTTAATTTAATTATGAAATTGTATTTCACAAATAATAATTATTTTATAATATGTTGCTAAAATTAAGTTGAATTACAATATTTTATTTTAATGTATATTTATATGTTATATATTTATGTAATTAGACAATAACTGGCGTGAGACATTAATTTTTACTTAAATTTCACGTTGATAAGTCTAAAAGAAATTAATTGACATAATTATATTTATCAATTTTATTTGTTCTAACAATGCATAGTTCTTGCTAGACAACAAAGTCATACTTCTCGAGCTAATAAGATTTAACAAATTTCAATATATTAAATAAGTTTTTAATGATATGAAAACAAAGAATGAAACTATTTTAAATTAAATATACTATATAAAAATATTAATTAAAAACTTTTGGATTACTATTTCCGATTTTTTTTCATTCAATAAATAGAATGTATTTAAAAAATATCATTGACTGTTATTATTTAAAAAATATATTTTAAAGTAATAATTAAATGAACTAAAAAATTAATATAGTTAACAATTTTATCAATATAATATTATTTAAAATATAACTTTTATTCAACACTAGTGTTTATTAAGCACATGATTAATTTATATTTTCCTTTTCAGTAAAAATCATAGTTGATATGTATATATATAATAAATATTAACATTAAATAGTTTTAATTTTAGTTTGTTTTCAATTGTAAAATATTAGAAAAGTATTTTTGTTTATGTCATTTATAAAATTTAAGAAAAATATTAATTATTTTTGTGTGGTGAAAGAATAAAATAAAATGTTATAGTACAGTGTAGTTATTTATAGAATTAATTAAATTATTTAATTTAAATGAAAGTTTTTTTTTATAGAAATAAAATAAAGTTGAAATGGTATACACAGTTAGAAAACTCTAATACTAAGTCCAATGTTAGATTATTAACTAGAATAGAAATAAGGAATTGGTTTTTTCTATCTCCTTTTACATTTATTGTGTTTTGATGCTTAAGAGAAATTATAGGGAAGACAACAAAAAAAATTGGTGAGAATAACAATTCAAGAAGTAAAAATATTAAAGTATGTTATAATTTCTCTAACTTATAAGAATTTACAAGGAGAAATAAGAATAGAAAATTACAGAAATAATCTCAAAAAACACCAAATATTTTAATATGAAAAACTCTCTCAAAATGAAAAGTAAAAATTTAGGGACACAAGCTAGTCAAATCAAGCTTCAATATGATTAAATAAAGATACAAGATAATTTAATCAAATCATGACTATCAAACAAGTAGCGTCCCTAATAATAATGTCTGTAAACATCTAAAATCTACACCAAATATTATCTTTTTATAAATCATCAAATGTAATGGTTAGAGTTTTTATCTCTTGAACTATAACTTGTATAATATCATTAATTTCTTAACCTTCTAAATATCTTGCTTGAAAAGAAGATAAAATATTTTTGAGTATCTTATTTAATTTTTTAATTCTATGTTATGCTATAGAACTTTGAGATGCAATACTTGAATCTTTAGTTGGTAGAAGTTTTCCAAGACAACATACATATCCTCTTAAATAGATATCATTCTTCCAATCATGGATGATATGAGAACATCCTAAATTTCAACTTGTACCATGTGCTTCTTTAATTCATCCTACACAAACCCATTTTAAATAAAATAATCAAATCATGTAATGCATTAATTTCAAGCTTAATAAATTACAATTAATACTTCATATTATGTTTGATAAGACATAATTTTACAATTATATGATTTTTCTTCTGTAACCATAATACTCTCATCTTCTCAAATTCAAGTATAAATACAAATTTCAACTTGTGAGAGTTATACTCCTTTTCCTTTCTTTTTTTTTAATATAAGTAAAGAAAACTCAATGATTGTATTTATATTATGTAATATGTATAACATTTAATCATCTAAGTAATGTACTAAGAAATATTATTGAAAGAAAAAAAGAATTAAATCATGAATAAATCTTGGAAGATTCTTGATACCCGTATAATGTAAATCCTTATATTTAGAACGACTTCTTTCATTCATGTTACTTATATATTGTAACCAAGTTTAAGGAAATTAAAGAAAAAAATATTAAATAAATGTTATTTTAGGAAATCATAACCCTTATATGTCATAGGTTAAACAAGTCCAATGTAAATTTTGGCTTTTTTTGTTTATACATCAAACCCTTATATGTCATAGGTTAAAAAAGTACAATGTAAAGTTATGTCAAGGATGGAGTTTCTCCAATGTAAAATTATGTACGTTAATCACTCCAACATAAATTTATGTCTCCCACATTCACGTTGGAGTTTAGCAAATATAAAAAACCTAAAATATCATACAAAATATCATACATAAAAAGTCTATTGTGTATTAATGATCTACATGTGGGTATCTCCTCATCATCTTAGCCATGGGTGTGGTGAAATTAGCTAACATCTTATATTCTTCATGGGACTTTGCCATAAAAACAATCCCATGAATGGTAAAATTCTTGAGTTTGAGGCATAACTTAAGTAACCCTTCAACCCAATGAGAAAAAAATATCATTGATCACAATCCAACCAAGCTCCAAGACAACAACATTCTCCAAATAGGAAGATCCTTGCAAACCATAGTGAAAAATTCTATCTCTCATATCACAACCAAATTTTTATCTCTCTCATTCTCTATTAAAGGGAAAACAAAAGCCTCCCTACCCTCTCTAATTCACCTAATAATCACCATGACTGGTGCATGAGCTCTTCTCTACAGACCCATACCCAATTCAAAGCAACATTAACTCATGAGCAACCATGAATCACACACTACAGATTAAATAACATCAAATCATCCATCCAAAATATCGACAAGGATAAACTATAATTAAGATACAATGAATTAGAAAATGATGAGAAGGAAGGGAAAATAAATGTTAAGTTCCTAGATGGTCTAATCTATAAAGACTTTTATAATGGATTTTTTTAATGATAAACACTATGATTTGTTATGTTAATGGGCTTAAGTTGATTATGATATGAATCATCTAACAAGTTTATTATGACAACTGAGATACATCAGACAGTCTAATGGTCTAAGTTTATTCAAACAGCAGACAATCTAATGGTTCTATCAACAAATGTTTAACTTTTATACTACATAGTCAAAGTCGTAATCACAAATGTCTTCTATGCAGAAAATCTAGATGATAACATCAAATTTTTATTTGCTCGAATATATCAAACAGATATTTAGTAGAAACAAAACTCAAGATTGGCATTGAAAATTTATTTAATTCATATACCTTATATATGATCAACGTACAAAAATATATAGACTTCAAGTACAAAAATGAATAACTAAGAGATGTATGAAAAACTTATACAAGTGATTGAACTTTCTAAGCGTTCATAAATGAGTTAAAATTATTCTTTCTCGGATAGTTTCTATTCTATTCTTTTTCTATAAGATCTTGATCTCAAAGGAAATTGAGACATGATAATTAAGAATGATTTGTATATTGATTGTAACCATGAGTAGTTTGTATACTCGTTGTAATCAAGAGTGACTTGTGTACTCGTTGTAGTAATATATTTGTTTAGTGGAATCTCTTAAGCATTATCTTTAACGAAAAACTAGATATTATCCATAAGTTTAGGTGAACCAGTATAAAAATTATTTATCTTATTATACATTGCTTTATCACTAGACAATTTATTATAGTTCTTTGAAAGAAGAGTTTAAGGCTCTACTCACCTCCTTCTAGAACTAGTTGTTCCAACAATAATCAAAATTATAATGTTAAATAAAATAAAAATGTAAAAACAAAAAATGCTACTTAATTATAGACAGAGTTAAAAATTGACTATCAAATGAGAAGGAACTAAATATTAGATTTTAATACCAAATCTAAAAAATTGTCATTCCTAAAAGTGTGAGTCACAAATAAGAGAAAGAGAGTGTATGAGAGAATGAGAAAAAAATATATTAAAGCTTTTATTACTAATGTTATCTGGAAAATGTGGATAGTAATTACTAATTGGTTAGAATTTGTTACTTTGTGCAATCAAATACAAAGAGTGATAATTAGATTCAAGAAAGAATGATTAATTTATCTCTCTTTCATTATTCTACTGAATAAGGTTTCACTATCAAGGAATTGACAAAGAAAAGTTAGTATACACATGACCTTTGTAGTTTTGAAGAAAACTACTTTTAAGTTTTTGAGATTTTAACTGGGTAAATTTTATTTAGTTTCTCATGTACATTATCAATTATCATGAGCAGTTTTGACATAAATAGATATTTATTTTCTCTTACATTTTCGTGCATGTTTGAAACATGTTTTTTTTTTCTTCTTATAGTTTGATCTTGCTGTGGAAAAAAAAGGAGATCATACTTTGGTAATGTGAATATGTAACTTTCATGATAGTCTCCTTCAGGTTCATTTGTTTTCATGATAGTCTCCTTCAGGTTCATTTGTTTCACTTCTGTTCTCCTTACCATATTATTCAGATATCTGGGATTCTTGAACTAAAAGCAAGGAGAAAAACTATGTTCTCCTTGTTAAGATGCACAGGAGAAAAAATGTTGTCTGTTCTAAAAAAAAATTATTTTTGTACTTAAGAATACTTATCACTAAACTAAAACTTATATTTTAGAAATTTTTTATCCAAACATTTTTTCTATATTTATTTTTTAAAATAAAATTATATTTTTTATTATAATTATTGAAAAAAAAAATTATTAATATTTATTATGTTTTTAAAATAATTATAAAAATAAAAATCAATTAAAAATTAATAAATATAATTATGTAATTATTTAAATATTTATTGTTATTGACATTGTATCCTACTTTTTTCATTATTTATAATTAATAATTTTAAATAACTTTACTTTTAATTATGATTTTTGAATTAGTATGATTTTTATTAAATAAATATATTTATTAATTATTTTTAAATGATATATTTATTGATTTTAAATAGACAATTTTTACAACTGTGTTGTTTCTTTCTTATTTTAAAAATTAAATTCTGAAATGATAAATTTATTATTTTATTTGTACATTTTCTATTATTATTTTTTATATTATATATTAATTTAATTTTATATCTTAAAATATTTTTAGTTAAAATTAAGTACATAGATATATGGATGAGAGAGACATTTGTTATATTAATTACATTAATTAAGGTGTAAATAAAAAAGAATATTTAAACATAAAAATATTCAAAAACAATAATAGAAAAAATGAAAATGAAATTATTATTATTATTATTAATTTTTTAAAATGTGTTATTTAATTAGTGGAATATATATTAAAAATAAGATTATCATTAAAATAAAAGTATAATATAAAAAAATAAATAAATAAATATAAAAATAATTTTTTATGTTAAATATTTGAAAATGATTTTTTCATTGCTTAAAAAATTTAAACTAAAATATAGTGAAGCATGTTGATCTCTATTAGGTTGATGAAAGTAATACAATTTGGAAATCATATATCATTTTGGATAAAGAAAAGAATGAGTGACAAAAGTATATAATGAACTTAGAGTCCATAATATCTCTAGATACTTTTGTATTTGACTTCTTTTATATTCTTGTGAGATTTGGTTTAATTACTTGTTTTGGAGATACAGATGTATTAAAGTCAAGGACATGAGAAAGTAGTCTATACATTATAAGAATTTTGATATAGTATAATTTTCTGGTTCTTTTTAAATAATTATCGTGTTTTTTTTGTTTTAAAGTTTTCATGTTATATTCTTATATTAGTTATTTTTATTATATTTTTCTTATTAATCTATTTGAACAATTATTCTTTAAAGATAAAAATGTGGTTTTATCCATCAATCTCATGGAGTCTATTTAAAATATTATTTAAAAAAGTTATTTACACTAAGATATTTTTTATTATTATCTAATACATCCTAAAATCTCTATATACTAGTTTATTAATATTTTATAATTAATTTATTATATATTTAATAAAATAACACAAATTCATTTTATATATAAAAAAATTTTTGATATGATGTAGATATATTATATGATAGATTACCTAGTACATTTATCATTTTTGCGGGTACACTCAAATCTCAAGTTTCTTCCTTCACAAACTCCTCATACATCTTTTAACAATCAGATAAATTCCTAACAACATTATTTATTTTAAAAAACAACTTAAAGTTTTTCATACCGAAATTCCTTTCTTATTCATAGCAAACCTTCACGGCCTCAAAGCTCCTTCGTGGCGATTTCGTGGTCGCTGTTGAGTAGGTGCAGGTGAGTCTTTAATAACGGCTACTTCAGCTCCTCCAACACAAGGAGTACTTCATCAGCTAGCTCTATTTTTTGTCCATAGAAAGGACTTATGCTTCATGATTCCGTCGCTTAGTTACTCTTGGGCAGTACTCTGGTCGGAGAGAGTTTTGGACGCAGCAATCTCGTTGAGAAGCATTTCCACAGTGGAGTATGTCAACAGAGAGATAGGCAAAAGTGGTTATGCAACAGGAGAGGGTGAAGGCACTTGAAGGAAAATGTAGTGGTGACTGTGGCAATGCGCAGGTGGGTTTGACGAGATGGGAAAGTAGTGAGTTTAGGGTTTTGAAAAGTTGAGTTAAGGGGCTTTGGAGTTTCTGAAATGCAATTTGTTTGGGAGCAGTGGAGAGAGGGAACAGAAAGGTGCTGGAACTGAAGAACGATGTAAGAACCTAAAAACTTTATTAGGACCATATCAAACCATAAAGGATTATTAAGGTAAAAAAGTTCTAAAAAAATTTTAAAATTCTCACAGCACTTAGTTTACGTTATCTTTTTTTGTCTTACTATAGTGATAAGCATAAACTGTTATAGTATAGATAACCCAATGTGCACTTAATTTTATTAGATCTAGAGTTCCTTGCTGAAAATTATTGGTAATGTTGATAAGGATATTAATATAACTCCACTTATCTCTTTATTGAATTGTCTTTCTTATAAGTGACTCTAAAATAAAGATGAATAAAAAATCTGTAATATATTTAATTGATATGACAAAAAAAGTTAATATTAAACTAATTAGATAATATAATAAATTAAAAAAATATTTTTTGATTTAATTTTAATAAAAATGGATATAAATTAAAATTTAAAAATAATTAATTTTAAAGTAGTTAATTTATAAAATTAAAAATGTATATTTAAATCTTTTTTCCATAACATTTCGTAAAAAATATATGAACTTTTTAAAGAATAATTAAATTTTTAATATAAAATTATATTCTATATAACTTTATTTTATTTTATTCTTTTAGGAGAAAAAAATAAAAATTACTATATCGAATTAATATTAAATTAAATTTAACTTTGTTTCAATTAAAATAAAATAAAACAGAGTAATTAAAAATGTTAGACCTAATTAAAGAAGTGCATAATAAATTATTCCTTTAGAACTAATTTATTATTCACCTCTTTAATACTAATAAATTAATGCATGTAATTATCTACTCCAATTAATTTTCACAGTAAATCAATTTCTTGAAATGACAGTAAACTTAAATTGCAAATTAATGAGTGTATAATATTGATTATTCCCTTAAACATAATTTATTGTCTTAATTATACTAAATTATGCATTTTTTTTCAGCACTCTTCTTCCTTCAATTTTCTCCTTCCTAATTATAACACAAATTTAAGTATAATCAATTCCCTCTTTTCTAATTATAACAAAAATTTAAGTATAGAGTACTAATAGAGGTAAAGTGGTCAATTGACTATATACCACCCCTCTTTCTTCTCTTTTCAACACAACTTTGAAGATCATCCATCATCTAACCCTCTTGTTTTCATTGGCACAAATCCATAGAAAACTATAAATCCATTCTGTTCCGTACCTTTGGTATCTACGCCTTAATAGTAAATAGGGAAAGGTCCATAAACATAATTTGAGTTCTAACATTCCTGCTCATTAAGATCTTTCAAGAATCTAACATCCTTGTATATATTTCTTTGAAGATTCAATTGGGACAAAGTTTCACAACTACAAAAACGGTTATAGGATTTAAAACAACTAATTCATCAAGAATTCTCATACCAGTGGGACTCCTTGCTTTAACTTTTCTTGAAGTTTTGACATTCTATAAAGATTTCAGACAATCTTTCTATCCACATAGCTGCTTTGTCAATTATGTCGCAGATTGCGCTATGTCTTGAGTCATGCACCAGCCACCAGACCACATAAGTATGTCTCTTCCTGGATGAATGGAATTGCTGGAGTTTGGTTCCTTATAACCGCACCAAGTGATCTTTATAGTTAGAAGATTCATGGCTCTCGATTACGTATGAATTTTGTCTGTGAGCAATATTCTTGAACCAGTAAGAGAGAAAAAATTTCATTTGTAGGTAATAGGGACAGGCAGGGTCTTGCATGCATATCTTTCAGAGAGTACTCTTCTTGGTAGAAGCCATTGAATCAGAGTATGAGCAGTAGAGTTATCCTAACTGAATTTATACAGCAATTATATGAATTTTCAAGATAATTTATATAGATGTTCAAATAAATATAAATATAGAATATAATTAAGGAATACATCACAGAGTAGTCTCACTTGTTCAAGAGAGAGGAACACAAAACATGCTCACTGGCTACTCTTTTATTCTACTCAAATCCTCCCATGTTCATGACGACGACAACAAAAAAAGCACTTCAGTACCCACATAAAGAAACACAGATTCTAACTGGTCTTTAACACCATGTTAGTTAGTTTGTTTGTGGTTGTGCTATATGCTTTAATAGAAGTCATCAAGGGACAAATTCTCAACAGAACCGAAGGTTTCAACTGGTCCGATTCTTGAAAGATTGGTCATTGATCCACCCAAAAAGTCAAGTGGAGAGTCATTTGAGAAAGTTGTGTCATATATGAATGACATGCCAGTATCGTTCACTCTAGGATAGGTTATACTGAAACAACCAGGTTTGTTCACCTCCAAGTCACTCAGGAAGATGTCGTTCATAATCTCACTACTTTGTTCAAGAAATTCATCCTCATCCGAAGCTTTCCTAGCCTGAATAACCTGCATAAATGTCACTCCATAACTTTAAAACTAGCACAACTAAACATGCCAGATAGCTAACTCCTGCATCTTACTGCATAGGAAACTAGAAATTTTTTTCTTTTAACCTCTACTGCCCTCAGTTGACAACTCCCAAAAAGATAATATAATAGCAGACATGAAAGAACGAAGAGCAAAATCTAATTGTTATAGTTATATTAAAAAATAATTGTCAAAATATCATTATCCATGAAACTACCCTTCTCACTAGTTTTTCCGTTAGTTGTGAATATTCATTTAAAAAATACTTAATATATGTATAAGTAATATTAAATATGTGAGTAATTATAAATATTTGTAAATTTTTCTTAAATTTTTTATATTTCTAAAACAAATTACAATTTAAAAATAAATTTAAATAAAATTACATACAAATAGAACTTAAAACATAGATACTAGAATACCCCACCACCTCCTTAATGAGCAAAATAGTAATTTATCCCCGATCCTCAAATGCTAAATGAATATCTATTTTCTGGCAGTGTAATAGATTTTATCTACTTAATATAGATTCTTACGACAAAATGAATATAAGATATTTTTTTTGGCGGCACGTACATAGTTATTGTTTTCAACATGTTGGTAAACCATAATGGTATCGCCAAATCGAAGACCATGTGTGCTGACAAATTCTCCTGAAAATGTTCAACACAACAATATTTCAAAACTAAAATTCAAAATTCAACTATTCTCGGCTGTTGTCAGACAATAATTAGTTTGTGTAGAAAGTTTACCGGTATTTTCAAGTACGTACATCCTACTATTGTTGTTAGGCCAGAACCTGCATCAGTCCAATACATATACAATAAACTATGAATTTGAATGGTTAGTAACAATCAATTAAAAAAAACAACCTTAAATAATATGAAATTCCATAGTCGTAAAATAATGTCACCATGCATTTTAGTTTATTTTCTGACATTTCAATAAATCAACTATATATGTATATATCAGACCTGTACT
Organism: Lablab purpureus; assembly: GCA_030347555.1. Lineage (NCBI taxonomy): Eukaryota > Viridiplantae > Streptophyta > Magnoliopsida > Fabales > Fabaceae > Lablab > Lablab purpureus. Next base: position 16,818,386 of record CM059254.1, read on the forward strand.
TGAAACTCCACACATGAATACCATCTCTATCATCCATGTTGATCAAAATTCCTTCTTTTGAATCCAGTGCTGGAAGGAAAGTCTCTGCTGCTTTCTGCAAGTAACAATTTGTTACCCAATTATTTTATTCCTAATTATAAGTTCATAATAGAATAGAATATATATATATATTGATGTAAAGGGTGTTGATATAGACCCAACCTTTGGCAATATCATTCTCCTTAGGGAACTAACATCACTGTTCTTTAACTCCTTTTTGAAAAGGAACCTCAAGTTTCTATGATCGATTTCCTGGAAGCACATAAATCAAATTAGACAATTTCTGTTGTCAATCATATAAAAGCAATATGGAGCTAGACATTCACCTAAAAGCTACTAAAAGGTGGAGAAAATAATAATTAATTATGAAAAAACATGCAAATCTTGTGTAAGTAAGACATCAAATACACCATGTTGTATATAAGGACATCAAGTTCGTATGCTAATAGTGGTAAAGAAGCAGAGTACCCAAAGCATTGTCCAGCATGCCTTGTGCATGTCTTGAACTACACAATTTCCCAAATATGGAGCCGTCAATATCCACTAATCATAGTTTCTCTTTTTTCTTCTTTTGAAATTTTCCACACACGCGTTATAAAGTAAGAATTTCGGCTTCCAAGAAAGGACATTAATTAACATCGAGGCAAGTGACCATGTACTACTATTATGTATTTTTGCTATATTTGGTAACTTTACAATTAATGGAAGAACAAAATTTGAACATAGATTTACAAGCATAGCATCACAAACATCTATTCCAAAAGTTTCTCAAATCAGAAAATAGGTATGTTCAATTAATCTTTTTTGATAGTTTAATAAAGATTTACCAAATAAACGTTTAAGATGAATCAAATTTATTTTGGGTACCATCCAATTATGAAGCTAATTCCGTACTTATATATTGATTGATAATGGTCCTTGTGATAAAAGTGTGCCCCTTTTTTATATGTGTTTGTATATATTTTTCGGTAGCAGAATCTGACACAAGGTTTACAGTATTCCCTAGCTATAGCCAGAAGAAAATCAAAGTTTGTTTGACTTGTGTTTAACGACTCCATTTCACTACTCAATTGAGTTAAAAAAAAAGAAGAGAGAATGTTTTCACAAGAGATTCTTTTCTAAACTTCGTTCTTCATATATTCTGTTTTCTTTTAGTCTCTTTTTCGGTGGGAAATTTTAATATAAAAAACTTAGTTCATTTCTTGATTGGAGTGCCACTTTTGCCCTCCATTCTCACTCCTCCCAGTTCCCAAATTGAAGATCAAACAATTAAATTGATATGTTCAAAACAAGGAAATATAGTAATAATCTCAATCAGAAATGTAAGTATATATTAAAGAACTTTGCAATTAGCATTGGAAAAGATCATCATCATAAAAACTCATTTAAATACGCATAAGAGAATCACGAGACAACCATACACAAGCATCTGAACAAATCACCAAAAAGTTGAATAAAATTCAGATGCAATTCAATCGGAATTTCGTGACAATAATTAGTAAAATAAAAAAGTAAAAAACTTTAAATTTAAATTCCTATTTTAATGCAAAAAAACCCTGCAAAAAAATACTTAATTTATGAGATCCGAAAACGGGGTTAGAAATTTAAGGGTAAAACAATAAGCGAAGACACAGCAAAAACCCAATTGACAGTGAAGGTATGTATATAAGATCTTAAAAATGGAGAATTGGAGAGAGCAAAAAAAAAATGAAGCAGAAGGGGTAACTCACACGTGCGGGCGGGGGAGGAATGGACGGTTTAACAGAGTGGAGAGAGGAGGGTGGCACGTGCGAGGACGCGGAAGAAGTTGACGGAAAACGAGGCTCGTGCTGCGTTGAGGGAAAAGGATTGTCGAAGTGGTGCATCTGCATAAACAAGGTGGGGTTGGTGGGGGTGGAGGTGGATCGCCGCTGCCTGGGCATCCGCTTCTTCCTGTGAACAGTGCCGAGGTTGGTAACCGCGGCAACGAGACCAAGGTGGTTAGCGTCGTGGATCCGACCCGACCCGGGAGATTGAGATACGTTGTTGCTGCTGCTGTTGATGATCCTGCTAACGTTGTTGGTGTTGGTGATGTCTCCTGGGGCGGCGACAAGTCGAAGCTCGGCACCAACACCTGCCACGAAAGCACAGGCCTCGGTTTTGTGAAGCAGTTTCTCTCGCTGTCGCTGATCCATCATCATTAGCTTAGGGTTTTTTCTATTTTTTTTGGTTGTTTTAGAGAGACACACACAGTGCTTTTGGTTTTCTGTGACTGTAGTAGTTGGTTCTCTTTCTCTCAGTCTCAGTGTGTGTGCAGGCAGATATGGATAGATAGGGGCGGGGATGGACGACGCTCGGCAATCACGAAATGGGTGTGGGGTTTGGTGTTAAAGAGATCAATGGTGGACTCTCTTTCACTCTTCTCTTCCCCCAACCCACCCTCTCTCTCTAAATGTTTTCCCTTTTTTTGGAGTTTTTCTATTTTTGGCAAGGATTTTTGTGATTACAGGGGTGTGGTTTTTATGACATTTGTTTATCCTGCATTCACGCCTCACCCCATCCTCTCCCCTTGCGGCCTTTTACTTTTACCATAATATAAATGAAGGCATTCTCTCTCTAGTAGATGGGGTGGGTTGAGAAAGGGTAGTGGGTTAATCAGAGGGGTGAACAAATGTTGGGAGAGGATTCATGGATGGTTTTGGTTTTGGCGCTATGTGCTGGTTACAATAATGCGGAGGGAGAGAGAAGAGTTAATGAGGGCAATGTGGCTGCGTGTGAATAGGGGGTGTGTGCAAACCAGGGTTAAGGGAGATGGGTTGGGTTTGCGCATAGGGGTTGGTGCTGTTGTGGTGGTGGTGGTGGTGGTGGTTAGAGAGTGGCCAAGCAGGGAGTGACGGATGGATGGTGAAGACACAGGAAACATGGGGCTCGATAACGCCTTCCACCTGTTGCAAAAGTTCTGAAAACTTACAACACAAATCAATGGCGTTTTTTCAATTTGCATTTGCATTTGCATCCCTCTCTCACTCCTTCTCTCGGCTTATAATAAAACCACACCCACCACCACATTACCACATCCACACTCACGCGCATTCTCACTCTCTCTCTTCACCACCACCAGAAGGAGTGTGGGAGGCTTCTCTCCCTTTGCACTTCAAACTTCAAAAACTGGGGTGCATTGCATGGGCTCTATCTAAAACCATCCAGCTACTCCAATTGTAGAGTGTGCAGTGCGTTGAGTGCATGCTGCACTCCCTCACTCCGAATCAGCCAAGTGGCACGACTCTGATAAGCTCACCACATGCTGATTTGATTTGAATGGAACTTGGCCTGATGGAGGGGATATCAACCACGTGATTGTTTTTTTATTTTTTGCGCCTGTGGGGCGCGCAGCAGAGTATAATTGCGGATTTTGCTGTTCCTTTACTTGTACAGTTGCTTCATCTCTGAGGTCATATGTGGATTCCCAAACTCGCTTATCACTCCACTTGGACACCATGCACAGGTGCTGTTACAAACCAATTAATGACACTATTAACTCCTACTAAGCTTTATTATCAATACCCTTTTGCTTTTATGTCTTCCCACTTGCTCCAAATCCTCTCCCAATCTCCTTTTATGCCCATTTTCACTCATCAATTCTGCTGCACAACCGGAATTTCAGATTCCTTTGACTTTTGTTCCCCCAATATCTACTCCCTCAACTATCAACAAAATTGAATCTCTACAGTGTAAGAAAGTTATTTTGGGCAATTATCCATTCAACAAGCTAAACCACCCACCCTCTAATAAGCTTCAATTTTCTCAACTCAAGTAACAAATTACTATATATCTGTCAGGTTAGTTTTTCTTACACCAACATTACCATTAGTTAAGATTAATTAATGATTACATTTTAATTAACCATTTCCATTCTTTACAGTTACATTACATACTTACTTCCCATCTTTATTTATCATAATTGTTTAAAGTTTTTTCTTCCAAATCAAGAAAATCTTTTAATTTTTCTACCTTATTTATTGTTCTCTTTTCATACTTTTGCTTACATTTATGCATTATTAATAATAAATAGCTTTCTCTTTGGTATTAGTTAAGGATGCAATTAAAAAATTGTTATTTTAAAATTTAAAATAACAGACAAAAGAAATATTTTTATTAAAAAATTTATAACTGAAAATAACTCCATGATTATTAGGATATGTTATCCTCTGATACATGAGCTTTTAATTATGCAAATGAAAGTTATTGAAATATTTGAGGAGCATAATTGACTATTTGGCTTTAAATTGAAAATTGTAATTATTAATTATTTAAAGTAATGCTTTTGCTCTTTAATCTTTAACGCATACTGTGATTTAATGATTCCTGCTTGCTCCCTGGCTTACTATGAATACGAAGAAGTCTCCAAAAAACTATTTAATGTAGTTATTATCTTCTAATTAATGTCTGAATTCTAGGAGTAAAGTTGCTGCTAGTTGGCCATTAACTGGTTTGTTCCTTATGAAAAACAAAAGAAAAAATGGAAATATGAGTCTAAGGTGTTCACATTCATCAGATGAATTGCATTATTTCAAACACTCACTTCTATAACATAATAATTTTACTTTCATAATTTTGTTTCTCTTGCTTGTGATTATAATTTATTTCTCATCATATTTAATCTTCATTGGATAACTAAATACAAATTAAACTAAATGGTACTTTTGATTTAATTTATACTTTTAATTCAATAATATTTACTTAATTAAATTAATTAATTAAATCGGTTAATTATTTAAATTTGAATATGAATTTCTAGAAAATTATGGTAAGAAAAATGGTATGAATATTTAACATGTGAATTCATCTTTCATTTTTCTTGAATTTTGTTTTTAGTTTTTTATTTAAACTTGTTTATAGTTGTAATTTTGTTTCAATTATTTTTGTTCTAAAAAAATATCTCAAAATAATTTTTATAAAAAAATATTAAAAATTCAATATTAAATATATTTGTATTATTTAAAAATAGTTGTGTTGTATGTTACAAAATTTAAAAAGAAAACATAGAATATTTTATTTTAAAATGATGTTAAATATCTATGGTTTAATAGAATTTATAGACATTATATTATCTTGAAAAACAAGAAAACACAACAATAAAGGTCAAATTGTATTTTAAAAACTTGTTCTTAAGATATAAATATTTTTTGATGAATAACTTCTTACAAATGATATGTTGGCAGATTAGACACATGAAGACATTTTCCAGAAAGCTTTTTTGAGTATAAATAATTTAAAGTAAAAAATCTCCCCTTTGAAGTTAACTCAACACAATGACATATAATTGAATAGGGACAGACATAACTTAACACAAACTAGTTCGTCTAAAAGCCACAGACTATGCTCAGTTTTCAACCAACAAACTGAACTCCACTAGCAGATGTTGAAAGGTTAAGTATTGTTTTGGCTTATAGCCACTCTTGATTAATTCGTTCAGGTATTCTTTCAACAAGTCACTTTTATGTATGGGAATGTAGTCATTCCTAACCAACATTTTTACAAAAGGATAGTAAGAGATGCGATCAAAGATCACAATAGGGTTGTTATTATAGAAGGATGACATCTTAAACACGTATACATGATTTTGCTTGTTTCTAGATTCAGCTATGTAACACATTAAGGTGTTCTTTAAAAACTTGTAAGTCAGAGAAGCAGAAGAGTTTTTGCACTTATTAATTAGTAGTAGAAACTCTCTTGGAAAATCATCAATAGACAATAGATAGAGAGTCTCATATCATAAGTAGTTCTTTGAAATAGAAAATAGGGACTTACCGAGGTCTGATTTTGATTCCTGAGAGGCATTCCAACATGTAGCCCATTATCCGACCTTTCCTTTCGCCAAGACTGTTAGAAAGAATGTAAAAAAGGAAGAGGTAGAAACCAAGGGATAATGAGTGTTGTTGGGAGGTTCCCCTGGGTGATCCATTCAATTAGTTGCAAAAAATGGTCTAGATAGAAAGTGAAAAATCCCCCACTTCTAGAGATGGATACGACCAACCAAGACACTTTGTTCTAAAGACAACAGATGATGGCACTGGGAGACAAAAAAGTGGCTCCTGGGAATAGCAAGCCAGGTGTGATAGTGTTTTCTGACACTTCGTTCTAAAGACAACAAATGATGGCGCTATGAGACAAAAAAGTGGCTCCTCGAAATAGCAAGCCAGGTGTGATAGCGTTTTCTGACAGTATATCTAAGAATTCTGAATTGGTTGGTTTAAATAGCCCCGGACTGTCGAACAAATGAGTATCCCGAACCTACACCGTGCATTAATGGGTGGTGAGGCCCCATATTGACTATCATGAAGTCCTTTCTTCTAATTGAGATATTCATAGGTTTTTGCTCGATTTATTCTTTTATGAATGGCTTAAAAAAAAGTTCAGAGGTTTCTACCTTTTTTTTTTCTAAAGAGGCTCTTATATAATGTTGTGAAGGTACTAGTAGTTAAGTCCCATTCTGGCAATCTTCAATTTTAGATTATCTTTAGCATTTTCATCTTGATAATCTATTATGGCTTCATATGTAAAGTGCATTAAATGTGACTTTTCATGCATTAAATACATGAGTTTCCTTTAGCTTAGAACCTGACAACTTGTAACACTTATCCTCCATTGGATAGTGAGCTTTACTTTTTCCTTGTAAAAATTGACTTCTGCACATGGTAGGTGTGCTTCAAGGTTTAACAAACTGCCCGCATCAAGAGTTTGGTGAACTAAAGTAGCTTTGACTCTTCTCCCAAGAAGTGCTGAAATACATTATGAACAAAAAGATTTGAAGAATGTTTTCTGCACACAAATAAATATTTTCTTAGTTATATGAATTTTATGTACATATTATCTTATCGATATTTTTCTTATCGTATGTTGTTGGAAAGTATAATCTAACAGACGATACATGTATGATATGACTTTCTAGACAAAAGAGAAACTTGTTCATTTGTTAGGTGAACTATAAACGCAAGCTTCTTTGCATTTTATACTAAATTGTCTTTAAGCACTTGATCAAAACTTGAGGGTGTTGGAATTTCCCCTAACACATCTCTTAGTTGAAGTTTTGATATAACAAATATAACTAAATGTTGAATTTATTTTTCTATATTGACTTACATCATCTACGATATTTACTATGTTGACCAAATTATATATAAACATAGAACGTTCCACTTAAAATAAAACATTACAAGATTTAAGTTTTTAATCAATTATGAATTTGTAAATAGTAATGATAAATAATTTCTACATATATAATTAATCATATATGATAAGACACAAAACTAGATTAACTAAACATTTAAAAAGTGTCCAATGTGCTTTAGCTTTTTATATCAAGAATCTAATGATTAGAATTAATTTCTCAATAGAGAAAGAATTTATACATAATTAATTTTGAATGGTTGCAACCTACATTGTTAGAAGGAAACAAGTGAAATTATATATTATATATGATACATTTGTTTCTATCTTTATACAACTCATGCTTAAAGAAAATGTGTCCTTCTATAAGAAGACACAGAGCATAGTGAGAAAAATAATTTGAAGTAATTATACACATTGTGTTTTAGGATTACATTATTAGGATTATAAAGAACAATATTAAGAAAATATTTCTCAAGAAATGATAAAATTTGACCAAGTTATAAATACAAACACATAACCATCTAAAAACATATAGAACTTATAATACTTCGTACAATTTATATATAGAGCTTATAATTTCTCGTCTTTAGTAATAGGAGTGTGATAATGTTGTATTTTTCATTTTGTGAAGTAACCCATGTTGGAACAAGTTACTTTAGAAAGGGAGTTGAATAAAGTCTTAACTTCTTTTCGCGAGAGCACACCAGACCGTTTAATTATATAGTATGATAGACTAGACTGTCTAATTACTGAAAGCGCAACACAAGATGTTTATACTAGTTCATCCAAATCTCACAGACTACATCCAGTTCTCTCTTAAGAACAATTCTTAAGAGGTTCCACGAATCAAAAAAATGATTACAATCGAGTACACAAACCAGTCATGGTTACAACAAGTATATACAAACTACTCCTGGTTATTACCTATCTTAACCTTCCCCCGAAATTAAGACCTTAACATAAGAGAAATATTTCTCTCAGAAATAGAGGAAAGAAGAGTTTAAACTCACTAGGTGTATTCAAAGAGTCTAATCATTGACACTTTCAATATGCTTGTAGACTTCGATAGCTTGTAATTCTTATTTCTTCTTCGTTGATCTTCAAGTCTTTATATAGATTTTTCAAATTCAAATGTTGCTTGAAGTCTTTATCACTTTTCATATTATCCTTGATTGACGCTTTCCATTATCAGAGTTGATATCTTTTGTATCCTTTTACTTTGGAAGTCTTGGCTTTTTGTATCATTAAATGCTTAATATGAAAGTCTTGATGCTTTTTAATCTCATTTATTTTATCCTAAAAGGAAATAATTCAACAATATAATATCTCAAATAATATAATTTTTCACAATTTCATTCATTTCCTTTTTCCTCTTTAATTTGAAAGTTGGAATAATTATACGCAATTAATCATTTAAAGTTTATCAAAAATAACTTTTCATTTGAATAAAATCATAACATTATTAAGTATAAAATCTTAGTGTGATTCGAATTTCTTAATTTTATATTCCTACAGTTTCTACCGTTAGATCGTCTAATAGTTCAATTAGACCTACTATGGTCTTATGCTTTACTTGAACACTTTAGCTACATAGAACAAACATGTTAGATGAATCATAAGTATATTAAAGTACATTACTTTTGTTATCATTAAAACATCTATTATACAAGAGCTACAGGGTCTAGACCGTCAAGTGGTAATAACAATGTTGACCATCTAGTGGTTCAATAACCCATTTGTACATAAGCCTAATTTGTGTATCCTCTCCATGAAAGTAACCTATAACACCCTAATTTTTTTATGAGATTAATTAAATATTTTTAGTAAATTTCAAGATTTTTAATTTAATTAATATACATTTTTCTGTTATTTTGATATTTACTGTAAGATTGATTTGAATATACAGTATTCATTTTCACCATTATAAAATAATTAATTTTAGAATATGACGGTCTTATTTAAATAAACATTAAAGTCTTAGGTTACTCAAAACACCAACACTTTGAGAGAAAGGAAGAGAGGAAGTCATTCTCGTTTTTTCATGGGGAAGCTATGATAAAACCACTATTGCAGATTCATTCACTGTTGGCTGGAAATTTAATATCTGGTTCCCTACAACTGGTTCTTTATTCTGAACGCTTGGACCGTTGATACACGATCTGAGTAGAGAGATATTAAGTTTGCATAGTAGGTGTGATTTGGGGTTTTTTTATCTTCTTTATTCTTTATTTAACAAGGAAGAGGAGAAGAGCAAGAGGAGAATTTTAGGATATCGAGAGCACCATCTACACATCAACAAGGTAAGGAGAGAGTGAGAAATCGCTTTGGGTGTGGGATATCTCTGGCCCCCAATTCCTTGTTTTAGGTATGTTTATGAAAGAGTATTTTTCTCTCTCATCTCAGTTTAATTTCTAATTACTCTTGTATGTTGTTTAATATGTGAATTGAAGAATAATATGTGTAATATCTTAAATTGATAATATTTTGATTGCTTGACCATAATTCCTTATTTTAGGTGTGTTCTTGAAAGAGGAGTTTTTCTCTTTTATTTCTATTTGACTCCTAATTATTCTTATGTGCTCTTTATGATGTGAATTGAAGGATAATATGTGTAATTTCTTAATTTGATAATATTTATATTGCTTTAGAGCACCTAAGGGTTCTTGTGATACCATAAGAAAGGGATAGTCAAGAGTGATATAATTTTAATGATGAATGAAGGATAATGTGCATCAATTGGATATTATTATATTATTTTATCCACTTATTATGATAAAAGTCATGAGTTAAGTGATTGTGACTATAAAGGTGAGCTAAGGTGAAGGGGAAGGTGTATGAGTGTATAAGAAGTCATTCTACTTGTGTGAACATGCATCATAATGTAAGATCATAATGTAAGATCATAATGTGAGATCATAATGTGAGATCATTGTCTATTGCTTTGGCAGTCAAGTATGATATGTGATTGTTATGCATCCATCATCATAATGTCTATGAGTACGACATGTATTGCATAGGTGTAATTTTGATACAGATATGTTGAGCTTATAAATAATTCTTGTTTGAGGTTAAATTAATTTGTTTATCATGTTTGAACATTATTAAGTATGATTAATTGTTTGTTGTGTGAGACTATCCTACAGTGTCTTCACACCGCAACCAAAGTGAGATGTTTCTCACTCCCTTTATTTCTTTGTCTTATTTTTCCTTTCGTATTACAGGTAACCCCTAATTTTATGCTAGTGAAGCTTAGTTTTCATGGGACTACTTTAACAGGATATGTGACATCGGGATAAGACTAGGAAATTAGGACCTTGTTTTTCTTTAAGTTTAATTAAGACTTTACTTGATTTATATTAGTGAATGTGAATCTTTTACCCTATGTACATTAGTATTATAAATTTTATTAATTATGAGGTTATTTCAGGCCTTGTAGAATGTGCTACTTTTATTATCATGATATATGATGTGGGGTAGAGGGTGTCAAATAACCTTCCTAAACACCTTGTATAGGTCTATAGCTAGAAGTGAAAGTAAATAATATTTGAGTTCTTTGTATTGGGGATAGATTAAGAAGGTTTAACCATAAGGGATTTGTGTACTTGTTGAAACCAGAATTGGTTTGTGTACTCAATGCAATCAAAGTTTTTTTATTTAACCCTTCAAGAGTTCTTAAAAGAGAACTAGACGTAGCCCAAGAATTAAGGTTCAACCAATATAAAAGTTAAGTCTTGTTTTTTCTTTTTAGACATTATCTATTAGACGATCTAGTCACTATCATGAAAAATTCTTGAGGCTCTATTCAACCCTCCCATTTAAATCCTGTATGTACCTTCACATAGTTTCTACTAAAAGGCCCCTGAGTTTATGCTCCTAGACTTATTTGAGCCAATAAGGATTGTGTCTAGTAGTGATAAAAGGTACGATCTTGTGATTTCATATGACCACACTGTTGTGGGTGGCATAAATTGCCGCGTGGTGAAGACCAGTTAGGCCAGAGTCCATGTAGGCCAAGTCACAATCGAATCATGGCACTTGGGTTGTTATGCTCTTAAGTAGAAAGAGTTGTATCCTAACTAACGACTATAGTTTTTAGTGTACTGGTAAGCACTCAATCCAACAATTGGTATCTGAGCCAAGGTCACAATTTTGATTCCCAATGGGGCAATTACTGAGGGGGAGATTATTGCAAGTGACATCAATTGTCTCGTGGCAAAGGCCGATTTGGCCAGAGGCCATGTGGGCCAAGTCACAATCGAATTATGGCGTTTGGATTGTTACGCTGTTAAGTAGAAAGAGTTGTCCCTAACTAACGACTATAACTCTTAGTGTAGCTAGCGCTCGGTCTAACACATACTAGATGGATATGAATTAAGCTTCTCACCCACAAGGAAAAAAATTTCAAAGTCTTTTAATTTTGCAAGAAAGTACAAAAGGAAAAAGACTTTGTATTGCTTCTATTTGAAATATCATGAACAAAATTCATAAACGAAAACTTTCAAAAGTTATATGATGATAGTGGTAATCATCACAATTTGTCAACTCAACAAACACAAAGATAAAATATTATAATTGAGTGAAAAAATATAAGTGTTTGTTGAATCTCAATTGAGTTGTTTGTTGAATTGCAAATTAAAAAAATGAAAGGCATAGTCTCATTAACAAAAGAAGCTAAAAATAGAAAAATATAAACAAATCAAAGGGGGAAAATTATAGAGAAAAGATGTGAAAATAGGAAAAAAACATACGGGAGGGTTGAATTGTGTTTTAAAACTTTTTGTTGATTTTTCGTAAATTGTCTGTCAATGAATACTGAGCAAACTAAGTTTAGTTTCAACATACATAAACATATGTTGATCAAAAGCACTTTGTTGAAAAGAAAAATATTTAATGTGTTCAATTCTCCATTTTAGTTACATGAATAATATGTAATTGAAAAGAGATTTAAGAGAAGGAATATTAAACCCAAATTTTTATACTGGTTTGTTTGGTAACAACAAACTATGTCCAATTCTCAAGAATAGATTGAGTTTCACTACCAGACTACGTCCAGTTCTCAATCAATTCGCTGCAAGATACAAGTATTATTTCAGCTCGTAGCTACTTTTGGCTAACCCATTCAAGTATTCTTTCCACAAGTCACTTTTGGTCTAACCAAGTATTCGTTCAACATGTCATTCATGGCTTAAACCCAAGTATTCTTTAGGAGCGTAGCCACTCCTGGCTAACCCCTTGATAGAATAGAGAAAGTGTGGTTAAAAGTCACAAGGTAGCTAGTCCAAAAGGGTATCGTCTTATAGATGGATACAAAGGATAAGTTTTCTTCTAAAGTTTGCTAATAAACACACAAAGTGCTCTTCTAAAGCTTTATGAAAGTGAGGATAGAAAATAACAGAGATTCAACACTTAATCAAAGTTCTTTTTCCTTGTTTTCTTCCTTGAACTGGACTCTTATATAATGCTTGGAAGCAACTAACCGTTAGAATGAGATTCTAACATGTTCAGTTTTAGGTTGGCTTTCAACAACTTATATTCAATCGTCTGTTTGAGGTTTCACGTAGAGTGCATTAAATTCAACTCTTCATGCAATAAATGCATGCTTATTCTTTTAGCACAAAACATGATAACTTGTAGCACTTATCATACATTAGATAGTGAGTTTTACTTCTTTTAGAGTAAGCAAACTTTCGTACATGGTAGGTGTACTTCAAGAGTTGACAAAACTAGTCGTGTCAATAATTTGGCGTCATAAAGCAGCTTTAACTCTTCTTTCAAAGCATGTTTGAGAAAACATGAGATATTTTTCGACTTTGTGCTTAGGACAATCTGAAGAATGTTCCTGTATTTCAAAGGAATAAGCATTAATGTTAGTTTGTTGAAACACATCATCTGATGACTTATCATATGATGAACTAAAAGAGTATCGTCTATCAAACGATACAAACATGATCTGATGTAAGGCATCGTCTAACGAGGTGCATTGTCTGCTAGACTAATCATCGTGTGTTAGACACATCTTTTGCATTTTATACTTCATTAATTTTAAGCGTATATTCAAAATCATAGAAAATGTTAAAATTTTTCCTAAAAAAATGGAGACATAAAAAGATAGAAAATGCAAACAACTAAATATAATGTTTTTTAGTAATTTCTTTTGTGTGCTATTTCTAAATTTGTCGTTAACTCTAACTTCTCTTTTGTTGGAACTCTTTGGAGTACTATCAGAATCTCTCTTCTCTGAGTTAAACATTTTTAATTGAATTTTTCTTGATTTTAATTTTTCATATTATTGATTGGAAGTGATTTTGTTAACTATTCTTTATTTAAGAACTCACTTCTTTCCAAGATAGCATATTAGGTGTTGTGGAAGCTTAGAACTCCTTTGATGACTTTAAGAGACAAAGAGAATACCACAAAAAGAATGCAAAGAGTTAAGAGGAACTCCAAATAAACATTTTATTCTGGCTCTTACAAAATTGCAAAAGAATCACATAAAACAACATTTGGAAATTGAATTTGAGATAAAAATTTCTATCAAAACGTATGCAAAATTTCTCACAAAATTAGCTTCTAAATTCTTGTTTCTATTTTGTTTGGATTGTGATTGAAATTTCTATCACAAATATGTTTCATTGTAGTTTTGTTATTTTGGATAATTTTTGTTTTGTTTGATGTGTTATGAAATCTTTAGTATTCTTACATTTCTTAAAGTGGATTCATTAATAGTTAAATTTTCAAGATAGTAAAAGTATGCTAAAAATTTAAAAAATATCACTTCACCTTAAGAAATCACTTAATTTACATTTCATCATCAAATTTTACTTTCATTTATATTTTAACTTTTCCATTTTATTAGAACTAAATATATTTATGGGAACTAAGTTCCTTTCCAACACATTTTAAGATTTTTGTGATTTCCAAAATAAGAGTACATGAATACTCCCTTAAAAAAATTTTAAAGAAATTATCATTAAAACTTGAGAAAAATTTATACATGTTTTAGACAGTAATGTAACTTAATATATTAATATTTACACAATTTATGTATATTTTGAAAAGATTGAAAATTAATTACAGAACAATATAATTAATTTTCTCATGTATTCTAGACTTATTGAAAGTTATAGAATCACAAATATTCAATTATTATTATAACTAGTGATCATTCAACTAATCTACATTATTATTATACTTTAGATACATCAAAATAATTACTTCAAACTTAAGTTAAATTAAAAGTTAAAGAGATATATGTAACTTTTATGTTGAGTTAATAAATTCGATAATAAATTTTGCTCTATTGTTTTAGGATTTTCTTCTTATTTCATATCTCTCAAGAACTAGGCAATAAAATAAAATAAAAATTAACCGGTTCTTAAAATAAAACAATTTATTATTTGAATTTAAGTACGGTGATTATTTTTTCTAACAAATTTGGTTCACGTAAAGAAACTGATAAAATATTTTCTTAAAATTTAAAAACTAAATAAGAATATATTTTTATTTAAACATTAAAGTAGCAAAATGGTTTTTCTTTTAAGTTTGAAGTATATTCTTAATGTGTATACAAACCAAACAATTTAAAGTAACAACACTAATATAAAATATCATCTAAGAAATAATATTTTTTTTATAAATCAAATGAATTAAAGAAAGTTTTTCGTACATTAAAATTGACTAATATTAAAAGTGGTATATTCCAAATGTCTTCAGGGCTTTCATTTCAATATTTAATAAATATACTAATTTAGTTTAGCAAATAGTTGTGTTACTTTTTAGATTAATAACATTAATTTTACGCTGACATTAACAAAAAAAATAACATTTAATAAATATGTTAATTTTCTTAATATCACGATTTCTTTATATGTGTGACTTTCTTATTTATTGTTTCAAATAATATATTATATTCAACATTTTCCAACAAGTTTAGTCTAATACATTAGAATGTTTAGTATAATTGATAAAATAATTACTTAAAAATTATTTAAATTTAGATTTTTTTTTAAATAAAATTTGGATTGGATTTTATTCTTCTAATTTTATTTGATAAAAACAAAGTGAGAAAAAAATAAAAAATAAATAATAATTTATAAAATAAATAATATTAATAAATTGAATATTAGTTTTAAAAAGTAAACTAAATATTCTTTATTTAAAATTGTTTAAAAATTATTATAAGGAAATATTAAAAAAATTTAATATACAAATACTGTAATTGATAATAATTTTTTTAAAATATATTGTAATAATTAATAAATATAATTTTTAATTATTAAATTTAGAAAAATTATTTAAATAATTTCATAAAATGTCATTTTTAAATTATCGAAATCATGAATAATACAAATTTATATTTATAAATATTACAATATTTACAAATTTTAAACTTGATATTGTTTAAAATATCTGTAAATGTAATAATTAATAAATTTAAAATGTTTTTAAAATATTTTTTAATTCTTTTAAGTTCTCAATTTAATAAAATAATTATTTAAAATTAATCATCTATGAACTTTTATTATTTATATTTTAATTATTTAAAAAAATACTTTTATCATACACGAAATTATTTAAATAATATTTTCTAAATCTAATATTTAAAATTATATTTATTAATTATTAAAATAATTTTAATTTTTTTATCAATTATTTTTTTATATATTAATTTTTATTAATCTTTTTTATAATAATTTTTAAATATAACAAGTTTAATATTTAATGAAAAATAGTTAATCAACTTTTGAAATTATTGTTCAATTTATTAATAATTATTTATTTTATAAAAAAAATTATTTCTAAATTTTTTATTTTATTTTTAAAAAACAAAGTTAAAAAAAAATAAAATTTAGTAATTATTTAATTAATCATATTGAAAATTCTTAAGAAAACATTATATAAAATATGCTATGTGGAGTAATAAATAGGAAACTAATATCATGTTGGAAAAAATCTTAATATCACACGTTACCTTATCTGTAAGTATTTTATTAGAAAATTACATGCTAATTTTAATTTTCTTAAAAAAAGTTACTCTCAGTAAAATTAGTATATTTGTCAAATGTTGAAGATATAAAATACTGATTGTTTTTGGATATTTTAATTTTAATATATCTTAAATTTTGAAGATAACAAAACTTATTGAATCCAAACCTAAATAATTATATTGGAATGAATCGTTATGAACTATTCTTTAACGAGATCGTCTCTTCTGAATGAGAGTTCTTTTAGATTTTCTTTTTCTTAACATATAATCTTTCAGACTATCATTTTCTATTTTTGTTTCTGAATTAAAATTTAATATTTCTTTAAAATTGTTTATCAAAAACTTAAATTATAATTTACTTGATAAACATTTATTTATTATAAATTTTAATTATATAATAATTCATAAATTTTATTATAAATTAAATTATATAAAAAATATTATTTTTTATTAACAATGAAATAGATATTATATATATATATATATATATAATATTGATACAATGGTACCAAATCTATATACATAAATATAAAGAAAGAAGTAAGGACCTAATTAAGATGTAATTACAACTTATTATCAATAAGATAAGAAAACAAGTTTTAAAAAAAGGGTTTACCACAACAACTTTATGTAATCCTAAAAAGTAGCTAGTAGATTATACATTATTAATAAATCTTCTTGTTTTTGAAGAGAGGTTGTTGTTCCCAAAAGAAATAGTTGGCATTCCTTAGGATTCAGTGTATTATTTTAAATCTAATAATGAAACTTAATCTTTTCAACCACTTTTTCACCATCAAATATTTTATCATGAAACAACACTTGCTTCTCCAATTCCAAATAACTACAAACTAAAGTATTTTCCATTCTAGAGACTTAAATCTCTCACTCCCAACATTATGTGGATATGAAATTTTTCTATGTCATTACAATGTAGAGTTTTACTCATCCCTCCCATCTGTTACAAAGAGACCAAACATTATAAACTTTTTTACATGTAAAAACAAATGTGTCATGTAAATTCTTTATTGATGTGGTAGAAGACATAATATTTGATAAACTGTAATCACAGCATTTTGTTTTTTAGGTTTTTTTTTGTTGGGAGTCTATTGCTGAACAGCTTCCATGTGAAACACAAAATCTTTTGTGAGACTTTTCATCTCCACAACTTTTGAAAAGCAATTTCAGGTTATTGTTGTCCTACTTTTTAAAGTTTGAATTACATAGGCAGTTTGAGAAGCATAGTCTCTCTCACCCCAGAACCATTTCTCTTCCTTATTCCTTTGTGATGATTTACTGTTAGTCTATGATATTATGTACTCCAACACTATTTTCTCCCATGCAAAGAGTTCTACCTTCCATCTTAATGTCCACTATGTCCCCATATTACTAATATAATTTGGATGTTCTTCCCATATTAAATACAACCTATAAAATCTCTTAGCCAATGTTTTGTTCCCTTGTAGATTTTCCTCCCAAAACCTTGTGTTTGATTCATCTCCTATTCTTATATACACCTCTTTTTCAAATCATTTCTAATTGTTTGCTCACTATAGGCCTTTCTTAAGTTTCACCACCATATTAATTTGTTTCTTTCTATGTGAGATCCATCGAAGAGTTGTATATATGAGTTTATTTTGATTTCAGTATGAGTTTCCATAAGTTTTCATCTTTATTAGGAATTTCCACCTCCATTTTTCCAGCAGAACCTCATTAAAAAAGTTAATATCCTTAGTAATTCCTAATAAAATTGTCTTGATCACACAAAACACTGACAAAAAATAAACAAATAAATTAACTAATGTAGCATAATTAATTTGTATTAATTCTCATAAGGACACAAATACAGGAGTGAAATCATTGTTTGATATCATTCTAAAAAGAAAAGAAAAAAAAAAGGAAAAAGAAAAAACAATAAATAAATAAATAAAAAGATTTTAAAAGTGATTGATATAATTAAAAGTTAAAAATAGTAAATATGAAAACAATAAAATGTAAAAGCAAGTATGAAAGTAATAAAAATTAAAAACAGTAAATATGAAAGATTAAAATTGTAAGATAAAAATTTCTGAAAAAAAATCAAAAATTAAAAAAAGGTAAAATTGCTGGAAATAAAAATAGTGCCAAATTGTGAAACACAAAAATTAAAGAGTTTTGAATTGTAAAATATGAAATTTAAACAAAACAGAAAGGTAAGGATTTGTAAAATAAAATAATGTTTATGAACATAATAGTGCTAAGAATAAACACTATCTAAAATATAATTGAGTATGAATTGAGTATGATTAAGTGAGAAAATAAATAGGAATTAGAATAATCAACACTATGGAATTAAAATTACAATTTGAAAATTTGGAAACTGAATAAACTTGATGAATAAGAACAAATTGAAAAAAAGAAATTAATGAAATTTAAATTGAACACTAAATATGCTTAGATCAAAATGAAAAAAATCAAACTAGAGAATTGAGTGTCACACCAAAAGCTTGCTAGATTGTCACAAACTAACAATAAAACTTAAAATTGAAACTCAGAAATGGAAAGCAAAAGAGAATAATAAAGGCTGCTCTTAAGGTTGTTCTATGGCTACTGTTGGAATGATCCAGCTGGTCGTCATCTACTCTACTAGGGACATGCCTTTGTTCATATCCTAGGTCTCCTATTTATAATTGTTGATGCCCTAGAGTTTATTACAAATCAAATATTTTCTAGAAATTATTTACAAATTAAATCAAATGTTTCCTCTTCCATAAAATGTTGTGATCCTTTGATTTGTTTGCTGCCAAGTAAGGAAAGGAATGATATTGGCCTACTTGATTCAGAAAAAAAAATCATGATTAATTTGACTTTTCTTATTTTCTTCAAATATTCCTTCTTTTGGAGGCTAGGAAAGGAAAGGAGCCAAGTGGCTGACTTCCTTTTTAAGTTTAGGGTTGAATTGGATCTCAACAATTGTTGGGTCATGCTCCTAGATGAACTGGGTTGCAAGTACCGAGAAGATTGAGTTCGGTTATGCAAATCTGAAGCTTGCCTACAGCATAAACGACTCGACCTTGGGCAAAGTAGCTTGGTTAAGGGCAAAGTAGCTCGACCTAAATGCTTTTTGTATTTCCATTTGTAAGATATTTTAACCTATGAAGCAATGTTATTCAACATGTATGAATGAATGAATAAATTCATGCTAAGAATATGGAAAATGTAACAAAATAAAGAAACATGGATTTTTCAATGGTTTTAATGGAAATGTGCTAAATGCATGGATGAAAATGGAGTAAGCTAACTAAGACAGTGCAATAAGAGCAAAAATATAAAGAGTAAAACAACGTACATTAATCCCTCTTTTTACTTTGACTGACTAAATTTTTCCATTTTACCCAGTGAATCTTCCTACAACCTTCCCTTCCTCCCCCAGGAAAATTTGCTTTCGATTTTATCATTTTTCTTGAAACCCCAATTGGAATCTTAGAAAAAAGATACGTAGTTAAGAGGAAGTGATGTTAGCACTGATTTGACAAAACATAGCTTGCCAACAAATGATAGCTTCTTGTGCTTCCATGTAGATAGTCTTCTCTAGACCTTACTAATGATGGGTCTCCACATCTCCTTCCTTCTTGGATTTGAATCAATAGGTAGCCATTGGTAGTTAAAGGGGAAATTTTGTAAACTACAATTTAATATTCCTCCAAGGTTCTAAACATTTCCAGGATCAAGCCAAAGGCCCCAAACCTACTGTTTGAAAAGCTAACTTTCAATCATGCTAACAACTTGTGAAAGCATGTCAAATATATAAGAAGAGAAGATTGAATTGTATATTAAAAACTTTTAATTTTTTTTTGTAAATTGGTGTCTAATAATATATATAGCCAAATGCTAGTTTAAAGCTTGACAAATGATCTGTCTAAAAGGTTATTTAAAATATAATTTCGTACAACTTCTCATTTTTTTAATTAATTCAATTTTTGTAAATGAACTTATAAGGAGAGAAGGCTTAATTCTGTGTTTTTATACTAACTCCTCCAAAACCACATACTGCATTTAATTCTTAACTAACAAGTCAAGTTTCACTAAGTAAACTAACAGTGCAAAGATGCAAGGTAAGTATTCTTGAACCTTAGTCAATCTTGACTAAAACTAACTACCCAAGTGTTATTTGGAACTTAACCACTTCTAGCTAAAAACCCAAGTATTATTTCGAATGTAGTCACTTATGGCTAAAACTAACTACCCAAATATTATTTGGAACTCAGCTACTTTTAGCTAAAATCCCAAGTATTATGTAGACCCTAACCACTTCTGGCTAAAATTCGAGTATTCTTTGAAACGTGACCACTCTTGGCTAAAATCTCCCAAGTATTCTTTGAAATTCAACCACTCCTGACTAGACAACCAAATATTATTTTGAGTGCAATCACATATGGGTAAGACTGAATATTCTCTAAAACAAAACCACTCTTGACTAAATATAAGTATTCATTAGAAATCAATCACTTCTAGCTAGACACGAGTATTTTAAAAAAGAAAATGGTATAAAAGATCACAATAGTGGCTATCTAGCGAGAGGTTGCAACATATACAAAGATAAATAACTCAGCCCGAAGCAAGATTGAATACAACAATGTTCTTGAGAAGCTTTTAGGGTACAAAGAATAAGTAAGATTTCTACCAGTGTTTTCTCACAAGATATTAGAGTTCACCCTTTTCTACTATTTCAATAGAGGCTTTAAATAACATCACAAAGAAGTACTTATTGAAAATCCCTTTCTTGTTGTTGAGAAGCTTTAACTCAAAAAAGACAATTTTCCATCATTTCAGTCACGAGGACGAGGATGCATTAAATGCACTCCATGCAATATTAAATGTTGATGTCCTCTTGAAGTAACATCTTAATAGTTGGCAGTGCTTATCAAACCTAGGTCAGATAATTTTGTACTTTAAAATGAGTAAAGTGAGAAACTGTACAAGCCAAAAAAATTTCCAAAGTTGATACGAGTGTGGATCAGAAGGTTGGTCATGTATTATAGATTTATCTCTTGTTTCAATATGTTTTGATGCTAACATATCTTCTTAAAGATCATTCATATTATTTGAAGATGGAAACATTCTCATCAATGCAAAATAAGAAAATAGAATATATATTCGATAAATACAAAGTTAGCTTCTTTTAAGCATGTGCTTATCATTTGAGCATGTTTATGCATATCAGGCTTTACAAATATACATTAAGTGTTGTATCGTCTAACAGACCGAACACATGTGTATTTTCATGATCACTTTGTAAAATTATCTTTATCTTACAAACTTTGGCACAACCATGTTTATGTATTATTATTTATAAAGCACCTAACTAAAATACATAGAGGGTCTAATGTATTTTATTTTAATAATCTCTTCCTTTTTTATGGTGCTTAAAATGATAAAGTTTAAACATGAGAGTTTTCATAATTAGATCATGCAAATCAAGTATTTTGGAAGAAAAAATTTATATTTAAACATCTTTCAAACTTATCAATAATATAACAAGCATAAGTTTAATGAGGATTCAAACTATTTGGTATTCACTGAATATTATATACTTAAACTATATCCCAAAAATATAATTGTTTTGCAATTAAGTACATATTATGGTGATACATCCTTAAATAAGGTGAAAACAAAAAAACATTATACACTAAATCCTTATCTAATTTGATTTTCACCTTCCCATTTAGTTTTAGACAATGTGAATGATTTTCTGAATATAGGTAGCACTTCTACTCCTAGATCATATATGAAATGTTGAATTTATGTATGCTCCTTATGTCATAGTCTAATATGAGTTTTTCTTTTTTTTCATTCCTCCTTCTAGTACTAATTTAATAAAATATATGATGTGTATTGTACAATTTAAATACTAATTTAAATAATGATAAAATATTTGAAAGATTAGTTGACGAAACAACTTAGGATTCTTATTTTTTTTATTGAATAATTTATTAAAATTAAGTGATTAGGTGAAAGAAACATATTGTTAAAATAAAAGTAGTAATTGAAAACACCATGTAATAAATAATTCGAAACAATTCTACACAGATTTATGATTTCCATCAAGCAAGTTAAAGTAAGTGTAAAAGTAAACAATACAACTTGAAAGTGGCGGTGTGACGAAAACAAATTCTTGAAGGTAGTGACGATATGCAACTTGTAGGTGGTAGTTGCGATGGTAGAGTATGGAGGAAAAGAAGTGAAGGAAGAGAGGAAATGGAGAAAAAGAATGATGTGATCATGAAATGAAAGAAAGGAAGAAAGAACAATGTGGAATGAAAAGTAAAGAAAGGGAATGTGTAGTAATAATGGTACATATTACATCATTTGTTTTAGAACTGATGTAGTATGTGACATATTACATTAGTTATTAAATGAACCCATGTAATAGGGACATTGGTTTTAAAGTAAATGATGAAGTATTTAACATCCATATCACATTAGTTGCTTTAGAATTTGACGTAATATTACATCAATTACTTTAGAATTTATGTAATATTTCCTATTACATTGGTTCATTTAAGAAATGATGTAATACTTCACAAAGTACATCAGTTTTAAAAAAAACAATGTAATATGTGTCATCATAATTATAAAATTGTCACCTCACTTTTGTTTTATATCGTTTTATGAAAAAACAATAAAATATAAAATCCTATTTTTGCACTAGTGTCAACTTCTTTTCTTTCCCACCTTAATGTCAAAGTACAAATTTCTTTTTGTCGTTTCTCTTTTTAAGACACTCAGTCCTCCCCCTATTATTATGAACAAAGAGAGGGCAAGTGGGTTCTCTTGTCTTAATCCCTTTTTCATTTTAAACTCTTTTGTAGGGATCCCATTAACTAAGACTAGTATCATACACAATTTTATGCATCCTTTAATCTAAGATACCCATTTTTTCACAAAACCCTAATCTTTGGATCACATAATAAAGAAGGTTATAATTGACTGTATCATAAACTTTTTCAAAATTCATTTTAAAAATTATACACCTTTCTCATCCTCCTTAGTTCATCAATTACTTCATTTGTCACTTATACTCTATGTAACAAATTTCTTCTTTCCACAAAGTATTGTGTATATGTTCTATTACCTTTGGAATAATAGTTCTTAACCTTCTTGCTAGGCCCTTAACCACTTTGTAAACACATCCAATCAGTGATATAGGTCTGAACTCACCTAGGCATGTAGGGTTTTCTACCTTAGGAATTAGGGATATAATGTTCAAACAGGAAGCTCTAGAAAAGGGGTTAAATAGAGCCTTAGATTCTTTTGGCAAAAGCATACCAGACCATCTCACCAAATGGTATGATAGACTAGACCATCTAATCACTAAAAGAGCAACACAAGATGTTTATACTGGTTCACCTAAAACTCACGGGCTACGTCCAGTTTTCCCTTAAGAATAGTTCTTAAGAGGTTTCACTAAAACAAATTATTACAAACGAGTACACAAACCACTCTTGGCCTATAACCTCTCTTAACCTGCCTTTGAGATTAAGAACTTAATAAGAAAAGATAAAGATTTATCTCAAATATAGAAGAAAGAACAGATCAAGCTCATTGGGTATTCACTCAAGAATATTACAAGAATTTTGCTCACACCCACTTATAACTATTAGACGCTTTGTTGATAGACTGATAACTTGATTTCTATACTCATACCTTGTGGCTCATTGCACCTCCTTGAAGTTTTCAATTTCGCTTTCTTTGAATTTTAAGCTGAATTTTATAGTTTTCATGAACGTAGGTAAATAAATAAAATAGGGTGTTATATTTTCATTTTATAGTTGAAAAATAAAATTTAAATGATTTAGCTTTAACTTGCTATTCCAATTCTAATTTTCTTAGATGTCTACATTGAGCTGAACCCTTTGATGGTAGGATTAACCCTTGAATGGGGTGGAATGGGATGGAGACGTGCACAAGCTGTGAATTGCATTGAATTCAGTCCAATTAAAGCAAGAAAGGGGAATTAGCAATGTAGCCCAATTGCTGGCCTCGTACAGCAGTGGTGACAGTAAAAAAAGAAAAAAAAACAATATTCTTTGTAATTCACCAAGGCAGCTTTATGTATGGCTATTGGTTGATAATGCGGGGCCCAACCAAGGCATTAGGGCAGCCTTTACAGATATAAAAGAAAGGAGAGCGGCGCTGAGAAAGAGGAGAGGGAGGAGAGAGCACAGAAAACCAGATACAGCAGCACAGAAAACCAAAAAATAGCAGAACAGCAACCCAGATACAACAAAACAGAAAAACAAAAACAGCATAAGAGAAAAACAGAAACAACAGCACAGTGAATGGCGTGAACAGGGGCTGCTGTGTTTTTGCCTCTTCAGTTTTCATTAGAAAGAAAAAATTAACGCGAGCGGTGCAGGGGTAGTTGGAAGATAACAGAACCAAAAAAAATACTCTAGCTGGTTTACTCTTCTTAGTTTTCAAATTAGCTGATGAGATTATGGATTTGTTTCAAATTGCATTTTACTGTTTTAAGAATGGTGAATGAACTGCTTGAATTTTCTTCTTAACCGCGTGTAAGTTAGGTAGCTGAGTTTGGTGTTCACTGTTCCATTGCATCTTGGTATTTACTGTTTAATTGAAATTAAGCATTTACTGTTCTGCATTTTGCTTTTTACATTTACTGCTAGGGGTGTTTTGTTGTTCATAGTTTCCTTTGGTTTGCTGATTGTTTCCATCCTTTGTTGTTCAGTTTAAAGTTGATATCACTATGATGGCTTATTATTTTTTCTCTTTTATTGGGTTTTGTTCCACTCTCTGTTTAATTAATTTTGATTATGTTTTAAATTAAGAGCACCACACAACAGTAGTTAAGCTACTCTTTTATTTTATTTTCTTCTTTTGGAATTCCCCCCCCCCTTTTTTATTAACATGAACTTCATCAATTTGTATTTTGGCATAACACTCCTTGGATTGACTCGAGTTGATTCCTATACTACGCTAGTAGTAATTAGTCAGTTCAAAATTCTTTGAAAAGTTTACGCGACACAGGCTTTGTCATAGACCTTGATAGCTCGTATATGCTTATTCATTTTTTGTTCTTTGTTCATTTGTCGTTTTCCGTGTTTATGTCTTCAGCTTTCGATTTTCAAGTCTTCTTAAGCTTTGTCAAATCTGAATTTTGCTTGAAGCTTTAATTGTATTTTCAATTTGTCCTTGATTTTTGCTTGGCATTATGAGAGTTGATATTCTTCATATCCTTTTTCATGGCAAAATCTTCGTTTTTAATATTGTTGGACTCTCAATAAAGAAAGGTTGGATGCTTTCGAATTTCGTTAGCCAAGTCTTGAAAGAAAACAATTCAAAACTACAAGATAATATCATAGAGTTAACTTGTTCAATGCAGTATCATCTATTTTCTTTTCTTCTTCTTTTTAAACGTTGGATTAATTTGCAATTAATTTCTTGAACATTTATCAATTAAGACGTGATTTTATTCAAGTAAAATCTTCATAATTTATGTGTATAAAATCAGTTTGTGACTCGACTTTCTTATTATAGTTAATATACAGTTTCTATTGTTAGATCATCTAACAGTTCAGTTTGACCTGCTATGGTCTTATGCTTTCACTAAAACGATTATATGCATGGAACAAATATGTTAAATGAATCATAAGCACAATAAACTATATTATTTTTGTTATCGTCAAAACTTTTCTTTCATAAAAGTTTATGAGATCTAGACCATCTAAAGTCATAACATTGTCAAACCATTCAGTAATCATAACACTATCATATTGTCTAGTGATTCAACATATAAAACCATTAACCCTATTTTGCAAACTTTTCAAAATAGTGAAATTCTTCCAGAAAACGCATAAAGTTCTCCTTCATTGTATGCCATAATTCCTTTAGAATTTTTTTTTCATCTGGCCGTTAACTCTTATTATTATCACATTTTCACATCACCCCTTCTCTTTTTTCGAAATTTCCTACTAAGAAAATGTTGTCCCTCTCTTTAATCTTTCCACCCTACTAAGTTATGACTTCATCCATCTCTCATCCTAATCAAATCTATTAATGAAAAATTTTCTACTCTCTTATTTTACTCGTTTAAGCTTTACTACCTAATTCCCATATATATTGAAATTTCACTCAAGTTATTTTTCCTTTACTATATAGGAAAGTAATTCATTATACTCCTAAATCATAAATGAAATTGTTGAATTTAGTTTTGTTCCTTTTGTCATAGTCCATATTAGTCTCTCATACTTTTTATTTCTCCTTTTAGTACTAATTTAATTAAGTATCATAATCTATAATGCACAAGTTAAATACTAATTTAAGTAATGATCAAATATTAAAAAATTAAATGATGAAAGAACTTAAATATTCTTATTTTCTTTATTAAATAATTTATCAAAATTAAATTATTAGATGAAGGAAATAAGTTAAAATAAAATTAGTAATTAAAAACTTCATGTAATAAATCATTTGAAACCAATCTACACATACAATTTCGATTAAGCAAGTTAAAGTAAGTATATTTTTTTAAGTAAATGATTTAGTCCTTAAATTTGGGACACTGTTAATTTAATCTTTCAAAAGTTAAATATTTATTTTATTCACTGAATATGTAAAAAAATCTGCAATTACACTATATTGTTAAGTTTTGTGATTTTTTTTGTACAAAATATAATTATCAGAATATATTTATAAAAAATTAAAGACTATTTTATCATTAAACTGTTAGAGCCAATTTGAAACTTTAACATATTCAGAAATTAATTTTTTCACTCTTTCAAAAATTAAACCAATAACGTTAAACATAAATTAGTTATTTATTTATTAATAGCAAGAAGTGTTTCTGTTAGCAAGTGATAAGGTGATAACAATCCTTCTAGCTCAATTCATAACATCACATAAACAAACGGGTGATTCTTTCTACACCCCCAAATTTTGTTCTTACAGATTCCCAGATATTAAAATTTCAATATTACCCTTGTTGTTCACTTCCGATTTCTAGAATCTGGAAGTCACTTTTTGACTTTTGGTTTCTAAAATTCAGAAGTCACTTTTTGGCTTCCGGTTTCTAAAATTCGGAAGTCACTTTTTGGCTTCCGGTTTCTAAAATTCGGAAGTCACGTTTTGGCTTCCAGTTTCTAGAATCCAAAAATCATTTTTTGGCTTCCGAAAATGACTTCCGGTCTATACAACCCGAAAGCATAAAAATTGAATATTTTTTTTGTTTCCGGCTTGTACAGACCGGAAGTCATTCCTGGATGCAGGAATGACTTCTAGTCTATACAAGCCGGAAGCATTTCGATATTTTTGGGTTCCGGCTTGTACAGATCGGAAGTCAATTTGTATCCCGCATTAGAATTGACTTCCGGTCTATACAAGCCGAAAGCCATTTTCTCAAATTGGAAATGAGCGAAACGAAGGACCTTACTCGTGCCGGCATCGGTGCTGGTTGCCTGAACTTCTTGGAATACCTTCACACAGACCAAATACAACGAACAATGAGAACCACAAGAGGCAACGGAGGAAGAAGATGACATAGCGGAAGAGGCCGACCTGAAGAAGAAGAGAGAGTGGAGAGAATGTGGAGTAGAAATGCAGAAAAGGAAGATAAGGGGAGAGGGGTGCATTTACCTGATTTAGGTTTAAGCGTAATTTCGTAAATTTACTGTGTTGTATGAGGTGCAGGCTGAAATTTTTGGGGTGCAGGGAGAACGAGCCCATATAAACATGGGACGTCATATAAACATGGGCTAAGCTAAGCCCAAGAGCAAAACAACCATACCATTTTGGATGCAAGACATGTAATTCTTTCTGCACCCCTTTTATTTCTATATGTACTTTCATAGAAGTGGGTAAAAGACAAAATTCTAGCCTCCATTGCTCGCTACTGGTCAATGAAAGAGAAGAAAAATTGCGGTTGAAAGCAGAGAAGACACAACAAAAATATGAGAAATATGCTCTGAATTGTGCAATTTGGAGACACTTTTGAATTGTACAATAAAAAGCTTTTTTTTATGAAAAACTTGACTTTAGAATTGTATAATTCAAATTTTTTTTTCAGACCAAATTATTCAATTCGAAAATGTCTTGTGAATTGCACAATCTAAAAGCTTTTAACGAAATATGACTTTCAGACTATACAATTTATAAATAAATTCCAAATTTTGTAATATGAATGTGAAATTTAATCTATGAATTACATAATTTTAGAAATTAAATTGACTTTCTAAATCTGGAAATCAACTTTAAGTTCTGGATTATGTAATTCAAAAATTAATTTTAACTTTCAAATTACATCATCCCACAAAATTTAGATTTCAAATTATAAATCTAGAAAATTTTTAAAGATAAAATAATAACTTCAATATAATTAATATTTATATATATATATAGAAAGAATTTATTGTGACCTTCTAATTTCCCTTTGAATCCAGGCATTTTCTTCATAAACTCCGAGGCTTTCTTTATGTATCTCATACTTTAAAAAATCCTATTTTATTTTTTTAAAATATGTCTAAAATAATGAAAATATATGGATTATACATTTCGGAATATATATTTAGAATTCCTTATCCAAAACTAAAATTATGTAAATAATGTTTATCTCATATATTTTAATAATGTGAATTTTTGAAATGTCTTTTGTCACTATCACTATTATAGAATTATCATTTAAAAAAACACTTGAGATTATTCTTAAATGTACAATTTCGAATGTGTTTGATATTATTCCAAATTATACATTCTCCAACATCCCATATCCTATAGTAAAAATATGACGATTGGAATATGTTTTTTCTGAAATTGTCTTATCTAAAATTATGCAAATAATACTTATTTTACATAGTTTCAAAACGTGTATTTTGAAAGAAAAATGACTTATTTTAAAATAAACAATCTAAAATGTATTTGACGTCATTTCAGAACAATTTTACCAAGGGCGACTTTACGAGGATACGGGGAGAATAGCTAATCAAACTATAATTAATTAGCTTTTGATATTTCATTCTAGATAAAATATAATTGATCAATTCAATATATATCTTCTAATATAATGAATCATAGTGAAATAATTTAATTTTGGAATATTTCTTTCGGAATTAGGTATAAGAATATTTATTTATTTATTACGTAGGAAAGGTTGAATAAACCAATTCGTTTGTGAAAGCACTGGAGAAAATAATGGTGCATGGAAGACATGGGTCAAATTAATTCGTGGTGAGACAATAAATAAGTTTTTACCTTAAAATTCTTCAACAAAAGGGACAAAGACACAATACTAAATGCAATGCCCTGACTCTAGTAAAAGAAAATCTAATTCATTTTAAAAGAAAAGTCATTTTGATTCATCATTAATACACATGTTAGATATAGGGAAAAAAATTAATATCAATAAATTATAAACAATTTATAAAGTTATTTTAATCTAAAATATTAAGACAGTGTAGTTATAATTTTTAAAAATTTTTATTTAATATTTAACTTGGTGTTAAGGGAAAGTTGAATCTTTCCTCCCTTTGTGTTGTTTGAAAGTGGATATGATGCTTAGTGTCAACCTTAATCATTAACCATTATCATAGTACTTTCCACTGATGTTAAACCGTTTCAATGATTCACAACCAATTTCTTTATGGAGAGAAACTAACATGCAAGCTTATAGGCAAGCGAGCAATATACATACCAACTATAACTCACTTCTAAACTTTTCCAAAATAAATCATGCATCGAGTCTTGGTGTATTACCAAAATATCAACCTCATATATAAAGGATGTGATGAGTATTGGTTTGAACCCTAAATCCTATCCACCTGTCTATATCTATCTATCTACCTATCTATATATGTCTATATCTATTTATATCTATATTTATCTATATATATATATATATATATATAATTAATTAATTAATTTTGACGGACTAAAATAGTAATCAAAATTTACATATAAAAATAACTAAAAAAATCACATTTTAAAAAATTATCATTCATTTATTTAAATTATTAAACTCATCAATAATAGAATTAAAATTAAAATTTATTATTATTTTTAACATAAATAATTATATTGTCAATTGATATCAGGTGCAATATCTCTCCCTTATCAATTGTCCCTTTGGAAATTAAACTTGTGACCTTAACTCTCCATACCAATTGTTGGATTGAGTGTTTACCAATATACTAAAAGTTATAGTTATCAGTTATGATGCAACTCTTCTAACTTAAAAGCATAACAGCTTAAGCGTCATGATTCGAGTGTGACTTGGTCCACATGGTCTCTACTCCAACCGGTCTTCACCACGAGATAATTGATGTCACCTACAACAATCCCCCCTCAACAATTGCCTTGTTGGGAATCAAACTCGTGACATTGACTCTAATAGCAATTATTGGATCAAGCGCTTACCAATTGTAAGAAAACAATTAGCCACACCATCTTCACTACCAAACACAAAAAAACCTTCACATTGTGCAATCTTCTAAGCCTACCAAACCTTCTAAACAATCCAAACCATCCAAGCACACCTCTTCCTCTTTCCCCCCTCAACCATTTGCTAGCCCTCAAGGTTCTAAAGATGAAGATCTTCACTCTATTCAAGACCTCATTGAGTCTAAAGAGAAAGCTCCTTGTGTGAAGTAGCAAGAAGAAGTGCTTCAGATCCACATAGAGGTCACCATTTGTATGAGCCTAGAAGCTGCTAAGGTTAAAAAATCATATCATGAGAGCATTGAAAAGCTTTTTGATGATCATGACTCCCTTCCTATCCAAATGGTCACAGATGAAGCTACTTCATCAGCTAGACTACCACAGGTGTTCGCTGAAGTGTCTGCTAAAGTTGCCCAAGATATTTCGATTGTTGATTTGGATACATCTTACGAGCCCATGTTGGATGTTGTTTCGCCTGCCTTTATCTCAAAAGAACAAGCTACAATCCTTGAGATTGCACCCTAAAGTGCATCTGAACCAACTCTTATCCAATTTAATGGAGTTAGTGAGGCAGAAGAAATAACTATTGAATTTGTTGTTGCTATTGCCGAATCTATTATGAAAAATGTTGAAGTTATTGTGCCTAATGAAGTAGTTATGGAGAGGTAGTTGGTATTAGTAAAGTTGTTTTTGTTATTGAAGCAACATCTAAAAACTTATATAGAGATTTAGTTGTCCACATCCCACATGAGATTGTGGTCCACTCTTCTTATCCTTTGCCACCTCTTTTACCCACATCATGAATCTTCCTAGACAAGCCTCCCTGTTGGGAGATTATGAGGAGGATAATGAGCTACAAGCACAACCACACAAGTGTCTATGACATCACCTCCAACCCAAAACCTTAAGGCAATGGGTTTATGGGTCTTCTCACTTATATAGTGTTCAGCTTACGCATTCCTACCCAATGTGGGACTCCAACATCACACTTGTATCCTAACAATCTCCCCCTCAAGTGTGAGTCCATCCACATTGGTACACTCCCCCTTACGAGTATGGGTGACCCTTACTTGTACCGCCGTTCACTAACACGCTTGCCTGAAACCTCCGTCAGGAAGACTTTCGATACAGGGACCACTTCACCCACTCGTCTTAGCCGGCAAACCATCGACTCTGATACCAATTGTTGGGAGATTATGGGGAGGATAATGAGCTACAAGCACAACCACACAAGTGTCTATGACACCACCTCCAACCCAAAACCTTAAGGCAATGGGTTTATGGGTCTTCTCACTTATATAGTGTTCAGCTTACGCATTCCTACCCAATGTGGGACTCCAACACTCCCATATTCATCTCATATATCACTGAAGATGAGGCATAATCCGTGGAAGATAGCAAGCCAACAAGCCCTGACGCATATCCTTACTCGAGAGAATGTGGATTTTGTCATATCTAAAGTTGATTTGTTGAAGCTGACATGTCGAGGAATTAAGGGTCTAACCTTTCCATCTAATGATGCTTTGTATGATGCGATCTTAGATGATGCAATCATAACAGTCAACTCATCAGATGATGATGCATCTCCTCATCCATTTCTCACCATTGCACCCTTCCAAGTTGCTTGCCCTCCACCAACTCGCTTATCAGATGGTGCAAATGCCATTATGTGCTACAACATCTCCAAATGGTTGTTCCCTGAAAATGCAGATGTATGGAAGAAGCCTAGCTATGGAGATGATGGTTTCCCATTTAACGATCCTGTCAGCCTTATGGAGATGATAATTATCAACCTCTCATGCCACTTCTATCCTAAGTGAATAAGATCTCCTATCCCCAAAGATTTGTACTTTGAACATCCTGTTAACCCCCTTAACCTTGAAGAGACTGATAGCTTCGAGTTCTAGTCTAAATGGGAAGATGTGTTTGCTATCAAGATGATGTTGCAGATTTTTGCTAAAGAGAGAGACAAACACACTTGAGCTCTACAAAAGATTTCTAGGGAAAGGAAAACTATAAGCTATGGGACCACACAATGTTGTATTACTCCAAATACAACTTTTTGTGTGTGCCCAAACACGCCCCTCACAAAGCTTCCCTTCTCCATATATAAAGGCAAGGAGATTTGAATAGAAGAACCTCTCCTACGACGCCTTGCTCGAGATCCATTAGAGCTACGAGGTTAGAGTTTGAGGCCTACCGTGACAAAAGCAAAGCATCTCTCTCCTATTGTGAACTCAAACGCATTGATCGTGTACATTTTGCTATTGATTTTTTGTCTAGTTTGGAACCTTCAGAAAAGGCTCATGCTCACTTTGTTCCTCTCCCACGTGTTCCTTATGTTGATTTATCCTTCCCAAGATCAAAGGCTGGACTTTAACGTCCTAGAAGAACTTTTCTCTACACCTCTCAGATGGATCATGGTTCCCCCGTGTTGCAACCATTATGTGAGTTCATCTTTTATCCTCAATCACCCTAGGCACAATCTTTTCTTATGTCTAAGAACCAACGTCTTAAGGTTGAGCTTGAAGTGGCCAAAGTTGCCTTGAATGCTCAACAAGTTGCACTGCATGAGGCTACTAAGTGGAAGGCTTACACTTGCTTTTTATCGGCTTTAATCTAGGCGTTCATCTTATGGCAGAATTGGACTAATGCCTTTTTGTTGCAGGGAGAGAAATATGAGAAAAGAAAGTGATACAGGTCAAGGAAGATAGAAGCTAAAAAAGGGAAGAACAGTCATAGGGGGAGATTGTATGTTATGGGGGAGTTTTGAAAGTTTTGTAATTTTCTTTGTTATTCTTTGTAAATAGACTATGATATATAGTTTGATTCTATTAATTCTTTCATGTTTGATCAAAGATTATGTACTTGTAATTTAGATATGCATAAGATTATATCTCTTGGATATAAGTCTATATGAATAAAATAAGTCTTTGGATAATACTTTGAAAAGTTTAATCAATTTGGATGGATAACAATGTCTTTATGAAAACTTGATTGGACTAAATGATGTTTTTGAAAACTTGCTTTTAAACTAAATTGTTTGAAGCATCATCAAAAAGGGAGAGATTGTTAAAGAAAAGTTCAACATCCTCAAAGTTTTGAATAAATGTTGAAAGATAATTGAGTATAAAATGCAAAGAGTTTGCGTTTAATATATGATAGATAGACTACAAACGAACAAGTCTATCTTTTCAGCAAAGTCAGATCATGCATGTATCGTCTGTCATATTCCAAACATCATCTGATGATATGAAAGTTGAATCAGATGATAAGCGCACAAAAATCACAAGACTTAACAAATATTTTATTTGTGTACAAAAAACATTCTTTAGATCACCTTTTTCTTGAAAAATACAAAAGCTATCTCATGTCTCTCAACACTTCTTGGAAGATGATATAAAATTGCTTCTATCTACCAAATTCTTGACACATACAGTTTGTTAACTCTTGGAGCACACCTGTCGTATACAAAAGTCAACTTTCATAAAAAGAGAAGTAAAACTCATTGTTCAATAGAGGATAAGTACTATAAGCTATTGACTTTTTGGTCGCACAAAATTCTGATCAAAGAAAACAAGTTAACTAATGTAATATAGCTAACCCGTGTCAAATTTCACAAGGACACAATTGTAGGAGTGTAACCATGGTTAAACATCGTTCTCCAAAGAAAAGTTAAAATAAACAATAATAATAATAATAAAAGGGGGTTTTGTCAAATTGATAAAATTAACAATGCAAAGTAATAATTGTAAATAAATAATTAATGAAAACTAAAATTAAAAACACATAGTAAAGAAAATTATAACTAAAATAATTAAGGGAAACTAAAATTAAAAACAAAGGTGGAAATTAAATTATTTAAATATGAAAAACTAATGCATGGAGAATTAAATTATGATGCTAAGAATTTAATAATGAGAACGTTTATAGATGCTTATATGATTAAAATAAATAAATTAAAAGACAGATTTAAAGACAAAGCAATAATGGAGCAATAATTAGAATGACATATTGATGCTAATTCAAATTATAATAAAAATAAATAAATAATTAACACTTAAATGAAAAAATATATTCAATTAACTATTAAAATTTAAAATGAATAAGTAAAATACTGAATTTAAAATGTAGGCTAGAATTATAAAATACTGAATTCAAATTAAAAGTAAAATGCTAATAAAATTACTGGAGTCTGAAGAATAAATAGATATGTGTGGGGATGTGAATGTGAATGTGAGAAAGTAGAGCGTACATAATTTAAATTATTGGGCCAGAATTAAATAAAATGCAGACTAAAATACGAAATAATGAAATTAAATAAATTAACATGAAAGAAAACAAAACTAGGAAATTGTAGCAAGAGTTCCTAAAACTTTCTGCAGCTTTAGCCCTAAACTAACAACAAAGCTATAATGAGAAAAGGAGATAGAGGAAGAAGAGAGACTATTGCTCTGGTGAAGTGTGTTTTGCCTTGCATCTAAATCTCCTATTTATAAGAGATTAGCCAAGGTCTTATTACAAATAAAAATCTGAAAATTAATTACAATTCAAGTCAAATATTTTTTTCCCCAAATTTGATTTTGCTGATTAGGAGATCCTCTGCCAAGAATAGAAATAATTGCTCCTTCAGAATAAATATTTCTTCCCCGAATTTGGTTTTGCTGATTAGGAAATCCTCTGCCAAGAATAGAAATAATTGCTCCTTCAGAATAAATTTAATGCTTTGATTTGATTGCGGATTTGAATTTGCAGGAAGGGAATTCTGAAAATGGGAAGTTGATTATGCACGAATTTCAAATTTTCAAATGAAGCTGGTCCACGCATTGAATTAGCCCACATTGAATGCACCTAAGTTGCACCTCCTGTTGGTTTCATGATAAATGGAACGCGAGGAATTTAATTTGGAAGATTGAAAAAGTTTTTCCCACCGAAGCACCTTGGGCTCATCTCAAAATAACTTCAAGTTCTTTTTCTCCTACAAGAAAAGTCTCAACCAGAAAAAAAATATATATGCAATATGAATGTATGAATGTATGTTTTGATGTTAAAAATATGTAAAATGCAATAAATTTACTAAACTTAAATTATGTCATTGTTTTTATAAAAACATGCAAAATGCATGGTTTAAGAATAGAACAAATGGCTTAGAAAGTGTTCTTAGATAAAAAAATAAAGAGTAAAATGACATACATCAGCTATCAAGAATAATACTGAAAAACGGTCATGCATATAATGAATGAAAAGTTACATTTAATGCACTTTACGTGAAGTCACACCATATGATGGAGTTTAAGTTGTTTGTTGATAAATTAAAGTTGTAGTATGTCAAAAGAGGACTGTAATGGTTAGTTGTTTTGTAACACTATACAAAGACCCTATTAGAAGAAGAAAACAAGAAGTTATCTTTTGAATCAAGTGCAAACGCTCTTGTGCCTTCTCTTCTCTAACTTATAAGTTTTAGAAGAACACTTAATTGTGTTTTTTAGCTAGTTCTATAAGCAAGCCTAAAATCTTGTATTCATCTATAAAATGTTACTCTTCTAGAATAACAATCTTTTTGTGATCTTTGACAACATTCTCTACAATATTTTATAAAGGAGTTAGTTGTTAATCTAAAGGATACATGTTTTAATGATGATAGCTCTAAAAAAGGAAGATGAACCTTCATACTGGAAGTCTTGGAGTTTTGAAGTCTTCTGGAAAGCTTTAAACTTGTATTTTATGTATATGTTTACTTATAATAGTTAGAAAACAAGTTGAAGAT
Organism: Lablab purpureus; assembly: GCA_030347555.1. NCBI lineage: Eukaryota > Viridiplantae > Streptophyta > Magnoliopsida > Fabales > Fabaceae > Lablab > Lablab purpureus. The sequence continues at coordinate 16,854,754 of CM059254.1, forward strand.
CGTAGCATGCACACCACTCTCCCTTAAACCTTGAAAAAGTGTTTTGTTTTTCATAAAAAGCATTTAACGTCATAATAGATTATCTTTTGCAATAATCAATTATCAAATCTTTCAAAAACTTTTAGAAAACCTTTGTGCTCTCTTAAATAATCGATCATCTCGAGCAATAATCAATTATCATAAGTGCAATAATCGATTATCTCATATGATAATTGATTATCATGCATTAAATTTCAAGATTTCTATTTCTCTCCGGAATAATCGATTATTCTAAGCAATAATCGATTATTCTAGTCGTTTTTGCAAAATCTTTTTGTATTCTACAAACTCTTAGGCCTTTGTGTCTATAAATAAAGAATGAGTATGTCCTTTCAAATATATATAGAACATAAGTGTTTTTGCTCTATTTTTAAGCTTGTAAAACCTAGTCTATTTTCTTAAAGTTATTTACTTAAGAAAGTTGTGTTGCTGCTAGGGTTTGAGCTTGTTCATGCTTTATGTTATTCAGAGGATGTGTTCATCCTTTACGTTAAAAGAGGTGTCTTTCATTCCTTTTGCTCTACAAGAAAGGTGTTTTTCATCTCTTGTGTGTTCAAGTCCGGTGTTGTTCATCCTTTGTTTTGTATAAAGAAAATGTCTTAGAAAATATTCCTACTATCTTACTCATTTTTTTGCTCTGTAAGTTGTAAAACGTTGTTTTTAATATAATTAGTAGAAATCACTTTTTGTGAGGTGATTGTGTTGAAACAGGAGGCTCTAGAAAGGGGGTTGAATAGAGCCTTAAATTCTTTTCAGAGAACACACCAGACCGTTTATTGAATGATATGATAAACTAGACCGTTTAACATTGAAAGAGTCAACACAAGATCTTTATACTGGTTCACCAAAAACTCACGAGCTACGTCCAGTTCTCCCTTAAGAATTTTTATTAAGAGGTTCCACTAATCAAACAAATGATTACAACGAGTATATAAATCACTCTTGGTTATAACAAATACACAAACCACTCCTGATTGAATCAGTCTTAACCTCCCCCTGAGATTAAGACCTTAGCATAAAATAAAAGGAATCTCTCTTATAATAGATGAGAGTACAATTTAGATCACTAGGTATCGCTTAGAGTATTGCGAGAATTTTTTCTCACACTCACTTATAACTACTAGACGTTTTGCTGATAGACTTTGGGAGCTTGAATGCTTTTATCAATTTCGAATATAAAGTCAAAGTGTGATTCGACTTGCTTATTTTTAATTAAATGAAGTACACACTAGTATATCGTCTTATAGGCTTAATTGAGACCTTCTAGGGGTCTTATACTTACTATAGTTGGTCAACTGTACAGAGTAACTTTGTTAGATGATAATAGCATAATAAACAATTTTTTTTGTCATCATCAAAACATCTCATACAAACGAGTCTGGGGTGCTAGACTATCCAGTGCATCTTAACACCATTAGATCGTCTAGGGGTGTTAGCCCATCTAGGGGCACTAGACCGTCTAGTGCTCCAACAATCTCTCTCTTTTTTATGATGACAAAAAACTATTGTTTAGAAATATGTAAGCTCATCAGGGAAAGAACATTGACTTATATAATCATACTTCATTTTTGTAGTAGTTTCCTACTCTTCACTTCTTCATATTACTCAATGTGGGACTTTGGTGAATACCCATCTAAAACAATATATCCTCCCTTCACCAAAATTCCACAATGAAACTTCAACATCTTCGAATCATCTTATTCTTCATGCTTCGACACAAACACCTTACTTAACCTTGAAAGATCCGCTCGCACCACTCTACCACCGCTGACCTGGATAGACTCATCAATGGCAACAATCCTTCCTTAACATTGGTCCTCCCTCGAAAAGGCACAACATTGAATGTTGACTCTACTCATGCCAAGTTGTTTTTCTTCCTCCCTTGATTAGAACCTCAACTCTCATACCACTATTGGGAATCACGCCATAGGAAATAATCTCTTCAATAGGAAGCCACCCACAAATAAGAGCACAAATAAAGCACACAAAAATTTAACGTGATTCAACATCTCAAGGCCTGCATCCACAAATACTCAACAAAATATTTTATTACTCAACATACAATTTTTCTGAAAAAAACTGCAAACCCTCCCATACAGTTTTTCTGGCAAAATCCTCTTCATGACACATAACTACCCAGGTCCCCTATACACCCAAGTGACCTATTAAGTTGTGGTGAGAATACTTAAACCCACTCTTCATTTTTATAATAGTTTCCTACTCTTCACTTCTTCATATTACTCAATGTGGGACTTTAATGAATATCCACCTCAAAACAACAAAAACAATATTACTTTATGACCCTCTCATTTTTTTGAAATTGAAATCTTTAATTGTATAAATTGTACTATGTAAATATTATGCTAATACTAAAACTATTAATATTTATTTTTCAAAAAATTTATTACTAATTAAATGAAAAATTGTCACCTTATTGTGTTTTAAAAAATTAAGAGACATGATAGTGTTAATATAAAAACTTAAAGTCTAAATATTTGATTTTTCGAAATTTGAAAATTTGATGCTTCCAACTATAATATGCAATATGGATTATGATGTAACTATTGAAGATGTTGATTTTAGATTTGGATTGTAATTTGTGGTTAGAAAGTTTTTTTTATCATGTTTTGAATAGTAACAAAGCTAGAAAATCTTTAAATGTGTTTGGGAACCCTTTGTGATTTTGAGTTATATTTTAATGGGTTAAAATAGAATCAACAAACAGAATTGAGATTTAAGTGATTTTAATAGATTAAAATTCCATTTTAGTTGATTAAAATAGAGTCAAAATCATAATTTTGAGTTTTATGTGATTTTAATTGATTAAATCGTCATTTTAATAAATTAAAATATTTTTCTTTATTTTTCCAGCAAATTTAATAACATCTTTAACATATCAAAACACATTTTAGTCTATTAAAATATAACTCAAAGTTTGACAGCTTGAATCTTAGCTCTATTTTAATAAATTATACTATTTTTTTATTAATTAAAACTATCATGTATAAATTTTTTGATATATCTCTCATTTCTTAACAAAATTACAAAAATTAGATTCATTAATTCATAAATTCTTTTTACTAGTAAGAGAAATTTACTTATGATAATTAACACTCCTTTAAGCTATCTCTTTGTTCTTTTTATTTAAATATTTGGTTCAAGAAATTAATCTGATCACCTTTGTCTTGTATCTTGTTGCATGTGTTGTATTTTTTTGAGAATTTTTTCTAAAACTTGAAAATACAGTGAATTTGTCTAATTAGAATATTTAGACAAATAGATGTAGCTTTTGTGATAAAATAACAAGTATAAATCCTTATGTTTCTTTCTTCTTTTGTATCTTTTCAATTGATATGTTCTTCATTAGTTTTATTGGAATTTAAAGAATCCTTAATATTATGTCTCACACTTTTGTAAAACTTGTTTTACAACCTTTATCAATTTGATTTAGTAAAAATCAATCAATTTTTTACAAAAGTCTTTCATAGTTTAATGCATATGCTTTGCAAAGTTCGTAGAATAAATGAGTAAACTCGTACCCGCAAAGATATATTAAGAATTTTTAGCATTTATTTATGGATTAAATATGTTTTTAGTTTCTGAACTATTTGTCAAAATTGTGCTTCGTCTCTGGAGAAAACTTTGGACCTATTTCGTCCTTATACTTTATAAACATGTGTAAATGATTCTCAATGACAAATAAAAACATCTTTAAAGAGAGGAAGATGAGAGAAAATTATAGAAAAAAGAGTGAAAGAAGCTTAAGAAACGAATGATAGTGAAGTAGGAAACCAAGAAGAAGGAAAATAAAGAGATAAAAAGGAATTATGACAAATCATCAAGGATCCTATACACAATTTTATAAAGCACAAGGACAAAATAAGTCTAAAACACAAGTTTATAAAGTACAAGGACAAAATAAGTCTAAAGTTTGACTCAGGGACGAAACATAATTTTGACAAATAATTTAAGGACTAAAAACATATTTAACCATTTATTTATATAACAACAATTTACTCAATTCATTAAACAATACACAACTAATAAAAAATAAAATAATTAAATTTTGCGTTAAATTGAGCTTGGTGATAACCTATAGGAAAACAAATATTATATTTTAGATTGAATTAGACTTGGTGATAACTTATAGAAGCAATAAGTATTATATTTTTTTTATTAAATATGACTTGGTGTTGTGAATAGCTCATAGAATCTGCCAGTAAAAATTGCTTAACCTGCAAGTTGTGCGAATCGAGTATAAAAAAATTTGCAGTAAAACTTTATCAAAAATTACAAGCTCGCACCCACGTGAGCTGTAGGTAATACATTTAGTTTGCAAACTTTTGCCCAAATACACAACTATAATATTAAGACATCTCTAGAAATTATAACTATAATCATAAATTTAAAACTGAAATCTTATAAAATACTTTATTTAAAATTTAAATTCTTAATCAATATTTGAGACTAAAAGTAAAAACAATATCATTTAAGTTTTGAAAGATTAAAATGTAAATAAAAATTATTAAAATATATGCAAAATAATATTTTTTCCTAATTTTGTGGATTTTTGCAATGCATTTTCACTATTTTTTTTCAATATGATCCTCATTTTGATTAAAATTAATCAATGTAATTCATTATAATAAATTAGTGTAAACAACTTTAATAAAAACAAAATGATGATGTGCATGATAATAATATGGGTCTGATGCACATTATAGATTACATAGAAAGAGAGAAAAAGAAAAAAAAAATGAAAAAATATTTTGATTTGTGCATCATTCTGTCATATGTTATTTATTAAAAAAATAATAGAAAGAACATATTATAAAAATTCATAAAAAAAACTTATTTTATCTAAAATATAATCTTATAACACCTTGACTTTTAAGTAAAAAAGTATCTACAATTTCATATTATGATTATTGTATTAGAAATGAACTTGAGCATTGGCAAAAATCATTGTTTCAATATTTATATAAATAAAAACCCTAATTTTTATAGTTTAATTTCACCTTTAAGTGCAAGGAAATGTTAGAAGGGTGTAAGAAAATGAATACCAGTTTATATAGTTTAGGTTCCGCAGTTTGGGTTGAAGCCATTCGGTGACAGTCACTGAAACTTACGAGACTGTTGCCGCCGATATTAATTCTAGTTCTCCTCCTTCTCCGCAAAACCCTAATTCCTCTTATTCACCATTTTTCCTTCACATTCGCACTCATGGCTGATCCTAACGACCCCAATGAACCCACATTAACCTCCAAGCGTAAGTCCGATCCTGATCTTCACCACCTCCCATCCAAAATTGCAAAGCTCGCTACTCCCAACCTCAAACAAACCCAGGAACCCGAACCTAATGCTGACCACACCACTTCTCAACCTCCCAATTGTTCCTCCGACCCTAAGGAGCCCGACAACGACGGCAAAGAAATCCAAAACGACGACGTAAATGAAAAGGACCTCCAAAACGACGAGGAGCTCCAAAACGACGTTGAGGATGAAGACGAGGAAGGGGAGGAGGAGGAAGGGGAGGAGGAGGATGAGGAGGACGAGGAGGAGGAGGATGAAGAGGAAGAGGACCACAAGGGGAAAGGGATTTCGCGTGACGACAAGGGAAAAGGGAAAATGGTAGAAGAAGACGACGATGGCGATGATTCCGATGATGATAGTGATGACGACGCTTCCGACGATGACGGAAGTGACTTTTCCGACGACCCGCTCACGGAGGTCGATTTGAATAACATTTTGCCGTCCAGGACTCGGGGGCGGAAGGGTGCGGCCAGTGGCGGAGTGCGCATTGCTGGTGACCCGGGGAAAGCAGCCGCTGAAGGAAGCCTTGACGATGATGACGATGATAGCGACGACAGTGATGCTTGAATTCTACACAGGTTAGTGAGGGTTTTTTTTTTTTGGAGGAAAGAGAAATAGCTTTCTCGACTGTAAGAAAGTGTTCTTTTGTTTTCTTTGCGCACAATGCGGTTTTTGTTGTTCCTAAATTCTGCACAGATAAATTTGTGCAAGTTCTAGATGTAGCCTTTGTTTCTTTTTTAACTTTCTCTTGATAGGAAGTGTATGGATAGTGATGTTTTGAGGTAATTGGAATGAACACTAAACTGAGAAAGAATGTTAGTTAAAACTATGGTCATTGGGATATCTGTTTTAGAGAATTTGCTGAAGCTGTATACTCTAAATACTCACTGAAGATTTCACTTCTGTGAATTGCAAAATGCTAGAGGTGAAGATGCCTTTCCCCATTTAAATGTTGACTTTAATAGGCAATGAGAGTCTATAACTTCTTAATGTTTCATTATGTTGTTGTAGACTCATTTTTCTAGAAATATGTAGATCTCGTTCGACGGAGTGTGTACTTAGTTATATCTTTTGTAGATTGTAACTGGGCTTCTCTTGTTTACTAGTGATAACAGTCTTTTAAGTTATATGATATGAGGGGGCAGCACATAGTCTGCAGATTTTAATATATTCATTGTCAGCTAGATTTGGAATTTTGGGTCTTGATCAACTAAAATGTGGGACTAAAATGTGGGCAAGGTCTGGATGAGCGAAATCCAAAATTCTCCCCTACTAATCCTGTTGTTGAGCCTACCGTAGATGCCATTAGGATCTAATGAATTTTCACAACTAGATATGTTCTAAAGACATTGTTTGCATATTCCTTGTATATTCGTCATTATTCTTCCATTTTCTGAGACATTGTTTGCAAGGTGAACTCATCATTTGACTTTCACATATATTCCAAAAACAAGTGTAAGAGATCTTCAAGGTAAATAGTTTTGTTAGAGATCCTAAATTGACTAGAGATTTGATCACATTATAATACATAAACAAGTGCAAACTTTATCTTATTAAATCGATTTTATAAGATTGAATTAGACTTAAAATTTACCATTTTAAAATGGTATTAGAGTCATTCAGAGTTTATCTTAATCAAGTTTGTTGGGACCTATGTATGTGTATATGTATGTGCTAAGTGAGGATAGCTAGACATAAATAATGCTAAGCATTTGTTTGTGCGTGTTTGGTTGTTCTTCGGTTTGTGACTAGAAACCTTCATGAACTGGTGTACATTATGTGACCAGAAACCTTCATGGATTGGTGTACATTATGCTTCCTAAAGGGGCTTAAATTAAACACTGTTATGAAAATTTACAATTTCCTCTCTTAAGGTATGAAATGCGCTATATCACACACCATTTTTATATCAATAAACTTTAGCAGCTTTCAGCTACAATGAGCAGTCCTCGTGAGCATTTTCTCTCTTAGAACTCCCTGTTATAAAATTTTGAATTATAGACGACGAAATGCAGTTCTGAAACTTCATTCCATCTTCTAAAGTTTCAATGATGCTAAGAGTACCTATAACTTAATTGAAAGTTTAAACAATCATATAGAGAAAAGGAGTAAAATTTACCAATTGGCTATTGGTAGATTCCAGTTTTTTTTTTTTCTTTACACATAATTAATACCAGGCGTCAAACTTTATAAAAAGGAGAAAGTTATTTGTGGAGTAAGTACAAAAGATGAATGCCTAATGCCAAATGATTTTATATCATAAAATTGGAACGTTAGAGCTGTTGCGAGTAACTAATGTCACAAAGGTTTAACCTCTTGTATAATGGATCCAAGCCCAACCCTTTCCTAGATCGTGCCATGGAGGAGTCATTCTTCCTACACCTCCAAATATTCTTCTTGCACCCCCCAAAAAAATTAAAATTCTAACATTGCCCTTATCATGTTATATAGTGAAGCATTTTGAGGTTGGTGGAGGTTGTGCTGGCGTTGCGTTTTGTATAGTTTGGTGGTTGAGATTTTGTTGGAGGTTGGGGGAGCTGCACGGTGGTTGCTGGTCGTGGGTGAAGGTTGAATGTGAGAAGAAGGTAAATGTCATCATTCAATTTATTTTTAATTTCAGATTCTACAAATCCGGAAATCCCTGAATTACAAATTTCGTAAACTTTTGGATTGTACAATCCAGGAGTGAAAAGAGATTTAAAGGCTCAACTATGCATTGTAAAGGGCCCTAAACGTCGGAATGAGAAACTATATGACAGGTGGTGGCTTTTAGATTACAAAAAGTGGAAGTCAAAAAGTGATTTTTTGGATTGTAGAAACCGGAAGTCAAAAAGTGACTTCCAGATTGTAGAACTTGGAAGTCCCAAAATTGTAAATTTTTACCGTTGTAGTTCAGCATTGACTTTGTGATTTTTTGTTTAGTATAAGTTATGGTCTGTTTTATTGAAATGGAATCCCATATTTGAATCAAAATGTCAGATGAAGTTGATAATGTGTTTGACTTGTACGAAATACATGATACTGCGAAATTGATATAAAAGCACCCAATTAATGTGGTTATGATGTAATGTATATGCGTAGGCTTTTTTACACGGGATGACTTACTTCAATGGGTTCGTGCAGTAGCATTTAGAATTGGATTTGTAATTGTCATTTTGAGGTCTGATACAACAAATGAACAACCAGAAAAAGACATATGTGTTGTTAGGATGTAAACGAGGAGGCAAATATAGTAAATACAAAAGGAATCTACAAATAACGATAACTGGGACAAGAAAATGTGATTGTCCACTTAAATTGCGAGGTAAACCACTTTGTAATGGAGGAATATGGGTTTTAAAGGTAATATGTGGTAGACAAAATCATGAGTTGACTAATACATTAATAGGTCACTCATTTGCTGGAAGATTAAAATCCAATGAGCATTCAATGTTGGTTGATATGACAAAAGGTTTAGTAAAACCTGCAAATATTTTACTTTAAAGGAATATAATGAAGACAATGTGACCACAATAGAACAATTGTACAATGCTAGGTATGCCTATAAGAGATCACAAAGAGGACCAAGAAGAGAAATGTAGCCGTTGATGATAATGCAGGATGGTTGTCCCATACCAAATGCAGACATATTGTGATCTACTTATTCTTATCAAGAGGCTAAGATGTGGACATCATTTTATGCTAGTCTGATGTAAGATTTTTCAGGAGTTGTAGGGGTCTTGCGTGATTATGTTAGCGTTGCAGATGATTGAAACATATCTTCTATATTCATTTGTAATAGATAACTAAATTCATTTGGAGATGATTAATAATTCATATGACGAATGTCAAAAAATACATAACTAAAGTCTAAGTATTCAAACATAGTTAAAGTAAAAGTAATTAAACATCAATAATCAACGTCTGTCCCATGGACCACGTTGGCGCCTAGTGTACACAGTGCCATCTTTTATCACTTCACGAGTTAACTGGAGTGCACTGTGGGATTCCTTTCATGTAGGAGTTCCTTCCTGAATATACCAACAATCAATCATCCTTTGTAGTTTTTCAACTATTCGTCCAAATATACCCTGCAAATAGTAAAAATGAACATCTTATTAAAAAAAACTTAAATAGATCTTTATAATCAATATCAGCTCACTGGACATGCATGCTCTTGTTCTGTCGTGGGTACTGAGGGTTCGTCATCTGCATGACTATGTCGACGACCTATGTGCACCACGGGCCGATCTTCCTCAACCCTTGGAAGCGTGTATGGATGTGGAATTGATGTATACCAATCCATATAACCATTCACACATGCAGATGCATGCACAACTTCCGTTACAAAGGTGACTAGGTGGTAATCAAACAAATGCCACCTATCATCTATCGCAAATATTGTCCGACCTTGAACTGAATTAGGAGGTCGGGGAATGCTATGCTCATATCTAAACTATCGCAACACATGTTCAAGCAGATGTGTATACCCCAAATCTAATGTAACCAGAAAACATGCTGATGGACTCGAGTGGTCTACTATGGCGGTGGGCTTGATATGGCATCCAGCTTACGCCAACATGGGTCAACGCATCAATATGTTTCCGCATGTACATATATTCCTTCCAACAACATATCGGGTTGCTCTAGATTGCGTCTCATCATAACTAGGATTTGAATCCCTCTTACCTAATACTGAAAAATGCTCATATATCGATACCTGTATCAATTTCAAAAACATGATTAAACAAATTTACCTATAAAAACATGACATAACCAGCTATATGTTTCATTTGCATCAAACTCGTATCTGAAAGTTGTTCATACATATGCGTGAGTGCGGAAACCCCCCATAAACAACCTCCAGACTTAGGCAAATTCTCAAATAATGGTAAGTATGACACACTTACTGATATCGCATTTTTATCACCAAATATCGTGCATCCCACAAGATGCAACAGGAATGCTCTAACAGTACAATCAAGACCCCTACAACTTGTCAAAAAACTTGCATTAGACTAGTATAAAATGATGTTCACATCTTAGCCTCTTGATAAGAATAAGTAGACTACAATATGTCTGCATTTGGTATGAGGGCAATCATCCTGTAATATCATCAACTGCTACATTTTTGTTTTTGGCCCTCTTTGTGATCTCTTATAGGCATACTTATCATTTACAATTGTTGGTCTTCATTGTGTTTCGTATAAGTAAGTAAAATATTTGTAGGCTTTACTAAACTTTTTGTCATATCAACCAATATTGAATGCTCATTGCAAAACTGAAAGTCAAAAAGTGACTTCCACATATTGTAGAAACTAGAAGTCAAAAACAATCTAGAAGTCGCTTTTTGACTCTCGGTTTCTACCATCCGAAAGTCAATTTTGACTTTCGCTTGTAATTGGGAAACCAACACCTATCATGTAATTTCTCATTCTAATGTTTAGGGCCCGAAAGCCATTTTTTCACTTGCGGAAGTTTATGAAATTTGTAATCCAGGGATTTCCTGATTTGTAGAATTCAAAATTGAAAATAAATTGAATAAAGACATTTACCTTCTTCTTCTCGCGTTCAACCTCCACTCATGACCAGTAACCATTGCAGCTCCCCCAATCTCCGACAAGATCTACCATCGACCACCAAACTATACAAAATGCAACACCAACCTCAAAATGTTTCACTATGCTATTTAACATGACAAGGACAATGTTGGAATTTTAAATTTTTGGGGTCGGAGGAAGAAAATTTGAGGTGCAGGAAGAATAACTCTTAAATCTTACTAGGATTGCCCTTGGATGGAAATTTATCTAATGTTTCAGCTGAAGCGGCCCAACTTCCCAGTGCTTGTTATTTTACGAAGTTATTCCATTGACGGGGTTGATCCCCGTTCATGCAGACTAAAATCCTTTTAGGAGTGTTTATGGAACCTTATGATATCTTGACTTGCGTTGGCGTGGCTATTTATGTTTTACTAGGATGTCCTTTGAAGCTAGGGTGCGGCGAAAGCTCTCAAATCTTACCAGAGTTGCTGTTCAAGACAAACTGCGTTGAACTCATTTTGAAAACATTTAATCTATACATCTAGATATGGCACCAGCGTGGCCATTTCTATGTTCCTAAAAGGAGATTATAATTCATGTAAATATCTTACAGCAACTTGTTTGTAAAATTTCAACACATGACCATTATCTAAAGTGAAGATACTGTTCAGAATAATTGTATCTGTCTTGACTACGGCAGTTATGCTGCTTTAAGTGGCAAAAAGATAGTTAAATAAGAGAAATGCTGATTTTATTTAAGATTTTTGTGATATATAAAACCATCTGAAAGGAAGAGTTTGATATATTTTAACACTCTTGAATGGTAACCATTCTTTCATTCCTTTGCGTGGCCTAATCTTTTGACGAATTTCGGAATGATTTGGTTCGTTAAGTTTGGGGTTACAATCACTAAGAATTGCGTCCGAATAAAGAGTGGGACCGATCCTCAATTATCTTTTGAGCCACCATATGAAAACACTACATTAGTACATTAGAATGAGTTTAGGTACAAAAAGAAAACTACTTTTGCTATTGGGCAAAATGCCAAGAGTTGACTCCCTCAATATATTCAGTTTACGGCGTGCACGTATTTGTGCGATTCTTCATCATGTCTACATTCACTCATAATCTCTGAATATGTTAACTGCTATCAAAATTCCCTATTATGGTCATGTTTTCTTTTTTTACTTTCTCTTTTCTTTAAGAGAATTTGAAATGAAAAAGTTCTTAACATATTTAGTAGCTTAATTCTCGAAGAAGAATGAAAATAATATTTAGTTTTTTTTTTCAAAATGATAGAAGAAATTTTTAGAGAAAAACCATTTCTTCCCTCTAAAATTCCTGTTCTCCTCTCATTATTTTCTCTCTTTCTTTCTCCTACTTTAGTTCTCTCCTTTTCTTCTTGGCCTTCATAACTTTCTTTTTCTGTTTTTAGCTATCACTTGAGAGAAATAAAAATCTCTCCAATAATTCTTCCCTTATTTTTTAAAATTTTACTTTTAGGTATAATTTCAAGGTAAATTTTAATCAAAAAATGCTTTGTAAAAATTGAGGGTGGAGAAAATTTTATATAATGTCTGTTACAATCGAAGAGGAGAGGGTAACTTTCCTTTTCTTTTCTTTTTTCTCTCAAAACAAATGAGGGGGGATTCTTCTTTGAGTTGAGACCCACTATTTCATCCTTGGAACAAAAGGGTAAGGAGAGAGGTGTGATTAACAAGAGCAATAACTTATCTATTCTATTTTCTTTTAAAGAACATTTATGTTTGTTCATAAACATGTTTTTCTATTCACTTTCTACACATTCAAAAAAGAAAAAAAAAACATTTTTTCTTTGGTTTTTTTGTTCTTATCAAACACCCTAAAATAGTCCCTTTTTCTCTGTTTTCTTTCCTTTTACTCTTTTATTTTTTTCTTTAATTTTTTAAACTAAACATATTTATAGAAAAACTACTTTCTCTCTCTCTATAGCTCCCACTTTCTTTTTGTTCCATTTTTCTTTCATTGTTTCTCTTGTCGATTTGTTGCTTATTCCACTCTTATTCACTTTCTTCCTTTTCTTCTCACTCTTCTTGATTAAATTAAGAAAAATGGAAGTTGTCAAATAATTCTTTTATTCATAACCTGTTTATTTTGAGTTTAATTTAATAGTAAGTTTTAAATCTATTAAAAAGGAGGTTTGTGAAAATAGATAGAGGAATGAAATTTTAATGAAAACTTAATCTCCCTTTTCTTTTTTGTTTCATTCTTTCTTATGTCATCTCTTTTGATATAAAAATACGTAAAAAATATTTAAAACTTTTGTTTTAAAGTAGTCTTTAAGCCTAAAATGATTATTCCAAGCACAATTTGTGTCCATTATTTTGTCTTATACTATATTGCATCTTTCATAATACGAGAGAAAATAAATTATGCTACTCATTGGAGGAGGTATGCAACCTAACTCACATCAAATATAAGTTATACCAACCTATTTAATTAAATAAATCGAATTAAAACGTTTTAAAAAACTCGACAATCTAATCTAAGTAACTAAATAATAATAATAACAAGTAATAAAATTTTAACAATTTTGGTAATATTTTGAGAATATATACTTTTTTATTTTTCTAAAGATAAAAAAAACAACTTAGATATAAATTATGCTAATTTCCTCATAAAACCTAAGCTAATTCAACTTTTTTTATTGTTTTTGGTAACCACTGATATCTTAACACAAAGCGATATAGAGTTACTTACAGTAGCTGCTGGGGCAATGTTTGGTCACTGTCACAAACCAATTTTTTCCCTTTACTAAATATTAATTCTCACATAACCATATAAATGTCTTTTAACAATAATATTTTCTTTCCTTCTTTTAACAATAATCTACACACACAAATTATGATTATTTTTTCAATACAAATTGGGTTTACACAATGTTACATGTTTGAGACATTAGTATTGGTCTTGAAAAAATTGAATTTGGTGGTCCATGATATTCTGGCAGTAGCTTTTTTTTTTTCTGATATAGCAGCTTTTGACTAATGTGTTATTTTAACCTGTGGCTGTTGAAGTGGGCCTACCCATGTTACTCCAAGAGAGAAATTCGGTAAAAGTCCACTTCAAGCCCATTTGATGTGTTTTGGTTACAGATTTTTAGGGCTTTTTGTGTGGACCATGTACCTTTCTGTTTCCTGTTCACAGTTTGACCATGGAGAATAAACATGGTACAGTCCAAAGCAATTGTGAACCTTCTTAACCAACTATCTCACAAAGCACTGAAAAACAAGTGGGCACCATGTGCTTAGATTGTAATATGTAGATGGAGCTTTTCTCACAAAATGAACTCATTCATTTCACACATTCAATTGCATTACAACATAAAATTAATAGATCTCATAAAACATTTCCACTTGTACATATCCATTTGGCATCTCCTTAAAATAAGTTCTAAGATATTATTATATGCACAGATTGTATAATTATTATGTGGGATAAGTTTGTTAATGTTTATACTAATAATTAAATAAATAATATACACTAATCACTTGAGACTCTTTCATCTACATACAATTATCAGTGTTGTTCATTTGAGGTGGAAAGAATGATGCCTTAAAAGAGATTTGAGTTAAGTATTCTCAAATAAAAAAACTTAGTTATTTGCTGAAGGTCTTAAAGAGATTTATAAAGAAGTGTTGTGCTTTTAGAGTAAAAAAAAAAAAGGAAGTAACCTTGAAAAGCTGAACATATTTTTCAACTGTAAAGTGCCTAAATAACTTTATTAGATATTAGGATATATTGAGTGAAAAAAAAATTAAGTATTTTATGTTATATTATCATATATCTATAAGCTTTTAAATATATAAAAATAAAATAAAAGAATAATAGATTATTTCTTATTTTATAAAAATTGTTATTATTATAAATTATTGAAAAACCTTAAGTAATAATTTATTAACTAATATTCATTAACTTTCTGGTACTTAGGTAAAATAAATTTACTTATTTTTATAGGAAATTCTTTTACATTGTCTCTCTTATGTTTTTAAGAAAAATTAATTTGAAAATCCTACAAACACCCTTTACATATTACACTAAATTGTTTTAAACAATATTACAAAAATCCATATTTTTCGGTAAAACTTTGCGTCCAGTGATACATAATGCAAATAAACTTTTACAAATATCTAAGTCAAAATTGATACTTAATTGAAATTGTTTTTATAAGAAAAGAGTGAGAATTTCTTTGAAATGAAAAGGAAATCTTGATCAATTTGAATTAACTTTTAATTCTGAATTGTATAAAGAATAACTTAATAGAGATATATCTCTAGAAGACATAGTAAAAATATGAGATATCAAATATATTTAATATTTTATGTGATATTAATATGTATTTATAGGGCTCTTAAACTTTTTTTTGTAGATATATCTAAGTAATTAAAAAGTTATTTGATTATCTAGTACTAATATATATATATATATATATATTAATTCATATATAATAATATTATTATAGCTATTAGGGGGAGTAGAGGAATATTTAGCATTTTTATTTAAAAAAAATAGGTTGAGATATTTGCTTGGGGTTATTCCAAATAGATGCATGGAAGGATGTTGATATGGTGTAAGAGGGAGGAGGGAGGTGAAAAGAGGAGCAAAGATATGGAATGGTGGGTTTTTGTTTTCCTTTGTGGGTGACATCAGCAGACCATTTGTGTGGTCCTGTGTTGTCCCTTATTCTATCCATCCATTTCCACCTTTTTCAGTTTTGAATGTTTCAAACTAACACACCATCATCCTTTGCCATTAATTTGTTGGTTTTGGGGTTTACCCAAACTTGCAAAAATGGTGTAGTTTTGGGCAACACAAGTGGGGACTTCTTGTGTTTCATTTGGAACACTGTTTCTTCTGAGATCTATTCATTTCAACTGTTCAATCATAGACTCTCATAAATCAAGGACCACCATGCATTCGTCATGCGTTATCATAACCTCTACACTAAATTCTTCTTTTCTTTCTTTCATTTACTTTTAGGCTTTAATTCTATTTTTATTTTTAACTTTTTTCTTGAATTCTTTTGGAATTTTTTATCTTTAACTTTCAATTATCTATAAATTTGTTTAGTTTTTCAATTTTAAAAATATTTTAAATCACTAGTATCAAATTATACTTCATAGTGATTCTATGTGACTACTCTTTTTTTTAATCTAGTAAAAATGTTATGAATACATTGCATTTTTCTCTAATCTCACTATTTCATATCAAGTAAAAAAAAAAAGGGATAATTGAACAAAATTACATATGATTAAAAATTAAGGAATCAAAGTTGTGCAAAAGAATTAAAGGAACCAAAAGTGCATATAATTAAAAACTAAGAGATTAAAATAGTAATCAAATTTATAATTTCTTTGGTAATCTTTCTCCCTTTTTATCTCTTTTCTTTTGGTATCATTTCATCTATTATGTTTGTCGTTTAATCCCTTTTTTCCTCTCATCCATCTTGCATCACATTATATTTATAAACCATTAACTTTTGTCTAATGACTTAAAAACTTTAAAGTAACTTATCAATTACTTTCATAAAAAATTACTATAGAAATTTTAGACAGTTGAAAACAATACCCATAAAAAAAAAAAAGATTTCTATATCCAGGATTTTTATTGCATGCAATTCCTTACATTGTAGCTCAATATTTGAGATTAAAATAGTCCTTTAGTAAGAAAAAAACCTTTTTTTAAATCTAACCAATTAATATTTTTTTAATTTAACTCTTGACGTGTCAAGTAAAATGTATTATATTATATTTTCATAAATTTCATGAAATTATATTAAACAAAATCTCTGTATTTCCTGATATAGGTCTGAACAAAATAAACATAGATGAAGTATACAATATATTAAATTCTTTTAAAATGTCTCTTGTGTTAGTTGTGTTGAATTTTATGTCTATCATGTACCAATCATAATAGTTCATATAATTAAAATTAAGAAGTATAAATTAATTTCAATGAGTATAAATTATAGAATTATAACCAATTCTAATATATATATATATATATATATATATATATATGTATATATACTAATTTAGGGTCTCAATAAAATATTAAATGGTTATATTAAATATATTTTTTTTATTTTAAAATAAAATTAAACAAGTACAATGCTTTCTAAAAGATTAGTATTGAAAAAGTTTAAAAGGCAAATCCTACAACACTTTCTATATGCGTTTGAACATTATATTCTTAGAGAATATATAATTACTACTATTTCTTTCTTGTTTTGAGTGATTATCCATTCTTGAAGGATTCAAGTTTTAAATGATAAAAATTTGATTAGGTCTTTTAGTTGTCTTTTACACAGTGTTTGAGCAATGAGATCTTTAAGGTTTTATTCGAATTGAAGACAAGATTCTAGAAGATGAAAAATGAAAAAGAATAAAGAAAAAAAAAGTAAAAGGATAGTTGTTTAGATTAAGAAAAAAAAAATACAAAAAAAAATTATAAAATTTCTGAATAATTTATTATTGTAATAGTTTAAAATTCATTTTTCAATTAATAAAATTATATAATTTTAGATTTAAAATAAATATTAATAATTTATTTAAACTTATTTATTGTAGTTTGGTTAAATCATTATTCATGTCACATATATTTCAATACGAAATTGAAAAATAATTATAAATTATATAAAAAAATTACAAAATATATTTTTTAATCATTAAATAAAATTTCTATCAAAAATTAAAATCAAAATTCTAGATTAAATTATATCTTAAATAATATAGTTTGATATATTTGATTAGATAATTATAATTAAATATAATTAAATTATAATAATAAAAAATTAAAATAATATAAACTTATTTACAAATTTATTATTATTTAAATGTATTTATGTAATTAATTATTTTTATTTTATATTTATCTTATTATTAATATTTTTATATTTTTATATTATTATGATTTATAATTTATTATTATTATTATTTTTATTTTATTGTATAATATAATTATATTAAGATTACTCTTAGTTAAACAATTAAATAAGGATAGAAGAATAATTGTAATCGTTTATACTATTTTTTTCTTGTTTTCTTCTCATAGGTGAGAGAAGATAAGAAGTAGTAGATTTTTTTGTAAATTTATTTAAGTAGTTTTCTGCAAATTATCATATATAAATCCTGATTATCATGACTTTTCTTTCTGTTTACAGTATAATATCCTTGAAATAAGCAGAGTCTAAAAAAGATTTAATACGATTTTTTTTCTTGATCAAATCACAAATGATAACATTGAACTACATTACTTGAATGTTAACATAAGCACTTGAGTCCTTTTTCATATATTTTCTTGATAGATTAAATATCTATCAAGTGATGGAAAATATAAGTGATTGAATTAAATAATACCCATAAATGCTTTTATATCATTGTCATTTATATGTGCATATTAGTTTTTTTTTTTTTTCACATTAAGCAAACTAGGATATATGTGATGCCATTTAGTTTCATGTTTTTTTATCAATAGTTACTAAAAAAATTATATTTCATGAAATTTGACTTAACAGAGTCCAAATAATGTTCTTAGAAGTGGCTTATGAAAGTTATGAACACTAATTATTAGGTTTTGAAAAATAGGAGGCCATTTTGGAGCAACTAAAACTTGGAATGGATGAAAGTGAGATAAAAAGAAA
Source organism: Lablab purpureus (assembly GCA_030347555.1). NCBI lineage: Eukaryota > Viridiplantae > Streptophyta > Magnoliopsida > Fabales > Fabaceae > Lablab > Lablab purpureus. Next base: position 16,873,306 of record CM059254.1, read on the forward strand.
TAAAAGGAGGAGAATGAAGGTGAGTTTTACGGCGGTGGGATTAGTAGTAATCAAGTGTGTTCAAATCACATGCCACACATAAAATAATGAAACAACATATTTGGAGAAAAAGCATTAATTAAGTGAAAAAGCTAAGTGAGAAAATGAGAAAAGGAGCAATTTTTTATTTGATAATTTTGCTCCACTATCTCATAAAAATCAAACACCCTTATACGTTGATCATTGGATATCATTATTATTTTGCAAGCTTTGAATAAAATAGGGTTTTGCATAGACATATATAGTGGTTGGATAATCTTGCAATGCTTGTAGTCCTCATGTACTTCACATGGATGCAATTCTAGTCAATCATTGAAGGCGCAATATGAAAATGGAAACGATCATTGCCTTTGTTTTTTCTTTTTATTTTTTACTATCTTTTCTTCTTCTTCTTCTTCTTCTCCTTTGATCAAAAACCCTTTTGGCCTAACCATTCTTTTTAGATATGCTAATTACAATTCTCTAATTGGGCAATTGGTGTGGTCGTATATAAACGTCAAATCGCTACGTATTCGTTGTTGAATTGTGCAAGTTGAAGACAAATTTTGGCAGCTTATGAACACTTTCTACACCCTTTACCATTACAAAAATACAAAAGTCACGTTAATGACTTGCTACACATGAACTCTCATCATCAAGTGGAAAAGGAACTTTCTGTGTCAGATGTAGACACTTTGTAAGCTCTATACCATTATTAACAAATGGAGTCAACAACATCAACTTAATTAACAATGCTAATGTTAGGGTTCCTATAACAGGACTTCTCTTCAATCATTGACATTTTGGCACAGTAAAGATAAATAATATACCCAAAACTCCAAACATTCGTTGGAAAAATAGGAAAGTGAAAGAGCTAACCATGTCTTTTTTTTTTAACTTCATATTATTAGTGAGAAGTATCTAGGTACATGTGTTTCGGAACACTAAGTTATAAATTTTAATTTCAGCTATACACATCAAATTGTAATTATTCTTTCTATTTTTATATTATATGTAGCAGGTATCTATTAATTTTGTAGAGATATTTGATAAAAATATGATTAGTATTAAAATATTGTCAAAATGGGTGTTCATGTTTAGTCTAACTTGATCTTAGAACAAGTTAACAAAACTTATCAATTCAATTTGACTTATATTTATTTAAAATAGATCATAATTTTTTTTATTAGTATAATCTTATGTTAGATTTATAGATCGAGGAATTATTTATAGTATAATTGAAAATGATAAGAGATTATAATCTATTCATAAAAAATCATAACATGTTAAATATAAAGTTTAATATTCAAATTGTAATTATTCTTTTTATTTTCATATTATATGTAGCAGGTATCTATTAAGTTTATGGAGACATTTGATAAAAAGAATTTTATCATTAGTATTAAAATATTGTCAAAATGAATGTTCATGATCAGTCTAACTTGATCTTAAAGTTAACAAAACTTACCAGTTCAATTTAACTTATATTTATTTAAAGTAGACCATAATTCTTTTATTAGCATGATCTTATGTTAGATTTATAGACCGATTTGATTGAAAATTGTAAAAAATTATAATCTATCCAAAAAAAATTATAATATGTTAAATATAAAGTTTAATATTCAATTACGAGTTGCATTAATTATACAACAACAGTGATTTTGAAATAGAAATCAAGCCGATTGAATGTATCATTAACTACCAAAAAGTAACATAAGACACTAAATACATAAAAAAAAATAAAGGTGTATGTGAGAAAGAAAAAAATGTAGAAAAGAATAAAAAACACTAAAATTACTTTATTTTTTATGACATAAAAATTAAAAATAAAATAATTTAATATAAAATAAATAATTAATCAATTCATTACCAATATAACTTTAATTCATGTACATCCCTGCATTTATAATATGGATAATCCTATAATTTATTTTTTAATTAAAATTAACAAAAAATTGGTGTAAGTTGGATGTTGTGGTAAAAAAACAAAAGTATATATATAATCTCAAATTTACCTTAATAATAGAATATGTGGACCGGTTGGTCATCTCATACCTATTTTTACAACCTAGATTTTATTAAATTTATTAGGTGAGAGAAACTAATTTTATTCATAATATGTTATGATGTAGTGAAGTTTGATATGTACTAGGAATGAAACCCAAATTTTGTATTACATAAATTGGTATGAAGGGTAGAAAGTATCTAATTACTATATGAAGTGATCTGGTTTGATGGAATGGAGCATAGTAGCTAAATAGAAAAGCAAGATGGTGATGGAAGTATGCAATGTATGCAAAAATGTAGCATTGAATGACATATATTCTTGTTAGTAAAAAACAAGTCCTGATGGGTAGTGTGGGTGACCCACCTTCACATGGCAAGGATGAGATCCTGAATGGAATGGTCCACAACAAATTAGTGCAGGTTCTGAATTTTACAAATGAGAATAAAACGAGGGAGCAAAACGTACACACAAGCAAAATAAACCTTGGAGAAAAGGTTGTCACAAATATCTTCCACACACCAAGAAGAGCAAACAAACATAAATAACACCTTCAACCCCTTATGTTACATCTTTCTGGGAAAACTTTGAAAATTGTTACATTTCCTATTTTCAATTTTTGTTCTCAAGCTAGGTATTCTTTTGTTGTTGGATCAAAGGAAGCTTGTTTCTTTTTGCAAAATTTACAACTGGTGTGTCTGCAGGTTCAGATGTAAAGTATAAATTGCTGCTTATATTTCAGTTCAGAGAGTTGAAAATTGAATTCAAATTATGTAATTGGTTCACACAAATGAAGCATATACACACTCTATTTGTTTTTCTTTTCATTCTCCCACTTACCTTTCCATTGTTCTTGCTCTTGATTGAGACAGAATTCATAGATATAGGAATTTATAACGTGGGGATAAGTGGGAAACACTTATATTCACTTCATCATGATGGCAAATGGCACTTTGAGGATGTCAATGACTTTGATTCATGGTTAAGAACTTGGTAGAAAAGTAAGTCAAAGATCCATCAGATCATCATATATCACTAAGTTAAGTATTTCAATTCCTTACTTTACTCTCATCTATCTCACCTAATCCATCAATATGGAAGATACTGAAAAGCCTCCCTCAGCTACCCAGTTTAATACAAATTAAAGTTTAAAATATATTATGTACCTTTTAAAAATTTTATTGATCTTAAAAATAAAATAATTTTTATTATTATTGTTTGTTTATCTTATACATTTAATTTTTTTAATACAAAAAAACTAAATTAAATTATTAATATAGTTTGTATTCTTTAACTAGATGTGTCTATTTAAATTATTTTTATAAAATAAATAATTTTATTTATTTTATTTTTCCTTTTCAGCAGGTTATCATCATGTGGACATGTCAAACCAACCTGATCCAACATGTTTTTTGGTGAATCTGGTCTAAACCGATTATACCCATTTTTCTTCATAATGCTGATTAAGAATTTTGATGCTTAGGAGATTTTATTTACGACGATTTCTTTTATGATTGAATCAAATCAAATGTATGGAGTGTTTATTACTTTTATGTATGAAAGAGGGTAAATCATACATTAGATAGAGTTAGAATTATTGGCTCACATTTCTCGCAATCCGGACTGCGACGAGTGAGCGAAAATGAAAATAAAATAGAATCACTTTTAATATTTATTAGAAAAAATATTAAAAAAATTATTAAAAAAAATTAGTATATAAAATTAAATTTTTGAGTTCGTCAATTATATGCAGGAAAAGTATTACTATCCTATAATGACCATTATAAATATGATTACTCATAATTAATTAAGTATATTATTTATATTTTTAAAAAATATTTATCTTATTTTAAAAGTAATTAAAAAAATAATTTAAATAAAAATTAATTAATAATTTATATTTTAAAAAAATTATGATTATTATTGTGTTAAGTATGATATAAGTAAAATATTATTTTTATATATTTCGTTCGATAGAAGTGAGTTTCTACTTCTATGTATTTTTAGGTACAATAGAGAATTAGAGTTACGTAGTTATTGTACAAAAAAAAAGGTGATAAATTTTAAATTTTTTATTATTTTTATAAATTTTAAGATATTTAAATTGCCACAACACACACACACACATATATATATATATATAAAAAAGAGAATTGGGAGAGGTATATACCCAAGCCAGTTAGTCTATTGAAATATTTTCTTATTATTATTATTAAAAGAAAAATTAATTGAGAGAAAGATTTTTGGATTACATATTGTAACAAGATGTCCTTGTGAGTCCTAGAATTAAAAGAATGCTGCATCCAATTAACTCATTCTCTATCTTTTATATATTTAAAAAAAATCTATCAAATTATCTTATTTAAATTTTAAATTAAAATAAAACTAAAACTACATGTTTTTCTACTAAACAAGAAATTATTAAATTCAACCAATTAATTATTTTTGTCCATATTTATACTTATATAAAAGAGTTTTTTATATATTAAAAAAAGAGTAAAACTTTAAAATAGACAAGTTGTCACAACTAGCATTTTAAATCCTAAAATTAAAAGGATGTCACATCTGATTAACTTTTCTATTTTAAGATTTTATATTTAGAGAAAATATCTTAGATAGTAAGTTTTCACATTTTGAACCTTTTAAAATAAAAAAAATCATATATAATTTAATTTTATCTAGTAAGTTATCTAATTATTACTATCTAGTTATAAAATTATTAATTTTATTAATATTTCTAAGATGCTTTGAAAAGAAAATAGGTAATAAAAAAAGATACTTAAACATGATCTTCATCTTAGATTTCTTAGTAACTCCATGCTTATCTATAAAAAAAAAACTTTGATTCTTTATGTACCCTATGCTTAAATTTAGATGACAAGATAATCTAAATTTTAAAGTAAAAAAATTACCTATAACATCTACAAACCAATAATGTGTGGATTGTCTTTCACCTTTTCGTTAGTTTCATTTTGTGGTTGTGCATATTGATCTTGAGAACATTGACCTTGGGATTGTACACATTCCTCTTAAGTAGTTTGTTGTTCTAAATAATCTTTTGTACTCTGTTCTGCACTTTAAAAATGTACATAATCAGTTTGTGCAGGTCCATCATTGCTTTGCAAATTGTTACTCACAGACTGGTTAGAGTAAGATGAAATATGGTGAACTTGTGGTGGTCCAACAACTATTTTTAGCATGTTCCTAATCCTCTTTGCCCATAGCACATCTGCAAAAAAAGTTAAAACAATGAAATACAAAATATAAACAACCAAGTAGACAATCATTAATTACTATAGTCATACCAGAAAATTGTTATTATTCTGACATTGAGTCATTTTCTTCAAGTTCATTATTAGGATGTTCCTCATTGTCATCCTCCTTAAATAATGGCAATTCATCAGAGTCCCTGAAAAATTGATTCAAGTCTTGTTCTGGATATGGTTGAACTTCACAAACTTTAGTATCTCCTTCACCCATATCATGAGTCTCGTGGTTTCAAATGAATAGTGATTGACCAATCTTTATTTTCCTCATCATTGACATAGTACATCATTTCAGCTTGCGAAGCTTCGATGTATGGATCATGCTCTTCGTGATCACCAATGTGAATTAATCGTGAAAAATTAATATAATCGAAACCCCAAGGATCCTTTAAAAAGCCTCCATCTTTTGTGGTGTCATCGCATTTACATTTAAATAAAGCAACTTTGAAATGACCAAAGTAATTAAGGTCAATTATATCTTCTAACTTTCCATAATATGGCCAATTTGCTTCTTTGATGTTTCTGTCAGCATTATTTGCTACACATGATGTTGAAGAAGTTAGTGAAAACCCCAATATTTTGGTTTTCAACCCATGTTCCCGGCTTATTGTTAACATTAAAGGCAGAAAATACTAATATTTTAAGTACATTAAAATGTAATTATCTAAAAAAAGTTAACCACTAATTACTAAAAAATACTAATATTTTAAGTACTTTGATAAGAAATAGTAGTAGCTATGGGATATTTGAAAATATCTTACATAACATACCAAAATAAGAAGAAAAAGTAGGTTACAATATCGTAAACAAGTTTAATTTGAATACTAAATAGATTCAATGAATGGATGTTGTATGATCATCATTTAAGTTTTGACAACCACGAAGGGGAGTACTTACATGCCACGAAATGTCTTTATATACAAAAAATAAGATATATTAAAAAGTGGCTCCTTTTCCATCCTATAGTATCCGCAAAGGTTGAGAAATTGCAATGTCGTTTGTTTACTAACTGTTATTCTAGGAATCTCTTAAAAGCTACTTTATTAAGTGCAGTTTGTGTGTCTTACAAGAAATGACAAACCTTACTTCTCTTTAGTGTCACTCAAATATGCCATGCTATATTAGTGTTTTTAAAATATGTATTTGATATTCATTTTGAAGGATTTTAGATTTTATTTTGTGTTTTAAAGATCGATAAATTAAACTTGATAGGTATAAACAAAAAAAAACATTATCTAACACTTTTTTACATACATATTATAATATAAAAATAATAAACTAAAATATACTTCACTAGTAAAATAATTTAAAATTTGTAACATTATAAATATTAATTTATGCATAAGAAAATAATATATAAAAAAAAGTTTTTAATATTAAAATATTTAGTCTCTATAAATTTATCTTTATATATATATATATTATAGTGATGCTTAAAATTTTAGATTTTTTTAAATATATATTTTAAATAAATAATTCTTTAAAATTATATTTAAAATAAAATAAAATGGGACGAGGATGGAATAGGCCGGAGAAACCTAACCCCCAATTGGGGTAGGTGTGGGGACTAGATTTTTATTCTTACGGAGATGAGAGGCGGGGATAATTAAGTAAGTCAAGGATGGGGGGAGGCAAAACCCGCCCCCGCCCTGTTGCCATGCCTACTATACCATCTAGCACTGGAAGAATAGTACAAAGTGTTTATATCGGTTCACCCAACATTCACAGACTAAGTTTATTGACCCTGTGAGGGTTTGTATGCATGTTTTCTATGGTTTCCATCATGGCAGCCATCTGGGCTTTCAGGCACTCAACCTCGTTGTTCAACTCTCGGTTTCTAGCCTGCAACTCTTCCATTATCCTTTGCCTTTGGACTCTGTTTAAGACAGAGTGTTGAGAAACCACCTTTCAAGTGATTTATTAATTAGCTTAATGGGTTAGGTATGTAGAGGAATAAAATTTTCGTGTGATTCTAACTCATGGATGTCTTTATTCGTTTTCTATGATATGCATGTGAATGTTTATACCAAAGGGATTTGTTTCTTTTTGTTTATTATTATTATTATTATTATTATTATTATTATTATTATTATTTTCATGTTATTTTTTATTATACAAACAAAATGCACAAACACATGCTCGGAAAAATGCACAAACATCAATACACCCAAGAACAATCACGTCAATCCATGGTTTGGGATCCCTACAAATAGAAGTGTATGGCTTGAGGTGGTTCTAACTGTTCCTCATGAAGGCCAGGTCCCTAAGATGCCTCCAATTTATAGGGACCCAATATATCTTGCTTTCGACCTCAAGATTTCAGGGTCTTTATTGCTATCAAGCTAGAGTAACTGGTTATCACCTTGAGTGATGATTTTTAATAATGACCGAGGGGAAATCAAAACCTATTCATCGGCTAGTCGTATGTCATCCACTCCCTATGGATAAATTTCTCTCATGCCTCTGGGTATAAAGGGACCATTGTGTGTGAGGGTTTGTGTGTATAGTTTATATACAAACAAGGAAAAAATATAAACACACATACAATTATCAAAGTCACACTAAAATGCAAATGAATAATTAAAAGGGGTGGAAACATAAATTTGAGATTTGATTTTAATTGCAAATATTCATCACTAAATGGGCTTGATCCTCAAGACTTATCCCTAGCAGAGTCGTCATCTGTTGTCGATGGGGCGTTTGAGACTCCCATGTGAAAAACTAGGGTTCTAGGAGTTGCCACCAATATTTTGCTCAAAACATTAGAAAAAGGAAAAAATTTTAAGAAAAAAAACAAATGTAGGTCAACACAACTAGAAATTGGGTTCAGGGATCGGTTATGTGTGGGGAAGATGTAAGGCACCCCCACAACGCCCATTATTGGTACCCTATGATGAATTCGCAATCAAAAACCAAATTTCAAATTATTATTTTCGCCTTAGCATTATGAAAAAAGGATTAGTTACTTTACATTCATTCCTTTATTAATTTGATTCTCTTATTTGCCTTACCCTAAGGGGAGGGCAATCAAAAGGTGAATAGCTCAATCCATAAGAGTACTACTCTCTACTTGATCTTTATTTGCCCTAACCTCAAAGGGGGGATAAGGGATTACACAAGAGCAATTTTAATTAATTACCTACATGATTATTGCTCTATCCCTGATCTAATCTACCCTAACCCAGAAGGGTAATGATAAAAGACTGTATCTAATAATCAGAAACAAGAAGCAACAATGAAGACTATAAAAATGATGAATAAACCTTATGAGAAGCGAGAAAACGAAAGAAGTAAGAACCTACGAAGCAAACATTTTATTACTTGAAGAAGAGAAGAAGTATCAGAGCTACAATTACATTTCCCAATTTTTGTTATACTCGTTAGTATTTTCAGTGGTGTGTGTGTGTCTGACAGAATGCTCTATTTATACACGATTTTCAAGGCAAAAAACAGTTGTTCTCTAGCACAAAAAAGGTCGTTCTCAAGTAGCTAAGAACGTGTCGTTCTCTCACACAGCACAAACCATTCTCAGGTGACCAACGGTCCTGTTGATGTATAATATACAATTCTAATATGTATAGTATGATAGTAGAAATTGAAATCGATATGTTACAATATGTTTCTTTAATGATTAAACGTTTATTGGTACGAGAGTAATAAACAAGACCATGCAACACTTGAAGTTTTTATACTTTTTCACCTCATTCTAGGCTATGTCCAATTCTCTTTTACATCTTATAAAGTGTTCCGTTAATTGATAATGATTATAAGTATTATACATTGCCACTTTTGCATTACACCGAGTAAGGAAAAACATTCTTGAATATCCTTTTATACTATGAGATAAAAATATTCTTTTATACTAAGTTATTTTTTACTCTCTCGAGTAGTTTGTATTTGTCACTCTTGTCTTACAACAAAATTTTTTTGTAATAAGGTAAACTCTTAGTATATAGTACATGATCTACTCTCTTTTAGAGAGAAAAATACTTCACAAAGAGTTGGTTTTAGAAATAAATGTCACTCTTTATATCATTCAACACATATATTCTTGCATGTTGAGCAATAAATTCACATAGAATGTCTTAGATTCAGTATTCATTATTCATTTTTGCATGGAAAAACTTTTATTTATAGAGGTATTGAAAAAAAATGTTGGAGCTTGTATTTAGATAATTTCCTTTTGTGTTAGTTCCTTTTCAGAGTATGTTTGTCTTTTGGCTAATCTGTTTTCAAGCAATACTCAACTTGTTATGTCTAGGACAATTGTTTTTCTAAAAATCCCATCATAGTACTAAAAACACCAATTTGAGCTTACATTTTTAGAGAGGTTTGGTCCACTTCATCATAATCTACTTGGGAATTAATGATTCAATGATGAAGAAGACTAGATAGGCTAGTAATTCAAAATTGCATCATGTGATATACACATGTATATAACATATACTTCTTATCATTGAAATCATTAATCTATTTGCGCTTCTTGTGTTAGTTGTCCAGACTTCATATATCTTATTGCATCATCTAGTATTTGTATAATACCTAGTCTTTGTCTAGTATTTGTCTAGTATGTAGTTGTTTTGTGCTTTTGGATAAACATAATCTTTTGTGAACTCTAAAATAAATTGTTAGCTCTAGAAATAGTGGCATTTGAATAGATATTTAAAAGTAGTTTGGAAAGCTTTTGCAAACTTAGTTAATTAGATGTTGATGGGGCAAGATTTTGAAAATTGTTACAATTTTTTTGTTAAAGCCTTTAATAAAGGATGGCCAAGACTAGACGACACGAGTAATGGTAAAAGCACTAGACACTTGGTTTATATCAAAAGTTCCGTAAAAGTAATGCGAAAATTTTTAAGTTTGCAGGTAATTTTGATCCCAATGTATACGTAGAATGAGAAAGGAAACTAGACCAATTTTTTTTTATGGATTTTGACATGGAGATTATTAAATTAGCTTCCTTCTATTATAAAACTATCAATAAAATAATATTTTTTAATCTTCTTTAGAATTTTAAGGGTATGCATTATTTAGTGAAACTAAGTTATAAATGAAATTGAAAGAGGAAGAAGAATATTAATAGTCACTTGGAATTCACTTACATAATGCATGAGAAATAAATTTGTATCTTTCCTTTATAAGAAGAATATGATTTTTCAACTTCAAAGATTAAGGTAAGGCTAAAAAATGTTGATGAATATTATAAGGAGATGGAGGGTTTTCCTTGAGAAATGTAAGATTGATGAAGGTTTAGAACCCACTCTGGCAAGGTTCATGAATGTGATAAACCTAGATATTCAAGATGTTGTGAAGTTACACAATTATAGAACTTTGGAGGAACTTGTCCACCAAACTATTAAGGTGAAAATTCAATTAAGGAGGAGAAGTTCATAAAAGATCTCCATCTTAATCCACATGGAATGATACAAAGGATGACATAAAACCATACAAAAACCAAGGTAAGTTCCACAAAACTCCTCATTTTTCTTCTTCTTCGCATGACAAAACTTCTCACTCGTCTTCTTCCTCCCACCACAAAACACAAGTCCTTTCATCTTCTTTATCTAAATCGAATTCTCAAGAAAACACAAGTACCATCAAATGCTTTAGGTATTTGGGATTTGGACACAGGTTACTTCCAATTACCCAAATAAAAGGGTTATGGTGATCAAGAATGTGAAACTTTCGAACATTATTCTTCTTCATTTTCTTCTTTCGTATCAAGTGAAAGTTCCTCTAGTTGTAATGAATGCGAGCGTTCTCCAATGGAGGGAGATTTCTTATTCATGAGACGTATGCTACGACATTTCTAAAAAGATATTGATGGTACTCAAAGAGATAACATTGTCCACACTAAATACCTATGAAAATAGGCCAAATGCACTAGAAGTTAGGATTGAATTGTGTATTAAATATTTTGTTACAAATCTTCACAAATTTATGTTTGATAATATATATAGTTGGAGACTAGTTTAAAGCTTAACAAACAATCTGTCAAATAATCTATTTGAAATAAAATTTTGTAAAGCTTTTCATTCTCTAATTAATACAATCCTATAATACGTAATGTAAAATAACTTATAGATATAGAAGACTTAACTCTAAGTTTTTATACTAGTTTGTTTGAACACACACACTATGTAACAAGTCAAGTTCTACTAAGTATACTAATGCTATAAAGATAAGATGTGAGTATTCTTTTTGCTTTACTTTTTTGCCTAAATTTTTCTTAAGAATAGCTCTAACAACATTCTCAAGGTGTAGGTATTTATCACTATTGTTATTTTTTATGTTGAGGATGAGTTGATCATACAAATTAAATAAACTCTAAAGTGCAACCTTTAAACACTCATTTTGAACTATGTTGAAATTTACCTTTGAAAGATGGATAAATAACATATTCAAATTGTTTATGTGCTATGTCATCAATATGGACTTAATCATTCAAAGAATGTAGAGTTTTCTTTTTAAGAATATTTTGTTGTAAAGTGATTTAACCTCACACAATTTGATGAGAGTGTCCCAAAACTCCTTTTGCAATAGTTTTTCTCACAACATTGGACAAAATCACATTTGTCGTTACTAAGTGCAAATTTGCAATAACATTATCATTAATTTCTTTCCACCTTTGATTTGTGATGTCCATGAGTCTTTCTTCAATTTCATCTTTATAATTGTCTTTTATCAAAATTTCCTTCATCTTTAGTTTCCACAACGAGAAGTTGTTCCCTTTAAATTTCTCGATCTCATATTTGCTAACATGACTTTAAAAACATACTTATGCATTTTTCACTATAAATAATACTGTCTACAAGAACTCATAGGTTGTGAATTAGTACACCAAGTAAGTTCTTAGAAAAGAGATGCGGATCATTAATGGACACACTTAAATATCAAATTTTTCCTTTATTAAAACTTTCCTAGACATGTACTTTCGTATCCAACAACAAGAATGATTGTTGTCTTATGGAAAAGATAAAATCAACTTTGATAAAAAAAGATACTAAAAATTTTGTACATCATTATTCTAGTATCAATAGTAGGGGTGGCAAACGGGCCAGCCTGACCCGCTTAGGCCCGCCTGACCATGAGCCCGCCAAAATGGGACTGGGCGAGCCAACTCGCCACAATGATACTGAGCCAAAATTTCTAACCCGCCCCGTCGTAAGGCGGGCTGACGGACTGACCCGCTTATATTTTTTGTTTTTTATTTTTTTGAAAAATCTATTTTTTGGGTTTTTTATTTTATTTTTGGATCTTTGGTTTTAAATTGGACTTTTTTTTTCTTTGAAACTATTTTGTTTGTGTCCAATTTAAATGAATTTTTGTAATTACAAAAATATATTAAATATGTATATGGTGACATGACATTTTAAAAGTGCAAACTAAAAGACATAATGTTTATTACAAAAGAAATTGCAATCAATGAGGTGTTGAAGGAACCCTAGATATAACTACTTTTCCAAATTTAAAGAGAACAAGTGAGAGTGAATGAGGTGTTATATTTTTTTCGCGGGCCAGCGAGTTGGCCCGCCCCGCCCCGCCTGTGGCCCGACGGGTTGGCGGGCTAGACGGGCCGAACTGATACGGGTTGGCGGGTTGAAAATGCTAACCCGCCCCGCCTATATACTGGCGGGCTGGCAGGCCGGCCAGCCGGGCCCAACCCACTTTGCCACCCCTAATCAATAGCAGTAAAATATTGTCAATAACTAAACTTTGATATCACTCTTAAATATCCAAATGACAATATAAAAATTTGACTAAAATAAAATATAAAAAAGAAATAAAAGATAATAGACAATAATATAATCTTACTAAGGAGAGAAAATTACAATAACTCTCTCTTTAAATCCAAGAGAAAAGAAATCATAAAACTCTTTTTTGAAAATAGGAAAAATAACCACTAAAAAAATTTTAAAAAATCTTTTTATTTTTTCTTAAATATTAAAACAAAAAAGAGAAAATGTTGTTAAGAAAATATTAAATTCCTTTTATAATAAAAAAAAGTGAATAAAAAAATATTGGTCCGTGTTAAACTTCTCTTTTCACGCTAATTAACTATTTATATGTTGAATTTAATCCAACTCCTTGAAAGCAATGCTGTAATATTGTCTACATATGTAATCTAAAAAAATACTTAAGATTTACAAAATAAATGTTGTTAATGTTTCTTAAATGAATATAAGGGATTAAAATAAATATTAGGGACTAAGATAGTAATTTAAAATTTTAGAGGGATGAAATAAAGACTTTACAACAATTAAAACCTAGATTTACACATTTTATAAGCACTAAAAAGAGAGTAAGTTTCAATTTTATAGAAACAAAAGGATAATGTTTTTTTTATATAAAAACTAAATCGAAAAATCGTTAATTTTATAAAAATTAAATACATATTTAACTTCATATAAAATTAAATTAATATTTGTTATTGGCCAGACTTGAAATCCCGTCTCCATCTCTGCATTTGCTAAAATCAATTGGATCCAAAGTATAAATATAAATTCAATAAAAACCGATCGAATAGTTTTCTGTTTTGTAATATGTAGATCAATTTCTCCAATGAAGATCTAAATGAAAAGAAAAAAAAAATGCTGGGAAACTACAACTGAAAGTGAAAAGATGACACCAAGCTCTATATTATTGATCGAAATTCTTTTAAAAAAGAAGGTAAAAAAAAATAATATCATTTTTAACATAAAACTTTAAAGTTTAATGTCTATTAATTTTTATTTTCTTTTTATACATTTCAATTTTATCAGACAATTGTGTAAAAGTTTTTAATTTTACAAATTGTGCTAATTCCAATTTTAATTTACCAGCTACTTGTTTCATGGCTTTAATTTGAGCCGCCGATCCAACTCTGGAAACTGAAATACCGACATTAATAGCGGGTCTTATTCCAGCATTGAATAGATCGGCCGATAAGAATATTTGACCATCTGTAATGGAAATTACATTAGTAGGAATTAGAATTTAGGGTTTAGAATTTTATATCCACTCTTATATTTGAATTTCTAACAAAAGTACACATTTAAATTCCTAACAGAAAACCTCGTATAAAAAGTTTACGTGAGAATTCCTGTAAAATGACATTTATTTTCTCACTTAAGAAAAGTGGGTATATGAACAACTAATATTGCTTTCTTGAATAATTCAAGGAGGTTAATTGATTTTGTGGAGTATATTCTAAAGAATAAACTTGTGAAACTGGGTAAATCAGGATCACAAACATCTTACCCCACCAAAGGTCTTGTCCCAACCAAGCTATAAAAAGTTGATATGCAAAACATCAAGAATATCCATTCACTATGTGTCTCATATTGATCTTTGAATTTGACACAGTTTATGGAGAATTAGAGGAAAAACAATTCAACTTAACTTTTTAAATTTTCATTAGAATTTTCAAAATAGAAGTATTTCTGGTAAAAGAGTAATAAAATCAGGTTAATAAATATACAATTCTATTCTACTTAAAAATCAAAACTCATATTTTATGTTTTTAATTATTAAAATATTTTACTAATTTCAAGTCAAAATTTATTTGATTGAATCGTAAATATCAAATCATTATCTTTATGCATTAATATTACATTTTGTAAAACAGTTCACAAAAAAATGTTAGTCTTTTTAAACATTAAAAGTGTAAAAGTAATCGAACAAGGGGGATATGTAACATATTGATAGTTTAACCACGAACATCATTATCACTTATTTTAATATTTATTTGAGTTTGTTAAAAAGAAAAATTGAGGATCCATCATCATCATCATCTGACAAAGTTAGAGAAACAATTTTGTACTATTTGTTTTACATGAATTCTGAAGCATCTCATAATTAAAAGTCATAACACTGATAAAAACTTAAATATTAATTAAGAACCAACTCCTCCATTAACTAATCTTATTATTTAGACATTAAGTTAATACCCTCTTGGCTAAAAATTGTCTTTTTAATGCCTTTTGAAGTATAGAATGACAAGTGTGTGGACTAGGTAGATGGTTGAAGATGATTTGAAGTTAATTTTGATGCACTCAAGTTTTAGAAAAATAGACATGACATGTTTTAGGGATAATATTTGAAGTAAAGAAGGTTTGAATTGTTTATCTAACCCTTTTGAGGTACAAAAACCTTTTTATCCTTGAATTAGAATATTTTAGAACAAAAATGTGATGGAATAATAAAAACAAAGGTGTTATGGAAAAGTTTTTTCCTTTGAATTGAAAACACCCCTTTACATAAGTGTTAGAAAACATGTCGAAACAACTCATGGACACAACAAGAATTGCTCAAAGACCCAACAATTTTAGAGTAGTCACAATCTCTTCAAATTGATTTAACACAAGTAAACGAATGAGCAAGAATTGTACATTTTTGCATTTGCACATGTGCTCTCTCACATCACAAACAACAAATCTAGGTTCAATAATAACAATAAATTCTCCCTCATACCTATATCACTATATCCCACACACACCCTTGCTAGGGCTAGTGTCCCCAAGCAACAACTTATCATCATTCATTCAAAATCATGGAGTAAACACATTCCATCACATCTTTTCTTTTCCTTTTTTTTTTTCTCTCTCGAGAAACTAACACCCTCTTATTTAGCATAGATTTTACATGCATGCATTGAATTCTATGTTATCAACAAATAAACTATAAGGTTGATTTGAAAAAAATTTATAAAACTAGTTAAAAATCAAGAAATTTACAAAAATGAAATAAATCACAATTTTATTTTTTTCTTATAAAAACATTCTAAAATATTTATTATTTTTTTATTCTACACGTAAACTTGTCATTGTTAGTAAATATTGATTTGTATTTTTAAAATTTAAATTATGGTAAGTTATATTTATTTAATTTATATTTTTTAAAATGTTGAAAATCTATAAAATTGTATCTTATTTTTATTTTAATTATTATTATAATTTTATTTACACTAGTTTAATCTAAAATTTTAACAAAGACAAATTTTGTAAACTGGTAAACTTGTCCTATTATTAGTATAATATATTATTTATGATTATATATATATAGGAAGTAGAATAAAATATATTATGATATACAAATACGAATGATATTAGTATATATAACGATGATGTCATATAGGATAAAATATTATTTTATTAAATAAAAACTATATTATTGATAATAACTACATAAAAAAAAGTTTTAAAAAAAAGTATAAACATAGAGCAAACTGAAATAACTCGGAATCCATTTTCAAAATACAGCAAATCTAATTTTTTAAACTCAAACAAAAGAAAAATTAAAACTAAATCAAGATTAGTAGAAAGAGAGGGGTGATAAACATCTTTAATTATTATAATTATAATAGTTTTGAAACTGTAAAAAAAAAAAAAAAAGCATTGGCATTTTTTGGCACTGATCCTTCTACACCAATATGATTGCTGTATTATTCGAAACCGGTTCGGTTCTGATGCCTTATCCAATCAAAACACAAATCCCTCTCTCTCTCTCTCTCTCTCTCTTTTTATCTACTGCGGTGGTCTGTACGGTCCCTATCATGGACTTGGACTGATGTGATGAACGCAGTGATGTAACCAATTACGTGGACCTGTTGCGAGGAGTACGGTGCACCGTAACGCACCGAATCATCAAAGGACCCAAAAGGCAAAAACACAAACAAGAACAAATCATGTGTACGCAGTGTTAACATCTTTATGTATCCGTAACTCCCAATTAATATCGCCATTTATTACTCTTCCCATTCATGCACAAACCATCTCTCTCCCTCTCTCATTCTCAATATCATTTCCCCTTTTTTTTTTTTTTTATTCTTTTTCCATAACTTAATTTCCTAATCATTTCAATAAATCAATCTCTTCCAAAACCCTCTCTGTTCAATAATACCATGAAACTAATTTTTTATTCCAAATATTCTTTTTCTTTATTCAATCTTATATTAAATATAAAATAAATATACATATATAAATATGTGACAAGAAAAGTCCACAACTATAGTCTTCTTCTCTTTCCTTTGAAAAGAGAAAATACGAGAAAACAATGGACCAACAATTCTTTTAACCCCACGTCGTTGTCTTCCCGTTGCCAAAAAGGACAAATAAGAGATGAATTTCATCCTTCAATTATCTTCCAATAATGCAGATCCTACCATTTTTTAGTTACTAAATTTCATGTTTATTTTTTAACTAATATAATTTGAATTTTGATAGTCATCAATCAAGTTTATCAAATTCAATAATTTACTTAATTTTACCGTCAGAGACTAAGTTACTTTATGTGTTTCAAAATTAAGTACTAGTAAGTAATCAATAATTGTTAAAATTAAAAAATTAAAATAATTTTTGGAATGTAAAAATTAATAACATTATTTATTATCAAAATCCTAATCCTTAATTAAAGAGGAGTATTAGATTTAGTTAATGATGATAGTGTATTGTCAAAATAGAATTAATGACAGCGTTAATTAGAATCACTTTTTGATTGTTTGTAGTAGCATTGGGAATCATGGTCAAAACGCGCGATTGTGTGAGACGCGCTGAGTAGGTTCGTGTCAAGTCTACACTCTATCTTATCTACATAGTTATCTAAGACCTAGGCATGGCATTTTCGTAGTTTTTTCCGAAACCAGGTGTTTTTAATCCGACAGTCGTTTTCGATTTGTCCATGCCGTTTTCTCTTTCTCAGAAACTCTTTTTTTTAGGAGAGAGGGTGTGAGACTTTAGCAGAGGGTGAGGCTCACTTGGAAAGCAGTGACAAAGACTGATGCATGTTCACGCACTCAACGGTCAAGATTCTCTCAATATCCCATCATCAAAATCGACGCCTGCGCTTTCTCTGATTTCATTCGAAAGCCCCCAACCAACCATCCTTCCTGGTTGAGTTAAGTTAGGATAAGATAACCATGGTTAAATAAATCTACACTCAACTCTACCATATGGGTTACTTCCTTCCTTTCACTTCACCACCACCACCATCACCACCACCTTCTTTCTCCTCTTCTTCTTACCCCTCTCACTCCTGAGACTTTGTTTTAACACTCAACATGTGAGTGAGTGACACCAAGGATTTCAGTCTTTCTCTCATTTTAAGCTCTAAAGCTCATTCACCTCTTCGGTGGTTTGGCCTATAGAGTAAATTAAGATTTGTGCCAAACTTGGATTTTCTCAGATCTATCCTACTTCTCTTTTTATCCTTTTATCCTGTTTCCAAATCGTCATCATCACCTTTTGATTTTCAAGATCATATTTTTTCTGTTTTGGGTTTTCTCTCTTCCACCTCATTGTTCATTTTTTTTTCTCTGGTTGTTTTTTCCTTTGGAAAAATTGAGTTTTTTCTGACTACCCTCCAAGCAGATCCAAGTTGGGAAGCCTAAAATTTTCGGTTTTTATCAGTACCCTCTTTTTAGGCTCACTTGATGTTCTAGATTTGAAGATTTGTTATCTCACTCTCTCGTTCCGGCTTAGATCTGTTTCCACTTTTTCTGACTTTAGATCTCGGTTTTCTCCATGATGTGGTAGAACTTCAAATTTGAGAGGCTTCCCTTTCTGGTATTTTTTTCTATCCACCTATGGAGTATGAAAGTTTTCCTGGAAAGTTGGGGAGTTTCGATCCCTGAGTAAGAGAAAGAGAAGTGTCAAGAAAAATGATGAATTATTTCCCCGACGAGGTAATAGAGCACATATTTGACTATGTCGCGTCTCACCGTGACCGGAACGCTTTGTCTTTGGTGTGTAAAAGTTGGTACAGGATAGAGAGGTGTACGAGGCAGAGGGTGTTCATAGGAAACTGTTACTCTATCACTCCGGAGAGGTTGATCCAAAGGTTTCCTGGTCTAAAGTCTTTGACTTTGAAGGGAAAGCCTCATTTTGCGGACTTCAGTCTGGTTCCTTACGGTTGGGGTGGCTTTGTGTATCCATGGATTGAGGCACTGGCCAAGAGCAGAGTTGGGTTGGAGGAGCTTAGGCTCAAGAGGATGGTGGTCTCGGATGAGAGCCTGGAGCTACTTTCTCGTTCTTTCACAAACTTTAAGTCTTTGGTTCTTGTTAGCTGTGAAGGGTTCACCACCGATGGCCTTGCTGCCGTAGCTGCAAATTGCAGGTGAGAACGAGTTGTGTGTTTGAGTCTTCTGGTGGTTTAGATGTAAGCTTTTGTTGCACAAGTTTTGTTGGTCTGTTCGTCTTTGTATTTTATATGGTTTGTGGTGGTGGGGGGGTTCGGTACAATTTTGATGACTTCCTAATGCTTTTTGTGTTTTGGAGGATATATGGTTGAAGGTATGTTCTGATTAGTTTGTTCTGTCTTGTGCTGTCAAAGTTTCAAGTTGTTTTCGACATTTGTAAGGTGGCTACTGGCATCTATTCTTTGTGGTTACCAATTTGGGAAAAAGAAGTTTAATTACTTGAGTAAAAGTGGTTGAGTGAGTGGCTTTGAAATTGCTTTTGGTACATGTCAAGCTTTGCAGAAAAGCTAGTGCCCAACAGGATCTTGAGAGCTTGACTGATCTGTTCTTACTAAAAGTTTATTGCTTGTTCCTAAATTCTACATGATCGGGTTTTTTTTTTTCTTGGAACAACATGGTCCTCCAAAATATCATCCGTTTTGCATGGCGTATGCGTGGGTTTGAGGAAGAATGGTGCTGATGAATCTCTTTGATGATTGAGAATAGAGTGAGGAATTTTGGAATGTGTTTTTGACTCCCAATGTTGATGGTGTTTTATTTGATTTGAAATGTAGGTATCTTAGGGAGCTGGATCTGCAAGAAAACGAAGTTGAAGATCACAAAGGGCAGTGGCTAAGTTGCTTTCCTGATAGCTGTACATCGCTTGTCTCTCTTAATTTTGCTTGCCTTAAAGGAGAGGTTAGTTTGGGAGCTCTAGAGAGACTTGTGGCCAGATCTCCCAACCTGAAGAGTTTGAAGTTGAATCGTTCAGTTCCCCTTGATGCCCTGCAAAGGATAATGACGCGAGCACCTCAACTAGCGGATTTGGGAATTGGATCATTTGTCCATGATCCGGAATCGGAGGCATACATAAAGCTTAAGAACACCATTCTCAAGTGCAAGTCCATAACCAGTTTGTCAGGGCTTTTGGAAGTTGCTCCCCACTGTCTTGCAGCTATATACCCTATTTGCCCCAATTTAACATCCTTAAACCTGAGCTATGCAGCAGGCATTCAGGGCAGTGATCTGATAAAACTAATTCGCCATTGTGTGAAACTTCAGCGATTATGGGTAAATATGTCAAATTCAGAACATTTTCATTTTTTTTTGTTAATTCTTCAATTGGTGAATATCACAAATTCCTTGCATAAATTCCTTGTGCAGATAATGGATTGCATTGGAGACAAAGGACTTGGTGTTGTAGCCAAGACATGCACAGATTTGCAAGAATTGAGGGTGTTTCCATCTGTTCCCTTTGGAAATCCAGCAGCTGTGACGGAAGTAGGACTTGTTGCAATATCAATGGGATGCCCTAAGCTTCACTCATTACTCTACTTCTGCCACCAGATGACAAATGCTGCACTCATTACAGTGGCTAAGAACTGCCCGAATTTTATCCGCTTCAGATTGTGCATCCTTGATGCAACAAAACCTGACCCTGATACAATGCAGCCACTGGACGAAGGTTTCGGTGCAATTGTGCAGTCTTGCAGGCGACTAAGGCGCCTATCACTCTCAGGGCAATTGACTGACCAGGTTTTCCTTTACATTGGAATGTATGCTGAGAAGCTTCAAATGCTGTCCATTGCATTTGCTGGGGACAGTGACAAGGGAATGCTGTATGTGTTGAATGGATGCAAGAAACTGAGGAAGCTTGAGATTAGAGATTGCCCTTTCGGAGACATGGCACTTCTGACGGACGTAGGGAAGTATGAAACAATGCGATCCCTTTGGATGTCGTCGTGCGAAGTGACTGTGGGAGCCTGTAAGTTGCTAGCCAAGAAGATGCCAAGGTTGAATGTGGAGATCTTCAATGAAAATGAGCAAGAAGATTGTAGTCTGGAAGATGGGCAGAGGGTAGAGAAGATGTATTTGTATCGTACATTGGCTGGGAAAAGGAAAGATGCACCAGAATATGTATGGACTCTCTAGGTGCATTTTAGCTCATTTAATTTCTTGTTATTCAGATGTTTGTACTTGTTTCTAGGCTGACTCATTAATGCAATTTTAGCCGGGTGTAGTGTTTCTGTCACTTCCTTGCATTTCCTAGTTTTATACATATGTTAGATTGCCTTTTCTCCTACATGCCACTTTTTTTTATCAAGTATATTATTAGGAGACTTCACTATTTAACTTTTAATCTACTTGTTGAATGCAAGAGTGCTTAGTTTTTTTACTCCTGATGTTATGTTCTTCTCCCTCCATATGATATTGGTGGACTCACCTCCACTTCAACTTGTTCATGCTCTTGTCACAGAATAACCATTTTTCTTCTGACTCATTTTTTATGAATAATTTTGTCTATCTAGCACTTTCAAATATCTATGTAATTCTAGTCTTTATTTGTTGTCTAAATTGATAGGTTTTTCCAATCTTTTACTCAAGTACAACTATAATTAATAATATGTTATGGTCTTCAAGCAGAGCCTTCTATCATCACAAATTGACAGTTTTTTTGAGTGAGCGTTTACCTAACTTAAGCTGTACTTTTTAACCACCAGTGATGTTTTAATACACATCTCTTCTCCAAAAAGAATAAGATCTTAAGCAGAATATAATAAAAGATCATAAGCTCCATCCATTCTAGCTTGTGCTAAACAGTGTTTTTAAAATCAAACTGGATTGACTGGTTTGACTCTGAACCAGTCTTTACCTTGATCTGCTTAAATGCAAAAACAGATTCAAATACCAACTTCAGAATCTTTAAACAGGCTTGTCTGTTCACAATCCGCTTGAAGGTTCTAATGTTGAAAAATGCTTGATGTTGCCTGTTTCGAGTTCAGCTTCCTATGTTGAAATGGTGTCAATCTACCATTTGTCCGTTACATATACCTTTTTAAGTTCATTTAAAATTATTTGAGTTACTTATCTTAATTTTATGTGCTATATTGTATAGATTTAAACACTGTAAAAAAAATAAGGTTCTTAAAGTGAAATTTAACATAATTTTATTGTCTTACAATTGACTTAATAATATTTAAAATATATTTTCATTAATTTTTCTCGTTTGTGGTTTTTTTTTTCTTGTATAAGCACTGGTTTCAACAATAAAATTTGTTAAATAATGGTTTCAATTTATAAATAGCAAATTTGAAATTCTTATAATATATTGTCTTTTTAAGATATTTCATTGAAAGTATGTCAACTAGTGAAATTAATTTCCACAAACAGTGTTTTAAGTTTCAGAAAATTATAAATTTTAAAATTCTTGATAGAGTTATTTTGTTTAACATGCAGACTGCAAATGAATAAAATTTGACCAATATATACGCTGACAATGTTGAAGGTTTTATTGTATCATTCAATCGCAAATTTTATCTTGATTTTCTGATTGGTTGATAATATAATTTATTTTACAATAATAGTACATAGAAACTAATGAAACTCATAAATTTTTTATAAAGATTAAAACTACAGAACATTCTAGAGGGATAAAAATATATTTAAAACATGTTTAATCATACAAACATTACCTCAACCACGACTTACGACAATTGAACCAATGAACAAGTAAATTAATCTATGGCCGATTTTAAATCCATCGGTACCAGAAACGAAAGAATGAGTGGTGTTTGACACTGGAAGCAAGGAACAACCATAATATATTAGTTTGTTATTCCACG
Organism: Lablab purpureus; assembly: GCA_030347555.1. NCBI lineage: Eukaryota > Viridiplantae > Streptophyta > Magnoliopsida > Fabales > Fabaceae > Lablab > Lablab purpureus. The sequence continues at coordinate 16,896,370 of CM059254.1, forward strand.
TAAAAGTAATATTGTTTACAATTTCCAATATACATTAAGCACTCACTCATACAAAGAAATTCACAATGATCACATCAGAAAATCTATGAACAACCCAGAAATGAATGAGGGAGAGGCAAAGACCCAAGAGTTACAAGAATGACTAATACTCGCACATATGAAGTGAGACATTAGAGCAACATTTATCCAGAGAGCTGTAACCGGCCAAGTACACCAAACTGCTGATACAACTTTTAATGTCATCAGAAAAAGTAATCCTCTAGCAAGCAACAGCAGCAAAACGCTGTCAAGCTGCACATGTAAAAGAACAAAGGAATCTTAGTCTTTAGAACCAAAAAGGCTTTAAAAAAGTACATAACACGGCAAGTAGAAAGGGATTCAACTCGATTTAATTGAAAAAGTTGATTTCGCAAGCAGAAAGATAACAATTGTATGGAATTTCACTTTGTTTAACTATGTGTTAGAAAAGCAAATTATATTTCTGCATATATGGAAAGCTTTCAGTCATATCAAATATTTCTCTCTAGTCCTAGTCCCTAGACCTTGGATGAAAGTTTGTTAAACAAAAGCTTCACTTTGGATTAATAAAATAAAAAAACTTGGCTGTTGCCAATCCAAATCTTGGCTTCGGATTAATAAAATTCACAAATGCTCAAATATAAGCTTTATTGAATAAAAAAAAAGTATTAGACTTGCATTCAAAAGAAAAAAGAGGTTAAGCTCATCAGCAACTAATTGTTCAGTGTCACCCGCTTTTATAGTGTAACATGAAATTAATGAAGTAATACAATAGCGGGAGTTGACTTCAATGATTAAAGACAAATTGACTCTAGTCATTCTATTTGTTGTCATTTTTCTTCCAGACATTCAATATTTACTAGATATAATTCTAGAACTACAGATTTGACTAGAGGTTAACCATTCTGACCAGCAGGTGTAGCCAAAAGAGGAGACATGGTTGTCCAAAGGTTTAGTTTAACATATCCAGAATAATACTTTTGGTCTCAAGTAATAACCAGTTTTAAAGAAATGTCATTAAATTTACACAACAAAGACTTGTCACATATAGACCTCTAACACGTTATGCGATGGTGATGTGAAGTGAATATGATACATGAACAAATATAAAAGCTGCATCTCAAGAACGGAGACAGGAGATATGAGATTTCCCAACAATTTACACATAAAGTTGTCTTATTTCCCATATTTAGACAAAGAAATCAATAAATCAGTTACAAACTGTTTCATTTCAAGTGATCCAGGGGGTTGCTTTTCTTACTGATGTAGACTCCATTTGATGGTATATAGTGGGGCACTTAAAGAAACTCAGGGAGAGAGTTTAACTAACTAGGATGCAGGAAACGAGAGAACAATGAAAAAGTACGTCTGTTATTGAATATCAGAACACAAAGCAAGGAGAAAAACCTCCTACAAAGGTATACCTTTATGCACTTACAAGTTGCAACTGAGCAATGCTCTCGGTTATCAGTTGAAACCACTCAAAAGAATATGCCCTCTACATTTTCTATGATTAACTTTGCACCTCTAACCACCAACAGATACTCTTATCTAATATCCTAACACTCTAACGGTATATTTCCTAGTGTACACTCTATATTACTCACATTAGCCTTAGCCGGCTGAGTGTTGTTGTTTCACATTCTACTAAGTCTTTATCTACTCATTTCTATGAGTAGCATGCCAATGTTAGACATAACTTGCACTGAATAGAAATAATTATAAAGTGACTGTTAGTGAGCATCGCCAGACTATAAGTTTTAATATGACTATGTTATCATTTGCCTAAAGTGATGTTTGGAGCAAGGAATCATTCATCTTTTATTCCCATCTAAATTACTTTCCTGAGTATGAGATTTCTAGGAACAGTAATCCAGGAAAAATTTATAAAATGTGTTTGGTTATTCGAGAGTGGTTTTACAATTTTAGTCTAGGATTTAATTTTGAAGTTAGGGTTTTTTATTTGTGATTATTTTTATTTTGATAGTTTATCCTGTGTTGAATTGGATTAAATTACTCCAGTGTAGAATATGGTTATCTTATATGATGTTTTTCTATGTTGATTCTATAAACAGACCAGTGTACATTTGACTGCTTGTCTGCATAATAATAATAATATTGAGACTCCCTTTTATTCAGAAAGTATATGAAACCGAAACCTTATAGGAATACTCTGCCTAAACGGTTATCATTGATAAAATAGAAATGATTGATTTCTACTTCTGCATCATTAACTCACTGTGCAGAAAGAAAAGAAAAAGGAAATATGGAAGGAACAAAGATGTCACTTGAAAGGTGATCCCGTAACAATAGTAAGTTTTCTGTAAGTTTACAAGGGTCTCTACTTATTGTGGTAAAACACAGGAGCACCTGTGCCATCTATCTGTGTGCATTATGTAGGAAATTCTATGCTTGTAAAGGGATATTTTTCTTTGGTTCAGCAATGTTGCATTAATGGTTAGTCATAAACATATATTATGGCAACTCGTCAGAAATATTGTTTTTTTTTTAAAAAGAAATTAAATTAGAATGTACTAACAGAGTACTTTTTTTACATTATCATCTAATTACATGTTATGATAAATTTGTTGACTTTACAGTAATTACTTTAAAAGTAATGCCATATTAATTCACAACTAGTTGACATTGTAAAAAATCTTTACATCATGCATGCAAATTTAACTCTTATTTTTAATGTAATCGCCTGGTAAAATCCTTTTTCTTTCATTTAACTAAGATTCCAAAATCCATTTTCTACACTAATTTCCCACAACAAAATTATAAGATCATAAACCAATAGATGAACATTTTAAATAGGGGAAAGAATTGCTATAAAATGTTAAATAATACATCATGCGAATTGATAACCCCTTTATGATATATATAAGGTTCTACAAATGCATATCTGAATTTGAAAACAACACTTCTGAGCTTGACATTTTTTCTTTTAAGAGAGAAAAAATAGCCACAACAAATACTCCTCTAAATCCAACAATCAATAAGGAACATAAAAATATAAAACGAGAGAGAGAGAGAGAGAGAGAGAGAGAGAGAGAGAGATGTACCAGCCTTGCAAGAAGGAAGTAGAACCGGAGTTATCATTGTGATGATGCTGCACGTGGTGGCAGTGGTAATGCGAAGGAGGTGGCGGAGGGTACTCTTGATTGAAATAGCTTTGGTAACCTTGGTACTGCGGAGGCGGTGGGGAGAACGGCGAATACCCCGGTGGAGGCGGCGGCGCTGAAGGGTAACCTGGTGGCGGATAAGGAGGGGCGTAGCCTGTGTAGATTAAATTGAAAGAGAATTAGTAGAACAATTTAGACAAAAACAAAGGGTTTAATTTAATTTAATTGAATGATTTACCAGGAGGAGGATAATAGGGGTCTCTCTGGTAATTACCCATCATGTGCGAAATTGGGATCAAAGGCACCTTTTTTGTGGGTGAAAGACGAAATTTGAAAGACGAGGAAGAGAACCAAACGTATGTGTTGTGTGTTGTGTTGGCGGGATAGCGTCGTTGTTCCTCATGCTGTTTCAATGTTAACTTGTCACGACGTCAACGCAATGTACAGATCATTGATATGACCACTTTCTTTCCTTAATCTGCTGTCTCTGACGGAAAGCTGGGAAGTAAAGAAACACGTGGATGTATCTCTCTCATTTATTTTTATTGACATAGGAAGAAAAATAAAGGCAGATTTGCAGAATATGTAATTTTTAATTTCTCACCAAATAGAAAAAAAAGACAACAAAAATCAACTCAAAAAAATTAAAATTATGATTTTATTTTTTAATTTGTATATGAAATATTATGTAATAATATAATTGTAATATTTAATATTATTTTAATAATAGATTTTAAAGTGAACTAGTTACTACATTTATCAATAGAAGTTTCACGCTCATTTCTAATTTATTTTAAAATCTATCGGTTAAACATTATCTTTCTCTTTATGTATTCTCTTAAGATAAAACAAGTTTCTTACTATAAAAATCTTACCAAATTAAGTATTTGGAAGCTGATGAAGGGAGATCAATTCTATCCGATCATAATCTTGATCTAGTAAGTGGTTTGATTTTTTCTTATGTTTTTAAGTTTCTTCTATCTTCTCCTTCTAAGTTGGATTTTTAAGAGGAGTTTTTGTCTGTTTGAAGTGTAGTTTGAAAGTTTATTTGAGATCATTAAAACAAATAATGGAAGTAGAATTTGCAGTGCTTTAATCCAGATGAGAGGAGTTAACTAACTCTTTGCGTTTAGTTGATGGTTGTTTGTAGTTTTAGTTGATGGTGATCTTGATTTGATTAAATGAGAATGAGAAATCAATTATTGGGAATAAATGTTGATATTTGTGGTTATATATTCTCTTGATGAGCTTAAGGTTGTGAAAAATTTGTTTAAAGGAGTTGTTTGGAGATGCAAAACAAGTGGATATATTGTTTAGGATGACTCTCGACCCTATCTTTGCTCAAGCGACATACGGTGGCTCAAGCGAAAGTGGGACAATGAGTAATGATGACCAAGGTTATCAAACTCGTGAGTTAATTCACTAACTTATACGAGTTTACGAGTTGAGTAACTGTTCACGGGTTGACTCGTGAGTAAACTTGTTTTTTTCACAAACTCAGAGTGAATTCGCACAAACTCAGTGGACTCGGTGTTGACTCGCAAATTCGAGACCGAGTCATTGAATCTGTCCTTCAGCAAAAAAAAAAACAACATTTTCAAATCTAAAACCAAAAATCCAAATCTAAAACCTAAAACTCGTAAACCATCATACTCAAACTTACATCCCATTTCACAAAGCATATTCGGTTTGCACTGTTCTTTGTTATCACCTCGAGCCATCGTTACCATTGCCACAAGCCACCATCGTCTTACGCCTTCGTCCACAACCCTCGCACAAACCTCTCCCCATCATTGCCTAACATCGCCACCCCGTCATCCCCCATCATGTTCGCACTAGTGCCTCGTGCCACCATCGCCAGTATTGTTCGAGAGGTACCCTTTGGTTTGATACATGTGTGAGAGTGATCCCATGGTCTTTTTGTTTTTTTATTTTGATGTGACTTTAATTTTATTGCTTGGTTAAGTTGAAATCCAATTTTTAAATTGTCTGCGAGTGGTTCAATGATTTTAAATGTGACTTTAAAATGTTGATTTAGTTGGAGAAAGTTTAAATGATCCAACTATAGATGTTCTTAAAATTGATAATATTTTTTTATGTCAATGTTGATGAAAAATTTTCATCTAGAGAAGAACTTGATGATTATGAACATGGTGATGACAATGGTGATGAAGATCTTGGACAGAATTTCATAAGAGGATAGAATGAAGGAGACACATAAACTTCATAACAATTGTGTTTTTTAGTTATTTAATTATCATCTCTAGTCACTTTAAGAACTAATATTTTGTTGGTGTATTTTATGAACTTATTTATTTGAATATTATGAAATTGGTATCATGAATGTTTATTTTCTTATTGAATTTTTCATATAAAATAGACTCTTACAAGTCTATGAGTCGAGTTTACTGACTTCCTAGGAGTCTACGTAGACTCTCGAGTTTGATAACCTTGATTATGACCTCCACCGCCTAAATTTTGCTCAAGCGACAGTGGTATTTTTACTCAAGCAACAATGGTATTTTCACTCAAGCAACATAATTTTGCTCAAGCAACAATGACACTGGAACTAGAATTGTTCTTGGCCTTATTTTTGCTCAAACAAACGATTATTGCTCAAGCAAAAAATGCTTTTAGAATTAGACTTGATAGTCTTCATGAAAGTTGTAGCCCTGGATGTTAGATTTCTAATGGCTTTGAAATCAACTAAAAAAAAAGGTTTAGAACTCTAGTTATGTTCTTTTTAGTGACCAAAGGTCAAGTTGTCAACTAGTTGGAGTTGTTGCATATTTAAATGTGTTTTGATGAGTTAAGAGGATGTTGATGATGGTAGTTGATTATATTGTGAGTCGATAGATGCTAATTGTTTTATTAAATGATGAATATGTTAGTATGCTCATATGCAAGAATGATGAATCTTATGTTGTATATATGTAAATACTGTTGTTGATCTTGTAGATGTTGTTAGCTATCAAAGAGGGTAAGTGGTTACTGATATAGCTCACAGTGGGATGCAAGGTGTTAGTGTTTCTACTGGTGAGTGTTGAGAGCCTTTGATAGGTGAGTTGTTATGGTCCTGATGGGTGTTGCTATTGTTGTTGGCCCTTTATGGGTATTATTGTTGGTTCTTTTAGGGTGTTGGTACATTACCTGAGATGGTATTGTACGATAAGGAATAATGGTGGTAAACTTACTAACTCATGGATAGAGGTATCTGAATTCATTGATGTCTAGTCATGTAGACAGGACATCAAGTGGTGAGAAGCTGAGGAAGGCTTATGTTAGGCTCTTAGAGAGGTGTACACTTGGTTCTCAATAGTAGGTGTTTTGTGCCACCTTGACCCCTGGTTCGGACCACGTTGGAGGTCAGATGTTAGCCTCTAGTAGGACTTGTTTATTATGAATAGAGTCTTCCAAAAGATGACTTGGTCATAACCGGAATGATGACTGGATATAAGAATTATTGTGTTGATGTTGGTGTTTATTATACAAATGTTGAAATAATATGATTGTTGATATGAATTGTATGTAAATTGTTGTATGGTTATGTTTGATAATAGTTAACTCACTTTTATTATTGTTTGGTGGGTAACACTGTTATGTTATGATCGTACATTGTACATAAACAGATTCTGTTACAGGTGGTGCTAATAGAAGTGAATATGTTTTTTTGGAGAAACATAGATTAAACTAAAGAATTATATAAAGAATAACACTAAATGAGATGGAAGTACTCATGTAAACCTTATTTGGACCTAAGTGATTTGATATAAAAAAGATAAATAACTAATTTTGTTCTCGTAAATTATTATCAATCTAATTTTTAAAATTAAAATAACTAAAATAATTTCAAAATAGAATATGTCTTAATTTAAGTGAAAGTCAATATTTTAATAAAAAATTTAATATTTATAACGTCACAACATGTATTTTTTATTTAATAACTAAACTTAATTATTTACTATCTTTCTTAGTATTTTTTGAATTTTCAATTAATTCTATTTTATATATAAATTATCAGTAAAAATATCACTATTCTTTCCCATTTTAATTTCTTATATTTTATACTTCTCTTTTTATCATGACTTTCTAAAATTCCTATTTATACTAAGTCCATCATTTTAAATTCCAATATTAGTTATAAAAACGCGCCGTCAAGACATGATAAAACAATACTAATATATTTTTAATACGAAGTTTTGAAGTTTGTACGGTTTAAATCCACACTAATGTATTTTTAATATGAACTTTTAAAATTTGTGTTGACTGAATAGATATCTATAATATATATTTATACTTATATATAAAGATAATTATCTTTTGTAACCATTATTTAGTATACATAATTTTTTTATTCTTACAAAATTTTAATTTATTATAATTATTATGTTATTTTTAAAATTATATAATTATCATATTTTTTCAAATTTAATCTATCATTTCGTTTTTAAAATCAAATTCAAATTCAAAAATCTTAAACATAATAATTTTCTTTTCAAACTCAAAAATTACAAATATAATATTTTTTTAAAATTGAATTAACTACTAAAAATCATATATAATAAAAAAAATACATTTCAAAAATTATAAAATTTTTATTAACTTTGATTTTTTTTATTATTAAAAAAGTAAAAACACATACACGTACATATGTTTCCACTAATATATATAAAAGATATCTCACTTTTTAATATATATAAATTTTTATTATTTTCCTCTTAAATTTTATAATTGTTTTTTAATTTAATTAATTATTTTTCTTAAGATTTAAATTTAAAAAATAAAAAATATAATAAAAAAGGTAAAATAAGTTTATTTGTCTCAATTTTTTATGTAATATTTTTCTTCGATTATTTTTTTCTTGATCAAGTTTCAATTTCATTAAAAATGTATTCCTTGAATTGACATGGGTTAAATATGTTTTTAGTTATTGAATTATTTGTCAAAATTGTATTTTGTCCCTGAGACAAACTTTGGACTTATTTCGTCTTTATAGTTTATAAACTTGTGTAAATAATTCTGTCTAAAAATTCTTTTTTATCTCTTTATTTTCCTTCTTCAGAGTTTCCTACTCTGTCTCTTAAGTTTCTTACACTCTTTTCCCTTCCATTTTCTCTCATTTTCCTATCTTTAAAGATGTTTTTATTTGTCATCGATGATCATTTACACTTGTTCATAAAGTATTAGGACGAAATAGGTCCAAAGTTTGCTTAAGGGATAAAACACAATTTTGACAAATAGTTCAAAGACTAAAAACACATTTAACCCAATTGATAAGAAGGATGATAACGTGACACATGTAATAATATATGTGAGATGTAATGAGAGACACATAGTACAAAAGGGAGGGAAGAGAGAGAATGAAAGAGAAAGAAAAGAGAATATGGTGTATCTCATTGTATGTGTCACATGTCATTATATATACTACATGTCATTTTTTAAGATTGCCAACATCAATCTAACAAAAGGTATCATATTGATTGTTTTTAACTAAAACTGGAACTTGATTGAGAAAAATAATAATTGAAGGAAAACATTGCAAAATGATCCAAAAAATTGAAATTTTTTTTTTATTAAACCTAATAAAAAGTTACCTTTCTTCAAATTTAATTAACTATTCACAATAAAAAATTCACATATATAATACAAAAACTACATACGATAAAATTAGTAAAATTATTTATTTAAAATTAATTAATTATTTATTAATCTAGTAATATTTTTATTCAATAATTATTTTAATAATTCATTTTTATCTATAAAAATTATAATGTGTACTCTCCAATTAGTGTATACAATAATTTACTATTTTACTCTTTAAATTTTGTAATTTTTTTTATTTTTTTAAGTTCAATTAATTATCCTTTTTATAAATTTATATTCATATTAAAAAATCACCTAGAAACTTTTTTTTTTCAAATTCAATTAACTACTCTTGATAAAAATATTACATATATAATAAAAAGCTACTTACAATAAAATTATAAAAAAGTATTAACTGTTTTATATAATAATTATTATAAAAATTAATTTTTTTCTTTTTTATTATTATAAGAAAATAGTGGATATACATATACGAAAGTGCATGCATTTTTACTAGCATATAAAAGAATTACTTATAATAAAATTATAAAAAAAAGTTATGAAATATTTTATTTAAAAATTATTACAAAAATTAATTTTTTATTTTGTATAAAAAATGGACATACATGGATATAAGCGCATATGTTTCATTAGTAAAATATAATGGAGATTCAATTAAGGAGAGTTTGAACTGATGTTAAAAATATTAAAAGAAATAATATAGATTAAATCACATTAACTTAATTGATCTTTATACAGACACTAATATTTTTTAAATTGAATTAATAATGAAATAGTGTAGATGGAGTGGACACTAGATTTACAAAAGTGGATCAAAATTGGTATGTTGATCAAGCCTAGCATAGGACTGGGTTGAAAAGTAAAAATATAGGTTAATTGTAAGAAAAGAAAATCAAAGGAGTGTCATATTTATGGAAAACTTAAATTTTATTTATGATCATTTAAAATTTTAAGAATTAATAAAAAATTCTTATCTAATTTTGTTAGAATTTTAAAAAAAATATTTATTTACTTTTAAATTAAGTGGGACAACTCATTTAACCTAATTAAATATAATAAAGAAATGCAACTATTTAATATTTGTTTTCATTAATGATAATTTTGATCAAGTAAATACTTTAATTAATAATACATTAGTGTCAATTTGATTGACAATATATATATATATATATATATATATATATATATATGTATATAAACTAATAATTAAATGTAATAAATTATTTTAAAATTTAGTTTCAATTTAATCAACACAACATTGAAATTAAAATTAATGTTTGCCTAAGTCAATTGTCCTTTCATTAAAGCCAACTTCTCCCTTTTCTCAGACAAGGTGAATCCTTAATTTCTCCTCTCAATTGAGAGTACATCACTCCCCTCCACTCAACTCAAAACAGTGTTATTGAGACGTTTTTTCAAACCCAGTATCATTCTCATGTTCGTAAACCCTTCTTCCAATTTGCGTTTAGATCGGAGTTTGGACTCTCTAGTTGGTATCTGAATCACAATTTTCTTATATTCATTTGTATTCATAGTTCTCTTTGTGTCTCTCTTGGTAGTGCACTTTGCATAAGTTTCACGTAACAAAATGTTATTAGGTATTGAATAAACTTTTATACAGTTCAAGATTTTGATTCTTTTATAGTTTTCTTTGATTATTGAGTTGTGTGTTTGTAAAACTTGAATATAATACTCTAAATCTTAGTTGGTGTGGTAGGACAATTAGATATAACTCTAGTTATAGAGTGAACTAGTGTAAAATTATTGTGTTGATTTATTCTCTCTTGCTATAATTTGTATTATCTTGAAATATATGTGCCTTCAACAATCTACATTTTTTGTTGTAAATAAGATTTTATTATTCAAAGATTTAATAAGTTTTTCATTTTAAAGATTTGTAAAAATTATTCTTAATTTACTTCACCTTCTCTTGAACTCAGTTCTTAAAACCAAGAAATAACAGCTTATCTAGAAGTTAAGCATTTAGTTGAGCATGAAATGAGGATGCTAAAGGAAGACTAGAAGCAAGCATTGAGAAGGCTAAAGTTGAAGTGAAAGCGATAACTAATTCAGAAGCTAAACACTATTGTAGAAGCTAAATCCAAAGCCAAAACAAATGTTCTACCTCAAACGAAAGTTCCTACTACTACAAATCCTATTTGAGACTTGTAACAACCAAACATTTCTTTGTTTGAATCACAAGGCACAACACTTGTGTTAAGAAAAAGTCCAATACTCCATAATTTTGAATTATACTAAAAAACAATTAATGTTAAGTCGTAATAGACGAAGAGTCTTGACAGATGAAAAGTCTTAACAGACAATGAGTCTTTCAGACGAAGGAACCTGTCAGACAAAGGAGTCGCAAAGCTTTATCTCTCATCAGATTATGCATATATCTTCTGTCAGATGATACCTCAAACAATCATCAGATGATAAGTCATCAAATGATATAAATGTTGTTTTAACTAACGTTTACAAGTTTGCTTTTTAGTTTTCAAAGACATTCTTCTGAATAGTCTGATGATCAAGTACACAAACAATTCTCACGTCGTATCACAACGCCTTCCTTGTGAAAAGTAAAAATTGTTTTCTTCACCAAATTCCTGACATGCTTGAGTTTTGTTAACTCTCAAAGTACACTTGCCATGTACAAAAGTGCGTTGTTTCACCAAAAGAAGTAAAACTCATTGTCCAATGGAGGATAAGTGCAACAAGCTATCAGATTTTCTGTGAAAATTAGAAGCATGCATTTATTGCATGAAAAAAAGCATTTAATGCACCTACGAGAAACCTTCATTAGATGCAACAAGAAGATGTGTTCAACTCTAACCTAAAGCTGAAGATGTCAGAACGAATCTCTAACGACTAGTTGTGAATGCACTATATAAGGGAGAATAGAAACAAGTTAAGAAATACACGCTAAATTCTATGCTTGCTAAAATATTTTCTTTAAGCTTTAGAAGAACATTGTTATTGTTTCTTTTTTATTTAGAAGCAGAGTCTTTTCAATCCTTTTGTGACACCCTCTACCCACAACATATATCATGAGAATAAAAGTAACACATTTTATAAGGCCTATAGTAACCTCATAATTAATAAAATCTATAATAATAGTAATAATAGTGTACGTAGGGTAAATGATTCACATTCACTAATAACATTACATGATGTAAAATAACCAACTAAAGTCTTAATTAAAAATAAATAAACAAAAGTTATAATTTTCTAGTCCTATCTTGGTGTCACATATTCTACTAGAGTAATCTAAAGAACACTAAGCTTCACCACTAAAATCACCAACATCAAATTAGAGATCACCTACAATATAAAAGGAAAAACAAGACAAAAAAACAAAGGAAGTGAGAAATATCTCACTCAGGTTGCGGTGTAAAGACACTACAGGATAGTCTTACACAACAAACAATTAATCAGTACTTAATCATATCCAAATATGAGAAACAAATTAATTTAACCTCAACATGAATTATCCATAAGCTCAACATATCCATATGTTCTTGAATCTTCACATTCTTCAAGCTTCAAAATATTCATTCATGATCACCAAGAGGTGGTTGGAGACATCAAATCACATATAGCTCACACCAAGTCAAAGTCTTCAAGTCCAACAGGTTCACGTCTATAAATCTGTGCCAGATAAGTAATACATTATGTTTAATATATGAATGAGGTGTAAGAAGAATTATCCTGTTGTGTGAAAGTTATATTATTAGCCTTGAGGGAGAGAAATGCTAAAACAAAATAATATATTACTTAAAAGAAACAATACAAAAGAACTAATTTTGATCTTTATGTTTTGAATTTTTTACAATATCGTCGAAAGTATATGTGTAGAGGATTTTTTAGGCTTTTGAGAGGTAGATCCTGAGTTATCTAGTATATGTGTCACAATGTATAAATATAATACATATATTGATAAAAACTTATATACTAAAATTGCAAAAGTAATCCAAGCTAAATCGAGAAAATTGGTTTCATTAGGTTGAGATTTTTTATGTTTAAACTGAACCGAACAAAATCACATGTAATTTTTATGTTAAGTTTGGATGTATTTTAACTAAAAATAGAACCAAAGCATAGTACAAACACCCTTACTTCTAACTTTTCCCTACCCAACCTGTGAACCAACCTTCTACATCATAAACACCATCCATACCACCACCTTCGTTGTTGCAGCCATGATGGGCTAAAAGTCTACCATTTGTTGATCATGGCAAATGTGAAAGAAATAAACATTTTTTCATTCCAAGCATCGTAGACATTGTGTTTCATTCCAAGTTTTTCAAATATATCAGTCTAGTCTTCTATATATTCCTTTGTCGTGTCCATCATTCTCTAATATTCATTCTAAAACAATTGATACCATATTCATTATATCTTTATGCTTGTTTGATATGTTTCAAAATGTGTTATGTCATTGTAAAAAAGGGATATTGTTGAGCCCTAGATTGCCTGCTCTTTTTTAGAGCTGCTAGACTCTCTCTCAATGGATAAAATTTTGATGGTAAAAATTACGATCAAAATATATTTGATGTTTTACATGTTATTTTTATGTTATGAACTTTCTAACGTGTGTGTTCTATGAATTTGTAACATCATCAGATTTGCTAATGATCATTTAATTTAAGCAAAAAATGGTCCAATTTGATTGATTAATATATACAGATGCTAAAAATTCATGATCACAAAATCTATTTCTACATAATGAGATATGTAAAGAGTAAACTTATGTGATTGCAAATGCTTAAAATAATATGCAATGTCCACTATACTATATTTACATATAAAAAAATAAATTATTTTTCAAACATAAAAAAAATACTCATATGGAAACAATTGATTATAAGTGATCAATGTGTATATTTAAGTGTTATTTTACATGTACATGTGTATTGCTTCCTTGTTTATTCATGCATCATGCAAAAGAAAGTGCAACCTTCCATACATTGTTCTTAGCACTAATTTGAGATAAAATCAAGCCAAATTAATCAAGAGGTTTCATTATCATGTTATCAAACATAAAGAAATATCATTATTGAAGATTACAACAATCATATTCTTGAAGTCTTTGACCACAATTTTTCAAAGAGTTTAATATGAAAAAAATACCTTATTAGAAATCTTGCTATATCCCCTCTCTAAAAGTTATCTTTGTTATATGTTTTTGTAAGTCAGGAGTGACATCTAAAGGAATACTCGAGTTTTCAGTCTCAGGAGGAGATTGAGGAAAGATAATCGAAAATGGTTCGTATACTCTCTTTCTAATCAAGTTTTTCTATTATTAAAATACTTTTGAAATGTTTATTAAAGAAAGAATGGTCATAAAGAATAAACTAGTATAAACTGATGTATTTATTTGACTATCTGAATGATTTATTTATTTACGAAAAAGACTCAGAAGCTCTATTTGAAACTCTTGTAGAATCATCCTATAACTTCTTTCTATACTCTTTTATATCTATTAACTCAAATTCACATCTTTTAGAATTTAAAATTTAATGACATACATTTGTACTTTTTTAAACTCCTTTTAAAAAAGTATTTCAAATTATTTGAAATATGTCATTTAATATTCTTGAAAATATTATATTCACATTTCAAATTTGCTTATTGTAAAAAATATAATGTTTTTAAGATTTGTTGCATATTTTTTTTAATTAGTAATTGTTAATATAAAAACATCTATAAAAATAATAAAGTTATATTTCACAATTTTAAAAGCATTAATATTCTATTAATCTTAGCTTTTTCAACAAATATAGATACATTAAAAAGTTTGTATTAATTATGATTAATAAAAATTTTGAAAATAAGAATATAGTATAAGTTTTTAAGTAGTTAGATATTATATATACACGAATAGAACTCGATATTGTTCGATTAAAATTTCATAAGAAACAGAATAAAAAACTAGTTGTTTTACTATGAGAGTTAAAAAAAGTTCAGTAGAGAGTAACAACAATATAAATTATAAAAATAATTTTGAAAATAATAAATAATATAAAGAATTTTATATTAATTTTTAATATATTATAATAAATAAAATTACTTAATTATAGACTTGATACACCATTTCTAGGATGGTTGTTGTTTAATTAAATTTTTTAGACAATTAGATTTTTAATTTCTTTTATATTTCTTAACTCTTAAATTTATGTTGACTTTTAATTAAATTTTATATTCATATATGTCTTTCTAGAACATTTTCTTTGTTTTTGTTTCTAGAGTTTTCTATAAATTGATAGTTTGGTGTGGTGTTTTTGGGAACTTGCTGGGAAGAGGTGTGTGTTAGGATAAAGAAAAAATATTATTAAAATTGAAAATGATAGGTTAATGAAGGTAAAAGAAATGAAAGTGATTGAAAGATCAATAATCCTATTTGACTTATGCAATAGGTACATAAAAATTGTTCCAGGTAGACCCTATAAAGATGGGTCAGGTATTCCAAACTTAATTCATAAGCTTTCTTTTTTCCCCATACACGGATTTGGAGGCGGTGTGGGACTATCTTTCGTAAGCGCGTAATACTTTTCCTTCAGGATTCAACTACTTATATGAGAACTAATACTCATCATCCTCAACCAACTCAAACACCTCATTTCCCATAGAATTTAATTCATCAATCTTTCTCTTCCACATACAAACAAGATGAACACCAATACCAGCAACGCCACCCAGAAGAACCAGCCGTTTCGAGAACCACAAGGTGTGGCATCATCTTCATCATCTTCTCCGCCCAAGGCTGAGAATTGGGGAACTCACATCATGGGCACCCCCGCTGTTCCCAGCAGCCACCCAGATAACAAAAAAGCAGCTTTACAGAGCGGTGGTGGCGGACAACCTCAGCCAGTTCAATACTACCAACAACATCCCTACGTGCAACACAGCCCTGTGGACAAACCCAGCAACAGTCCCATGGAGTCCATCCTCCACATGTTCGATTCGTGGAGCAAAAAGGCTGAAGCCACCGCCCACAACGTCTGGCACAACCGTGAGTTTTTCCACTCTATTTGATTTTATCCCAATTAATCAATCCAAAGTTCAAACCTGGAACTGCCAATAAAATATAGTGATTCTAGTTTCATGAGTCTCTAATGTTATTGCATGTGGACTTCAAATTGTTAAAGCTGAGAGTTTTGTTTTTCTTGTGATATAACCTGGATTAGATTGCTCTATGATGTCAATTTTAGAAATCACAGTATGTAAATATGTTTGTCTCTCAAATACTTGTCAATTTTTTGTTTTGTTTTTAGTAATATTTTTATCTTTCGGTTAATGAAAAAATTATTTTATATTTTGTCTCTAGAAGACTTTGATTCCTTTAGTAGTTCCTAAAAGACAGTAGTTAGCGAGAACATCTCAAAATCTTGCTAAACAGTGAAAAGTTATAAAGTACACCTTCTTATATGGACTAGTGATTCAGATTAATGGTTCAAAATTAATCTTTCGTAATCAATTATGTGATGTGAAAGATAGAATATTCCACATTCCAAATGTGAAAGATGGAATATCGAAAGTAGATTCAACTTGGATCCACTTCTAACTTGATCTTAATATTGTATATATCTTTTGAATAAATAAACTTAAATTACTGTTTTAGAAGACTAGATCTTAAGTTTGTTACTGTTATTTGCAGTTAAAACAGGTCCATCAGTGTCTTCTGCTGCACTGGGGAAGATGAATCTGACCGTGAAAGCAATATCAGAGGGTGGATTTGAGTCCCTTTACAAGCAAACATTCACAACCTATCCAAACGAGAAGCTCAAGAAGAGCTTTGCTTGTTATCTTTCAACTTCAACAGGTCCTGTTGCAGGAACCCTTTACCTGTCCAATATTCATGTAGCCTTTTGCAGTGATCGCCCATTGTGTTTCACCGCACCCTCTGGCCAGGAAACTTGGACCTACTACAAGGTACTTATTTTGGTCAAAATACTTCATTAAAGCTCTGTTCATCTTTGAGAGAAAGATCGAGAGAGTAATTACATGAACGGTACAATTTGTTTTAGTTCTCTCAAGATTTGATCAAACTTGGTTTTGATTCCTTCAAGATTTGATTAAAATTGGTTTTAGTTCATATATTTTTAAAAATGATAGTTTTATTCTTCATAATTCTAAAACGTTGTAAATTTTATCTCTGGTCGAATACTTCAGTTCGATTGATCAAAGACAAAATTCATCGCATTTTCTTACAGGAGTAGACTTTTATAGGTATTGTTTATAGTTTTTCAAAATAGAAATGAAGTTTAATTCGTTCATATTTAAAATAAATGTTTGCATTAAAGGTTGATGTTATGGTGTGTGAAATGATATGAAATTGTCATTGTGTCACAGGTAATAGTGCCTTTGGGGAAGGTTGGAGCAATCAACCCAGTGAGCATGAGGGAGAACCCATCAGAAAAGTACATTCAGATTGTGACGGTGGATGGACATGATTTTTGGTTCATGGGTTTTGTCAATTTTGACAAAGCAGTTAAGAACCTCTCAGAAGGTGTCTCACAGTTTGTAGTGCCAGGAGTGGCCGTGCCATCCACTAGTTCGGGAGAAAATGGAAAGAACTTTCAGTGATTTCTAGTATTGGATTATTTTGGTGTATAATTTTGTTTAAAATTTTTACTTGTGCGATTGGTGTAGTGCACTGGACCAGTACTTTATTGTAAAATTTTTGATGAGTGTATGCTGCTATATATTTCATAATACACAGTTAAAATATCATGTCTGTTCTGCATCTTTTTTCCTCTCTGAGGTGATTTGGTGGATCTAAGGAATTGTTGTTTGGATATAATGAATTATAAATTAACCTATGTTACCTCCAACCAAAAACTTTTAATACATTAGGATCATGGGTGTTTCTTTTTATTGATCTTCATTAA
This sequence comes from Lablab purpureus, assembly GCA_030347555.1. Lineage (NCBI taxonomy): Eukaryota > Viridiplantae > Streptophyta > Magnoliopsida > Fabales > Fabaceae > Lablab > Lablab purpureus. Next base: position 16,914,008 of record CM059254.1, read on the forward strand.
TCTCTGTTTAATATTTATCACTTGAATTTTTCATAAATTGATATGGAACTCTCTCAGTATCAACTCGCAATTGAATTTTTCATAAATTTCTTATAAAGGCTTGTCTTTTTAATTTTATGAATTTTCCTTATACTGATCTCAAAAACCAATTTTTCCCTGTTCATTTCCATCACAGTTTCATCGAGATTCCACAACTTTCCTTCTCTGTGTTAGAATTTGATTGCTCCTATGATAATGTAAGTTAAAAATAGACTACGTGACCCTAGTCTCAAGGTGCTGGCACATTGAGATTTAAACCGTTGTAAAGTTTACGAACACGAAGTATCGTTGTAGGAGTATGTCCTTAAAATTGTTTACAGAGAAACCTATACTCGCTTAAAAATAAACAGAACACGCTTATTCTGCTCCTAGTTCGATATGAATTCTTCAAATTAAATACATTTGAGGCATGAATCACACATTGTCCTTTTTAGAGTATTATTGTTGTCCTCTCCATGTGGGTTATAACTAGTTAATATTGTCCTTCATTGCACGAATTATTTTGCATGCATGGTCCATCTGAATTATTGTTCTAAGTCAGTGTTGTATGCATTATCTTCAATATCTGATTTTCCTGAAAAACTGTCTTGCTCACATGACATGGTTGTCTCTTCTTTTACCCTATATCTTTATTGTTCTTGATGATTAGATTTACACTTTTTCTTTCCTCGGAAGTGTTTAATATTTGGGTTGATGGTGTTGACATGGTTCTGAATTCAACTCTTCGTGAATTCCCTTTTAGGATGTTGCAAGGCTAACGTAGCATTAAACTGGATTTGTTTTGAAGATATAATTTATATCTACCTATTATCATATGAGAATCTGAAAAATATAGTAACAACAAAATATACAACTGAAAAATATATTTATTCGGATAATCCTAAATAACTTGGAAGGTTAAGTAATCATTGGTTATTGGTTATCATAATCTATGGATAAGTGCTAAACTAAAATATATGATACATAATTCAATTATATTATATAATCAATCGTATTTTTGGTTATCAAAATCTTCATTTTAGTATTTAAAAATCTATAAATATATGACAAATAATTTAATTTATTACTTAATACTTATATTTGATATTTAAGTTTTTATTGATTTGAGTATGAGAGAATTTTATGTAGGTTGATATTTCTTGATTTTTATTAATAATTCAGTGTTTAAATTTGGAGAGGTCAAATTTTGATTTTTATGGACACTACTCTTTCCACTTAAGAAAAATCACACTTTTCTTCGATAAAAATATTTAGGATCGGGGTAAAACTTTTCTTAAACCACTAGTTTCATGATACTTATTAGAAGCAGAATTACCACTTTATCTACATCAAATTTCAATATAACCCCTCAATTGTCAACCTCCAAAACATAATAGCTAGCATGCAATAGTGGCCAGGGGAAATCAAAGCCAAATTTGATAAAGACATAGAGCTCATGCAAGATCAACAATGGATCGAGTTACAAGCTCACTAAATCAATTCACTATACTTATTTAAGAATGAAACACACAAAAGTCTGAGATGAATTTATAGGGCAAAGCTCAATGCCCAGAGCAAGTAGTTGTGTCTTAAGCCACCTTAGTAGGAAAAAGGCCTACCAAGGACACTAAACGACAAATACTAGATGCTTAATTACATAGACAAGAAACGAAGGTACGAATACAACAACTTCGTTTTAGTGACCAAACTCCTCAAATCATAAACATGACTAACAATTAAAATCATAGCTCCTTACCACAGAGGGAGTCACATGCATATAATTTGCAACAACCTTTCAAAGTTGTTCCAACACTCCCATTGAATGACATTATGGAGAAAAGTCTTTATGGTTTTCATCCTTTCACCCCAGACATCATGAGTGTTTCACTTCCCCATTGATAGAAGTGTCTGAATATAGAGAAGCATGACGGTTCCTTGGATTCAAATGCACACATGAAAGCTTACATGACCTAGGCAGACTTATTCTCCAATTATCTTGAAGTGCATAAAATTTTCCCAACTACCTTCAAGGACTAGCTTTGCAATAGTATTACTCCTTACCACAAAATTTGATAAACTCTTTCCGAACTTTTCGTGCAAGGTTCTCTACTCAATTTGTAGATAGAAAATCCAAGGTCAAAAACTCACACAAGGAGAGACCGAACCTCTCATGTAGTACATGACTTGCTTTGCCAAAACATCTCTCGATATTCCTACATCCACCCATTAGTGTCAATGCATGCAATCCTATTCAGATTTCGGTAAGGTCCATTCCTCGATCTTCTCTTTGGTGACCCATTAGCTAACACATAGGACTTCGCACTTAGGCAACACGATACATCAACATTGAATAGAACTTAGAGATGAGGAAGAAATCAATAAAGGGTGTTGCACAACTCTCTTCTTCCATTCCCCTGAACTCCTCAAAAGCCTCAAAGTGTAGGCAGGTATGCAAATATGAAAATTATACCCACCTTAATGCTAACCAATATGTTATCATACAAGAAACATTTAACCTCGAATTGGTATGTGTCCCAAAACCTAAGCCTTCCCCTCCTTTTGGTGATCCAACTAAAAGGTGTAGATCACTAGAATATCGGTCACACAGTTGAAGAATGTTACAAGGCGCATCACCTAATAGAAGAACTCATTCATACTGGTCCTTGATTTCATTTGTATAAAACTATCATGTTAGATGAAGTAGAGGTTGGGGAGGATGGCGAGGAGGTCAAGCTAGAGGATTTTGTGGTGGTTTTCAAGGAAGAGGAAGAGGGAATCATCAGGAGTGCCAAGAGGCATAACCAACCGAGTAGGAGCAACGACAACAACCTCAACCAAAACTCTAGTGAGGTCAAAAGAGCAATAAACACTATCACTAATGGATTTGTGTGAGGGGGCAGTTCTAGCTTAGTGAGAAAAAAACATCTTTGAAGCATTAACTCAATGAACCTACTCCCACCTTGCTCTCTCTCATCTATCACCTTTACAAATAAAGACTTATATATCAACGACTTCATAAGAGAGATCATGTAAACTACATGATTCATTAACGTAGTCATGGTCAAGAAGTCTAACAACAAATAGAGGATGTTCATTGATTATATGGACGTGAACAATGCATACACGAAAGACCCATATCCTTTGTTGAATATAGATAAGCTTGTTGACAATATGGTTGGGTATGAGTTCCTGCGCTTCTTATATATCTTTTCTAGTACAATCAAATCAGAATGTATTCCATACGTGAGTTAAAATTAGAAACATATGTTAGCATGAGTATGAGTAATATCTATCTGCTATCCATCTCATTACCCATCAAGTACTTGTTCATTACTTACTTAAAAAATAATTGTGATTTTTTTATAACTATGAATATCCATAAATACTCCCGTGAATACTTTTTCTACTCTTTTATAAATTTTAAATAAAAATTTAAAAATAATTATTAAAATATAAACAAATATATTCTCAATTCAAAACATAATTCAAATAAAATTACATATAAAATATTAGTGCAAATAAAAATATTGTTCATAAAAAAGTTCAAATAAGTTTCACCACAAAATATAAATTTAAATAAAATTAATCTCTTTAGAGGCAACTTTAGTTTTACAAGTATAAATAAAAAAAACTACTTTTTAGTTTTAAACTCATACATATTATTTAAATAAGTTTTCTCTATTATTTTTTATTAATTTTATATTAAATTGTTTTAAATTATATTTATTAAATATTATTTATATACTTTTTAATATTATTCATAAATAAAAAATATTTTAAATATTAAAACTAATTTTTAGTTTTAACCTCGTACATATTTTTAAATTATAAAAGTATATTACATATAATGTTTAATTTATATTTATATTTTATGATATTATAAAATATTAATTAAATATACTTTATTTTATAATTTTTATTTATATGTTATTTTATTGAATTAAATAAATATATTAAAAAACCTGCTCAAAACATAAAGGAAACTATTACCAAAAGCTAACTTTGTTGGATTTTTTTTGGGAGATATATTAGAGGATTCAACACCAATGAATTTATGAGTCTTATTCCTTATATGTTGTTCAACATGTTTATTTCTATCCAATATAGGACTCGATATGTTAGGAAGACTTTTGATACAGAGACTCCTTCATCCACTATATATCATATTTGTCTTAGTCGGCTAACCATTGACTCTGATACTTGTTGGGTCTTTCGAGGGGGATAAGTCGAGAGATTCAACACCAATGAGTCACAAGACAACCTATATAAGGGAATGCAACATCACTTCCAACTCAAAACCTTAAGCAAATGAATTTCTGAGTCTTATTCCTTATATGTTGCTCAACATGCTCAATTCTACCCAATGTGGGACTCAAACTCACACTTTGATTCTCAAAAATCTCCCCTTCAAATGTGTGTCCTTCCCCTTAAATAGAAACATTTTAAACCATGAGTACCTCATGAGTGACCCTTACTTGTTCCATCATTCAACAACAGGACGTGCTTTCCTGAAACCTCCATTAGGAAGGCTTTGATGTAGGGACTCCTTCACCCACTATATATCATACTTATCTTAGTCATCCAAAAATTGGCTATGATACCATTGTTGGGTCTTTCGAGGAGCATAAGCTGGGGGATTCTGCACTAGTGAGTCACAAGACAACCCACATAAGGGAATATGACACCATCTCTAACCCAAAACCTTAAGACAATGAGTTTATGGGTCTTCTTCCTTATATGTTGCTTAACATGCTCAACCTATTGTGGAACTCAAACTCACACTTAAATTCTCAACAAATTTTATATATATGAACTCATTTAACCAAAACTTGATTTCCTTCCATGCATAGTAAAAGGGTTTAGTTTTATAAATAAATTTTGAATGGGGCTATTTGAGTATTTTTTTCTAATTTTTTTAAAGAAATATTCAGCATATGAAACATCATTTAATACTATAGATGATTCTAAAGTTATATTCTTGGATTCGCATATGAGTACATAATCACCATTTGCAATTGTAATGAGTTGTTCTTTAGTCATTTTTACATAACAATTAAAGAACTTAGGAAAAACAATCACATGATCAAATGCTCCTAAATCAAGAATCCAAATACCATGAGGCGAAGAGCCAATAGTATTGAATGTACTCTTTTCATGAGTACAATATACAAATAAGAGGACTTAGTTATTGATTCAATCATTGTTCTCAAACAATCAAGTTCCTCTTTAAAAGACTTCATACCAGACATTACAAAAACAAAACAAATAGATGAGATAATAAATATCCAGTCCTTGTGTCTTTGATTTGTAACGAAGAGAATCTATTTGGCAAAAGAACAAAAAATTCATATATACAAATTGGAGTCAAATGAGATGTCACTACCCCTTGGAATGGACTCAAGAAGTCCCAATGATACTGTATGTGGTGACAACAAGTGGGACACACCTTTTCTAGCCCATAATTAACCTCAATGATGATAGCGAGCAATGGTAATGACGATTGTTAATGAGACATTGGAAACATGACTCCCAAGTCCAGGAACTCTATCACCAATTTGAACTATGTAAAAAATAAAGAATTATTTCATTGATCACAATCACACCAATAACATTTTTATAATCTCTATTTATAATAATGAAAACCTTTATAAGGAAAAAAAATATGTTGAAATGAAAAGGATTATGAGAATGGAGCTTTTTGGGTGGTTAAAGCTTTGAAGATTTGGTGAAGTCAACCTTAATGAAGTCCTTATATGAAGCCATTTATATTATCATTTGATTGACTTGGATTTCTTGTTGGAAACTATTTTAGAAATTATCTTGATCATTTGCATGTTTGTAATAGATTAAAAGATCGCGTTGATATGTTAAAATGCTTCTGAAGTATTAAAATTAACTTCAGTTGTAATTTTAATTGGTCAAAGCATCAATTTAATATATTAAAAGTGCTTAAGATCTTGAATATTTTTAAGATAACTTTATTAATATGTTGAGATTATTCTTCAATAGATTAATTGTCTTTGACTCAGCTGTTTAGTTTATTAAAAATATGAACTAGTCAATTAATTTTACTGTTAAGTAAAATTGACAGATTAAGTCAATTTTTTAATAGATTAAAACTATCAGTTTTTGTGAAAAGCTCTCTTAATATAAATTGTTTTAATTACGAAAATTAAACAGACTATAAACATACTTTCTGAAACGCTGATTGAGAGAGAACATTTCTGAGCAAAAAGATCCCTGTGGGTGAGAACCTTTTATCTTAATCATTGAATTGTGCTTTTGAGAGTTGCATAGGAGATCACCTTTTGATTTCAGAAATCATCTTTACTTGTAATATGTTCAAATGATCTTAATCCTTGTTTTTCTTGATTGTGTTTGGTTCTGGATATGGGTTATCCAGGTTATCTGCAGTAGGGTTCTGCAGGGGTATAGAATCAAGTCTTGAAGGGTTCAAGACTTGTGTTCTTGGTGGTTCTTAGACTTGTTAGGGTTGCAAGTATTTGTAAGAACAATTTTTGTGATTAGTGGATTTTAATTATGGTTGGGTAACTGGATGTAACTCTTGTGAAAGAGTGAACTAATATAAATCATATGTGCACTTCTTTATTTTATGTTATGCACTTTATTGATTTCTGGTTTTTGCAATATGCATTTTAATTCACTCAATTAAATCTGGAAACGAATCAACAAGTTAAATCACGTTTTTAATAGACCAACTTTTTGAAAGATTTATTCACCCCCTCTAAATCTTGTTTCTGCATTTTATCATAGGAAAATTTTAAAGATATTTTTTCCAAATTATTATAGAGATATTGAAAATATTTTTAACTTAATAATTTACTATTTACAACAAAACAAAAATGAAATTTTTTTTATTAAGGATCAAAACCAAGAAAAATATACATGTGAAACAATGTTAACCTAAAACTCAATAATTGATCTTGAACAAATTATTTTTATTAGTGTGAGACGAGATTAATCTAAAGCTTAATAATGTAGCACATGGTTAACTTGTATACCTTGTATTCCATATGTAGGTCAAAACTACGAATAATAACGAGTCAAATATGAATACCTATACCATTACCCACCAATTATTTGTCCATTATCCATTGAATATTGCCTTGAAAAATACTTATAAATTTTTTTACACATTGGAGTATCCTTGAATATCTATGTAATTTTTTTTTAAATTTTAAATAAACTATTTAATGAATAGTTATTAAAATATAAACTCATAAAATTTTCATCTTAAATTCTAAATAATTTAGATAATAAAATATTAGTATAAATAAAAATAGTCTTTAAAAAAAAGTAAATTCAAATAAGTTTCACCATAAAGTATAAATTTATGAAATTAAATTATAATAATTTTTAAATTGTTAATATTTTTTTACCAATAACATTATTATCAAAACACAACACTAGATGTTACATTATTAGTATAAGAAAAAAAATAATGGAGTTATAAAAAAAGAAAAGAAGAAAAAAAATAAAAATGAAGAAAAATAAGAAATTGTTTTATTAAAAATAAATAAATAAAATACAATTTTATTTAGTATTAATATATTTTTAATTTTTTATTATTATTATTACTAGTAAAAATACATGTTACATGTATGTGTATATACCTTTTTTTTGTGATTGTGATGATAAAAATAAAAAATATAATTAAAATTATAAAGTTAGTTTCATAATAAATAATTATAAAAAAATAATTCTATTAATTTTTATAATTTTATTGTGGTTATTTTTTTTATTATAGACAGTGAAATGAGTTTAAGAGAGTAGTTATAAAAGTTAAAAGATAAAATGATTTAAATAAAACATAAAGAAATATAAAAATAGATTCATTAAAAAATAATTAAAAATTATTTTTTAAAAAGTTTTATAATTTTATTGTGTTTAGTTTTTCTATTGTAGGTAGTTAAATGAGTTTAAGAGAGTTGTTATAAACCTTAAAAATTAAAATGGTAAGGATTTGTGTCCATAAAAGTAGTTAAAAGAAAATACCCTTTATTATTGGTATAAAAATGTTTCCATAAAAATCATTATAAAAACAAATTTGTTTCCATTAATTTTTATAATTTTATTTTTTTTAATTTTTGTAAGATGTAGATTAATTGAATTTAAAAACATAATTACAAACTCAAAAGGGTAAAATGGTAAAAGTTTGTGTAATTTCCTTTTATGTAACAGCTTTTTGTTTACATAAATCTTTTATCATTTTACCGTTTAGAGTTTCTAATGGATTTTTTTAAACTCAATTAACTACTTAGAATAAAAAAACTTACTACAATAAAATTATACAAATTAATCTACACAATTAATAACTATCTCCATATTACTATTCCTTTTACACAAATTTTTACCATTTAGGATTTGTAAATATTTTTTTAAACTCAATTAATTACTCACAATAAAATTATAAAAATTAATCTATACCATTATAAAAAGATCTTCCTTACAATTATTTTTTGTGGATACATTACCATTTAGATTTTGTAATTGATTTTTTAAACTCAATTAACTACTCACAATAAACAAGATAAATCTTTACCATTTTACTCTTAGGATTTTTAATTGCTTTTTTAAACTCAATTAACTATTAAAAAACTAACCACAATAAAATTATAAAAATTAATACAAAAAATATTTTTGCTATTATTGTTTATGGATAAGTTTTTATCATTTTAATAATATTTATAATTATATTTTTAAAATTCTATTATTATAAGATAAAAGTGGACTCACATATGCTTCCACTAATAGATAATTATTAAATTTAAAAAGAAAAGTAGTTCCATATCGGATAATGGGAATTTTTAACTTTGACAACGTTAAAAAGAAAAAAACAGCATAATTTTTTACCATGTTAAGCTGATATGACGCCTTTCTTTGAGTTCTTATGGCATTATGATTTGTACTGATTCTCGAAAAGATGCTACGAAATTCAATTGTGCAATACCAAAATATGCTTCTCAACCGTTGAACTCGTAATTAACGATTTTACTTAAATTTCGCTTGAATTCAAGTTTTTACCCTACTTTTGTGAAATGCGGAGTGAGGGAAAAGTATTCATAAAAAACTTGTGTTCAACAATCAAAATGTTTATTTCAAATCTTCTTATAAAGTCAACAGAAACAAAGGCAATCATACGGGTTGCAACTATAGGAAAAACACAAGATTTTAACCATCTTGTCAAATCAGAAAATTAGTAAACCCTTTGCAAGTAGCAAAGAAAAGCAAACAGAGGCACAATGAAACCAAACTTCAGGTCTCTGTCATACCTCCCAAACCTCATTTCAAGAATCAGCTACCAAGAAAATAGTATGTTCAAACGCTAGAGGTGGCAAGAAAACTGGTGTTATGTTAGAGCAAGTATAAAGGCCTCCAAGTTTACCATGGCCGTGCTATGATTTGGTAAAGGGGCAAGTAATTTACCATGAAAATCGAACTTAAAAAGGTCATCAGAATATAAAGTTAAAGGAAAATAGCTGGGAGATCGAGTAAATAAATATTTCTGCTAGCTAAAAAGATACATTCCGTCCAGTGAGAACCAAAAACATCTGTTTAGGCTATGCCGACAAGAAATTAAGTTGTTCTCTCACTAACTCATTTAACCATTCATTCAAAAAAGTCCAACAACCAGGTAAAAACTGACCGCAGTCAGAATATCATGGTCTAGCCTCCAGTGTGTCTGATTGCAGATGCACTAATTTGCCAATGATTAACGCTTCTTCTTGCTTCCTTTTGCGCTAGATTTTGATGGAGTTGCTACCAAGTATACAAACAGCACCACGATTGAGACCACTGAGATTAGAGATCCATACTTAGCCAGCAACCTCTGTGGACAATAACAGTTTGATATTAACTAATGACTTAAGATTGCATTATTTTCTAGATGAAACACACATTTATCATCCAAAAAAGTAGTTCCAATGAATTTTATTGAAAATATATTAAAGACTGCACTATTTTCTTGAGGAATCAGACATCTATCCAGGGAGAAAAATGCACAACAAGCAAAAAGCCAAAAGCAGATAAACTTTATCTTGTGTAGTAGTTAGAGCAACTGATCAAATCAGTCATCATGTCCCACCAAAACAAGCAAAATCAACTACCAAAATAGGTAACTCTCATGCTAACCATGTCCTTTGCATAATTTTGAACTGCAATTACAAAGAACATAAAACAATTGTCCATACCTTAGCCTGAGATACCAGCGGTTCAACCAGGTCAGAATACATGAAAACAAAAAGTTAACACATCAGTCAACAGAAGCAATTGATATTGATTCGTGTAAACGTGAAGTTCAAGCATAGAGTAAACATACCCATTCAAACTTTTTCTCAGGAGGTCTATCAGCAAGAACATCCAAAGGCAATATGGGAGTTGAATATGCCTCCTAATAGCACAAAAGTATTATAATATGAAAAAGGTTTTCCACCATAAATTAAAAATAGAAAACAATTACAACAGATATTAACCTGCAAAGCAGCCTTTGTGGGAACACGGAACTTTATGACAGCTGGTTCACCAGCAAATAATCCCTTTGCCTTTGCCTCCAACTCAAATGTGTGTGAAAGGATGCCACCACTGAAGAGAGCATATTTCATTTGTAAGAGAATGTGAGAAAAAAAGAAGCAGCAGAGCAAAAACAAGATGTAACCTGAAGTAATAAAAGAAGTAATTATAAAACATGGGAAACTCACGCATCAAGCCTTTCCCATGACTTTGAAGTGCTGCCGGTAACTACTTCAAAAGCATCACTTGGCCAGCTATCGTCTGTTAAACTTACATCATACGCCGTCCTTTGAAACAGCAGAATAAATCAGATATATAAAATTCAGTAACAAACATAGGTTACAAATTAGATACCATAAAATATTTTGTTCATTTTTCAGTAACAAAATCCTAAATTCAACAACTCAACAAGTGGACAAGGAATTGCAATTTACAATAAGGTCCAGTTTAAATAAACATGCTAAACTCTCATGTTATAGAGATAAACAAAGGAACTCAACAGATTACAAGACTGGAAAACAAAACCCATGATACAAAAGGAGTGGCAGCACACAGAGTCCCATCTCATCAATTGACACCATTTCTACTAACCTACCGTTGTCCACGACAGACATTAAACCCAATCCTATAAATACAGGAAGAAAATTCACGCCATGTAAGGCAGCAAACTAACAGTGTTTGTTTTCACATTTTACCGTTCATTCGCATCATTCTTTCAGTGTTCTTTCTTATTGTTTGACCTGAAATTGAAGGGTGTCGTGCGTATCTATCGCACACTAAGCAATACAGCATGCATTTTCCACCTATTTTGACAACATCCACCCATCAAATTAAAGGTAGCACCACCGAATACCCTCAAAACCCTAATCAAACTACCAAAAACACCAATTTTTCACACCAAATTAAGCATCATCATAGCGTACAGGAACTCTCCACTTACTCAACAATCAGATCAACACCATAAGAGCAATATCAATCTTCCTTCCACTTACCAACCCATACAAGCAAAAGCGGCGGGCCCTATATGCTTAAATTTTGCTTATAAATAAAAAGTCTCTAACTTTAATCATGCAAAGCTTCTTCTAAGCTGATCAAACATCACCCTTCTTCTTAATTTCCCGTACCGCAAACCCAAGATCCAGCTTAAATACTTAATCTTTATAAACATTCATCAGCAACCAAGTAGCTCAAACACGATTGTACAAATATTCACGAAATTAAAATTCCCTAAACTCTAATTCAGGCAAGAACGAGGGCATGCACGAAAAGGGTAATTGGGATCTCACACAATGAAAATTAAAAATTACAAAAAAGGAAGATTATTGGTAGATCGGAGCATACGATGTTCCTTGGTTGTAGATGTCGACGGTGACAGAAACCCTTTCGGCACCAGACTTCAGTCTGTTGAGGGAGGCCTTCTTGTGAGCGACGATGAAGGGAACGTCCGAGGAAGCGTGTGAACACAGCAACAAAGAAGCTAAGAGCGCAAACGCGATCAGAGTCTTGGCGATTGGATCCGCCATTGGCACAGTGAATGAGGGAGGGAGAGAGAGTCAATGAGGAATGAAGAGAGAGACAGAGAGAGGGGACAGAGAAGAGAACGTAGGAATCTTATTTTATGTGGTTTGGTTGTGTTTTGTGATCTGGGCAAGGCAATGGGCTTTGCAACACTTAGGGTTGGTTTGGATTTAATATGTTCTTTTTTAAAATATTTTAATATTTTATCTAATATTTTTTATCTTCTATCTAAAATGTGCGTACCTGCTTTAGTTTTATTTTATTTAAAAAATTATTTTTAATTTATTATTATATTTTAACAGGCGATATATATCTTCTATAACAAAGAATTTTAAGAAATATTAAATTAATATTTAAATATACGTGGTTTGTTAAGTAATTTTAATTATATTTTCTGGTATTACGATATAATGATATTATGGTTAGTTATGTTTTATTCTTAAAATATTTTTTAATGGGTTGAATATTTAAAAGAATTTAAACTTTCATTAAAGTAGATTTAAATATTTAGAAAGATATATAAAAATAATAGGTTTATTAGTAATTTCTAAATATTTCAATCTTATATAAATATCAAATATGGATGAAAGTCATTTCAAGTTATAATTGAGATTAATTGAAGGTGGAATATATATTTGATTTTTTTTATTTAATTACTACTAATGATATATGAGTAATTTTTATTTTATTATTACTGCTTACACATTCATATTGTTGTATCTTCTTTGATTATAAAATTATGACTTGTATTTTATGATAATTTTGGTTATTAAAATATTTTTCTAATTGTGTAATTTAGAATGAAAAACTAATTTCATAGTAGTTATGTATTGTACAATTTTGGAAAAGTCAGTGTTGCAATTCAGGTTCTACCATCATTAAATTTAATTGGTAAATTCTATATTGCATGATTTGAATTAAGCATACTACTAAAAGAATTATACATTATGTAATTTAGATTTCTAATTAAAATTATATTTAGGAATCGAAAAATTCATAACATAATTCTAAATCCACGACATAATTTTAGAAATATATTATGAATAAATAATAGAAAAATGTATTATAGATTCTGTCATCTAAATTCTAAAGTTCAGAAACGTTGAGCGACATTCAAAATAAATAATTCAAGTTATGTGCTATCCATAACAGAACATCATAATGTTTAAAATATGGAGTCTTTGAAATGAAACGATATAGAGGGATATTTTCTTTTACATCTTTATCTTAAAAATTGTATTTCTAATAATTAAGGTGGAGCATATATATATATTATTTGTGGTATTTATATTAGTTATTTACATATTTTGTTGAGTTTAATAAAAATAATTTAATTTAGTGAATTTAGTGAATCTTTAGATTATCAATAGTAAACTAAAGTATTCAAATATGTGAAAATTAGATTTAACTTATTAGAAATTAATGAAAATTATAATAGATTTAAAATTATAAAGATAGTCATAATTCCTAATATGTCAAATAAAACATAATTTCTCTTTGTTTTTACATTAGAACGATCATTATAGCAATGATGGACTATTCTATTGTAATTTTCACTCAATGTTAATATGAAAACATGTACATTTTAGAACTCAAAAAATCTTGTGACATAATGATTCTTTTATGGTATGTAATTTAATAATTATTGGAAAAATTATTTTCTATCAAGTGGTATCAGAGCCAACATTGTATCAGATTATTCAAATTTAGGTTTGTGCATATGCGTGAGATTAGAGTTTATTCATATGTATGAAAACATAATTATGTGGTTTTCAAATTATGTAATTTATTGATCGTAATTTTTTTTTGACAAATTATTATTTTTAATTAATTTGTCTAGTAATTTTTTTTAATTGGATCAAATTATGCAATATATTGTCAAAGCAATCTCTATTATGGAAATTGATTTAATTAAAATTATATGGATATTGATATGAGATTATTTATGCATTTTGTGTTCATCCAAATGAAGACATAATTTGGCCAAATAATAGCATTCTTATGATCTTATATGTGATAATTATAAAGTTATACTCATGTGAATAATAGTCAGTCCAAAGAAACGTTATTATTTGACAAAGTTAATTTTCAATATTTGATTGTAACATTAAGAGTACCAATTACAAGTTAATTTATATGTCCAAAGACTAAAAAAATTAATATTGTACTCGGTATCTTGTGATGAGTTTATTATGTAAATTATTTTTTTTTTTATGAACATATTATTAAGTTTATTTATATTCTCTTCCAGTTGTTGTTACTAGTGCTGCTAATAAGTCTGCTCAAATTAATTGTATCTCCACGCTTAATGAGATAAACTTTAAGGCTTAGAAGAAAATAGTTGAGATAATTCCTGGCTGCATGTTGATCTCGCACTTCGAGATGAGAAACCCACTCCAACCTTTATGAAGGGATTTCTTTGAAGAAGTTTTCATCTAACCAATAACAGTGTCCTAGCATAGAAAAACAAATCCATCATAAAACTAAAAAACGACTTCTTCATTTACAAAACTACAGTGGTGCAAAAAATTTGAACCCAATTACAACAAATCGAGGACTCAACACATATCGAGTTACTTGTCCTATTGTTTGCAATTCCTCGCCCATTTCGAACTTGGTTGCAAAGTACATAACCTACACCAAACACAACATACTAACTATGAAACTGCAAAATGAGTTAAGGACATTAATACGTCATGACTTATGGACTAACCATGTTATCAACCCAAGTTCTTGACTTCAACGACTGCAAGTTGTTGCGTTCCAAGAAACCATCATACATACTAACAACAACTATGCCAAATAACAATATTAATCCTTCAAAAGTATTTCTTCACTAACCCATGACATGTCTTATATATAATAAGTTACAAAACAACCATGCTTATTGTTTTCCTTCAGCTTTCGAACACCGTTAAACATAATAGTTGTATAATTTGGAGTAAATTTTTTTAGTTTTCCTATGACATATAACAAAATGAGTACTGTCTGTGTGACATGTATTGAGCGGTGCAATATTCTTTGTGTTCAACGGTACTAAATCATGAAATGAGTCTACAACCAACACCAATGCACGATCTTCATTACAATCAGAGTGTCTTGTAATAGCACTCCGAACATAGTTGTGTGTTTAAGGCGAGTGTACATGTTTGATGATTGTGCATGAACAACACCTTCAGATTGACATGGGACAGAACCTTCACATTGTAATTGCGTAGCACCATCACATTCAAATGGGGCCACGAATTCAGTGTTATGTTGAACAACACCTTCTTGTAATACTACATTATGAACTTCCACATGTTCTTTCTCTGCTTGGCCTTTAGTACGTTGACTCTTATTGTCATTCTTTTGAGTACCTTCTCTGCTTGAGTATAGCTCTTCTAATTGCACAACTTTCTACTCTGCTTTTGACATTTGTGCCTCTAGTACATGGACCTTCTCCTGCAGATTTGTAATTTCAGCAATGATGTCATTTATGTCATGACCATAATGTATGCACGATCCACCTCTCTTATTTTCATACGAAATTGCTTGCTTGACGACCTCATATGCAACATCTGCGCTTGTTATAATCAAGTCCTCAATCACTTACAGTTAACATGACACAATACTTTGAATTAGTAAACTAACATATAACAATCATTAATGAATAAAAATAATTCTTATCAAATTCCCCTTCAAACAACCAAATAATGTTTTCTTGCTAATAACATCAATCCACTTCAATGATCTAGGAAACACATTCATCGGGTCAGCGGTACTTGAAGGATAGTTCAATATGTGTTCTAAAGCCCATACATAATATTAAATACACAAATATTCAGCTATGGATAAATAATTAAATAACAAGAACAAATCATAACTAAATTAGTAACATACCTGTAACACCCATGCACAACCTACAAAATGAAACTAGGAAGAATTCCTTGTTGCCCACAAATAATCAAAAGTTCACGAAAGGCTTCGAAATAGGGTATCATACACACAAGCACCCTAGTTATATTGGTGAATGAGTTTGAAGTCATCTACTAACTTCATTAATGATGATGACACAGAGCTTGTGTTAGGAAGATATAACTCTACCGAACCAATTAGTATATACAATCTACAAAAATCCACAACATTAGTTGTATTATTTAATTGTTGAAGTTTGATGTAAATATCTTTTAACTGGATAGCTTTGTCTCCAAACACTTTTTTGGTTTTGCATTCATCATCTTCTTTAATATCTATTTTTTCACCTACTACTGGAAGACCTAATGCTAACAAACATCTAACAAAGTAAAACTTATTCTTTTACTTCCTATTCTAAACCTGCCCCTCTTTTCATCCCATCTAGTACATAATTCATAGACCAGAGGTAAACATATATTCATTTTTTCACCCATCCTAAGACATAAACTAAAAGTTTTTTCTACAATTGCAGTTTGATGGATAACTGCCATTTCACAGTTAATTCTTGCAATTCAGGTTGTTTCACAAACATGTCTTATACGAACCTGAAAATAAAAATATATAGTTACATTATTTTTAATATGTGATGTTACGAGCAAACTTTGAAAAAGTAAGATACATTAATACCTTTGTTTCTTCAACTTGTCCTTGCATTTGTAATTTTGGTCCTTAAGTTTATCTAACAATTCATATGGCATTAAATCATAAGTAATGACACATTCATAACCATAATGAACAACAAATGAAAAATCAAAATCAAATAATTTCAATCATATCAAAACTAATTAGTAGTTTAAATAACAAAATAATACAAATCAAAACATGTGTGAGTAAGTTACAAGGAAAAAATATAGCAGGCTTCAATAAAAGTTATACATATCCTGCTTAAAAATAGTAATCGAGAGACTTCTAAGTAAAAAATAAACTTGAATATGACTTGGTATAGGATCAACAAATCAAATGGAAAACATATATCTTTTTAGATAACAATTTTCACCA
Source organism: Lablab purpureus (assembly GCA_030347555.1). Classification (NCBI taxonomy): domain Eukaryota; kingdom Viridiplantae; phylum Streptophyta; class Magnoliopsida; order Fabales; family Fabaceae; genus Lablab; species Lablab purpureus. The sequence goes on from CM059254.1 coordinate 16,931,030, forward strand.
CCAAACAAGTGGCCTATAATATTTTCAATATTTTTTATATTCAATTGTTCAGTTATAAAACTTAAAGACTCCAACATAAACATGTTTAAAAATAATTTCATTATCAGATAATATAACATAAGTGTAACATTAATTTTGAGTATTCTGTAAATTATTTTCATATAAACAGAAAATTCTATATTATGTCTAACTCATTCAGTGGTCAACCTAATTTTACATTGATTACAGTCCTAAACCAACACATTTTTAGGATATTTTACAAATTTCATCTCCACATTTCACAATGTGGGTGTTGTCATTGTCATTAACCATAGTAACTACCTTGCCACCAACCACTATTGAGGCATCAATGTAATTTCTTCCATCACTATCCTTACTAAAGGCTAAAAATGGTATTGTAATTTGAATCAAAATTATGATTCTACACTCTAATGTTTTAGAGTCTTAAGAGCAAATATGAACTGGATTAAGCAATTACTTTCAAACCTGATTACCCCTATTCATGTTTATGAGTTCAGATCATTAACCAAAACTTGAACTAATTTAACCAAGTTTTTGAATTGCATTAACCAAACCATAATCAGAACGAAAACAGAAACCTCATGTTTTCAAAGAATTCAATATTTCATGTAGAGGTGAGAAAGTAAAACAAGTTCATCAAAAAAATGCGAATCATTAACCAAAACTTGAACTAATTTAACAAAGTTTTTTAACTACATTAACCAAACCATAATCAGAATGAAAACATAAACCTCATGTTTTCAAACAATGCAGTATTCCATGTAGAGGTGAGAAAGTAAAGCAAGTTCATCAGAAAAATATGAATCATTAACCAAAACTTGAACTAATTTAACCAAGTTGTTGGCATATTTCAAGTCCAGAGTTTTATGGAGACCTACAGTTTTGATGATGAAGTTTTTAGGAAGTTTCAATCAACATTAAAGACTTGTGCCATCTCACAAAGGAAGGTTGCTTGATAAGAAAGGAAAGGCATAAAGAGCATTCAAAGCTTTCAAGAGAGAAGATTGTTGAAGATTTTTTTCTCAAGAGTTGAAGGATCAAAGGTAGAAGGTTCTATTTTGGGTGTTGGATAAAAAGAGTAAGTCATAAATCCCATTCAAGACCTTCCCAAACAAGAGAGCAAGGTGTTTTCTCGCAAAAACGTTTTTCTACGCTTTTAATCGATTACCATACGTAGATAATCGATTATTTAACTTAAAATTTGAATTAAAAATGTTTAACGAGCAAAATAATCGATTAAGTGTCTTTGATAATCGATTATATTGATTCTGGGTTAATATAATCGATTATGGCCTTAATCTAATCGATTAAATCAGACGATATTTGTTTTCCAGTTTTTAAACATGATATAATCGATTAAGCTTTTAATATAATCGATTAAATGAGTCGTTTTTGCGAAATTAATTCTAAATCAACCTAAGAATGGAAACTTTGGAGCATTTTCGAATTATAAAATGAAAGAGAATGTCTTAGGTTTAACACATCTGAACAAACACAAAATATTCAAAGTGTTTCGCGCCTTAGCTTTTTCAAAGCCGCTTCCCGCTCTCTTCGGTTTGATCAAGTCTTTGGAAGTGGTGATCATTGTGCTCAAGCTTTCTATCCAAGCACATTTCAGGTGTATTCTTTTCACTGTTTTCTATAAAGGGAAAATTCATCCCTTGGATCTGCTTCTAAGGGAGGTGTTTCATCTCTTGTGTGTCAAGAGAGGTGGGTTTCATCCTCGCAGTGTCTCGCGGAGGTGTTTCATCCTCAGTGTGTCTGGGGAGGTGTTTCATCCTTAGTGTGTTTGAGGAGGTGTTTTTGTTTATCTTTATTTGTTATTGCATGAATTGGTGTTTGTAATTTCAATTAAAGATAGTGGGGAAAATCATCACGGATTTGTGGTGGTTGGGAACTGGATGTAGGATTGGCTTAATCCGAACCAGTATAAATCTCTGTGTTCTTTCTCTTTCTCTTTATCTTTTAATTGTGGATCATTATTACAATTGCTAATCCCAACAGCGTTAATCAAAGGATTGGAAAAATTCACATCCAAGTTTTTGAAAGTTTTTCAAAACCTGAAAAATTTATTTGAAAGAGAAAATTTCTTTAAAAACCCAATTCACCCCCCTCTTGGTTTTTACACTGTCGTCTTTAGTTAACACAAGTTTTTGAATTGCATTAACCAAACCATAATCAGAAAGAAAATAGAAACTTCATGTTTTCAAAGAATGCAATATTCCATGTAGAGGTGAGAAAGTAAAGCAAGTTCATCAGAAAAATGCAGATTCTTTCTTCACAAAGGTGGAAGAAGACCAAAATCACAATGAAAAAACACAAATTGAAGACGTAAAACAAAGAATAACACTTTAAGACCAAACCCAAACAGGATAAACAATGAAGATAGGATAGGGAATGAGAACCTGACCTTTTGAATGGAGATGGAGATGGAGCTGGATAAGGAAGAAGAGGAACGATGAAATCATTGGGATTATGTGGATTTGTGGGACGCAGCTACGAAGAAGAAGAAGAAGCAGCAACAGGAGCACACCAAACAACCGAAAGAGGAAGAAAAACAACAAGAAAAACGCACCATAGAACCGAAAGAAGAACATAATTAGGGTACGACTTCAACAAAACCTAAAAAAAAGATAAACAAAATATTTTGCAGTCTTAAGAGCACATGTGAACTGGATTAAGCATTTACTTTGAAACCTGATTACCCCTATTCATGCTTTATGAGTTCATATCATTAACCAAAACTTGAACTAATTTAACCAAGTTTTTGAATTGCATTAACCAAACCATAATCAGAACGAAAACAGAAACCTGATGTTTTCAAATAATGCAGTATTACATGTAGAGGTCAGAAAGTAAAGCAAGTTAATTTGAAAAATGTGAATCATTAACCAAAACTTCAATTAATTTAACCAAGTTTTTGAACTGCATTAACCAAACCATAATCAGAACGAAAACAGAAACCTAATGTTTTCAAATGATGCAGTACTCCATGTAGAGGTGAGAAAGTAGAGCAAGTTCATCAGAAAAATGCAAATCATTAACCAAAAGTTGAACTAATTTAACCAAGTTTTTGAACTGCATTAACCAAACCATAATCAGAATAAAAACATAAACTTGATGTTTTCAAAGAATGCAATATTCCATGTAGAGGTGAGAAAGTAAAGCAAGTTTATAAGAAAAATGAGAATCATTAACCAAAACTTGAACTAATTTAACCAAGTTTTTGAATTGCATTAACCAAACCATAATCAGAACGAAAATAGAAACCTGATGTTTTCAAATAATGCAGTATTCCATGTAGAGGTGAGAAAGTAAAACAAGTTCATCAGAAAAATGAGAATCATTAACCAAAACTTCAATTAATTTAACCAAGTTTTTGAACTGCATTAACCAAACCATAATCAGAACGAAAATAGAAACCTCATGTTTTCAAAGAGTGCAGTATTCCATGTAGAGGTGAGAAAGTAAAGCAAGTTCATCAGAAAAATGCGAATCATTAACCAAAACTTGAACTAATTTAACCAAGTTTTTGAATTGCATTAACCAAACCATAATCAGAACGAAAACAGAAACCTGATGTTTTCAAATAATGCAGTATTCCATGTAGAGGTGAGAAAGTAAAGCAAGATCATCAGAAAAATGCATATTCGCATTTACTTTGAAACCTGATTATCCCTATTCATGTTTATGAGTTCAGATCATTAACCAAAACTTGAACTAATTTAACTAAGTTTTTGAACTGCATTAACCAAATCATAATCAAAACAAAAACAGAAACCTCATGTTTTCAAAGAATGCAGTATTCCATGTAGAGGTGAGAATGTAAAACATGTTCATCAAAAAAATGCATATTCGTTTCTTTTCAAAGGTGGAAGAAGAGTAAAATCACAATGAAAAAACACAAATTGAAGACATAAAACGAAGAACAACACTTCAATACCAAAACCAAACAGAATAAACAATGAAGATAGGGTAGCGAACAAGAACTTGACCTTTTGGATGAAGAAGGAGATGAAACTAGATAAGGAAAAAAAGGAACGATAAAATTATTAAGATTTTGCGAATTTATTAGACGCAACTACCAAGAAGAAGAATCAACAGCATGGACACACCAAAAAACTGAAAAAGGAAGAAAAGCAACGAAAACACACCAAAGAAAAAAAGAAAGAAAAAACAGAATTAGGTCACAACTTCATCAAAACTAAAAATAATTAAATAAAAAATTACTTTATCACGTCATAGTTCAAAATAATTAAAATCAAAAGAAAAGTTACATAGTCAGTGTGAATATGCGGTAGCACACGTCACCATGTACGTTTATCATTTCTCTTTTGTTTTTAACTAGTACTTGTACCCATGCGTCGCACGGGTATTAATTTTATGATTTTAAAATTATTATATATTTTTAATGTTATACCTATAAAGAATATTTGAATGATAATTTGAAAGAATAAATATATAAAGAAATATAAATAAAAATAATAACAATTTCTAATAAAAATGAACATGATTTAAAATTATCTTGAAGATCATGTACCTGCAATTGATTGTATAATAAATGATAAAATCAATTTTGATGAGTAATAAATAGTACTTAACTGTATAAAAAAATTTCCCTCAGCATGTTACATGTGCTCTCTTTTTAAAGATTTTCAAAAATTTCTTTGTAGACCACAGTTTTTGTTGTTGTAGTTGTATTTCCATCTTCATCTAGGATAAGGATTTTCAATCCTTTCTTTGATTTCACTCTAGATATAGCAACGTATAACTGTCCATGTGTAAATACTGGACGTGGTAGATAAAGTCCAACTTTGGAAAGAGATTGTCCTTGACTTTTATTGATTGTCATTGCAAAGCAAAGACATATTGGAAATTGTCTTCTTTGAAACTTGAAAGGAAATCCCGAATCCGAAGGCATCAAATCCATTCTTGGTATAAAGATTTTGTCACCAATATTTTTTCCTGTGATTACAGTAGCAGAAATAACATTTTTTCCCAGATGGTTCACTTGCAATCTTGTGCCATTACAAAGACCGTTTGCTTGATCAAGATTTCTTAGAAGCATTATAGGTACACCGACTTTCAATTTAAGTTTATGATTTGGAATACCTGAACATTTAATTTCATTTAAGAATTACGATGTAAACCACTCACTTTGAATATCTTGGTCTTCATCCGATCGGCAAGGTGTGTACGAACTTAAGTAAGTTATCTCTTCACCGGATATTAAAGATAAAATGAAGTCATTTACCTCTTGCACGAGAATCGGTTGTAGGACAAAGTATTGCTCCATCATCAAAAAATCCAGGAGACATCATGTTATGAATAAATTCGGATAAACAAATTCAACCAAAGTCAATAGAGGTGATTCACTATTTTGAATTAGAAGATTTTACGGTATTTCAATATTGACTTCACCATCTTCATTTAAATCCATGTTACCATCTCCAATGTGAAGAATCCAATCAGCAAATTCTTTAATATGTTTTGCACTTTCAACAGATTTTGCCTTTGTTCAATCTCATATTACGTGAAAGCTTTAAAACTTTGCAATGTTTCCACAATTACGAGTAGTTAATTGAAGATTTTAGAATATCATATCGTGATCCCTTTTTTACAACTGGCAAGATTTTCCTAAAATCCCCTCCCAAAACAACAACTTTTCCACCAAATGGTCTGGCACTATTTTCTTCATTTTGGATTCTCATTATATCTCTAAGTGTTCAATCAAATGCTTCGAAACAAAGTCTATTCATCATGGGTGCCTCATCCCATATAATTAACTTTTCTTCAATCAAAAGCCTAGCATGAAGACTACCTTGTGCTATATTGCACGTTGATTCTTCGTTTATGACTAATGGTATGCAAAATATTGAATGGGCTGTCTTACCACCAGGAAGCAATAATGAAGCAATTCCACTTGGAAGCTACATTTAAAACAATCATTCGCTTAGATCTAAGAGCGGTGACAATGTTCGCCACATGAAGGTTTTCCTGTGCCACCATAACCGAGAAAGAAAAAGAATCCTCCTACTTGTGAAATTACTGCATTCATGATGTCTTCATACACATGTAGCTGTTCATCGATAAGCATTTGTAGCAAGTGATGAATGTAATTTATGCATCTCTTCTTCATTATAATTCAATTCATCAATAATAAATCTATTTTCGAATAACAAAGAATCTGAAACATCAGGTTGTGGAAGACAATGATAATCTGTTAAGGATCTGCCATTGGACAATAATAAGTCATGTACCTTTAGAAGACAAAGGTTATGTAGTTCATTTACACCAATTTGAAGTCCTATAAAGCAGGAGTCATTATTTCAAATGTATTAAATTTAAAATTTAAAAATTTTAAATTAGAAATTTTAAATATTTGGAATATGAATAGATTTCGTACCTGGTATATTAAAATCTTTTCTCTTGTGGTATAAGATTCCATCTGAGAGTAATTTCCATGTGGATTTCCAAACTACATCTGGTTTTGACATTGTATTCATTACTAATAAAGTTACAAATAACCTTCTTAGTTCATTGCCAGACGCAATATGACTTGCTTCTTTAATTGCGTCAATAAACTCTTTATCATCTGCCAACAATCCCAATGCATAGCAAGCCTCCTGGTATGTTGCAAAACATTTTCCATTAACTGTTTTGATGCTATCATAATCAATGCAGCCTTTTTGTATTGTTAGCAATATCCTCATATAGTATAGCTCACCAAAACCAGGAGGAACAAATGTAAGTCTTCCAATATTGAATCCTTGTTTTCGTGATTTCCATTTTCTTTCCTGAGGCATCCAGACGAATTTGCTTGGAAATTCAGCATAAGTGAGGTTCTTTCCATCATCATATATTTTATTAGCTTCAAACCAGGCCAAGAACTTTGTATTAAGACTTTCGTGATTGCTCAAGAGTACGTCAATTTGCTCATCATCATCATCTTTAAATAGAATTGATTGTTCATTTCGCAGATGGAATACTAATCTCTGAATCGCAGGCCATCTTTCATGGATGTCAAAAGCAAAAGTTCTCCACACTGCCTCACATGGAGATAAGTATCTACAATCATAATATCTTTTTATTTCATCAACCATAGGTACCTCTGTACATTCTGCAGTAGATTGAGAAATCTTAATTATAGCTTTATCTGGACCTTTGTTGACATATTTGAAGAGATACTTTATTGAGTTAGACTTATTGCAATATTCAGTATTTATATGAGCTTGATATCTCATAAGAAGAGTTGGACTATAGGGAACCACATTGCTGTTATTTACCTTAACTCCATTTTTTTCAAGAAATAGACCATTATCACGACGTTTGTAACATGGATATCCTTCTTCGTCTATGGAAGTTGACGATGTGAACTTTTTTGGATAAAACTTAGAGCATCTACCTTCTTTCATGCAAGGTGATTTGAAATTCACTGCTCCACATAGTCCATGTATCATGTAGCTTGAAACTACTTTGGAAAGTTTTGGATAAAGATCTGGATGTGGTAATTCAGCAGAAATTATCTGATCAATATCCCTTGCATTTTGCAATTTGTGCTCTCCATCCAACCATAACAATATGTGAGCATGTGGCAATCCTCTTTTCTGAAACTCAATCGTATACATTCCTGTACAACAAAATATATTTGGTTAAAATTAATTGTATATTAAAGTTTCTTAACACTTAAAGTGGTGCAATCCAAAATTGATACCTGCATTAACAGTGCCAAAGAACTTATTTTTTTTTAAATCTACCATCATTTGATCTAATTTCATTTTGAAGACTCTACAAACAACATATGGTCTATCTGAAGCTTTAAGCCTCTTGGCACAACAAAGTCACGAATTTCAGACCAATTGACATTACACGTTATAGTTATGAATAAATCTGGATATCCGTATCTCTTACAAATAGCCATGGCATCTTGACAATTGTTGAACATATACCTCATGCCACCAGTAAAAGAACCAGGCAGAACTACACGTTTACCTATTGTTGATGGATCTGTCTCTCCTCTATGCACTGCTTCCTATAAGCCATTAAGTATGTCAGAGCGTATTAATTTCTGATTTGCTCTTATAAAAGACAATCTCTGAGATTCTATCATAGTATAACAATCAACCACAAACTGTTGAAACAACCTGCGTCCATTCACTATATTACCAAACTCAATAGCTCTTTGTTGAATTCTGAACGCAATGAATTCCCTTAAGGAAATACGAATTCTCTTACGACCTTCATTAGGATTGGAAGAATCTCTAATAGGAATGTTTTCCTGGTAACCATCCTCACCATAGGGAAACATCAAAGGATATTGCAATGGAATAAATGCAGTGTGTGTTTCATGCAACCGTGTCAACTAACCACAATGTTTCTTTACAATTATATCTCTTCCGGCATCCATGTTACAAAGATCACCAACTATTAATGCTGCTATCTCATCTACTGTAGGTGTGTTGTACACTCTAGGATCTTTCAATCGATTTCGAAATAATTTTAATGTGAAATATGATTTGTTATCCTCATGCACAAAATCTCTCACTCTTCTAAAAGATTTAGCAAGCACATTGTGTTCATCAATCATCTTACTCAAATCAAGTACCAAAGATTGATCAAATGTTGACTCCTTTGATTTAGACCTACAACAAAATTGTGAAATGAATACTTCATTTTTTTGGAAATGAAATGAACAAAAATATATTAAAACCAATAACATAAACATAATTGAACTTACCGAAAATGATTCATTCTGTTAGCTATCTCATTTTGTGTGTCATAGATATAAAGTTGGGCAAACTTTGGACTACAACCATTGTTTGGCAACAAACTTCCAATTCGATGATAATTTTGTCCATTTAAAATGAATTGAGGAGGCCCAGATCCGTTATTGATTGCAGAATCAACCTTACCACCAATGGATGTAAAAGAGAACATACTATTGTAAGTTCTAATATTATCCAAGAAATGTTTGCTTCTATAATCTCCACCATTTAACAAATCTACCAACAATTTGGGTGGTTCCTGTAACAAAGGTAGTTGTACCTTTCCTTTTTGGCAACAAAGAGAAAATTGAACTTCCTATAATGTTTTTGATTTTTCAGCCCTTTCTTCATACCACAATTCTGCTTCACAATGTTGACATTCAATGCAAGGTTGTCCAAAATCAACAATTTCTAAATAAAAAACATAACTTCATTATAACTTATGATTAATGCCAAGAATACAAAAGTTGTAGTAGTGTAATATTTGCTCACGTTGGGATTCAGCTTGTGAATACAGATCATAGCTAAAAACACTTGCTATGTCAACTGCAAAATATTAATAACACAGATTTGAAGCTTTAAATTTCACAAAGTTATATATTTAATGTAATAAAGAATAAAAAATATATGTATATATATATATATAAATAAGAAAATGTATTACTAATTTCTAATTTACCCTGACTTTGTTGTTGTTCAAATTCTTCTTCATAATATAATGTCCTCGTAATTGATTGGATAGTATTAGATCGATATTTGACAGCATTCTTCTTGCAAACAGAGTATGATATATTACTATCTTGGACAATAGATTGATTTGAACTCTCTCCTAGGAAAACAGATTCTAGAATCAGTATTCAGAGATTAATTGAAGTTAAAAATTTTCATAAAACATCATTAATAAAATACCTTGATTTGTCTGGGAATAATGATAACATGAATTATATGTTGAGATATGATTAGATGCAATAAATTTTTTTCCTGTGAAACAATATTTACAACAGTCAATACTCTTGAATAATTACAGATTGGATTGACTTCAGCATATACATGTTTTGATAACAATAACTGATTTTGCATACCTGCTTTGTTGAGACTGCATTGAGGATTACGATGATTGCTACAAATCATTGCACTTTGAATACAATTTCTTTCAGTATTTGGAGTATTAGCTGTTATAATAAACATTTTAGCATGAACTGCGTTTCGAAATAAACATTGATATATAAAACAAAATAACTTACCAACAGTAATTGCAGAGGTTAAATTAAAATTCTCAATATAATTTCCTTCATTGTCATTACACTTAGATTGATCTGCGCCTAAGTAGAAATGTTAATACGGTTATATATTCTACAATTTGAATTGAAAATAAGCGTATGATTTTATGGATTACCAGTAATGAGATTGTTGTCAAACTTCTTTTCTACAATATTTTCAATTGGTTGACCTATATAATAAATATATAACATTAGTTTCAAAATTGTAAACTAAAAAGGTATATATATTGATTGAAATATGTATAGAACAATAATAAGTACAAAATATATATGCAATTAAGTTGTATTTATACCTGAATGCGTATTATTTGATTGTTTGAACTTGCTAGAAATTATCATTTTTCTTCTTCTTCTTGCATCCATTGTAGCATTTTGCTGCATGTCTAATGAGGAAAATTTAACATTGAAAAACAGAAAACCAAAACTAAATTGAAGACAATGATAATATATATTGTACAAAGATGACAAATTGAATATCATACCGCTGATCATGATACTAGTGTGAACTGTTGTCTGAGCATCTTTATTTCGTACAGAGGCATTTGTTTTGGACAAAATATGTTAGTTTTATGCTTTCAATGTTATTGTCAGTTTATATTTGTTGTGAATCACATAACTCACCACCAACCAACTCCATTAATGGTTTCCTATTTTCATTCCCGTTTCTTCCATTCAGAATGTGGCTACATTTATTTCCATCTAAAGTCCACATTGTAGAACGATTATTCAATGCAGAATTTCAGTGCAAAACATTCTTATAATAATTAGGATTTTAATTGTTAGTGATGGGAATACAATAAGTAGATATAAGATGTTGGTTTGCAAAATAGGATATGTTATGCAAGCATAATGCTGTCATTATTGAGCTTTGATTTTGTTCTAACAGTGTGCATGTTATCTAAACTAAAATATCATTAGATGCAACAACGTCCGGAGCTATCAAACAACATTTAGAACAATTGATATTGTTGAATAACTACACCTGAATAGAGATATTTTGAAAACAATAAGTGATTTTGCATACCTGATATGTTGAAGCTGCATCCATGGTAACATTGAGTGTTAGAAGTCACTCCACTTTCAATACAACTTATTCCAGTGTTTTGAGTATTAGCTTATATGATATGTATGTTAGCATGGACTGTTTTCTTCCACAAAAATTTATATATTAAACAAAGTAACCTACCAAAAGTAACTCCTGAGGACAAATTCATATTCTGAATGCAATTTCTTGTACTGTCAATAGACGTAGATTCATTTGCACCTAAAGTAGAAATGTTAATATTATTGTTTATTGTAAAACTTGAATTGAAAATAACACAAATAAATTTAAGATAACTATATAGATCAAGTGATGATATGGATTACCAATGAGGACATCGTTGTCAAAGTTGTTTTTTGTAGTATTCTGAATTGATGCGCCTGTATAAGTACATTCATTAATATTAGTTTTAAAGTTCTAAACTAAAAAAGCATACATTTTTATTGAAGCATGTATACAATATGCATCAGTGGAAAATATATATGCAATTAAGCTGCATTGGTACCTGAATACTTGTAGTTATGCTTATTTTGAAATTTGTTGAACTTTTGAGAAATTATCATTTTTCTTTTTCTTCTTGCATGCACTGAAGCATCTCGCTGCATATCTACTACAGAAAATTTGATATTGAAAAATAGAATACCATACCAAATATGTATTCCATTAAACAAATGCAGTAGCATACCAGTTATGGTGTTCGTGTTCTTAAGTCCTGTCTGTCCATTTTGGTTTTGTACACAGGCCTCTGTTTTGGACAACATATGTTACTTTCATGGTTTGAATATTATTATCAGCTTATGTTTTTTGTGATGCAAAGAACTTACCACCAACCAACTCTACTAATGGTTTCCTATTTCGATTCTTCTGTGTTGCATTCAGAATCTGGCTGGATGTATTTACATCTAACATGTAGATTGTAGAATCGTTATTCATGAACAATTTCAATGCAGAACATTTTAAAAATGATGACAGTTGTAATTTCAATGCAGAAGCATTATTTGCATTGTCATGTCATGGCTTGTGGATATAAGTACATGATTCTCGATTTCTTAATACAAAATGCTGTGTACAGGCCATGTTCTATAAGAAGAGTATGAGTGTTGTACCTAGGCCTTTGGTATTTTTTTGCAATTTTTTTTTAGCAACAATGAACTTTCTTCTCTTTCTTGCCATTTTTGTTGAATTGTGACTCGTATCTGTAAAACACATGTAAAAATCATATTTTGCTGTTTAGAAATTGCACATGAAACATTGATTCACAATATGTAAAGATCAATAGAACAAAACACAGTTCAGTTCAATATGAGGTTGTGTTAATAAAATCAAATAATACTGTTAGTTGCAGTAAAGATTCATTTTCTTTAGTATTTTGCACATCATATTGTTATGTTTCAGCTACGATAAAAAGATTTGATGTATCGTCCATACTTTGATTGTTTGCATCCACATTTTCATTGTCACTGATATTCCATTTTGTTCCATCAACGCTGTTACGCTCATTGTGCTCTGAAGTGAAAAAATCAATACAGATATAATTAAGAAAGCTGTTAGAGGTAAAATAAGAAAAAAAAACAGCAGATTAGTGGTTTTACCTGACTTCTTATGAATTGTAGTAGTCGATACTGTTTTGCAAAGACTGTTGCTACTTTCATTCCTTCTATTAACGTGCTGAGATTCATCCATACGTGAACAGTGTAAACGTCTGAAGTTCAGAAGCAAAGAACAGTGAAAATGGTTCGCGTTTAAGGTTAAACGATTTGTATGAAATTTAATTAGGCTTATACTTTCATTGAGAAGCACGAAAGCAGGAAGACAAAATCTTCAAAGCAAATGTCTGAAAAAACAGCCCGGTGAAAGTAAAATTGCTGCATAAGCTTCTTAAAATGGCATATTGTCTCATATTTTTTTTCCTCGAAATATGCAGATGTTGTTTTGGTGCAATGAAAATTAAAGATAGCACTTACTGCTATTAGGATCAATGCAATGACTGAATTGGAAAAGTTTACCTTTATTAAAACAAAGTAACACTGTGTAAAGGTCTTTTGTTTGTTGCCAAATGTAGTAAACATTGACATCCACAACAATCTGACAGTGCTTCATTCCTGCCATGCTTCGTTTGCGTTGTCCTTTGTCCGTGTGCCAAACAACAATACGAAAACATTTTACAATTTGACAGTGATTGTCAGCATCTGTATATCATTATGCTCGAACAAACGTGGCTTTCACTTATATTTTCTTTACTATGACTACCTTTTACTTTTATTTCATTTAATTGTTAATGGTACGTGATATGTTTTTTATGGTACTTGTGAATAATGGTTTTGGAAGACTTATTCCTTTTAATTTTTCTATTAACCCATTCATATTCATGCTTATGTCAAGATTGGTTGTGTTCGAAGTTTAAAAAGAAGTGAACAAAAACCTTTTGCGTGCTTGTACAAAATTCAATTAAGATTGTATCTTAATTCAATGAAGACTGTATATTAATTCAATTAAGATTGTATGTTAATTGCCAAACATGAAAGCCGCAATAAGAAAATGTAAAAAGTATTTATTACATGCACTTCAAATAAATTCATACATAACATTCTTAGAAACACATAAAAGAGATATAAATAGTAATGTGATATTTGAATAATACTTAAAATTTAATTAATAAGCCACTAATAATAAAGTTATAATAGTAATCTCGTTCATGTGCGAATAAGGAGCAGCGCATAACATTGCTTAAGCTGCTCCTGCAGTTGTTTTGTTTGCTCGAATAAAAGTATATAACCAAATTAAATTATATATGAAAAAACCTTTGTGAACTAAAAGGGAAAAACTGGAAATTGAAAGTCAAAGCTTTGGAAATTTGCTGTATTTATAATATTTATAAAATTATGCCAAATTTTGTTGTTGTAGCTCAAAACCATGAATTGTTGAAGACATGAAATGAAATTTGTGTAACAGTTTTAATAACTGAGCCGAAAAATAATTAAAGATATGTAAGAAAATTAAAATTGTAAGCAAATTAAAAGTATATAACCAAATTAAATTATATATGAAAATTTCATTGTTTCAACAGTCTTTCGATTTTCACTGTTTCACTGCAATTCGATTTTCACTGCATTTCATTACCTTTCGACTTTCATTGTTTCAACAGTCTTTCGATTTTCACTTAAACAATAAAAATTCGATTTTCACTGCATTTCATTGCCTTTCGATTTTCATTGTTTCAACAGCATTTCGATGATTTTTACTGTTTCACTCCAATTCGATTTTCACTGCATTTACATTGCCTTTCGATTTTCATTGTTTCAGCAACCTTTCGATTTTCACTTAAACAATGAAAATTCGATTTTCACTGCATTTCATTGCCTTTCGATTTTCATTGTTTCAACAGTCTTTCGATTTTCACTTAAACAATAAAAATTCGATTTTCACTGCATTTCATTGCCTTTCGATTTTCATTGTTTCAACCGCATTTCAATTTTCACTGTTTCACTCCAATTTGATTTTCACTGCATTTGCATTGCCTTTCGATTTTCATTATTTCAGCAACCTTTCGATTTTCACTTAAACAATGAAAATTCGATTTTCACTTAAACAATGAAAATTCGATTTTCACTGCATTTCATTGCCTTTCGATTTTCATTGTTTCAACTGTCTTTCGATTTTCACTGTTTCACTGCAATTCGATTTTCACTGCATTTCATTGCCTTTCGATTTTCATTGTTTCAACAGCCTTTCGATTTTCAATGTTTCACTCCAATTCGATTTTCACTGCATTTGCATTGCCTTTCGATTTTCATTGTTTCAGCAACCTTTCGATTTTCACTTAAACAATGAAAATTCGATTTTCACTGCATTTCATTACCTTTCGATTTTCATTGTTTTTCAACAGTCTTTCGATTTTCACTTAAACTAAAAATTTGATTTTCACTGCATTTCATTGCCTTTCGATTTTCATTGTTTCAGCAGCATTTCAATTTTCACTGTTTCATTCCAATTCGATTTTCACTGCATTTGCATTGCCTTTCGATTTTTATTGTTTCAGCAACCTTTCGATTTTCACTTAAACAATGAAAATTCGATTTTCACTGCATTTTATTGCCTTTTGATTTTCATTGTTTCAACAGCCTTTCGATTTTCAATGTTTCACTGCAATTCGATTTTCACTGCATTTCATTGCCTTTCGATTTTCATTGTTTCAACAGTCTTTCGATTTTCACTTATTGATTTTCAATGCATTTCATTGCCTTTCGATTTTCATTGTTTCAACAGCATTTCGATTTTCACTGTTTCACTCCAATTCGATTTTCACTGCATTTGCATTGCCTTTCGATTTTCATTGTTTCAGCAACCTTTCGATTTTCACTTAAGCAATGAAAATTCGATTTTCACTGCATTTCATTGCCTTTCGATTTTCATTGTTTCAACAGCCTTTCGTTTTTCAATGTTTCACTGCAATTCGATTTTCGCTGTGTTTCATTGCCTTTCGATTTTCATTGTTTCAAATTCGATTTTCAATGCATTTCATTGCCTTTCGATTTTCATTGTTTCAACAACATTTCAATTTTCACTGTTTCACTGCAATTCGATTTTCACTGCATTTGCATTGCCTTTCGATTTTCATTGTTTTAGCAACCTTTCGATTTTCACTTAAACAATGAAAATTCGATTTTCACTGCATTTCATTGCCTTTCGATTTTCATTGTTTCAACAGTCTTTCGATTTTCACTGTTTCACTCCAATTTGATTTTCACTGCATTTGCATTGCCTTTTGATTTCCATTGTTTCAGCAACCTTTGGATTTTCACTTAAACAATGAAAATTCGATTTTCACTTAAACAATGAATATTCGATTTTCACTGCATTTCATTGCCTTTCGATTTTCATTGTTTCAACAACCTTTCGATTTTCAATGTTTCACTCCAATTCGATTTTCACTGTATTTCATTGCCTTTCGATTTTCATTATTTCAACAATCTTTCGATTTTCACTGCATTACATTGCTTTTCAATTTTCATTGTTTCAACAACATTTCGATTTTCACTGTTTCACTCCAATTCGATTTTCACTGCATTTACATTGCCTTTCGATTTTCACTTAAACAATGAAAATTCGATTTTCACTGCATTTCACTGCCTTTCGATTTTCATTGTTTCAACAGTCTTTTGATTTTCACTGTTTCACTGCAATTCGATTTTTATTGCATTTCATTGCCTTTCGATTTTCATTGTTTCAACAGCTTTTCGATTTTCACTTAAACAATAAAAATTCGATTTTCACTGCATTTCATTGCCTTTCGATTTTCATTGTCTCAACAGCATTTCGATTTTCACTGTTTCACTCCAATTCGATTTTCACTGCATTTGCATTGCCTTTCAATTTTCATTGTTTCAACAGTCTTTCGATTTTCGCTTAAACAATGAAAATTCGATTTTCACTGCATTTCATTGTCTTTCGATTTTCATTGTTTCAACAGCATTTCGATTTTCACTGTTTCACTCCAATTCGATTTTCACTGCATTTGCATTGCCTTTCAATTTTCATTGTTTCAGCAACCTTTCGATTTTCACTTAAACAATGAAAATTTGATTTTCACTGCATTTCATTGCCTTTCGATTTTCATTGTTTCAACAGCCTTTCGATTTTCAGTTTCACTGCAATTCGATTTTCACTGCATTTCATTGCCTTTCGATTTTCATTATTTCAACAGTCTTTCGAAGTTCACTTAAACTAAAAATTCGATTTTCACTGCATTTCATTGCCTTTCGATTTTCATTGTTTCAACAGCATTTCGATTTTCACTGTTTCACTCCAATTCGATTTTCACTGCATTTGCATTGCCTTTCGATTTTCATTGTTTCAGCAACCTTTGGATTTTCACTTAAACAATGAAAATTCGATTTTCACTGCATTTCATTGCCTTTCGATTTTCATTGTTTCAACAGCCTTTTGATTTTCAATGTTTCACTGCAATTCGATCTTCACTGCATTTCATTGCCTTTCGATTTTCATTGTTTCAACAGCCTTTCGATTTTCATTGTTCATTGCATTTCGATTTTCATTGTTTTGTTTGCTCGAATAAAAGTATATAACCAACTGGAAATTGAAAGTCAGAAAAATTTTCCACCAATAATTAGATTAAAGCAACAATAGGGAACATACATAAAGTTCAGTTAAAAATCTTAACATAGGTCTAAATATATAACACAGGTTATATATTTTTCATTACAGATTACAAAAGAAAATAAATAAACACTGCGAAATGAAATAAATATAGCAAAACTTCACACTCCTTTCTCAATCTTGATGTTCTTTTTAAGCAGCTTCAGAGGAACATCATCCTCTGTTTCTTCGACCACGTTTACACTGTCTCGCTTCAGTGCACTCTGTTATAATTCATTGGCAAGAATAGAGTCATTGCTTAAATCCACTGCCTGTAATTCTGAATCATTTGATGCATTGGAGAACTTACTCATCAAATCCTACAAAAAAAATTGAATTAGTTATTAAACAGTATTGCATTTTGGAAAGATACACGCAGAAACCAAATAAAATCAATTACTACCTCTGCAATGTTAGGACATGTTCCATCACTGGTGACATTCTTTCCCTTCGACAAATGACCACTTTGAGAATAAGTATCCTTCAAAAAGTCACAAACAATGTTAGTATGTAATGAACATAAATGTAAGTGTAAGTTGGCATCGAAAAAAACTTACACATGTCTTCGTGGAAGTTGAATTAAACTCGCTAATGACATTTCCATCAGTACAAACTCTCTTGACTCTAAATGATTGGTCAAATCTGAAACTTGTATCCTTTGCAGACTCCACCTTGAAAAGGATATCCCTATTCATCAACACTGAAAACTCCTTTGGAATTTTGCTTACGGTGTTCTGTAGTACAAGATTAAATACTTAAGTAATTCAACTATTGAAATAATTGAAAACATCAAATGCGTATAGATTAAAAGAGAAGGGAATGTAACAAAAACCTAGAACAAAACTGACCTTGTCTTGACATTCTAAGATCTCTGCACAGGATTTGTTCAACAACGTTGTGGCATCTCTGTCAAATAGCACAAACGTTGTGGAATCTGTATGATCAATTACACGAACTTTAATTTTGTACCTACAACAAATATGTATTAAAACAAACAAAGATGAGTTTATTAAACAAATAGAGAAATCAATTTATGAAGTTATGAAACACAACTATATCACTATATAAAGACTTTTGTACCTAGGCATGACCTTCAAGACATGCTTGTTGCACTTTTCACAGAAAAATATCTTCGAGTCCGGGTAAACGGCTTTGTTACACATGCATGCAGTATACCACCAATCATCATCCTCGAGTATATGCTTAATCGTGGCCAATACAATAAAAGTTGTTTGCTGTTACAATAGCAGAAATTAGAAATTGCATATGAATTAAAAAAATAACTTCGATACCACAAATGTTAACTATTAAAAATAAAACCCATTAAATGTGATACCTGGTTGCAATCCTTTAGACCCTGGATTGAGTTCCTAGGACTGAGTTTTAGAAACTCATCTTCAATAGTATGTTTAGATGACTCAGTCAACTGACTTAAACCTTGGCAAGGTGAGTCAGTACTATCAAACATCCTACAAAGACAAACAAAAGATTATATGCATATACACATACATTATACACTATCTTTGTACATTGAAAGAGATGTCTATGTTACCTTTTCTTGAGTTGGGTCGCTTCTTCACAATCTACATTGTACACTATCTTTGTACAATCAATGCAGTTCTGCAGATTAGCATAAATTCATAAAGAACAGAAGTATTAATGTGAGAATATTATCTCTACATCTTGTAAGACGATCTCCATGGAGAAAGGGAACTTTTGTTTTGTAAAATCTGCAACCAACCACAATCGTAGAACTCTTACCATGACATTCTAGTTTTCCTTTTCCGGCGTTAGCTGTTGTATGGAGTGGTATTGTTTTTGTGCAGTGGACATGATTTGGAACAGAAGTGCAGTAGTGAAATGGAAGTTTGAACGAAGATGTAAATGTATGAAGAGCTGTCTTAAGTGCAGTACATAAATAGATGGAAAATGCAATCGAAAATCGGAAATAATTGAATTGAATTTTTTTTTAAACAGTTGTTGATTGGACATGTGTAAAAGTCGAAATTTACTCAGAAAAGGAAAAACTCGAAATCGCAAATCATATTAGCATGAGTCAAATGTTTCATGTAAAAGTGTAATTTCAACTTTGAAAACCAAAAGTAGTAATAATGGTTCAGAAGAAACGTAAATCAAACACAAACCCTTTACCCTAAATGGAAACCCAAAAGCGCGGCACAAGGATCCATCATCGAGCCATTCAAAATTTGAATTATAAATGTTACCTGAATCGCGCTTGGGAGAAAACAGAAGATGGAAATGGAAAACAATATGGTGGTACACTTCGTTCCCAGACTCACCGAAACACGAAATAAGATAGCGGTGCGGTGCGGCGCATGCAGCTGGTGCTGACAACAACAGTGTCGCACGAAACCCCAACATCACAGTGAACACGCGAGTGAAGACGGGAGTGTATGGGTGTGGTGAGTGGGTCAAGTGTCCCTGCACAGTGAACACGACGAGTGAAGCCTGCGGTGAGTGGTGAAGTGTGGCGCAGACAGGTGGCAGAATGTGGAAGTGCCACTTGTCGACTATCTATGCAACCACGTACAGTAAAGATTTGAATTAATCTTTTTTTGAAACAGTTGTTGATTGATTGGACATGTGTAAATACTTTCCATTTGTACTCCTTGCAAATGTATTATTCATTGATTGATAAACAACCGAAGGAAATGAAGGTGGAGCATGAGGTGGAATGGGCCGGCCCAGTGCGGAAGAAGAGGTACGGCAGCCCCGAGTGAGCGTTCTCGGAAACAAAAGCGCATGTAAAGAGGGAAGGTTGCAGAGGAAAAAAGGTGCAAAAAGAGCTGGCGCAGGCACATGCATGAAACACACTCACACACACACACTCTCTTACTCACTTACACACACATCACACAACACAG
Source organism: Lablab purpureus (assembly GCA_030347555.1). Lineage (NCBI taxonomy): Eukaryota > Viridiplantae > Streptophyta > Magnoliopsida > Fabales > Fabaceae > Lablab > Lablab purpureus. The sequence goes on from CM059254.1 coordinate 16,951,179, forward strand.
CCAAAAAAGTGACCAAATATCTTTCCATTCCAACTCCTCCTTGTCCCCACCACCCCTCGCTTCAGATTGCGTCTCCACCTTCCCCATGCTTATCATGTGCTCTTCCCCTCACAAACACCTTCACAACAACCCTTCTCTCTCACTAACTAACTCCTAACCAACCATGTTGCCCTGCGATTACTGTCACTCCAAACCCGCTTTACTCTTCTGCCGACCCGACTCCGCCAAACTCTGTCTCCTCTGTGATCAGCACGTGCACGCCGCTAACGCCCTCTCCCTCAAGCACGTGCGCTTCCAGATTTGCGACACCTGCAACGCCGACACCGCCGCCGTCCGCTGCTCCGCCCACAATCTCCTCCTCTGCCACACATGCGACCTCGACGCTCACGTCCGCGCCCCCGCCTCCCTCCACCACCGCCACCGCCTCCGCGGCCTCTCTGGCTGCCCCTCCGTCCGCGAGATTGCATCAACCCTCGGCCTCGATTTCCCGCCCCGCCACGCCAACTGCCGCGACGAGGTCTACGAGCAACTCCTTGAAGTTGCGCGCAGGAGGAACGAGAACGAGAACGAGTTTACGCGTGCCGAGAGCGTGGAATTCAGGTTCGACTCCGAAAACGACGTTGTCGACGACGAGATGTTGCTGCAGCAGGCGCCGTTCACGTACTTGCTCGGGATGCCCGATTCCCAATCTGAATTTGACGCCGCCAAAACTAACGATAACGGTTACGGAGCCCAATCAGGAGATCTTCTCTGGAGTTTTGAACCCGACTATCAGTCTCCTCAGGTTTCCAATTTACCTTCCAAATTTTACAAAATGAAAAAGAAAAAGTATATTCCAACACATTATATGTATAGGGTGCATTGAACACAAGGAGTTTCCAATAACTCAAGTGAGAGTTATTCACTATTCGCTAAGGAATTATAAAAGGGAATATTTGATTAGAAATGATGAAAGAGTGCATGTTTAAGCTTCATCTCAGCTTTGGAATACGGTAGAGCATGTCCATGAAAAATAAATACGATTCATCTTAATAAGAAAAAATGTTTTTTTTTTCTTTTAACTTCTTAACAGATAATCTTAGGTTCATGGTTGATATTTTAGCTTATATTTACAATAATAAATGAATATGTTCGGCTTTCTGGTGACTGATTTCCTTCATGAAACGGAACTGAAACCATTTTTAAGAGACCCATGAGTTATGGGTGACTTGAGACATAGTTGTGTCATATTAATTAATGGTCTTTTAGTTTCAATCTTAATTGTATTAAATACTGGGATGGAAAACTTGGTTACTTATTTTTAATCCAATTAATAGCTTAATTTTGTGATTATATTTTTTTTTGCAAATTTGATTACATAATTGCAATGTGGATGGATGATTAATGGCTTCTAGTTAGACGTAGAAGGTTGCATTGTTTGTCATTTAATCGTAAGCCATCTTGCATTGTAATTTTGGTAACTATCTTACTTTTGTTTTCTTTTCACATGATTGAGGAAATTAAGTGGGCACAAACAGCTTCCTTTTCACATCGACATCATTCCTGTTAGTGAACTATTTTCTCTGATAAGTAATTGTTTTGTTTTCAGCAAACTGAAAAAATGTTTTTTTTTTGGTAAATAGGCTGAATTAGGCTCACTTAAAACTATATTTCAGTTTTACTTGTATTTGTCTTCGAGTTCTTATCTGTGTCTGGTAGTTATATGTCCGTTTTATGCAACACCAGTTGAATTTATTATGGTGTACTGGTTCAATCAACATCCGGAACTTTTAAATTTTAAATATCTAAGAGTTGGCTTGGACGCGAAACTTATGCCATAATTAGTGCTGATTTTTTTATCCTTATATTCAGGTGTGGGATTTTCAATTACAGAAATCAAGAGTGGTGACATTTGATGGTCTAGAAGTTCCAAAATCATTTCAGGATGTGCACAATATGAATTACTCGGTCATTGGTGATGATATTCTATCAAGAAATGTAAGCCATAGTTGTGCCGAATGATTTTCAATTTTTGCTGTGTGGGTTTTTAAGCTCGATGTATTGTGAGTTAATGGAGTTTGCCACTAGATTATAATAAAACTTTGTCGCATGTGTTAATGGAGCTTTCTGATTTAATACATGCAATTTAAAAATTACAGGCTTATTCAAGTTATAGTATGTTGTTATTGTAAAGTGAGAGTATTGCAACCTTTTAAGGGAGTGTGATGAAATGGTTTTGAATGGGTGGCGCCGTTGATTCGATTCGGGCTCTCTAAGGAGGTTGATGGAGTATGCAAATGCCCTGTAGGGTTCTTTGTCTTCCAATCATTTTGAGAAATATGTGAGGTTCTGACACACCTTAATTATAATGAACCTGTGGATTTCTTTTTTTTTGAAAGAAATCAATGTTGAAAAAGAAAGTTGCAGTAGAAGTGGGTTAGTATCTTTGAACTCCGAGTAATGACAAAACTGTGGGCCTTCATAGCTTTGATTTAGTGTACAGACTTCACATGGGGAGGGACAATAGAGGACGGAATGATTTAATTGCTAAAGATGCAGAGTCCTCCAACTTTATTTGTCTGTATTTAAACTTTAACAGCTGCATCCATATCATTTAAAATCCGCAGATGGAATTATACTTCTCACTCTCAAGTGCTAGATGATGCGTAGAGTATATGGTAGTAGGAATGACCACTATTTCCATGTTTCACATGGTCCTTTCTACAATTTATTGTGTTATGAACTGTTACGCAATGATAGCAGTGAAGTCCCATTTTGATTTGGCCTTTCTTATTCACCGCTTGTCAGATATTCTATTTACTGTTTAGTTTAACCTTTATATGTGAAGAACCAGTAAATAATAAACTAAAGATCCTTACAAAAATTGCAGAACCAATCGGATCAGTCATCGTCAAGCCATGCAAAGAAGAAAGAAGAAAGCAACAAGAAAGCTAGAGGTGGGTTATCATCAGAGTCCAAATTGTTAGAATCCATACCGTGTAGTGCCACCAACAATGTCGTAGTCATGGAGCATCTTGTGGGAGGGAATGAAAATGTTAGCACCTTAAAAGCCAGGGTTAGCTTGGAAGAGTTGGCAAAGAATAGAGGTGATGCCATGTTACGCTATAAGGAGAAGAAGAAAACTCGAAGGTATATTACCTTTTATATGAAGTAAATAGTGTACGTATTAACCGTCTAATGATTTTTTATCATCTAATTAGGAATTGATATACATGCTAAGTTTGTTAACCTTAATAATAATTCGTATCGATTACAATGGTTAAAAATTGAACTCTTTAAATTTTCACACATGTAGCAAACGGAAGCGAGCATATATGTTCACAAACCTATCTATATTATACATGGAGGCAATATGCACTTGATTTAATTTTGAGAAAGATGGTATTAGTTTGATCTTTATTTTAAAGTTGCTGCATCATACTTTGCACAGGTACGATAAGCACATTCGCTATGAATCAAGAAAGGCCAGGGCTGATACTAGAAAGAGGGTGAGAGGGAGATTTGTGAAGGCAAGTGATGTTCAAGCATGATGAGTGCCTTTTCAGAAATCTCAATTAAGTTCAATGCTCTTGTGTGTGTATACATAAGTTACACTATCAGAGAAATATGGATATATTCTAGTTTTCATGAACTCCCTTAGCCTTGATTGATTTGAATCATTTTTGGTAGATGATTTATTTCAATTTTTGTTTGTTACGTTATGTGGGATCAGATTTTTTGGTGTGAGAATGTGGCATAAGAGGGTGATATATAAGTGATACACCCACATTATAAATTGGTGAATTAATCCTGTTAAAATTTGTTGAGTGATTCTAAATCTCTTTCCACCTAATTAGGTCACGTGGAAATCTCCCACTTCTATTTCCTTAATGCAGCTTAAAAAAAACAAATGAACCAATTGAATTTTTCCGCTTGAAAGTCTCACTTATGACCATTTATGCGATTGCAACATCTTACCCAAAATATTCAAACTTTCTATAAGATGTTTTTCTTTTCCTTTTTGGTATGGACCACTAATATTAAAATGTACTCAGGACTTCTACCTATAATAATTATCATTAAGTTGTAATATTTAAATAAAATTGAAAGCTCTTGTGTAGATATTCGTACCTATAAAAGTTTTTATTGAAAAACAATTAGTTTCTTAAATAAACAAACTTCAATATTTTAAGGAAGTAATTAACTCTCGGCCCTGGATTTACCAAAAAAAAGCAAACACAGTCGTAATTTACGTATTTTCCAATTTATTTCATATTTTTTAATATTAATTAGGTCCCTGAAGTTAGGATTATGCTGAAAATGTTGTAATAATTAAAATCACGCTCCAATAAAGCAAAAAAAAAAGAGGATAAATTTATTATTTTTGGCTTTAAGAAAAAGGAGTTTAATAGAGCATAAATTTTAATTTATCTCGTTTATTATAAAATTAACTGTTGGGGTGATTTCAGATGGACTTGGGCTCGCAACAAAGTTTCAAGGCATAATAGAGGATGATTCATGCAAAGCTTTGTAAGAAAAATCAACAATGTTGTTAAAAAAGACTAGACCCACGATTTCTAATGATTTAGAGAGAAGGTGAATAGAAAGAGTGATGATAGTTTAGTTTAATGAGAAAGTAATAGAATTGAGTAGAAAATTTATTGATTTGATTGAATTAATAAATATTAGTATATTGTTTTTTTTATAATGTCAAAATTGTTCTCAAATGTCTTTTTCAAAATATAAACATTTTTAGTTAAAAAATTCAGTTGAGAAAATAAAAACAAATTATTTTTTAAAAATGTTATCTATTGATAAGAGTATATTAATAATTTACCAAACAATGTCCTCAAATCTACCACATTTTCTTGGTCTCACTTCATTCTCTCTTTAAAAAATTTCTGCAAACCATCTAAATAAAATAAATAATCTCATACATCATCTCGAATCAATTTCCACGAATCCACCTCCTACCAACCAAAGCATAAAAGCCACTATTAAAACAAATTTGTGTTGTGACCGATTCAAATGTGAAACAGATATGTCGCTATTAGGTACGTTACCTGAATCCGGCCCCATAAGTACTCGGTGAAATGGCCCAACTGTGTATTTAAATGTGTCAAAAGTTATTATTTAAACATGCAGTTTGCACTTATCCCATTAGATTTTTTCTCCACCTCCAAACTTTCAACTTACATTCTATAATATTAAAAATTCCAACATTATCATTATATTTTCATCATTTTTTAATGATACAAGTTTAGATTGAATAATCTAGTAACGTTTCTAATTATATAATACGAAAATCATAGCATATTTAAAATTTTGGTTTTTGGATGGTATAATTTGGAAATCATTTTTAATTTCTAGATTGCACAATCTTAAAACAAAAATTGATTACCAAATTATGCAATTTATAAGTTAAAATATATTTAAAATTTTAATTTTTGAATTATACAATCTGAAAGTCAAAAGTAACTTTCAGATTACGCAATCTGGAAGTCACACTTTCAGATTACGCAATCTGGAAGTCACACTTCCAGATTGTCTAATCCAAAAGTCAAAAATAACTTCTAGATTATACAATTCAAAAATAAAAAGAAATATATATATTAGTCCAACTAATTAGAACATGAGTTCCGGATTAGAAAGGAAGCAAATAGCTTCTATGTAACAGTAACAAATGAAACAAAGGGATGCAACTACGTTCAGGAATTTTTTGATGTTTTTAAATATTCATTGGAAGTACAACTTAAAGTGATAGAGGTGCATAAAAAATCATCCTTATTATATGCACTATTGAAACGTTTTCTTTTAACATAGTGTTGACATTTTTAATTGATCAAATATTAGAAACAAATTCATTAAACAAGTTAATCCATAAAAAGATCCACATATCTATTAATTTTGTTTCTTTCTAAATTATTTTACTTCTAGGTTGACTAAAATAGCATGTGACAAACCCAAAATGTTTCTTGGTTTTTGTTTTAAAATAGTTAATGCAACTTTTAATCAAGATTTATTTATTATAAAGGGGAAGTGAAATTTAACTATCAATTAAAATACTTTTTAAGATTTTGTGAGTCGTTGGTTTATAAACCCCAAAACCTAAATAATTTATTCCACAAAATTTTACAAGCTAACTCGTGTAGACTTACACTAAAGTAGAATTATATTTTTCCCATAACCATTCATGTATAATACGATTCTTATATTTATCATTATACAGCCATACCTAAAAACCATTCTTCTTTTTTCACTTGTTATATATAAGAGGACCTAGCCAAAAGCTACACTTAAATAGATTGGGATATAGAGTTCTTAAAAGGGACCATGACCATCTTATATATCACATATATTACACATTAATAAGATAAAAGATTGTCTAGGACATTTTTCTTGATCACCAAATACCAAAATGAACTTGATATATGTACCTCTGTGGTACGGATACCACCGAGATCACCTCCTTTTAACACATTGTAATGCAATTACGACAATTAAAAAAATTGAAAAAATAAATTAAGATGTTTGGTGACAGTCATTCAAATGTTCATTCATCATTTTCCATACGAAAAATAAGATGCTTGTACTTTTATACATATATTCTTAAAGAATTTTAGGAGAAAGACTTGACGTTAGCCGATAGTAGATAGATGAGGATTTTGAAAATCATGTTAAATATTACTAAAAGTGTCTCAACTATTTTTGTGTGTATATAATTGTCACAACAAACTCAAACCTTGTTTTATGTTTAACTAACATTAGTTAATCACCTATAAGTTTAATCAATTAAATCTTAATTGATTAATTATAATCCGGATTAAATATTATTTAATTTATTTATCGAAAAAGATTCTTACTTACCAATATTCATAGACAACATTTGTTACAAGTACAAAATGGAAAAGTTTTGACTTTGGCTATTAATAATTGCTTTATAAATGATGCTATGTTTGAATGTATTTGAGACAAGATTTCACTTAAGTCTCTTATTTTAGGCAACCAACTATTGTTAGAATAAACGACTGAGTTTATGAGGGAGGTGAATTAGACTCTCAAAGAATTTTCGAAAACCTTGGCCAATTTCAGAAAAACAATTTACTGCTGTAGGTAAAAATCAATTCTTTAAAGATTCTTGAAATGTTTATACCAATGTATCATATATCCAATTCAATTATCAATTACAGAAAATAAAGAAGTAGGGAAAGAAGATCAACACAAGATATTTATACTGGTTCACCTTCTTATGAAGGCTACATCCAGTTTCCTAATTACCCAAATCAAAGCAATTCACTAATTTTCAGTTTTTACATGAATCCTACATGAAAAACTAAAAAATAGAATAATACAATTGATCTTGAACCCTACAAGATCTGTCTACCCTTGTAAAACCCTATTACAAGAACACCTTAATCACCCTGATTAAGAAGAAACAAACCTAGTACAAGATTACACAAGATTATGAAACAAATTTACCTGATTTACACTTGTAGTATATGAAAGAGGACAAAATTTATGTGACGACTTTCTATGGAAAGATTCTCAATTGAATTTGATCTTGGACTCTTTGATTGATTTTGCAAATTGATTTAGAACACTTGAAAACTCTTTCTGAATAATGAGTTTCTCTGTAATTGATTCATTACACAATTCTTGAAAATTCAAAGTACTTAAAATAGAACTGGTATTAGTATTTTAAAAAACTGTTACTGAGAAGTCAATTAGTTAAAACGCGATTTAGCTAGTTGTTTTCACTTAAAATGGATTTTTCAAAGAGTACCCTAAATCTGAAAACAGTCAGTTGAAAACGCAATTAAACTGGTGGAAATCATTAAAGAGAAATCTTTAAGTGGTTTTAGCCTGTTTAAATGCAAATCAACTAGATTTTCTAGAGAGCATGAATTTCTTAAGAACAGTTCCAGGATTTTAACTAATTCAAATTCTAAAAAATAGCTAGCTGAAATCAGCTGGAAGTGAAATTCTGAAACAACCGTTCTATAATTTAAGCTGATTAAAATTTTGAAAATAGTTGGTTGAAATAAGCCAGAACAAAATTTAAAAACACCAGTTCAGAATATTAGTTAACTGAAATCCATACCAGTTGGTTAAAATGTTTAAGATTGACTTAACCATTAAACTAAGAACATTTTAACTGACTGAAAACATATTTTTAATGAGTTGAAAACAGTTAAAAATTCTTCAAAACATTTCAAAACATTTTAAAAAGCAAGATTAAGTCCAAGATTAAATGAAATGCATCTTACCCCAAATCCTAAGACACTCTAACACTAAGATAAAATCTTCATTCTTCAGGCATCATCAAAGTGGTTGGAGATATCAAATTAACATAACGCCAAGTCTTCAAGTCTAACAACTATTTCACATGCGATGTTGGCACATGTATTGAATTTAATTGTGAAGGATGATTTTTCCATAATTGATAATGTCATTGAAAAGGTTAGAGAAAGTGTTAATTTTTTAACAACAAAACCTAAAAGAGAAGAGAAATTTATAGAGACATGTATTCAATTGAGTATTCCATTTAGTAGAAACTTAGTTCTTGATAGAAAAACTAGATGGAGTTCTACATTAATTCTAATGTAACATGTAGTCATAGAGTACAAATATGTAATTAATTGATTGTCACAATGAAAGAATCAATACAAAGTTGTGTTTGATGAATATGATTGGCAAATGACGAATGAAATTTGTCATAAGTTAAAAATATTTTATGACGTGACACTCTTATTTTTCAATTTCGTACTTAAATATTCATGGAGTGTTATATCTCTACACTTGATTTGATACCTACCTACATGTTTCAAAGTAAATTAACCCATTTCTTGTAAAAACTTAATAAATTTTGGTACTTTATACAAGTTAGTTTGGCCCTTAAAACTACTTCTAGAAATGGAGAAACAAAGTACAATTGATTTATGTTTTCTAACTCAATTCCATCTTGATTTAGAAACTGCTAAAAAATATTATTTACCTTATGTTAATTAATTTTCCTTTTTTTTCTCTGTTTTGAATAATGCTTGTTTTTCTTGTATACAACATTTGTACGTAAAACCTTTTATTGGAGGATTGAAGGGTAAAATTATGGAAAGCATTATGTAATTCTTGTTACAGTAAATGAAATTGTTCTATTTCACATACCGAGTTTGTTCATCAACTCTGGTAACATGTAATTATATAGAATATATCACCAATTCAAATAACTAAAACATGTATTAGTTCTCGTGTACAACTTAAAAGGTTCTCGAGAATAAATAGCTTTAAATATGTGAATAAAGCATGAAGAGGTGATTTATGGAAATAAGAAACTTGGAAATGAAGTGGTTTAGTCATGAAAGAATAAAGACCAACAACAACACAAGTGGGAAAACGCAAAAAAGTAAATCTAATTGACAGCAATGATGACATTTTTTTATACAAAACTATGATGGTGAAATGTCTTATAATTTTACTATGTTTCATGCATTCCTGTTAATATTTAAATCTTGACTATATATATTATATATTATAATTTTAATTTTACTAACTATGATTATTATTTTACATTTTAGGTATATGACGAAGGAAATGTTCTTAATGAAGAAACAAATTATCATCACCAACATTTATAATTAAAGATTGTTAATTAAGTTTCCATTGTGTGTAATTTTATGACTTAGTACAAATTATAATATAATTATACTTTAAAATTATACACTTGTTTATTTTATTTTACTCTTAAATTGTAAATTTTGTTCTTTTAATGAATTTTCAATTTAATTATAAATATCAAAATTAAAACAATTACCTTTTATATTTAATTATTTTAATTTATTTTCATATATATGTGCATTAATAATATATTAAAAAATCGTTTTAATAATAACATATTCACTAAAAATTTTAATTTTTATCATTACGAGGATTTAAGGAAGTCACAGGATTTTAAAAAGTCAGGAAGTGACGGAGTTCAAAACCGCCAATAACTATCGGGGGTTTGAAACTCCTACAAAATTGTTACAATTACAAATCCGTCAAAAAATCACTATAGTTATTGAAATCGTGGGTAAGTTTTGGTATCTCAGATATTAGTGAAAATCGCTGGAAGGTTGTTAACGAATCTGATTCTATTTGGAGAAGAACAAAACAACGTATTTAATGGGATTAAAACCATATAATCCCACATATATATATATATATATATATATATATATATATATATATATTATAGTGATAGAGCCATAACATCGTGGGTTGGTCTCCACATGTTAATCTATGAACCAAATAATATATAAACGAAGCGGATTAACATTTTGAACCTGCCAACTCGTATCAACTCAGTCCGTCTAACTTGCTAATCCGTTGGGGAACGAACCAACCAGTGCTCTCGAAAACAAATATCTCAATATATTAAAATAAAAGTTTCATATCTCAAATTGGATATAAATATAATTTAACTCCTATCAATGTATTTTATAATATTTTTTAATTGACAATATCTTTATAATTGGTTCATTAATCTTTTCATTTAATTTTCCTAAACCAGTCTTTCTTCGAGATGACGAAGTTTTATTGAGCATACTTTTTTAATTTTTTTTTTTCAAGTTTCATATTTTTCTCTAGAGACATGGGATGTTCCCTGCTTACTGTTTTTTTTTGAACAAATTTGTTTCACTCGAGAAAAACACAACATTAGTTTCAAATCCTTTTAGTTGAATTTACTGAATTCGTGTTTTAATAATCACTTAAAGTTAAAACCACGAATGGAACATAACTTTTTAATAATTTTACTTTTTAAAATATTTAATAGAGATTTTTAAAACGTAATTTGTGCTTTAAAAACAATTTGCTTATTTCAAATTTTAGAAAAATATGAAATCATGCTTCTTGAAATAATTTTTCTATTTAAACTTGCATTTTAAATTAATCTTACTTATTTTCACACAAACTTTAAAACATATCATTTTAATAAATTACACCCACCAATAAATAACCATCAAGTTCACACAAAACCACCTTAAATCGATTGAGTGGAAGATAAGAGAATTGGAAAAAAAAAATTTTAACACATTACACAAAATAAAATAAAAAAATTACACAATCATCATTGATCCTTTGCAACTTAACAAATTTAATTAAATTGAAAGAGTAATCAATTTAATATTATTCTAAGGTTGAAGGAAAAAAAATATGATTCTTCATCGATAGCATTGAGAGACACTGACTCTGACCTAGAAAAGTGTGACTTCTCTTTTAACAGCGTAAAATGTAGATGATAGCAAAAGCCTTGAATCCGCAGCAAAATCTTTTTGTTTGTTTATACTAAAGAGTATGTTTGTATTACTGAAAAGTGGATTTGGCCATATTAACTACATTTATTTTTCAAATTAAAATATCTCCCACACCATCTTCTTCACTCTACTCATTTTTAATATATGAAGTCAAATGTTACATCAACAACTAGTTAATAATATAAAATTGGTAAGCAATGCAGAGAAACAATAAATTATATGTGTCTTTGTGTAACAAAATCAATTTTTACAGCTTAGCTTTCATGAGTTTTACAGTTTAATTTTAAATTATTTTATGATTTTATTATATATTTTTTATTAGTATTAAATAATTTATTTACATATATTAATAATTTTATTTTTTTAATAAAAATAGAATAAAATATAAAGATATTTCTAATTGGATGCGAGAAACCAAACTTTTCAGGAAACCATTCTTTAAAATTCAACAATAAGTGTGATTTAAATTAATTATCTTAAATTTGATGAAATTTTTGTATTATTTTATGTTAATTTTCAAATAATATAAAATGATAATGACGATTCATAAGACACCACGATCAAGTATATATATAAACAACACACAATTCTTTAAATCAAAATTCTATCAAATTTAAGATTAAACATTATTGATTAACTAAAAAAAATATTCTTCTCAAAATGTTTAAAGAGACAATTCAAAAATCATTTATACAAACTGGACTAAGGTTCACTCAAAATACAATAAAATTACTAAAATAATATTTTAAAACATAAATTAAGTTAAAAGAAAAACAATACTATCATATCATCTAACATTTAGTCACGACAAATAATTTAGTATTAAAAGCTAAAATATTTTAATGAATTTAGCTTGTTATATGCAACATTATTTTTTAATTTTTCATATAATTTAGTTTAAGAAACAAATATATAATTTGTTTCTTATAATTTTTCTATAGTTGAGGGTTGTTAGTTATAACACAAATGTGAGAAAGAAGACTTTCTACATTAAATCTAGGTCATTAGTATATCTTTATTAATTGTTATATATTATTTCTTTTGGTGTATGATTTTATTATTGCTTATTTTCATTTTTACATTTCAGATTTTAAAAATACTTATTTTTTAACTTTACGAGATCTTTTATATATTAATTTTTGAGTATAAGATTTTAAATTTATAAAGACTTTTTGAGTCTAATATTTTAAATTTATAAAGACCAGAATCATTGAATAAATGGATTGGTTGTGAAAAATACTTGTATACCTTTTTTATGAAAACTTTGTGATGCTTTCTTGGGTATGCACGTGTGAGCATTCATATTTCACAGAAGGTGTCCATGCTGGGCCCACTTCTTCCTTCTTCCTCAATCCACGTGCCAATACGTAACCTAGAACAGTGGCAATATAATTTCGCACCAGATGGGATCCATCTAAATCAATCATATTTACGAAGGTTATGCTAAAGTTAGTTCATTTTCAAATATAAGAAGCATAGATGAGGTCATGAAGATGATACGTATGGATGGAATGGGCCTAGAAACGCTCAAAACAAAAAGAAAATGGAAATAGAGCAAAGATTTTATAGATGATCATATAATATTTACAATTTTAATTCATAACTTTAATTTCTCATCGTAAAACAATGATACTTGTACTTATAATTTAGTTATGAAAAGAAAGAAATTATTAGTGTTCTTTTTTTAGTATTTTTAACAATAGTTTTTAAATATTTTAGAATAGTTAAATTCTTTCTTGGTATTATACTTGCTTTTCTCATCATAATTTTCTCTTATGACATTACAAAAAGTTTTGAAATAATTTGATCTTATTGTTTTAGGGTTTTTATCTTTATGAATTTTTTTGAAATAATTTGTTAGAAATTTGATATTATATATTGTTTTCACATTACTCTTAGAGCCATTAACTACCAAAGGATCAACATAACCACCACCACCATTACATTTATACTATTAACCACAACATCCACAACCTCATTCACCCCACATGGATTTCAATAACATTCACCCATATTTATACTACCCTCCACAATTATTACTATCATCATTACACAACATAAATTCGTACTAATCACTTTACTGTCTTGACTAAGCACCTTCATCTTCATAATACCACTGTTACTCAAATCCTTCTCCACTTTAATAGTCGCATCCATCACAATCACAATGGTCTCCACAACCATCGACCGAACTACCATCAACACAATGACCATTGTCACAATGGTCAACACAACCATGTTTTTCACCACACCCTTCTGAACCCTCCTCTTCCTTATCAACAATTGCTCTATTGTGTATTTTAGAGTTGCAACAATCACGACCAACATCACCATAACAACCATCAAATCTCCATAATGACCCATATATTCAGGTTCACTTCCTAAACCACACCCTTAACGTTGTGTTTTTGTATAATATTACATAAAACTTAGGTCCAAATTAGGCTTTTCGTGGGCTTGTTTGTTCACGAATCAATTCAAATCTCTGTCGATTCTCCCCCTACGCGTGCGATAAGGAGGTTCAAGTCCTTTTTAACATATGCTTTATTTAATTATTTGTTTTTGCACTTGGGATTCCTACTTTTAAGCCTTCCAAAAGATGGATAGTGACGTTGGAGCTTCTAGACGTGTCCTAGACTTGAATGTTGGAGACTTGGTCTCCAGGTTACCTTCTAGATGTTGCATGTTCTTGAACATTGGAGACTTGGTCTCCAAGCTGGCTTGCACATTCTCCTGAATGTTTGAGATTTTTCGCTACGTTACTCCTTCATTTGGGGGATCGTGAGAGGGTTCCAGTCCCTGTAAATAGACCCCTTTGCTCCTCTCCAAATCACACCAACACTCACTCATCTCTTCTTCTCCCTTTCTGGGTTCTATGCTCTTTAGAGTTTGTTGTTCTGGGATCCTCGGTATACCACCTAAGAAGTTCCTGTTATACCTAAGGAGCTTGCGTGATACACCAGAGATAAATCCTTATGGGTAGTGTCTCATACACACTTCAGGAAACCTACAACTATTCCTTTGTAGTTAGCCGTGTCCAACCCTTGATACCAAAAATACTACCTTTAAACAAAGTCGAACCTCCCCACTACCCATTCCACCTATAGTTGTTTCCCCTCTTCATTATTCAACGATCCTAGCTCACCCAATTGACTCCTAAAGAAATGTTTGGCCCCAAGTTCACAAAACAACCTACTAATGAATGCCTAAGTTGCATTAGAAGTGAAATAGGATCTATCAAACATGATTTTAGGCATTTGAGAACATTTCAAACGGTGCAAATGGATTAAAAATGGGTAAAAACGTTCCAGCCCCTTTAGAGAGGTATTTAATTGGTGCAAACTCAAAGAAATCAAGTTTTAAGAAGACTCAACCGATTAAATTTAAGATAGAACCCATAGTAAGCCATAGAAGATGAAACCAATGAAATTAATCGGTTCAATTGACTTAGAAATGGAAAAAACGAATCCAGCCCCAAATACAAGGGTTTCAATAAGTGAGAATTAATTATAACAAGTTTTATGATGTTTCAACCAATTAAAATCAACATACATATCATAGGAAGCCACAAGAAGTGAAAACAAGCATTTTAATCTGTGAACAATGGATTAAAATGAAGATGTATGGTGTAACTATGAAGAAAAAGTAAGAACAATCAAATAGAAAACATGGAGAAGATAAGAGAATGAAGAACATGTCACTTTCATGAAGAAAAATAAGTGTACAAGGACAATCACCACTTGAATTATAGAAAACTCAAAATAAGATTCTAAAAATGAAGTTTACCTCTTGAAATTCAAAGAAAATTTGCTATTGCAGTCAATCTTTAAAGTTATATTAGAAATAAGACTCACACCCTTATATAAAGAAGGGAGAACAAAAATACATGTACATGAATAAAATTCTAAAAGGTTTGATTAAACGAATTATATGAATTTTAGTCATTCCATCATTAGATAATACATTTTCTTTGAAAATTTCATTGTTTCTTGGAAAACAAAGAAATAAAGTACATTTTCTTACTTTATTTTTAAAATTGAATATAAAATTTTAACTTTGACTACTTGTAAAATGCAATGACTCACGTACCTCCTAAGGATATGAAGATTCGTTCTTGAATGTTGTCCCTTTAATACTATGACAATCAAAATACTTTGCATATAATTGCAAATGTTATCTTCCATAAAAATATTAAACATCTAAACATTGATTACCATCTTATTAGAGAAAATCTTACACTATACTCATGCGATTTCTTTCGGTTTCTCCCTCTAGTCAATTGGCAGACATCTTTAACAAAACCTTCCTACCTCACCTTTTTACTATTAATATCTCTAAATCAAAGTTAGTTGACTTTTTCTACCACTACTTTGTGTGACTAATAGGCTCAAATTTAAACACAGCATGATACAACAAAAAAAAATATACCAATTTGATTTGATTTTCTCTTTATATGCAGAGTGTATATTCTAAAATAGACGAGCTATCAATACTATAGAAATATTACAGAAATATACTTCTATCATTTCTTATCTTTTAGGTCATGGTTTATATAATCATGTTATATATTTTTACAATCATTATATACAAAAATACCTAGATATTTTACACTCATCATTTTTCTTTATTTCCTTATCAGTTTGTCTTTATTAACTTTTCTGAAAAATAATTCAGTTTCGAAAAGATTAAATTGTCACTTTTGTTCGCAAATAGCAGGTGTTGGGATTTTGCCCTTCATTATTTTTTATTATTAATACTGAAGAAAAAAAATCACACATACATATCCCAGAAAAATTCACCAAAAATAGGATCTACAATATTCTTAATTATCAGAATTATAATAAATATGTCTATCTGTCATGATTCTGGATCCAAGCATTTTTCAATAAAAGTGGCCAGTGACTTTATAGTTCATTTTCGATTGAAGCATCTTTATAGCTCATTTATAACTCTTCTATCTTTATTCCCCCAATGAGATATTTATAACTTCTCAATGAGACATTCATAACTTTTTGAACAGTGAAAAAGATAAACTATTCTCCAGCTCTATATAGGGGATCATAGTCAAAGTTTAAGTTCATATAATCATATTTTGTTGTCTCATGAACTCGCTTAATTTGATTACATAAATGAAGCTCACAATAATAGTAATAACTATGTAATGGTTCATAATATGAACTAACATAATTATCATTGAAACAAAAAGAATTCCAAAAAATCCTTAAAGTTATAAAAAATATTAAATAAATCTTGAGATGTGTAATAAGTTTATAAACTTAATCACTCATTACAATTTAGTTATTAAATAAATATATTAATAATATCATTTTAGTCTAATTTAATTACCAATTTACACTTTTAAAACTCTTTTTAATCTCTTTCTGTTCAGAATTAATGCGATTAACGTGACAAACACTCTACAAATTCAATAAAAAAACTTAGTATTTACTTTTCTATAAGATGTAAAATCTAGTCTTTGATGGGAACATTGATAGCTAAAGTTGTCATACTAAAATATACATGCATGTAAATATAATAATGGTAACCTCAGTCCACTACACGTCCTACTAGTTAAGCGATTACTGAAACCTAAAAAAATACAAGTGAACGTGGTCCTTTGAAAGAAGCAGAGACTTCTACGCCATGGCCATGTGAGATATGTCTCGGTTCTTGAGCTTCCAATTCACTCAGATACCGTATTAACATGTTCTGCCTCTCCAAGAATCTTCCCTCCTTCTCTCCTCTCTGTATCCAGTAAGTTGTTCCAAACTTTGTCTCTCTTTTAATATCTCTTTTCTTCCTTCATTCCTCAACTTGTGTTTGTGTGTGTGTTTTCTCCTCCCATGATTTGGATATTTTAATTTTAATATTCTTGAACAAGCATATTTGAATCCACCAGTATTAACTGTCTTTTCTGTCTCACACATGTAGATGTTGCAACTGTTCTTTTTTTCTTTTATTTTTCTATTACTATTATTATTAACCTTCTGTTTGCCACCCTACTATGGTCATGATGAAAACTGTGGTTAGATGAAGTTTTCATTCCCTACCCACTTTGGCAGGGTTGAATTCCAGCATTTTTATTATGCTGTTAAAAAGTGTGCCAATCATGATTATGTGAAGTCCCATCCTTTATTACCTCATCAAGCCCATGTCATCATTAATGCTCAGTTTCTTCATAACACTGCCACTGGGATGGAATCAGGTTGTGAAAATGAATGGTTGGTTTGTGTAGGATGCTTTGCTTGAAAGGATGGGGTGCACTTACTCTGTGTATAGGAAGAAAAAAGCAAACTTTCCTGAAGTGGTGGTGTTTGTTCCATCAACAAGAATTCCGGTGCAATCTGATCTTCAAAGGGTGCTTAAGGGGGTAGTTCCTCGGGATCTTGCTGATAAATTGACTTCACTAAGGAATCAGATAGTGTTGGTAGCAGAGGATACTGGTGTGTCTTTGCTTCTTCACTTAATAAGTATTCTTTTTTTGTATATTTGTTTTACTTGTTTCTTGAAATATATACAAGAATTGGGTCATAAACACTAGCTTATAAACCTGGATGTTTTCAATATATAGCAGTCAGTGGTCAAAATTTAGAACTTATATTGTGCATACTCCACTTAGATTAATAACATTCATAAAGAAATTATAAATTTACCGTAGAATGAATAGTGAAGTATGAAAATGTAATGATGATCTGAAATTTTAATATTATGTGCAGGTGGATCAGCCATAACTGAATTGCGGCGAGCTTTGAATGAATACTTGTCTCTTCTGATTGGACTAACGAAGAAAGGTTTCCCAAATTGGCACAAAATCTCCCCTGCTTCCGAAATCCTTTCAAACTTTTTATAGACTGAATATTTTTTTCTCTGCATTTGTCAAATGGGCTGAGTGATTTTCATTTGTTAACAGAGTATGGTCTTGAAGGACTGATAGATTTTAAATGGAAACATTTAGAAGATGGGAAACAAGTATGGCCTTCGGCAAATTTAGTCTTCTTCATTATTATTACTTTTATTATTGTTGTTGAATTTTAGTTTCTTTAACATGGTAAAGTCCACTTAGCAGGATAGCAGTATAGCAAATTCCTGGTTTGAGGTGCTGTCTGCAGTTCATCTTATGGCTATGCTGACACTCTCTGACGCTGACTCACTGATGATTCCAAAGGACTCGTCAGGCTCTGGATTCAGGGTTGTATCTTCAGGTTGTGTCAATACATAAGCTTTAGCGTACTAGTGAAGCATGAAGTATGATCCTATTAAGCGATCCACAAGTTGAACAATCATTAATCATGCATATTTGCTCTGTCAGATAGCAAGAGGGAAGCAATTGATTTGTTGCTCAAGGCCTCAGGATATCTGGAGTTCTGTTTAAGGGATATTCTTACTCGGATACCTCCTGAAATCAGGTATGTTTCTGAATAGATTTCAAGTTTGTGAAACTAGTTTTGGACCAGTACTTATAATAAAGTACATTCAAACAACATACAGGAATACTTTTCCCCACGACTTGCAGGAGGGTGTATTGGAGGCTATTGCTATTCAAACACTAGGCCAGGTACTCGTTGATCAATATCTCTAGAATTATCAGTGCAAGCATTTAATTCTTATAGGGTACAATTTGAGTAAACAACTCAATTAAACACTTATTTATTAGAAGTTTATCATCAAAGAGTATGTGTGTTTGGCAAATCACTAGAAACTTCTAAGTTGGTTTGACTAAACTAAACTAGTTTAGTACACAATCATATTTTAGTAGTTTATAAGATACTACTTATTTAGATAAGATTATGATTCTCCTATAAACTATTTTTAGCTTATTTAGATAAGATTCACCAAGAAGCTTATGAAATAATCTAAAGAATTTATATCATAAGCTTACATGCTGTAACTGTTGAATGTTCATCCCTGAACTTTATCAAATAACATGTTATATTAGTTTTAAAAATTATTGGTTGTGTACATGGTTCTCAATTTCTCTGCTCTTCTAGTAAAACGCAAAGGACATGCAAAGACACGGCACAAAGCCCATTTCTTCGTCTTTTATTCTATTGACCAGTAGCCGATGTAGTTGTAAAACAATCTTCAGATATGATAGTTCATCTTGATGATTATTTAGGGAACTGAGATTCAACTTGGTCTTGCGGTGGAATGTCAGAAGGCAACTTTGTCTGTGAAGAGGAGACTGGCATGTGAGCAGCTGATATACTTTACTCAGGTTTTTGTTCAATCTTTTGAGCATCTATTCATCATTACTGCTTTAAATCACTAACTTTATAACTGCAATCTATTTTGTAAGTTCATGAAAGCATAATATCTGTTAAAAGAAAATTATTATCCTTAATATTCTCGTTTTGTTTGTTCTAGTGCGGATTGTTGTTTCTCAAATAAAAATGTTTCACTTTCTTGAGCAGGCTTATCACTGTTTGTCAGGATGCGACACCAACCAAGGGCGTGGAAGGAAGCATCTCCGATTCATCAAATGGAAATTTCTTGAAGCCAAGGTTAGTAATGGTATCAAGATTGATTAAATACTTTCCACCAAAAATAAATCTTTGACATATCCAATAATTTATGAATTTACTTGGAATACACCCACATTGTTCATGTAACTAAAAATTATTGACTTTTGTAAAATTGCTTATAACATCATACTTTGTTAGCAGTATAAAAATCTTAGCACCACATTAAAATTCATAATATATATAATCCGTACCTCTTTTTATAATGTTGTCAGGCTGCAGCCTACTACTACCATGGTCTGATCCTTGACAAAGGTAATGAACCAAACAATCCCATTGGTGCTGTATCTTGTTTTCTTGCTGCAGAAGAGCTTCTGACTGAAAGCAAGAAGGCCAGCTTAAGCTTTTGCCTTGCAGCTCCAGTTACAAGGTTGGTATTGATCATTGACTCTTGTTTGGATGCTTCTTTTGTCACATTCCTTTATCAATAACAAATGTGTATTTCTTTGTCAAGGGTTCCTCCGCTCTGGGGTGCTATGAAATTTTTACACCAGAAAATTCCTGAAGTTGCATCAAGGAAGTCGCAGATGTATGGCTACCTCTGGGAGCAAGAGAAGTAAGGAGCTTTCTTTCTTTCCAACTCTTGTAATTAACTCGTTTCATTTATTGACTGAACTCCCAATTTCCTTTAGATATCATAATTATGCAAAATTGGAATTCTTTTAATGATGCAGGGGTCTCCAATCATTGCCAGACCTTCCTGAGTTCCAATTATCATTACGTCCAGATGACTATGAACTGCCTGAAATTGATCCAGCATGGGATACTAGAAACTGGGAGTCACTAGGACAGCCATTGAAGGAGCACCTTATAGATAGTGATGAGAATCCAACTGATTGATGAACTTCTTTGTTTTATATTAGTAGTTCAATACCTTCTTGAATATTAAAACTCTTCCATACGTACGTGCTAACATTGTCATAGAATATCAAGGTTACTATTCATTATATGGTTCCCAAGTTACAAGGTATAAGTGAATCACAGACTTATAATCATTAATAGTACTGACCTGTAATAGTTTAGTTACCTCTTTTTTAACTACCTTCTGAATTTGTGGATTAACTCTCCTGTGTGACAGCTTCACTGGTTTAGTACCTTCTTCCATAAGTATCCTGTGCATGAACAGTGAAGGACTAATCACAGAGATGTCAGCTAAAGTTCATCTTAGAGCTTTCCTAGTTTTCTTAATCACCTCAACTAATTTATTGTTCCACAATTAGCAATGTAGAAATGATGACTATAACTCTCATCCTCCCTAACTACATATATTTCAAATTCTCAAGGAGTGTCTTCAAATCGTGTTTGGATGACTCTTGTTATACCTTAATTAGATATGAAAAACCTGCATCAGAAAACAGTATTATTAGATTTTTCCTGGATTGGCTGAGCGTTTCTGTTTTGCTAGGCAAATATGTAAAATTAGATAACTTAATTTTCAGTTTTTCAGTTTCAGTAGCCTTTGTAATATTGTCATTGAGCCAATTCAGATTATGATCTGCGAATTCTTTAGCTTCGGGACTATTTGGAACATTACTAACTGTGTCGCTGAGCGAATTCATCTCTCACTGAGCGAACTGCAGAAAAATTAGCCACTGGAATGAATCCACTGAGTGAACGACCAATCTGCAAAATTCTGCTGCAACTGTTGTTTTTGGCTCTAAATTTGCAAACACAATTTTGTCGACTTTCAAACATTCAAGAAAAGATTTTAGTAACAATGAAGCACGGATGCAGATACGGTCATAGATATGACGCAAATGTGAACAGAAAGACATGACGACTAAATTAAAAGATATAGGATATTGCGTAATATATATATATAAATATATTAAAATATATTAATGATACACTAATTATAAAATTTAACAATCATAAAACAATATATTAAAAGAAAAATTTATGTCAAATTGTTGTATATGAATATCATATTTAGTCATCTTCATTACAAAATATAATTTCTAAGTCTGGTTTATCAAGAGACACGTTAGTAATCTCAAGAATGCCATTGACATTCAATGAAAATTCATTTCTTGCAATATCCTATAATTTAGTTTTCTCTTCTTTGTATTTTGAGGAGTTTCTTGAGATAAGACAAAGATTGCTATGAACAAATACTAGATCCTCTACACTTTGAGATGTAATCTTATTTCTTTTCAAAGAATGTATAAAAGAATAGGTACTCTAATTCCTTTCACAACAAGAAGAAGAACATGGTTGTCCAAGTAATTTAAGAGCTATTTTTTGAAGTGTTGTAAAACCTTCTTTTTCATATGAAAAATTTGTAAACTTTATATTTACTTGTCTTCTTACATTCATATTATCAAAGTACCTTTTAAAACATTTCTTCCTTCAAGAGTAAGTTTAATATCTTGATGTGGGGCAAGTCTTTGTGAATCTTCATTTAGCCATTCATGACTATAATATCTACAACATTAAAAATATATAAACATAAATAAATATAATCATATAAGTATTGTATGCTATTATAAATTAACTTAACAATATAATGCATTACTTTGGATTTAAAGAATGAGCAAGACAGTGAAGAGATGTGCTACTCTTAGTCCAATGATCAATCAATATTGAGTTTACTACCTCAAAAAAGGATGATTGTTCAATTTCTGCCTTTAATTCATGTTGGTATATGACCTTTCTCACATTTTCAATAATCAAATCCCACATTTCATATACTAAGTGAAGAGTAACATTATATGTATTCGTCTTCCTAAGAACATCATGAATAGGGGCAATAAAAGCAAGAATATAATCAACCTTCATCCACCAATCACACAAATTGTGCATTATCCACATTATCCTCTTCGTAAGAAGACCATTTATCACTAATAACCATCTCCTGGAGTCCTTTCTTCAAACTTCTAAACCTTTTGAGCATGACTATGGTTGAAGCAAATCTTGTTAGAGCAACAGAAAACAACTTAAATGAGTTGTTGTTATTAAGCAATGATCATCTCATAAAGTGTCCCACAATAAAGTTTTTGATAAAGGTAGCATCATCAACAATTTTTGGATGATCCAAGAACATTGTTGGTAATTATCACTATTTTTTCAGTATTTTTTGTTAAACAGATATTTTTCAGTGCAAGATTCAAGGTGAGCACTGCACATGGAGTCCAATAGATTGAAAGAAATTATGATTCTATGAACATACCTGCTACCTTACATACAATTGCATTATTAGTTATAATTTGTACCATATTTTTTTACTCAACCTCCATAATTGCATCTCTCATGTGTTTAGCAATAAAATCCTGGTCCTTAATTTCACCAGATCCATCTATAGACTTCAAAAACATTGGTCCACTCTCTAATAACCAGGAAATTTATAAGTGGTTTTCTTTGAGAATCACTCCACCCACCACTAACAATTGCCACATCTTTCTGATTCCATGAATTTTTTATAGGTTGTAAAAAGTTTTCTACATGACTTCTTTCTTTTGAAAGTAAAGGACCTCTCAATTTATTGTATGTTGGAGGTGCATATCCACTAAGATTATAAATATTAGCAGTATAAGAAGATGCACTCCTATAATAAGGACTCCTTGCTAGTTGAAATGAAAATCCTGAAGAGTAAAACATCTTCGCAATGTCACAATCAAGAGTGTCTCTAGCTTGAATATTGAAAGAAGCTTGTAAAGAACCTTTCGATTTTGGGTTAACACTATTGTTTATCTTATTTTCTTCACTAGATACATGTGGCAATGGATCTTCTTCTTAATATTTTCTATTTTATTGTCTAATTTTTTAAACTCAAAAAGTTTTGATGGGATCACTTTTGAACAAATTCTAACTTCTTCTCCTGTAGTTTTTAATAGATGAGTTCTTACACAACTGTAAGATCTATTGAATGAAAAATAATCACACAAATTATACTGGATCATATTATTTCCACCACAAGAAGTCTTTCTTAATTTTGAAACATATCTTCACAAATGTTTTATTTCATCTTCTTGTTTTCTAACTTGATTATCTAATTTATCTTAATTTTTACAGCAAAAATAAATTAAATATAAAAATATTATAAATATTAAAAAATAAAACAAATAAAAAATTAAATATAACATAATATATTATATATTTTAAAAATAATATTAAATTATTGTGTTATTTAATATTATATTGTTACTTTAATATTAGTATAACACTTGTAAAAAATATTTTAAAAAATTATTTTTTCAAAATAAAAGTTTAATTTATTCTTTTTTAATATTAAGTATTTTTATATTTGTAATTTAAATAAATAATAAATAAAAATATATAAAAAATAACATAAATTAAATTTGAAAAGTTCTAAAGAATAAATTGTGTAATGTAAACTCAATATTTCTAAAGAAGCCAACTAAATATTAATTCAATTTGCAAAAAATAAATGATTTTATATACAGAAAATATCAACTCAATACACCTTCTTTATTTCAAGTGATTGAGATTAAATAAATAAAAAGATGAAAAATTAATAAATATAAATAAATAATAAATATATTAAACTTGTAATACAGACACATGTTTAAAATTATTATTCAAATTATATTATAAACAATTCAAGTATATTTAAAAAATAGACATTTAAAATTATGATTCAAATTATATTATTATAAATGATTTAATTATATTTAAAACTTTCTATCCATATATAAACCCCTTTAATCATAAACAATACCTACTTGATAACTTTTTCCCATCTATTATCCCATTTTTCCAATTTTCAACATACATATTCAAAATATCAATAAAAAAAGTATAAAAGTAAAAAGTATACAAATGTATACTTTATCAGTGATGCACACTAAGCAAAGCACAATGAAAATAGTAGCATTTGTATGTTATGCATAGAGCAACATTAATGAAATATATATTTTAGAAAATGTAATAAATGAATCACTTCCTTCTTTCGATATTCTTCTTCTTCCTTCTTTCGTATCACCGCACACACAACTCTGTTTTTTTCCTTCTTCTGCAACTTCAGCTCTCAGCCGATCACAATAGGAACGAGTAAAAGAGCTAGCTTGTATTTAATGGACAAAATACCTATACACTATAATACTTTCTCTATTATCCTTTTTCTTTTGTTTTTCTATATTCTCTATTATCTAATTTATAATCATGTCCCCTGATTTTCTTGTCTTCTTCTTTCTCTTAATAAGGAATAATTATTCATTCCTTGTTTCTTGATTTAGGTTCATGTCTGGTAGGCGTTCAAAGCGTGGAAGCGCCAAGTAGAAATCGCGTCGGAGCTTCATAGGTTAGCAACAATATCATCTACAATACCAATCCTAAAGATTGAACAATCCTCTTGAGAATATTTTAATGTATCTAGAATGTTAAATTTGACCAAATTCCATGGTCAATATGTCAGCATCAACATCTATCTATTTATATAGGTCCTTCTAGATTTCAAGAACAATCTTCCTAGGATAAGTGGAGATATATCATTATCTTTCTCTCCCTCTATGTCTAATATGTAAAAATCAATCGAAAGATCAAATCATTGAATTTAACCAAGATTTCTTCAATAAGACGAACTGAATTCATTGACCGTGCTTCTATTTGCTAGTTGTATCACCACACACTTGTCTGCTGCAAAAAAACCCAAGGGAAAGTAAAGAATATATAGTTAAAGGCATAACATTTATGGATATTCCTAAATCTAATAATTGCATTTTCAAACTTACCATTACCAATAACACGTGGAATTGTGAAAATCCTTGGATCCTTGCACTTTTACAAAATGTTTTGGTATGAAGACACAATAAAAGTTGGAACATTCCCCCCTATTTCAATTTTAACATTTTCATGAGTTCCTTGTGTGTGCACAACTCTTTGATAAATTTAACATATTTAGGGATTAGTTTCTAGGAGCAGTATACTCACTTAAATTTTCGGAAAAGTCTTCAATAAATCAATGTCTAACTCATCTCCTTTGTTCTTAAGCAACAACCCTTTTCTAGAGGGAACAGAACATACAATTCTCTTGAAATTGAAGGACAACCAACATTACAATTGGTTGTAAGAGGTGGCTAGGTTCAAGTATGTGCAGTATTTAACTTTTCTTTATTTTTCATTATCTTTCTTTGTTGGAATAGGATTTTGCAGCTACTTACCCGTTCTAAGAGTAATAACATTTATATTTTTGGCATTCACATTAGTTTGGTAAGGAAATTGATCAGATCCTTGCGTTTGTTGTTTATTTATGGTGCTTGCTAGCTGTCTTTGAGCTTAAGTGTCTTAATGTTAGCTTCTATCTTTTGTTGAATAGTCATACACAGTCAATTCCTAAAATGAAGGATCCTTTTTGAATCTTAAAGAGGGTTGTGTAAATTTTTTCTCTTGCACTAGTTTATGTGGTAAAAAAGGTGTTTAATCTCGTTGAAATTGAGATGAATATGGTGCTGCATAATTTTGTTGCATTGTGGTTGTATTGGCTATTGAAATTTTTGAATTTGGGGTTGTTGAAACATATTTGGTTGTTGATGGTTGCTCCATCTTTAATTAGGACAATTTTTCCATTTAGGATGGTACTTGTTAAGAGACAAATAACACCTAGACTTTGGTAAGATAGTGGAAACCTATTTTTTGTTGTGCAACAAAAACTTGTGAATTTTCCATATTTGAGTTATCCATGCCCTAAAGGTGTGTGCGAATTCATTTGTTGCATGGCTAGATCAAGTACATAATCAACATAAAGACATAATACTATATTGAAAGTTATTTTTTTGCATATGTTGTTGATTAGGTTATGTCATTTTCTTTACCAATGGCGTTAGGTTATCAATTTTGTTTTCTTAATTATTGACACTCCAAGGCAAAGTTGGTTTGGATTTCAAGATACTTTTCATAGTTGTATTTCACCTCATAGTGAATTGTTATGAGTTGGTGACCATGATTTCTATCAAATTTCTAGCCATTGTTGGGGTTTAGTTCACAAGTGTCTCTCTATCAATCATGCTCCCATCCATTATATGACACTTTCACAAAAATATTTGATAAGGAGTTGTTCACTTATTTCATAGTAAGGTCAACTTGTATATAATTTCTTGAATCCCTCCAAATAATCACATAGGTTTATCAAGTTGGCCAATGCCACATATTTTTTTATATAAGTAGTTTTTGAAGTTGGAAAATACTTCTTTGAAAATAGCCTTTCAAGCTTTCCCTACTAGTGATGGAACCAGGTGAAAAATAGTTCAACCAATTCATTACTGTCATTTAATGAGAATGAAAATTCTTTGACTGTGTATGGTACTTTGTCACTCCATGAGGTTTCATAGCACAACATATTATGTGGAATTTTTTAAAATGTTTATGAGGATCCTCTTCTGAAAAGCCATAAAATCTTGGAAGTAAATACATTAAACCAACTTCCAAAATAGAAGGAATATCATTGGGATATTGGATCCACAAATTAGGATAATTGACATTTGCTACTTCTTTCTTTTATCTTTGTCCTTACTTGATTACTCAAGAAACTTTGCTCTATAATGACAAGACATTTTGCAACTATAGTAAATAACTTTTTCTTTATATTCCCTATAATTTTTAGGCATGAACTTTTTCTCCTTTCCATATTTATCATGTTTCTTGAGCATCCTTTTAAACTTATTAAATAGGAAGAATAATTCCTATCACCTAAGTCTGATTTATCACGTTGATCATGTATAACTGAATAGACCTTTGTTTAAGTAGCCTTCTTAGGCTTTAGAATGCTGAAAGCAAGGTTCTTTACCTTTCATTTTCTAGGAATCATAAAGCAGCACTTGTTCATGAACAATTAAGATTCCAACAAGATCTCGAAGAGAAATCTTCTCTAAGTCCTTTGAAGCATGTATGGCTACTTACTAATTTCTCCATTATGGTGGAAGAGTACTCAAGAATTTGTTTATCACATCATATAAGTCAATGCATATTCCAGGTGATCTCAGCCTTCCAATCATGGATTGGATGGTCTCATTTTTCTCCATTGTAAACACTTCATATTGAAGTTTCAATAGTGTCATCTTGCTTTATCTGACTTCCTTTGATCCTTCATTAGAAAGGGCCAAAGTGTCCCATATTTCTTTGACACATGTTATAGAATGTACCTTTGATAATTCTTCCTTAGATACGGTACATAGAAGAATATGTCTAGCCTTAACGCTTTGTTGAAATCTATATTTTTTATTTTCAATGCCATTAGAATCATGATGAAAAGGCATATCCCATTTTTGAAAGTGTCCATCATATCTACATAATTGTATTCCAGGAATGTTATCATTCTTAGTTTCTAGTAGTCATACTCTTCTCCTTTGAACAACGATGGACTATTGGTGGCTTGTCCTATTTTTTCATAGAGTCTTATTATAGGATTGTGCCTCTTGTCATGTGAAGAACTAACTTCAAAGGGTAGAATTGATACCAACCGTTGGAATTACTAGCTCTGAAAGAGGGAGGTTGAATAGAACCTTAAACTCCTTTTGCAAATAGCTAGACTACACCGTGTAGTAAACAACCCTCACCAACAACACAACAACTTTATATTGGTTCACCCAAATTCATGGGTTACGTGACTTCTGAAGAGACTCCACTAATCAAATCAATGATTACAAGTGAGTATACAAACCACTCCTAATTACAACGAGTACACAAATCACTCCTGGTTATTTTGTTTTAATTTTCTCCTAAGACTAAGACCTCAAACAAGAAAATAAGAACTTTTAATGAGAAGGTATTTTAAGCTCACAAGATTGACTTCATAGAGTAAAGGATTATGGAGGTTATGACTCACTCACAAAGAACACTTGAGCAATATTATGAATACTCAAAGGTGTATATATAATTGATATTCTTGATCTTCACTTTGATTTCTTTATATAGGGTATTTGATACGATTGCTGCTTTAATCTTTTCCTATTTTAATTATTCCTTTAAAATAAGATTTTATAAACTCCTTGAATTACACTTTTGTATGGTTGATTAAAAGGTATGATCAGGAAAGTTTGGATTTTCTTAAAGCTCTTTCTACTATGTAAGGAAACAATTCAAATACATATAAAAAATATAATTAAGTTGAGAATAATGCAATTACTTTGTTTTGCTTTTTATGTTTCATATGAACATTGTAGCATCCATTAAGTCTATAAAAACATTTTTGATAATCCAACGCATTATAATTTATGATCATAATTCTTTTAATTTATTTGTTTTATAAAATATCTATGATAATGGCTTGTATTACACATGATTCATTTTAATTTTTATCATTTTTGTTTCTTGGATTATCTAAGATTGGTAGGTTCCTCTAGGTAGTCCAATGTACTACGACTATCATAAAACACACATTAGAAGGTTTACACAATATAATGATAGTATTGAGTGTTTGTTATCACCAAAACTTCTTTTGTAGATATGTGTGAGGGTTAGACCATCTAGATCTCAAAAACATCTGCCTAGAGCTTTTGATCACATGTATCTTTGAGTATTCTTCTTCTGAAAAAGCGCATATGAAGGTGTTTTGAGTTGTCGAGTTGAGCAAATATCATTGTTTATGTTCATCATCCATGGAATTTGAGGTATGAGCTTGTCAACATCGTCTACTAGAATGTAGTTCTCATTTTCTACTATATCCATGTGGAACATTTGAAAAATGTTATCATTCTTTGCATCTAGTAATCAAACATCTCATCTTTGAATAAAAGTGATTTGTTGACCTTTTGTTCTTCATTTTCCATTTAAGCGTTTGAATTTACTTCTATTGTTTTGCAAAGAACTAACTACAAAAGGTTAGATTTAATACCAATTGAAAAGATATGTTAGCTTTAAAAGGGGTGAAATTGAGATTTAAAACCACTTTTGAAACTTTTCATAATAAGATGATGATTAAACAGTTTGAGGATAATCATCTAACAATTTAAAATTGATTCAAAAATATTTTCAGAATATGCTCGAAAAAAACATATGACTCGTACACAAGTAATAAAGGAGGTGTTAGGAAAAAGTCCAACATCCTCAAAGTTTTAAATAACTACTTAAAAAAATTAAGTATAAAATGCATGATAGATGAATAAGTTTTTCTTATAGTCAAATCATGCACGTATCATTTGACAAATGATATTGTCAAACATCATCTATTACAAAGAAAAATCAATCAAATGATATGCACATGTATAACATTAATCTAAACAAACATTTATTTATGCAAGAACATTCTTCAAATCATCCTGAACCTAAAACACAAAGGTTATCTCACGTCTTTTCAAGTATGCCCTGGAAGATGAGCTAAAACTATTTTTATCTACCAAATTCCTGATGCACCCAGATTATTAACTCTTGGAGCACACTTTCCATATATGAGATTTATCTTTTATAAATAAAGAAGTAAAGCTCATTGTTCAATAGAGGATAAGTACTATAAGCTATCAGTAATAGTGCTAAAATAAGGTCATGCATCTAATGCATGAAGAGTTGCATTTAGCATTCTACATGAAGCCATATCAAACGATAAAGATCAAGTTGTGCGAAGATAACCTAAAGCTGGACTTTTTCAGAACAAGACTCTAACAACTAATTACTTTTTAGCACTATAGAAGGGCCCTGTTAGAAGAAGAAGACAAGAAGCGCATTGCAACTTTCGCTTCTCTGACTTACAAAAATTTAGAAGATAACTTAATTGTGTTTCTTAACTAGATCTAAAAGCAAGATCAAACTTTGTATTCGTCTGTAAGAGATTATCCTTCTAGCTTTAGCTATTTTGTTGTGGTTGTTTAATCAGACATCTCTAGGTCCTATTCAACAACAAAGAGAGGTAGACTCTTATTCATGCTTTATTTAAGAATAAAAATAAAGAGGTTTGCAAGTTAAGGATCGCTAAGGAGATTTGGGACTCCTTAATCATCAACTATGAAGGGAATGAAGATGTTCAGTTGAGAAAAATAGTAACGCTAACTAGGCGATATGAATCCTTCTCCATGAAGGACAATGATGTTAGCAATAATGACAGTGCAAAATCAAAGAAGGGGGTGAACTGGGTTTTCAAAAAAAATTTCTAGTTTAAAATAATTTTCCAGATTTTAAAAACAATTCCAATTTCAAGATTCGGGTTTTTCTTAATCTTTGATAAAAGCAATCGGGATAACGATTGTTAATATGATCCGAATATAATAAAATAAAGAGAGAGGGAAAGAGAAAATGAACACAAAGATTTATACTGGTTCGGATTTAGCCAATCCTACATCCAATGCCCAATTCCCACAACATGTGATGATATACCCCCACTATCTTTAAATGCAGTTACAAACACTAGTCCAGTGACAACATGTAAAAACAAATAAAGATAAATGGAAAAACCTCCTTAGACACACTAAGGATGAACACACCTCCTTAGACACACTAAGGATGAAAACACCTCCTTAGACACACTAAGGATGATCCCACCTCTCTTGACAGACAAGAGATGAACAACACCTTCCTTTAGAATTGATCCAAGGGATGAATTTACAATAATCAATAACAAAAAAATAATTCACCTGATGTGTGATGGATATGAAAGCTTAAACACAATACAATCACCACTTCCAAGATCAACCTTGAGAGAGCAAGAAAGCGACTTTGAAAATATTTGAGCGCAACACATTGTAATTTTCGTGTTTGATCTGTTGTGTATGAACCTAAGACCTTACCATTCATTTTATAATTCGAAATTAGCTTGAAGTTTCCATTCTTAGGTTGATTCAGCTTTTAATTCGCAAAAACGTCGTATTTAATCGATTGTAAAAAAGTCATAATCGATTATTCCAGAGCAGATTTGGAAAAACATATTTTTCCTAAAATAATCGATTAGATAAAGACATAATCGATTATATGCAAACCCAGAAACAATATAATCGATTATCAAAACACTTAATCGATTATTATGTTCGTTAAACTTGTTTAATTCAAATTTTAAGTGATATAATCGATTCTATTACGATTTATAATCGATTAAAAGCATAGAAAATGTTTTTTGCAAAAATATGAATTGCTCTCAAGATTGAAATGGTCTTGGGGAGAAGTATGACTTACTTTTTTTATCCAACACCAAAAACTGAAACTTCTAAACATGATTCTTCAGATGTTGAGCAAATCTTCGAGATCTCCATCCTTGATTACTTTAAATCTCCATGATTGAATATTTGATTTTGCCTTTAATCTTTATGATGAAACCTTCCTTTTTTTTATTAAATCAAGTCTTTAATGTTGCAATATTCTCT
The DNA here is from genome assembly GCA_030347555.1 of Lablab purpureus. NCBI lineage: Eukaryota > Viridiplantae > Streptophyta > Magnoliopsida > Fabales > Fabaceae > Lablab > Lablab purpureus. The sequence goes on from CM059254.1 coordinate 16,983,207, forward strand.
GTATCTTCATCATGAAAGCACCAATCTTCAAGATTCATTTTGGATTTAATTCTTCAACAAATCTTCTAAGTAAATTTGCACTCATTCTTAAATTAAATCAACAAATGAAAGTGTGGAAGATATGTTTGGAAGAATGCAAGTTCTTCTAAACGGGCTTAAAGCCTTGGGTAAAGCTTCTCCAAAGCCCAGATTAACCTAAAGTTTCTAGATACCATGCCAAAGATCTGGGAGTCCAAGGCTACAACCATAACAAAGGCAAAAGATTTAAAGAAGCTCTTTTGGAACAAGCTGTTAGGAATATTGAGAGTGTATGAGGTGCATCTCAATGGTAGAAGTTCAAAAGAGGAATAAAAAACTTTTGATAAAAGACTTCCAACAAAGGTAAAGAAAGTTGCCTTCAAACAAAGAGAGCCAAGAGCTTTAGAGGCTCTTGAAGAGGAGCCAATGGAATCTATGGTTGAGTTTGAAAACTCAACCAATAAATAAATCCTCCTTATGTCCACAAAGTTTAAGTAGATGCTTAAACAAAGAGGACAATGAAACAAGAAGTTTCCTTATAAAGGGAGAGATGGTCCTCAAAAGCCACGAAGAGAAGACGAATGTCAGAAAGTGGTTTGCTATGAATGTAAGAAGCTTGAACATATCAAGGCTGAGTGTCCCAAGCTAAAAAGAAGGCTTAACTTCAAAAAGAAGAGTCTCATGGAAACATAGGTGGACTCTGAATTAGAATTTATAAACTCTCAATAGTCAGGTGAATATAAACTCAGTCGAGTGACTATAAACTCTTGGTCAAGTGACCTTAAGCCCTTATCCCTAGCAAAAAAGGAGAGATTAGACACTACTTATAGTCAATCGGGTGACTATAAACTACCAACATGACAGACAACATCTAAGGCCATCAGAGAGCCATCCCACAAGAAGACCATCACTTGGAGGAAAGTAGACGATGAAGAGAATACATATCCCGCGATCGGCTAGAACCCTAATATCAGTCCAGTCTGGAGAGGTTGAGCTCGGATAATACTTCCCAACAAAAGAACCAGACAAAAACGTATACATTTTTACTTACCATTTAAGATTAAGCAAAGATCTTAAATGAATAAGTAAAAAGGGACAGTTGTAGGCACTTGTTTTTGTTTGAGTTGAAGTAAAACCCACATCGGAAGAGAGGAATCTAGATGAGGAAGAGGAGGTCGGAAGAGCTATATCTATGAAGAATCTTGAAGAACACCTGAAGCAACTTTGGTAGTCTTTGGGATGATGAGTATAAAAATGTAATTTTTGTTCTTTTGGGGGAGAACGTTCTTAAGAACGACCATTCTTGTGTTAGGAACAAGTCATTCTCAGTATATTTTTTGTACTTTTTTTAAGGCTGAGAACAAGAATTCTCAAAGGGAGAATGGTCGTTCCCCACTTGTGGCACGTGTCTATAAAAAACCACAATTTTATTGTCCAACACACACGACACAAGAGTCCTAGATTGTTTTGGAACTTGTAATCTTCTTTAATCAATAGTAAAAGCTTGCTTTGGAGGTTCTAATTTCTCTCTTTTCTCCCTTTCTCCTTTTTTAGTTTTAAGTTATCGCTTTATTAGTAGATTAGGGCATAGTAGAGTAGAAATCATAATATGCATGGGGGTAGGAATAGTAGTTTGAAATCACATTTTTATTATGAATATGTCATAGGGTATTAGTAATGGTGTGTAAGGTACCTAATACCTTTCTCACTCGTAATCGACTCTTGAACCCAAACTCTGGTTGTTCTTACCTAAGTTTAATTTTTGAAAATCCTTTTCCTTTTCCAATATTTTGAGAAAAATATTGGTGGCAATTCGTAAAACCCTAATTTCGTACAGAGGCGTCGGTCATCTGTCCACAACAATAAAAATAACAAACAATGGTGTTAGAGAAAATATTAACAAACTTAAAATTTATCCTATGTAATTTTGATTAACTGATTTACAACAAAGTATTAAAACATGAAAATACTTCTAAATATCAAATCTCAATATACACAATGTTTCATTTCATGATAGCAAACACAAAAGTAGCTTGTGCACATATCTTCATCTAGTAAGTTTGTGCTTAGAATATACACTAACATATGTTATCTTTAAGCATTCATAATACAATCTTTTAATCTATAAATGTTTTTACTATGTCTGCAAAGAATTTTCACAAAGAACGTCAACATAAGTTGATCTCTCGAAAAGTATGTCAAAACTACTTTATGCAAACAACTTCATTAAAAGGATTATTTATCACCTCTACATAGACCAATTGTCTCATAAAACATTGATTTTTACTCAAAATGAGATAAAAGTAATTTGATTTAGGCTTGATAAGTTACAATAAGTATTAGAATGTTTCTTGAAGAAGAAGTATACGTTTAAAGTTGCATGAAAACCATTTAATGCAACCCTAAAAATATATAAGGATATACAAATCTTATATGAAATATTTTCAATCCTCAAATAACTTAATCTATACTTAGCTAACCAGAATTTTCTAACAATTTTTTTAATAATATTACGACAAAGAACATCTTTACTATATCTCCAGTCATTCATCATCTCATATAATATTCATCTGAGTATCAAATATTTAGAATATGTTCAAACAAAATACAAACCCTTCATAAAACTTACGACATTGTGACCACATTACCCTCATATCCAGATTATCTACCTTAAGGTACTATTAGAATCATAACTAGCTTTCTATAACTTTAAAATTTGTTAAATCGAGCTTAAGCTCCCAACTTCTTTATTCTAACAGGATAGTTAAACCTATATATAGAATATTTCGATTAACAATCTAAACATATAATCACGCTCCAAGACTCATCTTTCCCCATATACACGTGCAAAACCCTAATTGTAATTATATAACCTTTTACCTAAAATCAACTAAGAAAAAGGGTAAAGAGAAACTTGTATATAGAAACATATTAAATCAAGCTTAAGCTCCAAAGTTCTTTATTATCACAAGATAGTTAAACTTGTATATAGAATATTTTGATCAACACTCTAAACATATCATCATGCTTGTGGACTCATCTTTCCTCCAAATACAATACATTAAAAATCCTAGTCGTAATTATGCAACTTTTTACCGAAAACCAACACTGCAAGAAAAATTGCTTTTACAAATCATATAATTGGTTTCTAAAAAAATAAAATTAGTCACTAATTTAATTAGAAGCTAAACTAGAATCTAATTTAATGAGTAACTCAAACCTTAGTAGCTAATATTACTACTTTAGATTTTAATTCAAAAATCAATTTAATTATTATTATATAGAAACCAGTTCATATTTATTTAAGATCATTAACTACAAAGTATAATTTCTATTTATATTATAAAATTTTATTATTAATAAAAATTATTTTAAATACCAATAATATTTAGTTTATAAACTAGTTTTTATGATAATTTTTATAAAATAAAAGTTGAATAATTAACTGTTTTTTTATAAAAATTTTAAGTTAAGAAATAAAATATTTTTACTTTATCTCACTTAAATCACTTTTATTCTTGAATATATTAATTAAGTCTTTATAATTAATATTTAAATAAATATGAATTTTAAAACTAAAAATAATAATATAATATAACAACAATAAAAAGAGTTAAACAACATTCTTCTAGAAGCTTTAAATATAATGAAAGAAGTCTATTTTACTATTTAATCCAGACATCCCATTTGGCAAATTGAATTTTTGCAATAATTAGAGTGAAGGTGGAGCATGATCTTGCATTGCCACTGCCTTACGACATGAATGATCAATGAGCCATGAAAGCTAACTTGTCCTTGAAGACATGCACGAGTAACTTTGATAGGACACGTAAAGTAGCGTGGCTACATGTGTAACTTCTTTGTTGTATTAGACGACTTGGCCATAAACCCTTATGATTCAGTGTGGAAATTTTATTCTCATGCACCCTATGGGGAACCTCTTATTTCTCTCTCTCTCTCTCTCTCAAATATCACAATCATTGCCTCTTTTAAAAGCAAATAGAAATAACTCTCTCATAGTGGTGGGGTTAGGCTTACAAAAAATATTACAACTTCTACTTCATACCATGCAACCACTCATTCATTCATGTTTATTTTAATTTTATTGAAGGTTTAATAAGAAATAAACAAGTAGATATTAATTAAAATTTCGTTTTCAACAACAATGATATTAAAGGAAAAAAGAAAGAAAGAGTATATAAATTATTTTTAAACTCAATTCTTAAATGATATCATACTATTGAATCTATGAATCATCAAATAATTGCTTTAAAAGTCACCATAATAAAGAATTTAAACTTTTGAAAAAAACGAAGTAAATTATTCTTTCACGTCTTGCTTAGTTGTTTTTTCTTTCTTTCTTTCTAAATTTGTAAACATCTTTGTACACGCGACTTTAGAAAAGCTAGGATAAAATGTAATTGAGTGCACCTCCTTCAACCTTGCCTCTATCCCATCCTAATGTGCACTTTGATATATATATATATATATATATATATATAGTCCTTTTAATTACTTTACAAGTATTTAAAAAATAATTAACTTTGTTAATATTAAATTTGTTAATCATTATATATACAGTATTTTTTTAAGAGTATAAACTCATTGTGGTTGCCATTCAACATTTAAATATATATATTATACCCAAAAGATTGAAACAAAAATTTCTGTTAACAATAATAGTTTTCTCTTGTGCTATTGATGAGACTTTTTCTTATTATTTATTTTATGTTAAGATATCATCGCTTTAAGTATATAACAACTACAAATAAGCAAGTAAACTAAGAAAATTTAAGATAAATAATATTATTCTAATAATTAGTATGTAGAAAATACATAACAATGTATTTCAACCAAGCCCAGACCAAAAAAAAAATTGAACTACCAATATCAAATTCAAAATACAAATCTCAATTTAAAATATTAATAGATAAAAATCTAGACATATAACAACTATTTAATAGTTTTGCTTCTTATCACTCATAAACACTAATAATAAGCAAAAAATTAATTTGAGAAAAAAAAAATTCAACCTTGAATTGTAAAGACCAAACACATTAGTTATTTAGTGATGATTCATTATTTATTCATGTTTTCTTACATTTTTGTAATTATTTTAATTATTATTTTGTTTCTAATTATGTATTATCGGCAGGTTTTCATTATTTAAAATTTATTGGGCCAGTAATTCAATTTTTTATTAATTCGAATTTATTTATCTAATTTTTATTTTTTTTATTTTTCAGAATAATCTTGAAACGTTTTTAAGCATGGAAAATATCCTAGAGTTGAAGAACTTTCGGTCACATCAACCCTCACCTTGTTTGTACCATTCACGTGTTGATCCTTAATTCTTTACTTTAACCATGGTCCTTGGGAGACGACCTAGGGATCACTTCCTAGTGTTACATTTTAATTATTTATTTGACCGGATACGGTTTCGATCAAATTTGACAACGTTGTCGGGAACCATCGATTTCGTCAAAGGTTTTAATTATATTTTTTTTTAATTTCTTTTAGGGTTTGTTTCTTTTCATTTTCTGTTTGTGTTTGTTTGGGTTTCAATTTTTGCTTTGTTTCTTTCGAAATATTTTTTTTTTCTGTTTTACATTTTTTTTGTTTTGTTGTTTATCTGTGTTGGTTAATTCGATTAAAGCATCAAAGGATTGACTTTAATCTGTTTACTGCAACCAAAAACAACATCAACACAAACAATTTCGATATTCAGTTTTTTCGGGTTTCGGTAATTTACGTTTGCATAGCTACGGGTTGAATTTTTGCATAATATTTTTTTTCGGCATTTCTTGCATTCCATATTTATTGTTCCATACCCCAGTCTCAATTAATTTGTTTCTGATTGTGATTTAAAAAAATTTGTTAGTCATTTTACGATAAAAACTTAAAACAACCATAACTTTTGACTCAAGCATCAGAATTCGACAAATTTTATATGTTTTTGGGATAGAAAAATTCATTCTATCCATTAGATAATGCTAAGCGATAAGGAGATCTTATTTTAGGCTAAAAATGATATTTTCTATTTTTTCTGAATTTTTTGAATATTTATTTTGGTGTTTTTCTTCATTTTTTGAATATTTTTTAGGATTTTCAGATACTTACACTTTGAATTTTTATTTGATTTTTTGTGTGCTTGTTTCTTATGATGATAGGGCATTAGTGACCAATTTTCCTATTATTTTCTCATCATTTGCATTATTTTCCATTTTTATCCCTATATATTGTTTTTCTGAAAGGCGAAAGATGGCAGCCAAAAGACGGAAACATGAGCAACTATGCGTGAATGTGTATTTTTCCTCCTCTCCTTAGGGTTTTGTAATCATAGGTTAGCCCCTCTCTCAAAATGGTTGGACCTCATAAAAAAAACTGTCTGATCCAAATTACAAAAATATAGAAAAATGAAATTAAAATCCTAAGTGGAGGCTGACGTGGCAGAAATTTCAAGTCCAGGATATTTTCCATGCCCTAAAACACCCCCAAATTATTCTGAAAAATAAAACAAACAAAAATTAGAAAAATAAATTCGAATTAATAAAAATCTGAATTACTTGTCCAATAAAGTCTAAATAATAAAAACGTGTTGATAATAGATAATTAGACACAAAATAATAATTAAAATAACTATGAAAAGGTAATAAAACGTGAATAAATAATAATTCATCAAATTACCCCTACTTAACCTTCAATCCAAGGCAAAATCATGTAACAAAACAGGAAAAAGAGAGAAAAAAGAGAAAACACATTAGATACTCGTTGAATATCATTCAAGCTTCTCAAATATGGGAAAAAGTCAATCAGCTCAAGAGGTGAATCCAAAGCAACAAAACCTCACAGGATAACACTTTATCTCTCAAGTGTCTAGACTAGTTGTAATGGGACCAAAAACAAAATAAAAGATAAAATGAGATAAGTAACTACAACCAAAGAGAATAGTAGAGCAATGGAAAAAAGTAAAAGATAAGCATAAGTTACAATTTTAAACCATATTAACTTCCACCACCTTGAAATTTAGGTGTAATATAAGAAAATAAAAACTTGAAGAATATAAGGAACCAATAAACACACAAAAAATAACTGACTAATTACAATTCCTAACCACCAAACACCCCCACAATTAAGTTGAAACTCAATTTTTTTCCAACAACCTGAAGCATGCATGCACCTCCTGCAATAAGTACGAGATGAAACTTCAAGAAAGGAAACATATGATTGCAGCAAAGTTCATCAGGATTGATTGAAGAGATTCCCAAAATACTATTTGAACTTCTCCATATTACTGTGTATTTCTTTTTGTGTTAGATCTGGTTATGATACAATCCATAAGTTCAAACTCTTTTTACTATATGTAACACTTTGAATTTCTTTCCTTACCTCCTCTTTAACTTAATCACAATTATCATGTCCACGAAATTCAAAACTCAGATATGTGTTCTCTAAAAGGGTATTTATATATATATAAAAAATTAAATGTAGTTGATAATTTTTAGAATGAGTTCTATTTTTTAAAAAAGTACAAACTTGGTAAAATATTCCTATAAAAGGGTGGCATTACATGTTAACTTTAGAACCACGTATAAGGTTTAGATCAACCTAGCTGGTAAAAGGTATGCAATCAAAACTTAATTAAACATTTAATGACTCGAATATCAATCAATAATATAGCTAATATAAAGGAGAAATGGACCATTTGATTGTGTCCATACTATCCATTCAACTCAATCTTTTTTACTTTAATTAATCAAAACGTAGCCTAACTAACTATTTAATTATTATAGGAAGTAGGCAAATAATAATTACTCTTAGAAGTAGAAAAATAGTTTTCGTTTTTCTTTTTCTGAAAGTGGCCACAACTCCTCACACTTTAGTTAATACATGAATCGATTAGAAAGTCAACAAACTTTATAATAATATGTGCTGAACAAACAAAACCTCACCACCTATCAATCAATTAACATGTATTTCATTAATGTTGAATTAAAAATCAATATTATCAATAAAATGGAATGAGAACATATGATGATAAGCTTAAATGGAAGGAATAATTTTAAATCTTGGTCTAAAATTTCTTTGAATAGTTTCATATTTGTATATTTTGAAGGACTTTTCTTATAAAGGGTAATGAGAATTATTGAGAGAATAAATTATTGTTATTAGTTGAAGGGCGAGCTGGATTGATTAAATGCCGACAAATGAACGGATTCATGCAAGAAAAAAAGATTTGATCATTTAATTAGAATAACATTTTTATTTATAAAATCTTGCTAGTTTATTTATTGTTTCACATCCTACATAATTAGGCATGAAACATAGTTATTGCAAAAATTTCCATCTCTACTCACTTAATAATTTTTGTTTTAATTCTTATTTTCATTAGAAATAGAAATTTAGTTACCATACTCATTTTCGTCCCGTTTTATTCTCATCTTCATTCCAATTTTATTCTTTTAAATGTAATTTAAAACAATTTTTTTAGAAATATAAATATTAAAAAATATTTAAATTAATATAAAAATTTAAACATGACTAATATATATATATATATATATATATATATATCACAAAAAATATAAATAAATTTATAGAGACTAAATATTTTTTTCTTTTATATATTGTTTTCTTATACATAAATTATTATTTTTAAAGTTACAAATTTTAAATTATTTTACAAATAAAGTATATTTTAGTTCATTATTTTTATATTATAGTATGTATATAAAAAAGTTATTTGATAATGTTTTTTTTATTTTATACATTAATTTTAATTTATCAATCTTCAAAACATATAATATGTTCTTCAAAATGAATATCAAATACATATTTAAAAACACTAATAAATAAATAATTTTCAACTATTAATCTTTCAAAATACACTCTATAAAAGAAATAAATTCTACAGCAAAACGTGATAAAGATAGACTACAAAACTAATAAAAAAAATTACAACAATTATACAGTTTACAACAAATACACTCTTAAAATTTAATTATGAAAAAAATCAAAGTTAAGAAGATGAAAATAAAAGTAGAATAGAAATAAAATAGTACTAGAAAATGAATTAAGAAAATGGAAATAAAATAAAATAGAAATAGGCATACTTAAACCAGTATACAAAAACAACAAATCTATGCAAAATTGTGCAAAATGTTATGCATAAATGTAATAGATTGACCATAAAGATATTACAAAATATAAATGAATAAATCTCTCTAATGAAATTCTAATAAAATATCTTAAATTTTAGATAATAAAATAATAATAGATGTTATTAAGATCAATGCATAATATTTAGAAATTGATAAAGAAGCAAATAACTAGCATTATGCATTTACCAAATTAGTTGAAGGGAATGAGAAAATTAGATGTGTGGATGATGAAGAAAGAAAAGAGTATATTGAACTGAAAGAGATTGAAGAAGAATTTGAAGGAGTGAGTGAAGGGTGGAAAAAAAAGAGAAGAGTATGGAACATACACTAAGAATAGGTTACAAAGAAGACATGGTATCCCCCTTCATGTGTGAAAAATAAAAAAATACCAAGTATGAATATGGTTAATTTTAGGGTCTAGGTTTAAATTTAAAGACAAGGCAAGATTGTATGAGGGCAGGGCGGGGTTTGTATTACTCATCCTCAACCTCGAACCCAATTTCTTAAAACGGAAAAAACTTGAACTCGGCCAACTCAATTTTTCTCCATCAAACTCAAAACGGGTATGGTTCGATTCTAAGGGGTGCGGGTTTTGTCATCCTTATACAAAATTTTTAAAAAATAAAACTAAAGTGAAAATATGATTAACTATTTCTAATTAAATAAAAAATAAAAAGAAGTTTATAAATGTTTTCTCAAACCAAATACTTTATAAGAATTGAAGTGTTTGAAATAGTAAAAGTTAAACTATTTAAGAATTAATTATACGAGTACGTTGAGATCTTTTTCACAATTTTCACAACTGAATTCCAAAATGAGTTCATTTTTAGAATATATATATATATATATATATATATATATATATATATGAATTATAGAATTGTTTATATTATTTTAGAAGTGAATCCTAGATTTTTAGCAATGTATCCTTTGTTTTAATAGCATTACCTTTAACTTTAATTTAAGATAACGAAAATTTTTATTGAATATAATTTATTTTGTTAATTATATTCAATTTATTAAGGGTGTTCATAATCAAATCAATTGAAAAATAACTATATTGATAAAAAAAATATAATCGATTGAAATCAAAATATTTTGGATTGATTTGAATATATTTTTTCTAGAATGGCACGGTTCGAATCAAATTGCAATTTGAAATTTCATACTTTATCCAAACGGAACCGAACCAAATATGAGATATGTATATGTGAGAGAAAAACGTAGTGTGTCTAACTTTATGTTTATAAATATGTGAGAGAAAATTGTAGTGTGTCTAACTTATTTTATACCTATAAATATGTGGCAAAAGAGTAACACAAATATGTTTAATGTATGAATAAGGTGGAAAAAGAGTTATCCAACATTGAATTATTAGTCTTAGGCAAAAATGTTAAAACAAAATAAAATATTACAGAAATGGAATAATACATAATAACTATTTTTTGTTTATGTTTTGATTTTTGTACAATATTATACATATGTGTTGAAGATGTGTATAGGAGGTTTATTAGGCTTATGAGAGTAGATCTTAGGAGTTTTCTAGCATTATTTCACAATGTATAAATATAATACATATATTAATAAAAAATTATACAATAAAACCACAAAATCGATCCAAACCAAACTATAAAGGTTGATTTGGTTTGGTTCAAAAAATTTTATGTTCAAACCAAACCAAATCGCATGTAATTTTTATGTTTGGTTCAAATGTATTTTTAACTGAAATCCAAATCTCATGAATACCCCTAAAATCTATTATCATATGACATAAAATTTTATGAGTTAAATATATTTATGAATGTTTGAGTTATACAATAAATAATTCAGAGTCTTATTCAACCTCTGCCTAGCTTTTTGTTCTCAATAATGGTGTTCAAAGTCAAACTAAAAAAATAAATGAAAATCAATCCAAAATATCGACAACAGATTAAAATAAAAAAAAATTATTGATTCGGATTTTTTTTTCATAACATGGTGATTTGGTTTCGTTTGAGGGTTTGACACTTTGAAATCATTCCAAACCAAATTAAAATCAATTTTTTAAGTAATATTATATTACTTATTATTTCACTCATACGTGAGAGATGTGTGTGTCGAAGAAAAGTCTAATATACTTATCTTGGTTTATGCATATAAATATGTGAAAAATAACACATTATGTTTAACATATGAATGACATCGAGGAAGAGTTGTAGTAGTGGTCTAAACGTATATTATTTGCCTTGGGGTAGACAAATGTTAAAGAAAAGTAAAAGGTTACTTGCAAGAAACAATACAAAGGGACTTGTTTTAATATTTATGTTTTAAATTTCATGCAATATTTTACAAATATGTGTAAGGGGTTTGTTAAGCTTATGAGAGACAAATCATATCAGTTGTCTAGTATTTATGTCACAATGTATAAATACAATATAACCACCTTTATTTTTTGTTTTTCCTATGTTACACCAATAAGGAAATTTCTATTTTTGAAAGCAGAAATGTCATTAAGTAATGGTGAACCAACCCTTGCAAAGAAAAGGGAAAGATGTTTCAAATAAATATTTTGATTTTGGAGTTTAGTTCTTGAACCAACTAGTGTTATTTGGAATTGATGATGTTTGATTTTGTACTTTGTTTAAGGGAAAACAAGGTTCTAAGTTGGGGGGACTTGATAAGTACCAAAAATACTTGTTTTTATCTTTAAAATGAGCACTTAATGCTTGTCAAAGTATATATCCATAGTGTAAAACGAACCCCAATAGTGTTACAAATGGAAAATGTCTTAGTTTAAGAGAGTACTTGAACTAAATAAAGTTATCTTCTTTTGTGCACCAAGAAGTCCTTGAGACAACTAAGGTTCATTAGGCAATAGAAGCCAACCTAGGGAGTTTCACCGAGCATCGAATGTTGGTGCTGAGCGGATTGGAGGCAGAGAGCACTATAAGATTTTTTTTCTGGTGCTGAGTGAATGTATTCCAAAGAGCATTTGTTCTTGGCCTTAGTGGAAAGATGTTGAGGCAAGTCTTGAAGGAGAAGGCCAAAACTAACTTTGGATGAGGCTTGAGATCTTGTATACAAAGAAGTCCTTAATCAACTATTTATATCTAAAGTAGGTGTTATACTTATACAAGATGAATAGTAAAAGGCAATTAATGAACAACTAGATGAGTTTAACAAACTGATCCTGGATCTGAAGAACATTGATGTTCAGATCGATGATGAGGATCAAGTATTGTTGTTGTTGTGTTTATTTCCTAAGACACATGACCATTTGAAGGAGACCTTGTTGTATGGAAGGGAATTTCTTTCTCTCTCTCTTTCTTGAGAAGGATCAGGCAAAGGCTAAAATGGCATCTCATTTGTTCTTAAGTCTCCTTGGGACTTCCCTCTTAAAATTGGTCACTCACAAGACATCTTCCTTGTGTGCATGGTGAAACCTATCCCTTAGAGAGCACTCTACACAACTCTTCCTTCTACCGAACCAAAGCTTCTACCTCTCATCATCTCCTATTTGCACTAGATGCATCTTTCTTCCAAGGATCTTCATCATTTGGTATCAAGAGCATTGGTCATCAAGAGATAAATGTCATCTTTTCTTCTTGATTGAATTTTTGTAGTTTGCATTGTGTTGTATTGATTGTCTTGTGGTTTTACTGATTATTTTTCCATTCCTATATTTAAATTCGGTTCACTATAAGAAAAATTGGTTTTACCGATGGCCAAAAATCCATCGGTGAAAGTAAATAATTAATTTTCAAATAAATTAAAAGAAAAAAAATACTTTTTCTAGATTATTTATTTAAGAGTACTTTTATTTTAATTTTACCATATTTATTATTATTTTTAGAGTTGAAGGCTGATACTTCTACCACTAAACTGCAATGATTTTCATTTAAAACTATATAATATATATATATATATATATATATATATATATATAAATACATATACATACATACGTACACTAATATAAATGTACATGCAAAAATATGTATATATATAAATAAATAGTAAACATATAATCATATATATAAATTTATAAATACATATAATATATAAATATATATATATATATGTAAATATATAAAATATAAATATATAAATATATAAATATACCAATATATAAATATATAAATACATAAATATATAATTTTATAAATATATAAACACATATATATATATATATAAATGTATAAAAGACATATAAATAAACAAATATAAATATATATATATATATATATATATATATAAATATATAAACATATATAAATAAATAAATATATAACTGTATAAATATAAAAATGTATATATAAATATATAAATGTATAAATATGTAAATGTATAAATTTATAAATGTATAACTATATAACTGTATAAATGTATAAATATATAAATGTATCAATGTATAAATGTATAAATGTATAAATGTATAAATGTATAAATGTATAAATGTATAAATATATAATCATACAAATATATAAATATATAAATGTATAAATGTATAAATATATAAATGTATAAATGTATAAATGTATAAATATATAAATGTATAAATATATAAATGTATGTATAAATATATAAATATACAAATGTATAAATGTATAATTGTATGTATAAATATATAAATATATAAATGTATATATATAATAACATAAATACATAAATATAAATATATAAATATACAAATATATATATATATATATATAAATATATAAAGATATATAAATATATATATATATATATGAATATCTGAATATATGAATATATGAGTATGTAAATATATAAATATGTAAATATGTAAATATATAAATATGTAAATATATAAGTATGTAAATATATAAATATATAGATATGTAAATATGTAGATAGGTAGATATATAGATATGTAGATGTGTAGATATATAAATGTGTAAATATATAGATATATAAATATATAGATATATAAATATAGAATTACCGACGAATTTGATTTTTTATCATATTTTACTGATGGATTATTTATTGACGAATTTTATTTTACATAATATTGCGCGAACTTTATTGACAGATCATTCATTGGTAAATTACTAGCATAATTACAATTTTCTTTTAGTGGGTTTAACTTTTGTTGCATCTTCTTAAATCATCCATTGTTGTGATTTTAGGTTCTATGATGTGTTTCCACATGAGCTTTCAAATTGTTAGAGTTTTGTTTGATTTCAATATGTGCAATTGTGTTTAATTATGAGTTCTTTTGATTTTGTGATCCAATTGTTGTGTCTAGAGTCTAGTGTAGTACTTAAGTGTCATAAAATCTCTAGTTTAACCAATTGTTGTTTGTTTTGAGTTCACTAAAATTTCAAAAATTAAGAGAGCTTTTGAGTGCTTTTGGTTTATTTTCTTGAGTTCATACTTGCTATTAGATCATTAGTGAGTTCTGTTAGAATAATAGGGCACGTAAAAACAAACCAAGAGGGGGTTAATTGGTTCTTAATAAAAATTAAACCTTCTTCAAATTTAATCTTGTTAAAATAGAGTTTAACAAAAACCCCAATATAAATTTAAGTTCTGCTTCATAAAAATCAGAGTATAACATAAATAAGCAGAAAATAAACTGAATTAAAGAGAGTAAGGATAGAGAAAAATACACAAAGTATTTATACTGGTTCGTATCAAAGCAGATCCTATATCCAATGACTTATCACCTCAACAAAGAATGATTTCTACTAACTATCTTAATAATAAAGTTTACAAACTTACAGTGCAGCAGAATAAGAAAGATACAGGAAGATTAACAAGACACATCCTTTGTATAGAACAAAGGATGAAACAACACCTCTCTTGAAAACACAAGAGATGAACAACACCTTCCTTGAACACCATAAGGAATGAAAACACCTCATTTGAATAATCACATAGGATGAACGAACAACCACTTCCTTGATCTCACAAAGAATGAAAACACCTCCTTTGAATAACCACAAAGGATGATAACCACACCTCTTTTGAAAACCTCAAAAGATGAACACCTCCTTTGAATAACCACAAAGGATGAAGCAAATTTGAACACTAGCAGCAGAGTAACTTTCACTTTGATCTCTTTAGGTTAATTTTGAAAGTTTTGACCCCTTTTGTATTTATAGGCAAAGAGGGGCGCAATGTTCTGTAGAATATGAAAAGGTTTTCGCAAAAATGTTCAGAATAATCGATTATTACTTAGGATAATTGATTATTCCAGAGAGTAATTTAAGAAATAAAAGTTTGCTAATGATAATTAATTATTTTGCAAGATAATCGATTATTCCAAGAGATAATCGATTATTTCAACGTTAAAAGCTTTTTATGAAAAACGAAAGGCTTTTTCAAAGTTTAAGGAGAGTGTAGTGCATGTTGTGATCTTCAACATGATTCCTAACTATTACAATCAAATATGTACACAAAACTACAAGATTAAAGCTTCCACAAGACTTCAAGACCCCAAGACTTCAATCATGAAGGTCCATCTTCTTCTTTTAGAGCCATCATCATCAAAATAATTATCCTTTAGATATTTCTAAAGATCCTTCTTCATCTTTAGATTAACAAGTTCCTATATTTAGGTTTCTATTGTATTTTGTTGAGTTTGAGTAATTTTTTTTATTCCTTTAGGATATTTGATTTGACATTTGATTTATCTTGTTTCAAGAACTTTAACAACTAAATTCTATTTGTAGTCTTTGTCTAATAGTTGTATCACATTGAGTTGGAAACTGATTAAGTAATTTAAAAAAAGCAAAAATACTTAAGAAAATTTCAAACGAATTAAAAAGGAGTAAAACCCAAAAAAGAGTTAAAAGAACAAAAGAAAAAAATGCATCTCAAAATTGGCAAGGAACTTGGACCGTTAGACTTGAACCCAAGCTTTGAACATTGAATTATAGACTTGAGAATTGAACCATAAGCTTTGGAGTTGTACAAACATTGAATTGTGAGCATTGGAGTTGTATTCTTGACCTTGAGCATTGATGGAAAATTGAGGCATATGACTTGGACAAATAAAACATCTTTAATCACTCTTTAGTTTTATTTCATTTTCCGTCTACTCTAGAGTTTATCTTAGATATTTCTTTTATTTTATTTGTCGTCTACTCTAGAGCTTATCTTAGATATTTCTTTTATGTGCCTACTTTCATTTTTGTTTGTCTTGATTTTATTTGATATTCAATTGAATCTTGTCTCTCATACAACCTCTAATTGAGTTTAACATTCTAAATTTGAGCTTTATTACTTTTATTCCTTAAACTCTTGAGTGAGAATTTTTTTGGTTGAGTGCTTCTTTTGAAAAGTGGCTAACCTCACAAGGTAGCATATTAAATATTGTGAAACTGAATAGGAGCAATTCCTAGGAAGATTCTAAAAGTCAGTCTCAAGAGAGTTTAAACACTTGGGGAGGCTTGAGAAAATTCTGAAGACAAGATTTGGAAAAAATTTGTACAAAAAATAGTAAGGACTGAATTAGTCATGATTTTGTGATGGATTTGATATAGTAACTAGTTATGAATCCATAAGAAATATATTTTCATCTCTAAATTTGTCTCTAATCCGACCCTGCCTTTACTTTCTTGTAAATTTTCTTATTCTTGCTTTGTGCATTATTTGGGTGTCTTGGAAGAGTATTTGGTATTCTTCCATCTACCAATTTGTTGACTTACTTGTAATAGAACACGTCTCAGATGGTGGAAGTGTGTTGGAAGCTCCAAGTGCTTACAAATAGGGTTTGACTAGTTGTAATTGTTTGCAAACTTCTATCCTTTTGTCTTTAAGTAAAACAACATATCAAGTTCCAAAGGCTAGCTTTGTTGTCCAGGATTAGGACAAGTTAGATTGAATATTTTCTTTAACAGTCTTTTTTTTAAATACCATTGTTTTTAACATGTCTAAACCTACTTGACAAAGAAGTCATAGTGATTCAAGCTTCACACATGAAATTCTTTCTCAACTAGCAAGGGAGCTTAAGTTACTAAAACTTTGGCAAAAGCAAGATGCCTTACAAAAAGTAGAAGAAAAGATTGAAAGAGAAGTCAATTTTACTATCATTAAGGAGGAACTCAAATTGTTAAAACAAAAGAATTAAAAGAAATAAAAATAAACTAAAATTTTAGAAGAGTAGAAGAAATTCTACTCAACTAATTGAGTCTTCTACGACTTAAGAGGAAGGGAGTTTTAGATTGAATAAATATTATCAACCTCCTCCCTAAAAAAGGCATAGAAGGAAGCTTAAAGTCAAAGATTATAGGGTAGATCTTCCTTATTTTCATGGTAAAGACAATGTACAAGTCTATCTTGATTGGAAAATTAAGGTAGAACAATTATTTTTCTTCCATCATGTAATTGAGGAGACAAAGGTATCCTTAGCTACCATAAGCCTCTAGGGAAATGTCATGTATTGGTGGATTTCCCTAGAAAGAAAAAGGAGACATGTGCCCTCCTACTATAACTATGAGCTTATAAATAAGCTCCAACAACTCTAGCAAAGAAACATGAGTGTTGAGGAGTATAGACAAAAAAAAAAGAGTTGTATATAATGAGGGCAAGAATCTAGGAATAAGAGGAAATCACCATAGCTAGGTTCATGAGTGGTCTTAACTTTGGTATAAGAGATAGAGTGGAACTTTTACCCTACCAAGATTTAAATGATTTGGTACAACTATGTGTTAGGGTGGAGCAACAAAAATCAAGGAAAAACTTTTAAGAGAGATTTATCCTACTCTAGTTCTTATCCAAAGAAAGATTATGAGAGGGAGGAGAGTTATTCAAAAGATAAATTCAAGGAAGAATCCTCTTGGAACCTAGTTAAAGATAAAGAGAGAGAAGGAAAAGACACTCTCACACACACACTAGTGACATCAAGTGTTTCAAATACCTAAGCCTATCACATGTCTCACCTGGTGTTCCACCCAAAAAATCATGCTTTTAAAGGGTGCTTACCAATATAGTACTAAAAAAGAAATCGCTAGTTAAAGCTTGAGAGAAAATTTTACTAAACAAATCTTGAAAAAAAAAATCTTCTTATGATCAGAAGACTCCTTAACAATTAATTTAGATATATTAATTAAGAAAAATAAGTAAAAAATTATAAAATATTTAAGTAATGTAATATATAAAAAATAATTTACTATAAAACATAATTTTTAAGAATATAACTTAGAATTAAAATAAATTTTAAATTAATAAAATCATTATAAAATATTAATAAAAATTATATTTGAAATAACATATTAAAATATCTTTATAAAATATCAAAATTTAAATTATTTTATTTATTAATTTAATTATTTATTTTATTATAATATAGAAAATATATTAATAAAATAGAAATAATTAATAAAAATTATAAATGTTATATAAATATATATTAAAACAGAATTTATATATATATATATATATAACTGTAATCGATCATAGATATATAAAATCAGCTTCTCTCACTACTATAATATAAGTATTAAAAAAATTAAAAATTACACATAAATATAATAGATTATATCATAAATATTTATTAATATTGATTAAGTTTAAAATATAATTAATTATGTATAATAAATTTGTTTACCATTAAAAAAATTTAACAAGTAAAAAACAATTTATTTTCATGTGTTTATCAATATTTTATTTTCATTTTCAAACTTTCCTTGCTTTCTTTAAACTTTCGGCGATTTTATCCACATACAGAATGTTAGGACCCATTAATTCAAAACCTTATTTAGATTTATCAATGCAGTATCTTTATTAATACTTTAACGGAAAATTGTACTGAAAAGTTCCCATAATAAATCACTCCTGAATTATCCTTAAATTACATTGTCCTAATAATACACAAATTAATAAAAATGTTTTAAATTTTTTCGAATAATACATGTAAAAAGTTAAATACAATTTATTTTCTTAACGTAAAGATAAATGAAAAAGATAAAAAAAAACAACTAATTAATAAAAAAATTCATAAAAAATAATTTAATTATTTTTAATATTCTTAAATTTTAAGGTATAATTGATAAAAAATAATTAATACAAATGAAAAATATAAAAATAAAAATTTTTTCTTAAAATCACACTTATTTAAAAGTAGGGAGAAAGTATTAACCAAACATATTAATCTTTTATGTTTGATTCAGATAATAGTAATAAATACTTTTACTTTCTATTTAGTTACTAAAATTCGAATATCTTATATATCAGCAATCGTTCAACCACTGATCACCACGAACAAGACAAAGAAACATAATTGCTTGCTAATGTCCAAAATACATACAACATTTAAGACAAACCATTATTATTGAAGTAATTAGAGGTGAGAAACTAGGAATATGTCTCCCGGATCACGTGCATTTTATCGAAAGATATGGTAGAATGATACACTTTTCATCTCAAATTATCTGTGGTTTAAATTTTTTACAAATATAGATGAAGAATAATAATTAATATATACATTCTTTTATATAATTTTATTAAAGTTTCACTTCCAATAATGGATTACATTTACTTTAATAATTAAAATTGTACATATAATTTAATACAAAGATTGAGATAATTTCAGGATAAATTGTAAATGTTAAAATTATATATAGTTTTAAGACAAAGGAAATATATTGTTGGTACAAAGTATTTATTAGTTTTATTAATTACAAATTTATATTGAAAAATCTGGCTAATTACCTTTACCAAACACATTTTTTTTCAAACAAAATCTTGAATGCGAGATTTGGTTTTAGAAGACTGTATTCAGTGTTACCAAGAACAGTAACTTGTATATACACAGAAGAAAGAGAGTGATAAACTGATTTAAAAGAAAAATAAATAAATGAGATGAAAGAGAAAATAAATGCAGGATAATTATATATGTGTTATAATAGTAGAGCTTCTTCATGATTGGCAAGTACTAGCATTTTCTTAACTCCTAACTTGCTGTTGTATTGTAGCTATAGCATTAATAAGCCATACACCAAATTAAAAGTTTCTTCAACAAATCCATACACAACATTTATGATAACATGAGATACATATAAAATAATCCATCCTCATGATTATAGCTAGCTAGCCAAGTTGGCAAAGGTTGTGTTGGTGGTGTGTTTGATTTGATCAAGTTTTGGGAGAAGAGAAGACACAGTTGTAGGCTGATAAAATAGTGAGTGCAAAATAGGCAATGAAGGCAAAATAAGAAAGCACAACGGAAACCAAGTTTGTTCTGCAGAACTTTTGCACATGGTCACATATTGGCTGCCAACCCACATGCTCCTCTCCAAACTGCCCCACATATCCTATGGAAGTTACTGCTGCACATCCTGCCATTAACAGCACCGTCATCACCTGCAAAACTCAACTTAAATTAATTCTCTTTTCACTGAAAGTCAATTCACAATAAACCCTTTTCCCATTCATTCACTGCATGTATTACTAAATTATAATTTAAAATTAAGATTTGGTAGAGTTGAAATACATCCAAATTCACTTAAAAGATAATATCAGAATTTATTCAACTTATTATGACACGTAAAGCTTACATGAATGTAAAGATTTTCCAAATAAAACTTCAATTCTAATTAGAGAATGGAATGAAGAGTACACATGGTATTGAATATATGTTTTGTACTTTTCAAAAAGTGAGTATACTTACTGATACAATTTTCTTTTCCAGTAAAATAAATTTATTATTGACAGCAAAGTCAGATATAAGAAAGTTAAATTAAACTTGAACAACTCTTCATATATTGGATAGCAAATTAAAATAAACATGTTCCTGAATCGTGTATTTTGTAGACACGTATGTGTTTTATAAGAGAATGGGTGAGAATTAAGCTTACTAGGTCGTGCAAGAGTATAAAGAAACGATATTTAGGTGATGCTTGACGTTTCATCAGAAAGTTCACTATCAGTGTCAGCAAGGACATGGCAGCAACTACACAATTGGCCCCAACAAAAAACCTGTGGTGCGGAAAAAAAAAACAGAGAGGGTAATGGAAAAGGATGAAAAGATGGAATCTTTGTGCGAAAGTGAAAAATGGGTGTTGGGATTGGAATGGGGTGAATTGAATGTGCACTTACTTTAAGGAGTGAGAGTAGTAGAAGCGGGCTTGGAAACGGATAGAGAAGACGAGAACGGTTTGGGAGTTGGTGACGGTGACTGCGACGGATGCTGCGGAGAGGAGAATGGGTAGGAGTCTGAGGATGTCCTGAGCCATTAAGATTGTTGTAGTCGTAGGTTGTGGTTGTTGTGAGGTCGTGGG
Source organism: Lablab purpureus (assembly GCA_030347555.1). Classification (NCBI taxonomy): domain Eukaryota; kingdom Viridiplantae; phylum Streptophyta; class Magnoliopsida; order Fabales; family Fabaceae; genus Lablab; species Lablab purpureus. The sequence continues at coordinate 17,004,613 of CM059254.1, forward strand.
TGAGGTTGGGGAAGATTTGGATTTTGAGTTGATGAGAATAGAGGAATCTTTGGCGTCAGGCGTATGGGAAAGCGTTTTGGGAATTGGGAAAGGAAGAAAGGTAATTGGGAAGAAAAAGACACGAAATGGAAGGCAGAGAGTGAGGCATGGAGGAAGAGATTTATAACATTTACAGTACAGAGAGATGGTCTCACAAGGAAGCGATGAAATTGACCTTGTGGAAATACTGGTGTGTGTGTGTGTCTGTGTGTTGTGGAGTCAAGGGTGAGTAACTGTTCGTGTGTGCGTTTCAGAAGAGAAATTGCTAAAAAGGGAAAAGATAAAGAGTTACAATATTTCCCCACCTCTTCAATTTTATTCCACCGTTATTCAACAACAACAACAACTCACAACTTTAATAATATTTTATTCTTAAAGCATACTTTTTTTAAAATTCAATTATTGATGAAAATAAAGAACAGAAAAACAGCGTCTTTCTCCCTTTCGATCGTTTCTTTAGGGTTCTTTGATATCATGCCTCCGTTTTATTTACTTTCGTTTTGTGTCTTTTTAGGTTAATGGCACAACATTGTTTTGCTCTCATCGGTCACACAACATCATCTCTTTCCCAAGTTGTACGTCTTCCGGTATTATTCCCACCGTGCCGCCCTCCTTCACACCGCGTCGTCTTTTATGCTTGTGCTGTGCCTTATATTATATAGGTTATTTGTCTTCTTTATTTGTGTCGTCTTTGTCTGTGTTTTAAAATTATTCACTTTCTTGTTTCGTTTTTTTATTTGTGTCTTTTCGATTTCTTTGTATTTTTTACATATGTATTTTATTAATCTTTTGAACTTTTCATGCTATTCATCAATTTCTACTCTTATTTGTGTATATAAATAAAATGAACAATATATAAAAAAATAATTATTAATAATATTTTTTTCACTCTTATTTGTGTATATAAATCAAATGAATAATATATAAAAAGAATAATTATATACAAATATTTTTTTGAAGGTTTTGACTAGCCAACTTTTAGTACTCATTTTAAATAAAGATTATTTTTTATTAATTAATATTTCAAAACCAAATCATTTCAACTAATAGTCAAACAAGTGTATTAAATTTACCCTTATAATATGATAGTATCTTGAAAAAGTTCTACAATTTTAGGTGATGTTATTTAATATGTTATATTTTTTTGAATTTTTCTTTTCATAAGTATTAATCCTTCTTTCACAATCAAATTAAGAATATATATATATATTATTGAACTTAACTACAATTTATCCTTAAGTTTTTAATCATGCTAGCTAAGTGATATTAGACACTCCAACAAACAAACAGCCAATTACAAAGTTTATCAACTATATGAGGTACAAGAACATGAACGAACTTATAAATTAACCAAAATTTTGTAAGACACATATAATTTCTAGAGGTATACTAACAACATTTATTAGAAAAATTATAAACAAAAAGCGATTTTGTATCTCAAAATGTTATTTTGAAAGGTCCAATTGTCATCAATATAATGAGTTGTGTTGTGGGTAGCATCAATTGTCTCGTGACAAAGGCCAGTTGAACTAGATGCCATGCGAGCCAACTCACAATCGAATGTGGTGCTTGGACTATTACGCTGTAGAAAGAGTTGTGTCCTAACTAACAACTATAGCTTTTGGTCTAGTGGTAAGTGCTCGATCCAACATATTTGATATAATTGTCACTCTTCCTTTGTATATATAAACTTTATGACAACCTTTTTTCTCATTTTCTTAGATACTAGGTATTTTTTTTTTCATCATGATATTTTATGAAGGAAGTTAAAACAATGGTTGAATTGTTGTCACGAATCTAATAAACCTAATATGGTCAATTTTTGTACTTTAAAATGATATTTTGCAAGGTCCAATTGTCCTTAATATAGTGAGTTGTTATAGACACAATGTTAGAGCAAAATCCATCAGACTATGTTTATTTTGATTAAGTGTTATTTAAATAAAAAAGTATAAAATATGTTTATCTATAAGCCTAAAGGTTAATTTTATGCACAATAGATCATGTAAGGCACAAGTGTCTTGTTTATCAAACGATACAACACGTTATATTTTTTTTCTATGTTTGATAAGTGATTTCTCGCTTAGATTATAAGAACACAGTCTTAAGCTAACATTACATTTTACAAAGTTTTTTCATATTCTTATTCTATGTTGGAGGGAATGTTTTGATCTTACGTCTACCAAGATGATCTTCAAAAGTCTTGTCAACATCAACAATACTTTGAAGAACAAACTAAAGTTGTTATGCATCAACAACTCCTGTCTTGTTCATATGTAAACTTTGGAAAAGTTGTCTATCTTGTACAGTCTTCTGCTTTACTCTTGCTTAAGTAAAGACCTAGGTCTAATAAGCATTGTCAACTATTAGGATATCCCTTGAAGAGAAGATTAACATTTAATATTACATAAAACCCATTTAATGCATCTCTACATTCTCGCTTGTTCAAACGATAGAAGATGATTTTATGAGCTAAAGCTACTCAACATTTAAAAAATTATTTGCAAATGTTATTTCTTCTTCATGCAATATAAAGTCATCCCTCAAGAAGAACAACACATAAAAACATATTCAAAGAGTTGAAATGCTACAAAATTTCCTTTGTAACTTTTTATGATCGTTTGTTATAAAGTAGAGTTCTCAAAGCGAGTTCTCACTCTCTCCTTACCTTTTTTATGTACAGACGGTGCTTTCGATATCCTAAAATTTCCCATCTTTCTCTTCTCCTCTTCCTTGTTAAATATAGAACAAAGAAGATGAAAAACCTCAAATTACAGCTACTGTACAAACTAAATATCTTCATACTCAGACCTCGTATTAACGGTCCAACCAGTCATAATGAAGAACCAGGTGTGAGAAACCACTTGTTAAATTTCTAGCCCGATCCAACGGTAAACGAATCTGCAACAATAGTTTTAATGTATTAGAAGTATTAGTGTACTCAATGACCTAAGACTTCAATATTTATTTAAATAAGACCTCATATTCTAAAATTAATTCCCTTTTATTACGAAAATAAATATTATATATTAAAATCAATCTTACAGTAAATATTAAAATAATAATAAAAAAAAAGATATATTAATTAAATTAAAAATCCTGAAATTTCCTAAAAATATTTAATTAATCTAAAAAAAATGGAGTGTTACAATTCTCCTCTCTTTTTTAAAAATTTTATCCTCAAAATTTACGTGAAGAAGAAAATAGAAATGGATATTCCTCTTGCATTTGACTTTCTATCTCCCAAGTCGCACTTTCCTCTACATTCTCTCCCCAAACGACCTTGACTAAAAGAATCATTTTTTCAACTGGGAAACACAAAAGATATTATGTAGGTTTGAAAGAGAAGGAGGTAAGACTATTTGGTAAGCAACATTACCAATCCTCTTTAGGATCTGATAGGGACCGATGAAACAGAACGTAAGCTTACACCTACTCGAGTCCAATAGATTACTTTAAGAAATACATTACTACCTTCGTCAAACTCAAGTTATTTTCTCCTCTTCTAAAGCTTGATCAACCTCTCCAAAGAATACTTAATATTGATAGGGATGAAGTCAGGGGATTTGGTCAGTCTATCTACAATAACTCATATGACATCTAGGTTCTTGGTAGTCCTAGACAACCCAACTACAAAGTCGATGGACATAGTAATGCATTTCCACACTGGTATATCTAAGAATTGCAACATCCCTGAAGGTTTTTCATGTTCTATCTTAGATTTTTGACAAAATAGACTCGCATACACAAACTCTTTTATTTCCTTTGTCATTTTAGGCCACCAAAATATCTTCCCAAGATCTTGATACATATTTACCGCTCCTAGGTAGATGCTAAGGTTACTCCCATGACCTTCCTCCAAGATCATCTTCTTAAGCTTAGATATCCAATGATTACACAACCTATCCTTAAGCCTCAAGAATCCATCAATCCCTACTCTAAAGTCATTATCCTTACCTTGGTTTTGTTAGAAATAATGACAATGCAAAATCCAAGAGGGGGGAGGGGTGAATTGGGTTTTCAAAAAATTTTTAGGGTTTAAAATAATTTTTCAGATTTTAAAATCAAATCCAATTTCAAGATTCGAATTTTCCTTAATATTTGATAAAAGCAATTGGGATAACAATTGTTAATATGATCCGAAAATAATAAAATAAAGAGAGAAGGAAAGAGAGAAAGAACACAGAGAATTATACTCTTTTGGATTTAGTCAATCCTACATCCAGTGACCGATCACCACAACACGTGATGATATACCCCACTATCTTTAAATGCAATTACAAACACCAATCTAGTGACAACATGTAAAAACAAATAAAAATAAACAAAAACACCTCCTTAGACACACTAAAGATGAAAATACCTCCTTAGACACACTAATGATGATCCCACCTCTCTTGACACACAACAGATGAATTTAAAACAATCAATAAACAAGAAAGAATTCACCTGATGTGTGATGGATAAGAAATCTTAAGCACAATACAATCACCACTTTCAAGAAATAAGATCAACCTTGAGAGAGCAAGAAAACGGCTTTGAAAATATTTGAGCGCAAGAACACTGTATTTTCGTGTTTGATTAGTTGTGTATGAACCTAAGACCTTGCCATTCAATTTATAATTTGAAATCAACTTAAAGTTTCCATTCTTAGGTTGATTCAGCTTTTAATTCTCAAAAACGTCATATTTAATCGATTGTTTAAAAGCCACAATCAATTATTCTAGAGAAGATTTGGAAAAACATATTTTTCCTGAAATAATCGATTAGATAAAGACATAATCGATTATATATGAACTCAGAAACAATATAATCGATTATCAAAACACTTAATCGATTATTTTATTCATTGAACTAGATTAATTCAAATTTTAAGTAATATAATCAATTGTATTAAGATTTCTAATCAATTAAAAGCGTAGAAAATGTTTTTGCAAAATATGGTACAAATGATTGGAAATGGTTCATACATGGTGTGCACATATGGAACAAAGTAAGAACAAGAAATAGAAAACATAGAGAATACAAGGAATGAATAATACACCACTTTTTAAGAGAAAAGGTAAGTGTAAAAGACAATCACCAATTGAATTAAGGAAAACTCAAGATAAGATTCAAAGAAAATGAGAAATACCTCTTGAACTTCAAAGAGAATTTGCTTTAGCAATCTTATTCAAGCTTCAAAGTTGAGTTACAAATGAAACACACACCTATTTATAGGACATAGGTGCGACACATGAGCACATGGGAGAAAGGTGAATTGTTTAGGCCATGTTTAGTGATACGCCAAGCTTCCCAAACAAGGCCCTTCCCTTTGAATGTTATCCTTATGTCCAAACACCTCTCCTCTTGTGTTTATTTTTTAAAGAGTCACAAAAGACACTAAACTATTTTTATTTTCAAGGAATTTACAAGAACTATTGATATTTCTAATGTCCTATTTTAATTTCTTGTACATTCCTCTAGTTTTTCTTCCTTCCTTTTCTTCAAATCTTTTTGTAAGTTTTTCTTTCATAATTTCTTCTTCTTTTCTTCTAGTAACAACTCCTCCTTGTGATGAACTAGGTTCTTCATGAATTGGGATCACATAAAAAATAAATCATCTTTATATCCATAAAATTTTAAATGTAAGTAGTTATGAACATTGTCCAATACTGACATCTTGATGCATGGTCACTAAAAAACCCATAACTTGAGTTTAGGACTTCCTTTTCGAATGATTCCAAACTCGTTAGAAAGATAACATCTAGGGCTACAACTTTCATGAAGACCATAGAAACTAATTTTGTCCACACGACCCACTACAGGCCCCACAAAGTTATGTGAAAACATACAAATTCCATGACAATTTTACACTAAACAAGTTTTTTTACATTATCCATTAATTCAATTCTCCATCTACTCATGTTTAATTTCATATAATTAAAGTAAGGTAAGATTATTAATAAGAGACGATCAGAATGGGACTCCCTTAGTACGTAAAAACGTACTTGGTTTACGCTTAATCCCCTCATAGGATGATCAAAACAATGCTGCTCCTCAAAGCACAAGTGCAAAATTTTTCTGTAGTTTGTTATCTCCCCTTCAATCCTTCAATTTGATTAAACCTATGATTTTGGGTGAAATATAAAAGTTAAAACACAAAATTGAGTGACTAACCTTGATGTCCTTGTCTTCAATTTGACATATTTGATCCAAAAATTTCTAGAGTAGTCTCTGTTATGTGACTACTATGCTATGTGACTGCACCCTTCAATTTAAATTGCACTCCTAATCCTAATTCTTAGTCTCCAACCAATTACGGGGCAATTATTATTTAGTGGAGTTATCGGGTAGTTATTATTTAGTTGAAGATTTAATTTCAATATTTCAACTTCCAAATCCTTAGATTTGTTGAATCTCTTGGTAATCTTATCCCCACAATTTGTTTCAATTTTAAAATTAATTATATTTAATTTAAATCATATTTTAATCTTATCTCTAATTACTTAAAAATGAATTACCTTTAATTTAAATCCTATTTTAATCTTATCTCTAATTACTTAAATGAATTATCTTTAATTTAAATTATATTTTAATCTTTTCTCTAATTACTTAAAATTGTTAAAACTCAAAATACTTACATTTATGTCATTCCAGGATTCAAAATCATTACCTCTTCTATATTATGCCTCCAGTAGACCATTAGCTCGTTCTTGTCATATCTTCCACTAAATATTTATTTAACTATATGATCCATAATTAACCATTATTTTCTATAAATTCTAAAATATTTCTACTTACTCTTATTTGTCAACCAATTTCTACATCCCTTAACTGCAATTACATCCACTAAATTCCTTATTCTCTTTATTTTCTCATGGGTCTGTTATATAATCATCATAATATATCATTCTTTCAAATTTCAATTTTTACTACTAATCCTATAATAATTAACCTATAATTCATTAACACCATAATATTGGAGAAAAAAAATTCATTAAATCAGAATATCCCAAAATTTGGGCTATTACAAACAACATTTTAATACTTAGAATATCTAAATTCAATATTATGTCCTAACTAAAGCCTTTTTGTTAGTGCTTTTACTAGATACAATATATTACTTGGTAGGCCAAGTGCAAAAAAAAAGTTGACGTGGATGTAAGTTAAGGTATGACAATTATAATTTTTGTTTAGTTTTAATTATTTATGAAATGGTTTGATTGTCTTTTATTTTGTGAATTGAGTTATAGTGTAATCGATAATCCAGTGATTATGAGTATGGGTATTATGTGATGCAATGAATGATAACCATTGTGCAAGCAGGAATTGACTAAGCATTAGGCCAAGTAAGAAACATAATATCTTTTTAACTTATATTTAAACTAACATTTTACTGATTATAAGCTTATTTGAACTTATGCCATTTGCAAATTTTCATGGATACAACACCCCTTAACATTGAAGCTTTGAGTACATCCAAAATACTTGGGCCAAGTATTTTGTAAACACTTTTTAAAAGCTTAAGATAAATGACATTTCTTTTAGTATAGTTTTTTAGGATGAATGTAAATTGAAGAGATCTGTAATGAACTAAAAATCAAACATGAACTATTTGTATTCAATTGTTACAAGTTTAAGTGCAAAAATAAAAAAAATCGGCAAAATATTTTTAAAAAAGGCACATACAATGACACTTTTCACACAAAGGATCATCATATTTCCGATCAGTTTGTACCTATCGAAATAATAGAAAGACGGTCTTCGTGTGAACTATTGTAGTTGTATGTGTGATATGTATCATATGTAAAAATTGGCATAAAATCGTCGTATTATTGAACATAGATGATGATGGTTTTGAAACTGTTGTCAAATTTACAAACAAACAACAACATCTCATTCAATGATAGTCTCAAAATCATTTTTGTATGTCTCAACAAACCATTGATGAAGACCTTATCTATAGTAGTGATTTTAAGTTGGAAGTGGTATTATAGTCTCTTATATAAATATATTTATGTTCATTACTGCCTAATCTTCTTGATATTTTTACTATGAACAACCCAACAATGTTTTGTCATAATGTTTAGTAAAATTGTTTTACAAATTTATTGTTTTCTTAATTTGAAAATCGTAAATGTCGATAATATGAATGAAGTGGCTAATAAACTAGAATTATTAAAAATTAAATGGATTACAAACACTCTTTCAACTAGCCATGTACCATTCTGAGATATGTGAGGGATTTTATCGCCACCAACAACAATCACATTCATCCTTTTCTATATTTGACACAAGGATAAGAAAGACCAAGCTAGGCTATTTTGGAATGAATGTTAGTATTGTCTTAGTTCCAAACAAATTGATTGGTTTCCAAAATATACTCCGTGATGTGATAGGCCAAATGGAGCCTAAGGTATGATGCCATAAATCATTATTGAGAAGTGAGGCATGTATGTGATATAAAGTACCCAAGATGGTACATTATATTAGTGTGGTGAACTTATTTGTGCATATTCAATGAGGTCCTGGGTTCCAATGGTAGTGCTGGTCACGCAGACTAAGAGATGGGGGATCACTAGTGAACCTGTCTAGGATTACAAGATGAGATACGTCGAGAGTGGTTGATGGGGTCAGTGATCACACTTTGTAGGTAGGGTGGTTGGAGTCCTAGCTGTTTGATCGTGTGTCTGATGCTGTAGGAGATCACAATGTTGTTGAGTATGTGGAGTCTAAAGGGTTTATTAGGCCTGACCCATTTACTTACTCTTATCTTTTATAAATACTCATGTCATTGTAAACCTAAACAATTAATCAAAATAACATCTAGTGCAGTCATGGACGTAAGTTAAATTGACTAAATCACGTAAATCCTTTGTGTTCTTGTTATTTACTTTCGTCTAGTAATTGCTCGTGAGCGTTCGTGATCCCCAACAAATTTGACCCACAAATGTTAGCCTCTGAGTTCGGGTGTAACAACCTTAGTCATTCGGAAGACCGTCATGATACATGATACATGTGTATTGATATATAAGCATGTTTGGTATAATATGATGAAATATATATGGGGTTTAGTGTGTTGTGATATTTATGTTGATATTGTATCTATTAAATTATTTATCAATATTATTGTTTTTAAATGGATGCTTACCTTGGCATGTCTTAGGACCTGTAATGTGTGCACGAGAGCAAATGCTTTGTCAGGTGATCTAATTGGGGTTTCAGGACAGAGTAGATAATTAGTTTATCATATGTATCAATTGTATTTTTGTAGTTGTAGAATTTCTTACTAGTGGAAATTCCTTTTTATAATAGACAATACAATTATAATACATATGTTTTATATTCAGTCAATGAAAAGTAGCATTGTGCATATAAGATGATAATAGAAGCAATTTCTAGGGTTGTTACACACACTTTCATTTCTTTTTTAACAACACAAGGTAGTATTTCTGTAGTTGTAGAACTCCTTATAAGTGAGAATTCCTTTTTGTAACAAATAATACAATTGTAATACATATGTTTTTATATTTATTACACTAAAGCCAATAATAATAGTAATTTCTAGAATCATTATACACGCTTTCACTTCTTTTTGCATGACACATCACCCTATCCAAACGCACTATAAATAATATAAACATCCATTGTAAATAAAATAAACATACACCTTTTCTAATTTGTTTCAATAAAATGACACACTTATCTCATTTTTAAATATATATAAATATTTTTTTATATTTTTAATGATTGATATTTTTCATACTTTAAATTCAACGAGACTCATCTCCTCCATTATACTATTTATAAATAACATAATATTTACAATTTAAATAAATTATTGTAAAAATTAAATTCAAATGATTAAAATATAAAATATTAAACACTTTTCTTATAATTTTTTAAATAGTTTTATTATAAGAAAATTATTCTAATAGTAATAATAATAAAACATAATATCACACTATTAAAATAGACATTTACCTTCCTTCTATTGTTAATAGTGTAATAATCAATAAATTCAATCATATATTTTTAGCATATTTGTTTATTTTACATTAAAATAATATTTTTTTAATCTTTTTATATTTTTATGAAACACATTTTAAGAAATTTTAATATAACTAATTAATTATTTTTTTTATTTTTGTAATTATTTTACTTAAGTTAACTAATATGATATTTTTTAAATAAAATACAAATATGAATTTTACTTTATTAAATATAAAGAAGTGATTGGATATTAAAGATAAAAGAAAAGTAAATGTTCAAAAGGATGGAAATACATTTGATTAAAATTAAAAAAATATATGCTTATTTCAAACTTAAAAAAATGAGATATATAAATAAGTACAATTTTTTCTATTTTATTTCATGTAAAGACTCTAATTTAAAGTAGAGCATATTTAGGCAAAGACAAAATATACTATTAAAAAAACATTAATGTGTGAAAGAACACACAAGGCGTCACCCACAAGCTGACACACGTCGACACTGGACTGTCACGTATCCCCAAGACTCTTCCTCCACCTATAAGCATTCGTTTCTCTTGCAAGCTCGTGTGTTATTTATTTTTTGCCACAGATAGGTAATATAAAAGTATTATTCTTAATTAGTCTTAAATTAATTTATTATTAATAAATGTATAGTTTATTATAAATACAAATGTGCGTACTGTTGCCTATTTCACTTCCAGATTCATATTTTCATTTATCAATCATTGACTCTAAACATTTCCGCAAAATATAATCATATTATCCTTTTTGATTCGCCTTTTCTCTTCTCTCAATTGTCTTCCAATCACCTGCCGGCATGGCGGCTGTTGCTGCCTGTCTCTTCCCTGCTCCACTCTTCAGCCACCGGCCGGTTGGAAAACTGAACTCCAACCAGATCTCGAATGTCAGTCCGCGCCTCGCTGTGTTGGCGGACCGGATTCTGGCATCGACGACGGAGAGTCACGGCGCCGTGAAGAAAGAGAAGAAAGTTCTGGAAGAGAATGAGAAGTCACGCATGAACGGTTGGAACGAATATTTGGAGCAAGCGAAGGAATTGATCGGACCAGACGGTGGACCGCCGCGGTGGTTTTCGCCGTTGGAATGCGCTTCGCAATTGGACAGTTCTCCTCTTCTTCTCTTTTTGCCAGGTCAGTATTTCTCTCTCTCTTAATATTTTATTATTACCTTTTTAGTTATTTTTTTCTTGCCTTCGAATTGTTTAACCTGTCTGTTTAGTTTGATTTGATGTGTTTTGCTTTTTGCACCTCTCCTTTTTTGTTGCGCTCGTTTTGCTTTCCACGATTCCTTTTTTAATAGCTCATTTTGTCAAGCGTGTGTGAGACAGTCACCGTGTTTAGATATGATTTGATTAATTTTTTCGATTCATGATTTTTAATAATAAATTAATTAAAAAAATAAAAGAAAAAAATGTCAAAATAGAGATTAAAACTGTTTTATTGTTATTTTTATGAAAATATAACCGATCTATCCTTTTAATACTCTGGAATAAAATCTATTCAGTTAAAGAATGTAACCTTCTGAGAATAGAAGGTACTTGATTTTTTTATATACTTTTTTAACGAACATAAGAATAAAATTATTACTTTTGGTTTTCTAGGAATTGAAAAAGATTTGTGAGAAAAAACTCCTGTGATTGGATTAAATTGAGTCTAATCTTATTTTGAATTCTATCCAATTAAATTTTATTGGATTGGGTTCATCATATTTTATTTAGCAATTTGTAATTATAATTGAGTTGAATTATGTCTAATGTTTGGAATTAGCAAGTAAAAAGATTGTTACCTTTTTATTTTTTAGCAAATGAAACTCAAAATCAATATTTGTAGTGTTTATAATAAGGTACCATCCTTTAAATATAAATATAAATAATAACTTTTTAAATATTTAGATATAAAAATAATAATTATAAATCTTGCAATTCCTAGAAACAATATAAAGAACAAAATATCTATTCTCATAATATATGTAGAATAAAATGTTTACTCATATGATCAATGACATTTTTTTTATAGTAAAGTTATTAGATAAATAATATTTATATTATATATTTATTATATAATTAGGTTTGGAATTTAATCGATTTGAACATGTACTCAATCCTTACAAAATATAATTAAGTTGAATTAGATTAGAGTTAGCAGGTTGGGTTTGTATGTCTTATATACATTTAATTAAGTTGAATTAGATTAGAGTTAGCTGTTTTTAATGATTTTGAAACCTTTAAATGAAAATTAGTCTAACACTTAAAACTGTGAGGAGAAAAAATAGTACAAATATAATGTGTACATTTGCTGTAAATAATAAGAGCGTTATAAAAAAACTAAATTAAGAGTGTTCAAGTTCTATCAACGTATACAAAAAAACTAATTTAAAAGGTTTGTTAGAAAATTAAGTATATATAAAATATATTGTGTTTGAGACTATTTAAATCTCGTATTTAGAACAAAAAAATCTCAAACTAGTTTGGGTTAAAAAATAATATATTTAAATAATGTTTTTTTAGTTCCTACACATCCTTTTAATCATTTTAGTCTTTACAAGTTATATATAAGGCCGAAAGAGAATAAAATGATAAGTGTAAAGAATAAAATAAGATGTTACCAACTATATGGAATTTGAGTTACATTTTAAATGGTATTTTTTGTAAATCAAAAATTGTTTCCTAAGTATAGCATTTATTGATTATTGTATTAAATAGAGCGGCAATAAGGTTGGAGAAAACGGACTGAAATGAACTATAAAAAATTATTTCAAAATGTATTTATAGTTCAAGCAAATTAAAAGATGGTTTCAAACTGTTTTTATACTTCAAGAAAATTAAATTCAACTATGAACTAAATTGTTTTGAATTTTTTAAAATTAAAATATTTTTGAAACTATTTTAAATTATATTAAACACTTTTGAATTGGATTTGATAAAAAGGATTTAAAAGAAAATTGAAATTTATTAATTAAATGATAAATAACTTCTTAAACTACTTTCAAATTAAAAAATAAATAATATAATATAAGTTTTTTCAAATAAAATTTAATTGTTTATACCATCAACTAATGAAAATGTTTTAAATAATTATTATAAAATTAAAAAAATCATTTTATACTATCTAATATTTGAGGATGAATAATATTAATATATATATATATATATTATAATAAACTTAAAAATATATAAGCTATGTATTACGGATATGTCTGTCCCAAAGTATTATATATAGCTAAAATTATGTATAGCTAAAATTATGTGTAGCTAAAAGTTATGATATATCTTAAATAGTTTGGTTCAGATTTAATAGTTTTATTATAATCATAGTTTAATTCTTTTATAATATTATTAAAAATAATTCAATACATTTTTTTAGAAAAAATAGTTTATTTATTTTATAAAAATTCAATTCAATTTAATATTAAATTAAGTTAATTTAATTTTTGTTGATCAATCTTAGCTGAGAGTGACTTAGATATGTATTAAACAAACTAGTTTATGTTTAAAAATATGATGGTAAAACGACTTGTGGTAGGTGGAAAGGAAAGTGAATGCTTGTTTGTATAAGAATTGCAAATTAAAATCTTTGATATGTCATGTATAGTTGTAAATTTGTAAATTTAAAAAAAAATTAATTTTAAAAAATAAAATAATTTTTATAACTTTTTAATTTTAAATTTAATTAAAATATAAAAAATTAGTATGAGTATAACAATTAAAAAATATGAAATTAATTATTTATTATATAAAACATAATATTAAAAAATATTAAATTAAATTATAAAACAAAATTAAAATTTATATTTCTAAATATATAAAATTAATAAAATAATAAATAAAAACATTAATCATATTTAATATAAACATTACTAAATAATAAATAATTAAAAGAATATAATTTAAATTAGGGTTAAATATGATTTTCGTCCCTATAAAATTTTTTGGGTTTGTTTGGTATCTATAAAATTGAAACCTGTTATTTTAGTCCAATTTTTTAACGGTAGATGATGTGGCTAACGGAGTGCTACATGTGAGAAGTTTCATTGACACATGTCGTCACGTGGACGACCCGTAGACGTTTAGTTTGCACGTGGAAGAATGCTTCATATGAAATGAGAGTCGTTGCAACAGAGCGATTTGAGCATCATTGCTCGGTGTCACGGATTTCCCATGGTTGGCTTCCGGCTCTGCAATCAGAGGTCCTTCTATCCCATCCCGGTTAGGATTCATTTCCTCGAGTTGATGCTCTATTTCTTCTTGGTGCTCAGCCCTTGGAACTTGAACAAAAATTTGTTCAGTTGTTGGAATTGGATCTGCTTCCTCGATTGGTCCCATCTGGCTTTCCTCCAAACAAAGGTGGTTAGGGTGTTGCAAGATTCTGGCCAAACTTCGTCCCTCGATGTATTAGGTGCCTGTGTTAAAGTAGAAAGGTTTAAGACAGACGAATGAAAAGGAAAATGGAAGAAAGTAGGTAGTACCTCTCTGTTCTCTGTTGAGGAAGACTTTTTTCAAGGTTATTCAAATGGTGAAATAACGACTATTCCTCCGGCTGGACGATAAATGCTTGCTTCAAGATCGAACAACGAATCTCATAACTAGGTTTCGAAGGTAGAACAACTTCTTCTATTGAATGGGCATCAGGTTCTTGGACTAAAGCCCTAACAGCCTATTGATCGGGAAATGGGAAGTTCCAATGAAAGCTTTTCAAAGGTTATACATTAGTAATTGATTTGGAGGATAGAGAATGGAGTTGGAAGGCTGTTTAGTCTTGAATCTTCCCTCCCTCACTGATTGATTCATCTGGGAAATGTCGAATAGTAGAGACAGCGGAAGGGTGAGATTCTTTCTTCAGCGGCGGATGGAGAGGCAATTCTAACGCAACTGTGTTGATAAGCCACGTGCAAACTAAAGTCTACGGGGCGTCCACGTCACGACACGTGTCAATGTAAACACCTCACACGTCACCACTCCGTTTGCCATGTCAACTTCCGTCACCTTCCGTTAAAAAATTGGACTAAAATAACAGGTTTAAATTTTATAGATACCAAACAAACCCAAAAAATTTTATAAGGATTATTTTAACATATTATGTATTTTATAGGGACGAAAATCATATTTAACCCTTTAAATTATAGGATGAATCAACTTATATTTTAACTCGAACAAAATACAAATTTTAAAATAAATTGATAGACTAAAATATTCAATTATGTAATATATTCTTTTTACAGCGGATCATAAGGTAGATTTAATTTGTGAGATAAACTCCAAATCTTAATCTATAAATATTGTGCAACATAACCCCATTCAACTAGATAATTTTACTTTTTAGTGAGTGGCTGCTGCTATTCCACCTGTTCATATATAATAAAGGTAACATGATCCGACTAAGACTTCAGAAGATGGGACAAAAAAATACAGTCTCTAAAGGTGTACATATATGGGTGTAGGACTAAATCCGGCTCACATGTTTACTTAATATTAAGTTACTCAATTTAATTAACTTTATGATGATTGAAAAACTTTAGGACTTGACACATCTCTTACTGTAAGTGGTTAGCTACGCTGACTTGTTAAATTTTAAAAACTAAAATATTTAAAACTTTAAATTAGAAATAATAATTTGAATATTTAATAACTAATGCCATCTAAAGCTAATTCAAATGTCAAAGTGTGGATAAATAGAAATCTTTAAATGAATTAAATATCTAAACCATTCAAAGATTAATTAACATTAATTATATATATATATATATATATATATATTTTAAATACTAAAACATGTCAACCAGTAATGATACAGTTTGAACTCATTTATATTTGAAAAATTATTAAATTGTGTTTAATTTTAATCATGTTTTGAAATTCAACTTTACCCATTTTTTATTTAGAGATATCTATACTAATAAGTGTTTTTTTTAAAAAAAACTACCCTTCAAGGTAAAAAAGCTCGTTACTCTTTAGCTACTTTTGTCTCACTAAAATCACCATGTTAAGGCCTAATTTCAGTGGACCTTAGTGACGGACTCATCTACATTAGGATGAAATAAAATAAAATAAATGAAAATACTTGTGAAAATGCAACATGTTACCTGGATTATTTATTTATTTCTGATTTTGTGTGAACTGCTGTCTTCTATTAGTTGTTAATCATGACATCTGGTCGTTTATCTTATCTTGGCTATTTGTTTTTTTTGGTAAAAGTCTTGTGTTGTTAACAAAATTATAAAATTTACTGCTGTAACTTTATTTCTTTGGGATATACCATATAACTTTGGTTTCAAATAACGAGGGAAGGGCAACAATGTCATTTGAATGTAGCTTACATTTCTCCTTTATCTTAGTTATATAAATTATTTTATCCTCATATTATTTAAATTTGTTTCGCATTGTTCTCTATAAAAAAAGTGGAAATTGAATTTGCATCATATAAAAAGTTTGGGTTAGCTATTGTAATAAATAATATAATGATGTTATATTTCTATATTCGTATAAACCAGTTAATAATTTATGAAAAAAATATAAAGCTATTTTATGAAGTTTAAATTATTTTTTTGGAAATAATTTCGAACTATCTATTTTAAATTTCAATATATAACTACAACCACGAACTTTCTTTATATTTAACTTAAAATATGAAATTATAAAAAATAGGTTTAATAAGAATTTGAGTTTCAATATTTTGTGTGAATTTGTAATGTTTTTTTATGTTTAATTTTTTTTTCTCGATCGAGTCTCAAATTTTATTAAACTTTGTCAATGTAATCCTTTTTGTTAGATTAATATCAATAGTGTTAACTATATGAGACGTTGTATATCTAAGTTAACTCGTGACACGTGAATAATGACAACAGAATACAAATACGAACACAAATATGATACTAGAGAATTTTTGACAAAAAAATCACATTAAGAGATTTTAATAAAGTTTAGTACTTAATGGAGAAAAAAAATATAAAAAAACATTACAAATTCTTACAAAATATTGATAAAAAATGTCTATTAAACTAAAAAATATATAATTCTTAGAAATTGCAACTTATTTTCAATTTTCATCTAAGCTTCTACTTCAAATTTAGCTCTTAGATATTATATATCATACTTTCGTTTATCAGCTAGGCTTTTTCATTTAATTATCTATTTTTAGCTAGTATCTCAATTTCTTTGTTTGGGCTTCAAACATAAGCTTTTGACATATTTATGAGTAGACTTATGCTAAGAGTATGAGAACCTAAATTAGTAGGCTGTCAGCTTTGAGTTACGAATTAAAATCCTTACACTTAAGAATTGGACTCAACTCTTTCATTTGTTTTTAATCCACCAACGGGAGACTTATCATCTATTTTAACTTAAAACATTTTGGATGAATTTGTAGTTAAGTTAGCTTTTAAGAAGAAAAAATAAGAAAAAAATTGAAATTAACTTCTTTACAAGTTAAAAATTAGTTCTCTATCAACTCTCTGTATAAATTTTTTAAACTTTAACTTTTAACTTATACAAAAGAAAAAAAATATTTTCTTTTTTCTTTTTATTTTTCTAACTTAAAAAAAAGGTCCGCAACATTTCTTTACTTGTGACTATATTCGCCTTAAACTTGTATTTCAAATTTGATTCGCACAAGTAACATGGTGCAGCTTTTACCTCCATTTAGCTGTAACTTGAGTTTCATTTAAAAGGTCACAATCGTCTTCATATACTGAGTTATGTGCTGTGTGTCCATGTCATGATTTCATACAAAGTTACTCTTAAATTTGTATAAATAATTTTCATTCCAAATTTACCAGGGATTGATGGCGTGGGACTTGGACTTATTTTACATCATCAGAAACTGGGAAGGTTTGTGTTCATTTAATATTAAGGCCTAATTGCACACACCAAATTGTCACTTTAGGACTGTACTTTTTAGGTGATGAGATGAATTTGAAGGAAAAGGGTTTATTAATTGATATGTTTTCGTTTCTTTTTCTTCAATGAAGGATTTTTGATATATGGTGCTTGCATATTCCGGTCATGGATCGAACACTATTTGCAGGTACATTTTTTTCCCCGGTACCTCATTATACTATTTCGTGCTCAAACTGAACCCTCTAACACTAACCATAAGTTTATTCTGCTGTTTTTTCTCTACTTTTTGAAAATCGTTGAGAGTATGTTGGTTGTGTTCAAAATGCGATCACATGTTTCTTCTTACTTTTGTAGAAAATTGATATCTTCTTTAACTGATGTTTTCCGGCATAATTTATTGATATGTATACTTCCCTCTTTCAGACATTGTGAAAATAGTTGAGAGAACAGTTAAGTCAGAATATCAACGTTCACCAAACAGACCCATATATCTTGTTGGAGAATCTTTAGGAGCATGCCTTGCGCTGTCTGTTGCAGCTCTTAACCCGAATATTGATCTTGTACTAATTTTGGCAAACCCAGGTAACTTCTATTCAGGGAAATAAGGTTTACTCTTTGGTTTTCATTTTTCAAGACAATTCAACACCATAAACATGAGTCCAAGCAAGATTTTAATTTCTAGTAGCCGCTATGAACTACCAATTCACTGTTATATATGTACTAAAGATGGACAATTGATCTCACCTTCCCATTCCCAATTTGGCAGCTACTTCATTCAGCAGGTCTAACTTGCAACTTCTAACACCATTATTGGAGGCTTTGCCTGATCCACTCTCTCCTGGCTTGCCTAACATTTTCAGATCGGCGGCAGGTTTGTGTAACTTGTTCTGAAAGCTATGTCTTTTTTCTTTATGAACTATTTTCTGGTGATCAATGTCTAGAAATACTTGTGTCATTGGCAAGCTAAAATAATCTGTGTATGCTTATTTTAAGAAAATAAAACTTATTTTGTGCAGCTTCTTTATTATTCCCTCTGATAAAAATTCCCCTAAACATGGACTATATATAAGATAATAAATGCTTTAAGAAAAGGAACTACTCTTCAAAAACAACCTGATGCTGGGGACCTATGTGAAGGATTCCATTTGTGGGTTGTTTATATTGCGAGACAGTTGCTAAGTCTCAGCAGCGAGTAGTTTTTGCTTAGTCAGTTGTAGGTTTCTGGTTGTTTTCAATGCCTCGAATCATAAACATAATTCCATTCTTATGTAATTCCTCGAATTTTTCAATGAGAAACGTCCACGGATTTCATGTCATTTACATACAATTTCGTCTTATTTCATCCATGTACCTTTCAAAGCATCTATGCTCCATTGTTTTACGTCTCACAATATTTTTGGTGGATCTATTACATTTTCGTCCTTGACCATATAAATGTTTCATGCGTTTTCTGGATCTTTGAATCTTTATGTCATTTTCCCCCTTCTGCACCTTTCATGATTTAATATTTAATTGGTGACTAGTGAAAGGGGATTTTCTAACTTTTGTTGCTTTTGCTTATTTTCACTGAATTTTCATGCATAATTACAATATTAAATCAGCAGGTACTTACGCTAAGTTTTCTTCATATTGTTCCTTACACTGAATAGTTTTTCGGAAAAGACCACTTATCATTCATGGATCAGGGACCGATATACTGTCTTTCTTTTACCAAAGAAAATGATGCCATTTTCCATTTATGTCATCAACATTTCTTGTAACATTAGGTGAATCTCTGAGGAGGGTGTTGGGTAATGTGGTCCAAGGGCTCCCTCTACAAAATGCGGCTGGAGAGCTAGTGAAGGATTTAACTACGTTCTCATTATCTTTGCCTGTAAGGTTCACTTGCTTTCGTTCAAAAAATAAAGAAATTTCTTTTGGGGCTTTTTTGTTTTTGCTTTGAATAAATAAGCACTTTGTATGAGAAGAAATGACGATGCATGTGGCATATTCTTGAAGAAATATAAATTGAAAATTGGATTAGCTTATTTTGTTTCTTTCCTGCAAACAAACTTCTTAAGAGTGGAATGTGCTGGACTTTTGAAGAGCGTGGATTGACATGACTGAATTTTCTTTACTTTGGCTTCTTGGTGTTAAGCTTGATTTTTGAGCTTTCCCATCATTTTTACCTTTAACATTGAAAATCTTTTGTTGATTGAATTCTCAGGTTCTTGCTGACATATTACCAAAAGAAACACTTGAGTGGAAACTACAGATGCTTAAGTCTGCTTCTGCTTATGCCCAATCACGCCTTTATGCTATCAAAGCTCAGACTTTGATTCTTTGCAGGTTCATTCTCTTTTGCCATTGTGCATATTATAACTGTGAAAACACGGAATCATAGGTATTTCATTAACTTTTCACTTCTCGCTGGAAGTGAATTACGTCATATAGTTGGACTTCAAATAGGGAATCTGTAAGACTGTAAACGTAAGAATCTCGTGATATATAAACCGGATCCTGATTAGTTGCTATCGGTTAACTTAGAGAACAAATAAAAGATGAAAGCTTAAATGGTAAAGTAAATGTTTCTATATGAAAGAAGATTAAATTATCATGAACCTAGTGGGATTTCCCATTACTAATTGAAATTCCTTTTATCTAATTCGTGCTCTTACTTAAATTAAATAATGAATTTTGTGGGTGGATGGTAAATTAATCCCACCTAATATCTGATATACACAGTATATTTTCAAGTCTATGAAGTGAAACTTACTTTCTGATTTGCCCTTCTAGTGGAAATGATCAGTTATTACCTAGTCAACAGGAAGGTGAAAGATTACTCAATTTACTGCCTAAATCTAAATGCGAGCTTCGTAAATTTGACGACAGTGGCCATTTCCTATTCCTGGTATGGATTTCTCCATTTATACATTTCTTCAAGCCTGTGAGTGTGTTTGCATTCAGGCATGCATCAGGATCCTTACAACTGATGGGAGAAAAACGATATCAAATATCAGTTGGAAGTTCAAACAAACCCTAATATGTAACTGTGTCCACTGCTTGCAGGAAGGTAGCATTGACCTGGTAACGATAATCAAGGGCACTTCATACTACCGCCGTGGCAAGTATCATGACTATGCATCCGATTTTATACCGCCAACACCTGATGAAGCAAGAAAAATAATAGATTCGAACAGGTAAAAACAAAAGTATTAATTTTATCATACAAGCCATCCATTAAGAATAAGAAACTTAATAGTGTATATTATAAAGATAGTAGATTGGAAGGAGAGCTCAGCCATGATCAGTTGCTCGATACGTTGATATGTTTTTTTTTTGTGAATATCAATGAATATATATATGTATATTATCTGGCAATTTTTCTTTGCTCGGTTTGATTAACTGATTGTAGCGTAACTAAATAATAATAACTTTGACACCTTTCACTTTCATGCTTCCAGTTTGTTTAACCTTGTCGCAAGTGCTGTAATGCTCTCAACCTTGGAGGACGGGACGCTTGTCAAAGGCCTTGCTGGAATTCCCTCAGAGGGGCCCGTTTTGTTTGTTGGGTACCACATGCTCCTGGGATTAGAAAAAATTCCCCTGGTTTCTCGAATTTTTTTGGAAAGAAATATACTTATTCGTGGGATAGCACATCCCATGATGTTTATGAGATCTAAAACTGGGAAAATGCCAGATATATCTTCTTATGACAAATTCAGAATTATGGGTGCTGTCCCTGTGGCACCAGCTAACTTCTTCAAGCTTTTTTCTTCCAACTCCCATGTGCTATTATATCCTGGAGGGATGCGCGAGGCTCTTCATAGGAAGGTAAATCCTTTCATCTTTCACATTCAATTATGAATTTGCTCGTTTGACTACTTCTAACTTGGACATGAGTGCAAAACGCTGGGCCATATATTTTGGAAGGAGCGTGTGAAACTTGCATGAATTATCAGATATCACTATTGTATATTTTAAATTTCATTTTTAAAAAATGAGAAAAGAGAAATTGAATGAAGTGTCGTAAATTGTAGATATGCTGGAAAAAATATTAGTATTTCCACATAAGCAAAAGCACAAGGTTTACTTTACCTTTGTCAACATAAAATTATTCGAACTAGTTTACTGTGAGATGATACATAGTACTCTTGTAAAAGTTTTTAATCAAATGTTTGGTATTTATTTTCCCAATGTTGTATGACAAATGCGGAGTTCTGATGCTGAACACCGAGTGTTAAAGTATAAGAAGTTGGGCCATCTTTCGAGATTTAAACAAATGAGGCATTAAAATGAAAGCATATGCGTATTTTATCATTCTCACATCGTTCCCCTTTGGAAACAATTTTCCATGAGAAATAATCTCCTTCATCCCAGGAAGCACAAACGGGGAAAATGTGATATATTTTAGGCTCGCTTTATCTATATTTATGCTTTGAAATGTGCCGACTTGTTTAAAATCTCCAGCATTGTAATAATTGTCAGGGTGAAGAATACAAGTTATTCTGGCCTGAACAATCTGAGTTTGTCAGGATGGCAGCAAGATTTGGAGCCAAAATTGTACCATTTGGAGCAGTTGGAGAAGATGACCTTGGTCAAGTAAGTGTTAGTCTTTTCTGAACCAATCCTTTTCCTTTACGGAGTGCTTAAAAATGTTTGCATCATGCAAAGCGTGATCTATTGTTTTTTCGGAAAGCAAATTCTACTGAACTTCCCATATCTACAAACTTTTCTCTATAAAATTTAGGATTTAATCTTGGTTCACTCTGATGAATGAAATGCATTCTTTTCACTGTCATCTAAGTGTTACCACATCGCTAAAGGATTTTAACTTTGCAAGTAGTTATTAGCATAGACATCTCAAGTTATTACCAGATCGCTAAAGGTTAGCTGCAGCATTATAAGTAACAGAACACTCTTATTCTTTTGATGCATGAATATACCCATCTTTAAATTTCATTTTCCGTCATATGTGGATAAGCCTTGGTCCTGGAATTACCATAACACATCATATCATATTGGCCTTTTCAGGTAGTTTTTGATTATGATGACTTGGTGAAGATCCCGTACTTTAGGTCTGAAATAGAAAGGCTCACAAGTGAGGCTACGCAATTGAGGTATCTTGTTTGTTGTGTGTTTTACCAGTACCAAATTATGAACATAACACTTATACATACGTCTTTGTTGTCCTTCTTTCCATCTGCTGTATATGTATGCACATACATTATTATATAAATTTATCCCTTACAAATTGGAAATCTAGGAGTGATGTTGATGGTGAGGTGGCAAATCAGCAAGTGCATATGCCTTTGATTTTGCCTAAAGTTCCTGGGCGGTTCTACTATTATTTTGGAAAACCATTGGAAACGAAAGGTATGCCTAATCCATATGTACAGCTGGGAATGCATGACATAAGGTTTTTGCCTTCTTTTAAATTAATGAGATATTGTTTGACAGGGAGGAAACAAGAACTGAGAGATAGGGAGAAATCTCATGAGTTTTATTTACAAGTAAAATCCGAGGTTGAGAGATGTATTGCTTATTTGAAGGTGAAAAGAGAAAGCGATCCCTACAGAAGTATAGGACCTCGGCTGTTATACCAAGTGACTCATGGTTTTGAATCTGAAGTTCCAACATTTGAAATTTGATTGTTTTGCAACAGAAAAAAAAGGTAATTTTATAATTGGTTTAGAAAGGGCATTGCATTCCTTGGACTGGAAGCAAACTATGTATATTGCCGGTAGTTTCAGGCATTGTTTTCTGGCAAAGGCACAATTCTCGGAGAAACATTGTAGGAGTAAATTTTTTCGATGTTTTAATCAATAAGTGATAAATGCTAATAAATAGTGATTGAGAAAGGATAACAACAAGTCAAGTTTTATCTAAAAGGAATTTTCTATTGTGCATGTGTTAGGTGACCTACTACGTCCTTCCTATCTAGGATCTACTTTGCCTAAGGAAAACAAACAGGAAATTTAAACTCAATAAAGACAAGTTTCTTCTCTGATTAAAAAAGTCTGAGTTACAGTATATCAACAGTAGTTGGCTACTAGCTATTGGGTTGAATAACAAAATAGCAGAACTGCCTTTAGGGAAAGCACGAAATATAAGTCAATATGGTTTGCATATGTTCTTCCTGGTTATAGAGGAGTTCTGGGCCGGTTGGTTTGTAACAGAGGGAATTCTTACTGCACCTCCCTATTTTCTTCTTGCACCCCAATAATTATGAAAATACAATACCCTTGTGATACTGGGATTTGATTTTTGGATTGTTTTTCGGATGGTAGAATCTGAAAATATGAAAGATAAAAGTGTATTTTGGATTGTAGAATCTAAATTATTTTTTTTGACTTTCGGATTGTAAAAGACAAATTTTTCTATCAGGTTTTCAGATTATATAATCTGAAAATCATGTTTAAGCATAATTTTTTTTAAAAATTATACAATCTGAAAATTATTTCTAAATTTAAAAATAACTTTCTAGAAATCTTTACTAAATTATATAATTTAAAAAGAAAACTAACAGAAGAAAAGGGGTTTAGGAACAGTTTGATAATTTTTATTGTTTTTTGGAGGTAAAGAAAAAGTGGAAATACAGGAAGAATGATCCTTGTAACAGTACTCGTTTGGTCAAGATGGACCTTGCTCAAGAGGTGGAATGGGCGAAGATGGTTGCCAATGGGGCGAGTCCAGTTGAGAGGTGGGATGGGCAGGTTGTTCTTGATAGCATAGGTGAGGTGTTTGGGGATGTGGCATTAAGTTATTGGTAGGCGGGGTGGTGCGGTCACAGTTGGGAGAGGAGTTTAAAGTTGGGGGTGTTTCGTCCTGCATCATCATGTTTCTTCTTCCCTTCTCAAAAATTTTAAAACTATTAAATTGTCCTGGTAAAAAAATACTTCTGGAATATAGAATTAGAAAGTCATTTGTATTCAAAAAAAATTTATTTTCTAGATTATAGAATTAAGAAGTTAAATTTTTGAAAAATTATTTTTTAGATTGTAAAATTCGCAGTCTAGATTAAAAATAATTTTTGGATTGTACAATTCAGAAACTAATTTTTCCAAAAATTTAATTTTCGGATTTCACAATTCGATAGACAATTTTTTGTAATAGAAATGACTTCTGAATTCTATAATCCATAAGCTATTCTGAATTTGACTTTAAGATTCTATATTTCAGAAAATAATTTTTCAAAAGTTTGACTTTCAGATTCTATAATTTGGAAGAGAAATTTTTTTCTTATAAAAATGACTTCTGAATTCTACAATCCAAAAGATAATATTTCAAAAACTTGACTTCTAGATTTTACAATCTAAAAAATAATTTTTCAGAAACTTAGTTTCTGGATTCTACAATTCGAAAAATAATATTTTAAAAATTTAACTTCTGAATTTCACAATCCAAAAGATAATATTTCATAAACTTGACTTCTGAATTTTACAATCCGGTAAATAATTTTTCAGAAACTTGACTTCCAAATTCTGATACATTGAACAATTTTGACATTTCATACACTTTTGGGGGTGCAGGAGGAAATGTTGGGAGGTGCAGGAAGAAGCACCCTTAAAGTTGGGTAGTTGGGTAGGACGCGCGCACAGTGTAAATAGTAAGTGATGATGGGTTGTTATTGGAAAGGTGGGCGGTGGGAATAATCAAAGTTAATAAGATTGGGTGGAAGAAGAGATGTGTTGTGATTAGGTCGAAGTGAGAGTGTATCTGGGTTTGTGGAGAATGGTGGGATCTCAAACTCAAACAAAAATCAAAACATTGAAAGGATTAGGAGGTCGTAAACACTCCAAATCATCATTTAAAACAATTAAATAAATCAAAACATGGAAACATTAGAAGATGGTACACAATCCAAATCATTACTTAGATATAAACTATTCAAGATAAGATTTAAAGAGAAATGTCTAATAAAAGGTTAGTTCTCGATTGGAGAGTTGAATATAGCTTTCAAAATGTTTAAGATTTTTCACAACCAGTCATCCATTAAATGTTCTGATAGATTGTCTCATGGATTAAAAGTAGTTGATAACATGTATATAACAATAATCAAGAGATTGTAACGTAACACTTTCTATTTTTATACTGCTTTACTGGTTTATCTCTTATAAATGGTAAAGAGTTTTGCTAATCAAATTAATTTAATATTCTAAATTGTAATTTATAATTTATACGAATATATAAAATCATTCTTATTTACATTTATCTCTATTAAAGATAAAGTATAAGTACTCTTGTTTAAATTGTTTACAATGAAATTTTCATAAAGAAGATATAAATCATTTTAATAATCTTTTTATAAAAGAATAACTTTACATAATTAAGGATTTATAAATAATGTTTGTTTTCTCAAAATAGTCTAGTAGATGATTTTGCATTTTATCACTAAGTTTTTTCAATATTTTGTATGTAATGTATTCAATTCATGTATAATTGTGTGTAGAAAATTAATGACACATATTTTGTTTTATAGTTTTATTAAAATTCCGAAGAAGTGTTTTTCGCATGCTATATTCTCTAAATTTTTAACTTTTCAACCTTTGACAATAAACTAGACTTATTGTTTTCATTGTGTATTTTTAACTAATGTGACATTTGTCTACTCTTTTGACAATCACTTCTACTATGAATATTATTTTTTATTAATTCTTTTTGTGATGAATTCTTCATATCTTTTTCATGTAAAATTAGGGTAGAATATTTGTAATTAGGTTTATAATTATAACTTTTGGTTCTTAATCAATTCTCATCTATTTACTACCAATCAAAACTTTTAAATTTTGATAGTGAAGTAGAGAATTAATATGTTTTTCTCTTCCTAATCTTGTTCCTAATTTTATGGCGTTTAATTTTTTTTTTTCTATTTAATTGTGTTCTTAATTTTTCAAAACAAATTTATTTCCTTTTACATTTTGATTGATAGATTGTTAATAGTAAATACTTTATATGTTTAGGTCCATAAATTAGATTATGTATAAAACATATAAAAAAATTACTTCAAATAGGATTTGAATCCAAAACTTTAAATTTAATTATGTCTCACTAACAACTAAGGCATATTAATTATGTTTATTATGTTAGAATTATGTTTTTCTTTTATATAATGCAAAGTGCAAGAAACTAAATTGTATAAATCGTTGCAAAAGGAATAAAATAGACATAATGTTCGAATTTATCAATTGAAGTGAGAAAAACTTCTCTTTCAAGATTCTTACATGAACCATTTGATTTTATCAAGAATTTCATAAATCTTGTGACGATCCTCAATGCTTATCAAATCTCATTCTTTGTGGCACTATCTTTATGTTATTTTCTATTTAATTGCATACTACAAGCCAGACTCTCTATTTTTCCAATTTTACAAATTTTAGGGTTCATTATTGATAATCTCATCTTACAATTTTTTTCTATTTGAACATTGAATTCTTTTTAACCATAAGTCAAGTTTTACGAAGTCTTAATTATGAAATTTCACCTCATCTTAGAATCACCCAATTATGAGTTTTATAACATGAGTTACGTCCATGTCTTAATTAGGTCTGAAATTAATTGAGGCTAAGTAGAAACCTCATCATTTGATATAAGAGTTTGTTATTAGGGCTTTTTGGACATCAATTTTAGTGAAGAAGGGACTCTTCAGGTGTTGGCTTTGCAAAAACAGAAAAAAGGAAAACAAATGCAAAACAAAGCTCAGAAATTTGATTGCGTGAATACCTGAATGAGATTTATTCTTAAAAACAAAGAAGGAAGAACAAGTTACATGGATTGTTGGAAATCTGTCTAGAAGATTTGTTGCTTGTGATAATCAAGTTCTTGAAGTTATTCGAACCTAGCAAAACAAAATCAATTCTGCTTAACTAAGTTTCCTTATTCTAGTTTTGAGTCTTATCTATCTTGTTTTGTTTCTTTTGGTTAGCAAACTATCTTTTGGTTAAAAATTTCATTTGAAGTATGGCAAGAAAAAGTGATGGTGATAATCCTTAACTTGATGGAACTCAAAGGTTACTAGTTGATGTTATGACTACACAAATGGAAAGAATGATGAGAGAAAATAATGAAGTCTTTGAACAAATTAAACAACAAGAGAATCAAATCAATAACAATAAATATAGTCAAGATGAAGATAGGAAGAATGAAAGGAGAAGAAGAAAAGATAATGAGAGGAATAGTAAGGATGAAAAAATTGAAGGGTTGAAGCTTACCATTCCCACTTTCTAAGGGAAGAGTGATACAAAAGCTTACTTATATTGGAAGAAGAAGATTGAGCAATTATTTGTCTGCCATGATTATAGTGAACAAAAGAAGGTGAAGGTGGTTGCAATGAGATTTTACGATTATGTTTTAATTTAGTGGAATTAATTCCAAAGAGATAGAATAAGGTATGAAGAACCTGAGGTGGATACTTGGGTGGAGACGAAAAGGGATATGAGAAGAAACTTTGTTCCTTCACATTATCATAGTGATATGCGAGACAAGTTGATATGTCTCACCCAAGGAGGAAAGATTGTTGACTCACTTTAAAGAGATAGAGATGTGCATGATTAGAGAATATGAATGAAGAAAGGGAAATAATTATGGCTCATTTTGTGGAAGGGCTTAATCATGACATTAGAAATGTGGTAGAATTGCACCGTTGTATGGATATGGAGGAAATTGTACATTTAGACATTAAGGTAGAACAATAACTTAAAAGAAAGGGTGTGAAGAAGAGTTCTTCTAATTTTAATTCTTCAAGATGAAGGGAAAGGAATAAGGAGAGAGGTGTTTCTTTTAATAGTCCATTTCAAAACAATTATTCAAAGTATAATGAAAAACCAAAGAAAACTAGAAGCAGTGAGATAAAATGTTTCAAGTGCTTGGGAAGAAGAACAACTTCTAAATGTCCTACTAAAAAGACTATGCTATTTAAGGAGAATAATGAATCTTCAAATTCTTAATCATTTAGTAGAGAAAATAGTGAGAATGAGAAAGAGGAGATCCCAGAGGGAGACTTGTTTATTGTTAGGAGGATGATTGAAGGAGTGGCTAAAGAATATTAGGGCAACCAAAGAGAGAACATATTCCATTCTAGGTGTTTTATTGAAGGAAAAGTGTGTTCATTGATTATTGATGAAGGGAACTGCACAAATGTTATTAGCACCAGATTGGTGACCAAAATGAACTTGTATTTTCCATATAAATTGTAATGGTTAAGTGAGGAAGGAGAGTTGAAGGTTGACAAGCAAGTAGAGATTGTATTTTCCATTATGAAAACAAGGTCATTTGTGATTAAGTTCATATCAAGGTTAATCATATGCTGCTTGGAAGGCCATGAAAATTTGATAAAAAAGCTCAAAATGATAGTCACACCAACAAATACACATTTCTTCATCAAGACCACAAAGTCACTCTTGTTCCTT
Source organism: Lablab purpureus (assembly GCA_030347555.1). Classification (NCBI taxonomy): domain Eukaryota; kingdom Viridiplantae; phylum Streptophyta; class Magnoliopsida; order Fabales; family Fabaceae; genus Lablab; species Lablab purpureus. The sequence continues at coordinate 17,033,865 of CM059254.1, forward strand.
TATCACCTAGAGAAGTTTGTGAGGATCAAAATAAAATGATGGAAAAAAAAGAGCAAGAAAGAAAATAAAATATTAAAAAATGAGAGAGAAAAACATAAAAAGATGAAAATAAAAGTGCATGGAGTAAAATGTGGAGAGGTTAGGAAAGCATTTTTGGCTAGGAAATATGTGTATATTCTTTAAAACAAAGAAATTATTGCATTCAGTATTGACCTTGAAGTTTCTAGTAAGGTTAAATATATTTTGTAGGAATATCATGATGTATTTCCAGAGGACATACCACCAGGATTCCCACCACTAAGAGGGATTGAGAACCAAATTGATTTGGTTCCAGAAGCTATGTTGCCTAATAGGCCATCATATATAAAAATAATCCCCAAGAAATAGAAGAAATTTAAAAACAAGTCATTGATTTGATGAATAAAGTATGGGTATAAGAGAGCTTGAGTCCTTGTTTTGTCCTAGTAATTCTAGTTCCAAAAAAAGATGAAAGTTGGAGAATATGCTTAGATTGCAAAGTTATCAATAACATCTCCATCAAGAACAGATATCTAATTCCCAAGTTAGATGATCTTCTTGATAAATTGTATGAATCATGTTACTTCTCTAAGATAGATTTGAAAAGTGGATATAATCATATTAGGACTAGGGAAGGTGATGAATGGAAAACTGCTTTTAATACCAAGTATGGGTTATATAAGTTGAAGATAATGTCCTTTGGTTTGACAAATGCCCGTAGTACTTTCTTGAGGATATTTGAGAAAGTTCTTAGGGAAATTTGTGGTGGTTTACTTTGATGACATTCTTGTGTATAGCAAAAGTTTTGATGAGCATTTGCATCATTTGAAATTTGTTTTGCATGTGCTTAGAAAAGAAAGGTTGTATAATAATTTAGGAAAGTGCACATTAATATCATGTTATGTTCTCTAATTTGTGGTTAATTCTAATGGGGTGCATGTAGATGAAGAGAAAATAAAAGCAATTCAAAAACAACCAACTCCTAAAAATGTGAGTGAATTAAGAAGCTTCCATGGGCTTGCTAGTTTTTATAGGATGTTTGTTAAGGACTTTAGTACCATTGCAGCACCTCTAAATGAACTAGTCAAGAAGCATGCATATTTAATTGGGGAGAGAAACAAGAGAAAGCTTTTGTTGCCTTGAAAGAAAAATTGACACATGCACCTATTCTTGTTTTTCCTAACTTGCTAAATCCTTTGAACTTGAATGTGATGCATCTAGGGTGGGAATAGGAGTTGTATTAATACAAGAAGGACACCCAATTGCTTATTTTAGTGAAAAACTAAATGGAGTTGCCCTTAACTACCCAACATATGACAAGGAGTAGTATGCATTAGTTAGAACATTGCAAATATGGCAACATTATCTTCTATCTAAAGAAATTTTAATTCATAGTAATCATGAATTGTTAATGTATTTGAAAGCATAAAGTAAGTTGAATATGAGACATGCCAAAGTGGGTGGAATTCCTTTAACAATTCCCATGTCATCAAGCATAAGAGAGGTAAGTCCAACGTGGTTGTTGATGCTTTGTCATGCAAGTATGCTTTACTACCTTCTCGTGAAAATAAGATTTTTGGCTTTGAGTGCATTAAGGAATTGTATGAGCATGATGTTGGTTTTTCTCATATCTATCATACCTGTTCTCATGTTGCATCTGAGTGATATTTTAAACATGATAGATATTTGGTTAAAGATAAGGACTTAGCCTTCCTAAGAGTTCAAGTAGGAAAATTCTTGTTAAAAAAGAACTTGAACGAGGGTTTAATGGGTCACTTTAGGGTACAAAAGACATATGACATCTTGCATGAGCATTTTTATTGGCCTCATATGAAACATGATGTGCATACATTCTTTGAAAAGCATATTGTTTACAAGAAAGCTAAATCTAAAGTCATGTTGCATGGTTTGTATACTCTATCACCTATTCCAAAACATTTTTGGATTGACATTTTTATAGATTTTGTTTTAGGTTTGCCTCGGGCTAAGGAGGAAAGGATTCAATTTTTATTTTAGTTGACAAGTTTTCTATGATGGCTCATTTCATACCTTTCAAGAAAGTAGATGATGGATGTCATGTTTGCTAACTTATTTTTCATGGAAGTTGTAAGATTACACGAGTTTCCTAGGAGTATTGTAAGTGACTGAGATTCCAAATTTCTTATTCACTTCTAGAGAACTTTTTGGGGGTAAGATTGAAACTAAATTGTTATTTTCAACAACTTGTTATCTCCAAACAGATAGAGAAACTAAGGGGGTTAATAGAACTCTTCCTACTCTTCTTGGAGCTATTATTAAAAAAATCTTAAAGCTTGGGAAGAGTGTTTACCATATGTTGAATTTGCTTACAACAAGGTTATACATAGTACTACTCAATTGTCATCTTTTGAAATTTTTTATGGTTTTAATCCTTCAACTCCTTCGGATTTGTTGCCTTTACCTAACATATTTGAATTTAAGAATAAGTCTGGACAGGTTAAAGTAGAGACCTTAAGCTTAATTGTGCCTCACGTAACCACTAAGGCATATTAGTTATGCTTGCTATGTTGGGATTATGTTTTTCTTTTATATTTTGTAGAGTGAAAAAAACTAAATTATATAAATCATTTTAGAAGGGATGGAATAGAAAGAATGTTTGAATTTATCAATTGAATTGAGAGTGACTTCTCTATTAGGGTTCTTGTATGAACCATTTTATCTTATCAAGAATTTCATAATTCTTGTGGCGATCGTCAAGGCTTATCAAACCTCGTTGTTTGTGGCGCCTATCTTTATGTTCTATTTTTGTCTAATTGCAATACTACAGGTCAAAATCTCTATTTTTTCAATTATGCAAATTTTAGGGTTCTTTATGATAATCTCATCTGGCAAATTTAGTATTTGATCATCGAATTCCTTTTAACTGTAAGTTAAGTTTTACGCCTTTCTCAATGATTTACAGGTCTAAATTTCATGCCAAATCGTTAACTTTAACCTCATTTTGGAATCACCCAATTCTGAATTTTATAGCATGAGTTACATCAAAGTGTTAGTTAGGTCCGAAATTTATTAAGACTAAGTAGAAACTTCATCACGACATCTGCTCCATTTTTCTTATTGTCTAATCTTTATGTCATTCACATTGTCTTCACATAAAGTAACGTCTATTATCTTTCAGTTTTGAGTACTTTGTGTAATGCCCTAAATTAAGGTCAATTATATTCCAATTATTTTATTAATTTTTAAAACAATTGATTTTCTTAGTAATGGCTCATCTTTCTTGTAGTGACATCAATTGTCTCGTGGAGAAGGCTAGGTGGTTCAAAGGCCATGTGATAAGTGCTCGATCCAACGATCTTCAATTTAGTTTGAAAATTCTTATTAAACTTAAATATAACTTTTGTAAAAAACTTATTCCATTTAAAACATGTACCCTTACTTAAAATAATATTTTTACCATGTAATATGAAAAAGTGTGAAACTTTATTTAAAGGAGGTGTACCAAAGATCCTCTTGCTTATATTGTGGAGACTTGAATCTATTTTGGATTATCTCAAATGATATGTTGCATTTACTTGGTATTGATAACCTTAATAATATAATTGTCTCTAATTAACATGATGAACTAGCTTAAGGGTAAGACGACTCAAAAGATTGTTCGTGCTTACATTTATATTTCTTACACTACTTGTACTTAGGGGAAAGCTTATGTAGATATAGAATATTCCTTTTGATAAATTTTTGGTTGTTTGGAAGAGGCTACATAATATATTGCTTCCGATTAGGTGGTGAAAAAAATGCGGGATTTCATTGTCTTTTACATGCAATCTTTATGATAGATATGAAGAAACTACTAATCACATTTTCTTTTATTGATCTTTTGTTGCTAGGTTTTGGGATTGACTTCAAAACATTTTTCCTGATGTTGTTTTTCACTCAAGGGAAGGTGATTGTTAAAAGATCCTAACAACCTTTTGATTATTCTTAAAAGGACTATTGTGGTTACTTAAATTATTTGAATACTTTGGAAAATGAGAAATTAGTCTAGGTTTGATGAGATATATCCTTATCATATTAATATGGTTAAATGGTTTACCACTACGATAGGTAATTCTTCAAAATCTTGTAAATAATGGTGTTACTAACTTGACTATTTTGAAATTCTTTAATGTTCAGACCAAGTCTAGACATATTGAGAGGATTAAGCAACTTCATCAACTTATGCTATTGGAATCAATGTTGATGGTGCAATTAGAGGTTGTCTAAGTCATGCTGATGTTGAGGTATCTTTAGAGGAAGCATAAGGGAGTATGTTGGTGGTTTTTCTACTTATCTTTAGTTGACCACATACGCTAAACTTGTTATTTTCATGATAGTTGTTGGGATTATTGTGGATCAAACTTTCGAAAGGTATGGATTAAGTTTGACTCATAGCTAGTGTGCCAAGCCTTTCCTTATTTTTGTCGTGGACCGACATTTGATGGTTAAGACTTCCATTTTGAAAATATTCGCATCAACCTAGAGATGTCAGATAACCCAACTTTCCTTAGGTAAATGGTTTTGAAAAATAGGTTCTTAGGAGTCGCCACTAGTATTTTACTCAAAACACTGGAAAAAGAAAATGGTTTTCGCAAATTAACCTTAGTCATTACAACCAGAGATTAGGTTCGGGGGTCGGTTACGTGTTGGGAAGGGGTTAGGCACCCAATACGCCCATTCTTGGTACCCTATGATGACATTTGCAATTAAAATCTACTTCAAGCTATTAACATTGCCTCTTAATTATCATGCATACAAAAGAATATTTACATGACTACTATATTCACATTACTTTTATTCTACTCTACTCTACTTTATTCTACTATACTCTTACTCTACTAGGAAAGCAATAAAGAGAAAATGGAGAAAGAAAAGAACCTTTGAAGCAAGTTTTTTCTTGAGCTACAATTTGAGAGTACAAAAGTATATTCTGAGTAGTGTGTATTTTACAATACATATGTTTGTTATTTATAGGTTATGTCAGAGGCGGAGAACGACTATTCTCCCTCTAAGAACGCCTGTTCTCAGCCCCAGAAAAAGACTAAAAAATTACACTAAGAACAGATCATTCTTAACCTAAGTACGACCACACTACTTCTATTCTACTCTACATTACTCTATTCTACTTTACTCCTACTCTACTAGAAAAGCAATAAAGCTAAAAGGGAGAGAGAGAAACACCTTTGAAGCAAGTTTTTTCTTTAATAAGAAAATTTCAAAGCTACAACTTGAGTACAAGATTATATTATGAGTAGTGTGTATTTTACAGCACAGATGTTAGCTATTTATAAACATTCATTCTCTATCTGAAAACGCCCATTCTCAACCCCTGAACGGGCCTACAAAATTGCATAGAGAACGGTTGATCCTAACTTGAGAACAACCGTTCTCAACTTCTACTAATGTAAAACTTTGATTTTTTTACACTTATTAGTCTAAAAGCTACCACTTTTGTATTGACAACTTCTAAAGGATCTTCATAAATAAGACTCTACAGCTCTTTGTCTTCTTCTCTGACTCATCTGATGGCTTGTCTTCGGCCTAGACTAAAACAAGGGTCTACAATCTTCACAATGTTCCTTGGACCTTTAAAGGTCACTAGATTAAATGTCTAAAGTTATGTAAAAATCTTGTTTTTAAAGTTTCTCATATATTTAGAGAAGGAAATGGATATGCGGATCTTATGGCTAATCTAGGTGTTGTAACTAGGTTAAACTTCCTCTGGTATGACAAGTTGTATCCTTCACTTAAGATTGATATTTTCAAGAATAGATACAATCTTTCCAAACTTAGGTTTTGGTAAATGTTCCTTTTTGTATAACATAGGTTTGGTATAGTCTCGCCATGCTTTTATATCTTTCTTTCGTCTTTTTGTGGTATTATTTGTCATGTCGAGGCACATGATTTTTGGAATTTGGGGTGCCAACCTAGTTGAGATTCTAAGTTTCCACAATGGTGCATAGCATGGAAATTTTAATAAAAAAAATATTAAACACACCAAAACACGTTATTATTTGTTCTTATCAAAATCATGGATGTCTTAGACAAGACTATAAAATTTAGACTAATCATATTAAATTTCATCTATGTCTTAAGATCATGAACAAACAAAAAACAAGGAACAATGTTGTTATCCACTACAAAATATAAATACATTTTTTTTGCTAGTTGTTGCTCACAACTTCTATTAATTAAGAACAAACTAGAAGATTATAACATTTACGAGGGTAACACTTCTATTATATGTGGCAATAGTAATACCATTGACATCCAATGCTACAACTTCCTTAAAGATCACTAAACCGAATTCTAAAATCATTATCTCGTCCAATGAGAGTTAACTCGCCAACCAAGTAAAGCTCTTGAATTTTCAATTAAATGAATTTTGCCCATTAAGATAGTGACTCGTCCAGTATTCAAACCATTGAGAAATTTAATTAAAAAGCTCACCCAGCAAGAAGTAGGCTCGCCCAACTACCAAAACTCTTAGGTTTTCAATTAATTGAATTTTTCCCATGATAGTTTTACTTGTCCAACGACTCTTCATAATTCAAAAATTATGCAAAAATATAACAGTAATCTAGTTGGTTCAAACTGAATTTTTCTTCACTTCTTATTCCTAACATTGAATATTTAGTTCCAAAATAACAACAAATTGAACCAATTTGACTCCATTGAAATATACTTATAACTAGCAAACATACAAAACATTTTATTCCATCAACAATATGTTAATCTAAAGATGAAGAAGGATCTTTAGAAATATCTAAAGAATAATTGTTTTGATGATGATGACTCTAAAAGAAGAAGATGGACCTTCATGATTGAAGTCTTGGAGTCTTGTGGAAGCTTTAAACTTGTATTTTGTATATATATTTGCTTGTAATAGTTAGGAATCATGTTAAAGATCATTGCATGCACACAACTCTCTCTTAAACTTTGAAAAAGCCTTGTTTTTCGTAGAACGCATTTAGCGCCGAAATAATTGATTATCATAAGTGAAATAATCGATTATGTCGAGCAATAATCGATTATCTCGAGCAATAATCGATTATCTCACATTATTTTGTAAAATCAATTTGTTTTATGGAATAATCGATTATCCTAAGCAATAATCGATTATTCTAAACATTTTTGTGTACAACTTTTCATATTCTACAGAACCTTGCACCTTTCATTGTCTATAAATTGGAAAGGGTTGAGCTTCCAAAATAACCTAGAGAGATCAAAGTGAAAGTTGTTCTGCTACTAGTGTTCAAACTTGTAGTTATTCAAAGGAGGTGTTCATGTTTTGAGGTTTTCAAAAAAGGTGTTGTTCTCATCCTTTGTGGTTATTCAAAGGAGATGTCTTCATTCCTTATAGAGTTCAAGAAAGGTGTTTGTTCATCTCTTGTGTTTTTGAGAGAGGTGTTTGTTCATCCTTTGTTTTGTACAAAGGAAGTGTCTTTGTAAACCTTCCAACTATCTTACTTATTCCGCTGCACTATAAGTTGTAAAATTTATTTTAAGATAGTTAGTAGAAATCACTCTTTTTTGAGGTAATAAGTCACTGGACGTAGGATCTGCTTTGATCCGAACCAGTATAAATATTTGTTTTATGTTTTTTTTATCCGTACTCTCATTTACATTCAGCTTACATTATTCAGCTTATTTATTTTATACTTTAATTTTAATCAAGCAAAACTTAAATTTTTATTAGGCTTTTTTTTTAAACTCTATTTTAAGAAGATTAAATTCGAAAAAGGTTTAATTTTTATTAAGAACCAATTCACCTCCCATCTTGGTTTGTTTTACCTACACTATTATTCTAACACAATACAAATCACATTTCAAACATTTCAAATAAATTCAAACAAACACAACATGCTCAAAAACAATATAGCATGACTACGTTACATTCACATCTGCACCATCTACCTTAACGTACTATCAAAATATAAATAGTTCCCCTTACTTGTAACTTCTTGTAAGTAATTTCCAGCTCAAGCAAAAGAATTACTCAAAATCTAGAGACCTAGGACAAATTAGCCAAACATTACAGATTAACCAAGTTGATAGAATCATTTTTCTCAACTAACTTCATTAAGATTGATGATAAACCTAAAAAGAAAATAATTAAAGAATTTTCAGAGTAAATAAACACTTACATGGATTGAAAACTGAGTAAATAAAAATTATTCTTAATTCTCCAACTATCACAAAATGTGATTGGATTTTGAAAAAAAAATAAGAATTAGAGAGATAGAGGTAGGGAGAAAAAGTGAGAATTTAGAGAAAAAGAATATAAACATATATGTAGGAGAGAGAAAATGAAAATAAAAGAAACATATCTATAGAAAACCTTTAATAAAAGATAGAGTATTAAATTTACAAATGCTATTAGCATAAATTGTTAATAAATATATGCATCTTGTTTATTTTTATTATTGTTTATCATTGTTATGATTATTATAATTGAGGGTATAACTAATTTAAGTGAAGTTTGATTTAATTTTTTGCATTAATTAGGTTGGGTCAATAGAGTTTATACTTTTTACTTAAAAAATCAATTCAATCATAATGAATAAGGTTGAGTTAAGACATCGGATTGAAGATTTGCAGATAAAAAATAACCTAAAAATTATGATGTTTCTTAATTTATAACGTAAGGACAATATTTATAATACACGCATAATCTATATTCATTTAATAAAATATAAAACTATTTTTATAATAAAATTATCAGATAAATATATTCTTTATAATATAAATAGTGTGTAGTTGGATTTGGTTGGGTTTATCGTCCATGAAATTCATGAGCTTGTTATCCAACTCTATTCTATTTGGTTGTACTTAACAAAAGTCAACATAACCTAATAATTCAACTCAATCCACAAAATATAATTGGATTAGGGTGGGTTGAGCTTATTATTAACTAACAAATTCTATTACACTAAAATAAGTTCCTTCTAACTAACTATATTTGTAACTAACAAAAGTAGTAAATTGATTGCAACACTGACTAAATTTTAGAAGTAGTTATTCCAAACATGAAAAGTTAAGTTTATTTGGATAAAAATATGATTTAAATTGAATCATATTTTTTTTGTCGAATTTAATTCATTTATGGTCTAAATGAGCTTAAATCAGGCTAACCAATAGATTTATGAGAATCCATTTTTCTAAGTAATAATTATACTTTTTAAGTGTTAAAAATGATATTATTTTTAAAAACATATATGTTTAAAAATACATTTATTTTTCTATTTTTAAAATTAAAATTATTTTTATTTTTATTTTTTAAAAGTAGGCATAAAAATCATAATTTGCTAAACTATAAATATAACTTTTTACATTTTTATAATTTGACCCATTGGATCGAGTTAATGTTTTGATAGCTAGTATGTTGTTCTGATCGAGACCGAGATATCTTTTTAAGATTGAGATCTCCTCACTAAATTTAAAAAAGGAAAAGTTTTTTTTTCCAACACGTGCAGCATTGTATCAAAGTAAATTGTTATTAATAATTAATATCCTGATTATTTTAGTTTTAGCTATGAAATGTTCAGACTCTAACAATACTTACTATTTTTTTTCTATTTTTTTGTATATATAAAAAAGTTTATTTTTATCTAATTATTACCAGATTGTGAAGGGATTGTTTAACTGTAAAAGGATTTTTTTTTAATTTACTCTGCTATAGTGTTTTACAATTTCAGTTTGCCATTTTTATTTTGCTTCCCTCGCTCAACCTAAGTTTAACTAAACTATTTGAGTGCAAACCTTCCAAAGTAGGGATTATAATAGGATACGAATTTTATTTTCTTATTCTTATTTTTATAATAAAAATTAATTTTTATGTATGTTTTCATATCTAATAAATGTGAAACTTTTCTTTTATTTTTATTCTTATTAAATATGGATATATTTTATCAAGAACATAATTGTATTTATTTAATTTTATTTTAAATATTAATTAAATAATCTTTTATAAAAAAATAAAAATAAAAACAAATGAAATATGATATTATATATTTTTTTAATAATAATAAATATCAATAAAAAGTTATAATTATATAAATTTTAAAATTAAAGTATCATCAAATAATAATAAAATAAAAATTAAATAATTATAAAAAAAATAAAAAAATAATCAAATGTATATTCTAAAAATTAAATTACAAAATTAATAATTAAAGAAAAATTAATATAATTTTTAGATTACTTAATAAACTAAATTTATTTTAATAATTTAAAGCAAGAATGAGTATCAAAACGAAAATATAGTATTGAAATGAGTATTGGAGAAAAACAAACTGGTATATATATACTTGTCTCTGTCCTTATACTCAATTTAAAAAATTGAATATTTCTTATAACTAGTCAATATAAGAATTTTTTATCCAAATTAAAATAAATTAATCCAAAAAATTTTATACTTAATATATAAACTTAGTGTTATTTATTTGTATTGATAATTTAAAATACTTTATAATAATATATTATTTATGTAAAAGTTTTAAAAATTGAAATTTTAAAATCTTGTGAGAATAATTAAATTATTTAAAAATAAAAAATTTTATATTTTATCTTAAAAATGAAAATTTTGATTTTTTTATATATTTTCAAACTCAAATATTTTCTTTATATTATCTTCTTATCTTGATTTTTTTTAAGAAGTGGTTAACTTGACTAAGCTTAAAATATTTTTTAGATATTAATTTTAAGTAATGTCAGCTAATTTTTTATATTAATAAGAATTATTTTTTATTTAAATAATTTTGATTATTTTTTGTTGTAGACTATTATAGTTTCTTATTGTATATTAGTTAGGATTAGGATTTTTTTAATCAATATCAATTAGAGACATTTTTTATTGATATAGTTTAAATAATCAACAAGAAAATACGATTAATGATGTAATAAAATTAACTTCAACCGACATCAAGCTAATTATTATAGTCAATAACATTGAAAAACAATTCTGGTTGATATCATTTTTTGTCAATATCAATTAAAAAATATCGATAAACTTTAACAAAAAATAACATCAAGATCAATTACAAAGCTCATCTATATTAATATTTTTGAATTATTAATTATTATTCAATTTTTAAATAATATTTTATATTTAATGATAATTCAACTATTTATCAAATAAAAAAATAAAATCCAATAATTTAAATTAACTTATTGAAATAAAATATTTAAAAATAAAAAATTTAAAATTATATCAACTGAAATTTAATATTTTTAAATATCTCAAAAAATTGTGAAATTTAATTTTCAAAAGACAAAAGTAAGATGTATATATTACTTTTTTATTTATTTCTATACGATATATCTGACTTACAATTTTGCTTGAATCCATATTTATTGTATATAATAGTTGGAATGATATTTTAAAGATGTTATTCCATATTAAGATATTTATTCTTTGCCCTATTTTTTAATAAGGTTTGCTAATATTTGTTTATATGCTTAGCAGCTTTTTAAATACGGTATTTCTTTTAAAGTATAGGGTTGGAAATTTTGTTTGGAAATTATATAACTCTTTGATTTGTCAAATTTAATAATTTTCAAGTCATCACATGAATTAAGTGAGTAAATATTAAATTGTTCGTCTAATTCTAAAATGCATTTAATGAAAACTGTCTATTGAAGATAATTTTAAGATAATTTTGAGATTAAAATAAATTTATTTAGAAAAATGTTCTAAGAAATGGTTTTATATAATACGGATAAGTTTTCTCTATCTCATGTAATGTTATTCGACATTTTCATACTTATCTCATAAATTAAGAGAACAGATAAAACGACACAATTATATGTGTTTCAACATTTTCAGAGAGACTAAGAATAGCAGTGGTAGAACACGCTACGGAAACTTTATTAGTGGTACAACTCCGTGCATCTCAACATCAATTTCACAAATCCATTCAACAAATATAATATTTTTATTTTTTGAATTGTTTAGCAAAATATATTCTTTCAACTATATTTTCAAATATAGGTATCTACCAAAATAATTCCACGTCAACGTAGAGAATGTTGGAACTTATCTTCACTCTCTCCACGTTTGGGCATTAAAAAAATTTGTTGTGAGACTATTTTGTCATAAAAAACATGTTTAAGTATAATTTAACATTAAATAATGAATTATTTTATCATTAAGATATACTATTAGAGGTTTATTTAAAAGAATTATATATATATAAGCTAAATTATATTTTTTATATTAAATTGACAGTATTTCATGCATTTAAAGATCAAATTAATCATTTAGAGGAAAATTCAAGGTGGCATTTAGATAAAGTATCCATTTTTACTGTCGGGAAAATGTCAGTTCAGAGAGTTTGAATTATCGGTAAAAGTTTAGTAATAATCTGTCAAAGTTTAGTAACATGTTAGATACGGTTTGAATTGGTTTTATTAAAATGTGACTTTTTTTAAGTTGCTTTTAAAGTTCTTATGCTGTAACTTTTTAAAATAAACAAAATACCATATATTATATATGCATACGTAAACTTTATTATTTGTAAATGCTTATTATAAATTTTTATCTTGTAACATATGCAATAATGTAACATTCCAAATAATCAAATTATAAACATGCATGAAGTATTTTATTATACTTATACATAATTTAGTTATCAAACAAAGATTTATAAGAAAAATTAAAATGAATATATATGTATAGAACGTTCTGAAATGTCTTCTTACCTACAGTAACATCATGCATCTAAAATAAATAAATTTTAAATCGATTATACCATTAAATCAATAGAACTTGAGCACGTTTGAACAATATTCACAACCTCTCTCGCATTTAAGTTTTCAAATCATAGCTTGAGTGGAGTGTGCCACAAGTGTTATTACTTGAGTGTCATACTGATATCTTGAGTGTCGTATTGATCTCTAAGTAATAATATTCTCTCAACTCAAGTTTGTAATTCTTATTGGAGTAATATATGTAAAAACATTAAATTATGTACAATTTTAAAACAAGTTTCCAACATTGGTTTTACTCATTCTATCAAATCTAAGAAATTCTAAGAAGTTTAAAATATAATGTATTATTTTGCCTCATTATGCTCGTTAAAAAATCTACAAAATCACCAAAGCCCAGTAAAAAATTAATCACACTTCTAATAATTTCATTAACAATTATTCTTATATTCACCATATAATCGTACTAGATACTTATACAAAATGTAGAAATGAGCTAAAAAATCAACATAATAAACAACTTAGAAAACTATCAACAAATGATAATTATCAACAACATGCATATATCCATATCATGCAACTAATCATCAATAAAAATAATAACACTTATATTTAGTAACACATAATCTCATGACTAAATATGATGCATCTTCCAAAAAACTCTAATTATGATAAATGTATTCCACAAGAGATTAACACCTGACCCAATTAGAATTGGACCAAAGATTTCTTGATATTAGAGTGACACAAAATACTTGTCATTGAAAGCCAGATGTACACCTATTTAACTAGCATGATGTAAGTCTTCTTCAACTTTTTCACCACCTGAAGTTCTTTCTACGTGACTAGACAACAGTGAAGTTGGGATACGTTTGTTAAGTGAGTGTCATGTTTACCACTTCTAGCCAAGGCATGGTACCACCTCGAGTATCCTCAATCCACCCATAAAAGACTCCAATAATCAGCTATCAAGGACTCTGCATCCCTACATACATATATACCATCCTTGATAGGCTTCAATCACCATTTTAAAGGGTTCTAAACATGCGTAACAAATGATGCATCACAATATACACACATACATATACTCCATAACATATATGTTTCTATTTCACCTTATATACATATAAAATTAACAACTCATGTATATAAGCATTTATTCACAACATTATCAACATTCATCTTCAATACATCGTTGCTCGAGCAACATCTCTCACTTGAGTAACCTTCACATTACATACTAAACCACCTTCATATTTCTTGAGCGACACATATTATTTGAGTGATATTACTGCCAAAAACATCCCAAATTTCATGTCTCTTCTCACTTAAGTGATCATCTTGTCGCCTGAGCGATATTGAGGTCAAGAACAACCTATTTTAGACCTCACATATTGCTTGAGCGACCTTCTCATCGCCTGAGTGACATACCTATAATGGAAAGAGAATAACATCAATCTCTCCCTCGCTTGAGCTACAATCATCACTTGAGCGACTTGTTTGTCGTTTGAGTGACTTGTTTGTAACTTAAGCGACCTAAGGCAGTGGAGGTAATGATTACTCATTTCTTGTCCATCACTTGAGCTATGTGTAATCCTATAATTTATTCAATTTTTTTTTCAAATACTTTAAAACTATGAAATAAAGTTTTTCATGAAATTTAAATTAAGATAACTTAGGATGGTGGTCTTGAAAACAATTAAAATATATAAATTGATAGTAACTATTTTTTTTATTTTATACATTAAAAAAATTTGTCTCATTTTTATTTCCATAAAATGGACACAATATTCATGTATAAAGTTTACAAAAATTTCGTATTAATTAAAGCAAAATCGTAAATTCAAAAGAGATGGAATCTATGGAAAAGAGAATAAATAATATACATTATATTTACAAGGGCATAACAATAATTAACATTTACATTAGTTACCATATCACACATTTTATATGTAACAGAATCAGTAGAGATATTTATTGAAGTGTCAGATGTAACCTTCACAAGATGTTTGGGCCAACCAATGAAGGTTTTAAGTGCATGTGCCACATTAACAACCATAGATGTCGGCATAGGAACTGCAACATCACCACAATAGACCTTCTTGTTGTAGGTGGCATCAATTGTCTCATGGTGAAGGTTGGGTGGGTCAGGGGTGACAAAGTGGGTTGGGCCCGGCGGGCCCGCCAGCCTGATAGCATATAGGTGGGGCGGGTTAGCATTTTAAACCCGCCAACCCATATCAGTCCGGCCCGTCTAGCCCGCCAACCCATCGGGCCACAGGCGGGGCGGGGCAGGCCAACCTGCTGGCCCGTGAAAAAAATATAACACATCATTCACTCTCACTCGTTCTCTTTAAATTTGGGAAAGTAGATATACCTAGGGTTCCTTCAACACCTCACTGATTGCAATTTCTTTTGTAATAAACATTATGTCTTTTAGTTTGCACTTTTAAAATGCCATGTCACCATATATGTCTTTAATATATTGTTGTAATTACAAAAATTCATTTAAATTGGACACAAACAAAATAGTTGCAAAGAAAAAAAAAGTCCAATTTAAAATCAAAGATCCAAAAATAAAATAAAAATCCCAAAAAATAGATTTTTCAAAAAAATGAAAAACAAAAAATATAGGCGGGCTAGCCCGCCAACCCACCAGCCCGCCTTATAACGGGGCGATTTAGAAATTTTGGCCCGTATCACTGTGGCAGGCTGGCCCGACCCGACCCGTTTTTGGCGGGCTCATGGTGGGGCGGGCCTAAACGGGCCGAGCTAGCCCGTTTTGCCACCCCTAGGCCAGAGGCCATGCGGGTCAAGTCATAATCGAATCATATCAAATTGAATCATGTCGCTTGGGTTGTTACACTCTTAAGTAGAAAGAGTTGTGCCCTAACTAACAACTATAACTTTTGGTCTAGTGGTAAGCGTTCGATCCAACAATTGGTATTAAAGCAAAGGTCACAAGTTTGATTTCCAATGAAAAATTGCTGAGGGAGAGATTGTTGCAGGTGATATCAATTGTCTCGTGGTGAAGGCCAGGTGGGCCAGAGGCCATGTGAGCCAAGTCATAATCAAATTATGTCACTTGGGCTGTTACGCCCTTAAGTAGAAAGAATTGTACCTTAACTAACGACTATAGCTTTTAATCTAGTGGTAAGTGCTTGAACCAACACTTCTCCACCATGATCTTTATCAGATGTAAAGGCAGAGGCATGATGTATAACACAGTAGCCCCCTTAAAGCATTTCCCGAAGGCCACCAATAGGGGGAGGAATCACCATAAACATACAACTCACATTGGCTAGTGAAGCCAATGTCATCCCCCCAATATATCAATAGTTGCATGACTCCCTTTTTTGATAACAGGAGACATGCCATGTTGCACTGTAAGTGGTGGTTGTTGTGAAAGTCCCAATATCTCCAGCTACTTGTCAAACTCTTGCATTAGGCTCTGTGTGAGCTCTTGAGTAACCCCCTCTTGAGGAGTAAAAGTACCTTGGGTCCTCAACTCAACTAAAGAATTCTACAACATAAACAAAAGCAAATTATGGGTCTTTGTATAAAACAATGAAAATAACTATAATGAACAAATTTTCTTACAATCCACTCATCTGTATGGTGTGATTCATCAGAAGTCCATGTTCCCGATGCCTTTAGACGAGTTTGTTTCCATTTCTCATGTTGGGAAGTAGGCATGGCAACGGGGTGGGGGCGGGTTTTGCCTCCCCTCCCCCGTCCCCGATTCACTTAATTATCCTCGTCTCCGCCCCCGATCCCCGCCTGAGATAGCAATTTAGTCCCCACATCCATCCTCATTGAGGGGTCGGGTTTCCCCGCCCTGCCTCATCCCCGTCTCATTTTATTTTCATAAAATATAATTTTAAAATATTTTAAATAAATCTAAAAATTTAAGCATAACTATAATTAATATATATATATATATATATCACAAAAATAAACTATTAAAGATAAATTTATAGATACTAAGTATTTTAATATTTAATATCTTTTTCTATATATTATTTTCTTATACATAAATTAATATTATAATGTTATAAATTTTAAATTATTTTCTTGATGAAGTATATTTTAGTTTATTATTTTTATATTATAATATGTATGTAAAAAAATATTTGATAATTTTTTGTTTTGTTTTATACCTATCAAGTTTAATTTATCAATCTTCAAAGCACATAATATAAAGTCTAAAATCCTTCAAAATGAATATCAAATACATATTTAAAAACACTAATAAATAAATAATTTTCAAATTATTAATTGTTCAAAACACTCTATATAAAAGAAATAGATTCCAAACAAACAAATATCAGATAATTTAAATGTGTAGATGATGAGAGAAAGAGAAGAGTATATTGAACTAGTTGAAGAGATTGAGGAAGTTGAAGGAATGAGTGAAAGTTAGAAGAAAAGAGAAAAGTGTGGAATAGAGAAAAGGATTTTAGAGAAGACAATGTAACCCTTTATGTATGAAAAATAAAAAGAAACATTAAGAAGAAGTAGGGTTAGTTTTAGGGTTTAGGTTTAAATTTAAAGATGGGGCGGGGCGGGGATTGCATTACCCATCCCCGACCCCGAACCCGATTTATTTAAACGGGAAAAACCGACCCCGAACCCGGTCAACTCGGTTTTTTCCCGTCAAACTCGGGGCGGGTGCAGTTCTGTCCCCACGGATGCGAGTCTAATTACCATTACTATTGGGAAGGTGGGGATGGAGGCTCAACAACATCTCTACTAGTTTCATCATTGGTGGTAGAAGCAGAACATGCTTTAAGTTTTCTCTAATCAATTTGTGTTCCAACTTCTAATAACCTCCTTGGGACATTAAGTGGGGCATCTCACTATGTGTCTGGATGGCTTATGCCTTATTGTGAGCACCTTGTCATAATTGAAATAAGTAATATTTAATAGTTAATAATAATTATAATGAAAAGTACATTGAAACAAAAAAAAAATTATATTAACCTCCTCTCTCTCATATTGGCGAGTTTGAACAAACTATTGCCAAGTCTCTTCATCGATACAAGTGTATTTGGTATAAGGACTTTGACCTTTTCTTGCACCAAATACATCAGTTGTTGTCAGTTCTAGTTTAAATTGATGAAATTTTGTTACCATTGAAGATAGAACCTTCAATCTCAATGTTGCCACATTCGAAATATCATAATGCATCTACATATTGTAACAATGAGAAATAGTAATTAGTTCATATTATAATGTAAAAAGGCTACAGTTAGCAACTTAAACAAAACTATTTACTAGAAGATCCTTCCATGTCATGTTCCTCTCCTACTCCATAACATCACCCTAGGAGGGAGTTAAGATAGAGATATTCTCACGAGCAAGTACTTTGAGATAGGCCCAATGGTCATGCTAGTGTTAACATCAATAGTGAAAGGTGTCCTCTCATCACTAACTCTCCTCACAACGAGACACCTTAATCTAGTACCTCCTTTATCAGATTTTGATATACGAAATCATCTGTGGTTTATATTGGTTGATATGTTTATATTGATGGGATATATATGTATTGAAGTGATTGTGAATTAATTACTAACACTACAAGAAAAAGTCCATTTGAAAATGGTTTTGAGTGCATTTGATGACAATTTTAGAATAGCCACTAATGTAGTTGTCATTGAGGAGGGTAATTTTAGATGATGATCAGATGTGTTAAAAAAATATTGTCCAAAGATTCAGAATAATTAATAATAGATTATTCTATTTTTTGAAATTCTATGTTTATTTGTTAATACAATGACAGTTCTATTAATGATCATTATCGTATCCCATTTTTTAAAAAAATTATTATTTTTTGTTAATTTTCTAGTTAAACAATTAATTTGCATAAAAATAGAGTCAGATTCAACAATATCCTATAAAAACATACATAAATAATATTCAACTCAAAAATAATAATGAAATTAACTATATAAAAATATGATTCAAATCAAGGAACATTTAACTCTTAACAATATTTAAAAATAAATACAAATAAAGAGAAAAAATCAATTTGCATTTCGAAGCAGTGATCACAGTGGTTGTGGAAGAGAGTAGGATTACAAACAGAGTGTCACGACAGAGAAGCACGGAGGTTGGGAGAGTAGCAATAACACATGGAACAACGATGATGATATGCAATCGTTGATGACACACAAAAATAGCGACAACGACACACAAAAATAGTGCATGGATGCAACGATAATGGGAAGAGGTAGGGACGACGAGTAGCGACAATGACTTACAGAGATAAATGAAGAAGAAATATAAAAGAAAAACGAGATGATGGTGCACATTAGAAAATGGAAAGTCCATCTTAAAACTTGTATATAACAATAGATATGACAATGGTTGATTACAAACTGTTATTGTATGTGGGATATGACAATAGTTCTACTAACTTTCATTGTATAGGGGATATAATGATGGTTCTACTGATAATTGTAGTTGTATAGTTGCAAAAAAAATATATAACTGCCACTGGTAAAAAATTGATGACCTTTTTCAAAAAATTGTCATTATTTTGTCCTTTTACATTAGTGTAATTACGCTATTTTGATTATACTATTTTGATTTGATACAAAGTTGCGTTAAGATAAAATTTATTTCAATAGTTTAACTTTGTAATTGTTTGCATAATGATTTTTAATAATTGTATTGTATACATAAATAAATGTAGATATAGATAATTAATAAAAATATTTAAAATATCTTTTATATGAAATTATATATATATATATATTATATTTTATTTTAAAATATTAAATGAATTTCATGTGTCTTTGTTGAATTATATAATATAATTATGCTTCTATAAAGATGATATATAATTCGATAAATTTGGTAGAATATATGCAGCCAAGTAAGATATTCTTAGCTGAACCATGCTTATTTTTTCCACACTTTTTTTAATAATAATAATAATATAATGGCTTTATTGTTTCTTTATATTATGTTTAAAACTTTATTTTATTATTTTTATTTTTTAAGTTTTGTTTTATATTTTATTTAAACGAGTTAATATAATTATTTTATATTAAATTTATGTTTATAATATTATTACAATCACATCAAACATTTATTGTTTGTGATATATATTATTTCAGTTAACAAATAATTTTGTTTATGAATATATTATTATCGTAACGTTATTACTATCAATTTATTATTTTTTAGATAAAAGTTTTTTTAAATGGTAACTACAAATTTTTTTATAGCATTAGAATATAATCATGTAAGGTGAAAGCTAAAAATAAGGCTAAGTATTTATTAATCAAAAGAAGAAAAAAAATAAACCAAGTAAAAATTAGTTGAAACTTGCATACAAAAGTTTAAATACGGTTCACAATTTGCATACAAAAATTATTACTCTTTCCGTTTCAAATTATAAGACTGACAAATTGTCACATTTTAATAAAAGTATTTAATTTATTCAATTATTTATAAATCTTTTATTTTTACCCTTATTAATTACTATTAAATAAATTAATTAAAATTTAATTTGAAGTTTTTATAAATAAATTAATATTTGTTAATAAAATTGATGGAGATTAGAATTTCAACCGTTTTGAAATTATTTTAAAACTACTAATTATTTTAAATAAATATTTCAATCAAAATTTTTAATTCTCACCAAATTGCAAATGACTATATTCAAATTTTATTTTAAAATTTTAATCAAAATTTTTAATTCTCACTAAATTACAAATGATTATACTTAAATTTTATTTTAAAATTTCAATACAAATTTTCAATTCTCACCAAATTAGAAATAGAAATACTAAATTAAAATTACTTGCTACTGCAACTTTAATAAAAAATTAAAACATGATATTAGTAAATGATAGTAAAAAATGAAGAGGCAGACTAATGAAAGGAAATTAATTCTTAATTCTTGATAGTTAATTTCTCTTTCTACTATTTAATGTTAATGCAAATAAGAATGTGATTAATAGGGGTATATAAGAAAAAAAAAACAAATAAAGTTATTAAAATTCTAAAACGCCTTATATTATAAAACAAGATTTTCTTCAAAAGTACGTCTTATAAATTAAAACGGAAGGAGTATTTTTTACTATCTACTTTCAAAATATATGAATAATCACTATATATAAACCCTTAAAAATGTAAAAATTAATATAGAATGTATTGACAAGTTTTTTTCTTTTTTTAATTTTCTTTCACAATTCTTGTTCATTAACCTTTTTTTTATAAATTATATTATGTGGTGTTATATTTATTATGAAGAATTATTTGTATTATAAGAAATTAAAAAAATGCTAAAATAAGTCTTATATCTATATATTTAATCAAAAGTTAAATTATTTATGTTAACATAAATACGATAATTATTTATTTAAATTTAATGTTTATTTAATATTAAGTTAAAATGATAAATTGAAATTCTTAAAACTATTAATTAACAGTGTCAAGAATTGTCTCTTGCACGTAAGAAAGAGTGGACACTTCACATAAAATAAAATCCTACTATAAGGAGTGGACCAAATTTTACTTCCTTTTTTTCACAATTTGGTTCCCTAAATATAAATAATAAACTCATGTGTTTTTACACCCACAAACTCTTCATTTTCTATTTCGCTTTTCCGTTACCTTATAACTTCCTCAAACCTTTTCATATATTCGAATCTTCCACCGCCACGGCAACCATGGCAGTCATAGCAGCCTGTCTCTTTCCTGCCGCGCTCTTCCGCGGTTATCCGCCGTCACCGGGCGCAAAACCGAACTCCTACTGGACCTCGATTATGACTACGCAACTCGTGACGTCGGTAGAGCGTGTTCCGAAGGTGACGGCAGAGGTGAAGCGCTTAGAAGAGAAGAAAGAGAACGAGAAGCGATGCATGAACGGTTGGAGGGAGTATTTGGAGCTATCAGAGGGATTGATCGTACCAGACGGTGGACCGCCGCGGTGGTTTTCGCCGTTGGAGTGCGCTTCGCGTTTGGACAATTCTCCTCTTCTGCTCTTTTTGCCGGGTCAGTAATATATTTAAAGAAATTGATTAATTTAATTAGTTAACATTAAAGTTATAAATAATTTATATTGTTATTTTATAACTATTTTCAGTATTTTTGAAATTACAGTTTTCTCTTTTTATTTAATTGTTTCTCATTTAATTAATTAATTATGTAAAATGATTTAATAATTATGTACTTTTATATTATCTTTTATTTTCTACTAATTTTTCGGTTTTCTTATTTGCTGTGATGAGAAATATTATTAACATATTATTTAACTATCATGCAATGCTACGCAAAAAAAACTATTATGCAATGCATAAACTCAAATAATAATGTCAAATTTAAATACTTTAAAATGTTGCTTAGTTGCTTGTAATCTATATAAATAAAATCATTTTTAACTTATATACTATTATTGAAAAATTAGTAAAAGTATAAAACCAAGAAAAAGTATTAAATAAAAAATGAAAAATACCAAAATTAATATTTTAAATTAATATGTACTTAGAAGAGTGTTAAATTTTTTTTGTGAAAATTAGTGATACTTAAAAGCATTAAATTTATTTATCGTCTCTTTCTCTCCTATTATTCATTGAGGTTAATAGAAAAGATTTTTTTAAAGGGAAATAATTCATGTATATGAAATTTGAATCTATACTAACTACAGCTAACAAGAGAAGGAAAATTATAGATTTATAAGGAACATTGATAAACTACCGTGCATACCTGGCCTTTATCACATATCTACACCTTAGATGTGGATTTTTAAAATTTATGATTTTTGACAGTGGCATAAATATTCCAACTTTCATTATTTTCTTCGTTCCATTCTAGTTTTCAGCCTTGTTGCTTGACATCTCAAAGGTAACGAATCTTCTGCTCTCATTTTTGGCATAGAATTCTCTTCCTAAACTCTCTCTATTGTTCCGTTCTTGTACAAAACTCTTCATCTCCCTCTGTTCATCAAGGCACCCACTAAAACGATAATGGAAGTACAATTCATTTAAGGACAATCCACCCAGCAATCTGTGTCAAAGACGATGATAAGTATATTTCTAATGACATTATAACTATTACTGAAACCAAAATTTAACCAAATGTTAAATTCACTTAACCATTTTTTTTAATCGATTTAACTATTATTTTACCAAATCAACAATATAAATATATCATTGATTGAATGAGACATTACCTACTAATGTGTTAAAAACATAAAAAGTAGTTTGATAATGAAATTCATAATTGATTTTTAATTCATACAAAAATTTAACTAAATCTTGAACCCATTTAACCATATATTTTAACTGATTTAACCATTGTTATAAAGCAATGCTGTGAAAACACCTATCAAATTTAGGCGTGCTCACGAATTGTTGTTAGAACGGAATTGGTCCTGTTATCATGCCTTCAGATTCCTCTATTCATTTCTCAACCCAAACCCGTGACCTATCTTTAGCTTCTGATCTTCCTCCTCTTCTCTCAAACCCACAATTCTATTCTCCTACTGTTGTGGTCTTTCTTTGCAGTGAAACCTTCAGTTTCGTTATTCTTCTTCCATCACACCTACCTTCTATGCTTCATAGGTAACAAACATATTCCTTCATTCTTTCTTTATATGTTTCCCTTAAAACTATTCTTACATTTTTGTCCTCAAAAGTACTCTTATATTTTTATCTTCAAAGCATCTAATGAGTGACTCTCATCCACTAATCTATAATTTTTTTTTTAAAACCACTGATGGAAAGGGATAGAAAAAAAAATTTAAATGTTAAATATGTATATGTTAAATGAAAGTGTATATATATGATTGGTCATTTAAGAATTAGATTAATGCTAAATTTTTAGAACGAAGTTTTATAAAAACACTTGTATTAAAGTAATAATTATTAAAAGTTAAAAATAACATAACACAATAAAATTTATGTAAAATAAAATAAAAAATCTCGTGTGATCCGGTATGTTTGCTATTGTTTTTGTCGTTTTTCTTTTGTAGAATAATGAGATCTTTAATCTCATTTTCATTTCATTGACTCTTCTTTGCGTTTCTTTCTCCTATCTTTCTTTTATCAAACCTTTGAGGCTTCTCTTTGCTTTACTTAAAATAAGAATATAACCAATCCGAGAACTTCATCATCATCATCTCTAACAGAGCTCGTTTTTGGCATTTTGCCATGCGAGACATGACCGTGACCTGGACTGGGACCGGGACCGGGACCGGGACCGGGACCGGAAATGTTGTATTATGGATCTCCTAGATTTATCCCCTCAGATTATTTTTTTTAAATAATTCTTTGTTCTCTTTTAAAAAATTCTATCATAATTGTATAATGTATTAAATGATTTTAAATATCTTTAATTAATTAAAATATTTTACTAAAAAAAATAAATGCTCCAAATTAATAACATAAAAATTTCTTAATCTTAATTCAATTTGAAAATATAAATATTAACAAATATTAAAACTCCATTCAATAATTACTTTATATCTAAGTATAATAAAAAATTGTGGAACTATAATACAAATTACGAATATGATTGTTTATTTCTTAAGTTTTTTATTCAATTTGGTCATGTTTCAAAAGGTTCAGTTTAGTCATTTAAGATTTGTGGTCATCTTTCATCAACTTAAAACTAAAGGATTATTCAGTGGAGTCATTTATTAAACTGTCCATTCCACCCTCATCTTTCTCCTCAGTGCCCCCTCTTCTTCCATAAGAGATAATGACATAAAAAAAAACTCTTCAAAAGAAAAGAAAAAGAAAGAAAAAACTCTTCAAAAGGTTTCTACCTTTATACTTTTTAAAATTCATGCAAGAATAAGAAAAAAAATTACTTTATTAAATACCAGATATGTTAAGTGAGGGTAGGGAGTGTCGGTAGTGACTACCCACCTCAAAAAATTTGTTCCATTAGTTGCATGTTATTGGTCGAGTATTTACAAAAACATATTCACAGATTTTTTTAATATTTGCATGTATATGTTGGATAAGTTGGATACCTTCAAATATTTTTTATTTTAAGAATATGTTTAAAAATATTTTTTAAAATATAAATATAAATTAAAATTTAATTTTAAAATATAATTAAGATAAAATTGTATAGTTTATTTTTTGTAAATAAATTTAATTTTAAAAAAATTTAAATAAATTAGACGAGAAAATAATATTTTTAAAAATAACTTAAGTAAAAATAAAAATACATATAATATTAAATTTTAAACAATTATTTAATAATTAATATTTTTTATCAATAACCTTTTTTATCATTAATTTTTTTTAAATAATAAAATAAGATTTATGAATAATGATCAACGGATCACGATATTAGAGATGAAATACTAAAATATTTGTATTCGTCTATCGAATACGAAGAAAGTTCCGGTTGACTCAAATTCCAATAAAATAGTATCCTTTAAATATAAGTATTCATTAAAAAATTTCATTTATTATCATATTCATATTTATTATCTGTCAGATAGGTTGACTGTTTTTGAAAAAAACTATTTCTTATATGAAGTTACATATATTTTTATATTGTTAAACTAAAACTTATCGAAAAAGTAAAATATCCAAACATTTAAAATATTATTTAAATACTAAAAATATCACAGTATTTTGTTGTTTGTTTCAACATTTAGACATTTCTATAGTATTTGGTTGATGGATTAACAATTTGTTTGTTGTTTTACTTATTTTCGTACATATTATCCACACATACACGTGTAACACAAAAAAATCTTCAAAGTATATCCCTTTGTATCTTTTGAGTTGATTTCACGTTTAAAAGGCTGAAAAGGAAGGGGACGACTTCCCTTGAAATTATGGTAAAGTAAATAAGTTCGAGAAAATTAATAGTTAATATTATATTTATAATATATTATTTTATATTTTATATTTTCACAATTCAGATTACTTATTTTATTTCTTAATGTGGAAAATTAAAAATTGACATTTTTTAATATATCAATGATTAGTCATATTTTTACACTTCAATGTAATCTATAAAATTCAATGAAAATGTTAAAAGGTATTTTTTTGATATATTATTTTAAGTTATAAATACATTAATTTTTATATGAACTATTATAAAATTATAATGAAATGGTAACACAAACTTATAATAATTTTTTTATTTATATCTTTTTATTTTTCTTCTGACAAAAATTTAAACATCGTATGACATGTTTTTCTTCTTTTCTCATAATTTAGCTACCTTCGTTTGGCGTACTCTTTCTGTAAATCATTCTGGTAAATTAGAAAGCTTATAAACTCATGGAAAATACTTAAAAGCTACGTTTTATGATTTTTTAGTATAAATTTAAAAGTTTATGATTAGAAATAATAAAATAAATTTAAAGTTTAGAATTTAGGATAACTTATTTCTTGCAATGGATTGAAACATCTTTATCTAGATTGAAAAAAATATTGAAATTCTAATTTTGTCCTATGGACTCAACTTCCTACATTCCATACAATTATTCTACGCTCTATTTATTTCAAAAATGAGATTTCTGAAATGAAAAAAAAAATACATCTAGAAAAGTTCATTTTAAAATGAACCAAAAGAAAGAAAATATTTGATGGGATATAGCGAGTAACACCTGTATTCTATTTATGCTTGTGGATTAATTTTAAAAGAATTATTTCTTAATCTATTTTTTTTTAATTTAACTAAAGTAAATTATTTTATGATACATTAAAAAATTAAGATAAACGTTAAATACTTTAAAATTGTTTCAAAATAATTTTATCTTTTATATATATGCATATTGAATAGCCATAGTTACTCTTCTATAAGTTGGCTTCCTTTTTCTGTTTTTCTTCTCATAATTTGGTTAATTTTTTTTTCGCTAAAATGAGGCATGTTCATCATTTTCATTACCTGGACCACAGTGAGGGTCCCTTTGACATTTGGATAAAAGAAAAGAAAGGTATACTTGCGAAAGTGAAACATGTTATCCCCGCTGCTTGCATCTATCTCTTATAATATGTTAATAGTGACTCTTTTTTGAATTTTTTTAATTCTACAAACTAGAGTGATAATTAATAATAATTTCAGGATTAAATTTATCGTTTACTCGTTATATTAAGAACTAAAATCAAGTAAACCAACTATTTCCTTTTGAATGTATCTTACATTTCTCATTTATTAAATTACATAAATAATTTGACCATGGAATAACTTAAATTTGTTTAATATTGGTCTCTATCAAAGCGGCAAAAAATCGAAAAATAATGTGCACAATATGCAAAGTTTGAGATAGTTTTTTTCTAATAAATGATACAGTGATGTAATTTCTTATACACTATAGTCAATTGTAACTTCAGCTAATTTTCTTGAATTTTAGGCTGTAAGTTTATATTTGTTTAATTAGTCATTTTTCCTTAGTTGTTTGCTTATCCAACTTACTTTGGTTTTCTCATTCGGTGTCTCTTGAAGGCTTTTCTAGATATAACATATGTGTGGAAACAAGATTTCAGCCTTTTAAACGTGTATTCAACTCAAAAAGATACAAAGGGACATTTTTTGTGGATTTTTTGTGTTACACGTGTACGTGTGGATAATATATAAGAAAAGAAATAAAACAAAAAAGTTATTTTTTATACTCTCTAACCAGCTAATTATGAGATGATTCTTTTTCCATATTCATGTTTTCAACCAACACTTTTATTATTTAATAAATTTTGAAAAATATATTTATATTTTCAGCATTTTTAAGTGATACGAATTTATTTTAAATTGTATAATTTAACAATGTTTCAGATTACATAATTTGAAAGTCAAACTATATTTAAAAATTTAATTTTTGAATTGTATAATCAAAAAGTCATTCTTAATTTTCGAATTGAAGAATCTGAAGACATATTGACAATCAGATTATATAATTCAAAAGTTAAAATACATTTAAAATTTTGATTTTTACATTGTATAATTTGAAAATAAAAAAATTTAATTTATCGAATTGTACAATTTAAAAAGTTAAAAGATAACTTCCAAGTCAAAAAATAATTTTTGAATTATACAGTTCCAAAGACAAAATTAAATATATAGATTCTTCTAAATCATTAAAGATTAACTTCCACGTTACAAAAGAAAGTAATAACTTTTGAATTGAAAAAAAAGAAAAACAGATTAACAATTAAGAATATACAAAATTAAAGGTGTTTTAGTGTTTTTGATGTAGGTGAAGTGATGAAGGTACCGAAACAATCAGCCCTAATTATACTCTTCTAATTCTAACTCTTAATGGTTAATACTTTTTTTTTCTTATTGTCTTAGTAAAAGAGTTTCACTATACACCTCTCTATTAAAAAACATTTTATTATTAAAGTAATGAAAACGACAAATATAAATAATTGGATTTTATTTAAATAATTAATATTATGAAATAACTAAATTTTTTCAAGTGGTTATTTAACAATTAAATAATTTTTCAAGTTACATATTAAAATAAATTTGTCCTGATGAACACGTTCCAATAAATCTAAATCAAGTTAGGCAACAAATTATATAATCCTAATTGAAATTAATCATTTTGGCTCGTCCGTTCAACTAATGAGGTAATACTTAAAAATCAATTTAGTTCGTAGAGTTTTGGGTCAGTTAATTTTTTAAAATAACAATTATAATTTTTTAAAAGTGAAACTAATAATACTTTATTAAAAATATAAGTGCTAGAATTCATATATCAAATCACTGCATCTAAAAATTAAAAGTATTTTCAATGACTTAATTTCAATAAATACATTTTTTATTTTTTATTTCTTGAATTTAGAATTATATATTTTTTTCTAATGTTTAAAACTGTCTATTGGCTCAAGACTAAAATTGAAAAATTTCAAGTTATGTAAAATATGGATCGGATCTGTAACATTTCTTACTTGAGTCATCGAACCTCTTGGTTTGATAGCTCTGCTTAGGCATCTATATGAAATCATACTATCCGAAGTTACAAAACTCATTCCTAAAAATAAATCTCTCTCTCTTATATATATATTATATATATATAATATCTTCTACACCAATTAAGATCGGCCTAGTGGCGGAGGATTGCGATATCATTGCACTTTGATGTTAACTGTATTTACTATTCAGTCGACACTTATTTTTAATTAATTTCTTATATTACAAAAAAAATTAGTTTTAAGGATTCAAGCTTGCTGCTTTACTATCTGGATTTGTCCTAAGCTTATTTATTCTTCATGTCATGATTCAAGGTTACTAAAAATTTGCATTCAAAATTTTACAGGGATTGATGGCGTGGGAGTTGGACTTATTTTACATCATCAGAAACTGGGAAGGTTTGTGTTGATTTATTGTTAAGGTCAAATTGCCCTCACGAAATTGTTATTTTAGGAAGGCAGTTTTTAGGTGATGAGATGAATTCGAAGCCGAAGATATCTTCTAGCTGGATTCTGCTCCTGTGTTATTTAATGTGAGAAATACTATTTTCTTTTTCTTGAATGAAGGATTTTTGATACATGGTGCTTGCATATCCCAGTCTTAGACCGAACACCATTTTCAGGTACATTTTTCCCCTGTACCCTATTAATTACTTCATGCTCATATTAAACTCTTTGTCACCAACCATTAGTTTATTCTGTTGTTTTTCCTCTACTTTCTTAAAATGGTCAGGAGCATGTTTATTGTTTTGAAAAATAGAATCACATGTTCATTCCTCCTTACATTTTTAGAAAATTTATGTAATATTTCAATGATGTATTCCAGCATAATTTATTATTTGGTATACTTCCTCCTTGCAGACCTTGTGAAAATAGTTGAGATAACAGTTAGATCAGAATATCAACGTTCACCTAACAGACCCATATATCTTGTTGGAGAATCTTTAGGAGCATGCCTTGCACTAGCTGTTGCAGCACTTAACCCTGATATTGATTTTGTACTAATTTTGGCGAACCCAGGTAACTTTTAGCAATGTAGATAAGATTTATTCTCTTGAATTTATTTTGTTCTAGAAAATTCAGCACCATAAACATGACTCAAAGTAGGAGTTTAACTTTTACAGAATTTCCAGTAGCCACTGGGAACACTAATTAGCTGTTATATATGTATACTGATCTGTAAAATTTGGAAATTAATATTCTGACAAATGAAAGCCAAAAATTTGTCCACAAGTGAGATGACGCAAGACCATGTCGATGAAGTAGAAGTCAAAATTTAATCTATATTCTTGGTTTGATCTTGACTTTAGGATATAATTCTTAGATCATGTTTTCCAATGAAAGATTGGTGTTATCTTATTGATATTTTTATGACAAGTCTGATAATTGATATAACCAAGCTGTTTTAGCCTGGACACCGACGTCTGATGTTGCTTACGAATACGGTAAGGAGTAGTGTTTATAGAATGATGCCAATCGTAAACATTTGACCTTGACTTCAGGAACATGAGTTCCTTAGCTAGAGCTTTGAATGACATATAGTATACAATATTCAAGTTGATTCTCTGTAACTGCGTATTAATTAACGATGGACAAAAGTTGATGTCACCTTCCCACCCAATCTGGCAGCTACTTCGTTCAGCAGGTCAGACTTGCAACTTCTAACCCCATTATTGGAAGCTTTGCCTGATCCACTCTCTCCTGACCTGCCTAACGTTCTGAAGTTGACAGAAGGTTTGTGTATCATGCACTGAACTGAAGGCTATGCTTTTTCCTTTTTCTAAGAACTAATTTCTAAAGATCCATAGCATATATCTTTAGGTTTAAATTCCACCTTGACAGCTCTTTGGTATCTTAAATTACATTTTCATAATTATTCAAGCCAAAAGAAACTGTGTGTGTTTTGGTTTTGGTTCATCTTATTGTATTAAAATGATATCTTATTTTTTTTTGCAGCTTTTGAAAATTAAGCTATCACTCCCTCTGACGAAAACTCTAAACTGCACTGTATATAAGATATTAAATACTTTAACTAAAGGGGACACTCTTGAAACGTATAACCCCATACTGGGGTAGGCTTTTTATATTACCACAGTTGTGTCAGTCTCAGTAGTGAGTAACTGTTGCTTAGTCAATTGTAGGTTTCTGGTTTTTTCAACTCTTTAAATCATAGGCATAATTCCCTTCCTTTATTCTTCTCTTTAAATCCATTAATTTGAAATGCTTATAGACGTCATATCGTTTACATATAATTTAATATTATGTCCATGCATCTTTCATGGCATTTATGCATTGTTATATGTCTAATGGATATATCTCTTTTTATTCCTTTACAACATAAATGTTTCATATCTGTGCTGTTTATGGTCTATGATTCTTTTTTGTCATTTTTCCTCTTCATTTTTTCGTGATATAATATTTAAACGTTGACTAGTGAAACAAGAGTCTCCCATCGTTTGTTGCTTTTTCTTATTTTGAACTGAATATATATGAAGCAAAGTTTTTAAGTTGATAAGAATATTAAATCAGCACTTCAATGTCATGAGGAGCTTATGATAAATTTTCTGCTTCAAGATACTTCAACACTGAATAATTTTTAAGAAAAGATCATTTATCATACAAATATGAAGGACCTATATATTTTCTTTATCATTTACCACGTCAAAGATTCTTTTTCTCCATTAATTCCTTCAACATTTCTCGTAACATTAGGTGAATCTTTGAGGAAGGCGTTGGATAGTGTAGTCCTAGGGCTTCCCCTGCAAACAACAGCTGGAGAGCTAGTTAAGGATTTTATAACTTTTTTATTATCTCTTCCGGTAAGGTTCAATTATCACTTCAGTGAAAAGGGTAGACAGTTATATTGGAACCGTAGTGTGTGATCTTTTCTTTATGCTTTTGAATATGTGAAGCATTTTGTATGAAAAATAATGAAAATGTAAGAAGCCTTTTCCACAAGAAGTCTAAACTGAAAATTGGATAGCTTATTTTCTCTTCTATCTTGTGACCAAAACTTCATAAAAGTGGAATATGCTGGACTTTGAAGTAATTGGATTGACTAGACTGAAGTTTGTTTACTTTGGATTCTTGGTTTCTAGTTTGAGCTTTACTCTCATTTACTTTCAATATTAAAAATCTAATCTCGATTCCACTCTCAGATTCTTGCCGATATATTACCAAAAGAAACACTTCTGTGGAAACTAAAGATGCTTAAGTCAGCTTCTGCTTATGCCCACTCACGCCTTTATGCTATCAAAGCTCAGACTTTGATACTTTGCAGGTTCATTCTCTTTGACATTGTACATCTTGTATCTGTTACAATACTGAATCATAAGTTCTTTTTTAAGTTTTCGCTTCCTGCTGGAAGTGAAGTACATCTTATAGCTAGACTTCAATGTAAGGATTATCCAAACAGAAGAATCTCTTGATCTATTAATCAGATCCTGATCAATTTCTATGGGTTAACTTCTACAATAAATAAAAGCTTAAAGGGGAAAAGGAATTGAAATTTATTGGAAAACAAAAATTATATAATGATGAAACTAGTGGGAATTTGCCATTCCTGACTGCAATTCCTTTTATCTAATTTGTACATTAACTTAAATTTTACAATGAATTCCCAGGGCGGGTTGTAAATTAGTCCCACTGCATACTTTCCAATTGTATTAAGTGAAACTTACTTTATCGTTTGTCCTTCTAGTGGAAATGATCAGCTACTACCTAGTCAGCAGGAAGGTGAAAGACTACTCAAGTTACTGCCTAAATCTAAATGCGAGCTTCGTAAATTTGATGGCAGTGGCCATTTCCTATTCTTGGTATGGTATTCTCCATTTCAACCTTTTTTAATGGATGCCTGTCCTTGTGTTTGCATTCAGGCCTGCATCATGATCCATTTCTTCTGGTAGGAGAAAAAGATATCAAATATCAATTGCAAGAAAAAACCCTAATATGGTGCCTCTATCCACTACTCGCAGGAAGGAAGCATTGACCTGGTAACTGTAATCAAGGGAACTTCATACTACCGCCGTGGCAAATATCATGACTATTTATCTGATTTTATACCCCCAACGCCTGATGAGGCGAGAAAAGTAATAGAATCATACAGGTAAATACAATAGGATTAATTTAATCATATATATTGATCAACTGATTGCAGTATAATGAAACTAGTTATACCATTGACACCTTTCATTTGGCATGCTTACAGTTTGTATAACCTTGTGGCAACTGTAATGCTCTCAACTTTGGAGGATGGGACGATTGTAAAAGGCCTTGCAGGAATTCCTTCAGAGGGGCCTGTTTTGTTTGTTGGGGACCACATGCTGCTGGGATCAGACTCAATTCCCCTGTGGTGTAGCTTTTATTCTGAAAGAAATATCATTGTTAGACTGATAGCACATCCCTTGTTTTTTATGAGATATAAAAAAGGAAAATTGCCAGATTTATCTTATTTTGACAATCTCAGAATTATGGGTGCTGTCCCAGTAGGACCAACTAACCTCTTCAAGCTTTTTTCTTCCAAGTCTCATGTTGTATTATATCCTGGAGGGGCACGCGAGGCTTTTCATAGGAAGGTAAATCCCAATGAGTAAACTCTTTCTATTACAAGTAAATTTTATCTTTTTCATGGAGTCATGATTTGCTCATTAATTACTTGTCTTGTCTACTTCTAAGTATGAACCATCTTGGACATAAATGCAATAAGATGGGTATCTAAGTCTTGGAGAGAGAGTGTGGACTTATATGAGTTGAGTGAACTATCAGATATCACTTCTTTGTATTTAATTTCATTTGAGAAAAAGAGAGAGAATACGTAAATTGCATGTGTAGATGTGCTGCTGAACAAAATCATTACTTTCCCTTTACAACAACCAATCTATTACCTTTAGATTCTTCTTAATTTTTCACAGCTGTTGGGTGAGGTCTTTTCTACACGTGCATATTACCATTCTTTTACGATAGAGTAGCTACCTCCACTTCCTCTCCAAATTCATAATCCTATATCTTGTCTATCATGTATACTACTGATCTCTTTTAGCATTTTACTGTCCAACATCTAGTTCCACTCAAAATCACAAGTCTTGTACCTGTTAGACTAAAAATAAGCTCAGATTTTTTTAAATAAAGATAGAGATAATCTGTTTTTTGGGCCAGATTTGAGTATATATAACTACCTAAGCCAAAATTAATATAAAATTAACTACAAAGTAAATTCCTAATACATGACTATAACTACCTGAATATAACTACAAAAGGCTTAAAATGGCTGCGTGGTAAAATTTTTCCTTTGAGCTTGGGTATTACCTTTCTCCTATAGATAACACCGAAAGCAGTCCTTCATTTAGACATTCTTAATTGAATTCTCTAGTTTACATCTTTTTCTACTTTTCTGTCATTCTGTATGATGTTTCCAACATACTCCCTATATTTATTCTTAAACAATACCCATGTGCTTCCAATTATTACTTTTCCATTATCATTAAAAAATTACTCGAACTAGTTGACTGTGATATGATATTTGTTATTTGATTACATTGGAGGTCTTGATTGATTTCTTCATCAAATGCTTGGAATCCAACTCGCCAATGTAGGCAGTAGCACCGTCTTGTCTACGACAAATGCAGGGTTGAGGTGGACCACCTAGTGTAGATGTATAAGATGTTGGTGTAACTTCTGGTTTCAAGAAAACGAGCCATAAAAATTGAAACCAAATGCACATTGTATCATTCTCACATCCTTTACCTATTTGGGAACACTTTTTCATGAGAGTTAAACGTTATTCTTTAGGCTCACTTTATCTGTCTCTGTATTTATGCTCTGAAATATATTGCATTTTTTTTGTAAGAGTCTCATTATATTTTTTAGACTTGCTTAAAATCTCCAGCATTGTAATAATATCAGGGTGAAGAGTACAAATTATTCTGGCCTGAAAAATCCGAGTTTGTCAGGATGGCAGCAAAATTTGGAGCCAGAATTGTCCCCTTTGGTGTAGTTGGAGAAGATGACGTTGGTAAAGTAAGTTTTGGTCTTCTTCTGAACTAATCATTTCCTATATGAAGTTATTGTAAAGCATAATTTTATTGAACTTATAGTTTTTACATACTTTTATCTATAAACTTTAGGGTTTAATTTTGGTTCGCTGTGAGTGAAATGCATAC
Source organism: Lablab purpureus (assembly GCA_030347555.1). Classification (NCBI taxonomy): domain Eukaryota; kingdom Viridiplantae; phylum Streptophyta; class Magnoliopsida; order Fabales; family Fabaceae; genus Lablab; species Lablab purpureus. The sequence continues at coordinate 17,068,663 of CM059254.1, forward strand.
TTTTCATTGCCATTGAAGTTTTTTTTTTTACTTCTACTACCAAGCACTTGTATCTTCCACGAATTCGAGTGTCACCACATCAATAAATGATTTTGAGTTTGGAGGTAGTTCTTAGCATAGTGAACTGAAGTTATTTATATGAAGTGATAGCAAATCAATGGGATTCTTTTTGACATTGATAATGGATAAAAAATAAATCTCACTCTCCCATTTTCTCCACGTATGTATTTCATGTGTTAGAGGGCTGAGTAATTGGGAAAGGCTTTGTAATTTGAAGCAAGAGATATAGTTAGAAGATAATAATGGTTGCTTTCTCACAATTTATGCTAATGTTTTATTGTAATGTTTGTACGTGTAAACATTGATTTAATAAGTTTTACATAAGAAACCAAAACATGTATAAGGATTAAATTATGTGTTCAAGTTAAATATTCCTAATAAAATATTTTTATAAACTGTGTTTTCCATATTTTCTAGAGAAGTTATAGAGGTTAGTTATGACTCTAAAACGCTCTTATTTTTTAAATCTGAGAAAACGTCGATCTTTGAATTTAATTTTCCCATGATCTGTAGATGCCTCGGACCTGGATTTCCATAACAAATCATATCACATTTGTGTTTTCAGGTAGTTTTTGATTATGATGACTTGGTGAAGATTCCATACTTTAGAGCTGAAATAGAAAGCCTCACAGATGAGGCTCCAGTGTTGAGGTATCTTGTGTTTTTTTTCTTCATACCAAATTATGAAATATAACGTCTATACATTTGTATTGTCCTTCTTTATCATCGATAGATTTATGCATATACATTATAATATTGGAAATCTAGGCGTGGTTCTAGTGGTGAGGTGAGAAATCAACAAGTGCATTTGCCTTTGATTTTGCCTAAAGTTCCAGGCCGGTTCTACTATTATTTTGGAAAACCTTTGGAAACGGAAGGTATGCCCAATGCATATATATATTACAGCTGGGAATGTACATAAAATGTGGTGTTAGATATTATTTTTCCTTTAATGAGATATTGTTTGACAGGAAGGGAACAAGAACTGCAAGACAGGGAGAAATCTCAAGAGTTTTATTTGCAAGTGAAATCTGAGGTTGAAAGATGTATTACTTATTTAAAGGAAAAAAGGGAAATGGACCCCTACAGAGGTCTAGGGCATCGACTATTATACCAGGTCACTAATGGTTTTAAGTCTGAAATTCCAACATTTGAAATTTGATTGTTTACACACAAAACAAGGTAATTAGTCATCATAACAGGAATGCCAAATTTCTAAAAGGAAATAGGAATGTAACATATTTATTGTTTTAGTAAAAGATTATTCTTTATTGAATATTTTATTGAAATATTGATAAAAATTTAGAGGAACGCTCCTCAATTCTAGTACCTATTTCAAGTCCCTTTTATGTTGTTTTAGCGCTTGTTTCAGGTATTTGTTACAGGTGTTGATCCTCTTAATTAGCCAATTTTTTATCAAGAGTTTTTCTCTTTCTATTAACTCAAAAGTTATATATTCAAACATTGTAGATGCTGATGGAAGAAATAAATATACACCTTTGTTATTTAGTATGAACTACTTGCTTCAAATTGGTCCTTAATCTTATATCATCAAAACCTTGAGTATTGATTAACCTCTACTCATACTATCATTAAACTCAATACATTTGATAATATGTACATTTTTATGTCAGTTAATGTTACATTTTTCTTCTCAAAATATGTATTTATGAGTTAAAGAAGAATGCAGCTAAAAACTACTCTTGGTATAAATTGCTAAAAAATAGAAAGATTTGTAGGTGATAAAAATAAGTTTTATGAGCAATGCTTAAGAAATAACTTGACAAATTTTGATTATTTTTTTTATTAAGGTGTGACAAGTAGCATTCAAATTCTTCTATCAAAGTATATCTATAATACCATTCAAACATTTAAGTCGATTTAGTAACTAAATAATTAAGGCTTATTTATTGTATTTTTTATTTATTTTTACAAGAGGTATTTGGGTACCTCAACCCATATACAATCAGAAGTTTGTAAACTAAAATTATGCATTCTAACCCACATTTTTCTCCTCTTATCACATTCCTCCCATCACACTCAACATTTTAGCCCCCTCAGTGCTATTGTATATACAATTTTTAGGGGTGACTCTTTTAGTACCTTCATACCTTCAACATGCACTTCATAAAATTTATTATTCCGAAAATGCCCTTCTTCTTCTTCTTCATCATGGGCTTTCAAACATTGCGCTTGCAAAAAAAAATTGACTTCCAGATTGCACAATTTGAAAGACACTATATTCCCAAAAGGCTTCTGGATCGTACAATTCGGAGCTTTTTCGAATTAGAATGACTTCTGGATTGTGTAATTTGGAAGTCAATTTTTCCTAGAAAATAACTTCTGGATTGTATAATCCGGAAGCCATTCCAATCTGGAAAGGCTCCGGATTGTATAATTCAAAAGTCTGCAACTCAAATCAAAGAAGTGCAAAGAACCACACGGAGAACGAAAATGTGCCTTTTGTGGTTGGAAAATGTTGCAGTCAAGGTCAGAAGCATGTTGCCTAACCTCGAAACACCTCTCTTGGATAGACTTGCGTTGGAGACACCAAAGATGAAGATGGAAACCGCCACACGAGAGGGGAGAAGAAGAAGAACCAAATGCAGAAGAGGAGCCAAATGCGGAAGAGTAAATCGAAATAGGGTAAAGGGTATTTTTGACTTTTCATCATTAATATGGAAGTGCATGTTGAAGAAATGAGGGTACTAAAAGAATCACCCAACCTCTAGACCAAAAAATCAAAGGTCATAATAAGCCTCATATACAACAATATACAAGATAAAAGTCTTGTTCTAGTAAACATAACTTATAAAACAAAATAGCTATATTAGTATGAACAAGTTGGCCAAAGTGCCAATGCCCCAAACTTTGATTCATGCTCTCTAAGACATCATTTTTTTATGGTCATAAAAAATTCATCATAACCAACTTGTCTCAGCAACTTAACAATACTGCCATTACCAATTATGTGGACATACTGCCTCCTGCGTTGTTGCCTTGGTGCTGTTTCCAATTCTTTTTCATGTCATCTTCCACCTAAAAATCAATCAAATTTGTGTTTTATTTTCTTTTTCACAAATAGATGCTAGGTAATACAATGTTGTAGAATTTAAGACTATAGGCTTTATATAGCCTTGAAACAGTTAAAACATATAACTTTCCCTGCAATGGAAAGTAATAGATAAAATATCAGAAGTTAAGAAGGATAGATTATTTTGCACTGCTATGCATATCTACCTAGTAAAATCCAACTCTAGACCTGCAGCCACATATAAGTTCCTATACTTATGTTTTGCTTTTTTATGTGTTTTCCTACATATCATTCTATATCAAAATGGTTGTTAATTGACATCTACGTGTGATCTTCCTTGTATATGCTAACCATTTGCGTAGCAGAGTCTAGCCAACCAACTCCTGTTTTTCTGTCACCCACATTATAATTTCATCTAGCTTTCAATCGTATCATCTATTACTCTGCAGAATTCAATGTTTTTCCATAGCAAAAGCCCAATACTACAACCAGGAGTTGCTCCTTATCATCAGCATATGGCATACTTCTTGACATGCCACCTTGAAATCGTGGAACACAATGTTGACTCTATAGTAGGTACTATTATAGCTCACAATTCTAACCCACAGACTAAAATTTTTTACCTTATACATTTTAAGCACAAAGTTGGAAATAGACACCAGCCTGAGTATGAGAATTTAGCTTTTGAAAATTTATCTATTGTCTAATACCGTGCATTGACTTAAGTTGAACTAAAGTTTTCCTCTATGTCTACCTTGTGGTTCCGAAAAACAATATTGTTTCTCTGCATCCATATATTCCAAACTATAACCATCCAAACATACCTCTATATCATATTTTCCTTAGAAGTCAACACTTGTAATTGGAATGGTGGGAAATTTTGTTTTGCTAAATTGTGTTATGTTGTACATATTCCAACCCACTTACTACACCTCTCCAAAACTTGCCTTGCGACCTTAAAGGTGAAGAATAAGCGACTTATTGTCTCTTTGTTGGTTTCACACATCACACATAGTTTACTTCCCAACCCTACTATTAAGGAAAAGTCCAAGATTTGAGTAAATGCTTAAAAATAATAAAGTATAAAATGTAAAAGAAGTTGCATCTAACATATGATACATGGTCGACAGACAAAACAAGCTCTCATCAGATCATGCACATGTTGTTTGGTTCCACGTCATCTGATACTAATGACTTCTCTATCAAATCATATAAATTTAACATTAACAAATATGCACACCTAATGTTAACATTAACAAATATCTTTTCTTTTCATGCACATATAAATTTATCTAAATGTCTATCATACACAATTTCCTTTTTAGAATAACATTACTAGGCCATATATATATATATATAAATTAAGCAACATCATACGGTAATAAATGCTATAGTCCATGGCTTTAGAACTATTTTTCAAAACAAAAGGGATTTACATGTTCATATTATGATAACAAAAGTACCAATTGTATATACCATTCCACATCTTTTTTATACCAATTTGGTGTCTGCATCTTTTTGACACTCTCAAGCTCATTACAAAAATACCATTCCGCAATTAATGGGAGTGTAAGGCTTCCAAAATGTAGGATTAAAGTATCCTCGTATTTCTAGCGATGCCCAAATCTTGTTTGGAAGATCTCATCTTCAATATTTTATATATCCTTCATTACTCAATCTTTTTACATGATTCCAATGGGGCCAATTTACAAACATCTTCTAGTTAAAGGAAAAAATGATAGAACAACTCAAAAGATTATTTTTTACTCTTATGCTTCAAATAAGTGGAACATAATGAATCTGGTCAGCATTTCCACTAGCTAGCAAACACATTTTCTAAAAAAAAAATCATAAATCATAAAGTAAGATGTATTTTTGGGTCATTCTTGAACTCAAGTTTCCAAATTACATATTTCTTAAAGTCCTTAGTTTACACCTATCCCAAAACGTAACCTCAAGGCCCCCAAATTTTAAGCACAATACAAAGAAAATTTTCGAACTTGAGAAAACCTGGTCAGAAACATCTTTTACTTTAAAACCCATAACTTACAAAATAAAGCACTTTTTAAAGTGATTCTTGTTTTTAGATTTTCATAACTCAGCATTAAAATTATCTAGTTCAAACCGAACCCTAAAAGTGACTCTAAAAGGGTCCAAATGACAAAACATGTGCAAGTCCAAAATCTGAGTTCATAAAATTATGGTTAGCAACATGCTAATGAAACAATTATTAGTAAGTGGGATAAAAGTTCCCTTCACCTCTAGATACATAAAGGTGTCATCTTTAGGTCACAGGTCAAAAAATTAGCAAGTGAAAATGTATGAAAAATGGACTCATTCACCATAAGTCAGTAAATGCTTCATTCCCATTTACTCAGCACTACCTCTACTAAAAGGTCTATAACTTTTTCATTTCGAAAGTTTTTTTAGTGTTTCTTGTTTTTATGGATCCATAATGAATAAATCTTTCATTTTTATGATGAACATTAAGAACAAAATCCACGAAACTCCATGCAAACTCAACACAAATTGACAACCAAAAGCATCAAGTACAACCAAGTTATCATCTTTTCTTGTGTGTTATTTTTATTTTGTTTCCACTATCAAGTTTGTATTATCTAAGTCCAAGTCTCATGTTGGCTAGCTCTAAGAATCCATCATTGCAAAGGTCTTAAGGTGTTTATGTTTTTGTTAAGGCACCACTTAGTAGTCCAAGTTTTATTTTTGAAGACAACAAAACTTCCCTTCAACCAAATCAAAGCTTGAGTAGAAGGTGTAGAAAAAAAGTATCAAGAATTCATTTTTATTGATCCAAATATCATAAATATGATATAAACATCATAAAGGAATGATGAGAAGAGAATGGAGAAGAGTAAAACCTCATTTAACCAAGAAATAGAAAAATGACGAGAAGGGAAGACTCTTCCATACCTTGGTGTCTTGAAGAAGGAAGAGGTGAAGGTTTCCCTTAGAGGAAGAGGGATGGATAATGAGCTCTCCTAGGATGCTCAAGGTCTTGTGTAATGGAAGAGAGAAAAGAGAGAAACTTGATTAGGAGGAAGAGTGTGAGAATGAAATTTTCGACTTAGGCAATAAGTAGACATAAAACGTTGTTGTTTCAACATTTTTTGGGCTTTTGGACCCTTATTTGTGGGCCTGGGTGATGCTCAACCAAGTGAGGGGTGTGATTTCTAAGTTTATGTCTTGTTGAGCTTAAGGAAGTTCTCTTAACTAAGATAAAGGTTTGTCTAGGTTTTACCAAGGTGGTCTATCTTAATTAAATTACCTACTCCCTTAATCTTGGCCTTAACCTATTTGACTTATTTTTTTAACTATTAAATGCATACATCCTTTTTATTATTATTAAGTATTACTCTATCATTAGAGAGTTGACATACAACCAATAAAAGTATTCTTGAAATTTAATTTTTCATTATTAAGGGTTAAATGCTTAGTGGTGGAATCTCTAATCTAGGTCAATTAAGGTTAAATTAAAACTTGTAAAGTTTAGGATGTGAGAAGTGTGTTATGTCTGACATAAATTTTACATTGGACATGTTACGTCCAACAAATTCTCACAATCTAAGTGTTTAAAGACCAAGTCCTACCAAAGAATCCTAAATTACAAATCTAAATAAAACAGAACCATAAAGAAAACCTAGATCTTTAAAGAAATACAATGACCATATTTGTAAAACTCTACTCCCTCCCTCACTATCTTCGTCACCTTCTTCCCTGTCTTAGTCGGTTCTCCAATTAACCACTACATCAGCCTTGCTACCACTGTCTCTAAAAGCCCCTACCGACTAGCTCCTCTTAGGAATGCTTCACTGCGAAAAGGAATATCTTAATCAAACCCCTATTTATGGAGACAAAGTTGATCACGACTACCAAGAATATCAATGTCGGTAAAAAGTTCTTCGAGGAAGACACCTTAAGGTAGAATAAGAGAAAAGAGACACTAAGGAAAAAGATCACTATAGCAAAATAGGCGAGCGACCGATGTGCTTGGTCACGAGGTCGAGGTTGGGCTTGGGCACGGGGCTTGGGTATACTAACTTCATTTAGATTGAAGTCTCAAACTTAGATATTGTCCTTGTGAGTGACATCTATAGGAACCATTGGTAAAAAACAAGACCCTTTTGGAAGAGAGCATCTGCAGAAGGTTCTTGAAAGAGAGAATGAACATAAATGAATTGTTGTTCTAAGGGTAAAAGTAAAAGGATTGTGTAGTGGATACGTGTACACAAAGGACATTTACATTGAACTACGTAAATGTGAGACAAAAAATTTGAGTTCTATGTCAAACCACAAGGCGATTGACGTAAAAAAATTAAAAATTTTCAAAAATATCATCACATTTTTTTACATCTGATTTAAAGATCATTACATAATATGCTTATTTTCCACTAGTGATTCTATATTCAGATATCCAATACTATTATTAGACCTAATTTTGTTTATGTATTTTCCAAATCGATTTTGGACAAGACAAAAAAAATTAAGAAAAAATTTGAAAGACCTCATATTTACTTTAATTTTCATAATGTATGTCCATGTGATACAAGTACAATCATCAATAAAAGTAACAACCCATTTTTCTTCTCTAAAAAAGTCCCTAACTAACAAAGTGAATAAAGTTAAAATGGAAATTACACTTTTTACCGGAGATGGGATAAGAGGCATGATGATGCTTTGACAATTGACAATATCACATTTGAAAGAGTCAATAAACTCTATAGTGAATAAATAAGGAACATGAATTTTATCTTGTTTGTTGGTTTATGACCTTTCTTTTTGCTTTAGTCTTTGCATTCCAACAAATACAATCCACTTTACTCCTTATCAATTAAAGTCGTTTTCCTTGAGACAAGGTCCTGAAATACATAATAAGAATAAAGAAAAAATTATTGAACAATTCAAATCTCTTATAATATTTTGTGTATGGATAAGACTATTGGTCATCCTGTAATATAATATAGATAGTTTTTATTGGAAATCCCACATCGACTAGAGATAAAGTCAATCTAGTCTATATAAGTGGGTGCAATCCTCACCTTACAAGCCGGTTTTGTGGGGTTGAGTTTGGCTTAAAGTCCACTTCTTAATATGGTATTAGAGCCATATAAGTTCATCCTAAGGTGATGGGCCACCCGCTATCGGGTCGCTATTGGACCACCCATAAATCTATAGTTTCATGCTCGAGATGTCCAGTCCTCGGCGTGAGGGAGTGTGTTGGAAATCCCACATCGACTAGAGATAAAGTCAATCTAGTCTATATAAGTGGATGCAATCCTCACCTTACAAGCCGATTTTGTGGGGTTGAGTTTGGCTTAAAGTCCACTATAAGTATACTATTACCATTTGCAACTGTAAGAGTTATTATTTTTCAATGTTAACTACCATAACCTGAATTTCTTGACTTCCTTACTTTTTTTCAAAGATGTTATTCAAGTCCTTATCTTTTCATTTACTAAAAAACCTGGGCAAAGTTTTCCATAAACATACTCTAGTTACAGAAACGTTAAAATTTAGAATCTCACTTGAAAAAAAATCCTTTTAAAAAATAAATATAAACTTGTCCATTCAAAAAATATCAAATATTTTTTTCTTCTATTCCTCCAACTTCTACTCCTTGTTAGCATTTTAAATCTTAATTTTAGAAAAAACTACAAGAAAAGATAATAAAAATATAAAATTATATGAAAATTAACTATTAAACTATTTTGCTTATAAATTTTAGAAAACATGTTAAATAATAATATAATATTTTTATATTATATTTAATCTTTAGTAGGAAATAATTTATTTTTAAAAGTTATATACTAATGACTTTGAAGTATATCAATTAATGATAATAATCGTATATAATTTTATTATACTGGTAGAAAATTTTTAATTTAAGTCGTAACAAAGTTAATTACAGGGAAACTTTAATAATATTATAAAATTAAAATTAATACATTGAAAATTATTAAAAATATAATTTAAAAATAAATTTTAATTTTGCAATAAATATATTAAAATTTAATAATTATAAACACAAAGGTCAGGAACATATGAACATAAACGTAGTATTAATAATAACCAAAACAGTACTTACATTTAATAATTATAAATCTATATTTATTATTTTTTAGTTTATACTTTCTTACATCACTTTTATTACTTGAAGAATAAATCGATAATAAGAAACTCTAATAGGCATGATAATTTTAAGATAATATTTGTTCAATTCAAAATATTATTTTTTATAATTTTTTTAATAAATAATAAATGTAAATAAAAGCAATATAATCAATGAATCCGATTCCAAGGGTTTAATATATATAAAATCCAAAATTCTGTCTTTTGTAATTTAAAGGTGCACTACCTTGGTTGGTAAAGAGTGATGATTCCTTGCATAAATCACAATATAATCAATTAAACATCAATAATGCTTTCTTGTTTCATATTGCATTATTCAGTATTCCATGTTAAACTGCATCTTCCTTATTCCACCCTATGCTTTTATCTGGGTGTTGATTCTCAAAGCAATGTGCTGGAGATTTTTAAACACTTCATTCAATATCTTCCTTTCTTTCTTATTTGTATTGTTAAACTCTATACCCTTACATCTCCTTACTTTCTCATGGTTTACTCTTACTTTGCTGAATATAATTCACAGATATCAAATAAGAAGAATCAGCACAGGTAAAAGAAATGTAATAGAATATTTAGGAGATCAATGAATCTAATATATCAGTTGTGAATGGTGTGTCATCAGTCTCCTGTGTCCTCATTCTCCATGAAGTCTTGTATGAAAAAATTGAAGATTTAAGACATTGAAATCCATAAACACAAACATTGTTGTTTTTTCCTTTTAATTCACGCGTTGGATTGTTAAGGTTAGCAGTGTGCAGTGACAAGATTGAAAACTTAGTTGAAAGTACTTGTGCCTAAGTTTCAGAGAGAACAAAGAGCCTGTTTCTTAATATAAATGAAAAGTTGTAAGTATTTATAGTTATACCTTGCTACTGAAATCTTTTAGTGTAGTCTATGTTTTGTACACTGGCATGGGCAAGCACACCCTATAATTAATTTAAGATTATTTTAAGAAATTTTTATTAGTATGGACTAATTATGTAGGCATGTACATGTTTTTATTGGACCTTTATAATTTTGACATTATGAGGGAAAATATGTTAGTATATGTGAGGTTGTTAAGTTATGTGTTTGATATTTTAGAAATAAACAGTAAGTAATTTTATTTGGTATAAAATATAAAGCATACAGATTCATGCAAGGATATTTGACAGAGTAAAAGTAATCAATGAGAAGAAAGATAAAGAAAAATATTGTAACACACTATAATACTGCATATGCTGGGTCACACTATTATTTTTGGTAAAAAAGACTCGTGTAATATATATATATATATATATATATATATATATATATATATATATATATGTATATATTTTTCTGGTATACACGAAATAAAGAACAAAAAATAAAATGTTTCAACAGAATCGATACTATTAATATTTGCATACTACTAAAATTATTATTATTATTATTATTATTATTTCTTTTATGTGATTCAGTAAGGTAGTTTAAGGCACAGATATGAAATCAGTTAGCTCTTTTGTTATTGATAGATGAAACCATGTAAGTAGTTAAATTAATTATTTATTTTTATATAATAAGATTATTTATTTTCATAATAATAATAATAATAATAATGATTACTGATAACTACATCTAAGATGATAACTTATTGATAGTGTAAAAAAAACATTTATGTACCCTTATATGTAATAATTATGTATTTTGAAGTTGTGATTTCAAGGGAAAGTCCCACATGTTTTAGAGTATTGTTTGAAAATCTTGTGATTGATCCACAACATTAGTAGAAGGGGTGGAAATCAATTTGGCAAAATAGACATTTTCATAAAACATGCATTAATTCGGTAAGAAAATGTTTTTATCCAGTTTATTTCCTTAGTAGCTAAATTAATTTTTTTCACATCCAAACATAAACTTATATCCTTTTTAAAACATATATTAACAACTTTTATTATGATGGTGAGGTAACAGGTGGGCTAGTTTAGCGGTTTTTTTTCATAAAAGAAAATTAAACGTACCTCTACATCATGGTTTAATGTATGGTGAGTTTTTGACGACTGTAGTAAGTATTTGATTTTTCTTGAAGTGTAATAAGAATATAAGAAAAAATTGGAATTTGTAGGTTAAGTGGGATGAAAAGCTAGAGTGTGTCGTTTAGAAATGGTTTGAGAAGATGATGGTGGTGGTGAGGTAGGTATAGATAGATAGCTTCATAATAATTTGGCTAGAAGAAGGAACTACATTGACAAGGTCCCTCCCAAGGCTTTATGAATAATAATTGCACAAAGAAACACCAAGGTCTCATCACACTCTCTTTTTGAGTAGGAATCCACTTTACTCCCTCTCAAACCACCCCTTCAATTTCTCATGCCTTTCACTTCCCCCTTTCAGCTTATCAACAAACCCCAACCCTCTCCTCTTACCATTTTTTTTTCCAAAAGGGAAATTACGAGAAAAGATAACTACTAACACACAACAAACCAGGATATACCTTCATTATTTCACCTACCTCTCCTACATCCATTCTCTCCTTAACTCCTCTCAATCCCTTCAAAAATCAATCACCACACATAAATGATGGACGTATATATATATATGTACCCTCATTACTCAAGAGATTGATGGTTCATGATATCAGACTAGTACCCATTCTCCATCATTTTATAGTACTTTCACCTTCCAAACACACACACACACACATACATGTATAAAGCATATTGATGCAAATTTGCTTTTAACATTTTCTTTTTCTATTCCACGTATTTAGCACTACTCACTAAAGCTTGTCTAATAACTTCAAACATAGAGAGAATGAAAAACAGCAGCAAAACCTAAAAGTTAGGAAAACACGACTAAATTAATATAAATAAGGGATATCAATTATACTAAAACATTAGTAGTCGTAGCTTGAGAATTTGGACTGAACCTAGTTAGCTAGCACTTCATAATTACTAAACCAAACCACATCAGAAATTCCGTTCTCATCAGACCTAGCAAAAAGAAAGGAAAAGAAAGGAAGAGAAAGAGACCCTTTCACTTCCCTAACACATGGTAATGAAGAAATTAAAACGTTTGTAACCTTTTTAAGAAAACAAAGTAACGACGTTAACGTGGAGCTTAACCAATGAGCGTGTTCACAAGCGGAGAGTGAGGTCGAGGTTCACGTGGTCGGAAGCGTCGACATTGTGGGAAAGGACTTGTTGCTGTTGTGGTACGGTGGAAGACGCGGCGTGGAACGGGACGGGGAGGGTGGCGGCGGTCACGTAAGGGTGGGTGGTTTGGAACTGCAGGGGCTCCACATCGAGCCAGTAGGGAGGGTGGAAGAAGAGCCCGGTGGTGGGCTCCAGCGGTTCCAGCATGGGCCTGGTCCTGGGCTCGGTTGGCTTGATGGCAGGCTCCAGAGGCAGCGGGGGCGGCGGGAGAAGCCCGTTGGTTTGTCTCCTCGCGGCGGCTCGCTCCAGCTTGTGGGCGTTTTGGTGGCCGCCGAGGGCTTGCGAGGTGTAGAACTTGCGGTGGCAGAAGTGGCATTGGAAGGTGCGTGTGGTGGCTGCGGTGGTGGTGGTGGTGGTGGTGGCGGCGGTGGAGGGTGGTGGTGGTGGTGGTGGTCTCTTTACACCACCGTTTGAGGGCTGCTTGAGGAACTCATACATGGCTGTTGGGTCTGCCATTGCAATGTTTATGTGTATTACTGAGAGTGAACAATGTGAACAGAGAATAGAATGAATGGTTTATATAATGTGAAGTGGAGGAAGGGAGGGAGGGAGGGTTAAGGGTTTATTGTTGTTGTAAGTTTTGGTTTGTATGTGAAGCAACCTTCTTTTCCCAGGGTTGGGTCAATATGATTGGTTTGCATATCAAATGACCGATTTGCCTACCCTCTATGCGTAATGTCCTTCCGACAATGTTTCCCCATGACCCACTTTAACATAGCTATTAATTTATATCATTGGGGGAGAATTAAGTTTATTTAAAATAGGGGTTAAGAAGAAAAAAACATGGTGGGGAAATAACCCGTGTTTACATTACTAAATATGCGTAGTTCATTAGTTGAAGAAAAAAATATACAGTATAGTATAGGAACGATTTTGTTGCTACAGATTTTTCGTGGGTAAGAATTTTGTATATGGGTGGTGGTAGTAGTAAATTAACCAAGCAATGCGCATATTCCGATAATGATACCAGATTTTGAGATGAAAAAATGGCCGTGAAAGATGGCTTTTCTTCCAAGGTAATGTGGTGGTAAACGTTACGGAGAATAGACAAGAAAAAAGGTACTTTAGATTTGGGTTGGTGCTTAGAAAGTATGGCACACGATGTAGGTGAAATGAGTTGGTTTTATTATGTGGGAAAATAGTTTTAGTAATGTGCGGAAGGTGTGGGAACTTAAGGACTTAATAGTTGTTTTGCAGTTGGATGGATATGGAGGAGGCAAAAGAGATATATTATTGAAAAGGAGGGTAGTGTGGGGATAAGATAAAATGGTAAGAGGAATCAAAGGACGTGACGTGAGTGATATGCAGAAAAGGACAAGAAGTGGGAGCACTTAGTAGTAGTACTACACACTACACTACCTGTACCCTGTGTCTCTCTCTCTCTCTGGGTGTGTGTGTGTCTGTGGAGGAGGTGTGAGGAATGAGAGTGCAGTTAGGATGAGAGTGTTTGCGTCTGATTCTGACACCGCACACACATACATATATATATACACACCCCGCAACTCGCTTTTCTCTCAATATGTCACCCTCTCACTGTTCGACACCTCACCAATACGGTTAGGCCATGAGGTACCTTGCTCCCTCCTAGGGGCCACGTATGAGAGAGAGTAATTGGACCCAAACCAATGGCATATGCAATGCAGAGGGAATTACTTACTTCGTATATATCTCAACCAGCCTTTCTCTTTACTCTCTCTCTCTCTCTTGCAATGGCAATGCTAGTCTGTGTAGAGTGTGTAGGAAAGGAATATTGTTTAATGTATGGGGGAATGGTGATGGGAGGGGAGGGCTGACAGGGACATTTGATTAGATGATCAAAGTGATTGAGGTTTGTGTTGTGTTGTGTTGTGCTGTGCTGTGTTGTGCTGTGTTGCGGTGCACGCAGAGTGGCAGTAATTATTCAATCACTCTCATCTCATCTCACCTCACCTCACCTCACCTCACCTCACTCTTCTTCTTTCTTCTCCTTGGTTAATTAAAGTCGCGAGTCCCAAGCCAAAGTGGGGTTGATGCCACATTCTCTCACTGCAACGCAAAGATGGCTCATGTCATCTATAGATAGCTCTCTGCCTTCATGTTCCATCTTCCTTCGCTTACCCTAATGGGTTTGTTCTATGATGTTAAGCCTCCAAATTGCACCCTCTCTCACACTTTCTCTCTCTGGCTGTGAAATCGCCTGATGTATAGAATAACGGCATCATGCAGGTTTTTGTGGTCATATGAAATTTGGCTGTCACGTTTTCTTTAACTAGCTTGCTAGGACTCAGAACAGAACACAGATAAGACGCACCGATGTAGCTTATCTCATGCATTAATTACTGTGTGCATTTGCGTTTCTCAGTCTTCTCATCTGCTACTACTTTTCATAACTAATCTCAATTTATATAACAACTCAAATTACTTTTACTTTACAACTATATTCTCTTTCTTCTAATTATTCCCCTTTCTACAACCAAATGATTCTGTAAGTAATTTCATTTATATTCAATATCAAAACAAAACAATATTATTTACAAAAAAAAAAAAAAATAGGATAATACTTTTTGCAGTCTTCTTGTCAAGTGTCGGTTATGCTCTTATTTAGTTAAGGGATTAGTTACTATTTATGCATTTATAATTATTAGTTTTTAATAAATGCTGGAAAACATGACATAAGTTTTTTTGTTTTTGTGGTAGAGTCTTTCTTTTAAAGGGAAGGGATTTCAAATAAGCTAAAAAGAAATAACTGCGTCCAATATTGCAAGAGGAGTTTACCACAATGATATATATATATATATATATATATATATTGGAAAAAGCATATCCAATACTAACATTTAATTTGCAATAAGTAATAAGTAATGAGGATTGAGTAACTGAGATACAATGAAGACTAAACAACACAAAGTGGTACTTTTATTTGCAATGCATAGAATAATAATTTTTTAATATTTTATATAATTAAAATATATAATAAATATATAACTTTTATACATAAATTAAATTATACGCTATGATCAAAATTAATAATAAAATAAGTATTTCTAAATATGTAACTTATATATAAAGTTATTCATAATATTAACATATTTTTATAAATAAATTTAAAGATAGAAATAAACTAGGATGAGATAGATTAAAAGTAATAAGCAATTACCCAGATTATTTTCTAATATTAAAAGTAATAAAATATTATTCTTTCTTCTTAATTTTTTAGTTAGATGGTTTTAATATTATTCTCCTTTCGGTCACACATTTCAAATAGGGATAATAGGAATTAATGAATCCTGATACTAAAAATAGGAAACATTAAAAATGATAAGTAATTAAAATTAAATATATGAACGATAAAAGGGAGTGGTTTGAAATGGTTGAGAAAAAAAAATAGAGAAACGTAAGTATTAATCAAGCTAATGATGGATATTGAAAATTTCTTTGATAAGAAACTAATTGAAGAATAACGAAGAAACATGTGAATGTATGAGAAGAAAAACATATTATGTCTGTTTGCATGATTTCAATATATACTTTAAGGATGAACATTGTTTTTCCTGTAACTTCTCCTAAAATAATAAAGATTATAGCTTAATTGTTTAAAACTATATATGAACTGTGGTCAATTTTTTAGTATCTTAATTCGATTTCATCTTCTGGATAAAATAAATATTCTATACAAATTTCCATATTTTGTTTATTTTTTTAATTATAATTATCTATCATCTATAACTACATTTCATGGTATTTGCGGACAATGGCACGCGGAACCAAATCATCTCTCATTTTCTTCCAATTCAATACAAATTCATTTTAATTATAAATAGAAAACAATTTTGATCATTATATTAAAATATTAAAGAATTTGTTGGGAAAATTTTCTTAGAGAGATGGTATATATGATACCACTTCCAACATAAAACTTTAAGATTCTATAAGATCTTTACTACCTCAAGTTTATCATTTCTACTCAATGTGAAATTTTATGTTCACTCTCGCATTTGAATTCCTAATCGAATTTAATAATTATATTAAATTTTATAAATTATTATCAAAAGAAAGCATTAAATTTTATAAATAATGTTTATGGTAATCACTAAAAAATATATTTGTGAGATTACATAATTTATTATTAATCATTTATCTCCCAAGGCAATAACTTAATTTACTATTTTTAAGATTATGTCTTATTAAGACTAATGTAAAAAGAAGAAATAATTAATTGAGTAAAAGAAATATTTTTACAGATATTATAAATTGATGAAAGATGATAATACGATGAATGTGTATCTGTTTAAGTGTTATATGGTTTGTTCGTTTATTACTGATAAGGTATTATTAGGTCTGAATTTATTGTATAAAATAAAAAGAGCACTGGGAGAGAAAGAACTATAAAATTTATTTTTCAAATAAAATAATTATGTGTGGACCTTTCCCACTTAGATATATTTTTCTCGTACGCGTAGTTTAAAAAAACTTATATATGATAATTCAATATTTAGGATTCATTTATTTAAGCTTAAAAATATACGATTCAAATTTTGTGGAGGCCTTAGAAAAAAAAACATATTAAAAGAAGGTTATAAATAGTGTGCAAAATAAAAATAATATAAAAAGTATCTAATTAAAAAATCAAGGAGAAAAAAATACGCTGTTATTTAACAAGAGAAAGAATAAATAATAAAATTATACTTTATATCAAAATTAAAAATTAAAAATATATAAGAAAATATAAGAAGGCATAGCTAGAAGTTAGCATATTTATGAAAATGCTTCAATTATATAGCAAAATATGAAGTTGTACGTGAGATTTTTTTTAGTAGAGTGGCGAAAATATTATTCAGGAGTTGATAAAAATAAGTAGATGGATTAAAGTTATATCTAGAGTAAAATTGTTGGTAATGCAACTTTACCTAACAAATATTTGAAGCAAAATTCTTATATGTGAACAAGAGTTATATAATTTAAGAAAAATTTGATGGTATTAGAAGAAATTGTTAATTTAGCTACAAATTTAGATTTGTAGACAAATAGTTGTTTATTTACAAATATTTGCTTATAGATTTATGTTTGTATATAAATCCACATTATCTATTGATTTATTTAAAGGTAAGTATGAAGTAATTTTTCACCGAATATTCATCAAAATAATTAATGGAAAATTTTGGTGTTATAAATCGAGAATATTTTAAAAGAAACAATTTATAGTATTATAAAAAATTTATTAAATATA
This sequence comes from Lablab purpureus, assembly GCA_030347555.1. NCBI lineage: Eukaryota > Viridiplantae > Streptophyta > Magnoliopsida > Fabales > Fabaceae > Lablab > Lablab purpureus. The sequence goes on from CM059254.1 coordinate 17,086,283, forward strand.
AATTAATTTAATAACAAAAATTAATTGATTAAATAAAAAATTATTTTATAAAATAAAAATTATTGATATTAAAATAGTTTTTATTATAATAAAATTTATATTTTTTTATTATCGATCTTAAGAAAATTATGAAAATAATTTTTATATAATAGTAATTAAATTAATTTTTAATTTAAAATCTAAATTAGTTTTTAATATTAATTATTAAAATTTTAATTATTTATTGAATAAAATTTTAAATTAATTTTTAATTTAATTAATTATAAATTTTATGATTTTGTAGGTTAATAATATATTGGGTAAAAGTAATTTTTTTATGATGTAAGTATAACAAATGTTATCCGAACGTAAATTAAACGAGTTGTTATATATAGATGTTAGTTATAGATTTAATATTTGACTAAAATCCATTTTGAGCTACTCTTTTGAAACTTGAAGAGCTTTGGAAGGTTAGCAATGGTGTGAGAGAGGAGGTGATGGTACAAGCGAGTGGGTGTTGGTGTTGAAGAAGACGCAGACACCGACCACATCGTCCATGTCAAGTGGAAAGGCCTCCCTTTTCTCTCGGAAAAAAAGATGAAGAAACCCTCATCCATTGCAACCTTTCATGTAACCCCATATAATTGCAATTTTTTCAGTTCAAATAATTAATACCTGTCTTTTTTTTTGGAAATAATTTATTATGTATTAAAATAAGAGGAGATTTAATTAATTTAGAACATATATGTTATTAAATATGGTCTATGATCAATGCAAATTTCATAAATTTTTTATCTTATAATTACTTCTTAAAACTTTAATAATAAATCTACATCATGAATAAACTTTGAAACATCTTTCATAACTTATAATTTTCCAGAAGACGTTACAACTAAAAATAATAATAATCTAAGTTATATTCATGTGAGTATTAAAATTATGCATACATAAATAATTTTAAATTTTTTTCTAGATTTCGTTTTTGTCTTCGTATGTCACGTTTTTATTTAAGCTTGTAATGTGTTGTGCTCTTAAGTAGGTTAGGTGTAGCATAGTTTAAATTTTGTATAGCATCTAGTCTTTGTTTACCATTTTCTAGACTTTATGTAACATTGTCTAAATTTCATGTAACATGGTTTGAGCTTTGTGTAAATGTTGAATACTTATAAACTTTTATCTTTCATGGGTTCACCTTAAGTTTTTTAATACATACTAAACAATTTTAATTAGATAATTATTATTTTTTATCATTAAAATTGTAACGCCTTAAAAAAGATTACATTGATTGATAAATTATTAGACTATACATAACATGTCATCTATGCATGTATTAGGTCTTCTATACTTAACACAACATGGGTAATTTATTATTAAAGTACTCATAACATCCATTTGAATGAGAGATTCTAGGTGATCAAGTATGAGTTGAAGTTTCACATTATGTAAAAACTAACTCTGAAACTAGTTTTTGTACATAACGATGAACCACATACTGAGAGATATTCAACAAATGGGTTATGATTTAATCATATAAGAGAACTTGATACATAACTCAAGCAAAAACCTTAAGGTTTAAAAAGGTTTATGAGTCTTCTTCCTTATAATAGTTTATCTTGCCCACATAAAGTGTGAGTCTCTTCCATATTGTAAGTTTTTCAAATAGTATTATCTTAACTTCATGTGACATCGTTTGAGCTTTATGTAAACAATTAACACTTCATGCTTTTGTATAAACTTTTATCTTTTATGTGCTCATCTTGCTTTTTGTGATACTAAGTATAGTTATGATTAAAACTTACTATTTTGTGTTATTGTCAAAATCATGAGTCATTTTAGACAAGTCTCTATTGATTGATAGGATTAGACTATGCATGATAGATAATTTATCCATGTATTAAGTCGTTTATGCCTTAGTATAATATGGGTAATTCGTTATAAAAGTATTTATGATTTCCATTTGAGGGAGAGATTGTTGGTGTTTAAATGTATGTTGGAGTTAGAGTTGTCAAAATGGGCAGCCCAACCCGACCCAGCTTGACCTGACCCTACAAGCTAAGTTAAAAAAATCTTATAGTTTAACCTAACCTATATTTTAAAATGGACAATAATTTTTAGTTTAAACTAACCCTAAATCAGGACTACGAGCCAATGAACCATTTTTGCCTAATTAAAAATTAAGAAAATTATGACATGCTCATACAAAAAATCATGGTATATCATTATTTGAAAGTTTAAAGTTTAATATTCAAAAAATATATGCATTATACAACAACATCACATATTTTATTCTAATATTACTTTTTGTCTACAATATATATATATAATGTAATTAATAAAAAATTTATAAAATAAAATAATATTTTATTCTTCAAACATTATAAATAAGGAAGCATGGTAGTTCATTTGATACAAAAATCATATTCCTCTTTCAAATGTCTTCACTTCTGTCTACAAGTTATATAACGAAACTTTACTATTTTACAGAACATGAAGAGGCAAATAAGAACTAAAGACATAAGAAAGAATTATGGTCGATTGGTTTTATAAAACAAGCAAGTTTTGTCGAGTGTTTTCTAAATTGTAAGTAAAAATGTTATTTTGGCTTCCTGAGGATAAGAAACTAACCATAGGTAAGTTCAAATGTTGCCCAAGTTTTGAATAAATAAAGGATCTAAGGATAGAAAACTATTCTCTGGAAGAGTCAGAAAATCACATGAATTCAAGTTAGGAAAACTTTCATTCGAAAATTATAGGGATATGAATTTTAGTGATTTTGATTGACAAAATAGAGATGTGATTGAGATATGAATTGGTAAGATTGTTGTAAATGAGTTATATGATTGTTTGGTCGATTTTTAAAATGCTAAATGAGGCATGCAAGGTGTATTTTGGGATGTTGAGAAGGAGAAACCATGGTTTCTGCGTCCTTGGCTTTGTTGTTCTGAACATTTTAGCTCAAGCAAGGTGTTTTCGCTCTAGTGATGGTCATGGCAGTGCTGATGTGAGCCTAGCAGTGTGTTCCTTGCTCAAGAAAAACATCGTCGCTTATGCGATCATTAAGGCAACAAAACTTTCGATAAGCGAAGAATTATCATTCAAGTGAAACCAGTCCAAAGGAGAAATAATTGATTTGGCCTTGTTCTCGCTCAATCGAGGCATTTTCACTCTATTGAAAATGGACTAGTTTGTATAGTAATAATGTGTCAATCTTGCTCAAGTGAGGGACTTCCGCTTGACCAAGGATTATTAGTTTCAAGGTGCATGTTTGGGAATGTGTAAGAATTGATATCATGTTGTAAAGATGTGTTAGGCTTATAATAGTCTAGGATTGGTGTCCAAAATCTACTGTGAAAGGTGTGTTAGGCCAAGTAGAGCCTGAGATTGTTATCCGAAATCTACTAAGCCATGTGATAGGTCAAATGGATCTGAGGGCAAGAGCCCACAGACTATTACATGACTGGGACATGGTACATGTGTGGTATGCATGGCACCTAGAGGGTGATACGCTATAGTAGTATGATGAACTATACTTGTGTAGATTCAATGAGGTCTCATCTTCAGTTGGTAGTCTTGGTCACGTAGATTAAGATACCAAGTGGTGAGGAGCTGATGGGGGGTACACTAGCGAACCTTCCCAAGGTTATGAGATGAGGTATGCCGAGAGTGGTTGATGGGGCTTAGTAGTTCTACTTTGTGAGTGCACTACAAAAAATCGCATTAAAATTGGCGGTTTTAATGTGGCAGTTCTAAAAAACCACTATATTTTACCATATAATATGATATTTTTATAATTGTCATGATTTGCATTCAAAATATGACAATTATAAATGTCATAATTAGCATATTATTTTTTTCCTATTTTTTTTCCTCCGTTATATTTCGTTCCCTCTCTAAGTTGCCTTCATAGTCTCACTAAAATATTAATTTTTGTAAAAAAAAATAAAAAATTAAAACCTAAAATTAATTAAATTTTTTTGTCAAACTTCTCTCTTTACTCGTTCAACTCTTCCATCTATAGATTCCCTCTCTTCGGTGTCTCTCCATTAAAACTTAAAATTTTGTCTTTCTACTCTCTCTTCACTATCTCTCCATTGTCTTTGCTAATTCGATTCCCTTATTCCTTGAAGGTAATTTTCATTGCTTTCATTTATTTATGTAATAATGATTTTTTTAGGTTAAAACCCTTTCTTTTTAACCCAGGTCCATTATCAGCCCACTCAATTTCGGAAAGATAAGGAAAGCTTCGGTAATTTTGGAAAGACAAGGAAAGCTTCTCCCTGTTTCGTTTCCAGCCCCCATTCAACCACTCAAATGCCTGGTTCATTCTTCTTGTTTCTACTTTTAATTTTTGTGACTCAAATTTTCTTCTTCTTTTATTCTAAATTTGTTTATGTGAAACGTATGTTTGGAAAATAAATGAGATTTTGTGCTACAAACACCAAAACGGAACCACAAACTCAAAAAATAATCAACACCAAATCAAACAAAATGAAAGATTCAATCCAAGAGAAACCACATCCATATCCAAAATCCTGTTTTTCGGGCAATGCGTCGCCACGGAACGCCGGAAAATGCTCACAATGAACTCGGACGACCTCAACGATGACGATTATGCCTTCTTCGAGTCATACAACCACCTCTCCCACTTTCTTCACTTGAACAACCCCTAAGTGTTACCCTTACTCACCCAACACGCTTCCACCCTTAACATTGCCCACACTCTTGATCTCCTCGCACCATCGGTCCCCGCCCAGACCCTTCACCATTGTTGTCGTGCGTGGCAAGATCGATGACCCCCACGCACCGGACGACGAGGTGCAGTTATTTCACGCGTTGGTGTACGTGGATAACATGCACGATGAGTGCGTGAAGCATCTTAGGGCTTTCGGGGAGATGGTCATCGAGGCTTATGCACAATCGGTGGAGGAGATTGGTGAAGAGGTGGATGAAGGGGTGGTCAGGATTTTGAGGAAAGCAAAGAGTGAGGAGGTGGAAAAGGTTGATCTTTCTAGGTCCCAGTTGAGGATTCTCCCTGAAGCCTTCAGGAAGATTCGTTGTTTGGTTGTACTTAATTTTTCCCAGAGTCAATTAGAGTTTATTAAAAATGATAAGGACTTACGAAGTTTATGATTTCTGAAAAGAGTTTTGGTCAATCATAAAAAGTAGTTGCTACTAGTATTTCACTTAGTTCATAACATGGTATTAGAGCTTATTTGATCAAATGATTTAGAGTTTGATTCTTGTTATATGTGGTCTCTCCAATTTGTGTTTCTTACTATTGAAATGAATCATAACAAAAGCAGTTATATCGTTTGGGAATGAAATGCATCATAACACTACTTCTTTAATTTAAACTATTTGGGAATCTTATCTGTTGCATTATAGTATTATTCTTCTGCATTACCAAGATCACATATCCAATTTGCTTACTTTTGATGGGTTTAAGTACACTTTTTGGGTGAGCCTCCTGACCTAGTTTCTGACTTGGTTCCTGGGTCAAGAATTGCATAAAGTAGTAAAAGCTATATATTATATTCAGTGCAAGTAAAAAACTCAGCAGGTATGTTTATTCTATCATTTAGGCACACTCTGTTGTTTAAATTGAATGAGTGTTCCACCATGGACTACTATAACCCTGCTTGTAGAATATTTAATTTTACTTGTTCCATGCTTTTATTTCTCTTGGCTGTTTTCCGATTTGGTTCCCTTCTTATTTTATATATTTAATTAATAGTATATAAATATAAATATATAGATAACTACATAGTTAGATGGAGTATGATTGGATCATAGGACATGCAAAGAAAGGAAATTCAAACACATGTAGAAAAGGCAACATAAACATTTTAAAATATTTTTTATTAATAACCAATCCTTTTCTCATTATAAGAGAGAATTTGAAGGATTGTCCTATTCCTATCCTTGTAGATTTTAGTAACAACAAAACTTTGAATTTCTCATTTTTCATTTTCATTCATATTAATAAGAGCACCAATGGATCTAGGTTCACACACCCCCACTAGCATCTAAACCCCATTCTAAAGCCGGAAGAAGTAATGGGATCCATGTTGGTAGCAGAGAGTGCATAACACGCATCATAAAAGCACTGTTCCACCTCCACAACACATTATAGTATTATATATGTATATATATTTAATTTCTTCATAAAAAAAGGTTAAAAATGCAGTGGCTATTGGATTAATTAACACTTCTATTAATCAAGTATAAATCATACATAAAATATTTATGAGTTAAATAATTTTGCAAATGTATTGAAAATAATTATATAACTTTATTTTATTTTGGCATCAAATGCAAGTAGTGCTCCATCGCCTAACATTAGAGCTGTCAAAATAGGCGGTCCGACCCAGCCTGGCCTAGCCTTACGGGCCAAGTTAAAAAATTTGACAGTCCAACCTGCCCTTTATTTAAAAATGGGCCATAATTTTTAGTCTAGTCTGGTCTTATGTTAGGTCATCGGGCCAATGGGCCATTTTTAGCCTAACTAAAAATTAAAAAAATATTACAATATATCTATAATATAATTTTTTATCAACAATAAATATCAAATAAATATAAATATATAATATATTTACATGAATATCTGTATAAAACTGTTCACATTTGAACAACTTATAAAACAAACTTAGAGCACCAGCTAAGCATTTCCAAAAAAGTCAAGCAACTATTAAACACAACATATCCATAATATAATATTTTTGTCAACAGTAAATAATATATAAATATACAATATATTTATATGAAAGTTTGTGCAAAACTATTCGTATTTGAGCAACTTATATAACAATTTTAATTTTGATAACTCATCAAATATTAACAAAATAACACAAACCCATGATGATATGAGGAAAACAAAAGCATATATAGAATTTTGATTAGAAATGCAAAAAATAAGAATATATATTATTGAAAAAATAAGGAGGAACCTAACCGAATGTGACACAGAGAAGTTGTGAAGGAGACGTGAAACTGTGGTGGTGAAGGTGATACAACAAGACAAGAGGTGAAATGGAGTAGAGGAGATGAAAAAGCTTGTGAGAAAAGAAGAGAAGAGATGAAGAAGAGAAGAGAGACTCTGAGACACTAGGGTTTCTTTCTTTGGTATGATAACATAAAAATTAAGAACAAAATTTAATATAAAAAATAAACGGGTCAGCCCATTAGCCTACGGGCCAGCCTAACCTTGGCCCATATAAATATCGGGCCAAATGGGTCAGGCCAAAAAAGGCTTATTGTTATTGAGGTTACAATTTTTAAAGCCTAGCCTGACCTGAATCATAAGTTATACGAGTTGACCCCATCGGTTAGACCCATTTTGACAGTTCTACCCAACATGCGACATTCATCTGAAGCAAGCAATGGACAATGATACCAATAGAACTTTTTTTAACTTTGTTTTGTAATGTTGTACTTTTTCATTTTATAAGAACAGTTAAATATGTATGACTTACTTAATGACTTTGAACAATTTATATTAACTACATTGTTCTTTTTACTTTTATAAAGGATCTTTATATATATTTTTGTAATTAATTTGTATTAACTTGTTATATTTTTTTAAATAAAAAATAAAATATCCATTCTCCTTGTAAATATTTAAGTAAAAATATTAAATATCACTAACAAATATTAATATAAAATAAAAATAAAACCTACATATTAAAAAAAATATTATAAACATTACAACAATTCAAACTGCCACAAATTTCTACATTAGATTAGTTTCACATGACATGCAGAACATCCTTATATCGCTATAAGAAGTGGCAGTTCTAATCACCATATTTTACATGGTGAGTGGTCCTTCCATGTTGACATTCATGACATTTTCAAATTTTCGCTTTTACGTGATGAAACTGTCATTTAATACATTGTAATAATAAGTGACGAGTGTAGCGGTAATTCAACTAAAGTCACAATTTATTATCTTGTGGCAGCATAAATTATGGCGGTACAAGTACCTGTCACACGCGTATTTTGTGACGATTAAAACTGCCACATTTTACCAAAATAATTGTCACTTATTACATGATTTTTTGTAGTAGTGGGGTGATCTAGGCCTTAACTATGACTCACAGATGTTAGCTTCTAAGTTTGGGTATAACAACCTTTGTCTTTTGAAAGGTAGTCTTCATAGGTGATGTATGATGTGTTGATATGTGTTCATGATTGGTAAAATGTGATAATATGTAAATGGAAGTTAAATGTGATGTGAAGGCTTGAAACAAAGTCCAAGGCAGTGGTATAAGAGATTTGATGATTTCATTAGACAGGCAGGGTTTTAGATGAGTAGTTATGACAATTGTGTCTACATCTTGAGAAGAGAAGAAAGGTATGTGTTATTCTTGCTCTTATATATAAATGACATCCTTATAGCCAAGCAATATAAAAATGAAATAAATGAGCGCAAAGAAAAATTAAGCTTGGAGTTTGAAATGAAGGATCTTGGTCCAGCAAGGCGAATTCTAGGGATGAACATATAGAGGGATCGGATGATTGGGGTATTGCATCTATCTAAGCAAGGATATGTGAAGAAGGTTGTTGAGAGGTTTAGGATGCATGAATCTAAACCTATGGGTACACTTTTGGGACATCACACAAAGCTCTTAGTTGCCCAAACTCCTAGTTCAGAGGAAGATAGGAGGGATATGAAAACTATTCCATATGCTAATGGAGTAGGAAATATCATGTACAAAATTATGTGTAGTAGACCAGATCTAGCACATGTTGTTAGTGTGGTTAGTAAATTCATGGTAGATCTTGGAAGTGTTCATTAGGAGGCTTTGAAGTGGTGCTAAGATATTTGAATGGAACAGTATCTTCTGATCTAGTGTACAAATGGTCTATCCATAGTGGAATTTCTATAGAAGGGTTTGTGGATGCAGACTACGTAGGGAACGTTGATACTAGAAAATCTATCTTTGGGTATGTGTTCACATCGTTTGGAACTCCAGTTTGTTGGAAAGACATTTGCAATTTGTTGTAGCTTTATCTACTACCCATGCAGAGTATATCGTGCACACAGAGGGGTAAAGGAAGCTCTATGGTTGAAGGGGATGATAAGAGAAATGGGTATTCTGTAGGAGTGTGTGACTATTCAATGTGATAGTCAAAGTGTCATACATATAGCAAATCATCATATTTACCATGAGAGAAATGAACACATTGATGTGAGACTGCACTTTGTGAGAGGCGTTGTTGAGTCTGGGGAGGTTAGGATTGAAAAGATAGCTTTGAAGGAGAATCTTGCATGTGTTTACGAAGTCCTTACCAAGGTTAAGGTTCAAATGTTGCTTGGAGCGGATTAATTTTTTCATTTGAGGATAAAGGAAGATGATACATATGCTTTTCCATGATTTTGGAGTCAAGGTAGAGAATTGTGAAGTATAAACTCTCAAAAGAGTACAAAAGACCATCTACTAGAGACTGTCTGGTAGTGTCTAGAGAAGTTAGACCGCCTAGTGTGTTAGACCGTCTATAATTTGTTAGTATTTTAGATAATGTTTTGTTATAATTGCATAACGATTTTCTATTAATCTTTTTTGTATATAAAGAACATGTTGTATATATGGAATAAAAACGTTTTGTATAAATGTGAACTGAGAATTCTATGTATAGATCGTCTATTAATATAATTGAATTTCTTTCATTCTTATTATTATTATTATGTTTCTTAATATTGTTGCACTAACTCCAACACTAACAAAAGAAAACTTCTATGATATTTATGTATTCATGTACATATGCTATGTTTAAAGCAGGTGATTCTACACCTAACTTGATCAAAGTAGCTCATATGCATGGAAAAACACAAATCTTTGATTGTTTTCATGTAAAAATACTACACATGCATAATCTAAAGATCAAATAACAAACCAACTTAACCATGTACTGGACCATCAAGTCTAAAAGAGTGTCTACGTTTGCAAATTCTTTAGCAATTAAAGTTAATATCCTTTTTAGAGTGTTGTTTTTTTAATTTTCTTTGAGAATTATCGTGTAATTTTTTAAATATATATTTTATTTGTAAGCAGGAATGACAACAATAGAATAATCGAGAAAGTTGGTCTTAAAAAATATTTACATTTATAAATCCTTTACCAAATGAATTTAATCATATTTAGGAATATTTTCTTTGTAAATCTTCTATAAGAGTTTACTTATATTTTTCAAGCATATATTTTATTTATAGGAAGGATGACAATAATAGAATATTTTTAAAAAATTAAAATAATATAATAATAATAGTAATACGTGTATTCTTTATTCAAGTTGGAGATAAAGAGAGATTGTGAGAAATAGTATCGTGTACTCGTGTAAGAAAAAAATAATAATCAACAATATCATTTCATGAATTATTTAGGAAAAAAGCAAACTTGAAGTAAAACTAATAAACGATTTTTTTGTATTAATATGTACATTATCCATTTATTTTCCTGCTGGTTTGCGAAAATGTTGTATAAGACTACTTAATGTAGAACTAACTTGCATTATCAAAGTCCAATATCAGTTAAAGTTTCGAAGTGTTTTGTCATATAGCTTCGAAATCATAAAATTATGCCAAACTTTAATAAAGAATCCAAGAAAATAATATTCATTTTAAAGAAAAGCGTCATAGGGAATTAATTTACTGTGGGTAGTTAATAAAGTATCCAAATTTAAATAACATTTATCAATTATTAACTAAGAATTATCAATCATATATTTTAATACATTCTTTCTGATATATACTCTTTAAAAAAACTCAAAAATACTGATGTTATTTTCGGATTTCTCCTGTGAAATTAAAGGTGAAATCTAGATTTTTTAAAATTTAGTTAAAAATAAGTTATCTATGTGACTAGTTTTATCTTAACAGCAAATTTGAAACATAATTAAGAATAGTTTTTCAACCAAACATAAAAATAACCAAGCATCGATATTATTCAAAGAGATCACATTTTAAGCTTTACACGCGGGACACTAAATAAATAACACGAATGTTTATATGCTAAAATTGTAACAAAAAAGCATATGAATATCGAACTATTAAACTTTTAAAATTCATTCTATTAATAAATTTTCAATCAACAAGTATAACAATTTTATCTCCTGAAGTCGGCCATACATTTTAAAGAAACCAAATCCTTGAGAATCAAGGACCAATCAATCAATAATGACCTAGAAAAAACATAGGTCCAATAAAAACAAAATTCATTAATCTTACCAATTTTCTCAAGACTCAAGTTTTGATAGTAACCATTTACCACACGCACTTTTAGAAAGCTGCTCTGGATCTAGAATATAATTCAAAGGTGGGGTAATTAAGTTCCACCATGCACTTCAACCTCCACTTTTCATGGTAATTGTATAATTAGGTCAGGAATTGAAAATAGTTAACCCATTAAATTATTGAAATTGTTTAGTATTTACATGAGGAAAAGGGTTAGTGCTATTTTTCCAGAGGACATGACTCGAGTGAAGACAAACTTGTGATTATGTACAAGAGGGTCAGCAAAAGCAGCATGCTTTTTTTTGAGGACGTAAACTAGAATTTCAGTTGATATCAAAGTACCTTGGATCTTCAGGGAAATGGTATTCCACGTTCAACTGCCAAACAAACCACAACAGACCTTGTCACATACTAGACAGACCAAGAAATGCAAACAAATAGATTCCAAATTGCACACACAACACACAAACCAAGACATCAATCATATTCTGCCTTCAACTACAGGAACCACAGCAACATGCAACAGAATTCTGTTCAACCTTATAGATAAAAGGGAAATGATTAGACATTTTTAATGAATTTGTCATCTTAGCATGGATGCAATCAACATCATGCGACAAGGATTCAAATTTTTATGCCTCCTAGAAAACATGACCACTCACATTAATGAGCCAGATTGGTTATCATTGATAAGCACAATAATTAACTTATGTCTTTAATGTAACACTACACTGGTTTCTGTTTCAGGGGCACGTTCTAAACAAATAACTTTATTATACATCTATTCAACAAGAGCTTATGTCACAAGCGCTTAATTCACTAAGCTTATTTTGATAGGTTAAACTTACAGAAGTGATTTTGTGACCCTTCATTCTCTTTTTAACTTATTTATAAGCCACTTATAAAAGCTTAACCAAATTCTTTCTTGGTATAATTTCCATGTGGCAAGTACGAGCAACAAACAACACCCAAGAAGTACAAGGCAGAAAGAATCATTCTAAATTACTGTCAAGGAGAAAATATCACTAAATTTAAAGATAACAAAGAACAAACTTACGAATAATAATTATAAAAATGAACCAGAAAAAAGTAAATTGATAATTTTGCACACATGCAATCTGAAGCCATATTGCTTTTAACAGTTTTAGTATGGCACTGAGTAGACGCAATCAAATAACAGAACCACAATGTATGCACATACCTTGCCCTCATCAGCATCCGAATGACGTTGAGGGAACACAACCCTCAAATCATTACATAAGTAGAATCTTCGTTCCCCTTCCATGTTTAATCCAGATTTTTCTTTGAGAGAAATATTTTTGCTTTTTTGAGCCGATCTATTGGTCTTCTTAGGAAAAGGGCAAATAAAGCGTAGGTGGAGAGCATAGCGAAGTGGACCACCACTAGTAGAATTGTCCTTCACCTTTGAACAGGAATTTGGCGATTTCCTTGATCCATCACATGTTTTATCCCAGCAATCCTTTCTTTCATTCCTCTCGCATTTATCAGCAATACATTCATAGTCAAGCTTTGGTGCAGAAGGTACTCCTAGCATTTTTGAGTTTGAAGAATCCTCTATGTTTATTAAATTCAACAAGCTAGAGCCCTTTCCATTTCCCTGATTTGTAGATTTCGATTTATTTACAACATTAACTTCATCTGTATGCATTACTTCTCCATCACATGAAATGTCATGATTCTTTTGCATTGGTGCAATCTCCTTATCAATCCCACATCTAAAACCAGGTGATCTCCGTTTCAACTGAGGGGAGATGGACCCAGAAGATTCAAGGGTGACTTTCTGGCGCAGGAATGTCTGATGATGTGTATCGAGAAATCAGAAATTGATAAAGAATAAGTAAATAACAAAGTTTCAAAATGTAACTCAAAGTGCACTCATAAATTTGGAAGTATAAATCAAATGTATGTTTTATCATAGAAGGAGATACATGAGCTTATCAAAGACATGCCTAACCCAATAGGATCACTACACTGTATTATAGGTGTTTGATATAATTATAGAAATATAGAGTTGATTTCATATAATCAAGATTATATATGTATTATTAAGAACAATTTTATTTATTCTTGTATCATATATTTGTTATTTGAGGAAATCAAATCTTCTCGGGCTTTATAATGATTTATTTACAAATAAAGCACTTGTTCTCTCTCAGAAACACACAGTCTGAGCTCAATGTTCATCTCTTCTCTAGAGTTTAACATGTATCTACAGCCTTTTTCAAACCTGTGCTAGGATTTCTTTTGTGAACCTTTAACCCAAATTTGCTTTCACTATTTGGACACCACCTCCGATAAGTTGTTTAGGGTTTAAGTTGTTTGGTGAAGTTCTAGTGAGCACCTTTTTCTTTGACAGACATAGGGTTAGGATCACACGGAGCCAATCTATCCACTCATCCACACATGATTTTTCTTCCACAACAACCACTACTCTGAACGACATGTGGTGGCACCTAACAACTAGTCAACTTTTTCCCAAGTCGACTACTTTGTGCACTACTACCTCTATTGTGGTGGCTCCATTAGAGTTCCTTCGGTAACTTGATCTACTTTTCCCTCTCCTTAGGTTATTTTTACTTTTTTTCTTCCAGCTTTCCTAACAAAAGAATGTCTCTAACACCACATCAACCTCCAAAACAAATTCTCCCATCTTTTCTAATCATATTGTTAGTATTAAGAAGTTGGACAGGCCTAATTATTCCACTTGGGCTTCCGAAACCGGATTATGGCCAAGTGGGTTGGGCTATAAATTCCATTTCACTACCATTGCTGAATTCGTTCCTACAAAACATAGTGAACAACAGATGATGATTGATGCTCAACTCTATGGTATTATTAAATCCACCATTTGCACCTCACTCAAACCTATTTTCCATCCCTATGAAACGTGTGCAATAGTTTGGATTGAGGTTTGAGCCCTTTATACCAATAGACACAATGTTTGTACACCATGTACCAAGATCTCTTAACATTTATTGTTCCATGATGTTTTAAAGGTCTCATGTCTGCTTATCTTTGGCAGTTGCATGCTACCTTACATGATTTTAACGAACTCCTTCCACCATTTGCAAATGTGAAGAAGGAATGTGAGAACTGCAATACGTTCTTTATGGCATTGGGCTTGTATGACTTGCCACAAGAGTATGTTGCTACCTATGATCAAATTTTGGGATCATCAATAAATCCTATTATGACTTTTGCATCATTTGCTTTCCTCCATATTCTTCAAAAAATCAATACACATATACATACTTTGTCTACAAGTGAAAACACTGTCTTTGCATCACAGAGTAATAACTTTGGACGCTCTTGCACAACTAATTCTAAAAATCGTCGAAAATGCAAACATTGTTATCTCATTAGACATACAATTGACAGGTTTTGAAAGTTGCAAGGGAAACCCCCTTATCTGCATAATATTGCTCAGGCATATACTATTGAGTCACTTGTTGCTCCTAGATTATCGAATGATCCATCTAGAGCAACATTTGAAATCTTCATCAAACGGTGCACAACACGTCAATCCACTAGTAACGTTGCTTCAATGGTTCACACTAGTGATTCATCTACTTGTCTCTCTCAATCTCATTCTCTTGATCCCTGGGTTATTGACTTTAGTGCAACTAATTACGTATTTGGTAATCATTCTATTTTCTCTTCCTTTACTACTACGGGCAACTTTTTCCTTTTATAATTGTTGTCTATGATTCATACACACAAGCTTAGCATTGTACTACCCAACCCCTCTCATTTTGTACTATTGAATCTATTCTTTATGTCCCTAATTGTCGTTTTGGTATATTGTTTGTAACCTGATTGACCCAAACCCATGATATTATGTTGACCTTCACGATATATAATGTTACCTTGCAAGATCAAACATCAATTTGACAATTGACATCGGATGTAAGTCACATGATCTTTACTATCTCTATTCATCATCATCATGATCAATATATGCATTAGTGATCTCTCCAATGATGATTCATGCACAATTAGGACATCCCATGTTAACAAAAGTGAAAAATATAAGTTTAAATATTTTGTTAGCACCTTAACAAACAAGATTTATCTCCTTTTTCTCTATTTCACTGTGATATTTGGGTTTAAATATTTTGTTAGATTTATTGAAGATAATTCTAAATGTACTTGAATTTTGTTAATGAAAAATCAATCAAAAGTGTTTTTTATATTTCAAATGTCTTTTAGTAAAATCAAAAGACATTTAGAATATCCATACATGCTTTTTGTAGTGACAATGTTCATGAATGTCTGTCTAACTAATTTCAGCAATTCACGACATCTAATGGTATTCTTCATCAATCTTCATCTCCTCATACTCCTCAACAAAATAAAGTAGTTAAATGCAAAAACAAACATCTTATTCAAAGTACTTGGACACTTCTTCACAGTCATCTTCCTCACCACTTTTAGAGGGATGTTGTCCTTACAACATATTTTCTCATTTATCGAATGCCATCACCTATCATTGATAATCAGGTTTTTCACTTTCTTCTTTTACCTCATTCCCCTCTATACAGTCTTCCTCCAATTGTTTTGGTAATACATGTTTCGTACATAACTAAACATCTAGTTGAGATGAACTTTCTCTTCGATTTCATGGAATATCATCACTCTCAGAAAGGGCATTCATTTTCTTTCCTAATCTTCATGAGTATTGTGTCTACTAACGTCTTTTCCTAAGTCTGTTCCATATTATACAATTATTCCTTATATTGATGGCATATGTAGTCACTTTCCAACCATTGCCAATCTTCTTTCATCTCCAGCACATGAGTTTGCCATAACTCCAAATGTTTTTCTTGCACCACTTCAAGTATATCAATGTTGTCCACAGCCTATTAACATTCCAATACGAGATCCATCTTTGACGAATAATGATATAGTGGAGATCACGTCTAATCCTTCCTCAATAGCGTACCGAATCTGGTCTCATTTGAAAATGATTGGCCTACTATTATTCGAAAAGGTACACATTTAAGCCGTAATCCTTCTCCACTATATACAAACCTCTATTATCATAGGCTTTCCACCATATGATATACTTATTTGTCCTCATTATCATAGCCTATTGTTAATGGTTGTATAAAACAAGATCGGATGGTAAATTAATCACTATAAAGCTCAATTGGTTGTCAAAGGATACACACAAATCTACAGCCATGCTCTCATGTTGCCAAACTAACATTTATTTGACCTCTTTTTTCCATTGCAGCTATTCAACATTGGATTCAATATCAACATGACATTGAAAATGCATTTCTACATGGTGGTGACCTTGATGAAGAAGTCTATATGAAGCAGCCTCCTAGATTTGTTGCTTAGAGGTAGTAATCTAATATGATATGTCGTTTATGTAGGTTCTTATATGGCCTCAAACAATCACCATGTGCACGGTTTGGGCATTTTCTAACAGTCATCCAAGCATTGGGAATGATACAAAGTGATATTGTTGCCATTCTACCCAAGGATGTATCATCTCATTATATATCTAGACGACATTGTTTTCACAACTACTGATAAGGAGGGTATTGTCCAACTAAAACAATATCTTGCTCAAAAGTTCCAGACAAAAGATCTTGAACAATTGAGATATTTTCTTAATGTAGAAGAGGCACAATCCAAGGAATGGTTTGGTCATATCTCAAAGAAAATATGCTCTCGACATTCCAAAAGAAACAAGAATAATAAATGCTAAGCCTACGAACACACCAATGGATCCATTTGTCAAACTTGTACCTGACCAAGAAAAACCTTATTTTGATCCTAAGAGATAGAAGGTTAGTTGGTAAGGTAAATAAGCTCACTATGACTTATCTTGACATCGCCTTTGCAATGAGCATAGTAAGTCAATATTTAAACTCTCCTTGTCAAGACCATAGGGATGCAACATACAGATCCTACAGTATACTATGACTCCTCTAAAAGGCCTTATTTATGAAGATAAAGAAAATACGAAAATTGTTTAGTATTCTAACATTGATTGGGGAAGATCACCATGTGATAGACGCTCCACTTTAGGTATTGTCTTCTTATTAGAGGTAACTAAATAGCACAGAAAAGTAAGAAGCAAAATGTTGTGACAAGGTCAAGTGCAAAAGCAAAATACAAGGCAATGACATTAGTCACTTCGGAGCTCATATAGCTAAAGCAACTCTTCAAAGAGCTTAAATTTGAAGAAAGATCCTAAATGCACCTTGTATGCGACAATCAAGCAACATTACACATTGCCTCAAGTCTTGTCCTTCATGAGAAGACCAAACATATTGAAGTGGATTATAATTTCACTAGAGAAAAATTAGAGTCCAAAGACATCACAACTTGACTTGTCAACTCTAATGAACAGTTCACTGACACATTCACTGAGTCTCTAAGAGAATCAATTATATTTGTATCAAGTTGTGTACATACAATTTATATGCTCTAGCTTGAGGGAGAGTACTATAATTACAGGCATAAGAGTTGATCCTATATAATCATAAATGTCTAGATTTTATATGTATTATTATGAGTATTACTATTTATTCTCGTATCATATCATAGCTTAAGACAATATGTGAAGACCTGATCAATACTAGGAAAAAAGTCTGTGTCAAGAGTCCTACAGCTAATGGATTTATAGCATGTTTGGATTAGAGGCAGGGTGAGAACAAAGTAATAGAGTTGCTTCTGATTTTTCATAATTTGTTACATGATTTCTTGGTTGCTTGCCACAAAACCAAAAGCACCATTAATCTAGCTTGTAAACAATCTTCCTTTTAGAGGAAATGAAGCTTTACATTCAACCTCCTTCCAGCAAAGGCACAACTAGCTGACGCTCTTAAGCATTTCCACTCTTATGTCTTCTTTGGTGAGAAAAGTCACATTACTTTGTTACTTATGTTTTGGTAGTGCTTTTCTTTTTAAGATACAGTTTCCATTATTAGAATATTTGTTCTCCAGTGTCTCAAAACTTCATTTGAGTATTTCAATGATAATAATACTGTGTTGCCTGATGGTTGATTTACAAATAAATCTTATGATTGGATTTTAATCTTTTTATCTTTTAATTATGGTAAGTCACCTTTTTGAGCCAGTCATCCTTCCTAGAATTATTAAGTGAGGCAGTTTTTTGGGAGCTACCACCTCTACACATCACTCATCTGGTGACAACACCGATTTCAATGAAGTTCAAAGCTAAAATTAGGCATGTCATAACAATTATGCCATTAGGAAGCAAAATGTCCAGATCATTTGAGTCATAGATTCAGTCAGACGGATAAATCTTACTTTGGTACCAACTGGCATGTCACTCAAATCATAGTTGCAAAAGAAAGTGTGAAGAGGAGTCTTTTCTGGATTGCTTAGCACCTGCAGAGAACAATCAAATGTAAGGCATTTGTTGTGCACAAAAGATGCCAATCTGCACAAATATCTGGAAAGTAGAAACTCAAAAATTGAATATGTAAACAATATTGCAAAATGACGAGAAGAACAAGAATAGTTGTAGCTACAGTTTATATGTTTATTAGTAGGAATTTGGAGAGAAGTAGAGCAGGCAATGTACTGGTGAGAATGTACTGAAGCCCATTCCAAATACATCAATTGTTTCCCTTTTCTTCCACCTAAAACATTCTCACCACATGGCACAGATGAAGAAATGCATATATACATACATATATAAATATATATATATATATATATATAAATATAGAAAATGAAAAAAAAAAAGCAATACATTCTCATTAACTGAGCAGATAAAACGTTCATTCTGTGTGGACTACCTTAGCCCAGTTCATATCAGTCCATCCACATAAACTCACAATTAAATGGACTAACCTGCATAAGCCCACATTTGACTGGAACAATAAACTTAACTGGCCCATATAAGCCCACAGTTTAACAAACCGATCAGCAAACTACTCATCTTATTCTCAATGATATTTTTTTAAGAAAAAATAATAGTAAACAACCTAGACCACGGATTAGTCTACAAACCAGTAATTTCTTCTTACTTTAAAATGGTTACTTTTCAAAATAAATAATATTTATGCAGAGTTGCAGATAAACAAGTTAGCCCACAAACCAAACCATTTAACCCACAGGTTATGCGAAATAACCCACACAAAAACTTACAATGAAATTATTCAAAATTTACAGACCCAAGCCTGTGCAGTCTTGTGGGCTAAGTGAACTGCTGCATTGGCCGAGTGTCCCAACCCCCTCTATTGACAGTTCCACACACAATTTTCTATTTATTAACAGTACATTTGTTACCTACCTTAATGTTAAGGGTACCATACTACTATTCCTGCATAATATATAAATTGAAGGCTCTAACATGTTTCATCAGAAGAAAGCACTCAGATACAGGGGTTAAAACTTATAACATAAAACAAGTATATCAATACCAGTTGAATCCGTCCCTTCACTGGTATACGCAATCGGCTTTTTACAATTTGTGAATCATCATTTCTGAGCGCTGGTTTCAGAAATTGGCCTCCAAACTTGTTTGAAGAGGAATTTCCTGCAAGATCTATTGATGCATAATATAGCAAATAGCAATCTCCATCCACACTAGTAACAGAAAATGGAAGCTTCTGTGATTTAGGAGAAAAGTTTCCACCAGTAATGCTTAGCACAGCAAGAAAACCATCGATTTTCTACATATAATAAACATAGAAACAAACAACCACAGGTCAGTTGTCTAAGACTTTTCACTGCATCGATGTTTAGAATCATGAACAAGATCAATTGCAGTATTGTAATTAGCATATATACAGACCTTACTACAGTTTCCAGATAAGAATCGTCCAGACAAAAGAGACTCCTCAAATGAACCAACTAAAGACCTCCTGACCGAAAGCCCACTCAAACTTCTAGTGAATCTCATGGAATGAGAGGTGGGACCTGATTCTCGAGATAGTGACCAACTCATGTCAGCAATATCATCCAGAGAAGATGGACAAAAATCTTTGCATAAGAATTCAACATCGTCAAAAGATTTACGTGCAACTCCAGAATCACCATCCCTATGATTTAACATGTTAGAATTGTCAAGTGATTTTTCTACACTCCTTGATGTTATATTGCAATTCTTTATCTCTTCAACAACTTTCCTACATCCACCAATAGCTTTTATTCTTTCAGAAAATTTAGGACCAAGAGGTGACAAGGAAAGAGGAGAGTTCACGCTTTTAGGAGATACAGATAATATGCCACTTTGAGGTCTAACCTGACTCGATTCACTGAAGTAATCAATTCCTGCAATGGGTGAACTACAATGAGACAGTAGTCCTCTATTTTCCTTCAAAGGACCATCAGTTTGGAAAAAGGATTCTGTACTGTGTGGCTCACTTTTTTGCTCAAAGCAACCTCTCAAGGACCAAGAAGACATTGTACTGCTTTTACTTCCAATATTTGCCTTCTTATTATCTTGTGTGATAGAATTACTAACATTATCATTCTTAACAAGGGAGCCAGTCTCATTATTTCTGTGGCCAATGTCAAGAGGATCACCTTTAAAATGATTTGGGGAGAGCATACTGCTCAATGGAGATAAAAGTCGCTTCCTGACCAATGAACTAGCAGATTCAGTGTCATTGGCTGGGAAATTAGTAAAAGCAGAAGAATGAAGATTTGCAGCTGAAACATCAGCCAAACCATCAATTGAAGTATTAATTCTGCCTGATTCAAAACCAACAACCCTTGAAACAGGAATGTGAACATTGCGTCCACTTTTTGAAGCAAAAGGAGTACTTCTATCTGTTGAACCAATCTTCAAACTGTGGACATTTGAAGCAACTTCCATGGCTCCTCTATAAAATGTATTATCAGGAACATTTGAAATTTCTAATGAAGCATTCTTCGGGAAATCATCAAAAGAAGATCCTAGAGTACATGCAGCCAACCCACCAGTGTGAAGAATTACACTGTTCATGTTGCTTATAGAAGAGGGGCTTGCATCAGAAAACTCTGGTGAGCTATTTAAAGCTGTCCCCACAAGTGCAACCTTTTCAGCAGTTTCATTTGGGGGTATCTGGGGCAAGCCCATCACAGATATTCAATTCCGCAATGTGGATCTTGATCTTCCTGAGGTGATGAAAAGCTAGCTTGAAATTACCAATGTGATCCCTCCGGCAGGTCTTAAATGTTCATTTTTACTATTTTCCCTACTAACCAACCACCAAGGTATGATATGCAACCATCAACTAACAACAGCAGTCTTAGCCTCCACCCTAACCGATTACACTATTCAATCACTCATGCTAACCTACTACAGCCTACAACTACAATGGAATGCGGTCATCCAAATCAATTAATTCAAAACCTATAAGAAATTCCAGAGTTCCAACTATGTCATGTATCCATCAGCGGCATCCACATTTGAGACATTACAATCATCATTTCCTTAGCAGGAAATATAGAGAAAGTCCAGGACATGATGATATACATCCAAGAACTGCAACAAGAACATATCTCTCGACCTCCGTACTGGCAGCAGATGAATCCCAAACAATTCATGATACTTAGCAAATTCAGTGTCTATGCCTGATACAACATTTGAATAAATACATGAATTCCCTCTGCTCACAAAAAACAACAAATAAAAACACAGATAAACAGCTCAAGATTTTCTGTAGCTCCCCACTCCATTGACCACATTTCATATTCATCCTTATTTTTGCTTTAAGAAAAAGTGTCACTTTAAAAAAAAACAACTTCGCATGTCAATCCTTGGGAGAGGATTGAACTGAATATCATCAATCACAATAGGATAATAAGAAAAATGAGAGAAAATAAGATTGAAAGTATATAGAACTAACAAAGAATAAAAGTTTAATAAAGCATCCATCTGAATCAATTTTCAAGTTGAAATAAGAGTAATCATTGTTCATATACAGAAGGTTCCTCAGGAAATATCAACATGAAGAGATAAAGAAAATCTTTTATTAGAAGAAAAAGAAGACGCAGACTTGCTAGACACACATTCACCGAAAACCCACAAAACTTTTGTGTTGTCATCTACCACAAGCAACTTTTATTTTATTTAAATTTTTATTTTATTTTATTTTATTTTATTTAAGCTGTTCTACAGCAGAACCTTACAGAATCGAAATCCGAAAATACAGTTTTTTAATACCCCATAAACCCCAGGAGATCAAAAATCAGAAAACTGAGAAAAATCCAAGAAGATTCAAGATGATCAAGATAGAAAAAAAAAAAAAACTCAGAAAACGCACCAATGAAGGCTGATGACAGACGAGTCTAAGAGATAAATCATATCAATAACCTTCTGCAATTCCACCTTTAGATCAAATGATAATAAGAATCACCCAACAAAAAAAAATAAGATTAAGCAGAAGGGTGTTCCCCAAAAATCAAAATAAAAAAGAGATCTTTTTTTGAATTGGAATTGCAGAAGGTGAAAATGAAGATGGGAGAGGGTGTTAGGTGTTGGATTTGGGGTGTAGAGGTGAAGGAAGACCCATGTGTTTGTGTGTGTCCACAACAGCATCTGACTGTCTCATCCCATGTTTATGTTTATAATACCAAAATTCACAAAGTTTAGCCTCATCTTCTCCTCTGCAGACACAATAACTTAGTTTTATCTTAGCAAAATTATGTTATATAATTATATAATCACAGTAAGAAATATTCTGAAAATTTTTCTTTAACCTGTAGTCCACATTTAAGGACTTAAATTTTTAATCAAAAGCATATAAAACCAGTTAAAATTTACAAAAAAAAATATAGTTTTACCTATTTTAGTACAAAGCAATTACTAATATTTGTAAGAAAACATTTATTAAGTAATCTTATTTAGGTTGGTATAATTAAATGGTTCTTTCCCACATGTTTGACAAAAATATTACTAAAAGCTTGTAGACAATACATTACATTTCAGAATTGAAAATTATTTTTAATATTATTCATAAAAAAAATTTATTAAAAATTATTGTTCATAAGTATATTCTATATTATATTATACTATAGTATAATATACTATATATTTAATCATTTTCTCAGAAAGAAGATACATATAAAATAATATAAATAATACAGACTACACAGTGCAATTTGTTCACACCATTGCAGTAAATTATATTTATCTATATTTTTTTATTTTTATATTAACTACGTTAAAATTAACTTTTGATGTTTGAGGCATAATTTTATTACTATTCTAATTAATTTATATAAACATATTTTATCTCTGTATCAAACAGTCACATTTAATGTGTTGTGGCTATGATTTATTTTCTCTTTTTTATTAAATATAATTTTTTATCTTCTTCCATATTAATTTTTTGTCCGTTAACTTTTGCAGCTTTTGTTTTTTCAGCTTTGGCCCCATGCCTCTACAAGTAGTTTTGGTTAATAAAATTTGATATTCCCTTTGACCTGATTTGGTAGCTAATTTTTGTTTCATTACTAACTACTTCTATTCATAATTCTAGTGTTTAAATTTATTTTCCAGAGAAATCCATAAGATTAATTATTTGGTTAATGGTGAAAATATTCAACTCAAAATTTTAAAGAAAAATAAATTATTATTTTATAATTATGTTCTCTATTTTCAGTATTCAAACTCAAAATATTAGTTAAGGGGTGAATTTTTTTACTATGATTAGAAAAATATTAAAGCTGAACAAGTTGAAAGAGTAAAAGATTTTGAGGTACAACCAAGTCCTTTCCAAATTCTCATCTCATCTAATTCTATGGGACAATACCACCACTTTGTGAATTGAATTGGACTTTCATGGGTGAACATGTTTTTGCTGTACTTTTTCTTTCATCGTAATCTTCGTCTTCTTTTTCTCTTCAATCATATTTTTATTATTGTTACTGGTTCTGGTTCTTATTTTTATCTAACTTGTTACTAAATAAAGTAAATAAAATAAAATAAAGCTGTTGAAGTAAAATGATGCACAATAAAGCTATCATGTTATTAATTAAGTATTTTTTATGTTTAAATTAGAAAAAATATTATTAATTAGCACACATGATAATAATTTTGACCCTTTAACCAAATGTTATGTTTAGATATGAAATAAATAATGCCCAAAGAGAAATATTATCTTATGTATGGTAAAAATTATTAATTACAATCATTTTTAATCATTTTAAAGTCCTGTAATTTTTTATTTGTAAATGACTTAGTTTAATTATGTTTTTTTTAATTTTAATTGTAATTTTTTCTTATTATATATTTTACTAGTAGTACTATTATATCTTTAAAATAAATTAACCTTGTGTATTACTTATGTTGATTGATATAATGATTAAATATCCTGGAGTATACTATTTATATAATATAATGAATAAAGTAAATATTTTAGTAACTATTGCGCATTAATAAAAAAATAAGATAGAAACTCATATTGTAAAGTAAAAAGAAACAGTAGAAATTTAATAAATAATTTAATTATAAAATAAAAATAAAATATAACAATTTCATAAGAACATAATTGTACTATATAATCGAATGGAGAACATACCACACGTAGTTATTCAAAATAAAATTGAAATATAAATAAAATAATATTTAATTTTTTATTTAATCACTTGAAGTATAAATAAAATAATATTTAATCAGCTCTAAAACTTAGTAGTTCATTAATAGTATACATCACATAAAAAAGCTAAACTATTTAAATATTTTTTAATATAAATTTATATCAAATCAAAATATTATAATTAGTTAATCATAATTAATTTAATATATATTCATTCCATCAATATAAATATATAAATCATTATAAAGCACATATGATTTTTGATATCAGAACTGAAATATCCGTTAAGATTTTTTAAAAGACTTGTATTAAGTATATCTCACTATATTAATCCAAAAACTTATATTAACACGGAAATCAAATAACAATATTTAGAGTAAGTTCATTATACAACAAGTCACACACTTGCAAATCTCACACTGTATAAGAATTATCCTCTTTACTTCTCACCACCTAATCCTTATGCTATGTGACTTAGACTATGTGAAACAAGAAAATATATGTTACAACATATGTTTCATTACTTAATACACAACATCAACAATGGTTCACTTATCATCCAATTTGTGGCTTCAATTTTCATGCTTTTCATTCATGTATATCACAACATACTCAACATATAATTTTGCTCATATACATTTTAATTCAAATCATATTGCATTATAATCATTCAATCATACTCAAATATAATTCATAAGAAAGTTAAAAGGATAAGTTACAACTCTTATGTGGTCTTCAATTCAAAATGAATCATCTATTTAAAAATTTAGAAACTACAATAACTCCTACTAATTGACAACTTGACCTTCGTTTACTAAAACATATATAACTGGAGTTATAAACCTCTTTTTTAAATGATTATGAAGTCATTTGAAAGCTAACATCCAATGCTATAACTTTCATAAAGACTATTAAACCTAATTCTAAAAACACTTATATGATCGGTGCCTACAAATCCACTGAACAGATGTTAGGATGTTGCTTTAGGAGTAGACATGTGTTTTCTTTTATTATTATTTCAATTATAACTGTTATTCCAATTTTTAGAAAGATGTTAAGATTTATATGGTTTAGTCAAGTAGTTATTATGTGTCTTAGGCATTAGAATGTGTATTAATGGAAAGTTATAATTTTCCTAAGGTTTTAATATTGTAATGCAGTTGTTATAAAATTAAAATAGTTCTTTTCTTCCAAAAATTTGCTTCTTTTTTTTGTTGCAATTTCGCTTAGTTTTACAAAATAATTACTAACAATTGGTATTATAGAGCTTTATTCTTAACAAACCTATGAGAGTAAGATCTAAAAGCATGGAAAGAGATTAAAATTACTTAGCAATAGCACCATTAATGTAATGGTGGAAATTATCACATTTGGGAAGTTCGAATGGAAGCCTACCTAGAGGCTTTAGATCTATGGGAAGTAGGAGAAGAAGACTATAAAGTTCCTACACTACCTGACAATCCAACAATAACTCAAATAAAAAATTATAAGGACAAGAAAAACAAAAAAGCTAAAAGAATTGTAGAGAAAGGAAAGAAAAGAAACAAAAGATGGAATAGAGAGAAAAGAAAGAGAAGAGAGAGTTCTCTATTTCTAAAAGCCTAAAAACATAAAATTTTATTCAATAAGGTAAAAGTGTGATTGGTTCAGAACTACATGTGCTAATAAAGTTACTCTGAGGGTTGAAAAGAATTCGGGCCAAAATTGGGCCTTACAAAGTCTAAAAGCAAATTGGAGTGTATACAAAAATTCAATGTTTTTGCCTAAACTTGTAAAAGTACTATAAAATAGCTCCAAACTTCATGTCCCATATATGTAAAGTGAAGCCTGAAAGTAAGGAATCCAATGCAAAAAGAATTAGCCCAAAAAGATATCTACAAAAAAAGTTATAGGCAAAAAAGTAGAAAGAAGTCAAATGCAAAACAAACCCAATTACTCAAAATAGGCTCAATTTATTTGAAATGAAAAACAATACTAAAATATAAATTAGGAAAGATAGAAAAGTGCTTAGAAGATTCAATAAAGAACTAAGAGTGAGAACAAAATATGTGTTATTAAATTCCTCCACACTTAAACTTTTTCACTTCTAAGCAAAATAAAGACAAAAAAAAGGGAAGGGAAAACAAAATACAGGAAAAGGAAAATAAAGAAAAGAAAGTGAGGAATTAAAGAAAAGAATAGCTAGATGAAGAATGAAATAAATGAAGCATATTTTCAATGAATCCAAAAATTTAATATTATGAGATGGGAGAAAATAAATTCAACATCCAAAGTGTAAAAGAGTGAAAACAATAAAAAATATGCTCTAAAACATAAATGTAATAAAGGATTTCAATCAAATTAAATTATGGAATAAAATGGTAAAATTATCATAAAAATATATGTATCTCTCTCTAGCATTTAAGGTTTGTATTTACACTCAATGGCACATCATGAAAGTAAGCATTTCCATAGGCTTGAAAAACCTCTAATTTCCTCTACTTGAAACACATGCAAACTAAAGATCAAAAGAACTTTTATTAAGTTTGTAATGTGGACAAGGTAAAGGTGGGATAAAAGAAAGGATACAAAGCTAAAAATCTAAGAGAAAAGAGGAACAATGGGGAATGAGATAGAAATAAATAGAAAGCTACCTGGAATTCAACATTAACGGTACATTTTTTTAATTTTTCTAGTCAATTTTCAATTTTTTTCAAAGCATGCATATTTTTCTTCTTTTCTCATTTTTTTTCCAATCAACTTACCATGTATCAAGATCTCAAAAATCCAATAATATATAGCATAAGGTAATATCCCCACACGTATTTTTAACCAATTCCCAAAACAATTTTGAAGTTCCTTTAATCTTCAAGGTTGGACATATCATGGTTTTTTAGTTTCAAGGTTTGTAATGAGTAACAAAATCATCAAGAAAGTGTTAATAAAGCTCAAAGTAATATACAAGTGAAATTAATGCAAGATATGTCAATTTAGTTACGTAGCTAAAAATGAAAGAAGGCCTAAATTGTATTAAAAGCACATGCGAACAAGAAGTATGAAAAAGAGTCAAGTCAAGTTCTAGAATACCTACAAACATGAGTGAATCACACAAGAAAGAAAGTAGATTCAAATCTCGTCAAAGTATATTCTACCAAAGATTATCCACAACCTAATTAGCATGTAAGACTTATTACACTAAAACATAAGAAACAAATATATCATGGCTTGAAACTTTTAACTAAGAATGATAAAAATATGAAAAACATAGGAATCCATTAACAAGTATGCTAAACAATGCAAAACTAAAGTAGCAATACACTCTCCCACACTTGAATCAAACATTGTCCTCAATGTGAAAATGTATTGCAAAAAGAAAAACAAAACCAATAAACAAAACAACAAAAATCAAAACAAATGAAAATAGTGAAACAATGTAAAAAGAAAGAAAAAAATAGTAAAAAGAAAGAAAAATCCTCTTCCATACTTGAAAACGGATAAATGTTTAATGAAATCATAGTAAGCAAGCATCAAATGATGAAGATCAAGCCTCTTGCACAAAGAAAGATTGAAGACTTGATGAAGTCTACTCAATTCATGGTGTATTGCAATCTGTAATTTTTCCTTTTAGGATGCTATCTAAGCTTTCTTCCATTATCAATAAGGTGATTAGTATATTAATCTAGATTTCATACTATGAACAATTTTAGAAATCATCTTGATCATTTGTACAATTTTAATAGATGAAAAGATCACGTTAATCTATTAAAATGTTTCTGAAGTATTGGAATTGACTTCAACTGTAATTTTAATTAGTTAAAGCATAAGTTGAATGTGTTAAAATTATTTAGGATCTTGAATATTTTTAAGATCTGTTTTTAATCTACTGAGTTTGTTCTTCAATAGATTAATTTATTTATGTTTAGTCTGTGAAATATATTTGTCAACTTCTACATCATTGAAAATCTGAACTGACCCATTAATTTTATTGTTAAGTAAAATTAACATATTAAGTCAAGATTTTAATGAGTTAAAACTAACAGTTTTATTAAAAATCGTCTCTCTTAAATAGTTTGAATTACAAAATTTTATTATATCTCTTAAACACTTTTTAAAAAGCATATTAAGAGAAAACATTTCTGAGCAAGAACAGATTAGTGGGTATCCAAGATTTGAATTCTTTGATAATCAAGTTGTGAATTGGGGATTGCATTAGGAGATTATCTAAAACAAACTCAATTTACTCAAAACGAAAAACAATACTAAACTATAAAATAAGAAAGATAGAAAAGTGCTCAGAAGATGCAATAAATCACTAAACATGAGTACAAAATATGTGTCATCACACCTATTCCAAGAGGATCTTGCAAGCTTGGTCAACATCAAAGAATCTCTTAAAGTATGTGATAAAGTTGTTCACGCCTATTTTAACATCAACTCTCGAAAGGAATTAAATAGAGTCTTGGACTCTTCTCGCAAAGAACTATATCAGGACTTTATTCAACCCCCTTTTTAGAGCCAAATGTTCCAACATTCTCGTGGTATAGGTTGTGTTAGACTTAAAGGATGAAGTCAAGTCATACTTCCTAGAAGAGCAAGTGAATCTTGTTTTGATGAACATGGTTTTGAAGATTTATTATTTGTTCAAGCTTTCATTGCATGTGTTTGTTTGAGTTTAACATAAGGTAACTCACAAGTACTTGCAACCCAATACATAGCTTGAAATATAAAACTTCTTTAAAAAGGTTAAAATGTTTTTGAAAAGATATTAATTCTAGTTTAATTGATTCCACATTTACATAATCAATTAGTTTACTCTTGATATGTTTCCAGATTCACCAAAAAAAGAATAATCGGTTAACAAATTTTCATAGTCGATTAAAATGTTGAATAAGTTTAACATGTGTTTTTAACTAGTCTCTGGTTTAATTGGTTAACAAAAATAATAATAAACTATTTTTTCCACCTAGTACACATAATCGAGGGTGATTAGAATAATTGGTTAAGTATTTCAGATGACTCATTCTTGTTAATGAATTAATCGAGTAAAATTTGAGTTAATCCATTAATATGTTCTTGAGAGTTTTCCAAAAAAATAAAGAATATTTTAACGGATTAAATGGTGACATAATTGATTAAAACATAAAGTGATATTTCAATGGAACATATTTTCACTTTAAATAATCTATTAACAACTTAATATTATTTATTACAGACTTTTTTGTCTATAAAGTTCAAACCATCGTCTGGCAAACCTTGCATCTTCAGACGGATTGTGAAAAATTGCGAAAAGTTTTTAAAACACAATTCAACTCTCTCTTATTGTGTTTTTCCTATTTTTCACAATAACCTTTAAAAGCTCTTATGAGTTACAACTTACACAAAACACACATTAGAAGGTTCATAAAAATATTCAATATTTTTTTTTATCTTCCAAACATTCTATATGGAGATGGTTTAGTGGTTCTAGATTGGTTAGACCATTTGGGTTTCAATACGTGACACTCAAAATTCATTGCAATTTCATAATTTAAGGACTCTTCTACCTTGAATCTTGCATCATTGTTTAGTAAGCTGATGAAGTATGAGTTAGAGATGAATAAGAACATTTTTCCTTATCGATAAAGAACTTTGAAAGATTTTAGAAGAATATGAACAAAGGAAAAAACTTTAATCAAAGGAGGTAAAATAATAAAAAAATCTAATTGTAATGTTACTTATTTTATTTGTGGAAAATAGGGACATATAAGAATGAATGTTCACATTCGCAAAAAAATTATAAACATGGTGAAAAGAAGAGTAAAAAACAAGGAAAATCAAGAGATTATACATAACTTGGGATGCTAATGACTCTTCCTCCTCTAGTGATTCTTCAAAATATGATGATGAAGCAAACTTTTACTAGATATGACCTTGAAAATTCAAAGTCGTTTTAATTTTGAAGTTGACTTCAATTATGATCCGTTTTTGGATGCATTCACTTAAATGCATGATGTAACTCTAGAACTAGCTTGTTCTTGTTAAACTTAAAATTTTATGAACTAGATTAATTAGGTTGATTAAGAAATAGGATGCAACTCATGTGAAAGTGAACTTGTATAATTTTTAATGTTTTTTTCTTACCCTTATCATTGTAGACCCCTTATTTTTGTTCGAGCCGAAGTAAAACTCAAATCGGAAGATCTTGAAGAATCAGAAGAAAAAGAAGAAGAAAATAAGTCAAAAGAGACTTATTTGTGAAGAATCAGAAGAAGAAGAAGAAAAGAAGCCAAAAGAGACTTATTTGTGAAGAATCCTAAAGAGTTGCAAACACAACTAGGATAGCTTTTAGGATAATAAGTGTGAAGATTTAAAGTTGTTATTTAGGGGGTGAGAACAGTCGTTTTCATGGCCAGAACGACCGCTCTCGACATAGAATGGTTGTTCTCTCTCTGAAAATGGGTTGTTCTCTTTAATACATTTGGTACTCGTTTTGGGTAATAAGAATGATCGTTCTCAAGGGGAGAACGATCATTCTACGCCTCAAAATCAGTACTATAAATAGAACCTCTCACATATCACGTCAAACACCACAATTAGATTATGCACTTGCTATACTGATTAACTGAAACCTGTAATCTCCAATTCTCTTATGAGTAATAAGAAAAGCTTGCTTCAAAGGTTTTAATTTCTCTCTTTTAAGTTGTAATTTATAACTTTTTCTAATATATTAGAATAGAATATAGTAAAAATCATGTAGATAAATAATAAAATATGCATGTTATAATTATGGGGTAAAAATAGTAATTTGAGATAATATTTTTATTGTGAATACATCATGGATACCAGTAATGGGCGAGTGAGATGCCTAACACCTTCCTCACTCGTAATCAACCTCCGAACCCAAACTTTGGTTATAAATGCCAAAGCTTGATTTTTTAAAACTCTTTTCTTTTTTCAATGTTTTGAGTAAAACATTGGTGGAAACTTCATAAAACTCTTTTCAAAGCCATTAACCCAGGGAGAGTCAGGTTATTGGACATCTCTAAGTTGATGTGACATAAGTTTCAAAATGGAAGTCTAACAATCAGAAGTCGGTCTGTAACAATCACATACAAAACATATCTTAATTGAATTTATACTACATGGTTATGAAATCTTAAAGAACATTGAATATACCATATCTTGTTGAAACTAGGTTTTAATATACCATATCTTGTTATTGAAACTAGGTTTTCTTTAAAGAGATAATTAATTCAAATTTGATTTTTAATTCATTTTCAAAATGTTACAAATTATTTGAAAATTTCAATTCACCTCCCTGATGATCTTAATCCATATTGCTACTGGCCAAGGCTTCTATTGTAGCACAACGTTTGTTGTAGTTCTCATAGCCTTGGATGATAAACATTCAACATTGTTCTTGATTTTTAAACTTTTAAAGGTTTCTCATTTAAGGAATTTGTATTGTCCAATGTTTGCATCTCATTTTTTATCCTAATTAAAGAGAATCTTATTTGCATTGTTTGCATTCAAGAATCCTTTTTGAAGTTCAGTATGACTTGTCAAAAGCTCAAAATAATCTTCAGACTTATTTTTAAAACTTTTTTTTAGATATTTGTAATCTTTAAACAATATGTCTAACTCGACAATAATTCATGAGAAGTTTATTTTAATGAGACCATATCATAAAAGTTCACATCTCTTGGTTTGAGTTAGACTCAACAAAGGTGACAACAATCAAGGCAATGGTTGAATTCTTCTTTGTCTTCTTCTAAGTTTTCATTTAATGCTCATCTCATTTTTTATCGTGATCAAAGAGAATCTTATTTGCATTGTCTACATTCAAGAATCCTTTTTGAAGTTCAGTATGACTTGTCAAAAACCTCAAAATAATCTTTAGACTTATTTTTAAAACTTTTTTTTAGATATTTGTAATCTTTAAACAATATGTCTAACTTGAAAATAATTCATGAGAAGTTTATTTTAATGAGTTCATATCATAAAAGTTCACATCTTTCTCTTGGTTTGAGTTAGACTCAAACAAAGGTGACAACAATCAAGGCAATGGTTGACTTCTTCTGTGTCTTCTTCTATGTTTTCATTTAACGCTCATCTCATATTTTATCCTGATCAAAGAGAATCTTATTTGCATTGTTTGCATTCAAGAATCCTTTTTGAAGTTCAGTATGACTTGTCAAAAGCTCAAAATAATCTTTAGACTTATTTTTAAAACTTTTTTTTAGATATTTGTAATCTTTAAACAATATGTCTAACTCGACAATAATTCATGAGAAGTTTATTTTAATGAGACCATATCATAAAAGTTCACATCTCTTGGTTTGAGTTAGACTCAACAAAGGTGACAACAATCAAGGCAATGGTTGACTTCTTTTTTGTCTTCTTCTAAGTTGTCATTTAGTGCTCATTAGCCATCCTATTTTATTTTACTTTAAAGTCTTTATTTATAAATGTTAACTTCTTTTCTTCTTAGATATTATGATTTAAAATGACCACACTTACTGCACTCTTGACAGACTATAGAACTTTTTTCTTTTTCCATTTTATTATTGTTGAACCATTCGATGTTATTCTGCCTAGATCTCCATTTCTTGGCCACATTTTTTTAATGTTTCTAGTGATGTAGGTGAGTTCTTCATCTTCTTTAAATTCTTCTTCATCTAATTCTTTATAAGAAGCACTGACAACACAAAGAACTCTGTAGACTTTCTAGATGACAAAGGTTTGGACTATTATTCTCTAGACAATGAGGTGAGATATTTCATATTTCTTTTCATCTCATCTTGTTGAAATTATTGTTTGTAATTTATGATATTTATAAGATACTTACAAATTTTACAAGACTCACAACAAAACAAGAAAAAACACATACAAACACCATGATCTTGAACTCTACAAAATCTCCTACTACAATTTACGAAACTTTATCACAAGAAACACCTTCATTACCTTAACAAGAATAAAAACACAAAAAACTAGAAAAAAAAAACAAGATCACTTGGACAAGTTGAAAAAAAAATAATAAAAAAAATATAAAAGTAATTTTCAATATAATTCACTCAACCAATTTATCTTATAGATGAAATCAATAAAATATTTCTTCAACCAATAGAATAAGAAAGTGAAACCTTTTCAAATTAAATCTTTAAAAATAACTTGAGGTTGCTTTTATATATAATTGATAGCTTTACTCTATTAAAATATATTTTAATCCATCAAACAAATCTTCATCATTAAAAAAACCAATTTTAATGATTTTTGCCTTCAACCCATCAAAATGGATAAAATAGTTATTACTAATTTTAATTGTCTAATATAGAGAGAACTTCTAGAATTAAAAATTCTAAATCAAATTAATAAATTAAAACATATATTTAATCAATTAAAATCTTCTTATATGCATTTCTAGTAACTTAACAAAATTTTAATATATTAAAAATATTGTTAATCCATTATAAACTCACTGCCAAATTTAAACATGGACAAGGCACCTCAAAATGATTTTTCTACACGCAAGATTAAAGATAAAGAGATTATCTGTACAATATCAAATACAAAAGTTACAATTCAAATCCAAGATTAAACACTCAAACTAAATCATCATTATCAACTTACACGAAGTTGGAAACATCAAATCTTCATATTTTAAGTTTTCTTATCAGAACTTCTGATTAGAGAGTACATTCTTTCCCATCATGTTTTAAAAGTAAATGAAATTTTGTATGAATTAAAATAAACACTTATTTTTGGTATGAAAAGTTTTTTTTTTCCTCATCTAGAAGAAAAGTGGACATCACTCTATTTCAAAAGCACCTTAATGAACATTTTATCTTTATTCACATTTAGTTATATGTCATTTTTAAAGCAAATTATTTTCTTTTATAAGTTTTCTATGCAATGTTCAAGATTAACTTGATGAGAGAATTGAAATTATTCCTAGGTTAAACATACAAATGATAGTATATACGAACATCAAAGAACTTTTAAAGTAGTATAAGGTGGACAATACCAAAAAGATGAAAATGCATCCTATTTTAAGTAACTAAAATAATTATAAATTTATAGAATTTTGATTTCTTCATAAATTCTCCATTCAAACACAATATTGAAACAAATAAATGGTACTTATAAAATTTCTCATCCAAACACATCACCAATTTAAGGAGTCCTTTCATTAAATATATATAAAAATACACCATACGTTCTTTGAAATCGAAAGTCAAATATATATTCATTTTAGCATTGATATTTTAAATTAAAAAAAAAAGAACTTAAAGCTTCTTTTACTCCCTATAAATTCATAAATGTGCAATATTGGATCCCTATAAAATTTTAATTATAGATTTGGTCCCCCAATTTTTCAAAATAAGCAATTTTGGTTCCCTATTCAATCAATAGAAAATAATATGCATGATAATAAAATGTATTAAAATTAATTGTCGAACCCACTATTAGTATATTACCTAAATGTGTTATTGACACTATAACACCTCACATATAATTTCCAACAACTAGTCAGATGACATTAGCACTACGGTAAAACCGTTTAATTTTGAAAATGAAAGACCTAATCTACAATTAAAATTTTGTAGAACCAAAATTGCACTAGTGAAACTAGGGAAACCGAAATGAATTCAAGGAAAAAAATTCGGCCATATCTAGAGTGCCTTGAGTGCTTTAAATATAATAATTAATGCATCTCTTTCAAACAAACAGAATGTTTAAAGAGTTATTTGAAGATTAAAACTCCTGACCTCAATTCAACCATATGTTAATTATAGGTCTTCTATTGCCACAATTTCTCCAAATCCCTAAAAAACCCTCCACAACTCATTGTTGACAAATGTTTCATTAATTTGTCCCATTTGCTTCTCCAATTCTTTCATTTTCTTGGACTTAATTAAGAGGTTTGAATATTGTTATAATATATAATTCTACTAATTATAGTACAATCCCCAACCATACATAGTTCTGAGTACAATAAAAGCCAGGATTTCCTCTCTAAACCAACTACCTAATGAGCACATATTACTGTACAGTAGTACATCGTTTTTTTTTTCACAAATAACTACAACGTCGTACTAGTTTAACAAACGGAAACCATTCAAGTAGTTCAGACCACACTAATTCTACTCAGCTTTTTATTTGTTCTAATATGCACCTTAAACTGCTGCTCCAATGAAACGAGTGCATCAGGACAAATGGTAACTTTAAATATAGCAGTGACAAGTTGCATTTATCAAATAGTAATCCAAGACTTCATACCCGAAATTAAGACAAATAAGCTCATACCAATGGAAATAAGTGTCATCTCCCAGCCATTAGAAATTAGTTCAAACATTAATCACCTGGAATGTGAAAAAAAAATGGTAAGGATCTCACTCTGATGCTAAAGTTCTTCATTGTCGTCATGTTGAACTTGGAGAAGTGAACAAAATTTTTCATCCGAATATATACACAACACATTATAATGACAATCATGTAGAGTTTAGTTCTCATCATCACTAGTTAAAGTAAAAATAATAGATACAAATTGAGATGAGAAGCTAAACAATACATCAACAACATATTTACATATATTTGCCTGAACCTTTTGTTGGGAAAACCGTTATAATTCCACAATGCAAGGGATTTAGCCCACAAGCATAGAACAAAGACACTTGAACTAAGAATCATTGAGCAGAACTCAGCCCTTGGTATGTGTCCATGAGATTTAGCTCCCACCTGCATCCACTGAAAAACCTCATACTCACATTTGTTTTTCATCAAGATGAAACTGACAAGGTAAACCATAATGAGAATTACAATGAAAAATGTTGATGCTAAACACACTCCATAGACCACGTAATAGATAAGGGATGCTTGTACTCTTAAACTATGTAACATCAAGTTAAAAAGAAAATGGACCTAATTGGACGAACTTCTCCATAATGACTTTTAGGAAAAAAAATATGAAGATAAAAATAAAATTGACTTCTCCGTAAATTAAAATTAGCTTATGCAAGTTAAAAGTAAAAATTTGGAAAAGAAGAATAAGAGGACGTCTCCAAATTAGTTTGGGCATACGTTAGTTTTAATTTATGGAGAAGTCAATTCACTTTTTTCTTCTAATTTTTCTCTCCTAAAAGTTTTCATGGACAGGTTATACCAAACTGACACTACAAACAACTATCTAGTTGAAAAGCATATCCAAATTTATGCAGAAGTTACTATCTAAAAATATCCAAGTTTATAAAAAATTACAATAATAAGAACTACAACAATTAGTATCTTACCTTGGATTTCACTAGAGTGAGAAGCCAAATCAGGTATACTAGAGACTCTCTGAGAAATGGGTGTGAGTGGAGGTGATGGAGCTTTATCAACCTTTGAAACTTGGGGGCTATCCAAATACTTAGTATTAGAAACATTTAACGTCATAGCTCTCTGACCACTGGAAGGTATAGAAAAACTCCGAGAGACTATAGGTGGAGTTGGGAGAGGAGATGCTACACTGGATATAACTGAAGGAAATTTATTAGCCACAGCAACCTCTGGATTTTTAAATACTAATGGGGCAGAGTGACCCACTCGAGAAGATTTCACAGGCTTACTACCAGGAGGTCTAGGAAGTTCATGAAGCTCACTTATCCTGGGTGAAGAAACAAGGGGAGGTGAAGCATTGGGAGATGCTTTTGGAGATGAAGGCTGTGGCACATGTAAACGTGGAAAACCCCCAGAAATAGGTTTTACTGACAATGGTTTATTACTCAATGGACCAGAAAAAGCTTGTATCTTTATTTTCTTAGTATCAGAGGCATTGAAAAGATCAACTTGTGGAAGTGACAGTCCATCTGCTGAAGGGCGTGGTAACTGGGTGGATGTATCACTGTTACTTTCTCTGAGAACAGAGTGCGCTCTATGGATAGTTGGTTCTGACAATTTACTATCAATATCTTTCTCATTCTTTTTTTCATCTAGAGGGGACGAATGCCACAAATTGTGCAAAGATCCACTTGCACTTGTGCGAGGGGCTGAGCTACTTTTGGTTTCTTTGATGTTAACCGGTGTAGGAAGAACATATGCATTAGACTTTGCTGTAGATGATGCTATAAGTTGTCTTACTCTTTCAGCAGGGTCAAATTTCTTTTCGGCAAATATTGGAGCTGAATAACTGCCGGCTCTATTTGAAACTTTAAAATCCCCTTGGTTCTTGTCTAGACTTGTCTGCCAGAATGCAAGTTAATAGAAGTGTTAGAGGATAATCTAATTTAAATTAAAGAAGCAATCTGAACTGATGACCTCTTAGACTAAGGCAACGGTGAGAACACAAGCTAAACCTGTGTCTTTAAATCATTTAGAAACATAGTCCATAATTAAACTTGATTTGTGATCTTTATCCTTATAGGAGAGACACTACGGTGCTAATTGGCCTAGATTTTTCTTTAAGAGTCAATTTAAGATTTAAATCAAAGCATCAATTAATATATACTAGGCAGTAATGAAAAGTACCTCTGCAGTTTCTGGGGTTGAAGCTCGAACATAAGAACGACCTGATTCTTCCACCTAGCAATACATGCCAACGATTATGATAAGATGAATTTATATTTCAGATTCTGAAAAAAATAAGAATATTATGTCTTTAATTTGTAGCAAGGTATAGATGGTAGACATAAAATGACAAGTGTGACAAGATTTGGCAAAGTTTTAAATAAAAAAGTAAATAATTAATAATAATAAAGTTCAATATGCACTAAGGCTTTAAAAACCATGCAAGTTTTGTGTAATACAAAATTCCTACCTCTGCTGAGTTTGGTGATGTGGAAACAATATATGGCCCTTGCTTATTTGATCTGTAATCAAAACTCAGCTCACCACCTTCAATGACGTCAAAATCTGTACTGTCATCATTATTACCATCTTCACCGACATCATCCTCAAGGCCACTGAATTGATAATCAATATGTTGTCGTTCAGCAACCATCCTGACATGTGGCTCAACCGCTTCTAGTGATTTAAGTCCTTTCCGAAAGAAATTCAACTATATTGAAAGCAGAGCAAGAGGAAAAATGCCTCAAGATTATGCAGAAAAAAGGATAAAATATTTGAATGAGAAATGTCATAGTTCAAGAAAACCTGAGCAGCATGGTGACGCGCTGCCTGTGTTAGGAGACTGCGTGACTGGCCTTGCTTCAGTGATTTTAATCGAAAGGCACAGAGTGTTGCTTCTTCTTCATAGTCATCATGAGCTGCTTGCAACTGCTGTAAGGTGATACTTTCACCTTTACCACTCTTTGACTTTCCTTTCTCTTTCTGTTGGGCAATCATGTATTCATAAACATCTCTGGGGGCAACACAACAGATTCAGGAAACATCACATAATGACGAGGAAAATAATAGAAGTTGTGAAAATACAAACCTTTTTTCGTCACATTGTCGCTTCATGTCCTGCATGAGGAATAGATAGCCATTGAGATGTAACAAGACAATTTACAGTTCTACATTAAATATAATTTATACAGCAGCAAGGCCACTATAGTTCCAACTTCATTGACCACTGTTCTTTCTAGACAGGGCAATCTATAGTGTTAAAAAGAATCAAAATGGAAAGAGTTTTTTAATTCTCAGACTAGATAATAAAGAAAACATAATTA
Organism: Lablab purpureus; assembly: GCA_030347555.1. Taxonomy (NCBI): domain Eukaryota; kingdom Viridiplantae; phylum Streptophyta; class Magnoliopsida; order Fabales; family Fabaceae; genus Lablab; species Lablab purpureus. Next base: position 17,125,645 of record CM059254.1, read on the forward strand.
AGTGAAAGTCAGCCTTATAATAAGTAACTGAACAATACTGCATTTTCCTTCCCCTTTAAGTTTTGAATACTTCTTAGTCCTGCACCTTACTTAATTCAGCTTCAATCTCCATTATTAACAAGCCACAAATCTCTTGCATATAAGTACAATATCTAATAATCTAACAAATAACCACTAGTCAACTTCAAATGCATGAAATCCATAACTTACTGTAGTTTCATCACAATGAGTCAGAAACATAAGCTTATTTTTGTTTGTATACATTTTTTATCCATAACATAATTGATTTATTTCAACCTCTATGCATATTCCACTAGTTGCCTACCTCCCTATCTGCTATGATATACTGGACTTTTTTGGCTTAGTTATTCTCTGGAGTCAGCTGTTGATAACACTGTCATAAACCAGTTAAGATTAAAACCCTGTCCATTTCACTAAGCTTCAATAATCACATTCTCTATCTGAGATACAGAGGGTTTCCTCTGTTTTCAAATTATCTCACTGGATATATTTAATATCCATGATTTATGAGATCTTACATGCTTCATATGTTGGTTTAACAAGTCAATGAACCATCAAATGTAACAAGATTTACTGGATGCATAGAATAATGAAAGTAAGTAACATTGGGAAAATCACACCACAAACACTAGCCACTGTAGTTGGAAAATTGAGAGCCTAAAGCCTCATAAACCACAAATACTAAAATCCCATTCCCATACTCTCAATCAGGGATAATTTTTTTGCTTTAGATCCTAACATCTTACAAGTAGGTACGAATGAACTTTCAGTTGAACCTAAACCTTTGCGCAAATCCTTTTATCTATAGCATCTTTAAACACATTATTAGATTTAGAGAAACATTTTTTACAGTTTTTCCACAACAATATTTTGCAGCATGCAGAACCTAACAACTTTTCAAAACATCAGTGAATCCACAAACTCCTTGGGAATATAGATTAATTGTGTCAAATGTAATGCATCCGTGTGAGACCAAGAAACAGTCAGATTTACACAACAACCAACCAATGGATGTGTGAATAATGACACTGTCTTTGTGTTATAAGGTAACAATCAATCCTCAACAAGGAGATCCAAGTTAGAGAAAAAAGGTGTTATTGCAACAATTTCGAAAGTTAAGCACTTGAAGGAGGGTACACTTATATATCTCATGAGATTTCCTCCAGAATAGATAACTCATTAAACAGGAAAACAGAGATCACAACAAGAAATCATGATGTGGTTGGTTTCAACATCATATATAAAAAATGTGTCTGATAGGGCAACTATGCAGGATCTCTTTAGTTAGTCACAGATATGAAACATAACCCTGTTTGAGTCGAAAGAAAAAGTTGAAATTTGAATTGAAGAGAAAATGGAAGGAAAGAAAAAATTGAATTTTTTTTCTAAAAGTTTATTTTTCCCTTTATATTCTCTTCAATAAAACAGAAAATGTATACTATCTGTATTTTCTTTCCGCTCATCTAGATGACATTAGTGTAGGCCTACAATTTGCACCTTTAGGCAGCAATTTAGGCACCAAACACTGATGGGTTTGTGTGATAGTTGCTGACTGGAGTTATATATGTAGATGGCATGGCAGTTTCTGTATTTAGTGGATAGTTTGTACTGAGTGTATTTAAGAGAGAAAGACTCTGAAAGGACTTAGGTCAGTGTCTTGTTCTTGTTGAACAAATATTTTGGTTTGATCCTGAAAACAATCATATACATTCTGTAGGTTCAAAATGTCCATTTAATCAAATTGAAGATTATAAGTATTTGATAATCAACCATATACAAACTAATGTAAGGGGATGAGATTTTAGAATCACCCATGCAAAGCGTTATAATTGCCTGGCATTGCTATAAGTTCTGAAATACCATTTTCTTTTAATTGTATTATGTGCTGTGCTGATAGGAAACTGCATTTTCTTGTAACCATTAAAACAAAAGTGTAATGAACTAAATGAGGGAAACATGGAAAACAATGAGAGGACAGATGTGTAGAGCCCAGTCAACCTACTGGGTGCTTTATAACGACAGAGGAATCAGACAAAAAATAAATACATAAACATACCTCAACAGTTCTTAGTTCATTAAGAAGAGACTCAGATGGATTGGTTATTGTCAGTACAATGTGAGAGCGCTGAAGAACAGAAAGGATAGAATCATTATAAACATTTTGTAAATGAACAATGCCCAGGGAAAACCAAGGAAATAAAAGGTTACACCCAAATAAAGACTCACATAGCTATCAACAAGCTTCTGAAGTTCAAGCTGCACACTTCCAAGCATCCCCAAAACTTTACCTGCATAAAGTTCATAACAGCTATAGCAATGAGACTCTACGTGGTTTAAATCAACTAGCAAAGAGGCTAGGTAACTTGGATAGGGCAGTCATCAAATGTTTACCCACTCACCACTTTCTTCATCATCATTTAAGGCTGTTTTCTCCAAAAGACAAGTACCCATTTCCTGCAGCGACTCAGCAAACTCTGGAACACAACACAATAAAGGATACACTACCAACTTTAATATTTTCAAGGAAGTAAAACTCATCTAAAGAAACTAACTAGGCAACTCTTTTTATCAAATGATCAGTAAATATATACAGTGTATATGCAGCAAGAAATAAGATGTCCTAGAGTGGAACCGTGATATTTTCAAATACCTCAATGCTGCCATCTCAAAACTTGAAAGGTTGTCACAACAACAACAAACAATGTCAATAAGAATAAGAAGGCATGACGAGGGCAGATGTGCAAGTTCAGCATTATAAGCTATTTCCCTATTTTGGAATTGGAAGGCAATGCTAGACTTTATGGATTAAAAAAGTTTGGGAGAGAAAGAAATGAGTAGACGAAAGAGGAAAATGTAATCCGATTATTAGATTGTAAATTACAAAGAGACGATATGCTATGGTAAGTTACTCACTGCTGAATCGGCAAAAAACTAAATCCTAACTCAAAAGCTAATTCTATCACAGAGAAACTATACAAGAATACGAATGAAAATGAAATGAATGCATATTCTCTAACGCGGATAGTGCAAAAGACCAGCTCGAAATGTAAACATGTATCTAAATTTGTTGGAGACATGATTAGTAAATGAAATGTGTGTGTGAACTTTTAATTTGTGACCTAAACCATTTTGGACAGAATAACAAAATGCACAAACAATTCAAAAGCTTAGAATACATTACAAGTGAAGAATAAAGAGAACAAGACGAGGCATTAACCAGTGTGAAGACTAATGTTTACCGTAAGCACTGTTTTGTGTAGCAGCAGCCGCAGAAAGCAGGCTATCATAGCAATCTCTCATATCTTGCATGTCCTGAAAAAAGGGAAAAAAAACCTTAATGACACTATAACGAGCAAGCCAGAGGCGAGAGATCGTTCAACATTTTTCACAAAATCCCCAATATCACACACTTTTTCAACACCCTAAGCCTGTAACTACAGCTACGAGAAACCGAATTAAACTCAACACGAAAAGGAACCAATTTCCCATCGGAAAAACACACTGTCCACGTCTCATCTCCAGAAAAAACCCCACCCCCCGCGTTCGGTCATTGACAACAACCGATCATCGTCGCGACAAAACATGATAATTGCAAAAGGGACATAACAAGGCTCAAGGAAAAAAATATTTATGTATTCGATAATGATAATAATAATAATTATAATAAGGTTGAAAAAATTAAGGTAGAGTGAGGGAAGAACCTTGGCAGCAAGAGCGAGCTCGTCGAACTTAACGGTGGGGTGAAAGTCCCTTTTGTCCTTGGAAACGGTCTTGTGAAGTGCAATTTTCTTCAACTTGCTGAGAGAGGACTTCATTTTGCACCCTAGGAGGGAAGACGGGGGAAAGAGGGTTTGTGTTGTGTTTATGTTTGGGTGGGAATTGGGGAAGAATCTTAAGGGAGAACGAGAGAAGAAAAGTGTGGAAATGGATTGAGGAGAGTGAAAGACATTGAAGAAGAAGAAGAAGATGAAGAAGAAGAAGAAGAAGAAGAAGAAGGGGAAGGTGGGTCAAAAGAAGCGAAGGAAAGGGAAGAGAGGCAGATCAGACAGCAAAAGAGAGAGAGAGAGAGAGAGATGCGAAATAAGGAAACGAGAGAGGCATCAGTCCAACGTCACGCCCCTAAGCCTAAGCCCAGAACCCCGCACGTTTCCACACCTCACTACACGTGTGTGTGGGTGCTACTCACAACCTACTTTTTACTCGTTTTTATTTTTCTAAACCTACAATTTTAATTCATAGCTCTTTTAAATAAATTAAATTCACTCCTATTATTCTCCACTTTTAATTTTCTACCTAATTTATATTTTCCAAAAAACACACCTTTAATTCATACCTTTTTTAAATATTTGACTCGTGCTCTTAGCTTTAAGGAAGTATTTAATTTATCTCTCAATTGATTTATTGTTATAACTACTTAATTAACTGTAATCCCACTTAGAATTCATCATAATAGTAGGTTTAGTAGTTATATATTTTCACAATAATTTTCCATACACCATGTAAATTAAGAAAATTTAGTGTAAAATGCTTTCAATTCAAGACATGGTGTAAATTTAAGTGTAATTAAAGTGTTTCAATATCATAAAAATAATACACCATTAAATTACATCACACTATAGGAAATCAAAATAAAACAATATGAAAAAAAAAACATTACACACTCACATGTCATAAAGAACCATCAATTATACAATACATCATACCACGCATGAAAATAATCTTTGTTAAGGTCACATCGTCATATAAATGTAGAAACAAACTAATAGCACTAACTTACCCATAATATATACAAATAAAAGGGGTTTTATTTTATCAATGTATTATAATTTCTTTTTAAAATTACTAAAATTGGTAAAATTTTAAAAATTATATGAATGAGTATATCATATCCGAAAAGGCAATTTCCTTTTCCAAAAATCGTTATTTACAAACATCAATTCCTTTTTAATTGTTTTAAAAAACTAAAATGAAATCGTCACTAAAAATACGATTTTAACTATATTATTATTACTATAAAATTAATAATAATAATAATAATAATAAAAATAAAATTAGTAATTGTTATTATAATAATATTTTTATTATTATTTTTTATAAATATTATGATTAATATTACTATAACTATTACTAATTATTATAATTATTATTATTATTATCATTTGTATTATTATTGTTATAATAAAACTGAATTTTTTTTTCAATTATATTTTCACTTTAGCTTAAAAAAGTAAAAATTTTGCAAATAATATTTTTGTTAAAGGAAATAATATTTTTGTACGATGTAATTTTTTAAATAATATTACCACTAATATTTATTACAATTTTATCATTAATATTACTATTATTATTTGATATTAATCATTAATATTACTATTATTGATAAAATAAAAATAAATTATATTTTCATTTAAATTTTCGCTTTAGTTTAAGAAAATAAAAAATTGAAATTATGTTCTCTAATAATATTTTTGTAAAATTATATTATTATTATATAATTAGTATTAGTATTTTATTGTTATACGATTTTAAAAACTCATAAAATTTAGAGTAAAATGTTTTCAAGATAACTTAAATATAATTCTAAACCTTTCAAAGAAATTTGAAAAAGAATTTTAAACATAATTATCACATAAAAATGGTTTTGAAACATATATTGTGAATCCATTCATTTATTTTATTATGTGTATGCATATTCATTTATTTTTATTGTGTGTTTGAATTCGGTAATTTGTTAGAATAGTTCATTTATTTTAAAATTTTAAATTATTTAAAGCGAAATGAGTTGTTTAGAATGAAGAAATTAAAATTTATTATTTTTTAATGTCATTTCAAATAATAAAACACTAGAACTTCAAATTTACTTTAAAAGAGAAGGAATTGAAATTTCACCTTCATTCTTCATTCACCTTTTTATTGTCACTACATAAATATTTTATTATTATTTTTATCTTCATATTTTTCTATTTAGATGACAAGGAGTTTTCTAAAGGTCTATTTATATGCTCTTCAGTTTTATTTACTCTTTAGGAAAACAAATATAAATCTTAAGTCTTTGAAATGATAGAATCCAAGTAAATATATGTTAAATTTATGTTGAATTTGACATCAATTGTATAAAAAGGAGTGGTCAAACTTTTTAGATGAAGGGAGCTTTCCTTCTAAAACTTTTAGAATTCTAGATTATACATTCACAAATTATAAACTTTTAGAATTCTAGATTATACATTCACAAATTATAAAGAGTCATCAATTCTAAAATGCATCATATCATACATGTCAAGAGATACATCTACCAAAAGAGATACATCTACCAAAAGAGAGTAAAATTTTAAAATAATCTTTGTTAAGGTGACATCATATACATACACCTATCATGAGACTAGATATCATTTTAATGAATTAGAAATATTCCTGCCACAAACTTATATTCGATGGTTGGATCTCTCTTTTGAAAATAACTACATCAATCTAGAGATGTCAAATAACTCGACTCTCCTTATGTTAATGATTTTGAAAAACATATTCTTAGAAGGTCATCAATATTTTACTCAAAACATTGGAAAAAGAAAATGATTTTCATAGGCTAACCTTGGTTATTACGCCAAAAATTAGGTTCGTGAGTCGGTTACGTGTTGGGAAGGGGTTAGGCATCCAACACGCTCATTACTGATACCCTATGATGACATTAACAATTAAAATTTACTTCAAGTTATTAGTATTGCCTATTAATTATTATGCCTACTATGAATTATTTACATGCATATTAACTCTATTCTAGTTTATTTTATTCTATTCTATATTACTTCTACTCAATAGGAAAGCAATAAAGAGAAGGGAGAGAGAAAAGGGAAAAACACCTCCAAAGCAAGCTTTTTCTTTATTTAAAGGAAAGTTCAGAGCTATAGCTTAAGTGAACAATAGTATTTTGTGTAGTGTGTATTGTACAGTGCAGAAAGTTACTATTTATATGTGTATCAGAGGTGGAGAACGGTCATTCTCCTTCTAAGAATGGTCGTTCTCAGTTCGAGAACAAGTCTTCCAAAAATGTTTTAAGAACGAGCTGTTCTTAACCTGAGAATAGTCATTCTCGCCTGAGAATAACCATTCTCGCCTGAGAATAACCATTCTCGCCTGAGAATAACCATTCTCGCCTGAGAACGACCATTTCTCGCTTGAGAATAGTCGTTCTTAACTTGAGAATGGTTGTTCTCTGCCTCGTAGCAAGCTTACAAAATTGCACTAAGAATGAGTCGTTTTAAGTTTGAGAACGGTCGTTCTCAGCTCTTACTAAAATGCAATTTTTGAATTTTTACATTTATTATCCTAAAAGCTACCTCTTTTGTATTGGCAACTTTTAAAGAATCTTCATAAATAAGGTTTTGTAGCTCTTGTTTCCTATCTTTTGATTCTCCTGTTAGCTTGGCTTTGGCCCGGACAAAAACAGGGGGTCTACAAACCCTCAAAATGACAAAGAGTTATTTAATCTAGGTCATGCAAGAACATGAATACAATAAAAAGGTCATTGGGACTATTGAAAAAACAATGAAGTATATTTAAAACTCCTTCATTTTTTTATATAATGACCCAAATAAGGATTATTCTTATTTTGTGTTAACAAATTTATCATAAATAAGGAACAAATTGTTCAACTTTAAGGAGTTCAAGACTTAGAACTTTTATCTATGATTAATGAAGAGTTAACTCAATCTAAGGAAAGAGTTTAAAACAAAGTTTCAATGATGTTGCAATTATTCAAGTCACTAAAGAGTGGAAAAGATTTCAATGTATATTAGTGATGAATATACGTGCCAATTATCACAAATGAAGATAGAGTAAACTTCTTTTAAAAGGTTTTATAATTGATGTTTTTAAAGCACCTCCTTTGAGTGAAGATTTTGTCTTTATTCTTGCTTTTCAAAAATATTCCAAAATTTTAACCATGTGCGACATATTTTCTAAGTCACTCCCATCTTCAATCATTTTTTTCACTTGTTGTATAGTTGTTTTCATCATCAAACCTTCTTCTTTTTTTCATTGACCTCTTATTCTTCTCAAATTCATGATATCTTAATTTTTCAAACAAGGAAGCGAGATTTATAATGGATAGATCCTCTTATTTAGATATGGTAGTAAATTTTGGTTGTCAAGATCTGTCAAGGCATTTCAACACTTTTTCTTCCAACTTCTCCTCCTCATAATCTTTGCCAAGCCTAATAAGATGGTTTAAGATGGGGTAAACTTTTACTACAAATCTTATATAAATTCTACTTCTTATATTCTGAACATCTCATACTCTTGGACAAATGTGTTCTTTCTTACCCTATTAACATCCATAGTTCCTTCATGTGTGACATGCAAAGTATTCCACATCTTCTTTTTATAACTACATTGAGACACACACACAAAATTCATCAAAACTGAATGCATAAGTTATGACATTCTTAGCTTTATAATCACATTGTGTTTTCCTTTGCCTAGTTTCATCCACATCATTTCATGGTTTTTTCTTTTTCAATGTCATCAATTATACATTTTTGGAATATAAGGACCATTGATTATGGTATCCTAAATTTCTTTATTAATTTATTCAATGAAAATCTCCATTCTAATTTTTCAAAGTTGATAATTCATCCCCATAGATAGTGTATTAATTGAAGCACTTTGACAAATGCTAAAATCCTCTAACCCATATTCAAATAAATTATCAAAATATTGATTAACATTCCAAAACAACTCATGATACCAATCGTTATAAGTATAGACTAAGCTCAATAGGAGAAAAGTGAATTAAACTATAAAATAATTTATAAACTTTTAGAAAATGCATGAAAGGTTAACTTTGAATAAATATATATTTTAAAGAAAGTCAATTTCAATTGCAAGAAATGTTATTATTTAATATTCTTTAACCTTCCACAACCATGCAATATGAATTCTATTTAGATGCATGTTGTAAGAAATAAGGGAAAGAAAAAAAACACCAAGAATTATATTAGTTTGCCCTCACAAGAGAGCTACATCTAATTGCTTAATCATCTTGATTAAGTATATCCACTAACTTTCAAGTTTTACAATAATCTCTCAAAAAACAAGAGAATATAAAATACAACCTAAGGTCTTGAAACTAACAAGATCTACAACACCACTTGTGAAAGTCTATTACAAGCAAACCAAGATCTTGAACCGACAAGAACTCATACAATGTTTTGTGAAGCTCTATCATAAGAAAACTCTCTTGCAAATCCTAGTCAAGATCAATACAACTTAGAAAAGAAAAAGTTTATGGAAGAAGATCACCTAAACAAATTTACGCTCAAACCATGTAAAGAACCAAGCGTTGTGATCTTTACGGTAAAAATATCAAAATATGATCTTGATGGAATGATTCTTGTAGAAAAGCTCCAAAAAAATATTTTTAGAATGCTAAGCTCTTACTCAGTTTTTTGAAAGATTTCATGTATGTTAACTTTGAGTTAATTCGTACTTTAAAATAGTAAAAATCTCAATTGTGTAGGTTTAATATGTTGGACTTGAAGAAGAAGAAGAAGAAGAAGACCAAGTCACGCAAAATCAAGCTTTTATTATTTTGGTGATGATGTTTTAAGAAGAAAATGATGAAGATATGACCAAGATGTATTGTGTATAAAAGTTTTCATTGCATGTTTGTGAGTCCTGCACACAAGGAAAATCAAAGTGCCTTAGCTTAGTTCACAAACAATTTTTTAAAAATCTTAAAATACTTTTAAAAACATTTTTAATCTAATTTAATCGATTAACATCTCATATAATGGATTAATATGTTTTTGACAAGAGTTAGCGAGGTTTTTAAAATCGGACTAATCATTGAATAGGTGGAGACATGAGTTTAAAGTTTAAAGGTTAAACCGAAATTAAATCAAGACTAAACCGAGATCAATAAAATAATATTTTTTTATTTTTTAACAAAAATAATATACTAAACATAAAATAAATTTATTAATAAGTTAAAATTTTCTTATAAAAAATAGTACTATTCAAAATTGTACACAACTCATTATGTATTTTAGGAAGTTTAATAAGGTGAAACTTCAATGAATTGTTTATCAGATGGCACATTGACATTATTTTGATTATTTTCAATAAGAGTATTATTCACACTTGGTAATTCCTACATATTGACAAATTTCAAACCCTTCAACTTTAAAAAAGGTATACAAACAATATATTAATAGTATAAAAGCGGGCTTACCAATTTTGCCACATAACTAAATATATGTGCACAAAAAAGTGAAGCTTTTGCCTTGCATCTCAAATTTATTTCCTTCAGTTCTTCTTCAATTTAGATAAAAACACTCAAATAAAGAAGTATGGCGAATGAAAGAAAGATCAAACCAAAGAAGGTCAAAATCCTACATACTTGTGTTTTCATGAATGTTTTCGATAGCATCAAGGAACATTATGGTGGTAACAAACAATGGTGACGTGCGGGTTAGTTTTGTTGAACAACTAGACTGTCTAATAATGTTATGACCATTAGACAGTCTAACAGTGTTATGACCACTAGACGGTCTAGACCCTATAACTATTGTACAAGACATGTTTTGATGATAGCAAAACTAATGTATTTCAATATACATATGATTCATCTTACATGTGCAGCTACGTGTTTAAGAAAAAGACATAAGACCATAGAAGGTCTAATTAAACTATTAGACGGTGTAACAATAGAAACTGCAAGAATATAAAATTAAGAAAGTCGAATTACACTGAGATTTTATACTTAATAATGTTACAATTTTATTCAAATGAAAAAAATATTTTATTGATAAATTTTAAAAAGTTAATTACATATAATTATTCCGACATTCAAAATAAAGAAGAAAAAGGAAATGAATGATATTGTGAAGAATGATGTTATATGAGATATTATCCTGTATTGTTTGAATTGTTTCCTTTTAGGATAAAATAAACAAGATTAAAAGCATCAAGCATTTCCATATTGAGTGTCTAATGGCACAAAAGCCTAAAACTTTCGCTACATAAAAGGGACACAAAAGATATCAACTCTGATGATGGAAAACATAAATAAATTATTATTCGAAAAGTTATAAAGACTTTAAACAACATTTGAATTTGCAAAAGCTATATAAAGACTTGAAGATCAAGATAGAAGACACAAGAATCATAAACTACCAAAGTCTACAAGCATATTCAAAGTGTCAAAATGATTAGAAATTCTAAGTAAGTGTGCAAGCGAAACCTTTGTAATTAGGATTGGACAAAATTAATCAAATTGAATTGAACAACCTATTAAATGCACTATGTCATGCTAATACAACTCAAGAATTTGAGAATAAAACTGAACTGAACTCTTTTGTGGTTAAGTTTTAAAAAACTAAACCACTTAAAAAGAAGTTCAATTTACTTCTAAGTAACTTAAGAAATAAAAACAATTATTAAACTTTGGTTTATTTGATTAATGTCTCATTACTTACATCATGAGGTCGTGGGTCAATTTGATCTTATTTTAAAAGTGCTCTATTTGCTTGCATGGAACTTAGGACACAATGAAATATAGAATCAGAATGCAAAAGTACAGTTTAGTGTAGTTAACTTTAAATAGTTCAAATAAACTCAACTTTATACAAAAGTAGATTAGTTTGGTTTTGTAAATTATAAAAACAGTTTAGTTTAATTCAAATGAACCACATTTTCAGTTTAAGACAAGTATTTACAATTTGGATCAATTTAAAATTTTTTGCTCAGCCCTATTTGTAATATTCTTTGAATATATACCCAATAAGCTTAAATTGTTATCTCCTCTATTTCTGAGAGAAATCTTTCTTTTCTATTAAGGTTTTAATCTTAAGGATAGATTAAGATGGTGATAACTAGGAGTGATTTGTATACTCGTTGTAGTCATTTGTTTGATTAGTAGAACCTCTTAAGAATTGTTCTTAAGAAGAAATGGATATAGTCCATGAGATTTGGGTGAACCGTTACAAACATCTTGTGTTATGCTTTTATTGATTAGATAGTCTAGTCTATCATACCACAATTAGACGATCCAGTGTGTTTACGAGAAAAGAATCTAAGGCTCTATTCAACCCCCCTTCTAGAGCCACCTGTTTCAACAGTTGACATCAGAGCTTGCCTCTGGGTAGTTCATAACTAAACGAGAGGGAAAGATCTTTTTGGTTTTATAGATTAGGACAAGCCACCATCTTGTTAGAATAAATGGCTGAGTTTAAGAGGGGGCTGAATTAAACTCTCAAAGAATTTTTTAAAACCTTAGCCAATTTTGGAAAAACAGTTTACAGCTACAAGTAAAAATCAATTCTTTAAAGATTCTTGAAATGCTTATACCAATGTATCATATATCCAATTCAATTAACAAATCAATTATCAATTACAGAAACTAAAGAAGCAGGGCAAGAAGATCAACACAAGAGATTTATACTAGTTCACATTCCTATGAAGGCTACATCTAGTTTCCTAAACACTCAAATAAAAGCAATTCACTAAATTTCAGTTTTTACATGAACACTACATGAAAAACTAAAAAATTGAACAATACAATTGATCTTGAACCCTACAAGATCTGTATACTTGTAAAACACTATTACAAGAACACCTTAATCACCCTGATTAAGAAGAAACAAACTCAGTACAAGATTACACAAGATTATGGAACAAATTCACCTGATTTACACTTGTAGTATATGAAACAAGACAACATTCAAGTGATGACTTTCTATGGACAGATTCTCAATTCAATTTGATCTTGGACTCTTTGATTGATTTCGCAAATTGATTTACAACACTTGAAAACTCTTTCTGAACAATGGGTTTCTCTATAATTGATTCGCTGCCCAGTTCTTTAAAATTCAAAATATTTAAAACAGAACTGATATCAATGTTTTAAAACTGTTACTGAGAAAATCAGTTTGTTAAAACGTGATTTGGCTAGTTGTTTTCATTAAAATGGATTTTCCAAAGAGCACCCAAAATTTGAAACTGAAAACAGTCAGTTGAAAACGCGATTAAATTATTAAAGAGAAATCTTTAAGTGATTTTAGCCTGTTTAAATGCGAATCAATTAGACTTTCCAGAGAGCATGGATTTCTTAAGAACAGCTCCAGCATTTTAGCTGATTTAAATTCTAAAAAATAGCTAGCTAAAATCAGCTGGAAGCAAACTTCAGAAACAACAATTCCAGAATTTAAGCTAATTAATATCTTGAAAATAGTTAGTTGAATTAAGCCAAAACAAACTTAAAAACACTAGTTCAGAATATTAGTTAACTAAAATCCATCCCAGTTGGTTAAAATGTTTAAGATTGACCTAGCCATCAAACTAAGAACACTTTAATTGACTGAAAACATATTTTTAATGAGTTGAAAAACAATTAAAACTTCTTTAAAACATTTCAAAACATTTAAAAAGCAAGATTAAGTCCAAGATTAAATGAAATGCATCTTACCTAAAGTCTTAAGACACTATAACACTAAGATAAAATCTTCATTATTCAAATATCATCATCTTCATCATCAAAGTTGTTTGAGACATCAAATTAATATGACGTCAAGTCTTCAAGTCCAACACATCTGTCCGCCCCTATTTAAGGGTGAGAAAAGTATGACTACTGGAAGTTCCGTATGCTAACTTATTTGGACTCTTCTCATATGGATCTTCTTGAGGTTGTTCAAAAAGGATATTCTAATCGAGTGGATGAGGAAAAGAAGTTTGTACCTCAAAAGAAATGGAACGAGGACCAAAAATACAAATACCAACTAAATGTCAAGACTAAACATATATTGTTGTATTCTTTGTCTAAAGATGAGCTATCTAAGATTCACACTTTAACCATTTCCAAAATAGTTAAGTGACAGAAATAAAATAGAAGCAAGTGCATCCTATAAAACTAGTCTATCAAAAAAAGGGAACAACTTAGATAGAAACATTTAATGCTTATCAAATTCAAACAAAGTATTTAAAAAAATACTTTAAGAAAGAGAAAAGAGAAAAAGTTTAAATCATAACCATTATAAAAAAATTATATATATATGAGAATAAAAATAGTACAAAATTATTATTCTACCAAAGTAATCTTAAGCTTATTCCTTTATGAAAACATCACTTCTTTTAATCTTGTGTAATTTTTATATATCTTGAAAGTTAAATGGTCAACCTCTCATAAGTTTTAAGTAAAATTCTTTCTAACGAATAAGTCTTTCCAATAACAATTTAAATCACAATAATAAGACTTTAAAATCTTAAAATTGCAATAAATGATATTATTCTAGTCGTAGTTAAAGAAATTTTCAAAATTGTAATATTATAACAACAATTACAATCATGGAACACACCAAAATACAAAACTTTGACTATCCCAATATAAATGTCTCACCTCCAACCACTCCTATTAATTATATTAGTGATACATGAAAACAACTACAATATATATATATATATATATATATATATATAAAATGGTACTTGAGCGTTCAAAATCCACATGTTATGCTCTAAAACAATTTTAGGACATTTGTACATGTTTCAACCTCTCTTAAATAACCAAAATCTCGCTTAAGTGACCAAACATCTCACTTGAGCAATATTCTTGCATAAGAGAGAGATTTGTCTTGGCGTTTCTCTCGCTCCAGTTACAAAACATTGCTTGAGTGATGTAGGACATCTCTTGAGCAATACAGGACATCACTTGAGCAATGTAGGACATTGCTTAAATGACAACATGTTGCTTGAGCTACCAATATGTTTCTTGAGCAACCTAATGCAGTGGGTGTAATGATTATGCACAACCTTGGCCTCACTTGAACAACCATATGTTGCTTGAGCAATATCCAGGCCGAGAGTAACCCCAAACAAATCAACACAACAATCTTTCAAGGTTTCTATCCCTGAACAAAGATTCCATACATCCCTAGACCCATCAATAATATATTTATCAACTTAAATTAATCTATACCAACATACAGATTCATCAACTAGCTTAAACATTCCAACACTAATCAATCTCATACATCTCATTGAATCAAACAACCAACGAGTAACATTTATTCTAAAGGAGATCATTAGTCCTCTTACGTGGATTGAAGCCTTGCTACTTCTTACTTCTTGTAGTTCACTTCAACAGTCTAAGTAAGTCTCCAACTACACCTTGTGTGCATAAAATCTCCTCTTAGAAATCCAACTAGAAATAAGAGAAAGAAAATACTTAAAACACCAAAAGAGTCATAAATGATGAAGATAGAGCTATGGACTTGAATGTTTTGATGAAGTCAACCTAAATCTTGATGAAGCATGAAGTATCTTGAAGAGCTTACATGTGTTGTACTTTTATGTTTTAGAATCTCATGTAAGCTTTCTCTGTCAAACAATGCATTGATCATGTTTATATGGAAAATAGTCCTCTAAAACTATCTTATAGGTTATCTTGGTCATATGTTAAAATACTTCATATGTGTCTTCAACTGTTATTTTAACTCATTATGCTATCGGTTTAATATGTTAAAATAACTCAGGACCATGAATAATTTTATGAGCAATTTCTTAATATGTTGATATCAATTATCAATAAATTAATTTTTAGTAGCTAAGTATGTGAAATTTTATAGTTCTATTTTAATTCATTAAAATATTAAACTAATATATTAGTTTTGTTGTCAAGTAAAATTAACAGGTAAGGGAATCTATTTATGATTTGATAGTACCTTAGGGTAGATTATCTGAATGTGAAGGTCTTGTGACCATACTATCTTCTTTTGTGAAGGATTGTGTTTTTTTGGATTTATTTGAAATGTTTCATATGTGATTTGTATTGTAGGTTGAATGGAATATTTTGCATATTTGTTGGTTATAAGTTAGAATGTTTCAATATAGTCAAATTGGTCCAAGTTTTTATTTTTGAATTAAATATTTAAATGTTAAATATAAGGAATGAAGAAAAACTTAGTTTGAACCAACTAGATAATTGTTATATTCGTTAGTATTTTTGAATTATGCAAAATCGCTGTGCAAGCAAAACTATTGTTGGATGAAATTCAATTAATTGAAAACCAAAGAGCTTTGGAAGCAGGGAGAACCTATTTCTCATTAGGTGAGCTATTTAATTAAATTTTCTAGTGGTTTGTGTTGGCATATTTCAAGACCAAGAGTTTTTGAAGTCCTCCAGTTTTTTATGAAGACCTAAAGTTTTGATGATGAAGATTTAGAGTGATTCAATCAACATTAAAGACTTGTGCCATCTCACAAAGGAAGGATGCTTGGTAGAAAAGGAAAGGCATAAAGAGCATTCAAAGCTTTCAAGAGAGAAGATTGATGAAGATTTTCTCAAGAGATGAAGGATCAAGAGTAGAAGGTTCTGTTTTGGGTGTTGGATAAAAAGAGTAAGTCATAAATCTCATTCAAGACCTTCCCAAACAAGAGAGCAAGGTGTTTTCTCGCAAAAACGTTTTTCTACGCTTTTAATCGATTATGATACGTAGATAATCGATTATTTAACTTAAAATTTGAATAAAAAATGTTTAACGAACTAAATAATCGATTAAGTGTTTTTGATAATCGATTATATTGATTCTGGGTTAATATAATCGATTATGGCCTTAATCTAATCGATTATATCAGATGATATTTGTTTTCCAGTTTTTAAACATGATATAATCGATTAAGCTTTTAATATAATCGATTAAATGAGTCGTTTTTGCGAAATCAATACCAAATCAACCTAAGAATGGAAACTTTGGAGCATTTTCGAATTATAAAATGAAAGAGAATGTCTTAGGTTAAACACATCTGATTAAACACAAAATATTCAAAGTGTTTCTGTGCCTTAGCTTTTCAAAACCGCTTTCCTGCTCTCTTCAATTTGAACAAGTCTTTGGAAGTGGTGATCATTGTGCTTAAGCTTTCTATCCAGCACTATTATCATGTGTATTCTTTTACTGTTTTTCATAAACGGGAAAATTCATCCTTTGGATCGGTTCTAAGGGAAGTGTGTTCATCTCTTGTGTGTCAAGAGAGGTGGGTTTCATCCTCAGTCTAGGGAGGTGTTTCATCCTTAGTGTGTCTAAGGAGGTGTTCCTTTATCTTTATTTGTTATTGCATGAATTGGTGTTTGTAATTTCATTTAAAGATAGTGGGGTGATCATCACGCATTTGTGGTGGTTGGGAACTGGACGTAGGATTGGCTTAATCCGAACCAGTATAAATCTCTGTGTTCTTTCTCTTTCTCTATCTCTTTTAATTGTGGATCATTATAACAATTGCAAATTCAAATCGCGTTAATCAAAGGATAAGAAAAATCCACATCCGAGTTTTTGAAAGAAATTCAAAATCTGAAAATTTATTTAAAAGAGAAAATTTTATTAAAAATTCAATTCACTCACCCTCTTGGTTTTTACACTGCCGTCTTTATTTAACAGTTTGATCGTTGGGCAAACCACTATTTCATGGGACAAAATTCATTTAATTGAAAACTTGAGAGCTTTATTCACTAGGCGAACTAACTTTTATTGGGCGAGTCAATACTTTTATAATTTGGTTTAGTGATTCTTCATGAAAGTTATAGCCTTGGATCTTAGATTTTAAATGACTTTGGAATCAATTAAAAAGGAGGTCTAGAACTCTAGTTATGTTTGTTTTAGTAGAGGTCAAATAATCAATTAGTAGGAGTTGTTGCAAATTCTAAACTTTTTTAGGTAAGTAAATGATTCTTTTTAAACTTGAGGTCTTCATAAGAGTTGTATCTTATCCTTTTAACTTTCTTATGTATTATATTTGAGCATGATCGAATGAGTATAATGCGGTATGATTTGAGTTAGAATGTATATGAACAAAAATATATGTTGAATATGTTATGATATATGTGAATGAAATGTGCAAAAGTTTAGGTCATAAAATCTGGAATGATATGTGAACTATTGTTGATGTTGTGTATTAAGTAATGACACTTATGTTATAACAGAGATTCCCTTACTTTATTGATAGTCTAAGTCACATGGACTATGAGATCGGGTGGTAAGAATAGAGGGGAAAATTATTACACATCGTGATATGTGTAGATGTGTGCATTGTTGTGTAATGAACTTACTTTGATCCATTGTTCTTAGATTTACATATTAGTCTTTGGTAAGACATATTTAATACGAGTCTTTTAAAGACATTAATTGATATTCCCAACTATAATATTTAGAATCATTTGTGGTTTATATTGGTTGATATGTTTGTATTGATAAAATGAGTATATATTAAATTGATTGTGAATAACTAACTATAATATTTTAATATAATATAAAGTTATGTTATAAAACTTATTTAAATAACTTATCCTTATAGCTACTATTTGTGTGATGATTTGCAATGATTATATTATATACACAAACAAATATACAAATTTAGAAACAGATAAGATAATAAATTAGAAATAGTTTAAATTTTTTTTTATATAAATTTATATATATATATATATATATTTTGTCATACTTCGATTTTATTTTGAAATACTAAATCTACTTCCAGTTATATAATATAATTATACTTTTATACAAGTTTTACACCTAAGTTTGAAAATAAAATATTAAAAAAACACACATATATACATATACTCAATATTCATATAATTATTTATTATATTTTCATATTCAATTTTAAAAAATAAATATTACTTATATTTCTACTTAATAAATTTTAAAAAGAATATATTATTTGAACCTTACTTTGACTCACGGTTGGTTGGTCTAATTCAAATGCCTTCCTCATGCCATATGCATGTCTTTTCCACATTTTTGCCTTTCGTTTTCTTCTGTTAAACAATCATCAAAATCTCTTATATGCACTAATCATACGTTCAATTTTATATAATTTCTTTTTTATATTATTTGAAATTTTAATTAAATTCTTTAATTTTTAAATACGAATCAATTTAATTTTTTTTCTTAGTTATTACAAATATCATTATTAGATAATATTACAGAAGTGACCAAATTAATAATATTTTTTAAATAGAAAGACTTAATTAATTGGAAGTTATAATAATATAAAAATCAAATCCAATAAATTATAAATGAATCCTTTTAAACTGGTTTGATTAGAGTGAATGTTCATGATAATCGAAATGATATTAGAATCACTGAATCAAGTATATGAGTAATGTTTTTGGTTACTTTATTGGTTTATTTATTTGATTAAAAAAATCACACAAAAGAATAATCTTTAAAATATTTTCAAATGAAATTTAATATATATATAGAGAGAGAAAAATACACCTCCTTAATCCAACAAAATAATATTAATCTCGTAAAAAACTGAGAACTTGAACTTTATAAAAAATATGATATATCAATAAAAATATTAGTGACATAGATGCATACTTTTTATTATCTTTGACTATTTTCATTAAAAATTATTTAAATTTAAATTAGAATATCTTATTTAAGTTTAGGGTTAAAAAAGCATTTTTAAGAGAATAATATCAATTTCTTTTTTTATCTTTTATCAAATAATTTCCTGATGATATCATCTCTACTAATTGCCAAAAATGATTAAATTAATCTTAATTTAAAAATTAAAAAACTTAATTAAAACTTTTAATAGTCAATCGATGAATTTGAATAGAGTACATAGGTACTAAAGAAACAATTATCCTTAATATAGGGTTGAATTCTATTATTCAATATTTTATGTTTTATCCATGTCGAGCTTTCTATTAAATTTGTTTCTTATAATAATATTTCATTATTTATGATTAATTTGACATCTATACAAAAGAAAAACGATTAATTTGATATGAAATTTTTAAAAGTAAGTTAAACAGTCAGGTAATAAGTTAATAACTAGTTTAGAGAGTAATTAAAATATAAACTAGTGTAATAAAAAAGTACAAATGAAAAGTTGTGTTATGTTTAACTATCATTTTATAGATATAAATGATGATATATATATATATTATATATTTCACATATATATTATATATTATATATTTTACCAATACATTTTTTATTTTCTTTATTTTTGATATATGAGAAAGATTCATGCATCCTCACACACCCATATATATATATATATATATATATATATATATATATATATATATATATATATATATATATATATATATACACGTTGACATGGTAAACGAAATTCAATTTAGATGATAAGACTCTAACATGGTGATTGTATTTAAAAATGAAGGTGCTTTGAATGTAATGCAACTAATTAGTTTGGTTCATATTATTCTATTCAGCTAGGGTTTTCTTTAAGCAATTTCAATATTATTTATATTATTATGTACATGCTACTCTGTGTAATTCATAAATATCGGCGGAGAAATTTGGTTTCTGATCAGTTTCATTTGTGGAAATTGTCAAAGGAAGAAAAAGAGAAAATATCTCTGGGAAAATCCTTTGCCACCTAGCTACATGTCTCTGGGAAATATTATACACCATAAACATAAACATAAACATAAAAATATAAATATAAATATGAATATAATATGTATTCTAACTACAAATTAATTAAATAGAAGGAGTAAGTTATTGTAAACTTCTTCAATTCTTATGAATAAAACAAAATTATTATAATGAGATGATAAAACATTAAATTTATATCTATATATTTATATAATTTTAAAAAATACATTAGGAGCCTTTACTTTGAAAATACTTTAAGAAAATTAAAAGCACTCATTTTGTTGAATAAATGGTTGTATATATGTTTAATAATTTTTTTTAAAACTTTGTTATCTTCACGTTGTTGAAATAACATAATACTAACAAGTTAAACTATAAGTATAGTTTATAGCGTAGCTATCACTTATAATTAGAATATAACTCTTTCTATTATATTAAAAACTCTCTAACTTAGTTTAGTTTAGAATGTAACTATTTTATATTAAGAACTCGTAAGAGTCTAAATATTACCTTGGATTTATGATTTTTTTTTTATCAAAGTATTCTTCTATTTATGTTATTTTATATTTTTTTTCTTATAGAATATAAAAATAAAAAATATAATTATATTTTTTAATACATTAAAAATATAATTATACTTTTAATTGAAAAATATTAATGTACTAATATTTGTTATACTTTTTTAATAACGATAGTAATAAATATAATTTGAATTTAATAAATATGATTATATCATTATTTAAATATTCATTGTTTTTAATGCTGCGCAGTGTAGTTTTGATTCTTCATTATTTGTAATTAATAACTTTAAAATATATTTATCATTAAACATACTTTATGATTTTTTGGATTAATATGATTTCTATTAAATAAAAATATTTATTGATTTTAATTACATAATTTTACAATTTTGAGTTGCTTATATAGTTTTTTCAAAATTAAATGTTTAAATCATATATTTATTTATTTTAGTTGTAAATTAGTTATTTTAATTAAAATTTTAAATTACTATTATTATATTATTCATATTATATATTGTATTATTGATTACATTTTACACCTTAAGCATTTTTTAAAGATAAGTACAAATAGTATATAGTGAAATATATATGAGGCATTTGTTATATTAATTAGGGTGTTGGTTAAAAACAAGTATTTAAGTATGAAAGTATTAAAAAATAATAATAGAAAAAATATATTAATATTATTATTTTGAAGGATAACATTTAATTAATAAAATAAATATTAAAAACAAGATGAG
This sequence comes from Lablab purpureus, assembly GCA_030347555.1. NCBI lineage: Eukaryota > Viridiplantae > Streptophyta > Magnoliopsida > Fabales > Fabaceae > Lablab > Lablab purpureus. The sequence continues at coordinate 17,147,335 of CM059254.1, forward strand.
CATTGAAATAAAAGTATATTACAAAAATTGAAAGAAAAAAATTAAATAAGTAAATATTAAAATATTTGTTTATGTTAAACATTTGAGAACAATCTTTTTAGCGTTAGACATATGACAACGGTTTTCATATGCGACCATCTGTATAAAAAAGATTAAACTAAAAAATTGTTGTTTGTTTATTTTAGAGAATAGTTTTAAAATATTTTCTAAAATTTGGAAAAATTATTTACACTGCGCTAGTTATACAAAAAATTGTTTTTTATATATTTATATTTAATTTGATTTAATAAGAGTAATATAATTTTAATAAGTTTTTAAATTGTTAATAGCAAAATTGACATAGAATCTGGAAATCGAGTTTGATCCATTAGAAAATAAAAACTCTAATATATCTAATATATTTAAAATTATAAGGATAATTATCATCTTCAATATGTAAAATCAAATATACATATTTCTATTTTCCATTAGAAGAGGCATGTCAAATCTTTTTAAATATTAAAATATTATTTCACTGTAATTTTCAGACAATATCAATATAAATACAATACTTTAGAACTAAAACAAATATTAATAATCTGGTGCAATATTTTTTTTATTTATAATTTGATAATTTTGATAAAGAATTTTTTCCTACACATAATTATTAATTAAGGAAGAATTTCCATAGTCTCTCGTGAAATATGTTTGATACAAGTCGTTTAGAAAGTTTTGAATGTGACAAATTGCAATGTTTTATTGAGATGTGGTCAATGTTTATGCGTTTTGGTTGAAAATGATTAAATCGTAATAATTCGAATTTGTATATTCTATATTGATAGTGATGAAAATAATATATATCCATTGTGTATATAATGCTATATGATTTTTGTTAAAATTAGTTTATCTTAATAAACTATTATAATTAATATGATACAAGAATATATGATATTATAAGTTGTTGAGGTTGATGAAAATAATACATCTTGAATTCTTACATTGTTTTGGATAAATAAAGGAGTAAGTGACAATAATGAACTTGAGTCCATAGTATCCAGACATTCCAATCAAAAACACTTTGAGCTTGTATTTGACTTTTCTTATATACTTTTGTACACTACTGCAGTTGGGATTTTTTATGTTAGTTTGTACCTATTACGTAATAGAGTGTTGTGAAGTTTGATTTAATTATTTGTTTTGGAGAGTGTGAGTGTATTGGGGTTAAGGGCATGAGAGAGTAGTCTATGCGTTGTAAGAATTTTCACATAGTGTTATTCTCTGGTTGTCTTGAGACAATGGTCATGGTTTTTCTTCGGTTTTGGAGTTTTCACATTATATTATTATGTTGGTTATTTTTATTGCATTTATCTTATTTATCTATTAGAAAGATTATTTTCTAGGGGTAAAGATGTTGCTATTTTACCCAACAGTGATATCAGAGCTTATGGTTCGGTAGGATAGTCTTAGTATCCTATGTGGTTGTAACTTAGTCTAATCTTTCACATTAGAAAAGATCAATTCCTTATTGTTGGAGAATCATCTTTGGTTGTTGAAGTTGCAATGACATTTGCAAGTGCTGTCAAATGTAACATAGAGAAATTTGATGGAAGGATCAATTTTGGCTTGTGGCAAACACAAGTCAAAGATGTGTTGATATAATCTGGATTACACAAGGCATTGAAAGAGAAAACTTCTGACATGGAGGAAAAAAAAAGGGAGGAACTAGATTTGAGGGCTGCAAGTGCAATTCATTTATGCTTAGCTAAAAATATTCTTGCAACCGTACAAAAGATGTCAACGACTAAGGAACTTTGGGAGAAACTTAAAGGCTTATATCAAGGAAAGGGCATTGGTTGGCATTGATGCAAGGTTTGCAATGACATTAATTGTACACGGGGTGTTGGCTAACATTGATGCAATGTGTGTGGTGATTATACACAGGCATTGGTTGACATTGATGCAAGGTGTGCGGTGGCAATAATTGTACATGGGTGCTGACTAACATTGATGCAAGGTGTGTGGTGATTAAACACGAACATTGGTTAACATTGATGCAGGGTGTGCGGTGACAGTAATTGTACACGGGCATTGGCTAACATTGATGCAGGGTGTGTGGTGATTATACATGGGCATTGATTAGCATTGATGCAAGGTGTGTTGTGAGTTCTTGGAGTGGTTTAATTCCAAGTGGGTATACTCTTTGTGGTGGAGTATGATTGTTGATATAAACCATGATTGTTGGTATAGGCAATGAAGAAGGAAGATGTGTTTATTTTAATCATGGTTGGGATTGTTGAGGTTGATGAAAATAATACATCTTGGAAGTCCCACATTGCCTTGGATAAACAAAAGAGAGGTGACAAAAGCTATATAATGGACTTGAGTCCATAGTATCTAGACACCCCCGTCAAAAGCACTTTAAGCTTGTATTTAACTTTTCTTATATACTCTTGTAGTAAAGTGTTGTGAGGTTTGGTTTAATTACTTACTTTGGAGAGTGTAGGTGTATTGGAGTCAAGGGCATGAGAGAGTAGTCTATGCGTTGTAAGAATTTTCATAGTGTTATTCTCTGGTTGTCTTTAGACAATGATCATGATTTTTCTCTGATTTTGAAGTTTCCACATTATATTATTGTGTTGGTTATTTTTATTGCATTTATCTTATTTCTCTATTAGAAAGATTATTCTCCAAGGGTAAAGATATTGTTGTTTTACCCAACAGAAGTGATAGTGGTGAAGAAATAAAGATTTAACCAGATGTTATATTTGTTTATAACCTATGTACATATTATATTTTATATTCAAATTGTTTGCAACATACACTGTATACAGGTAGGGGTGTGCATTCTGATTTGGTTTTAGACTAAAAATATATATGGTTCAATTTGAAAGAAGAAAAAATCTGAACCAAACCAAACCAATTTATGTAAGTTGATTTGGATAAGTTAATATAGTTTTTAATTTTTAATTTTTATTATTAAACATTTCGTCTCCCTTTTCATCTTTTAAATTAAAATATAATAATATAAGATGTTACTCAAAATCTAATAATATATTGAATAATATACAACAATTACAAATGTATGTATAAATTCGTTGATAATTGAACAAAAAGAATACAAATGTATACTATAGATATCTTTTCTAAGTATTTTACTCGTACAACATTTATCTAGATTTATCAACCAATTAAAACCTATGAAAATTAGCTACTCTCATTTTCTCTAACAACTAGTTTTTAGCCTTGTTTTGGCGAATCAATCCACTTTAATATGTATCCAACTATACTGTAATCAAACTTCATCTAATTTTTGTCCACTTCTTGCCAAAATATCCTCCTCTTATCTTAATCATAACATTGTAATTCTAACAGTGTGATACTTTTGTTGATTGATAAAACATCCTCACTTAAACTCTTCAAAAGAATTTAAATTAAAATATATAACTTATTATTATTATTATTAAAAAATATATGACATGTTTTAAAAATTCAAATCAGAAACTAAATTCTGAGATTCTTAAAAAAAGTCCAAAACAGTTTAAAAGCTTTTAATTTATTTTTTTAATTATCGATTATTTAGATTGTTTTTTATCGATTCAACTTTAAATACTCCTATATATAGATATACTAAGTATTTATACATACTACTGTATTACTATTAAATGAGACATTACATTATATATATAATAAAAATAGGAAGAAGTAAATGTAAAAACAATATAAATAATTTTAAATAAATTATGAAAATGTACGTAAAAATTATTGTTGAAAATTAATAAGGTTTAGACAATTTTATTATATTCCAAATTAAAGAAAATATTAGAAAAAAAGAAAGTTGTTGGGAGGAATTTATATATAGTTTATTTAATCTTTGATGTGAAAGCCTATAAATATGAAAAAAAAAGGTAAATTATAAATATTATATATTGTTTTGGCAAACAAAATTTACGTTTATTTCTTTACCTCTTTTTTAAGAAAAGATTGGGTCAACTATAAACCATTTCAACTTTAAGACATTCATGACTTTTGGAGTTGATTTGAGATAACGTTCAAACAAACATTAATGACTTTTATATATATATATATATATATATATATATATATATATATATATATATATATATATATATATATATATATATATATATATGCAGTTAACCTTCTTAATTAGGATTAATCAAAAGAGTCTAATATAACACAGTCATGTCAATTAATGTTCACTGATCATACACACAAGAGAATAAATCTTACTTTACAAGTAAAATTGGATATATGAACGAGTTCACATATTTAAGTCAGCATCCATATAAACTCATCCTTATAACTTTTATTTCAAACCATATTTAATTTCTAGCATTCGCAGAACCGAGTTAAATGGGTAAGCCCATATCCACAAAGATACATTGATATTTTTTACATATCCACAAAGATACATTGATATTTTTTACAGGAACATTTATTTATATAACAATAATTTACTCAATCAATTAAACATACACAACTAATAAAAATAAAATAAATAAAATTTGAATTAATTGAGTATGCTGATAACTATTAGAAACACAAAATATTATATTTTAAATTAAATTAAATTTGGTTATAACTTATAGAATAAACAAGTATTAGATTTTTTATTAAATATAACTTAGTGTTGCGAATTACAGATAACTCACAAAAATTACAGGTAAAAACTACTTAATTTATGAGTTAGGCAAAATAAATATAAAACATTCAATACTAAAAATTTACCAAAAAATATAAACTCACACTTGTATAGTCTGTAAACTTTTGCTGAAATATCTAACAAATTATGCAAAAAGAGTACCGCTAGCTATATCACCATTTCATCAATAGTCCCATCAATCTCCCTATTGCGTATATAAAGATCATTTTTATACATTTGTATTTTCAGGCTCTCTGAAGTTGTGAAACTAACAATTTTATTCAAACAAATTGAATTCACACATCAGAAGTTTACGTAATCCATACATAACACTTAATCAATTGAGTTAGATTACCTTAGTAAATCCGATTTGAATTTTTTAGTCAAAAGCATTCTAAAGGTAAAACATTACGTTATCAAGAAGGTATTATGTATTAAGCGAAAATTAGGCACAGTTCATTGACACAGATTATAATCTTGCACATGCTAGTTTAGTTTCTCCTTCATCCTAATACTTCAAATTATGGCTTGGAAACTTCGAACATAACGTAGTTTCCTAATATTTAAGAGATTTTTTATATTTATTATTTTATATTTTTTATGTCTTTTAGAATTCCAACGTAATAATAGAATATGGAATTTTATGTCAAAACTGTTATCAGACATAAATTTTATATTGGACTATATTGGAGATTTCTTTTCGTGCCATTAATTTATGTTGGACTCAATTTTCATGTATTAAATTTAAAATCAAATCTAAAAAAGAATTTAACTTTATGTGAGACTATATTACGTTGTATTTAAAGTTATGTATGATTATATTATATCTTACCCGTACTTGGTATGGACTAATTTAAAATTGTCTGTTTATTTAAAATTGAGTTGGTTTTGGCGTAACATTTCAAATAATATAAATATTTTAGGCAGTCTAAAATACAAATTCAAATATAATAAATACAATGTTACAACACAAAAATAAACTAAATTATTTAACTATCTTAAAAACTTAAACAACATAATACAAGATTAACTAAACTTAAAAAACTAAGTACTATATACTTTGAACAAAAAAAAGTTGTTCATTACTTCTTTATGTTTGTCATATCATCTTCGGACAATGGGGATGAATCCTAAGAGGACTGAAACATTAATTTAACTATCGTTAACATTTAAGACTCATAAAAGTAAATAAAGTTAAACAAACATTAAAATGAATTACCTTCGCCCAAGAATCAGTAATATCTACACAAAGTATGACTCTCCTTCAATACATGATGTAGTAGTTACATATTCAAATGAATTTGTTTGCCTATTACACTAAAATGAGAACCAAATCACAATATTATTTTCACTATTTTATAAATTCAATAATTATTGTCTCTATTAAATAATTTCCTAACCTTAGGGTATATGAAGTTCAATGACTTTGTTTTGTCTCTTTCACTTAAAATATTAATTCTAGACACGATTCAAATTGAAATAAAGACTGATGTTAGCAAATATATACCTACATTTTTTAAACACAATGAAAAATGATACTGTTACTCTTGTAATAGGCTTCTCATTTCTTGGCTTTGTTTTCAATGCAGTGAAGAAAACCACACCACGTTCAGTGAAGAAAACCACACCAAGTTGTAATCCTTGGAAAGGATTACGATAACTGCCAATGAGACCTACATTGTAACTTTAACAAATTAGTTATAAAATTAACATGATTAAAAAAATTTAAAAAACTAACCCTTCAATTTATGGAGCCCAATATATATGTCTTTGTGAGTCAGTCATTCATGTTTGCATGTATTGTTGGATTTGGACCTTTGTGTTACCAAATTTTTGGGTGTATTGAGGCTCAAGAAATTCATATACTTATTTGTCTTGCCCCACACTCAATTTGTCTATATACTCAATACAATGAATTATTAGTTAAATGTAATTATTGTAATGTCAGACACAAATGAAAATATGACTTACATGACCTATATGATAGAAATGTTTAACATGGAGTTTTCCTCCAACAATCTCTAATGCCTCGAGCATGAAAATGTACAGTGGAACAACAAAATTGTCAACTCCAAAAACTCTATTGTTCCATTGCATTTGAATTAGTTGCTTCTTCAACCGTGACAATATGGTTAGAAGCATAGATAAGGGATCATTCCCAACTTCTGTCATATACTCATTAGCATCATGAATAACAAGTCCAATACCCTTACCACGATAGACAATATCCTAAATAAATGATAAAATTTAGTTAATTATTGAGAGAATTATAAGAATACAAAAGAGAAAAAAAAGGAACACATTATATACTACCTTTGCCTGTGCTGAGAGTGGCATCACCAAATACCTTGGCCAAGCCAAAAATGTGTCGCTTGCTTGCCCCACTAGTTGAACCTCTGTATTGGGCAGAGACACTAGAGTAATAACATCTATTATATCATCAACCACTACCCATATTCAGTCTAGCTGTAGTGGGACCATGGATGGTTAAGCCAACCATCCTGAAATACTCTACCAGTTGTCAGTAGACACGAGGTGTCATCTTCACCTTATAACTGACACTGGTTTGCTACATTAGTGTGAGTAAATTCTCCTGAGAGATATGCAAAAACAGTAGGAGCAACACAACTCCCTTTAGTGCTCAATTGAACAACATAATCAAGAACTGTATAAGGTGTTCCTTAAGTTTGTTGCAGAGAATGAGCAAGGGATTCAAATTTCTCTTCAAAATCTTGCCACGTTTCCTTTAGTTCTTCTTGAAAGTGCATCCTCATTTTATCCTACACCTCTTGGATGCAAGAGCCGGCAATGCTTCTTCATGATGGTGGACCAAAGTAATAATGAAGACCCCAAGATCTACCAGTGCACTCGTCCTATGTGCTATGGTCTTCCCATGGTTGTCATCAATAGTCTTCTCGACCATGTGGAACAAATGACCCCCGGGTGGCCTGCTCAACTAAATCATCCTGCAACATATGAACAATAAGTAAGCCACTAACTTCATTACTTAGTAATGACGTGAAATTGAGATTGTTAGTGTGTATATTTATACTTAAAGTTTTCTTAGCAAGAATTTGTGCAAACTCAAAAGTCATTTGTCTATTCAATCTCGTGCGAGTTGCCTTCCACACCTCATAGCGAGGGGTGGAGATGCAAGGTCAACAAACTCAAGTTTTGTTGACTTTGCTCCAGCCTTCACCAGTTGCTGCTCCAACAATGTATACCCCCTCCCCTGCAATAGTAGACGAGGTACATCATTCAACTTCTACAATTTCTGGGTAGCTAGTCATTTTGAACTGCAACATCCCACACGTGGGACACACCTTCAATGTAGGAAAATCATTTCTATACAATATACAATCATTATGACATGCCTGTATCTTTTTATAATCAAAACCCATTGGATATAGTATCCTTTTCATCTCATAGTTACGATTAGTAGCATGTTGTCTTTTAGAAGCATTTCCTTCAACAACTCCAATAATTTGGTGAAACTTCTATTAGTCTATCCATTTCTTACTTTTAAACTGAATAATCTTAAAGTTGCTTATAATCTTGTAAATTTACTACATCTTGGATACAATTGTTGCTCAAAATTAGACATCAAAGAATCATACACATGTGTTGTTCCAAAATTTTCTTTGCCAACATCATTTATCATCTCCTCTAAATTATTGTCCACTCATTCTTCAAACAATTTTGTTGTTGATATAGTTAGGATGTTTAATATTGCTCCGTGCCATGTCCACATGTATAACTCTTGAGAATACCAAAGTCAAATAGGTGATCACATATTTCATCAAGTTGCTGACATAACTTATTCACACAATGAACACATGGACAATAATATGCCTCATTGACAGGTTTTCCATTTTTGCGAGCAAATTACAAGAACTCATTAACTCCCTTTTCGTACTCTTGACTAATGCGAAGTGCATTCATCCTAGGATGGCAATGTAGGTTGGCCTGCCCCGCATAGGTCCGCACTACCTTTGGCTCGCGAAAAATGGGCCAGCCAGCCCCACCCCGCATAGTCCTTGGTCCACATAACTAATTTTTGTGTGTTATATGATATTATTATATTTTTTTCCATTCAAATTCACAAAGCATTCAATTTCATATTTAACATTCTCCGAACATTGAAAAATTCATTCAAGCCTACTAGTAATAAATCGTTAGTACTCCTAAAAATTGCTAGAAAGTACCCTAGACAGAGAATTTAAATATAAGAATATGCACTGATCTATCCATTTTGTTTAACTGAACTTTCATTTAGCAAGTAAATGTTCACATGTAGAAAAACTAATTGAACTAAGATATAATTGTAAATAGAAATTGAAATAATTAAATAAATAGGAATTTTATTTTGTGGGCCGCCCCGCCCTGCCTCATCCATGGCCTGCGCGTGTTGCGGGTTATGCGGGACGAGCTTAAACGGGCCAGCGGGCTCAAATACCCAACCTGCACCACGTTTTTCATAGCGAGCTAGCAGGCCAAGCCGCGCGACCCGCCCCGCTTTGCCATCCCTAATTCATCCAAATGTAAAGTTAGACTATAATGCGTATGTATTAACAAATTGTGAAAACTAATTTTCCCAAATTGTCCAATGGACAATTTAAGATTTTATACAAATAATTAATGTTTAATCATTTATACTAAATCTCAAACGGGAACTAAGGTTCATTCAATGTGTGCATAAAATTAAAAATAAGTATAAATTAAATTACTACAACAAAATTAAGTACATCAACCTCACATATTACAATACATTTTAATCCTTTGATCGGTTTAAATTAACATTTTCACTATAATTTTCATAAACACAAAATACCTATAATTTGATCACTAAAATTTTAGACAGACTAATGACTAAATAATTTAGTCACTCCTAGAGACTAAAATACATCTTAATATTTACATGGTACAAAAAAAATAAATTTTTAATTTAAACAACTAATTTCAAAGTTAAAAACAAAAAAATTCAATACAATCAATGTTCAAGAACAACAATCCAATAGAGACATTCATGTATTACCGTGACTAAGATCCTCAAAAATCGATTTCAATTTCAACAACAAAATATAGAATAAAGCACTAACTTTAATAGTGTAATATAGCTACAAAAACACAATGCAATCATACAGAAACACTCTCCAAAGCAAATGAGTCACAAGGATGGAATCATCCACATCTTATGATCACCAGAGACACTCACATAGGTTCGCAACCATCATCTCCAAAAAAAAGAGAGAAAATGAAAAAAAATCATTGCGTACACAAGAAATAAAAGACCGCTAGAACATTATAAAATTAAATTTGCATCAGATCCTTGAGCTCCAACATAAAATTCAAAATTTACATCTAACTATTTAAGACTTTGATATATGTCGGAGCTCGAATGATCCGACACAAAAAGTTTGTAAAAATTACAAAAAAGTTTTCACATTTTTATAACAGAAATATCTTTTAATCATACACAAATTTAGTGACATGAAAAATCATTTTTATATTAGTGGTTGTTTGTTGCTTTTTGTTTCGTTCTCTTAAATTAAATTGCTTCTATGACATGATATTCCTGTGCATGTAACGAGGAATTCCTTTGAGAAAGCATTCTACAGGTTTAACAAACAAAACTAGTGAATCTGAAGAAACAAACAACATCATACCTAATAAACTTTTATATTAAACTAACATGAATGTTTCCAAAATGATTGGGACAGAAAAGGAAATAAAGAAAGATAATTCAACTTTTGAATTTGTAAATCCTTTCTGGGGTCAAAAGGAAGTTATGCTTGATATCGAAGGAAGATGTGAGGAGTGATGAAATCGAAGAAAAGAACAACCATTTTCAAAGGTCACCTTTTCAAGAGTATTTGCTCTCTTTCCTTACTTTCCTAGATAATTTATTTTTTTCATTGGACAAGGAAGAACATATTGTTGCACTATTATGTAACAAGTTAAAATATATAAAAAAAGCACATAAAAGAATCAACAAGATGCAATGACTAAGGGCTACATGGCACTGTATGCTCGTAATCAGAAAAAGAGTGGGAGAATCAAAATAACCATTATAGGAATTTCTTGCTTTCGTTTCTTTGTGTAGCTACACTGCATCACTATAAGAAATTCATGTGATATAATAACACAAATTTTAATCCTGATATATAATGCATTTCGTTTCTGGATATTTCTCGACCAATCACAACAGAATATATAATTTCTCTCTCACTTTCGTTTTTCTTGTTCTAATTCTGGCATGTTTTCTCATTGAAGGATGATGTAATTTCTCTCAGCCTAGTGCAATTAAAAAAAGTGGAATATATTATAATTATATTTTGTTGCATACAGCTTATATAGGGGCTCTGTAGCAATTTTAACCGTTTTTTTGGACATACGAATTATTGAACTTATTAAATGATTTCTTATGTTAAATTAACTTATTAAATATCTTCTAACGTAAAAAAATGATGAAATTTTTATTTATATTTTGGTCCCGATTACTTAGAATAACTATTTGTATTATTTGTAATTGGTATAACTACGAACTTGTATTTCTAGTAAATTTTTAATATAAATATTTTTATATCCGGTAAGTACAATATGCAGGTGAAACAATATTTACCTAAAGTCATAGTGAATTATCCATAAGTTACAATATCAAGTCAAATTAAAAAAAATATATAATATTTATTATTTCTATAGATTATCATCAAGTATAATTTAATTTAAAATTGAATATTTTTTAAATTCTATTGGTTATTACCAAGATCAAATCAACAAAAAAAATCTATTTATTTTATTTTTATTGATTGTGTATTGTTTAATGGATTGAGTAAATTGTTTTTATAAGTGAATTTTAAGAGAATCTCATTGTATCTTTACAAGTGTAAGCTAATCCATTTAACATGTAAGTTTACAGAATGGATGAGATTTATAAAAATTAAAAACAATTTAAAATATGAAATATATAGATAAATTTTTTATAATATAAATTTATACAAATACATATTTAAATAGGTGGAACCATCCTATATTCAACTTTACTATTTTTTACTAACATTAAGGATGAATTGTCTAGCAAATGATAAGTGAGTCACTAGGACTGACATATATTTTTTTTCTTTTTATTTCCAATTCTTTTTTACTTTCTTTTTTATCTCCAATAATTTTTTTCTCATTTTGTTTCTCGATAAAAAAATTATTTTTGTTTTGTCTCTATTGTTTATTAGCACATTGGTAATGAGTTATTCTTCAAGTAACCATGTAGGATGATAAGTGTATTTATTTTAAATTATTTTGTTTAAAGGAAAAAGATTATATTTTTTTTAAAGGGAAAAGATTATTCAATCATGTAGACAAACTTATTTTCCTACTTTTTTAATATTTTCATATTTTCTATTCAATGATTAAATTCAAAGAGGATGAAGATAAAATATATAGGATTTTTTTCAAGCTTTTTCCATTTGTTTGGGTTTTGCTATGAGATAAAGAATGTTGAAAGAAAGAAGGATGCAAACCTACCTTAACTAAATGGAAATAGTCTCGTTTCCATCTAATTTGTTGATTATTTTTTCTTTAAACAAAAATAATTTTAAAAATACACCTATTAGTTTTACTTGATGGATGACATTATCACAAGTTCATACAACTCACCACTTAAATGATTCCACTTGTTCAATTTCCAAGAATGATTGATTATGTCCAATTGTAGTGGGCCGCGCAACAAAATTGTAAAGGGCTAGGAAAAGGTTTCGGATTTTGCTTCCAACACCCCCAGAATTGCTAACTGCATCCATATCTTTTAAATATTTTTATTTTATTTTATTTTATTTGAAACTCTCATTTTTCGTTGAGATGCTTATAGAACATATTCCGGAAGATATTTATTAAAACAAAAAATTAGAATTGAAATTTTTAAAATACTAATTTCAATTTTCAGTAAACATGTTCCAGAAGAATAAGATTAGTGTTTTAGATTAAATATTTTGGAAAACTTTCAGAATACATATTAATATTTCAGAAAGCTTGTTCTTTAAAATGTTTCCAAAACATTTATTTCAAAAAGGTTGATCTGGAAGGTTCTTAAAAACTTTCAGAATATTTGTTCTAGAAAATTTTTAGAATATAAAATCTGAAAATCACTATTAAAGTAGAGTATTAAAGATAGAATGATTATTTAAATTTTTTAAAAGTTATTTGATTATAGTTAGTAATTATAGAGGTGCGGTAAAGAAAAACCAAGGTTTTTCTTTTGCTTTTAGGCTTGGGCTTGGGAAGGAAAATATTCAACAATTTCTGGGGTTTTCATATGGGGGAGGGGATGAATGGTGGCCTAATTTAGGGCATAGGGACTTGGTTAGAGGAAGACGAAAATGAAGAGGTTGAGAAAAACATGTGTGTGGAGTGGGAAAACCCAACCTTTACCGCAAACTCCCTTTACTTGTGAATTTTTTTGGTAATTGATTGGGTGGTTTTAAATAGTAAGAAGTTCTGTAATAATTTTTTATCACAATAAATATTAACTTTGATAAAAAAAATTCATAATTTCTAAAATATTCGAATACATTAAATTTGAATGATTTTCTTAAAAAAAAATTATTTAAATTTATTAAAAAAAATTATTTTGATAAAATTTTTAACTACTACCAAACATAAAAAAATTTAAATATTAAATAATTATTAATAATTTAAAAATATTAATGTTAATGATCTGTTATAGTTCATATTAGTTGATGTCTTTTTAATCAAAATTCATAGTATTTTTTCAAGTAACATTCTTAGTAGTTGTTTTCAACTCAAATTTTTCTAATTAACATTAAAGGAATCTTAATAAACTACTAAAAAAATTGAAGTTATTTTCTATTCAAAGAGTAAAAAATTAAACAATACTAAAAAGAATCACATTGGAGTTATTGTGAAAAAAAGGATAGATTTATAAAAAAATAATATAGATTTATAAAAAAAATGTTAAAATATTTTTCTAATCAACGCAACTATTCACACGCAAACGCACACCCATACACATAAAAAAACAGACACACAAATAATACAGACACACATAGACACACACACACAAACATACATAAAAAGACAAACACACATAGATATTCACAAACACATAAACACATACACAACTACACACACATAGAGACACAGACACGCACAAGCATACAATAGACAAAGACACACACACACACAAGTAGTCATTAATCTGAATCAACAAGTTAGGAAGGCGCTAGTGAGAGATGGTTGGCACTGGAAGTGATCGAGGATGAGTGGTAACACGAGGAGAGTTTGGTGGAGGCTGAGTAGGCATAGTCGTTAGTATTGTTGAGATGGTCGAGGGGGTTCTTGTTTCAACCCTATTCTTAGACTTAATCTTCTTATTTTGAGATTTTTGAATGTCGACAAGCAAGTCTTTCCAGAGGGCGGGTGCTCCAGCCTAAGCATGCAACTATAATAAAACTTTTTTCTAATGGTATCTATGTAAATAAATAAAGACGGTTCAAGTATCTCTTAAATGTTGAGGATAAGGTAAATATTGAGATACAAAATATCTTTCTTGAAATATAAGCAACAAAGGTATCTTTAGAATGCCTTTTGTTGAAAAATGGTTCTAAAGACAAATCTTTATTCCCCTTAGCCCTGGACTGGGGGACTTGCTTTGGTATGTCTAATAGTCCCACATTGCTTAAGAGTCGACACCAAAGTTAGCTTATATGCATCTTCCTCTCTTAACCCTGCAGTGCACGTTTTAAGGACAAAATTATGACAAAGCTATGAGCTCGAAAGCCATCAATACCTCAGATATGGTGCCTGACCCTAATGATGGTAGCTCAATGAACTTGAGGTTAGAACATTGACATGTAAGAATGAAAAAGTGGTTCAAAAGATAAACCATCATTCCCCTTAGCCTTTGACTAAGAGCCTTGTTCTGGTACACCCAATAGTCATACATCACTTAAAAGTTTAGGCTAAGGGTAGTTTATATACACCTTTCTCCCTTCACTTATAGATTTAGGAAGTTAATTTGACTTTTTAGATTCGAAAGTCAATGACTTTTAGATTACACAATCTGTAATTCACTTTTGGATTGCATAATCAAGAAGTTATATTTACACAAAAAACTTTGGATTGAACAATCAAGAAGTCATTTTTTGACTTTTGGATTGTGAAAATCCAAGAGGATTTTCCATATTACACAATCCAGAAATCTTTTTTTCATAAGAAAAGTTTCTGGATTGTGAAATTTGAAAGTGTCTCTTGCACAAGCTAGAACATGTTTTACATATTTCCTTCATGCCTTCTTCTCCTTCTTCTTCTTCTTCTCCTTCTTCTCCTCCTTCTCCTTCTTCTCCTCCTGTCTCCTCCTCCTTCTCCTCCTCCTCCTCCTCCTCCTCCTCCTCCTCCTCCTCCTCCTCCTCCTCCTCCTCCCTCCTCCTCCTCCTCCTCCTTCGCTCCTCCTCCTCCTCCTCCTCCTCCTCCTCCTCCTTCTTCTTCTTCTTCTTCTTCTTCTTCTTCACACACATACACATATTTATATATAGTATTACCTAACCAAGACTAGCTAGTCTTCAAAATACATAATATAAAACTAAAAGCTCCTTTTTACATATCTTTGGAAATCGATCTACTTCTAGAACCACCTGTAGAAGAATCTGCTCTCGTACATAATATGATCATTATAGTAACACCCACACCAATGTAACGGTAAGCTACTAGAAACAAGATGATATTCACATAAATTTAATAAACATTATAAAATCATCAACAACACCAAAACATGTGATCATCATAATATAAAACATCAAACTCCATATTTAACCACACCACTGGTCATGACTAAGTATGAGGCATTTTTCATAAGACTCTATTTATGATAAATACATCATACCAGAGGCTAACACCTAATATTTCAAAACTGGGTCAAGGGTTGCTCGTGCTTAGGGTGGCACACTTTATCTGCCATCGATGACATCAAATGTACACCTACTTCCAAAGCCTATTGTAAGTCTTCCTCAGTTTCTCACCGTTTAAAGTTTGATCTACATGACTAAACAATAGTGAAGTCGAGATACCTCTATTAAGTGAGTGTCATATTTATCAATGTCACCTAATACTAGATACCTCCCTATGTATCCTCCAACCACCACCCATAAAGGGCTCCAAATACCACCTATCAAGGGCTCCAAAACCTTACATGCAAATACAATAATCCCAAATACATGCATGTAAACAATTTTATAAAAGAGTTCACCACCCTTGATAAGCTCTAATCATCACCCTTAAAGGACTCCATCATGTATGCAACATATCAAACATCATATCAACAATTATATATCTAACAAGAGCATATATAATTCAATCTTTACCTCATATTTATCATATTATCATCATCATCCAATATATATAAGCTTTAAATATATCACATCATCATAACATGAACGTGAACAAACCATTCTACCATTAAAATAGTGTAATTTTAGTACTAATTATTGCTTATTTTTTCACCACGGCTTGAGCGACCAATCCATGGCTTGAGCAGCGTCACCACTTGCGTGTCAAAAATGATGTTTGAGCATCCAAAATCCACATGTAATGCTCTAAAACACCTTTATCACATGTGTATACTGCCCCTAACCTCGTTGAAGCAACCAAATCCTCACTTGAGGGATCTAACATGTCGCTTGAGCACCCAAAGAAGCGCTTGAGCAACAATCTTGCAGAGGAGAGAGATTCATCCTGGTGTTTCTCTCGCTTGAGCTACAAGACATCACTTGAGCGACGAGGTAGTGGGATAATGATTATGCATTGTCTGGGCCTCGCTTGAACGAAAATAGGACCGAGAGTCACCCTGAACAACCTAGAAAGCATGTTTTTCCCCACATCCAACACCAATAGTGTATTAATCAACATATATCAACATACAAGCCCAATAATTAGTTTCACATACTCATTCAGTCAAATCAACAACCACCTACACCTAGAATTACTAACAACTTGTAGTTATTTAAAGAAGGATACTTAGCTCTTCTAATCTGAATTGAAGCATTGCAAAATTCTACTTCAAAGAGTCTAGGTAAGATTCCAAAGTACATTTCAAATAGGCAGAAATTCCTCTTAGAAACCAAAATTAGAAGGAGAAGAGAGAGGAAATATAAAAATACCAAAAGGAATTAAACCACTTATCAGATCAAAATTTTGATTGATTCACATGGTTTCAGTCTTCACTAGCTCCTCGTGGCTCTAGTCTGACAAGAAATTGATGGTCAGAGACTCTGTACTCTTGGAGAGGATGCAGAGAAAGAGAGAGAATATTTAAGTAATACATTTTAGAATGAATTAGAAATAAATATCAAACTTCTATCTATAAATGTCATAACTAATCCAATTTAAAATCTATTATTAAAATAATATTAGATCTTAGAATTTGAATTATATTGTTAATCCATTGTTTCATTTACTTTGAACCAATCCTTTGTAACAAACTCTACTATATACTGCATCCTACATCTGAAGTCTTATTTATTTGTAGTATATTTATTATAAAGTGTAACAAAACTATTAATACAAAAATATGTAAATAAAATTTGGGAAAGATTTTTAAGTTTACCTAAATTGATGCATTCATATAAATAAATATTAATAAATATATAGAAAAAAATATAGAAACATCTCATAACATGCTTTATAATAAATTAAGAACAAAAATTAATTTGGTACTATGTACCTAATAATAGATAAATATCCATCTTTATTTAATATTCTTCATTAAGGATAAGTAAACAACAAATAATGTGCCAACATTTATCTTTTTGTCTAATGTCTAAAATTTAACACAATTGATAAAAGTCTTATATAAAATAAATTTTAATAGTCAAATTAGATTATAATAATTAATTTAAAGTGCCAATTAGTATTATTAGATATGTAGCCAACCCATTCGGCTATAAAAAAAATAAAAGCACTTCTCACTTACCATGAGATTCTTCTACCTTGATATCTATACAAGATGCATGATGCTGGAAGAGTTGTCTATCAAAAAGTAGAACCACTGATTTTGACATCCACAATAGTATTATATTTCAAAATATTACAAGTGACATGATCTTGATAAAAAAGGAAGGACGTGATGGTGTCATTAATGAATAATATTTGCTTCCTCTTGGATGTATATACCATGCTTGTTAATTTTATAGAGCACTTTATCTGACTTGGAGGAACCTGCATCAATTTCGGGGTTAGGTTGGTCAAGGTCATTGTTGAGAGAAACTAAACTAAGATACATGCCTAATTGATGATATAAACATGCATGTTACACTAGTGGAAAAAAGAAATATCACGTCATATTTTTTTTTCAGACCCAAAAACAATCTACATAAAAAAATACGGTGACAAACTTGTAATTAAATTGAATTTTTTTTATGTTTGATCCTTTATGGTCAGACATAATATGTTTGACCATAAAGGGTTAGACATAAATCTTAAAATTTTTACGTCTGACTATAAAAGGGTCCGACGCAAAGTTTGAATTTAAATCCTCCAGTAGAAACATACAAAGAATGAAGAAGACGCAACATCTCCCTTAAGTTGCAGTAGGAGAAGCCCGAGCGTTGCATGGAGGTATTAACCTTTGCGCCTTCTATTCAGTTTTGGATTATTATATATTTTAGGGTTTACAAACTTATTATATATTTTGGATCATTAAGTTTTGGATTTGTTAAACTAGTTTATGAAATTTATTTGGTGTTGTGTATGAATTGTAAGTTTGTAATGTTATCGTTGTTTGAAGTGGTGTATTAAAATGATGATAGATTTTCTGGATTTAGGTATGTAAATTTATGTTTGACCTTGTATGGTTAGGCATAAATTTACGTTTGTTATCTATTTTAACATAAATTTATGTCTCTCGCATTGACATCAGGGCTCCGTCAAACGTAAAACGCCCAAAATATCAGACATAAAAAATCTCTTATGTACTAGTGTTACTTAAAAAAGGGCCTTTTGAAGCATTTATCTTGATAGATGTGGCTTCAGTCATTGATAGGTAAGAAAATGAGAGACCTAAGAATGTTTTTATAAGGCTTGAAGAGTAAGATAAATTTGTACGATCTAAGGTCAAGAGGCTTTAGATGTGGGGTTACTCAGTTAGGGAACCACCAAATGGTTGTGACTGAATGAATGTCAATGCTAGAGAAAAAGGCTAAGACTTTTTTTGCTAACATACTTATGGATAGAAACTAAGCTAGAAAGAAAAGGTCAGATGGGGAACGTCAATTTGTGGGTGGTCTATTGGAGCAACTGCAAATCGAGAAAAGGTAAAATACATGACTAGGTCTTCAAGAACTAAAGGATGAGTCCATCAAAAGGACTTGTAACAACAAAATAGTTTAGATAAGCACAACCTCTTTTGGCACCTTGGTTTAGGCACAAAGATGATACTTTATCTCTCTCTTTTCTCCTTGTCTAACATCAATAGTGATTCTCTGGAGGTAGTTTACAAGAACATTATTAGATGCTAAGATAAGATAATAATTTTTTTCCTCTCATATTTACAACCCGTATGACATCTAGGTGGATGATAAAGGGTGGGTATGGCTTAGGTTGGCTAAGTTTGGAGGGTCGAAGGTGATCGAGAATCAATTCAAGAGAATGTGTTGGTGACGATAGAAGGGTGTCGCAAACCAACTTTCGATGGTTGGACTTCCATTTGAAACTTCTTATCAACTTTGGATTGCCCGGTAGTACTGGACTCTTCCATAGTCAATGGTTTTGAAAAAGGATTCTATGGAGTCGCCACCAATGTTTTACTCAAAACATTGGAAAAAGAAAAGAGTTTTCAAAAATAAAAACTTAAGTAATCATAACCAGAGTTTGGGTCCGGGGATCGATTACAAACGAGGAAGGTGTCAGGCACCTCACTCGCCCATTACTGGTACCCTTTGATGTATTTGCAATGAAAATATTATTTCAAGTTATATTTTTACCCCATAATTATAACATGCATATTCAATTATTTATCTACATGATCTCTATTCTATTCTAATCTACTAATAAACTATAAACGAAAGCTTTAAAAGAAAGAGAACCTCTGAAGAAAACTTTTACTATTGATCAGAAGAGAGAAAGATTACAAGTTTCAGAGTACTTTTGGATTCTTGTGTGGTGTGTGGTGTGAAGTACAAATGTTGTTATTTATAGGTTGTGTTAGAGATTAAGAATGTCCATTCTCAGGCCCATAACGAGCATACAAAATTTGCACTGAGAACAACCGTTCCTAGCTTGAGAATTATTGTTCTCCTACAAAATAAGAAAAATTACATTTTCACACTTATTATCCTAAAGGCTATCCAAGTCACTTCAGGAGTTCTTCAGGATTCTTCATAAATAATGCTTTTCTGGCTTCCTCTTCCTCTGGATTCTTCTTCTTCTAAATCTTTTAACTTGAGCTTTGATTTGGTCTGAGCATAAATAGGGGTCTACAAAGGGGGGAGGCTAAAGTGGTCAAGGTTTTAAAGGTTGTGTGGAATGTGTAAGAATGGGAAGGTTTATGGTTTTGGAAGCTTAGAAGGGTGAAGGGGAGAAAAACTAAGGTAGTATAAGGTTAGAGGTTGTGTTCTTCAGATAAGGGTAAAGGTTGGGTTGATGTTTTTGGTGGAGGTAAGGGAATAAATGACAAAGAAAAGAGTCATCTAATGATGGTTTAAGACTAGTTTTAGCTTTTTCAACGTTTGGAATGATATGAAGGTTATAGTTGATGAAAGGATTAGGTTCATCTGGTTTGAGGTGAACACTTCAGTAAATGCGTCTGGTCTTTCCTATACACTTAAGAATCACACCTTTGGCAAAGTGAATGGAGCCTATATGTTAGTGAAGGAGTTATTTTTAGTGAACAACATAAGGCATATATAACTTGGTCTTAGTTTTGTTCAAAGGAAACCTCTGTGCTCAATCTTTACGAGTTTCTAACACATTTTCTGGTGAATTTGGAAATGATCACATAAGAAGAATAGAATTACTCAACAAGAACAACTAGAAGAAGAGAGAAGAATAAGCATCCTTCTAACTATAAAACTCTAACCCTAACCTTAGTTGGAACCCTAACCCTAAATAAAAGAAGGAAAAGAGGAAGAAATAAGGCTTACCTCCTAGAGCTCCTTATAGTAGATGATAAGAAAATCAAGAAAAAAATGACAAGGGATGAACTCTATTCTTATAGTAGATGATGAGAAAATCAAGAAAAAAATGAAAAGGGATGAACTCTATTTATAGGTGAGGGTTAACTCTCCAAAGGACAAGAATTGGTGGAAAAAAATTAAAATTGCTCTACAAATATATTCATAATCATATAAGTTAAGGGGAGAGAGAAGAGGAACAAAGTTTTCCATAATCATACCTTTGTGAGATCAATGAATAATAGCTTCTTTGACTAATTTCCTTCTTTCTCTTTTAAATCTTGGAAACAAAGGAGGGTGTGAGTTTTAGTTGTTTTTGTTTTTATAATTACACTCCCTTGGCCCAAGAAAAGCCTAAACAATTTCTAGCTCATTCTACACATTTTTATGACTTACTTTATTTGTAAGCTAATTATGAAAAAATTCTTTGAAAATTATATTTTTATTTTTCACTTTCTTAAATGATGGCACCTTAATTTTTATTGAATTATATTTTTCATATTTAAATTAAATTTTTTATTTAATTTTGTGTTGTATTTCAGGAGTCTTTCAATTGCACTAAAAGAGAGAATTGAGACATTTTTTCAGACAATAATACATGAATCCAACACAGAATAATTTAAATAAAGTTTTTACATTTTTTACTTTGAAACAAAACAAAGTGTTATAAGTCATGCTTAATGTTCCCCTTAAGATAATCATGTTCTAATCATATTGAAATCTCTTAAGGTATGATCATCCTCATTCCTTGGTTTATGGTGTTCCCTTTCAAGTTTTCTTTTTTCTTTCTTTAGTTTTCAATACATCTCCAGTAGATCACATCTTACCAACTTGTTTACCTTTCAGGCTAACATGTAACACCACGAACAATGACTCGTTGAATGCGTTAGCTCACAATCCTTTTACGAAAGCATCCACAAACATACTCTAATTCAGTTGTGGTATTTGCACACTATTATGCCACAAAACCAACTAAGATACACTTTCAATAACTCATCCCACCATTTTTTAGTGTCCAACAACTCTTCAAGCTTAGGTGGCTTGAGCTTGTTGGCAGCAAAGTGGGACACAAAAATTTTCAAAAATATTTTGAAAGAAGGGGTAGACCCATCATAAAGGCTATTAGCCCAATCTAGAGCCATGGTTATAAATGTTCTTAGGAACATTTTGCATCGAACTTCATTTTTTCCTTATTTATTAACATTTGTACTTTAACTTGGGTATTTAGGTCTTGAGTGCTGGTGAATTAGATAATTTTAGGCATAACATAATGTAATGGAATTAACTCATTTAGGACTTCCACTAAGAAGGGTTAAAAATCTTGATCCAATTCTACCTCTGCTCTAAAATCGATACATGGGTCTTTAGAGTTTATTGTAATTCTTCATTCCTTTTGCTTGTATGTTCTTATATAAGCAATGATTCCTCCATCAAGCGTTAGAACTCCTCGTTTTCTCTTTTGTAATTTTTCTTGTACCCATTTTATAGTTTATCCATCATGACCATGGAATGAGATAAGATGGTCATGTATCCATCATTTTTCTTTTCTTGATTCTACAAGATATTATTTTAATGCGTCATGATAAATCCCAAAATAACAAAAAGGTATAGGAAAAACTTTTAAGCTAAAATATTTAGTATTAGTTCTTAAATTACTATTTATAATGGATTATTTATATGGAGATTTTGAATTAAACCTCTAGTATTGGTTCAATAATCCTTATTTTTTTTTCTTTAATTGATTTATTGGCTTCTTTTATTATATATTTTAATCTTTGAAGTTAAATGTGATAACTAGAGTTGACTATACATTTAAGTCCAAACTTGTATAAACCTGCAATATAAAAAGTCATTCATTTAGTTTGAATTTTAAACTGTCTTTAATTTTCATAAATTGTACCCACAAAATCTGTAGGTTACATCAACAAAGATACACTGAGATTTTTTAGTATTCATTTGTATAACAATAATTTACTCAATCCATTAAACAATGCAAAATCAATAAAAGTAAAATAAATAAATTTTGAGTTAATTTGAGCTTAGTGATAATTAACAGAAGCAAAAATATTAAATTATAGGATTAATTAGACTTGGTGATAACCTATAGAAATAAAAAATATTAAATTGTTTTTGTTAAATATGACTTAATGTTGCGATTGCGAGTAGACGACAGAAATCGCAGGTAAAAACTGTTTAACTTGCAGGTTATACAAGCTGAGTATAGAAAACTCGTATTAAAAATTCATCAAAACATATAAATTCACACTCATGCATATTGCGGATAATAGATAATCCGTGAACTTTTATCCAAATATCTAATTTTAACCAGATTTTACATAAGATATTGTTGGAAAAATTTCTAACTTTGATGTGATAGGAATCTCTCGTTTCTAACGAATCTATATAATTGACTAATATAATTCAGTACAAAATATTATCTATATATATTTTAAAAATTTAATTCATAGCATAATTTTAAATATTTAATATATAAGTCGAATTCAACTATTTCAAGTGAGATTCAATCGGTACTATTTCAAGTGAGTTGATGAGTGATTCGATTCTGATAATGATAATGATAAGCATTAAAAGAAAAAAAAAGAGAAGAAGATTAAACACAGATGGCGGTGAAAGCAATAACTAGAGTAAAGTATATGAAGAATGCAACTTTAGAGGGAATCCGTTCGCGGAATTGTGTTAAAAAAATCTTTAAGATCTTCTACATGAATGTAAAACATGACAGAGTTATTTTTCTTCTGTGCCTAACCATTGAACAATTCAAATTGGAGAATGCATTTGTTTTTGTCATGTCCTCAATCATGCAGTTTTTGCAACAATTTTGTCGGAAGAACCTTCAGCACGGGATTCGTATCTACCATTATAGCAAGCGAAGTTCAGAAGATTTTTCCTCCCCCTTGCCTTTCCCTTATTAATAGCATTCCTAAATCCACGCCCTCTTCTCTCTTTCTTCCCAGGTTCCTGCTACAACAAATACAAACAAATTGTTTAATCAGCAAGGTAGCTCTAAACAAAAACATTTCAGTCTACATTCAGAGTTCATTATGTCTAATGGCTCTTTATGCTATCAAATTCAAATGACCATATTATTACCTTGTTAGAATCGACAATTCCCTCATTCACTGGCTTATTGTTCCTGATCAATGAAACTTCGCCTACAAACGTACCAACCTTTAGACACATAATTCAGTTATACAGATAAATCACTAGAAGCTAAGAGTTAATGATAACTGTGACCGAGAAAAAGGTTTTAGAACTGAAACAATGATGATGATAATAATAATAATAATACAATATGAAGCATGAGGAAAATATGTGCATGGTGGAATGAATAATCACAATCGTATTAATACAAACAAGATGTGACGGATACTATATATAGGAATCAAAACTAGAATCATAGCACAAAAACATGATGAAAATGAATGAAGGTGGAAACAATTATCATAGAACAACAATAAGAATCATAAAGAATAAGAAGTCTCACTGCCATTCTTGATGCTTTCCACAGAATCACAATCATTGGAATATTCCATGGAAATTCGATCTCCACAATCATAATCATTACAATATTCTCTAAAGCTGGGTGACCCTGGGCCAACAATGAAGTTATCATCATCATACTCAAGATCATCTTCAACATTATTCTTTGTACTGTATTTGTAATGACTGTTACTATGCTTTTCTTTGCCTCCAATCTCATTCGCCCTCGCATCCACCTTAATACCATTCCTCTCCACAGCACTTTTCTCTTTCAACCTTTCACCATTTGATCCCTCCTTATCCTTGGCTTCTTCACCCCCCAATGGCTTCATTACCATGACAACATCTTTATCAGTATTACTATTCCTATGCAACGATTCACCCTCGTCACCATTCTCAAAATCCTTCCTTTTGTCAACCGGTGGAGGCATGACACGACAAAGACCATTTTCGCATTGCTTAAGCGATGCATCTTCAGGATCTAGCGTTGACATGCCACAACCCATGATAGAGTATGCAGTGAATCAATTAGAGGGAATATTCTTAGAACGAAGGAGAATAAATCTGAGAGAAAGGTTGATGAAATTAATGGAATTACGGTGGTAACGATGATGAATATTTAAAGAAGAAGAGAATATGAATTAGGTGGTGAGGGATGAGAATGGAGGATATATGCAACTATGGTCACGGTGTTGGGTTTGTTTCACAGGAGCTTGCAATGCATTGTTTGAGCTTTCTGTTTGACCTAACCTTCATTGCTCTTTCCAGCGATAACAACACCGTAATGACACAGTGGAATCCACCAAAGAGAATCATAAAATAGGAAAATTAATATTTCATCAAACAAACCAACAAACAAACAAATTGCCACTTTTTGTAAAAAACAATAACGACAGACAGAACGGAACAAAACCACAAGTTTGACGTGCCGCTGACAATGATTATCCTCTGCCAATTCCCCACAAAAGTCTACGATGCATTTCATGATATATGTTTTGGAAAAGAGTTTTAAATTAGTCATTATGATAAATTATCTAAACAAAGCACGCCATTTCTAGTATCTTACTGTTCCACTATTTATTCTTCCAAATAATATATTTTGTAAAATATTTTTTAATATAGTATAGTTTATTATAATATATCAGAATTTCTATGATTAGTCAAATAATTATTAAAAAGTTATTTAAATTTAGTTTTTTAGCAATTAAATTTTGATTGAATTTTATTTTTTTTAATTTTATTTTTCTAAAAGAATATAAGGAAAAAATTTAAAATAAAAAATAATTTATAAAACAAATAATTATTAATAAATTAAAAATTAATTTTAAAAACTGGACTGAATAATTTTTATTAAAAATTAAACTTTTAATACTTAAGAATTATTATAAGGAATGATTATAAAAATTAATATATAAATATAATAAATTGATAATTATTTTTTAAAAATATTTTAATAATTAATAAAAGTAATTTTTAATTATTTGATTTAGAAAATATTATTTAAATAATCTCGTGTGTAATAAAAAAAATCATTCTTAAAGTGATTGAAATCATAAATAATAAAATTTCATATTTTGATGATTAATTTTAAATAATTATTTTACTAAATCAATAACTTCAAAAATAAAATAAAATATGTTATTAACATTTTAAACTTATTAATTATTACATTTATAGATATTTTCAAAAATATCAAATTTACAATTTGTAAACATTGTAATATTTACAATTTATTAACTTTAAATTTTAATTTTAAATTTTCCACATTATTAATAATTTATACATTTAAATAATCAATTTAATAATTATTTAAAATTAATCATAAAAAATATGAACTTTTATTATTTATGATTTTAATTATTTAAAAAATGATTTCTTATCATAAAATTATTTAAATAATATTTTCTGAATATAACAATTAAAAATTACATTTATTAATTATTACAGTATTTAAAAAAATATTAATTATTTTATTTATATATCAAATTTTATTAATATTTTGGTTATAATAATTCTAAATCACTTAAACTACATCCTATATAAGATTTCATTGTAGATATTACAAAAATTCTGGTTTATTATTAATTGATTAATTATTAAAGAGTTAAATATTTTTTCAATGAATTATTTATTAAAATTATATTTTATTTTTAGAATAAATTTTAGACTTATTTCATTCTTAATTATTAAAATTAGTGTAAATGATTTTTAATAATATATCAGAATTTTTTTATTTTTTTAATTTCCTACTTCAGTAATATATATATTCAAATCTTTTTTCATTCTTTTCTTTCCTTCTAATTCTTCTTATTTTCATTTTTTTAAAAATATTTTTATTTATTATCAATAATCATTTACATGAAACGAAATAGATAAAAAATATAATAATTTAAAAATTAAAAACATATTTAACTTTTTAATAATTAATCAATTAATAATAAACTAAAATTTTTGTAATATCTGCAATAATCTTATAGGACGTAATTTATTTTTGCATCCGTTAGGAGTTTTAAGTGATCTAAGAAGACTAAATTTACATTAGTTAAATTAAATCAATGTAGAATAACTTTTCAAACATATGAACTGGATGCCCTATTCTTTTCTCTCATCTGGTGAATTTTTTTTTCTTTTCTCTTTCCTCTTTCTATTGCCCCTTCTTTCTTGCTCTCTTTTGTATTTTTCATTGTTCGTAATTCCTTATCTTTATCATTGTTCGGATACTACAAAATAGATTGAATTTAAAGAGGTTTATTTTGACATTATATAGGTTAAAAACCTCAGTTAAACACGTTAGTTACCATTGTTATTTTTGTGGGTAAATAATTCGTCAGGAACATGTTCCTTGTAGTTATTGTTAACCCAAGGAAATTAAAATTTACCTAGGATTTCATAACCCTCGAAACTAATGATGATTTAGAAAGACAATTTAATTATAGGAGGAGGTTGGATAGAATTTAGAATTTTACTGCAAAAGCTTGAGATGATACATGCTTTTACTAGGCGAAGTAAAGGAGTGAATAAAATACAACTTTAATTAAGCAGTTTTTCACAATGAGATTAAACCAGAAAGAAACGTGCTTATATTAGATAACTTAATCGCAACTGTTAGAAAAAAGTTTAACATCTTCAATCTTTTGAATAAATATTTAAAAATAATTAAGTATAAAAAGTTAAGAGTTTAGGTCTAATGATGTTTGTGTGAGATGGATAGTCTCGTACACTGCAAACAAACAATTTATGTGAGACCATGCTTCTATCCCAGGTGATCCTCATGTAGGAAAATACTCCAAACGTTTTTTAAACTTAAAAATATAATAAATAATAATAAATGAGTAAATAAAAATATAAAATTATTAAATTTGATATCGTAATCAAAGAAAATCAGAATAAATTAAAATCTTAACTCCTTTAATTATAAAAATATTTAATAATTAGTAAATGTTATCAGAAAATAAAAGCGTGAATTAAATAATTAATTAAACATTGATATATTAAAAAAAATGTAATAAAAAATAAAAGTAATTAAATTAAAAAAAAATGGATAAATAAAATCAATCCAAACCAATTTAAAGACCGTACTAATCATATTTCTTAGTTAATGCTCTAACTTAAAAATCGTCAACATAAGAGAAAAGTAAACTGGACAAACTTATCATACAAATCTTACCTTTTTTTCTTCAATTTTGTTACACTAATTGTGAACTTGTCAATAGTATCTTTAAATTCATTACACAAATACTACAATAGCAAAGCAAAACAATGTACAACAACAAAAGCCTTCACCTACCAAACTCTACCAAACAAATTATTCAAGCATACCATTTTAATAAACTAATTTGTTATAACTTATATACTTTCTTTTAAATAAAATTCTATTAAAATTGAAATTAATTAATATTAATAATGTATTTTTAAATTAAGAATGATATATTTAATTTCCATAACAAACTTATTTATAATAAATTATTACATTTATTAATTTAAGAAATTAAACTTAATATTAATGATGTTGTATTACATTAATTGTAATATATTTTTTAAATATTACTCCTTTCGTTTCAAATTATAAGTTGTTTCATAATATAAGGCGTTTTAGAATTTCAATAACTTTTTTGTCTTTGTTTTTCCTTATATGTCCCTATTAATAACATGATTATCTGTGTTAATATTAAATAGTAGAAAGAGAAATTAAAATCAGGAACTAAGAATTAATTATCTTTTATTACTTTTACTCTTCATATTTCATTATCATATACTAATATCATCTGTAACTTGCTGAGGCTTTCATGAGTTTTCATTTGTTTGTTTTGCTCCTACAAAAATAATTAAAAATTAAAACAATTAAAAATAGTAATGTAATCTAAAAATTTAATACTTCCAGATGGTGTAATATTATCCAATTCAACATTTCTTTCTTCTTCCATTTCATGACTATCAACATGTTTTGTTCCCATTCAAATAAATTAGATTCATCTTCATTATTTGAATGAGGTGGATGAATATTCAAATCTATATCAACTGACATTTTGAAGTTGTAATACAGATTGAAGTTGCAGTACCTATGTCATTTTAATTTAGTATTTCTATTTACATTTTGGTGGGAATTGAAAATTTTGAGTGAAATTTTAAAATAAATTTTAAGCATAGTGATTTACAATTTGGTAGAAATTAAAGATTTTGATTGAAATCTTAATATAATCATTTGCAAATAGGTGGGAATTAAAATTTTTAATTAAAAAAATTAGTAGTTTTGATTTTAAATTATTTAAAAATAATTCTGAAATAAATTTAAAACTATTGAAATTCCAATCTCAATTAATGTACAGTTTTATTAAAAAATTAATTTATTTTATAAAACTTCTGATTCAATTTCAATTAATTTAGTTAATAGTAATTAATAAGGGTAAAGATGAAAAATTTATAAAAAATTGAACAAATTAATTGCTTTTATGGATATATGAGAATTGTGAAGTACGTCTTATCGGAGGAAATATTTTTGTAATTAATACTAAATTTATAAATTTAGTAACAAACAGTAATAAATTGAAATCAGTAAGGATATTCAAGTACAATTTTTCAATTAATAATAATTAAATAATTAAATTAATTTTTTTAACTACAATAGTAAAATTATTAATTTTTTTTAATCATGATTTAACTTATTAAATATAATTTAATATTGAAATTAAATTTATCTTCACATTAATTATTCATGTTAGTTTTTTTTAATGTTAGCATTAAAATAATTATTGACTATTAGTATGATTCATAATTATATTTAAAACATTTGTAATAATACCAAAAATTATTAAAATTCTATTAAAACATTTTATATTATCGCTAAAATAATTATTAATTATTATTATAACTCATAGTTATATTTTATAGCAATTTTAATAATTAAAAAAATTATTTTAGATAATAATTATTAATTATTATGCTTAATATTTAAATAATTTTATTAATTTTATATTAATACAATTTGAAATATTTTAAAAATTATTTTTATTATTATTATTAATTGTATTTGATATCATTTTTTAATATTACTCATAAATTCAAAATATTTGCAAATATTAAAAAACTTTTAATATTCTTAAACTTTATATATGTTTTAAATTTCAAAAAATATATTAGATATAATTTTTAAGAATATTCATATAATATTATATTATATAAAAATAATAATCTTATTTTTTTAATTAAATATATTTAAATTTTTAATTTTTTTTATATATAATTATATTAAACTAGTTAAATATAAAAAAAATTACAAACCTCCATGAAACTCAGCTCACCAGAGCCTATTTTCGATGGGAGAAAACATAACAAATAAACCTTTTGTAGTTAAGAAATCGTTCTATAGAGGGGCACGATTTTCTTTAATAAACAATAAAAAGATTCATTTGGGTCTTATCTAGTTTTTTTTTTTTTTAATTTTAGTTCATTCTAGAAAAAATTTCAGTAGATGCATTTAGCCTTTGCCATTATAAATTAATTAATTATTAGAATATTTTTTTCATTATTCGACCGCCAGCAAATCAGTCAATACTCCTTTAAAAATTATGAACACCATCGCTTAGTACATGTACTTTGTAATTTGCATTAGGTTTTGTCTTTATTTTTTAATGAGGACGGAAGGAACATGGCGAGGGTCCTTGAGGTGGGTATGGCGTGATGGTGATGGAACAAACACCTTTGGAGACAAACAGGGACGATGTTGATGGTGTACTCACACGTTTCAGCTCAAAGTTTCGTTCTATTCGAATTTGCAATTTGTAGAACAACCAATTTTCTCAGTCAATGCCGACAAGCGACTTCTTGATCTTTGTTCGGTAACCCCTCTCTGCTCCGTCTCAGTGATTGCCGAAGACGACAACTTTTGGTCGATATAAACATTTCCCACCAAAAAGGTTTTGATTTTGTTCGTAGTTAAAAAATGGGGTTGTCATTTTCAATTTTGGTAGCTGTTATTGTAGTCTTTGTGCTGTTGAAGTGTTGCATTCTAGAAGTAGTATTTTTGTGGTGAACAACTTGAGCTAGTTGTTATGACTCTAATTGATGTTGATTTTGTTGTGTGCTCATTTTTCTTCACTCTTTGATAATTGTGTCTTGATTTTGCACTACTTGTTAGGATAGAGATTGAAAATGAAAAAAAAATGTGGAATTTTGGCACATGTTGGAATGAGGGGATTGCTCTATTCTGCTGCCGTCCTACCAAAGAAATAGGAAATATTTTAAAAAATAGCCTTGAAATATCTGGGAAAATGAATTTAAATCTGAGTGAAAGTGTCAAAGTTTTGTCGTGATAAAGAATATGTAAAATATGTGATCATGATGATTGCGAAAGCTATTGTTTCCTCCCAACCTTTCTTTTAATCTTTGTGTCTAGAGGAACCATATTTTCTAAGAAGCACTAATTGAGGAAGAATAAATGCTTATTTACCTCGGTTTTTAACCTATCCAATCCTAGTTTCTGAAGATAGCTTTGAAATTATTATCTCTCTTTCATTGTCTTATTCAGAAATGCTGCTACCAAGATGCAACATTTAGTAGGTGTAAATAACTTTCCTCAAATGCTTGATGCTGTCAACTATGAATTTAGTACATGAAAGACTGAAAATTGAATATCTTGTTCTCCTTAACAACTTAGATTTCTGGTTTTGGCTTCAAAGAAAGCCTATGATGTTGTAATTATGATGCCTAATGCTGGATTTATAAAAGAAATAGCAATATCTTGATGACCTTTATATGGTGCATAAAATTTAAATAGCTTGGCTAAACTGAGTGGTTCCCCTTTCTTATGGCTGCATGGAACACTATGGAAGTGCTTCATGATAAGAAATTAATTGAATAATGAACAAATCATTCTCATTAATTTTTTATTGATGTGAATTCAAGAGTATTTACATGCAAGAATAAAGGTGCAAAAGGGAAATAGCAATGTTTCTGTATCAAGTCATGAGACCACATGGCTGTGAAAACACACACGTATATCTAACTGTGAAATGAAATGTGAACATATACACGTATTACCTGCCCTCAAGCGGATGGTTGGTGAAGATCAACCATACCAAGCTCGGTATGGAGTTTGCTGAAAGGAGTTAAGTAAGAGAGCCTTAGTGAAAGGAGCAAGTACAAGAACCTTAGTGAAAAGATCGGCTGATTGATATTTTAAAGAAGTATGCAGCTACTGCATGAGGGCAGGTGACAATTTGGCCACACAATTTGACGGCTAGTTGCAATGGCACACGTATTTTGATTCAGTATTTCTAGTGTATTTGCTTAATATTGTGTAAATTATACTAGTTGTGAGATTGCGAAATCTTGAAGAAAATTTGCAGCTTCATTGATAGAATTGTATGGTAGCTTGGTTGGTCATGTAATTATGGTATGTTAAGGTACCACTTATTTTTGAAATGTAATTTCTTTTTTATCAGTGTCTCCCTCAGAAAAGTGATAAAAATTGATTGTTTGACCAAAATTAACTAATCTAAAGGTTAACTTAAGAGATTCAACTGAATTAACAGTACTGCATATGGTAATAAGAGTAAACTAAGTGATGCAGCTGGCTGAAGGAGAAATACTTTAAATTTCAATTTGATAACTTGCAGTGATAATTTACATTTTCTAGTTTGATATGTTGAATATGCAGCAGTGCATTGGACTGCTTAATATTGTTTGGGTTGTAAAAGTAACTATTGTGACTGTTTTCTTATCGCTCTGTCTTTCTTCTTCCATTTCGGGGAAAAATAACATTAAGTTTTGCTGTATTCTTTACTTTTTATATTTTGAATGTTATATATCCTACCTGTGCTTGTTCCTTTACTCTTTTCCCAATTAAAATATGTTGTTGTATTAATTAAGGAAACAATCTCCTTAGCCCCTACATGTAATTAATGGCATTCTATCTTGATATATAGTATTTTATTTTAATTAAGTTTTTCTTAAAGGAAGGACAATTCAATGAAAGTAGATAGATTATCATCACTATTCTAATATACCAATCAACATATCATAGCAAGAGAAGCTCTTAATCCCACATTGCTTTGGTGCAATGATCCAGGAATCTGAACAGAAAGCTATTAATTTGGAAACAAAATTTGTATTATCTTATTTTGGTGATGCGTATTAATGATGCTACTTATTCACAACTTTGTACACTGATAGTCTGATTGCATTCTGAATTCAATGATATTAAGCATTCTACCAAAATGCTGGTAGGGATGTGGTAAGGACCTTTGCAGTAGTGATGATGATGGTGTTAACAAAGTGTGTTGAGTGATGGTGGTAGGTTATGGTGATAATGATGGGAATGGTACAGATCTTGGTGGTGATCAATGACAGAAAAGCACTCAACCCCCCTCCCAATTGTATGCTGGTCATGCTCAACTTCAAAGAGAGTGAGTGCATGAATAGTATAACATACTAGTTTAATTTTGTCTAACCTCCATTTTATTTTTAAAATATTGAAATAACTTCCTTTTTAGATTTATTATGTTCTTCATTTAGAGAAAGACGATGAGGACATAAATTCACAGCCTCTGTCTTTAGTTTTGTGTTTCTTGTACTTATTGTTTAATTATTAATATGACTAACACAAATGATAGTTTGCTCAACTATAAGATGGGACTGAATTGATGCAACATTTTGATTCTTGATATTCATACTTTTGATTTGTTTAGACTATGCATCCTAATAATTGTCATAATATTTAGAATTCATTAAATAGAAACAAGTAAAAAATCATCCTTCATGCATATTGACTAGTTTTCTCCATAGTGATGGTGATAACAAATATTGGTGTAATGGTACTGATGCCCTAATGGTAGTTGCAGTAAGAGCATTCATTTTTACTCCCTCATGGGTGGAAATTAACCTAGTTCAGTAAGAGTACCAAAGTAGGTGAAACATTACCTGGTTAAGTTCTGTATCAAGCAGGCTTCAAATCTTACCATCGCCCCTTCCTGGTTTATCTTTATTGGATCTGCATCACCTTGCTTGGGATTTTGGGAGAATTCAGTCAATGGAATAAATCTTTCTATCTAAATTGTACTTTCATTCTCATAAACATGAAATTAGAATATATATTTTCATTTCTTGGCACTGTGGCACTACATGTATTACTCTAGAAAGATTTGCATAATATATATTAGGTCTTATTGTTTTTATCTCAGGTTAGATCTTTTCTTTCTACCTATACCTTTAAATACCACTCTCACCTCTATCCTTGTTGAAGCCAACTTCTCAATTTAGTATTGGTCTCACTAATTTCCTTAACATTAATTTACCTCTTCCTGGTTTCCTTAATTCGCACAGTCACTACAATGTGGATAAAATATAAAAAAAAACATTTAAAGTATGGGGAATACAAATACAAACGATGGAATGTTTGTGTGTACACAAACACTCTTATTGGTTTGGAAGATGATCGGATATTACTGATAAATTTGTTTATATACATTATATCTTTTAGTGAATCAATCAATCAAATCACAGCTTTAAAAAATTCTTGGTATACTTTAAGTAATTTTTATTTACCAAACAACTACACATTTAATTTCTTATCTTTTCTATCCTCTTCAATCAACTTATTTCAGCTCTACTTTTACTTCTATTTTTTTGGGTGAATGAATGAAACACAGCAAAGAGCTAGGTTATTCTTTATGGATGACGTGGGTGTCCTAAGATCAACTAACTAACTGGGTTCAGAAACCAGCATCTCAATTTGTATTGAACTACTGACATACTAAAATTTGATGGTAGGCTGTCATTAATAAGCCGATGTATGATTGATGAATATAGTAGTATGTGACGAGGAAAGTGTGTTATAAGTAGGTAAAGACAATAAAGAAAAATTTCTCTTTATTTACTCTTGCTACTTCTTCTAATCAAAATCTTCATTTTATTGATTCATTGAATGAAGCTCTTCTGAAAGCTGTGTTCAAAATTTATGAAGGTTGTTGAAATTGAAAAATTAGGGGAAGTTTCGAGATGTAATGCTATGGCTAGGACTCTGGGGTACAATGTCAGAAATTAACCTACTTGTTTATTCATTTGCTTGGCCACTCAAAGAAATCATGCATTCAGTTCCACACTTCATTGATTATTATAACTACGTGTGTTGCCATATAGCATGTTATTGCACATGAACAGCTTGTCCTGGTTCTTGTCTAACTTCATTGGTGTAATTGTTAAGTGTCAAATTGTGGATGATGTTACATTTTCTAGATTGAATGACACGATGCTTGTTCTTGTGGGAAAAAAATATGTTGAGTATTTCTCTTTTGCTTGTGATATTCATTCTCTCTCTGTCCTGATTGGAAAGATTTTAATGATAAAAATCAAAGTGTAGTTTTTAGTTAAACAAATACCATTATAATTCAAATTACAATAACTACATGTTTGGCAGATCCATTAAATGTTAAAGCTGCACAAACACTGAACGCCTTAGTACGTGGATTTGATTCTATATGGTAATAATAGCTAGGATTGAATGCTATCTTCATTCTTGAATATACAAAAACTTTGGCGGGAGAGTCACTATGTGATGACCCTTTAAAAAAACTTGATAAACTTCAATTTAGACAAACTCTAGTGTGAATTTGTGTGCATGATTATACAAAATATAGGAGAAACGAAAAAAAAAAAAAAAGAAGATGTAGAAAGGTGTCATTATCAACACCTCCCAATTTTTTTCGCTGTTCATAAAATCTTGACTACCATAATAAAGAAACTTTTGTAGATATGGTCCAGTATGTAGGTCTGTTTCATTTGACAATTTTGGCCCGGAAAGTCAGCAAATACTACGCAACCTCACATTACTGTACATGATGTCAGTGACGTGAGGAATTTTACAAGTGATGCACAAAAATCCCTATGTCAAAAGATTCTACTACCATAGCGGCAAGAAACTTTGGTCGGCAGTTCTCACTCAGTTACTTTTCAACTTGACTCTTTTCTTCTTTGCACAATGTGAGATACCACACACGCATGTTGAATCCAATGTCTTAACACCGTGTGCAAAGTATCTCTAGTTTACTATTTCTAATGAAATGTCTCTACTTTACTATTTCTAATGAAATGTGTTTATCATGCATAATCCTTATAAGAAAAAAAGGAGTGTTAGCAAAACCTGTTTTTTTAACCAGGTATATCTTAGAAACATCTTACTTTAACTGAATACAATTATTATGCCAGTTAAACTTGTCTTCAAACATTTAATATTTTAACTTACTTATTTGTAAAATTTGATCAGAAAAATATAAAATCATGCATAGTTTTATAGAGAAAAGCTCAGACTTATGAAATTTATTATTTTCATTCAATAATAAAGAGTCCTATTAATGTTTTTCTTTTAACGTATTATAGCATCTTGTATGGAAATATTTGTAAAAGGTGTCAATAATTTAACTAGCATTACTGAACTGTGGTATATTATGTACCTCATTTATCAAATACCTGTAAGAGGGTTATTGAATTTTGATAATGATAAGAATTGATTTGTGACAACCATTTAAAAAAAATGAATGTGGTCCAGCACCACTTGTAGGGGGAATGGGATTCAATATGAAAGAAGTTGAAGGGATTTCCTGGTTTTTGGCCTATAATATTTTCATATCTAATTATGTATGTTATACTAAATATTTTCTTAGTAAGTTAATAAATTTCACTATGAATAAGTTTGTGATAGTAGATGGTTTGAAGTTTCATCTAAGCAAAAAAATATTTAAAATCATCAACAGCGTGGGCATTATTGGCAAGAATCTTATTCTCAATGCAGGGGTTGCGTTATCTGAGCTTGCGGGAGAATCATATAAGAATATTTTGTGCCTTCACCCCTTCACCTACTTGACCAACACCAAGTTTTTCCTTTTGTGCCTTGTTCGCTTCACTAACTCACCAACACCAAGTTTTATAATTCAAATATTCTCATTCTATCGAATATTTATCATGCAACAAGGACAAATTATAGGCAAGATATTAACAGACATAGACAGATTTTAATTAATCTTTGGAGGACTAAAGGGGCTATCAATCATTATAACCAACATGCATTTTAAGTAAACTATTAAAACAACAATAAGATACAATTGGTATAAATTTTACTTTTGGTACAATAATTAAAATCTACTTTTATTCCTTGAACCATATATACTGGAAGATGTTCAAATATCGATCTTCCTTATCACTTTCACCAAGAAGAATAATCTTGTGCTCCTTAACGTGAAAGGAAGAATTTCATAAATGGAGCATTGAGTTCTATGGAAAGAGGGATGCGAATCAAATCCATGTGCTGATGCTTCAAAAACTTAGGCACTACCATCGTTGTTGCGAGGCTTGTATGCTTACCCATACATAGGGTATCGCTTGTTTTTCATAAAGGTTGCGATTAGATAATAGAGAACTTCTTCCCTACTTTGTTTGGATGCCCCTTTTGTATGTAGTATTTGGATTATTGTTATCAAACTTTGGATCGCATTTTTGTCTAAAAAATCATTTCCCTTTTGATAATCCTAAGCAACAGTCAACGTTATTCTGGATGAGCATGATAAGTATTCTCAATTTGACAAAAAGGAAATAAAATAAGACACAAGCTAGCTAGTACCAATGAATAATAAACAGTTGCTTCTTATTAAGTAAATTTATGAGCCCACACACAGAACAAACTCCCATATACACAGATCATGAACACCAGAAAGATGAGATACAAGTTGTTAGGTGCCTTATGGGGCTTCACAATTGACATCTTACAAAAGATTTTGAGCAACTTCAAATCTAACTAACTAGGCAGTTTCACTGCCTCAGGGGGTCTCAGGAGAGGGAGGACCAGTCTCAGTGCCACTCTCCACTGTGAAATCAATGACAGTGGCTGTGACATCCGTAGCTTCTTCAACATTGCTCCTGTTAGAGGCCACCCCTTCAGTCAGTTTTGCTTTCTTTGCCCTTTTCGAGACCTTGGTCTCGAAAATGCGACACACAGCCATAACCGACATCTACATTAGAGTTCAAAATTCAATAACAAAACCCACAAACCAAAGATATAATTAGCATTTAAATGTGCTCAGTTCTTTTACAAGAGTAACCCCATTTGCGGTGAAAAGGGAGAGATTTTTTTATTAGTGATTATAAATGTTCACCTCATTTTGGGGTAAAAAAATTGAGTGTGTTGTGTAAGAAAGGTGGTGGATGGATACTGTTGTATTGTATACCTTTGATGGATTTGACTTTAGGGCAAGACGAAACTCATGCATCACCCAATTTGTTTTGGCAAGCCCATTGCCCTTGGCTTTCCAGAAAACCAGAACGTTCCTCTTTGCAAAGACTTGTTCGCCAGGAAGCTCAACCTGATCTTTCTCCGTTACTTCCCATTGGCCTTTCCCAGCATCTCTCTTGTCAGGGTTTTCAAACACATGGGTCCTCACATCATAGAAGAAAAACCTCTGCCAATTCATATACTTCCCACCTACAAAAAACAAACAAACTTTTTGGAAACAAATAAACTCCAAATACCAAAAACACCATTTTGATCCCATTGTTACTTCAGTCATGGGGGCTTGGAAAAATTGGATCTTTTTCAGACACATTGTCCACTGACAAAAGAATCACAAAAATCCAACCGTGTCAGTCAGTAAAAAGCCTGAATTTAATTTCTGCAAGGAGAGATGAAAATTTTTATTCGTGAAAAAAACTCGGACTGAAATGAACAGGTATATCTCTGGGGTCCATCAGAAAGCCAAAAAAACCTTTGATTAAAAAAGCAAAACAAAACAAAACAAAGAATGAAAGAAGATGGAAGGGGAGGATTTGTGTTTATGTGTTTCAGACAAACCTCCTGGGAGCTCCCAAGGCTCAGTCTGGTGAACATCATAGTCCTGGATGAGGTCATTAGGGAGTAGCTGTTCCGTGATCCTCTTCCTGAGATAGTAGCCTGCAAGAACTTCATCAGTGGGGTCGAACCTGTACCCAACTGGAAGCCTATAGGTCTTGCCTTCCACTGGGTTTAACACTTCCATGAGTGTCACCACACCAAAGACCTTTTGCCTTTGGAGAGATGAAGGAACTTGTCTTGAAAGAAATCAATTTATAGATGTGAAGACATGCAGTGTGGTGGATGTGTTTGACCAAGAGGCAGACACAAGATGTGGAGAGAGAAAAACATATGAAACCACATACATGCTTACATATCTTAGCTTCTATTTGACTTTTGGAAGGAATGGACCACTTTTCAATGTAATTTTCTTTCATGAATCATGGTAACTTTGATAAAAACATGTTTATTGTTACACTACATGTCAAGGACACTTATCAAATTCATATCTTAAATTACACTCAACCTATAAGATTAAGATTTAACTTTTATAAAAAAAGTTTAATTAAATATGCCAAAATAACATAAAATTTAAGATTTGATATCTTATATAAAAATAAAAAACTATTTTGTTATCTTAAAATATATATTTTATCAATAATTGGTGAATATTAATTAAAATATAAGTTTGATAAGATTTTCAAATTAGAATAAAAGTTTAAAAAAATACTAAAATTGATGTAGTATAATGAAATATAAAAAATGAATTAAATTATTTTTACGATTACCGTAATAGAGATGTCTTAATTCTATGCATAATTTTTCAATAAATAAAATTAGGTATTAAATAAGAACCATTAAAGAAATTAAATTAGTTTGGATTTAGTATTAATTATTTTTTAGAAAGATACACTGTGTAGAGATTACAACCAATGTAGTACTGTACTAGTTTAGGTGACGTGAGTGAATGAGCAACATTTTTGCTTTGAGTCAATTGACCATGACCCGTTACCGTGCTCATAATGTGTGACACGTTTGACAATGGCAGTTTTTTAAAACGATGGCATTTTATTAGTTACTCTAATTGGCTATGACCAGGAGCAGAGGTAACACTGAAGTCCCACCACCTTGAATTAAAAAAGTATTTTTTCTTGATAATCAACTACACTGCTCCGGTGACCACTTGTGAAAGTAGTATTTGATCAGAAAACGGAAGTAACCGTTTTGATATTCAATATGCCAAAGAATAGTGACGTCATACAAGAACGGAAAACGTAACTAGTAAATTATTTTCATAAGTTTAAAATTTAAATTCTCATAACTTAAAACTTCCTATTAGAAATAAGTAAAATTTATTTCTTTTTAAATTAGAAAAATGAGAGATTCACTTATTTTAAGAATAAGTAAAATGAATATTTTTTATTTTATAAATCAAATTAACAAGTGAAATATCTATGTTGGACCATATAGAGTTTTAATACATTTTTGTAGGTATTATTATACCATTTTGAGATATTATATTTAAAAACATATTATTCACATTTTAATTTCAAATTTATCTCATAAAAATAGAGTTGTCAAAATTAATTTGATTCGACGGAATAATCTTGTGACATATGATGTAAGACTTAAAAAATATGATCTAAATAGAAACATTTTTTTTAGTCTGATGTCTATATAGGTCAAAACCAAGTTTGCAAAATAATGAATTCACCCATTTTTTTTTATGTTATTTTTTTATTCTTAACTTTTATTTTATTTTAATTATACGTTACATTGTGTTATGAATATGAAATACATTAATAAATTTGTTTCAAGTAATATTAGATCAAGAAATATTAAATCAAGAAATATATTATGACAATAATTATTTAGTGTCTAAATGACAAAGAATAAGAGAAAATTATTCAATATATTTATTTATATAGATGTAGAAGAATGAAAATAAAATCAATTGCCTTATATTTTTACATTAGTACTTTAATTCTATATTTTGTTTAATAAAATTGTGAGGAATGAGTGAACATGTTCTTATAAAAGTTGGGTTGGATGGTTTGATAAAGAAAAACAAGTTTTTTGTCACTACTAGATTACATTGTTCTTATTGGTTAGTCAAGTGTCTTTTTATTCCTCTTGTTTTGGATAGGATATCATTTTCTTTATATGATGTTTTAAGTTCTTGACTCAATTTGTTTTTTTTTTATTTATGAATAGTTTTACAAAAACTTTTTATTTTTGCGTATGTATATATATATATATATATATTATCTGTGATGAAAGAAGTAAATTAGACTAAGATATGTAATGTTGTATAATATATCTAGTTGTTTAATATTAAACTTTAGACTTTTAAAAATTAATATGTCATGATTTTTTATATGTACATAGTTGTAATTTTTTTAATTTTTAAATAAGACAAAATTAGCTTGTTAACTCGTAGATTTAATATAAAACATTGGACAAAAAATTGTTATTTGTTTTAAAAATATAATTCAAACTAAGTTATTAAATTTTTTTATCTTGATCTATAGGATTAAGTCAGGTTGAATTTAATGGCTCATTTTGACAATTTTACAAACAAAAATTGTTTTTAATAGAAAAGATAATTTTTAATTTTTATACTGAGAATTTTTTCAAGAATTTAGATTTTAAATTTATTATAAAACTTAAATCTTAAATTTATGATTCTAAATATAATTCCTGTAATAACAATAAACTAATAAATACACATTAATTATCTGTGTTCCTATATATCAATTTTCTTTTCTTTCTCTTCTTCATTATTAATATATAATTTTTTGGATAAAAATAAAAAATAAAAAGTAAAAGAAAAGAAAATTGTGAATTGGAGATTTATTCTTTTTTATTTTCTTTTGTTACACATACGTAAAATTATGATATTTAAAATATTATAATTTTGAAATATAATTAAAAATAAATATGAATACATAATGTATAAAAAAATAAATGTACATTATATTATTTAAATAAGTTATAATGTAATGTTAATTTTTATTCCAATAATTAATTATTTTTAGGAAATATTTTGTTCACTCAATATGCAGGGATAAAACAATATTTGTTTATTTAATTCTTCTTTTAGTTAAAAAATAAAGTATAATTAATTAGTTTAAAAAAAATATTCAAAATTATGACAATGATGTATTGTATTTAGTTATGAAAAAAATGACACTTAAGGTATTTTTCCAAAAAAAGAAATAAATATATTAATTAAAAGAATAAAATAATTCTATTACTATAGATTATAATTATTATTTTAACAACCATTATATATGTTGATGAAGAAACATGATTTTCTTGTGTCTTTATCTTAAACAAACAAACATATATATATATATATATATATATATATATATATGTTTATTTATTGTAGTACTTCTTGTTGAGTCACGTTTAACAATAATAAAGCTGTAAATGTTTATATATAGGAGATTACTTATTAATGTAAGTTGTTAATATTAAATATCATAAAAAGTAAAAGGGTGGAATTAAGAGTAATTCATTATAGCTGATACATACTCCTTATTTATAAAAAATATTCCCTAAAAAAAAGTCGTTTTAGAAAAATAATTTTGTTGCTTATTATTTATTGTTTGTAGAGTTTAAGGTTACATTAATTATTTTTTATCAATTTTACTCTTATTTTTGAAAATATCAATAACAATTAAATGATTTCCTTTGTAAGATTTTAAGTGACTTACTGTTTATATCAACCAACTACTTAATAAATAATTTATTGTTTCCACCTTTTCATCTACCTTTTCCTTAATCAATAAAATGTATTTAATTTTTAAAGAAAACAGATGTTATAGTGAAATTATAAAAAAAATTGGTACTTACACAGAAAAATGAAGACAAAAGTTAACAATTATATTATAGAGATAATTAAAGACTTATTTGATAAAATAAAAGATGATATTAACAAAGTAATTGAAAATCATCTTGAAGTTGAACAGTAATTCAATATATAGAGTGAAACTAAGAGTGATATCAAATTTTTCTGAGAACAAAAATATTCTTCAAAAATTTTAAATCAAAATTTTTGGTGGTG
The DNA here is from genome assembly GCA_030347555.1 of Lablab purpureus. Lineage (NCBI taxonomy): Eukaryota > Viridiplantae > Streptophyta > Magnoliopsida > Fabales > Fabaceae > Lablab > Lablab purpureus. Next base: position 17,190,036 of record CM059254.1, read on the forward strand.
AAAATATTAAGATTTAAAGTTATAGAGAGAAACTTATTTTGATAGAGATGAGAAAAAAATGTTTAAGGTACTGGTTGTTGAGAATTGAAAAGTTATTTTTTTAAGTGGAGAGAGAATAAATTGAATACTATTTATTAGAGAGAAAGAGAGTGCACACTCTTTTAAATAATAAGGGTATTATTGGAAAACAAATTAAAAATTTATTGCAAATAGCAAAAGTTACTCCTTTTATTAGTTTGTGTAACAAAACCTTAAACGACTCTTATTTAGAAACAGAGGGAGTAGAAGATTGAAATTAAGAGTAATTTATTTGATTTGATATATATATATTTTTATGAGTTAAATATGTTTTTAGTTGTTGAATTATTTGTCTCTTATACAAACTTTGGACTTATTTTATCTTTATGCTTTATAAACTCGTGTAAATGATCATTGATGATGTGTCAGAATTCCTTTTTATCTTTTTATTTTCCTTCTTCATAATTTTCTATTTTATTATTATTCATTTCTTAAGTTTCTTTCATTTTTTTTTATTTTCTCTCATTAAAGATGTTATCGAAGACCATTTACACCTTACGCCTGTTTATAAATTATAAGGACGAAATAGGTTCAAAGTTTATCCTAGAAACAAAACACAATTTTGACAAATAGTTCAGCAACTAAAAACATATTTAACCTCATCTCTTCTTTTATTTATAAATAAGTGTTTTTGTTACACATATTAATAAAAGTATCAATTTTTGTAAATTATAATAAATTTTTAAATTTTTTCTAAATACTCTTAAAGAATTAAATACAATTTATTTATTAGCGAAAATGTAGATGAAAAGGTGAAAAATAATTAATTGATATAAATAACGGATCATTTAAATTCATAAAAAGAATAATTTAATTATTTTTAAGATTTTTAAATTTAAAAATATAAATAGTAAAACATAATTAATACAATATTAAATTTTACAAATAAAATAAAAAGAAGCAAAATTTCTTTTTCAATAAAACATTTATTAAAAAACAAAGGGATTATATATATATATATATATATATATATATAAATTGCATTACAATTTACAAGTAGGTTAAATAATGTGTCACTCTAAACACTAATTGCACATTAATTCTCATTAATATTTAATGTTTATTAGCAATTAACTCCTATTACTTTTAGATTTAATTTCCATTATATTTATCTTTATTTCTTAATATGAAAACATATGGATTGACCTTATTGGTTTTCAGTCTTTCTATGTGATAATTCAACTTAATTGCAATAACATAATAAAAATTATGAAGAAAATTAAAAATTATATTGATCCCCTCTAATATAATTTCCTCATTCTTTAAAAATACTCTTCCTTATATCATAGTACACTTACTAAAATCAAATATCATTCTTTTATTAGATATTCAGATATTGATGCATCATCTACCTTATACATTCATTCCGCCACATCCTTACACTCTAAAGTCAAGATAGATATAAAAAAAAATCACATTAACTTATTTTAACTAAAATAAAAACTAAATTAAAAATAAAAAAAATATTAAAATTATGTTAAAAAAATTGACCAAATAATGAAACAACCAAGTCTATTTAATCTAAAAAATTGAAAAAAAATTGAAAATTGATCAACTTCTCTTTATCATATCAATATTTTAAATTTGATTTAGTTTCAAAATATATAAATTGTTGCTTAATTTACGTTATGTTGTGTTGTGGGTTTTATTTTTGTCATCAAAATAATTTTAAAGACTAATTTAATATTAAATAAAAATAAAAATTATTATTTATATGTTTAAAGACTAAATTATATTTTTCAATATTTCAAGATCTAAATTAACCATTATTCATTGACTAAATTTTTTATTTACTCTTAATAAATTTTACTTTTATAAAATCAGAGTATTTTTAAATGTGTCATATTGTGTTTGATTTTTTTTAATATTTAAATTGGTCGCATAATTTTTTTAACTAAACTTCTATATTCATTGTGCTAAAACTTTAGAGTATGCAAAAAGGTTTAATCATTATAAAGCGTACTTCTTTTTATTCATAAAACAATCACTTTTTAAAAAATAGTATACAAAGCATTTTTTTTGCATAAGAGGAAATTTAATAGAATATAAAAACAACTTTTACTAGTTGTATATATATATATATATATATATATATATATATATATATATAATACAAAAGTAGATAGTAGTGTTTATGCATATTTGAGGATGCGGATTTATAAGGATATCTGTTGTTTGTTTTTGCATGTTAGAATAGATATGAAAAAAAAAGGTTCATGTGGGGTCCAGTACAAAACTTTGGAATTTGAAATGAGAAGATTAACCTAAAGAACTAGCTGTCAATGTGAGAAATATTTTTTTTTGGTAATAAAGGTGGCTTTTATATAATATGTTGGTCTATTTTTTATTGCTATTTAAATCTTAATTGAATATTTTATGTATGAATTATAATAACAGTATTAAAAATATAATGAAATAAGAATTAAGATAATAAATATTACATTAAAATTTTGTGTTTTTGTCAAGTTGAAGGTAATTTTTTATATTATTTATTAATAATAAAATGATTTTTCTCTTCAATAGAGTATCATTTTATTTTATTGTTATTCATCAATTCTTTATTTATTGATATTTTAATCTCAGTTTTTTCCTAAAAGCTCTGTTAATTCTAATGTCATAGAACTTTAAGAGTTAATTAATATTTCCTTTTAACTTTTCCTTATTTAAAATAAAATAATAAATGCTATATTATTAACATTGTATTATTAACTTTATAACATACAACTTTAAATTTGTGAAGTTAGAAAATAAATACAGATTAGAATTTTAATATATAAAAATTAATAATTATATACGTTGTTTGTCATAAAATAATAATAAAAGTTTTGTTACTTACAAATTTCAACAAGAAAAAAAATTAATTAATATATTAAAATAATTATATTAGCTTTTATCTTAATTGTTATCTTAGTTTTATTATTTTTGATAAAAAATTGTATTCAATAATAATAATAATAATAATAATAATGAGAGTTTAATTTCTTATAAATATCGACAAGTTAAAAAAATTCTTATATGAAAAGTTGTTTTTATTAGCTCTTCTCTTCTTAATAACATTTACAATAATATTTTTACAACAGTAAATTATTTAATTAATATAAAATTTAGTTGTTAAATATTTTTAATTATTATTTTAAATTTTATTAAATAATTACTTCGTATTTAATCATGTATCAATCTTAATCAATATTTATTCTTATTAAATATTAACCAAAAATACTTTTATGATTCATTATATTATTTTATTTTCTTATTTAGTAAAATAGTCTAAACTATATTAAACTTTTCAATAATTTTCCTCAACTTTCTATTATTTTTTCTTTAATAAAAATAACCCTACTTTTCATTTTATTTTTTCATTCTTTCAAATTCATATCCAAACAATCAATCCTAACTTTCATAACTATTGTTTTCTTTGTCACGCTGACATATAAATAAAAGAGTTCGAAAGAAAACTTGTCCCTTGAAATATAAATAAAGGAGTTTAAAAGAAAACATAATAAATTCCTAGAAAAAGAGGATTTACAAATAAAATTACTTTTAAAATTAGGCTAACTTTATCAAGGAAAACATCATTTTAAATAAATTTTTTCTCTTAAACTAAAAGGTATAGATAAATGGTTCATTATTGATTATTTTATCACAAGTTTTTTTTAGCATCTCCTTTTATATGCATTTTAGAGATTCTGGTAAATCTTGTATTTCTTTTGAAGGTTTTTAACTTTCCATATTTTAGGAGGGTGTGTTAAGGAAAAGTTTAACATTCTCTAAAATTTTGAGTAAATGCTTAAAATCAATAAAGTATAAAATTTAAAAGAAGTTGTGTTTGATAGACGATACATGGTCGACAGACAAAACAGGTTCGCATCATATTATGCACATATCATCTAATGGATGATAGGGTTCCACGTCATTTTGATATTAACAACTTCTCTATCAAATGATATTCACACACAATGTTTAACATTAACGAATATCTTTATTATTTAGAAACATTCTCCAAGTCGTCCTGAACATAAAGTACAAGGTTATCTTATATCTCTTTAAGCATACTTGAAAAAAAGAACTAAAACTGTTCAAGTTCACCAAAACTTTTGAGTTTGTCAACCTTTGGAGTATACCTACCATATATGAAAGTAAACTTTCATAAAAAGAGAAGTAAAATTCATTGTCCAATGTAGGATAAGTGCAACAAGCTATCAAGAATTATGCCAAAAGAAGGACATGAATTTAATGTATGAAGAGTGACATTTAATGCACTTAACGTGAAGCCTCAACAATTAATAGAAGATCAAGCTTGTGGAGCCAACCTAAAGCTAGAAGATGTCAAAAGAAAATTTCAATAGCTAGTTTCTTTTAAACACTATAAAAGAGTCTATTTTCAAAGAAGAAAGCAAAAACATTCCAAAACTCTGTTGTTTTCTCTCCACATCTTAACAAGTTTTAAAAAAACACTTTGTATGTTTCTTAGCAACATCTAGAAGGAAAAAATAATCTTGTATATGTCTGTAAGACATAAAAACCTCTAGATTAGCTACCTTGTGATTGTAAAATCACACCTCCTTTTATAAAGGGTTTTTAAGCTAGGAGTATCTTATTCAAAAGAATACTTGGATTTGAGCCTAGAGTGGCTTGTTGAAAGAATACTTGGTTGAGGCAGAAGTGACTTGTGGAAAGAATACTTGTATGGGTTAGCTAGGAGTGACTACAAGCTGAAACAATACTTGTATCTTGCAATATAAGTCTACTAGTGGACTTTAATCAAGTTGATTAAGAATTGGACGTAGTCTGTGGATTTCAAATGAACCAGTATAAAAATCTGTTTGAAGTATCTCTTACTCAAATTGCATTTTATTAAACTGCTTAACCTTAAGAAGGGAGATTTTCATTTAAACAAAACTTGTTTTCAAAATTGTTTTTGAGGAATAGACTCAGTTCGTTTATTGAACTTGCTTATCGTTTATGAAGCTATTTTTGTCAGATGATATTTGAAAAACTTGGTAAAAAGTTTTAAAACATAATTCAACCCTCTCTTATTATGTTTTACCTATTTTTCACATGGTGTAATTAAAACATATTTCATGTTTTTTTGGAATGTAAGTTGCATTGCAAAGCTTGTAAGTCTTGAAATACGAGATAACATGATTTTGTGTGCAAAAGGTTGCACAAAGTCATCCATTGACACATAGTATGTTCCTTTTATCACAATCAATCCCGAAATCAGGTTGATTAACATGTGTGGTATATATGTGATTTACCATTCATGACCAACTTTGTTCTTGATGGACATGTCTTGTGTTTATCTTGTACTATAAGGCTTCATCTATACATAGAAACTTCTTTTTGAACTCTTAAATGCTAGGCTTGAGAAAAAGATGTTAGCTATAGAAGGAGAGTTACATAAAATTTAACATTCTTCTGAAAATCATTTTGAAAGACACAAAAAATAGTGAATCTAGGGGAAATGTGAACTAGTTTAGAACTTTTTTTTTTTGAAATATTTTCACAACACTTGTGAAATGATAACAAGTGTAGGTAAACATGTAATAAAAAAGAAAATGAAAACTTTTTTTAACTGGTTCATTTTAACTAAGTTACATCTAATTCTTCTTTAAGAAACTCTTAAATGGTTTCATTATAATAAGAAGATTACACAAGTATTCTTTCCTTACCACTTTGAGTTAACAACGAGTACATAAATTTATTCCTTGTTATTCCATTTATCTTCCATCAAGATTAAGAATACAAGTATTCCTTGGCACTAAGGCTTTCATGAGTACTTTATAATTGCCACGAAAAGAACAAGTTAGTTCTAGAAGGAGTTGAATAAAACTTCAAAAGTGCTTTGAAAGATTTTCTCAAAATGTTGATGGATAGGTAGTCTAAGGGGGATCATATACTAGTTTAAAAACAACTTTAAGGTTTTCATAAAGAACTTATGAAGGATAAAATAATCTTGTACAAGTGTAATAACTAAAGCAAAGAGACAATGAATTTTATATTAGTTTACTTAATCTAAAATGAATTTTATATTAGTTTACTTAATCTAAGTTGTGTCCATTTCTCCTTTAAGAAATTTTAAAGGTTCCACTATAATCTAATTGATTATAAGTATTATCTATGTTGCTTCTATCTTATAACGAGTACATAAAGTCACCCTTTTTATCTTTTTGAGATAAAAAACATAAGTATTGTTTAATATTATTTCATTTATGCCTTTCAACTAGTTTTCTACTACTCTCACATCAAAATAGTGATTTAGGATTTTGGAATAACAAAGCAAATAATAATAAAGAGGAATCATAATAAAAATAATGATAAAGAGATGTAAGTCTATAAAAGTGATGTAAGAGATTGATTTCAGCAACCTCTAAGGAAGCAAGCAGACGCCACATGGATGCACATGAGAGGAAGGAAGGTGGCACTTGCACTTGGGAAGCTTGAATTGCAAGTCTCTTTAGAAGATTGCATTGTAAGTCTCTTTAGAAGCTTGCCATGCAAGTCTTTATAGAAACTTGCCTTGCAAGTCTTTATAGAAGCTTGCATTGCAAGTCTTTCTACAAGCTTTTCTTTCAAGTATTTTTAAAAGCTTACCTTTCAATTCTCTTTAGAAGCTTGTTTTACAAGTAATAAAAGAAACTTTTTGGGAACAAATAGCTCTAGAAAAGAGGGTTGAATAGAGCCCTTAGACTCTTCTCCTAGACTAGACTAGAATTCCTAGTGAACAAACAACTAAAAATAGCTCAACACAATTTTATACTAGTTCAACCAAACTTACAGGTGTTAGAATAATAGGGCAGGTAAAACAAACCAAGATGGGGTGAATTGGTTCTTTATAAAAATTAAACCTTTTTCGAATTTAATCTTGTTAAAACAGAGTTTAAAAAAATTCCCAAATTAATTTTAGGTTCTAATTAATTAAAATAAGAGTATAAAACAAATAAGCAAAATGAAAGTTGAATGTAAATGAGAGTAAAGATAGAGAAAAATACACAGAATATTTATACAAGTTCAGATCAAAGCAGATCCTATGTCCAGTCACTTTATCACCTCAAATGAGAGTAATTTCTACTAATTATCTTAATAATAAAGTTTACAAACTTACAGTGCATTGGAATGAGAAAGATAGCAGGAAGATTTATAAAGACACCTCCTTTGTACAAAACAAATGATGAAATAACATCGCTCTTGAAAACACAAGAGATGAGCAAATACCTTCCTTGAACACCACAAGGAATGAAGACACCTCTTTTGAATAACCACAAAGGATGAACACCTCCTTCGAATAAACACAAAGGATGAACAATACCTCTTTTGAAAACCTCAAAAGATGAACATCTCCTTTGAATAATCACAAAGGATGAAGCAAATTTGAACACTAATAGTAGAGCAACTTTCACTTTTATCTCTCTAGGTTATTTTGAAAGCTCAGACCCCTTATGTATTTATAGACAAAGAGGGACGCAAGGTTCTGTAGAATATGAAAAGATTTTTATACAAACGTTTAAAATAATCAATTATTTCTTAGGATAATCGATTATTCCTGAGAGCAAATTGATTTCACAAAACAACCCGAGATAATCAATTATTTTTCGAGATAATTGGTTATTTCACTTATGATAATCGATTATTTTGACGCTAAATGCTTTTTACAAAAAACAAAAGGCTTTTTCAAAGTTTAAGAGAGAGGTATATGCATGTTATGATCTTCAACAAGATTTCTAACTATTACAATCAAATATATACACAAAATTCAAGTTTAAAGCTTTCACAAGACTTAAAGACTTCAATCAGGAAGATCCATCTTCTTCTTTTAGAGCCATTACCATCAAAACAATTATCCTTTAGATATTTCCAAAGATCCTTCTTCATCTTTAGATTAATAATAGGCTATCTGTAGTTCTCCCTTAAGACAATTGCTTAAGTGGTTCCACTAATAAAACGAATGATTACACGAGTACATAAGTCACTCCTGATTATGACATCTTAATATGCTCCTAAGACTAAGACCTCACAAATGGTAAAAGAAAGAATTCTTAGAGAGAGGGAAGTTTAAGCTCATTGGGTAGCTTCATGTAATGAAGTATAACAGAGGTTTTTCTCACCCACAAAGAATACTTAGAAAAACTTAAGCCCTAGAAGGTTGTATGTAACTGTTTCTACTTCAACTTGATGCCTTCGTATAAGTTTTCAAGAAATGATCGTTGCTTCTTCATCAATTATGAGATAGGATCTTCTTTAGGATAATATTTTCCAACTGCATTGATCCAGTAATGTGTTCCTTAAGGTATGTATGATTCAATGCTTGAGAAGGAAGGCTTTGATTTCCACGAGCTTTTGACTTCTCTTTGCAAGAAAATAATTTGAAAACAATTATCGTATATGATATAAATAACATTTAAGCACATATTGTTAATTGATTTGTTTCCATATTGAAGTTCTTAATTGAACATTGAATATAAAAAATTTCTATATAAAGGTTTGCAACATTTAAGATATTGATTCTCATTTCGAAAGATGCTTCATATTGTGTCTTTGAAACACATTTGTTCTTACAACTAGATTATGTGATAGAATTTGAAACACAAATGAAAAAGGTCTATTAGACTATCTATCACTACTTGTAGCCACAAGATGGTATGATGTGCTTAGCTAGAACAAAATACATATTGATTGATATAACAAGTATAGGCTTTGAGCTAGGGGAACTTGAGAATGATTTTGATTTTTAATGTTATTTTAAAATCAAATATTCTAAGTTTTCACTAAATTTTACTAGCTAAGGAGACATATTGATTATATTCAATTTTTAATATTGTTCCTATACAAATTAAAATGGGGATTTTAGGATTTGAAATAATTAAAAATAGAATTAAAATAGAAAAAGATTGAAAATGAAATTAAAATGCTACAAAGATTAAAAAGTAGTTAAGAGAAGAAGAGTGGTTAATCCATAGATTCAAGATCCAAATATATCCTCTTGGGATCATTCTTTAAAGATTCAAATCAGAGTTTGAATACTTAGTTCAGTTAATCAATTCAATTAAATAAATGTCATTAAACTAGTTATATGAATCAAATTAAAGTATTATTCAATCTAATTCTTATTTATTTATTAAATCCATATTCAATAGATTTCTAATTTGATTTTTAAATTCATAAATACAAATTACTATCATAAAGTTTAAATCAGAAATTAGTAAAAGAAGAACAAACTTGGGGCTTGAAACGATCAATGCAAAACTTAAGTTGAATTGTTTGATTTTGATAACATGGTGTATCTATCCAAGTTATGATTATGCTCATTGCACTCTTGATTCTCTAGAGAATTTCACTCGCATTCATTTGTCTTTCACTCAATTTCTTCAAGGTGATGTTACAATTTTCTTACTAGTAACCCAAATTCTCCTTTTTATTACCGACTTCAACCTTCAACAAGAATATGTTAATACTAGAACCTTAAACTCTCCTAATTTAATCACCATATATTTAAGGTGGTGGTCCTTATAATAATATCCTTTTTTCTAAATATGATATTTAGATATCCTAATATATAATACCTAGGCAGCTATATTCCTAACTTCTTCAACATTAGTTTTATGCACTAAAGTTTTGGTGATATTTAGATTTTGGAAGATCATTGGGTTGGATTTAATATGTTTTAAAATGTGTGGTTCTCCATAAAAAAAAATTCTATTGTGCTATTATCGATAACACTGTTTATTGTTAGTATCTGTATGTATTTCTAATTCATGATTATTTCATGCAGCTGTCTACATTTGAATTTGAGGCACTAAAATTAATTTATTGTCAGATTTTTCTGCTTTTAGAAAAATTTTATATAGCTGAAGAGATTTATGCTACACACTTTACATAGCTGAAGTTTTATGTGTCCACAAAAGGAAAAATGGTTTGACACTTTATATGTTGATTTCATGACAACATAATGTACTAGATCCCTGGTGGTGTAACCAATAAGTTTCACCAGATTTTCATGGTTAAGATGACTTAGAAAGCAGCTTTTTATAGATTGTTTTGGATTTGCACATATAAACATCAAGTCTTTGTGACTTCAATGAGTTTTTTCATAAAAGATATGTTTTTCCTTAGACAAATACCAATGGACAATGGTAATTACAAAACACATTTTTACTGCACTCACAGTGAAGGATTCTTCTAATATATGCTTGGTTCTAAAGATTTTGCAGATTACAAGGGAAGATATCCAAGTATTTTGGCTGTGTACTCAAGCATAAGATAATCAATAACCTTGTATATGTTACCTTATAATGTCGAAGCAAAATGTGAGCTTCACATGCATGACAGACCCAAAGGCCAGAAACAATTTCACTGAGATGAAGGGTGACAATAAGATTGATAATGAAACCAGACTTGAGTCAATGCACTTAAAGGAATATAGATGCACAAATACCATCAATTACCTTAGACAAAAGATCAATTATAAAGTCAAGCCTACAATTATTAACAATAAACCTTATTTCATATATCAGAATGATTCTCATACCTTTTAGATCGAAAGAAAAAAAAAAACTTGTATAACTCCATTAAAACAGTCAAAATTTTGACTATAAACTTTGAAATATAAGCAATAAAATAGATGGAAAATGGAAACACTAAACCATGAGTAAATCAAACCTCCTTGGCACCGTAAAGCACCAGACATGGGTATAAACCTTTGAATTCACAGAATACAACTTATTAGATTACTCTTGTTTCCAAAGGAGCTAACCTTCCAAGTCATGAAAGTGCTTCTGAATTCTGCTAAATATGATTTTGAAAAAAAGAGATAAAAGGGTCTAACCAATAATTATATTCTCTAAATTTTCATAATAATAGTGTTTATTAATATATATAAGAGGAATAAAAATTCACAAAAGCGAAAAAGAAGCCTATATAAATCCAAACAAAGATTACAGAACCTTCAAGCCATGTGAGTATTTCTCTTATGTTCATTCCTCTGAATTTCTAGCTTCTCTTATGACATATATATGCATTCTGTGAATATAAACCAGTCATTTGGATAACAAAAGGGTCCATCTAAATCTAAATAGAGCTTAGAGAACGAAACCCTGACAATATAATAGCAATTATTTCTCCTCTCCATTAGTTTTTAGAGGGTTTCAGTCTAGCAAGAACAAAATTTTAGGTTATTATAAATTAGTTTCATGAATCCCAAATTTTGGAGTTATAAAACAAAATTAATTTCAGTAACCTATTCAAAATATTTGGACTCGTCTTCAGTTCATAACTAAACCAAATGCATTTATTTATTATGCTCTTATGCAATCATGGTAGGAGTAATAAATTAACAAACTTTTTACTTTCAAGGAAACAGTTACTTAGTTATACATCTAGAATAAGGTGTTTTAAAAAATTTATATTTAAAACTTTTTATTTTATCATAGTTGTAATTAATAATAGTTAGTTTAGTTTGTTCTTAAGACACATTCACTCAAATTATACATCTTACATTTTTTTTTTAAAAGTTACATAATTATAAATTTTATCTCTTATGTGTATTGGAATTCTTTTATATCTCATCTCACGTTAATACATTTAAAACTTTATTAACGATATGTTTTTCATTCCCACTAACCTTCAAAATTGAAATCATCTTATTTTATTTAAAAAAAACAACAATTTCCTACATATTGTTATAGATTTTAAAAATTTAAAACAAAACCTTTTTCTTAAAAATATATGAAAATGCATTCAAAATTACTCATGCCAATTTTTTTTCACCCCTAAAAATTTTTTTTTTCATTTACATAATCATTGTTCTTAAAACATTTATAAATGTTTTTATTTTTAATTAATTAACCAATCTTTAAAATAATTTATTTTCATAAAAAAAATAATTTATTTATTTACAAAATGAAATAATTCTAATAAAATTGTTTAAATAATTAATACATATTTATAATTTGAAAAAAAATCTTAAACTATAGTCAGTTTTTTAGATATGTGAAAAGTTTTTTAAATTAAAAAAAATTAATTTTAAAAAATACTTATATAATTAATTTAAGACAAATATTGACTAATAGTCTTTATATCAAGTCATGCCATTACAAAATGTCTAATAAGTATTTTTTAAGTTTACTACTAAATTGGTTAAAATCAATTTAAATTTTTTATTTACTTATATTTTTACATGTTAAGCTTTTTTACCTACATTAAAAGTCTAGCAATTATATGTTTATTAAAAAATAATTTTATGTTAGGTTTAAAAACTTCAATATAAAACATGTTTTTAAATAAGTTATTATAGATTTAATCACATCTTAAAAGTGTGTATAAATTTATTGTATGGCTTACGTAAACAAATTAAATATTTTTCACAAATTGAACAACTCAAAATTAATTAATGATAAAATTATGTGTCAACTAACTAATATATTCTATGTATGGGTGTTTAAATTTAAACAAATAAAAAAATTGAAAACCGAATCAAATAACCGATAACAAAAAAAAACTAAAAGCTTTGAGATTGTTTTGGATCTTTTTTATAAGAATCATGTAATTCGATTCGATTTGGAGTTTGAATTTTTAAAACTGATTTAAATCAAACCAAATCACAATATATCTTCAATATATATTTTTTATTATTATTGATACAATAATAATAATAATGATAATAATAAGTTATACATTTTTAACTTAAATCTCTTTACAAAGTTTAATTGGTGAAGTTTTATCAATCAAGAAGAGTGTCACGGTACTAGAATTAAGGTAAGAAGAGAATATTTTGGTAGGAAGTGAACAAAAATTATATTAAACTTGATTATAATAAGATTAAATACATACAAATGCAGGTAGACTAGTCAAAGCAAGAGAGAAGCAAACGATTAGGCAAAATGGTAACAACCAAGTTTTATAAGTTTTAATTAGTTTATAAATTTAGAAAAGTGTTTGTTGTATGGATGAAATATTTAGAAATATGATGCATATGTATCTTTTTCCTATTCAATTACTATAAACAAATTTATACATACTTTTGTAAGTGTTATATATTATTCAATATATTTATTATATTTTAAGTAACATATTCTATATTATTATATTTTAATTCAAAAATGAAAAGAAACAGAAAATATTTAATAAAAGAAAAAAATTAAAAATCACATAAATTGGTTTGGTTTGGATTTTTTTTTTCAAATCAAACCAAGCCTAACCATACTTTTAATTATTTTAAATTAGTATTTCAACAAAATTAATGATTTTTTTGGTAAATCTTTTTTAGTTTTGTAATCAATAAATTAGAAAATTTTAGTTTTCTTCTTTTTTATACAAATATCCTCCAGATTAAACAACGACATGTTACAATTAAGTAAAACTTAGATCATAGGTAAGATAGATCGAATTGACTTTAATCTTGATTAAAAAAACATGGTTTAGATTTAACCTATTTTACTTTTACATTTTTTAGGTCTAACTTACATTAAAACCTAACATGATCTAGAAACTTATTTAAAAGGTTACTTATGATGATTTATAACATTAAAATAGAATTGAATTATACATATATATATATATATCAAAATGTTTTCACAATGTTTTGCTGCAAAATTGTAATTACAAGCTAAATTTTTGTAAATCATTTTAAGATTGTCAAAATCAGATTTTGAATTTTCAAGCTCTTTCTCTAGTTCCTTCACTTTGTTTTTCATCCAATTATTTATAATTTTAAGTGTATTGTTTGAACAAGTAACTTTGTTAGCTTCATTATGTAGTTTTTTAAAACCATGCAATAGTCGACCATGATTTACAACAAATTGAGTGGTTGAGGAACTTACACTACTCACCGTATCACAATCAACCATTGACAAAGATCCATTGACAAAGATTGACCTTTTCATCCTCAATTGAAGAATCACTGCTAGAGAGACATCATTTTCATCTCAAGTAATATATGCTTTCTTGGTTTTGAAGGATTTTTCATGCTTCTTTTCTTCATTCTTTTCTTTGTTTTGTGAGTATGGACACTTGTCGCAAATTCGCTTTTGATGGTTGAGACTTTCATTTTGAAATTAGTTGCATCAACCTAGAGATGTCAGATAACCCAACTCTCCCTGAGTTAATGGTTTTAAAAACGTTCTATGGAGTCGCCACCAGTGTTTTACACAAAACATTGGAAAAAGAAAAGAATTTTTGCAAATCATGTTTTTGTCTTTATAATAAGATATTAGATTCAAGGGTCGATTACAAATAATGAAGTTGTTAGGCACCTTGTTCACCTATGATAACATTCGCAATTAGAAACATTACTTCATGTTACTATTTTTACCCCATGATTATAACATGCATATTCAATTATTTATCTACATGATTTATGTGCTACTTCTATTCTATTCTACCACAAAAGCAATAAATTAAAGCTTAAAGAAGAGATAAGAGAGAAAAGAATATTAGAACCTCTGAAGCAAGATTTTTCTTATTAATCAGCAAAGAATAAGATATTACAAGTGTATTTTCTCTGTACAACTATTATGTATCTTATTATGGTGTGATTTATAGTATAATTGTTTGATATTTATAGGCTACGTCAGAGGAAGAGAACGGTCGTTCTCCCTCAGAGAATGTTCGTTCAAAGCCCCTGAATAAGCTTACAAGATTGCACTGAGAAAAACTCATTATTAACCTCAGAATGATCGTTCTCCCTTTGAGAACGCTCATTCAAAGCCCCAAAATGAGCTTACAAGATTGCACTGAGAACAACTTGTTCTTAACCTAAGAACGATTAGTCTCAACCTAAGAATTAGAACGGTCGTTCTCCTACTAAATGCGCAAAATTATATTTTCACACTTATTTGTTGACATATTTCAAGTTTAAGTGTTGATGAAGTTCTCTCAATAAGTCATGAAGATTAAAGTTTTGATGATGAAGATATAAAGTTCTCAAACAACATTAAAGACTTGTGTCATCTCACAAAGGAAGGTTGCTTCATGGAATAAAAGGCAAGACATAAAGGAACATAAATGCTTTCAAGAGAGAAGATTGATGAAGATTTTCTCAAGAGCTGAAGTTTCAAGTTTATAAGTTTCTTGTTTTGAGTGAAGGATAAAAAGAGTAAGTCATAAATCCCATTCAAGACCATTTCAAACTTGAGAGCAAGTCGTTTTCTCACAAAAACGTTTTTCTACGCTTTTAATCGATTAAGTTACGAAATCTAATCGATTATTTCACTTAAAATTTGAATCAAAAGAGTTTAACGAACAAAATAATCGATTAAGTGTTTTTGATAATCGATTATATTGCTTCTGGGTTCATATAATCAATTATGGCCTTAATCTAATCGATTATATCAGTCAAAATGTGTTTTCCAGTTTTTACTCTGATATAATCGATTATACCTTTTAGATAATTGATTAAATACGACGTTTTTGTGAATTCAATGCTGAATCAACCTAAGAAAGGAAACTTTGGGCTATTTTCAAATTATAAAATGAAAGGCAACGTCTTAGGTTCAACACATCTGATAAAAACACAATATTCAAAGTGTTCTTGCGCTTAAGTTTTCAAAACTGCTTTCTTGCTCTCTCAAGGTTGATCTAAGTTCTTGGAAGTGGTGATCATTGTGCTTAAGCTTTCAATCCAGCACTCATCAGGTGTTTTCTTTACTGTTTTACTGAATTGGTGTAATTCATCCCTTGGATATGTTCTAAGGAAGGTGTGTTCATCTCTTGTGTGTTAAGAGAGGTGGGAATCATCCTCAGTGTGTCTGAGGAGGTGTGTTCATCCTTAGTATATCTAAGGAGATGTTTCCTTTATCTTTATTTGTTATTGCATGAATTGGTGTTTGTAATTTCAATTAAAGATTGTGGAGTGATCATTACGTATTTGTGGTGATTGGGAACTGGACGTAAGATTGGCTAAATCCGAACCAGTATAAATTTCTGTATTCTTTCTCTCTTTCCCTGTCTCTTTATTTTATTGCAGATCATATTAACAATTGTTATTCCAACTGCCCTTATCAAAGGTTAAGGAAAATCCGAATCTTGATTTTAGAAGTATTTTTTAAAATCTGGAAATTAATTTTAAAAAGGAAAAAGTATTTTAAAAATCCAATTCACCCCTCCCCCCTCTTGAGTTTTACACTGTCGTTATTTCTAACAACAAGTTCCTCCAAACTCCCATAGTGGTACATCTCCATCGCCTCTTGGATGCCTTGGTTTAGACCATGTTGGAACCTTTCCATACTTTGGTATAAACTCTCTTGAATTTTACATTTGACAAGGAGCATTTCCATTTCTTTATAATAGTCCTCAACATTATTTCTCCCTTGTCTCAAACTTTGCAAGTAAATGATCAATTCCTTCTTAAAGTAAGAAGGCATAAAACGTTTTCTCATACATTCCTTAAACGCACCCCAAGTGACTATTGGTGCTCTTTTACCACTTTCTATGTCATAAGTCACTTGGTTCCACCAAAACAAAGCATATTCTTCAAATTCTAAAGTAGCATATTTAATAAAGTCCAAATGAGAAAGTTCTTAAGAAAAGAATTTGGTTTAATTTCCCTTCCCATTCTAACTTCAGGATTGAAACTACCTACAAATTTCAGAAACTTTACATGGTGTTTATATGTTCTATCCTCTTGGTGTGGGTCACATCCAGTCCTCTCCCTCCTAACAATGCTCCTTGTGTGATTGTACTATTCCTCCATGTCACTAGGATAAGTGGAAGTAAACCCTTGAATGCCTTGAAGTTCTCCTTTCCTCCTTTCATTTTTTAGATCTTGAATCTCCAATATTTGTTGTTCTAAGAGGTATTGGAGTTCTTCCAATATTATATTTTGTTCCTCCATGTTAACACTTCCTTCTTCCTTTGAGTTTTTGGGCGGACTTATACCCATGTTTTCAACCTACACAAAATTACCAAAACAACACAAAAACTAGTGTAATGGTTAGTAAAATGGTAATAAAACTTTCCCTAAAGTGTATCCACTCAAAGGTATCGGTTTTCTTCATTAAAAGTGTTTGAGAATCTAAAAAAATTTCGCACTCAAATCACTCAAGAAAGTCCCCCAAAAAGTGCTACAAACTTGCCTTAAAATTATACACTAGGAAGGCTTTTTCTCAAGCAAAAGAGGAAAAATCTTAATGCACTTAGAATTCTTTTAAGAAGTCAGAACTCAAGAAAAAACTCAGAGAATCCAAGAAAGAAAAAGTGAAAATGCTTCACAAGAAATGACACCAAAAGATTACACAAATTCCATATGACAATTGACTCAAAAATTGCAAGAAAAAGCTAGAAGCTCTTCATGTGACTTTTATACATGTCATTTTTGTTCCACATGTGTCTCTTATGACTCTTGGATTGTAGAATATTCCAAGAAAATCAAGGAATATCCTATGGTCTAAGAGTTTTGCAAAAATTGAGAGCTTTTTCACTTCTTCTTCTAAATTTGTGATCCTTCCTTTTTCATAATCATCCTAGAATTTTCCTAGAATCTTCTTTTTTATTTCTTTTTGTTCTTTTTCTCCGTCATGCTTCTTGCATTTATTCTTTTCTCTATCTTCAATAAATACTTCTCCATCCATGATCATGTCAGTGTCATGTCTATATTGTATAACTTTTCACAATACCAATGACAAATAAATGATCATATATCTCCCCAAGTTCTTGACGTATCTGATTTAGACAACGAATGTATGGACAATAATATGTCCCCTTGATAGGTTTTCCATTTTCGCGAGCAAATTGCAAGAACTCATCAACTTTGTTTTCATACTCTTGACTAAAACGATGCGTATTTATCCCACTTCATTCCATAACTACGTAGGTTACAAACTTCATCATCATTAATCATGCAATGTGATTCTCAGTTTTGTAATTAAAGGTGATGCCATAACCATTCAAGAAAACATTTTCCATAACTCTAATACATACAAATTAAGTTTATTATCTTAAATTTGATAAAATTTTGGCAATATTCTGCATTGGTATCTGAAATACATAAAATGAAAATGGTGATAAAGAATACACCATAGTCTATGCACTCGAAGAACACTACACAATGATTTGAACCGAAATTTCACCAAATTTAAGGTTAGACATACAATGTGTACATATTAACAAATTATGAAAAACAATTTTTCCACACTATCCAATCAAAAGATTCATTATTTAATACAATTTTAATATTTAACCATTTGTATTAAATCTCAAATAGAAACTAAAGTTTGTTTAATGTGTGCATAAAAATAAATTAAATTACCATAATAAAAACTAAGTATATCAATCAAACATACTACAGTACATTTTAATCATACAATTAGTTTAAACTAATTTTTTTATGATAACTTTCGAACAATATGTTTTATAAATTTCCTATAATTTAATCCTTAAAATTATAAACAATGACTAAATAATTTAATCATTCTTAGTGATTAATTAATTAGTCTCTATAATTTTCAGTATTCCTAAAGTCTAAATTATAATTTTACATATCTTATAATATTTATTGATACATAGAAATTATTTTGAATATTTTAATTTTAAATTTAAACAACTAAATAACACATTTGAAAATTAAACACAAAATTTTAAATAACAATATTTCAATAAAAACATTCATGTATTATTATAATTGATATAAAAAAATTACAATTTCTATTTTAATAATAAAATAGAGATTTAGATCATTAATTTCAATGACATAATTGACTTATTGAGTCCTATTGGAGAGAAACATCAACTACCATACATTAGACAAAGAGATAGAGCCAGTCCCGCTCAGGATCTCTCCACAATGCACAAAACATTCTTGCTGTCCCTAGAGAAGAAGAAAAATGAAAGAAAGTTTCACAAACACCATAAATGTAGGAAGTAAAGTATTTAAAGGGTTCAGAATAAGTTTTACGTCAAATACTATATAAAATTCAATATTTATGTAAAAAATTCGAAGTAAATATGAAACTTTATGTCGGACATCCAATATAAATATCGAGTTTTAAATCACATAACAACATAAAAAGTGACAAAATTTTAAAAAATGTTATACATTTTCTACATTGTATTTATTGGTAGCTGAAGTAAATGTACTGATGTAAATTACATATTTTTTTCGTTAATAAATAACTTTATTGAAATAATATATAAATAATTTAATTTTAAAAAATAAAAAAATGTAATTAAAATATTAATATAACTAGTTATAATAAATAAATGTTTTCTTATTATAGGTCGTTAAAGTGTTAATGCTCGTTTATGAAAATAAGTTTATATATATATATATATATATATATATATATATATATATATTAATAAATTTATTAAATATGTTTGGTCAATTTAACTAATAAATTATTACACTAATTTATATAGAGAAAAAAAGATATTTTAAAACATTAAAAAATAATTTGAAATTTAGAATGTAATAGTAATATAGAGTAACAATATTACTATTAGAATTTTTTATGTTTTATGAAATTTTTTTTATAAATTTATTATAAAAATTTGTAAGAGTTTCTTTACTTATTTTTTTTATAAATTTCTTATAAATTTATAAAATAAATAAAATTTAATAGACATTTTCCTCAAAATAAGTTTGGTCATTCTACTTTGTTTAGTCCAAAATATTTAGTTTAATATTTAATTTTATATATTTTTTAAGTGTCTTAAATGATAATATTAAGTTTAAGAATCAATTAAATTAAAATAAAACATAATTTGTGAAATAGATCAAAATTACATATTTTCTAAAATAGAGAGACAAAATATCTCTGTATTTTAAATCGTAAATTGTAATGGTTGGTTTACGTAATAATTATTTTTAAGTTATAACTATTATGCTTTAATTAATAAAAAAATAAAAAAATATTTTATAAATTGAACTTTTACGCTTAATACTTCTTGGTTTAAAAAAATTGTTTCAAAATAGAAATTTTTTCTACACAAAATTATGCCAATATTATTTTAGCTGCAATTTTCCCCCCAAATCTTGATTACATAAAATTCACTTGAACAAGTTTAATATATACATAGAAGACCCAATTGAAGGCTGGCAAAAATCAATTTTATATTTTGACTGTAAACTAAATAATTATAGCTTTTAATTTTCTATTTTATTTTTACATATTAGGTTCTCCAGAATAATACAGATTTATTCACTGTTTTTATAATTAAGATAATTGGGAATTTCTTTTTATATAAAAGATTCCTATATTATTTTATCTTATGTCCATAAAATAGTAGTTTATGAAGGAAATAGGGGGAAACTGGAAAACAAACACTGAAGGGTCTCTATGCTTTGCTTAGGGATGAAGGAACTTTATATTAAAAATTGATTAAAAAACGACGTTATAATCAATTAAAAAATATTAAGAACCTGATTCTATTTTATTTTCATAGAATTAACATACCTATATTTTTGTCTGTGCCTGAAGTAGATTCTAGTTATGCATTCTACGAATCTAATACTGATTCTGTGTTAACATCATACTTCCTTTTTGTCTGCCATAAGCAGATTCTGATTGTAGCTGCATCTGCAAATATAACATGGTTGAGGTTTCTTACAACCTAAGGAATTACTTTCCTCAAAAGTGCCTCTGATTTTCGTATTGGTGTGGAAGGTTTGAAATTATATCACAACTTCTTCTTTTTTCAAAATCTATCACGTTTGAAAAAAAATAAGTATATTTAGTAATATATAAAAAAATAACATCCATAAATCTAATACTTAAGATTGAGTTGATAACAGTGACTTGCAAGCTGACCCTCGACAATTTTAAAATTGTGTACATACTTATAAAATATTAAAATAAGGGAGGTTTTTATTTTTTTGTGATGTACATAATTTAATTTTAATAAAAATTAAATATGGAATTATTTATAACAAATGACTGATATAATGTTTAAGAGAAAAAAATTAAAATATTTTTAAAAGTATATCATTTTACCTGTTTATGCAGTTTTTCTTTCTTTAATAGTGCATATAATAAAACATAAAAAATTTATTTTTATTAAATTTTCATCTTTTTTTTACTTTGTTCCTTCTCATTGTTCGTCTGCTTTATTTTTTCTTATTACTCATTTGTTTTCTTCCATTTCTAACAAAAAGATAACATTATCTTGTTCTATTGATAGTGAAATTTTAATTTCATTTTTTTGTCGGCAAATATTAGTGGTTGATATATTAATTTTTGTTAGCAAGAGATTCAAACTCTTTCTATTAATTTTTGTTCGGTGGAATATTTTATCCTTTTTGTCAAGTTCTCACAATGTCCTAACTATTATTTTTTTTTAACTTAGTTCTCAAATATTTAATCAAATTGTTATACTTTATTTTTTAATCTTTAACTTTATCTTATTTTGTTTAAATAGGTATATTGACGAAAAATAAAATAATAGATTCATTCTTTAAAAGTGATAAAAGGGAAGGAACTTATAAAGATGAAACCAACAACATATATTTAACTTCTCCACTTATCCCGAAACATGATACTGATGATCCAATTATTCAATTAGAAGAGCCTTTTTTAAGATTCAAAGAATTACAAATGATGAATTTCATAATAATTCCTTGGAACTTAATTCAAGAAAGCGTCCTCAAATATGAGAATATTATGTAAGTCACAGATGAAATTAGAAGAGCTTACTTACAGTGGGGTCCATATCAAATACAACTTCAAAATTATTCGTTTTTTAAGGAGAAACATCTAAAGAGATTTCAATCTACTTGGTTTAAAATGTTTTCTTCTTAGCTAGAGTATTACCCAAGTAGTGATGGAGCTTATTGTTTGCTATGGTATCTATTTAGTGCAAAGTCAAATAGTCGTACTGGGTCAGATGTTTTTACTAGACAAGCATTTAGATCATATAATAAGGTTAATGCTGGAAAGAACTGTGCATTTCTCAGTCATTTCTCTCTGCTCGCCACATAAAAATGCAATCAAAGCTTATGAAGACTTGTTGAATCAACCTATGCACATCAATAACATTATAAATGTTCAAAGTTTAGAGTAAGTGTGCAAGAATCGTTTATGACTCAAAACCTCTATTGAAACATCATTGGCTTGCTTTTCAAGCCTGTGCATTTAGAGGCCATGAGAAAACATCAGAGTCAAGCAATAGAGGTAACTTTCTTGAGAAGATTAAACTTTTAGAATCATATAATGATAAAGTGGCACAAGTTGTGTTAAAAAATGTTCCATATAATGCAAAATATACTTCTTATCATATTCAGAAAGAAATCTTGCATATTTTTTCTAGAAAAGTAAGTCATATTAGGGAAGAAATGGGAGATTCTAAATTTTTCGTAATTGTTGATGAAGCACTTGATGAATCCAGAAAAGAACAAATGGCCATTGTTTTTTAGATTTGTTAATAATGATGGCAATATAAAAGAATGATTATTTTGATATTGTACATGTAATGGATACGACAGCTGCGTGCTGAAAAAGGAATTAAGTGTTGTTCTCTTTAGACATAATCTTGATGTTTCTAATATTTGTGGTCAAGGGTATGATAGTGCTAGTAATATGAGGGGAGAATAGAATGGATTGCAAGCATTATTTCTCAAGGATAATCCTTATGCTTATTATGTGCATTGTTTTGTTCATGGATTACAACTTCCCTTGATTGCTACTTCAAGGGAAGTTATTCCAGTTCATCAATTTTTTTCAAATTTGGTTTTTATTGTAAATGTTGTGTGTTTTTCTAGTAAAGGTCATGATGAGTTACAAACTGCTGAATTAGAGGAAATATTCCTAGTTTCAAGCTCATCAATTTCTAGTAATTGAGTTATTTCCTCTAATTCAACATCTTCTAACTCATCGTGACTTTCACTAGAGGAGCACACAATATTTACAACAAAATTCAAATTTAAAAGAATTAATAACTTCCCTTGAAGCAGCAACCAAGGCAAGTTATAATTTATGAGCGAAACAATGCACATAATAAGCATGAGGATTATCCTTGATAAATAATGCTTGCAATCCATTTCATTCTTCCCTCGTATTACTAGCACCATCATACCCTTGACCACGAATATTGAAAACATCAAGATTATGTCTACAGATAGCAACACTTAATTCCTTTTTCAGAGTGACGATTGTCATATCCTTTACATGCACAATATAAAAAAATTGTTATTTTATATTGCCATCATTATCTACAAATCTCTAAACAATATTCATTTGTTCTTTTCTAGATTCATCAAGTGCTTCATCAACAATTACGCAAAATTTAGAATCTCCAATTTCTTCCCTAATATGACTTCTTACTTTTCTAGAAAAAATATGCAAGATTTCTTTCTCAATATATTGAGAAGTATATTTTGCATTATATGGAGTATTTTCTAACGCAACTTGTGCCACTTTATCATTATATGATGCTACAAGTTTAATTATCTCAAGAAAGTTACCTCTATTGCTTGACTGTGATGTTTCCTTAGGGCCTCTAAATGCTCCAGTTTCAAAAGTAAGCCAACGAATTGTATCAATAGAGGTTTTGAGTTGTAAGCGATTCTTCCATACTTGCTCTGAACTTTGAACATTTTTATAATGTTATTGATGTGCATAGGTTGATTCAACAACTCTTCACAAGCTTTCATTGCATTGTTATGTGGTGAGAAGGGACTATCTCCAATGTAACTGAGAAATGCACAATTCTTTCCAGCATTAACCTATTTCCGTGATCTAAATCCTTGTCTAATAAAAATATCTTACCTGCGACGACCATTTGACTTTGTACTAAACATATACCATGGCAAACAATAAACTCCATCACCACTTAGGAAATACTCTAGCTAAGAAGGAAACATTTTAAAAGATTGAACTCTCCTTGGATGTTTCTCCTTAGAAAAAGGATAATTTTGAAGTTGCATTTGATATGGACCCCACTGTAATAAGCTCTTCTAACTTCATTTCTCTGACTCATTGAGTATTCTCATATTTGAGGATGTTTTCCTGAATCAAGTTCTAAAGAATTATTATGAAATTCATCATTTGTAATTCTTTAAATCTTGAAAAGGAACTCTTCTAATTGAATAATTGGATCACCAATATCATACTTCGAAACAAGTAGAGAAGTTGAATATGTGTTGTTGGTTTCATCTTTATAAGTTTCTTCCCTTTTATCACTTTTAAAGAGTTAAACTATTCTTTTACTTTTCATCAATATACATATTTAAACAAAATAAGATAAAGTTAAAGATTAAAAATGAAGTATAACAATCTAAATTTTAGTATATTTATAACAAATAATTTTCATAAAAAAATAATTTAAAAAATAAGAACATTATATATTATAAGAACATGATAAAAGAGGACAAAATAAAAAATGAAACTAAGATTTCATTATCAAGAGGAACAAGAGAGAGTTATCTTTTTTTTTGTTAGAAATGGAAAAGAACAAATGAGCAATTTATGTTTATGATTTTAAAATTTAGGTTTAATAGGCATTTTGGTCCTAATATTTTGTGAAAATTTGCAATGTTTTCCCTTGTTTATTTTTTTTCTCAATTGAGTTCCAAATTTTATTAAAATCTATCAATGTGATCTTTTCCGTTAGATTAGTGTGAACGACGTTAACTGTGTCAGGACGTGGCACACGTGTCATCTTGTAATTGGTTGATATATTTTTTTGTTTTAATCCTATCCTTCTCCCTCCTCCTCTCCCTCTCAATCCTCTCTTCTTTCTGGAACCCGTGACAGTAGAACTTCTCAAATCCATGAACCCCAAATCCTCAAACTCGTTCACCACACAGATGGAATTGTTATCCTCCATGGCAATAGCATCCCTCACCCGTTTCTCATCCACGACAAAAGGAGCCCCCACATCACCAACACCACACCATCTTCTTCTCCTTGAAATCCAAAAGACTGATGTAACAGTTGTCCTTCCTAGGAAACATAGTAGCCACCAACAAACAATTATTCCCTTCCAACCACTGAAGCTTATGAGCATCCCCAAGAGACCACCCCAAAGGCTCGTAGGAAAAACCAATCTGCTTCCCAGTAACCTGGTCACTTTGAATTTCACCCTGTCTTTTTGAATCCCCATCACTCGGTTCCAAAAAATACTATGGCTTTTCCAGAAACCCTGGTGGGAAGGGAGATGGGTGTTCAGTTCAACGCCTATGCGCTTTGCGGGGTTGAATTGAATGGAATGAAATGGAATTGGATGATGGATGAACAGGGAAAAGCGGAGGGAGAAGGATATGATTAAAAAAAATATATCCAACGAATTACAAGATGACATGTGTGTCACGTTCTGACACAGTTATCGTCGTTCACACTAATCTAACGGAAAGGATCACATTGATAGATTTTAATAAAATTTGGGACTCAATTGAGAAAAAAAATA
This sequence comes from Lablab purpureus, assembly GCA_030347555.1. NCBI lineage: Eukaryota > Viridiplantae > Streptophyta > Magnoliopsida > Fabales > Fabaceae > Lablab > Lablab purpureus. The sequence continues at coordinate 17,215,443 of CM059254.1, forward strand.
AACAAAAAAAAATATTGCAAATTTCTACAAAATATTAGGACCAAAATGTTTATTAAACCTAAAATTTATGAACCGTTATCTAATTTAATTTTAATTTAACCAAATAAAACTAAACTTTAATAATTTAATAATTTAATTTACAAAAATATGACTTGAATTGGATTGATTATTGGTTGACCCACTAAATCCAGCACGTTTACACTCGTAGAAGCAACTACCTCCTCCATTTTCTTTCAAAATTTCTCACCTCTCATTCCCACCAACCAGTACTAAAAACATTAAAATCTGACCGACCAGTTCTAAAGCATTAGAATTAAAGGTGAGGCAAAAAATATAGCACAATTGTAATAATTTTATATGCCACAAAATATACTCCAATACTATAAATCTAACCATTTTCATGAATGAGTTTTTTTTTAAAAGAGAATACTTTAATAGGAACTATTTCTCAACGAGAGTGTTTTAAGAGTTACTTAAAGCCGCATCTTAAAACGATTTAATAATTAGTACATTTTTTTCTCAATTATGTCATGCTATTCTTTTAGATTATTCGTATAATTGGTTTTCTTAGCCCATTTTAATTCATTATATGTTTAACTATTTTTAAATTGAATTTTTAATTAAAAATAATAAATAAATAATATTATATCTAAAATATTTGTTATAAATCTAAAATAAAATGTACATGTTAAAAATATTTTATTACAAAATTTCAAATTTTTATCATATATATATATATATATTCTTTAAAGGTAACAATTTTAAATAGATAAAGAATAAAAATTTAATAATTATATTACAACAATTTATTTTTTATTTTATTATAAATTTTATTTTTCTATAAATTAAATTAAGAGGTTTTTTGTTTAAACTTTAAGCTTTTAAACTGATTGTATTTTTTAGGAGGTAGCAACTAGCATATTAGAATAGTCTTAACAAATTATCTATCAAAGTTTTTAGCTTTTTTATTATTGATTCAACCTTTTTTTTCTCTTTTAATTTCTATTTAAAGGGTATTAGTGATATAGGGTTAAAACTTTGGGAGTTGTAACAGAATAGTTTAGGTTTTTGGAAGTATATAATGATAGATCTGTTAATAGATGTATTGTTTTAAAGTAAAGAAATGCTCAAACCAAAGTCATGGCTTGAGATTTAAGTGAGAAATATTTCGAGGTGATTCTCTCTTCTCGATGCTCAAGTGTAGAAGTTGTCACTCAAACATTGAGATATAGTGGTGGTGCATGGTATTCCTTGAACTTCTTTGAGCATACAACAAGTATCCTTTACTAACGTGATAGTATGGTCGCTCAACCATGAAGAGGAGATGTGCATAGTGTTTTTTGGAGCTTGTTAGGTTTATAACAAGTCTCCTATTCAAGTGTTAATGCGATGCTTAAGCAATATGGAAGGATGATAGTTGCTCAAGCAACAAAAGGACACCCAAGAGGTTGCATCAATTCTCTCCTCAAGAGTTGATGTTACTTAAGTAATGAATTTTTCCACTATTTGAGGGAACAAGGATGCTTAAGTGAAATGAACTCACTCAAGTGTAGGGATGGCAAATGAATATGTCTCGTGGGTATTACCCAAACATGTCTTAATTCGACACGGAACTCCCGCATTAACTAGGTATGAATGTGGATAATACTCAATTTAAATTGGGTATGGGGACGGGGATGGGGATGTACATACCACTCTCTCCATGTTTCCATACTCGTCTGAATACCTCATTTCCATTCTATAACCATCCTTCTAAAACACATTTAGTTTATTAAATAGGGTTAAATATGTTTTTAGTCATTCAACTATTTGTCAAAATTACGTTTCATCCCTAGGGCAAACTTTAGACCTATTTTATCCTTATACTTTATAAAGTGATGTAAACAATTCTTGATGATGTGTCAAAATTTCTTTTTATCTCTTTATTTTCCTTCTCCATAGCTTCCTACTCCACTATCATCTGCCTCTTAAGCTTGTTTCACTATTTTTTCTTCTCCTCCCTCTCATTTCCCTCTCCTTAAAAATAGTTTTATTTGTTATCAAGAATCATTTACATCAGTTTACAAAGTATAATGATGAAATAGGTCAAAAGTTTGCCCATGGACAAAACACAATTTTGACAAATAATTCAGAGACTGAAAATATATTTAACCCTATTAAGTAATTCAAAAAACTTACATTAACTTTTCTTCGGTTCTTAGTTTTGTAATTTATTTCTAGAGCATACATTTGATCATTTTTTTTAATTTCTTTTTCTATAATTATTTGACCTTTATTCAATTGTTATTTGACGATACTCTAATTTGAGATTTATGCAGTTATAATTTTTTATTGATATTTGTCATTGGATATCATTTTTACATTTAATCCTTTATAATATCATGTTTCCTTTGTTGTGCTTTTTATTTCTTTTATAAATAAATTATTTAATTAATATTTAGAACAGCAAGGGGTGGGTATGATTATACTCGTTACCCGATGAGATATACTCATACCTGATGGGGATAGGGATAGGGATGGGACAAAAATTTCATACCCGTCGCCCCGCCCGTTGTCATCCCTACTTAAGTGATGTATCTTATGGCATTATGGTTAATTAGTAAGATGCATGTGTGATTTGATATGTGTGTGTGTGTGAAAACAGGTAAAACAAACAAGAAAGGAGGGTTGAATTGTGTGTAAAAACATTTTGGAAGTTTTGCAAAGTTGTGTCTAATGATGTGCAGTAAAAGGCAAGTTTTAACTTGACAAGTTAAAAGCTTTTAAAAAACTTATCTTATAAAAGCTTTCCTTCATAAATTAGTTTCGATTTTATAACATGCAATATAAGTTAGATCAAAGAGAAGAAAGATATAAGTTGAATGTTTTTAGATTGGTTCGTCTATAAAGGGAGATTACATTCAATTCTTGATCAATGCACTAAATTTCATTGGGCAGAATAACGCTTCAAAGATACAGTTGAGTATATTTTGGAACCCAGACACTCTTGGCTAAACAACAAGATTATAGTTTGTACACTTAGTCATTCTTGACTAAAAATCCAAGCATTGTTTAAACACAGTCACTCCTGGCTAAAATTCTAGAGTATTGCTTGGAACTATCGTTACACCTGGCTAAGACACGAGTATTATTTGGAACGCAAGCATCCTGGATAAACCACTGAGGTTTACAAAAAGATTATCTAAAAGATCACAAGGTTGCTCACTAGAAAAAGAGGTAATGTCTTACGTCAGACACAATGGTAGTACACTCTTTTAGACAACTATGAACACAAATAGTATTCATAAGAATCTTAAGACTTATAAAGTTTGAGCATAATATTTTGCAGAGTTTGAACTACTCTAAATATGTGTTTGTAACCTTTCTTTAGCTTGAAAGCTTGTTTTATATAGAGGTTCTTGAAGAAAGAGTTATTGCAAATTCTTTTTTTTTCGTTGATAAGCTTCAACTCATATTTCCATCTTCAAGCTTGCATTTGTCCATGCAAGAACATAGAGATGCATTAAAGGTACACATACAACATTCAATTGTTATCTCCTCTTTTAGAAACATCCTCATAGCTGGAATGACTTATCATACATAGATTAGAGTGCTTTTACCCAAATCTATAACACCCCAATTTTAGCAATTACTTTCATATTAGTCAATATAACTAGGTAACGTACTATTACTATTACATTTGTGTTTCTGTGTGTGTATACATACATACATACATACATACATATATATATACACATATATACAAAACCTAATCATACTCGACGTCCCTTCTTGAAGTTTACTCGCTTTCACTACAACCTGCAACAAAATCTACTCCCTAAATAGTATGATCATCGTAGTAACACCCAGATCAATGCAAGTGAGACCTAACAATGACAAGATGATATTCACATATATACATGTGTATTTCATCAACATATTAAAACATACAACACATCAAACATGTGATCAATTTACAACAACATCAAACCCCATATTTAATCACATTAGTGGTCATGATTAAATATAAGGCATCTTCTGAAAGACTCTATCCATGATAAAGACGTCCCACCAAAGACTAACACTTGATCATTCCAGAATTGGCCTAGTTCCACGCGATCAAGGTGGCACAACGCATCTGTCATTGGGGGCACCAGATGTACACCTACATCCAACACTGGTGTAGGCCTCCCTCAACTTCTCACTACCTGAAGTCATATCTACGTGATTGGACAACAATGAACTCGAGATACCCCTGTTAAGTGAGTGTCATGTTTATCACTCTCCAATTACCATATACCTCATTGGTATCCTCTAACCACCCATAAAGGGCTTCAAAACATCATCTATCAAGGGCTCCAAACTTTACATGCATATACACCACAACAATATGCATGCATGTAAGCAATTTATAAAATAATTCACCACCCTTAATAGGCTCCAACATCCATCCATAAGGGGATCTAAACATGCATACTACAAGTCATACATAACCAATATATATATATATATATATATATATATATATATATATATATATATATATATATATATATATATACCGAGAGTATATACATTTCTTACTCACCTTATATACATCAAGAATCAATGAAACATTATCAACATTCATCATCAACAGCCTATCAACTTATAAAAAACATGTTGAATGTTGATCGTGTTCTATTGATTCTTGATATATATGAGGTAAATTAGAAATATATGTGTTCTTGATAGATATATATTTGTTGTTGTGAAGCATGACTTGTGGTATGCATGTTCAAAACCCATTATGGGTGGTGAACTCTTTTATAAATTGTTTGCATGCATGTATATGGTTGTGATGTATATGCATGTAAGGTTTAGAGCCCTTGATAGGTGGTGTTTGGTGCCCTTTATGGATGATTAGAGATACCTAGAGATGTATTTGGCAATAGGTGGGAGTGATGAACATGACACCTACTTAACAGGAGTATCCTGACTTCATTGTTGTCTAGATACGTAGACAGGACTTCGAGTTGTGAGAAGTTGAGGGAGGCTTACACCAAGCTTTGGACGTATATATACATATGATGCCCTCGACAGAAAATGCGTTATTATGTGGAACTATGTCAATTCTGGAATGGTTAAGTGTTAACTCTATTAGGACGTGTTTATCATGATAGAGTCTTCTGGAAGACACATCATATTTAGTCATGACTAGTAGTATGTTTAAATATGAGGTTTGATGTTATTGTACATTGATGATGATCACATTTTGTTGTTACATGATTTTAAAATGTTTATGAAATTTATATGAATATTATCTTGTTGTTAGTTAGCTCACCCTTACATTGGTGTGGTGTTATTACAATGATCATAATATGTATGAGAGAAGATTCTTCTGCAGATGGTTATGGAAATGGACCAACTTCCACATACATGTAGAAAAAAGTTATTAGATACTTTTGTATATTATGTATTTTGAGGACTAAATAGTCATGGTTGTATAATATTATGTGTTTATATACATGTGCAATATGATTAATATGTTATATAGTTATATTGATTAGTATAATAACACTTGAACTATGTTATACAAAAATTGGTGTGTTAGAGGGTGTCAATTGAAATCCATAAGCCAATCTAATTCACTATAAATTCGAACTGCGTTAAGTTGAAAAAAAATATTGTCTATTTTTAATGTGCATGAACACAATTTTCTTAACTTATGGGTTAAAGAACTCCAAATTAGGATGAAAATAAGTTTATCTATAAATAAAGCGAAATATCTAAATAAAAGTCTATGACTATCAATAACTCATTGGATAATTTTTAATGTGAATGTTTTTATACTTGAATCGCTTAACCCACATGTACAAATTTTACTCGTAGACTTTGCAGGCTATCCATAATTCACATTATCAAATTCAATTTAATCCAAAATTCAATTATTTTGATCTATTGATTGAATATAGTTTAATGAATTAAATAAACTATTTGTTATGTAAATAAATATAAAAAAATTAGTTTATATTTGTAAATGCAAACTTGTTTAACTAGTGAATTTTGTGAAAATTTAAAAAAAATCATTTAAAATGTAAATCAAAGAACAAAATTTAAATTTAAATTTCTTTATTAATTTTCTACAAACTATATGTTTAAAATTTGCAAAATTTATTATGAAAGAAAATTTTAACATTTTAAATTTATTACTAATTTTATATTAAATAATATTAAATATTTCTAAATTATTATTAATAATAATTATATTTTGTACAACATTTTTTAATATTATTTATAAATTTAAAATATTTTAAAATATTAAAAATAATTTTTATTTTTAAATTCATATATTCTTAAAATTATAAAAGCATATGAAATATAATATTTAATAATATTTTTATTTTATTATATTATAAATATTAATTAATTAAATAAGTAATATATTAAAAAAATCTATAAAAGGTAACTTAATCACTTGTAAAATGTTGTTAACTTCCTTTATGCTGTCTTGATAGTAAGTGAAGAGTGTCGTTGACTTATAAAAGTTTTAAAAACTGATTAAGTAAATAAAGTGAATTAGATTTATTTAAGTAATTTTATTTATAAAAGCTTTATTTCAGAAAAAAAATTCGACAATTAACAACCTGTCTATATAATAAGAACAAGTAAAATAAGAGGAGACTAAAAATGAAAAATGATAGTAAAATTTCTTGGTACTAGGAAGAAGAGACACTTTCGTATTTTCTCATTGCAATGGTAGACAATAATACCACGGTGTAACAACATTGATACAATAAAGATAGCATGTCTGTCACTATATTTGCAGGAGGACCTTCAAACTACTAAATTGATACATAATCATTCTCTTTCCATTATCCCCCATGTGAAAAGAAGGAACATATGTACAAGAGTTGAGCTTTTATGGAACCCTCCACAGAGTTATACTGTTATTGTGAAAGGCCATGTATATCAGTGAGAGCAATCAAACGTAAGGACGCAAGTTTCCTAAACTATTGAGTTCATATATGTAAAAGTCAAGTCAATTAAAAGCCGCATGTTTTCTTCAAATTTGTATCAATTGTGGAATGAGCTTTAAAAGGAAAGACAAATCCTGCTGCGAAAATTGTGGCTTTGTGTTCCCCTGCACCTTCCCACTCTCCTCTGTCAAACCCTCTCCTTCACCACCCTTTGTTGGTTTTATCATATCTGCAACTGTCTCGGTTATTTCTTTAACCAAATCCACAATTACCCCATCAATTCCCATTAGATGTTGCATGTAAACTGCCTCAGGAACATTGCTGCAATGTCAAAGAATAATCATCAGCCAAAATATTACACCAAACAACATTCTTTTAGATCATTTCAAATAATAAAGGAGAGAGAGTACTGTAAGTACACTTACTTTAATTTGCCATAAGAAAGGAGACAAAGCTTGGACTCCTTGATTTTGGCTACTGTACCAGGATCTCTAAATATCCCTTTAATTTCTGAGACAATTCCTTCCAATCCATTCTCCAAAGAGAGCTTCATCGCCTCCTCCAATGAGTTTCTCCTCACATCTTCATAGATTTCACATCCTCCATTTGTCAAGAAGAACACCTGGTTGTTCCAAACAAGTTGAACACCACGTTAAATCCGAGTTAAGCAAATAAAATAATTGAACCAGGAGCGCTTTGCCTCCTCCAAATTTCTGAGAACAACTAAAAAGGCTTGAAGAACTAACAGGGTAGTTGCTTTGCAATTTCCGAATGAGCAATGCTGCATCTGGCTGGAATGTTGAGAAGATAATAGGCCTATCCTTGGCATATTCAAACACAACCTGCTCCACAATTAAAGCTCATCAAGTCAAGACAAAAAAAAACTCCACATCTCAGAAATTGAAAGATCAAAGTCACCATTTTTAAAATGTAAAATTAAAACAAAAAATACTTAAGTTTACCAATACTCATTTTAGGCTTAAAATTAAACTCTCTTTGTGTACCTTCAAGATGGTCTGAAGGACATGGACGAGATAACCTTGCTCGTAGACAATGTGGTCATCGAACTTCAACTCAATGTTAAAACCCAGAGTGGGTTGCACCTTAACAAAAGCTTCTTGAAGGGTGCAGAGTGTGTCATCCTGTTCAACATCCCATGGCATCATCTTCCCATCCTTTTTCCTAAGCAAAACCTTTCCCTGATTTCCAAGCTCTCTCTGAGGCCCATAAGAAAGAAACTCAGAGAGACTCAGCTCCGTGATCCTCTTCCCAAACACAGCACCCTGCAACACACGTTAAATCCATCATAAACAACAAAGTCGAAAAAAATTCAAACCATGGGAAAAAGATCAAAGCAAAGGCGAAGACAAACTCACATTCTCCTCCGTGAAGATGAAATCGTCGTGGAAAATGACCGGGCAATCATCTCTCGTCACCTACAAAAAACGTGCATTTTCGCTTTAACTTTTTTTCGGTCTTTTTTTTTCCTTCAATTTTTTAATAAAAAATGCAACGCATCAGAAAACAAAAAAAAACGCAAGCAGCCAATCAGTACCGATTCGACAGAACAAAAAGGAGCAGACGGTCTTAAAAGGGGCGAAAAAGGCCAGTTATTTACATAAACGCCACCGGGGCAAAATCGGATAAAACAAGGTATGGCGATGGCGACACATAATGGTGCGTGTGTGGAACGTTAAATTTGTATTGAATGCAGAAGAAGGAGAAAGAGGGAAAAAAAAGTTACCTGAACGTCAAATTCGACGAAATCGAGAGGGAAAGTAGAGGCGGCGTTGAAGGACATGATGGTATTTTCCTTGATGGCTCTCATTCTTCGATCTGAAGATTGCAAAACGTTCATGCCGTTACCCCTGTGTCCGATGACGACGAACTTCGGCATCTTGAAGCCACTCCGAGCCATCTCCACCCCTGCATTAACGATTAACAATAATGTTAAGAAGGGAATGGAAGAAGAGAAGAGAAGAGAAGAGAAGGAAGAAGAGAGGGTAAGGACCGTTGGGGAAGCGGGAGGAGCAGAGGGTGAGAGAGGCGTTCTCCGGGACGAGGTCGAGGGAAGGGACGTCGGTAACATGGACGGCCTTGAGAGCCATTTGGAATGAAGGAGAGAGAGACGACGGGGGGACAGGTGGTGAGGAAGGTGCAGGATGGATTGTTGGTGGTGGTGGCGGTGGTGGTGGGGAAGATCAAGGCATGGTTTGGTGCCTATTTATTGCTTCCACCTATGGCCAAATTCACCTTCCAACGGATCTCCCCAAGAATATTCTCCTCCCATCTCATATTCTTTGGATATTCCTTTTCTTGGAAGCCATTTTAGACCCTCTCACTTTCAACATACACTTTTATTTTCTTAATCTTTTCTATTTCTTCAAACAATTCAATTCTCACTATCAACCAATCAAAATTATCTAATTTTCATCCTTTTTTTTAATTTTAATTCTTAACTTTTCAGTTTTTCAAATCCCAAAATATATTTTACTATTTTCAATCTTCTATTAAATATACCAATATCATCTATTTCTCCTAATTTTAATATGTTTCAAATAATTAAAAATTACGGGTAATTGAATAAAGTTGCATATAATCATAAACAAATTTATGTAATCAAAGTTACTTATATATATATATATTTGCTTCTATAATATTTTATTTAATTTTTTATATTCCATTAATATTTATTGTTTGAGTTATTTATTAGAAAAATTATTGAAGTCAAAATTTACTTAAAAATGAATTTAATTATAGATTATAGATTTTTCAACTATTATTAGATTTTAATAAAATATTTATAAATTTATTAAATAGTTTATTTTTTAAACTTATTTATAAGTGCAATATTTATCGGCTTACAATATATGATGATTCAATTGCAATTTAGATAAAAGATATATACCATCTAATAAAAATAAAAATTAATAAATAAAAGTTTTGAAACCAAACAAAATAAAATATGTTTATAAAACCTAATTCAGTTTTGAAAAATAAAATATGAATGAATTTAAATTTTTTTCTATCTGTATTATATATATATATTATGTGTGTGTGAAATATTTATAAATCTGATATTTAGATAGAATATATACAATCTAATAAAAATAGAAAGTAAGTTCAAAATAATAACTGAAAATTTTGAAACTGAACAAGAAACTGATTCAATTTTATATATATATATATATATATATATATATATATATATATATATATATATATATATATATATATATATATATATATATCATAATAAAATATATGATAAAATATTTATATATTGTCTCTACTTATTTATTGACATAATTTTTATTAAATAGTTGATTTTTTAAACTTATTTATAAGTGCAATATTTATCGGCTTACAATATATGATGATTCAATTGCAATTTAGATAAAAGATATATACCATCTAATAAAAATAAAAATTAATAACTAAAATTTTTGAAACCAAACAAAATAAAATATGTTTATAAAACCTAATTCAGTTTTGAAAAATAAAATATGAATGACTTTAAATTTTTTCTATCTGTATTATATATATATATATATATATATATATATATATATATATATATATATATATATATATATATTATGTGTGTGTGAAATATTTATAAATCTGATATTTAGATAAAATATATACAATCTAATAAAAATAGAAAGTAAGTTCAAAATAATAACTGAAAATTTTGAAACTGAACAAGAAACTGATTCAATTTAACGCACATATATATCATAATATATATATATATATATATATATATATATATATATATATATATCATAATATATATATATAATATATATATATATATATATCATAATAAAATATATGATAAAATATTTATATATTGTCTCTACTTATTTATTGACATATTTTTATAAATTCATCCTATTGTAGACTTAAAAACAAGGAGAAAAATCATTAGAAAGAATAATAACTATTATTGGAAAAAGGTTTTACAACACCTTTAAGTATGTCTACTAAAATTCATACATATAATAATATAAATTGTATTATAATTATAATTATAATAATATAAATTTATAAAATTATGATTAAGCTATCAATTTTATTCATAAAATAAAAATATTATTTTATTATAAAAAATATTTCATAGAATTAAGAAAGAAAAATTTTAAATAATATAAAATTATTAAATACATTAGAAAAGACCTTATATGGAAGAAATGATAATTCGTCTTTGTGATAATAACAATCCTAAATTTTGACCTTTAGCAAATTAGAGGATAGTAACATATTCACCTTTTAAAGCATTTTAGCAAATTAAATTTTTTTTCTATTTATATTAAAATTTATTACTAATATTAATCATTTAACGAACAAATAATTTTTCCAAGATTTTCCTTCATTTGTATTGTTTTAATTATATTTATTATTCTTAATTTTTCGCTATTTTAAAACGAAAAAAATCTATTGAGAATTTAATTTCTTAACTAATCTTCCTGCCAATATTGACAAATAGAGTCATAACTTGACTCTTCGGTAACTAAAATTCTAATCTCTTTGGCTATTCCAGTAAATATTCCCTACGTGTTTTGTGTGAAGTCATATTTAATATAATAAAATTATTGATTGTTATCTGATTAATTAAATAAAGTATTGTGTGAAGTCATATTTAATATAATAAAATTATTGATTGTTATCTGATTAATTAAATAAAGTATAAACATAACACCTGTCCTGTTCTGTATTTTCTTTGGTAATTCAAAAAGAAAATTCTGTTTTCTTCTAAAAAATAAAAATATTATTTTTTAAAATTAGAAATATATTTAAGTAACGTTATTTGATGATAGCGTTGAATTCATGAATTATGAAGCGCGTGCGCGTACACGAAAGATAGGTGCTGTGTCATAGGTGACGGTGATTGGTAACAGTAGTGGGAACAACGTCACAGCATAGCATTGGCGGCGGGTGAAAAGTGGGTTGGTGACAGCAGGGGTATTATATTATAGCTGCTGACCTGTGACCAGACAAAATACAACGTTCTGATGAAAATCAATGGTGGGATTGTCCGAGCATTGCGGAACTTTCTTTTATTGTATTTTGGTTTTATTATGCGACGATGACTATGATGATTTGAACGATAGAATAGGATAATTGATGAATGGGTGATTGAGGTGTATGAAGAAGCGTATTTGATTGGAGATGATGTGGTGACACAACAGCATGTAGATAGAGAGTGGTGGGTGATGATAATTGGATAAACCTAAAGAAAAGGATTTTGGAATTTAACACAATATTAGGAATGATGGATAGCTGGCTTAAACAAATAGAAGAAATGAGATATGTTATTAATGTTATTTAATGATAAAAATTAATGTTGTGTTTCTTCTTTAAAAAAACAAATGGAGTAATTATAATTTCAGAAAAAAAAAAAGTAATAGTAGAAAAATGTTTTAAAAGTTATATAATTTAATTAATTTTATAGAAAATAAAAAAATAAAAAAAGTAATATAACAACTCCCAATTTTTATTTCATTTTCTCCACCTACTAAATATACAATCAATTCTTTTCCTTTCCACTAACACGTCTTAAGTGTGTTAAGATATTGTTTAAAAGTAAATCAGACAAGACCTTAGTTTAAATTTCAATGATTAAACTTTAATCAAATCTATAATAATTACAAAAATACAAAAAACAATATTATTTCTAATATTTGAAATTGTAATTTTAAATGGTTGAAAAATAATTATTTTCTAATATATCTTTAAGTATATATATTTTATCCCTAAACAAAAATAAAATAAACCTTGTTTTATTTTATTAGGAATTACTGATTAAAACATACTAAAATTATATGTAATATTAAAAAATATTATTTTTATTTTCTTTTCCATCTTTAAAAATTAAACATAGTATAAAATATTTTATTTATTATATTTTGTGACTAATCATTCTTCACGTATAAAATAAAAAATGTATAATTATAAAATAAAATTATATATAATACTTTTCTCTTACAAATGTTTTATAAATAAAACTAATATTATTTAAAAATAATATAAAATTATTGTTCATGTTATATTTATTAAAAAGTATATATTTGATTATCTTATTTATAAAAGATTGTATTTAATTGAATTATGTACTTAAATTAACCTAATTTTTTAAAATTAATATTTTATAGTTTTTGTAACAAATAAGAACTAGAAAAACACTAAAATAGTGTCAAACATTTAAAGTTAATAATAAATTTACATATACTAACTAAGACACATAATATTTACGAAGATTTAAAATATATTTAAATAACTCATCTTATATTAATATTAAATTGTGTAAGAATAGAAAGAAAATAATAATGATAAGATGTGTAATATTTGATCAATAGATTTTAAAATAAATTAGATATAATGTCTATAAATAAGAATTATATGTTAATTTTTAATTTAATTTTAAAATATTTAGTTTAGAATTTATTTTTTTTATATTCTCTCTTAATTTATTGGAATTCTAATCGTCGAATTCTTGTTAAATTAGGATTATGGAGAGCTAGTAAAAAATAAATCATATGAAATTAATTAGAATTTGATTTCTGATAAATGATTTTGTTTTTATTAGTATTTAAGTTTTTCTCCTACTCTTTTGGTTTAAGTGTTTAAGAAAAGATATTGGTCATGTAAAAATTAGCTTTGAGAGTTTAGGTTGATTGTAGTTAGTTACAAGAAGATTATCATAATTAAGTTACTTTAATTCAGTAAAAATTATTCACGTGAAACTACGTTGGAAAGTTGGAGGTAATTGAAGTATATTAAATCACTTATATTGTATTTTTTCTCATATTGATAGTGAAAGGTTTAACAATGATTAAACCATTTACTTTTCAAGATTGTTGGGATTTCAATATGAACTATCGAGATAAACCTCCATTTTTGAAGTTGTGGCTCAAGATGGAAAATAAATGAAAAACAAACAATATTATCATTTTTTACCTCATTTATCAGCTTATATAGTCAAAGTAAAGATGAGTGCGACCTTCAAGGCTGAAAAGAAAAATATAGTAGGACTAAATAAAACAATCATATCAATTGATACATGAATTCATGTTTCTAAAAAAAGAAATGTAGGAAAAGAAAGGTTAGATTATATTTATAATCAAATCTCCTATAGGATTCAAAAAGGATGTCAATGTTTTATTGTCCTTCTCTACACTCTGACATCAAACCTAAATTTGCCTTGCAGAGATTTAAGGAAGTCTTGTTGAGACGAGTGTTTGTGAGGTTAAAGGTTGTTGTAATTGATGAACTTATGTTTGGGTAGTTGGTGAAAGAGTGGTATGGTGGGTGGTGTTGGTAGGGTTAATATTGCACCAATAATATATGTATGTGAAAAAATAACTATGTTAGTCAACTTTTTGGATTAGAATCACATTTATTTCATGTGAAAAAGTATGGTGATGATGTATTAATATAATTGAAACTAAGGTTTTTATAACCTTTCCTAAAAGACATTCATAGAAAATATATCCAAAAAAGTTTGGTTTTAAAACTCTTATGCTAGATATTCAATTAAGGTTAAACTAATCTAATTAAACTAAGGTATTTAAACCTTTTTCCTAAAAGTGATAGAAAATATATCTAGAAAAGTTTAATTAATGTTGCATCTGTAACATCCCATAAAATAACTATCATACTAGTTGAGTAATAATACTATATTATTACTATTAAAGTCATCTAAAAAGTGTGTATATATATAATACAACACAACCATCTAATCTATACTACTATGCTCCTATCCTGCAAACTTGCTCGCTTCCACTAACACCTGCAACAGGATCTGCTCACGTACATTGTCCGATCATAGCAGTGTCACCCACCAAACAACAAGGGTGAGCTAACTATTATAAACATATTATAGCAACAACAAGATAATAATCAATCAACATCACACACAACTGAGATATATCACCAAACAACATAATTCAACTAGACAACATAACATTATACTCAGTCACCATTCCCGACCAAATATAAAGTGTCTTCCGGAAGACTCTATTTATGGTAAACAAGTTCCACCAGAAGCTAACACCTAACCCCCAACGTGGTCCGGTTCAGGATACCTAGGGTCAAGGTGACACAAAGCACCTGCTATCGAGAGTCAGGTGTACGCATACTTCGAGAGCCTAACGTAAGCCTCCTTCAGCTTCTCACTACCCGATGCCCTGTCTACATGACTAGGCAACAGTGAAGTCAGGATACCTCTTATCCATGAGTTGTTATGTTTACCACTACTTCCTATCATGCAATACCACTCCGGGTAATGTACCAACACCCATAAAGGGCCAACGACAACATTAATACCTATTAGGGTCATAACAACTCACCTATCAAAGGCTTTCAACACTCACCAGTAGAAATACTAACACCATGTATTTCACTGTGAGCTATATCAGTAACTACTTACCCCATTTGATAGGTTACAACATTTATAAGATTAAGAATATACTATTCAACAACAATATTTACAAATGTACAACATAAGGTTCACCACTCATATATATGAATATATCATCATCTTATTAAACAGAATCTAGCATTTAAAAACTCACAATATGATCAATAATCGTCATGAAGAGCCTTTCAGCTCATAAAAATGTGCAAATTGGCAACATTTTCAAATAGCTGATAGCTTAACCTTTGCTCACTAAAGCGAGTATAACTAGAGTTCTAGACCTCCTTTTTAGTTGATTCCAAAGCCATGGGAAAGCTAACATCCAATGCTACAACTTTCATGAAGACCACCAAACCAAATTCCAAAAGCTTGACTCGCTTAAGCAAGAATATTTCATTTGAGCGAGAATGAGGCCAAGACCAATTTTTTTCTCAAAGCTTCTCGCTTAAGCGAAATGCATTTTCACTTAAGCGAGAATAGGTGGTGGAGGTAATTATTACCCACCGCCTCAGTTTCACCTAAGCAAAAATGGCTTCGCTTAGACAAAAATGGGGCTGAGAGCCACCTTGAACAACATATTCTCGTGTTTTCCAACTCCAAACAACCCCATACACCAATTTTCTACCATCCCATGGTCATAAACAAGGTATATAACAACATTTAATCGCAATAATTGATTTCTCATCCTCATTTGGTCAAATCAATATCACCAACAACCAAAATTACAAACAACCATGAACTAAACATAGAGATTTAGTTAGCTCCCCTTGCCTAGAATGAAGTATAACTTTTCAAGCTATCTTCCCACCTCTACCAATTTCAGGTAAGTCTAAACTACACATTGAACGCAAAAAATCCACTTAATTTTTAATCTCATCAGAAAAGGAGGAGAAAAATTTAATAATAAAAAATTATCAAACCACTTATCCGTTTCAAATTCTAATCGAACATATAAGATCTACGTTTCACCAACTCTTTGTACTTCTACTGTAACAAGTTTTTACCAATTAGAAACTTTTTTATCTAAGAGACAATATAACAAGGAAGAGAGAACTTTTTAAAAAAAAAATCTTAGAATGAACTTTAATAACATTAAAATCCTATCATTAATAATTCATTTTAAAATTTATTATTAAAATATTTTTAGATCTTATCCTATTAATCTAATAAAAACTTATTTTTAAGCTTTTTTTTAAAAATTAATGATAGAAAATATATCTAGAAAACTTTTCTTTCAAAACTCTTATTTTGAACACTTAATTAAAAACTAATTAGAGATTTTCTACGCACAAAAGCTTTGCTTTTATAGGAAAATTTATATTATATTCATGGAATATGAAAATTGTATAACAATTTCGTGTATATTTATAATTTCTCAATTTTATTATTTAACAATAAGGAAAAAGATTTGGGAAGGGTCTGTCAGACAACCCTGTGACCATCCCAGGTCATTAAGACTGGGAACGATCCTCTACAGCTAAAGATGTCACTAATCCTGAGAGAAGGTCATCAAGCCGTTAATCACGCTCTGATCACAAGGTCATAGTTCATCCACCAGACTTTGGTTCCTGTCTCCTTAGAACTTAAGGATACAGAGGTACGAGCCTATAGAACAGATCCTGTTCAAGTAAGGTCGTGACTAAGTTTGTTGCGTGTGGCATTATAAAGTCCTTTTCCTTTTGAAAATGTTTCGATGTGGGGCAAATATTAGCTGTTGCCACGGTGAACAGTTCGTGACTAGCTATCTGAAGATGATGCTTTGAGGATTTGCAACGCGCAATGGTATTCAAGTATTCCATTTTTGAGCAGCAGTTTCCAGAGACTGAAGATTTTAAATAATCAAATTGGTGGGGGATTTGTGAGGAACAGATATGCTGGACCAATAAAAACATTCAAATTATGAGTCTACGAAGAACACGTATATTCGCCCACTAAACAAACACTTCAGAGCTACATTTTTGTGAGGGAACTTCTATCATTATGCCTTACCAACAACAATAAGTTTCAAAGTATAAAAAGAAAAAACCTAGATTACCAACACCGCTGTCGGAAGAATTACCAAGTCAAAATGTTAAACCACGGGAAGAAATGAAAGAACGAAAAAAAAATTTGGACCATTTCTCGATTTGTGCGTGTCATCCTTGCGCAGGGGCCATGCTAATCTTCTCTGTATCGTTCCAATTTTATCGGATGTCCCCGAAGGGACAAACTTCATGGTAGTTTGTGGTAATATAAACACGGGTGTTGTGTTAAAATTACACTGTGTGGGACTCCAACGTCAACTGGACATCTTGCTCCAGTGCCAGAAATACAGGAGGGAACTTGAGCATGCAGAGCAACATGATGTACAAGAAATAGAGAAGAAGGTGGAAAGGATTTAATTGTTTCCTAAGCTCACCCAGCAACATATATTTCAAAGTATTCTTGGAACCCACCATAAGGGATTCTACTGCAAACACTGCTAGCCGAGCTACCCTTCTAGCCGAGCTACCCTTCTAGCCCTATCATTATTACACCCTACTCTTGATTTGACATTTTTGTGTTTCTTCCTCTCTTATTTACCTATCATATCAATTCTTCATTTTAAGATTTCAAATATTTATTGGATGCATGTTGCAAAGGTATATAAACTTTTTAACCATACAAGTTATAAAAAACAGTAAAATAAATTAAAAACTTATATGCATAAATAAATATTTTTCTTTAGGGTTTTATTATTCAGCTGAATATAGTTTAGTGATATATAAAATATGCAGTATTTAGATGTTTAATAGTAAGATTTGTTTTATTTTAAACTTGAAGAAAATAGGTTAGAGACGTTTCGTTAAAGTTATTTTAGAGTATTTTACACAAAATAACATACAAAGTGTGATTTTAATCATCAACATGCATAATGAAATATGATTGAATTGTAATTCAAAAAAATCTCAAACATGATAGGTTTATTGGAAAGTTTATACGCTGTTGACTTGATCTTAATGCTCTTGAATAATTTTTAAAGAAATATTAAGTATTTTATTTTATCATAAATTTCCTTAAACTCGATAGAAAAGCAAAAGTTTAGAAGACTAAGATATTTGTTTTTCTAGTAGTTTTTTCTGTCAGCATTTCATTTTCGTGTTTTAATATTTTGTTTTTCACACTTTTCTTTTCTTTCTTTTTATATTTTGTCCATAAAAATAAATACAACATTATTGTATTTAAAAAATTAAGATGTTATTAGAGCATGGTTACAACACTGCATACTAATGCTATGTTTCTCTTTAAAAATGAAAATAAAGAAAAATAAATATAAATTTAAGAGAAAAGAATGTGAAAAGTGAAATTATTTATTTTAAGTTGGTTTAATAACATTTTGGTCTTAATATTTTGTGAGAATTTGTAATATTTTTCATGTTTATTTGTTTTTTCAATTGTGTCTCAAATTTTATTAAGATCTTTTAATGTGATCATTTTCGTTAGATTAATGTAAACAACGTTAGTTGTGTGAGGACGTGATGCATCCAAGTTAATTGTTGCCACATGAATAATAGAAAGTTGTACGAATTCGAACACTTCGCCATCATCCCTTTTGACCCTTTTATATGTTAGGTTTGTTTCTCCTTTCTCATTTGTTCCTGCGTTCCAATCTGGTTCTATTCCTGTGTGTTCTCATCTTGTATCTTTATTCCTTTTGATATTGTGTTGTTGCTAAACGTATGGACCTGGCCTTAAGTCATTTTGAATGGGTTGTTGTCAATCATCTTTTTCTTATTGCAACTTTAATGGAAACCCCAATGGTTGGGGTTTGGAAAAGTAGTGTAGTTTTTGTCATGGACGTGGAAGCAGGTTTGTGGTGCACCTATTTGTCATTGTGGAGATTTTGGAATAATGAGAACAGCTACAAGCCTGAAGAATGGCGAGAAGTAATTTTGGGGTTGTCATAATTTCAAAGTTAGGTTTTTGTTTTCAAAAGAATTTGTTGCATCGGTAGTCAAGGCCTTCACATTAGAAGGATGAGTAAAAGAAGAATAGTGCATAAAACATGTTGATGCTTGTATACAATAAATTGCATCAAACAACCACCCTGATCAATGACCTCACTTTACTACATGTTTAACCAGGTGATGAATACCAAGAAAGATTTCATTTGTTAACATACAAGTGACTACCTAAGGAATCTTCAAAAGAAAACCCCTTAGGAGTAGGGTCTTTTCCAAAATGCCCTTGCTTTTCAGTAACGCTCGACATCAGTGATTTCAATCATAGTAGCTTATGGACTTGGAACTTTTGGCTGAAATGAATTACTTCAAAGGGAGGGGTTGATCGGTGAATTCTGGGTATTCAATCTCTTTTTTCGGACTTTGTCGGGTTCTTCCCTTTCTTTAAAATTTTTTGAGTGATTTTGCATGATTCGTTTTTTATGAAGTTGAAAACAGACTGACATTGATGAAAATGGTGTTTTATAGATGGTGGTGATGAAAGAGATGCAATTATATAAAGATAAAGAAAGAAAATATAATTATAATTATAATTATTATTATTTTTACAAAAACTATTTACTTTTACATGTGACTGTATCAATACAAAAAATATACATCCAACTAATTACAAAATATGACAATAACACGAGTCACACAGTTAACGCCTTTTACAAAATATTAAAAACAAAATGTCTATTAAATCTTTTAAGTTTTATTCCTTTAGTGTGATTAGAAAAGAAAAAAAATGTATATGTTTCGTTTTAATGATTTACAAGGAAAGCAAGGATGTGTAAAAAAAAATTTCAAAAATATTAGAAATAATATGAAAACCTGCTGTAAAACCAAAATTACAATTTTATCTCTTTTTTTATAGAGTACTTATACTTCACTTGTTTTTCTTAAAACTGTGATATTTTTTTTATTTTAAATTTAATATTTTATATGAATTAAAAATTCACAAAAATTATTAAAACTTTTAAACTTAATTATTATAAATATTATAATATTACCTCATTAAAAATAATATATAAAATATAACTAGTTATATTATACTAAAATATATAATCATATTATAAGGTAACCTAATGGATACCATATTATTTTACCTTATAACATATACGATTATATAATGTATGTTTAATTATAATGATAGTATAACATTATTAATAATAGATAAAAATCTTTCTTTACTTTCCATATCAATCTTTAGAAGACTCACCATCATATGTTTTTAAAATACTTTTCCCTTTAAGAAAATTTCAATTATTTCTCTCTAATTCTAAAAATAATATGAAACAATTATATTAAAAGTTATAAATTATAGAAAAGATTTCCCCTATAGTTGCATGCAATTTTGTTCTTGATGAACACCTACTCTTTTTTATATTTCTGAATCTCTTCTCCCAATTTCTAAATCACTTTTGTTTATCTCATAGAAAAATGACGTGTCTTTACTATATTAAGACCCCTCTTGATATTTTTCATTTAATTTTCATTATTACTTATACTAGTTTAAATTCCTTTTAATTAATATTAGTATAGTAAAATGTTCACCTACCAACTTTATTCCTTATTTGTAAATATCTATATTTTCTTAATTAACTTTTAAATATATATGTACTCCTCTATCTTTTTAACCAAAAGCAACTTACACAAAAATAAATAAAAATAATAATATTTAATGGGTTCTTTTCCTTAAGTTTATAATATTTTATTATTTGCACTTTCATTAATTATTATTTTGAATATCAAAATAATTGTTGTAGTTTAAATAAATAAATGATGATCAAAACTAACATTCGAGTAAAGGTTTCTTAGAACATAAAATCAAAATTACCATTGAATCAAATTTAAGAATATCAATATTATTTAAAGTTTAATTTCAATAACTACATATTTATAGAAAAAATGATTTTTTCTTAATTTATCCAATACTATTGTAAAATTATTTTTTTAATGTTCTAAATTATATTTTTCTAAGATATTATAAAACTTCGATCTAAAAGTCTCTCCTACACTAATTACGTATTTCTTTTTTATATTTCATATCTTTTCTTGAATACATAGCACCGCAAGTTGTTAAAATATATTTTCTCTTTTAAATTTAACAATTTTTTTCTCTAGTACTAATAACATCTCCATTGCAACCAGTAATAATATGTATTTTTCATTTTAAAATTTCAAATATATTAAATATAATAAACTTTTTCTATCATCACAATTAGATTTAAACCTATGTGTTGCAAAAGTATATAAAGTTTTTAACTAAAAATCATACAAGTTATAAAAGAATAATAAAATAAATTAAAGGCTTACCTATATATTCCTTATCTGTAAGGATCATACGTACAGGTAACATTTCCATTAAAGTGTAAACAAAATATTTTTTAGAATAATTCTAATCTCTCATTATATTTTTAAACAAAAATATGTAAATTAATTTTAAACTATAATTTATATAAAATTCACCCACAAATACATCAAATGAATGAATTTTGAAGAAGGTAAGTAGTATTTTTACCTTTTACAACATTTTAAAAAAAAATGAAGAAAAGTATCATAAGTGATATAATCATTATCCAAAGC
Organism: Lablab purpureus; assembly: GCA_030347555.1. Lineage (NCBI taxonomy): Eukaryota > Viridiplantae > Streptophyta > Magnoliopsida > Fabales > Fabaceae > Lablab > Lablab purpureus. The sequence continues at coordinate 17,237,351 of CM059254.1, forward strand.
ATTAGTTTGGAAAAATTGATGGAAGTTTGGTTTGCCACTCCATAATCATATTATTAATCAATGTATATAAAAATATTATAATATTAAAAATAACACATGCACTTATGATATGAATGATGCAAGTGAGAAAAAAAGACTTATAATTCCCTCATATGTACATCTAAATGGGACAAAATCCTACTCCACCTCGTCTGTATTTCTTATTTAGTTTTTACTAATTTTTCTGAAGAAAAAAATTATAGAGAATTTTTCAATTGATACTAGAAAAATTATATTTATTATATATTGAAGTTTAAAAAAATACAATAACCCACCGTGTCCCATATATGAAAAAACATATATATTATACTTTTAATTCATGTACGTAAATATGGCATTCATAAACATCTACAGTACTAGTAGAGTAATATTTTATTATTATCCTATTATATTACTATAAATCGTGAAAATATATGTATATATAATAAAAATAGGATATAGAAGTTTTTTAAAATTTTAATTATTTATATTATACTATTATACTCTTTTTTGGAAACCTACTCACTTCAACTTTCCTACTATTGTTTCAATCAACACTTGTAAGCACTTGTAAAGAATATGATCACGTACATTGTACGACTATAGGAGTATCACGTATCAGATAACAAAGGTGATATAACTATTATAAACATAATATATCAATAATTATAATATATCAATAATAGATAATAATTAGTTAATCATAAAACTAAGAAATACCACCAGACACAGTAAAATCCAACTACTCAACATAACTTTATACTCAGTCATCATTCCTGTTATAACCAAATATAATGTGTCTTTCGGAAGACTCTATTCATGGTAAAAAACAGTCTCACGAGAGGCTAACACTTGACTCCCAACGTGGTTCGAGTCAGGATACCTAAGGTTAAGGTGAAACAAAACACCTACTATCGAGAACCAGGTGTATGCCTACTTTGAGAGCCTAACGTAAACCTCCCTTAACTTCTCACCACCTGATGTTCTGTCTATGTGATTAGGCAATAGTGAAGCCAAGATACCTTTTATCCATGAACTGTCATGTTTATCACTACTTCTTACTATACCATAGCAACACCCCAAAAGGGCCAACACAACACTCATGAAGGGCCAACACCCATAAAAGGGTCAACTCCCATATAGGGCCAACACCACTACTTGTCAAAGGCTTTCAACACTCACCAGTGAGAATACTAACACCTTGTACCCCACTGTGAGTCCTATCAGCAACAATTTACCCTATTGATAGGCTTATCCACACATATCAACAATAATAGCAATATATTAAATCATTACCATATCAATCCAACATCAAGCCCTACGCTTGAGTGTCCTTTTTGCTTGAGTGACCTCATCGTCTACACCTGACTATCACTTGAGCGACCAACTGTCTCTTGAGCGATATTAGGGCCAAGAGCAACTCTTCCAGACCCTCTTGTCACTTGAGCAACCAACATATTGTCTTAGTGATATTAGGGCTAAGAACAACCATTCTTGCGTCCATCTCGTCCCTCAAGTGACCAACATGTTGTTTAAGCGATGTGGCTGAAGTGGAGAGAGAATAGCCTCGACCTCTCTCTCTCACACAAGCCACCGCCATCGCTTGAGCGACATACTCTTGTCGCTTGAGTGACCACTCCTTGCTTGAGCGATCAAAGGCGGTGGAAGTAATGATTATCCACCGTCTCACCATCGCTCGAGCGATTTGCTTGAGCAACCAGCTATCGCTCGAGCGATGTGTAAGCCAAGAAGAAAACTTCTTAGATCATTCACTCTATTCCAATAAGATATTCATCAATCCACAGTGATTTTCTACATTTAATAACCATCAACAATTCCTATTATCAATATGACAACTTATTCTACCAACCTCACATCTCATAAAATCAAATTATGATTAACAACTACATCATATATTCATCTTTTAGTCAATGATACAATAACACTTATGCTTATAATGTTAACTCCTCTTACCTGGAATGAAATATAATTCTTTAAGATATCCTCCTACTTCTACTAACTCTAGGTAAGTCTAAACTATACATTTGAACAGACATAATCTCCTCTTAATTCTCAATCCCATTAGAAAAGGAGAAGAAGGATTAAACAGTCAAAAGATTATAAACTAATTACCCATTCTAGAATATGATTGGATAGATGTGTTCTATGCTTCACCAACTCCTTATGCCTCTAATCTAATCAAGTTTCACAGGTAAAAAATTCTTCTATTTAAGAGAGAATATAGACAAAGGAAAGAAAGTTTTCAAGGACAAAATTTTAGAATAAACTACGTTGAAATTATGTATATAGACGTCATTATTAATTTACTTTAAAATTTATTATTAAAATATTTTTTGTCTCGCGGATAAATGAAAAAAATTAGTTTAACATCACTATTTACTTTTAACATTCATTTAAGAATTCTTAATAATAATAAAATATTAAATTATTTTAAAAATAAAATATTAAATTCTATTTTAAAAATAAAATATTAAATTCTATTTTAAAAATAAAATATTAAATTCTATTTTAAAAATAAAAATATAGATTAATTTATTAAATAAAATATTATTGTATGTGATTATGGAATGAGAGTATCAAACTATCATGTGTTCATATATTTATATTGAATGTATTGTGTAATATTAGAAATTTAAAGCTCTATAACTAATATGTAAAAATATTGACGATATTTAAAATAATGATTTTATTACTATAAATAATAATTGTAAAATAATTATTTATTATTTTAAATAATTAAATTAATAATATAAATATAGTGTTATTTTAATTTTTATAATTATTTAAAATATAAAATTTTATATTAATATAAATTAATAAAGAAATTATTTTAAGATAACACTACAAAACTAAAATATTAAAATGGAATTTTAATCAAAATTGATTTGACTAAAGATATAAGAGAAACTAAAAGTATTTATCCATTAAAACTTATCAGAAAGGACATCATATTAAATAGATTAATAGATTATGTTTTTACTAAAGATATAAGAGAAAATAAAAGTATTTAGCCAATAAAACATGCTAAATTTAGAATGCACATCCTAACTTATAAATAATTGAAGTACTTATTTTTAAAAACTAATGAATTAATAAAAAATAAATAAAATATCAACTTTATGTAGAAAATCAACCTTAATAAATATTTTCTTAAACATTGTCATGGTCCACGTGTTTTAACCTGTAATATACTAAACTGTAATTTTTCAATCATTGATAATTATATATCAACATAGTTCTAATTTATTATAAAAAAATCTATGATTTTTTCTCAACTCAACTTACAAATTCTTTGATACTTTTAAGGATTATAAAATTTGTGATTCTTAAAATACACCATGATTTATCTCAACTAATAATTTATATATACAATTCAAATAAATATAAAAAGAATACTTAAAAAAGTATAAAAATAATAATAGAATAATAAGATATTTTTCTTTTATCTAAATTTATTTACTTTGATATATTTTTTTATTTATGTATATTTATCAAATTATAAAAAGATACTCTTTAAAGTAATATAAAATGAAAAGAAACAAAATAAAAAATTAAAACAAAAACTTTAAATAAATAGTTAAATAATAAAATATAAAAATAAAAATATCAATATAATAATAAATTAAAAAATATAAATATAAATAAATAAAAGAACCAGTACATAATTAAAAGTAAATAACATAAATAAAAAAAATTAATATATATAAAAAATAATTTAAATAACATAAATACAAATTGTCAAAGAACTAGGATAGAACTAAAAATAAATTAAATAATATATATATATAAAAGTATGAAGAATTAGTACATAATTAAAAATAAATTCAATAATATATATATATAAAAGTATGAAGAATTAGTACATAATTAAAAATAAATTCAATAATATAAATATAAATTAGACCAGAATAAATTAAAAGTGAATTAAATAATATAAATATAAATTAGACCAGAACAAATTAAAAATAAATTAAATAATATAAATATAAATTAACAAGAAGATCTACATGACTAAAAATAATATAAATATAAATTAATGAAAAGGACAAATACATTATTAGAGATAAACTAAATAAATTAACAAAAAGGAAATTATCGAAGATAGATTAAATAATAAAAATAATAAAAAAAATAAATAAGATAAAACAACACGTGATTCAAAATAAATAAAAGATTAATAATATACTCATAAGTTTATTAAGGTTAATATAAAAGGATTTAACTTCACTCCCTTTTACCTTAATGATTGGAGTGGTCCACTAAAATTAAAGTTAGAGGTGCTTTTAAAAGATTAAAATTTCTTATAGTGTCATTCCAACTTCTCTTTCTCTCTTACTTTATGTGTTCTTTCCTCTTCCATATCTCTCTTATCTCAATATTTTTATACTAAATTTGGTGTTTGTGAATTTCTTATGCATTCTTTATCAACCTTAATTTCACAAACAAATGTGTCTTAAAGTTTAATTAATGCAATTTTTATAACAACTTTAAAAGGGGTTGAAGATTTTGTTCCATTTTCTAAAAGGATTTCAAGAAGTTAAAATTTTCAAAGAAAGTTTTAAAAGAGAATTTTTTTCAAGAAAATTTTGAAAACCAATTTGACCCCTCTTGATTTAGCAAAGTCATATACTTTTTATTTCTAACATGTCATGTAATTGGAAGCACCAGACAATCTAATGGAATCTCATCCATTTTTTTTGAAATTAGAAAATAATCAAGTCGAGTCACTATAATTTTATACCGAAAATATCTTATATTTTTCAATGATTCAAGCACTTTAATCATAAGAAAAAATTTATTTGCATATATGATTTTATGTAATGTTGAAAAGATTAATTCCTTATATAAATCACAATGTTTAAAAATAGAAATGAAAGAGGAAACAAATGTTAACATGAGATGTGTCTTTATTTGTGATAAATGTTTGTATTTCAACTTGTTTCCTTATAGATAAAACAAAGAAATAAAAAAATATCAAGACATTCTTAGAAGAGATTTTAACACTACAAAGATTGCTTTCACTACTATCAAGCTAAATAAAGACAAAATCAATTATAATTGTTTAAAGCACAAATCTAGAGATTCCATGTCAGGTCTTGAAGATGTTGAAGCAATAGTCAAATTCATGAACACTATATAAAGACATCAAGACAAGATGAAGAACATAATAAATAAACATAACTATCAAGTATTCAAGAAATATCAAGTGATTAGAAACATAAGTATTCTTTATGGGTGTGAAAAAAACCTTTGTATTATTTTTCTGTTGATAAGACATATTGTGAGCTAAAACTATTTACTTTCTAAGAGCTAAAACTGACCTAAATGATAGGTTATGCCAATTGGCCATCAGACCAAACATATTTTGATAAGGTATATCTAACTTCATTCAATTTTATTTAATAATTATCATTATTTGGTGAAATATTTCTAACTCGTCTTATTTAACCATTTTTTGTTATTTAATTATATATATCTATATATATTTCTTAATTTTAATATTTATTATTTTTCTTTGGTTAGTAAATAAGTATTTTTTTTCTTTCTTCTCATTTTATTCTTTTATATATAAATAATAATAATAATTATTAAATCCAAAATTTTCATAATAATTATTTATGATAAACATTCAATATTTGATGAAATTCAAATTAGAGATTTAACTTTAGAGATTCAAATGAGACGATATAGTTCAAAATGAAATAATTTTGTGTTATTTTGTTAACGATAGTAAAACTCATTTATCTCGATTAGTCACTACGAACCTAATTGAAATCTTTTGAATATAAAATAAAAAATATATAGTGATAAAATTGTGAAGGTTATATTTATATATATTGTTATGTTTTAATATTAAATCATTTTACATATATTTGTTCTTACTTCTTTATTTTTATCTTTTATATATAATAAGAATGAAAATACCAATTTAAATAGATAGAGAGACCTAACTTTCTAAATTCATTCTTAATAATTATTTTAGCCAATTTTCCAAATACATGTCAAAATATAAATATAATTACCTATTGAGTTATGTTGAAAGGAAAAGAACTATCAACCTTAACTTTTTTTTATATAATAATATATGAATAATAATGTAATAATACAAATTTATTTATATATATAAACATACTTTTATCTTATATCTAAATCTGGTTAATAAATTAAAAAACAAAAAATAATTATATGTAACAAAAAAACTAATATAAAATATTATTTTTAAAATATAATGAAATTAACGATAACAATATATTAAAAAATATCACTTATGTATATTACAATTTTATATATATTAATAAAGACGCTTACCATTATATAATTTATTTATTAATGTTAAAAGAAAAAAAGTATAAATATAACAATAGTTATAAAATAAACTTTTTTATTTCACATTTTTTATTATAAAATGTTTAATAACTTTTTTAATAGTTAGATTTTTTTGAACGAATACAAACTATACCATAAGTATTTGATTTTATTTGAATTTTTTGAAAGTAAATCAAACTAATAGCATAAGCTTTTATGTTTAATTCTAAACAAAAAAAAACATAAACAACCCACTGCGAACACTTAGACAAAAGAAACATTTCTATTTTTTTTTTCTGCCCATCAAGAAATGTATTATATTAAATATCTTTCTCCTTCTCAGATATAAATTTTATTTTATAGACAATATTTCATATAAAGTAGTCAAATATTCCAAATTCAACACAAACATTTAAGTTATAATTCTTTATTTATATATCTATTATATATCATATTGTCTTAGTTTCTTAGTTATAAACTTAGTTTCATAAACAACATTCTTTATAAATAAATATATTTTATTGATGACATAAAGCTAAGCCCAACACATTTATTTTATACAGAATTCGAACTTGTTAGCTTAAATAAACTTTTGTTTCATATAGTATGGTGAAGTTTTTGTCAATACAAAAATTGAATAGTGGTATTCTAAACCCACAAGATTAAACAATTTTACTTTAACATAACATATACATTTTTGCTAACAAAAGAATATTAAATCTTTTTTCGTGAATATTATTTCTACTTTATTTAAATAAGTAATTATCATTTTTATGTTTGAAATTGGAAAACATATTAATCTTAGAGAATAAATAGACAAAAAATGCAATGAAAGCTTTAGAAAGAATAAAATTACATATTTACAAAATATAATTCTTAAAAAAAATGCTATTGATAATATATATTAGAGATAATAAAATAAAGTATAGATTTAAAGGAAGTTGAGCTGACTTAATAAGAAAGCATGCGTCACCGACCCACCAACCTTAAATTGAGCACCCAAGTGCAAGAGCATGAGAGACAAATGTGGCATAAACAACAGGAACATAGGTTTTGAGAGAAAGTACAAAGACGTCAGAAAGCCAATTGACATGCACGTCCTTGTACAAACAAACTCTTCTCTTACCCTACACACAATCCCCACACCATTTCCTTCTAAGGAAACAATTAAACCTTCTTATTATTATTGGAATTAATTAAAATCTCTACAAAATTCAACCAGTTAATTTCATTTTTCCATTTAAATTACACTGCCACTCTCATTTTTGCCAATTCTTTTCCTTTTTCGCCAAGAAACTGCTGCAACACACATAACATGGTTGTTGCAACGTGTGTGATGTGAGAGTGGGGCAGATTCCGTTGAGATCCGTGTGCGCACGCATTCGTTTTTCGCTGCCGTCGTTCTTTTCCAAGCAAGAATATTCTTCTTTTGTTCTGTTCTTGGAATTGAATTGAAATCCAATAAAACCCCTCTGTTGTTTGGGTGGTTTTCTTTTTCCTATCAGTGTCTGTGCCCGTGGTTTCGTGAAACTGGGGACACTGAGAAAACAGAAACACTGCATTTTGGTTCAGAATTCTGATAGATGGGTAGCTGCCCTTGTTTCGGGTTGAGGAAGAAGAGCCAAGGGAAGAGTGCCAAGGCGCGGGATGAGGAAAACAAGAATCGCAAATCTATAGAGACTAGCAATGATGTCTCTGAAAGTTCTTCAGGTTACCAACTTTTTAAAAGATTCAATCTCTGAAAAATAATTTTTTATTTCTGCCAATTTTTTTAATGGGTTTGGGTTTTAAGTCAAGATATGAGACAAATTGGTTTTCAGGTGATGTTTCTAGTGATTATTGCTTATAGTTCTCATCTCACATTATTCTTATCTAGAGGAAAAGGAAAAAGGTTTTCTTGGTAGGTGCTGTGTTGGAGTATTTCTTATTTGAATATTGAAATTCTGATTAAGTAAATCGGACAAACCTTAGTACCTTACCCCCAAAATCAATAAAAAAAAAACACTAAAGGGCTGATCAAATTTCTTACCCCACTTAAATGCCTTTTTCTGAGTAGCTACTGTGCTCTTTTTCACTCTAGTCTCAGGGAAGCACAACATGCATGTTAAATTCAGGAAGAAATTTTTGAAGTGAGAGTTTTGAGTTGATTGTCACTAGCATGTGGGTCTATGCTTCATATGTATGCATTCTTTTAGGCCTCTGAGAGGCTTGACATAGTGATTGCTGACTATTGAACTTGTTCCCTTTTTGTATCAAAAGAATATTGAATCAGCCTTTTGTTGTATAGAATCGCCTGCACATTTTGAAATCAATTTAGTAATACCACTGCTGTTGGCTACAAATTCTGCTAGGAAAATAAATCATCTCCCTCCTTTTTATAGGCAACTTAGAAAATCACCGCCTAGCTCGTCCTCCTTGTGAATTCATCGATTCTTCACTGGCCCTGTTTTCATAGGAACTGATTATAGATAATTTTTCGCGGTTATTAAGCATATCCTGATTATCAGAGTTTCCTTCCTTCTCTACTAATAACCTCTTTTCCAAGAGGGGAGATAGATGGTACTGTGAGTAACTGATAATATGCTTTTATCAACTCTCAACTCCGAGCGAAGCTATTTGTCATCTGTATTGCTTGTCGGTTCCCGGCTTCCCATTCAACCTCACCTATTCTTTCAACTTTCAGATTTTTTTTTGTTGAGATTTTCTTGGCTTTAGTTTCGTTCTGTTTTGTAGTTCTTTAACATGATAACTTTACAAAGATGATCACATGTGTTGCACTTGTTATAAACTGAAGCAAAACCTCGGTTAATTCATTTTGCACAATTATTTTTGAAGAAAAATTCTATATTTTTCGTGCATCTCTTTAGCAAATAATTATTTAGATTTTTTCACTTTTACAACAAGTTAATATTAAACTATATAATTAGTCCAAATTACATGGAACTTGCGAAATTTTGAGGTGCCGAAGTTTCACATTGAACAATGTGAAATGCTTAATGAAGTATTTGAAATATTTAGTTCTCCTCCTTTGACAACAAGCTTTTGAGAGACTTTTCTCAAGTGTTTGAGTGCTTGTCAGTAAAGAGTCGCAGAGTGAAGCTGATATGGACTTGGACTTGGGTTTTATAGAGTATGTGAGTCCTACATGATTAATACTTAGTTTCAGAATATCAATAATTTTCTATCACGGGTAGACTTTGTTTGCAGACTTGCAACAGTGGTGTAAATAATTTTTGTGCTCACAGCAGTTTCAACATTACCTTTTTCTCTTGGTTGTTGGATTTACCTCTCATCATGAAACCAACCACACATAGTGGGAAACAAGTTTTTGTTGATGTTGAGTTTACCTGCTCATCTTCCACAATCCTACTGGTAAAAAAGGGTCTTTCGAAACTTCCATATCTACTAATACTTTAAATTTTTTTATTTTCCTACCAGTAATAATGTGGGTACACATAATTTGTCCACTCTTGATAGTTTTAATAGAGTTACATTTACAGCAGCAGATAGGGAAAATGACAAAGTAATGAAGGGGGAAGACATTATAATTGAGAATTAATCTTATATCAATCCATGCTCACTGAACATAATGAAGTTATATCATCAACTTAGATTTCATAATAAAGTATCAATATAGACGTAGACTCTGGATCAAAAGGCATAGACGCAGACCTGCAAAGAATATCAGCAGAAGCATAAAGCTCTAATGACCTGATGTTCTCTACTTTTCGTTTTTGTGATTTGTTCTTTTATCCAAACAATGATGTTATAGTTTTAAAAGCGGGATGTCTTTCTATTGTTTTTGCTTTACTTGTATAGTCTAGTGATCCTAACTTAGTTTGATACAGGAAATGGAGCAGAAGAAAATCCAATAGAGGGCGAAAGTCCTCATAAGGCCCGGATATTTACCTTCCGAGAGCTTGCAACGGCAACGAAAAATTTTAGAGATGAAACCTTTATTGGGCAAGGTGGATTTGGCATTGTTTACAAGGGAATGACTGGGGAAAATCAGGTATAAATTGATGGATGGATTTTCTTTGTGTGCCTGCTTCTTCGTCTACAGTACCCATCAGTATGTTACATTGCTATGCAACGTAATTTTTTTAACAAGCTACGGGATTTGATCAGGTTGTAGCTGTTAAAAGACTTGATACTACTGGTGTGCAAGGGGAGAAAGAATTTCTGGTGGAAGTTCTCATGCTTTCCCTTCTACGCCATTCCAACCTTGTTAGTATGATTGGTTACTGTGCGGAAGGGGATCAACGTCTTCTTGTGTATGAGTACATGGCTTTGGGATCCCTAGAATCTCATCTTCATGGTATAATACTAGAACGCAACCTTTTGCTTCAATGTCAAATTGTAATCAGTTACTAGTTACTCCGTGTATCTTTTTCCTGCCTTCATTTCTCCCCATGAATTGGAGGAAATTCTGTGAAGGCTTAGAGTTTACTATCTGAAAGGATGAAATAATATACAATTCGTGAAGTTGACACAAGTTAATTCTAAAGGACCCGAAGACAACAAAAATTTTAAAAACAAATTTTACTACTACATTAAGATTTAGTTCCATGCCATGTCTTTCTTCATGGTTGGGAGGGGGAGGGGTTTGTACATGATTAACTGAGCTAAAGAGGGGTGCTACTAATTAGTTCAATGATGCCATGTTTAGTATCCCATGTTAATGCTTTATAGCTTAATGTAACTGCTACTGTATCTTCTTTGTTCTTGGCATGCTTCTTTATTCACCAAAAGTATATTTAGATCTTATTTCTTTCATAACCCAACCTCTTTGCTCCAAAGTAGCTCCAAGTTTAGTTGTTAGAATTGCATGATTCCGCATTCAAATCACTTGATTCAATATGACTTGTCAAACCCACAATTTGTATCACGTGATGAATTACAGATGTCTTTGAATCATGTGATACAGGAGTTAATCGGTGCAATTCCATATTATTGATGCATGAATCATATGATTATAGCAGTACTTTTATTTTATTTTATTTTCACCTTTTCTCATCAAAAGGAAAAATAATGCTTAGATTTTTTTAATATAAAGGAACTGGAGGAGCACTACAGAATGCACTGAAACTGATTATTTCACTGTTCTGTCACATTACTCGATTGCTCCTTTGTTCTGCTATCGTCTATCCGTATTCTGGAAAGCTCACACACTCAGTTATAGCTTCGGATTTTGTTTTGTAGTTAAGACGTTTTGTCAATTTATAGTTTGGGATTATTATATTTAGCAAAGTACAATTTTTAGTTTGAGATTATTATATTCAGCAAAATACATCACTTGCATATAGTTGTGTGTGTGTGTATATATATCTAGAAATTACTTTTTCGTTGTATCTTTATTATTTGTTTATGGTTATTTGCAGATGTTTCTCCTGATGAAGAACCACTTGATTGGAATACCAGAATGATGATAGCTTGTGGGTCAGCAAAAGGACTACATTATCTGCACGATGAAGCAAAACCCTCTGTTATATACAGGGATCTTAAAACATCCAACATACTATTGGATGAAGATTTCCATCCAAAACTTTCTGATTTCGGGCTTGCAAAATTTGGGCCGACCGGAGATCAATCATATGTTGCCACTAGGGTCATGGGAACACAAGGTTACTGTGCCCCTGAATATGCCACTAGTGGAAAATTAACAAAGAGATCTGACATTTACAGTTTTGGGGTTGTGTTATTGGAACTAATTACTGGACGCAAAGCATATGATGATAACCGTGGCCCTGAAAAGCATCTGGTAGACTGGGTAAATTTCTATATTAATTATATTTTGTTCCATTTCTAGCCCATGATGATGACACACATGTTACTATCTCTTTTTTCTGTCAGTTGAATAATATACGTGTTAAAATTAGCTGAGTACTTGAAAGAGGAAGAAGCTGAGTTATTAATTAGCTGTTGTTAATCAATGAATGTAGTGTGGTCTTCTAATGTTGAAGAAAGGAACATCATGATACCCTTAAAATTTGTGAACTTACAATTCCAGTTTGCTACATAGTTTCCCGGGAATACTACATGATTTTTCTACTTATATCCAATTAGGCTAAATGTTATCCAATGTATTAATCTTGAGAAGATAATTGAAGTTTATCATTGTTTAAGAAATCATAATTTGAGAAAACATGATGGTTTCAGTTGGCTATGCAGAACAAATACAGGCAAGGTAATTTTTTCAGCAATTTGAACCTGACTGGTTTGCTAATATCTGTAGGCACGTCCAATGCTTAGAGACAAAAGGAGTTTCCCAAGATTGGTAGATCCACGGCTTCAAGGCAAGTACCCAGGATCTTGTCTACCGATGGTCATTGAATTGACAGCCATGTGTCTTCGTGAAGAGCCACGACAACGGCCTAATGCAGGTGATATAGTGGAAGCTCTGGAATTCTTGTCATCCAAGCCATATGCCCCAAAAGTGTTAAACACAATCAACACAACTGAGATGGAGAGTGGAGATTCCCCAAATGAAACAACAGCGATTTTGCCTAAAGAATCACTGAGAGAGCGAGCTGTTGCAGAAGCCAAGCTGTGGGGGGAGACATGGAGGCAGAGACGACAAAGTGAGCAAAGTCCTACCGAAGCATATAGGTTGTGATTCATCATGATACAAAAGAAGATTCAACATACTTCAAGCACATACGGAAGCAGAAAGGAGACCTTTGATGCAGATTAGAAGTGGCTGGTGTCTGAAAAGGTACTGGGAAAGTAAACAAACTTCAAAAGATAATGTGTTGAGGATTTTAAATGTAGCTTAATAAAGCTGGTTGGCCATCTATTTTTAAATAGTGCTGTTTTGGCACTTGTGAACTTGAGGCTCAACTTGACATGCTTTGACATGAGTTTTCACATTACATGGTTGCTCTTGCTTTGCTACTTTGAAAAATATGATACATTACTAGTATTTCTACGTTTTAACATATTTAATGTTGCTGGAGCTGGAAGCAAACACAACTCTTCCTTGTGTCTAGCATGTTCTACCATTCTGTTCGGGAGCAAATTCCTAACATGCTAGCCTGCAGACTCTAGTGGAAGATTGAACATGTTTACAGTTCAATTCTAGAGTAGACATCTCAGGCACGTACATACATTGCTGCTGTCAACTGTTTGGTTACAAAAACCTTTATTAACAGTTGTCATGTGAGCATTTCGAACATGGCTCATTCAATCTTATCACATGCAAAGGTTCAAGCATTTGTAACAGGTATATATTGCTTCAAAATTTGGGTGATCCTTTTTCTACTTACTACTTTACAAGTCGATGAAAATTAGCCACTTGGTAGATAAATAAAGTGCTAGATGTTCAAATGAGGAATAATATTAGCAGTGATATTATCATCCCGTTGAGAAAAAAGTTAGCACATAATAAATATTTTAAATTATTTTAGAAAGTTGTACAAATACTTACTTATAATATAATATTTTTTCCTTTTAATTTTATTGTTATAAATATTTTTATTGCATCTTGTTCATATCATATTTGGGTTGCAGACAGAGGCTCTACAAATTGTGGCAGGTATACGTATCATAAAGCAACGAGAGAATTGGCTTTTGCTTCTATTATAGGATATATATAGTCTGTAAATAGTTATAAATTAAAGTTGGAAAAAAGAACATTGACTCTCGCTAAGTCATCATGAAATATTAATTTTCATTAATCAAAATATTTAGGATAAAGCAATAAACACCCATTTATTTTCTGTTCACTTTCCATCGGTTAAAACGAGAAAAAAAATTATACATATTTTCCTTCTCAAATCGAATAGCTTATAAATATAAGCTTAGTCGTTAGAAAGTTTTTGAAGAAGAAAGCTAACTTTTCTATGTTAGATGAATGGAGTTTGATTTGGAAGACTCTACCATCAATCCTCTTAGCATTAAAAATGTTAAAATTATATATCAATATATAGGGAAGAGCACATTGGTAAAGAATTTCTACCAATTAGGCTCCAAATACATGTTGAACTTAGGTCTATTTCACACTTATGTATCTTATTATCTTACATACCTAAATAATTTAGATTACTTGCTTCAAAATACAAGTTCAATAACTTAGATTATTTGCCTTAAATACTAACTCAATTTATTCCTATTTTATACACTTGATGACCCAAATATTATAATTTCCTAAGAAGTGACCCATGGAAAAAGTATATTAATTAGAACTATTATTTTCAATAAAGGTCTATTCTTCATAAATTTTATTTGCCATGACTCTAATGTAGCTTCAAAAAGTGTTCATTAAATTTAGTTTAATTTATTGTTTTGAAACAAAGTAGAGAATTGAAGAAAAATTGTTCCTGAACAGAAATTTAATTTTAAAAGAAATATATAAGTACGGAAGTTTATGTTTAAGATAAGAATAAAAATTAGACAAATAAATTAAGATAAACAAGAGTTGGATGAACACAAAGTAATTGAGGGAAAGAAAGAAGATAAGAACTTGAATAATTGAAGATGTGTCTTCCCTGCTTCTCCACGCTTCTTATGCTTTCATTGCACATCTTTTCTTTTTGCTGAGGTTATGATAATCAAAATTGGGCTCCAAAGTGGACTTCAATTGTTGTTGGTCTTCTATTCTTCTCATCCTCTTGTAGATGCCTCTTGGAGAAGTATTTGTGTTTGAGAAAGTCCAACTTAACTTTTACTATTTACACCATAAAGAAAAATAATTTCTAATAACAATTACAAGAACTTTTAAAAATAGAAAATAAGAAAGATTTTTTTAAAAGAAAAAACATTTTTTTTTATCATGATTCTAGTGATTCTTTAAATTTCATGCTCTTGTGTATTTTCTTCTTAATTATACTTGAACTCATTAAGCAAAGAAATGGGAAAGAGAATGTTCTAAAAACTTGAGTGGGAAGGAGAAAACATAATTAGAGTTGGAAAATGAGAAAAAAAAAATGAGAAATTGATTATTTAAAAAGAAAATTACTATGTAGTAAATTTTAATATACACATTAAGCAAAAATAAACTATTCTAGTATGTATTATACAAGTCAGTGCTAGAAAAGGACATTTAATAGAGTTTTAAAAAACTTTGAAGAATATTTTCAGAATAAGGCCTATAAAATTATGCAATCTTCATAAAACACATTCACATATCTTTTAAAATATTTTTTTAAGGAAATGCAACATGTCCTAAAAGAGAATTTATATTGATTTCAAACTGGATTATATTTAGTTTTTTTTTATAATAATAATGTGAATGTAAAACTGATTATAATTATTATCACTCCCATTTTTTTTTACTTATAATGGATACATAAATCATTATTAGATATTTGAGTACTCAACACTTCTCTATATTAATTATACAAAGTTTCTCAAAGCTATTTGCTAAAATATTCTAAATTAAGTACAAATATATAAAACATCTTCAGATAAAATACACAAACTATCTTCAAATCACACGATAATAACATTATTTATATAATATTCTCAAGTAGATATGAAATATGTACATTCCTCACACAACAATTAAAAATAATACCAAAAAAATTCATACAATTACAAAGATAATGAAAACTTGTTAGTTTCAATAAAATATTTATTTTAACCTGAGTCAATATTCAAATGATAATGTATTACAAATTAATAATCAAATTTAACTAGTGGAAAAATTAATAATCAAATTTATTTATCACTTTCATTCATCGGAAATGATAATATTTTTTTTATAAAATTCTATTTCTTGAATCTCTCAAAGGAATCAAATAAGAAGGGTGAAAGAATAAAGGGTAAAAATATGATTTTTTAAAAATTAATTTTACTTTTAGAAATCTTTGTCTGGCTTTATTGTATTTACTTTGACATGTATTACTTTTGTATTCTTCAATAATGTTTTAAAAGAGATGAAAGAGTTATTTAGAAGTGAAAAAAGTGAAAGACCGTATATTCTAGAACTAAAGGACTAGAAATGGTAAAAAATAAAAATAAAAATAAAAATAAAAAGAGGGCTAGAACTGAATTTTAAATTCTTTTACATGTTTTACTGATAGATAAATTTAAGGTTGAAGTTTTCTTTCCTGGAAATTTATAATTGATTTTAACCCAATGTTAAACATTTTTTTTTTCATTAACGGATTATGTTTTATAAAGTAATGTTATTCAAAACGGGCCAAACAGAAAAGTTGCATTTAAATTGACCTTGTTTTATTTGGGCTACGCTTTGACATAGCCCATCACAGTAGCTGAAGAATATAGCGTTAAATTAAATTAGGAATGAAAGATAAAAAAACAAAATTAAAATGAAAAAGGAAAAAGTATTTCAGATGGGAAGCTACTCTCTAATTATCAGAGCCTGGTTTCGATCCAGGGACCTGTGGGTTATGGGCCCACCACGCTTCCGCTGCGCCACTCTGATTTGTTGACTATTCATTGCTTCATTAGTTTATTAACTTTATAGTAAAACACAATTCTGTCAAATTTTCTTTTACAAAATAATTGAATTCATTTGTAGTAGTATATTGAGACCTAATCCCTTCTCACGATAGGTTTAGAACTCAATTATCCTTCAGCTACACGTAAATATTTCTGTATGAAGTTACAACATGTTTTTGTTTTTAAATTGTTTCTTTCTTACATTATACCCATCTTATTATTCTGTTGTTATATTTGTAAATTCACATTCCCATTAATTAATATTCAATTGGCATTACTTTGGGATGATATAACTTAATATTAAATTTATTATTTTACAAGTTTGTATTGGTTGTTTAATGATATGTTTGAGTTTATTAACAACACTATTATAAGTTATCACTTAGCATAAAAACTTTTTACTGAGACTATAAAGGTAGGTGTTTGATAGTCATATGCATCTATTAATAATATATACGGGTGTAAAAACATTTATGAAAATGAACCATATAGACCATCTGCATGGGGGTGGTGAAGGGAGGGCCCCAATTGGTAGAAAAAAACTCGCAACTCCTTGGGATTTTCCTGCACTTGGAAGAAGAAGTAGAAAAAGGAAGAAATATAGTGATAATTTGATTCTTCGTCGTCGTACTAAATAGTAGAGAAAATAGAAATTGTTTCTTCGTCTTTAATAAATTCAAAACAACATCCAACCTTAACTTATAAAAATCAATAATTTACACTTAATAATCACAATGTCCATACACATATAAAAATAATTTATATATTTTTGAAGCTTTCGAGTTTTATATAATTCAAAAAGGAAATACAATCTTTAAGAAGAAGACACAAGCAAATACGATCAAGATATTTCAAGTAATTATACCTTAATGTATCTCAAGGATTGTATTATCAGGATTACCAAAATAAAATCAATAAAAATATTACTAAAGACTAACTATAAATAAGTCAAACACATCAAATAGCATAGCAAGAGTTCAATGAAACCATCATGTATATACTTATAATGATAAAAGCTGGTCTACTAGAGTATCTTTATCATTTGGTTTGTGAGAGTGAAAATAATTGTACTCTTCACTTAATGAAGTAACCACACTTATAGAAAGCCTTATTGTTTATATTCTTTAGGGGATTATTTCTTAAGAACATCTTTTGTGGTAATAACTATAAGTAGTAGTTAAGAATATTTGATTTCCTAATATTAGGAAGAGATTAACGAGCGATAATAAGAGTAATTTGTTTATTTGTTATATTTAAGAGTGATTGGTAAACTTTTTTGTAATCATTACTTGACTAACTCTTTAATAGTTTCTTAAAGAAGATTTTGACAACTTGAGAGTTTAGATTAAATTAGTAAAAATTATTGTGTTATTCTTTCTCACTAGAAGATCTTGTTCGAAAATTGTTTTATGTTCTATTAAATCCCCTTTTAGAGCACATCCACACCTTCAATAATATATGTGATTTATCTTTTATTAGCACAACACTTAGTACCTCATACAACTCTCATTTCATTGAGTGTATACAACATTTCATTCTCATTTTAGCCACTGAAAATGAAAAGTTCAAAGAGAACAAGTTATTAATTGAAGTAAATGTGTCTCTCCTAAAACATACTCATGAAACAAATGTAGTCAAAATAAAATCTATTGAAAGC
Organism: Lablab purpureus; assembly: GCA_030347555.1. Classification (NCBI taxonomy): domain Eukaryota; kingdom Viridiplantae; phylum Streptophyta; class Magnoliopsida; order Fabales; family Fabaceae; genus Lablab; species Lablab purpureus. Next base: position 17,255,757 of record CM059254.1, read on the forward strand.
TAAATAACATGATATACACATGATTTTACAAAATTTGTTCATAACTCCAAAGTCTAAATCTTTGTTTTTCAAATGATAGACATACATCTAACGAGTCTAGTCTAGGTTATGACCTCAGGAGTAAGAAGCTTGCCAAGAAAAATATCAAGGTTGCTTGTCATAATTGTGGTAAGTTTGGACACCCTAGTGTTAGATCCAAAGAAGATGAAAGATGCATCTGGCACAAAAACCTTGAGCATTTGAATTTAAAATATAATTTGTTAGGGAAAAGTCCAACATCCTTTAAAATTTTGAACAAGTGCTTAATAATAATGAAGTATAAAATGCAAGGGAACCTGTATCTAATAGACGATGTAAGGTCGACAGATAAAACAGGCTCTCATCAGATCATGCACACATCGTCTGACAGATGATATGATTCCACGTGATCTTAATATTTAATTTTTCAATCATATGATATGTACACACAACGTTAACATTTACGAATATTTTTAAAGTGCAAGAACATTTTTCATATCGTCCTAATCATCCTGAACATAAAGTACAAGGCTATCTCACATCCCTTGAAGTAAGTCTCAAAAGAAGAGTTAAAGTTGTTCAAGTTCGACAAATTCCTGACACATGCAGTTTGTCAACTCTTGGAGTACATCTGCCGCATATGAGAGTTAGCTTTCACAAAAAGATAAGTAAAACTCATTGTTCAATGGAAGATAAATGCTACAACCTATTAGAAGTAGTACCAAAAGAAGGACATGCATTTAATGCATGAAGAGTGACATTTAATGCACTGTACGTGAAGTCTTAAATAGACGATTGAAGATTAAGCTTCTAAAGTCATCCTAAAGCAAAAGATGTTAGAATAGGACTCCAATGGCTAGTTGCTTTTGAGCAATATATAAGAGTCCAACTCAGGAATAAAATAACAACACGAAACTAAGATCAAGTGCTGAAATTATGTTGTTTTCTTCTCTTACATATAAAAGTTTTAGAAAAACACTCTTTGTGTTCCCTAGCCTATCTAGAAGGAAATCCTACTTTCATATTCATCTGTAAGATGAAAACTCCTCTAGATTAGCTACCTTGTGATTGTTAACTCACAAATCTCTTTTTTTGTTAAGGATTTTGAGGCTTGCTAAAAGAATACTTGGGTTTGAGTCAGGAATAGATTGGTAAAAGAATACTTGGTTGAGCCAGAAGTGGCTCGTGGAAAGAATACTTGCACGAGTTAGCCAGGAGTGGCTACATGTCAAAAGAATACTTGTATCTTGTAGCGTGAGTCTGTTAGTGGAACTCAATCAAGTTGATTGAGAATTAGGCATAGTCTATGGATTTCAGACGATTCAGTACAAAAATCTATGCTAAGTGTCTCTTAACTTTATCTCCTTTCAATTGCATATTATTAAACTGCCTAGCTCTTGATGCGGGCAGTCTGGGACCTCCATATGAAAATAAGGGTTCTAGGAGTCACCACCAATGTTTTGCTCAAAACATTGGAAAAAGCAAAAGGGTTTTCAAAGATTAAACTTAGGTAAACACAACTAAAGTTTGGCTTCAGGAGTCAATTACGAGTAAGGAAGGTGTTAGGAACCTCACTCGCCCATTATCAATACGCTATGATGCATTCACAATAAAATATGATTTCAAGCTACTATTCCTACCCTATGCATATTATTAATTCTACTCTACTATGGCCTAATCTACTAAGAAAGTAATGAAATAAAACTAAAAAGAGAGAAAGAGAAAAATAGAGAAATTAGAACCTTCAAAATAAGCTTTTACTATTGATTCAGAGAAGATTACAAGTTCCATAACACTTTAGGATTCTTGTATGGTGTGCGATGTACAGTGCAGGTGGGGCTTTTTATAAACACGTGTCAAAGGTGGAGAACGACCATTCTCCCTTTGAGAACGCCTGTTCTTAGCCCTTAAACAAAGCATAAAAATGTATTAAGAACAGTCATTCTCAAGAACGATCGTTCTTGATTTGAAAACGACCATTCTCCCCCCAAAAGGCAAAAATTACGTTTTTGCACTCATTATCTTAAAGGTTACCCAAGTTGCTTCAAGTATTCTTCAGGATTCTTCATAGATATAACTCTTCTGGCCTCCTCTTCCTCTTTTGGATTCTTCTTCTCTTCTTATGTGAGCTTTGTTTCGACTTAGACAAAAACAAGGGCATACAGCTCACAAAGGGAGATTTTATATTTAAATAGGTTTTTGTTTCCAAAGTTGTTTTTGATCAACTGACTCAATGCGTCTTTTGAACATGCCTATCCTCTGATAAGTTCATATTTTTAGACGATATTTGAAAATTTTGGTAAAAAGTTTAAAAACATAATTCAACCCTCTCTTCTTGTATTTTACCTATTTTTTTACATAATTCAAAGCTTTCAAAGAAAATTCTTTTTAAAGGTATGTCCAACCTTTATTTTTTAAGCATGTCAAAAAGGAAAACAGATCAAAAGTTCTTTCAAATCTAAAAATTGTGTTTCTACTGCTAGACCCATACAACTTTTTCACATGAATTTGTTTGGATTCACGGGAACACTCAGTCTAGGTGGAAAGAATTAAGGTTTAGTCCTAATAGAAGACTATTCAAGATTCACATGGATATTTTTTTAATCCTACAAGAGTGACTCTTACAAGGTGTTTGAGATCTTTTGTAAGAACACATAAAAACAGAAGATTTTTTGTATCTCTAGCATAAGAAATGAGCATGACACTGAGTTTGAAAAAGGAGAGTCTAAAATGTTCTATGTATCCATTGTCATACACCACAATTTCTCTTCACCGAGAACTCTTCAATAGAATTTGGTTGTAGAAAGTAATAAAAAATTCTCCTAGAGATGGCTAAAACCATGCTATGTAATAACTCTTTGCCTAAACATTTTTGGGTAAAGGGAATTAACACCATTTGTTATGTGTAAAACAGTGTGTTGATAAAACCCTTACTTGATAAGACTTCTTATGAATTGTGGAAGGATAGAAAATTCAAAATAGGTTATTTTCATGCTTTAGGTTTTTCATGTGATATTCTTTTCACCAAGGATCAAATTGTAAAATTTGTCTCCAAGGTTGATAAAAGTATATTTTTGGGATAATCTGACAAATCAAAGGCATATAGAGTTTTCAATTCTTGTACTTTGGTTGTAGAGAAAACCATAAATTTTATGCTTGATAACTTTGAACAAATTTATAGGAGACTATAAGATCTATAGGATGACTTTACAAATCCACATATTGTAACACCCTAGAGAGTATTTTGGGCATAACATATATAACATTTATGAATAATAAATTTTACATAAAAAATATTTACACAACATAATATTTGTTATACATTGATGTTCTCGAATCAATGGTACAAAACTAAAGTAGAAGACAAACCATACAACTTTACATATGATTTCACAAAAGAAAATATACGTAGATATTTTTAAAACATAACTAAGTAACTTGAAAGTTGCATCAAAACTCAAAAGTTGTTTTATACTTCAAATTTGTTCAATTCACTTTTGAGATTGTTCATCTAGAATTGACAAGACCAGGTGAGATAATTATTCATTATTGACACGTTTTTATTATTTGGACTTTATTGGACCAATAATTCTAATTTTTATTAATTCAAATTTATTTGTCTAATTTTCGTTTGTTTTTATTTTTTCAGAATAATCTTGGAACGTTTTTGGACTTGAAGAAATTTATGTTACGTTAGTCTCCATTGAGGATTTTAATTTCGTTTTCTTTTATTTTTGTAATTTGGGTCAGACAATATTTTTTTATGAGGCCCAGGCGTTTTGGGAGAGAGGGGTTGACCTAGGGTTACAAAACCCTAAGGAGAGGAGGTAGAACCCATTAACGCACAGCTGCTCACGTTTTCATCTTTCGGCTTCCGTCTTTCTCCTTTCTTTTTTCGTCTTTTGGCTTTCGTCTTTATTTTTTCTCACCATTGATTTTCGTTTTGAATCTCCATGGAGGGCTAAGTTTTAGAGGTTGATTTCCTGAGTAGATTGCTATGAACTTTGAGGTTTAATTCATGTTTTTTCTTTGTTCTTCTTGATTCTCTATCTTCTAATCTTTGTGCTTATATTTTTGTTCATGCTTAATGAATATTGTTGTCGCATTTTTCTTAGTTCTGTGATTGATTAAAGATTGGATGATGTATGCGTTTGCTTAATTTGTGTAAGGAATTCTTGGGTTAATCTTCACTTAGTTGATTGATTTGGGTTGGAATGAGAATTAAGATTAACAAAGTGTGTTTTTCTGTGTAACCAGTGATAAGGAAAATTGCAATTGAGTCAAGGAATCAATTCGTTTTTTATAATTTTTTATATTTTGCAAAATTATTCTATATTTTAATTTAATTATACAAATCTGTTCAAACCCCCCACCTTATCTGTACCATTAACGCGTTGATCCTTTGTCTTAACTACAATCCTTGGGAGACGACTTAGGGATCACTTCCTAGTATTATATTTTAACTGTTTATTTGCCCGGGTACGACTTCAATCAATATGTTAAACTCTTTTTGTCAAATGATACTTGAAAAACTTGGTAAAATATTTTAAAACACAATTCAATCATCTCTTCTTGTGTTTTACTTATTTTTCATAGTTAGTATCAAAGTTCAACCTCTAAAGAGTTGAACACCTGAAAACATTAGAAGAAAAGATCCAACAATAACATGTTGGACAACAATTTATAGCTAAGAGAGTCTCCTTGACGAGACCTCTAGCCTTTCTTGGTAATGACTTTTCTTATTAAAAAGACAAGATGAAATTCACTTACTATCAATTGTGATAGATCATAAAAAAACACATATCATAAGAAAACAAAGACAATATAGTATTACAAAGAAAATAAAAAAAATATAATATGATTGTACTTATAAAATATGGTTGAACTTATAAAAGAAACTATTCATTTCCTTTTATATATGTTGTGTTGAACTAGCAAATTAGCCAGCGGAATTTGACCTCCTTACTTTGCAATAATGTAACCAATCAATGCTTGTAATTGTCATTCCATAATTTCAATATTTTGTTGCGAGTGTTGTGGTTGCATTGTTGGCCACATTTTGCATTCGATTTTGAGGTTGGAAAGTAACATCTTGGATGAGGTGCCTATAAACTTTGAGCTACGCCTTCAAAAGCCTCAAACTCAATTAGACTTGAATATTCTTCGCCATGCAAGTACTAGACTTGGTAATTTTGGAGCTAAGGTAATAAGTTAGGTGTTAAGTATTTGTTTTCGATGATTTTTGGTTCGATGAAATCGAACGTGAATTCAATGCTTAATCACCTACTCGCAAATGCGATTTGTGGATTACTTTTTAAGCTAGCAGTGATTATCACTTTCAATCCTTCTTTTTAGTTTCTTTTTTGGTTTTTAATTGAAGAACTTGCAGAAAGTGTAAATGACGTAAATGGCATAAAGAAATCCTAACCCATTATCAAGTGCAGAAACGTAAAGAAAACAGTAAATGATGTGCGGGAAAAGTAATTCTATTAATTACCAGGAATAGAACCAGAAAAATTGCAGGAAATCTAAAATACATGCTAAGAATGTTAGAACTATGCAGTGTTTCGCCATTTCTGCTCTCGTTTGCTCTCTGGCTTTCACTTACAAGAGTCTAACCCCTATTATGTTCCCCGCGCTGTCTATTTATACTGCCTCATTACAAATAACCGTTAAAAAACGGTTTTCCCCACGTTCCCTACTCTTAAACCCTTATACACGTGTTTCTTTCCTTTTACAAGAATGACGTGGAAAACTCAAGTGTCTCGATGTCCATTCTTCACATTCCTCGATTGTTTCCAGCTTTCTCGATCTTCAATCACGTAACTTCATCAGTGTTTTCGATCTTTTACTAAATCTTCATCATTGAGTCATAACTAAGTCTCTTTGCTTACGTCTTTGATCTTTTATCACTGGATTCCACCTGTCTCGATTTTATACTGATGACTACCTCGATATTTATCGATTTAAATCCCCATCGATAATAGTATTACATTCTTTTATTGCCCCATCTTGTAATTTATAACCACATTTTGAACGTGGACGTTAATCGACTTGTGTTACAAAATCCAAAAGCTGTTTAACCGACTAACATATGCAAAAGTTTGTTGCATGATTTAGTTATCCTTGATTTTATTGGCAAGATTATAAAACAAAACATCACATTACACTTTCAAATTAGCGAGTGTTAAAATTTAAATATTCATTTGAGAATATAACTTCAAAAAATAGCAAAACCAAATCAAATTAAAATGGAATGACCCTTGGAGCTTAGTTGTTGTTCAAAATGATTTGAAAACCAGCATCTCATAACTTGCCCAAGTCCAGAAAAATTGACATTTTGAAGAAGTGAATTAAAAAATCGATCAATTAGTTTGTATACATCAAGTACCCATTCAAATGGAGATCATGGATTGAATCAAAAATTTTCATCGCAACATTTGCTTCCTACATTTCATTAACTTTGTTAAGGTATAGGTTGTTTGTAAAATACTACATATATATATATATATATATTATATTTTACCAGAATTTATTTATTCAAACTATTCCGAAAAGTATACAATTAATTAATTATTTAATTAATTAATTATAGAAAATGATTATGATGTTTATGAGACATTTCAAAATGTAACTGTTGAATGCCTTTTATTTTTTAAATGGTGTTAAACTAATCAGAGGATTGAATTGTTTTCTTAATGTTTGGGTAACAAGTTTCTAAACCTGCTATCGCAGGATATTGTTTCTTTATTAAACCACCCAAAACATGATACGTTCGTTTATACCAAAAAGTTATAAACTTAGTGTAGAAGTCAATTTAATAGTTAAACACAACTCACACAACCATTAAAATTCATATTTTTTGGAGTCACATTGACATTGAAAAGTTAAAGAGAGGTTAAGTAAAATATATGGAGAAAAAGCGTGCGAAGTTATGAACTGCTCCAAATGACCCAATTACTTGGTCTTGTGAGCTAAGAAAAGAAAAGCATAAAAGAAAACACAAGATTCTATTGGAGGTTATGATAACTGCCAATAAAGCAAAGGACCCACGTTCTATTTTTTTTCATTAGTTAAACATGGTATGATATAGGCCCTTATTTTAATGGCAACAAATGAAGGACCATTGTTTTTTGAGCTTAGAATTCCAATGCAAGGATCGTGTCAATCAGCACAGATTCATGATTGATGGCATGAGTCTGCAGACAGTGGACGTTGGGTGTCATCATAGCTGTTTACTCGTTTACTATAAACTGCAATGGAGTTGTCTATGATCTCATGCCAAAGTATAAGACTTCACCTTTCTACAACTCCTGGAGACAACAAAAATAGAATGTTATTATTCATACTTTTTTTTAATTTTAATTTGATAACTTTTGTAATAATAATTTTTCGATTTCGTTCCATTATGTAGCATATTTTGAAGTGTGTCTAGGTTAAGTTAGATAAGATATGCCTCCATTAATGAAGTATCGAGTTGAGTTCAGTTTTTTTATATTAAATTTAATTCAATTTAATTTATTAATTCAATTCATTTTTAAATAGATTGAATGAGATGGGATCAATTAAGTTAATAATTTAAAAAAAATTAATTTTTTTATTAAAAGTTGTGATTTTTAATTATCATCTAAAATAAAAGTCATTGGAGAAGGTGCGGTAAAAATGAATAATATAGACAAATGATTAAGATAAATAACAAAGACAAACAACTGGAATTCAAATATGCATGTAAGAATATTTATATTTGTTTGTCTAATGTTGAGATTAAAATGTGGTAGAAGTAAATAGTTAACCTAAACAATAACGAGAAATTATGGAGACAAGAATGTTAGGATTCATATGAAAAATAAGGCACCATTGCTACAAGAACCACAATCCACGTCGGTTCTGGGGATAATTTCACGACGGCCCCAAAACCGACATTGAATAAGGAGACGTTGAAAGTAATATTTTTAACGTTGGTTCACTTTGAATCGACGTTGAATATGACATAGCATACAATGTCGGTTATACACATAACCGACGTTGTATGTGGAGCAGGCCAAGGCAGCAGGCTCACGGGCCCAGGATGCAGCTCCCGGCAAAGGCCACGAAAGTTATCCCCACCGAGCCCGTGCTGGTTCCAGCGACGATCCACCGCCGCAATCCTCCCAGTGAAAACCAACAGGAACGGTGGAAGCAACCCGAGCTCGTAGATCCGCATCCTCTTCTGCAGCTCCATCCACTCCTCGATCGCTGTTGTGTAGTCCCTGGCGCGCCACCGCCATAGGTCGATCACCATCACGCTGGTGTTGAAGTAGCAGGGCCGCGTCCAGTTGGAGAAGGATAGCGAAAGAGAGGGATTGGCCCAGAACGAGGGCGTGAAGTAGGTGGAGAAGTCGGCAGAGCAGTACTCCGGCGCGGCGAGGACCTCGATGTCACCGAGCGGCGTGGCGGCGAGTTTGGCAATGTCGTCAACAAGGATTATGTTGGAATCAAGGTAGACGACTCTGCCGACACAGCGAGGGAGAAGGTTTGAAAGGTAGTTTCTCGCGTAGTTGAGGGATGTGTCGAGGGCGGAGCGTATGGAGGTAGAGATGAGGCGCGAAACGGCGTCGTCATCGAAAGGGTAAATATTGAAATTCAAGTAAGGAAAGGAAATGGTAAGTGTTAGGTTCAGGGTTGCGAAGGAGGAAGGTTGAGAAGCCGCGGAGACGAAGTGAAAGATTACATTTTTCGGGCACGAGGTGTGTTGAAGCACGGAGAGGATGGCTGCCATGGAGCCTCACAGGTACTCCGCGTCCAGGGTCATTACCACGTGGACTGCGTTGCGGGGGCACGTGTGATTGGGGTGGTGCTGGAGGGTCTCGCATGTGGGGGAGTTGTAGAATTTCGAAGCTTCTTTAAAACGGTGGTGGGTGGTGGTGGTTGTTTGTCCAGAAATCACGACGATGGCATATTGGAAGGTGAAGAGGAAGAAGAAGGAAAATGTGGAGGTAGATGCCATTGGTGGCATGCTTGAACAATGTGGGATTTTATTTAAACATGACAGAAAGGATATACGCGTAAGATGATTTGACATTCTACGTCGGTTCTGCAACTAACCAACGTAGAATGTAGAACTCAAAACATTCTACGTCGGTTGACATATATAACCGACGTAGAATGATCAACTTAAATGTTCTACGTCATTTGTATTTAAACCGACATAAAATGACGACGTTAATTGCTAATTTTGTAAAGTGTATTTAAGTTTGTTTGCCTTATGTTGAACAGGGTGAATAACAAAGGTGAAAAGGAGAATGACACAGTATTAATACAAAAATTTTAGATTTGTCTAAAATTATATCAACTACAAGTGTGAGACAAATATAAAAAGGAATATCAGGTTAGGATTCAAGTCACCCATACTAAATTTATCACCCAATTTATAGAAGAGGGGATTAAATTTGGTTGGATTGGGTTTGATCCAATCCTAAATGAATTGAGTTTAATTATACAAATTGAATCATGTATAACTCAATCCAATAAACACAACAAAAATATTTTTTCTTAATTTGTTTATTTTTTTAAATAAGTTTATCTAATCCTTTTGATATATTATGTCACATGTTGTTTATATTAATTAATCAATTTTAATGAATAATATATTATTTATATTAATTAATCAACTTTAATGAATAATATATTATTTATATTAATTAATCAACTTTAATGAATAATATATTATTTATTGGTGATACTACAATTCTTATATTATAGATTTAAAGATATTTTTTTTTGTTGTATCATTGTAAAGTAGTTATTATTTTTTTTTATAATTAAATTGAAAACATTCAAGCTAATAAATCAAGTTCAAAAAACCAATGGAATAGTGAAAGAAAAAAAAGTATTAAACCACTGTATTTTTACTTTTTTTTAATCAAATTATTTTTATTTTGACTATTTTTAACTTTTATTTTCTTTATTTTTTTCTCTTCGTTAAGCGTAATATAAATTTGGACTACTATTGAAGTGCTCTATCCTATACCTTTCGTGTTATTTTATAGGCATTAAAAACAATAACTTTTTTAGGAAATTCTTAACACAGTTTTATTTTTGTATAAATACATTATTTTGAATAAGGAAAATAAAATAAATAACTCAAAAACATATTGGACGGAGGGAGGGGATAGGTGTGAAGGGGAAACAAATATTTTATTGAAGGAGTAAAGCAGTGATATAATCCAAAATAAAGAAATATTTAAAAATAGAAAAAAAGAAATTGAAGAATAAATACCTGAAATATGATAAGAAAAAGAATGAAAAGAAATAATAAAAAATTACATAAAGATTTACAAGAAGAAGACTAAAAAATGAGTGAAAAAAATTAAAAAGAAATTTTAAAAGAGATTGAAAAAGGAAAATTTTAAGATTTAGAAGAGGTGATTAAAAGAAAAATAAAGACATAAGATTATAAAGAGCATTTAAAAAAAAATAAAGTTCAAGATTCCTCAATTTTTAAAGTAGAAAAAATATCTTTTGCAAGATTTGATAAGTGTCTCTTGAAGAGTGACCCTTCAAGCTTTGAAGAGTCATTTCTCTAATGACTTTTGGCACATAGAGTGTCTTTTCCATACCTCTTGGAGTTCTCTCAAGCCACATGTAAGGGTCAAATATAATAATTATTTTTCCTAGATTCAAGGAATACCCATATGATTTCTTTTAATTTTGTGAGATTAGTTGTATTAGATAAAGAAATTTAAAAATACGTTCTGTTTTTTGTTAGAGTTTGTTAGTTGTTTGGTTATCTTTTCTGTTTCTAGAAGATGAAATTGAATTGAACAGACACTTTTATCAATTGATTTGCATACAAGAGAAATTTTTCTCCCTAGACATGTGGTATTCTATGAATCCATTTTTCCTTTCTTGCATATGACAAGTCCTCATTTACTGATTTTCTTATTCCTATCCCTTTGATTATCAATCACAGTGGTACTCTTTATGATTCGAATGACATTTCTGCAGATATTACTTTTTCACCTCCACCTCAATCCTCTTCCTCATTACCATCACCTATACCTAACCCACCCACACAATCTATTAAACACTCAACCCGACCAAAACAGAAACTGAAATACCTTCAAGATTATCATTGCAACATGACTAAGTCTGATTTCACTGCTCCATCATCTTCAGGTATTGCTTATCCTCTATCTGACTACATTTCATATGATCATCTTTCTCCTTCATATAAATCTTTTGCTTTAACCATTTCTCAAACTGTTGAGCCAAAGAATTATTCCCAAGCAGTAAAATTTGATTGTTGGAGAAAAGTTATGGATCAGGAAATTGAAGCCTTAGAGACCTCCAAGACTTGGATTCTCACTGATCTACCAGCTGGAAAACAACCCATTGGATGCAAATGGGTCTTTAAGATGAAAAGATCAGCTGATGGAAGCATTGAAATGTATAAGGCTCGGTTGGTGGCCAAAGGTTATTCCCAAAAACATGGTCTGGATTACTTTGAGACTTTTTCCCCGGTTGTTAAACTTACTACTGTTAGATTAGTATTGGCTTTGGCTGTAGCTTACAACTAGTTTTTACATCAATTAGATGTAAATAATGCCTTCCTACATGGTGATTTAGATGAGGAAGTATACATGACATTGCCTCTTGGTTACCAAGGACATCATTCTGGTCAAGTCTGCAAGCTTATTAAGTCATTATATGGCTTAAAACATGCCAGTTGTCAATGGAATCACAAACTTACTTGTTCTTTAATTTCTATGGGATATATTCAGTCAAAATCTGATTATTCTTTGTTTGTTAAAACATCTCAGTCTCATATCACTATCTTGTTGGTTTATGTAGATGATATAGTTCTTACTGGTGATGATTTGCAAGAAATCAATACAGTGAAATCTATGTTAGATCAACAGCTCAAAATCAAAGACTTGGGCTCATTGAAATTTTTCCTTGGTTTAGAAGTGGCTCGATCTCAACAGGGTATTGTTCTTTCTCAGAGAAAATATGCTTTAGAACTCCTGGATGATGCTGGATTCTTGGGATGTCAACCTGCTCCAACACTTATGATTGCAGGCGCTAAGTTTACTGCACTCACAAAGACCCCTTTTTTAGATGGAAAGGCCTATAGACGATTGCTTGGAAGATTGTTGTATCTCACCAACACTAGACCAGAATTATGTTTTTCTGTTAGCACTCTTAGTCAGTTTTTGGCTAATCCAATGCAAGAACATTATAATGCTACTATCTGAATACTGAAGTATATCAAAGGCAATCCTGGACAAGGACTTTTTTTTCCAGCAGACTTTAATCATCATCTTCATGCCTTCAGTGATTTAGATTGGGCATCATGTCCTGATTCTAGGAAATCCATTATCGGTTTCAATATTTTTTATGGTTATTCTTTGATCAGTTGGAAATCCAAAAAGCAAAGCACCATTTCTCACTCTTCTTCAGAAGCCGAATATCGAGCATTGGCTACCATAACTTGTGAACTTCAGTGGTTGGTTTTTCTCTTGAAAGATTTACAGCATCCATTGACCAAACCAGTTTCCTTATACTGTGACAACCGCTCAGCTATTCAAATAGCTCAAAATCCCACTTTTCATGAGAGAACAAAGCATATTGAGATAGATTGTCATATCATTAGAGACAAAGTTCAGAGTGGACTTATCAAGCTTATGCATATTCCTACTGCAGCTCAACTTGCTGATTTACACACTAAAGTTGTACATCCTGCTCATTTCTAATCTCTTGTATCCAAGCTAGGCATCAAGAACATATATGCCTCACCTTGTGGTTATCTTTTCTGTTATATATACTCTGTTTCTAGAAGATGAAATTGAATTTAACAGACACACTTTTATCAGTGTAACAAGTTCTACTAATCATAATTAAGGAAAGTTAACTCTAAGAATAGTAATTAACTTTGTTTGACTCTTGACACTCCTTTTCGTTGTAAAAGTCACTTTTGAGTGTTGAATGAAAATCTTGAAAGTCATTCCAAGAATGTTTGTCTCTTGTTTTGGTTCTTATCTTTAGAAGCTTTGTTAAGTAGCGAATCATCTTATACTTAACCTTGAGTTCTTACATTCAAGGTGGCGTGTTCTTCCCATTTTTTCCCAATTGGTTACTTGTTTTTGTTTTACTTTGTTGTTTTAAGTGAAATCTCCATAAATCTACATGTTTCTGTAACTCTAATATTTTCATTCAATGAGGATTTTGTCTTGTTTATCTCTTGGGTTCATCAAAATCCATCCATCTTTTTAAGGATAGTATCAAGTATCAATTATTTTATAACCTTTTATATAGTAGCTAAGCTACCTATTTTTTAATAGATGGACATTGTTGCTTAATAAATGTGGGACATTTTTTATATACAATATATTTATAAATATTTTAAAAAAAATTCAAATTATAAAAATATTCTTTAAAGCAACTGAAAAAGTTGTAGCCAGATAATTACTTGTATACGGGAAAAATGTGAATTCGAAAATCATGCACTTTGGTAATTCTTGACTCTCAACATAAATAAATTAGACTTGATTTTTAAATTCTTGATAAGTATTTTATTAAGTATTTAAATTTTTTATTTTATTTAATTAAATTTTTACTGTTTATTTTATTTTTCTGTGAATTGGAGGGATATGATTGTTATTTTATATTATTACTTTTTACACGTTTCTATATAAAAAATTAAAATTATTTAATTAAATTTTAAGTTTTTCTAAAATTTGGATATTTTAAATTATTTTTTTATTAAAAAATTGTCAAAATTAATTATCTACAATTTTTACATTTTCCAATAAAGTTTTTCTTGTTAACTAAAGTTTGATTTTTTAATCTTAAATACTAAGATTCTCAACTTGAAAAATAATAACAATAAAACTCTGAAATGTTAATTATTTTTATCTAATGACGTTATTTTACGTTTTCACTTGTTTTAATTTTTGTTTTAATTAATTTAAAAAACAAAATAGTATCTAATAAAACTAATTAAAATTATAGAATTTTCTATTTGATGACCTCATTTCAGGATAGAAATTTAATTAAAAAAAATTATTTTTGAAATTTAATAAAACAAATTATTTCAATAAAAATTAATTGAAAATATTTATATTTGTAAAAAATTTAAAACTTAATTAAATTATTTTTTACATTCTACGTGTAAATACACAAATAACGATAATGAAAAGTAATGGTCCGGGTTAAATTAAAAAATATAGATATAAAGGTTTAGTATTTAATAGAAGAAATATTTTTAATAAAAATTTAATTAAAAATATTTAAATTTTTAAGAGTCTTAATTATAAAAATTTAAATTTATTAAAGATTTAAAACTTAATTAAGTTAATAAATTAAAATTTAGTTATTTAATTTAATTTATTAAAATAATTTTAGTGTATTATATACTTAAAATGTGATGATTGAACACGAAGACAAGATACTCAGAATTTATTAAGATTGGAATAATTTATACGAGAACAAAATAAAAGTTATAAGCGAACTTCTTCTCGAGGCAGGTTTATAGTCTAATTTCGAATCAATTTTTTTGTTTTTTTTATCTTTTGTATGAACTGGTAATTTATTGTAATTAACTATTTAATATATAATTAATCTTACTAATTTATTAGTAAATTATATTCTTTGATAATTATTATTTTTTATTTTATTGAAGGAATAAAAGTATGCATCTTTACAATTAAGCGTATTCATTGTTTTGAGATGATCTTATCGTACTAAATCTAACTCAATTAGATTGTGTTGAGTTTTATTTATAACTCGATGAAATTTGAGTCAACTCAAACTAACTGTCTCTTATACTAGATGGATAATAGATTTAGTATAAGTAATCTGAAATCCAACCTGAGACTTATTTTTATACTATTGTTTTCTCTCTCTTTTTCTTTTTTTTATTATATAATAAAAACTAATATTATATTTGAATGTTTAAATTGTTAGAGTTGTATGGTTTGATATTAAATAATGCTACTCTTGTAACTACTCCTTAAGAGGACTCAAAATATTAAAATTTAGGATCACTTCTTCCACAACTATAATTTATTTTTTCTTTAAATTTTGCACATATCATTCATAACTTTGATCTTATTAATAATTAATTATATTTTTTTGTTTTGTAGTGTTTGATATTTTGGGAAGACTTCATGTATCATAATATTGTGACTTTTATTTAAATTTTAATTATATTTACTTTTGATATTCATTTTGTAATTATAGTTTGTTAGTTTGGACAAATTGTGTTATGGACAAATTGTATTATGTTTTTCTTTTTATATCTTGAATTAGTTTGGACAAACTTGTTATGACTTGACTTATTGATTTACTTGAAGTCTTGAATTAGTTTTTGTATATAATGTATTATCTTATAACTAGATTAATATTTAAAAATTACAACTTTTAGAAAAAAGTTTTCCAAAATCTTGTCCTCATTGACTCAACCCAGTCCAACTTGATCAAAACTGGGTTGGGTTGGATTGTGTTTAGTATAAAAAATATAGAAACTCAATTCAACCCAACCCGATATTTCTTTAGTGAGTTAGGTAATGAGTTTTTCGAAATCCTATCCAACCCAACCCCTGAATATCCCTATTCATAATTATGATGATTTCTATTTTAATATTTTGGTTTGCATAAGATTTTTTTCACTTAAAAAAAAGTAATTTTCTAATATGCGTTTGTTTATCTAACATTTAATTATAATTTTGAAAAAAAAATTGCATACTTTTTTTAATTAAAGATTATGTAAACATTGAATTAAATCTACTTAAAACAATAAATGATTTAAAGGAAATGAAGTATAAATATTTTATTAGTTAAGTTCAAAAATTATAAATATAAAAATTTAACTATATAACTTTATTTTATAAAATTTATTATATCTCTAAAGTATATTTTATTTGTCTTTTCTTTAAGTTTTCAAGTAATTTGTTTATATTTTTCAAGATTCAAGCCTCTTTTAGTGATGCTCGTAGTGAGAAAAAAGATAATTTACGTATAAGAATTTTATTTAGATGAAGTTGTTACAATGATGTACTTTTATGCAAGGACAGTACATTGATTTGAATTGAAATATATGAATATAAGAGTTTTCAAATTTCTAATTGTGATTTGGTATTATGAAAGTTTTTTTGAAAATATTGAATAAATGTGTTTGTATTGCTTATTGACCGAAGATTGGCTCAAGCTGTTGGGAAAAATATTTTCTATTAAGTTTTAAAGTTGAGAAACTATTTTGATTGTAGCCTTACTTTATTGAAATATATTTTTATTTGAATATCATGAAAACTTAAAATGATATTGTCCCTCCTAGATCATATCACGAAATGTACTTTAAGTCCCTCTGTTGGATTTGGTATGTGTGATTTGGGTTTTACGTTCTTTCATATGTCACTCTCTCTGAGTCTAATCCCTTGCATGCGTCTAGTGACCTTTCTTCTCCTACTCAATTTGTATTTGAAGATTTGATGCGAAGATCTGAGATCTTTCCCATAATAACATCTTAAGACAACCTTGCCTCTGTCACGTCTTCTTAGGTCTAGGAACATAAAACTTGTGCCCATGACATGTTGTTAGCATCCTCTATCTTAGAACCAAATTAGTCCTTGGTCTCTTACCCTACAACACATCTGCCACAAGAATGATAAATTCTCTTGGTACCTAATCATGTTAGGTCTTTTCTTATTAGACTGAAATATTTGTATCTTACGTTTGCATCTGACTCTAGAATGTCCAGACTTTCCACAATGTTGACAAGCAACGTTAACAAATTTCTTGATCTGTTTCTTAATATTTAAGTCATATCCTAGACCAGATTTATCCAACTCATGTCTTGAGTTAGAAATTGGAGGTTCAATGCTTTGGAGCACTAGACAAATTTTTCAAAATCATGCTTACATGCATTTTTCCCTCCAAACTTTGAATTTTTACTGTGTTAGAAACATGAATTTATTCTAGACCACACATTTTTTCACTAAGCGTGATTCATTTTAAGAAAGAGCAGAAATTAAAGTGTACCCATCTTTTTTGTTTAACATCATTGAGTCAAACTCTTCTTGATCATAGTCTTCATCGATCAATCATGATGTCTCCTTTTGTGATTATAATCCATAACTAATAGTGTGTGGACTATATGTACATCTCCATCTTGTCTTTCCAAAATTCTTCTGCTAGAAAGGTTGTTGGTCTTGTGAGAGATGCTCCATTAACAATCAATTATGCTTCCATGTTTGCCATTTGTTGAATCCTTACTCTAGCAACTATATGGCTCTTAACCCTTTAGAGGTTGAGCTCTGATACCAACTATGAAAACAAGTGGAATACAACAAGAAGGAAGGGTTGAATTGTGTATTAAAAGTTTTGAAGACTTTTTGCAATAACAACATCTAATGGTGTAGGGCCACACATACTTTTGTTATGAAAAGCTCATTGTCAAAAGCTTTTTGTAAACTTAGTTTATAATTACTCTCCTTCTTTAATCAGAGGCAATTCAACAACATGCAATAATAAAAAGATAAGGGAAAGATGAGTTTACTCTTGATTTTCTATATTGGTTCATCCGTTACCAAGGACTGCATCCAGTTCTTGATCAGCTTTCACTAAGAAGACTAACACTGCAAAGATGCAAACCAAGTATTCTTTGGAACTCAATCACTCTTGGCTAAAATACACGGGTATTGTTTGGACACACAACTTGTCTTGGCAAAAAATCCAAGCATTTTTTGGCAATAGTCACTTCTAGCTAAACCTCGAGTATTGTTTAGAATATCGTCACTCTTGGATAAAACAACTAGATTTACAAAAAGGGGTAATCTAAAATGTCACAAGGTTTTGCTCACTAGAAAGAGAATTTATGTCCTAAGATGAATACAAAAGATATTCACTCTTCTAGTTTGCTAAAGAAAACAAACAATATTCAAGATTATGCTTAGGACATAAGATGATCACTTAGCATATGAGTTAGTGTTATCAACAACCTTTCTTCAAATTTATGAAATTATTTATATAGGGGATGGAGAAAGAGTTGTTGAAATTTTTTTCTGCCCATTGTAAGTTCCATAGAAGATTTTCGTCTTCAACTTTGTGTTTCTCCATGTTGATGTGGAGTTGCATTAAATGTTCTTTATGTATCATTAAATGTTTATATCTTCTTCAAGAAACACCACAATAATTTGCACAACTTATCTATCCTAGGTTAGACAACTTTTACTCATTTCTAATTCAAATGCGAAAATAAATATTCTTAAAAGTCACTTCTAATTCAACACCAAATATTTTTTTTATTTCCTTCTCCAGACAACTTCACGAAATATTCTTTAAATAATAAACTCTTTAAATACCCTCCTAAATAAATAAAAAAATATTATAACTGTAAACATAAACATACAAATAAAAATGTTAAGTTCAAATAAGAGAATATAAAAGTCTTTTATAAACCCTTTTTTATAACACTTGATTTTAAAAGAATTATTTCTATTTTCTCTTGTGATTGGGAAATGTTGTTAATATTCCCTAAGGAGTATTAAATAAGTCTTGATGAAGACATAGAAGATCATTCTTATATATTAAATTTCATTTCATAAATATTGAGAAGATAATGTAGGATACTATCAATAATAATATTAGTTATCTCAAATCTCTAATAAGGCTATATATTAGTCTAAGTATACATGATATAATTTCTGCACAATATTTCAATGATAAATAATTCGAATATGAATGAGGTACCATTTCAGTACAAACGATGTGCTATCAGATCTTTGGCTTTCAAATGAAACTTTGCCAGGTACCTTAAAACATGTTTTTTTTATGTCACACTTCAAATTTTAACAATTCTTTGTCTAATACAATATATTCTTCAATGAATTTGCCTAGGAACGAAAGTGCAAATTAAGAACCAACAAACTAGTAATGTTTTTAATTACTTTCGGTACTCTCTTCAACTACATCTCTTTTACGTTTTTTTATTATGATGTTGTGTTTATATGTTAATAATTATTGTTTTTCTTGACCTCTTAAAATTATATTAATATTTTTTAGGTTATTAATGTTATTAAAATAATAAATAATTTTAAATATAATATTTTTATTATATTTATTTTTTGTTATTTTGTACGAGAAAATCCATATATAACGCGGTCCACCGACTAGTTTCTAATTATACTATTAATGAACTAAAAGTAAACTCTTAAAAAAACTACTTCTATTAAGCTAATTTTAAAATAAAGTGAGGCTCTTAAATATTTCATATGCTTATATGCGTTGCTTTGAAGGAACTAATATCTCATTGTTTATTTTTCTGATGAAAATGGCAAAATAAAAAACACAAAAATGAAACTTTAAACATAAATGAAGTTTCATTGTCATTGGCAGAAAAATGGAAATAATTGAGAAGAGTGATGAGAATAGATGTTAAAATAAGGAACGAGAGAAGCATCACTCTCGTCTCCATCTCATAATCTTTCTTAGATACGCATGAGAGAGATAGATGAAGAAAGTCCTCATTCGCTGCTGCTTCACATTCTTCGACTTCTGCATATTTACACTTATGAACATGAACAAAAAAAATACTTTTAGCATTAAATGACTATGGTATGATTATAGAAGTTTTTTTAAAAGGGCTTTTACAAAACATATAAAAAGTTAAATGAAATGAACTTTTATGTAGGTTAAAACTATTTTTAAAAGTTTGAAAAAGTTTTCTTACGTAGCTTTTTGTGGCGTTGGAATATTTCAGAAAATATTTATATAAATTATAACTAAAATTAGTAATTATATAAGTTATATTAACAATTACGAATAGTAAGATTATTATTTTGCTATATATTCTTAGTAATTAATGTAATTAGTGTCAAAGACTAATAATTTTATGTTAATATTCATCTTTATTCACATAGACTAAAACATTTATACAAATCAAAAAATTATACAGATATCTACGAAACGGAAATATAATTTTATTATATATATATATATATACTTTTTTATATATTATTTTTTATTTTTTTTAATTAAACGTAAGAGTCTACTATAATTAGAGATTTCAATTTGGTACTAAGATAACATTTCCAAAACTTATCCCATAGAGTTCAAAGCTCGACATGAAAATTTTGCCTTTTCAATTGTTTGTGAGATGAATTTCATTTTTTACTAAGAACATTTTATGTTTATTGTGAGACTTGGATAATTTTTTTTCCTAAGCCACCATAGTTTGTAGTTCTTAATAGAAGTTAACCTATCATCTATTCTTCATTTAATGGTGATACGATCACATCTTCCATAATTATCTCTCTCAAAACACACATGGAAGAATTAGTGTAAGAGAATTTATGGAAGACCATCCATAAAAGAACATATTAGACCTTTTAACTAGTTTTATAACTAAGAGGATTGAAGAAGGGGAAACTTCAATATAAAAATTTTTACTTTTTGGGAGAGTAGAATATTAATATTTCTTCTTCTTAGCTTTGTAGATATTTGTATAAGTATACAAATCGTTTGTAATTTTTAGGAGACATGTAAATAGATTTAGGCTTCAAAGTGGGACAACTAGTAACCTTAATTTGAACCAATATAAGGTCAACAATGAACATCCACTACATAAAAGAATAGCTTCATGACATAGTCCCACATTATTTGAAAGAACCATAAAGAAGATAAGAGTTGGGATTCCCATAGCATGAGAGAAGAACTTCATGTAGAAGTCTCATGTTGCTTGAAAGAGAGCTTAAAGAAGGTAAAAAAGTTTTTGTCCAAACATCCAAAGAAGCTCCACAAGTAGTTCACATGAAGTCCCACATTGACTAGGCTAGTGTACAAAAGAAGTTATCTCATTCTATAAATAGTTTCTCCTTACTTCTTGTAAATCACTTTTGAATTGAGTAGGAACTGATATTTCTTTACCAAATCTCTTATTCTCTCAAAGGTATCAAGAGAAGTAATTTCTCACTTAAATTTCTTCCATAAGGAACCTTTTTTGGAAAGATAAAGAGCTTCACTTGGAAGCTTGGTTAGTAAAAAAAATCTTAAAATTGCATTGGGATTTTGTTGCATTCTTTCCTTCATTCTTCCATGGAAATAACACTCTTCTCCATTAGAAAATAAGGAAAGTTGTCAAGAATGATGAAATCATACTATAACACTCCAATTTTTTTATGAGATTAATTAAATACTTTTAGAAAATTTCAGGATTTTTAATTTAATTAATATTTTTTTTAATATTTTAATATTTACTGTGGGGTTGAATTTAATATATAGTATTCATTTTCATAATTATAAAGGAATTCATTTCAGAATATGGCTATTGAAGTCTTAGGTCACTCACAATACCAATACTTTGAGAGAGAGAAAGTCATTCTTATTTTTACTTCTTGTAAATCACTTTTGAATTGAGTAGGAACTGATATTTCTTTACCAAATCTCTTATTCTCTCAAAGGTATCAAGAGAAGTAATTTCTCACTTAAATTTCTTCCATAAGGAACCTTTTTTGGAAAGATAAAGAGCTTCACTTGGAAGCTTGGTTAGTAAAAAAAATCTTAAAATTGCATTGGGATTTTGTTGCATTCTTTCCTTCATTCTTCCATGGAAATAACACTCTTCTCCATTAGAAAATAAGGAAAGTTGTCAAGAATGATGAAATCGTACTATAACACTCTAATTTTTTTATGAGATTAATTAAATACTTTTAGAAAATTTCAGGATTTTTAATTTAATTAATATTTTTAAGGGGGAATGAGAAATTGCTTTGAGGTGTAAGATATTTATTGGGTAGCGGAGTTGACTCCCAATTTCTTATTTTAGGTTTGTTTATGAAATATGAGTTTTCCTCTTTTATCTCAGTTTGATTTCTAATTACTTTTGTATGTTTTTTATAATGTGAATTGAAGAATAATACATATAATTTCTTAAATTGATAATATTTTGATTGTTTGATCTAAATTCCTTATTTTAGGTATGTTCTTGAAATAGGGGTTTTCCTTTTTTATCTTTGTTTGATTCCTAATTACACTTGTATGCTCTTTAAGATGTGAATTGAAGAATAATATATGTAATTGCTTAAATTGATAATCTTTTTATTGTTTGACCCCAATTCCTTATTTTAGGTGTGAATCTTGTCTTTTAAGGTTCAAGATTTAGGTTCTTGGTTAGTTTTTTTTTTTTAAATTACTAGGATTGTGTACTTGTAAAATTTGAAAGTATAGTGCATAACTTAACTAGTGTGGTTGGGCAACTATATGTAGCTCTTGTTTAAGAGTGAACTAGTATAAATTCTTAATGGAATCTTCTTCCTCTCTCTCTCTTTACCTTGATTTATTGGTGGTAATACATATTCTTGGTTTGAGTTTTATAATTGCAATCCTAATTTCAATCATTAAAGATTCATAAAGATTTCTTCTCTTATTTTTCAAAAGAATATAAAAGTGTTTCAAAGTTCAGTTCATCTCCCCTTTTGAAATCAACCTCTAAAAACTAACAACATAATATGCCTAATCCTTTTTAACATGATCAAAGTCATGATGGAAAAGGTTCATGATGATTATGTGATTCTTATGTTAATGTTTTGAGGTTGCTATCATGGCATAAATATTTTACAACTTTATTATTTAGCCTAAACATCTCATTAAACCAATATTAGACAACTTACTGTATTTATACTTATATTATGACATTTGAAATATATTTATTCTATAAATCACTAATTGATATTAAATTGTTATTGTGCAACAAAAACTACAGACAAAGATTCCTACCTAAAAGGAAAAATATTTTATCTATCTACAATCTTATGACCACAGTTTTGGAGGTTGTCAAGATCATAGGTATAATAAATCTTGCATAAACACCATATTATGTCACTATTTTTAGTAAAATAATAAGGTCCCACTATATATACATATGTATAATGTCTTGGAGATTGCATCAAGTAACTAAGAGCTTAATATATCAGTCATGCAATTATGGATCATGCAAGTCTTAACACATTATATTTATAATTTTGTTACCAAAATAATTAATTATGTTTTAAATAATCCAGGTATATGTTTGGATTATGCATTGAGATGTATGGATTCTTTAACCCTTAACAAATTTCTTTTATGGACAATCAAGAAAAATAAGCTAAAATACAAACATACATCACTTATTTGATGACAAGAAAAATATTTATTATAGTTCTACTCGTTGCAGCAGGACCTTAGCAAAAGGAACACCTCATCTACTGAGTTTTGTCTTTCCGCTTCCCATCTCTGACTCACTTAATTATCTCTGCCCTTGATCCCTGTCGGAGATAGAAATTTAGGCCCCAAATCCATCCCATTGGGAGTTGAGTTTCTCTGTGTCGTCCTATCCCCGTTCCATTTTATTTTTTTAAAATATTTAAATAAATCTAAAAATTTAAACATGACAATAATATATATATATATATATATATATATATATGTCACAAAAATACACTACTAAAGATAAAATAATAAAGACTAAATATTTTAATATTAAACATTTTTTTCTTTTATATATTGTTTTCTTATACATAAATTAATTAATATTTCTAATGTTACAAATTTTAAATTATTTTATTGGTGAAGTATATTTTAGTTTATTATTTTTATATTATAATATGTATATAAAAAAGTGTTTGTTGATGTTTATTTTTGTTTTATAAATATCAAGTTTAATTTATCAATCTTCAAAACACATAATATAAAATTCTAACAATCCTTCAAAATAAATATCAAATACATATTTAAAAACACTAATAAATAAATAATTTTCAACTATTAATCCTTCAAAACACATTATATAAAAGAAACAAGTTCCAAACAAACGAATATCAGATAATTTAATAATCATCTTTCAAATGAAAAGTAATGTTACTCTCCATCGTTTCACCTACATAAACTATAACAAAACCCAATAAAAGTAGACTACAAAACTAATAAAAAATTACAGCAATTATACAGTTTGTAACGAAGATACTTTTGAAATTTAATTATCAAGAAAATCAAAGTTAAGAAGATGAAACTAAAATAAAATATAAAAATAAGGGTTAAATATTGCTTTTAGTCTTTGAACTAGTTGTCAAAATTACGTTTTGTTCATAGGGAAAAATTTAGACCTATTTTGTTCTTATACTTTATAATCTAATGTAAATGATCCTTAATAATGTGTTTTTTTTGTCTCTTTATTTTACTTCTCCATAGTTTCCTACTACACTACCATATGCCTCCTAAGTTTGTTTCACTCTTAGTCCTTCTCCTTCCTCTCATTTTTCTCTCTTTAATGATATATTTTTTTATTAGTCATTGATGATCATTTACATCAGTTTATAAAGTATACGGATGAAATAGGTCAAAAGTTTGTCTTAGAGAGGAAACACAATTTTGACAAATAGTTCAAGGATTAAAAACATATTTAACCCTAAAAATAAAATATAAATAAAATCGTACTAGAAGATAAAAATAAAAATTGGCATACTCAAACCAGTATACAAAAGCAATAAAGTTGTGCAAAATGTTATGTATCTAACCATGTAATATATTAGTCATAAAGAGATTACAAATTATAACAAAACATGATAAAAATAGATTACAAAACTAATAAAAAATTATAGTAATTATACAATTTACAAGGAAGATAATTTTAAAATTTAATTATGAACAAAATCAAAGTTAAGAAGATGAAAATATAAATAAAATAGTACTAGAAAATGAATGAATAAAAGTTAAGAAAATGAAAATAAAATAAAAATAGAAATATGCATACTCAAACCAATATATAAAAGCAACAAATATGTGCAAATTTGTACAAAAGGTTATGTATCTAACCATAAATGTAAAAAATTAACCACAAAGATATTACAAAATATAACTCAACAAATCAATGCATAATATTTATAAATTGATAAAGAAGTAAAGAACTAACCTTATGCATTTATCTATTGGTTGAAGGAACTGAGAAAGTAAAGTAAATGTGTGGAGGATGGAAGAAAGAAAAGAGTATATTGAACAAGTTGAAGAGATTGAAGACGTTAAAGGAGTGAGTGAATGATGAAAGAGAAAAGAAGAGTGTGAAACAGAAACTAAAAATAGGGTTACAAAAAGGAAATAGTATCCCTTTATGTGTAAAAAATAAGACGAGATACACTTAAGTAGGAATAAGGTTAATTTTAGGATTTATGTTTAGATGGGTTAAATATGTTTTTAGTCCTTCAATTATTTGTCAAAATTGTATTTCATCCCTGAGGCAAACTTTGGACTTATTTCGTCCTTATGCTTTATAAACTTGTGTAAATGATCCTTGATGATGTGTCAGAATTCCTTTTTATCTCTTTACTTTCCTTTTTCATAGTTTTCTACTTCAGTATCATCCGTCTCTTAAGCTTCTTTCACTCTTTTCCCTCCATTTCCTCTCATTTTCCTCTCCTTAAAGATGTTTTTATTTGTCATCGAGGATCATTTACACCTGTTTATAAAGTATAAGGACGAAATAGGTCCAAGATTTGCCCTAGGGACGAAACACAATTTGGACAAATAGTCCAGGAACTAAAAACATATTTAACCCTGTTTAAATTTAAAGACAGGACGGAGATGTGTACGGGGACGGAATGATGATTGCATTACCCATCCCTAGAGCTGTCAAAACGGGCGGCCCGGCCCAGCCTGGCCTGGTCCTACGGGCCGAGTTCAGAAAATCTGATAGCCTAGCCTGACCTATATTTTAAAACGGGACACAATTTTTAGCCTAGCCTGGCCCTATGTTAGACCAACGGGCCAAGGGGCCAATTTTAGCCTAATTAAAAATTAAAAAATTAAAAAAATATTACAATATTTCTTTTGCTTTCTTAGTCTCTCCACAATTTTGTTCAACGTTATTTCTTTTGTTATCATAAGATGAATCATTAATTGGAGGAGTAACTCCTTAATGTTGTCATAGGAAATAAGAACTTTGCAATCTAAGAGATAAAAAAACATAAAAACATATTGAATACTTATAATAATTTTACTTTATATAATTCAACAAATATTCAGAAAATAACACAAACCCATGATGACGAGGAAAAAAAAAAGCAGATATAAAGTTTTGATTAGAAATGCAAAAAATAATAATATAAATTAACAAAAAATAAGGAAGAATCTAACCTAATGTGAAACAGAGAAGTTATATCAGAAACTGTGGTGGTGAAGGTAATATAAGGAAATAGAAGCAGTGTAGTAGAGGAGATGAAAAAACTTGTGAGAAAAGAAGAGAAAAGAACATAGACTCTGAGACACTAGGGTTTCTTTCTTTCTTTAGTATAACAACATAACAATTATGAACAAAAATTTAATATAAAAAATAAACGGGTCAACCCATTAGCCTACGGGCCAGCCTGGCCTTGGCCCATATGGACATCGGGCCAAATGGGTCAGGCTAAAAAAGGCCTATAGTTATCTAGGCTACAATTTTTTAAGCCTAGTCTGACCTGAATCATAGGCTATACGGGTCAGCCCATCGGGCCAGACCTATTTTGACAGCTCTACCCATCCTTGACCCCGAACCTAATATCTTAAAACGAAAAAAACCCAAATTCAAATATCAACTCAATTTTTCCTGTCAAACTTAGGATACAGTTCGATCCCCATAAGTACAAGTTTAATTGTCATTCCTATATATAAGTAAGAAAAACCAATTCTTTTAAATTTTAAATTGAACTTGTACACTTATTAATAATTTTTTTATTGATGTATATTCTAAATATAACTTTTTAATATAAACATTATTATTAACAACTATTTGTTACATCTCTCCATAAATCCCATTGTTGTATAGTATTGTTACCAAAATATTTTTGAACGCTTTAAAAATAAAATTAAAAAATTAATCATTATAATAAAATTAATTAAAAAATATGATTAAAATTTATATGAAAGTTATGAAAAATTATACACATGAAAAATAATTATAAAAATAATGTTCTTATTTATATGTATTTTGTTATAGGTATATAATAGGAACACCTGTAAATTTCTATCAAAATAAAAAGTAAAATTACAATAAAATATATAAAAAATAGTTATAAATATTTTAATTTTTTAAAAATAAATTAAAATTATAAATAAAATTGCTTTAATTTTTATAAGTTGTTTTTTAATAATGAAGACTAAAAGGTTAGTTAATAATATAAATAATGAAAAAAGTAAAAAAAAATATACAAAGAAACTATTACAAAATTTAATTCTCGTTGTTAACTGTTACAAATTTTATTTAATACAAAATATTAATCAATTTTGATAATAATAATAATAATTAAGCTTTAATAAAAAAATTGATTGAAATCGAAAACTTGCTGAATTTGATTTTATTATTAATTATTAATCACTAGTTAATATTGAATTTTTATTTATCCATTAAAATAATGCTTATTTTCGTTTTTTTCTCTATTTCTCGTACTTATTTTCTTTTTATCATTATTTTCTTTTTAATCTAAATAAAACACAGGAACCAGAGATTAATAAAGTAAAAGCAATTTTACTCTTTATTTCTAATGTATACTTTTTCAATATGAATCAGTTCATCCGAAAATTATTTTTGAGCAAAACAAAGTTTATAAAATAAAAAAAAAATAGTTGAGAATTATTATTTTTCGGGCTGAATTTAAAATAAAATAAAATAAAATTACCAAATATCCCTGAAAGGCACCCAGCCACATAAAATTACAGATGGGATGTGTCACTATCTTTTTTTATTATTAGAAAAGTAGTGAGCAATGCTTCGTCACATTCCTCCTATCACATTTTCGTATAACCAAAATCACCCACGTCATTTTCCATAATTATATATTTTAATTATTAACTAAAATTTATTAATCTGATAAAAAAAACTAGAATTTATTAAGATTACAACATCATGTCTCATCGATGAAAAATAAAATATTTATTTTATGAACTTTTTAATTTCATATTTTGAAAATATGAAAACGCTTTTGCTAAAAAATTATAAAAAGAAATCAGATACATTTTATTCTAAAAGAGGGTCTCATTCACTTGTTTATATAATTTTTATTTTCATATTGAAGGGACAAAGTCACATTTCCGTGAGAATGAGAAATTTTTTTTTTTCTAATTCTACCTATAACTTTTATTTTATTTTACTTTTTATTTTAATTACTTTAAAAATATTTCCAGAAATATTAAAATTTAATCAAACAGTACGTCTACAAATAATGTTCCTTTAACGCCATTCAAGGAAATATAGTATCATAAACCAAAGCGTATTGTATTACTTATTTCATATAAAATACCAATTTTTCTAAAAATAATTACTTTTATTAATTTTTATAGGTTTATTTTTATAAAAGGTATCATTTTGACAAGGATGAAAATGAGACGGATTAGAATTATCACTACTTATTTTTGTTTTTTAAAGTAAAAATTTATATTTATTTTTGTTTTTATTTTTATTGTGTATAAAATTTGTATCTTTATTAAAAAATTAGTATTCTAATATACTTAATAGTCTCACATTATATTAGTCGAAGTTAATGATAGTCTATATATATATTTTTTTTAATCTTATGAAACATATTTTGAGGATAAAATCTAGATAGAATTTTAAGTTTCAAAATAGATAATACTTCAAATAGGACAATTAACTCCAATGATGTTAGTTTAACAGATTTGATGTTAGACATTAACGTTATATATAAAAACTAAAAGAACTCTCAATTTAAAAATTAAATATTATCTATATTTATATTTGTATATGGTCAATTTATATATTTTTTCTCAAAATCAAGATATATTCATACAATATTTGTAATTGTGAATTTATTTATCATCTTTATTTCTTTAAAACTCAAACAATTCAAAATATATACCGTTTTATTATTTTTTTGTTAAATATGCATTTTATTTCACAATTATAATTGTTTTTTCAATTTCGTCTCACTAATTTGAATTATCTCAATTTGGTCCCATTTATCTTAAAACTAAGTTAATATAATCCATTTTTTTAAATTTGTAGGAACGATATTTCTACAACAACACATGACATTTAGTTCTCTTATCAATGCCACTTTCATCAACAAATTAGTTGTGAAGAATAACCTGTTATTTAGTGTTCATCTAAGTTGTTGTTGTTATATAATTATTATTATTAATTGAAAAAAAATATATCAACTCGTTTATAAAAGAAAATGAAACCAAATTAAAATATTCAAATTAATAGAATGAAATTAAATTTTTTTATCATAATACTAAAATCAAAAAGATTTTTTTACACATATATTATTAAAGACTTAAAGACGTATTGTAGAAGTTATATAACATCAAACATTAATTTATTTTTTACAAATATTATCTCACATTATTTTTAAAATCTCATATATATATTTTTTCTAATAGAAGAATATTATAAAACCTATATATTATTTATACTTTAATCTAGATAAAAGTTATTTTATATACAAAACATTTTTTTTTTATTTTCATAACACAGTTTTATATAAGATCTCAACATACTCTAATATGTGAAAGTTTTATAAAATCAGAATCTTAAACTTATAACATTGAATTTGAGTATAATTCCAAAAAAAGTAATCTAAATAACCTATGAATATTAAAAGTGAAATTTTTTTGTATCATGAAAGTATCCTAGTGTATAAATATTTTAATATTAAGATTAGAATATAGTAACTAATTAAAAGTAAATTCACAGAGTAAGTTATGATTAAAAGGGGTTAAACTCTAAACATTAGATTTCAAATATATAGATTTTTGTGGGAGGATATGTCTAAAATATGGAGATCAAAACACTAAATTGTAGGAATAAACATTAAATTCAGAAATCAATTGATCCAATAATTAAATAGAAAGAAATCATTAAAAATAAATATAAATTTAAGGATTCAATTGAAAAATATTTTGGAAACCTAATTAAAATACTATTCAGAAACGTATGAACAAGTTATATTTTTTAACTGGTAAGAAATAGGCCGTATGATAATGCTTTCTCAGTCATCCAAACATACATACACATACAGTGCGACACAGTAACTGTCCAAAAGGGAAGAATCCTATTGCTATTGATGATCACCAAAACCAGCTCACACACACATCACAATTCACAACACACAACAATCATCACACAAGAGAGAGAAAAAGCGAAAAAAAAAACAGAAAAAGTAAAAGAAAAACCCTTACTTGCATTACATTGCATTGCACTGCAACACCTCCTTCTGTTCCCTCCCAACCAACCCCTCATGCCTTGTCGCTGACCCGACCCGACCCGTTGAACTCGCCGGAAACTTCGTCCAAAAGGGTCTCCGGATTTGCCATGGCCCTTCATTTCCGACTCTAGAGACCCTTCAAGTTTTCGCCTTTTCTTCTTCGCTTTCCCGCTTTGGGTACTCAATTTCTGAAATCACTGCAACTGAGAGAGCTTTGCTGAGAACTTCTGCCTCGGCGACATGTACGTGGTGCCTCCGCCGCAGCGCTCCGATCCGGGGTCAGGATCCGGCGATTTGCGGGTCTACCAAGCTTGGAAGGGTAGCAATGTAAGTTTCACTTCTCACTTTTATTTTTGGTTATTTGCTTCTACAAGAGTTAGATGCAGTACTTTTAAGTACTTGTGCTGCTGTTTTTCAATCAAAGATTAATCATTTCATCTTGGTAATTGTCATAATAAAAGTTTATTAAAGGTCAATATGAATTAGATTAGGAAGGTGAAACTCCGATTCTGACTTCAGAGCAACATGTAAGTCACCTGAGCTACTATATTGAAGTCGTCAGTTTTCACAGTTTTTTCTTAAGAAAAGGAAATTGCTTGTGGAATTTGTTAACCGGGGGTGTCACAGTTTCGCTGTCAGAAAATTTACCCTTTTTGCAAGTACTTCTATGCGTCTCGAATTTTGGTAGCTTTTCTATTATTGGTGGTTGTTGTGGTCTTTTCTTTGTGTGGATTTAATTTGTACTAGTATTGGGGTTTTGGGCTAGCAGTGTTACTATTTGAAAGGGGGTTCTAGGTGATAGTGTTATGTGCTGACTTCGAGACTCGTTATGTAAAGAAAATGGATGTATTTGTGTGGATGGATTACTGTCTGGTTCTGAAGCAGTGTTGGTGAAATGACCAGTGATGGTAACCCAGAAACCACAACATCAACTAGTCTCCTTTGTTTGATTGATGTGTTAGGTTTAAGCCGATTTGTTTCCAGTACAATGGTAGAACCGAGTATTGATTGGACTTTTGTGTTGCTTTTTTAACTGTTACAGTCTTTAATGAAAGTGTTCCAAAGTTTTATTTGCTCTGGAAAAAAAGGAAAGGGATCAAAGTTTTTTGCATTTTTAAAAACTGTAGAGAATATTTACTTGTTTGTGTGTGTATATATATATATATATCTAAAAATAAAATATTAAAGCATAACGTGGGTTCCTGGGTACAAGCTACTAGGTTTTCTTATTAACTGTACCATATTCAGTGGCTTTTGAACTGTAGATGATCCGGATCCAGTGCATATAGCTTCCTTATAGTTTTAGTTGCTTCTCACAGTTTCTTACCCTCCTAAAATTATGCTGGGAGAATCGCAAGCACTTCAAATTTGGGATGTGTTTGGAAATAAAGTCGTCAGAGATCTGTTAATTTTTCAGAACAAAAATGAATTTAAATAATTTATTTTTCATGTTATTTTAGTAAGTCTGTGTCATAGTATTTGATGTAATATTATAATATTGGATTATTATTATTATATACAGAAGTAGTAGGCAAAATAAAATGAATCAAAACACTACACTCTATGAACTACTGTGCTCTTTCCTCTCTAATCTTAGGCAAACACAAAGAATAGGCGTAAGGTATAGGGAAATCATTGTGGCAGCAATTTTCTGATGGGCTCTCCAAATTGATTATCAAAATAACTACCAGCATTTGAGTCTCTACATCATAGCCTTCTTTTGTCCTTTGTTCTGGGAGGTGTGGAGTCTTGATGTACTTATTGTTCAACTTTCATTTTGTAGCTTTTGTTACACTTAATAAAGAATAGAAAAGTATTAATTGCATTGTTTGAAGTATATTACAGTATCAATTCATTTTCTGACTATGAGGGTGCTTATTCACTGTTTGGTCATTTTCTTGCAGAAATTTTTTCTTCAGGGAAGGTTCATATTTGGACCAGATGTGAGATCACTGGCGCTGACGATTTTTCTTATTGTTGCTCCTGTCGCTGTTTTCTGTGTCTTTGTTGCCAGAAAACTGATGGATGCTTTTTCTGACCACTGGGGAATATCCATAATGGCTGTTGCTGTTGTGTTCACTGTTTATGTGAGTCTTTTTCACTCGTGTACAATATTTTCTTTCTCTATATGTCATTCAACTGTTCTATGATTAGAATCATAAGCAGCGTTCCTCGTCAATGAAATACAGTATTTTTTTAACATCTTCACTTCTTCATATCTTCATTTGGAAAAATTATCAAAACAAGACTAGTCATAGTCAAGAAGAACTGATGCATCCTAACTGGTGCAGCTAATGTAATCCTAATTGTAATGATAAAGTTGGGTCCATGGTTAAGCCAAACATCATGGATTGTTGTCCTTCTTTAAATCAAAGGCAATAGTTTATTAAGGGAAGGAAGGACATCCTTCCTAATGTTGCAAAATAATAATAATAATAACAACAACAACAACAATAATGTCATAAAAGACTTGCAAACCCTTGTTCCATAGCTATTGTGAGCTACTCTATAATACCCAAGTTCCTATCATAGCACATGCCTTCTAAGACATCGCCCAAGCGGCCTTTGATACCAATTGATAAACACTAAAGAATTTGGAAACCCACTCTCAAAAACTAGCTATTAAGGGGAGAACAACAAACACTAAATAAGCGTCCTATACTAGTCAATGCATGTGGGACTTAGGCATCCCATAATACTCTATCAGGTCGTTTGTGAGCAAATTAATCCATGGTAAGTCTATGGATTGAGACTTCCCCCTGAATGAATATCCGTACATTCTGCTTTATTTAGAGGCACCAAATGAAAGCATATGTAGTGTGTTGTCATAAAACATTGTGTTCCTTGGTTCTGCCATAAACATATCTGAAGAAATTCTCCGAACTTTGGGTGCAAACATCAAAGATTGATTGTGCATACACACGTGTAGAAGCCTACTCCATATGTAATTTGGCCATGACCTGTGTGAATTGCATTTCAATGGATTAATTTCCAAGGTAGCTTCTTCTGCATTTCAATGTTTCTTCAAATCTTCATTTTCTTCACGTACTTTATTGAAAAAGAAAACCTTACGCTTGTACTCCTTTTCCTTTTGTGTGTGATTTTGTCCATTTGTCTTCTAGATTAGATAAATGGATTCACTTGGTATAAAAAAATAATGGGATTCTATCAAAACAAAATTGTGTAATCTGTCATATAGTCTAGTCTTGTTGTGGTGGACTCTAGTTGCAGCAATGACTTGATTATGGTTTAGACTGTGGTTCGCAATGGTAATACCATAATACATCTACAACTCCACATGGTTATAAATGACGTGTGTCTGGAAAAATTATAACTACAGGGTTTAGGGAGCCTATGTGGCTAGATCTTGTAGCATGTTATAGTACAATTGGGTTATGCTATTTTATCTTTCTTTGATTGATGTTTGGGTGGAATATCTCCAGTATAGTTGTTAGTGACATATCAAACTTGAATTTTCTGGAGGCTATAATGAAATATAGATTTGAAGGACTAAAAGTATTTCAGACAGTGCTTTTGGTTAGTTTAAAATTGTATTTGTTACATTCGAAGAATTTATTTTGAAAGGTAAATTTTGATATGCTACATGCCTACACCTAGATCTTAGTTCATGTTTGTGTTTGGCTTACTAGTTACCAAAATTATATGCTTTATTTCCAGCTATCAACTTCTTGTTTATTGCTTATTTATTGTTTGGTGCTTTTGTCATATGATAGAGGCATATCACTGATTTTCCATAGTTTGCTATGTTCCCTCCAACCCTATGCTGATGCTACAATCTTTTCAGGTCTTAGTTCTTCTTTTCTTTACATCTGGCCGAGATCCAGGCATAATTCCACGCAATGCACATCCTCCAGAGCCAGAAGGTTTGGACAGTAATCTAGATGTTGGTGCTGGTCAGACTCCTCAATTGCGGTTGCCTCGCTTTAAGGAGGTTGAGGTCAATGGCATCCCTATTAAGGTCAAGTATTGTGATACTTGCATGCTCTACAGGCCTCCTCGATGCTCGCACTGCTCAATCTGTAATAATTGTGTGGAACGGTTTGATCATCACTGTCCTTGGGTTGGACAGTGTATTGGGCTGGTAAGTTGGATCTATTGTCTCGCAAGTGTTTTTTTTTTAAATTTTTATTCTTTTTCTCTTTTTATGCCTAGAATTTTTTGGGGGAAGAGGAGCTTGATCCCATTATTAATGACAGATTTTTCCGAGTTAGCTTTGAACTTGTTGAAATTGTTCATAATGATTGCATTTATACATGGTTTCTCCTGAGAAAATTATTGTTTTATAATAAATTTATTTAATTCAATCTAGCTTTCTTGTGGTTTTGACTTTTAAGTGTAATTTTACTTTCAAGTTTATCACAGTTGGTAATTCATGATACAATCTAGTTATAAATATAGTGTTATCTCTCAACTCCAATATGCGAACTAACCATAACCTATCAAATTTCTGTCCTGTAAGTGAATTTATTCATTGAATTTTTCTCTAAAAATTGAATCCTCTCTAGCTTTGTACCTCATAAATTGATAATACAAATATGTCATAGTGAATTTAGGCTAATTATTCATTGAATTTTTCTCTAAAAATCGAATCCTCTCTAGCTTTGTACCTCATAAATTGATAACACAAATGTGTCATAGTGAATTTAGGCTAATTATGGTAACAAGAGATGTGTGATTTGTTGATATTAGAGAGGAGAATTGCTACCCTTCCCTCAAATGAACCCAAAAGAATATCCTCTCTGAAACAGAAATCCACTTCTATTAATGGAAAAAAATGTTTAAAGTGGAACTGAATTAAGACTCTAGATCCCCTCTGGCATTTTTCTTCTTCATTGGTGCTTCAACCTTAGTTTTCTTCAGTTTGCAGCTTGCATCTGTATTCATTTTTTATGAGTTCCTCATTTTCGTTATTTTTTTTCTTGTGATTACGTTTCAGTCATTGTTCTTGAATATTTATTATGTGTCCTAATTGTTTGCACATTGTTATGCAGCGTAATTATAGGTTCTTCTTCATGTTTGTCTTCTCAACTACGCTACTCTGTATATATGTTTTTGCGTTTTGCTGGGTGTATATTGTAAGAATTATGGCGGCAGAAGAGACAACAATTTGGAGGGCAATGCTAAAAACTCCAGCCTCCATAGTGTTAATAATTTACACCTTTATATCAATGTGGTTTGTAGGTGGCCTCACTGCCTTCCATTTATATTTGATAAGTACGAATCAGGTAACCACTTCTCTTTTCAATCCGCATGCTTTAGATGTAAGGTAGCTTTTCAGATGTATACAGCGTGATTTTGGCTCCTTTACTCTTGCAGACTACTTATGAAAACTTCAGATACCGATATGATCGGCGAGCCAATCCATATAACAAAGGAGTGTTGAATAATTTCAAAGAGATATTCTGCATCAGCATTCCCCCGTCAAAGAACAATTTCAGGGCAACAGTGCCAAAAGAACCAGCATTACCTACTCGATCAGTGGGTGGAAGCTACATGAACCAAAACATGGGGAAAGTTGGGGAGGACATAGAGATGGGAAGAAAAACAGTATGGGACATGGGTGCTGGAATTGATGATTCCGAAGCTCAATTAAGCAACGACCGTGTGGCTGTAAAGGATGGTGAATTGTCTCCTGAAATCAGGACGACAGTTGACGATGCAGACCGTGCCGGAATGCATCCCCGGCGATCTAGCTGGGGAAGGAAAAGTGGAAGCTGGGAAATGTCCCCTGAAGTTTTGGCTTTGGCAGCCAGGGTGGGGGAACCAAACCGTGTTGGTGGAGACAGCAGTAGTAGTTTGACACATGATAACCGTCGTGTGTAGCCGAATAGCATGGCCGAAGGGACCTGGAACATTTGGTTTTACAGACATGATAAAAAAAAGATTACATTGTTCATGTGGTAAGTCTACATCAAAATTATGTGCAATATGGGGTTGTAGGCATTTGCAAGGTGTTTGTTAGTGTTTTTTAGGCATTCTGCTTCCAAGAAGAAATTGTTTGGTGTTCTGAGAGTGAGCTTTGCTTTGCTTGATGTTGTATTATGCAAAATTAATTAGCCTTTGCACCTGTGGAAGTTGCTGCAGCTCTCTATCTCTTGGTGGCTGAAGGCTAGTGATTGAAATATCCCAGAGGAAATCAATGATGGATCAAGCAGAATTGTTCTTACTAACTTATCTTGATGCTTGAGTTAAATGTAGTTGGTGTGTTAGGACGAGACACTTAATGAGACAGATTTGCCATGACATGAATCTTTACTCTTGTTACCACTGTAGTGCTATTGCCATTCTACTTTTAAGTAGGAAGATGCATACCATGTATAATTCCATAGTGTGTGTTACAAATACAACCCATGGCTTGAAAAACAAAGTTTTTATTATTCTTTTCAATCAATTATCTATCAGGGGATGTTAAATCATTAAGTTTAAATTTGAATTAGTTGTTGAAAAGGACCTATTTAAATAATAATACAATTCCTGTTTGTACTGTTCTTCAATTAAATTTAGAGTTAAAATAGTTAGGATTTCACTAAATGTCAATGGGAGTTATAAATTGAGTGATCGAATTTGATTGAAAGATGGTATAAATAATGCTTATGGTGGGAATTTTAAAATTTTACTGAAAAATGGCATAAATAATGATTAAGGTGTTGAATTTAAGTTTGATCTCTGCGTACACTTTTTTGTTTAATTGTTCACAACAATTTTCTGTATGAAGTTTTAGAAACCGCTGTCGAACAATTTTGAATTTCTCTTTTGCGGTTGAATGTTAGCTTCAGAAAAATGAAAGCAATTAATGTGCATGACAATAAAAATAAATGCATTTAAAACAATGAGGAAAAAGGAATTTATGAAATAAATGCATATAGATGGCAAAGGAACATGATGAAGGTTATCAAAATATATATATAGAGAGAGATAGATACAAAGATAGATAGATGTTGATATTTGAGAAAACAATAAGATACTAATTTATTTTATTAGTTTATAATAAGATAATTTTCATTTTAACTTTTACAAGTTATTTTAGCTAGTTTCGAATAACTTGCAATTTATTTATTTTTATTATTTCTCTTGTATTTGAATAAATCTCTTTGTTATCTTTAATTTTTTTACATATTATTATCTATTTTAATTTTATAGAGATATTTAATTATTTTATTATTTTTAATATTTGTTGGGTTATTGTTTCAATTTTTTATGTAATTGAAATTAGTAAAAAATTAACTTTAGAATCTACATACCACAAAAATTGCAAAAAAAGAAATTAAATGTAATAGCAGCCTAAATTAAAAATAATAAGTAAATACATTTAAAAAAATAAAAAAAAATTAATTAATATTTAAGATGAACTCGTTTAAATAAAATAATTTGTCCAAATAAAAAATATATATATGCAACTTTTAAAAAGTATATTGAAGTATTAAAAAGTATAATAAAAATATAATTATTTTAAAAAGTATAAAATTGTAATTGCATAATATATTTTTCTTAGAAAACATAAATTTTATTTATATAATAAAACTTAATTACTTATATTCTTTTATGTTATTTTATATTACCAATTAGTTTTACTACTAGTTTTACTAAACACTTTTAAAGTGTGCTTGCTGAGGCTAATAAGTTAGGTATAGATTATTTCACTAGTTTATAAGTTAGTTTGACCAATTTAAATGTATTTGGTAAGATATTTAAAATAGCTTATTTTAAGAGTTTTTAATTTATAAATTACAAACTACTATAGTAAATTAATAATTTGGGTGTAATCATATACTTAGAGCTCGATATTTGGTTAAAAATTTGTGGACAACCCACATGGGTGTAATCATAGCCAGCATGAGTGTGGGTTTTTAGTTTTTGGTAAAATTTTAATGTGGATTTTTTATACACAGTTCGACAACTATAAGATTAAACAGGTTTTACTTACGGACTCCATAAGCTACCCTTGCAACTCATATCATTAAGCCCAAATCAACCTAAAATCTAATGTTTTTTTGTTTCTTTTTATTATTACTAAATCCAATTCAATCCAAAGTCCAATAGTTTTTGCTTCTATTGGTTATCATCAAACTCAATATTTTTCTATTAGTTATGCATTGTTTAATGGATTAAATAAATTCTTGTTATGTAAATGAATGTTACAAATTCTTAATGTGTATCTTTGAGAGTGTGGGCTACCACGTTTAACTCAAGATTTTACGAGATAGATGGAATTTGCAAAATTAAAGATTGTTTTACAGGCAGTACAAAAGGATTTTTTGGTTTTTTTATAAAGCGGGTTTATGTACATGCATACTTAAATGGATGAATTTGTTTGTATACCCACTCTACTTATAACTTATTTAAATTTCTTTCATTGTTCTAATTTATATTTTAATATATTTTCTTATTATTTTTTATTTCTTTTACCTATTGTTATGTATTTTTAATTTATATAAAAATAATTAATTTTTATACTATTTTTAGCAGTTGTTGGTTAACTCGTTCATTAAAAAAAATTAACATTATAAATTAAAACAATCAATGTTTTATTATATGATGATTGTAGAATAAGTACCCTACAAGCAATAAGATCGAAACCTTAATTAAATATTATGTCCCTAAATGAAGGGAATCATAGTTAATAAGAGAGATTATATACATTGGGGTTGAAACCCTAGAAAAGACCATTATGTGAGGCCCATAGACCACTACATGAGACCATAAAAAAAAATCCAATATAGGTAGTACATAGGTGAGATTCCCAAGGTAAGGAGATTTGGAATTATTATGTTATATATACTTACACTGACTTAAGCGTCGAAGTGTTCTTACAAGTACATCTGCACTTGCTCGATTGATGGTATTGTAGAGTTTAGAAGCATAACAAATATTGCATGAGAAGGGTTGCAAAGTGAAGATTTGTTAAATCTTGCGTATATCGTCTCAATCTCATGTAAAAATATTTGATGCCCACTCTGGGGTCGAGAAGATCATTTCAACAAGACAACATGGCATCTACATGTAACATGATGAATAACGAGAAACAACCAGAACCACAACAAAAAAATTTGGAAGATGAGATTACTCAAGGAGATTTTGTAATGCTCCTTGAGCTTTGGAGACAAATTGAAATGTTAAAGTAGAAGAGTGTTGAGGAAATTGAAGCTTTAAGAACCTAGAATGCCAGAATCTGACAACAATTGGAGGAGAACCAAACAATATCTTTGGATGTGGGACCAAGAGGAGACCCAAAAGTGGATGAAATTCCTAGACTGTCATTCATACCACCGACATGATAGGTATAAAAGGTCAGTAGCATTTGGAAGGTGGATTCCCAATATCGTGCATCCACACATACCACCTTTGGGGTGACGGGGGAGAGATGTAACACCTCAAATTAAAATATACTAACATTGCTATCAAAATAATTGGTATATATATTGTTATCAAATAGTCAATATATATATATATATATATATATTACTATTATAATATATAATATGTACGTACATACATACATACACACTAATTGGACTACAGGTCCTCAAAATATCATCAAAGGAAATAAATCCTACAATACACTCCTCTTCTGGAAGTATGTTTGCTTTCAACACCACCAACATAAGAGTTTGTTCCTGTACATTGTACGATTATAATAGTGTCACCCACATAGAAAACAAGGGTGGGATAATGAAAACAACCAAATAAACATTTACAACTCTTCAACATCAAATTATAATTTATCAATATTATCATGCATATATTTCAATTCATGCATCTAAACAACAACATCATCAATAACAACAACAAACCTCACATTTAGCCACACATGTCATGACTAGATATGAGGTGTCTTTCGTAAAACTTTATTCATGGTAAACATGTCCCACTAGGGGCTAACATTTGACCTCACCCAAACATGGCCAAAGGTTCTCCAAGGTTGGTGTAGCACAAAACATCTGCTATCGAGAGCCAGATGTACACATGCTTAACCAGCCTGATGTAAGTCTTCCTTAGCTTCTCACCACCTGAAGTTTTGTCTACATGACTAGACAACAATGAAGTTGGGATACCTTTTTCACATGAGTGTCATATTTATCACCCCCAACAAATACTAGATACCACCCCGAGTATCCTCCAATCATCCATAAAGGAATCCAACCACCTATCAAGGGGTTCAGACTTTCCATACATATGTGTGAAAAATAGAAAGAAACACAAGAAGGGATAGCTAAATTGTGTTTCAAAAACTTTTTCTAGTTTTTCGAATATCGTATGCAGACATAAGGTTTGTTAAACAATAGATGAGATAAATAGATGCATAATATCTACTTAAAAACTCCCTTTTTAACGTTAGACAATCTAGTAAAATGCAATTGAAAAGAGATAAAGAAGAAAATAATACACTCAAGATTTTATACTGATTCGTTTAAAACCACAAACTACTTCTAGTTCTCAATTAACTAGATTGAGTTTCTACTAGCATACTAACGCTGCAAACTACAAGCATTATTTTTCTTTTATTCCCTTTTGAGGGAACAATCACCGAAGCAAAAGGGGTAGCAGAAACCGCCATAGCAACCATGGTGGAAAAAGGAGAAATTTCCTCCACAAAGTAGGAGTGATTCTTCCCTAATGGGAAAAACCTCTCTATTGGCTAAAGGACCACCACCATCAAAAGAGTCACAAAAAGAAGAGGAAGAGGCCATAGGAATGTACCTACAGGGAAGAAAGTCATGACGAAGATAAAACGAAGAATGAAATACTCGAGTGTCAATGAGACGAGAGTGGCAAGAACAAAGGAAGAAAGCGAGAGTATGAGTAATAGATTCAAAAGCTAGGTTAAAATAAAAGTTTATTGCCTTTTGGGTGTCACAACCACGTGTTAGTAAGAAAAGAAACATCAGTCACCAAAGTGACACCACACCTTGAAATAAATGCTAATCATGATTAAAGTGAAATTCTTTCATAAATGCACTGACATAGTGTGTAAAATAATAACGAAAATAATTGAACTCAAATTATTTGAAAATTTTGGATAACTTAATTTGATTTAAACTCAGGCATCCTTAAGTCTAGTCACTATATTGAATTTTAAACTTGAGGGCTTGTATACCAATCCTGAATGTAAGAGAAGTATGACAAACGATATATAAAGAAATAAATCAATAATAACAATCCACTAATATTCTTACTTTATTATGCTTTTGTATTGGTATAGTACGTTATAAGAAGATGATTCAACCTATATGATGAGGAAGAATTAGTATATTTTTATAACATGATTAATGGTTAACAAAGTAATTTAATTTTTTATTTTATTTTATATTAATAACTTATATGAATTAGGTGATATATTGGTATTATAAAGATAATATGACATGTGTATTAATATATATATATATATATATATATATTAGGGCTAAAAACATCAATTAATGAAAATTATGATAAAAATATATTTAATGTTTCATTTATTTTAACTGTAAATATAAAATATATTATTTTATTTGTATTTT
The DNA here is from genome assembly GCA_030347555.1 of Lablab purpureus. Taxonomy (NCBI): domain Eukaryota; kingdom Viridiplantae; phylum Streptophyta; class Magnoliopsida; order Fabales; family Fabaceae; genus Lablab; species Lablab purpureus. The sequence goes on from CM059254.1 coordinate 17,297,500, forward strand.
TAATAATGAATAAATATAATATTTTTATTTATAATTTATGCAAATAAATATAATCGACATTAATTATTATATTATATAAAATTATATATTAATTATTTTAAATAAAATCAATTATAATTAATATAATTAAAACAATTTATTCCTTAATATAAAAACATCAATTAATGAAACTTATGATAGAAATATATTTAATGTTTCATTTATTCTAACTGAAAATATAAAATATATTTTTTATTTGTATTTTTAATAATTAATAAATATAATATTTTTATTTATAATTTCTGTAAATAAATATTATCAACATTATTATTATATTATATAAACTTGTATATTAATTATTTTAAATAATAGTAATTATAATGTAAAATTTATAGATAAATAAATATATACAAATATATTTAATTGTAATATTATTATAATTAAATTTTAAAATAATTAAAATACAACTATATTTAATTAAAAATATATATTTTCTAAAATATATTAAATTTTCTTAAAAGATAAACTTTTTCTTTGACAATGAATCTATGAATAAGAAGGATTTTCATACCTTTATTATTTAATAAAGAGGAGAAAAAGTAGTACTGTTTTATTTTTAACCAACATTATATATACTAGTGGAAGAAATACTTCCTCCTTCTATATATATTTTAAAGAAAAAAAAAACATAAAACTTGTTACATAAAAAATAATAATTATATTTTTTAAAGAGAAGTTATGTAAAAAAAATAAGTATTACATTCTTAGTTAAATAAAAAAAAGTAATTATAATTAGTTTTGAAATTTAAATAATTTATTTTTGTTTTATAATATTAATTAAAAATAAAATATAAATATAATAGAAAATCTCTTTATATATTATTATAAGTATATATAATAGAGATAATTACAATAATATTTAAGGTACATTTCTCATTTCACTTACTTTTTTAATAATCTTACTTTAGGTCATTTATATTAAATTTAATTATAATTTTGTAAAGATTATGAATAAAAATATATCATTTTTTAACACGTTTTCATAAATTTTATAGTTAGCCCCATCTCAGATAAAACCTGATTTTGGTCCACCACGTCAGATAAAACCTGGTTTTGGTCTCAGTTACAGTTCTAAAACAATTATAATGATTACTTTATTGAAAAAAAATAAAAAGTAAAATGTGGTGCTGGAAAAAAAAAATATATTGGATTTCAAAATAGGACAAGGTATTTTTTTTAGTTTGAAAACGAGACATGGTTTTCAAAATATTCCAAAAAATTAAATATTGTATTTTTATCATCACTTTAATAAATTTTATAATAATTTTATTAGATTTATAAAAACAAGAAGTGATTTTTAAAAAAATCTTTAAAATATATTACTTTATTATTTGTGCAAATATATCTTCTTAAATATATATGTTCTCAATTTTTATTGTTGATGATGGAATTGGCCTTGGATAGACTTCTATAACAGTTGTAATGATTGTTCTCTTAACAAAATCTAAAACAGGTCAAATTGTATATTAAATTTAAAAATAGAATATGATATTCTTTTTTTAAAAAAACAAAAGGTAGTTTTCAAAATATTCCAAAATTGAATATGGTAATTATATCATCACTTTAATAAATTTTAGAACAAGATGTGGTATTGAAAATAAATCTAAAACAAGCTAAACTGTACATTGAATTCCAAAGTAATATGTGGTATTTTTTAAAGTATGAAACAAGATGTGGTTTTCTTTTCATCATTTCAATAAATATTTTTATCATCCCTTTAATGAAGTTTTAAAACAAGATGTGGTATTGAAAAAAATCTGAAAAGATATATTAATTTATTGTTTACCCAAATATACCTTTTGAAATATGTTTTTACAATATTTATTGTCGGGAAACCTGGTTCTAACCTTTGGTTGGACTTCTTAAACAATTATAATTATTGTTCTTTTGAGAAATAAATTATAAAAAAATGTGGTATAAAAATAAATATAAAAAAAAGTCAAATTGTGCATTAAATTTTAAATATTTAATAGAAATATTAAAATAGATTTAGCTTAACTGACAAGTTCATGCAGTTTATAATTTAGATTAAACTTAAAATAAAGTAATTTAAATAAAAATAATTCTTTTAGTTTGATCTATTTAGTGAAATATTTTTTTAGTTTTAAATTATAAAGTGTCTTTATAAATTCTTACAGATAATAAAAATTATTAACTTGTTTAATTTTTTTGTAAATTTTTTATTTTTATCTTTATTAATTATTATTAAATGAATTAATTAAAATTTAATTAAAATATTTTTATAAATAAATTAGTTTTTAGTAAAATTATATATTGATTGTGATTTTCAATAGTTTTGAATTCATTTCAAAATTATTTTTAAATAATTTAAAATTAATTATTTTAATTAAATATTTCAATCAAAATTTTTAATTTTTATCAAATTGTAAATAATTATACTCAAATTTTGTTTTAAAATTTTAATAAAATGTTTAATTTTTATCAAATTACAAATGATTATACTAAAGAAAGAATATTATTTAAAAAAATTAATTTTTAAAAATTAAAATAAAAAATATAATATTAATAGATAATAATAAAAAATAAAGAGTCAGATTAATGAAAGAGAATTAATTTTTAGATCTTAATTTTTAATTTCTTTTTTTATTATTTAATATTAACATAAATAATATCTTATTAATAAGAATATTATAAGTAAAATAAAATTAATAAAATTTTAGAATATTTTATATTATGAAACAATCTTTTTAAAAAAATATGTCTTTGTAATTTAAAATCGAAGAAATATTAGATAAGAAAAACTATAATCTATTTTAAAATATATATCACAAAAAATATAAATTATTTTTAAATATATATCAAATTGGAACGATAGATTGTTTACTTGCACATGAAATCAGGTAGCAGTTTTGATAGAACTACGTTTCAAAATATTCCAAAATTGAATGTTTTATATATTTTTGTCTTCACTTCAATAAATCTCTAAAACAAGATGTGGTATTGCAAACTGTAGTTTGAAAACAAGATACGGTATTCAAAAAAATTCCAAAAATGTTCGATTATATATATATATATATGTAACTAACTTATCTTGTTTTATACTTACATGTCCTTTTTGTTATTGTTTGTAAGAGATGAGAAACATGCATATGATTTCTCCCAAAAATATTATAATAGTTGTTGTTTACGCATTATTCACTAATAATGTCATATCAATTGCAACTCAAACCACAAAAGAGAGTTTGGTTGGTTCAGATGCAATCCACTACCACTCCTTGCAACAAAGAAAAGTTGGTCCAATTCCAAGAAACATTCAAGAAACTCCCAATTTCTTGAAATCAAGGGAACTCAGTGATGTTGTAAGAGGAAGTGCTAACGTTTATCATGTAACAAGAGAGAGCCCTGGAGGTCCAGATCGAAAACATCATTTCACCTTTGAATCAAGTAAACTTGATTATGGGACAAGGGGAAGTCTCAAAGGAAAAACTTAGACTTCTTTAAAGTTCATTCATCATAATAAATCTACTCTTGTAACCTTTACATGTTCCTTAAATAAACTATTTGTTACCGATATAAAAATTGTTTATCTATAATAAATTTTTATTAGGTTTAATAGACATTTTGCTCTCACTATTTTATGAGAATTTACAATGTTTTTTTATTTTTATTTTTTTAATTAAATCCTAAATTTTTTTTAATTGAATCTCAAATTTTATTTTTTTTCAATTGAGTCTCAAATTTTATTAAATCTGTCAATGTGATCCTTTTTTTCAAAAATCTATATATTATAGTGTTTATATTCATATTTATATTCATACCATTTTGTCATTATTCACGTGCCACGAATTAACTTGAATGTGTTACGTCTGATATAGTTAATACCGTTAACATTAATCTAACAGAAAAAATTATATTAAAGATTTTAATAAAATTTAGGACTTAATTGAGAAAAAAATTAAATATAAGAAAATATTGTAAATTCTCAGAAAATATTGGAACCAAAATACCTATTAAATCTTTTTATTATCGATGAATAATTCCTCATACATTTTTTTTATGTCATTTTTATTATAAAAGCTTTATTATAACTTTAAGATTTTAATTTACCTTTTCTTTTTTTACTACTCTTATATTATATCACTTTTAAAGGTCTTTTTGTTACTTTTGTTTCAATGAAAAAGTTTTATAATACCTACCTTTATTAATGTGTTTCTAGTTGCTGACTTCAAGATAAAAAATATTTCTTTTATTTTTATAATTGAGAGTCTTAACTAATATGGATAAAAGAAAAAATATTTAAAATATTATTAAATAAATTTATTTATTTTTTAATAGATTAATGGAATTATTGAAATAAGCGAAAACAATAATGTTTTGTTTTCAGAATTATAATAATCACTTAAAATTTCATCTGATTTAAAATTTATCATTAGAAAAAGAAAATCATTTTAATTATCTGTATATAATATTCGAATCATTTATTAGTTCTTATTTTTTAAACGAAATTTTAAATATTTTCCATTTGAAAATATCACTTTAATGGACCTATTCTTTTTGTGAAACACAAGTTCTTAATATAGTTTTGAACTGATTCATGTCCAAGTAAATATGTGTTTTTAATTATTTCTTTATATGCATATTATTTTACTTTCTTAAGTTATATATTTATTTCATTTAAAATTTTAAGAATTTTTACTGATATACTGTTTAACATAATTTAGTATTGAATTTAATTTATTGTGATATAAAAAAATAGTTAATCTATTTTTCATTAAAATATAATTACACATTTATATAATTTTTTAAATGTTAAAAAATTATTTTAATTAGAACTTACAGAAAGAATAAGTAAAAGTAAGAAAAGAGGATTAAAAATAAAAATAAAATAATATAAAAATTAGAATTTTTAAAACTCTTTAATTATAAGATACTTTCACGTAATAAATATATAGCTTTAATAATTATTTAAATGCCTCTAATATCACATTTAAAAACCATTAGTTTATAATTAATTAACTAATTGTAACGTAAATATACTTAAATATTTAATGGACAGACTTTTTGTGTTTATTATTTTTTTTTCTTTTTATTTTTTCGGGCTTTCCCTTTATTTATTCGACTTTTTTCCTTTGTATTTGTATCCATCAATAGAAAAAAGTGCGAAAAAAATATCAAAAGAAACTTTCTTTCGATTTTCCTCCCAGTTTGTTTCTCCAATATACCTAAATAAAAGGAATTTCCTAAATAAACTCAATATCTATATATTTATCTAAATAAACCTCTTTATTTATCATAAATTTCGTTTTCAAACCTTCATTTCTTATCTTTAAGTTGTTAAAACATTCATAAATCTATCCTTCCAGTTATTATACTTTAGAAATTATTATTATTATTATAATTAACATATAATAATATTTTGCATTGATGGAACATAAAATATATGGATTATAATTGTATAATCTATTACAAAAATTGATTTCCATTAATAAGGAATTTTCCTCAAATATATATATATATATATATATATATATATATATATATTTATTTAATTACTTATTTATGTTGTCTCAAATCCTTTTTAAGATTACTTTATAACATTTATCGTACACATATGACCATTGCATATAGGATGTACTAAAATAAGCATTCATTTAAAAATAATAATGTTCACAAGTGATTTACTAAATAAAGCATGAAACATGATATTTCATCACATTCAACATCCAACCACATGTCATCATTCTATACCAATCATGACCACATATGTGACACTTCAATTTTTTTTATGAGATTAATTTTATTTTATTTTAATATATAGTATTTATTTTTATAATTATAAAATAATCAATTTTAGAACATGAGGTTTTATTATTGAGAACACCAATACTTTGAGAGAGAAAGAGAGAAAATTATTCACGTTTTTTTACAAGGCTGCTATGGTAAAACTAGTGTTTCAGATTCGTTCACCGTTAGATTGAACTAGAAATTTAAAAGGTGGTTCATGACACCGGATTAATCATTATGACCGGTTGGATCGTTGATATGAGGTCTAAGTACGGAGATATTTAGTCGTACGGTAGTCGTAATTTGAGGTTTTTCATCTTCTTTATTCTCTATTTAACATGGAAGAAGAGAAGAGCAAGAGGGGATATTTTAGGGTATCAGGAGCACCGTCTGCACATAAAAAAGGTAAGGGGAGTGAGAACTCGCTTATGGGTGTGGGATATCGGTTGGGTAGTGGAGTTGGTCCCCAATTCCTTAATTTGGGTGTGTTCTTGAAAGAGGAGTTTTCCTCTTTCATCTCTATTTGATTCTTAATTACTCATTCTTTATGATGTGAATTAAATAATAATATGTGTAATTTCTTAATTTGATAATATTTTGATTGTTTTAGAGCACCTTAAGGATTCTTGTGATACCCTAAGAAGGGAATGAGTCAAGGGTAATATAATTTTAATGATGGATGAAGGATAATGTGTGTTAATTGAATATTATTATATTGTTTTATCCACTGATTATGATAAAAGTAATGTGTTAAGTAATTGTGACTATAAATGTGAATTTATGTGAAGGAAAATGTATATGAGTGTAATGGGAAAACAAAGACTCAACAAGTAAAAATACCAAAGTATGCAGTGAAAAAATTTCCCCAACTTGCAAGAATCTATGAGGTGTAACAACAACAAAAAACTACAGAAAAAATTACAAAAAAAACACCAAATATTTTATCGTAGTAAAACCCTCTCAAAGTGAGAAGTAAAAACTCACGGACACAAGCCAGTCAATCAAGCTCTACTATGATCAAATAAGGATACAAGAGAGTCTAATCAAACGTACAAACAAGTGCTTACAACTAGCTAATACCACAAAATAATAAAACTTTCAAATTGAAAAACAAAAGAAGAAAAAACCTCAAAATAGAGCAATTGTACGCAATTAATATCTTCAACTGCAGACCTTTTAATTCACGATCCCAACGGTCAAAGTGAACCACGTGTTAGAGACCTGCTGTAAAATTTCCAGTCCGATCCAACAGTGAACAAAGCGGGAACCGTGATTTTACAGGAACCAGTCTGTGTGTATGCGAACCAACTTTTCTGCACTCTTTCTCTCTTCTGTCTCTTCCCAGTGGCTGCAAAAAATAACACTCTCTTGACCTAGATGACCCCTCTCCAGTTGTCTTAAGTGAGACAAAAAGAGCTTGACAACCCAACCCAACATATCTCCCCCTCACAACTATGTGGAGGTGACTACCAATCCGGCAATCTCACAACAAACTTCAAGCTTCAGCCTTGGTAGGGCCTTAGTCATCATATTAGCACCATTTTCATACGTATGAACTTTATCCAACTCCAATAGTTTAACATCCAAAACATCATGTATCCAATGATACCTCACATCAATATGTTTGGACCTAGAATGGAAAGTTGGATTCTTGCTAAGATGGATTGCACTCTGATTGTCCACAATGTATAATTATCCTGCACAAAACCAAGCTCCTGCATGAATTTCTTCAACCATAGCAACTCCTTGCATGCTTCAATAATGATAATGAATTTTGCCTCTGTAGTAGACAATGCTACACACTTTTGTATGACGTCAATATTATTATAGGAATTATATTTTTTAACATGTAATTACAATATGTGTTATTTTGATATAGAAATGTTTTTAGGATTGGAGTAATATCTTTATTATCCTCAAAATTGAAGAGATAAAAACGTTCAACAAAAAGGAAGGGTAAATAACTTGTAGAAGGGATAATTCAACCCCTCAAAATATGTCTTTTGTCCCACATTTCTTAGATCACACTTGGTATTTCACAAGTAAAAATTAAATGAAAAACATATTACTTTCTTGTCATGGAGGTGTAACTATTATAAGGATCTTGTAAGAGAATTCTACACAAATATGAATTTTTTTGACGTAGTGACATGAGGTGTTGCAGAAGAATATTAGAATCAGACTTGATTATATATGTGGTCAACTTGATGGCATATGTGGTCAACTTGATATATGTGGTCAACTTGAAATATGAAGGCCACAAGTTTGATCTTATATACACTCCTAAAGACCATACATATGATTGACGAGACCATGTAAACGTCCTTATAAGAATGTTGGTAGTTTGACAATTGAGAACAAATTGTTGCATTGTGCTTATATTCATATTTTGAGTCTTTGAGATAACAATATGCATAGGTCCTGCTATCATATCATTTAATATTTGAGAAAATGTAAGAGCAATGACATGCTCATGCCTTATGGTCTATTAACAATTAGTATTTTCTTACATATGGAATTTAATGTGCATTTAGAGAGTAAGACTATTTTAAGGTAGACACAATGAGATATCTCTAAAGAAATTATATGAGATAAACAATAATAATGCAAGACAAGTTAGTAAAGATAACTATATTCAATAATATAACTCTCATGAAGAAAAGTTTTAGAAGTAGAAATGAAGATGTGAGAACTAAAGAACAACAATCACATATTTCTAGGGATTACAATATATTAAACCAAATATGAGGTGATATTTAAAAATACAAAAAAATATATATGGACTTTAACTAAATTTAAATACCTTATTCTTTAATTATCGTCATGGTAAAAAACGTGTCTATTAAAAAATAATAACAAAATTTAAAAACTTAAAAATAGTTTTAAGTAGTTTTATGCTGTATTTAACCATGGTATTGTTTTTTCTAATTTTATATATTTTTTATTTGGATCATTGTAATAAAATTTATTATTGTATGCATGTTTTATTTTTCTATCTTTACATTTAATTTGCAATTCCCATTATTCAATAGGATATTTATTTATTACAATTTTAACATTTTTAAAATGGTATTACAAAAATAATTAGACATGTTTTGCAATTAATTAATAATATACATTCAATCTAAAAAATTATATATTTTTTAATTATTTCCAATTTCATAAATTAATTACTTGATAATTAATCATCTTTCAAATTTGATTTTACTCATTTTTATTAAGATTCAACTAAACGTATTTTTATAATTTCTTATATTAACTAATTAGTTTATCTCTTTTTTCTTTTATATCAATACTATTAGGTTGCATGCATTTTCATTCATTTTTTTATCTTTCTTTTAATTTCAATAACTTCACTTTTTATTTTGATTCTTTTCTCTTTCATCCCACCTGAATCTAAAGTTAACCAAAAAACTTAATAATTTTTTCATTTTTTACTTATTTCACCTCTTTCCTCTTGTACCCAGATAAATTATTTTCTCCACCAAACAAACAAAGATAAAGAAGAACTAGAAAATTTGGAAGAAATTTATATAGCAAACTTAATAAAAAAAACACAAATAATATGTCAAATGTAAGCAAGAGAACAATAATAATGTTGTTTCTTTGGCAAAGAGCTTAGCAGGATACTGCATTCTTTGGCTTGTTCCTCCTTCTGGGTTGCTTAAGTGCTACACGGATTAGCTGCAGAAGGGATTCTAGGAAGAAGAGCAAGTTGTGGGCAGATATTTAGAGACTGCAGAGCTTCTGTTGTTGGTTTATTCTCCTTTTCAGTGCTATCCATTGTGCCTTGTATGCTGAAGCTGTGTCTCAACGCTCACAATCTAAGCTTTTCTATGACAGTAATTTTATTCTATTGCAAATTAAATATAAATCACTTAATTATAATTTGTTCGAAAAAACGATAGATATAAACTTGCTAATTATCATACTAGATTTCAACCTTTTATTTGATGGAATCCTGTTTTTAGATTTTTTAGTTGGATTTGTATACTGCGCCGCGATTCAGTTCTATTTTCTGACAAAGCCCACATTGGCTAAATATATAGAAAACAACAGGGTTTATATTCCACAAGACGGATCATAGCTTACATGTTTTTTCATCTTTTTTCTTTCTTGGTTCACTTTTCATTTCCTTGCTTCTTGGTATGATCATGGCCTCTGTTTTTTATTCTTCCAAAGTGAGCACAGTACACATCTTATAACACTCTGCAAATTGCAACACCCGCGAAACCTAAATGATAATAACGAACCCTCTGCGTCATTTTCACAGACACCTTGCCAACCAAGCACTGGTGTTGGTAATCAAAGACCTTCCATTCGATGCGCACCCACCATTGCCGTCACGTCCGCCATGGACAAATGACGCCGTCACGGAGGTTCTCCGCTCCATCTCCCGCTACACCCTCCAATCACCTCGCTCCATCGGTCGCCAGAGCGGCTTCCGCCACCGCACCCCGCTGCGGCAGCGCAACCTCAACCTCGAAGACCACATGCTCCGCAATAACACCCTCGTCTTGGGCCCCGCGGCCCACCAAGACCCCTACAAGGTCCACCTCGGCCCACTAAAGGCCCTCGAGTTCTTCCGCTGGGTCGAAGCTCGTTTCGCCTTTGCCCATTCCGAAGTCACGTGCCGCGAGCTGGCCTGCCTCCTCGCCCGCGCCAGCACTATCAAGCCCCTCTGGAACTTCCTGAAGCAGTGCCCTCACGTAACCACCGCCACCGTCACGTGCGTCATCAAAATCCTTGGAGAACAAGGCCTCGCCGACGAAGCCTTGCTCACCTTCCACCGGATGAAACAGTTCCGATGCCAACCCGATACCCACTCCTACAACGCGCTAATCCACGCGCTCTGCTTCGTGGGGAACTTCACTAAGGCGCGTTTCCTTCTCCAGCAAATGGAGCTTCCTGGTTTCCGGTGCCCGCCGGACACTTTCACTTACACGATTCTCATAAGCTCTTACTGCCGCCACGGCAGGCTCACCGGCTGCCGCAAGGCCACGCGGCGGCGGATTTACGAGGCCGGGCGTCTCTTCCGGTTGATGCTATTCAAAGGGTTGGTTCCCGATGTCGTGACTTACAATGCCCTAATTGATGGGTGCTGTAAGACGTGGCGCGTGGAGAGAGCTTTGGAGTTGTTCGATGACATGAAGACAAGGGGTGTTGTTCCGAATCGTGTTACTTATGGGTCTTTCATTAGGTACTATAGTGCTGTGAATGAGATTGATAAGGGTGTTGAGATGTTGAGGGAGATGCAGAGGTTGGGGCACGGGGTTCCCGGTTCCAGTTCGTATACACCCATCATTCACGCGCTTTGTGAAGCTGGGAGGGTTGTTGAGGCTTGGGGGTTTCTTGTTGAGTTGGTTGATAGCGGATCCGTGCCCAGAGAGTATACTTATGGGTTGGTTTGTGATGCGCTTCGCGCTGCCGGGGAGGGTGGCTTGTTGTTGGAGAAGGATGGGGTGCACAAGAGAATAAAGGATGGCATATGGAATAGGTATATGCAAATGATGAAGGTGAAACCAGTTATGGCTCGCAAGGGCTATCCTGAGATGGAGAACCAGTTTGAGTTTGAATGCACAAATCAAATGTTGGGTTGAATTTCTAGTTGAATTTGAATTCGGACATGCTGCTGGTGAAATCAATCGGAAATGTGGTTATCTTCAAATGATTGTTATTGAGCTAGTGGGGGATGTTGTGTTGATTCTTCAGATGCAGGTATTCCGTATGACATTGTACCACTTTTTTGCTTTCAAAACATGTCACCTTGATAAGTGGACAGATCATGTATATTTAGTCCAAATAACATGTTGTGATAGTGATTTCAACATCTTACATAGATTTAGAATATGAATCATATTTCGTTCAAAAAATGAGTTTCCTTTGCACTGGAGTAACTCTGTGCTTAGACATTAGTTACAGTAGCTTTGTGGTATGTGTCATTTTTAAGCTTATAATTTCAACATTATCTTTTTTTCGTTGCTGAATGTACCTGTTCATCTGACCGGCTACATCTAATTGGAAAAGCAGTTTGTGTTGATGTTCCTGATGTTGAATTTACTTGCTCATTTTCCACCATTACCACTAGTGTCTTACAAATTTGTGCTGTCTTTGATACTAGTATATCAGTAACAATGTAACACATAATTTATCTTTGTCCATCCCAATCAGTTTTCAACATTATCCAATGTAGTGTAGTGATACATGCGTAATTGACAGAGTAAAAATGATAATGTAATGAGATGGATGGAAAACAAACCGTATCTGCGATTCAATCTTAAGTGATGCATACATATTTAGTCACAATTGTCTGCTTGCCTAATTTTCAGCATTGTACTGATGGGAGCTATTTATTAAGTTGATCTCCTGACTACTCAGCAAAGATTGCTGACTTCATAATGCCTTTAGATAATTGGAAATAGAAGGCTGTATCATCCACATATATTCTTAGACCCTGTGTAGAGGGATTGGAAACTATCTTTTCTCTAATGCTGGATACATTTCTTCATTTTTGGCATGTTTTAGAAGGTTGTTTCCTCCTCTTTGCTCTCTATGTTTTTTTTTATCTAAAAAAACATTTATTTTTCGAACTGAGATGTCAGCCAATTGTTATAGCTTTTTTGTGGTCTTTTTAGAACCATGACTAATGGCTTATGGTATGGAGATGATCACAAATTTGAAGCGCAGTAAACTTCCATGCTGAAGTTGACACGACACAGTTTTATACAGGACTGAGGTCAGAAAGAACTCTGAATGAGGAGAGTGACGGTTTGCTGCAATATTTCTGAATTTGAACTTGCATTATTTGGCACAACTTGGGGCTATCATATGTTGCCACTAGGGTCATGTGAAGACAAGTTACAATACCCCTGAATATGCCACAACCTGATATTTACATTTCTTGGTAGTGCTCTGGGAGCTAATCTCTGGACATAGAGCTAATTTTCTGAACATACCAAATCACATCTGTTGCAATTTATGCGTTTTGTCATTAGTCGTGGAACGAAATACCATGTTTACTCTTGCATTTTGTATTTCTAGTTTGTCTTAAGTGCTTGAAAGAGGACCGAGGCAATTTCATATCTGATAAGCTGTTGCCTAGTCTATGAATGTCAGGCTCGTTAATTAATATATATATGTATGTATGTATAAACCCTATAGAAGTTGTTGCAGCTTCACAAATATAGTGAAGATTGTTTTTCCAGTTGCAAGATTAGCATAGCTTAGTCTCTTAGTGTCTGCAGGTGCTCCCAATGTTAATGGTCTAATTGTTTTAACAGATGTAATCTTATTACGGAAAGAAGGGCGTGGATTTGCGCTGATGGGATGGAATGCATTTGGGATGAGTGAGATTTGGACTGAATTGGTCGGAGAGATTTAAGTTAAAATTTATTTTAACTCTATTTAAAAGTATTTTTACATTAAATTATTTTAAAAAAATTATTTTATTACATTAATCAAATTATTTTCAAAATTTTCGTTCATTTCTTTTTACTTTTTTTTAATTAAACTTTTCACCCTTTTTTAACTCTACCATTTTTATTCTTTAATTCAAACAGACCTTTGTTTAACCGATAATAAAATAAAATTAATTGAGAAATATACGAATTAGTAAAATATTTTTTACTAAAATTTAATAAGAATGAGTAAGAAATAAAATTAAAAGATAACTAATTATAAAATAATTATTCTATTAAAGTAGAAATAATATTAAAAATTAAAATTTATTTCTTCAAATAATTAAATAAAATTCAAGTATAATTTTTCTAATATACTAATTTAGAAAAAAAAATGAAAATATAGTAAAATTAATTTACAAGTTAGTTATTAAATTTAAAATTTTTCATAAAATTAATTATTAAATATTAAAATAACTGACTTCACAAAATATAAAAAATTAAATTAAATTATTTTATTTTTATTTTATTTATTATTATAATATTTTTTAATTATTTATTATATTATAGTAAAAAGACATGAATATTTTATAGTTTACCTAAACATGGTAAAGATTAAGCTATTTAGTGAGAAACATGTCATTTCAATGTGCCTTTTTTTTTATTAAAAATATTTTAGTATTTTAATATTAGATTTTTTTAATATTAAATTTTGTGAAAGATAATTTGTATGTACTATTTACATGACAATATAGGTGTATATATGTGAAGCTATTACATAAGCAAAAACTATTACATAACTAAAAGGATTAGATATTATACTCTTTTCAAATATGAATAGTTGATTATGCCTTTATATAACATGATCATTATGCACTTGTGGAAAAAATATATTTTTTATTAAAATAATTCAAGTTGTAGATTAGAGGTAATAGTATTAAAATTTTCAAAATCCAATTTAAAATAAGAGATTTATTTCTAATTTACGAATTTTTTATATATTAAAAGTTAAATTGAGATCATTCCACCTTAATTAATTTTAAAAATTGCAAAATTAATTGATTAAATTTAAGATTTCTTCTGACTTTCATTTATTTCCTTGGATACACAATAAAAAATCAATAAAAAAATAAGAGGCAAAATAATGATAATAATTTTATCATTTCTCTTTCTCTTTGTTTCGTCTGGTTAAAGAAGAGTCTCTAATTGCAATATTATTCCATTTCTTTCTTCATATTTATATGCAAATCAGTAAATACAAATACTCACAATTCATACTATTCCGTCGTCCTAAATATAAATAAATTGAATGTTAGAGACCAGAAACTTTTCATGATTAGTATATCTTGGATATGTGAATCTTATTTAGCATATCAATATTATTAATAAATAAATAATACTCAATGTTAGAGTCATTTATAATCTCTTTTCTTTAATATAAACACATTTATTTCCGTTCTCGCATTCTTTTCTTTATTATTTACTTCCTCACCTTATATCATTTAAAATCCATATAAAATATAAGAATCTCAATATATAATATTTTTTTAAAAAAAATAATTTTATTTCCAAAACATCATATATTAGATCATAATTATAACATTATATACTATTATTTATATACATTCCAATTGAATTTAAATTATGACACAAAATAACAATTCATATCGCATTATACTGATTCAATCATATTTAAATTAAAAATTACATACATTTGAAATTTCATTATACCAAGTTCTACTCATTAAATTAAGATCAAATATAACTCATAATAAATCTAAGAAGATAATTTATAACTCTTATAAAGATTTCAAGTTCTAAAGAACTTAAAAGTTTAAAAACCACTACAGCTCTAACTAAGTCTGACAGGTTGATCTTTCCTCGTTAAAAACAAACATAACTTCAGCTCTAGACTTCTTTTTTATTTGTTTCTAAAGCCATTGGAAAGCTAACAAACAAGGCTACAACTTTCATGCAAATTACTAAGCCTAATTCTAAAAGCATTGACTCGCTTGGCGAAAGTTAGCTTGCCTAACGAAAAAAGCTCTCTGATTTTTAATTAAATGAATTTCACCCATTGAGAGATTGATTCACCCAATGACCAAACTACTGGGAAATTTAAATAAATTGTTTACCCAATGAGTATTAGGCTCATCCAACAAAAAAATCTTTCGAATTTTCAATTAATTGAATTTCACCCAGCGAGAATTTTGCTCGCCCAACAACTCTATAATTCAAAAATTCTACAGGATATAGCAAGCAATCTAATTAGTTCAAATTGAGTTTTTCCTTATACCCAACATTTAATATGTTTAGCTCTAGAATAACATCAGCTCGAACCAATTTGACTCTACTAAAATATTTTACCTTTTAACTACTAAACATATAATCTATCTTTTTTACATCTATCCACTCAAACTACCAAATTTCATTTCAACACATTAAATCCTTCAAAATCTCAATCATACTATACATATATAACAAAAAGTGTCTACAATAAATATCTAGTCACTTCACAATATGAAATTATCTCCAAATAGTTATCATTTCATAAAACATCAAATCACAAGTTCAACACTTGGAACATACTCAAACAACACACTATCTCTATTGAGATTCAAACATTGTGACCACGTCACCTTCACATTCAGATCTTCCATCCTAAAGTATTATTAAAAGTGTAACTAGTTTTCCTTACTTGTTTAAGCTTCCAAACTCCTTTATTCTCACTGGAAAGCTCTTGTACATAAAAGACTTCAATCAATGATCTACACATATCTTTATGATCCTAAACTGACAGAGATTCATCTTTGTCTTAGAAGAACCACATGCAAGACCTCTAACTATCATGTATGCAACTTTTCCAAAACCTAACTGAAGAAAAATACTCTAAAACAAATTTTGATCGGGTATAATTGCCCTATTCTCCACCAGGATCCCTATGGTGAGGTCTGATCATTAAGAAGATGAATGGATCTTGCAAAAATTTAGAGAGAAGTTAGAGGAAAGTATTTTATAGAGATGATAATTTTTGCAAAATGAAATTTGAATATTTATATTTTTCTATTTATAAGCTTTTTAACTTTAATAAAAAAAATATTCAAACTTCATTTCAGTTAAACTACTTCAATCCTTAAAGTAAGAGACCATACAAACCAAATAGTTTTTTCAGAGTTGTGGATCAAAAAGTTGTTGATGCATAAAAGTTTTAGCTCATATTTCAATATGTCTTTAATGTTGACATAACTTTATGGGAATCATCTAAGTGATTAAAATATGGAAATATTTTCAACAACACAAAAATAAATAAATAAAATATTATATATTGTATATCAATTTGTATATTTTAGGATATGAAAAATACAAATTTAATTAAATTAGAGTATCTTTAACCTTTCTTATAAAAGATGATGATAGAAAACATATTTAGAAAAATTTAATTAATATTACATTAATTCAATTAAAATTTAGATTTTTTGAGTTTAATATTGCATTAATGGTAAGTTTAGCTTTACTTCATTTTAGATGTTATATTATGACAGATTTTATGCTTTTGTTATAACATTATGTGTTGATTTTAAAGAATACTATGTGGCTAAGTTGAACATAATTTTAAGATTTTATTTCAGTTAATAATTAAATAAAATTTTAATAAATAAATTATTATATGTATACATAAATAACGGAGGTAACTTTTGTAATTTCTCAATTTTATTATTTAAGCTCATTTTGAAGAGAAAGGACATTTGTTTGGCTCCAAATTGTAAAGTAAAATATAAATAATAATAAAAGGTTGAGATGGCAAAAATCGGAAGGTATGTAATGACACGAATTATATAACAATTACTGTAGAAAAAAGATTTGATATTATTTAAAAACAACATTTTTTGTGCTTAGGTGGAATTGTAAAATTAGATGACAAAAAGAATAGGGAAGGGTCTGTCAGACAACCCTGTGACCATCCCAAGTCATTGCTGACTGAGAACGATCCTCTACAGCTGAAGATGTCACTAATCCAGGGAGAAGGCCATCAAGCCGTTAATCACGCTCTGATCACAAGGTCATGGTTCATCCACCAGACTTTGGTTCCTGTCTCCTTAGAACTCAAGGATACAGAGGTACGAGCCTATAGAACAGATCCTGTTCAAGTAAGGTCGTGACCAAGTTCTTTGCGTGTGGCATTATAAAGTCCTTTTCCTTTTGAAAATGTTTCGATGTGGGACAAATATTAACTGTTGCCACAGTGAACAGTTCGTGACTAGCTATCTGAAGATGATGCTTTGAGGATTTGCAACGCGCAATGGGATTCAAGTATTCCATTTTTGAGCAGCAGTTTCCAGAGACTGAAGATTTTAAATAATCAAATTGGTGGGGGATTTGTGAGGAACAGATATGCTGGACCAATAAAAATATTCAAATTATGAGTCTACGAAGAACACATATATTCGCCCACTAAACAAACACTTCAGAGCTACATTTTTGTGAGAGAACTTCTATCATTATCCCTTACCAACAACAATAAGTTTCAAAGTATAAAAAGAAAAACCTAGATTACCAACACCGCTGTCGGAAGAATTACCAAGTCAAAATGTTAAACCACGGGAAGGAAAGAAAGAATGAAAAAAATTTGGACCATTTCTCGATTTGTGCGTGTCATCCTTGCGCAGGGGCCATGCTAATCTTCTCTGTATCGTTCCAATTTTATCGGATGTCCCCGAAGGGACAAGCTTCATGGTAGTTTGTGGTAATATAAACACGGGTGTTGTGTTAAAATTACACTGTGTGGGACTCCAACGTCAACTGGATATCTTGCTCCAGTGCCAGAAATACAGAAGGAAACTTGAGCATGCAGAGCAACATCACCTACAAGAAATACAGAAGAAGGTGGTAAGGATTGAATTGTTTCCTAACTCACCCAGCAACACATATTTTAATGTATTCTTGGAACCCTGCAAACACTGCTAACTTAGCTACTCTGCTGGCCCTATCACTATTACACCCTACTCTTGATTTGACATCCTCTCTTATTTACTTATAATATCTATTCTTCATTTTAAGATTTCACACATTTATTAAAAATATAATAAACTTTTTCTATCATCACAATTAGATATAAACCTACGTGTTGCAATGGTGTATAAAGTTTTTATCCATAACAGATATAAGAAAAATAGTGAAATAAATTAAAGACTTACATACATAAATAAATACTTTTTCTTTAGAGTTTTATTCTTCAGCTGAATTTAGTTTAGTAATATTTAAAATATGTTGTATTTAGATGTTTAATAGGAGGATTTGTTTTATTTAAACTTGAAGAAAATAGGTTAGGGACGTTTCGTTAAAGTTATTTTAGAATATTTTACACAAAATAAGATACAAAGTGGGATTTTAATTATTAAGATGTATAAATGAAATTTGGTTGAATTGTAATTCCAAAAAACAACTCAAATATTATATACAATATGATAGGTTTATTGGAAGTTCGGGTTTGAAAACATTTTTAAATACACTTTAATTATGTTTGATAAACTTGAAAAATAATATCATTAAAAAGTGTTTAATATTTTTTAATATCCTTTCAATTTATTAATAATGCATTTGGATATTTTTAGAATGAAACTAATTTAGTGATGTAATAATGATTAAGATATAGAGAGACAAAAATCTGAATGTTTAAACTTGAAGAAAATAGGTTAGGGACGTTTCGTTAAAGTTATTTTAGAATATTTTACACAAAATAAGGTACAAAGTGGGATTTTAATTATTAAGATGTATAAATGAAATTTGGTTGAATTGTAATTTAAAAAAAAACTCAAATATTATATATAATATTATAGGTTTATTGGAAATTTTGGGTTCGAAAACATTTTTAAATACACTTTAAATATATTTGATAAACTTAAAAAATAATATCATTAAAAAGTGTTTAACATTTTCTAATATCCTTTCAATTTGTTAATAATGCGTTTGGATTTTTTTTAATGAAACTAATTTAGTGATGTATACAGTGTAATAATGATTAAGATATAGAGACACAAAAATATGAATGTTTAAGTTTTAACATTACTTCCATTCTGTGCCAATAAAATATTAGAAAATTGTTATTAGTCGACCTTTTTATTATAAAAATTCTTTGTTATTCCATGCATTAGATCTTAATCGTTTTCTTTTAAATTTCATTTTGTTTTAATAATGTTGAAATAAGAATATTTATAATATATATTTTTATTTAAAAAGAGAGTAATCTGGTAGTTAGAAATGGATAAGAGATAATTGTATCTATATATAAATATACTAATTTTAATACTAAGAGTTAGTTTTGAATAGAATAGAATATTATGGTGAATGGATTTTCTTCTTTTAAGTGTATAATATTTCATTATTTACAAATTACATTTGTATTTCTATTAATTATAATTATTATTATCGATATTATTGTTTTAAATATAAAAAAATTTCATTGTTTAAATAAATAAATGATGATCAAAACTAATATTAGAGTAAAAAAATTTTTTAACACAAAATCAAAATTATCATGGGAACAAATTTAGAATACAACTATTACCTAAATTCAACTTTAATTATAACTACGTATTTATAATAAAAATACATTTTTTCTCTTAATTCATCCAATGCTACTGGAAAATTATTCTTCTAATATTTTAAATTATATTTTTATAAGATACTACAAAACTTTTAATCCAAACATTTCTCCAATATTAATTACATATTTCTTTATATTTCACATCTTTCTTTAAGTATATAGTTACAAATTGTTAAAATATCTGTTTTTTTCTTGAAATGTTAAGTATATAATATTTTATTACTTTTATTTGTATTAATTATATTATTATTATTATTTAATATCAAAATAAAAGTCTTTTACTCTAAATAAATAATTATCAAAATTAACATTGGAGTAAAGAATTTTTTAGGCCATAATATCAAAACTATCATTAAAGCAAATTTAAAAATATAAAAATAAATTAAATTTTAATTTCAATAATTACATATCTATAAAAAAAATACAACTATTTTTAATTTATCTAATACCATTGTAAAATTATTCTTTCAATGTTTTAAATTATATCTTTCTTAAATATTATAAAACTTTAATAAAAAAATTCTAATATTTCATCACACATATAATACAATATAATTGGTGTTTTTCTTTACAAAATTTGATATTTGTGTACTTATCCAACATTCAATACAGAGTTAAATTCATTGTAAGTCTTAAAGAGAACGGAGAATATGGACGAATCAATTAGCTAAACTATGCAGATAGTACTAAAGAAACTTATCGGTTTAATTTATATTTTAAATTATTTCTAATTTTTATAAATTATATTTATTTTACAAAATTTCGTAATATTTATTTATATAAGAATAAATTATTTCATCCATCAAATAATATATAATATATAATTAATAAAAATAAAATAAATAATTTTTTAATAATAATTAGTAAAAACAAAAAATTATTATAAAAAAGATAATTAAATTTTGGTTTTGAATTTACTTGCAAGGAAAGCTACCTTGTGATAGAACTTCCTAAAACAGAGGTCATACAAATACTAGGAAGAAGCTGGGAAATCATAGGAAAAAACGAAAGAATGAAAAAAAAATTTGGACCATTTCTCGATTTGTGCGTGTCATCCTTGCGCAGGGGCCATGCTAATCTTCTCTGTATCGTTCCAATTTTATCGGATGTCCCCGAAGGGACAAGCTTCATGGTAGTTTGCGAGAATATAAACAGTGGTGTTGTGTTGAAATTACACGGTGTGGGACTCAAACGTGAACTGGACATCTTGCTCCAGTGCCAGAAATACAGGAGGGAACTTGAGCATGCAGAGCAACATGATGTACAAGAAATAGAGAAGAAGGTGGAAAGGATTTAATTGTTTCCTAAGCTCACCCAGCAACATATATTTCAAAGTATTCTTGGAACCCACCATAAGGGATTCTACTGCAAACACTGCTAGCCGAGCTACCCTTCTAGCCGAGCTACCCTTCTAGCCCTATCATTATTACACCCTACTCTTGATTTGACATTTTTGTGTTTCTTCCTCTCTTATTTACCTATCATATCAATTCTTCATTTTAAGATTTCAAATATTTATTGGATGCATGTTGCAAAGGTATATAAAATTTTTAACCATACAAGTTATAAAAAACAGTAAAATAAATTAAAAACTTATATGCATAAATAAATATTTTTCTTTAGGGTTTTATTATTCAGCTGAATATAGTTTAGTGATATATAAAATATGCAGTATTTAGATGTTTAATAGTAAGATTTGTTTTATTTTAAACTTGAAGAAAATAGGTTAGAGACGTTTCGTTAAAGTTATTTTAGAGTATTTTACACAAAATAACATACAAAGCGGGATTTTAATTATCAACATGCATAATGAAATATGGTTGAATTGTAATTCAAAAAAATCTTAATCAGGATAGGTTTATTGGAAAGTTTATAAACTTTTGACTTTATTTTAAACTTTATTTGGATAAATGTAAAAGAAAAAAAAAAGAAAGAAAACTGGATGAGAAGTAAAGTGGTTTGATTTAAGAAAAATTAAATAGAGTTAAATAAATTTGAATAAAAAATTTGTAATAAATGTCATTGATATGAATGAAAAATAAAAATAATTTTATTATATAGTGTATTATTATAAATATATTTTTTATTATATTTAATTGAGAATGAATATAAAATAAACTAAAATAATAAATAATTTTGAAATGATTTATTTATATAATAGAAGAATATATTGAAATAAATTTACTTAATTTTTTAATTAATTATATATATCTATAAACACACAAGTATATAAATAATAAATTAAAAATAAAGTTTAAAATTTTTGTCATAAGATGAATTAAACAAATTAATTATCAAATTTTATTTTATAGAATTAAAAACATATTTAAAATTTAATATATTTAAATAATTATATTTGAAAAAATTAATAAATAATCTGAAAAATAACATCAATTTTATTTTATTAATTATTTTTTATAATTTTAATAGTTAATAAGTGTAAAAGAATAAATTGTTTGTAGACAAAGTGATTAAAAAAATTTAAATCGATTTAAATCAATAATGAAATACAATACATTTTTTAAAAGAACTTATTTAATTTTTTAATTAATTATATATATTTAGTTTAGTTTTAATAAAAATAAATAAGAATTAAAATTTTAAAAATATTAATTAAGAAATAATTAATTTATAAAATTTAAAATAAAATTTAAATTTATTTTATAAATAAAATTTCAAAAATTACATGAATTTAAAAAAGTAGTTAAATTAATTTACTTAAACTAAAAAATAAGACCTGTTTAAAATAAAAGTGAATAAAAATATTAAGTATTTAATGATTCAAAATATTATTATATAGTTATATACACTTAGTTTAATTTTAAAAAATTATTAATTAAAAAATAATTAATTCATAAAATTGAAATAATATTTAAATTTATTTTTTTAATAATATTTCACAAAATAAAAAAATTAAATATTAAAATAATATAATACTTTTACATAAATTCAATTTATTTTTTAATATTATTTAAAAAAATGAAATGACTTATATGAAATTAATATTTAATATTAATTTATTTCAATTTTAAATAAAAAAATTAAGATCTATTTAAAATAGATGTAAATTAAAATATTAATTATTTTAATATATATATATATATAATTGTTATTATAGTTGAAGTTTTTTAATATAAAAAGTTAAAGTGTACTAATATATGAAAGTGTGGTGTAAAAGAAATAATAGATCATTTGAAAGGTTACACATGTAAAAAATACTTTTGATATTTATATTTCACTTTGGAGGAGGGGCACTCACCCTCCCCTTTCACTTTCCTTCTTCACACATTCTGTTACCAAAGAGGCTCAAGTCATCACTTTTTGAAGATCATATGTTAAGTTTTGATGAATTATCAAGTAAGCCAGATCAAGTCTATCGAATGAAGATTTGAAGAAATGGAGCTCATGTCGAAGAAGTTTGTGTCGAATCATTCTGGAATAAGAGAAATCGAAGATAACAACATCGATCAAACACTCTTTCACTCCTGATATTTTTTATGAGTAAAACTGTTTTTCTTATCGATTATGCTCAGATCATAATCGATCGATTATGGTTATAACGTGATCGATTATGAATATAACATAATCGATGGTCTTAACATAATTGATTATGTCGTGCTTTTCAAACAATCTTTTTTACATCGATTCGATTTTAGATATATCTTTTTGGATACAACGTAGTTGATTCGATTATGTCATTATGAATATAATGTAATCGATTCGATTATGTCGTGCTGTTTAAAGTTTTTTTAAAAAACACTCACATAATCGATTATGGACATAACGTGATCGATTATGTGCAACAGTCTTTCAAAAAAAAAATATTTGAAATACAAACTGGTATTTAAAATTGTGAACGTTTTCATTTATACAGATCTTACGTTTTCAAATATCATAAACAGATCTTTAAATGTGTGAACGTTTTCATAAATAGTTTTTAATATTGTGATCGTTTTTCTCAGTTTTTAATTCCTATATAAAGAGGAAAATACACGTTGATTAGAACACACAGAGCTAACTTTGAGCACAAAAACATTAGTTTACCACTCTTTGTTCTAAAGTTTTCTTTTAAGTCACTTGTGAAAGGAGCTGACGATCTGTGCCAGTTTTTTGGATTCTCTCTTTCAAGGTGATATTGTTCCTGTATTTTTTCGTATATCTGTAAACACCATAGTAGGTGTAGTGTTTCATCCCTTGTGAGTTTTTCAAGGGAGGTGTTTTCATCTCTTGTGGGATTCAAGAGAGGTGTTCAGTCTTTAGATTTTCTTTTACATGTTTCAATTGTAATTGAATTTTCTAAAGATAGTGATTGGGGAGTCATTCTCTAATTGAGGTGACTGGGAACTGGATGTAGGGTTGGCTATACTCGAACCAGTATAAATCTTTGTGTTCTTCTCTTCCCTTATCCTATTATATTATTTACTGTTTCCACTCCATTAATCAAAAACAAGAAAATCGAAAAAGGATAAATTTATTTGTGACATCTTAAAACGCATCAATTCACCCCCTCTTGATGCCATTTGTCTAACACATCCCTTTAATTCAAGTATTCTAAACATGAACACTACTACTTTATTCCCTGCAAATCGTCTACTACAGTAATCTTTCCATCCAAATGCAACATCAATGTTCTTAGATGTTTTTTAAAGAAATACTAAGTATTTTATTTTATCATAAATTTCTTTAAACTCAATTCATACTGTCAAAGAAAAGAAAAAAATTATAAGACTATTATACTTGTTTCTCTTGCACTTTTTTCTATCAGCATTTCATTTTCATTGTCGTGTTTTAATATTTTGTTTTTCACAATTTTTTTCTTTCTTTTCATAATTTTATCTCCATAGAAATAAACACAAAATTAGTATTATTGTATTTTTAAATGTTATTAAGATTTTATTTATTTCAAATGATGGATTTGAGAGGGTAAAAAAAATGAATTTTAAAAAAAATAAAATAAAAACTAATGTTATTTCTTTTAATGAAAAGATAGTGAAAATTGTATTATGGTCTAAAGAAATAAAAACTCTTTATTTCTTTTAATGATATTAGATAAATTAAAAATAATTGTATTATTTTAAAAATTATGTAGTTATTGAAGTTGAAATTTAATTGATTTTGATATTTGTATATTTGCTATTTGATATTATGGTCTAAAAAATCTTTACTCCAATGCTAGTTTTGATTATTATTTATTTAGACTAAAAAAGACTTTTATTTTTATATTAAATAATAATAATTAATACAAATGAAAATAATAAAATATTATATACTTAACATTTGAAGAAAAGAATATATATTTTAACAACTTGTGATGTTGTATATTTAAAGAAAGATGTGAAATATAAAGAAATATGCAGGTAACGTAGGAAAAATGTTTGGGTTAAATAGGAATAACAAATGAACCTATCCGTGTGGGTATTAATTAAACTCATATCAAGTTTGACACGAAATTCTTTCAGTGACTAGACATGGGCATAGATATGGGTATGGGTTTAGGGTTTAGGAGTATAAGTAATACCCGATTTTTTAAATTTGGTAGGATATTTAATGAGTTAATAACTTTTTTCAAGAAATCATAATTTTGTTTAAAAAAAATAGATTCCTCACTTAAAAAAAGTTTCAGAGTCTTTCTTATCTCTATTAATTATCTTACTAATCAATTCTGATTTCTATATTTTTTTTCTTCTCAATATGACTTTTCCTTTTCAACCCTAACTCCATAAAAGCTCCGACTTCTCTCTTCCAAACTCTCAATGTGATCTAAGGAGTGAAAGCAGTATTTTTACTCGATCAACTTTAGTTTCAGATAAATTTTGTCTATTTCTGTTTTCCTTCTTTTTCTATTCCTTTGTTCTTAATGATTAAACTTGCATGTTTGAATTCGAACATGTAAGAGAATCATTAGAAATTTGACTTGAGGTGTTATGAGAATATTATTTGATGTGTGTGTGTGAGAGAGAGAGTGTGCACGTTAAGAATTGTGATGTATTTTATTAAATGGTTTATAAATGGTAGAAATTTTAATTTATTATGTTTTTGAATTATTTCTATAAATTGCAATTATCATGTTAATTTTACAAAGGAGTAGAAAATATTTTAGGAACAAAGTCTTAGAAAAAATGATCAAATTGAACAATAGAGAAAAATAACTATTTTGAGTGATTGTGATCGACATGATACATGATGTATATATACATGTGTAAAGATTTATGAAATTACAATTCTTTTTTTGTATTCGATATTAAATCCTAATAATATCATAATTATTTTTGTGTGATTTTTTTATTTTCTTATAAAAAATTATTTAATTCATATTTAAAACAATAAGAATGTGGGTACAACGAGTATGAGTATATACCTGACTGATGAGAATAGAAATGAAACAAAATTTTTATACCATAAAAATAAAAATGAATTTTTATTTTAAAAATAAAGATGTGATAGTGGAACTCCTAAACGTCATACACGACATTATCCTTATCCTTATGTTAAAGTTTTGTAGTATCTTATAAAAATATAATTTAGAATATTAGAAGAATAATTTTACATTAGTTGTGGATGAATTAAGAAAAAATGTATTTTTATTATAAATATGTATGTATTAAAGTTGAATTTAGTTAATAGTTGTATTCTAAATTTGTTCCAATGATAATTTTGATTTTGTGTTCTAAATTTTTTTTACTCGAATATTAGTTTTGATCGTCTTTTATTTATTTTTTAAACAATGATTATTTTTATATTTAAAACAATAATAATAATAATAATAACTAATATAAATACAAATGTAAATAATGAAATATTATACACTTAAAAGAAGAAAATCCATTGACCATAATATTCTATTCTATTCAAACCTAACTCTTAGTATTAAAATTAGTATATTTATACATAGATATACAATTATCTCTTACCCATTTCTAACTACCAGATTACTCTCTTTTTAAATAAAAAATATATTATAAGTATTCTTATTTCAACATTATTAAAACAAAATGAAATTTAAAAGAAAACGATTAAGATCTAATGCATTGGAATAACAAATAATTTTTATAATAAAAAGCTCAACTAATAACAATTTTCTTATATTTTATTGGCACAAAATGGAAGTAATATTAAAACTTAAACATTCAGATTTTTGTCTCTCTATATCTTAATCATTATTACATCACTAAATTAGTTTCATTCTAAAAATATCCAAATGCATTATTAATAAATTGAAAGGATATTAAAAAATATTAAACACTTTTTAATGATATTATTTTTCAAGTTTATCAAACATAATTAAAGTGTATTTAAAAATGTTTTCAAACCCGAACTTCCAATAAACCTATCATATTGTATATAATATTTGAGTTGTTTTTTGGAATTACAATTCAACCAAATTTCATTTATACATCTTAATAATTAAAATCCCACTTTGTATCTTATTTTGTGTAAAATATTCTAAAATAACTTTAACGAAACGTCCCTAACCTATTTTCTTCAAGTTTAAATAAAACAAATCCTCCTATTAAACATCTAAATACAACATATTTTAAATATTACTAAACTAAATTCAGCTGAAGAATAAAACTCTAAAGAAAAAGTATTTATTTATGTATGTAAGTCTTTAATTTATTTCACTATTTTTCTTATATCTGTTATGGATAAAAACTTTATACACCATTGCAACACGTAGGTTTATATCTAATTGTGATGATAGAAAAAGTTTATTATATTTTTAATAAATGTGTGAAATCTTAAAATGAAGAATAGATATTATAAGTAAATAAGAGAGGATGTCAAATCAAGAGTAGGGTGTAATAGTGATAGGGCCAGCAGAGTAGCTAAGTTAGCAGTGTTTGCAGGGTTCCAAGAATACATTAAAATATGTGTTGCTGGGTGAGTTAGGAAACAATTCAATCCTTACCACCTTCTTCTGTATTTCTTGTAGGTGATGTTGCTCTGCATGCTCAAGTTTCCTTCTGTATTTCTGGCACTGGAGCAAGATATCCAGTTGACGTTGGAGTCCCACACAGTGTAATTTTAACACAACACCCGTGTTTATATTACCACAAACTACCATGAAGCTTGTCCCTTCGGGGACATCCGATAAAATTGGAACGATACAGAGAAGATTAGCATGGCCCCTGCGCAAGGATGACACGCACAAATCGAGAAATGGTCCAAATTTTTTTTTCATTCTTTCTTTCCTTCCCGTGGTTTAACATTTTGACTTGGTAATTCTTCCGACAGCGGTGTTGGTAATCTAGGTTTTTTCTTTTTATACTTTGAAACTTATTGTTGTTGGTAAGGGATAATGATAGAAGTTCTCTCACAAAAATGTAGCTCTGAAGTGTTTGTTTAGTGGGCGAATATATGTGTTCTTCGTAGACTCATAATTTGAATATTTTTATTGGTCCAGCATATCTGTTCCTCACAAATCCCCCACCAATTTGATTATTTAAAATCTTCAGTCTCTGGAAACTGCTGCTCAAAAATGGAATACTTGAATCCCATTGCGCGTTGCAAATCCTCAAAGCATCATCTTCAGATAGCTAGTCACGAACTGTTCACTGTGGCAACAGTTAATATTTGTCCCACATCGAAACATTTTCAAAAGGAAAAGGACTTTATAATGCCACACGCAAAGAACTTGGTCACGACCTTACTTGAACAGGATCTGTTCTATAGGCTCGTACCTCTGTATCCTTAAGTTCTAAGGAGACAGGAACCAAAGTCTGGTGGATGAACCATGACCTTGTGATCAGAGCGTGATTAACGGCTTGATGGCCTTCTCCCTGGATTAGTGACATCTTCAGCTGTAGAGGATCGTTCTCAGTCAGCAATGACTTGGGATGGTCACAGGGTTGTCTGACAGACCCTTCCCTATTCTTTTTGTCATCTAATTTTACAATTCCACCTAAGCACAAAAATGTTGTTTTTAAATAATATCAAATCTTTTTCTACAGTAATTGTTATATAATTCGTGTCATTACATACCTTCCGATTTTTGCCATCTCAACCTTTTATTATTATTTATATTTTACTTTACAATTTGGAGCCAAACAAATGTCCTTTCTCTTCAAAATGAGCTTAAATAATAAAATTGAGAAATTACAAAAGTTACCTCCGTTATTTATGTATACATATAATAATTTATTTATTAAAATTTTATTTAATTATTAACTGAAATAAAATCTTAAAATTATGTTCAACTTAGCCACATAGTATTCTTTAAAATCAACACATAATGTTATAACAAAAGCATAAAATATTTCATAATATAACATCTAAAATGAAGTAAAGCTAAACTGAGCTTTTCAAAGGTTATGCTATAAGTCATTAAATATACACGAAATTGTTATACAATTTTCACATTCCATGAATACAATATAAATTTTCGTATGAAAGCAAAGCTTTTGTGTGTAGAAAATCTCTAATTATTTTTTAATTAAGTGTCCAAAATAAGAGTTTTGAAATAAAATTCTTCTAGATATACTATCTATCATTAGTTTTTAAGAAAAAGCTCAAAAATAAGTTTTTATTAGATTAATGCAACATTAATTAAATTTTTCTAGACATATTTTCTATCTGTCTTTTAAAAAAAAATATCTTAGTTTAATTATATTAATGCAACATTTCAATAGGAGGTCATAAGCTTGAGAGTTTGTTCATGACAACATTTTTGGTCAATCGTTTATATCTTAAAGCAAACGTTGTACTCATACAAGATGAGTAGTGCAAAAGTAATAAGTGATCAAGTAGATAAATTTAATAAGCCAATTCTAGATATGGAAAATATTGATATTCAAATTGAAGATAAAGATGAATCATACTTGTTGTGTTCACTAACTAAGATAAATGACCATTTTTATGGAAGCAAAACTTTTTTTACTTAAGAAAGACAACTTTGAACTTCAAAGAGTTAAATGAAAAATATGAATATTACTCTCTTTCACCTTACATTTCTAATTTTAGAAATTAAATTAAAAATTTATTACATTTTGATTCGATAATTAAATACGTATTAATTTGAATGATTATTTGATTTCATTTATATTTTTGCCGACCAAAACTTATAATATAACCTTTTATACTAAGCAGAGTCACACTAGAAGTCCAACAAATCATACTAAAATACTTTTAATTAGAATAAATTTTAATATCAATTATTATAATTTTTTGCAATTGCTTGTGAAAATTTCCAAAGAACTTTAAACCTTTTTTAAATAAAATAAACTTGCAGACATATTTCACAAATCTATCTAAAATATGGTAATTTTTTCAACAGAAACAATTAATACGAGTTCAAAGCGAAAAAACTACAAACAATTATAACAACTTGATGTTGACTCAACCATCCATATTTCTCACAATTAGCACAAGTTATTCACATCATCTACCATATTTACTTCTGAGCATTGGGTGGAATTATGCATAGATGTCGGTCGTGTTAGATTTGAGGTATGCCCTGGATCCAATCTGCCATGTTAATAATAGTAAGATTATGTTTATTTCATTGTCATATTTATTTAGTTCATACGATAAGGTCCTTGATTAAAATTAAAGACTTGTTATTATAATAGAGATTATGATAATGAGAAATAAGTCTTATATAATTTTAATCTAAATTATTCTCGATCATAGAATTATTGAGAAGAATAATTTAGAATAGGACATCATTAATTCAGATAGATCAGTATATGTGTAGTGGTCTTTATTAGATAAAAACTAGTAGATCTTATTTATTAAATTACATATATAAATGGTGCATATAGAGATATGACCATTAAATTGACTCAAAGGAGAATTCCTAATGGTTACTATTACCTTTGAATTGTCCATAGGAAATTCTTTTGAAGAAATATATAATTTTCTTAGACTTGAGATTATCATAGTAATTAACAAGTTATTTATTATACTTTGATATCAGACACCTAACACTTCCACATGTTAGTTGAATGATTATAGGGTATGATTAAATTATTGTGGGATTAATGATTAATGAAGATAGAATCTATCAACTCTTGCTAATAAATTTGAGCTCTATAGAATTAAAAATCTTGGTCATGATATTATGAATGAAAGAAGAAAGAAGTTTTTTAAGTCATTCATTATGTGTTAACTTATTAGAATTTGACAATTATACCTTATTTTAAAGTTAACATAGAGTTGTAAAGATGGAAAGAAATACTATATTAATCTTCTAGTGGTTCTAAAGTAAAATAAAAAATACTTTATATTATTTCACTGTTAAAAAGTGTTGCTAGACGCCAACCTTAATTAGTAAATTCGGTTTAGTAATGAACCTATAGAGTCACACACCAACGAGTGTTCTGATCTTAATTAAACAACAAAATATTATTAATTAATTAAAGAGTTTAATTTTATCTGATTAATATATTTTTTTTAAATGAAATATTATTGTATTTTTTGCTAACACCAAAAATACAATTAATATATTAATACTCCCTCCGTTTCAAATTATAAGGCATACTTGACAAATTTTCACATACCAATAAAAACATTTAATTTGTTCAGTTTTTTATAAATCTTTCATCTTTACCCTTATTAATTACTATTAATTAAATTAATTGAAATTGAATCAGAAGTTTTATAAAATGAATTAATTTTTTAATAAAACAGTATATTAATTGAGATTGGAATTTCAAAAGTTTTGAATTTATCTCAGAATTATTTTTAAATAATTTAAAATCAGAAGTACTAATTTTTTTAATTAAATATTTTAATTTAAATTTTTAATTCACACCAATCTGCAAATGATTATACTAAAATTTCAATCAAAATTTTTAGTTTTCATCAAATTATAAATAACTATGTTCAAAATTTATTTTAAAATTTCGCTCAAAATAAAAAGAATTTGATTACTTACCTTGAAATATATGAATTTCACTCAAATTTGATTACTCAAAATAAAAATTTTACTCAGAATAAATTTAGATATGATATTTAATTACTTATCTTGAAAGATAAACATTCTATTGAATGAATGAACGACGTAAAAAGTTAAAAGTTAAATTAGTACTCTTGAAGATGATATTAGTAAATGATAATGAAATATGAAGAGTCAGACAAATAAAATATAATTAATTCTTAGTTTCTGATTTTAATTTCTCTTTCTACTATTTAATATTAACACAGATAATCATGTAATTAATAGGGGTATACAAGGAAAAAAAAGTTATTGAAATTCTAAAACACTTTATATTTTAAAACAATTTTTCTCTCAAAAATATGTCTTATAATTTGAAACGGAGGGAGTATAAAGTTTTAACATATATAAAATTCATTAAGGAAGACTTAGTGAAATACATTTTTATATAATTTAATATTTAAATCTGATTTAATATTATTTAATTGGTTAGATTACTGAAAATTGAAAGAAAATGAAAGAGAAGTTATTGTATGATAGAAAACAAAGAAAATAAATTCTGAAACAAAATAAATTCTGAGCACCTGGGAAAGTGTTCCCTTTGAATCGGAAGCTAGCCAATGCCACTTTATTAATTGACGCAGACTTGAAAAAGAAAGACATGGTTTTCTGAGATAGCTCTCTCTAGGTTGCAGTTTCTTTTCTTTTTCATTGTTCGGAGGTGCATTTTGCAGTGTTAATAAACTGCAGTTTGATTCCACGGATTAAGGGTTGACAAAACAAAGTTCGTATGGATACACACAGGACTTTCATACATTTGAAGATATAATTTTACTATCATAATCTTTTTTAAGGTATTTTTCACAAACAATTTTTCTTCTTTATTATCACTATGCATAATTTATAATTTTACTATCATAATCTTTTAAGGTATTTTTCTCAAACAATTTTATTTATCACTATGTATAATTTATGCATAATTTAACCAAAACTAGATTTTTTTTTTCCACGTTAGAAACATGATTTACAACCTTCAGGTCAAACATCAACAAAAGAAGAAATGAGATCTGAAAACATGGTCGGATCAGCACAGAAGTTCTAAGAAGAAAATATGGATTTCCAAAACAAAAAAACGCACTAGTTTTCGTTTGAGCAACCAGTACAACAAAACATGAAAGATGATACTCGTCTGATATATGCTCGTAATGACAATGAAAAACAGATAAACAAAGAAAGTCGAAAAACAATTGGACCATTTCTCCTTTTTTACGTGTCATCCTGAACTTCAAGAGAATTCACGTCTAAGAAAGGAGACTATTTCCTTTGCATCCGGAAATACACTAAACTGCAAAATGTTACAACAATTGAAGTTTGGAAGAAAAACGTAAATGATTAAATCATGGGCTAGGATTTTGCCCTAACACCAACAGATCTGGTATTGCCATCTTACTTTGCTACCTGCTGAACATCATAACCGCGTGGATGCAATTCTGGACATCCAACAGGGTTCAGAAGTGACAACTAACTTAATGGAATGTTAAAGATTTGTATTATGCCCATCAACCTAGACTAACAATAAAACCAACTGAAAGTCTCATTTCTTTCTGTTACTCGTTTTCTACCTTCAACCGGAGAATAACTTAAACACTCGAAATTACATTTTTACAGCTATGTAACTTGTTTGACTACATTTAAATTGATAGAAGATGGACTAGAAAAAACTAAAAAAGAATGACGCAAAAAATTCTATACTAATAAATTATTATGTTTAAAACCATAAAGAATACAATGGCACGTGACTTCCAAAGGCTACGTATTGAATGTGATGGTTCTCTCAACATTTTTCCTTGAATTACAGTGATTTTGAAGGGAATCGTAATCAACTGTGCCTAGAGCAGACAATCTGATGCCATAAGCAGCAAGACGATTAATATCCTTTGGAATAGGAGACTGCCTTAGGCCGTCCCACCAACCAGGAGGGAGAAGTGGAGTGAAAGCACATTGATTGGTTTGGTTATGACAACTCAACGGTCCAGCATATCTGTTCCAGACATGGCCCCAACCAATTTGATTCTTTAGACCTTCAGTCAACATATTACTCTGGAAGCTGCTCAAAAATGAAAAACTAGAACCAGAAGAGTTCTCTCCTGAACAAAACAGTTTGCAGATGCTTCAGTAGTATGTTTGAAGACACAAATAAAAACAAATAATGCAGGGGTGAGGGAAGTGCATCTACCCAGATTGCGTGTTGCAGCCAGTGCAGCGATTAACTGAGCATACGTAGTTCCAACACGACGATGAGCTCCAGAGACAACAGCATATTTGGCACGAGATGCAAGAAAAAAATCCACAAATGCAACCCATCTGGGTGCCGGACCCCAATCCTTCACTCTAAAATCTTTCTTGGGCAAACCTTCGAAGATATTTCCTTTGAACTTTTCATAATCAAAATAAAGAACCTGGTAAAAAAGGCACCCAAGTTGCCACCACAAACATCATCTTCAGATAGTATGTAATAAAAAACTAGCTAATGAAGAAAATTTATTTATTCAACAGATAGCCAGCTCTAATTTCAGAGAAGTAATTTCCATTGTTATTAATAATTAAGAGAGGCATACTGTTGTACACAAAAGAGTCACACCATGAACTGAGAACTTACCTGTGCAAATTCGCTTATGTTGGGCATGATACTTTCAACAAGAGTAGGTGTATCCGACACCACAACCACCTTTGGTCTTGACATTAGGTGCTGACTCTGTATAGCTTTTTTGATGCAATGTAATGCAGCCTGTACTGCTCTTATGGACCTTAAAAAAATGACAAAAAAAAACAGAAAAGTTGATATGTTAGATAGTGCGTCACATAAGCTTGTAATGCTATTTTATTATAAGGCTACGCTTTTCGTTTTATGTCTTTTGACTTTTATGTTATTTGAATATTTGAAGATACTGTCATGCCATTAAAGAGGCTATATTATTTGATATCTTCAAACAGAAATATGATGTTAGATGGCGTTTGAATGCCTCAACATCCAACGAGTCCGTGCATCTAATGTATTCTTCAGACCTTCTCTACGTATTTACCTGGTAGCTGAATGGGCACACAGTACTCCAAGGTGTCAAAGATAAGGATATTAGCATAAACTAATGCAAACCCAGATTGCACAAAATATGCTATTTAACTTAGCAATATTTTGTTTGACTTCTTGGCAGGCCGTGTATACAAGTTTTGGAGCCTAAGGCAAAGCTTTTATAGAAATGTAATATAACATGAATTATCAATCCTTATATTAATCTCCTAGCTTTTTGAGATCAAAGTTTACTAATCAAGCAATTCTAACATCTCACTTTAGATGGATGATCAATCCATTCAATCTATCTTAACATTTTTTTATCTAAGATATGAGCAATTTTAATTTTGAGAATCTCTTGTCCACAGTTACTGTTATTGCTTATAATACTTTATAACCAATGCACACACTAAAAAACTAATCCAAGTTTTTATTGGTCTAATATTTCTGATGGATTCTCTTGATACTTTCAATTCTAAAAATAAATCAAGATCATTAATATGAATGTTCACTAAAGCTTGAAAACTTTTCAAGATTAAGATAATATTTTTGCAATTCAGTTTCTCATTTGAAGTCTTAAATTTTTTAGATTGAAATAAAAGTAAAAAATGATTTCATACTGTCAAAATTGTTCAAATCAAGTCTCAATAGAAGAAATAGATTGATCTGATATGTAAAGAAAATATTCAATACAAAAATACATAATGTGTTATGTGATCTCATCATAACATCTTCATCAAATTGTGACTTTCTAAAGATTTTTCGTTTTTCATGAAATTTAAGCTCTCCCTTCATTTCAATTGTCATTTTTGGTAGAGACCAAAGTCAATGCAAATCCATTTTCCCTATAATTTCCTAAATAAACAATAAATAAGTCCTCTTAAATGATTTATAGCAATATCTATATGCATATCTTCAAATGGTAGAACCTCACTACGAGAATTAATAGCAAACAAAAAATATCATACCAAAGATTCATTCCTAGTAAAGATTCAAAACATTCAATCTGGTAAGCTGTTAAACACATAACTTCTCTTTTTAATTTGGATGTTAACATTTTTGATAATTGAATCAAATCATGTGTTAACTTTGGTGCCTGAAATTTTATTGCATTCATGCTTTCAATTCTACTTTCTCATCGATTTTAAGACAATAATTTAATTAGAAAATTTACAATCATTGTCTTTACAAAAATTTTCATTGTCTCATAGATGTAAAAAATAAATAATAAATGTGTTATAAAACTCCAAGAAAGAAATAACTTCCATATCACATAAACTAAGTTCAAATTGTGACATCTACATGATGCATAAAATGCTATAATGCATAAAATGCTACAGGCTTTCCGTTAAACGATCTTTCTGCACCCCTTGGTTTTCATCCTTCATATTGGGCCCATGATCATAACCTTGTCTGCTTATATCATCAATACCAAGTTTATTTTATCTCAAAGCAGAAGCTCTTTGAAGTAACAGTCGTTAATAGTATTACCTAAAACTAGTAATTAGCTATGAAGTACCGATTCCGACGTGAACACGACACAACACTAATACCAAGACCCAACTAATGTCCAAAATACAGGACAGATTGACATTGTTGATACACACACATATATATATATATATAATCAATATCAAGAAAATCTCAATTGAGAATTAAGATTTATATAATTTACACTCTAAAAACAAATTTGCTACAATTTCCCTATAATAATAGCTCTCACGATAAAATTATAAATAAGAAACATGTATCTTAAAGGTTTAAACTTTGAGTTAAGTCTTATGAAAACAAGCCTAAAAAGCCATTTATAATATAGTAGTTCTTTTCTTTTCTTTTCTTTTACTTTTTCTCTTATTGTTTACCTAAGATTAGACGTTAGTTAACTTTCTTTACTCATGCTCAAACCTTGAAGCGGTATTTAAGAAGAAGTGCTAGAGTTGAAAAAAATATTTTTTAATTGTGACATGGTTGAGTGTTGAACACACGTCAATGGAGTGTCCAACAAGTGTTGTGTCCAGAATGTATTGGACGTGGCGACTCGCTACTATATAGTAGTGTCAGTACTTCCTAACAAATCAAAATATCAAATCCTTATTAACTTTGTCTAATTATATGACAGGCTACAATCAATCATAATTAGTTTCTTATTATAAAACCAAATATGCAGTCATAAATATATTATATTATATACTATCCGAATAAGAAAATATTATATACATATAGAAGGAGGAGGAATTAATGGCAAGTATACATAGTATATAATCCCATATTTAAAATACTAATACTTTTTTTTCTCATGTTGTTGTCAAGGGATACTAGGACCTAAAAGGGAGCACCAACATTATATAAAGAAATGAGCCGAATCAAACATTCCAAGTATTGTTTAACAGTTGTCAGATGGAATATATCTTCAAGAGAGGTTCAGCTACGTGTGTATGAGAAACAGACACAAATGTGTCCAACAACTGATTAGGGTTCTGCCTGTGTAGACCAGTGATATTTCTCTAAGGACATTGAATTCATCTTTCACCAATATATTGCAATATGTTTTACATATTCTGATACATCTTTATATGGCTTAAGTTTCAAATAAAGAAAAACAGAAATTGCCTTGATGTAGAAATTAATTGCATATCATATATACACATGTAATATAACTATATATAACTGCCACACTGAAGGCCATAAACAAAATATAGAAGTTTTGATGTAAAAAGGAAAAAGAAAAGACTGAGCATTATACACACAAATGTATATAGATATAGGGTCACTATTCTTGTGTAGGTAGAGGGGAAAGAAACCAGAATGATAATGTCAATCCCAAACCAACTTGTTGCTATTCCAAATTATAATTTAATTCATTTTGAAATAGACAAAGTTGAGAAGGAATATCAAAAGCTAGCTTAGCTTCAACAGAGTATTTCCAATGAACTTTCTTATTTGAGCTCTTTATCAATAAAAACATTATATCGGTGGGTAAGTCTCACAAACATGGATTCCTTAAAATTAAGGAAAGTTTTTTTATACAAGTAACTCCAATTTTAAGGAACTCATTAGTGAGATTCATATTAAAATAATGTTTTTATTGATAAAGAACTCTCTTAAGAAATTCACATTGGAAATACTCTAATATGTTTGTGGTATATTTATATGTAATTAATTATGCTATTTGCTTGGTTTCATTCTCAATGCAATTATTATATAGATTCTGATTTTCAATTCTTATCATTAAAGCTACCACCTAGCTCACTCAATATTTATAGAAAAGGTAAATAACATAACAAGAAACATGACCATATAACAGTGGGGTTCACCAGCCTCATACCTCATAATAGTACCCACTCAATGATATTAGAGTCTAATTATATATTACCTATTCATAAGCATCCGCATATGCAATGAGATGTCAGGATTCTCCCCACCACCAATAACCCAATTGACAGCTGCCTCGACATCTTTTGAAGGGGATACGAGAACTCTCATGATCTCTCCAAATACATTTGGTTGAGATCCCAGGAATTGAGGATCCCCAAATAAATCAAAAGCAGCATTCCTCATCTGGGAGTGTATATTTTTCAAGAAAAATTGAGCTGCCACGGCATCTGTGGTTCCTTGAAACCTAAAATATAAGGTTCATAGTCATTCTATGATGCTTGAAAGACTAAGTAGACAGACCATGCAAATTTACCATATGATAGGTTGCTTCCATTCCTTCCAATTGCTACAGAGAACATTTGTTTGAGCTGGCTTTTCAAAATCATCAGTCCTCATAACCAGTTGCCTCCCATATTTGCTTCCACAGCCATTTTGTCTCCACAGATGTTTTATTTCATTCATTGTAAAGGTAAAATTGGAATAAGAAATGTAATCCCCAAAAGGATATTTGCCTCTGAAATAACCAAGGTGGCAATAAGATAATGGAAAGATAAATACAGACAATAAATTGCAAGATCAAAGCAGTTTTACAAATCTGTCAATGGTAAACTACTCGGTTATCATATCTGAGTAGCTGTAAACATAGGTTTCCATTCAAAAGTTGCCAAATTGCTTTTGGAACAAGATGTCAACATGCCTAAAAAATTAACAAATTTATACAAGGAGCATAGCCAGTAAATGCTCTAAAGGTAGCCAAGGTATCTCCTTAAGACTGAGGATGAATGATTCAGATATCAGTTTCTATAGAATTTTTCATGCAGAAATAATCCGAGTTTAGGGCCCCATTTTTAAAGGAATACAACCAAACTAACCCTATAAACTACTAGTTAGGACTTCATGCATCCATCATTAAAATGCTAACTCTTAAAAATGAAAAAGAAAGGCTTGGGAAAGAACCAATATGCCTGGTTTGGCCAATGATCAAGGACCGGTTTAACATTATACTCAGTGCTGCAGCAGTTAAGACCTTGTACATTTCATTACCAAAACCTGCCTCGGCAGTCTTTCCCAGAACAAATCCATGACTACAGAACTGCTCCGGAGGCAAATCCCTGATTCTCGAAGCACCTGCAACATAAGTTTCAACATCTTCCATTTCAAAAACTGTTTTTGCAGAAGCACATAGTTCCTATTCACACATTTAAGTCATGAATCTCACTGAGAGGTGTGCAACTCTAAATTGAGATTATTTTCAAAAAACAGGATGTAAAATTGGATGGTGAAAAATAGCTTAGATAATTACTAGCCATGAATTGTGATCCATAAACAAGCAAGTTGATACTTTCACAGCTGAGCAATTGTCTTGAGAGTAAACTAGATGTATGCTGATTGGAAACATTAGAAATGTTTCCGTAAGTTTTGATTGAAATATAATGCATTTGTCACATTAGATATAAAAGTGTAACTACACCGACATTAAGAGCTTATAAAAAAACAACAAATACTTAAAACCGAAAAAGGCACACTATAATATCAAACACAAAAACTATGAAGTATCAAAACTCTCCATAATTTGTCGTCAAAGAAGAGACCTTTCTTAAACAAGTTACGTTAAAATTAAAGCATTCCTTTAGATCACTCTTAGAAATTTGGCACCTTCAATCTAAATTGTTCTGGCCAAAAGTCTTTTTAAAAGCTAAAGCATCTCTATCTTTTTTTTATGGAGATGGTGTAGAGGTTTATTTATAAACATAAAAATGGTTAATATCCACCCATTTCAGGGTAAGGGGTAGAAGGCATTGAGTACCAAGGCATGTACGTTTATGGGGTTACTTTCGTGGAGATGATTCCGCCAAAGTAGGCGTGTTTTATGAGAAAGTCACTACATTTGTACATCCAAATCATAGCTTACACATGGTTGTTGGAACTTAAGGATCTGAATTACTCGTAATTATGTTGGCTCACAATATTAGCCGTATTTGATTAGTAAAGTCTAAGACATTATCTAGTATCCGCGTTGAAGACAGTCCCAACCAATGGTACACCGTCCACAGTCTCGAGTTTCATAGGAAGATGAGACTAAGGTGTTGAGTATAACTTCACAACATAAATTCACTAATATGTCTAATGTCCAAATAAATAGAAATTTCACACAAATAGGATAAAACTCGATGCATGACTAAAAAAAACATTATATTGATCGAGCAGGGGTCTCGAAAGAATAAGGATGGCATGGCGGGATTAGGTGATACCCGTAATATCACACTACAAAAACAAACAACAGATATGGGACACAACATTACCAAGTACCAACAAGCTCGCCTGATATTCATTTAAATGGTCCACGTCTTAAAAGAGAAACTTCAAAACAATAGATACTCGTCCCTCAAAACAGAGAAACTCAGAACAGTCGCTGCAAGATTATCATGCTATTAAAGAACATAAACCACAGAAAAGGTGAATCAAATGCAGAACAAGGAAGCACCGTTCAGAACGAAGTGATCCTCGATAATTCTCCTCACTCTCAGCGTTTCCTTCCCAACAACACCATTTTCGAAATCCTTCCCCATCTCCTCCACCGTCGCGCACGGTTTCCCTCTGACGAAGCCCGTGCCGCCGCCATCGAACTTGGAGCTGTTCGAATCTCCGAGCTCGAAATCCCTCGGAAAATCGACAATGATTGGAGGATCCAACGGCCTCAGCGCCAGCATCAACAATCCCACACCGGTCACCGTCGCACACAAAACCAGAAACGGCGGCAACAGCATTCGCCTCTTCCTACCTCCGCCATATCTCATTCTCTCTCTATCTCTATCTTTCTCACTTCAATTTCGATTTTTTTTTAGGAAGTTATCAAGTTCAGCTAACTCAGCTCCCTGTTAAGCCGGATCTGAAGTGTTGTCTCAAATCTCGATCACTCTTTGTTTGGCATAACGCGTAGCATCG
This sequence comes from Lablab purpureus, assembly GCA_030347555.1. NCBI lineage: Eukaryota > Viridiplantae > Streptophyta > Magnoliopsida > Fabales > Fabaceae > Lablab > Lablab purpureus. Next base: position 17,338,551 of record CM059254.1, read on the forward strand.
AGATTTATCGGGTTTGGATCCGACCCGGGACCGCGTCTTATTATTGAGATCCGAACCCGCTCGCTGGTGTGAGTGGCGCGCATTACGCGCTGCCTCCGACAAACAAGGCAATAATAAAAGCGCAAAGGTTCCTCTTCCTTTCTCTCTCTCTCAGTACCCATCGCTATCAATTCAACGAACCGCAGTTAGTGAGACGCACAAACGAAACGACGTAGGAGACAAAAACAAGTAACGTCAAAGGTCAACCACTCAACCCTCACAATAAAAGGACAGAAACAATTATTCAATTATTATATTATTTTTTTAAATCAAAAGACAACAAACGTATGATTCTCCTCAGCATACGCATTTGTCACTCGTAAACACTTTTTTTCTTTCATCTCTTTTGCCGAGGAGGAAAACATAACCGTCGTCGTCGTAGTAACTAACAACCTTCATCATGGAGAATAATGACCTTGTCACTAATAACGCCGGTGACGCGCAGTCTCCTCCGGATGCTAAACCAGACGCTGCCGCCGCCCAAGCGGAACCGTCGTCCCCGACTCCGCATGGTCATGCAAAGGAGGAAGAAACCGCAGCTTCTACTCCGCCAAGCCTGGAGAAAGTTGCTCAAGAAATTGACAAATTCTTGAGGGGTACAAAAAACGATGGAAATGCGCAGAACTTTGAGATTCCTGACTTCGCTGAGAGGTACTTGGATCTGGTGGAAGAGAAGATAATGAAATACGACGCAGGTGAGGGTAAACCGAAATGGGGAGAGGGGTCGGAGGAAGATTCGTGGTTGGTGGACAGCGCGAATCGGTTTTCAAAACTGATGACGTTGGTCACTGATAATCATCGCAATCATGAACCGGACAAGATCAACGGTGCACAAGTCTCGATGACGAACCGCATTAGCTCAATCCACCAGCGTTTGATGACGTATTTGGAGGAAGACTTCCGGTTTCTGATCGAAGAATCCAGAATCCCAACTGAATTGGATCCCGGAGGGAATAATCAGAACAGCGTCGATACCAAAGGGAAACATCACATGGCGGCATCCGAACAACAACAAGAGGTGGTGCAAGAGCAAGAAGGTGGTGAACAAGACACAAATTTCCCGGGGTACTCGGAGGAGACGATTGCCAGTCTAAATAAGATCGCCGGCGAGATGTTATTCGGCGGCTACGAATCGGAGTGCTGCCAGGTATACATCATTTCGCGGAGGAACGCCTTCGATGAGATTCTCCAGAAGCTAGGGTTGGAGAGGATCAGCATCGACGAGATGGTGACGAAGGTGCAGTGGGAGACTCTGGCCAGGGACATGATCCCCGCCTGGATCAACACGCTAAAGCAGTGCGCCACAGTGTACTTCCCTGGCGAGCGGAAGTTGACCGAGGCCGTGTTCGCGGAAAACCACACCGTGGCTGCTGGACTCTTTAGCAGCCTCTCCCGCGGCGTAGTGATTCAGCTTCTGAACTTCGCGGAGGGCGCTGCCATGACGAAGCGAGCCGGAGAGAAGCTCTTCAAGCTCCTGGACATGTACGAGAGCCTCTGCGACGTGATCCCCAGCGTGGACAGAATCTTTCCAGAAGAGTACGTGGAGGAGATGAAGACAGAGATGTGTCTTGCCAAGTTCAGACTTGGCGAGGCTTCTATCTACATCTTCCGCGACCTGGAGAACCAGATTAAATCAGAGACCGCGAAAACCGCCGTCCCAGGTGGCGCAGTGCACCCCCTCACACGCTACATCATGAACTATCTCAACATAGCAGGGGTCTACAAGGACACCCTGGAGCAGGTTTTCAAGGAGCATACGAAGAATGAGCGTGCGGATTCCACAAGCAAGCCTGGTGAGCAGCAAAAGGAGGGGGGTTGGGACAATGAAGCTCCATCTCCATTCGCAATACAGGTGCTGAGGGTGATGGACTTGCTAGACTCGAGCCTGGAGGGGAAGGCGCGTCTGTACAAAGAGGTGGCGCTGAGCAACTTCTTCATGATGAACAACGGGAGGTACATTCTGCAGAAGATAAAGGGTTCTAGCGAGATGAGCAAGGTGATGGGCGACAACTGGATCAGGAAGAAGTCCTCGGAGCTGAGAAACTACCACAAGAACTACCAGAGGGAGACATGGAACAGGGTGCTGCAGTGTCTGAACCACGAAGGGTTGAACGTGAATGGGAAGGTGCACAAGCCGGTGCTGAAGGAGAGGTTCAAGAACTTCAACGCGTTGTTCGATGAGATTCACAAGACGCAGAGCTCGTGGGTGGTGAAGGACGAGCAGCTTCAGTCGGAGCTTAGGGTTTCCATCTCTGCAGTTATTATCCCGGCATATCGATCATTCATTGGGAGGTTTGCCCAGACTTTTGACCCAGGGAGACAGACAGAGAAGTATATAAAGTACCAAGCTGAAGACATTGAGACTTACATTGATGAGTTGTTTGATGGGAAGCCTCACCAGTCCCTTGGAAGAAGGAGAACATGATTAACCAACCAGCCAAATGCCCACCACACAGTACATATCGTTTTACCCCCACTTTCATCTTTACTTTATATTACGTATATTTTTCAATTTTACTGTGAAGCAAAAATAAATAAAAGTCCAAAACAGCGGAAGATGACGTATGATGTTCAAAGGAAATTAATTAAGGCGTGCTCTGCGGAGCAGTGCAATGCACGTACCCTGCGTGTTGAAATCATGAATTATTGTTTTGCTTTGGTGATGCTCTTATTTTATTAGAAGATGCAGAGTGAAGGTTGTTGGTCTTGTCAATTGTTTTTGCTTTTGTTTGTACACAGGATAAATTAAATCAACTCATTGGTTCAATTCAGAATGGATATCAATTTCACACCTTCTCTCTCATTGTTTTGATTTGTTTGTTGCACCATTTCTGTTTTGTGCTATGAGAAGATAACCAATGTAGTACTACTATAAAATGCTGATAAAAAAGTGTATCTATAGATGTTTCTGCCGTCCAAGCAGCTCGGTTCCTTTTCCTCACCATATTGTGGAGGCCTTTAAATCATTTTGTTAATTTCAGCAGCAGTTTTGATACTAGTAAATTAGCTAAATAAAAGAAATAATTGATAATGTAATAAGAAAATAAAAGATAAATAATTAGTCCGAGTAAATTAGTTAAATAAAGAAAATAATTGATAATATAATAAAAAATAAAAGATAAATTATTGATCCTAGAAAACTATCTAAATAAGAAATAATTGATAATATAATTAGAAAATAAATAAAATAAGAAAATATTCAAAAAATATTGACGAGAGAAAGTCCAATACCAACAATTATAAATAAAGTTATTAGGGTTAGACAGAGACAAACAATTTTAGTACTTTAACTTAAAGGTTATCATTTCTCTTAGCTAAATTATTTGGTATCCACTATGGGATAGGTAAATTTATTCATGTGCCATTTTTTCAAGGCTGACGAGGGAAATATGAAACATCGTGGCCTAAGATGAGGATGTAGATAATTTGTAGAACCTCGTGACCATGGTGGAATACAAAGACAAGGAAAAGAGCCTAGAAAGAGGGTACAAGAGGAACGAGTGGAGTGAGAAGAGATAGACATAAAAGGAGAGGAAACTAGGTGGTTAATGGAGGAGTTGATATAAGGAAAGAAAGGAGATGAAGAGAATGGGGGAAGAATCCAGGAAAATGCTGGAGGAATACAGGAAGGAGTAGGAAAAGCTACATCGAGAAACTGAGCAGCTGGAAAAAGCGTTTCATGGACAATTCAGTGGTGAGAAGTAGAAGAGGTAGATGACTTCCAACCATTCTCAGATGAGATATTGCAGGAATCGATTTTTCCGCATTATGTCTCACTGAATATGAATGTTTTCATTGGTACACAAGATCATGTGAAGGTTTTCAGAGTGCAAATGTTGATATGTGGAGGAATGGACGGGGTCAGATGCAAGATGTTCGTTGGGACGTTGGCAGGAACGACCTTAGACTAGTTTAGTAGTTTGCTTAAGGGAAGCTTAACATCTTTCGAGGTATTCTTTTAGTTAGTTATGGTCCAATCGTCGCCACCAGGGTGAAACTTCCAAGGGTTGGTGACCTTTTTGAATTCGTCATAAAAAGGATGAGTTTTTAAAGAATTATCCGAGGTGGTTCAGTGAGATAACAGTACAAATCCCCCAACCAAACAAAGGTATGTTTGTTGATGCCTTTATCCAAGGCTTACGAGCAGGGATGCTTGGAGAAATGTTGATCCAGAAAAGACCAGATGATATGATAGAGGTTAGGGCTCGAGCTACATGACACATCGAGGTGAAAAAGGTGATGGCAACAAATAGGAAGGACAGGTGGAAAAACACCAAAGGCTTTTCCATGACACTCCAAAAGGTCGGTTACAAGTTATGGGAAAAAGACACAAATTCAAGTCTCTCCAAAGGTGTTTGCTCTCTTGATTTGGTGCAGCTCTTCCTCCAAAGTCTTGATGCTCCTTGAATTACTCACCAACTCTCAATCCAAGGTAGTGTGCAATAAAAAATTACAATAGCAAGTACCTACAATCAATAAAGCACTTCCAACCTTCCAAGAGGACTAAAATCCAAAGGAATAAAACTAGAAAATCACAATTAGAAAATGGTAAAATGACAAATGGAATTCATATAGACAATACACCAAATGAATTTTTAGAGGCAAACTAAAAATAAGGCACAAAGTAGGTAAGTACACAAAAGAATATTACCTAAAATGGCTCTAGAATGGAGTGTGGAATGAAATAATTAAAATGTAAAGTGGTTTCGTCACTCAAATTGGCACAAGGTAAAAGCATGTGAAATTACTCCAGATCTTAGTTAAAACCATCCACGAAGCATCGAGCGATCTCATTACACACCTCTTCAAGAGCTTTCTCTATCTCAACGTGATTTGATTTGAGGGAAGCCTCGGTAACCAATCAAGCACCTTTTTCCACCATAAAGTTTTCTCTAAAATATTCAAAATCTTCGAGTTTTTTTTATAGCTTCCCAAAATGTTCATCCTACTCATTAATTGCCTCAACCCAGCTCTCCTTCAGATGTGTCACCTTAGATTAAGAAGTTGCCAAGGCTTCAACTTGAACTTTCTCCCTCTTATCCAATGCCAACACTCTATCCTTTGCTTTAGTTATAAAGGGTAATGCCTCGGAAAGACAGTGATCAATCTTTAGACATAACTCAAGCCACGTCATATTAGTATGAGTTCCTAAAGCTTTCCGCAAAATAACTGTGTTATCAGCAATGTGATGCTGACCAAACACTGATTTGTGGCTATTGTCATCCTTCTCGATCAAATCGACCATGGGGTTTTGCCTTTCCATGCACGAACATTTCCTCTATAAGCTCGATGCAGTCCTCTCTGTGTCTTCAACTTCGAAAGTCGATGCAACCTTAGTTTGCATTTTCTTCATACGACAAGCCATCTTTTATTTCAACAAAGTCATCATGTTCTCTATAATAGAAGCATACTTATTAAAAGGAAAATCATGACTTAGTTAATGAAGTAAAAGGGAATATCAATGAAGACTTTCAAGTCTAAGGCACGGTATTCTACCTTAAGAAGTTTCAAAGTGTCAAAAATGGTCTCTAGATGTTCAAGCTTCTCACAACACATAACCTCGTACTTGGAAATATCCTCAAGTTAACAAGGAAACTAGGCTTGAGGATGAGGAGTCCAATACAATGGAAACCTAACTAACAATGAAGAGTTATTGGTGGGTGAGCAAACTCTTAAAACTTTATCCTTAAAAGATTTGTATGACAACTGGAATAGCAATAGAATGCCCAGACCACTAACACCATTAATGAATGATCAAGAAACCCGACTAAAGATTCTAAAGTCAAAAAAATAGAAGAACATATTAGGCGAAGGGATAAAACCAAAATGGGTATACAGAATTTGAAAAGCCCTTACAAATACCCAATTGTTAGGATGCAATTGAGAGGGAGTAACATTCATTTTGTTAAGAATTTACTTTTTGAACGAGTCTAGCGAAAGATGAAGTCCTAGCTTCGCTAAGAATGTATCATAAAAATAACAAAAAAGTGAACTTTGAGATGGAGGAACCACTACAAATAAGTTCATCAGGAGAACAAGGGATAATGGAAACCCTAGTCTTTTTGTCGGAGTGACTCAAAGCTTGGGTATGGCGAAAAGGCATACCTTCTTAGCAATAGTATACATAGAAAACTCATTCAAAATATAGATTTTAACCCAAGGGTATCAACTTCAAAAGTCCATTTGAGAAGCACGACAACTAAAATACTAAAACTCAAAAAGGGGCAAATGACACAAACACAACCAACAAGAAAAGAAGAAAACATGAAGGAGAGAAGAAAAGAAAGGAAGGGAAGAGTTGCATACTTAGAAAGGAAGGGATGAACGAAGTAATGAGAGGAAGAGAAAAAGTAAAGGAGTGTATAACCGCCAAAAAGAGCGAAGTTTGAATGACATCTAATCTACTAAAAACATGTGGCAGCCACTGTTCATAATGTAACATGCAATAAATTTCATTAGTACACTACCAACCTAATGTCAAATAGAAAAGGTGAGAAGGTGTAGCGTGAACAACAACCAATAAAAAAAAGCATTTATTCAACTCCCGCAATTTTAGACAAAAACAAATCATGTTATTTTTCAACCCCATACTCAATCTCATCACTCAAGAACTTATGCATTAGTAAGTGTTTTTTCGACCTCACACAGTCTCATTGCTCAGGCTCTTCACTCAAGACTAGGGGGCTGTATATCGGTAGATGTCTCTCCCGACCAAACAAATCATTTCCTTATCCTCACCATATTGTCAAGACACTTAAATCATTTTGTTAATTAAAGGAACTAAATGCTCTACACACATAACTATGGAAATATTCAATCTTGATCATAATTTCAACATGCAATTCTGGTCCTCGTAAATTAGCTAAATAAAGGCAATAATCGATAATTTAATCAAAAAATAAAAGATAAATAATTAGTCTAGTAAATTAGCTCAATAAAGGAAATAATTGATAATATAATCAGAAAAATAAAGATAAATAATTGGTCTCATTAAATTAGCTAAACAAATGAAACAATCAATAACGTACTCATAAAATAAATAAAATAAGGAAATATTCAAAAAACACTTACAAGAGAAGGCTCAATACAATTAATTATAAATAAAATCATTAGGATTAGATATAGACACATAATTCTAGTATTCTAGGTCATAACTATTGGCTAGAACAAAAAAAAATATAACTTTTGACATGTTAATTGAATTTGAATAATTACTTTTTGCAATAGACTTGTCAAATGGGTCGATCCTGATCCACATAGATCAAATGAGTCATCAGAGACACAATGTTTAAGTTGCATTAGTTGTGAGTCCGATGTAATCTTCTTCCTTATCTGAACCTGAACTAGATGATTCCAAATTTTCCTAGGTAGACATGAAGTTTTTCTTCTTGAAAATCTTCATTTTGTCTTTGTCCTTGCTTGATCACTTAGGACATTTTGATTTATAACAACCTAGCTTCTTGTAGTCATAATAAATTTCCTTTTCTTTATATTTCACGTGCTCTTTGGGCATGGACTTCTTCTCCTTTTCATATCTACCATGCTTTTTTAGCATCCTCCTAAACTTGTTAGATAGGAAACACAAGATATTTAAGATACTAGAATCAATGTACATAATTTTCAACTCAAGTAACAATCAAGAAACAAATTCAGAAATTGAAAGAGCAAGGGAGAAAAATATCAACATCAATTATTTTTAGACTAATTCACCTTCACAAAAAGGCTACGTCTAATTTCCTAACCTACAAATCAATCAATCCACCAATTCAATGTTTTTACAAAACCCTTCATGTAAAATATAAAGAATATCACGAACACCTTGATCTTTAATCCTACAAGATTTGTCTACCATTGTAAAACTCTATTACAAAAACCTCTTAATCACCCTGATCAAGAAGGATAACACCCAACAAACAATTACACATAATTATAGAACGAATTCACTTGACCTAATGAGTTACAACAACAATGCGTAAAACAGAGCAAAATTTTAGGTGATAACTTCTATGGAAAGATTATCAAATCAATTAGATCTTGAACTTCTTGATGAATTTCGAAAATTGATTTAGAACTCTGGAAAACTCTTTCTGAACAATGAGTTTCTTTGTAAATGATTCCTTGCCTAGTTCTTGAAAACTCAAACTATTTAAAACATAACTGATATTAGTATTTCAAATTTGTTACTGAGAAAAACAGTTGGTTAAAACACAATCTAGCTGGTTTATTTCACTTAAAAATGATTTTCAAGTGATTTCAACTGGTTCATTTCGTGATTTAACTAGATTTTCTAGAGAGCACTAAAATTATGAAAATTGAAAATAGTTGGTTGAAAACGCGTTTAAATTGGTGTAAATCATTAAAGAAAAACTTTAAGTGATTTTAGCCTATTCAAATTGCGAATCAACTAGATTTTTCAGAGAGTGTTGATTGTTTCAAAAACAACAGCTCCAAAATTTAAGCTGGTTCAAATTTTGAAAACAGTTAGCTAAATTCAGCTAGAAGCAAAATTTAAAAACAACAACTCCAGAATATCAGTTAACTAAAATCCATGTCAGTTGGTTAAATTTTATACGTTTGAAAATAATATTTTCAATATAGAAAAAAGTTTTGAAAGATTTCTCCTACTTGGAATATGAAACAAATTCCATTTTAAGAAAATTTGAAGGAGAAACATTTATATAGTAAAAATTTGAAAGAAAATTTATTTTTTTATAAAATAATTTAATTTTGAGAACCTCTTTTTTATATAGTAAAAATAAAAGAAACATTAATCTTTGATCTTGACATACTAAATAATTTATTCTTCTTTTATAAGTCTTTCCAAAATTTATAGACAAATTCTATTCAATAAGTGAATAATGATGAGTGCATGAATAAATAAGGAGAAAATGAGAAAGAACAAACCATATCTAAAAAATTACAAGAAACATGACAAAATAAGTTCTTGTTCAACAAAATAATCATTTTTTCTCTCTATTTTGTATCTTTTAGACTAATTTATAGGATTTTTTTTCTTTTATTTGGAAATGCAATAAGTTAAATTAGGTTTAGTTGGTATTTCTCAAGCCCAAGGAAACATTAGAATGGGTGGTCAACAATAATGCAAAGAGTGCAAAAAGAAAAGAAGAAGAAAAACATGATGCCAAGCCCAAATAAAATCCCAATTGCAAGAGTCAAATCTTGATGAAAAAATAAATCAATATAGAAAAAAAAAACATCTTCAAGAGAAACATGGGAAACATGTGAAAATAGGAATCACACTATACATTTTTAGCCAACTTCTAAGGTTTTTTTTTAATTTTTTAATTTTTAATTTACAAGTCTCCTCTACTTTTGTATTTGATATTTTATCCTAGGTTTAGTGTGATTTAGAAGCTACATTTACATGTCATTAGAGATAAGTTACAATGTCATTTAAGTTAGAAATTTTCATATGAAAATGTTATAAATAGCCATCATCACCCATTGTAATTCTCTTTTGGAGATATTTTCAAATTTGAGTTTGTGAGAGTACTTTTGTAAGTGATTACTTATTTTTTATCTTATCTTGAACTTCTAGGAGACAAGTAACAATTCTACATGGAGCTTATCATGAAGATGCAATTCTCTCCCTCTTTAAGATGTGGTCTTCTTCTCCCCTCTTCATAAGTCTTCTCCATTTTTTGCATTTTCTTTACTAGTTTTGTCTTTAATTCTAATTATATTTCTTTTTTTTATCTTGTCCTTGTTTCAATTTGGTTCGTAGTTGTTTTGCTTGTTTCAATTCATTCTAGATGTTAACTTGATAATCTTGAGTTTTTGTTGTTGTTATAATCCTTGTTTAAAACTTCACTTTAATTTAAATGCACTAAAATAAATAATGATGATATTCATCTGAATTGTTAATATTTTCTTTTGCTTCATATGGATATACATCTCCATTTTACTTACTTGATCCTTATCGCTAATGGTCCATGTTTTCATCAAAGACAACATATATAAACTATTTTATATGCAATGATATTTTGTTTAACACTATATAAGCTTTACTCAATAATGCATAGCCTAAAAATGTTGTTTGATCAACTTTTGAATAAAATTTGCAAAAGTTATCCTTTCTATTTTAAGCACAAAATTCTTACGTCCAAATATCCTTAAATGAGAAATATTTGATTTTCTTCCTACTCATGGATTAAGTTTCAAAATAGGTATAATTAAAACACAATTTTAATACATAACATGTAGTGCTTATTGCATCAACCTAAAAATATTTTGATAAATCACTTTATAATTCTTGTAAGTTCTAAAGAACGATTTTTCCTTTTAACATCATTAATTTTCAATTTTTTCTCATTTTAAATGATCTTAGAAAATTTTCTTAAAACTTTAAAAGCACCACTTTTAAAAGAAAAATAAATAGAGTCCATGTGTATCTTAAGTGATCAATAAGCACAAAAGAATAGTAATTGTTACATAAGCTCTTTGTTTTAAAGGGACAAAAAATTCATACCAATACGTTTAAAAGGATTTTGTGTTGAAATCATTTTCTTTGGTTTAAAAGAAACTTTGATTTATTTGTCCTTTTGACATTTATCAAAAATCTTTGGTCTTTTCAAATATGAGTTTTGACAAACAAGTTACTAGTTCCTTTGGAATAAGTTTACTTAAATGAGACATATGAATATGAACACTCTGTAAGCACAATCATGAATCAACTTTTTTATACAACAAAGATGTTACGTTACTAGATAATACATAATCTAAGTCTAACATCTAAATGTCGTGATGCCTTTTTTCTATTGATGCAACATATCATAATGTTCATGGAGAATGATGTAATTATGTATATCAAATATTATTCTTAATTTTTTGTCATAAACCTGACTTAAATTTAAAAGAGTATGATTTAATCTATCCATCATCAACATATTTTAGATAGTTATATCTCTCAACTCTCATTATTAAAGTTTTTTATTTATTGTTTATTATTATTCCCATAAGTTAATGTATTTACTTTATTTAAATGTAAAGTTAAAAAAATTTCTACATACTTTTATACAACATTTTATTTACTTTTATATACTATTTAACAGAACAAACTTTTATTATCTAAAAATATATTCCATATATATATATATATATATATATATATATTCTAAGAATAAAAGAGTAAAACCACACAACTAGAAGCTATTACAGGAAATGTATACCAACAAATCAACTATCAAATATCTCTTGAAAAAAAAATCCATCTAATAAATAAATATAAAACTAACTACTAGCCAAGTTGTGTCCAAGTTATAAGAAAACTAATAAAATAAAACAAGTAGCTACACACCATTCAAGAAGGATTCAATATATTTTTAATTTAAATTATAAACTGGACACAAATATAAAAATAATATATATATATATATTAAATAAATATATAAAATCAAAATTAATATATACATTAAAATTTTCTAATTGAAATAAAGATAGTATAATAAATAAATATCCATATATGCAATGTTGAGGAAAAATCCAAACACTCTCTAAAAATAATTAAATGTTAAGTCAGATGATTAAGGTTCCAAACGAAACGACTCTCAGAACTATCAGATTATGAATATATTGTTTCTCAGACTATACTTGAAAAGGTCATAAGATGATACACTTTTTGTCTTAACTAATGTTTGAAAGTTTTTTTAGCTTTCAAAGACATTCTTCATAGTAGTCTGGTGAACAGGATCAGTTCTCATGACACATCATGCCTTATTTATGAAAAGTAAAAGCTACTTTCTCACCAAATTCTTGACGCATTTGAAACTTTGTCTTCTCTCAAAGTACACCTACCATGTACGAAAGCTTTCATCAAAGAGACAAAGTCCACTATCGAATAAAGGATAAGTGCTACAAGTTATTAATTTGTGTAAAGTTTGGAGGCATACTTTTATTGCATGAAGAATAACATTTAATGCATCAACGTAAAGCCCTCATAACAAGAAGTTTGCTCAAGACCAACCTTTTGCATCCTGAAGAGACATACAAGAATACATATCATATAGAACACAAGCTGAGAAAAACGTATTGTTGCAAGAAAATTCTCTAAGTTCTTTCTTTCTTTTCAAAACCAGTTTTAGAAGAATACTGTCAATGTTCTCGTAGCTATCTCTAGAAGTTGTACCAAATCTATTATTTCTTTGCAAGACATAACTCTTTTAGTGTAGTTCAAAACTCTGATTTAATCACAAACCTTTTTTTATACTTTTGTTAAAGCCAGGAGTGACTTTGTGTTAAAGAATACTTATTGAAGCTAGGAGTGACTTTGTGTCAAATAATACTTTAATGGGTTAGCTAGAAGTGGCTACTTGTAAGTTGCAGTGGTAGTCTGCTAGTGGAACTCAATCTTGGTTGATTTTAGAAATTGGACATAATATGAGGTTTCAGACGAACCAGTATAAAAACTTGAGTAATTCTCTTTTTAAAATACACAGAGACACCAGTCACTCTTTCTTATTAGTAATTTATAAAAAAAAATTAATATCCACTTTTTATATTTTTATTTTATTTTTAATATATTTTAAAATGAAAATATATAATAATATATAAAATAAATTTTCTTTTTTATGTAATTTTTTATATTTCTATTTTATTTTTAATATATTTTAGAATAAAAATAAAAATAAAAATACTCAAAATTTAAAGATAATCATAAATACTTTAATATGTAATTATTATTTTTTCATGTAACCTTCATTGTTAAATTATTCAAAATAAAAATAAAAATAAATTATTTAAATTTTAAAAATAATTATAAACACTTTAAAAAATATATAATCACTTATCTTATATGTAACCATTATTATTGAAAAAAAATCCTGAAATATATAAATTTATCTTATATATAACTATTATTATTAAAAAAAATCCTGAAATATATAGATATACCAATTGCATCTTTACCACCACTAGTTTATACCTATATATAAAGATGACTGTGTTTTGTAACCGCTATTTAGTGTATACAATTTTTTCTCATTTTTACTCTTATAAACATAATTAATTTATATCAGTATTTTCATATTTATATCTTAGGGAAAAGTCCAACATCATCTAAGATTTTGAATAAATGTTTAAGACACAACTTAGTATGAAATGTAAAAGAACTTGCGTATGACAGATGATGTAAATCAACAAACGATCAAGTTCCTCATTAAATCACGCGCATATATAATCTGATAGACGGTATAATCAAACTTAAAGTTCCATGTCATCTAAACACATAACTTTTCAATTAAATGATATGCAAATATAAAATTAATCTTAACGAATCTTTATAAGTGTAGGAACATTCTTCATATCGTTTTGAGCACAAAGTACAAAGTTATATCACATCACATCTCATCAAGCACGCTTAAAAAAAATAGCTAAAGTTGTTCAAGTTTACAAAATTCTTGACGCATGAAGTTTGTCAACTCTCAGAGCACACCTATCGTATACAGAAGTCAACTTTCACAAAAAAGATAAGAAAAACTCATAAACATGTGCATTTAATGCATGAGAGTTGCATTTAATGCACTCTATATGAAGCCTCAATAAATGTTTGAAGATCAAGCTCTTGAAGCCTACCTAAAGCGAAAAGATATAAGAATGAGACTCCGCTAGTTGCTTTCGAAGCACTATATAAAGGTCTTTTTCAAAGAAGAAAAACAAGAACACAATCTAAAATTCAAGTTCTAAATCTATGTTGTTTTCTCTTCACATCTTAAAAGCTTTAGAAGAATACTTTTTGTGTTCATTAGCAACCTCTAGGAACATCTATCTATCTTATCCTTTTGTAAGACACTTACCTTCTAGATTAGTTACCTTGTGATTTTTCAATCACACTTCCTTCTTGTGAAGGGTTTTAGCCAGGAATAACCTGTTTAAAAGACTACTTGTGTTTGAACCAAGAGTGACTTGGTTAATAAAAAAATGGTTTGTGAAAAAAATAATTGTACGGATTAGTCAAGAATGACTATGAGCCGAAAAAATACTTATACTTTGTAATGTTAGTTTATCAATGAAACTCAATCAAGTTTATAAGAAACTGGACGTAGTTTAAGGGATTTAAACGAACCTACTTATCGTTTGATAAGTTTACTCCATGCAACGATATTAAAAAAGTTTGATAAACAATTTTTTAAAACACAATTCAACATTCCATTCTTGTATTTTACCTACTTTTCACGCTATATATAAAGAAGATTGTGTTTTGTGAGCGTTATTTGTTATACATAATTTTTTCTACTTTTTTACTTTTATGAACATAATTAATAAAAATAAATTATTATAATTACTTTTTTTTTAAACTGTGCTTTATAACTTCTATTAAAAAGTGTATACACATGGAACTATTTTGTTTTGTAAATGTGTCTCCTAAAAATTGTGTTTTATGACATTTTATTGCCATAATAAGAAAAAGTGAACACAAAGAGAATCTTAGCTATCATTTTTTTCAAATTCAATTAATTAATTATTTTTCAAAATCAAATTAAAAGGTCATAAACATAATAATTTTTTTTTCAAATTCAAAGATCACAAACACAATAACTTTTTTCAAATTTAATTAATTATTCATAATAAAAAAACCATATATACAATAAAAAACTGCTCATAAAAAAATTATAAAACTTTATTATTATTTCTTAATTTTTTATTATTAAAAAATTGGACACACGTGTACGCATGTCTTTCCACTTATATAAATAAAGGGAATATATTATTAGGTCTTTGAAGGTTTAGTTTTTTGACTTAGCTATTTGAAGTTTTTTTGTAAAAAGATGAATAGGTAAAGTTATAATTCAAGATAGCATGAACTGGGGAAAAACTCAAGAAAAAAAGAAAGACTTACAAAGCACAGCTTGCTGGCATAGGGTTTTGTTAAAATTACTGGTAAGACCGAAAAATAGTTGCATAAAGAACACGAGGCCGTCACTTTAACGACGCCGTTGGATAGGATAATTTGGTTAATTTCGGAGAAAGGGTGAGGGGTAATTCGGGGAACATAAAATTCACCCTCCCCAAATGTACCTCTCTACACACGAGGCTTTCGTTTCCTTTCTTTTGTGTGATTACATTGTGTTGTGGTGCCTTCCGCTGTGGTATAAAAGCCACAACCGCACAATCCCAAACCCAAACCGGAACTAAAACCTCGCTACAACTCACTGCAACTGAAACAATAGTTTCTTTTGCAAAATACTCTTCTCTCCGTCACCGGAAAATCTTCAGCACCGTGCGAATCATCCTTCGTTGCTTCATTCTCTGATTCTCTTCCACCGCATTCTTCCTTTCTACTGCTTTGTATGCATGTATGTGCGGCTTCTTGGAATCTGAATTCATTTTTCAGTTCTGATTTTTGTTTTTTATTTTATTTTTTAAAAGTGTTTGGCTTTGTCTATTCTGGTATGCGGCAATATTGGGTTCTATCGATTAGGATTAGGATGTGATTTTTATTTTGTTATGTTTTTGTATTCGTACATATGTAATTTTTGTTTATTGTTAGTTAATCACTGGACTAAGGAGGATTTTTTTCTGCGATTGTGTGCCTTTTTTTGTTCTTTTGGTTCGTGGAAGGATATTTGTTGATGAATTCGTGTATAATGGAAGTATTGAATGGTTTGGTTGGAATTCGGAATAAACAATCCTGTGGAGCTTATAAAAATCTTTCAGAAAACTCCTTTTATTTTTGTTATATTCCTGTGGGGATTTGGTTATTGTTTGTTTCATATTCAACTTCGTGGCCATAGAAATAACACTCTTACTTGTGCGAGGTTGTGACCCTAAACCCTAAGCACCAACGTGTGTGCTAATGTGGTCATATTCTTGTTTTGTGTGTAGCCTGAACCCTAAACACTCTTGTATTTGTGTGTCTACCTCTATAAGTTCCTGAGACTGTGTCATAGCAATAACAACACTGTGTCAGGATATAAACGTTTTTTACATAATTGTTGTCATCAATAGTCTGTAGCAAAACTTAATGTGCTAAAGTGGATAGTTAGGGTTATATCTGGAGCTGGTCAATCTTTTGAATCTTAGTACTAACTGTGTTAATGTGGTTTGGTGTTTTTAATATTGCCCAGTGTGTGCATCCATGTTTGTGATTTGATTTCATCAATATTGGCAAGCATGTGTCCATTTGAGCTGGTGTTCTTTCCTTGTGTGCATGTCTTCCATGTGTGCATCCATGCTTGTGATTTGATTTCATCAAGATTGCCAAGCATGTGTGTTTCTGTGGTTACGTCTCCACATATGCTCATGTTCTGTTCTTTGTGTGCATGTACATCATGTACATCTGTACTTATATTTATATTTCTGTATCAGATTGTATATGAATGGCCATATCAGCTTTCATTTAATCAAGGTGTAATTTAATAGCATCACATCTTTGTATTAAAATTTTATTTTACATTGCAAGTTTATGATTAAAGCAAGAACTAATCAGCCAATGGATTAGATATTAAACGATTTGATCTTGTTAAGCATAGTTCATTTGTTTCTGTAGTCTCATAGCTTTGGTTACTTAGATTTTCGTTTGTTTGCCTGGTCTTGTGGCTTTAATTGCCTAGACTTTTTCTCATATTTCTTTACAGGCTTATTTGGTATATTTCTATGTTAATTTTACTTTGACAACCAACTGTTACTTTTTGATTTTGTGGTTTTTTTAAACTAAAATATTCCTAACTTCACTTTAGTTTTGTGAAGGTTTTAAATTACGGTCCACAAACACAGTATAATGGTTTTGGAGATCTCTGCAACTGCATCAAAACTGCAATTTTGGCCGCAGCAATCACAATTTAGGTAATCACAACACGTCTGCAACTGAGATGGTAGCTGCACTTTAAAAGATTGAGTTCTATACATGTAATATTTATTAATGCTCTAAGTGTTTATGTCTATCTGCCTTTTAAAACATTACATGTATAGGGAAAATCTATTAGTTAATTTATTTGCCCTCGTCAGCCTGGAGTAATGTGAACCAGGCAACTATGGTCCATACATCATATGCATTTGATGTATGAATATATTATCATCTTGGAAAGATACATTTGTTAGGAATTTGAGACTATTTCAAGTAAATTTAGATGGGGTACTTTATTATGAAGGATTGCTTCATCTAATTTGCTTCAAATGTGTTTTTTGCAACAGCTGATGCATGTACTTGTTTATCCATATAAAAATCTGTATCTCTTATACATTGTATGTTATCTTTTTCGCTGGCATTGATTCTATCCTAATTTTGATGTTTCTTTTGTTTTCTTATTTGAAGGTTTTCATCAAAGCTCAGATTCTAGTTGATTAGTTGTCCTGAATCTAATTGGAAAGATGGGTAGCACATTTAATCCACAAATTTTAGTGGAAAAACTAGCCAAGCTGAATAGTTCACAAACGAGTATAGAGAGTATCCTTCAAGATCATTTTATGGGCAATAATGTATGTTCAATATTGTATTGTTTAAACAGTTGTCTGTTTCTGTGGTAGTTATTTGGCTATAACATTTTCCAATTTTTTCAGTTCGTTCAGCCATGCTTTTAGTGTTTAATGGGAACTCTTCTAATGTTCGCTCAACTATTGCCCAGAATTTGTGCTTTACTTTGTCTGAAAGTGGGAATGTGAGCCCTGAAATGTTGATGGGTCTAATACTCCTTTAATTGCTTTCTAAGCGCCCTCCTGTCTTCTTGGTTTATTGCAATGATTAATCGCTCCCTTCTAAACACGGAACTGTATATGTGATTCTATATTTACTAGTGAAACGCTGTAACCATTATTTCTTTCTTTACCACTCTCTCTCACACACACACTTGCACTCACATGTTCATGCAATGTTTTTTGTCTTTTTTTTGAATTTGTTGCATGAATATTTGCTGCTGCTTGGATATCATATCATCCTTAACACAGTTAAGCTTTGTCACATTGGTGTATTTTTCATATGAACAAAGCCAAACAAGTTGTTGAAACGTGGGATAGACAATTTCATGGTTCTCCACGTGAGAAGAGATTGGCATTTCTGTATCTTGCAAATGATATTTTACAGAACAGCAGGAGAAAAGGTTCTGAATTTGTGGGTGAATTCTGGAAGGTTCTTCCTGATGCTCTACGAGATGTGATTCAAAATGGGGATGATTTGGCTAGGAATGCGGCACT
This sequence comes from Lablab purpureus, assembly GCA_030347555.1. Lineage (NCBI taxonomy): Eukaryota > Viridiplantae > Streptophyta > Magnoliopsida > Fabales > Fabaceae > Lablab > Lablab purpureus. The sequence continues at coordinate 17,356,734 of CM059254.1, forward strand.
TCGACTGGTACTTTAATTATTCATTTTTAGTTAAAAATTGTGATAAATGCATTTTGACCTCTTTTCTGCATAATACATATTAACTTAGGCTCTAATATTGTTTTTAGTTGGAATTTAAAAAACCATTCTTAGATCTTTTGATTTAAAAGAATGATGTATAAATTTGGTTATTGTTTATTGCAACATTTCTTACTTGCCTACTCTATTATTGGGTGAATGCAATGTCCCATTTCTAAGTTAATTAATATATTTTATTGTGTTCATAGATATGAATGAAATAGCAAAGGGGAAAAGGAGATGAATGTAAATGTTTAATGTTTAATTTGATTCTCTGATATCTCTCTTTGTGTGTACAAACTATAAAGTTTCATTTTTGGTAACATATCATGTATCATCTGGTTATCACAGTCAGGTTTATGATCTTTTTGTGGTTAATTCCCCTTCTAGCTCCTTCCTCCCCCTCCCCCACCCTAGATTTGTAGCTGTTCTATAATATAATAGTTGAAGGTTTTTGATAGAACTCTGGATATAGGAAACAACAATGGACTGATACAGCAGGAGGAAAATGTTAGAGGCAGAGAGCATGTGAAACCTATAGTTTGGAAGGTTTATTCTAGAAGAAAGAAGGTGGACCCAAGAAATGAGAGTTAGTTAGGATGGGGTGTGATGTGTCAACAGATTGATAATATGTGAGAATTCGAATATTTGAGGAAAGGGGGAGTTTGTTAGAGAGGGGGGAAATTTGTTATAGAATAGGCTTAGGAGAGTCATCTCTGTGGAGGAGTCTTGGACTATGGATTGATCCTTAGCATTGTAGAGCTTCTTGCTCTTTGTTTTCTACTTATTTCCATAATGATATCAGTGCATTGTTTACCTGTTTCTTATCAGTTTTAGATTGAAAAATAGTGTGTTCATACACTCCAATGATGTGTGTTTATATATATATATGTGTGTGTGTGTGTGTGTACGTATGTTTGTATAAATATGAGTAATTGACAGTACAACTCTGAGAAATAATAGATAAGGGCTACTGCTTATGGCATGCCAGGTAGAACAAAAAAACTTCTTAAAAGCTATACAACAAAAGATAACTCCCCCTAAAGTTGGAGCATATAAATCGTATGCACCAAGCTTGAAACATGAAAACTAAACTTGAGGCCGTCTCAATAATTTAGTAAGATATCTACAAGTTGATAATTGGAATTGATAAATTCAGAATAGAGCTTCTAGAGGCAAGTCGAAGGGGAGAACGTTTCTCCTAAAGAGTCTATCACAAGGAGAATGGCTTTGACTAAGCATTTGGTGAGGGATCCGTTGGATTAGTAAGCATCACACAAGGAGGACGGGAGATCTAAGTTGCTCCTTTCTTCCCCCTTCCTCAGTTCTCTAACTAGTGGTGTAAGCAAGTGCTCCATTGTGTAATGGTCTAAGGGCCTTTAAGTTCTAATCTTACCTACCGTGTCTAAGGTGTGACTTCTTTCAAGAGTGGGAGGGCTCAGAGTAAGATCGGGTAGACGGGTATAACACTAATAGTACTTTCACCCAATAGGATAGGGCAAGTCAGTTTGAAAGCAAGGCAAACAACCTTTGCCTCTTGGACTACGACTTGGAGATCTCCATGGATAACAACTTCTCTATAAAGTGATTGTTGGAGATCCTACATCGACCAGAGATAAGGCCAAATTAGAGTATATAATTAGGTGCAAACCTTATCTTACAAATTGATTTTGTGAGGTTGAGTTAGGTGTAAAGTTCACTTCTTAATATGGTATCAGAGCATATATTGACAAGGTTGTTGAACTTATTGGATCACTCGCTATCGGGCCGTTGTCAGACTACTCATAAATATCTAGTTCCACACTCAAGATGTTTAGTCCTTGGCGTGATGGGGTGTGTTGGATATCCCGGGTGTGTTGGATATCCCACGTGAACTAGAGATAAGATCAAATTAGAGTATATAAATGAGTGCAATCTAACCTTATAAGCTAGTTTTGTTAGGTTGATTTAGGTTTAAAGTCCACTTCTTAATAGTGATAATCAATCTCTATGTCTAGTTCTTGCAAGAAACACTTGATTAGAATCAATGTGGAGGGTTTCTTGATTATCACAATATAACTTCATTGATTGGACTTCATAAATTATAACTCTTGATGTTGTTTGATACACACAAGTTCACATGTAGCTAAAGCCATAGCTCGGTATTTTGTCTCTACACCAGACCAATCAACAATTTGTTTCTTGCACCTCCACGAAATATCCAATAGATACACAATATCATGTAGTAGTGTGTTTTTCTAGGGAAACATGTCCAATCAACATCATCATATCTAAAAATTTGACGATTTCCCTTATTCTCAAAGAATGACTCTGGTCCAAGAGCCTTTTTTTTTATATACCTCAGAATGCATATAATAGTGTTCCAGTGATCAATGCAAGGATCTTGCATAAATCGGCTAAAAAATCCAATGAAAATTGAAAGACCAAGTGTTGTGATTGCAAGGTAGATGAGTTTCCCCACCTATCTCTTATATCTTAAGATCTGAGAATGGTTCACCTTGATCCACCCTTAACTTTTGATTTTCATCCTTAATGGACCTACATTTAGTCATACCAGTTTCCTCCAAAATGTCTAATGCCTTCCTTTAATTGATTCACCCCAATACCGAGAATAATATTTTAGGCAACCAAGATCTTCTGTTTGAAAGGAGGTGAATAAGTGCCTTTTCAATTGTGAAATTTTAATAGCATCATTGCATGTAATCATCGTGTCATCAACATAAATAACTAAGTAAGCACATTGCTTGGGAGAAGTAGAACAATAGAACACTAAATGATCGTATTCACTTTGTTTTAGCTCGAGATCTTGTACTAAATGACTAAAGTTCCCAAACCAAGTTCGAAGAGACTGTTTGAGACCATAGAGAGATCTTCACGATTTGCAAACTATGCCAGACTCCCCTTAAGCAACAAACTGAGGAGATATTCCCATGTAAATCTCCTCTTCCAGCTCTCTATGAAGAAACACATTTTTAATATCATGTTGATAGAGGCGACAATGGAGAATGATAAGCATAGCAAGAAAAAGCCAAATAATGATGATTTTGGCTACAGGAAAAAAGGCGTCAACATAATCAAGGCCATGGATTTGAGTGTATCCCTTGCCTCTAACCTAGCTTTGAGAAGATCAACTTCATCATTAAACCCAACTTCAATGGCATAAACACATCGACAACCAGCTGGTTTCTTGCTAGGAGGAAGAGGAACCAATTTCCATATACCCACTATGCTCAAGAGCCTACAATTCAACAATTATGACTTGTCACTATCTAGGATGATCTAGTGTTTCATGAACATTTATAGGAACGAGGAGAAGAAGATAGAGAGGAAACAAAGGAGAAATAGAAAGGGGATAAACGATGATAACTAAAATGATTGTACACAGGATGAAGGTTTCAGGTAGATCAAATACTTCTCCTAAGGGCGATGGGCCAACCAACATTATCATTACATGGCTACATGGTAGGGTTGTCTAATGGGGAAGGACGTGTATTAGGTGACTTTGCAAGTGGTGTAGGATCAATGCTTTGTATTTGGTGTTGAGGTATACTAAAGAGAGAAAGAACAATTGAATAGAACTATTTGTAAGAGAATGAGGTTGATTTTCTTTTGGAATATTTAAAACAGATTGAAAAGAAGAAACATGTAGCACTTGTTGTAGGGAGACAACTTGTGTGGAGGAAGAGAAGAAAGGAGTCTCTTCAATGAAGTTTAGATCAAAAGACATAAAATACCTTCCTGCTGTGGAGAGTAACATTTATAGCCTTTATGAAGATGAGAATATGTCAAGAAAACACATATAACTCTAGTAGACAACTTATCCAAGCCTAGGGAACATCATAAACAAAACATGTACACCTAAAGGTCTGAGGGGGAAGATGGAATAGTCATTCATTTGTAAAAATAATGTAGTGTGGGTACAATTGTCAAGACAAGAAGAGGACATTCTATTTATAAAAGAACATACAATGAGAATCACATCACCCTAATGGTATAAATGAACATTAGCATTAAACTTTAGGAAGACCAAACATGTTTGTCCAACCAACATGACTCACAATCTTAACGCTTCCAACTTTTGGAGGCTCAGAACCAAAATTTTAAATTTTATACTAAGGTGACCCAAAGGATCATGGAGCAACTTAGGAGGCAAAACAACAACACAAGACGCAAATGGTTGTGCTTCAAAATTGTAGAGATGGTGAGATTAGTGTCCTATGCTAGTTATCTGAATCGTACCATGTTTTTGAATGACAAAAGAATTGTGATTAAATGTTACAAAACAATTTAAGGACTTCGTTAATTGACTAAGACATATTACATTAAAAGGACAACAAAATTGACTTAGACATATTACATTAAAACGACAACAAAGGATGAAGAGAACATAAATTTAAATTTAGTGGAAAGAGAGACTTGGCCAACACCTTTGGAAGCACTTTGGGATTGATATGCTAAAGTAATAATAAGGTGAGGAAATTTAAGGGGTGTTAAAGGAGAAAAATAAAGGAGTGTTACCAGCCATATGATCAAAAGCACTTGAGTAAAAAATCCATGGACTTTGATTAACAATTCATTGAGAAACACTAGGAGTGAAGGTATACTTTGTTTTATTTGCGGTTTTCCTTTGAAGATATTCTTGAAAGTCATCCTTAAGGATTTTAGTTACATTTTTTTCGGGCTTAAAGAAGTTTACTTTCTTTCTAGAAGGCCTTGAAAAGAGTAGCAATTTTCTTGAGTATGACTCATTGTCTTGCAATAGGAGCACTAGGAACAACTACCTTTATCTCCTCTTCCTCAATTTCCAGAACCTCTTCCTTGAGAAGATGTCATTAGTCAGTGTTCAACTGCTTTGGTTGATTTTTCCCTTTCTACAAAGGTAGGAATGCAAAGAAGTCTTGTAATTAAGCTTTCGTAAGAGGAACTTCTTGACTAGTGAGTATGTGATCACAAAATTGATCAAAATCTGAATGTAAACTTTGCAGGATCAGTACCATATGTAGCTTGTGAAGCTTTTTGTCTAATTCCTTCCAATGAGTCAACAGCTTGGGCTTGAGCTATATGAGCAGTCATATCATGGTTGGTCTGTTTGAGAGAAGCTAATTTCTCTGCGTAGTTGTATAGGTGTTGTATATCACTAGCAAAATACTCTGTGCCCTTTTCCAAAAAGAAAAAGGTTGAGAGTTCCTAAAATGTGTTTCCACATATTGCCACAATACAACCCAGCTTAAAACTAAGCTCCTTCCATTGAATATTATTCTTTGTTGATCCTCCACTGTCTTTAGGGATGGCAACGGAGTAGGGTGGGGACGTGTTTCACTTTCCCATCCCCATCCCCATCCCCGCAATAAAAAATTACTCCCATACCCAACGGGTATAAAATGTTTGCCCCATCGAGTACGGGTATATCCCTATCGGGTAACAGGTATATCCCTATCGGGTAACAGGTATAATCATATATATCTCTTGCTATTCCAAATATTAATTAAATAATTTTTTACAAAAAATAAAAATCGCAGCAAAGGGAACATAATATTATAAAGGATTCAATATCAAAATGATACATATCTTTTCTTTAATGAAAAATATCAATAAAGAAATTATAATTATGTAAATCTCAAAGGAAAAAGATTCACAAACTACTCAAAGTCAATGTTACGCACATGCCACAATAACATTGTAGCATTTTAAATTTAAATTAAAATAATTAATTGTATTATTAAAAAATAATACATGAAAACTTTTGGGATCACATCTATGTTGCTCAAACTTAGGTGTTTTTGTATCATCAAATAACAATTGAATAAATGTAAAGTAATTATAGAAAAAGGTAAAAAGATTATCAAATGTATGCTCTAGAAATAAATTACAAAACTAAGAATAATAAAAGTTAATATAAGTTTTTTAAATTATTTAATAAACTAAATATGTTTTAGTAATTTAAAACAGAAATGTGTATGAGGATGAAACGAGATACTGGGACGGGAATGGGCACAGGGACGGAGCGGGTAAGTACATCCCCATCTCCGTCCTCATACCCAATTTAAAATATCAAGCATTACCTATATTCATACTTATACTCCATCATACGATTTGCCATTCCTAACTGTCTTCTTTCTCTAGAAGCTCTTGGTATCCTTGACCAAGGAATCAAAGTTCCACACATGCAGCCCATGATAAATAACTTTTACCATTGAGTTTCTTTGTGGTGATTGTGGGTGTTCAGAGAAGGAGAAAACAGGACCTGAAACAGACCCAACAAAATCAGGAGTGGCCATAACAGATCCAGCGAGAGAAAAGATACAAGGAAAAATCACGTACAAGCCAACTAAGCAAGCAAAGTACAATCATAGAAGATGATGCCTGAAATGAACCATGGAAGCTCTGGCAAGTGTGGAGGAGACACAATGACATTACGACAGTTGCAGGCCAGCACGTGATGTGTATGCATGTGACAGGACAAATTGGGCTAGAGTTTGGACAGGAAACCACTTGGGTTAGGTTGTGCTTGAGGAGGCACACCAACCCTAAAGTTGCTGGGGAAAATAAGGGTTCCAGTGACTGCAGAAGGAGTGGTTTACAACTGTCAGCACAGTGACTGGAGGGAGAACTGCAGAGTGGGATTGAAGGATTTAGATTGAAAAACAGCCTGTGTTCATACACTCCACTGATGTGTATTATATATATAAATCTGAGTAATTGACAATACAACTGAGATATCATAAATAAGGGCTACTGCCTATGGCATACTAGGGATAACAAAACCAGCTTTATGTAAGAATGTGTTTTCTGATTGAACTTGCCGTGGCATTATGGGCTGGTTCTAAGGTTCAGTGTTGCTTTAATGACGCAATGCTATATGCTTGAGGAATGCTAGAATCTCCTATAACTGATCAATGAGCAAATATGCAAATTTTATTTTTTTATCATGTTTTTGTGTAGTTTAGATATTTATGATAAAATAAACATAGGGTGAAATTACATGTTTCTCTCCTTCATGCAGATTTTTATATGGGAAGAGAGGAAAGTCTTTGGTTCTCGTGGTCAAATTCTTAAGGACGAGTTTGTTGGGAGGAATGTGGAAAACACTAGCAGAGATGTGAAGCCTACAAACATGAAACTGGTAATAATTTCTGTCTTGATGTAGATGATTTGGTACATCTACTTTGTTAATAAGCTCTGCTTCCTGATTGCATTCTTATACTTTATTCTTATCCATTGCAGAGGCCATCTGCTGGGAATGCATTGGAGAAAATAGTTTCAGCTTTTCATGTTGTTTATGGAGGGCAAAAGGACGAAGATGCCATATTGAGCAAATGCAGGAACGCTATTAACTGTCTTGATAAAGCAGATAAAGAAATAGTTTCAGGTATGTCAATTTATCATTTACTTATAATTGTTTGCCTATATAATTGCCTTTAATAGTTAATCTGTGATTCATGCATGAGTGGTCTCACTTTGATAGTGTATATGCATGTTGTATCTCTCCACTATCAACAGTAATACAGCTTTGCTAAATAGTGTGACAGTTGATTGGAAGAGTTAGTTGGTTACAACTGTAAGTGAATACAGCTGTTACAGTAGTAACCTTATCCTGTTATATTTGCCATAATACAATTGTAATTTAATTATAACTAACTTTTATGTTTTATTTTGGTTGGATTGAATCCCAGACCTAACATTCATTTAAGGAACTATTTGTAAAAAAAAGAAAAGAAATACATATAGGCAAAATTGAGGATTTGACATTACAAATTTTCTAAAATCTGAGCGCTAAAATAGTGTAAAACAAATAGGGAGACCAAAATTGCAATTTAACCCAGTATTTTCTAGTTAAAGTGTTTAATTAAGTTGGTATGCTTGTTGATTGCATCGTATTGTACATTGTTTGCAATTCAATCATCGTAGGGCAAATTGGTGGATCGGCACTGGTGGATGAGCTCCAGGGGCATAATGCTGTACTGAAGGACTGCATTGAGCAGTTAACAGCCATAGAGTCATCTAGAACTAGTCTTGTGTCTCACTTGAGAGAAGCTCTTGAAGATCAGGTTCTTTTTTAAGACTTTGTTTACAAACTTGATGAAAGCAACTTATATTCTTCTGACATGCTTTTTGTTCCCAGGAATTCAAGCTGGGTCAAGTCCGTAGCCAGATTCAGGTTTGGAACTTGTCCAAATTCAATGAGTAGTTATATACTTTCTTCTTTTCCTTCTGTATAATATGAATAAGTTGGTGAAGACTGGCAACTGTATTTTAGTCAATGATGTTCTCAAAAAATTGCATTATCATATATCTGAAAGACAGTGGTTATGAGCAACTTATCTATGAGGACATTCAATAAAATATGGAAATCGAAAGAACTGTGTCCTTTCTTTTTGTTGGTTATTTTTTTAATCTTTTAAAAGATTCCCGTTTTCATTTTTTAATCTCCCCTTCTATGTTCTATTGGAAAATGGCTCCCAACTACCAATAGGTAATTTAGAACTTGGTTTCAACAACTGATTAATGTGGAAGTGATAGAACATAGTTGAAACTAGTGAAAAAGAAATGCAATGATATTGGATAGCAATAAGAAACTGAGCTCATATACAATGAAATCCAGAGCAATGCTCCTCAGAGGAGATATTATCTCTCTGCCTAACAACTTCGGTCATAACAGAAAAGATATGTAATCACCCAACCCTTATTCCCTCAATCACTGTATGGACATATGTTTACTAACTACCACCAAAGAAGCTGTCTCATCTCTCCCTTTTATTTCTTTTTCCTACGTTCATAAACACTCCAAAAGTACGGGCTTGTCATGTTTAAAGCCCACGAATGCATTATCTTCTGATCCAGCAGTATGGGTCCATATTCAGTATTCTATCATTGCTCCCCTGTTCAGTCAAATCCTTGTCCTCAAGGCTAAAATCTGGTAACTGACGTTTCTGTAACGATTCCTTCTCTCATGTAGCATCTTCTGCTAACATTCCCATCCGTTTGAATTAATCACTCCCTTGTATGTTGTCGCTCGTTTCAAATTTATCCCTCCATAATAGTCTCTTCTCTGGACATATGATTGCCTCAAACCCTCAAATCCAAAGGCAATTCAGGACAAAATTAATAATTTCCAATTGCCTTTTGAGCTGCAAAATGTGAAATAAAGGATGCACTCTATAAACAATTGACTTGGGTAACTTCGGTTTATAGGCCACTTCTACCAACTTCTGAATAATTTGTCTCTGGGGCAGAGTTTAAGGAAAACGCGCTCACCTTCAGCAAAATGAACTTCCTTTCTTATTTTATCCACAAATGTTTCATTTGTTCCTGTGCCTTGTGCAAATTGTACTTCAATTGTCTCCATGCTTCATCTCTATCCATCAACTCTTGTGCAACAGCTTCCACACGAGTTTCTGCTTCCATAAAACAATCTAAGGTTTGTGGTGCCCTCTCATATACAATTTGAAATGTAGTGGAACCTGTGAATACATGAAAAGTGGTATTATACCACAACTCAGTCCAAGGAAGCCAGTGAGACCAAGATTTTGGTTGAGATAGAACACCTTGAGCACTACATCTATTTTAGGATGGTAGAGGGAAGACATCTTCAAAACAGTGCCTTGATGTTTAAAAAATTCTTTTCAGAAAATACTCACAAACAAGGGATCACTGTCACTTAAAATTGAGTTTGGAATTCTATGCAATTTACTATATCTTTAGCAAAATAACATCTATATTGCATGTGAAAGGATATTTAAGAGGTAAAAACTGACTATATTTAGATAGCCTGTCTAACCCTACTAAAACTGCCTCGTAACCATTACTCTTGAGTAAACTGGTTATGGTATCCGTAGAAATTTCACTTCAAATCAAGGTTGGAACGGGCAATGGTTGCAACAACCCACTAGTAGTGACCAAATAATTTGCTGTTGACAAATGTCACAAACTCTTGCAAATACCTGCATCATTCCTTGATAGAACGAGTTACCATCTAGTCTACCATGTGTGCAGGAAACCAGAATGACCCCCACTAGGTGATGCTTAAAATTCCTCCAACAACCAAGGAATTAGAGATTTAGATAACAAAATCAACATCTTCTTGTAAAACAACACCCCACCCTTACCTGGGCCTTCACTCTGGATTGACTTGCAAGGAATCAATAATCTCTTTTATGCTGGATCCTGCACTACTTCCGCTTGGTTATCTTGACTCTGCTGCCAAATTGGATAAAAAATAATGATTTTCAATTCAGCCACCTCATGCTGTCTAGATAAGGCATCAACCACCTTATTTCCAAACCCACCTCAACCAAACCCCTCAAGTTTAGCTATCCATTCCTGCTGGTTTCCTATAATAATTCTTTGCTCAATCAAGTTCCTCAAACACTTTTGATTATAATAAACTGTGAATTTCCGACCCAACAACAAATAATGCCTCCAATGCTGAATTGATAATACTAATGCCATTAATTCTTTCTCATAAGCTGATCTGAACAATTTAACTCCGGAAAAAGCTTTACTAAAGTAGTCTATAGTATGCTTATGCCGCTTCAAAAGTGTTCCCACTCCTCTCTCAGAAACATCACATTCTATCTGAAATGGAATTGGGAAGTTAGGAAGAGCCAAAAATGGGGTTGTTGTGACTACTTTCTTCAAAATCTCAAATGCTGCAGCAGGCTCTGCATTCCATAGAAATCTGTTCTTCTTCGGCAACTCTGTTAGCGGCTTAGCAATCTTGCCATAATTGACAATGCACTTTTGATAATAACCTGTTAACCCCAGGAATCTTCCAACTCCTACATTCACCAGAACATGCCAATTCACTACACTTTTCAACTTGTTAGGATCTATTACTCTGTCATGGTAAGAGATCACATGATCAATATATTCAGTTTTCCTTTGTTCAAAACCCCATTTATTTCTATTAGCAATGAAGTTATGCACCTCTAACACTTGTAGAACCAAAGCAAGGGCTGTAAATGTGAAAGTCGTTCCTCACTGAACAGAAGAATATCATAAAGGAATACCAAAACAAACCTCTGCAAGAAAGCTTAAATATCTCATTCATCATAGAGTGAAAAGTAGCTGCTGTGTATGTTAATTCGAATGACATGATCAGAAATTCATAATGTCCCTCATGAAATGTCGTCTTGTGAACATCTTCATTCTTTCTTATTTGACGATAATTAGATTTAAGTTCAAAGTTGGAAAATATCCTGGCTCAAACAAGTGATCAAGTGATCTACCACTGGAATAGGTTACTTGTCTTTCAGTGATCTTATTTAATGCCTGATAATCAGTGCACATATGCCATGAGTAGTCCTTTTTGACCAATATAATAGGGTTGGAAAGTGACCAGGAACTAATGTGAATTACTGCCATTGTAATCGATGGTGAATCTGTTTTCCCAACTAATCTTTCTAATAGTGAGTATATTTGTATGGCGTATATCACTAGAGTTGCTCCTTTCTGTAAGATGATTGAGTGGACAAGATTGTACAGGAGGCACTTAAGAATGACTATGATGAAAAAGGCTTAAGAGATTGATCATCTTTTAGCTTATCCATGTTATTTGTAGAAGAAAATTACATCAGGAATACCAAGAGTTTTATAGGAAAAGGAAAAAGCTATACCTAGGTAATTAGTGCTAATTAAACAAAGCAACTAATTAGGACAAACTACTTAACCTATCTAAGCAAGTTAAGTTACATAACCAAGATACATTGTTCTAACACTCCCCCTCAAGCGAAGTATACAAATTGTATGCGTCAAGCATGGAGCATATAAATTGAATCTGAGTTCCTCTTAGGGATTTTGTGAACACATCTGCAAGTTGATCATTAGATCTAACAAACACAATATAAACTTCTTTGGACAACACCTTCTCTCAAATAAAATGATATGGTTAGAGGCAATGTGGAGAGTTGCTTAATTATCACAATACATCTTCATTTGCTGGATTCCACAAAACTTTAATTCTTGAGAAATTGTTTCACCCTCACAAGTTCGCAAGGGAAGCCATTGCCCTATATTTAGCTTCAGCACTAGATCGGACAACCACATTTTGTTTCTTGCTTTTCCAAGAAATAATGTTGCCTACTAAGAAAACACAATACCATGTAGTGGAGCATCTATCTATCCATAGGAGATCTTTGCTCAATTAGCATCACAATATCTAGAAATTTCGGTATCCCTTTTATCCTCATACAACAAACCTTGTTTCTGAGCCTTTTTAATGTATCTTAAGATGTGGATGACAACATTCCAATGATCAATACAAGGATTTTGCATAAATTGACTCACAACACCAACTACAAAAGATAGATCAGGTCTAGTAATGGTGAAATAAATAAGCTTCATAACAAGTCTTCTATATCTCTTTGGGTCAGAGAGAGGTTCACCCTAATCTACCATTAATTTTTAAATTTGGATCCATAGGTCTAGCTATCTATTGGTTTACCATTAATCATGCCTATTTCCTCCAAGATAACTAAAGCATGTTTCCTTTGGGAAACTACAATGCCTTCGTTTGATTGAGTCACTTCAATGCCTATAAAGTATTTGAGACATCCAGGGTCTTTAATCTAGAAGTGATTGCATAAGTGTTCTTTTAGTTGTGATATTCTAGTAGCCTCATTTCCTATAATAACTATGTCATCAACATACATAATTAAGTAAACACATTTTCTAGGAGATGTATGACAATAAAAAATTGAATCATTTGTCTCACTATGTTTCACCCCAAAGGTTTGAATAATGTGACTGAATTTTCCAAACCAAGCATGAGGAGATTACTTGAGACCATAGAGATATCGATGTAACTTACATTGTGTTTCCTCTAAGCTAGTTCATGTGTAACAAACTACATGTATTCATTTTTTATGTGGTATTTTGAGAGGGGGAGATTGTATTATATCTCTCCTATCTAGCCTGTACAGTATCTGTATACATTCATCAAGAGTCAGTAGAATTAGGACATACATTTCCTTTATAATTAGGACTTGGGTTGCATTGTTGTTTTAGTTTTCTTTGGTTCCTTGTGTTGATATATTAGACATTGTAAACCTTTTTATGTGTTGAATGGGGCAGAGGATTTCCTTGAGCTGTTAAAAAATCTGTATAACTGTGGCAATGCTGTTGAAAAACTGCCATGGTAGATATCAATGATAGATTTTTTGCTGGCTGCCACAACATGGTGGCGGTGAATTGGATTTTTTGTGGCAGCTCATTGATGATGCTTTGGAGTTGAGGAATGGTGCCATGGAACAACCATGGCGGAAATCACAATGCAGCCCCACACCTCATCACAAGGACGAAGTTCCACCCTACCAGAGGGTTGTGAAACCCTTATTTTGTTATTTCGAAAACAGTCAGGGGTCTTATACCTGGCCCAAGCCTAATAGATTATTTTTGAAAAAATAAGGTCCCGTTACCCAAACCCACTACCAGCTGTGCAGAGCTGTTCTGTTTCACTATAGAGCCTGCGTTGACCCCTTTCTCTCAGCGCACTCCCTCCAACCCAAACTGCAGGGTTTCTTTTTGTTGTTTCCCTTTTTCTAAAAGTTTTTATTTAAAATTATTATTATTTACTTTTTCACCCTTTTTTTTACCTGACACACGCCGGGTTTAGTCTACACTACAGGCCGATTGACATATCTAGTTATTATTTTTTGCCTTACTATTATATTTCTGCATTTTTTTTAATTATCTTTATATCTATATTGTATATTTTTGTCTGATGCTTTCACCATAACCTATTATGACAACTGATATATTCTTGTAAAGGACTTTTGGGATGCTGATATTTTCATTCATCGGATATAAAAAACATTGATATAAGGACTTGTTTATTACTCACCTTTTGCTGAAATTCACATTTTTATTAGAAAGGAGATTGGGGTGGTGGGAAGGATCGAGCGATTTATTATAAAAAGTAATGTTACATTTGTATTTATATTTAGGAAGGATACAAGTATTGTTTTTAAAGTAGAATGGCTTTTATTATAATGTTTTTTATCTGTACTGTTAATTCTAACAGATGGATGCGGGTGTAATAGATTTTTATCTGACCGTTGTCAACTAGGGACGGGAGAAGTGAATCACTTTTATTCGTTGAAGTATAATGTATTGACTTTGTTAGTGTAATGTAATCTTGGTTTCCCTTCTTATCTTTGTGATGCTTGTACTTTTTAGGCTGCAAATGTTCGGTCTGATCGGGCGACTAACAACTGCCAACAGTTACTTAATGGCAATAACATTCAGTCATTAGGTGAGCAGAGCTCAAAGGAAAATCAGACCTCCATGTCATCTGCAAGTTTTAGTATTTCTAGTGAAAGGGAGCAATCTGCTCCATTAATGTACACACCACAAGTGTCATTTTCTCAGAAATCTGGACACATTGAGGAAGATCCACGCAAGTCTGCAGCTGCTGCAGTGGCCGCAAAACTGACTGCTTCAACATCCTCCGCGCAGATGCTATCGTATGTGCTGTCCTCCCTAGCATCAGAAGGTGTCATAGGCAATCAGTCCTCAGCTGATTATCACTCTGAGAAGAGGACCAAGCTCGAGAACGACCAGCCATCTTTTATGCCGTCTCAGAATCCTCAACAACCACTTCCTCCCTTTTCTCTTCCAGAGTCTATTCAACACAATGCTCCCACAACCAACCAGCAATCTACTCCCAATGAACCACCACCTCCACCCTCATCTTCACCTCCTCCGTTGCCACCACCACCACCACCACCAATGTCACAGTACCCTGTGCCGCAGTTCATGCAGACTGCTGGATCCATTAGTAGTATGGCATACAGCTATGGCATGACACAACAGCCGTCAATGGCAGCGTATCCAGGTGTCGGTGCTTCCCTGAATGGTGTTTCCACTTTTACCCCTCCTCCAATGGGTACATATCAGGGTTTTCAGGGTTCTGATGGAAATTACTATAACCAGCCCTCATCGATGCCTATGGCCCCAATATCTCGACAATAAGATTCCCGGTCCTAGATCTTCTGGAGGTAAGGTTGGTTAGAAAAAGCCTTCATACCTCCACTCATGACCTTGCTATGGGAATCTGATTCTTCCCACAGTCAGATGTGCACATAGTAAATGCTCTGTAACCTTTAGTTGTTGGGCTGGTACTAATTTCCCGAAGTGAAAACAATTTGTTGTGGTACACCGAGGTAACGGTTTTGTACTTTTATTGAGTAGGGTTTTTGTTTTTGTAAAACAGCATATTTTTATTGCCTTGTGGCTTTATTAGATGTGTGGTTTTGGAGGGTTGTAGGCATGTCGTTACTGGTGAATGAGTTAGTGTTGTAATTCGACATGAGTCTTAGTCAGCTGGCATATCTTCTAAACATCTGCATCTCCACTGATGGGCTGTTATATGTACAGACCTTGTGTTTGTATTTTATGGATTTGTATAACTGCACCCTCTGCCCCGTTAATTCCATGACTTCTTTTTTATTTATCATATACATCACAGGATTTGTTTTAATATTTATTCTTGAGTGTATGGTGGTTTCAAAGTAGTATTTGAATGTTAATTAAACTGAAAAAAGTCCTTAAAAGTTGGTTGTTTTTCATATCGATTTTTGTATTAAGTTGTAATCTAGTGTAAATGTACATAGTTTAAATTACTTTGTAAAGGTAAACAATAATTTGTCTGAATTATAAGATGAATGAGAAAGATAGAAGTTATTAGAGATTTTATTTTTATTTATTTAAATTCATGAATTAACTTTAAATTATTATACGTTTTCATTTTCAAATCCATCTTGTGAACTTTAGATTAAGTTGAGTTTAGTAGACAGGAAAATATCGTTATAAGATAAAACAAGTCTTGCAATTAGCATTGAGTTTAAGTATTATACTTGGATCCGTTTATTTTTGGGTTAATAGACCTCAATTAAAAGCTTGTTTTTTCCTCATACAAAACAAGTGTTTCTTTAAGTAATTTCAGTCATATTATTAGGGGTGAAAAGAAACTATCAAAATTTTAGTTGCAATGCAAGTTATAAAAAACTTGAAGTTAACAAGGTTTTAATTTTGGTAATTTACGCAACGAATTTTCATACATCACGATACTAAACCAGATTTTTTTCTATGAATTATCCTCACAATGTACGTGTGCAAAGTGCTTAACCATTAGGCACTGTATCAATTTATAAAGCATTTGTATTAATATGAAAAATTGGAAAATATTTATGGGTCTTATTTTTAGTGGTGTTTTGTGACAGAGTTATCCCAATTAAGTTCAGGAGCTTAAAATAGTTGATGCTATGGTCTAGTGTGTGATCTTGGGACGAAATTGTTAGTCACTTAATGCGTTTAAGAATACAAGAACTTCTATTTTTTCTCCTGTTCCGCATCAATTTGCAGCTATAATGGTATCCAAGTATATATTACAAAATATATTTAAACCTAAATTTTATAATTTAACTACATATATAATATTAATGTTCTAATATTCTATTAAAGCTTCGTATAGATTCGAATTTTTATACTTCTATAATTATTTTATTTTATAAATCGTCTCATTTCAAATATTGAAAAAAATTAGATTCAACTTTGAATATAATTAACATTTTTTATCCAGTAAATAGAAAAATAAACGTGTTTCTCACCCGTTCCTACAAGAGTGTTGACAATATATTTTTAACATTTTTATTATTGGTTTAAAATTACAAGTTTTTTCTTTCGATTTATTAAAAAGAAATGAGAATCACAACATTTTGAGTTTTTCAATAAATTTTAATCAATAATAAACAACGTGTTAGCATTTATTTTTATGGTGTGACAAACTTTTGTGCTATAATCACAGAAGATTTTCTAATTCAAGGTATAGAGATTCAAATTCAAGTGTGTGAAACAGATCTTAAACCAAAATCAAAACAAATAACAAAAATAGAAACTTTTGCAGATAGAGATCACTTGATTCTCCTAATTATATATTTGATTCTACTTATCACTTTACCAAATCTATATACCAAATTTGTATGAGTGAGTACCGAATCACTTTGATCATCCAAATTATTTTTTCTTTAAAATTATTTTCAATTGATCATATAAAAACAGATAAAGGAGAATTAGAAATAAGTTTAAATATGTAAAATTCTCAATCGAGACATCACAACCCTGGCAAAAAAAGATTATCTACATATATTGAAAGAAGTAGGTGAACAAGGTAAATGATTCATTAGAGAAAGTAAAAAGAAACTATAAATAATTGTCTCACTGTCGCTACAAAGTTCACTCTCATTCTCTCAAGAAGATGACCAAGTAAAGAAAACTAAAAGTTGTGTAAAAATATGTCTTCCTCAAACATTACTCATCAATGACTGTAAATAAAATAAATGATTAGGCTTGGGTCACCAAACAGATTATCACGAGTATGTATGGTTATGCTGGGACAACATAAATCATAAAACTTCTAAGAATCTTCCTCTTCTTGGGGTGGCTTAGTCTCATTAAGGTTTATCCTATTTCTTATAAAGGTTAAGGTTTTCTTGAAAAGTCTACTTCAAAAAAATGCCAAGTTCAGGTCTTAAAAAAGCCTATTAGACTTATCGGACTAGCCAATTTAAATATATTATTAAATTATCTTAAGAAATCCTAAAATGAGAAGTTTCACATTTTCAATTTCACCAAAAGAGGAGGAAACATATTGCTTTTCAGTTCCACACAATATAATGCTTTCTTTCATATCTTCACCACTAAATAATAATAAGTTTGCAACCATAAGGAATTAATACAAAAAATAATTATTATTTATTGGACATTTTTCATATATATGTTCTAATACTATTTACAAATAAAATTTATTATACTTTTTAAACTATTTAACTACACTAGATCGTCTAGTAAATATAGATAATTTTAGTTTCTACTAAGACTAGTAATGCTTAAAGAAGCTTTCTAAGTGATGTTTTAAGCTAGTAGTAGGAAGTACTATTTACATGTCTTCTTCGCTAATTTAGAATTGTTTCACATAAATTAGATATAATAATGTTCTGTTGTATAAATATGTTGTATAAATAAGAACATGTAACAACAATTTTGTTAACTTAGAGTTGTAGATAACTAAGAGTTGTATCAAAGCTTGGCTCTTTCAGCTTCTTTCTCCAAAAGTACTACATATGACCAAACGTTGCCTCCGTCAGTTGTCCTCTACCATCAGTTTTGGACAACTCTCCAGTCTTCACACCACAATATCTCATTATTTGGAAGAAAAGCATTCCAGACAGAATGAGGGTTCGAATTCTTTTTATAGCAAAGTAATCTTTCAACGACGCTTCTTAGTACTTGTAAATGATGTCGCAAACTGACTTTCGATGGTTGAGACTTCCATTTTAGGAATAGTCCTATCAACCTAGCAATGTCAGATAACCTGACTCTCCCCAGGTTAATGGTTTGAAAAAGGTTTTATGGCTTTCATAGCAGACTAGATTAGAATTACCATATCAATCATGTAGATAAATAATTGAATAAACATGTCATAATCATGGGGTAAAAATAGTAACTTGAAGTAATGTTTTTAATTGTGAATGTCATCATAGGGTACCAATAATGGGCGTGTTGGGTGTCTAACCCCTTCCCAACATGTAATCATCCACTGAATCTTGATTTGCGAATTATTGGTAAGGCCTACAATAGACTACATTTGATGCTTAATGCCTCTCAATTGCTAAAGATTTAGTATCTTCTCTACTGCTAAGGATTTAAAGTCTTCTCGACTACTAAAGAAAGTCTTCTCAACTGCTTATGGTCCACCCGACCTTTGAAATGAGCTTATGGTCCACTCGACCACTTTAGAAGTAGCTTATGGTCCACTCGACCACTTTGGAAGTTTAGAGTTTATAATCGCCCGACTTCTTGAGTCGAGATGCCTTTGATAGGCTCGTCTTGTGTAAGGCCTCTGATAGGCTCATTTGATGCTTAATGCCTCTGACAAATTGTTTTTCTGCTAATTGATTTTCCTTTCCACTGGGGAATGTAATGCCTCTCGTAGGCTTATTTTGCGGAATGCCTCTGATAGGCCATATTGTTTTTTTTATGCCTTTGATATGCTTATCTTGAATACTTCAGGCCTCTGGTAGGCTAGTTTTGCTTGCTTTTCTAGTTAGGGAATACTTTTTGCTGTTATGGATTCTCTTGGAATTTAGGAAATCACTGGAGATTTTCCTTTTTCTTTGCTTTTCTACTTCTGGCATTCGATGCCTTATTTGTGAGCTTATGACTTTTTGCTTTCTCCGTTGGAGATTTTTTATTGTGCTTGTTTCCGTTGGGGAAAAATTGTTCTTCATTGGGGGTTTTTCTGCTGCCTTAGCAATTCAGATCTATTAGTGATTTTTCTAATCCACTAGGGATTTTTCTTTTTCATTTTATTTTTCTTCACTTGGGAGTTTTTTTTCTGACTCACTGGGGAGTCTTATTTTGTTCTCTCCCCTTTTCTTGGGCTCTTCTTTTTCTTGCTCCTTTGCTTGAGTTCTCTTTTTTCTCTACCCCTTTGCTTGGATTTTCTTTTGTTTTCTCCTTTTCTTTGAGCTTTCTTTTTCTTCCCCTTTGCTTAGTTGTCTAGATTCACCACATTGATGCCAAACAACCTTAAGATTCTTCTTAAAGTCATACCCTAGACTAAACTTATCTTATGCATGTCTAGATTTTGAGAAGAAAAGGTTTAGAGTTTTGAACCTCTCATAAAACTTTGCAAAATCGTGCTTACAACATGTTAATTTTCCTTCCAAACATCTTATCTTTTTTGTATCTGATGTAAGTTTGCTCTCGAAATGACATCTTCTCCTCGGTTTCGAACTGATTCTCTTTGAATTTTTCATTTTCAATAACTAAATTTTTGAACTTTTGTATCAATTTAAAATATTACTAAAAGACTTTGTTATTGTTGTTTCAATTTAAAATATTAAGCTACAAATCCAAAATTAAAGAGAACAAAATCAAACTCAGAGCGTTAAACGATAGGTGCAAAACTCAATTTGGATTGTTTCATCTTGATTATCTGAATTGATAATAAAAAATCAATTGTCTATTGATGAAGAATGATGAATACAAAAGAAAAGAGAAAACAAAAAGACAACTTTGAAATTGAGATAAAAGGAGAGGAAAAGACAATTTCTAAATTAAAAAACTAAACAAATAATTTTTGTGTCCTTGTATAGAGCACCTTTAGGCTGTATAAATTCTCTCTAAACTCAAATAAACATGGGCCTTAATGTAGGCTTTAATCAGTCTCATAAGCTCAATTAGAAAAGTCCAAACTAAAACAAGGAAAATAAAACTCATGTGTTTCTATAATATTTTGTAGCAAATATTGTTGGACTTGAAAACTTTGGTTCATGTAAATTTGATGTCTCCAACCACTTCGATGATGAATATGATGATGTTTGAAGAATGATGATTTTCGTCTTAGTGTTAGAGTGTCTTAAGATTTGGGGTAAGATACATTTCATTTAATCTTAGACTTAATCTTGCTTTTTAGAAATGTTTTGAAATGTTTTAAAGGAGTTTTAATTGTTTTCAACTGATTAAAAATACATTTACAATTAGTTAAAATGTTCTTAGTTTGATGGACAAGTCAAACTTAAACAATTTAACCAATTGGCATGGATTTCAGTTAACTGATATTTTGGAACTGATGTTTTTAAATTTTGCTTCAGGCTTCAACTAACAGTTTTCAAAATTTGAATTAGCTTAAATTCTGGAGCTGTTATTTTTGAAAAAATTCACGCTCTCTGGAAAATCTAGTTAATTCGCAATTTAAACAAGCTGAAATCAACTGTTTTCAATTTTCATATTTTTTGGTACTCTCTGGAAAATCTATTTTAAGTGAAATAAGCCAACTAAATCGCGTTTTAACTAATTGATTTTCTTAGTAACAATTTTAAAACACTAATACCAATTTTCATTTAAATAGTTTTAGTTTTCAAGAACGAATCAATTATAAAGAAAATCATTGTTTAGAAAGAGTTTTCCAGTGTTCTAAATCAATTTTCGAAATTCATCAAAGAGTCTAAGATCTAATTGATTTGATAATCTTTCCATAGAAATCATCACTTGGAATTGTGTTCTAGTTTACACATTTTTGTTGTAATCAGGTGAATTCGTTCTATAATCTTTTGTAATTTTGTATTGGTTGTTATCCTTCTTAATCAGGGTGATTAAGAGGTTCTTGTAATAGGATTTTACAAAGGTAGACAGATCTTCTAGAGCTCAACATCAAGGTGTTTGTGAAATTCATTGTATTTTACATGTAGGGTTCTGTAAAAACTTTGAATTAGTGGATTGATTGATCTGCAAGTTAGGAAACTGGATGTAGTCTTCTTGTAAAGGTGAACCAGTATAAAAACCGTCGGTGTTGATCTTCTTCTCCCTTACTCTTTAATTTCTGCAGTTTTTAATTGAATTGTTAAATGTGCTGAATATGTGATGCATTGATCAAAGCATTTCAAGAATCTTTAAAGAACTGGTTTCGGTTACAGTTGTGAGTAAAAATCTGATTGTTTTTCTGAAATTGACCAACATTCTCAAAAATCTTTTTGAGAATTTAATTCACCCCTTCTTAAACTCAGCCCTTTATTCTAACAAATATGTCTTAACTTCTAAAAATAGTAGAAAAATTCAAATCTAGCAAACTATATGTCCATTTTGAAGCTTCGAAAATATAGAATCCAATGCAATTGAATAAACCAAAAAGAATATCTAGAGAAAAAAAACTTATGATCAAAATAGTAATCAAATGTCACATTAGTTGCAAATATAAGTTAAAGCAATTATATACATTCAATCCAATTTATTACTATTATAAGAAAATGATTTAAAATCTGAAAGTTTTTTTAAGGTACAATAAAGTTATAAATGTGTTCTCAAAATATGTGTCATCAAAGAGTCATTGCAAATTGTTGCATAGTCATTGTGAGGCAAGGTGAAATTCGTTATTTAGTTGCTTCTATCCTGGTAGACTTGAGGGTTGCATTAAATGTTCTCCATGTAATATTAAATGCGCACTTCTACTTAAAGAAACATATTAAGACTTGGTATGGCTTCTCAAGCCTAGGTCATAATACTTTTATCTCAATTACAGTGAAAGTCATGATCGTATGAGACACATGGACTATGTAGAAGTGATAAAATGTCATTTTAACGAAGTTGTTAGCGTAAAACAAAATTGACACACTTTGTGAGATCCTTTTGGTGGTCAAACATGCGAGCATTCTTTACAAACATAGTAAAAGTATTAATATATTAAGAGCAAGGCCATGTAAGCTTTACAAACACATATCTTATTGTTTGTCTCAAGCATACACCTATTAGATGAAGACACGAAAAAGTGTTATTGTGTCTAAACATGCGTTTGTCAACATTAGACAAAACATTTGCATGTGTCGGTATCAAGTATATAGAAATTAATGTTTATGCACTTTTTTGTAAGCACTTAATCAAAATTACACGAGCTTTGTTGATCTTTTCTCTAACATCAAACAACTATAAAATGTATCTCATTTGAAGCGAAAATATTCGTTGTAAAAGACACAACCTCTCATTATCTTAAAGTCCTTTAACTAAGCTTCAAGCGAGTCAAATCTAATGTCTCCTCAAGCACATGATTATTGTTGAAACATGAGGCTTTAGAAAAGGGGGGTTGAATAAAGCTTTAGATCCTTTTTGCGAGAACACACCAGATTGTCTAACCAAATGGTGTGAAAGGCTAGACTGTCTAATCATTGAAAGAGCAATACAAGCGTTTATACTGGTTCATCCAAAACTCACGGACTACATTCAGTTCTCCCTTAAGAGTACTTCTTAAGAGGTTCCAATAATCAAACAAATAATTACAAGAGAGTACATAAACCACTCCTGGTTATCACAAATGCATAAATCACTCTTGGTTATCACCTGTCTTAACCTCCCCCTAAGATTAAGACCTTAAAAAGAAAGATAAAGATTTCTCTCAAATACAGAAGAGAGAATAGATTAAGCTCACTAGGTATTCACTCAAGAATATTACAAGCATTTCGCTTACACTCACTCATAATTATTAGACGCTTTGCTGATAGACCTTGATAGCTCGTATATGCTTATTTGTTGTTCGTTCATTCTTTTTTTCGTGTCTTTAGCTTTCGATATTTAAGTTTTCTTATAGCTTTCGAAAATTCGAATGTTGCTTGAAGCTTTAATTGACTTTTCAATTTGTCCTTGATTTTTTCTTGGCATTATCAGAGTTGATATTCTTCATATCCTTTTGCATAATGGCATCTTCGTCTTCTAGTACTGTTGGACGCTCAATAAAGAAAATCTTGATGCTTTCGAAATTCGTTAGCCAAAACCTAAAAGAAAACAATTTAAACAATATAAGATAATATCACAGATTTAATTAGTTCAGCACAATATCATTTATTTCCTTTTTCTTCTTCTTTCAAAATGTTGGTTAATTTGCAATTAATTCCTTGAATGTTTATCAATTAAGATGTGATTTTATTCAAGTAAAATCTTTATAATTTGTATGTATAAAATCATATTGTGATTCAACTTTCTTATTTTAGTTCATTTGTAGTTTCTATTGTTAGACCTTCCAACAGTTCAGTTAAACCTATTATGGTTCAATGCTTTCACTTGATCGCTTATCTGCATGAACAAACATATTAGATGAATCATGAGTATATTAAAATACACTGTTTTTGTTATCATCAAAACATGTCTTATATAAAAGTTTATGAGGTCTAGACTGTCTATAGTCACAACATTGTTAACACTATAAAATCGTCTAGTCGTTCAACAATTTACAACAAGAAAAATACATTTTAGTGACCACCAATTTCGATCACTAAAGTTTACAAATCAGTTGCTAAATCAATTAGTGCCTAAATTAACGACCGAAAAAATTGGTATCGAAAATCCTAGTCGCAAAGCTCTTAACGAAGAATTTATTTTTGGTTGCAGAATAGCCACAAAAAATATGGTTGTTATTTGGTCACTAAATACTTTGGTCACACAAGTATAGAGACCAATTTAGCGATAAAAAATTGTTTACAACATCAGTCACTGATTGAGTGACAAAAGTAAATAATTAATTTTTAAATAAATTAAAAAAAAATTGAATTTTTTTTTAAATTTTACACACATGTACACACATACATATATATATATATATATATATATATATATATAAATATACAAATATATCTTGGTTACTATTTTGGTATTTAAGTAAATTAATGTGACTAACAAAATTTTCGATCGTTATTTTTGTTGCTAATTACGACTAAAAAAATTCAGTCGCTATTTCATATGCAAATTACGATTAACTTTTTTTTTGCTAATTTCGATGATTGAATAACATTTGAGTAATTATTTTTGCTTAAGTGTATAATCTTCATTCCAAGCTGTCATCGCTTCATGTCTCGCTTTGAGCATATATAAACTTGCCTTGCCAATATGTTTGCTTAAAGCATAGGTTATGTTACTTTAAGCTACACAAATATTTTTTCACTTTTAATATCTTTTATCCCACTTCAAACGACAAATTTTTGTAAAAAATAATGGTTACGTAATATATAAATTTTGTGACAAATTGTCCTATTTCAATTTTTGCAATAGATAGAAATTTTTTCCAACATATTACTCTTTAAAAAAAAAATTACCCAAATATACCTATTCTCATATTATTTACACAGATAATATACTTTACTGTTGATGTCATAATTCGGTTTCCGGATAACCGAATTCAGACCTACGAAACGTCCACTTTGGTCCATTTTGCCACTCAGAATTCGATTCCCGGAGAACCGAATTCTGAGAAGACTATTTTATTTTTCCTTTGTTACTCGGAATTCGGTCCTCAGGAACCGAATTTTGAATAGGTTTTTTATTTTTTTTTTCGTCTCTGAAGGTTACAAAGGCAACTTTTGGAACAACGGTTCTCATAGGGGAACGATCGTTCCCAGATTAAAACGACTATTTTCATGTCTTGTTTTGTCCAAATCAAAAGAATTGAATCAAAAGTAAAAAAATCTACTCATAATTCAGTTTCTGGGAAACGAATTCTGAGTAGTAAAAGAAAAAAAATTAAAATAGTCTTCTCAGAATTTGGTTTTTCAGAGACTGAATTCTAAGTGACAAAATTGACCAACGTGAAAGTTTCGTAGGTCAGAATTCGATTTTCCAGAAACCAAATTGTGACATGAATAATAAAATATATTATTTGTGTAAATAATATGAGAGTAGGTATATTTGAATAATTTGTTTTGAAAAGATTAATATGTGGGAAAAAAAATCTCAATAGATACCACCTTTTACAAGATATAATCTTTTATAAGATTTGTATGCATTTTATGATTAAAAAAATCGGGTTGATGATTTTAATGCCATCTTATATAATAGAGAGAAAATTTTCATCCCAAAAATTGTGATATTTCATTTTGTGATGTCTCCTTATGACATTCATTAAATTTTGTGCCAATTCTTTTTTTAACTACTTTTTTCTTGTAACAGTGCTGTGCGGAGGATTTGAGTATTATATGTTTAAAATTAATTATTTTATTTAAAGATATGAAAATTATATTTTAAAATTTATTTTGTAAACAAAATATATTCTTTAAAAAATTAAGAAAGATTTATTTATGAAAAATATTTTTTAAATTATTTTTGGCTAATTAAATATCATAAAATTTATTAAAAGTTAAGATTTCTTTCATTCAGTTTTATTTTATTTTCGTAATAAATAAATTTGTTTATTTTTTATGGATCCATAAATAATAGAAAACTAATTTGTTTGATCACATTATATATAAACCCTAATTAGAAGGATTTTATGGTTTTATTATTGTGAAGCAAACATGAGTTGATGCTGATATAAACCTAATTACTATAGGTAGGAAGGATGCATGGTGATGGAACCATCACGTGTGAATGACGTGAGATTGACAATGTGTATTATTATAGGCACGGCATATACTTCTATCTATACATCACTTAGTTGAACTTCTGAACAGTGAGGAAAGTAAAAGCCTAAAAGCAAGGTGAAGTAGAAGAGTTAGTGGATATGGCAGAGGGCAGGGAAGAGAGGGCTTGTCCACACTCTTTGATGATAGCATAACATGAAAGAGAGGGCATTGTTCACACTCTCTGATGATAACATAACATGAACAGCATAAAGAAGATGTAAATATGATAGTCCTTTGAGTCTTAATTTGACCATGATCAACTATACCTTTTTCTGGTCAAAACAAGGGTCAAATGTGAGTTCCTATGAGTTTGGGGATTATAACACGGCTTCATCTCAAGGGTTACTTATTAGGACCAAACCCATATGTATATTGCAAAAGAGAAAAAAAAAAAAGTTGTTCAGAATGTAGTAAAAGTTTGTTGGGGATACAAAATAAGAGAGTGACCTATACCTTTTTCCCTCAAGTCAAGTCCCACCCTAAAGATGTGTATGCATGTGTATATATATATATATATATATATATATATATATATAATGATCCTTCCTAGCCCTCCTTTTCTCTCTCCCTTGCTTTCTTCAAGTGGTCAAGTAGAACCCTTTACCTGACAAAAAAATTCCCTTTTGGTTTCCATTGGGTTACAAACAAACTCAAAAGAATTGATACTACGCACCCACCCTTTGTGTGTGTGCTGTATACATAATTACATATATACATGTATTTGAGCATAGCATGTGCCATGCATGCATGCGTCCCTGCAGGCTTGAACTAAACAAGACATGGTGTGCAAAATGGATGGTAATGTTTTGGAGTTTTGAAGGCATGAAAGAGAAAGTTGTCTGAGGAATTGAGCACCATTTTGCTGAGTGAAAGGGAAGTGCACCAATCCTGAATGAGGATATGATATTTGGGTTCCCAAACAGCACATGGAGAGACAGACATACCCTGAAACAGTGAAACTGAATGACAGTGTGGAAACACAAGGTGAGACAAAAGCACCGCCAGATCCCAACACCGATACACCCTTGAGAGAGATACATACATCACTTCACTGCTTTATGCTTCAATCTGCATAACTCTGAAATAAAATAGTTAGCAAAAGAAGTAGAAAAGACACACTCAGTTTATTTAATTCTGAAAAAGTTGGCATTAGGTTCCTAAAAATAAGAGGGGCATGAACATGACATTGGGTGTTGAAGCCCCTCTCTCACTCTCTCACTCTCTCTTACTCTCTCAGAATTATTATACAAATGGAACTTGTTATGCTCAGTTTCTCGGGTGGGGTGGCACTGTTGCATGCTGCTACTGTTCCTGTTCAAAGTGAAAACGACAAACACAAAGTGTAAACACTCATATAATATACAATATATTATTTCCCCACACACTATACTATATACACTTTGAGGACTCTCAGAGAGATACAAAATACAATAGATAAAATGGGAAAAAAATATAAATACGTGAGCAGAAAATTATACATCACCACAGTATTCTAAAATAATGAAAATAAAAGAAGAATGAGAGACTTAAAATAGAAATTAAGGTTCATTGGATAAGGTTAAAAAGAGTGAAAATATAAAAAGGTTTGACTATTTCATTTATTATTAATACTTTTATATATTATTTTTTATAAATATATTATTATTGTTATTAATTATAAAAAAAACAAAACATGTGTAAAGAGTATTTTAATTAAGAATGAAATGATTACTGAGACATGGACAACCCATTCTATTATTTAAAAGAAAAAAAACTCTCATTGGCCCATCTTACCTTATTGGAAAACTTATGGATTAAGCCCATGTATTTATTCATGAATACATACAGATAGTTTTTAAAATTTTGAAAAGATTGTCAAAAATATGAACTAAAAAATTAATTTTTATAATCTAAATAAAATTATATCATAAAAATACTAATTTAAATAAAATTAATTTTTTTAAAAAAAATAAATTTTAATAAATTGTATTACAAAGTATAATTTTAATTTTATAAGTCTAAATAAAAAATATAAATCTATAAAATCAAATTATAAATAATTCTTTAATTATTAATATATTTATTTTTATCAATAACTTTATTTTAATGATTTAATCCTATAAAAATATTCAAATAAAATATTCATTATCTATTATTTAGATATCATATTATCGATATTAATTCTATTAACAAAGTAATTAAAATACATATTATCTATAGATATTTATCAAAATATCTATAATAAATTTTACATACTAATGTATTAACAAATAATTAAAATACATATTATCTATAGATATTTATCAAAATATCTATAATAGATTTTACATACTAATGTGGATAAAAAAATTATTACCTCTCTCTATCAATATATGATAAAAAAAATAAAATCTATTTTAATTTAACCTTTCTTTCATACTTATGTCACATGTGTCTAGAAAAAAATTGTGGGCAAAATTAATTTTTGTAGGAAACCCTAAATTTTAATCATGTTATTTAAAACTTGTTTTTCTAGGAAATCCTAAACCTTAATATATAGTTAAATGCATGTGATCATGTTATGACCTTATCTTTAACATAGCCACTATATTTAAGATATTTATTTTATCATTTCATAATAATTTTACTATGAGAAGTGTTTATAAAACTGCTCTTGATGAACACATAGGAACAAAATAGATTTGAAAACAGTAAGTCTGCCCTAGCATGATCCAGGTCTTTGAACTAAGAAGCATAAAAGAATGTGTTTTGTTGGAAGAAATGTAAGAAATACTGGGCAAGAGAAAAAGCAGTCAACTTTGGGCTAACGTCAGCTGGTAAGGAAAGTTGAGGAACAAAAGCTGAGAAAAGCCGTCATGTCTCTTGCTTTAACGGCTCAACCAGAGTTTTGAATATGTGATGTTCGTGAACTAGGGTTTGATTTGGTCCTACTTTTTCTGCATTGCTAAGAACAAAGTTGGGTTTGCGTCAGACTTTGCTTCTCACAAATCATCGCCATGACGACACCATTATTTTTCTACGTATGGGCGTGTCTTTTTCTTTGGGTTTCTGTCTCTTTCTTTGGGGGTATGTAAGTGTGAGAGAGAGAGAGTGTGAGTGTAACAAATGTGTTAATTAAGTGAGGTTTGGTTGAGGGCGTGCAGTGGTAGTGTCAAGTGTGCAAAACCCTGTCTGCTGGCTATATATCACAAATCCAAAAAGAATTAAAAACAAAACACATAAATAAATAAACCAGAAAATTGAATGATCAAATCAAAGTGGCTAAGGAGACCCAGAGACAATGCAGACAACATCCTAATTAGCCTAGGACTAGGAACATTGTGATGTTACTCTTCTTAAGAGGTGGGTCCTCACTGCCTCCATCAGCACCATAGACTATTTCCATGGATAACCTACGAGTTGGATCATCTTCATTGCCAATCACTTTGCTCCACTCACTCACTCTCTCTGTTTATACTCATATCCATACACACATCTTATCACTTTAATTCTTCTATACACTCTTTTCAAATATTCTTTTAGTTTTTAACTATTGTTAAATGTTTACCCAAGCATAGATGCTATGCTAAACATGAAAGAACGAAGATGATATATGTAACCAAACAGAAATAATTAAGAAATAGGTTAAATATCTCAGTATTATATCTTATGTTCATGTTTATTTTGATAATTGATTTACTGATGAAATATGAAAAAGGAGGAAGAAATAATTTTGGTTCATAAAATAGGTTTAATGAATGATTAGTGGGAAGGGAAGTGAAGTGAATGTGCGAGCTGAAGTGAGTTGAAAAGGAAGAGGAAGTGATGTGTTTATGCGCCGTTTGAGCGATTCTGTACTTTCCTCACTCACTTATCACTCCCACGCCTGCCATCCAACCATGCTTGTCTCCCATTTCTTTCACACTCCACCACTCCTTTTCTTCTCTTTTTCCAAAATACTAAAAAACTACTCACTCTTCCTTCACTTTTTATTTTATTCAAAAACTTTCTTTACAACTATTTTCTTCTTCTTTTTATCAACTTTTTATGCTCATCACTATTAGGATTGTGTTTACTAAGTATAAAATTAACCCAACCATCTCTTTTTGCAACTCTTCTTTGCTTGTGTGTGTGAACTTATGTCCATCCAAAATATGTTTTTCCTTTTAACTTTATTACCTTCTAGAAATAACATAACAGTTTATGACATATGTGTGTGTTTTAGTGAGACATTATCATCACACAAAAACATCCAGTTATGTCCAGACATAAAGCTAGTTTTTAGTTCTAATAGAAAAAATATTTCTATAAAAATATTAATTTATACAGATCCAAAATTATAAAAAAAAAATCAATTCACATATCTTTCATTAATTTATTATAAAATTTTGTATTTTTATTAACTATATTCTTTTTCAAGATTTGTTATACTTTACATTTAAACTAAGTTATAATAAATTATATTACTTCATAAAATTATCTTTTAAGATAATAATAACTGAAAAAAAAATCCATTTCAAAGACTAAAAAATAAAAATAGCAAGTATTCTTAGATAAATTGGAAAATAGTAATTAAATTCAGATAACTTCGTCTTGATTATAACAACAAGAAAGGATTATTTTAATTTGCAGAAAATTAATTTGTATTTTAAAATAACAAAATATTGAAAAATTATTTTTAATATATAGTTTTAAAATAAAAATTAAATTAAATATATACTACAATCTTCAAATACATAATAAAGTGATTTATTTAACAAGTATTTCGATCTTAAATTCGCTAAAATAACATTCTTAAAGTTAATAATCACATGGTTAGATCTAATTACTATACTTTGAAGATGATCTTATTTAGTCTCGTCCATTTCCAGTAAAACAATAAATATATTATTTTATTGTAAAATTTGTATAATTTTTAATTTGAATTTAGAAAAATACTCTGGATTTTTACAACGTACACTTTCTTATTAAACTTATAAAATTGATTAAAAATCACCAAATAACATATATTAAAGGGTATATAAATTTAAGAAAAATCGTAGAGACACAACTTCTAATTCGCAATTCAATATATATATATATATATATATTTACTCCAAAATAAATATATAACTTCTTTTTAAATATATATCTATTTTAATATTTCTTCCTTATATGAAATATACATTACTTTAAATTTCGTTTCTCACGCCAAAATCGTCGAACTTTAATATTCAACTTTCTTTCAGAACATTTCAGCATTAATTCTTTTAAATCAAACCTACTTATTATATTCTCTTAAACATGTGAGATATTGAAGAAATTCATGCCAGATTTGATAAGATTATAGCTTTATTTTAATCTTAAATAAAGAAAATAAAACATATACAATATTCTCCGCCCACAATGCTTACTTCTCCTTGTAGAACAATTGAATTGAAGGATAAAAAAAGTAAGAATATAAGGACCTTTTCTATTATTTTTTTTATAATTTTTAGAGAGGGAGAGAATCAATTATTTTTTTTCATTACTCAGAGTATACACTTAATTAGGGATCTTAAATTGGATTTTTAAATATGTAATTTTATTAAATAAATTAAGTGTTAGTAATTCTATTTATCCAGATCAAATGTACTTACATCACTTCTAAAAAATATATAATCTTAAGCCATAGTATTAGTAATAGAAAGGATTGAATGATAAGCTATTAGAAGCAGGAACATATTCAGCAGGTGATGGCTTATGCTCTGCTTTCTCGAGAAAAAGTGTTACCATAATTAGCCTAATGTGAATGGATACTAATCTTAAAATCAATAGCAACTACGTTTTATTTAATTATTTAATTTTGTGGTTAGGCAATTGAGAAGGATAGGAACAAAGAGATGAGTTATATGAAGAAATGGCCGACACCGCAATTGGGTTGTCGTGAGCATACCAGAACAGTAACACCGTCTTTGTGCGGCCACATGTTCCTGTGTGCCATTACCTTCTCCAACAACCATTATGCTTACATTAATTCTCTCCTCTTCTTCACATTACTATTGTTACATTAACCCTATTTTTATTCATCAAAAATTCCAATAAAGATCATATGTATCACTATTTTTATCTGCACATTTATCAAAGGGTGGTACTTTATACCTTGATGAGACTTTAAATACATTTGGGGATCCCTTTTATGAGTTGTATTTTCATTCTGTGTGAGTGTAACATATATGAATGAGTGGGAAGTGATTATGATTAGCATCTGAAGTGAATTTAACGCAAAGAAACTACATTGATACACTGACTAATTTGTTTTCAGTATTTATATTTGAATGATGTCACACTACGGTAGAAGAAATTTCATTATTTGTTAGGCCAATGATGGACCTAAAGTTTCAAATGCTGTAGCATGAATTGGAACTCATTCTTTTCTATTTGTTTTAACCTTTTTATGGTCATAAAAGAACAAAAGACCTGCGTCTTGGTGCAAAGAAGAAAGGAAGAAATGCAGAGAGAGAGACAGGGAGAGATCAAGAGAACATAAATAACTGGTCCTACTCTGTTCTCATGTTGATGAGACGTTTCATGTAAAGTTTTCCAGCTTATGCACTCCTTACCTTTAAGTTTTTTTTTCACTCTTTTGCTTTGTTCCACCAGAAATGGTAAAATCTTGAGAATAAAAGTTAGACACTATTATATTGAACCTGCTTTTCATTCATTCACTTTCTCTGGGTAAAAAAGTCCGTGAACCAACCAACCCTCTCTTTGGTACTTAAACCTCACCTCCCCATTTTAGTATCAGTCATATCAACTTGGAATGATCCTTAGAGGCCTTGATTATTTCTTTTAAAACCGTTAATTTACTTTTGACAATAAAGGGGAATTCTAAAATCAAACCTTGGCACAAAGAAACAAACAATAGGTTAAATAAAATAAGATATAAATGGTCCTATATTAATCTTGTAACCTATAGAAGTACATGCATACATGTGTATGTTATGGCATTTCAATCCTTTCAAACTTTTCAGACACTTGAAAGGGGAGAGTTGTACTAGCCATATCCACTATTTTTGCAGACACCAGGCTTTGTTGAGCATGACCACTCTACAACCTACACTCCCCTTGTTTAAAGGCTGACTCAAATGACAGATTCATTGCAATTCATATCAATCTACTTTCACCTTTGCATATACAAGTACACACGTCACTACTAATAATACTAGTTTATAAGGAGAAAAGAAAATAACCGACAACAACAATCGAATAATATCATTATCTTTTTCTCCGCCCATAAATCTCTCTCATTTTCATTCATCCTTTTCATAATCTCCTCTCACCCCAAAAACATGTCCATTTCTGTATCTGTTCCTCTTCTTCCCTCTCCTTATGCAAAAGGGTCAATGCTATTAACAGCTGCAGGAGTAATTACGTTAGTATCCGCAATTAGTTAAGAGCTTCTTTGTTACTTTGTCTTTGTATTATTTTTTAGAAAACAAAAGAGAAAAGACAAGAAAGTAAAAGAGAAACTTGCATTCTTGATGAAAGATTTAAGCTATACTTTCAAAGAGGGTGTTGAACCAATTTGATGAAAAGGGCACTGTCTTAAAATTGGACCCTGCTGTGTACATTTCCGGGCACATATGATGCATGCATGATGTAAGCCAAAGGAGCAAACAAAGCATGTGCTCCATTTAATTAAATATACTTTTCCCTGCTGCTAAGAAATTACAGTTAGCTACAACACTGTATGATTATAAATAGTAATCTTGATCATCTTAATGTCTCTTTGCCTCTAAAAAACACAAAACTTGATGTGTATCAACCAGAATTATTTTTGTATAAAAAGTAGAGACAACAGTAAGTATAGATTAGTTTTTAAACAAAACCTTGATTGATTGGGAAAAAGGAAATCTCTTCTTAGTCCACAGAATATAATGGGCATGTAAATTTCCCCCTTATGCATTTTAAAATGAAACCAAATATTCTCAGGAAGCTCATCTTCACACAATCCAATCCAATAATTTGCATGTGGTTTATAGATATTATACTTTGGATCATCGTACTATTGTTACTGTTTTGAGAGAATAAGAGAATGACACTTATTCCCCACGTCCACTGATCCTCATGTCTAGTGAAAACCAGAATAAATGTACCCACTGAAAAACAGTATAAAGATATTAAAGAGGCATAGTATAAGATATTATATAAAAATATATATGAAACCAAATTAAGCTTGACAATTTAACTATAGGTGTTTTGAGTGTGTGATACCTAAGTAAGATTGTAATGGCCGATGAAAGAATATATCAAAGTTGACAAAAGTTCTTATATCTTTGAGTTGATCGAATTTAAAGCAGAAATAGCCGAAATTTAAAATGAGATTGCAGATTGGTAAAGTATACATATACTTGTAATAGTAAATTTTTAACAAAAGAATGGAATTTTAGAATCTCGTTGATATGACACTTTAATTAGGCAGCATGTAAAAAATAGGTCCTTCTCTTTCATTGCATCTGATGTTCTCAACTTTTGGATTATCCATTTATAAAAACTTTAATTATATTGCAATTATGAAACCAAATTAAGTAGATTATGGTGATAAGATATTTGGAAGTTTTGTTTCATATATAATGAATTTAGAAAGATTCATTAATTTCATGTTCAATTTTTTTATTGTATTTTGAATTTTGTTTAAATATTATTATTTTACAAATATAATCCTAGCTTGATTTACATGATATTTTGAGTAAACAGATATTTCATTTATATTGTATTAATTCAATTTTTTTTGTATCAATAGTATTTACAAATTGGAGTCATAAAAAGAATTGTATGACAATTTATATATACACTATAGCATATGTTAATTCTTTTACTTGATACTTTTATTCAAAATATTTCAAAAAATTGACATAGTTATTATGTTTCTCATGGTATGTATGAGTATGAATAGGAAGTATAAAAAACAATAAAAATAAAAATAAAAATAAAGTTTCACTTTGAGTACTCCATAAGTAAGTTGTTAGTAACATTATAAGAAATGTGCATAAGGGTACATGTTAAGACTTCAATTATGTAATTATATTATAAATTTACTTTTAATTTAATTTAATTTTTTAAAATGAACTTTTGTTGTTAAGTTTAATTTTTTATTATATAGTTATGTTATCAGTATTTTTTAATGAGGTTAAGGGTAATTGAAAGATTAAAGCTAATAAGGTGTTAAAGTAGTAGTAAAATAGGAAGTGAAGAAAAACAATTAATGCCGAATGCAGCAAGGTGTGAAATGGAAGGAACAGAAATAGAGAAGAAGAAAGAAGAGAAGAGAGGTTCCCAATGGCCTCTTTCATGCCTTTTCATTGCTAGCGTAGGGCCGACAACTAGGACTGATTCAGCCGCTATTACCCAACAACTCTCTCCTGTTAAAGTCTGTCTTCTCTGTCCCCATTTTCTTTCTTCCTTCAATTTATAACTCTTCTATTTTCATAATTTCAGGATAAAAATGGTAAAATCAGGAGATGTTTATAAGATTATCATATAATAATAGCATGCTAGCATCAAAGTAGAAACTTGTTAAATAGATTTTCATGGTGTTTGTTAGCCTTAATACATCTAGCATCCCTAAGAAAATACATACAATTCATACTGTCTCCCTAACTCTCACGCAAAGATAATTATTGAGAAAACCCTTTTCTCCTAACATAATCATCTCCAAGGAAGAATTGCCTCTCCCAACCTTAAGCAAATAAACCTCATTATTGACTATGACACTCTAAAGCAGAAAAATAGAAATTTCCATTAATCATAAGTAGTTACTTACTATAATCACACAAAATTCTCTCTCATCTTTCTGTCTCTCTCTTACATGGCATAAGGTGACGACTAGTGATGAGAGTGAGACCAACTTTCCATATTATAATAATATTCCAGTAAAAGAGCACAACATAGCACACCCCATTAGGCAGTGGTAGTTCTTCACCTCTATAAATATCACCACTCCAACTCAAACTCAAACACCAAACCCAAGTTACCATACACATTGCATTCATTCTCATATTCTACTCATTCTCCTCTGTGGCTAGCTAGCACCTCAGAAACACTCTTTCGTCGTTTGAAAAATGCACTACCAAGCAGCAGCGTCGTGGGGGAGCTACGTGACACCAAGGAACGCCGTGGTGGGAGACCCATTGGAGCGCATAGAGAGACTGGCATCAGAGAATGCGGTGGTGATATTCAGTGTGAGCACGTGTTGCATGTGCCACGCCATCAAGAGGCTCTTCTGTGGCATGGGGGTGAACCCCACCGTGCACGAGTTGGACGAGGATCCTCGAGGAAAGGACCTCGAACGAGCCTTGATGAGGTTACTAGGTTCACCCTCTGTTGTTCCTGTCGTCTTCATTGGCGGCAAGCTTGTCGGAACCATGGACAGAGTCATGGCCTGTCACATCAATGGCACCCTGGTCCCTCTCCTCAAAGAAGCTGGTGCTCTCTGGCTCTAGTCATCTATCCAAATATAAAAATAAAAAAGGAGTTCTATCACACTGTTATATTATTATCATCATCATAGGAAGGGCATGAAGTGGTCTTTTGTGAGAGTCCCTTCTTCCGTTCCATTTTGGATACGCTTCTGCTTCCACCATCTTACTGACCTGTTAATCCATCGTTCTACTTTTTTTTTCTTTCAGTTTAATGGTTTTTTTATGATTTTTGGTTTTGTTGGTTGGGTTGGGTGGTATTTGGGTTTGTTATGGTTTGTTTGTGTTGAGCTTTGTAAAGATAAAAGGCAGCATAATGAAAAAAAAGATGAGTTAGTTTTACTGTTTGTTTCTGTGTTCTAGAGTTATATTTGTTCATTGTTTAATCCTCTTTGTTGGGTTTTGGACTCTGCTTATGTTTTGCTTTGTCCCAAAAATGGCTCAAGTGTGGTCTTTATATTGGTAAATGGATGGACGCGTGAAAGAGGAAGTTTCTTTTCTTATTGAGAGAAGAGAACAGTGATGAGTTGTGAGGATAAAAAACGACATCGTGTGAGTACAAGGTGTTGTTGTCTCTCTCCTTGTCCTGTTGGTTTTGACTGTTTTCTATGGAAAGCAAAGCAATAAGGTCTTTTAACTATGCAGGAAAATGTTTTTAATATTTTGTGAAGTGAAATTTTTTTATTAAAATTGTTGCACTTAATTTATAGTTTTCTATAAATTAAAAGAAAATGGGAATAAAAGTCACTTGCAATAGTACTGAAATTTATGGTTATGGTAGTGTGATAGGAAACATTATTTTTGAGGAAGGATAATGATAAGTTATATGATTACAAACAATGTTTTTTTTTATTGAAACCATTTTGTGTTCAGACAGGTAAATGCCTTTTTCATCATTAAAAATTGAACAGCTTGATATGTGTACTACTTACACTTGGCCAGCTCCAATTAGTCACCTAATGTTTTGAAGTAATCTAAGCACTAAAAAATTATCCTTTTTCAAATAAAATTGATTTATTTTATAATTAGAAAGATAAAAAATTAGAAAAATTAAACGTGAATATAAAAGATTTATGAGGAATGAAATAGATGTTTACCCATTTTGCAGAATATTGCTATCTAAATTTCCTTTCATAAAGTCAAGGTCACAAAAATTGTGAATTTGTCATTAAAGAATAAAATGAATTACCAAATTAGAAGATAAATTAAAAATCTAAATTAAAATATTAGAGTACTAATACTTTTTTCTTAATTTTATTTGTGAAATTTCACTATTATTTTAAAGAAATTAGAAACACTCTTAATTATGGAACTGTGAGCATATTTTATATGTGGGGATATAATTTTATTTATATTTTGTTTGAATCAGAAGATAGATTTGAGAAAATGAAAAAAAGGTAAAATGAGTAGAAATTGGTGTTGTTTGGATGATGAGAAAAAAACTACAAAACGAAGACAAAATAGTAGAAAGTTTATAGTTTGTAGTTTATATTTTAGTGAGATTATTATAGATGTACATTTTTTTATGTTGCTAATATTTTTAATTTTAGTGGATATGTAACACCGATATTTAATAAATTAAGAGGTCATTTACTTTTAAAATAAAGAAGTCATGTGAAAAAAAATTTGCAACCTATAAAAAACTCACGGAACAAAAAAGGTACAACAATTTTTTTTTATGGGTGGAGTGATACTCAAAGAAGATCACTTATAAATTTTAGGGTTAAATATGTTTTAAGTCCTTGAACTATTTGTTAAAATTGTATTTCGTTTCTAAGATAAACTTTGAACATATTTCATTCTTATACTTTATAAACGAGTGTAAACAATCTTTGATGACAAATAAAAACGCTTTGAGAAGATGGACGAAATACAATTATGACACCAGTTTATAAAGTATAAGGACAAAATAGGTCCAAAGTTGACAATCAGGGATTAAAAACATATTTAACTCTAAATTTTATGGATATTATTGAGAGTGGATCAATGTTTTGGAATCTGGATCTCGTGATATAAAGGATAAAGATTTTATTGTTAAACACATGAGAAATGTTATTATGGAGGTTGGGTCGAAAATGTGGCTCACATTGTAACTAATAATTTTGTAAGACAATTTGTATGTTTATAAAATCATAATTTCCTTCAATTTATTAGAATCCTTATGTAATGCATACCTTGAACCTTGCATTGAAAAATATTTGTGTAACAAAAAATACTGAAAGAAATAGTTATACTTACTAACAATGTTCTTCGATGTCACAAATTGCATACAATTATACTTTTATTAAAAAATTATTGTGAGGTAGTCTGTATGATAATGTTCTATAACTTCAACTCATTAAAGTTACTTTCTATTGCTCCAACAATATTTGTTTCAACCATAGTCATATTGAAGAGATCTAAAAGTTTGAAAAATGACTCCAAGAAATGGTTATTAGTGATAAATGGTATTTTCACAAAGAGAATATGGATAGTGCACAATTTGTAAAATAAACTTTGTTGGTTGATGATTCGTGGATGAAGATTGATCATATACTTTCATCGTCCCTATATATATGAAGGAAAACAAATACAAATATGACTATTCTTCACTTAGTAATTGATATTGAGATTCAATGATTGAAAATGTGAGAAATGTTATATATCAATGTGAAAGAAAGACAAAAATTGAACATTTCCAATTTTTTAAGGAAGTAAACTTAATATTTATTGATTGTTGGACTAAGAGTAATTGTCTTACTTATTTTATAAATATAAGATTACATATTATATAGTTAAATTAATTTATGATTATATTTTATTCTGTACATTTTATTTATAATATTATATTAATTTATCTTTATATATTTTTAATATTGTAGATACTATAGTATGACTAAATGAAGATTCAGAAAGACTTCTTTCATATTAAGATATCAAACTTACTCTTCAAAGAAATAAATGTTTTAAAAGATACTTTTTTGATGTGGAAGTAAGAAGATAAGTAAATATAGAGTTTGCAAACTTTTCATATGAA
The DNA here is from genome assembly GCA_030347555.1 of Lablab purpureus. Classification (NCBI taxonomy): domain Eukaryota; kingdom Viridiplantae; phylum Streptophyta; class Magnoliopsida; order Fabales; family Fabaceae; genus Lablab; species Lablab purpureus. Next base: position 17,396,141 of record CM059254.1, read on the forward strand.
AAATAAGATTTTTTCGATGTCGAATTTTAAAGAGATAAAAGTTAAATAGATGAAAAATCATAAAGGATTGTTCATGGAACTCATTATACTAAAGATAACTCTTAAGTTACTTGGATAACTCTTAAGTTATTTGGATAACTCTTAAGTTACTTGAATAACCATATTCTTTTTCTTATTGTAAAATGAATTAAAGTACCTACTCCTTTATACATGTTTTGAAAAAAATAAAAATAACACCTCAAAGGACCAATGATATAATATTTGTTTATAATAATTATTATCTTTTCTTAAAATATTTTTTATAATACAAATAAGAAAAAACTAAATTATGAAATATTATAGGAAATGATTTCTTGTTGGATATCAATAAAATTTTTAAGATTACTAATTTATTTCTTAATGAACGTGACCTAAAAATTATATATTTACAATAAGAATGATAAAATTTAATAGTTAAACATAATATTTTACATCTAACTTTTTTTGTTAATTTTTAAAATTTTTTTTCTCTTAACTCATTAGATTATGTAATATAATTAGTATATTTTAATAAATTTATAATCATAAAAAAATATACTATCGTATTGTGTATCCTAATTTTTTTAATTTAGTAGTATATTCGTATAGTTGTTTTTGTCTGTATGCTTTAAAGGTATTAACTAATATATTTTTTTCGTTGGACTTTGTTTGGAAGTTCTATTTCTGGTTAGAGTTTGACGAGAGTGTGTTAGAAAAAGAATGATAAAGAATTGAAACTTTTACTATAACAAAATTGCAGAAAAAATATTTTAAAATAGAAAAATTTAGTTTACTAGCATTGAAACATGAAATTTTATTTTTGAAAGTAAAAATTATTAATGTATATGAAAAAACTAGATTCTAGATATTGCAAAAACAAGACAAAATGGAGCTATAAAAATATTGGAACAAGTGAAACACTTAAACTAGTACTAATATATTAACATTCTTTTAAAGCCTCTTACATTTCTAACTTAGTTGAGCAGAAACAATTTATATACATAATCTGCTATTGCTAATTGCACTCCCCCTATATACTTATGCATTCCCCACTTATTTTTTTTCCCAAAATTACTCCCAGAAATACACTTCCTTAATCCCTTTTGTCACTCTGAGTCTATCTACCATAGACCTCAACAGGGTCAGAAGTGCTTTAGTAAAGTTTAGATTTTTCTAAAGCCAAAATTCCCACAAAAGATATGATAATTTTGCTATTCTAGATTCTCTTAATAACTTTAAAAAAATTGTAAAAGCAATGCTATATTTAGGTATCATACATATACAAGGAAATTGATTCACTACCCCAAAACACTGATAACAATCAATTAACAGAGCAAATAAATGGTGAGACAGAAACAAAAACCATGTAATGGTATTGTAGAGCTTGAGATCAAGAGGATGAGTAATATGTTATGAAGAACCTTTTTTAGGGTAATTTTGGGAAGAAAAATAAAAAGGGGGAGTGCATTAGTAAATAGGAGAACTGTAATTAGCAATAGCCTACACGATTTGTATCTTCAACCCAATTTCATGCTAAGATTTAGAAGAAATCCTAACTATAGGCCAGGGAGATTGCTTTTTATACCCATGGATTGAGATTATATAATTTGGAAATTAAAATTCACTTTCAAATTACTTATGTAATCTAAAAATTAAAATTATATTTCTAATAATAAAAGACAGAAAATTTCCAAAAATAAAATGAAAAATTTCTTATTTTTTAGTACAGAAAGAAATCCCCTTAAATTGAATGCCAACTACGTATAACATGTCAAGTTTGTCTTGAAAATATTAACTACACCCTCAAATTGTTAACTGCACCCACCTCTTGAAAAGGTGTTTTCCTGCTCTATCCTCACACCCCTCTCTGTTTTTTTTTATCTTTTTCATATATATTATTTTTCTCATTTTTGCTTTTTTTTTTTGCTATCTCTCATTCTTTTTCACTTTGTCATTGCTCCTTGTTGATGATGGTTTTTCTCACCACTACATTTAATGTGAATTCTGATATATATATATGTATGCGCTCATTTGAAAATGTTTAATGTTTTTAATGATTTATTATTATTCTGAATTGAATGATAAAATTATATTATCAAAATTTTAATCATTTATGTTTGCGTTGTAATTCAAATAAAAAGTTAAATTATTCCAATTAATATAATAACTTTTTAGTTTTAAATTAAAGGGACATATATAAACATCTTTATGTAACATGTTAATATACACTGAGAAAGGTTATGGTGAACAAGGCTTTCATGTAGTATATAATGTGAACCACTTCTATGTCCAGTGAGAGTTAATAGGTCCACATAAATAATACGGTGCTAATAGTAATATAAGAAGGGAAGTTGATTTTAGTTTCTAAACATTTTTTTACTTTAAATATTTTTATTTTTTTAAAAAAGAAAAACCCTCTTGTAAAGCTATTTTAGAGAAAGAAGAAAAAAATTATACAGAAGATTTCTATATCACCAAACTTTAAGCAAATCTATTTCAACTTTTAAAAATAAGTAGAAAATAATTAAAAGCATTCAATTTAATAAATTATGTGTTCATTTTAAAACTCTAGAAATAGAAAATCTATTTACAACTTGAATTAGTAAAAAATAATATTTTTAAAAAATGTTATGACCAAAATAATAAGAAAAAGTCAGATCAGCTCACAATACAAAATTAAAATAATTATGTAAATTAACCTAATTTATTATTACTAAAAAAAATATTTAAAAATTTAAAATAAAACATATTATAAGTATTTTCAATATACAATAAAACTACAATTTTTTTATCAAAATATGTCATCACATGACAAACTTATTCAAAATAACAAAATTTTTTTTTGTGTAACATTCATTTTTTTTATCCTCTCTTTTATTCTCTTCTCCCTTATATATGTGAAGTCTAGAAAATAGTCTTCAAGAGATGTTAAGAGTAGCTTAGACTTGATGAGTTTGATGCTTCATCATAAGCTTTACTTAGAAGTTAAATGGTATCTTTTACTCTCTAATGAGGACACATAAGATCATCATAACGCATTACATGTTTAATGCATTCAACAACTTATTCTCTTAATAAGATAAAGAAGTTTGCTTATCTTTCTTCACTTTGTAGACTATCACTAACTTGGCCAATTGATTGACATGTTACAAAGGAGACATATTCTATGCTCCATGCCTATTAGACAAAATAATTGTTAAAAAGCTTCTTTTGATGAATAACACATAAATAAATATATTTTAAGACAACAAACAAAATATACACAAGTAAATTATATAGTGTTAAGTAGATGATACAATGAATGAGTGTTAAGTAGATAATACAACGTCTAATGGTTAAGTTGACAATAAAGGACCAAAATGTTCATAATACATCTTTTACTTATCATATTCAATGATGCAATGCCTATTGTAGTATTTAATGCTTATTTGATTATATATGGTAGTGAATAGTATTCTTGAAAATATTTTATATTTTTCTTTTCATGCATGTATGAAGCACAAATTCATCTATTTCTATTTGAAAAATTGATCAAATTTCTCCATTCTTATCCATTTTTTGGTATTTTATTGATAACACAACCACCTAAATAATGGAGGGAGTTCTCTAGTGTCATGGAGACATTCATCTTATTACCATCCTTTATTTTTCCTTGCTTTCTTACCAATGGATCAAAACACACTTTAAATAATCACTTATACTTATTTAAATATTTCTTTTGGTAGTGTTCTTATCGGAAAGAGTGAGAGGTTCTCTGAGGTCAAAAGGTAGAACCTTGATGAATCCAAGCTATTCTCCTTTGTCGAGGTGTCCTTTGATGCCAAGGTATAAGTAGAATGACGAGTGGTTTGCCTGCGGAAAATTCTCTGACGCTCAAGTCATAAGAGTGCAAAAGTATTTAGATAAATTAAGAGAAATAAGCTAAAGATATGATTACCACTTCCTGTGATATTGATGTATACTTTTGAGCCTTCGAATCTAGATTCTCTTAATTGAATTGGTTAGGTTAGTTACCAAATATATTATATGATAACAACTTATAAGCTCAAACATAACTACATGGCTAAGTCTCAACCATAACTACCAAGCAATTAAGATTTCCATCATAACAATATTATGTTATTATATTCTTCATAGAATCCCATCATAGAAAGCCAAGGTCACCGAAGAAGTTGTCGTTGTTGAAAAGGCTGCGCCTAAAACTGTTGTCGAGGACTTGGCTTATGTGACGATGATGTCATGATCGTTGCTGTAAAGGAAGCGCTAGGACCACACCTTGAGCTGACTCATGCACAACCCTCCAACATTCCTTGACAATCCACCTCCAAACCTCAATGTCAACCACCTCTGTCCGGGTTGATTTACAGAGGCAAAGAGCCCTTGAACCGAGTTGACTATATGTCAACTGCCGAAGCCAACTCCTTCTAGCGTGTGAATCTGAAGGCCGACCAAATGAAGTTCAATCCTAGCTTCCCCGGGGCCTATGACGTTGAATTATTAAACATCATAGACCTTATAGGAGTTTGGACTCGGCCGATGTCATGCTGGTGAGGAGCATGACCATTATACACCACTAGAAAGGGGTCGTGTCCTCTAACGCTGGGATGACCTCCAAGATCGAAAAATTAAAGAAAAAAGAAGTTGAGTGGTAGAGAAGGCAACAATAATGGATGAGGGAAAAGTCTGAGTTCGAGCTCAAACTTTCCTCTAAGGCCATGCAAGTCGCCCACAATCAAGGAATAATTAAGATGTTGGAGGAAGAGGTGGCCAGGATGAAAAAGAGCCTTGAGGTTCCTAGATGGGTGAAGGAGAAACTGAAGCTGATTGAGAAGGGCCCCAATCGTCTGTACAAGGAGGTTGAACAATTGGCCAAGTCCAACGAGTAGTTGAGGATGGAAAATGAGGGCTTAGTCAAGGTATAGGACGAGTTAAAGGCGGAGAACAAGGATCTAGCCTCGGACACATTGCGGGGATACGATGAAGGGTTTAAAAAGGTTGTGTGGCAGGCGGGGCACTTCGTCCCTTATCTAAAAACGGAGAAGTTTTATATAGTCAAGGACGAGGTGGACGGGAAGTTGGTTTATGATATATGAACATTTTGTAAATTTATAAAACAATCTTTTTTTATATATGTGAGTACTATTTCATTTATATCTGTCTTTGCGCTCTTTGATTCTCGATTCATGTGTTTTTAACCAAGTTGTCGTCTTTAAGTGGTTTTGAGCTGAGTCCTCGAATTACTTTGATTCGAGTTGATGATTTGTTCGGATGACTATGACTTGATTTTCTCGAATAACTTTGATCTGAGTAGTATAATTTGAACAACTTTGGTTCCCTTTAAGACATCGAACTACTTTAAGAGTATTTTTATTGATAAAAAACTGGGTCTCGTTAAAACCTTATTTGAAAAAATCCCCCTTAGAGATAAAACTCGAATAAAGGAAAGAGTACTATGTTCTCTTAAAAAAAATTATTTGTGTTAGGTCAAAGCTAAACTACAACAAGTTCTAAGTTTACATTTGCTAGCTCAGAATTTAGCTACAGTATAGTTTCAAGTGAGTTGCATTCCATGTCCTTGACATAAGTTTTCCATTCAACTCCTCGAGTTTATATGCTTCATACTGGAGGGAGTCCACTATTTAGTATGGTCAATCCCAATTGGGTGCAAGCTTGCCTTCACTTTTGTCTCTTCGGGCATCTCCAAGATTTCGCCATACAAGGTCTCCTTTATGGAAGACTCACTCTGTGACTTTGGTGTTGTATGTCACTCGGCTCTTAGCTGCCTCATTCCTCAACCGAGCTTCCTCTCTAATTTCTTGGATGAGTTCTAGCTCGACTCTCAAGTTGTTGTTGTTCTTGGTTTCCTCAAAATTTTGCCAACTCCATGATGCCTCGCCGAGCTCGACTGGTATCACAACATCCATTTTGTATGTTAATTGGAATGGAGTTTGTTTCGTTGAAGATTAGGGGGTGCAATGGTAACCCTGGAGAATACCGAGCATCTCCTTGATCCAAAGACCTTTGGCTTGACCGAACTTCTTCTTCAACTCATTGAGTACGACTTTGTTGGTTGCCTCAGTCTATCCATTGGATTACGAGTGTTCAACGGAGGTTACTCGGTGTTTAATCCCAGACTATTGTAAAAATTGTTCGAACCCAACATCTATGAATTGTCGACCATTGTCTGTCACTATGGAATGAGGGAGCTGCTTGCAAATGATATTCGTCCTAGTGTGTGGTAATTTTTGCTAGAAGCTTGACCTTTATCCATTTAGTAAAATAATCAATGGCTACAATTAGAAATTTTACCTGTCCCTTAACTAAGGGAAAAGGGTCCAGGATGTCCATTCCCCATGTTGTGAATGACCATGGGGTGGTTATGGAGTGTAGCTCCTCAGAGGGTAACATATGCAAAGGGCCATGTTTTTTACATTCATGAAACTTTTCTGTGAAGCCATGCACGTCCTTTCAAAGTGTTGGTCAATATTAACCTGCTCGAATGATGTGGGCGGCTATACATTGAGCACCAAAGTACATTCCATAGATGCCTCTATGTGGCTCGACTAGTACGTACTAGGCTTGGTCATGGTTTTGGCACTTCAATAATGGCGACAATATACTCATCGAAACAACTCACCATTATGCATGACGTAAAATGAAGCTTGTCGCTATATGTGCTTAAACTCTTCGGTACCTTAGGGAAGTGCGTCGTCTATGAGATATTTAATGATGGGTGTCATCCAAGTGGAAACACCCGAGTTTACTTGTAACACATCAACATGGTCCCAGCTTGGTGTCTACAATGTTTCTTGTATAAGAGTTTGGTGTTGGCCAACTTCTTGGTGCTTGCCAGCTTCGACATGACGTTAGCCCGGTTGTTATCAACTCTGGATATGTGATTGATCTTGAATTTGTCAAACTTTTTTTTATCAAATTTGTTACAATATGGTTGTATTGTTCAAGTAGAGGGTCTTTGGCTCAATACTCTCTATTTATTTGCACCATGATCAACTAAGAATCACTTTGGCAGTGAAGTTGCTTGACGCCGAGCTCCCGTGATAATGGTAGCCCAACAATGAGTGTCTCATACTCTGCTTGATTATTAGAAATCTCAAACTCAAAATGGATGGCTTGCTTGAGAATCATGTTATCTAGTCCCTCCAAGATTATCTCGACTCCACTTCCCTTTTATTTTTCAAAGAGCCATCTACATTCATGGACCATCATTCTTGTCTGTCCCTTATGGATAGGAGCTCAAAAAGGAAGTCGACCAAAAAGTAGGCTTTCATAGGTTCTCAGTTTTTGAAATGGAAACTAAACTCTGATAGCTCAATGGACCAGGCCGTCATCCTGCCAATTTGGGCTTCTAAAGCACTTATTTCAAGGGATAGTTGGTATGTACCACAATTTCAAAACTTCAAAAATAATGTTGTAATCTTCGTGTTGAGAATACTAGAGCCAATACCAACTTCTCTATAACTTTGTATCTCCGGTTGACCAGTTGGAGAGTTCGAATCGTGAAGTAAACCAAACTTTGCTTTCTGCCCTTCTCCATTGTTAAGACCAAATTGATAGATGAACTTGAAACAACCAAATACAAGACTAATGTGGAACCCTATTTTGGGATGGTGAGCATTGAGAGCTTTAAAATGTCTGTCTTAGTGTTATGGTAATGCTTGACACACTCCTCATCCCAGACGAATTCCTTGGACCTTTTAGGAGCTTAAAGAAAGGTTTAGCCTTTTTGGCTAACCTCGGGATGAACTGGGATAAGACAACGAGTTTTCCATTGAGGCGTTGGATCTCCTTCAAGTTCTTGGGACTTGGTATGGACAGGATAGCCTCACACTTATCTGGGTTAGCTTCAATACTGTGCTGAGTGATCATGAAGTCGAGGAACTTTCTGCCATTAACCTCGAAGACACACTTCTCTAGGTTCAAACACATGTTGTGTTGACGGAGTTTCTTAAAAGCCTTTACAAGTTGTTAAGGGTGGTTGGCTACATTCTAGGATTTGAGCACCATGTCGTCCACATACACTTCCATGGTGATGTTAGTGAGGTCTTTGAAGACCTTTTCCATGAGCCTTTAGTAAGTTACCCCTGCATTGTTCAGGCTGAAGGGCATCACACTGTAGCAATAGTTTATGCCTTTGGTCATGAAGGCAGTCTTCTCCTCATCTAGGGGATACATTAGGATTTGATTGTGTCTTCAATATGTGTCGAGGAAGCTGAGTAGCTCGAACCCTAAAGTGTTATCCATAAGCCTATATATGCTTGACAAGGGATACGTATCTTTTGGGCAAGCCTTGTTTAAGTCCGTGTAATCCACACACATCCTCCACTTACCGTTAGACTTTTTAACCATCACTACATTCGCTAGCCGCATGATGTAGGTGATCTCCCTAATGAAGCCAACTTGGAGAACCTTGGCGACCTCCTGCTTGATATCCTAATGTCTCTCCTCGGTGAGCTTGCACTTCCTCCATGAGACCAGCCTCGCATGTTGGAGGATTGCCAATTTATGGCACACAAAGTCTGGGTCGATGCCAGACATGTCTACTGGACTCCAGGCGAAGAGGTCGGCATTTTGGATCAATGTGCTCCGGATCTCATCTTGCAAGCTCAGACATGGTTTGGTGCTCGGTCGAGGTTCACGTCAATCATTCGCTCATCAAATTTGGGGTTGACCTCCTCATGCTCGGTTTGTGGATCAAAATCAACTCAAGGGTCGTCGGTTTGGGCCTTACCGTTTCCTTTCGTGCTGTCATCAATAAACACATTTCGACCTTGAGGCACCTGCTCCTGAGTGTCCTCGACCTGGTGTACAGGGAGTTCAAACACCTCGATTTGAGTAATGTGGCATGATGTTGCATTCTTCAAGGTGCAGGGGCTCACCTTGAGTGACTGCGCGTAGCACTATTGGGTCGTCTTATGGTCGGCCTCTATCGTGATGATTTCCCTGTTCTCAGTGCTAAACTTCATTTCCATGTGAGGGGTGGACACAACCACACCAAACTTGTTCAACGTCCAATGCCTGATTAACACGTTATATGATGTGTCTGCCTCCACCAATATGTATCTTACCGTCAAAGTCCGATAAGACTCTTGTGTTTCGAAAGGGGCTAAGAGATCAATGTATCCCCTAGTATGAACCCTTTCCCCCACAAATATGACTAATGGATCTGGATAAGACTTTATCAATGAGGTCAACATATCTAGCTTAAGAAATGTAGACCAATAAAAGACATCTGTCGAGCTCCCTTGATCGATGAGGACCTTTCTAACCTTCCAGTTTGCGATAGTGGCCGTTATAACCACAAGGTCATCCTGATCTAGGTGGTCGATCTAGAAATCTACATCATTGAAGGTGATCATCGTAAAGGAGTGAGGTAGAAAAACATCCATAGAGTTGATGCTCTGTAGGTGTCTCTTCCGAGATGAGTTGGTACTACTACCTCCGACAAACCCTCCAACGATGGTATTGATTGTGCCCCGGAGTCCGGATGGGTTCTACTACTGGTTGGGTGGCCTCTATTGTTTGTTGGGAACCTTGACCACCTTGTCCTCTTCCTTGGTAACCTCCCCAATTTTGCTAACTACGACCTCCCCTCCAGCCACCTCGGCCCTCCGCCCAACTTGAACAAAACGGACGAGGGTGCTAGAATGAATGAGCTCTTCAATTAGTTGATAAACCTTCCAACAGTCCTTGGTGGTGTGAGTCGTGTTTTGGTGGTAGCTACATCTTTTGGAAGGATCAAAATTAGGGGGGAGGAGACTTGGCCAGGGGGCTTGAAATGCGCTCCAGGTTGAAGGCCTCCAGTAATATGACCTCATGACTTACATTGAGGGGCATATAGGTATAGAACCTCCCCATTTTTCTTTTGAAGGTGGCCTGATTATTAGAGGCTTGGGTGGAAGAGGGAACCCCGCCTCGTGTTGCATGCTTGCACATTTGTTTTCCTTGTTGCTTATGTAACGAGCTGCTTGGGTATACAATGCATCCATATTGGCTAGGGGATCGACATATAAGGTTTCCAGGAATGGACTCGTTTTATCACCTACAAGTAGTGCATGCATGGCCACGATGGGGTGTAGGTCAGGAATATGGAACGACACTTGTGCGAACTGCCCCATGTACTGTCAGAGGGACTCGGTTTCACCTTGGACTATATGACTGAGGGATGCCATATTAGTAACCAGTGGCTTATTATCGGCAAACCATGATGTTAACTTAACGCTCAATGTTCCACAAGAGTCAATGGAATTACGAGGCAGAGAGTAATACCATTTTAACGATGGATCTTTTAGGGTGGTCAAAAAAATATGGCAGTGGATGGTGGGGTCCTTAGATAACAAGTTGGCTTCCACCATATAAGCCCTTAGGTGCTCGTCTAGATCCGAGGATTTGTCATACTTCTCACTGTAGGGTGGTTTCCAATTGCGATGGAGCTCGACTCGAGCAACATCCTCGATAAAAGGATGAAAACCAACAAGGCCCTCCCTGCTATTCTCCATAGTTGTTGGGTTACGAGGGGTTTTGCCTTCGTCCTTGTCACACATAGGTGACGCCCTTTTAGATGCGTTCAAGCACCTGTGTTGGTATCGACCGTCGTGGGATGGGTAACATGATGGAGCGCGAGATGTGGCATGGTCATCTCGGGCTGATGATTATTTCTACCTGGAGGGTAGTCTATGTTGGGAAGTATTTTCCTTGTGACGATGTTGTGACTGGTCAGCTTTATCGTCATCCTTTTTTACGCGAGAAAGGCAGGAAAGTGGTTGATGCGATGTTTTAGAGTTGGATGGGATTCTCCCATGTGTTCTTTGTCGTGTGATCCGTTACCCAACCTATGAGTCTGACAATCCTACGTCATGATCATGAGCTGATCTTGAACAATTCTCAGCTCGGCCTGATGTTGCTGACACATGATCTGTAAATCTTGATCATGCTCATGCACATGCCAAATGTTCTTACCAGAAAGAGAGAGAGGTCCTCTGAGGTGGAAAGGTAAAATCTTGATGAATCCAAACTATCTTCTTTTGTCGAGGTGTCCTCTGATGTCGAAGTATGAGTAAACTAGCAAATGATTTATTTCAGGAAGAGTTTTCAATGCTCAAATCATAAGAGTACAAAATTATTTAAATAAGTGAAATAAGCTAATGATAGGATGATAGGTTTTTTTGGGTCTTCAAATCTAGTTTCTTTAATTGAATTGGATAAGTTGGTTAGCAAATATATATGATAACTAATGAGCTGTTAAAATTTTCATCATAATAATATTATATTATTATATTCTTCTTTGGAGACAGAGAGGCACGTGAATTTCTTAAGTGAAGATAATTGACAAATTCACACACATCAAAATTCCAAAATCTGTCTTTGACTGTTTTACCTCTTTGAGTGGGTGATGCTATGACACACAAACAAAAGATCCTTTCATTGGTAGTAATTGCCAAATGCCAGTTTCTCGCATTCACATTGATTTGGTTAGGGACAACAACTGGATTCGAAACTCAAATCTCACTTTTTCTCTTCCCTTAGAGAGAAGAAAATAAATTCAATGGGAAAAAATCTTACGAAAATCGAAGACCAAGGAAATTGCCGTCCCAATTCGCTGCATCACAAAACCCACATATCAATTCGCCTTCATATCACAAGCATGATTGAATTGAAGGGATGGTTCAATTTGACCTCAAACGGTTGGAGAAATGGTTATAACTAAAACGGTTACTTTAAAATGATGCTTTTAAAATGAATAGAGACAACACAATTTATTAAGTGATCAGTAGACTAACCTATTTCACACATCTACCTATCCATTAAAAATGTTATATTTTTAATTAATTAAAAATCACAGTTGATGCAAAAATATATAAACCCTTACATGCATAATTTTTTTCCTAATTATTATTAATATAATATCAAAATTTAAAGTAATTTATATAAATATATCGATGAATATTAATTACTAAGCATATAATACATTTTATTAATATTTTTAACGATTAAATAACAAACATTTAAAATATTTTTATATTTTAATATAATAAATAATTTAATTTCCTTAATATAAATTATTTTATTGTTTAATTTATATAAGTAAATCGTGTAAAAAAATGTTGTTTATTTTATATTGGCATAAATATGCCTGAAATTTAACAAAATTATATGTTTTGTATTTTCAATGAAAGTAAAATTTTTATATACACATAAATAATAAAGATCCGGTCCAGAATAATCCGCTTAAATTAAATAAATTTATTAATTTGTATAACAACTACATTTAAAAAGATTTTATTAATTTTTTTATTAGCTAATACAATATAAAACTAATGTTTCCTTCCTTCATTTATATTAGATAAAAAAATAGTTAATTTAGTTAATAATACTAAATATATCTAAAATTTGTATGTTTTTTTAAGATTACTTAACGAAAACATGTAAAACTTACGAACACTTAAAATTAGTATATGTCACCAATGTATTATTAAATGATTTGAATCAAAGAAGGTTAAGTAGTGTGATTTGATTACTTTCTTTCACAAAAAGAGAAAGAGAAAATATTAATAGTGATACATATATTATATACGTATGAATACATACATATGGGAGAAGAAAGAAAAAGTGTGTGTGTGTGAGAGAGAGAGAGGGAGAGCGTGAAGATCGGGGGATAGGGTTTGCAGTGACGTTGGCAATTTTTCTTTTGCTTCTTATTGTCTGAATCCCCCAGAATCTATTTGAAGCTTTTTCTGTTTAGAAAGAAGCATATTATTATAATTATAAGCAGCGATTGGAACTGGGAGTGAGATGCCGGAGGAAGAAGTAGTTGAGCTCAAGTTCCGTCTCTACGATGGATCCGATATTGGACCCTTCCGTTACTCCCCTGCTTCCACCGTATCCATGCTCAAGGACCGGATTTTTGCAGAGTGGCCCAAAGGTTAACTTTTTTCCATCCTGAATTTTAGTTTAATTCTGATGACGGTGTTGCCTTTAATTAACCTACTACTAGGGCTTTGGTTCCGAGTTATTCAACTTCCATGAAGTCGCTGGCTCTGCGCTTTTGCTGCGACTTTTCCTTGCGTTTTTCTTTTTTCATTTTTGTTGCTGTGCAAACATGGCTTTTGTTATGTTTTTTCGTTTTTCTTTTAAAAAGAAAGTGTTTGTGAAGGTGTTGGAAATGTTGTGTTGCTTGATTCTGTTTTGAGAGAAGTGTGGGTTCTTTGTTCCCGAATTGGGTTGTTAGTTTTGGAGTTCTCTGTGCGTGGGGCGTTGGAGTTGGAAGGACCTGCTTTGAAAAAAAAATGGCTTTTGCTTTGAATGGGGAAGATTAAGGTGAAGTGGATTCTTTGTTTCTTGCTGGTTTTAAAAAATTAGGGAATGTGATATTGTGATGAAAAAGGTAGAAAGCTTTTTCATTTTTGGTTTTTGAATTTTGGGTTATGGGAAGGATTGGTCAAGGTTTTAAAGTGAATCCTTGACCGTGCAGGAAATTGTGCAGCTGTAATTGCGGTTGTGGAGAGCCTGAAAACCTTCATTCTCTGGCTGAAATATTGTGGACTGTTTTTTTAAACCTTTCTACCATTAATAATTATTAGGCTGGATGGAAACAACTTGATATGATTTCTTTCAATTGTTGAGTTTTTGCAACCCTCATGTGTATTGAAATGCTAGAATTTTGTCTGGAATTCTGTTAGTTTGTTAATACAGGGAGAAAATGTATCTTGACTGCATGTGGTTGTGATCAAGTGGTTGAATTAAGGTTGGTTAATGGGTATAGTGATCACTGGCAACTGAGACCGTTTACCTCCTTGGTTTCTCTTGATCATGACCTTTTTGTAGTTTATTATATATAATATATCAACTGTTGCAATATAAGTGCTTGTGAAATTTTTTTTATCTTAACATTATTTACAATCTTGTATCAAAACCAGAGTTGTCAATAGCAGCTGCCAAATCCATGACGTAGCAGCCTAATAGGGGGAGGACTCTGGCCTCTACTCACGGTTGGCAAATATCTCTTTCTTACCAGTTTTTTCCCACCAAATCTTGGCAGCACATGCATTTGCCAGCCACCCTGCATTCTCAATGCATTTATGTACTATCTACTTTGAATTTGAAGGCAATTACATTTATGTCCATTCACTTCACATTCTCAGTAGGTTCTACTCTAAATTTCTCTTAGATACATGTTCCTAATCTTGTAATTTCTTGTATGTCCACGTATACACCTCAACATTTGATATCTGCTACACTTGTTTTCTTGTTAGTGCCTGGACCAAGAACCACTCCCATAGAGCATGATGACTGTTTGCAAAGAGATTCCTGAGTTTGATATGCCCTTTGCAATTGTATATTGTACTTGGAGATTTTCTATTTCATCTGCTTAGCATGAATATCCCTATCAATCTCTCCGTCAATTTGTTTGATTGATCCTGGATACCTAAAAGCTGATTTTGGTATAACATAATCCTCAAATTACCTCCAAGTCATAAGCTAATTCACATCTTATTAAACTTGCTGCATTCCCCATCATCCTTCTTACACAATTACATTTAGGTAGCGTTTGACCCTATTTATTTTTTACTTTTTTTCTTCTTAGAAGTAGAAGCTAGAACATACGCTCTTTAGATAAAAGCTCTTAAGTTGCTTTCTTTTAGAACAACTAATAAAGTGCTTTTAGAAAAGCTAGTGGGAGGAGCTTTTGAAAAGCTTATGCGGAGCTCTTTTAAATTGAACCTCTCTTCGAATCTTGTTGACACTTTTTATGCTATTTTATATTATTTTTTATTTTTTGAGACTTTTTTATTCCATAGTTCTCTATATCTGCTTGAACATGGTCTCAAATTACTTTATATATTATTTTACTTGTTTTTAAATGATTGATTGTAATGAATTCTTACACAAAAATATTATTAAAAAAAAATATTATATATGTTAAACAGTTTTTAATCAATATTTTTTTATTAATATTATATATAATTTGCAAATGATCTAAAATATTTTTTTATTCTTTTATAAATTAGAGATTTTTAAAATATAAATTTAATATTTTTTATTTATTTCTATTATCGTTAATCTAATTTTACGTAAATTAAATTTAGTTACTAATGTTTTTATAATTTGGAAGGGAGGGAAAAATGAAAAAGAAAAGGAAAACAATGTGCTGTAAAAAATTTACGTAATTAGTTGCTGTGTATCCAAATTTGGACAGAATATGGTAGAGATATTTCAATTGGTGTGCTAGGGGTGGAGGGAGGGGAGCAAAAGGGTAAAAAGTAGGGAAAAGAGACTAGTTCATTGTGAAAATATTGTTAGAGCTCGCGAGAATTAAGATGGGTAGTTTGGTTTGGGTATATAATCAGGACATTCATATTGTGATATTCTGGTTCTGCTATTAACTATTAATTGGACAGCAAATTCAGTTAAGTTTTCATTTAGTCTCTTTTACTATATGATTTACCCTTCAGCAACCAGTTATATATTTTATTATAGGCTGGTTTATGACTTATGGGTGATTTTTTATGTGCTTGTCTTATTTTGGACACGTGTTATATTTAATTTTTCCTTGAGTTCTGTTGTTCTGGTGTTATATTCTTCTCCCCTTTTGTTTTGTTTCTAACCACTTGTAAAATATGTTTTGGTTGTCCTTAGACAAGAAAATTATACCAAAGGCAGCAAATGATATAAAACTGATAAGTGGTGGCAAAATTTTGGAGAACAACAGGACGGTTGACCAGTGTAGAATACCTTTAGGCGAACTTCCCAAAGGGGTTATTATCACCATGCATGTTGTGGTCCAGCCATCTTTGCTCAAAGCAAAAACAGGTATATTTCATTCTGGAATATGTTGTGTAACTGTTTTCTGTAGTATATACACACACATACACCTGAAAGAGCAGTTTCATGTAAATGTAAGGTACTTGGGCAATGTTCTAAACCTAACTAGAACCAAGTATTATGACCGAAAATGTTGAAAATTTTCTTGTGTTGGCCTCAACAGAGAAAAAAGTTGATGAGGTGCCCAGAAAACATATATGTGCATGTTCGGTATTGTGAGAAGCCATCATCATCATCATCGTGAAGAGTTAGGCTTCTGATCTTGCATTAGTTATTTGGTGGGATATTCGAAGGACATGGATATGCGTAGCTGGGAAGACAATAATCTGTATAACAGTCCCAACCCCATCATAGTTGAGTGTTGTTGGAGGGAATTCCTGTGTAGCAATGCTTGTCAGTGATGATTTTCTCATGTTTTATAACAGATGTTTGGTGTATCAACTAGGTGCAGTCTATATCATAAATATCAAATGAGTTAAATACATTTTGAGTATGTAAAATTTCAAATTTATTAAATACATCCTCCAAAAATATTTTGTATTATTTTTGTCCTTCTAAAGTTTAAACATATTCTTTTAGAATTATTAGTGATTACCGATGATGGGTTTAAATTTCGTTAAAAAGGACTTAAAAAATGTTTAAATTTTAGAGGATTTAAAAAATATTTAAATTATAGAGAATGTTTTGGATGATGTATTTAATATTTTAGTAAATTTACATAAACGCAAAAAAGGCATTTTACTAGAACAAAAAAGGTTCAGTCACCAATTTCTAAAGACGTTGAACAGATTTCACTACCCAAATGATCAATCCTGCATACTGTGCATTGCTTGTTTAGACCACGAAACTTTTCAAGAGTCTCTTCATATCTGCTAATATTCTTTTATTGCATTTGTAAATATATAATTTGATATTTAAAAGATTGGAGCGTATTCTGAATAGAAGGTTCCATTAGCGATTAAATCCTTATATTACTTTTGAGGACAAATCATATTAGCAGTCCAAATAAAAAAATATTAATTTCGTTATATATATATATATATATATAATATAGGTATCTTTCTTGGGTACCTCATCGGATTTAGCAACTAGATGCAAGCATTAAGAACTTGTTCAGATAGTTGAAATGATGGATTGATCACATGTGAACGAGAGTATAATCGAATGGGAGTTCTTTCACCCAAGCACGTTTAACATTCCCCTGTCTAAAATAAAGAACTTCATTGAAGATGTGCAAAACTTTTTTTGCAGCAAAAGCTTGTTGAGTTTGAGCCATAGGCACTTTGTGGCTTAGAAACAACAAATGGAATCCTTATGCGCCATGTTGCAGGTTCTAGTGCTTACCTTTGAAAATCACATGACGTTGTGGGTTTTTACATCACATACTTCGGAGTAAAGACCTTTAGTTTTCCAAGACATACTTGAAGAGATAGAACAAATTGGATTGTTCAAATATGGGGTTACCCCACTAGAGTAAAAATAGAAACTTAAAATTTGTTGATTAATCAAGAAATATCATAATGCAAATAAATGTTTATTTGCTACCCATTCTGCCGGACGGTCATTGTTTAAACAGTGAGAAACACCTCCTTTCAGGGCATCTAAATCTTGAAATCCTGCTTCTTGTCACACTGCATCAAAGCAATACACCAAATTAACAATAGGGCAATTCACCAAATTAATAATAGGGCAATACACCAAATTAATAATAGGACAAGGATATATGTTTACTTGGCAATTCACCAAATTAATAATAGGGCAATACACCAAATTAATAATAGGACAAGGATATATGTTTACTATAAAGTGTTCATATTTTACTTTAATATTATTCTATTAATATTTTATAATTAATTTACTATGTATTTAATGAACTGCACAAAATTTATTTGATATGAACAATGTGTAGATATGGAGTATGTCACATGGCGTGATACTTTATCATTTTCTTTAATGATATCAAGAAGGAGAAAGAGTACGTGACTTCAATTCTATGGGTACAGTGACCATATGTCACGTCAGTGGTCATACATGTAATGATAGTAGTTTTGTATTAACGATAATTGTGCTATTATCTAGGCTTGATCACGGGTTAACGGTTAGATTTGGATGAATGTAAGTTGAAAATATTATATCTAACTCAAATCGACCTAAAAAATTGATTCATTTTTGAGTGTTCTAGTGTCTTGGGTTAGTTAGATTTGGATTGGGCGGGTTTCAAATTAAATGATCGGTTTAATCAGGTTGCACATTTTCTAAAAATTCAAAGAACTAAAACTTCAACTATTTATCCTTCCACAAATCAAAACGAATCAAACCTCTTTGAGTAGAACTCATTGTCTGCGCCAACAGTGTTCCAGGAGTAGAGGCTCTGACCTCCAGAGCATAGGCCATAGAAGAAGCTCTGGCCACTGGAGATGATCTCAAAAGAAGAAAATCTGAAAGAAATCCTACTTTTTTAATATTCATCCTTAAAATGGAAACTCCTCTATATTAGCTAACTTGAGATTGTTAAATCACAAATCTCTTCTTTGTAAAGGGTTTTGAGCCAAGAGTGGCTTGCTAAAAGAACACATGGGTCGAGTGACTTGGTAAAAGAATACTTGGTTGAGCTAGAAATACTTCTGGAAGAAATACCTCTACGGGTTAGTTAGGAGTGACTACATTCCAAAAGATTACTTGTATCTTGTCGTGTGAGTCTATAAGTTGAATTCAATCAAGTTGATTGAAAACTGGATATTGTCTGTGGATTTCAGACGAATCAGTATAAAATTTTGTGCTAACTGTTTCTTAACTTTATCTCCTTTTAATTGCATATTATTAAATTGCCTAAGTCTCAAAGGGAGGTTTTATATTGAAACAAGTTTTGTTTTCGAAGTTCTTTTTTATCAATTGACTCAATGCATCTGCCTATCGTATAATAAGTTCATCTCTTTAGATGATATTTCAAAATTTTGGTAAAAAAGAATTAAAAACACAATTCAACATTTCCTTCTTGTGTTTTACATGTTTTTCACAGTTGGTATTAGGATGGGGAGACTCTCTTGATAGGACTTGTGTAATTGCATCAGACAATGAAAAAAGTCGTGCAAATCCAACAACATACGAAGACTACTCCTAGTAGGTAGAAATTGTATGTTCATTAGAGCAGGCGATCTCTGGAGTTTGCAGTGGTTGATCATATGTCTCTCAGGGTTTTGCTTATCACAAGAGTTTGCAGAGCTATGAAATCCAAAAAATTGGAGCTGATATTTTTTGGACCATATAAGATTTTGAGGAGGATAGGTCTAGTGCTTATGAGATAGTGATGCCACTTTGTCAGGTAGCATAATGTATTTCACATATCACAGTTGAGGAAAACATTTCTAATTCGTCATATGTGTTAAAGCCTGAGGTTCAGATAAGGGAAGACTTATCTTATGATGCCCAACCAGTGAGGATAGAGGGTCATAAGGTAAGGCAACTCAGAGGTAGGAGCATTAATATGGATAAGGTGTGGTGGAATTAGAGGATTGATGACTATACTTATGTATTGGAGGACAATATGAGGGAAGCATATCCAAATCTCTTCTTTGGTAAATTAATTTTTGAGGTTGAAAAATTTTGTTGTTAAGGAGAATGTAAAACCCATTAATATTTTAATAATATATTTTAAAGTGAACTAGTTATGATGTCTATAAATAGGACTTAGACATTCATTTTTGGTTCATTCTAAAATCTGCTAGTTCAAACTTTTTCTCTACATTCTCTCAGATAAAAGAAATTTTGATTGTAGGAATCTTACCAGATTAAAGTATTTGGAAGATGGTGAAGAGCGAGCCATTTCTACTCGATCATATTTTTTTTGGTAAGTGGTTTGATTTATTTTGATGTTTTAAGTTTCCTTTATCTCCTCCTTCTAAGTTGGTTTTCTAGGGGGTGACTATGTCCTTTTGAAATGTAGTGTGGAGGCTTATCTAAGTAGGTTGGAGTAGATAGCAAGATTAGAAATTGGAGTGTTTCAATTCAGGTAAGGGGAGCTAACCGTCTCTCTGTATGTAGTTGATAGTTGTTTGTAGTTCTGCGAGTTAGTGATGTTGATTAGATTGAATGAGCATGAGAAATCAATTATTGAAACTATATGTTGTTATATGTTGATAACTACATTGTTGATGAATCTGCAATTGTCTAAAAATGTTGTATGGGGTATGGAAGTATGGAAAAATAGGTAGAAGGATTGTTCAGGGTGACTCTCGAACTTGTTTTCGCTCAAGTGATGTATGGACTCAAGTGAAAGTGAGGTGATGGGTAATCTACCTCTACTGTCTAGATTCGCCCAAGCTTCATGTTGTTGCTCAAGCAAAAGTTGCATTTTCGCTCAAGTGACAAATTTTTACTCAAGCGATGAGTTTTAGCTCAAGCTAAAAAGAATTTGGTAAAACAAGACGAAATCATTCAAGCAAAAATGGTGCAGAGGTAAATGTGTTGTTGATGAGGTGAGAAGCTATTGATGATGATGGTTGATGATGGGATGAGTTGATATGATATAATCTTTAGAAAGAGGGATAAATTTTGATCATCACAAGGAGATGTTAAGAAGACAAACCTCCATGGATGAACAAATTATAGTGGCAGAAGCAAAGAAATCCATGGAGGAAGCTTGCAGTTTTCAACCAAACAAAAAAGTAAACAAGAACAAGTAACCAATTGAAAAAGAAAATGGATTGAGATAAGGAAAAGGGAAGAATACACCACCTTGAATGGAAGAACTCAAGGATAAATGCAAGAGGATTTGCCACTTGAGAAAGCTTCTCAAGCCAAAAGAAGATGGAAACACTCTTGGAATGACTTTTAAAATATGAACTCAAAAAGAGATTTCATTCCACATTCAAAAGTGATTTTTACAATAAGAGGAACTATCATTTAATAGCACTAGTGGACATCCAAGGAGGAGTTCCAAGAGTCAAACAAAGTTAATTCTTAATCCTAGAGTTAACCCATCTTAATCAAGACTAATACAACTAATTTCACAAAATTAGGAAAAGTCATATAGGTGTTCCTTAAATCTAGAAAATGTAATGATTACATTTGAACCGTGCATGTGGGAAAGGTTAAGAGAGCTCCAAGAGGAATGTAGTCTGTGCCCCATGTGCCAAGAGTCTAAGGAGAAGTGACTCTTCAAAGCTTGAAGGATCACTCTTCAAAAGGCACTCTTCAACCTTCTAAAAAGGCACTTCTTCTACTTCAAAACTTGAGGAATCTTGGACTTCATTTTCTCGGAATATTTTCTCGAATCTTATGTCTTTCTTTTTCTTTCGATTTTCTCTTCTAAAGCTTGAAGTCTTTTTCTTGTCAATCTCCCGTTATTTTTTTTTTCTTTATTTCTTTTTCTCTCTTCTTTTTGAGCTTCCTTTTGTGAATCTTTCAAAGAATCTTCCTAGAATCTTCCTTTTTTATTTCTTTTTATTCTTTTCTTTGTTATGCTTCTTGTATTTATTCTTTGAAGTTTTTATTCTCTATCTTCAAAAAATACTTCCCCATCTAAGATCATATCATGATATATGCTTATATGCATGTTTTATTGATTCTTGATCTATATGAGGTGAATTAGAAATATAACACACACACACACACTCGATAGATATATATTTGTTGGTGTGATGTATGATTTGTAGTATGCCTGTTTAGAGCCCTTCAAGGATGGATATTGGATCCTGTCAAAGGTGGTGAGCTCTTTTAGAAATTGTTTGCATGCATGTATATGATTGTGGTGTATATGCGTGTAAGGTTTGAAGTTCTTGATGAGTGGTGTTTGGAGCCCTTTTATAGGTGGTTGGAGGATACCCGAGGAGGTATCTAGTATTAGGTGGTAGTGATAAATATGACACCTATTTAACAAAGGTATCCCAATTTTATTATTGTTCAATCATGTAAACAAGACTTCATGTGGTGAGAAGCTGAAGGAGGTTTATACCAAACTTTGGAAGTAGGCATACATTTAGTGTTATTGATAACAAATGTTTATGTCACCCTGACCAAGGGGAACCCTTAGCCCAGTTCTACAATGGTAAAATGTTAGTCTCTCGTGGAACATATTTATCATGAATAAAGTCTTCTAGAAGATGCATCATACTTAGTCATGCTTGGTGGTATCAGTGAATGTAGAATTTGTTGTTATTGTTATTCAATAGTAATATGCTTAGTATTGTTATGGTTTGTTAATGTTAATAATAAACATGTTGTTGTATGTTTTTTTCTATTAACTTCCCTGGTTATCCCTGTGGGTGATAATGTTATTATTGTATTATATAAAAAACAAACTCTTTTCAAAAAACAACTTCTTAAGAATACATAGATAATAAATATTAGTTTTATATATTATTATATACATTTATAATACATCTAGTGTATTTTATAATATATCAAGTACTATTATAATACTCCTTAAATTGGAGTATTACATTGTCCCTTCCATTTTTCTTATATTTTTATATTTATATTAATGTTGTTCTTTGATTGCTTCGAAATGTGAACATGATAAAAGATTAATTTTGGAACATTGTAGAATCCATTTGCACCTAAAAATCATAATTCATAAAATAATTACAATAAAAATTAAATCGTTTACAACTTAATACATATTGTTATATATAGTTGGAGTATTTATTAAAGATTTAAAAGTATGTTTAAGAAGGTGAAGTTACGTAAAACTCATCAATGACATATTGATTATATATAATTTTCTCACATACTGTGATATATTAGTTAACATTAAATTTCGCATAGACCGTTAACCAATTAAAGTCATTCTAAATATATATTGATTATTTGTGATTCGTATTTTAGAATCCATTCCCTTGTCTTACTACAGGTATCTGAAAACCTATATCCAAACTCATTACCCACATTTTGGTTAAACACATTAATTGTTATTTTATATCCTAATTATAAAGATGAAACTATCATTGATATAAAAAAATGATTTTGTAAAATAGTCAGGAAAGGGAAAAAAAGTTATTAACTTTTAAATTTTAACATGAAGTGAAGTCATTGAAATAAGATTAGTGACTCGAGAAGGCAAAATTATATGAACTCAAGTGGAACATTGGTTTTATATTTTAAAATCAATATATGAAATAAGTCAAAGTAAGAGACACAATTGGTAAATCACATATTCATATCTATTCCTATCAAATTTTACAAATAATTATTTAAACTCAGATTTCAAATCTCTTATAAATTTAAATTTTTTTAATTAAGTTTTCATTTAAAAAATTTGTTATATTAAGTACTTATTTATATTTTTCAATTAAATATTGATCGTTCTATTTTATTGAATTGAGGTGTGACATTATTATTAACTTGTATTATTATAGTCGTTGTTAAATTCTTAGTAAATTTAAATATTTCTAATGAAGTCAATTTTTTATTTAAATTATTTATATTTTTTAATTGAGTAATTCTTATTTGATTTTACTGATATTTAAAGTGATATAATTATTTAATTTTATAATTTGAAGTACCATATTACAAACTTTAATAATAATAAAAATGAAATATCTTTAAAAAAATATATTATTTGATGATTTTTATTTTAATATTTAATTAAAATAAATAAAAAGATGTCATTTTACATAATTTTGTTTTTCATCATATTATATTTAAGATTTAAGATTTAGAGTTTAGAATTTAATATTACACTTATTATTATAAAATATGATTATGTCATTTTAATTGAAGAAAAAATTAAACTTTAAAAATTTAATTGATAAATATAAATTGTTTTTAATAAAATAAATTTTTTAATAAAGGTTTAACTAAAAATATTTAAATTTATAAGAAATATAAAATTCAAGACATTTCTTATTTTTTTAATGTAAACATGTCAATAATGATATCAAAATTAATAATCATATTACCTTAGTGGATGATAAAATAAAATAATATAAATTTATTTAAAAATATAAATATTTTAAATAATCAATAAAACAAAATTTTATAGTAAAAACTTAATTAAAAAAATTCAAATTTATAAAAAACTTAAAATTTAATTAAATCAATTTATATTTAAACTTCTTTTAATTAGTTACAATTCCCGTTGTTCTATATGATTACGGGAAAATTAACTACATAGAGAAATTATTTAGTTATAAAAAATTATGACTCAATAAAAATTGTTATACAGTAAACAAAGTATGATCCTATGAAGGGAACACTGCCCTTAACTAGTGAACTTTTTTATTCATACAGAATATTAATTTCGTTTATTATAAAGACTACTTTTGAAAAATTGGATTGATAACTTATATTGGGATTTCTTGTTTGAATCACACATTTTTTAAATATAAATCTGAGCCCAGATGGAGCTGAAATAAAACTTTTGGAGTCTTATTAATATATATAGTAAAGTTAGTACGTAAAACAAATAAGATTACAATAGTTAAATTATGAAATCGTTTTTAGCTATTTGAGTAAAATAATGAAAAGTGGCAAGATATTAGTTATTACTATGCTATAGTGCTTATTTAATTGTAATTTGTAAGGTGTAAGAAACCCAGTTGTCTTTCCCTTTATTGTTTTTCTGAGAAAACTATCAATCCATGCTCTCATGTGTATGATTCCCCAGGTGAGGATAAAGAGAACCTTGTAGATATGTGGGCCGGCCCAAGGAAAGTGGGCCCCACCAGCAATTTGTCTTCTATTGCAATCACAAGTATTCCAAAGCCTTGTGGTAAAGAGTTAAAACGCGTAGGCAAAAGTGACAAAAATTAGGCCTCTGAAAATCCAGCAAACACTTTTGACATTACTTGAAAGGAGATTACCAAAGACAAACCTCCACTCACAAACTATTAGTATTAAATGAGGGATTTCTCCAATCTCTATAGTTCATAGGACACACTCATTCATCGAGTTTCACATTTGTAATGTCCAACTCAAGGAATTTATGTTTTGATGGTCCATCTCCTTCAAATGGCTCTCCATTAAGGATTTTTATAATTTCTCTAAATGACATTCTTATTAAGCTATTATTTAAAATAAAATCTAAATGTTCCAATAACAAAGTTGAGAATGAAACACTCATAAATTAAGTTCTTAAAGAATTTGAGTAAACAAGATTCTCAATTAGTAATAAAACAAATTAATAAAGAGTATAAGTGTCTTAATCTAGATCTAATAAAATATTTATCAAAAATTCAAATGTTGATGCAAGATTTTGAATCGAATAAGTTTAAATATATATCTACATATGAAAAGGATGAAGCTAATGAATTGGGTAAAGTAGCATTAGGGTTTAAAATGTCATTAAAAAGTTTTAAGAAGGTGATTCATAGTTGAGAAAAATAATTTATTATTTATAAAGTATTATATTTAAACCTCAACTTGAGAACAAATGATTGGTGAAAATCTTTGATTGAATGTTTACAAGGAAAGAATGGAAAGAATAAAGATATGAAAAAGAGAGTCAAGTATCGAAGCTCTTAGGAGATGAGTTATTTAAGAAAGTAGTTGAGGGTGTATTATTAGTTTGTCTCAATGAAAACAAAGCTTATATAGTTATGGCTGAGGTTCGTCATAGCCTTTGTGAAAGTCATTTAGTAGGAGGAAAAGTGAAATGAATTTTATTAGGATAAGGTGTTTATTGGCTTGCAATGTTGAATAATTGTAAAGAATATGCTAAGTCGTGAAGAATGTCACAAATTTGGCCAAATTCAACAAATTCATCCATATTCATCATGTACATTATAGTGGTCGTAAATTATTTTACAAAATGGGTCGAAGAAATTCCTTTGAAAGAAGTTGACCAGATTGATGTGATAAATTTTATAGAGGATAATATAATATGTTGGTTTGGAATACCTTAGTCAGTTACTACTGATCGAGGTATAATGTTTACTGAAAGAAAATTATTAAGATATGTTGAATCTAGACAAATTAAATTGTTAGCTTCGACACCATATTATGCTTAAGTAGAGATTATTAGTAAAGTTATAATCAATAAACTTGATAAAAAGGTATATTGGTAATAAACCGACGAATTGACACAAAAATTTAGTGAAAATTTTATAAGCTTATAGAAATTCCCCAAAAAAATTCAACTAACACCATACAATATAAGCTTGTATATGGTGATGATGTTGTATTGACAGTTGAAATTAATTTACAATCATTTAGATTACAAAAACAAAATGACTTGCCTACAAGTGATTATTGGTAATAGAAGTGTGATGAATTAAAAGGTCTCAAGGATGAAAGAATGAGTGCTTTATATTGCATTATTAAGTAGAAAGAACAATTTCTAAAAGTTATAACAAAAAGGTCAAAAATAAAGAATTTTGAGAAAATGATTCAATATGGAAGGTGCTTCTACCTATAGATAAAAATCATGGCAATTTGGGAAATAGTTTTCGAATTGCGAACATTCAAAATTGAAAGTGTTATCTAATAACACATATCATAAAGAACATATTCAATGAATAAAACATCACATCGATAAATGAAAAAATATTTAAAGACATAAGCCACAAATTCATGAAATTCAAGTCAATAATTAAATAAAAAGTAAAAATTGTATTGAAATAAACAAAGTTAATAGAAATTACAAATTATAAGAGTTTTGAGGAATGTTGTAACTTTAACTCCTCATGTTTTGCCTTAATTTAACCCACGATTATTCAACAATATTTAATTCGGATGTGATGATTGATAAATGAGATAGATTGCTCGAGAGCTTGAAAGCTATCTTCTTTGATTTGACAATAAGATTTTCTTTATCTCTTGATTGAAGGCTTTTGGCATGTTCAAGACCCTTATGATTATACATTAAGATTATGAGATTCTTTGTTAAGACATTTACCCTTTTTTAGAGATCGAAGATTTGGGTTTCCATGTGTTCAATATCTTTTTGCCTTTGTACTTGAGCATCATCCAAAATCTTTTTATTCTCATGAAGTTTTTATAGTACGAATTTGTTTGTGTTTAGCACTCCAACTTGCTTCAATTTTGCTCTTTCAATAGAAAGTTGTTAAGATTCAAGAATATTATGTTGCTTGTATAAAGTTTTGATTTCATTGAACATAGCAACGAAACCTTCAATTTCATCATCACAGGTAATTATAGCCATTAGGCTCATGATTTCAACTAGTTAAGTTATCTCATTCTTTTTGGTTGAATTACCAAGAAGTGTCTCAAGTGAATAAATGTATACTAGCCTACAAAATGTATCCAACATTAGGATAATATCAGTTGAAGGATCTTTACTTGAAGGAACTAAGCTAAACTAGAACTACCATTGAATAGTATTGCAAAAGGATCTTTCTCGATAGATTCCAGGAGACTAGTACTTGATTCTTGTGGAGCTCGACTCGAGTGTGGGAGGTTCAAATTTTCTTGAATATCTTGAATATCCTTGAATCTTGGGTCAATGTGTTCTTGATCGGAAGGTGATTCAATTATTTCTTCCTCCAGAGCTAATTTTGTACAGTGAATTGGGAATGATGTAGGTAATTCCTTTTAATGTTTAGAGGAGGGGAATTTGGCTCTTGCAACCTTTTAGTGAGAAATTCTATAAAGAAAAAAAAAATTGTTAGGTGAATTTTATTCTTGATGTATTGAATGAAAATTGAAGTTAACCAATAAATATGTAATTTGAGGAACTTTTTGAGGAATAGCTAAAAAAGTAACTAATAAGATTATTAGAATAAAGAATCATGAATAGCTAAAGAAGTGATGTTAAATTATTCTTATGTTTTCAAAAAGTCACACAACTCAACAAAATGGTCTCGGTTGAGTTGTAGTTAATAAGAGTCAACCAAGGAGGAAGTTCTCGAGGTAACATATTATTATAGGGAAAATAATACAATTTGGTGGGTGTTACTAGATTTTTACTCGTTTTGAATTCAATAATATAATTTTAGCACTTCTTAGTTCTCAAAACCCCTTAGGATGAGTTAAAGGTTTAACTATTGTATATTAGGCTGATGGAAAAGTTGGTAAAGATTTAGGACAATATTTTTTAAATTGAGTTTTTCCTTGAGAGTTTATTACTTTATTAAGGTCAACATTGGTGTTAAGTTTTTCTCTTAAAGATAAAACAGTTCGATGGACAATATTATAAATATTTTGAGGTCATAAATTTCATGATAAAAATTCTCAAATTTTATAATTTCAAATCTATTATAATAGTTAGCTTGACGTGTTTTATTGGAGTCCAGCAGAAAAAGAAGGGGAAGAGATTAACCTTGAGATGATAGTATTTATATCCACTTTATGCTTGTCGAACCATGTAAACCATCAATCATGGAATTCATTAGTGCAATAATAACTATTTTTTAAAAGAATATGGGTAGAAAGAGAGTTTGGACTTGCGCAGGAAAGACTTTAATTTAGATAAGAGATTCTTTTTTGTTAATGATTTGTTCTCAAATATAGACAAGTTTAAGAACCAAGAAATGGTAAATGTTAGCTTAACCTAAATTGTCGAGCTAAAATTTCAAGCTAATAAGAGAAAAATTTAAGGTCCCTAAAGTCATATCCTGAGATAAAGGACATCCCAACTTAAAAAAAAGTCCACATGACGGTCAATTATTGTTGAAGTCGAGGGTTGAAGGGTAGGAAATCAAGAAATCAACCATTCAAATTGATGTCTTGGAAAAAGGAGCTAGTTCTTCATCAAAATTGTTGTAACTAAGGAGCTTTGAGAGGAAAAAATCATATTGAATAAGCTTTGTTTTTCAAGGGTAAAATAATAGATAATCTTATTCCTTCAAGAGGATATGCAAACATTTATTTATTTAATGGTGAAATTGATTGCTCCAAAATCAAAACCAACCAAAACTAAATAAACCAAATCAAACCCAATAGATTAGTATTTGGTTTCGAAGATTGAAGCATCTCGACTGCTTTAGAAAAAGTGTCATATACATGAGCCAAAAAAACTTTGGCTAAGCAAATTGAAGGTTGGCCAACATGTAACAATCGAGCTAGTGAATAGAATCTTGTGGTCACTTGGATCAATCATGAACAAGAAACTTGAGATACCAACCAAAAAAGTTAAAAAAGTTATATGTTCAGCTTTAAATAGGCCATAGATGAATCACTACCATTATCATTAGCCATAAAGTGACTATAGGCTTTTTAAGACCAGACAATTTTTTCAAAGAAATCAAAGTTTTTATCAAAAGAACTTATAGTATACCTTTCTCTTAAGGGTTTTAACTTAGCAATAGCGACGACATCCAAAAGAGAAGGAGAAAGGGGACCATAATGTAATTCGAGAGCATAAAGGTCAATGTTCTACAAATGAAAAGCAGGAAGAAACATTGGCATATCAAGATTACCTATGTCATGCTTACTTAAACAAATGAAATCAAAGACACTAATTTTCTTCCAATGAACCCATACACAATTTCAACTCATTTAACCATGCCTAGTAGTAATCTCTTTTAGAAGCAAAGGTACACTTAAACATCTTTGTGGTATTTTCTAGAAAGTTGATTCTCACTTGGTCTTCGTGAACATAACTTAAAGAAATATTAGCAAGGAAATGAGATTTTTTAATAACCTACAAGGTTATGTTTTCTTAATAAGACAAACGAAAGCATGAAGACAAAAAGGAATTAATACTTGAGTAGAGACAATTTTCTTAAACTCTTCCTCCAAACTAGGTTTCGGAACTAGCTTTTGCCCATTGACCTCAACAAGATTTGTAATTTCACATAACCTCAGAAGTTGTGACGTAGTTGAAGAAGATTGGGTAGAAGAATAAGCCATTGAAGAAGATAAAGAGGTTGTAAGAGAGTGAGTGCAGAAAAACAAAGGAGAGCTCAGAGTAGAATGTGAAAGTTGAGTGTGAGAAATGATCTATTATATGGTGTTTAAGGGAGGTATTTGAAAAGACATTAAAAGATTTTTCAAGTAATATATTGAAAGATTTTAAAATGGAAACATTTAGATTTCCATTTATCTATTTATTGTTTGCTACTCATTTGAGGCAAGGATCCCAAAAAATATACTGACATTTGTTTAAGTTCCGAAAAAGTAGCATTAAGAAGCACAACAATTTATACGATCATGAGAGAAATTGTAGCTTTTTTTAGTTTAAACCAAAAACTATACTCTCACATTTAATGATTGTCAGAAAGAAAATATTTGAGTATGAGTAATTGTTCAAGAATGTTTGTTCATGATATGAGAGAATGACATTTTAGGTTTAGAATTTTCTATTTTATCATAAAAGTCCATTTTCTTGGGGTAATCTTTTGTTGCATGGTTCATTCAAGATGTGATCTTTGAAAGAAGGATTCAATGCTATATTATATAAAATATCAAATGAGATGAATAAGTGGTTATATGATTAAAGGAATGTAATGTATCGAGATAAATGGTATATCATGTGGAACAAGTTCGAGAGAAGTGTAATGTCTCGAGCCAGTGTGGACTTATAAAAAGTTTTGAGATATATTTCAACAACTAAAATGGGCTATGTATCATGAAGAGTTTAAGGGAAGGGAAGTTGCGACTAAAGGATTGTGAGAAACACAAACATGAAGGTTTTTAAAGCAAGTAATGGAGAATCTGGTTAATGGTTATAGCAATATTCAAGAACGAAGTTGAAAGTTATTTTCTTTTTGAATATTTGTAACTGCTTGTATTAGCAAACATTATAAATAGGGGGGGGTATAAAAAACATTAGAAAACAAGTTTACACAACATAACAAAGATATTTTTTGTAACATGCTCAAAGTAAAGACAATGAATAGAATCTTTGTCTTTACCCTTTGTTTCTTCAACCTTTTACTTTCATGTTTTATGACTTTCAGATTCTCCATTTAATTTTACGATGTCTATTTTCTTCATTGCTTTTCATTTGAACATGTTTTTTCAAAAACTAGAAAACAAAGATAATGTTTGTGAAGACTAAAATCATAATCATATATGAAAATATGGAAATACCATTTCAAATATTATCATCCATTAATATTTATAAAAATAATCATTTTCAAGTTAAAACACCTTGGATGCTAATCAATCATAAAAGAATTTATCTTTCATCCAAAAGAGTAACACAACAAGGCTATCAATAAAAAAAATCACACTTTTTAAAGGGTTATCGTTCATTATTTCAAATTCTTAAAGTCATTAATAATTAAAATAAAATATTTAGCTATTTTTGTTCAATGTAAATAACTAAAAAGAAATTCAATTTTAATTCTATTTCACAATATTATTTTGATAATTTTTACTATTAAGAGACTTAGGTTATAGAAACATAATATATTTTAGATATTATTATATTTCCAAAATGAAATTCCACACAAAAATATTTTAAAAAAAATAAAAACATTTAAAATAGTTAAATTGTAAAAACTTGAAAAAAAATACAAAAGACATTCAAATCACTCTGCACATATAAAAAGAAAGTTTTTTTATGAGATACAATAAAAATTTTTATATAAGAAATACTATAATATAAAACTAATATTTTTACATAAAATGAGGTAAAAGAGAGTTACATTTTTTTTTATTTCTTTTTTTTCATAAATGAAACAAAACATATCAACAATTAGTAAGAACAAAATTTGTGTTTATTATGTATTGAAGAGAAAATGAAATTTAGGAGAAATACAAAAATAAATCATATAAAGGTTATCTTAATTTTTTTAAACATTTTATTATTTTTTTAAGTATTTTCTATAATTAATTAATTTTATATTTTAATATCTATTCAAATTAATTGAGGTGTGTTTTAACTAAAACTGAAAATCTTTCTAATTTAATTCTTAATATATATACACAAAATTTTAAAATCTTTGGCGGACCTAAACCCTTCCCTCCCCTAAAAAGTTCTCACTCCTAAAAACCTCTGGCACTGATACATCAAAGAAAGTATGATACTATAAAGGGGAACACTGCAGTTAAACTACTAATTTTTTTTATTCATATAGAATATTAATTTCGTTGATTATAAAGACTACTTCTGAAGAATTGGATTGATAACTTATATTGGGATTTCTTGTTTGAATCACAAAATTTTTAAATTTAAAACTTTGAGCCTGAAATGAGCTGAAATAAAACTTTTGGAGTCTTATTATATATAGCGTAGATAATAAAGTTAGAACGTAAAACAAATAAGATTACAATATTTAAATTATAAAATCGTATTTAACTATTTGAGTAAAATAATGAAAAGTGGCAAGATATTAGTTATTGCTATGCTATAGTGCTTATTTAATTGTAATTTGTAAGGTGTAAGAAACCCAGTTGTCTTTCCCTTTATTGTTTTTCTGAGAAAACTATCAATCCATGCTCTCATGTATATGATTCAGCAGGTGAGGATAAAAAGAACCTTGTAGATATGTGGGCCGGCCCAAAGAAAGTGGGCCCCACCAGCAATTTGTCTTCTATTGCAATCACAAGTATTCCAAAGCCTTGTGGTAAAGAGTTAAAACAGGTAGGCAAAAGTGACAAAAATTAGGCCTCTGAAAATCCAGCAACTTTTGACGTTACTTGAAAGGAGATTACCAAAGACAAACCTCCAATCACAAACTATTGGTATTGGTATTAGGTGTTGTCTTTTCTGCCCCTTCTTCTCTCAATAAGAAGGGAGAAATTAGAGACTTTGCTCTTTCCATGAACCAACCAATCTCTATAGCTCATAGAACAATCCACTAAGGCTAAATGAGAGCAAATTTTAGACCTAGAAAAAGAAAAAGCAAAACTACTTTCAAATAATTAGAGTTTTTCCTTTCCTTGTGAGAATCCTAGATACTGAATAATTGGGAGGGAGGAGGAAATTAAGTTAACCAAAAAAGGGAGAAGAAGAAAATGATCAATTCACTTTGTGGAACCCTCAAGAGTGAGAACAACTCTAGAACCAAACTCCAACCCACTTCTTCAAATGACTCAGTTTTGCAGTCCAAGAAAAATGCCACTCAATCCTCTGGTGATGTTGACCAAACTAGCCTAACCCCACCAAGCTTAAACCTTCCTGCACTAAAATTTGACTTGGATGGAGATGTGGAAGTTCAGTCACCAGATAGTTCAATGTGGGAATCCTTTTTTGCTGACCAATTAGATGCTGATTTCATGATCTCTTCCCCAGTGAGGAACGTCCCCTCCCCTCAACTCTCTTCCTACAATTGCAACTATAACTATGCTCATGGAATGCAAGGCCAGAGTCTCTCAGGGTGTTCCCCACCAAGGTTTTCATCATCCCAGATTGGAGCCTTCAACAGCAGCCACAAAGGGAAAGGACTTAGCCCTCTCCACAGGGTCTTCAACTCACCAAACAATCAGTACATGCAGCATGTTGAAAACCTTTCCCTGCCAGCAATAGAAGAGTTCTTGGAGGACTATCAAGGGTATTCATCAACCAAGGTCTCTTCTGATGTTGCAACTTCATCTGAATGCTTTGACTTGTCCACTCAAATCCCATCATCCATGTTGGATAGCTTGACACTGCCCAATTCCTCAAGGTACCATGGTTCAGTAGATGAAGAATCCTCAGTTCACGGTGGCGGCTCTTCTCAACTGTCCCAGGAGAGTGACATCTATCATCAGATGGGGTCCATGGCTAGTGCATCCCTCTCGCAGGCTCTACAACAAGAACGCTACCAAGAGAAACGGCAAAAGCAGCAAGCACAGCAACAACAACAACAGCGCCAGCAAGAGAATCTGATGGTGCCTATTCCCATAGGAATGGAGCAGGTAACAAAATCTTCCCTCTTCCTACTTCATCAATTAAGTGCCAAATGAAGTTTAACTGATATAATCTGATGGAAAAGAAGTAGATTATGACAGTGTTCTTGTCTTGTGACATGAACGTTACAGGAGCAAGACAGCGGGCTTCAACTGGTGCACCTGCTTCTGGCCTGCGCAGAGGCAGTGGCGAAAGAGGAATACATGCTAGCAAGAAGGTACCTCCACCACCTCAACCGAGTCGTCACTCCCTTAGGCGACTCCATGCAGCGGGTGGCGGCGTGCTTCACCGACTCGCTCAGCGCCAGGCTCAATGCCACCCTCACCCCGAAACCCTCCAAACCCCTCAGCCCCTCAAACTCCATGGAAGTCCTCAAAATCTACCAGATCGTGTACCAGGCCTGCCCCTACGTCAAGTTCGCCCACTTCACCGCCAATCAGGCCATCTTCGAAGCCTTCGAGACTGAAGAGCGCGTCCACGTCATCGACCTGGACATCCTCCAGGGCTACCAGTGGCCCGCCTTCATGCAGGCCCTCGCCGCCCGCCCCGCCACCGCTCCCTTCCTCCGCATTACCGGCGTTGGCCCCTCTCTCGACGCCGTCCGCGAAACAGGCCGCTGCCTTACCGAGCTCGCCCACTCCCTCCGCATCCCCTTCGAATTCCACGCCGTCGGAGAACAGCTCGAGGATCTCAAACCCAACATGCTGCACCGCCGTGTCGGGGAGGCCCTCGCAGTTAACGCAGTCAACCGCCTCCACCGCGTCCCCGGGAACCACCTCGGGAACCTTCTCACCATGATACGCGACCAGGCACCGAACATAGTGACCCTGGTGGAGCAAGAGGCGAGCCACAACGGACCCTACTTTCTGGGACGGTTTCTCGAGGCGTTGCACTACTACTCGGCGATCTTCGACTCACTGGACGCGACGTTTCCGGCGGATTCGGCGCAGCGGGCGAAGGTGGAGCAATACATATTCGCGCCGGAGATACGGAACATCGTGGCGTGCGAGGGGGCGGAGAGGTTCGAGCGGCACGAGAGGCTGGAGAAGTGGCGGAAGATAATGGAGGGGAAGGGGTTCAAGGGGGTGGCGCTGAGTCCGAACGCGGTGACTCAGTCGAAGATATTGCTGGGGTTGTACTCGTGTGAGGGGTATAGGTTGACGGAGGATAAGGGGTGCTTGCTGCTTGGGTGGCAGGATAGGGCCATCGTTGCTGCCTCTGCATGGCGGTGTTGATGCTGCTGTGCTCCCAACTTTTCCATTCAACGTCTCTTTGTTTTGATTATATTCCATCGTTCATTGATGCTAATTTTTCTTTTGTCTTAGTTTTTATCATATGAACACAAAGTAATACACTATTTTTAACACACTTCTTTTTAATCAGCTGAAATTCAAGTGAATCTTATTGAATACCACTCTCGTGTCTCCGTTGAATACATTTTGTTTCTTCCATCAGGTCAGGTGAGATTCACCTAAATTTCAGCTTATGGAAAAAATGTGTTAAAAGATACTAGGAAGTAGGTTGCTCAAATCTTCTTGATGAAAGGAAAATTGAATTGATAAGCAAATGTTTTAAATTTTGAACTTCAAGGGGAAATGGAAATAAGGAATACAATTACTTTTTACTATTTGTTATTCATTTTTCTGTACAAATGGGTGTGACTGCTGTGGCTAGTGTAGCCACTTTCTTTTTGGGGGTGAGAATACTCGGATTCCTCACAAGTAAATATGATAAATTAGAAATAATTTATAATTGTAATAAAATATTTCTGTATTATGAAATTAATTTTATATATTTATTAAAATATAATTATAAATTTATTTAATAATATTTAGGATTTTAATATTATTTGAATTTTAAATTTTTTATTAATGTAGTGGTTTTTAGAAAAATTGAATAAAAAATAGAAGAAATAATTTGTTAAATTTGTTAAAACATACAGTAGAATTTATGATTTTATATTAAGAATTAACATTATTATTTAGAAAAAATAATTTAAAATAGCTAACTGTAAAAGTTTAGAACAACTTTTAGTGAAAATATTTCAGTTTGTATGTAATAGTTTTTACATAATGGAGAATAAAATTTGTTATTATAATAACAGTGTTTACATAAATTAAATGAAAATTAAAAGAAAAATATTTTTTTATTAAATTTGTCGTAGGAAATATAAAATGAGAGAAAATATAAATCATAGTTATTTAGTAAAGAAAAAATTTATTATAGAAAAACGAAATATAAATTTAGAAATTAAAAATTATATATTTTTTTACTTTAAATTTGATTTTAAGGAATTTTGAAAAATTAAAATATTGGAAAAGAATTTTAAATGTTTGTTAATGTCAGAAAATGTATCTTTCGTATCATAAGTATTGAAATATTAAAGTATATGCTGAAAAGGAAGAGGAAAAATAAAAAAATTGTATTCATTAAATGAGAAATGTAGTTATTAAAAAAATTAGACAAAAAGAAATGATAAATTATGAATTGAATGAGAATATAGATGAACAAAAGTACCCATGTTTGCAACATCTTTCTTTAGTGTTGTATTTTTAAATCACCTCATAAAGTTTTGTGCTACGTGCCTAATGTAGTACACATGCACAAAGTTGTTGTCATCCCAACCACTACTATCTTGGGACTATGCAAGAATTGATTTGTGTTTGTCAAAAATAAGGTTGAGGCCATGTTGTGGAGTTACGTATCTACATAGGTTCCATAGCAAAAAGAACCAAGAATTAGCAGTCTTACCCTTTACGATGGCAAAGGCAATTGGTAATATGTTGCACACATCTTGTGCAACTGCGACCAATAAAGTCCTTCTACATTTGTCATACAAGAAAGTTCCATCAACCTGGACAACTGACTTGTAAAATTTGAAACCTTCATTGCATGGATGGATGCATTGAGGTTGAATTTCAGATGACTCGGTGATTGGTGGAATAAGAATTGTGGCTAGTGGTCATTGAAGTTGAGGTGAGGGTTCATATTCAAAGGATGGTGATGGCGAGTAGTGTGTGTATTCTAGTTGTGTGGTTCGAACAAATGGAGGTGATTGAAATGTAACATATAGTTTGGGTTCAGTTTAGAGGTTAATGGATGCATAGATGCCAAAAAATGTCTCGACATCGTTGTCCTCAATGATGTCAATGGTGGTGTAATGACATACTCCCCCACCAAGTCTAGTCAGGTAGCAAAAGTGCATTATGGCCACCTTTGTTCCTTGTGGAGTTTTTTGAGGATGACTTGTTTCATCCTTTGTAAGGTGATTCCTCTAAGGAGGGTAAGTACTATAAGTACTGCAAAACTGAAGGTAACTCCTTCAATGGGACATTTGTTCTTTGTTCCATCGTAGTGTACAATGACATATACTAGAGCCGTTTTTTGAAAACATGGGTTAAAGTAAGCGTGGGATTGAGGAATAATGAAACAAGGACTCACAAGGAAGTTTTTTAGAAATGATCATTGATGATTGGTATTTATAATTGATTTCATGTAGTTGGAATGAAATGTTCCATGCCTCATGTCAACATGCATGTTTTTGGATAGACATGTGTCATCATCGATGTGTTTGGACTAAAACATATGACACATGTCCAAAGCAACCTCACCCACTTAATGTGTGCCAGAAACACGTCCCATTAAACAATTGTTCATGTTAGTACAACTTTCTCACTAACATTGACAAGTCCTTCACACATGTTAGGGAGAATGTTTTACGTTGGTATATTTTCCATATCCTTTCATCATGATCACTTCGAATTGCATGAATGTTGTCAACTTCATTGTCAATAATGACACTAAATGTTCTACTTGAGAAAGACAGTGTCTCATGCATATCTAAAGACTTGTCTTCATGAGTTTCGTGCATGTTTCTAACTTCTAAGACCACTAACCATCTTTCATTACAAGTATCTATGACATAAAATATTTGTTTCGCTTGATATGACATAATAAAAGGTTCATCTTTATATACAGTCTTGTTCAAATCGACCAAAGTAAACCCTAAATCATCAGTTTGCACATCTGTATTGCCATAAATCCATTTACACTTAAATACAGACACTCATAACGTAACATAGTTAATTTTCCATATGTCTTTTATGACTTTGAAATAACTCATGAATGTTGTAATGAGATTTTTGTCTTTAGAACTAGCAAAGTGCACAAACTCAGCCTAAATGGTGATCCCATTATTTTGTACTCTACTTTTGTCATCCTTTGTCTTTGAATAGAAACTACTATCAGTCCATCAATTTCTTGCTTTTAAATTAAATAATCTTAAAGTTGTTGATAATCTTGTAAAGTTATTGCATCCTGGATACAATTGTTGCTCGAAATAAGACTTTAAAGAATTACATACATGTGCTCTTCCAAAATTCTCTTTGCCAACATGACGTATCATATCCTCTAAATTATTGTCCATCTCTTCTTGAAATTTTTCTATTGTTGTCATAGTCGGAATATCTAACGTTTCTCCGTGCCATGTCCATACTATATAACTCTTGAGAATACCTAAGTCAGACAGGTGATCACGTATCTCATCAACTTGCTGACGTAGTTGATTCACAGAACAAATGCATAAACAATAATATGCCTCGTTGATAGGTTTTTCATTTTCGCGAGCAAATTGCAAGTACTTATTAACTCTATTTTCATACTCTTGACTAATGCGACGTGCATTCATCCAACTTCGATCCATAACTACATAGGTTACAAACTTCATCATTATCAACCATAAATGTGATTCTCACTTTTGTAATTGAAGGTGGGGTCTTACCTATTCGGAAAAACATTTCTCATAATTTTCCAACACGTATAAACCAAGTATACTATCTTACATTTGATAAAATTTTGGCAGCATTCTGTATTGTCTCCAATTTACTCGAAATGAAAATTGTGACAAAGAACACACCATAATAAAATATGCAAAATGATCTCAACTGAAATTATACAAAATGTAAGGTTAGACTAATAATTAATGCTTAATCCTTTGTACTAAATCTCAAATGTGAACTAAGGTTCACTCAATGCGCCTCAAAACAAAACTAGTCATTAAATGAATTACTACAACAAAGACAAGTACATCAACCAACCACAATACAATACATTTTAATTCTCCAGTCGGTTCAAACTAAATTTTTTGCTATAATTTTTATAAACACAAAATGCCTATAATTTAATCCCTAAAATTTTAAACAAATTAATGACTAAATAATTTAAGCACTTCTAAAGACTAAAAGACATATTAATATTCACATGCTACACAAAAAATGAATTTTAAATTTAAATGGATAATTTCAAAATTAAACACCATTCCTTTCAATATCAATCAAAGTTCAACAACAATCATCCAATGGAAACATTCACGCATTATCATTATTGAAATCTTAAAAAATAATCATGATTTCATTTTCAATAAAAATAGAGATATAGAGCACTAATCTCAATCATACAATCAACACCCAAATACTCCAATCCAATCAAGGATAAAGGTCCGCAAGCACAAATAGGACACAAAGACACCTTCGTCACCACTTACCGTTGTTGGAATCACATTGCACTAAAAACCTAATTTATACACTCATATGTGTGAGGAAGATGAAGATCTTAGGAATGTTCCAACACAAGATTTAAATTGAACCACAAGGAACCCATCGTAAAACATGAATTTTGCGTTAGAACTCTGACTACCCGGACCTCATATGTAAAATTCAAATTTTACATCCGACCCCTTTATAGGTTGATGTAAAACCCTTACAATTATTTACAAAAGTATTATTGCATTTTTAGTGACATCGAGATGAAAGAGTCGAACATCAAATCAGTAACTAAAAAGACCTATTTTATAACCAGTGAAGAGAGAAGGACTATTTTGTTTGCAATGTTGCAAAACTCAAGGTTTGTAGTGTGTACTGATTTAATGTTATCATGGGACCAGTTGTAGCAATTTCACCTATTGATGCCTTCTCTGAAACAACCCTTTCTCTGTTCTGAAATGCACATGAACGACATGAATGCTCCTACCCCTCTCCCCAATGTTTCACACTTTTTCTTCAATGCTAATATGTCATGTCAGCCATAGTCACATGCTCACAAGGTATTGCTATTGATTTTAGTGAACTCAATTAATGATGGAGGATTTAAATGCAATGAACACACTAGAACTTGGTCTAGAACCTCCTCTGTGTATTTAATGCCATGCACTAAAAAATGGAATGTTTTAATATGCTTATTGATTCTCCTCTTTTTTTCCTAACACAGTAACTTTGAGAAAAGGAAATAAATTCCTTTACTTGGAAAATTTTCTCCAGAGAAAATCAATCATCAAAATCTTCTGTCTCA
The DNA here is from genome assembly GCA_030347555.1 of Lablab purpureus. Classification (NCBI taxonomy): domain Eukaryota; kingdom Viridiplantae; phylum Streptophyta; class Magnoliopsida; order Fabales; family Fabaceae; genus Lablab; species Lablab purpureus. The sequence continues at coordinate 17,436,021 of CM059254.1, forward strand.
TTTTTTTATAATTTAGTTTTTATCTTTCGGTTTTAAATTAAGAACTGGGATTTTATTGAACAGAAATATCATGCGAGAGAATCTAAACCACTTTGCTAAGTCTTATTCCCAAGTTAAAATGCAATGGTAAGTACCATTTTATTTATAAGAAAGTAAAGAGAACCGTGACTACTTATAACCCTTCGTTACTACTACACCACCCTTTTTTCATGTGCCTACTGTGGCTGGTATCTCTATTTAAACGCAACCCCATTTCTGAACTTCCCCAATAGAAGCTATATTGTTCTTCTCCAACAAAAGAATCTACTACCCCTTCTCTCTCCTACTCATGAGATCCATGTCTTGCCAAACAACATTCACATGTCTTTGTTTCTTGTGAAAAAAAGATAAAATTATTTCCAACTTTTTGCTTGGAGTTGGTTCTCCACTAACCACTGCTCCTCTTTATCCACACCCCTAAAACTCGTCATCTTCTGCTAGCAGCTAAATAATGCTAGTGCTCTGAAAGAAAAGCAAAGTTCTTGCTGCTGCTCATCATAAAGACACCATTCGGACGCTTCCCTCCAATATTTTCCAAACTGGGCCATGAATCCCGTGACCCTCTTGCTCCTTTTGCCCTTGTTTACTCAGTTTTTGGAAGTTGAGCCTGCAAGACCCAAGCTTCCAGGGAAAACAAGGATCCCCATCTCACAAATTAGTGTGATGGGCTTTGTTTATTGTGATTTCTGCTCCAATAACAGCTTTTCAAGACAAAGCTACTTCTTGTCAGGTGATAACTCTCAATAAACCTCTAGTAGAATGCTTCGTGGTGTTGTAAGTTGGAATGTAACTTGTGTAGAAACATTGAGCTGCATACGTTTATTGGCACTGTGAACGAGTGATTGAATGTACGAAATGGTTAGTCTCTTGCAATGTAGTAAATTATGACTTGAATCTTAGAAAGTGCTGTTTATATTTAGTGTTTACTGTCTCCATGATGGATTGTCTCTAAAAGACGAAACATGTAGGAACCCAAAAAATGTTTATTGGTACTAAAGAACAATTTCTTTCGTTTTGTCTTTCATAAAACAATTACTCTCCCTGAAACGAAAGAGTTCAAATGGGGGCTGCATCTTACACACTCGTTTTTTCTTCTTCATAATTATGCTCATGCAGGTGCCGAGGTCAAAGTAGACTGCATGTTCAAAGCACTCTCAGAGAAAACTGCTGAACAGATTTCACTTTCAGTGAACAGAACTACCAACAAGTATGGGATGTACAAGCTGGAAATCCCTTCAGTGGATGGCGTGAAATGTGCAGAAGATTCTGCAGTTGTGTCCTCATGCCAAGCAAGCTTAATAGGTAGTTCATCCTCTGCTTGCAATGTTCCTGGCTACAGAACCACTTCTAATGTGATAGCAATCAAAGCAAGAAAAGCCAACCTCTGCATATACAGCTTCAATGCTTTGACTTTCAGACCACCCAAGAGGGACATCACCTTGTGTGGTAATTAAAAGAAGAAGCTTACACAAGTAGGCCTATTACTTGGTCACTTGTGTATACATACAAATTTCAAGAAAATAAATGAAAAAAAAAACTCATGTTCTCTTTTTGAAGCCCATTATGGGCATAGGTCTCTTTTCCCTCTCTCTCTTCGTTGTTTTACTGCATTATTTGTTTGGTAATACTGTTTTCATATTATGCTATGTTAGAGAGAAAGTAGCATGCAAGTAGAGTTTGGGTGTGAGATAGATAATTCCTTTTTGATTTATGCAGTTGAGTAGGTTTTGTTAAAATGTACTAGTAGATGTATATTGTACAGAGCAAGCAAGTTGTCCAAGAAAGCAACAAATGAATAAACAAGTTATTGTTATGCATATTATATTTCCCATATAGATAAACACTTTGGCAAAAGAGAAGGGAGAAGCAGGACATATATCAAAATAAATGGGGAAATGTTCAGTACAGAATCATTTCTAAGGAGTAAATATGCAATTTTGTTCTGAAAAAATGTCAATTCTTGGTTTAGTTTCTAGACCTGAAGCTGTCTATTTACTAACAAATTTCTCCTCACTAAAGCTGCCAAGTTGCTAACAAGTTAAACTCTGCATCAAAGTAAATCAATTTTTTGTATTCTCTTCTTCCTCGAACTGCCTTTAGGGATACCATTTGTTTTATGCCAAATCATTCAATGATCAAAGCAACCAAAGTAACAATTTTCAAGGATCAAACTGTGTATTTTCTTCTTCCTTGATACTAGATGGCATTAATTGGCTATTAGCTATGCTTCAAATTTCTACTTGGTAACTGCTAGTAGAGAATGGATTAATAACGTAGCATTCTATGAAAATATCCCAAAATGCCACATAACTGAATCCAACATTCCTAATGTTAGGAAGATAGTTCTCCATCACTTTTAAGATTTGCCTCAATATAGAGTAATTGTTCTTTGTCGATTATATATACACGAGGGCCCTCAAGCATGATGCAACTTGCTAATAACTCCAGAACTCCGTACAAAGAATATGGCAGGTAATTATCAAATGTTGACCCTCTGGCCCTTGTTAATTAGCTACACTGTGGAATATCATTGCCACCAAAGCCAAAATGGCCAAATCAACAAAGGATAATCAATAATGATGACAAAACATACTTTTAACTTTCCAGTTCACTCTATTACATTTATGGCAATAATTAAGGAATAATGGCTTTCATTGAAATCAATAAAATAGCATAACAAATTATGGTTAAAATATATCAATAAGATTTAATTACTGATTTAACTTTTATATTTATACCCTTTTAGTTTTTATATCTAAAAATATCTTCTTTTAATATCTCTGTAGTTTGCAGATTATTTAGATTTATTTTTAATTTTTATAGCGATAACTAGAAAATGATATCTATATATTCTCCAGAATTATGAGAGATATTATAAATTAATAAAATTTACTAATATAAAAATATATTTATTAATATCGTATATTTTTGTTATTAAATCTAAGATATTATCTATAAATATATTATTTATACTTTTATTTATGATTATTTTAACTATGAAGGATAGAAAAGATTTCATAAAATAAATATGTATTATATTCTTAACTTATTTATTTATTTATTTATTTAATATTATTGTGTTCTTCCGTAGATAAACCTTCATTTGGTCATTCAATATACAATTTGAAGTTAAAGTTCAATTCAGATTCATAAGTTTTCACCTTTTCACTTTGAGGGAACTCTTGTTCACCATATTTTTTATTTATTTTTTAAATTTTTTATTATTGTATAATATTGTGTATGTTGAATATGACTAAATATTTTCATTCATTATTTTATCAATATCATATATTTATAAGTATAAATTAAATTTTATTTCATCATCTAATTTAATATATTTTTTATAATGTGTTTCTTTGATTACTTGTAATAGATAATAAATATTTAGTTTTTACTTGTAATTGTTATACTTGCATTCAATATATAGTTTTATATTGTACTCAAATTTGGGATTCAAAATTATAAAAGACTTTTAATTTTTTTTAATTTTTTAAAAATTTTATGTGGGTTGGCCCGCAAGCCCGCTAACCCGTAGCTATGTGGGATGAGTCAAGCTTTTTAGCCTACAATTCTTATTCGGGTTGTCCCAACCCGCCCCAATTTTTGTAAGCTAAAGGCGGGGCGGGCTGGTATGCTTTGCCACACTTATGCTTATGTGATGTGTGAACTCCTATCCTATGCTCTCTCTCACTTCCTCTCTCTGTATCTCTTTCTTTCTCTCTTTTTCTCTCTATCTCTCTCTCTCTCTATATATATATATATATGTCAAAACGGGTTAAGGTAAAAAAATATAACAGTCCAGCCATACCTATATTTTAAAATGGACCAAAAAAATTTACCTAGTTTAGTCCTATGTTACTAAATAATATATAAATATATAACAAATTTATATGAAAGTTTGTGCAGAATTGTTCATGTTTGAATAACTTATAAAACAAACTTAGAATATTTATTAGACACTTCTAAGATAGTCAAACATTTATAATATTTTAAAACCTTTGTTTTCTTAGTCTCTTCATATTTTTGTTCAAAATTATGTCTCTTATGGATTACTAACTGAAGGAGTAATTTCTAATCTTGTTATAGAGAGTAAGAACTCTAACTCTATAGTGGAGTACATAAAAAAAGCATAAAAGCCTATTTAATATTTTACATCAACTTTACTTCATATAACTTACCTAATATTAATGAAAATAAAACAAACTCCTATAAGAACTTATAAACCAACTTAGAGTACCTATTAGACACTTCCAAGATACACAAATATTTATAGTACATTACAACTTTTGTTTTCTTAGTCCCTTCACATTTTTTCAAAATTATTTTTCTTGTTATTATAGATGGATTACTAATTAAGAGAGTAACTTTTAGTCTTGTTATAAAGAATAAGAACTCTGTACACTAGATAAAAAAACATAAAAACCTATTTATTTACAATAACTTGTCAAATATTAATAAAATAAGACAAACTTCCAAAAGAAAAACATAAACAAATATAGAGTTTTGATTAAAAATATAACAAATAAAAATATAAATTAACAAAAACCTTAACTAATATTATAAAAAAAGTTGTGATAGAAGCATGAAACTTTGCATTTGCATTTTCATTTTCATAAATGAATGAAAACAAATAGAAGAAAATTATATAAAATAACAAATTTCAGTGTACCCGTCATTATTAAGAGAAACAACTTTTACGTTTATTTTGAAGAGAACTTTGTTTTGATAATTTATTATATAAAAATAAAATTTACACGTTTTTGTTTATGAATTATACTGTGCAATTCGAATAGTCTTGTTCGAAGTGAATAAAAAGTATATCAGTCCGACTCTGGAATAATGAGTGAATATAATTCATGTATTATTGTCATAGATTTTTTAATCTTTTATAAATAAGGTAAAAATAGAATAAGATAAAAAATTAATAGATTTGTTATCATTTATAAGAGATTATATTATTGGTTTTAAGTTTTCAAAATGTTTTAATTGATAACTAATTAATTATATTTAAGTAATTTTTTTTGGATAGATAGATAACTTCCTTGAGCTTAGAATTTGAGTAATTATTTTTGGTAGATGGATAATTAATTCTCCATTTTTAAAGATAGAAGATGGAAAATACTTTGTCAACTGAATATGATATAATCTTGGATGAAGAAATATTTGTTAGAGATAGAAACAAAGAACTTTAAGAATAAATATATGAAATATGACAAGAAAAAAAATAAAAAAAATAAAAAGAAAGATTCCATAAAGATTCTCTAAAAGATTCACAATAAGAAAACCTAGAAAGGAGGGAAAAAAGGAAATAAAGAAGAAATTGCAAGAAAGATTGATAAGAAAAAGACTTTAAGTTTGAGAGTAGGACACTAAAAGAAAAATAAAGACATAAGATTCTAAAGAATATTCAAAGTTAAAGATTCCTTAAATTTTGAAGACAGAAGAGTGTCTTTTAAATGGCTAAAAGAGGTGTCTTTTGAAGTTGACCTTTAGAGGTTTGAAGACTTTAAACACATGGAACACATGAAGTTTTTTTGGAGAGTGACCCTTGAAGGCTTGAAAAGTCACCTTAGACACAAGAGGTGCATTCTTCCTTGACCCTTGGAACTCTTTTAACCCTTCCCACATGCAAGGATCAAATGTAATCATTACTTTTTCTAGATTCAGGGAACACCCTTATGACTTCTCCTAATTTTGTGGAATTAATTGTACTAATAATGATTAAGGAGAGTTAACTCTACGATTATGAATTAACTTTTTTGCCTTTTCATGCTCCCTCTTTGGCGTCCCCTTGTCTTATAAAAGGGGAGTTTCCCTCTTTGTAAAAACCACTTTTGAATGAAATTCTCTTTGTGAGTTCATATCTTGAAAGTAATTTCAAAGATGTTTCTCTCTTGTTTTGGTTCTTATCTTGAGAGGCTTTCTCACGTGGCAAATCCTTTTGTACTTATCCTAGAGTTCTTTCATCAGGGTGGCATGTTCTTCCCATTTCTTATCTCAATCCCTTTTCTTTTTCGATTGGTTATTTGTTCTTGTTTTACTTTGTTGTTTTGAATGAAACCGCAAGCTATCTCCATGACTTTACATGCTTCCGCAACTCTAATTTCTTCATCCATGGAAGATTGTGTCTTCTACATCTTCTTGGGTTGATCAAGATCAACCCATCTTTCTAAGGATCATATCAAACCAACGGCAAGAGCCATATCCAAGACTATTCAAGAAGATTGGGCTCCATTTGAGCTTAGTACGTAGGCCCAAGCTTTTATATGCATGGACTATGCTCTAATCTATAAATATTGTTTAGTATGTATCCATTTCTTATTTATTGCTCGAGCGACCTGTATTGCTTAAGCGATATACAAGGTCGAGAGTTGCCCTCTTCATCTCTACTAAGCATATTTACCAAGTTTCTACTTCCAAGAAATTATTCTACACATTTATATGCTTCGAATAATGTATAAAACAACTTATATCAATCTATATGATCATATAGGTACCATCATCAACTCATAAAACTACTCATCTACTATCCAGCTCAACATTCAAACAACACATAGTCTAGAAAGTATTTGTTAGTTTCTCTTACCTGTATCGAAAAACCACAACCCTTAGAATATTATCCACTTTGTTCAATTTGAGATAAGCTACAAACTAATTTCAAACCAAAAGAATTGCTTGTTAAATTTTCAACCAAAAAAGAAAAAGAAAAAAATAATTTTAACATCAAAGATATCAAATCACTTACCTTAATATTATTCTGATTGGATATATATGATCTAGTTTCATGAAGTTCTAATCTAGTAAAAAATTAAGGGTCAAAATCTCAATTATTTTATAGAGAAGGTAGAAAAGAGAAAAAGAGTTTAAAATGGTAAATTTTAGAATAAATTAAAAATAAACATCAAAATCCTTTATACAAATATTATTAATTATTCATTTTATTAAAATAATATTTAATATATTGGGAAAATGAAAATTTTAATGTATTAATTTAAAAAATTATTTCGATAAAAAATAATTAATAAATGTACAAATGGTTTCATAATCATACCATTACTTAATTTTAATTAATTAATTAATTAATTAATTATTTTTAAAATAACAATTTCTTGTATTTTGGTCATGTCACTTTTTCTAAATCATATACGTTTCTTTCATTCTATTTTTTTTTTCACACCTTTTTTTCCCTCCAAACCAAACACCCGACGTATATTGCATGTGTGATAGCTAATAATAGTTTGAGACAAAAATAACAAGCTATGCATTCCATATATATAGAGAGAGAGATTTCCAGACGCAAAATGTTGATTTGTAGAGGGTTTAGTTTCTTTATTTTAATGATGAAATCACTTGTAATCGATAGTTAAATAGTTATCTTCTTATGAACATGATATAACAAATGCAAAAGATAATATTCATGAATAGATAAATCCTGAATAATATGTGTATCATATTAATCCATCTAATAAAATTTATCATGTTTTGAATTGAGAAAGAAATATATTTAACTCATGGTAATAACTCAACTCAATACAACTTATTTTTTCTATAGACTTGAATATAAAATTGTGAAATTATATTTTCATAAATCTTGTTTGAATTATGACAGCTAAAGCTAATAAAATTGTCTTATAATGAATCAGTAAAATATGTTTGTTCATATGCACAAAAAGTTGTGGTAGTAGTTTAAATTTAAATTAAATTAAGAAGACATGAAGTTTCAATTATTGATGAGTACCAATAAATTCATAAACACAATAAATACTTGTTCTTCCAGGAACAACAGAATAATAATAAACTTAGATAAATAACACAATCACATATTAATATATATTTCCTTAATTAGATCTGCATCAAATCTTGGAAAATCTTCATGACAGTAGCAGGCAAACCCAGAAGCACATTTATATTTCTTCTCTCTTGGCCATGAGAAAGGAACAAAATCACTTCCTTCTCTGGCAGTGACACAGGTCCTGACAGCACTGGATCTCCCCATCCAAAATCGGTGGTGTGAAAGGAAAGCCTAGACCAAGTTGTGATAAGAAGAGTGCAAGCAAGGGAAGGCCTTGTTCTTGTCACCTCAAAGTAATCAATTGCTGATCTCATGTAGCTGTCTGTCACCATCTTGATTGCATCTTGAATAAGTCCCACAGCAAATGACAAAGGCTTTTGTGTTAGTTCCCCAGCTTGGCAAACAGAATTTGTTAGCACAATTCCATTTCCAAAGTACCCTTTTGAAAGAGGGGGGTTGAACTTGGCCCTTCCATCAACAGCAAAAAGAAGCTTTGTTTGCTGTTCAGGCAACATTTTCAGTGCCTTGGTTCTTGCTATCCACACAAATGCTGAGAGGACTTCAAATGTGGTGCATGTGTCAAGAGCCCCATCTTGCATTGCTTTCATCTTCAGCTGCTTTAGTTTCTCAGGATCAAAACAGAAGGACCTGTAAACCATTTCATCTTCGTATAAACTATTAGTATTGGATTTGTCTTCTATGTCAGCAAATTCTTGATGCAGGTTCTCTATCTTTGGTGGGTTTCTTGCCTTTAGTATGCTTCTGTCCAGCACTGGAGGGATTGAGAGTGGCAAGTCTCTGGCTACTTGTCCCCAAGAGTTCACAAACTCCATTGCACCAATGCCATCAAACATGCAGTGATTCATGCACAACCCAAGAGCAAAGCCTCCACATTTGAACTTGGTCACCTGGATTATAGAGTTGACACTTTCAAAACTGCAATACTTTATGAAGTGAGGGGCCATCTCCTCAATCATTTTATTTGTGAGAATGAATTCACAAGTACAGGGGAAATAAGGAATTAACCAAGAGATGTTGTGAATGTTAGAGTACTGACATGGATTACTACTACTACTACTCTTATTATTATTATTATTAATTGACATTCTCTTTCATCTAACTTTCTTGTTATCTTTCAGGGCTCGAGTACTTGCAAAATGGATAAGCTGGCTATTCTTAGCATGAAAAGAAAAGGTATAGTGGTACTGTGCTGAAAAATATTCACAAACTAAAACCAATTTTAGTAGCATTACTTAAATTTGACCAAATAAATGCTGCGATGCTAACTTTTTATGAGACATTCAAAATAACTGTCACATTTTTTTCATTTATAAATTCTACCAAAAACTTGATAAATGTTAGATGACATATCTCTTATCTAGTCTCTACATTCTTAAGTATTTGCTTATGATTAAACAATTCGGAGTTATGTACCCAGAAACAAACCAACTTTTCAAGGACTTTAAAAACAAAATACAAGACAATAATAAAACTTACCTGAGCAACCAAAGGAGGCATCTGAAGAATGTGCTTTGCTCCAGGAATATCATAAACCAGCTTACCAAGAGTCCCAGGGTCTGGCTTTGTGATGTCACCAATCTCTTCCATTGAACAGTTTGCTTCAGCCTCCACAAACAAGGCACCTTCCCCTGTGCAATCCACTATGAGTTTACCCTCTGAGCTTATAGTAAGCCTACCAGCAAGAGGGTAATAGTGGACAAGAACCTTCTTCAGTGCATTCTTTATCACTTCCCCAGCCTTCTCATTCCCCCTCTCAGCAGTTTTGAAACAATAAACAGTTCTCACAATCACTGCAATGTTCTGGTCAAGGTTAGATAGGAAATACAAACCCTTCTTTGTTTCTTCAGCAGGAGGAACGAGAGTTGGTTCACCTAGCTTCACACTAAGCTGGAAACCATTTTCATTAGCCATTTCCATCTAGCTACTTAACAGCCTGCAGAAAAAGCAATAGAAACATGTGTTGAGTGAATGGAAACAGAAGCACTCTAGAGGGTTCTTAAAAGTATTACAAGCTGAAAATATCTGATCAAAATATAAGACTACAGCATGCAATGTTGAAAGCATCATCAAGAACACATGTGGTGTTTCTCATACCTGTGGTATCCCTCACACAATATGATAAGGGTCTGAGTTTCCTTAAGAGAAAGTTGCAAGATATATATGTATGATATAGGTGGTGTGTTTAGATGTTGAAAACATAGCAATGGAAAAAAACAAATAACAAATATAATGTGAAGGTGAGAGGTAGTTGTTCATTGGCAACGGTCCAAGCTACTAAAATACGTGGTATCTTCAAGACTTGATTGTCATATTTTTTTCTCTTTTGGGTACTCTGTGGATCTGTATGGGTGAGGGTAGGCCACTAGTAAAGAGACCAAAGACAAAAGGAACCAAGTCAGAAGATGAGCAAAGATGGGCTTGTTTGGTGTGGTTGGTATCCCAAATTTGCTAACCTAATATTTTGTTTAATTAGTTGTTCCTTCCCATTTCAACACTTTCGGAAATCAACTGAAAAGTAGCATAATGTGTTCCAGTAACACACTTTTTTAAGTACGTGTTTACATCATCCAAAAATATTATTATTATTATTATTATTATCATTCGTTAATTTTAAGTTTAAATATGAGTTTTTAAAATTACGTTATCAGTCTAAAATACTCACTGGAACTAATAATATGATAAAAAAATTAAATTGAAATAATTTTAAAAAATAGTTTTTATGTTAAATTATTTTACTTCAAAACCAATTTAACACTTCAAATAAATAATAATTTTAACAACATCTTCCAATCCAACGTTTTCTGTAAATAACCATTGTTATCATTTTGTGCATGTTTGATTTTGATATATATATATATATATATAGTAAAATATTTTGAGATTTTAATTATAAACTATTCTAAAGACTAAACCAGATACTCTAATGCAGATTCATATGTTTTATTAATTACTTATGAATTTGACAATAAAAAATATATTGATGATATATTTAATACTTCTTTTTTACATAAATGATTAACTTTTATATAATTTATAACTTTTATATTTGTTAACACGTGTCTAATGTCCATCAATGATACACACCATCAAAATCTATATTCTAGAACATCAATTTTCCTTGCAAAATAATTCATACCAATATAGTTCATTCAGTGGTTCTTCGGTCGAAAAATCTTAAAACATAATTTAGATAAAGATACATTTGTTTTAACTTTTACTTAAAATCATAATCTAACAATTATAAAGGAAAAAATTTACTTTACCATCCAATATCCAATTTATAGAAGATAGTGACACCCCTTAGTTTTTTCTTTTCTGCAATGAATCCATAGAAAAATATCATGTGATACTCATTTTGAAATAGTAATCTTCTCTCCATTTAAGCAATCCTAATTGTAGTTTAATTGATCTAGATTCCAAACCTTTTGTCAATAATTGAAGATGAAATGAAACAGTACTAATAACATGTATTAGAAGTCTACAAAGTTGGAGGGAACGGTGGAGACTTTTGTGACATTTTTCAATGTATAACACTAGCATATCTTAAGTTACTTTTGCTTTTGGTTTTGGTAATATTAACAAAACTTATTAGAAAAGATCGATAACCAAATATGAAATTTCATTCCTAAGTCGTAGTCAACTATAATCTGATAAGCAAAAAATTGCTAAACTTGTAGACCTGAACTTGCTTTCTTGAGTAGTGAAAAATCAAGATGACTTTGACCTTAATTTTAGATAATCTCTTGAAAGGAACACAGGTATATCATGCTTGCTAGCTAGGTTGAAGTTGACATGTATGGCAAGGAAGCATTAGACAATGACATAAAAATAAATTAAGATGTAAAAATCACAAGTTCAACACACATATACAAGTTCACGTCTCAAACTTAAAAATAATATTTTAATTTACTCAACTTAAATAGTTATTTTTATCCTTAAATTGTAAAAAGGAACTCCAAATGTAAAAGTTATTTTTTAGTTACTTAATTTAGAAATAAATTATTTTATTATTTTCAAATGATATCATTTAAAATTTTGCTCAAATAATATTTTCTAGTAATTTAAAAAAAGAAAATAATTTATGTATACCTAAAATTGTTCTCTGTACTTAAACTATATACACAGTAAAAGAAAAAAAAAACTATAAATTTATAAGGAATAAAGTAAGGGAAAAGAAATTAAGGATAATCCAAAGTAAGGAAGGGATAAGATGATTGTTAGGAAAAGAAAAAAATATGAAGTAGATATGAATAAATAATATTTGTTAAATTCCAAGACAAAAACAAATACTCTTTAAAAGATAAAAAGAAATATCGAGCAATGTTACTGTTATATATGAGTATTTCACTAAGGTAAAATTAACAATCTCGGTTTGCTTACTCTTACAGAAGAGAACAAGAGCATACAAAGTATATTCAATAGGTTTCAAACCATATTGAATAAATTACATTGTCATAATCGATTAAATAGAGTGAAATTATTTTTGAAAAACTCTCTAGAAGAATCAATTAAACAAAGTGATAATTGATTAGAGTTATTGTTTTTCACACTAAACTGTGTTTTTAATGGGCTGAATGATTTCTTTATCTATAAATACAAACAGGTCAAAGTTATGAGAGACACAACAGTTGAAATTTACAATTTACTTTGCTCATAGCCTCCTTTTGACCTATTATTCTAAAGTCACTTTCCTAAAATTATGTAAGGTTGTTCTGTTAAGAGATAATGTTGCTTGCTTGGGCTTATGGTTTGATCATTCTTCACATTTTAGATGATATTGTTTCTCTTATTCTTTGTGAATTATGTTTGCACTTGTGTTGGTATATTTCATCCTTTGTAGGTTTTGCAAAGGAGGTGCTTCATCCCTTATGACTTTTCAAGGAGGTTTCTTCTCTTGTGGTTTCAAGAGAGGTGCGTTTCATCCTTTGTGGGTTTGCAAAGGAGGTGTGTTCATTATCCTTTTCAGGTGTTGCATGTTTAACTTGGTATTAATGGTTGTAATCTCTTGTTAAAGATAGTAGATTGTGATCACATTCTATTTGAGGTGATTGGACACTAGATGTAGGATTGATTGTAATCCGAATAGGAATAAATTGTTGCACATGGTAATCTCTTTCCTTACTCTCATTATTTTTATTTTGTTAGAGATTGTTTTAACATACGTTTCATATTTTCACTACTCTATGATTCGCGAGAAAAATTTGAATTTGAATTTAAAATTTAAATTAATAATTTATTTTATGGAAGAGAGAGAAAATCATTAATTATGATTGATTTCATTATAATTTGAAATATTTTTCTTTGTTATTTAAATTATCTTATTCAAAATTAATTGATTGGTTTCACTAATTAAATCATAAATTAATTTGAATTTTAAATTTCAAATTCAGTTTATTCAAGGAAGTCTTTTTTAAGGAAAAGTTTTAATTGAAACCAATTCACTCCCCTTTTGGTTTTGTTCTACTTCTTTTTTTTTGCTAATAGTGATCGGGGAAGAGTGTTAGTTTCAAAGTGTAGATAAAATAACCAAGAAGGAGCATGAATTGGTTTCTTAAAATTAAACATTTTTCGATTTTAATTTGATTAAAACCAAGTTTAACAAAAACTAGAAATTAATTTTAAGTTCTGCTTAATAAAGATCATAGTGCAAATATATAAAAGCAGAATATAAGCTTAATATAAAGAGTGTAACGATAAAGAGAAGATAACACAAATATTTATACTTGTTTGGATCAAAGCAAATCCTACGTCCAATAACTTATCACCTCAAAGAGAGTGATTTCTACTAACTATCTTAAAAATAAAGTTTATAACTTACAGTGCAGCAGAATGAGTAAGATAGTAAAAAGAATTATAAAGACACCTCTTTTGTATGGAACAAAGGATGAACAACACTTTCCTTGAAGAACATAAGGAATGAAAGAACACCTCCTTTAATAGTCATAGTAAAGGATGAACACCTCTTCTAAATAACACAAAGGATGAAACAAGCTTAAATCCTAGCAACATAACAATTTTCTTAAGTAAACTACTTAAAGAAAATAGACTATAAAATAGAGAAAAAATAGTTATGTTTTATATGTATTTAAAAACACAAACCCCTTCTATATTTATAGACAAAAGAGTGCCCAGAAGTCTATTAAATACAAAAGTTTTTGCAAAAGTGACTAGAATAATCGATTATTACAAGGGATAATCAATTATTCTAGATAATAATCAATTATTCTAAAGAGAAAATAGAAGTCTAGAATTTTAACGCGTGATAATTGATTATTGTACAAGATAATTGATTATTACACATATGATAATCGATTATTGCTCGAGATAATTGATTATTCCAGAGAGAAAATGTTTTCTAAAACTTTTCAAAGCTTTGATAATCGATTATAGCTTGAGAAAACCGATTATTATGACATTAAATGTTTTTTGTGAAAACAAAGCTCATTTTCAATGTTTAGGGGAGAGTGAAGTGCATGCTAGGATCTTCAACTTGTTTCCTAACTATTACAAATGAACATATACACAAAATAAAAAATTTAAAACTTCCTCAAAACTTTAAGACTCCAAGATTTTAGGTATGAGAGTTCATCTTCTTTTAAAGTCATCATCATTAAAACACTTATTCTTTATAGTAACAAAGAGTTCATAAATGAACACTTTCAACACTTTTGTGATGATAGTGGTATATATAAAAGAAATTTCACTTTATGTATACACAACAAAATGGTGTTGTAGAGAGAAAAATTAACTCATTGCATAGAACTATGTTGAATTCTAATTCACTCCCAAACAATTCGTAGAATAAACAAGGCTTATTATAAGGTCTAAAACAAGCTCTTTGCACTAGGTATGAAAAATTGAGTTTATTTTTAATATAAATGTTTTTTTCTAGAGGAAAAGTTAATATTATGTTATTTCGTGAGGACTATGAGTCTAATTTATTTCTAGTTTATATTTATGTTGATGACATAATCTTTCGAGCTACTAATAAACCTTTCTGCAAGGAGTTTGCTAAGATTATGCAGAAAGAGTTCAAGATAAACATGATGGTTAAGCTAAAGTTTTTTTTAGGACTATAGTCAAAGTAGATGAGAAATATCATCTACATTCACCAAACTAAATATGTGAAGGATCTTATCAAGAATTTCAAGTTGGATGATGCTAAAGAGACCAATACTCCAAAGCATCCAACTACTCCACTAGAACTAGACAAAGACTCCAGCAAAGTGGACAACAACATGGTCTATCATCAGAAATTGGTTCACTTCATTTAATATCATTTAAACAATTTTTTTATCTCATTGGGATGTCTAACCTTGGTCTTAGTTGTAAGCACCAAGAAAAATCTTAGGTTGTAGGAATGTTATGATGTAGACTATGTTGAAGACAAAGCAAAGAGAAAGAGTACAAGTGAAGGATTTCATTTTTTTGGTGGCAACCTACTCTCATGGGATAGTAAAAAGTAGGGAACTATAGAATAATCAATAGTTGAAGAAAAATATACCTCAGTTGTAAGTTCTTGCTCACAACTACTATGGATATAGAATGAACTTGAAGAGTACAACGAGTAAACTTCTTTTTTTGTTGTGATAATAGTGTTGTCATAAGTCTTTAAAAGAATCACGTCTTGTATTCATGTTCCAAACACATTTGAAATAAAGCATTATTTATAAGATATCGTGTCCAAAAAGGTATTTAAGGATTATAGTTTGAATCTACAAAAGATCAATTTGTTGATATATTTGCAAAAATACTTTTAAATGATAAACACATAAGACAAGGGTATCTTCTTGGAATGAATTTTATAAAAGAGTGATTTATTTCAAGTGTATATGATATATTTGCTAGCAACATTAGACATAGTCTTAGATGTTGCTCATACATCATTTACACATGTTCATATTATAAATAATTACACTTATCTAAACATATACATATGTATGCTAGTTTTGAGTGGGTCAAAGCCCTAAGTTTGAAAAGTGACTCTAACACCATGTTTCCCCCTCCATCTATAAAGTTGTCGCACACACTATGAAGAAAGTTATGTTTTTTGTCATTCGAAATTAAAATCGTTGTTATTCAAGAACTTATCAAACAACCAAAGCAACAAAACTTTCTTTAATCCATAATGCATTTAGAAGAAAGAGCATACAACTACCTTTATACTATTTAATCATCTCCTTTAGAATTAATTTCCAATGGGGATGTTGAAAAAAGTAGAATACAAGAAGGGATGGTTGAATTGTTTTTCAAAACCTTTTACTAAAATTTTTGAATATCATCTGACGTAAGAATCTTATCAAATAATAAATGGACACAACAGACGCACTGCGTCAAGTACTTAAAAACAATTTTGAAACATAATTGTTAAGTTGCAAAAATCTCCGTTTAAAAGTTAGACGATTTTAATAATATTCAATGAAAAGGAGATAAAGGTAAGAGACACTTAACACAAATTTTTATACTGGTTTGTCTAATACCCACATACTATGTCCGATTCTCAATCAGTTGGTTGAGTTCCACTAGTAAACTAACGCCACAAGCTACAAGTACTCTTTCCACTCGTAGTCACTCCTAGCTAACCTATACAAGTATTCTTTCCATAAGTCACTTCTAGCTCAACCAAGTATTCTTTCAACAAGTCACTCCTAGCTCAAACCCAAGTATTCTTTTAACAAGTCACTCCTAGTTCAAACCCTTTACGATATAAAGAGATGTGTGATTAAATAATCTAGAGGATTTGTGTCTTACAAACGGATGCAAGATAAGATTTTCCTTCTAGATATGCTAAGGAACACAAAAATTGTTCTTCTAAAGTTTTTTAGGAATGGGAAGAGAAAACAACAAAGTTTTGGTTGTTGATCTTAAGATAGCATTTTTTGTTTTCTTGTTTGAACTGGATCCTTATATAATTTTAAAAAGAAACTAAAAATTAGAATCCCATTCTGACATTTTTTATCTTTAGGTTGGTTTCAAGGGCTTGATCATCAATCGTTTGTTGAGACTTCACATAGAGTGCATTAAATGCAACTCTCATGAATTATATGCATGTCCTTCTTTTGACACTATACTTGATAACTTGTTGCACTTATCCTCCATTGGACAATGAGTTTTACTTCTCTTTTTGTTAAAGATGACTTCCGTATACGGCAAGTGTACTCCAAGAGTTGGTAATCATGTAAAGAATTTGATGAACTTGAGCAGTTTCAGCTTGTCTTTTGAGGCATTCTTGAAGAGATGTGATATACCCTTGTATTTAATGTTTAGGATGATCTGAAGAATGTTCATACACTTAAAAAGATTCATTAATGTTAACATTATATGTGCATATCATCTGATTGAAAAGTCATTTGTTCAAATGACATAGAAACATATTGTCTATTAGATGCTATATACATGATCTAATAAAAGACTTGTTCGTTTGACGATTTGCATTGTCTATCAGACGCAAGTTCCTTTGCATTTTACACTTAATTGTTTTTAGACATTTACTCAAAATCTTAGAGAATGTTGAACTTTTGCCTAATAGGGACCTTCTCATATCACCTCAAATTTTGGTTACACTTACTATGTTTCCTTTATTTATGCATATTCTAAGTTAACATGGATTTATCTTTTAAAAGCCAAAATTGAAACTCTTTTTTTCACCAATTTAAAGCCATGATTGAATTTTAATTAAATAAAAAAAAATCAAAAGTGTCCTATGTGGTTGTGGTTGAGAGGAGAGTTGTAACATTTTATTAATTTTGTGTCAATGCATGTATCTCTTACATATTAATATGTCCACATACACACACCATCAAAATGGTGTAGTGTAAAGAAAACACAAACATATTGCTAACGTTGGTCTTCTCCATAATGTTTTTTTACCTCTATTTTTTGTTACTTTGAGTATATCAAATTAATAGACTAGCAACTACTTTGTTGAATTTTAATATCTCCCTTCATAGTGTTTCTTAAGACCCCTAATTATAATTTCTTGAAAACTTTTGGGTATGCATGTTTCCCTTCTTTATGAGTGTTTTTCTTGGTCACACTCGTCTTCTCATAAGGGTTATATTTGTTTTTTTTCTTCCAACAAGAAATGTATTTTCAAAGAAGATTTTCAATAAACAAAGGTTCCCTTATTGTGATCTTTATATTTCTCTGTTTGAATGTTTTCACCTTAATTCAAGTTTATCTTCTTTTATCTTATCCAAATTTGCCTTCTACCATGCAAAGAGAATATCCAACTCTTTTGAATAATGATACTTGGAATTTTGTTCCCTTACCCTCTAGTAGAAAATAAGTTATCTATAAAAGTGTTTTTTACATCAATGAGAATGCATATGGGTCAATAAACATGTAAGAAGAATGTCTTATGACTAAGGGATTTCACGAAGATCATGATTTTGATTTTGATGAAACATTCTCTCTTGTTGTTAAACCTATCACTATTTGTCTTATTATTACTATCACTCT
This sequence comes from Lablab purpureus, assembly GCA_030347555.1. NCBI lineage: Eukaryota > Viridiplantae > Streptophyta > Magnoliopsida > Fabales > Fabaceae > Lablab > Lablab purpureus. Next base: position 17,454,334 of record CM059254.1, read on the forward strand.
TACCTCTAATTAGGAATTGTTTCAATTGGATGTAAATAATGTTTTCCATAATGGTCTTTTGGAAGAAATAGTTTACCTCCAAGCTTTGAAATTGCTAACAATTTTCTCTTTGTCACCATCCTTGTGATGTTTTATTAGGCTTTTGATATTGATGACTCCATGTCTACTTTTGCTATACCATTTTTCTAGGTTTTATTTTTAATCTCTTGATGGTTGCATAAACATGTTGTTGTCAAGTCTAGCACGAGAAGTTAAATATCCCAATTTTGCTTAAGCTACAACTTAGTTTTCCTAAACTTAAGCTATGGTGCAAGAACTTTGTGTTCCATTTTCGACTTTTGCCTTATTATAAGACAATTAAAGTGTAGTGGTCATTGCTCACAATCATGTTTTTCACAATAAAACTAAACACATAAAAATTCACGTTTTTTTTTTGCAACAATGTTATTTCTAAACATCTTTATATTTATCATATTATATAACCTTGGATCAATAGGCATATTGGCTCACAAAGTCTTATTCTCCTACTAGATTTGCTTTGCTCAAAGACAAACTCAATGTGATAGGTTTTTCTCACTATTTTGCCTCTTGAGTTTAATGGAAATATTAGAATAAGAACATAACAATATTATTTTCTCTTTTGTATTATCTGTGTTAGAATAATAATCTCCTTTGGTTTATTTTGCCAATTGTCCCTTTTCTAGCAATTCTATTTTCGCATTTGGTATGTTTGTTTTTCACAAGATAACTACTTTAAATACTTCATTATACTTTTATCTTTTCTCCAGTATACTTAGAGATTATAAATGTATTATTTCAAATTTAAGAGACTAGTCCAAATTTTATAGATTAAAACTATAATTAAATCTAAATTTAATTTTTCAAATTTGGTTAACTCTTATTATAAAATCTATTCTCATATGAAAAACTTAGGGTAAATTAAGAACAATATAGTTTCTATTTTTAAATGTACTATTCAAAATAAAATTATTAAGTTTAAATGGAACTAAAATTCATTTTTAATCAATTCTGGAAATAATTATAATAAAAAAAAGTCATTTATGTAGTTTTTTTAGTTTTTAAAATAGTTTATTCCCCTAATATTATCACAGACAATTAATATCGATATCATCACTATATTCCCTCCTTCCTATCTTAATCACTTATCAATCACTATTATAGCTATTGTGATTGGAATTATAATTTGAAGAACGATTCTAACACCAAATCAAAAAATCATTTTTTTTCATTAAAACATGACAATAATATTAAAAAAATCAAGCCTTACATTTTACACATTCAACGAATAACATCAATTACACTTTGTATATTTAAAAATGTAACTGCCCATTTATTCTATCAACATACAAATCACACCTAATCATATTAATTATCACCATCATTACCCCAATCGTAATTAACTTTGACTGTCACAATTTTCATCAATATCTTTTTTCCCCTACGTGTCACTCTCACCCCATCATTATCAATCAACCACAATCGCCACCAAACAAATTCATAAAATGTGTAATTTATGTAATTTCAATTTAAAATTTAGTACTAAATTTTGAGAAATTAAAATAAAAAATTTAAAGCTAAAAGCCATGAAACTAAAATTAGTTCTAAATTTTAAATTTAAATCTAAGACATTAAAAAAAACTCTTGTAAACAAATTAATATAGTAAGACTTAAAAGACATATTTACACTTGGTACTTTGGGAGACAATTATATATTGAATAAAACTCAAGACAGATAAGTTAAAAGCGAAACCTATGTTCTTGAAACATAGGTGGACTACGTTAATGGGAAAAAACAACTTAAGACTCCAATATTTTCCACAGGTAGATAATATTAATCCATTAGTTGGTTATTGCCGACATAGATGTGTAAAGTCTTCCGTATACAAGCTTTCTCAACAAAGTAAAACGAACAAGGAACAGTTACAAAATTTACAATTTGTTCCACATTATGCCACATAGTTGCAACAATTCTTGTTACAAAAACAAGATACAAGAACTCTCTTGTCGTAGCTATCACGAAAACGTAAGTGCATATACAATCACAGCTAGCCTCTAGTAGCCATAGGGACAGCTATACAAGGCCAACAGCAATTAATGCAAGCTATTTTAGTGGGCAGTTTTAACAACTTTGAATATTCATCACTCAGCCTTCGGAGCGCTTTTGCTTCCCAAAATGATCTCCCGTTTTCAGAGCGATCAGGGACCTCAAAGTCATGCCTGGCCACACCTGCTTAGGCAAGCAATTCCTTCTTCTAGATAATCTTCCCTGTTAATCCAAAACTCTGGTGCATCCTGAGTTTAAAATATGCCAACAGTCATCACATCTACATTGACACATAAGCCTATGCACAGAGAAAAACCAAAAAATCAATAGCTAACTCAAACCTTCATTATTCCTGCAAGGACAGCACCTCCAAGGTACACCATGTGCTTCCTACGTGGTGGATCCTCTATTCTTAGTCGTAATTTCTGATCACCATCAGAACAGAAAAGATGAGAATAAGAAAACAATAAGTCGGCCTAGTTCATTATTATAAACTTTCACATCACACACCGTTCTCTTTCTTTTTTAAAGCATCATGTATTTCCTTAATTTACATGGGTGTATGTTACTTCCATTTTTGGAGGAAGTACCAGAAAGGAAAGTTATAGATCCATAAACCGAGGGACTACACAAAAGCTTCATATTTAATTCTTTTTAATTTTCTCGTGACATCACACTGGGTTGGGAGGAGGACGCCTTGCTATAATCGAGATTCAAAATCATGAGCTGGGAATCTCACAATTTAAGGCTGGTACATAATATTGGGGGCCACAAGCCAGATTTAATTCAAGAGCACACCAACCTTTTCCTTTCCATTCAGATCAATATCTTCAGAATTAACTCAACAAACAACAAAATAATTCTCTCTTGAGGTAATACCCAAGCACTTGGGAACCCACCCTCAAAAAATAGTTATCAAGGGAGGAGGACCAAACAATAAAATAGTTCACCTCGAGATAGCCTTTCCAAGACATTGACAACCAACTCTAATACAAATTGATAAGTATCCAAGCACTTGGAAACCACCTCAAAAGCTAGCTATTAAGGGGGAGAACCAAACATTTAAATCCTACATCAAGCATCCCCATACAACTCAATGTGGGACTTGAGGACCCTATAATACCCAAGTTCCTATCATGTATACTATAGCTCATCCCAATAAGTAACTCCATTGGCTAACAAGAACTATTTGTTGTTTCTAAATTAACAAGCAACAACCAGAAAGTTTAAATTACAAAGTAAATGTGTCTTCAATAATACACATGCCACATTGGATACACATGCAGAAGAAAAATGAAAAGAAGCCTATGCTTACCTTCAATCCATCTTTGTTACCCTTCAGGACAACGTCAAGATAACGATCAAGTATTTCCTTTTCCAATCTGAAAAATAGGAGAAAGGAAGAATATAGATTTACCAACTTTAACTTTGAAACACATCATAAAGAAAGGGGTGATAGAACTGGGATCAGATTAGACTCTAGAAACAGTAACTAAAGAAACAAGAATATCCTTATTGGTATAAAAGAACTCCTCAAACAGTAACAACTCTCAAAAGAATTAGTTTCAGGTATTTCGAGGCATCTAAATCCTCCCACACAAAACTATACAATTGTATTTTTCTCTCTCAACTACTAACACTTTCCCTACTAATAGTCTCTGGTCAACTAACTCACACCTGACCCTACTAACTATTACACATTATAATTTTTCTTACTCTTTCACTAATACTCGTATTTAATAAAAGGTTGTCTTGTTCTACAAAGGGGAGAAAAACATAAAACCAGAATGCATGCACGGAAGATAAGAGAAGGAAAAGAACTGATCAAGAAGGGCATTCAAAATAATTTGACGTTCTCTCAAGCCGGCACTCTAAGATTTTCCTTATGGACAACTGACTTCAATCCTTACAAGCAAAAGCAAATACATGTTCAGGTTTGGATCAAAATCATAGGATTGGTGAAAGAATATTGGATGTCAAAATTCTTTGCAATAGTCAGTGGAGAAGGGATCCCTAATGTATAGGATGAAGCTCCCAAGAAACGAGCATTTGGTCATTTAGCTAGGGTGTTGGTGGATCTTGACCTGAATGGTGAAATTCTTGTCCAGTTATTGGTAGAGAGAAGGTTTTTGTATTTTTTGTTGGTATTGAATATGAAAGGCTGCCAACATTCTGTTCACATTGCCAAGTCATTGGGCATGATAGCATGCAAAAGATTGGGATCAGCAACCAAGAAGGATGCAAGAGCTGACGCAGAGAAAATCAATTAATACAAACAAAATATGAGATCAATGGTTCATGAGCAGGCTACTGATTTGGCCAAGCGAAAGGAACAAGATATTGGAGATCATAATCTTCAGGTGCGTTAGGATAAGAGGAGGTGGCTAGTGCTGAACATCGGGATACAATAGAACAAATAGATGTTAAGCAAAGCAACGAGGGTCATCCAACAGATATTGGTTTGAACTCAGAATTAGGTATTATTAGAAGGCTTTGGATTGACCTAAAGGACGATGAGGAAGATGTTGATCACGACTGATAAACACATTTTGTGCATACTTCTAACATAGTTAATTAGATTGTTTACTATTTTTTTAGACCTTAACTGTTAATTAGTACACTAGTCTTGGTAAATGAGCCATAGAAGAAGATTTAGCTGTAAATATTCTTAATTGAATATATTTTCACTGATTTTGATTAATCTTTTTTATATAGGTAGATGAAGACACTAATTTGGGCAAGAAACTTTCAAAGCGAATCATAATTCGTTCAACATATCATCAACAATTGCAAATAATTATTTTAATTGTCATTCGCTCAGGGAGAACCTATCCACCCAACAAATGATTTGAGTTAGCAATTAACATAATTAACTGTATGTTCACCCAGCAAAAATGTTCTGAAGAGCAATAACCATTTCAACCACTAGTCCACTCAGTGAATCCCATTTTGCTGAGCGAAATTCTGCAAATTTGGAATTTTTAGCAAGTCATGAACTAACTCAAAACTAGGTGTGATTTCTCCATGGATTTTGTACGACTTCTTTAGTATTGTACACTACATATAGGTGTTCGTACATTCAGTTTAGGAGTCTTAATTCATTTTTCAAAATTCTAGTTTTAGAATTATCTTTCACAATTTCATTTTCTCTCTTTTCTCTGGTTGTTATTTACAAATCTACAATAATATTTTGCATCTCCTTAGCACAGATAATCAATTCTCAGGTCAATCAATCCATTAAATTGTATTGGCTTGCATTCGGATTCGCTGATAAGTTACTAAATTCTTCTTAATTAATTATTTCCACCGGTGGGAATTCTTTTAGAGACAGATATGACTTACCTTTCTATAGGTTAGCCATATAACTGGGTTTTGGTCTAACCCCCTCACTTAACTTGTATCACAGTGGTTTTTTCTTTTCCTTTCTTCTAATGCATTTTTAGGTGTTTTGCAAAATAATACGAATAGATTGTGGTATCAACATAGTTAGAATTACTCTCTATACAGTGATGTTTTGGTACACAGTTTATTAAAAAAACTATAACTTAAATTGGCATACTTAGGTAAGTAACCTAGCTTGCAATATGCCCTGTTTACAACTGCATAGAAAAGTTTATCAGTTTTACTAACAAGAAAAGGAATCCACGGTTATTAGTTCTGAAAATATCAATATAGAATTCTAGAAGGTACTTTCAGCCAAAAGAAAAAATATGCTAGGAGGCACTGTAAATATTTTTAGAAATGGACTAAAGGCATTACAAATATGTATCACTTGAATAGAATTAATTTAAATAAGAGAAGATTTTATTCTATTAAGTTGATTTCAAACAATACATCAACCTTTATATATAAAGAACTCTAACCGTAAAGGAATTATTACAAAGAGATCTCTAAAATCTTCTAATCACATATATCAGTACATTTAATACCCCACTATCAACACTATCCCTCCAGCTGGTGAATGGATATCTATCATTCCTATCTTGCATGGAGATCATGAAATCGTTCAATGGAAAGAAATTTTGTAAAGAGATCTGTTAATTGAAGCTCTGATGAGACATAGGAAACAATGATAAGGCCACCATTTTCTTTAATAAAGTGTCATTCTATCTCTATATGCTTGGTCCTATCATGTTGAAATAGATTGTGAGCAATGCTAAGAGTCATAGACTATTCACACATGTCACTTTAAGATCATGTCGAATAATTCTAACCATAACAATTCATACACCCCATGTGCCATAGCTCAAAATTCAGCCTATGTAGTATAGACCTTGCAACAACATTTTGTCATGGTCAGATGGTCTGTCGCACTAGAAACATATGATGTTAAAAGAGATGAATGAAGGGTCATATGGTCTGTCACACCAGAGTCTAGAACCCAAGAGTCCTTACATAAAGTTTTAGAAACATTAAAAGAGGAATTGGAGTTCTTATCAGTCATGGCTAGAGAACAAGTACCAGAAGGTACTAATAGACTCCATGAGAGATTTTAGATGTTCAATTTCAGCATGTAGTACGAGAATTCCTTCAATTGTCGAGGATGAAGGAGTCTTTCAGAATCTGAAGTTTCCTGATAAGCCTTCCTTGGAGGTTGTCCTTTTAATTCTACCAAACGATTGAGAGTTTTCTCTTTTCCATGTAGTTTGAAGCAAGTCTCCTTAGTGTGGCCAGATTTCTTACAATGGGAGCACCAACAATCATCCTTGCCTTTCAAGCTGAGTTTTATGTTTCCAGGATTTGAAGTCCCAAGTTTAGAAGCTTTTCCAGAGAACATAGCAGTTCCTTCAGTGGATGGCTCATTCATCATGACCATTCGACAAGTCTCCTCACCTCGGACAAGGTAGAAGACTTCAAAAAGAGAAGAAAGTCTTTCCTTCCCAAGAATTTGTACCATAACAAGGTCATGTTCAAGATTCAATCATGGTAAGAATATAAATATCTGAGATCGTTCAACAAACTGAGAAAGTGTGGCATCATCTTAGCTATTTTCTAACTTTAAATTTTAATATCAAACTAACTCAATCCACAGTCACTTCAACATTCCATAGTATTCTACAATAGAAAGAGTGCTCTGCTTGGCATCAAAAATCTTTCTTTCTAACTCAGCATGTAGAAATATCTTGTAGTATGGTATAAGTATTTGTATGATCTTCCAAGATTTCATGGGTATTGGCGTAAAACATATAATTTCTACTTATATCTATAGTCCTGGATCCCCATAACCATGTAATAATTCAAGAATCAACATTGTCCCAAATTTGAAAATTGGAGTTATCCTGAGATATGGCTCCTCCTTCAATATGGTGGAGCCTCCAATATGGTTGAGTTTACCCGTACCCTTTAACATGCATCTAATAAATTGGGCCCATTGGAGACAATTTCAACCATTAAGGCGGTCGTCATCTAGAAAATAAGGAAGATCGGAATTACTTAATGGAGTTGCCATGTTGTGGAAAGTGAATGCAAGCTCATGACAGCTCAAAAGATAGTTATTTCAACAACAACTGCTCCAGTGACAACTGCTCTAGTGACAGTGCTCCAATGACAGATTTGATGGCTTCCCTGACGACTACTCCAATGACAGCTCGAAGGACTACTCCAGCGGCTACTCCAACGACTACTCAAGCGACAGCTTCAGTGACTGCTCCTGCAACAACTATGACGACTGATCCGCAGTGGTTCCAATGACTGCTCTGGTGGCAGACAGTAGTAGTGATAGAAGTATAAGTTGGGTGTACTTCAGGCAACCCAATAATCAAAAGAAATGGATGCACTTTAGGCAATCCTAAAAAGAACTGTCTAAGACGGTAAAGAAGAAATACAGAGGCAGAAGCCCCTAGATATGGAGTTCTAATACCAACTTGAAAAGAATTAATTTAAATGAGAGAATTTATTGTACTAAGTTCATTTGAAATAGTACATCAGCCTCCATGTACAGAGAACTTTAACCCTAAAGGAATTATTACAAAGTGATCTCTAAAATCTTCTAACAGCTTCTAATAACTTCTAACAACTTCTTACCACTTTTGCATTTAACACCAACTTCTAACTACTTTTGCATTTAATGCCCCACTATCAACAGTATCCATACAGATATGGCATTACTTGTCACTTACATTACATCTAATTATCACTAATATGGATCAAGCAAAGAAACATACTGAAGTGTTGAGATTAGTGTCGCCTAAAACATGTGTGATATACAACATAATACTTCAACACTGAAGTTTAGAAAGAAAAGCTTTAGTTTTCAACCCAGCTGTGAAAGACACACACACATGTGTGTGTAATCAAAGTTAAAAGGGTATATAGCAAGAATGCAGACTTTTGCACCTGCCCAAACAACTAAAGCAGGGAAAGATTAAGACCAACTGATCCATTACAAGGTATAAAAATATAAAATACAAATTGTTTAAAAGTAATAATGATATAATATTAACTAAAAAATTTAGTAACACAAGATTAAGGGCAATTAGAACCAAGGTAAAGAAGAAATGACAAATTACCGGCTTGGTAATCCAGGATACATGGTGCTCCCTCCACTCAAAACTATGTGCTGATATAACTGCAAGACAAAACTTTACAGCATAAATAAATTGCATGACATTTTGAAAATACAATATCAGAGACAGGAATGCTGTGAACAAATTATAGAAAGTCTACAAAACCTGCTAGAGCTGTAGTGGTTCGATTCATAAATGTAATTTCTTCACTTAAAGGAATATTTTACTGATATTTATTTGAACAGGTGGCAAATAACGATGTAACTTTCATCATGTGTCATATAAGTCATATGTGCTCAAATTTTTGCAACTCCAAAATCAAGTTTTCTCTTATGAAATGACGATCTACTACAATATATTTAGTCCTCTCATGAAAAAAAGAATAGAGGCAACATGTAGTGCTGCCTAATTGTCACACACAAGGTGAATTTGAGAATTTTCTTCAAATTTAAACTCTTTGAGGAGTTGGTTTAGCCAAATGAGCTCACAAGTGATAGTCATTGTCTTCTATTCTACTTTTGTACTCGATCTTACCACAACATTTGGTTTCTTACTTTTCCACATTAAATTACCTCTGATAAAAAACGCAATAAGCTGAGGTGGAGCGTTTATCACTCGGTGACCCAACCCAATCAGCATCAGAATGAACAACAATTAGAGTATTTCCCTTATGTTCATAAATAAGTCCTTTGCCATAAGCATTCTTAATATACTTCAGGACTCATACGATTGTGTCTCAATAGTCTTGACAAGGAGAGTTTAGAAATTGACTTACTATGCTCACTACAAAGACAATATTTGAACAAGTCAGGAAAAGGTAATGTAGCTTACCAACTAACTATTTATATCTCCCAAGTTCAAAGTACGGTTCTCCTTGGTCAAGTACAACTTTGACACTCGAATCCATTGGTGTTTTTCACATGCTTAGCATTTAACATCTTTGTTTCTTCTAAAATGTCCACAACATATTTTTTCTAAGATATGACCAAATTATCATTGGACCGTGCAACTTCTAAACCAAGGAAAGTTGTGAAATGTCAAGGATCTTTTGTTCGGAATTGTTAAGCAAGACATTGTTTTAGTTGGACAATATTATCCTTATTAGCACTTGATAAAAATGTCGTCCACATACACAATAAGATAGATACATTCTTGAGGAGAATGACGATAAGAGAATATCAGTACCACCACTTCCTATTGGATGAGTGCCTAGAAACACCCAATTTATGCACGGGATGATGGCTTCAGGACATACAAGCATTGTTATCAGACTAAAGAGTCTACTTGGACTTGTGGAAGCTTCCTAGACTCAACTCGTTACATCATATAAAAAAATATAGTACCATACTACTTCAAAATTTCAACACAATAATTAATAATTTAGTAATTCTAAAATAACTAAGTTTAACACACATGATTATTATATAACTTAAGATACATAAGTTCATACAATCATAACGAAAATTCTTTAGGCCATAAAATTTAAATAACATCAACCAATCATACTTCTAGACATTGTAAAGTTTTTGCAACTAAACATAAAATAGAAAAAACACATACTTTAGAAAAAATAATTAAAGAATAGAAATATGAAATAAAGAAAAAAAATAAAGTCAAACTACATAAATAAATAAAAAGAGAACACAAAATTATAATAAGAAATAAAACTCGGAAAAAAAATTAAAAATCAGAAAAAAATAGAACAAAATATCAAAAATAAAATTATAATGGAAAACATAAAAGAAGAAGAGGTGGGGGGCACGTTTCAAAACTCACCACCACGATGTGAGAACAAAACCAGCATAAGCTATCTACACCAAGATCTGAAACATGATGGTTGTTGGAGAAGAAGCTATCTACACCGAATAAGAAGTCGGATAGGACACGATTTGCATTAGAGAAGACGCGAAACTACGCCATTAAGCAGAAAAATGTCGGAGATGTAACGGGGAGCAATGGTGGCTGGAGACGAAATGTTACAATGGAGGTATGTTTGTTGGAGATCTATTAAAAAATGTTTTACACTTTGGGTTTTCAACTCAGGTTTCAATTTGGGTTTTGGAAACATGAACGACAATGTTTATCGTTGTTTTGATACCCAACCACAAACTCGGTGACTTAATCTCCAACTCGTGAGTCTACTACAAATGAATTGAGTCTACATGAGTTTACTCTGAGTCTGTCAGAAAACAAGTTTACAAATGAGTCAACTCACAAACAGTAACTAAACTTGTAAACTCATACAAGTTCGCAAGTTTACCCATGGATTTGATAACCATGCATAGAAGAACCTACGAAGACAACATACCATATTTCAGACTCCCTTAAACAACAAATCTAGGAACTTGCTCCATGTAGACTTCCTAATCAAGATTACCATGTAGAAATGCATTCTTGATATCAAGCTAAAACAAAGTCCAAAGACGAATAGTTGTAATGGCGAAGAGAAGTCCAATATATATCATTTTGGCAATGGAAAAGAAAGTGTTAGTACAATATTGCCCACGGATTTGTGTATGCTTTGGTGACTAAGTGAGCTTTATAAAGATCAATTTTACCATCATATAACCACCAATACCCAACAATTGATTGTCAACTGAAAGAGGAACCAACTCTTAGGTACCAATACTTTGAAGAGCACACATTTCATCAATCAAGACTTGTTGCAATTGCGGGTGAGATAAAGTTTCATCTGAAGACTTATTAGGAATAGGAATAAAAGATAACAACAAAGAAGGATCCTACACTAGAAAATCAATTTTTTGTGGGCGATGTTAATATACCTGAAGTAGTGCAGGAGAAGCATCTAAAGGCATGGCAAAGTCATTTGATGATGAAGGACGATTGACAAAGGTGGAAAATTGACTACATATATCTTATTAAAAGAAACATGTGTATGGAACAAATTCGAAGAAAGAGATATTAGCAAAAACAAAATACCGATTAAGTCCAATAGAGAAATACCAACAACCTTCGTGAGAACGATAATATTCTAAAAAGATACATTTGAATGACCAAGGAGAGAGAGTTTTTCTTAACCAAGAGCAAGGTTATGTATAAAACATGTGGAACCAAAAACACCTTGGGAAAGGATGTAATAAGATGGGAATAAGGAAAAATGCCAAAATGATGTACCTAATCATTAAGAAATGATAATGGCATCCAATTAATAAGATAATATGCGGTTAAGACAACATGTCCCCAAAAGCAATGCGGAACATGAATGGGGAAGGAGAAGGGTTTGAGTAGTTTCAATAAGATGTTTGTTTTTTGCATTTAGCTAATCCATTTTGTTTAGGAGCATGGGACACGAAATTTGATAAAGAATATCATTTGATCAAATTATAGCATATAAGCGAATGATATGTTAGGCCCAACAAATTTTGCTAGACTAGACTTTGATATCATCTTAGAAAGTGGATTTTTTGCCTAACTTAACCTCACAAAACTGGTTTGTAAAGTGAAGTTTGTAGTCACTTTTATACTATAATTTGGTCATATCTATAATCAATATGAGATCTCCAACAATACCAAAGCGAACAAATTTGGCAACAGAATTGAAAAACTCAAATCACCGTCCCCTGGAATGGGCTCAAGAGGTCCCAATGTCCCCTGACTGTGGATGAGTGAGATTCAACAAAGATAGGCACGTGGGCTACTTAGTCTGATATTGGTTGGGCCATGTGGCAACTCCCCTGACGATGAGACTGTCAACATTGTGATCGATGATGTGGGGTGTACCTTTTTGGCCCACCATTGACCTCAAAGGTGACAGTGGAGGATAGTGGCAATTAAAGTTGTTTGTGGTAGCAAAATCAAAGTTCCCAAGAACGAGCACTTATACTAACTTGAACTATGTAAGGAAAAAATAATTATTTTATTAATAACAATTAAATCAATTACATTCTCATCACCTCCATTTGTAACAATCAAACTCTCCAAAATAAGAAAATAAAAATATGTTGAAATGAATATAAAGATTGTAGACATATTTTGAAAAGGAGTACCATACCATCATCCGGTTGTCAATATCCATTTCTTGGATGCAACGAAAAACCATGTCAGCCATTCCATCACCTTCAACATCTATAAGTTCCTGTTCAATGAGGAAAAGGTCAAGCAAAGATAAGCCGGCAAATTAACACCAAGTAATACAACTAAAATTACAAAACATAGTGAGAATACTTTAGTTAAGTTTTTAAAAAAAAATTGCCATAACAATGCTGATCGGATTTGCACATTGAAAATATGTCATTTAAAGAGCCAAAAAATAAATCTATACATGTCTTTAACAATAGAAAACATAAGTCAAATGGGCAACAAATATCTACCGGAGTGAAAAGAGCCTCAGGAGCTTGGAACCTTTCAGTGCCTACTTTAATGACCCTTCCATCTGGAAGCTGATTCAAAGAGGATAAATCAATATGTAGGAAAAAAAGGGAGGACTGCCATGAGAATGATATTGACTTGATACGATGTGATGCACTACAAAGTGTGATATGATCGTAACACGAACCCTTAATTGTACTTATCATGTAGATAAAAAATCTTAAGATAAGAAAATACGGTAACCAATTCTAAGAGATAATAAGGACATGGGAAACTAATCCTAAAAAAAATGTAAGATTCTAACATAATATCTAAATAATATTAGATATTTTCGTATAGTCTTACAATATTAATGACAATTATCTTATGCACAGATGAAATTTGGAACAGGGAGGAGGAACTTTTTTAATCTTTCCTAGTTTAGCTCAGAAATTTAAAAGGCAAGGAGAAATGAGGCCAAATCTCACCCCTACAATATTATGAGGATTCAAAGGGGAGGGAAAGTTGTTGACGATTTCTTTTACTATACTGGCTGAATTGTTTTAGGACTTTATTTCACCTCCCATCTCCTTCACTGATGCTCAAAGGATTAACAATACATTACTCATATTTTCCCTAACCTACAATTTTCTTGGACCAAAATCAAACAACAAAACCTTTCCCTTCCATCCTTTAAACCAAATGCACTACAAGGACAGCAACAACAATGACATCAATAATAATAATAATAATAATAAATGTAACTACTGAAAGTATTGAAAAGCATAGGAATTGAAATTCATTACAGAACAGATTGAAGGATCAGCAGAACATGAACCTCCTGTCCCTCTATCTTCAGGCAAGCCATTTTAACCCAAATTTCCAACTAAATCTAGAATTATTTACACAGAACTAGTCACAAAAAGATTTCAAGAAATGTTGGATGTCAACTTACAGTATAATTTTTAACAAGGATGGTGGTCTCAAGCCCCAATTGGTATTCCCTCTTGTAGTCGTAACTGCAGGAAAATAGATGTACCTACTAAGGAAAGATTACATGACACAAGAAATCAAAGTGTGGCTTGAGATTTGTAGCGAACCTTATATAGCATAACTTCTCTTTGATTTCCCTAACAGTCTCAAAATCAGCAGTCCTATTTAATGCATACCTTGAAGACATAAAATTATGTTCCAATAAGAATTTAAGCGTACATAAGATATTAGAACTGAAATGAAAGGAGTTAGTCCCTACCCCCTCCTTGAAAGCAAATCAACAAGATAGGAGGTTATATGTCGACCAGCAACATTCATACGTTTAGTTAGATGAGGGAAAGAATAGCCATCAACAACTGGAACCTAGATGATAACTTTCATTATTAACAGTTTTGGAATGTATATAAATAATAATAATAATTGAGTATTACAGTAATGGCAAAATACTGAACATGTTAGCCACCTTTTGCACTCCTAAACCATGCATCGTACAACATAACATGTGTACATGATTGGTGATCATGTAGTGCTTCATTCGTATATTACGCTTCATAATCATTTATAAAATGGAAAAGACAAGAGGGGTCCCCATTCTCAACAAAAAAATAAACAATGAAGCACAAGTCACAACAATTTACCTGTTCAATTTTGCTTCAAGAAAATTCCAAGCACAAAGTAATAGTTTTTTTCTTGAAGAATTGATATAATTTCTCTACATCAATCTTAAATTAATTCCAAACTGCAAAACCATTAAGGATGTGTTTAGACATGATACATTGTTACTTGCATAAATCATTAGCTGACACACATACAGCAGGATCAAAGCCCGCAACTTTGTGAGTGGTGATTCAAGCTCTCCTTTCTCAATTGTAGGACCTTTGCATAATAAGATCCTCAATCTATTTACCCTTAATTACACAACCACTACAATGTGGGGAATCCATTCAAGTGTATGGCTTAGATGATTGGTATCGATACTGATAGCTGCTAACCCATGTATATGAAAGAAAAGGGAAAAATGATGGGTCCAGACTAGAGGAAGTTGAATTAATATCGACAATGAAGGCATAAGAGGTGGCAGAGGAATTGTAATGAATGAAATAGAGTAGAGTTCATTTAGTGCAGAGAATAGGGTTCCAAAGTACAAGCACATGTGACAAATGATAAATGAAGGATTTGTTAGACATCCCATTAAAGGGGTATAAGTGAGGCAAGATAAACGGTGGTGAAAGAATAGTAACGGTTAGAATAATTGAGAGAAAGGTATAGGCTAAATCCCGAATATGTAAAATAACACATAGGGTAATGTATATATAATAAAAAGTCATGCAGAGAATATGGGTAAGCCCATTACAAGATTATTACAAATAATATCATATCTAATAATATCTAACAATATTTAATACTCTCCCTCAAGTTAGTGCATATAAATCGTATATATCAAGTTTCTTACAAATATAATTAACTCTAAGTCCCCGTAAAGGTTTAATAAAAATATCTGCTAATTGGTCATTTGAGTTAACAAACTCAGTCTTCATGTCTCCTGCTTGAATCTTTTCACGAATAAAATAACAATCAATCTCAATGTATTTGGTTCTTTCGTGAAGGACGGAAATAGAGCTAATATGAAGAGCAGCCTGATTGTCACATATAAGTGTCATTTGAATGACATCTCCAAATTGTAATTCTTTACATAAATGTTTTAAGCCAAATAAGTTCATAAGTGGTTGAGGTCATAGCTCTATATTCTACTTCTACACTAGATCTTGTTCCAACACTTTGTTTCTTGTTTTTCCAAGAGATCAAGTTACCTTAAATGGAGACACAATATCTGGAAGTGGATCTTCTATGAGAAGGAGATCTTGTTCAATCAGCATCTGACTAACATACAACTTTGATATGCTATTGTAACCGTATAGTAAGCCTTTTCCAAAAGATCCTTTAATGTACTCTAATATATAAATTGACAGCATTCCAATGATACGTACATGGGGAATTAAAAAACTGGCTCACCACACTGACTGCAAAAGAAATATCAAAATGACTAACTGTAAGATAGTTCAATTTTCCAACTAATCTTCTGTACTTTGAATCTAATAAAGGCTCCCCCGGATAGGAGTTTGGCATTGGGATCCATGGGTGTGTCAACAGATTTTGAGTTCATCAATCCAATTTCCTCCAAAATGTCCAATGCATACTTCCTTTAAGATATAACAATGTCATCACTAGATTGTGCTACCTCAATCCTCAAGAAATATTTGAGTTTGCCTAGATTTTTAGTTTGAAAGTGGTGACAAAAGTGTTGTTTCATTTGTGAGATGTCATGGTGATCACTCCATGTAAGAACAGTGTCATCCACACATACTACCAGATAGATGCACCCAGCACTCGAGTGACGAAAAAACATTGAATGATCTATCTCACTGCGAGTCATACCAAATTGTTGAACAACACTGCTAAATTTTCTAAACCATGCTCTAGGAGATTGCTTGAGGCCACATAGAGATTTGCGGAGACGACAAGACTCCCCATAAGCAACAAAACCTGAAGGTTGCTCCATATAAATTTTTTCCTACAAATCACTGTTAAGAAAAGCATTCTTGACATCCAATTCATAAAGAGGCCAACAGTTGAAGAGCAGTCATTGCTATGAATATGCGAACAGAAGCCATCTTTGCAACTGGAGAAAATGTTTCACCACAATCTAATCCAAAAATTTGTGTATAGCCTTTGGCCACTAGTCAAGCTATAAGAGGGTCAATAGTTCCATCAGAACCAACTTTGATAAGAAAGATCTATCAGCAACCAACAATAGATATCCCAAAAGGTAAAGGTACGAGGCCCCAAGTTCCAATATTCTGAAGGGCACTCATTTCATCAATCATGGCTTGACACCAACTAGGATGAGCTAAAGCAGCACCTACAACACCAAGCAGGATGAGACAAAACATCACCTACAGATTTTCGAATTGATACAGAGCAAATAGACGAAAGACATGTATATAGCGATGGAGACAATCTATGATAACTCAAAGCAATATAATGAGAAGGATTATGAGTGGAACGTATACCTTTACGAAGAGCAATAGGAAGGTTGGATTCAATTGACGGAGCCGGAGGGGATGGAGGAGTTGGCACCGAAAGAGAGCCATCATGAAGTTGGTTGGGAATCTGTTGACAATGATATACCTAAATAGGTGGTGAAGGTGGGGGATCTGTAGGAACACTAGACACTACAGGAGAGTCACAAACAACTGGAATAGTGGCTTGGTCAGATGGAGAGACAAAGGGTAAAAGATTAGTTTTAAAGAAGAAAGAGGACTCAATAAAAGTGACATTTGCTTAAATGAAATAACGATTGCGAGATGGAGAGAAACATTTATACCCTTTTCGTGATCTAGTAAAACCTAAAAACACATTTGTGAGATATAGCAGATAATTTATCAAGACTTGGTCCTAAAGTATGAACAAAGCATGTTGACCCAAAGACTCTAAAGGGTAAGGGATGAAGAGGTTCATGAAGAAATAAAACAGAATGGGGAATCTTGTTATCTAAAACCAAATATGACATACAATTAATGAGCTAACATGCACTCAGAACAACATCACCCAAAATTGTTGAGGAACTAGACCATCAATTAAAAGTGTTCGAGTTGTTTCTGAGGTATCTATTCTTACGCTTAGCCACCCCATTTTATTGAGGTGTATAAGCACGAGATGTTTGACGAAGAATCCCATGAGAGGCCATAAAATTTTGAAAAGGATGAGATAGATACTCACAAGCATTATCATTGTGTAAAGTACAAATGAAAATACCAAATTGAGTTTTTATTTCATTGTAAAAGTTTTGAAAAATAGAGAACAACTCTGAACGATTTTTCAATTAAAACCAAGTACACCTTGAATAATCATCAATAAAAGTGACAAAATACTGAAAACCTAAATTTGACAAAACATGACTAGGTCTCCAAATGTTAGAATGAGCTAAGGCAAATGGAGACAAGACACACTGTGAGACACTTTTAGGAAAAGAATTACGACTGTATTTCCCTATTTAACATGACTCACAAGTCAAACTTGATAACTTGGACAAACTTGGAACAAGCTGTTAAATCTTAGCAAGGTTAGGATGACCTAGTTGAGCATGAATTATTGATGGAGAATCCATTATTGAACCAACATGTGCAGATGTCTATAGAAGATAGAGACCATGAGACTCACATCTGATGTCAATCATCCATCCCGAACTCCGGTCCTGTAAACAAATAGAATCTTTGGTAAAAGAAATAATATAATCAAGAGATCAGGCGAAACAAATAAGGGATAATAAATTAAAAGGAGACCCAGGGACATAAAGGACATTTTCAATGGATAGAGAAGGAAAAAGTTCTACAATACCAACACCACATGAGGGAGCCTTAGAGCCATTAGTCATAGTGACAGATGGCAAGTAACCCGAAGTAGATAAAGAGAAAACAGATTTATTACCAGTAATGTGATCGGTGGCTCCCAAGTCTAAAACCCTAGAGCCAAGGGAGTTCGAACGAGTGAGGCCAACAAATGATGGACCAGTGTGCACAACAGAAATACTGAAACTAGAGTCCTGACATTCCTCATACCATTTGAGAAACTCATTGAAAATACCAGGTTGACTGGAATTTTCAGTTGGTATAGGACCCACACCAGGGGGTGGTGTGAGAGCAACTTCAACAAATTTCAAAGGACGACAATGTAAAGCGTAACACCGGTCAATCTTATGATCGTATTTGTGGCAATGATTACACTTGTGTCGCCCTTTGTCTGACTTGTGAGAGCGATTGGTCATCATGGTGGGAAACCAATGTAGAAGTCACATCAGAGGTTACAAAAGATGATATGTCAGTGGTTTTACCCGACACATGCAATAGGGTGGAATAAGTGGAAGTCAAAGTAGGGACAATAGGAGATCCCAAAATTTGATCACGAACAAGTGAATAATCATCAGGAAGCCCATGTAATGCCATAGATAATTGTAGAGAGAGAGAGAACCCACAGGAGAGAGAAACAAACCTTGAAAAAGGAAGAAAATAAACAAACAAATTCCGATGGAGGTGGACGTCACAAATCAGGATAGAGGATAGAGATGCGATGACGGCAGTGGTGAGCGGTGATGTTGACAAGTGGCGACAACGAACGGTGGTTTCAAGGAGGACAAAACTAAGAAAGAGTCCGAAAATTAAAAAAGAACAATTTTTAGAAAAAATTTAACACCGGTAAACAATGGGTTCACCAAGAAGGCAAAGATTAAACCTAGCTCTAGATACCATATTAGAATAACTGAGAGAAAGATATAGGCTGAATCCCTAATATGTGAAATAACACATAGGATAATGTATATATAATAAGAAATCATGTAGAGAATATGGACCAAGTTCATTACAAGATTATTACAAATAATATCATATCTAATAATATCTAATAATATCAAATAATATCTAACAATATCTAATAGTAACAATGACAATTTGGCAGTGCACATAACTTTGAAAATTGTAATGCACTACTCTGTCACATTAGAGAGAAGCATACAAATTAGGAATTAATAGAAAGGATTTGAAGACAGAGAAAGTTAGTTGGGATTTGACACAAAGTGGAGGGAGATTGGGCAGGGCTTTTCGAGTTCTGAATACTATTGTAGAGATCATAGTTCCTTCTTTCATCTGAAGATCAAGATCATCTTGTTCCTATTGTCCATTGGCTGAGTTGTATTCCATTTTCTTGCAATCTGATCCAGTTCTATCAGCATGAATACGAGGTCATTGAGGGAAATGGGAAAAAGTTTAGACTAATGAGCATGAGGGGATAGGAGTAAAGAGAATTTGAAGAGATTTACGGTAGCCTGAGGCTTGGACTAAGACTGCTATCAACAGTATATGATTAGACTCATTTTGGGGGTCTCTTAGCACTTACTTTTTATTACAATTTTAATACGATGGGAATTCTGCCTCTTGGAAGATTGGAATCCATTGTCTGATAAACAAAGTTACTGTTTCTTCAGTTATTATCGTATAATAGAAAATGACTACTAATCTAGCAATTGAATTAAAATCACTCAGCAAACTTTAGAAAAATTAAACAATAAGGATGCAACAAAATAGTTGGATTTTTTTCAGAAAAGTATATTTCACAATAAATTGACAGAGTACATCTTGTATTGGTTAATTTAAAATGTTATGACAATGTTACAAATGGTATAAGCTTTCAATTGATGGTGGATTTCAAGAAATGAGGTTACACAACAAGTTATTCATTGGTGTAATACTGATTCTAATTTAAATTTTTTCAACAAATTCATTGTAACAAAAGTGGTGTATATATATATATTTAGGACTCAAATCAGCCAACGCTAGTGTAAATGTACATTCTGTTTTAACACTATTTACAAACTACTTTAAGGACAAGCTCACTAATCCACCATGGAATTTAAAGCTTTCATCCATAACAAACATTTATAAAATTATATTATATATATAACAAATAAATTAGCAATCCACTCCAAAAATATGAACAATGCTAAACAAACTAATGATCATGTTCATGCACTGAATTGAAAGAAGCGAAATATGATATTCACATAAATGCAACAGTGACATGCATTCAAAGTTAGAATCCAATAAGTTTATTCAGCACCAACTTTGCAAAAGATATTGTCATGCAACACAGTATTTCAGTATCAATATTTGGTTACTAGTTAAGAATAACATATAACATTCTTCAGAGAGAGACATGACATTGTCATATGTTTGATTACTGTACCCAATTCAATTTAAGATTTGCCATAACAATCAAAAAGGGAACAAGCATGTAAGGTTTGACATCATAATATTTATATACAACTGACGTTATGTGAATATTGACTGTAGCAAAAGCAGTGTACAAAGAAGTAAGAAAGTGAGATTGAAAAAAAGAGACAAAACTAGTGCTATTATAGTGGTCAGCATAACAATTAAGTGGCATAGAAGCTAATTAATTACCACATGAGTGACACCATCACCCGCGTCAATAACTAATCCAGTCAACAAACCTGAGACAAGTAAAGAAATATTAAAGTGCAAGCTGAAAGAGAGGATAAAGTGAGCATATATTGGAGAAGGAAGAGCAAGTTTTCCATAGATCACATATTAATGGAAAAAAAAAAACTCCCTATTTCACGAACAAGTTCTTTTACAAATTATGATATGTAATTTCACAAAATATGGTGTGTAAACTTATAACAGTAGAAAACAACTAAGTTTATAAATAATTAAATGTTACAAAGAGAGTCAGTATTTTTCAAAAATGAGAAATAAGACTCATGGGAGTAAACTACAATTAGGCTGAGACAACAGAAAAACAAAACATCAACCTTCACTCATCTCTATAAGCACCTTGAGCATATAATGTTAGAACAGCTTGGATTTGGATAAACACTCCAGCAAAATTGTACTTCTCAAACATCATCTCAACCTGCCAGGCCAAATTGCATAAAACAACAATATTTAAAATAATTAAGTGTTTAATTTTCATCATCTGCCAACATAAAGAGTTTTACATTGTCAACTAATTAGAAATTAAATTAAATACGATTTTTAAAGTAACTGTTATAGATGTCAACAATCTTACTACATTTAGTAATTTATGGTTGGATAAGCATACAAAAAAATTACCTTGATACAATTCAATAATTAAATAAAGATATACGGGCTGTTTTATTTATTTTTTTCAAAGGAAGGAAACGGAATCAGTAAGCAAACCATTTTTTCACGATTCTTGGACGGATTAAGAGGCGGATCGGTGAGTAGAATCTTACAGTCTGGAGGGTTAATCTGTCAAAATGAACCGGTTTAGCAATAGAAAGAGCAACAACAGTTGAAAGAAAATTAAGAAACAAGTCCGAGAGACTCACCTTCAATTCGTTGTAAAATGCATGATCCCAAACATGACACATATCATCCCAATTTTGCACTATGCCGTTGTTCACAGGATAAGATACATCAAGCTGATGCCGCAAGTCTGCACAGCTTTCGCCAACAACAATATCCTAAACATAACACAAACAACCAATCTAATTTCATAAGATCATCAAATCATCCCAATCATCATCATAAATAATAAGGTTTAACAGTGAGATGTTGAGTTTGGATTACCTTAAGCTCTTGCTCGGTAAGTGATTCTTCGTAACGGAGCATTGGCCTTCCTACTACACAAGGAAAGACCGATGTGGGGAAATTCTCCCCAGAAAATCCACACTTCACATACTGCAATCACGTGCAATAAGAACAAGAGTAATTTCAGAAATATAACACCATTCAGATCGTGGAAATGTAAATGTTGCACTGATTCCGCTTATTTTGCAAGATCCGTTCCAATGCAAAGGTGCGAGAGAGAAGAGAAGTACCCCGGTTCCGTTGTCGCAAACAACGACATTTCGGCTGTCCATGGTACCTTGGTAGAGCTGCTGCAGTGCCTTCTGTTTGTTTTCTAACACTTTCCTTTGCTTCTTTTTTTAACACTTCCGCTTCTGACTTTGGCTTCTGCCGTGAAAACACGGCAAGGGTGAGTGGGGTCTACATCTTGGTGGATCCATTCAAGGGTGATGAGTGAAACGACTCCATTGCTTTGTCGTTTTACTTTCTTTAAACGAACTAGATTGCTATCGTGCCTGAGTGCAAGAAAAAAATAATTAAATAAACATGAAAATATAAAATAGTTAATGACATTAACATAATTAATAATATACTAATAAAAATATTTAAAAACTTAAAAATATGATAAATTGAAAACATTTAATATTATAAATTGTATTTAATAATATGAAAATTTAAATATCTTCTATAAACATAAACAGTAAACAATATTGTACAATTTGCACTTAAAATTATTATGATTAAGAATTCTTGATTATTACGATATAGAATTAAGTTAAATGGTTGATTGTTAAAAGAAAAAAACTTTTATTATTTGCAAGGAAAAATTCAAAAATTCTAAATAATTAAAATTTTTAATAATTAAATTATTTGTAATTATTTTTTTTGTTTCTTAAATAATTTATTTGGACAATGTAATTAAAATACCTTGTATTTTAATTATTTTGTTTGAGTTAAGGAATTTAATTTTCCTTTTAAGATGAAATTTAATTTTAAAATATAAAATTTTAAATTTAAATTTTATAAAAAATATCAGTCAAATTTAAATATTAAAATAAATATTTAATAATTTAATCTTTTTAATACATATGTGCAATTCAGCTTGACGTAAGTCTAACTCAATGGGATTGATATAGGTCATACTATACTTGGCTTAATGTAGGTCTTACTCGACTCGTCTTACAGCAGGCTTGACTCGACCCGGTTGCCAACCTCGACTCACTGTAGGTTGGCCCAATTTGACTCGATTGGAAGCGAGCCTGGTTTGACTATGCCTCAAGCCCGGCTTGACTGGGTCAGGCTGGCTCAACTCGAATTGACCTGGAGTTGGACTGGCTCAACTCAGCTTTAGGCCTAGCTCAACTCGACCTCAAGCTAAGCTTGACTCAACCTAGGTCAAACCTAACTCGATTAGACCCGGTTTAAGCCTGGCTCAACTAGACCCAAACCCATCTCGACTTGACTCAGGTTGGGCTCAACTTGACTCGACCTAGGTCAACCCCGACTCAACTTGTCCAATGCGTGAACCTGACTCGAAGCAACTCGGGTCAAGCTTAACTTGAGTCGACCTGAGTTCGACCCAGCTCAACTCGTCTTAGATCGGGCCCAGCTTGATTAGGTCCGACTCGACTTGTCTCAAGTCGGACCTAGCTCGACTTGTCCCAGGTCAGGCCTAGCTTGACTCAACCCGTGGGTTCAGCTTGAATTGACCCGGGTTGAGCCTAACTCAAATCAACATGGGTCAAGCTTG
Source organism: Lablab purpureus (assembly GCA_030347555.1). NCBI lineage: Eukaryota > Viridiplantae > Streptophyta > Magnoliopsida > Fabales > Fabaceae > Lablab > Lablab purpureus. The sequence goes on from CM059254.1 coordinate 17,478,121, forward strand.
ATTGGAATCGACTTGGTTAAGCCCTGCTACAGTCGACCCATGTCGGCCCTGCTCGAGTCAACTCGGGTTGAGCTCGGATCGACTCGGCCCTTGGCCTAACTCGACTCGGCCTGATCTGACTCTTCTTAGGACAAAACTGGCTTAACTCAGCCCCGATTTGGCTCGAGGTGACCTGGGTCAGGATGAGCTCGAGTCGACCTAGGTCCGGCTTGAGTCGATCTTGGTCAAACCCGACTTGAGTCTATTCGGGTCGAGGCTAGGGTAGGCCCTACTTGACTCGATCCAGGGAGGGCCCGACTCGATTTAGCCCAAGGCGGCTTCTACTCTATTCGACCCGGTTCGGTTTAAGAAGGGTTTGACTTGACTCAGTTTGGAATAACCTGATTAGATCTAATAGTAGAATTTCAATTTCCTTCTTTTTTTAGAATATTTTAAATTTTATTATTTTACTTATTTAAAATATTTTATCAAAATTTCTAAATTTCAATTTTCTACTAATTTCCTTAAGTCATTTTAATTCAAGATATTTAAAATTTTCAAATAAATGAATTAAATTATTCCAACCAAACACACTATTAGTTTCAAAAGAGATTATTCCAACCAAACACACTATTAGTTTCAAAAGAGATGGGTTGATTGAATGCTGGCATGACAATCAGAGTTACTTCAAGAGAAGAAAGAGAAGCAGAAATATTTATTGTTTTGAAAGAGAAGCAAATGCACGAATTAATAAGTTAGGATCGCCTTGTTTTGGTTCACTTGATGAATTGATCAATGATTGTGCTTGTGAAAGTGGACAATTGTTGTTGTTGTTCTTTTATCCGATGCTTAAGAACACATGTTTTTTTGGATATCAAGTCGTTCCTTGTCAAATAGTGTAATCAGTCTCGGCATCCAGGGGTGAATATGGAGAGGCCCCAAGCCAACTTGGATTTGAGTTTGAAGTTTTGGCCGAGCAGGAGTTATAAATGTTTTTAATTTAATCATTATGTATTTCTCAGTTTACTGTTTACTGTTGTAGATTTGTTATCTCACTCAGAATTTAATGCGGTTATCGTTATCCCTTAATATACATGTATGTGTCATCCAACCATGCTCGTCTTTCAGCATGCCAAATGTATTCTTTGGCAAATTTGGATTATCCTGCATGGGGTACCTTCATAATTGTTGTAACATTTATCTAGCAGGTTTGAAACAGAAATGTTTTTATCATCCTGTTTTTTATTTTTTAATGAATATGGCAAATGTAGATATAGGCTGTGAGCTGTGAAGTTGGCCTTAGACATCTAAGACTAATTTTATGAAAAATAATTCATTTTCATAAAAATTTTGAAATATTTTATATAAAATGTATTGTTTAGGTAAGAATTTTATGAGAAATTGAAATTTAAAATTTTACCAAAAATAATTGGATTATTCAAAATTTTAAAACTTTAAGAAATATTCTCATCAACATCAATTGAAAAGTTAGGAAAAAAAACTTTAGCCAATAACATTGAAAAATTAACTCTCACACATGTTAGACTATACAATCGTAGTTGACATTAATTAAAAACAATTTTGACCAACATCACTAAAGAAAATACATTATCAATGTTAATTGAAAAAATCTCAATAAATTTAAATAGAAAAATAAAATCAATTAAAGTAGACAAAAAAATATCAATATTAGTATTTTTCTTAATCATTAGTAATTATTTAATATTTAAATAAATTTATATTTAATGGTAACTCAATGCTCTATAAAAAATTATATTTAATAAATTTAAATTGTTTTATTCGAATAAAATATTTAAAAAAATAAAATAAGATTAGTTCAAATTTAAGGGATTTGAATCTCATATAAAAAGCAAAATTTCCTATCCACACATAAGACAAAGTTTTTCCACTTCTCGTGAGTTTCTACATCATGTGTAGCTATTGTCAAATGAGAATGAATTTGTGTCTCAATAGCTTACTGTTGAAATTGTAGTTCACATTCTCAGTGTTTTATCCTAAAACTATGAATTTGAAAGTTAGTGTATTTGTTGTCAACAATACCGTTTACTAGTTTCTGTACTAATTGTAGCTATTAGACCTTGAGTAACATAGAGTTTTACATGTTGTTGATAAGTTAATTTTGGAGTGGTATTCTTATGCTTTATTTCAAGTTCCAACCTACTTGATGATTCTGGAATTGTGCAGGAAAACATAATTATACTTTGATTTATGTTGCATGGTGTTAGGGTATGGACAAATGTCCCAAGTTCAGATGTGATCCTTTTTCCGAAACAATGGAAGCAACCCGAGGAGTATATTATTATATTAAGATACATATAAGAGATAAGTGTAATTCTTTAAGTCAATGGGATAATATCAAAATACAAGTATAAGAATTCAAATAGGTCAAAATGGTTAAAGTAAAAAAGAAGAAGGGAAGTTATAATTAAGATTTAACATGGAGATAATATATCTTGTAAAGAACATGAGTAGTGATTATATCCCATAACATGAGAAGAGATTTTAAACTCAAATATGTATAATTGCTAGCATAAGAAAAATGTTATAAATAAGAGTATTAGCAATGTTAGAGACAAGTAGACACAATGTAACTAAAAAATACTTTGTAATATGTCTTGAAGCAATGGTAACAAGTATAATCTCTTCGTTTACTTTATATTTCTTTAACCTTTTGTTAATCTAAAAAATAAGTGTTTTGATGATGATGATGACTATAAAATAAGAAGATTGACTTTCATACCTAAAATTTTGGAGTCTTAAAGTCTTGATGAAGCTTTAAATTTGTATTTTGTATACATAATCATTTGTAATAATCAGGAAATAAGTTGAAGATCCTAGCATGCACTCTACTCTTCCCTCAACATTGAAAATGAGCTTTGTTTTTCGTAAATAGCATTTAACGTCATAATAATCAATTATCTCAAGTTATAATCAATTATCTCAAGCTATAATCAATTATCAAATCTTTGACAAGTTTTAAAAAACATATCTTCTCTAGAATAATCGATTATTTCGAGAAATAATCAATTATCATAAGTGCAATAATCATTATCTCATAGGATTTCTATTTTCTCTCTGGAATAATCGATTATCCCTTGTAATAATCAATTATTCTAATCGCTTTTGCAAAAACCTTTTATATTCTATAGACTTTTGGGCCCTCTTGTGTTTATAAATATAGAAGGGGTTTCTACTTTTAAAAATACACAGAAGATAAGTGTTTTGCTCTATTTTAAGCTTGAGAAAAACCTAGTCTATTTTTTTTAAGTGGTTTACTCAAGAAAGTTGTGCTACTGATAGGGTTAAGCTTGTTTAATCCTTTATGTTATTCAGAGAATGTGTTTATCCTTTACTTTAACTGTTAAAGGAGGTGTTCTTACATTTCTTGTGTTCTTCAAGGAACGTGTTGTTCATCCTCTGTTTTATACAAAGGATATGTCTTTATAATTCTTCCTACTATCTTATTCATTCTGTGGCACTATAAGTTGTAAACTTTATATTTAAGATAGTTAGTAGAAATCACTCTCTTTGAGGTGTGATAAATCAATGGACGTAGAATCTGCTTTGATCTGAACCAGTATAAATATTTGTATTATCTTCTCTTTATCCCTATTATATTCAACTTATATTATGCTCTTATATATTTTGTACTCTGATTTTTATTCAGAAGAACTTAAAATTAATTTGGGGTTTTTATTAAACTCATTTTTAACTATATTAAAAATAAAAAATGTTTAATTTTTATTAAGAAACCAATTCATCCTCCCATCCTCTTGGTTATTTTATTTGCTCTATTATTCTAACAGCTTTTACTTTCATGCTTTGTCTTATTCAGGATCTTCATTTAATTTTCTGTCTTTTATATTTCCGCACAGCATATTAAATACAAATTTTTAAAGGGGAATGTTTATGAACATCATAATCATTATTATACATGCAAACATGAAAATCTACACAGTTATCAACATCGCATGCTAATCTTTTACTAATAAGAAAATCAATCTTCAAGTTGAAAACATTTGTTGTTGGTCACATACAAAAAGATTAAATTTGTCATCTAAAACAAATTGGCACGCTCGATGGGAAAATTTTATCAAAATTCATAGTTTGATAAGATAGTGACTAATATTATGTAATGGATTTGTAGTATTGCGTAATGGATTTGTATTTATTGTATGACATGTGATTGCAAAGTAGTATTTTAGATATGGCTAATAACTCTAATAAAAATTGTCTCAATGGTAATCATAATAATAATTGTGATGGAAGTCGTAATGATAATATTGAAATGGTAGGAACAATGGTTACAACCAAACTGACAATAATAACAACTAGTGTTATTGTTCCTACGGTGTCGAGTCCTTTGTCGACTCAACCAATGGTAACACTAATTAGTCCAGTTATGGTTACTCAAATGGATCGATTTCTCCTTTTACAGCTAATCTGACCTTAGGCACGTGAACATCACCCCAACATTTCCCATGGGGTAATGTCGCCTTGGCAAAAATACTCATAATTATGGTTTAGGGAGTAACATGGACTCTGCCTTAAATGATGGTCAAAACTCAACACATAATGATGGTCAGAGTATTGAGACTGAAAATGTAGGAATATCAAACACTGCATTAGAGATTATAAGACAACAAATGGATCATAGTTTTTAGAAAAGGCTTATGTGTTGTCACAAAAGATGACCTCAGTATTGGATCCTTTAGTACAAACTACGATAGATAGTTTTCAAATGTTAACAACTCAAAAGGCAAAGCTAAATGATGCTTTGACTATACCTCGAGATGACACAGATATAGGGAATATAAAAAAGAGAAAATGGGATACCACAAATCAATAATATAGCCTATGTAGTTCCTCAAGGTCAAAATGTTGACATGATATTACAACAACTAAGGAACAATGCACGAGGGGGGATGAATAATAATACGGTGCATAATTACTCCGGACAATTGAACAACATGTTCAAACAGTTGTTAATTCAACAAGGGTTAGAATTAGGAGGTCATGAACCAATGTTTAGATCTCCATTTCCTAATGCGATTGTAGGGGTAGAACTACTTCGAGGCTATACAATACCTAAATTTACTAAGTTCTTGGGAGATGTAGGGGAATCTACCTTAGAACATATAGTTGGGTATCAAATTGAATATGGGGATATATCAAATAATGAATATTTAAAAATGAAATATTTTCCTAGTTCATCAACTAAACATGTGTTTACTTGATTTACTACTTTAACACCTAATTCAATTACGACTTGGAATGAGTTGGAAAGAGTTTTTCATGAATAATTCTTTCGAGCAAAAGCGAGAGTAAGTCTAGTCAATTTAGTGCATAATAAAAGATACCATAATAAAAGTATTGATAATTATTTAAATTGTTTTACGCAATTAAGATCTAGATGTTATGCTTGAATCCCTAAACATGAGTTAGTAAAAATGGTTACTTCTGGATTGAGTTTTCAATTAGAAAAAAGTTGGTAAACCAATCGTTAGGTGATATAGCTCAATTAGCTAGTAAAGTAAGAAGAATTAAGCAAATTTCTCTTGAAAAAGAAAAATTCAAAAGATATGAAAAGCATTCCAAAAAAGAAAAAGTGATTTTTATAACCCAAGAAAAACTTATCAAATGTATTGAAATAAACAATGATTTGGAGGAATCAGAAAATTAATGTGGTGGAATTTAAAAATAAACCACCCTATACTTGTAAATTGTTATCCCCTCGAGAAACCAAAGATGATTTAGCTAACTGAACTTACAGTTTTGGTGTATCAAAAGCAAATAAAATCTTTGATATCTTATTAAAAGATAAACAAATCTAATTAAGTGATGACCAAAAATTACCTTCAAATGAACAAAAGAAGGGAAGAAAATATTGCAAATATCATAATGTATATGGTCATCTTACTAATAATTGTATACCTTTCAGGAATATGATTTAGGAATCAATAAAAAATGGAAGGTTGAAGTTCGAGGAAAAACTTATTAAAGTGGATATTGATCCATTTCAAGATCAAGTAGCCTATAGTGAACCTATCATGAAGGTTGATATTGTTGATGATATCAACCCAAAGCACATTCACTTAAGAGTTTCCGATGGCTCTTTGGAAAGGAAAATGTTTCTTTTTGAACAAGATGTCAAGGAAACTTATCCTAAGACAAGTGAATCACTCATTAAATTCTTAACAAGTAAGAAAAAGGTTAATGATGATGCTTTACTCTGCCCAAGAAGCAGTGTCATGTTTGATAGAACAACGACCAAAGCTTTTACTAAATTTGATTAAAATGAACAAATGAGAAGTTTACAAAGGAATATTAGTGTAAAGGCAAGCAAACTGTAAAAATGGCAATGGGTGGAAGTTTGAGGACTAGGGGCACATTCTTACCTGCATCTAATGTACAACAAGGACAATAGGTAAGGAAAGTGTCGAGATATAAAAAATATTCTCAATAGTTGATTCTCAACAGTTGATTCTCAATAGTTGATGAGCTAAAACCATTATGAAGGAACTCCTCAATGACCATTTTATCAACCCAACATGAACAAATCTTATCAACCTAGGTATGTAGCACAACCTTGGGTAGGAAACATGTCAAAAACCCAACGGTAGAAGTTCCAAAAGAAGGAGAAGATAAAAAAGGTTCAGGATCGAGGAATGAAAGATTTTGAGGCAGTAGTTAAACAATCATCCTCAAGAAAGGGAATGGGAACTTCAAGTGAATGTGAAAAACCCTTCGTCGTCATATTTATATCTATAATTCTTGTAGAATTTCAACAGTTCATTAAGCAAAGCGACCAACATCTAATTTCTAGAATGGGGTTGTTAAAGTTGAAAATGATAAAAAAGGTGAAGCAAAGGAGGTTGAATAACAAATTTTAAAGAAGAACCTACCATATCCCCATGCTCTATCTAAAAAATAAAAGGAACGCCAATTTGTAACGTTTCTTGACATCATCAATAAACTGCAGATCAACATTCCTTTTGCAGAAGCTCTAGAGTATATGCCCTCTTATGTAAAATTTGTGAAGGATCTTTTGACAAAGAAAAGAAAGATTAATGAGGATGAAACAATCGAGCTAGCAACAAGTTATAGTGCCATAATCAAGAAATCCTTACCACAAAAGTCTAGAGATCCAAGAAGTTTCACCCTCCCAATCATCATTGGAAATCTTTCCGTGGGGAAAACCTTATTAGATTTAGGTGCCAACATTACCCTAATGCCATTATATATGCTAAAGAAGATTGGACACGTGGAGATGAGGCCAACCAGAATGACTCTTCAACTAGCTGATAGATCAATCAAATACCCTCACGGGATCAATGAAGATGTTCTAGTCAAAGTCGATAAATTTATGTTTCCAGTCGACTTTGTGGTAATGAATATTGAAAATGATTATGAAATTCCTCTTATACTTGGACACCCATTTATGAATATAACAAAAGTGATCATTGATGTGGATGATAGAAAACTCAAAGTGCGGGTACAGGATGATTAGATAAACTTCAATGTCTTTGAAGCAATGAAACATCCATTTGACATGAAAGATTGTTTAGAATAGATGTAATCAATTAAGCCTGTTATGAAGGAATAGAGCAATTTGCGCTCTCCAGTCTATCACTCAAAGCTTCTATAAAGATTAATGGCAATGATAAGGAAGAAATTCAATAAAATCATGAAGAATTGGATTTTATGGAAGTCTCATCCAATTCTAAGGCTGACAACTTAAGAGAAAACTCTTCTTCTCAAAAGATGGAAATAAATGTTTAACCTTCACATTTAAAACATGTGTTTCTTGAAGGAGGAGAAAAACCAATCATGATAAGCAACACAGTATCAACAACAAGGAAAGAACTTGATTGAAGTGCTCAAGAACAAGAAATAAGTAATAAGATGGACACTATCTTATCTAAAAGGTATCAACCCCTTCTACTGCATGCATAGGATCTTGATGGAATAGAATTATAAGCATGTGCTTAACCTCAACGTTGCCTCAACCCTATAGTGAAGGAGGTGGTACAAAAAGAGATAATCAAGTTGTTTGAATCAAGTATGATCTATCCTATTTTTAATAGTGCTTGAGTTGGCGGAGTTTAAGTAGTCCCTAAGAAAGGAGGAATTACAGTTTTGCATAGTGACAATAATGAATCAATTCCCATTAGGATAGTTATGGGCTGGTGAATGTGTATTGACTATAAGAAGTTAAGCCAGACCACTAGAAAAAGACCATTTTCCATTTCTCTTCATAGGTCAGATGGTTGAAAGATTAGTTGGACATGCATATAATTTTTCCTAGGATGGATATTTAGGATATAATTAGATTGTTGTAGATCCAGAAGATTAGTAGAAAATAGTCTTCACTTGTCCGTTCAGTGTTTTTGTATATGGAAGAATGCCTTTTGAACTATGTAATGCTCTAACAACTCTCTAAAAATGCATTTGAGCAATATTTTTAGATCTTTTTGAAAAGTGCATTGAGGCGTTCATGGATGACTTCTCAGTGTTTGGCACATCTTTTGATTTGTGCTTGAACAACTTGGACACTATACTCAAATGGTGTGTTGAAACGAACCTAGTTATCAACTAGGAGAAATGTCATTTTATGGTCATAGAAAGAATCGTTTTGCGACATAAGATATCCATCAAAGGCATGGAAGTTGATCAAGCTAAAGTAGAAGTTATCTCAAAGCTTCCTCCACCAACAAACATCAAAGGAATTTAGAGCTTCCTTGGTCATCCATGGTTCTCTTGAAGATTCATCAAAGATTTCTTGAAGATCGTGAAGTTCTTATGCATTTTATCAAATAAGGATAGTCCTTTCTAATTTAATGAATACTATCTCAAAGCTTTTCAACTATTAAAGGAAAAGTTGAGTGTTTCCCCCAATAATCATTGCTCCATATTGGACCAAACAGTTCGAGTTAATATGCGATGCAAGTGACTACGTATTAGGTGTTGTACTTGGGTAGAGGAAGGAAAAAATCTTCCACTCCATCTACTACCTAGCAAAATTTTTAATGAAGCACAAATCAATTATGCTACCACAGAAAAAGAATTGTTAGTCATATTGTACGCCTTGGAGAAGTTTAGATCTTATCTTATTGGATCTAAAGTTATAATCTACACATATCATGCAACCATAAAGTACCTACTCAACAAACCAGACTTGATGTCAAGATGAATTCTTTTGGTGTAGGAATTTGATATAGAAATAAAAAAAAGGGATGTGGAAATATAGTAGCTGATCATTTGTCACGTCTGTAAAATGAAGAGGTAATCATTAAAGAAGTAGAGATCATGGAAAAAATCCCAAATGAAAAACTCCTCCTGATACAAGAAAAACCATGGTTTACAGATATGACAAATTTCAAGGCAACATGAGTTGTTCCAAAAGAATTCAGCTAGCATAGAAAAAAGAAATTCTTTAAATATGCTAACTACTACATTTGGGATGACCCATACCTTTTCAAAATTGGAGCAAACAACTTGCTTAGAAGATGCGTAATCAATGAGGAAGCAAAAAATATGTTGTGGCACTGTCACAATTCACCATATGAAGGCCACTAAAATGGCCAAAGAACTGCTACAAAAGTCCTTCAAGTATGATTCTTTTGGCCGACACTGTTCAGAGATGCACACCTCCATGTCCAACAATGTGATAAGTGCTAAAGAACTAGAGAAATATAAAAAAAGGCATGAGATGCCTCTTAGAGCCATTTTGGAAATTAAGGTCTTTGACTACTAGGGAATTGATTTCATGGGACCATTACCAAAGTCATTTTCAAATACATTCTAGTCATAGTGGAATATGTATCCAAATGGGTGGAAGCAATTGCAGTTCCTCATCCAAATGACAAAATGGTGATAAAGTTTCTAAAGAAAAAACATTTTTTGTAGGTTTGACACCCTAAGGGTCTTAATCTATGATGGAGGCTCCCACTTCTGCAACAAAATGCTATAGAAAGTGCTTGAACATTATGGAGAAAGACAAAAGGTAGCATCTCTATACCATCCGTAGGCAAATGGCCAAGCATAAGTATCAAATAGGGAAATCAAAAGAATTCTGGAGAAGACTGTTAATTCGACAAAAAAAAATTAGTCAAGCAAACTAGAAAATGCTCTTTGGGCATATAGAACAACTTACAAATCATCTATAGGTCTCTCTCCATTTTAGCTAATTTATGGAAAACACATGTCATTTGCTAGTCGAATTAGACAGTAAGGCATATTGGGCCTTAAAATTTCTAAACTTTGATCCCAAAGCCACTAAAGAAAAGAGAAATGATAAAAGTATAGATCCTTGAGCTGGAAGAAATGAGGAGAAATGCCTATGAATCCTCAAATTTGAGCACGGAAAAAGCAAAAGCCTATCATGATAGAAATATTGTTCATAGAGACTTTAGACCTTACCAAACAATACTTGTCTTCAATTCTAAGTTAAAACTTTTTCTTGGAAAACTAAGATCGAAATGGTCAAGACCATTCCTTATCAAGTCAGATCATATGGAGTTGTTGAGTTAGAAGACCTAAAAACAAAAAGAACTTGGGTAGTCAAAAAGGTTGAAACCATACCTTGGTGGTAAAGTTGAGAGACTCACCACAACCATTCAACTTCAGGACGAGTAAAATGAACAGACATGTGTCAAGCTAATGACGTTAAATGAACGCTACTGGGAGGCAACCCAATATTTTCCTCTTGAGAGTTTAAATACTAGTTATCATACTGATTAACTTAAATTAATGTTGACCAAGCTTTTGCAGTTAAAACAAGAGATCTCTGACTCAACATGAGCGAAAATAGGTATGTGTTTAATTGAAGGTATGAAGTGACTTCAACTTACTCATGCTTAATCATAGAAACACCTAAATAAGGATAAAAATTGAGACACCCTATCGCTCAAGTTGTATATCCACCACTTGAGCGAGATACAGAGAAACTTTGCTCCATTTGGTCATGTCTGTGGTTGCTCGAGCGACACAATTGGCACTTGAGTGTGAATTGAAAGTTTTTGCTTCTGATATGGCCGCTCAAGTGACACCATGGCACTCATGTGTCATCTATAAGTACAATAGAGGTTACTCTCGGCCCTTATACCGCTTAAATGGTATTATGTCGCTCAAGGGATGAGGAGTACTAATGCTCCAATTTTGACAATGCTCGAGCGGTGATTATCACTCAAGCGACATTCATAAATGCATAAGAGGAAATTGCTTGAGTTGTGTCACGTTGCTTAAGCGAATCTTCATTAAATTGAGTATATCGCTCAAGTGTTATGGTTGTTTGAGCAATAGTGTCATGAGTTAACTCTTGAAAACCAGTGTTGGGACAATTTTGCGAAAAGAAAAACACAGTCCCATGCCTTATTCTTTTCCTCTCTCATTCACTCACTGGAAAATCACATAGTTTGTGCTCAAATCACTACTTTTCACTCAAGTAAAGCTCTAGGGGTACCATTCTCATCCTAAGTGCATTGTTTCTTCACTCAACTAATCACATCTATGCATTCTCCTTCGTGATATGTTATTCTTGAACCCTAATTTGGTTAAAGACATTTTTTGGAATGCACTAGTTTGAATGTAAATCACATCTATGCATTCTCCTTCATGATATGTTATTCTTGAACCCTAATTTGGTTAAAGACATTTTTTGGAATGCACTAGTTTGAATGTAAATAACTATTGATTGCTTTGGATATATGAAATAGGAAAGATTTGAATATCTCAAATGAACTAATTGAGAAGAAATGAAACTATGCATGACAAGTGTTTGACAGAATGCCAAAACAAAATTTCTCCTTAGACACTTGAGATTTCTATACTAGTTTTTGCTTAAAATTGCATTATACTATTTGTAAAGCTTAAACATTAGTTATTGGTAACATAAAACTTGAGCTAGTTGATTTGGGGTCATATGCTTGATTTATGAAAACCTATTTATATGTGGAAATTGGGCTGCAATGTACGATGTGAATGAATCATACTTATATGAATTTTGCTGATTCTGTTAAGAAATAATGATTGGAAATTTGGCTAGTAATGTTGATGCTATGATAACTGCTTAATTATGCAAATATGAGAAGAAATATGAGTTGTTGGATGATTGAGATACATGATTTTTTATTTTGTTTGTGATGGAACCAAAGAAAAGTAAAACTACATATATGAGTTTCACACAAGGTTCTAAGTGAATAAGAGATCAAAGCAGGAATCCTGAACATCCTAGGCCAATCTACAAGGACCCAACAAAGGATAAAAGAGTAGAAATAATTAAAGACTGGACTTTCATTCTAAAACGTCTGGTTCACCTAAAGGAAGGTGAATACAACGAGTTCAATGCAAAAATTTCTAGTCGACAATGGCAACCTTTGGTGGAGCCTCTAGAGAAATTTGATTCAGAGGAGTTCTATGTTAATGCCTACCCCACTAAAGTAGGCATAGTTAAATATAAAAGTTGGGTTAGAGGACAATGAGTCCCATATGATAGAGATGCCATTGACTAGCATTTGCAATCACACTGAAAGGTTGAATTAAGGACACCTTTTTCATGTTGAAACTTGTAAATAAGAGTTCTTCAGACGAAGACATGGATTCTAATTCCCTACATTATTATAGTTTACAAAACACATTACAAATTTACAACAACTGAATTGTACAGAACAATAAAAAAGTGAATATACATTAACCTCACAAATTTCATGTTGAAATTTGTAAATGACAATTTGTGTGACTGAAGCATGGATCCAAACACCCTGAATGTAAATATAGCACAAAGATATTAGAAATTGCATAAAGTTAATACAAATTTAAAGAAACACAAATTATAAATTACAGAATGTTACCTCTCTATCTTGTAGGACCAACTCAATGGAGAACAAAAAATTTGTTTCGTAAAATTGACAACCAACCACAATCATATAACAACTCATAATAACAGTCCAATATTCTTTTTTCGAAGCGAGTTACTATAAAGAGTGGCATTGCTTTTGCGATATTGACATTTTGAACTCATAGACGTAGTCAATTGTAAAGAACATAACAAAAGGAATAAGACATAAAAAAAGTCAATTTCGAGATAATAAAAAAGGAAATAGATGAATTCAAATTGAAACCCTAATATGAGGTGAAGTTGAAACCCTAATGTTTTAATTGAAAACATAAACAACAAAAACCCTAGTTTGTTACTTGAAACAATAAACCCTAACTTTGACAACCAAATTTTTTTTTCCAAAGAAGTCAAATTTTAAACTCTTATAAGAAAAAGATCAAAAGTAGGTAAATTGCAAAACATCCTAAGAATTTTCAAATTTAAAATGAAATGGTGAGAACTTACCATAATCTTTGAGGTGGGCTTTAAGATAATAGATCTTACCAGTAATCGTAGCATCATTTTGACAAATTATGCGACGTGCAAAGACAATTAGAGTTTCATAGGCACAAGATAAGCATTGAGTTAGACACATAAAAAATCACTTTTAAGTGATTCTAGCACTAAAATGACAAGCATTGAAAGGAAAAATAGTTGCATATTAACATGAGCAAGGAAACACAAATAGGCATAACAGAACTATTAGGAGGACTGAGAGGCAGAGAGAGGACCATGAGAGAAATGAGATGAAGAAAGAATACAGTAAGAGAAATGAAAAGTTTGTGAAAAAATGAAGAGAGATGGGATATGGAGATGAGTGGGTGAGAGGACAAGTGTCCCTCTCACAACATCTCACGTCTCATGTTCATTTTCATTTTCCATTTTTAGTAAAAACTTAAATTATTTTTATTTTTCTTTATTTTTTCAAAATTTGAGGAGATGATATGTAACAAAAATTACCATTTGTGTTTCCTCAATTGTATTATTGATTGATTTATTAAGAAATATTATTTAAAAAAATATATAAAATAATTATTATAAATATTTATTTAAGTTTAATTAATAATATTTACAAAAGATTTGTAGTTTAGACATTGTTTTGAAACGATAACATAATCATATTTAAAAAAGTTAATTTTATAAATAGAAATAAAATTAGTCATATTTCAATCATTTTTATACATGATTATTATTATCTAATTGTAATCGTACATAGAAGGTCCGTTTCAAGCATAATTGTAATAATAATTATTAATGAATATATATATATATATATATATATATATATAGAAAGTAATTTTAATAAAATATAACTAATTCAATACTTAATCACATTTATTATCATTAAAACTTTATAATATAAGAGTTGTTAATCTTAAACTATTCTAAAACTTGATCGTTTGATTCTTAATATAATAAAAAAAAATAAAAGAACGGAGAGTTAGATTCTATTATCGAAAATAAATTTTGATGACATTGCTATAAAGAAACATTTTTCTTTCTAATCGATACAAATAATAAAAGAAATTTTTATAATTAATATAGCCTTATGATTATCTATATTCTTTTATGGTTATTACTTTACAGTGTATTCTGTGGATGCCTGCTCATTACCTACTGCTTTCCGCTTACTTTCTGTTTCCTCTGCTTACCGCCTTTTCTTTTCTTACAAGAATTTTCAAGAATTTTCAAGAAAGATAAACATGAAAAAATAAAATTCACTTTTCCATAAACTAAAATGAGATTTTATATAAGTTTAAAAATTAGAGAAACTATATTAAAAAACTTTTATAAATTAAAGTTATGCATAAACTCATTTTTATCTTGTATAATGTTAGACTCTCCAACGCAATTGTTTACAAATGTTGCTTAAAGTTAAGCAGATTTTTTCCCTGTCCAATGCAATTGTTTACACTACTCCATTTATCTAATTATAGCGTTATAAAAATTAATAAAAAATATTTACTTTTATAATTTTTTTTCTGTATTGATTTTTTTATAATTTCAATAGAAATTTTAATGCTATTTTTATTTTAATACTTATTACAATATCTAATTTTTTAATTACATTTTCATTTTTTATATGAAAAAGTGGATACAGATAGGGTGAACTCCTTTGTTTCCATTAGTATATTTAATGTTGTTTAAGAAAAACTATGTTTTAAGTATTCATATCTAAAACTTACAAAATTAAATTAAACACTAAGTAAAAGAACTTGAGCATTGTGAATATTGTGAGATAATTTAATCTTTGGAAATATTTTGAGGCATAAACTTAAATCGAATCTCCATATTCAGACACAAAATCACAAGCTTTGAATATTTAGAGAGAGCTGATGGAAATACTATTATAACATCCGATCCGAAAACTTTAAGTAAAAAAAAAAGGGTAGATAAAATTGTTTTTATCATTTATCTCACATCTGCGATAAAAAACTAAAACAGAAAAAATGCAATGATATATGACAGTCTCGTGGTTGCTCCTGATGTTTACCACACCACACCACACCCCGAGCCCTCAAACCCTTACCGCATTCATTCGCTCTCTCTACCTCTCTCTATCTCTATCTCTCTACCTCTCTCCTTCTCTCTATCTATCTTATACCCTGCAATTCGCAAACCCTACCTTCTCAATCTTCGACGCGCACTTCAACGTTCAACCCTATCTCTTTCTCTCTCTCTCTCTCTCGCATTCCTTCCTCTTTTCGCATTTCCTCTCCTTCTTCCGTTCCGTTTTCGGATCTCTCTGTTTTCCCAATTCCGACAATCCCGAACTCGACGGCGATGGGCGACGGCAAGGTCAATCTCCCCGACGATCTCTTCCCCTCCAAGACTTCCGATTCCCTCAGAGGTGATTTGATTTGATTCATTCCAATTCCCTTCAACTTTCGATTAGGGCTTTTTTTTTCCGAGTTTGTTGAAACACACGTTTTCATTGTCTCGCAATCATTGCTCGATCTCCCTGTCTGGATCCGTTGAATCTCAATCCGCGATTTGTTCTGCGTGTCAATTGCGCGCCCGACAGACGGGCCTGTTCATGCTTGTGTGGCTCTGCAATTTGTTTGTTTTTTATTTTTGTTTTTTTTGTCTACGTGATTTTGTTAGTCTTTTTTTTAATTATGGGTTGAGTTGACTTTAGATTGAGGATTGATCTGTGTTAGCGTCCTTTTGAATTAGTGAGTATGTATTGGGATGTATGTACTGCTGTTTGCTGTGAAGTGTGATTTTCTAGGGTCGTTTTTGGAGGGATTAGGAGTAGCTCACTTTGCTGCTGTTAATCTGAATCTGGAATTATCGTGAATTTTTTAATGCATAAGTAAGCTGATTTGATTGTGCTGTTGGTGGGGTTGTTTTCATCTGCGTGTGCGGCTGGGTGATTTGATTTACCTGTTGACTTTTTTCCAAAAATGTTTTGATGATATGTAATTGTAGGTTTTGATGGATACTGCAGATCCCGTCATTGAGCACTTTTATGATATAGGTTTTATGTTGTATTTTCAGAAGCTACTCTTTGTACCTTACGAGGAAGCAATATAACTGCCTTTTTTTATTTGTTTTTGCATTTTGCTTTTTGCTTTTTCTCAAAATACTTTTCATCCAATTTATCTTCCTGCCTTTAGGCATTTTAAAAACTAAATTATAAACAAATTGGAATGACATGCCTGCTAATTTGCATTTTGGATTTGTAGATGAAGCATCCGGAGGACATGGTGGGGAGAAAGGGATTGCTGCGCTACTTGATGATTCGAAAGGTATCGTGTTTATCTTTGTTCAAGTTAAAATCTAGTCGTGTTCTCTCTTTAATGCATACATTGTTAAGGTTGGTTGATGAAACATTTTACTTTCAGATCAATTGTCATCTGACAACAGCATACCCTTATCCCCACAGTGGCTTTATTCCAAACCTGTTGATGCAAGGACAACTGCCAATCCAGTGGGGGTACGTATTATTTGATGTTTTGGTCTCGTCTATGATATCAGACACCCTCCCCCTTTCATGAAATCTATCTGTGTCTATTATTCTAAATCATTTTGTTGCTGAAAATTTGTCATTTTAGAAACGTGAGTTTAACATGTCACTATTGTGTGTGCATTTTTTTCTACATTACCAGCACTGAACAGTTTGGAAACAGTTAGAGGGAAAGGATTTCGATCATGGATTCCTTTCTTTTTTATGTTGTACTTTTAGGAGTTTGTGATGTTTGTTTGCTATTTGCCTGGTACTATTGTAATTAAACTTACAGTTGAGGTGATATATCTTCTTGCACTGAGTTTTAGTTGTTTTCTTTTTTTTAATTTAAAATATTCTTCCAACTAGATCACAAAGTGTTTTTCTGGACCCATCTGTCTCATGAAATCAAGGGGTTGTAGTTTAAACTATTAATGTTGATTTAGGTTCCCAGTTAGCATGGTGGGATTTTCTGGTTTTTTTTTTTAATTTTTCTAATACAAATATGCAACTGATTAATATCTATTTGGTTGTTTAATCAGGTTTTCTTTTATAAGCTGAATTCTTATGTGTGTGTTTTTGTTCTAAGGTTCAATTTGAGTGGTTATTTGAACTGTAGAATTTGATAATGTTAAACTTTTATTTCTTTAATATCCATAAAGTTTGCTTGATCTTGGAAAAATGATAGGATGGCATCCATCTACTTGGCTTTTTGCCTCAGGTGAACTCAACTGATCCCATACTGAAAGATAGTTGGCGTTTGGAGGGGTCACAGGACAAGAAAGACTGGAGAAGGACAACTCCTGATGTTGACATCAGTCGACGCTGGCGGGAAGAGGAGAGGGAAACAAGCTTGCTTGGGAGAAGGGATCGTAGAAAAGAAGATCGTCGTTTGGAGAATACTTCAACATCAGAGAATAGATCCTTGCCCTCTGACCGCTGGCATGAGAGCCGTGGTTCTGGCCATGACTCTAGAAGAGAGAATAAGTGGTCATCAAGATGGGGTCCTGAAGATAAAGAGAAGGATTCTCGAAGTGAAAAAAGAAATGATGTTGAGAAGGAAGATGGTCACACTGAAAAACAATCGTCTGGTGTTGTCAATCGCATTGGGTCTGACCGTGAAACTGATTCTCGTGATAAATGGAGGCCACGACATCGATTGGAAGCTCAAGCTGCTGGTGTGGCTACATACCGTGCTGCACCTGGATTTGGGCTGGAGAAAGGACGTACAGAAGGCTCCAGTGTGCGATTTTCACCAGGAAGAGGAAGGGCAAACGTTAATGGCAACCTACAAATTGTAAGGTCCCCTATAGGCTCTAGTCTTGGATCTGCACTTGTGGATAGGAATAAAACCATATTGGGGAAGTCTAGTCTTGGTGCTGATTCGTATTACTACCCAAGGGGTAAGCTCCTTGACATATATCGCAAGCAAAAGGTTGATCCAAATTTTGACAGCTTGCCTTCTGAGATGGAGCATACATCACCCTTAACGCAACATGGTTATGTTGAACCACTAGCATTTGTTGCACCTGCTGCTGAGGAAGAGGTATGTGAAATGCAAAAGATGAAGAAACACTACCATCATGCCTTACTGATGTGTTTCAAAATTTTGTATTCTGGAAGGTTCATTTTCTTTTAAGCACTGATATTGATTCTATTTTTTGCATCTTTCAGGTTGTCCTTAAAGAAATATGGAAAGGAAAAATTATTAGCAGTGAAGTCTCTGGCTACTTTAGAGGAAGGGATGGAGGCTCGAATGATGATATTTCAGGTGACATATACATGGATTTGTTTAGTTCCAGTAAAATAATTCACTTGTTACTTTTTCTTATCGTCTCCTGCCTTGGTTTATTTCAGGTCCTGTTATTGCAAGTGAAGGAAAACAGCAATCTTCCATTGGAAGTGGTGCAAAGGTTATATCAGGAAGTGATGTCTCAGATGATTCTGATCAAATATTAATTAGTTCAGCATCAACTACTGGTGGTTTATTGAGAAACATTGCTGGGGGTGAGAAATCAATTTGTTTTTTATTCTACTGTGCTATTCTTAGAAAGTAAAGATTTTTTAGTTTCTTTACATATATTGATTGTATACAAATAATCGTCTTTTTTAGAAGTTGCAACTGCTCAAGAAGGCAAGCAGAAACATATGCCAGCTATTGGTGTGCATGGCAGAGATGAGAGTTCTGTTAGCAGCGTTGGAGAGGGAAGCATTCCAGGAAACAAAGTTGCTGAATCAGCAACTTTTGATCTCCCTCAGGGACAATCTTCTGCTTTTCTGGAACATGCTAATCGGAATGGTGTTGACTCAATTGGTGTTTCTGAAATCAATAGCAATCTACCTGATGATTCTCGTACACTCTTTGATTTCTCATCTCTGCAGCAGACTCCAAGCATTACTCAACAGGACTTCAAAATTAATGAGAAGACATATGTGCCTGAAAGTGTTATTGCTCTTGAGGAGTTGAGTCTGTGCTATCTGGATCCTCAAGGGGAAATTCAAGGACCTTTTCTTGGGATTGACATCATTTTGTGGTTCGAACAAGGATTTTTTGGGATGGACTTGCCTGTTCGCTTGTCAGATGCTCCTGAAGGATCACCATTTCATGAACTTGGTGACATTATGCCTCATTTGAAAGTGAAGTCAGGATTAGGCTCTGGTAGTAATAGGGTTATTCAGTCAGAACCTTTGGATGCCATAGGAAGGAACCTAAAAGTAGATGTGCATAATTTTGATTATGATGGGTCTTCTGCGAGTGATGATCAACCTTGGTCTTCTTCCCGACCTGATACTACCTCAAGTGTTGGTATTCCTTCTCAAATACCCAATCAAAGTTATCACTCTGAGGTCAAGTTCTCTGAAGATCAGAGCTTCAGTAATATTGTTGCTCATGATGATGGTAATTTATTGGCTTTCTCATACTTCCACTGTCATGTCTATGTACTATTAATTTTCTTATCAATTTATGTGGCCTTATTTGTTATGTATGCATCTATTTCTTCTTTCATTTATATATATATATATTTTGTAGATATCTCTTTGTTAAAATTGGCTGGAAGCATGAATGATAAACCTTTGATGAGGCCCATGGATGTCAATGCTTTGCATTCTCATCCTACTGGAAAACCTGTTGCCAATGAAGTTGCAGTCAGTGATTCTCACCATGAAGCTGATAAGTTGCACCCATTTGGGTTATTGATGTCAGAACTCAGAGATGGTTCTCATTTAAGGCGTGCACAATCTTCCAATAGCTCTTTAAGATTGGGTGATCAGGGTCATTTTCTAGATCCAGTAATGGATAGAGATGCTCCTTTTACTGATCAACAAAGCTCTGTTAGTGGCATGATTAATCAGCCTTCTTTCAGGGAGAAATGGGCTGATAAATACGGGATACCTAGACATTTTCAGGAAGATCAGTTCCTTTCCCATATGGGACAAATTCAGAAAGAAAGGCTTCAGCAACAGAGTAATATATCTAATCATTTCCCTGCTCATCTCAATGGGTCAGATTTAGAGAGGTTTCAAGGTTTTGCTCTTTCTCAGAACATGAGCTCCAACCTACAGCAGATGATGCAGAATACTGGATCTGATTTTGAACGTATTCTGGAACATCAGATTCAGCAATTCCAGCTTGAGTTTCAGCAACAGCAAGATATGCATCATCAACAATTACTTCACCAACAAATGAAACTTCAGCCCCAGCAACAGTCTCAAGTTCAACAATTACTTCATGAACAGTTTATGCAGCAGCCAATCCCTGATCCGAATTTTGGGCAGTCCAAGCATGATATTTCCAGGGATAACCTGTTAGATCAGGTACAAATGAGGAGATATATTAATGACTTGCAGCTGAATTCACATTCTTTAAGGCACCTTGATCCATCAATGGAACATATTATCCAAGCAAATATGGGCCTCAATGCTGCCCAAGGAAGGCAAGCTGATTTGTCAGACCTCTTGTTGCAAGCAAGGCATGGTAATATATTACCTTCTGAACAACAGCTTCATTTTCAACAAGATCAGCTGCAGGCTCAGCAGTTATCTTTGGCTCTTAGACAGCAGTTAGGGTTAGATGGAGAAAGGCATTTTGGTAGGTCATGGCCTATTAATGAAACAGGACAGTTGATTAGAAATCCTGGAACCCATCAATTAGGTCATTCAGCAGGATTTAATGTTTCAGATATCCACAAACAGCAACAGAGACTTGTGACACAAGAGGAGCAATTAAATTATTTGGGGAGGAATCTTCCTGAGCAGAACCAGAGAGGGTTCTATGATAATCCTATGATGTTTGAGAGGTCTGCACCTATTTCCCAAGGAAGGGAATTACATGACCGGCGTCGCTATTTACATCGAGGTGATCAAATGGATTCTTTATCCTCTCATCATCTACAACCATCTGATGATCTTTTCAGTCATCACCCTGATGTTTTCAAGAGTTCGCTCCATGTCAACAATGGACATGTGGAAAATAGCTGGATTGATCCGCGGGTGCAACTACAGCAACATCTTGAAGCTGTGAGGCAGAGAAGAGAGTTGGGAGATACTGTTACGTCAACAGATCTGAACATATCTGCGTCTGTTGGCTCTCATGAAGACAGTTCAGGACGAGGTTTTATGGACCTACTTCATAAAAAACTGGGTGTTCAATCCGCACAACCATCAGCTGTTGATAAATGGCATCCTCTTTCATCAAGAAGTGACAAATCTTGGCATGTTCCTGATGCTAGTTCAATAATGCATCCTTTTGAGCTTCAGCCTGATCATCAGCAAGTCCATCTGAATGATCCTTTTTTAGAAAGGGCTCAGAGTACTAATTCCAGTTCCTTAATCCACGATCATTTATCCAGCATGCATATAACTGACCAATACAACAATCTAGGGAACACTGAAAGAATTCCTCTCCGGTCTAGATCTGGTTCATTACTTGAAGAACAATCACTGTTATCTGCTAATATGGACCCTTTACATCCCAATTACAGAATTCCTTTTCAGATTGGTAAATCGTCTATGGAAAAAGACTTACTTGAGTTAGAAGCAAATAAGGGTCAGAGACATGAATATATGGGCACAATTAACAATTTAGTTCCTGGGATGTCGGACATGTCAGAGCGAGTGGAAAGCATCATGAATTCCATGGAACTACCTGCAATTGCCCATAGTAGACATAGCTCATTGAGCAGTGCAGGTAATATACCAGACAACTGTTCTCCTTTGTTGAAGTTCTTTTATATGATGGTTGAAAATAATAAACAAGATTCTGCAGGTGGTGATGGTGTCTCATTTGGTCGAGAGATGGGTTTGAATAATTCACGTGGAGATGAGGTTTCTGGTGACAGGTAGCATCGTTTTTTGCAAACTGTTCCTTTAGGTGCAAATTGAATATGGTTAACTGGGTTCCAGAAATTTCTGTCAATATTTTGATATCTTGCTGGCTAACTGGTTTGCTTTACACATTTTTGAGTTCAAAGTCTATTCCTGTATATTGTGCTTTATTGTTTTTTATTTTTTGTCTATTCCTGTATATCATTTAGCAGTAGCTTTGCCCTTAGGTTGTGGTAGTCTGGATAGCCCATAATATTTTGTTCTGAACCTTTTGCTCTATCTGCAAAATTTTCCCCACGCTTGAAGTAGTTTGCAGATAATTAATTATTATACACTTTTTGAATGCAACTGTGAAGAAATTCATTGACTAAATTTGTCTAAAATTGATGTAACTAATTAATCTTCCAAAGTGGTGAAAATGGGCTGGGTCCAGTAGCAAAAGAATGGCAATTTGGATATATCTATGGTTCATGCATTACTCTTAATGCATATGCATGCATACATGGATGAATTGATATAATTGAATGATAATTGTTGGAAAAATAATTATTAAAGAGGTTCGATTGTCTTTTATGGACAGGTTACCTCCTTCAACAAAAGGTTTTGATAATGCTTTCCATAAGCGCCCCCATGTATCTCGGGTTTTATCTTCGCCTGATGTCCAGTCAGACCAGCCATCCGTACCTAATGTCAATCAAAATAACTTAATAAATCTCACGTCTAGTGAAGGTATGTGATTTTTTTCACAGCCCATTTTACCTTTTTCCTATAAACATGTCAGCAGTCTGAAATATAAGATTCTATGGCAGGGAGACGAGAATTGTCTGCAAATGCGTCAATGAGTAGCATGACAGATGCCCAGGCTGCTGGGAAAAAGGAGGTTCGGTTTAGATCTTCTTCCTTCAGTGAAGGTGCTGTGTCAGAGACATCATTTATAGACATGCTCAAAAAGCCCGTTCTTCCTGAGGTGGTGGTGGAGTCGCATGCAGCCAGTGGAGTTGGGAGTGAGTCATCCGATGCAGCGCAAGCAGCTCGAGGCGGGAAAAAGAAAGGGAAGAAAGGAAAACAGATAGATCCCTCTCTTCTTGGTTTCAAGGTCTCCAGTAACCGGATCATGATGGGTGAGATTCAACGCCCTGAAGATTGATAGTTAATTGCTTGTAGATTAGGTGTAAAATTTTGCAAATTTTTGTTTTTGGGGGATAACGGATGAAATGGTGTACAGTCCGCTAGAGCATAGCTATAATATCTGAATACATCTGTTTTTTACGATAGGTGTAATAGATTTGCATTTTGAAAGCGTCGACGAGTGTGTACAGAGTCAGTCAGTGAGTCACTGATGAGTGTATATAAACGAGGAAGCTATGCTTGTTACCATATGGTGGATGGTTCTACGATTTTGGTGGGGGATAGATAGAATAGAATTAAAGAGAATTTAATTGTATCCATCGTGGTTTGTTGAGAGTTTAATTCTTATTCAGTTCTTCATTTGAAAATATATGGTCAAGTAAATCATGTTATATTTCCTAGGTTTTTTTGAATTGTGGTATTGAATGGTGGGATTATATTTTAAATTAATATAAAATTATTAAACTTGTCAATATATATCATCACAACAAGGATTGGCCTCTTGCTAAATATATGGAAGTAGTTAAAGATGGAGATGGTGTGTACCATAATTTATTATGAAGAAACAGTCATTTGTTAGTAATTAGAGAAGTAATTTTAAATATATGGAAGTAGTTAAAGATGGAGATGGTGTGTCCCATAATTTATTCTGAAGAAACAGTCCTTTGTTAGTAATTAGAGAAGTAATTTTATTTTGAAGTTTAGTTGTGGGAAATGAGAAAAATGAATAGAAATTATTAATGTATTTTTTATATGATTAGGTTTAGAAGATGAGGGCGTGGATCTGTTCTCAGCTATCAAATAACTGTTTTGTTACTAAATGAAAAAGGAAAGGAAATGTCAAAAAGAAAGAACACAATTTTGGATTATTTATTTTCTTCAAAGTTTTAGTAGTTATGATGGGTGGACGTTCCCCAGCATCTGGCAGTTCCCATTCCCAAATGGTGAGCAGGAATGAGAAAATAGCAAACGTTATATGGTGCCCCACCCCATATTCCATACTTATTTTACTTTTTTTGGACTTATCCAATACCTCGACGTTGCTAAACTTCTAAGACCAGCAACCACCAAGTTGCATTATTTTGGATAGTTGCGATAAGGTTGAATAACAATATATATTATTGCTCCATACAAAAATATTCTTCCCTATTTAATTCTAAAAATTTTTAATTTGAAATTTAAAAACAAAATCTATTCAAATAAAGAGGGTTAAAATGATTTCAAATTCATTTTAAAATTGTTTTAACTCACTTTTGAAACAAAAAGTGTTTGAGTTTTAAGTTTATAGTTAATTTTACATGTTTCAATACTTTCTTCCGCCCTTCTTTAAATGTGATAGTGCATGTTATCCAATTGGATGTGGGTGTGTAATAAAGCAGTGACGAAATGGTTTTAGCTGTAGAAGACGAAAAGGAAGAAAGATGTTGCATATGCAAGTCCCCACATGCTCTCAAGAATGATTGAGGAAAGAAAATCTCCATTTCTTCCCCTCTATTTATGCCACCACATGTAACTCTTTCTTTTGGAACGTCTCCACCTACACGCACCCCATCCACTCTTCATATATTCTCACCCAAACCATTATTCAACTCATTTCTTACCAAATCAGACCAATCTAACATTAAACTTATCATCCACAACCAAAATTATTGTACATTTGCAATGGATGATGGTCCATTATATTATTATTACACCAAATATATATATATATAATATTTATTATTATTATTATTATTATTATTATTATTATTTTTATTATTATTATTTTTATCTGTATCTTTGTTGCTTGTTTAAGTTTTACTTAATAATAACTAAGAAAAATGTATGATTTACGAAATATTTGTTCTTTTCGACTTTTTTATGGATTATATGATTACAGTTTTTTTTAAAATGGAAACCAAGAAAAAGCTAAAACTAAAATTAAGTTGTCATATTTTTTAAAATGTAATAACTTTATTATACTACTCCAACCTAGAAAAAGAATTAAAATTACATGCAAGCTACTCTAAATATTTAGACTTCAAACCCTTGAAATTTTTTGTTGAATAAGTAGAGCCTCCCAACTTTATTTACTCAGATAAATCAAATCACCGCTCACGAATAGAAATTGATTCCTGGATCGATTTCTCAACGCCTATTTGTTATTTTTTCTTGTTCTCCGTTGGCAATAGGCTTCCTATGAATTAATTTCTGTAGAGTTTTTTTTTGTTTGTTTTACATTTAATAACTTTAAAACGAAAAATTATATTTAATATATTTTTTATAAATTAAAAGGTCATGTATTTAATTTTTTTTAATGAGAATGAAGTGGATATGATTAATGACTATGAATATTTATTTAAATTTATGTGTGTTATGAAGAAATACATCTGTTTCTAGTGACAATGGATGTTGATTTCATTACTACTAGTCCATTTGAAGAAATAAGTAAAGTTATAGTGGTACATGTTCCACATGATGTTTCTTATGTCACTACCACCTTCCTTTATATGGCTTTTCAGTTATAAGCCCTCCTAGTTTGTTTCAAAATGGTGTCTTTTGTGTCTCCTGACAAGCTGTCAGCTAAAGGAATCATGAGACCATGATCACTCGGGAAGACATCAAGATGATCATGACAAGTGCTGATTTGTTGAAGCTTGCATGTCGTAGAGTTAAGGGATTGATTTCTTCTAAATCTAATCCTTCATCTGATGATGAATCCGAATCAGACCCAATGATACTTTGCTCGCCTGGCGAGAGATCCTCTGTTGATCCGTTCTTTGTTGCAGTACAACTTGTTTGCCCCCTTCCTCGACACTTTCCAGATGGTGCCAACACCATCTTTTACTACCAGGAACTTGTGTCACCGGTCCCTCGCAAAAGTCAAAGTATGAAGAGCTTGCGCCTACAACGATGATGAATTTCCATTTGGTTGTTCTGTCTCCTCAACGAGATGATCTCTGTTGGAATGCTTTTCCATTTCTTCCCTCCATGGATCAGGCATTCCACCCCCTTGTCATCTGTTCATGGAATACGATGTTGATTCCCTCAACCTTGCTGAGTTTGAAGACTACGAGTTTTGATCTCAACAAGAGGACACGTTTCATCTAAAGAAGCTTTTTTGCATTCTTTTCAGAGAACGAGATGAAAGGACTCGCATGTTTAGAAGGTACACGAAAGGCAAGAAGGTCATTCGCTATGGGTTAGTACATGGTTGCATGACTGTGTCTACAACCTTCTCTGTCTGCCCAGATGCTGCACAGACTGGATTTCCCTTTCGTCTATACAAAGGAAAAAAGGTGCTTCAGCATGAGCCTTTTCACGATTGCCTTGTTTGAGATCCTCCCCCTAGAGCCACTCGTCTAGAGATTGAAGCGTGTTGGCAAAAATACATGTCTTCACTTATCTTTCAAGAACTTAGACGTTTAGCTCGTTTTTGCTATGTCTCTACCTTCTCTTCTGGTTTGAGTCCATCAGAGAAAGATGTCGCTCACTCCGTCTTGCCTCTCCCTCGCGTGCCCTATGTAGACATCTCCTTTTCCCGCTCCCAAGCAAGCTTATGTCGGTCCCGAAAGACATTCTTGTGTCTGACTCAGACGCAACACCATTTCATTGACTTGCTCCCTTGGTCTGAGTTTATCTTCAGCCAACGGATGCCCAACCCTCCTCTTTGGAGTCTAAGAATCTGCGTCTGAAGGCCGAGCTTGAAGTTGTCAAAGCTGCCCTTGATGTACAACATGTTGCAGTTCAAGAAGCTGTAAAGTGGAAAGCTTACACACGCTTTCTTCTTGGTCTAGGTCTAAGAGAAGATGATATGGAAGAACTAGACTAGAATGCCCCTCGTTTGTTGTTGCTTAAACCAAAGGGGGAGTATAAAAGAATAAGAAGGAGAAGAAGAAGAACAAGAAGAAGGCTATACATCTTCTAAGGGGGAGATCAAGAAGATATGAAGCTGAAGATGGAAAAATCATTTCCTCAGGGGGAGAACAAAAGTTTTTTGTTTTCTTTTCTTGTGTTGTTTTATTCCTGCTTCTATAAAATTTTCTCTTTGTATAAACAGACTAAATATAAAGTCTAATCTTTTGTATAAAGTTTTTCTAAGACTGTGTAAATGTACTCTCTTCATAACATCAGACTATATCACATTGATATATGTTTAGATAAATAAAAGTAAGTCTTAGAGATGTTTTCTTCAAGTTTGATACCTTATCAAACTGTTTGTGCTTATTTGCTTTATACATTTTTTTACAAAACAATTTTTTGAAGAAGGCTATCTTATGAAAAATTGATATGATGAGCTTTTAAAAAATCCTTCTCTTTTAAACATAAATTGTTTTAAGCATCAATAAAAAAAGGGGAGATTGTTAGGGAAAAATTCAACACTCCATGATTTTGAATCAATGCTTAAAAACAATTAATGTTGTGAGTCTTGACAGACAATAAGTTGTTTCAACAAATGATGAGTCATGAAAGACAATGAGTCTTTATAGATGATGAGTCTCGATAGACAAAAAGCCTCGACAGACGAAGAGCCTCAATAGACCAAGAGTCTTGACAAACAGACCCTCATCAGATTATGCATGTATTGTCAGACATACGATACCTCAAAACAGTCATCAAATGATACGTATTTTGTCTTGACTAACATTAAAGGTTTGTTCCTTAGTTTTCAGAAACATTCTTTTGGTCAGTCTGATGATCAAGTACATAGGCGGTTCTCATGTTCCATTCACAACGTCTTCCTTATAAAAAGTAAAAGTTGTTTTTTTTCACTAAATTCCTGATGCATATGAGTTTTATCAACTCTTAAAGTACACATGCCATGTGCGGAAGTGCTGCTTTCACTAACAAAAGAAAATTTTATTGTGCAATGGAGAATAAGTGCTACAAGCTATCAGATTTTGTGTAAAAAGAAGAAGCATGAATTTAATGCATGAAAGAGTGCATTTAATGCACCTACGTGAAACCTTCATCAGACGCTACAAGAAGAAGTGTTTGAACCTCAACCTAAAGCTGAAGATGTCAGAACGGATCTCTAACGGCTAGTCGTTGATGCATTATATTAGGGATTAAGTTCGTCTTGAAGAGTATGGAAAATGCGCTATTAAAAAGTTGTTCTAAAAGTTTTCTTGTGTAAGAACTCTTCATCAAGCTTTAGAAGAACATTACTATGTTTTTTGCTACCTCTAGAAGCCAAATCAAATTATCTTTTTTGTCTCTAAGGCGTTAATCTTCTAAACTAGCTCAAAGTTTTGTGACTTTAAATCACAACCCTTTTTCAATGACTCTTGTTGTTGAGCTAGGAGTCACTTTGTAAGAAAGAATACTTAGTTGATCTAGAAGTGGTTTTGTAAGAAAGAATACTTATACGAGTTAGCCAGAAGTGACTACGAGTCAAAAGAATACTTGTAGTTTGCAACATTAGTCTGTTAGTAGAACTCAATCAAGTTGATTGAGAATTGGACATAGTCTGTGGTTTCAGACAAACTAGAATAAAAATCTAAGTAATATCTCTTTCCCTTTATCTCCTTCAATTGCATGTTATTGTTTTTGTCTAACTTTAGAAAGGGGAGTTTTTGACAAAAATATCTGTTTGAAATAATAGTTTTTGAACAACAGACTTTGTCTGTCTGTTGATCCAATCTATCATCTGATGAACCCCGCTTCTTCAGACGGTATTCAAAAAACTGCGAAAAGTTTTAAAACATAATTCAAGCCTCCCTTCTTATATTTTTTCCTGTTTTTCACAACTACTATTCTTTGAATATGTCTCCCCTATTATACCTCCATCAAATATGGGTAATACTACCTTCCTTGTCCAAGAGCTAGTCTATGCTTTAATGCATTTTGAACCACTCATCACTTTGCTATTTTTATCTTGCTTGGTCAAATGTGGATCATTTTGAACCATTCATTCAATATCTTGTGCAACGTGTGTTTCGACTCTAAAATGTTGGTAATTTCTTTCAGGAGCAATGTGAAAATCTCTATTTCTTCAATTTATATCTAAATAACATCTCAAATAACTAACTCATTAATATTATAACAATCTTATATCTTAACTAATTTCTCTTTTCTAATTAATAAAATTTCTTTGTCTTAAAATCTAATTTAAAATAAAAAAACATATAGTTTCTTATTAATTAATGATTAAGAGTTAAATATGTTTTTCATTCTTGAACTTCTTTCAAAAATTGTGTTTTATCTATGTACTAAACTATATGTTGGGAAATGGAACTAATAAAGCGAAAGCAAAAAAGTTTTTCCTTTGTAACTTAAAACACGCTTAAGAGAAAAGAGATAAAAGAATGATGCACAATATGTTTAACGTGGAAAACTTACTCAATTTAGAAATAATACATGACCAAGTCAATATAAAAACTCTACTATAAAAGTATAATTAAAAAAATGATCTCTTTTTTCAAGAGGATAATACACTAACTCATCTTTAGGATGACTTACAACAATCTCATCATAAAATTATGGAAACTCTTTTCTCCCTCTCTCAACTCACTACTACTATTCTGTTTTTTCAATTCTCTCATGACCCTTCTTATAGAAAAGGGTTGAGGTTTCATTAGAGTGATAATGAATATTAAATGTTGTTCTCCTTTTCAAAGATGAATGTACATCTCTTTAAAAGTCAGGAAAATAACTCGAAGACTTTGAAATAAACTATTTATTATTTTCCATCCATAAGAATTACATCCCTTAATTAAGGAGAGATATATTTCCAACACTATATATATATTTCAACTCTATATTTTATTAAATTTATGTAAAACATTAATACTCATTCCTAGATATTTTTATTAGTGAGGATGTTTTACCTAACTTTAAGAACAAAATAGATACATACTTTGTTTCAAGGACAAAATGTAATTTTTAAAAATAATATAAAGATAAAATAACATATTTAATCCAATTGTAAAAGTACCATAATTTAATCCATAAATCCTCTTGCTAAATACAAGTCTATATATTTACGTACAAACAAACAAACAAATAAATAAATATATATATATATAAAGAAGACACCTTATCTCAAATTGTTTCCACTTTGTTGTTAAATTAAAATGGTTGAGATGTTAAACAAGTATAGTAAATTATAGTAAATTAGTGGTACTTCTTATTTAGTTTGTTAATATGCTACACATAGTGCACAAACATAAAAATAAGTCTAATTATTTGAAGTTGTACTATTTATTTATATAAATTTCTACTTGTAATGTGATAATGTGATGCTATTATAAAATTCCTATTAAAAGTGTATATAAAGAAATATCACGATTTTTTCATGTGCCTTACATGTTTCCATTGTTTATTTACATTGGTTTATTATTCTATATTAGAATTTGGTTTTAGAGAAACCAAATACTAACAATGAAATTGATTATCCGGCATTTTAAACCATTTAAAATTCAGTAACCTGTTTTTTTCTCGTCTTTTTAAACATTTAATGTAATACACAAAAAGTTTCAAAATATAAAAAGAACATTTATTTTAAATAATAAATTTTACAATTAAAATATAAATAAGTTTAATACATATTTATAAATTTTTTGAAATATATATATTTTAATATAATAAATATTACTTTTTGAATATAATAATTCAAATATTTGATAACATTTAAAAAAACTCGAATAATAAATGTAATATTGATAAATAATTTATTTATAATAAATAACTATTTGCAATTTTCAATTCTCTTATTTATACGATTTCAAATTTTAATTTCCCTACATTGTTAATATTTTTAACTTTTTTCAACAAATCTTTAACATTAAATTATTTATTTAATAATTATTTCAAATTAATTATCATTTTAATTTTATTATTTATTTTCAAACTCTAGAAAACTATTTTTTATCATACACAAAATTATGTAAATAAAACTTTAAAAAACATAACTATATGTATGAATATTTTAATTATTATATTTTTATTATAATTATTAAAGTGTTTTTTTAAATTATAAAACACTACTTTTATGAATATTTTAATTATTATATTTTAAATGTACTATTTATTATATTTAGAAAACATATATTTCAAAAGAAATTATAAAATATTTATTAAACTTATTTATGTTTTAATTGTAATATTTCCTATTTTAAATAAATGTATTTTTTATTCTTTAAATAATTTTTACATATAGCATTATATGTTAGAAAAAAGAAATAAACCACATCAAACTTCGATTCCAGAAAATCAAATTCTGACTGATTTTAAATGCCAAATAATTAATTTTATGGTCGAAATTTGATAAGAATAGTAAACCATGTTAATTTTGTAATTAAAAAATATGCTCTTACTGTAAATAAAAATGGAACCATGCCACGTGTGGGAAAACAATAAATCGAAATAGCACTGTTGTTCGGGGGAAAGAAATTGAGTTCAAGTTATATTTGATGCCAAATCTTAGATATGGATGAACTTGGAGTTTCAAATTTCCACCTTAAATGAGGAAATGTGTTCTTGGTTCTATATAAAATACTAGGGAACAACTTAAACATCACCATAAAACAATTCATAAGGAAACAAATGCCAATGTACTATTTCTTTCATAAAACATGATCATGATACTTTCATTGTGCATAGTAGAAGTATAAACCCTGAAATTGATATCTCTTTCTCATGAGTTATTTCATCACAGGTGGTTCTCAACATTTAGATATCAGGCAAAAGAGAAATGCAGATTGAAGTCACAAATTGAATTGAAACATACGTAAATATCAGACAAAAGATAACGCAAATCAATGAAATCAAACAATCACATAAAAATCGAAACTTAAATCAACACATAAAAAGAGAAACTCAAATCGAATCAACGAACCGTATAGCACAACAACAAAGCCTAAATCACAGATGAGAGAGCGAGACGAACTAGGTATGAACAGTTGAGAAAGAGAGAGCTCTTTATCATCAAGAGAGGGCATTGCGAAAGGAGCGTCCACACAGTAGCAGGAGAGAATTTCAAATTCTTGTTTTCTTTTAGAAGAATTTTAAATTCTAATGTCTAGGTTGATTAAATATATGATAAAAATATTAAAAAAATTCAAAATTCCTTATCTAAACAATATAATTCACAGTATAGAACTTTAAATATATTCAAAAAATATTTACTATATCAAAATTCCTCATCTAAATACACCAATGCTATAAATGTTTTGATACTAAGTTGCATGTACACCTAACCAATGGCACCCAAAACTGAGAAGATCATCTTCTCAAATCGTAATAATTTGTCACACATATCCTTCAAAGTATGGGAAGTCAAACACATTTTGTATTCTTCGAAGAAATTGTAACATGGGCTCTGGACATGTAGCAGAAGAAAGAGAATCCAAAAGTGCAGTACATATATCTTGCAGTATTGAAGGTGATTTTTCCTGAACCCACTTCAAGTGCTCAATGGCAATTGGAATCTCTTGTGCATCTGACAAACTTTTCAACAAAATTACATGGGATTCTGCACATCCTATATCATAATTGAGACTGCAAAGTAATTTGGATGCAGCCATAAGATGTCCTGCATGAAAAAATACAGCATAACATGTTAAATTGTGATACGAGGCCGCAAGCTGACAAACACGCATTTTCAGTACATCAATTTACCAATATTTGATCGACTGAATAATACCTTTCCTGCAGAGTGATAATATAAACGAGCTCAATATGTCTCTTGCATGGATTATGTCCTGTTTGACAGACTTGTTATAGAGCTTAAAAGCAGCTTCAAGCTTGTCTTCTTGGCAGAGTCCTTCTAGAAGAAAAGTGTAAGTTGTAACATCAGGTTCCACCCCCTTGTCTAGCATGTGGTAAAAGAGCATTTGAGCCTCTTCAGCTTGCCCCACTTCAGAAAATTTTTGTATAAGAATGTTGTATGTTTTCAAGTTCCCGCAACAGCCATTCGAAAACATCTCATCCCAGAGCTTCCTTGCAGGACGGAGTAGATCCTCCTTACAACATGCTTCCATTATGTAATTATAAGATGAGACATTGGGCCGGAACCCTTTCTTCTTCATCTCCTGCAGAACAGTATAGCCTTCTCTCACTTTCCCAGCCTTGCACAAAAATGACACCATTACATTGAAACCCTCCACATCTTTGAAATAGTTTTGAGAATTCAAAACGTGGAACACCTCCAACAATTCGTCAAATTTGCCATGCCTACAAAGATTCCTACTTAAATCGCTGAGGGCCAAAATAGTTGGGAACCTCTCTTTCTCAACCATGAAATTGAAAAACGCAATCGCTGCACTAGGATCAACATATGATACCGATCCTATCAATGCATTGAGAACATCATCATCAACAGGAAAATTACCACCAACTATAACTTCCCCAACTTCTTTTGCTTCACAAATCCGCCTCTCCTTTACCAAACCAAGTATCAAGTCCCTATAATCACTGCTTCTGGGAGCCACCCCTAACTTCCTTTTCATCTTCAAAACCTTCACCTCATCAGCCACATTTCCCATTGACCGGAATGCTGCTGTAACAACCCAGTAAGCCATGAAATCAGGTTTCCAGCCCCTACTCCTTAGTTCATCCAACATCCACAAAGCCTCCAATACCTTAGAATCCCGACACAATCCATGAACAATCAAAACCGCCACAACAGAACCATTAATCGCAGAACCACATTCCTTAACCTCATCCAACAAGCGCATCACCCTGTTCAAATCCCCCTCTCCACAAACCCGCCAAACAAACACCCCAAATCCCAGCGTGCTGAAACCAACACCCCTCTCAGTCATTTCATCAAACAGCTGGCAGGCACTTTCCAAGCACCCATCAGAGGCAAGGGCAGCCAAGAGCGAGTTACACGTCGGCCCTCCAATTTCAGCACAAAGGGGAGCAACACTGCCAAAGAGCGAAAAGGCTTCGCGAGCACGGTTGTGGGCAACATGGGATGCTATGATGGAGCTCAAAAGAGAAGGGTGGATGGGAAAGTTGAGGGCTTTGGCTTGTTTAAGGAGTGAATGAATGGCGGTGAAGTGGTTAGTGCGTGAGAGGGATTTGAGGAGTGAGTGGAAGGTGAAGGGTGTGTGGGCAAAGCCAGGCTGCTGAGAGGCCCAATTGAAGAAGCCAAGAGCAAGGGAATGGTGAGTGAGGAGGAAAGGGTCAATCACATTGGCCACCAATGATGGGGTCAGGCATTGGCGCCAACCCAACCTGTGGAGTGTCTCCTCCACTTGAGAACCCCACAAGCACTGCCTTCCCTTCTTTTGTGAGGACGCGATCATAGCCTTGCTTAGCCCTATTGCCAAATCAAATGCTGCTGCTCCACTTCTCATCACTCTCACACTCATTCCCCCAACTTATCCTTTCCTCCGATAAACAAATTTTATGGATACTAGTTGTACCTGTACGTGTAGAACGTAGCATGGAGATCAGGAACATGTGGAACTTTAATTACTAGATTATTTAAAACCTCAATAGGACGAATCAACACAAGTGTGGAAGCTAACCAGAGCTGTGTCTGAATCAAATACGAGGTATTGCCCTCATAATTTTGGTATCATATAAATGAGTTATTATTAATAAATAAGTTGGTAAAATAATTCGATTATTTTTTTAATTTCTAATATAATATTAATCACAAGAAATTTTATAAGAAATAATTATTATATCATGTCATATATATATATATATATATATATATATATATATTATCACCAAAGTAACCCTTGTATAAATTTATATAATAACACCTCCATCGTATATTCTAGCTTCATCCGAATTTAATAATTTATGTTATTGTTTTTATTATTTTGTTATTAATTTCAGCATCATTTACATATAAATCTTCATTTAGGTTTCACTCATAGGTAATTAATATATAATTTTTTTCATCAAAATCTACATTTCAATTTATAAAACTTGAAGGTTCTATTTTATTAACTACTTTATTATATATGATTCAGTTTTTAATAAAAATATTTGATGTTTACCATAAGATTAAGTAAAACTTTTTTTAACTATACAAATAAAGGAGATTAGACTATTGAAATTTTGTTAATAATTTGAATTCTCGATCTCCAACATAGTTTAATATACTAAACTAATGTAGTTTAATATACTGAACCAATGGTAGTTTTTTTAATTCTTACATATATGGATAAGTATTTCACATTTTATATAAAAGATATAATTTTTGTACATGCATTACAAGGATATGCACACTAATGTAAAATGCAGGTAGTCTTTAGACCCCGACAATATAATAACTATAGTTTTATTCTAGTATGACGAATTCCTGAAAAGAATATGCTAAGTCTAGAAAAATTGTTAAATAGAACTTAAAAATGTTAAAAATTTTCATAAGATGATATACAAACAACTTGTGAAAAATAGTCAAAGCTTATATAAGTGTAATAGACACAACAATGAGATACTTGATTTTTATAGGAGTTCTACCCCATTAACTACTTGACCAAATATATATTAGTTTTTTGTAAGAATATATGATGTCTATTGTGGGACCTGAGTAAAATTTTTTCCACCACACAATTGAAAGAAATTACACTCTTGAATAATTGTGTCAATCATTTGAATTCTTGGTCTCCAACATGGGTGCATCTTCACAATCCTTGTTCATTTTTCTTATTCACATATATATGGATAAAATAGAACTTAAAAGTGTTTTAAAGATTTTTGCAAAACGATGACTAATAGATGGTTTGCGGACGACCGTCTACAAATTGAAAATGATTTCTAAAATGATTTTCACAAACAACTTGTGAAGAATAGTCAAATCTCATACAAGTGTAATAGGAAAAACAATGAGAAACTTGATTTTTATAATACTTCGTCCCAACACTAGGTTATGTCTAGTTCTAATTTCCAAACCGTAAAAGGTTTTGCTATTCAATTTTGATTCTAAGTATTCTCTATGTTACTTCTGACTTGCAACGAGTGCACTAAGTCACTTCGAGCTATCTACTCATCTCCCTTTGAAATTAAGCGCAATCACGTAACACTACTCCTGGCTAAGTACACAAAGGCACTCGTGATTATAAAATAAAAATTGTTTGGGATGTTATTGGATTAGAACGTGTGGCTAATAACCAGCAAAGAAAAGTATTGAATTAGAACATGTGGCTAATGACCAGCAAAGAAAGAGTAGGCGCGTGAAGTTCCCTAGCTCAAGGTTACATGGGTTTGAGTGCCAAAAGAGGGATATATAACTTTCCGTTAGAGGAAAGAGGAGGGCGAATGGATTTTGTTTTCTTTGCTCTCTGACCCACTTCTGTTATGGTCATTTTTTGAATTTCTCTAATTCCAACTATCGTTTTCATGTTTCTTTGTCTAAAACATATACTGGGAATAAGACGAAATTCCTGAATTTTTCTTTCGATTCAAATACTCTTATTTGGTTGTTGTTTTAATGATTCCATATAGCTATTCTTATAAATCATTACAATTGGTGCTTTCATTGTTCCCTCATGGATGACAATACACGTCTAAAGGATTTGTCCAATGATGTAAAAACATATTGAATCTCATGGAATCCTGTAATGATGATTACAACATGCGCTTTACAACTTTAGAAACTGCTATTGATGAGCTGATTAAGAACAAAGTTGAGGGTCGCACACCTCCGTTCCAAGTACGCAATGTGAAGTTGGACTTTTCGCGCTTTGATGGTTCTAAGGTATTACAATGGATATTTAAAGTTAAACAATTTTTTTATTATTACCATACCCTTGATGATCAGCATCTCACCATTGTTGCAATCTATTTCGAGAAAGACGTGGTGCCTTGGTACCAGTTAATGATACGCACCACTCCATTTCAATCCTGGCTTGGGTTTACTTGAGCCCTTGAGCTGGAGTTTGGACCGTCCCCATATGAATGTCCTAGATCTAATTTGTTTAAATTAGTTCAATCAGGTTTTGTACATGATTACTATGTTCAATTCATTGCTTTAGCTAACAACATGCAGGGGGTGACTACCGAAGCTTTACTTGATTGTTTTGTTGATGGGTTAAAACCAGAAATATGCAGAGATGTGGTTGTACTATGTCCTACTACTTTGATGAGATCTATTTTGCTGGCCAAATTATTTGAAGAGAAATATATTTATAAAACCAAACAATACAACTCTCCATTTATTCCCAAAGCACCAAATACTAGCTTACCCATTACTTAAACACTCAAATCTACAAGCCTTCCACCACTCTTACGTCACCTATAAATTCCACCATGAAAACATCTAATATCAAGAAATTAACACCAACAAAAGTCCAACTCAGAAGGGAGAAGGGTCTTTGTTTTACTTATGATGACAAGTACTCCCCCACTCATATAAATGCCCTAACAAATAATATTTATTTTTAAAAATTGTCGAAGATGCTACAGATACAAGTTGCAACCAAACCCTCCCGACATAGTTGATCACACAGAACCTGTGAATTCATTAGAGCATCACTTATCATACAATGCTCTGGAAGGCTCTCAGGGCGTAGGTACTATGCGTTTTCAAGGATCCATTAATGACATTTTGATTTAGGTTTTGCTAGATAGTGAAAGTTCCAATAACTTCCTACAACCAAGACTGGCTTATTGTCTCAAACTACCAATTGAACTAGTTTCAAATTTCCAAGTTTTGGTAAGGAATGGAAATTCTTTGGTGGCTGAAGGATTAATTAAAAATTTGGATATTCTTATTCAAGGGCACACACTGCAACTGTCAGCTTACCTACTTCTTGTTGTTGGGGCTGACTTAGTCCTTAGAGCTACTTGGTTAGCTACTATTGGCCCTCATATTGTTGATTACATCACCCTAATATTGAAATTTTATATGGACAGGGACTTTATAACCTTTCATAGTGAGAAACCTTCGGTAGCCAATTTTGCACAATTCAACCAATTGCGACGAATGTGTCACACCAAAGTAATTGTTGAAATTTTCACACTACAAGTTGTACCTACATATTGTTCTTAAGATGATTGCATGCAATTACCTAAGGAGATGGAACCTAAAATGGCCATTTTGCTACACACATATAGCCAAGTCTTTACTGTTCCAATTGGCTTACCCTCTAGTCGCTCTCAAAACCATTCGATTCCTTTGATGCATGGTACATGACCTATAAAAGTAAGACCCTACGGTATCCTTGCAGTCAAAAACTACATATTGAAAAGATGATCCAGGATATGTTGAATAAGGGTTTAATTGTACCCAGTACAAGTCCCTTTTCTTCACTGATAGTGTTGGTGAAGAAAAATTATGGTACATGGAGGTTTTGTACAAACTATAGAGCATTGAATGCAATCACTATTAAGGACAACTTTCCCATTCCTATAGTGGATGAGCTACTTGATGAATTACATGGAGCATGTTTTTTTTCGAAACTGGATCTCAGATCAGGTTATCATCAAATTCTGATGAAAGAAGAGAATAGACATAAAACAACATTTCGTACACATCAATGGCACTATGAATGGAGGGTCATGCCATTTGGGTTGTCTAATGCTCCTGCCACCTTTCAATCCTTAATGAATGATGTATTTAAGGACTTTTTAAGGAAGTTTGTCCCGTTTTTTTATGATATCTTAGTGTATAGCTCTAATTGGAATTCTTACCTGCGACACCTTGAGAGTGTTCTTCAACTACTGCTGAAACATCAACTCTATGCCAAGTTCTCTAAATGTTCATTTGGCCTCCAGAATGTGGAATACTTAGGTCATTCTATTTCGGGATCT
Organism: Lablab purpureus; assembly: GCA_030347555.1. Classification (NCBI taxonomy): domain Eukaryota; kingdom Viridiplantae; phylum Streptophyta; class Magnoliopsida; order Fabales; family Fabaceae; genus Lablab; species Lablab purpureus. Next base: position 17,517,099 of record CM059254.1, read on the forward strand.
AGGATAACTATGGAAAAAGAGAAGATTAAAGTCATTCTTGAATGGCCTATACCCACTAATATCAAACAAATTGAGAGGATTTCTTGGCCTCACAGGGTATTATCAAAGATTCATCTGAGGATATGCTTCAATAGCTACACCTTTAACAAATATGTTGAGAAAAGATAATTTCAAGTGGTCTGATGATACATTGTATGCTTTTGAGCACTTGAAAATAGCAATGACACAAGCCCCAGTCTTAGCACTACCTTAGCACTACCTGATTTTTTCAAACCTTTCACCTTGGAAACAAATGCTTCAGGATTAGGAATTGGTGCAGTGTTGAGCCAACCCAATTACCCTATTGCTTTTTTCTCCAAGAAATTAACTCTTAGTTTACAAAAAAAATTAGCAAATACCCATGAGTTTTATGTCATTACTGAGGCTATTGCTAAATTTCGGCATTACTTACTTGGCCACAAAGTTGTTATCAAGACCGATCGGAAAAGTTTGAAAAGCTTGAATGATCAAGCAATCCAAATCCTGGAGCAACAAAATTGGCTCCACAAGCTACTTGGCTATGATTTTACAATAGAGTACAAACCAGGAAAAGAAAATGTCCCTGCTGATTCATTGTCCAGATCATTTCACATGGCTTGGTCTTAGCCACAATTTCATATTATTCCAATGCTTAAGCAGGGTTTATTGAATGATGAAAAATTACAAACTATCATGGATTTATGCCAAAAAAATACTCCTCCTAACCCTCATTATATGGTGCACGATGATCTATTGTACTGGAAGGAAAAATTGGTCATTCTGATTGATACTTCTCTACTTCAACAAATTTTATATGAGTGTCATAACTCATTTTTAGGGGGTCATGCAGGTTATGCTCAAACCTTGGCCAGAGTAACAACTCAGTTTCATTGGCAAGGGATACATAAACTATGAAAGAATATGTTCAAAATTGCTTGGTTTGTCAACAAGCCAAAACTGACACTTTAGCACCTTTAGGATTGCTTCAACCATTACCAATACCTGCATAGATATGGACAGGATTTCATCACCGACCTTCCCCTATCTCATGGCTACACTGTTATCATGGTGGTGGTAGATAGACTATCCAAGTACGCTTATTTTACTAGTTTGAAAGTTTATTATTCTAATAAAGTAGTTGTTGAAACCTTCATGAATACGGTGGTCAAACTATATGTGTTTCCTAATTCAATTGTCTCTGATAGGGACAAGGTTTTCACTAGTCAATTTTGGCAACCATTATTCAAATTGAGTGGTACTTCTCTGAATATGTCAACGACTTATCATCCACAATTAGATTAGAGACGGTTAACAAATGCTTGAAAATGTATTTACAGTGTTTCACATTTGATTGCTCAAAAGACTGGGTTAAGTTACTTCCCTGGACTAAGTATTGATACAATACTACTTATCATACCAATATTGATATGACGCCCTTCAAGATAGTATATGGTAGAGAACTACCTCAACTATTGAAATATGTTCCTGAATCTAAAGATCTTCCCTCGATCCAAGATCAGCTGTTACTCAGATATGTTACTCTTTTTAAGTTGAAATTTAACTTACAAAGAGCGCAACAGGTCATAAAGAAATACATAGATGTTAAGAGAATTCACAAAAAGTTTACCATATTGTCCTTGTCAAACTTCAACCTTATAGGCAACATATTGTTGATTTGAGAAAAAATAAAAAATTAAGCTTGAGATATTTTGATCCTTTTCTTGTGATGGAAAGGATTGGTGCTGTTGCATATAAGTTGCTTTTACCTCCTTCAACAAAAATACATCATGTGTTCCATGCATCACAACTTAAACAAGTTGCTTTTACCTCCCTCAACAAAAATACATCCTGTGTTCCATGCATCACAACTTAAACAGTGTCAAGGGAATCATAATCAACTGTATGTGCCCTTACCATTTACCACTACGGACCAACTACCACTCATTCAGCCAATAACAATACTTCAAACCCGTGCAGTTTCTCCGAAGAGAAAAGCAGGTATAACAACTTATAGTTCAATGGGAGAGACTCGATGAATCTCAAACTACATGGGAAGATAGGGAAACTCTGACTGTAGCTTACCCTTCCTTTAACCTTGAGGCCAAGGTTAATATCAAAGGGGGAGGAATTGTAATGAATAAAGGGATAGAAAGTCTGAATGAGGAGGCACATAAAAAAAAGCATTGAATTAGAACCCATGGCTAATGACCAGCAAGCGAGTGAGCAAAGAAAGAGTAGACGCATAAAGTTCCCTAACTCAAAGATACGTGGATCCGAGTACCAAAAAACAGGTTATAACTTTTTGTTAGAGGAGAGAGGAGGGATGATCATCTTTTTGATTTCTGTAATTCCAGCTATCGTTTGTACATGGCACCATATTTCTTTGTCTAAAACACATACTAAGAATTGCGGAATTTTTCTATCTATTTGGTTGTTGTTTTACTGATTCCATAGAGCTAATCTTATTACTCGTTAGACATTACTCAGTAGTGCACAAAAGGATATTTGAGCAGAGAGAAAAAGGTAAGGAGGAGACATAGAATTATACACATAATTACATTTTTTCCATTCAATTTATGTACATACCCAAGTTTTCGTCTACTCCAAATTACACCACCAAAATGTACTCTTTACAACATGTACAGACCCAAATTTGCATCTACTCCAAATCACATCCCCTAAAAGCACTATATACTCTTTTGATTTTGATATCCTAAAAGGAATACTTGCTTCATATTCAACCTAGGTAACAGCTACTGAGCACAGCTAACCTATGTAGAAGACTGTGTTTAAGCTTTCTACTGTACAGTGTAAATTCCAAGCCCCTCTGCTGGGGAGGAACATATATACAATCTCTTTAACATGCATACATAAATTTCTGTTTGACTTGAGAGTAACAGAATGAAAATACAGAGTATATACAAAGGAGGACTCAAGAATAAGATCTTATCAACTTAAAATTCTGAAAAGATCGAGCTTTGAAAAAATTTCCTAAGAGAAATCCAATTGTTGTGGGTTGTGGGGCCTTTGGTGAAAGACTAGAATTATGTTTTACGTTGAGTACTTTGTCACCAATCTGTCTGCGAATTGAATCTATAATCTTGGGGTCAACTGGGTTACCAGTAACATCTGTGACATAAAAAGTATCTCTTGCCATTCCTTCTTCTGTTGATATTTCTGCTCTTTTGATACACAAACTGTTCTCTCGAAATATTCTTGTGATATCTGAGAGGAGTCCTACACGATCTTTGGTGCACAACTCCAGCTCCATTCCCTGCATACAAACATATCTTAGCATCATTCCATTGATAAAAAGGTAGTAGAAGAGGAGCTTCAAGCTGTGGATTGTTATCACACCTCAGATGCTCGCCTTTCTATTGCTGCTTCAAGACACTGCACGAGTCGTTCGCGTTCAGCCTCTAAACTAATGGGAAAGCCATCCACATGCCGAATATAGAACTCCTAGATGAGGGAGAAAATGCTCAGTCAGAAAAATTCAAGCAGAAAATGGGCTCAGACCAATTCATGCTCATCATATCAAACTCAAGTATAGATTTGATGCACCAATTGGATTTTGCCATCATATAGAATGCAGAGTGAATATAATTCATATGATCAAAACATTGTTACGAGTCTCATGTTAAGTAGAATAAGAAACTTAATGCGATACTTGAGCCATAAACCTCTCTCATCTAAGGAACTAATATTTTAGGTTAAACTCTCATCTTCTGTTTAAGTCATAACAATTGAGATTTACTGGCCAAAATTTTTAATATTTCAGTTGAGCCACAATAACAAGTACAGCATACAAAGCAGAAAAGATTGAAGCATATAGCAAACAACATAAAGAACAAAGAGTTGGCTAACCTGAAAAGCTTCTGTCCGTAATGTCTTGACAACACCATGAAAAACTACATACTGCATATCAGTTAAAGTGCAAACAATATCAAACAACAACTTTGGCCGATCTTTTGCTCTCATGGTAACTACAGTGTAATCCTTCTCAACACAATCTACAACGGTTACAAGAGGGAGAGGGCGTTTGTCTCTATCTCTAAGGCCCCCTCGTCCTGCTCTTTCAATCCTCTCGTAGTCCCTATCAGCAAACATAATCTGATGCAATCTCCTGTCCCTATTTGTAACTCCAGGGGGTGAAAGTGTCGTCCTTGCTGTCTGTGGATCATTACTTCCCCTAAGAACATTAGAAAGCAAATCCCTGATTGTAGAGAGGCGAGTAGGATCCTTGATGGCGCAGCCACTGGAATCATCTGTGACATGAACTACAGCAGCAGCCCTAGTATTGTGAGTCCATATCTCAGCAGTCACCACATTACAATGAAGGTCCGTGAGAACTGCACAGATTTCAGATAGTAACCCGGGTCGGTCTGTGCCAGTAAGTTCAATTACAGTGTGCTCTTCAGTAGGTACAACTCCGACAGACTCTCTCAATGAAGGTGCAAAACTCGGATTGTTTTCAATTCTCTACAAAATTAAAAAAGAAAGAAAAAAAAATCAGTAAGAAACCACAATCACAAACCTTATTGACCATCATCTATCATCAAGGAACTATATATATTATTAGCATGGCGAGAATCAAAGATCACCTGCAGAAAGAAGATATTCGTATCTTAATGGACCTAAATTTTGCATCACAACACCAGAATGGATAACTTAATACATTGCAGTACGGTGTTTATTAAGATCAAATCTCCACAATTTCAAGACCCTCAAACTTCTTCAAGGATTTTACCTTGCTTTATATCATCCTATGTTCACTATACTATAAATTAAATCAGTATGACAGTAATAACACAAGTTTATCTATCATCTTTCAGCACAAGCACTTCTAAGAGTATGTCCACCAGATGGATCCAGCAGGTTCATATAACATTTACTGGACGACTACTGGAACCAACAGAATTTTGATGACTAAATAAATTCTCAGTGAAATGAAAAATGAACGACAGTTGAGGTTGAGCTTGTTCCCCCTCCATCGACTTTGGTAAACCAGTTTATAGCTAGCTAGAGCAATCAGCAAGCAGAAAATGAGGGCAAAAGGATGCTGAAGTTCGTATGTTAAAAGAACTAAATTCAAATTAGCATACTCGGCACTAACACAAGTGTCCTGCTTACTTAACCTGAGGATTTCTAACAAAGAAGAAAAAGAGAGAAAGGAGGGGGAAGACCCTATCACAGAGAATGAAAAACATAAATAACCCTTATTTAAAGCTTTTCAAGAAATTCAAGCAGACAAATCCCTACCCTCTGAATATAATCAATGACTTCCTTATCTCTGATCTTGTTTCCATTACGATCAATCACATTAAACACTGAAAAACATCAAAATTGATTCTAGGATCAGAAGCAAAGTTGACAAAAAAGAATAATTATAATCACTACTCTTTGTCTTTTTCCCTCTTTAGCTTGCCACTGATGAAGAAGAAGAAACTTACCATCCATGAACCACACCCCGTCAGAGGAGATGTAGGCCTTTGTTATTACGAGGTTCATATCTGAAATAACTTGGACAACATCCAAGAGAATCCCATGTTTGTTGACACTGTCAACCTGTAAAAATATTTTTTCCAAAAAATGAAATTAACTCCGAAAAAATTTGTTTTCATATTAAAAAATAAAAAAAATGCAACCAAGAATTCTGCAACATCAAATCATTAGAAAATTTGAACAGAAAAAAGAAGGAAGAATCTTTTCTATTGTCAACTCAATCTTGTGAACCAAAACAGAGAAAAACACAAACTTTATAAGATCAAATCATTAGAAAACCACGAAAGAAGGAAAAAGAAAGGAAGAATCTTTCTTATTGTCAACTCGATTTTGTGAAGCCTAATCAAAGGGAAGCAACAAGCTTTACCTGAATAACAGTGGCGTTTTCACAGGCATTGTTGTCAATCACAACCCTGCATATAAAAAAACTAGCTTGTAAAAAACACCAATATTATAGACAGTAGTATACACACAGGAATTCAAACATTAAAATAAGGATTATCATATCAAACCACGCAAAAAAGCATACTAAGTAAAGATGAATATTAAGTTAGTAAAATTCAACAATTAAACAAATTTTTATAAAATAAAGTTTTCTTTTTCTAAAAAATAGAAGCTTTGGAAACATAGTATATGTTAGTTGTTCCATGGCTTACTAAACTGAAGACTGCATGAAGAAAAGAAGAATCAAGCAAGGAACTTCCGTCTCGGTACTGGGAAAAATGAAAACACCAGACTGCAAAAAGCGGTTTAATTTCACACCCCAGTTGATTAAAACTTCAGTAAACCATAAAGCAAAAGAAAAACATGTGATGGAAATTTGAAAAGGTCAGGCGCTGATAAGAAAAACATCAAAACAGCCCCGAAAAAGAACAGAAACAAAAAAAGAGGAGAAGAAGAAGCATTGAAGAGAAGACAGGGTGTGAAATAATAAAAGTAGTGAGTTAGCTACCTTGGTGGGTTCATCCTTCTTATAAGCTTAGCATATTCATCGTCCATGTTTTTATGTACAGTGTGAATAAAAGAAAGAAGCAGAGAGAAAGAGATGGAGAGAGGGAGTGGTTATGGCGGAAGGAGGAGGAGGAGGAAGGGGTTAGTAGAGATAATAAATGCTACAACAACAGGGACTCACTCCAAGGAGGAAGGACAGAGAAAAGTGAAGTAGGACAGGGGGCACTTCACTTTGAATCCACATTTCTTTTTGGGTTTTCTATTCTACTTTTAAAAACAAGGCTGTGTGCTGTGTGAACGCCCTGGGAGGAACTGCGGGTATCCTGTGACGTGGCGGTTCGGGATTAGGAAAGGGGCGGTTACGTGGCTCCGTCCTCCGTACTAGCCGATGGGTGGAGATTCCTCTTGGATGACATCACTGCCCCACCTCACCCACCAACTTCATCGCCCTCTTTCAAGAAATAGCAAAATTTGTTCATAAAATGGACTCCATCAAACTTTAAAATCCTAGTGGTACATTAGTAGTATAAGAAAGTGGATTATTTTTAAATAATCTAGGCTGGTCTAGTCTATTTTTAAAAATAATAATTATAATTTAAGAAAAATATCTATATTAAAATTTGTTTATCAATCTATTCTGTTTAAAAATTGAAATTAATTATTTTAACTTAAATTTAAGAAAATAAGTACTTCATTTATTTTTGTTTTAATTTTGTAATTATTTTTAAAAAAAATTATATCATTTAAAATATGGACTAGGTGAAGACAGAGCTTTCCACTTGAGCTGTCTTGTTTTCCTAACTATACATCTTCCACTATTAAGCATGGAAATTTATATTAATTACATATTTATTTTCATAGAAAAATGTTACATTGGTATCATTTTCATCTTTTATATCATAAAACTCTTTCTGAAATTCATAATATACATATATATATATATATATATATATATATTTAGGAAATTTGTTTATGTTAATATAAACTTCTCACATATATTTAATACATTTTCACATTAAAAAATACATGTTTAATGTATAATATTATAATCAAGATTTTGTTCATCTCAATCTTTTAATTTACCTAAACTTCCATGTAAAATTATGATTTTTTCAATATTTTATTTTATTAACCGTGAGACATGAGAATGAGGTAAAAAAGTCATACTCTATTATATTACCGTTCTTTAATTTATTACTATAAATTAGATAAAGACATTATTTCAAGATATACATAAAAAAAAGAAATAATACATTTATTTATTTTAAGAATATATTTTTTATGCACATAATTTTGTTATAATTTTGTCCTATTTTTTTTATTATTGTAGTATTTTTTTTCATTTTGATAGCTTTTTTTTAGTAATTTTTATTTTAATTAGTAACATATTTATAAATTGAAATATTTTTTATTAAATTGTTTGATCTTTTATCAAATATTTATATCACTACATAAAAGATATATTTTTATATTATTTTATTATTTACCAAATAAAAATAATTTTATTTTTAAATATACAAGTTCATATAATATTTAAAGAAGAGTAATTTTGTTTGTTTCCACTAATATATTATCTATGCGAATTAAAAAGTAAAAAAGTTTCGTGTTGATCAATACTAATTTAACACTTTCTTTCTTGTTAAAAAAGTTTATTGTACATGTTATATAAGTTACTTAATCAATTATATTATACGTCCTAGTCAACTATGTTTATATTATTTATATATATATATATAATTATAAAATAATTAATATTTAATTAATAGTTAAATATTTCTAATTTTTATACCAATCACAAATTTAAATGAAACATATTTTGAATATAATCATATAAATTTTACAATTTTAACTATAGAATAAAAATGGACATTGAATAAATACTTTTTAATATATTTTAACTATGACATTGTTTGTTAACACGTAACCATACCGCATGGATTCGAACCTGTGTCTTTAAAGACTATGCATATAACTGTTACCACTGATCTATATCACCAACTCATTTACTTATACGCACATTTATCTATATGTTACATTCATTCATTTATTTAAAATGTACATTTATGAATAATTTTATTAATGTTGAATAATGGATATAATTTTAATAAATTAGAGAATAGCCACAACATCTTTAATTAATTAAATTATAGCCATAAACATTAATTGTAATTAATTACATGTATTGTAATAAAATATACCCACAGGAATTTTCTTACATTTATGTGATTAATTAGGATAAAATATTACATTATATTTCTTAATTTACCCACAGGAATTAAGAAAAGGAACATAATCTAATAGTTTTATCATAAAGATACGTGAGTCTAATTAAATAGGACTTTAGCCCACAGGCAAGTTTTATGTTACTAGATTCATTTAGAGAGACATGATTTACATTTGTAAAACATGGACATTTATTATATAGTCTCAAATTATGATGATGAGCATGTATTTTTAAAACTTTGCAGTTTCTCAACCTGTGACTTTTTCTGATATTAAATGTGGTATTCCCGAATTGAGAGGTGACAATCATAAGATTTGGAAGGAGAGAGTTCTTCTCCATTTAGGCTGGATGGACATTGATTATGCCATTAGGAAACCAGAACCACCGGCTATCACTGAAACCAGCACTCCAGATGATGTTAATCTTTATGAAAAGTGGGAGAGATCAAACCGTCTCTCTGTAACCTTTATAAAGACCAACATTTCTGCTAGAATCCGGGGTTCTGTTGAGCATCATAATAATGTTAGAGATTTACTAAAGGCCATTGATGAGCAATTTACCACGTCTGATAAATCTCTTGCCAGCACCTTTATAATGCAATTTTCATCATTAAAGCTCACTGGGATTAAAGGGGTGTGTGATCATATCATGCGCATAAGGGACATTGTGGCTCAACTAAAGGCCCTAGAGGTTACCATGTCTGATTCTTTTCTGATACATTATATTTTGTGTACTTTACCTCATCAGTATGCCCCTTTCAAAATCTCTTATAACACACATAAGGACAAATGGTCTATTAATGAATTATTGACCATGTGTGTCCAAGAGGAAGAGAGGTTGCTGATGGAAGAAGGTGAGATGGTAAACTTGACCACTTCTATTAAGAAAAAGAATAATCAAGCTAACCAAAAGGGAAAGATTCCTGCTCAGCCAGTTATAAAGAAGGAGTCCAAGTGTTTCTTCTGTAAAAAGACAGGACACATGAAGAAGGATTGTCAAAAATTTAAGGACTGGCTAGAGAAGAAAGGTAATTCTTTTACATTTGTCTGTTATGAAGCTAATATGACTAGTATTAATCATAACACATGGTGGATTGATTCTGGATCTACAATCCATGTTTGCAACACATTGCAGGGTATGCAAAACCTTGCAGGGTATGCAAAACCTAAGGAGACCAATGGGAAGTGAGCAATACATCTATTCAGGAAGCAAGATGAGCTCACATGTGGAGGCTGTTGGCACATGCAATTTAGTTTTAAGTAGTGGTTTTATTTTGTGTTTAGAGAAGACCTTTTATGTTCCTAGTTTCAGTAAAAACTTGATTTCCGTTTCACAACTTATACCTTTGGGTTTTTCATTTAATTTTATGAATTCTGGTTTTTCCTTATTAAATAATTCAAAAGTTATTGGTTTTGGTGAACTGTGTGATGGTCTTTACTCCATCAAATTACAAAACAACACTACTTTTAATTCTATGCATGTTTCTTCTGGGGTAAAACGATGTGTTGTGAATGAGAATTCCTCTATGTTGTGGCACCGGAGATTGGGACATATCTCCATTGAGAGAATTAAACGATTGGTAAATGATGGAGTACTTAGTACTTTAGATTTTGCTGATTTTGAGACTTGTGTGAATTGCATTAAGGGTAAGCAAACTAACAAGTTTAAAAGGGTGCCAAGAGAAGTTCAAGCTTATTAGAAATCATTCATACGGATATTTGTTGTCCAGATATGGATGCAAGTAGTCCGAGATACTTCATCACTTTTATTGATGATTACTCACAATACATGTATCTCTACTTACTTCGTTTTAAAGACGAAGCTTTGGATGCCTTTAAGGTTTTTAAGGCTGAAGTAGAGTTACAATGTGATAAGCAAATTAAAATTGTGAGGTCGGATAGAGGTGGCGAGTATTATGGTAGATACACAGGGAATGGACAAGCACCTGGTCCATTTGCGAGATTTCTTCAAGAGCATGGGATTGTTGCCCAATACACTATGTCTGGTTCTTCGGATCAGAATGGTGTGGCAGAAAGAAGAAATCGAACCTTGATGGATATGGTGAGAAGCATGAGGAGTAACACAAAACTTCCTCAATTCTTGTGGATTGAAGCACTTAAGACGGCTGTGTATATAGTAAATCGCGTTCCAACTAAGGCTGTTTTAAAGACACCTTTCGTGTTATTCAAAGGTTGGAAACCCAGTTTGCGACATATACGCGTTTGGGAATGTCCGTCTGAAGTGAGGATTTATAACCCACAAGAGAAGAAATTAGACCCTAGGACTATTAGTGGATATTTCATTGGATATGCTGAAAAGTCTAAAGGGTATAGATTCTATTGTCCATCCCATAGCACTAGAATTGTGGAATCAAGAAATGCAAAATTTCTTGAAAATGACTTGATTAGTGCGAGTGATTCAATTCAAGATATTGATTTTGAAAAGGATCACTTTGAAGTACAACCCACTGAACCAAATGATAGATTGGTAGTCATACACGCTCCTTCTGTTCAAGAGCATGCTATACAACCAGTCATTCAAATTCCACAAGTTGTTGAAAATGATAATGTAGATCAAGTTGTTGATGAGGAACAAGTAAATGTTGAGCAACCTCTTGAACAACAAGTTTCTCATCAAGATAATGAGACAACATTAAGAAGATCTACAAGAATCAAAATATCTGCAATTTCTAGTGATTATGAAGTGTATTTACAAGAATCGGATTATAACATTGGAGCCGAAAATGATCCAGAAACGTTTTCACAAGCCATGAATTCTAAGGATTCAAATTTGTGGTATAATGCTATGAAAGATGAGATGAATTCCATGACATCTAATCAAGTATGGGATCTTGTTAAGTTACCTGATGGTGTAAAAACCATTGGATGTAGATGAGTCTTTAAAACTAAGAAAGACTCACGAGGTAACATTGAGAGACATAAAGCAAGACTGGTTGCCAAAGGATTCACTCAAAGAGAAGGAATCGATTACAAGGAGACATTTTCTCCTGTATCTAAGAAAGATTCTTTTTGGGTAATCATGGCATTAGTAGCTCATTTTGATTTTGAGTTACATCAGATGGATGTGAAAACGGCCTTTCTTAATGGTGATCTAGAAGAAGAGGTTTATATGAAGCAACCTGAAGGATTCTTCTCTAGTGATGGTGAGCACTTAGTATGCAAGCTTAACAAATCCATTTATGGATTGAAACAGGCTTCACGCCAATGGTATTTAAAATTCCATGAAGTTATCTCTTCTTTTGGTTTTGAAGAAAATATCATGGATCAATGTATATACCAAAAGGTTAGTGGGAGCAAAATTTGTTTTCTTGTTTTATATGTGGATGACATTTTGCTTGCAACTAATGACAAGGGAATGCTATATGAGGTGAAACAATTTCTCTCAAAGAACTTTGATATGAAAGATATGGGTGAGGCATCTTATGTTATAGGCATTAAGATCCATAGAGAAAGGTCTCGAGGCATTTTGGGTTTGTCTCAAGAGACCTATATTAATAAGGTTTTAGAGAGGTTTAACATGAAAAATTGTTCACCAAGTGTGGCTCCTATTATGAAGGGTGATAAACTTGAACTAAGTCAATGCCCGAAAAATGATTTTGAGCGGGAACACATGAAAAATATCCCATATGCTTCAGCTATTGGAAGTCTTATGTATGCTCAGGTTTGCACCAGACCTGACATTGCATTTGCAGTTGGAGTTTTGGGAAGATATCAGAGTAATCCAGGTATTGACCATTGGAAAGCTGCAAAGAAGGTAATGAGATACCTTCAAGGAACAAAGGATTTCATGCTCATATACAGAAGGACTGATATCCTGGAGGTGATAGGTTATTCTGATTCAGACTTCGCTGGCTGCATTGATACCAGAAAATCAACATCTGGTTATGTTTTTATGCTAGCTTGTGGAGCTGTATCTTGGAGCAGTAAAAAGCAAACCTTGACTGCCACTTCCACTATGGAGGCTGAGTTCGTTTCTTGTTTTGAGGCTACCTCACATGGTGTATGGTTGAAGAGTTTTATATCTGGGCTTAGAGTTGTGGACTCAATTGCTAGGCCATTAAAGCTATACTGTGATAACTCTACTGCAGTATTTATGGCTAAGAATAACAAGAGTGGAAGTCGAAGTAAGCACATCGACATTAAGTATCTAGCCATAAGAGAACGTGTTAAGGAAAAGAAAGTGGTCATTGAGCACGTTAAAACTGAGTTGATGATTGCTGATCCTTTGACTAAAGGCATGCCACCAAAGAATTTCAAGGATCATGTAGTACGAATGGGACTTAGTTCCATGATGTGACAATCAATATTGTTATTAAACTCTTATTCAGTTTGATGATTTCTCATTTATTTGTGCACATACTTGTTTATCTTAGAGAAATGTCATTTAAATTTGACTTAGAAATAAACATAAGGTTTGTTCATTAATGTTAAGAGCATTTGATAAGAGAAATGATATATTGTAATACATGGGAGATAATACTCGTTATTAGAGGAACTGTCACCATGATTCATATATTGAGTCTCTTGTTTTGGTTGATAATGGAATCAATGGACCAAGTGGGAGAATGTTAGCACGTAAACACGTAAAAGAACGTGGGTTTCTAGAAACCCACGTTTTGGGAAGTTATCCCACTAACATGTAAGTGGTCCATTATTCAAGCCACTATCAAGCAGTTACCGGTACCACGTTTTTGGGTTTTCTGTGATGGACAGAGCCCTATAAATACCCCCTATGCTCTGTGCTTCAAGGTCACCAAATCTGCTCTCTTCTATAGCATTCACACCATCTACGATTTAGAGAGAAAAGGTTTTTTTGAACCGTACTCTGAGAGATTTTCAATGGCTGGAGGTTAGTATTACTATTTTTCGCTTCCGCTGTTCTCTAGATATTACATTGTCTAGTCATTATAGATGACTTCATTACATGGATATGGGTTAGGTTCCTCACTCACAAGTATAGAGCTTTTGAAGTCTTCCGTAGTTTTGTAAGAATGATAAAAATGAAAAAAGCATATGTATAATTTGATTCAAAGTAGGGAGGCTAAAAAAGTCCATACTTTCATATATCTACAAGTAAAATCCGTTGTGCGTACTAAATGGATACCCTAAAAGTGAGTATAATTATTTGTTTGTTTATTAGTAGGACGATGAATAGAATAGGTGTATTATAGTATCCAGTCCACATGTACCTGTTACATGTTAATTATTATTAATAAATTTTTATTTAAATATTTCTAAAAAAATCAAGTGATCAAAATAAAGTTATTGGTGAGAAAAGTATTAACTACTGAAAAATTGTATAAAAATTAATTTTTTATATGTATTTTTTTATTCAGATATATGAAACTAAAGTTCCTTTTAAAAAATTATTTTTTTAAAACTTATACTTTATGTTTCAATTTATTTAATTTTTTTATTTAGAAAAATTAAATTTATTTGCACTAATATTTTATTATGCATTTTTATTTGAATTATACTTTAAAAATAATTTTTTATTTGAGTTTATATTTAAAGAATTATTTTTAAATAATTTTATTTAAAATTAAAAAAATAAAAATAAAAAACATCACGAGTAGGATGGGTTTTTTTAGACAAAATAGGTAGCAGGTAGGTACTACCAGTACCCGTTTTGTCCTGTTGTCAATCCTAATCGAAGTGACCATGGGGAGAGTTTGTAAGTGAAAGTGTTCAACAGTTTTGTGGACAAAGTAGTATTTGTCACAATTTTTCCACTCCACAAACACCATGATAAAATGGTGGAATGTAAAGGAAAAATAGGTCATTCCCATAAATAACTAGTTATGTTGAATTTTATTTCAACTCCTAAATACTTTTGGCTGAAGTAATAAATACAACTTGCTAGTTGCATAATAGAATTTATATTAGATTTGTTCTTAAGAAAACTTAGGAATTGTGGAGAAGTTGAAAGACCAATATATCTTATTTTAATCTTTTTGGAAGTGAGTATTTCGTTTTAAACACCAAGGATAACCTTTGAAAGTTTGACTCCAAAAGTGATGTAGTCATGGTTGGATACCCGGAAACTTTAAAAGCCTATAGAGTTTATAACTCTACATAATAGTAGTAGAAGAAATTATTCATGTTTAATGACCACAATCCTAATAATAAATTACCATAGTTATATTATATCTTCTCTAATTTGAAGATTCATCAAGGAAAAAAGAAAGAACAAGAATTTTCACCACCACCAAATCACATAGATGAGGCATCTAATCCCACTTCAAATGGTCTGCCCAAAAGGTGAGAACCAATCAACAAAAATTATTAGATGAAGAAAGATCACCTATCTAAAGTAATCATAGGAGATCCCATTGAACAAGTAAGGACAACATTTTCCTTTCAAGATATTCAACCTTCATCTCTCAATTGAAGCCCAAGACCATTTATGAAGCATTACACAACCAAGAATGGGTACAAGCCATGCTAGATTAATACGATTTGTTCGAAAAGAATGACATTAGGAAGCTCGTAAAACTGCCAAAAAAATTAATTAGTAGTAAAAGCCAAATGGATCTTCCACAAGTTAGACAAAAAAGGTAAGGTTATAAGAAATAAGATTAGACTAGTGGTCAAATATTACTCATAGTAGGAAAACATAAGTTGCATAGATAGTTATGCACAAGTCAAGAGACTCGAGGCAATATGCATTTTGTTCTCATTTGTTGCTTAAAGCAATATGAAGTTATGGATGTTAAGAGTAATTTCCTTAATGGTCTCATAAAGGAGTCTATGTAGAACAACTTCCTAGGTTTAAAAGTACTCTTTTACTTCAACATGTTTTTAAACTGAACAAGTCTTTGTATGGCCTAAACTAAGCTCATCAAGCTTTATGAAAAACTAAGTTCTTTCTTGGGCTTCAATTTAGGCTTGTGCTTTACTTGCACTTCTTATTTTGAGTGGACACCCTTTTATGTTTATTTTGTAGAAGCATGTTTATGTTTTTACTATTTACACCAGTTTTTTATTATTTACATCATACAAAAATTTATGCCCTAATTACCATTTCAAGAAATACTAAAAAAATAAAACAAGAAACCATTTTTTCTTCCAAGAGCATTTTTTCTAGTCGTGCTTCTAATAATTCATCTTGGAATTATATGCTCTTTCTTGTTTTCTTGTTCTTTATTCATGAACTCATCACATGACTTTCATCAAAAGGTACAAGAGAGTCATGGACAACTTGAGGAAGTTGCTAAAGGGAAATAATAACTACACTTGTTTGAAAGAAGAAAAATCTCAAGCAGAAGCTAATGTCAAGGCTGGAGAAGAATTGGAATTAGGTGTAAAACCCAAGCTAAAGCTAAAGTAAAGGCTACGACTTAGGTTTATGCAAGTGAACAAACCAAGGAAGATGTTGTTATTAAAGCTAAAAAAACCTCTTTAGACACCTAAACATGTTGGGTCTTCTAATTTTAAAGGCAACCAAGCCTTGCCACCCATACCACTTTAATGAGTGTCTAACTTGTTTAAGCTTTTTTTCTTTTTTGAAAATGCAGAATACAAAACCATAAAATTCAAAGATGTTCACCACTAAACACAAAGTTAATCTACATGAATATATGAGTATGAAAATTTACATCTGTAAGTAATACAAGAACATGAACATAATGTTTACTAAATGAGTTGAGTTCAAGAGCGGTAGTGAATTGAACTTAAAAACCAAATTTCATCTCTTTAGAAAAATTTCAAAAAAATAAGATTTTCTTTGAATAAAAAGATCAAGATAAGAGTATACTAACAATCTTTGGTGATGTTGTCAACGGATGTTTGGTTCCCAGGACACTCATGTGGAAAATTAAGGTTTTAAGAGCCGCCACCAATATTTTACTCAAAATATTATAAAAAGAAAAGATTTTTAATATGAAAACAAATTTAGGTCAACATAACTAGAAATCGGGTTCGAGGATCAGTTGCGTATAGGGAAGATGTTAGGCACCCCCCACAACGCCCATTATTGGTACTCTATGATGAATCCACAACCAAAATCAAATTTCAAATTATTACTTCTGCCTCATTATTGCAAAAGGGAAATTAGTTATTTACAAGAAATAAAAATGATGAATTAATCAGTTATAAAACCCTTTTTATTTTGCTTCATCTTTATTTGTCTCCAACCCAATGGGGTTAAAGGGGTTGTGCAAGGAAAAATAATAAAAGAGTGATAAAGATGGAAAAGAGCTCCCTTGTGTTGCCTTGTTGCCCTGCCTTACAGGGATGGCAAACAAGAGGTGCATACTATTTTCTACTTAATCTTTGTTTGTCCTAATCTCTTTTGGGGTAAAGGGTTATACAAAGATAAAGAAAGGCGAGAGAAGATTGTATTCTAGTTTGAAAGGGTTCTCAAACAAAAAATAAATAAAAGCTATAAAGGAAATGAATAAAATACTTATGAAAAGCAAGAAAATGAAAGAAATAGGAATCTCAAAGGCAAGATTTTTATTACTTAGAGAAGAGAAGAAGGATCAGCGCTACAATTTCAATTTTAGAGCGTGCTTTCCTAGTATTCTGAATCGTGTGTTCGTGTCTGTGACAGGTTAACTTATTTATACACGTTTTTCAAGGCACAGAACGATCGTTCTTTAGTACATAACTGGTAGTTCTCAAGTGGCTGAGAACAAGTCATTCTTCCTTTGTTCTCCTCCTAAAGTTTAGAGATTACAATTTTGCACCCTGTTCCCTAAATGCTACCCAAGTTTCTTTAGTAGATCCACAAGATTTTTCAGGGATGAGACTCTATTTTGCAATCCATTTCTCTTAAGTCTTCATTAGACTTTGTTTCTCCATCCTAGATAAAAACAGGGATCTACTAGTGATGTTTAGTCAATTTGCTTTAAATTCAAACAACCAAATTAAATGAGATTAAGAAAGAAGTAGAAATGCACACAAATATTTATACTTGTTCACCTTCTAACAAGGCTACATCTAGTTTCCTAATCAGTCTCACTAAGCTAATCTACTATGATCAAGATTTTACAAAAATCCTAAAAAAGCATGAAAAAGTATAACATCCATTAAATCTCAAATTCTAATATTTTATAAAATATCTTTAGGTTGATTATAAAATATCTTTAGGTTGATAGATTTTCTTTTAATCCTAACTAGAGATAGTAATAAGTTACTATCTTGTTTTAATCTTAAACTCTAAATTCTAATATTATGAGTTAAATACTTTAGTATTCTTGCCATATTCTTTAAACTCTAAATTCTAATATTATGAGTTAAACACTTTAGTATTCTTGCCATATACTTTGATATTCGTGTCATTGTTATAAGAGAATTTTTTATTATTCATTCCTTTGTCAACATTTTTAGCACTAGATTCTTATGGTGTGTATTTAAAATGATAAAATAAGATCGGTAGGAGTAAAATTAAAGTAAATAATATATGAGCTCAAACGTAATAAAATTTAACATCGAATAGAATAAAATTAAAGTTTAAAAATATTTCTTTATAAAAGAGATAAAATCTAGAAGATTTAAATACTTTTTTATCCTTCATACAATATAAACGTGATTTTTCGAATATCTAATAAACAGATGAATTAATACTCAACAGCATTACTGTTAAAGAAAGTCAAAAAACTTTAAAACATGGACTACGATACATTAATCATCATTTTCTTATCACATTTTTTTTAAAAAAAAAGGTAAAATAAATGAGTATTTTTACTTAATTTTTATGAAAGCTCTCTTGTGCAATTTCTAAAAAAATTCAAATATATAAATTGATTTTAATTTATGTAAAATTTTAATTTTTATTATTTTATTTTATACATACTTATGAAAAAAATACAAACAAAAATTCATAATTCATAATTTCTTAGTCAACTTTTTTCTAATTTAAGTAGGAAAAGATAATTCAAGAAGAGTTAAATATACGGACGAATTGTTCATTTAAGCTTGCACTTACATAAACATGTTACTCTCTATTTTAAATAGTTTTAAATTTTTATAAACTAAAAACACCCTACAAAATACGCAGGTTAAACATGTTAGTTCGCACTTGTAGAAATACATTAAGATTTTTTAGCATTAATTTGTATAATAATAATTTACTTAATCTATAAAACAATGCACAATCAATAAAAATAAAATAAATAGATTTTAGTTTGAATTCGACTAGGTATTAGATTTTGACTTGAATTAAACTTGGTAATAACCAATAGAAACAATAAATATTAGATTTTTTGTTAAATTTGACTTAGTGTTGTGGGTTGTATGCACTCCGCGGAGACGGCAGATAAAAACTGCTTAACCCATGGATTGTCCAAACTAAACATAAAAAAAGTACACTAAAAATTTACCAAAAAAATAGAAGTTCAAACTATACAGATGGCAAGTGAACTTTTATCAAAATACTCAACACCAACTAGAAGTAATTGTCAATTACTATTTGTTATTATGAAGCAAGTTGTCATTTTCCAGACTTTTGAAATTCATATTTACTTTTGTTTTGAAAAAAAATTAATAACTTTTTTTTATTCTTATAAGGTTGGAAAATTAATTTTGAGATAACATAATTTCTTTTGAAAAAACATTACAACATATGAAATCTAAATTTTGTTTGGATGTAGATAAAAATTAAATAAAAATAATTTTCTCTTTCATTACTTGATGATAACAAACAAACAAAGTTGTTATTTTCTTTTCTTCTATTTCGTTCAAAATAAAAAGATACATTTATGATAAATAAGTACAAAATTCTTATAATATACAAATAATGAAATAGATAGATAAATCCATCATTTAAAAATTTCTCCACTTAACTTT
Organism: Lablab purpureus; assembly: GCA_030347555.1. Taxonomy (NCBI): domain Eukaryota; kingdom Viridiplantae; phylum Streptophyta; class Magnoliopsida; order Fabales; family Fabaceae; genus Lablab; species Lablab purpureus. The sequence goes on from CM059254.1 coordinate 17,536,608, forward strand.
CTTTTCACAAAAAGAGAAGAAATTTTCTTTCGATAATTATATTATCAGTGAAAAGAGCACATATCCAACAGCCCCATTTTAAAATGGTTTATTATTAACTTGTGCATTTAGTTTTTAAAAATTAAATATAAAATGCTACATTAAGATGTTGAATGAGAGAATTTTACTTTTTAAGATAGACATACACTATTTTTCTTAGTGAAAAGTATCAATTAATTTTATTAATAATTAATATCTTCTTCAAAAGAAAACTTGACTAGACCATGGCTTATCTCTTAACCCAAAATATTTAAACTCAAAACCCTTATTAAGAGAGCAAATTTAGTTTCAATGAATTGTAGCATATGAATTGAGGAAAAAACCTTTATACAAGTCTCATCATATTTTTCATTATTTTAAAATTTTCTCTTAAGTTAAATTATAATTTTTTTCATCTTTGATTATAAAAAATGATTAATTAGCATTAGCTACTAGGATATGGATGTTCTTGAACAAGGTCCAAATCACATGTTGGCCTATATGGAGGGACCCAGAAAGATTTGGTTGCCCTAAAGGTTCACTTGGATATTAGATTTAGCAATAGCAACACTACATTGGCATCTACTAATCCTACATGTTGCATTGCATTATGTGTATCTATTTTCCTTATCATAAATATACAAGAAAGAAAGAAACAGATGGATAAAGAGTGATAGAAAAACAATAAACGTGGTGTTTCCCAAACAACTAATTTAGGATATCCACCCTAAGACAGTGATGTTCAGAAACTAACAATCTTTCCACATTTTCCCTTTTTTTCTCAAACATTATCGCTTTTCGTTTAGTGTGGCCAATTCCATATCTGTACGTCAATAATTTGGTGTGACGGCTAAATCTTTTCTTTCCCCCAAAGAAAAACATGCTTTTTACTCTCTTTTCCAATGGTAAGTTCTATCTTTTCGTGTGAATTTTGTCAAAATTAAGAGTTCTACGTTGGACACTTCCACGATTATTCTTTACTTTAATAAATTCATTTCATGATCAATTGCTTTGTGTCAATCCAAAGGGACAAAGTGAAACCGTGTTAAGGTTTGAGTTTGACCTTTTAAGATGGTTTGGTCCTTCTAAAAGTTTATTGAAAGGAAACTATTTCTAAATACTTGCTAATATGTTTTTCGTTGTTTCTTGCCTTTGTTATTTTTGTGTTAATCTTGTGAATTTAATTTCTTCATCTTCAATTTTTGTTTTCAAAACAGTTCCTTTGCATCCAGTTATAGACTGTTAATTAGTTCTGTTTTTATTGTTGATTTTGTGTTATTTTGTAAGAGAAAATTGTTAGTAATTTTTTTAACATATTTTTTAATATTTAGTATTATTAAAATTTATTAAAAATTACAAAATTTGATGGTTTCTATTTATTATTTAGTGAGTTCATGGATACTTTTATATTTTCAATAACTTTTAACAAATATACAATATATTTGTATTAAAAATATTTAGGTTTAATAGGTATTTTGGTTCTAATATTTTGTGAGAATTTATAATGTTTTTTTACATTTAATTTTTTTCTCAATTAAGTCCTAAATTTTATTAAAATTTTCACATTTCTTCTGTTAGATTAATGTTAACGGTGTTAACTATATAAGACCTAACACATTCAAGTTAATTCGTGACACATGAATAATGACAAAATAGTACAAATATAAACATAAATATGAACACTACAATCTGTAAATTTTTTGTAAAAAGGATCACATTGACAGATTTAATAAAATTTAAGACTCAATTGAGAAAAAATTAAAATTTAAGACTCAATTAAGAAAATAAATAAATTTTGAGACTCGAGAAAAAAAAAATATGAAAAAATATTACAAATTTTCATAAAATAATGAAATCAAAATCTCTATTAAACTAAATATTTATGGACACTCTTTCAAAAGATGACCTAGTGTTCCACTAAGTTTAATAATTCAACATTATTTTAAGAATTGAGATTAAGTATAATTTATATATATCTTCTCTTTTAATCTTATAAGATGATTTTTAATTGAACTTAAAACTACTCCAAAGTAAATAAAATGCGGTGATTAATCATAATAATATTAGTTAAGAAACTGAGATTGTGGTTATTTATTAATTAATTGAAATTGTTTACTTTACACACATCAACGTGATTTCGTTCGAGTTATTATGGAATTTACATGTTTATAGACTACAATATTCATTGAAAATATTAGTTCATCTAAAATAAGAGCTTTGATTTAAATTTTTTAATTTTTTAATCTTAATCTTCTAAATATATTTTGATGGTTCAGTTTTTTTTAACTTAAATAACTGTTTAGTTCTCATAAAGTTGCATATTTTCAGTCTTCGTTTTCTTTCTTCTTTTCTCTTCCGGTCTTGGTAGATAACTTGTTTCATCACGGTTATATTATTATAACTTTTCGACAACATTATAACATGTCTTTTATATAAAAAAACTATCAAATCACTAATTGTAAGGACTGCAGTCCTTTTCTTTTCCGTCGTCTGTTTTTCTTATTTGTTATTGTAAAAGTTTCTTTTTTATTCACTTCTTTACAGTTTTCTATGGCGGATTTTTTTTTACCAGATTTTATCAATTAGAAGGTGGTTAAGTATAGGTTATTTTTAATCAATCAATTTTTTTACTAGGTCTCCTAATCCTTTCTAGTTCTGTATTGGCCAGATATATAGATGAGTTGGCTCATTTAAATTCTCATTTATATAAATTTGTCATATAAAAACCTCATCAATCTAATTTGTATTTTAAATAATTTTTAAATTTTGTAAATCGTATTTATTTTATTTTGCAAAACTTGTAAATAGAATAGATTAGTTTTCACTCACAAAAATATATTGAAAATTTTTAACATTTATGTACATAACAATAATTTATTCAATTCATTAAAAAATCACATCCAATAAGAACAAAACAAACAAATTTTAAATTTAATTGAACATAATGATAACCAATAAAAACAAAAAGTATTAGGTTTTGAATTTATTAAGACTTGGTGATAACATATAAAAGTAATTAATATTAAATTTTTTTGTTAAATTGAACTTTATGATATAAGTTATGGATAGCCTGCAGACATTGTGGGTAAAAACAGTTTAACTTGCAAGTTGTGGGGACCAAGTATAAAAAAATCGCATTAAAAATTTATCAAAAATATAAACTCACCCGCACAATAATAAACTGGTTTGGAAAATGTTCAAGGTCTTGGACTATTTTAACAAATTAAACTGGTACTTTAATCAGTTAAAATATCAGTTGAAGCCAATCCTTGATACTTCAAAAGTATTTTAACAAATTAATGCGATTTTTAATCTATTAAAAATAAGCATATGACCAAGATGATTTTTAAGATAATTTAGGAGGGATATTTCCATATTAACAAGATTAATGCATTGTTCAAAGCAAGAAACTTACATAACATCCTAAAAAATAGGATTATAAATAAAAAAACCCTTCAATTTCAAAGATCTTTATGTTTTGTCAACAAGGAAGTTGGAAGTTGACTTCATCAAATCACCAAAACTCATGCAAGCAACTTCATCTTCATCACATAATTGTTATAATATTTCCAGTTTCTATATATCGATTCAAGAATCAATATAACTTATCCGATTTTCTACATCAATAACATTTATATTGGATCTTTAATCGATGCAAATATTTATAAATTGTTGATAATTTTTTCTACTAGAAGTACACCCACTTAAAAAAAACAAATAAAAGCATGCAATCAAATTTAACATAGTTCGAAACTTCAAGATCATCACCACTACACTCAACAAAAAGAATTTTATTATCAACATGTAACTTTTACAAGGAGAAAATTAGAAAGCATCTCTACATATCATATGAAAATTACATACCCTGTAAAGACACACAATTATCCAAGTTTTCAATACACACAAGAAACTATTCTATTGAGTTGTGGTAAAATATTGAAATCAACTCTTTATTTTTATAGCACTTTTTATTTTTTTCTTTATATTACTTAATGTAAAACTTGAGTGAATATTCACTTATAATAACATAAATAAAAATAAAAATGTAAATATATTTTTTTAGCAGTAAGAGATCCAATTAGGATGAATAAAAAGAGACAAGCTACACCAAAATCTAATATAGAGAAATCTAAGAAAAATTAATACGACTACAGAAAGAAAAACCATTATCCTTTGTTGGTACATTGTGTCCAGTAAATTTAGAATTATCATCTTTAGTCCTATTATATTTATCATTCTTTAAAAAAAATTAAGGAGAGAAGAATGATAATGTGTTGTATATTGAAAAAGAAATAAAGAAAAGGTGTAATCTTTTAAGAATGAAACCTTTGATGATGAAAGTATCATGCAAAAGGGTGATTTACATGGCATGGTGATGGATATGTATGAAGTGAAAACATTCCAAATTCCATTTGCAATGCGGTCTACCAATATGCTTGAGGATGACAGATGGAGGAATAATATCGATGCGGAATGGGCAAAAAAGAAGGATGCAGAGAGATTATTAATTGAGATGAGATGTAAACATTATCTATTTAAACAAGAAGAAGTAAATGAAAATGAAGTGTGATGGGAACTGTTTTAAAAATCCACGATTTGCTTTCAAATGCGTTATGTACAAATTATACATCTTATTAATGACTAACATAACCATGTTTGAATTCATACTTTGTTTAATTCAATTCTTTTTAAGTAAATACACATTTTTATATAAGATTATTGATTTTTAAGAGAGATAACAATAAATAAATAAATTAATGTATAATATCATTTTATTTTGGTACTCACGTTGTCTTTGAATTAGGTGTTCGCTACGAGTTTTTAAATTATATCTAAATCAAATATAAAAAATTAGATGTAATTTAATTTAGTTTAGAATTTACAATTTGGTTTAGTTTAAACATTATAAAAATTTGGAACTAAAAGAAATTAATATTTATAGTTTGATTTAGTTCAATTTATAATTTTATTATATAATTTTTTATATTAAATTTATATATTATAATATAAATATTAAATAATTGATACGATTTATTTGTTATAAATCTAATAAATATTCTATACATACAATATTGCATAAAATTTAAAAAATAAATATTAAAATTAATTTTTCTGTATTATTTTAATTTAATAATATTTTATTTTGTTTAAGTATTTTTTTTCAAATTTATTAATATAATGTTTATATTATTCATATAATTTTTTTGTCAATTTATTTCTATGTTAAATATATTGTGTTACTTATTTGTCACATATTAAAAGTATAATTTAATTCTAAAATTTTAAACTGCATTTTAACGGCTCGATTCTAGAAGAAAAATATCTAAATAAACTTATTCTTTTGTTTTAATTAATTATCATTTTCTTTATCAACTTTTGGTTATTTTTTTCATCAGATTGATTTTCAACATTCCTAGTTTGAATTATAGTTTCTTTTATTGAATTTATAATTTTTTAATTAAATATATTTATTTATATATATATATGATTATTTATACTTATGAGAAAAACACACATAATAAATAAATAATGTATAATATTTTTTTATATCTTTAAAAAAGTTTAGAAAATATTTAATTTTAATTAAAATATTTTATAATAAAATTTTATTTAGATAAAGAAGTTTTAAAAGGAATAAAAATTATACAAATTTAGAAGAATAATTTGGTTATTTAAAATTATATAATTTTAAATTTTTTAAAAATTTAGAATTTAAAATTCATTATATTATGTAAATATTAAATATAATTTTTTTTTCAATTAACATTATCAGATATTATATTTAGTTTATATTAGTTGGATTAATTTCGGTCAATATCGATCAAAATGTAAGTGAGATTTATTTCTTAACCAATGTTTATAAGACTATATTTCTATCAATGTTAGTTAGAATTTTTTTTTTATTACCATTAATGAGATTATTTTTTGGTTTATGTTAAGATATATGAATATTTTATATAAGACATAAATCTTATTATAAAAATCATATTTAGACATCTATATTTTTTATAACAACAAATAATAATATGTTTTGATGTATTTAACAAAATCAAATGAAACAATAGACACATATGAAAGAATATACATAGATTTCTAATGTATTCTTGGTCAACTTATAACTCTTAAATATTCTTACATCATAGTGATTCGTTTGTGTTAAGCACTTATAGTTTTTGTATAAAGATACAAGCTATAATAGTCTGATCTATAACATCAATAAAAGGAAGTTTCTCCATGTAGAAATGACTAATAAAATAAACACAAAACACTATGTAAATGTTGCATGTAAGAGAGGATTAAAGCTTCAAGTGCTTAGAATATTTATGTGTGTGATAGGCAGAATTTATTTGAAATCCTTCATCTTGTGAAGTTAAACTTTCAAAAAATGAGCATTTATTTGTATATGCTCTCAAATATAGCTTTTTCTTGTAAATTAACAACTTATTGATGTATGTTCATAAATGATTTTATGTACTTAGTTAGAAATGATATTATATATTTGGGTTTAATAATTTCAGGAAATTAGATGATAACTACAAGTGACTTAGTAACTTATAAGTTAGAAGTGATAATAATAATAATACTTGTAATCAAGTTTTGATTAGTGAAATTTTTACAATTATCAATAATAACCTGGTATAGTTCATATTAGATGAATGATATTAATAAATAATTTACTAATATTTTCTATTACTCGAACCTTCTATATTTGATTATTTCTTTTACATATTTACAAAAACATTATAAACTAATTTTTAAATAATTAAAAATCTCCTACCAACATAAATTTGTCAATTTTTTTAAGTAGTTTTAACTTCTATTCAAATTCCTCATTTCTAATTTCTGGACTTAAAATTTTCTTTCTAAGCAATTTTTTTTTAATCAAACATCATTATGAACTATTTTTACTAGATGATATTATTGGAATTATTTTTCAGATTGTCAGCTAATTTTTTTAATTAAAGTTTGTAATTATTGTTTTTTATCATTGTTTACAAGATTGAAATATTAATTTTTATATTTAGTAATAATTGAAATATTATAAAAAATTAAAATTTGATAGTTTTAATTGTTTTATCCAAACAAAAATATTTAAAAAATTAAATAGTTTAAAATAAAAACAATTTAAATTTAATATATCTAATTTTTAAAAAAATATATAAAATTCTCTAACAAAATCCATCATTTTTTTTATTTTTGCTTTTTTAACCACTTGAGATGTTGGCTAACTTAGCATCCCCGATTTTTGTGATGATTGTGTTTTTTTTCTTGGACTTTTGAGCTCCTACAGTCACACTAAAAAAAAGTTATAAATGTTGCACTAATATTTTATTTAATTATATTTTTTTACCTAATCACTAATTTTCTTTATATGTTATAGTTTCCAGTGATATTATTTGATAAAATAACATTTACACATGAACCATAAGTGTTTAAGGTTTTTTCAAGACTTTAATTTTAAAGACCAGATGAATTAAGTATTTGTAGTCTATCACTTTACGCTATTAATTTGGACTTTTGTTTTACAAGAGGAAAGTAATTTTCACTTTATAATTACAACTAATTGGTATAATATATTATTTTAAAACTAATTTAGGAGAGTACCAATTCAGAATGTTTATAAAAGTTATTATTAAGAAAGTTCAGTATAATGTTTATGCTTTATAATCATGTCTATAATGTTTTATAAAAAGATATTTAGAAATAATTTTAATTGAATTATAGTTGGATTAATAATCAACAATTTTGTTTACTAGATTTTCATAATTAATTAATGTCTGGTTAATAATAAGTGAGGGTGTGAATATTTACAGAGTGAGTTAAAATATTAGTATGAATATTTGGTCACTTATAAAGTAAAGATGGTATTAAATACTCCACCAAAAGTTTAGTCTGCAAGCTACTTTTGATATGAGGAATGTTGAGTTTATTTTTTTTAATTAAACCTAAATTAAACCAAGCACACTTAATTTCACCCATCAAATTAAAATTTGTTAAAAAACAATAAAAATTTAAAATAATGATATTAATTAGCATATTTTTTTTATTATTTTAAAATAAACATAAAAGTATCAAATTCAAAGTGGAAACAATAGAAAAAATATTATAAAGAAACCAAAAATTTGCTAGTATTCAAATTCTTAACTTTTCCTAATTATGTGAAATTAGATAAATAATTATTACAAAATGGAGATTTCTTTCAACAGAATTAGAGTATTTTTTTTCTTTCATAAGTTAAAAATTCGTTCTTCAATAAATAATTTTCATATAAGTAAACTCATGAATATATGATAAAGCATGTGTGGGATGATTGCAATATCGTGGTGACACTATTAAAGTGTGTGGCAAAATATCTATAACTAAATATCTAAGGAAGGAGGACACGTGATATTCCTTAAGTGGGGTTACAATAACTAAACATCGATTATCTAGTAATGTTTGAATTAATTATTTTGAAAAACCCATTTACTATAATAAGTTTAATTAAATGAAAATAATACTAAGAGAGAGAGAGTGAGAGAGAGAGGAGAATAAATGAAATGAAAAGAAAAGAAGAGAAGAGAAGAGAAGGGAGAATGAGGTTGACCCAATAGCCGCCCATGGCCCATTTAGCAGGGATTCGCTGGATGGTGGTGTGGGCCCAATTGCCCAACGAATAATAGATAGTTCCCTCTTATCATAGGATAATAATGCAACCACGCCACTACCAACTTTTCTAGCCATGTAAATTGTAAATCTTAAAAAATTAGTTTATACTTTCCAAAAAAAACTTGAAATTAGGAAAAGAAACTCAAGTCAAACCATATTTAAATATTAAATTGGTAGACAAAATTTAACTAACCCTAACTCAACCTAAAAAAAAGTAACATGGTGCACAATTTTACATGGTTGTGAATAGTATTGAATTATACTAAATTTCATTTAATTTTTTTTCCTTTCTAAATTATCCTTCTTTGAAATCTGGTATGAAAATAAAATCTAAATTAAGAAGTTAGTTGAGAGTTTGTTGCAGTTGAGCTTAATATCTAAGAAAAATGAGAGTGGGATGTGTAATATATTATTGAGATTTATTGTGTATTTGTGTAATGATGGGGATAGAATGTGAGGAATTGGAGTTAGGAGAAGGATATTTTATGAGGAGTTGGTGTCACTCTCAAATTTAACAAGTTAGGGAAGTTAGTATCTTCCTCAAATCGCACACACGTGGCTTGCTTATTGGCAATTTGCCATTAAGAAGCCTTGAGAACAAGCATCAAGCATGTTTGAGCTGTAAAATGATGGAATAGAATTAGAATATTATAATTTAGAATTTCATTCTTTATCATCCTAAGCCATAACTCAATATTGCTTTATGTTCTTTTAGTTGGCGAATCACACTTTCTAAAATATAAATTCATGTATTCTAAAACTATGGTTGGAAATCCCACATCAACTAGAGATGTAGTCAATTTAGTGTATATAAGTGGATGCAAACTTCATCTTACAAATTGGTTTCGTAGGGTTGAGTTAAGCTTAAAGTTTATTTCTTAATATGATATCAGAGCCATATAAGTCCATCCTAGCAAGGTTGTTGGGCCACCCATTATCGGACCGCTATCAGACCACCCATAAATCTATAGTCCCACGTTTGAGATGTCCAGTCTTCGACCTGAGGGGGTGTGTTGGAAATCCCACATCAACTAGTCAATTTAGTGTATATAAGTAGGTGCAAACCTCACCTTACAAATCGATTTTGTGGGGTTGAGTTAGACTTAAAGTCCACTTCTTAATAACTATAAATATTTTTACCCTAATTTAAGGCAACTTACCACTTTTTTGGTACCCTCCAAAAACATGGGTGAAGGTTGATTTATAAGTTGTAAAATGTGAGAATATATTTGATTAAAGTGTGGCAAGTTGTTAAAATATGTGAAATTGATATTCCAAAAAGAAAGTGGAGAAGAATAAAATAAAACTATGCAACTTCTTAGGGATTCCCTTCACATCTCACTTTTCTCCTAAATTCCTTTATTCCATCAAACTCAGAGGAAAAGGAAAAGCAACATCTTTTATATGCCAATTTATCTGCTTATGGTTATTGCCAAAACCTTCACTCTTCTCACTTGCAAATTCAAAATGGGTTTTATGTTATGTTGGATTCCTCTTCTAATATTTTATATACAAACACAATGTTTTCTTTTCATACAATGTGCCAAATGACCGCTAAAATGTGAACGTTTTTATTTTTGGAGAATAATTCTTCTCATAGAATACTTTCAAAATATTGGTTTCATGACTTTCAACTACGATAATACTTTGTTTTCAGAAAAAAAAAATTAAAATTTAATCAAGTAACACTAAATTATAAAGTTATTAATAATAATATTTTTGAAGTAAAAAACATTAAGACGTAATATATGGCTTAGGTAAAATTGGATTCAACCTCTTTAACTGAAGACTTTAATTTAAACCCTTTAATGAAAATAGTTTGTAATTAAAAAAATGAACTTATTTTAGTTGAGAAATATTTGTACTAATAATATAATTAAAAACTCTAATATATCTAAATCTTTCGGTAGTTAAGCTATTATCTATAACAATATAAAAAACATTCTTCATTTTAGTATATGCAATTTATATGTATATTTTATGTTTAATTATATTTTAAATTTTAAACTAAAAATAGAAATAAAATATTTAAATTCTAAAAATAATTATTAATATTTTAAAAATGTAACTATCTATTTTTATTAATTATTCTTATATTTTTTTAAAGTATAAATACATAAGATTATTTTTTTTTCAATATGCCTTTTTTTGGCAAGTGCCTTTTTTTTACCTATTTATAACTTTAAAGCACTTGTGATTCTAATTAAAACTAGCCAAATAATAGCATAGCATGTGTTACATAATGAGTTTGTGAATAGTAATTGACATGTGGAGATTAGGTTGAGGTTAGGATAAAGAATAAATGCTTCCAATTTTTTATTTCTACCAACTTGCCTACCTATCTAACTAGTCCACTACTTCCACATTTTATTTATTTTATAATCAAATTTTTAGACCCTACACAATCTACACTTGGGCATGCCCAACAAACTAAGGCCACAAAGTTAAAACCTAGTTATCAATTTGCTTTATTATATTATTATATCATTTGTCTTTCAATTAATTTAGAATTATCTCTAACTTACTCAATTTGCAATTAAGGATGGAGAGTGTACCCACACACTTAACTTAACCACTTCAATTTTTCTCCTATCCAACTTTTGCTATATATGACTGAAATCAGATCAAAATTTGTATAAATCCAAAACTATATATATATATATATATATATATATATATATATATATATCAATATTTTCAACCTTTCAATAAAAAAAATGTAATTTCTTGATTGTACCCTATTTATTTTTTATCAACACAAACAATTATTGAATTTTTCTAAACTCTAGATCGTAAGATTAATATATTGACCTCTCTTAACATATTTTTTATTTATTTATACGAACTTCTAATTATATATTTAAAGGATATAGTTGTGTTAATAATCCATATGACACTATATTAGTGGTAAATATTTACTATGTGATACAGAATCTTTAATTTGGTATTGAGAAAAATGTATTGCACCAAAATGGTGCTTCAATATTTTCCAAGACATTATTTATGTTTTAGTTTCCTTGAAGCGAAAAATAAAATATATGCACTATATTCAATTGATGTTCTTCTAAGGCTCACATGAGAGAGTGGTTCTTAGGGCTATTTTTCTTGCACTTCAAAATAAATTAAAATTACTAAATTAATTTTGTATTCTGTTTTTTCATATTGTTTTTTTTTTAATTATGTAATTCAATAAAAACTTTTAAATTGTATCATCTAAAAGTTATATTAAGAATTGTATAATTTAAAAGTTATTTTCAAATTTAAAAATGACTTTTAAATTATAGAATTTGTAAGTTATTTTATATAAAAATAACTTTTAAATTATATAATTTAAAAGAAAAATTTATTGTTTAAATATAACTTTTTAATTCTGATAACAAAGTTTGTTTTTTAAATTTTACAATTTAAAAATTAAAAAAATAATTTATACACTCTATAATCCAAAATATATTTTTATTTTTTAGAAATCAAAACCCAATATCATAAGAGTAATTTTGGTATATTCAAAACTTTGGGGAGGCAGAAAGAAATTAGGGATAGGTCCTTCATTTGGGCCGTAAGTCTTACTGGGTTAGAGCCCAATTTCTAAGTTTTGAGGGATATAGAGTTTTTTTATTGTAATGGACCTGGCTAATTATACTGAAATCAGCTCCCTTGAAACTCACGTTTATGGGACGATTTTCATTTTTCACCCCATGATTTCCTCTGTACTTTTGTTTTTTATTTTTTTAAAACACATATTTAAAAGATATAAGTGTCCTCTTTCATTCTTACTCTTGCTGCCACCAAAAGTGTCTTTCGCTGATAGAAGGGTGAGGACAACCCTTTACTCGTTTACTAATAAGATTAACGTAAAAAATTATTTTTTGAATTGTATAATTCAAAATATAACTTTAATTTTTAAATTACATAATATTGAAATCAAAGACTTCCAAATTATTATGAATTATATAATCTATAAATTAAAATCATATTTCAAATTACGTAATCTCCAAAAATTTCTATGGGTAAAAAGGACAAATTTTCGTATTTATCAGATTCAGAAGGAAAACGCGGGAGTGAAAAGGAAATTCCCATATTCATGTTGATACGTGTGACGAGGGTTAATGCTCCTCTATTATGAACCATTTCCTGGCCCAAAAAAAAAACATAAACGTAATAAATAATAAACATAATAATATTAACAAAAATAATACTAAATATAATAATATTAAACAAATAATAATAGTAAACATAATAACAAATATAATAATAATAATGAAAATATAATGATAATAATAAACATAAAAATATTAACAATAATAAACATAATATATACCATAGAGATAAATTTTTGTAACAGTGGTTTTTGGTCTTATTTTTAACAAGATAATTTGATCTTTTATTAAATTAAAATAATTTCATTATATCATAAAGTATATAATTTTATACTATTTCTTCAACTATAACTACGTACCTTAACTGCATAAATATTTAGTTATATCTTTAAAATATTATTTATATTTAATTATTTAAAATGATATTTTGTAATAGAAAAATGCACTCGGATATGGAAGAAGATGTATTTTTAATATAGTAGTAATTAATAAAATAAATAATAATAATAATTTAAAGTTGCACTCACTTTATGTTAAATAACATTTACCTTTTTTAGTTTAAAATAAATATTCATTTGTCTTATTTTTAATAAAATGTAGAGATAAACTTTCTATTTTTATAAATTCCTGTATATTACATGTTACTAAAACTGTTTTAACTAAAAAAGAAAAAGCTTTACAAATTTTACAAACTTTATATTATCAAATATGTAAATTTGTGAAAAAGTTTTAAGAGTTTTTAAATAAAAAATGCAACATTTCTTTTTTTTATTTTACTTATATTCTCAATTATATTGTTATTTGTTACTTTTGAAAATACAACTAGAACAATTTAATTGATTATTTTAATAGACAATCAAAAGAAAATACCCATATTGAAGGAAAGGTAATGTTGAAATTCTTGATGGTATAATTCCTATAAAATTGTAATAAAGTGTTTTGATATATGTGATAATAATATTTTTTATTTGATTATGACATAAAATTACTAAAGAGTTTGTTATGAAAGTTGAGTACACCAAAGGATCTAATGGTCTATGTTTAGTACATAAACTAATGGTTCTATCAGAAAATAGTTAATCAAATATTTATTTGTTGAAATATGTATAATATTAGAAAATCTCAAGTAGAAAAGAAAGTCTAAATTAATATTGAAAAGATATATTTCATTTCAACGATCAAACGTTTAAAGTATAAACCTAAGAAGAAAACAAAGAATACAACGCTGAGCACTTCTTATTTGTTATAAATGTTATATTTGAATTATTTATTTTCAAAGAGAAGAAAGAAGACTAATGGGACTTTCCATATTGAGTTTTTGACACTATGTACACGAAGGAACACTTTCTCTAATTCAAGTTGGAATCAACTCCGATTTCTATAAGCAAGAATGAAGGAAAATCACATCAAATCTTGAAGATTCAAAACAACGATCAAATTGTAAAAAATTATATAAAGACTTCAAGGACACAAATAGAAAAAGGCACTAGAGATGTAAAAGGTCTATTCAAGTGATTAGAATTACTAAGTGTTCATAAGTGAGTGTGGGTGAAAACTATTGAATATTTCTTAATGAGAAAAATACCTAGTGAACTTAAAATATTCTCTCTTTGAGAGTTTTTGTTCTATTTCTTTTCTATGAGGTCTTGATATCAAGGGTAGATTGAGATGTGATAATGGGGAGTCCTTTGTGTACTCGTTTGTAACTAGGAATGCTTTGTGTACTCATTGTAATCTTTTATTTGATTGGTGAACCTTATTTTAAGGGAGAACTGCACATAGCTCATAAGTTTGGGTGAACTAGTATAAAATTTGTTTGCCTTATTACACATTGCTTGATCACTATATAATCTAGTTTAACTCACTACAAGAAGAGTTTAAGGTTCTATTCAACACTCCTTTTAGAGCTAGCTATTTCAACAGGTGAAACAAGTACTAAGTTAGACGAAATAACACTAGGGCTTTGATGACTCTAAAAGTAGAGGATGATTTGTTTAAGTTTGAGACTCAACCAATGAGAAAATCTCCCTTGTATCTCAAAAAGTTTGAGTAGATTCTTAAATAGAGGATAAGGAAACTTAAGGTTTCCTAACAAGAAGAAAGGCGACCTCTTCAAGAGGAAGAAAGAAGAAAGAAGAAAGAAGAAAGAAGAAAAAATTAGATAGTACATGTCCTTTTACTCAAAAAGAATATTTCAATAAGCTCTCAACCTAAAGTCAAACATATATTCTAAAAAGATCTCACACAAAGGACAACGCACAAAAAATAGGTTAAACATGTACGTTGAAGAACTCTGGCACCGAGGATAATGCATAAGCATTGGGTAACAATGTGAACTTTTTGTGACACCTATATATAGAAGTTCACCATACACATGAAGAATTGACGAAACATTTGTGAAAATCACTTATACATGCATGAGTTCTTATTCTTTCATCCTTCAAATCTTTTAGTGCTTAAGAAATATTGTTTTCTAGACACCTAAAAAGAGAAAATGCTTAATTTGTATATTCTTCATGTTTTTTAAAGTTAAACTTTAGACAACGAGTGCACATATTTCATATTCACCTTTTTAAGTGTGAAACCATGTAAATAACACTTTGTTGTTGTATATCATAGAAAGACTTTGTATACTTAACTTGAAGAAGAGTTGTGTACTCATTATTAAACTTAAGGGAGTTTAATGTATAGCTTAGAGAGCCTTTGTGTTCTAATGTAAGTCAGAAATGTCAGTGAAAAATACTTATAAATATTTATTTGCTTAGTGGAGCTTGTTTTTACTAGAACCAAGGCGATATTAGAAGATTATCCTTTGAATTTATTAAGACCTTTCTTTCTTGCTATGTTGAGATATTCCCTTCTAGCTATATCGAGACCTTCCTTTTTTGTTATGCCGAAATCTTGCCTTCTAGCTAGGTTGAGACCTTTACATGTTATGTTTACTTGGATGTGACTTTTTGATTGATTGGGAGTGATGAGATTTTTAGGATTTTTGGAAATATGTTTTGAAGATATATGGGATATATTGTATGAAGGAGCTGTACTTTATTTTATTAATGTACTCTATACATAGAGAAAAAGTGTAACAAAATATTAAATATTAACAATATCTCAATCTTAACTCTCTAAATCTAAATAATAAATGAATATATTTTTTATCTTTATAGAAAAGATATTCTAAAAGAAAAACTAAAAGATTTTCTAGAAATTAATTTAAATAAAAAAGATATTAAATAAATATTCTCAACATTCTTCCTTGCTTTAATATCTGTTTATTTGAATTCTAAATATCATATTTGATTCTCTTCCTTGTATGGGATCACATCATCGTAAAATTTGATATTCTTCACAAAATTTCTTCTTTTATCAAGAGCATCTTCTATGTCTATTGTGGATGGTTCTTCATCTGTCTTTGCCTCTTGGACGTCATACTTATTCAAGATATATGCCTCTTCTTTTGATTTTGATATTTCTTTCATATCTTCTTCATTTGGAGTCAACTCTTCTTTCATCAAATCTAAAGCAAAACTTTTGTCTTTCATATCAGCTTGGAAGACTTATAGGTTATTTGCATCTTTAATCACACAAAGTTTGTTTTCAAAAGATACCTTGTAACCTTTCTCTAATAGTTGAACAACACTTAACAAATTGTGATTAATATTAGGAACATATAAGACATCAAAAATAAATTTGACACCTGAATGAGTTTTGACTACAACTATTCTTATACCTTCCACATCAATTTATTCTCCATTCCCAATTCTTACTTTAGAAATATCGGATTTGTTGAGCTCTTTGAAAAGTTCTCGATCATGAGTCATGTGGTTTGTACAACCACTATCTATTATCCGACATTTTGATTTGTTGGTTGTAAGACATGATATTGTAAGAAGTAGTTCCTCTTCTGATTCATCCTCTACAACCTTGACAGCTTCCTGGGGATGATCAGATTTGTATATCTTTTCAACATGTCCCAATTGATCACATTTGTGGCATTTTACATCTAGTCTCCACCAACACTTGTTATGTACTTGGTGGTTATTTTTCTTGTAATAAGGACAAGGCGGAAAAATACGTGTATTGTTGTTTTGGTTGTATTTGTCCCTTTTGGTATTCTTGGCTCCTTTAGTAGTATAAAGTATAGTATCTTCAACAACACGATCCTCTCATTAATCTTCGTTGTTCTTGTGCTTGCAAGGCATGTATAATTTTTGGCAAAGTAATTTTAGATAGATCTTTTTTGTTCTCCAACAAAGTGATGTATGCTTCGTATCTCTCTAACACTGTTACCAAAATTTTCTTAACTAGTCTGGAATTAGGAAATTTCTTACCTAGTAATTTTATCTTGTTAGCAATACCCAACAATTTGTTTGAGTATTCCTTAAAACAATTTATTTGGTATTCCTTAATTGTCTTGAATTCTTTCATCCTTTGTAACTTAAATTCCATGATCAAGTTTAGCACTTTCATGCCTCGAATCTTCTGATGTTGTAAGAAGTAGTTCCTCTTCTGATTCATCCTCTACAACCTTGACAACTTCCTGGGGATGATCAGATTTGTATATCTTTTCAACATGTCCCAATGGACCACATTTGTGGCATTTGCATCTGGTCTCCACCAACACTTGTTATGTTGGTGGTTATTTTTCTTGCAATAAGGACAAAGCGGAAAAACATGTGTATTGTTGTTTTGGTTTTATTGGTCCCTTTTGTTGTTCTTGGCTCCTTTAGTAGTAAAAGTATAGTATCTTCAACAACACGATCTTCTCTCATTAATCTTTGTTGTTCTTGTGCTTACAACACATGTATAATTTCTGGAAAAGTAATTTTAGACAGATCTTTTGTGTTCTCCAACGAAGTGATGGATGCTTCATATCTCTCTAGCATTGTTACCAAAATTTTCTTAACTTGTTTGGAATCAGGAAATTCCTTACCTAGTAATTTTATCTTGTTAGCAATACCCAACAATTTGTTTGAGTATTCCTTAAAATAATTTGTTTGGTATTCCTTAATTGTCTCAAACTCCTTCATCCTTTGTAACTTAAATTCCTGGATCAAGTTTAACATTTTCATGCCTTGAATCTTCTCATTTCCTTCATATTCTCCTTTCAAATAGTCTCAAATTTCTTTGGATGATTTTAGGGTCGTAATTCTGGTGATATCATTTGTGAAACACCAGCAAACAAACATGACTTCGCCTTTGCCTTCCTTATTTTCTTTTCTTTTTGACTTTTGATTTGAGCCATGATGGGATTTTCTGGCAGCGGATCAATAATGTAATCATCTTCCACAACTTCTCATAAATATAACCCCTCTAGATATGCTTGCATTCTTACAACTCATAGATCATAACTTTCACCATCAAAAAGTGGAATAACAACTTTTGAGAAATTTTTTTCTCCTTCTATTCTACATGCCTCGTAAGAACAATAACTCTCATGCCAATAATGAGATTTTTAGAGTTTTTGAAAATATGTTTTGGAAATATATGAGATATAAGAGATATGTGATATGAAGAAACTGTATTTTATTTTATTCATGTACTATATATATAAAACAAAAATGTAACAAAATATTAAATATTAACAATATCTCAATCTTAACTCCTTAAATCAAAATAATAAATAAATATATTTTTTTATCTTTATAAAACAAATATTCTAAAATAAAAATTAAAAAAAATTCTAAAAATTAATTTAAATAAAAAAATATTAAATAAATATTCTTAAAGGAGGAAAAGATGAGTATTAATAAATATGGGTTTGATTGCAAAAGGGTTTGATTGCAAAAGGTATTGGAATGTGTCCAAGTTAGAAAAAGTGGATGAATATAATAAATGTGCAATCAATGAATGTTATAATGATTATACATGTAATTTTCTTTATCCAAGATGATGTGGTTTGTTCAACATCAACTAAGATAAAATCTAAAGTCTTCACTATTTTTAGAAACGTTTAATAGTTTGATTTGTGAAAACATTAACTAACTCTTTGGCGATCAAATAACCTTTATAGAGATAATCTTTCATAACCAAAATGAAACATGAGACAAAAGGGAAAATGGGTTGCCTTTGTTAGACGACGATGCTGAATCTTGATGGCGATTCCTGTGGCAAAACCAACTGCTTTGAGGTTCTTTGGAGGCAAAATCAGATGGAGATACAAAGGAGAAGTGTGGATTAGAGTAATGAATAATTTGGGATAGCTTTTCTTTTTTAAATATTACTAAAAATATTTTGGTTATTGCACAATATACATAACTGCATAAATGGACATATACGTAACCCAGAACCCAAACCAATAACCTAAGTAGTCATGTCCTCACATTTCAAAATGTTTCACTGCATTGATAAGGCCATTGACTGATTCACTAGGATTCATCAAGTAGTAGAAAATTTAGATAATATGTACAAGCTCATAAATTCTAATCTTAATTTGTACACCAATTTTGTTTTTAACCCACGTAACCCTTCATCAGTCCCCTGGCTTTCCTATTGTCATAAACCAACCACAATATAATTCTAAAAGTTTAATTTGTTTGAACAAAGATACATGAATGATTTTATATCATATATCTAATAAGTCCACCCACACAAGAGTCCCTTATATTTGATGTGTGGAAAACTCCCAAGCTTACCTACCATATAATGGAATTTAACTTTTAATTAAAAAAGAGGGTGAAAAATCATTTACTGTGTTATGAATGAACCATTCTATAAGTTTAATCAATTAGATGAAAATATATGATTGATTTAATATAGCTTGTGTAGTTCATTAGAGGGAGATGATATAATAGATATAATTTTAGTATTTGAGGAGGATAAAAGATTAAATAATAATAGAATATAATATAAATTATGTTTTGAATAAAAAAATTATTAAATTTTTTAATTGATTTTTAATCTATTTTTTCTACAAATTATAAAAATTTTAGAAAATGTAATTTTGACTAAATTGTTGAAAATTATATTTTATTAATATGACTACTTTTTATATTATAAAAACTTATTTAACATTATAATTAATATCTTGAAGTTATATAAATTCTTATTTTTATTTTGTGGATAAATTAAATTAGTTTATGAAATATTTTATTTCATTGAAAATTGAGAAGTTTGCCCAATGTATGTGGTTGTATCAATCTCATGTGTAACAACACCAATAATAAAATTGAAACCCCTTCTCTTTTTGTGCTTGGTCCTGTGGATGTTAGTGCTTCTGAATGACACAAATGAGAAAGAGAGAGAAAAGGACACAAGTTTCATTCCAAGCAGCATGCTTGTGTTCGAAGTCCAGTATGAGCAGCAAAAACAGTGGGGAGCACTACCACTACCACTTTTTCACTCAATGCTGTAACTTCTTGTTGCTTTTTCAGCGTGTAGAAATGATCTTCATCTGTTGGAACAACACCTTCATTTTCATGGCAACAATAATAATGATGCTATATCAGTTTCCTTTTGGATCAGTGGGTTTCACATGCTCTCAAAGTCCAACTCCACTCTAGCTATGTTGTTGGCTTTTCAGTTTTCATTGCCTCTTCAATGCTAAGTATGTTCTATATACTGAATTTAAACATGTGTCTCATTATGACAAGAGACTGGTACAACTTATCTTGTTACAATAGTTGATTTTGGTTTGTCCAAAGATTTTCAAACTTAATAATTCACTGTGATCTTCTGTCATGTGGTTCCTATTTTTTCTTTATTCCCCCCACTTATTTGGTAAACCAATATGTTAATGGAACTATTGGATAACATAGTATTGTTATCATTAGAGAATAAACACATGAATGTAGTCCACTGAACTTTGATCACACCCACCACTTTACAAAACAACTGGGTATTTTAAATTATGCATACTGAGAAAGATTATTCATATATCCAATGAGTTGCTTGATTTCCTTATCCTTAAAGTTGTTCCATGCTTTTTCTAACCAAAGATGTTGAAGGACTTTAGGGATTATATTGATGTTTGTGTTAGATGGCTATGGCAAGATACAATTCAACCCAGTCCATGCAAAAAAGTGCATGAGTATCAAGAGTTAAAAGTTAAGGGCATATGATGCCCCAATGGGATATGAGAATATTGCAAGATTTTATTTTATTTTTTGCAAGGGAATACTTTGTTTCACTTGAAATATGAAAATGATGGTGAACCAGAAAAATGAAATCAAATTTGATTTTGAATATCTTGTAAGATTCTGGGTCATTGTCATACACATACTTTATGCATCAACACACGAAATTAGATAGAGGAGATTTAGTCCAATATGGCAATTTGTAGTATACAATCAAAGTGGAAAAAAATGTGTGCATGAAATTAGCAATATCATTGATAAAGATGAAACACATACACAATTAAGATGAAGAATTGAGAAGATTATCATGAATCAATTCTGGTTATAAGGGTATAAAGATGACAACAAAGGCGACACATTTAAAATGACGGCACACCCAAACTAAAGAAACACCGTCAAAGCTTAAACATCAAGTTCAGCAAACACTTTCTGTGCTGGCATGCAATGATCATGTCTGGCGATTTTTTTAATTCACCCTTTTCTTAGATTGAATCTTCTAAATGAAGGATGGGTTTGTGTTTCCCAAGAATGTTCGTTGATAAAATTAGGAATGAGATCAACATAATGCTTTTAATTAAATATAAATTTTTACAGTCACGGAAATTAAATATAAAGTTTCTTTGAAATATAGACTATAAATTAATCAGTATCATTATATGTTAAAAATGACACTAACTGATGAAATGTTGACTAATTTTTAAAACATAAAGTAATGTAAAGTTGAAATACTTATTGAGCACTATTATTACAATGGTTGGAATATTGGTAGGTTTTACTAAAAGAAATGTCACACAAAGTTACTTAACACACTTATAGAAGAAGCAAATCACACCCATTATACGAAAAACACGTTTTAAGAAAATTCTTTGTCCGTTTTATGGATACAAATCAGATCTATACCGTTCAGAAAATGCAACTCGAAAAAAGCAATTATCCCATAAGAGGTTAAAATTGAGTAGCCTTAGTGATATGAGAGCCTTTGGTTGGTAGCACCAGTGTGGATGGAGTAGCTTAGAAGGACTCATCTTAGGATACAAAAATGATAAATTAGTATTTGTAAGTGAAATTCTAATACAGTAATCAGTGGGTTCTAGCTGGCTCTTGGATTATTACATTTTAATTTTGTCAATTAGCTACTTTTGAACAGGGTCAATCCAGCATATAAAGGCACTGAATTGAGAAATCTTGGGAGGCCTAAACTGAATTGATTGATGGGTACCTTTTTCTTGTTTTCAAAAAGAAAAATGTCCATGATGTGTTATTATTCAACAAAACAGGCTGTCCAAGGGAAAAATAATGGCATGAGTCGGTGGATGCATAAATGAAATGTAAAATAGAAGCACCAAGGATTGGAGTGAGATGGCAAAGTCATGGCAGCGACTCATGGCCATGTTCAAGTTGACAAAATCAACATTGAAGACCTAAAGCCCCTTATGGTGTTGGTTGGTTGAATAAATATCACTTTAGAGAGAACTATTTGAAAATTCATGGATTGCACCCCTCAAGTGCTTACTGTCCAGCACTAAAAAAAACCAGAAGAGATTCACACGTCTTTAGTCAGCATAAAGGGAGGCCTTAAAAATTGGCCACACTAACGTTTCTAAGCTATAAAAAATGTAAGAGAAGCTAAGATATATAGTAATCCCATATAGTCTATAATGTTAGGTGTCATCCCCTTACTTCAACATTTCCAAGTTTTGTCCCCAATTAATATATTTCCACTACAGGTAGGCTAACAATCATTCCATGCAGGAAAAGAGATGTAGAAGACTTGTTAAGTACAAATTCTCTACTTCTATCTTGTATTCTGATGGATATAGGTGGCATGGTGAAAGTGCATATGTCCAAAACTGAAATTTCTTATTCAACAAAATGGAGACTTGTTATCTGCTTGCACCAAGCTCACACTGGTGTCATGTCATATAATGGCAACACCGCTTGAAGAGTAGGGACACAAAAATCCAATTGCATTCAACAGAGTGAGTTCACAGCTACTCATACTCGTGTATACATATAGTGAGGTCACATAAGCACAAGTTGGCATGAGTTGTGCACCTTCTGGTGTCATTTAGTGATTTTAATATTATCCACTTGCATTCAAAGCCAAAAGGATGAGCTCACTGAAACTACCAATGCTATATGGTTACAAAAGCTATATACAGATTTTGGCAGCTTGCCAGTAGTTTCAGGAGCTTCACTGTTCTTAAAAACAACATTGCTTCTGGAGCAAAGATATCACCTCCCCCAAGAAATTAATCCATTATGTATCAATCGGATCAACAGTGATATCATGTCATCTAACAACATAGTGATAATTGCTAACAAACAATTTAGGCATCCATGGTTTCAACTTCAACAGGGTTAACACATGGTTGAAAAATATACCTTCTTATTACAATTTTACCTCGAGGAACATCACCTCATTTTGGGCTTCAATCAATTAGTGGAGAGGTCAAAATTTACACAAGAAAATAGGCTGATGCGCTAATGTTCATGGAAGTCAAAAGGTGCAGAATTTGGCAAACACAGTATAGGGGTCTTTCTTTCTCCATGCTTCAAGGACAAATAAGAAGAGACACTATTCTATGATCAAATTATCTTAGACTCTTAGCCGCAAACTACATAGTTTAATTGGCATCCGTCTATGTCTTTTGATTTAAGTTTTGATGTTGATTTGAAACATTTAATCATGCTAATTGCTTCCACCTCCTAATACGTAACTAAAAAAATTATAGACTCTAAACCTCCACCGAAAGAAAACAATGGCAAAAGAATTTAGTTGATGCTGAAAGGAGGCTTAAAAGTTAAAACATTTGTATTTGGTTATATTAAAGACAATTAATGTGATTTCTCCAAGTTTAAACACAGCTAAATAAAGGAAATTTTAGTGCCTTTTACAATGAAGCAGAGCAGTAGATGTTAATACATAAAACGAACAAATTTAGCTCCTTTAGAATTGCGTAACATTTTTCAGATGGTGAAAAACATTTTTTTTTAAATGGAAAGATCCTCTTCACAAGTGATGAATTTTGAAGGAAGACACCACAGTTGCACGTTAAGAGAGTAAATCATCCCAATGGTAACATGAAAACAAACTTATGGAGCAAAAACGGAGCAGAGAAGGCAGTTCTAGTTGAGGGATTCACAGATGTAATTTGCAAGTGCTGTTCCACACAAAGATTAAAAATTCCCAGATGATAAAGTACTTATACCAGATCCAATATAAAATTTGACAAATATGATTATGAAACTATATCATCAAATTCACAACACAAACCGATCAGCACTCCATCCCGACTTAGAGAAGAACAAAATAATCAACACACCTCTGAATTAAACAATAGTTTAAGGCCAGATCAAAGCAGCCAATCCATCTGGCCATGCAATTCCATTCCACCTGCAAGTTAACACCATCAACAACACACAACTATAACCCAAGAAAAAAAAATGCAAACCACAGGTCGAAAGTAACAAAAAAAATAGAAAAAGACTTATCGAAGCACCTGTATCTGGAGACTCGAGTACTGGGGAGAAGGAACGATAAGGAGGGTAAACCAAATCCAGTTTCTATTGAATTCTCTGAGACACCTAATTTTTCCTCACAGTCTCCCAACTATACAATACAAAGCCATTGTAGAAACCCCAGCCTCTGGACGATGCTATTTTCTTTTTCTTTCTTTCATCCAAATCCATAAAACTCTACTGTCCTGAGCCTTGAGAATCATCCTTTGCAGGAGTTTGCTGATGTTGTTGTTGCTGCTGCACTCTAGCCTGACCCATCTGCTGATAAATCTGGCTCAAGGCCTGTGGATTCAAGACCCCAATATGGCCATCCTGGGACAACCCCAGCTCCAAACCAGGCATCTGCTGGGTACCCGCACCACCCAAAATTGAGGTGAAACTCATGTGACCCATGTTGGTGGCAGCAGCAGGCAAGTCAAAGCCAGGAAACCCAATCTTTTGCAGGTAATTTGAACTCTCAGTGCCTAGGGTGGCATTAGATGGACCAGATGATGTCTGAAATCCAAATCCACTGACATGGGGGGGCCATAGGCCCGTGGCCACATGGGGTCTCCCCAAATTCCCCCCAACCATTTGCCAACTGGTCCTACTGCTACCCGACCCCATATTGGCCCCTCCCAATTCATCAATCTTTTGGTGCAACCCTGATGATAGAGAGGCCCCTTGTGGTGAGACGGAGTTGCCAGCAGCAGCCAAAGCAGATGCAGGGATTGTACCTGTCCCAGTAGCAGCTATTATGGACGGCTCAGCCTGCTGGAGAAGCCACTGGATGGTTTCCCCATCAGATTTGTGACCCAATTCTCTGGTCAACTGGAAGATTCTAGCTGCACACAGAGCAGGCATCCTTATCCTCCTTCCCCTCCCTTCAACCTTGGTGTGCCTGTCCTTGTTCGAACTCCTCTTTGGAGCCAACTGCTTCTTGCTTTCATCCTTCTCAGCAACCACTATCTGGAAATCCTTCATCTCTGCCGGCTTGTTCTCTCCCATGGCGTTATTGTTACCTTGTTGTTGTTGCTGCTGCTGTGGTGGTGATTGTTGTTGGGGGAGGCTAAGAAAGTTTGGTACCACCTCCTGTGCCAGTGGCTGCTTTGAGCTCTTGGGATCCATCAACAGCACACAAAAGAGAAAGGATAAAAAAATAATAAAGGAAAGGAAATGATGGGTCCTCTTTGATTGAAGAAGGTGGCCTGAAAAGTCCTAAACTTTCGTGAGTTTTCACTGTTTCTGGCTAGGATTGAGGGACAAAACCATAAAATATTATAATCCCTATGTGCCCATGTCAAAAATTTTCACTCCATGGTTTGGTTTGGCTCTCTCTCTCTCTCCTTCCTCTCTTGTCCTTTCCCACCTCTTTCTCGGTGTGTAGTAGAAGTGGGTTTTGACCAGCCAGATATGAATTTTGAAAGCAACTTTAACTGCCAGTTTCACCACCTTGGGGACTATAACTATAACCCTATCTCTGTACACACACCCAACACAAACCCTTCTCACATTCCCTTTCCTCCCCTTCATTTTATCTTTCTTGTGTCCCATAATTGCAACATTGTTATGTACCTGTTCAAACTCAAACAAAACAAATCGAAAAACTTCAATTGCAATTTTAACTCTCCAATTATTTTGTCAAAATTCATATTTTAATACTCAATCTGGATTTTATTCACACTATTACAGATGCATAATTTTGTTTCATTCACTGTATTCAATATTTAATGAAAATTTAACACTGCATTCTGGTACACTGTTGTGTCAATACATTCATACTAATAAGTCAACAAATTCATAGTGACCTGACACTCTCTTACACTCTCATGCCAGTATTTTTGTCAAATATTCAAGGTTAAGCTAATAAATGATTAAAATTTATAAGTGCAAGACTTTGTCTAATTCTTTAAAAAGGAAGCAACATAGAAATTCTTAGGATTCCTGTTAGTAGGAATTAAAGACAACTAGCAAAATCATTCAAAAAATTTATTATAGAATTTTAATCCATAGTAGTAGAATTTTAACTATAAATCTTAGTATTAATTAAATATTGATATATATGAATAATATCTTATTTCTTAAATTAAATATAAAAATAGAATAAGAATATTTTTTACTTTAAAATATAAATAAAAAAGGTGAAAATCTGAATTTATCTCAACCATGCCTATCAAGATGGTACTGAAAAGAATTATATATAAATATTGTTAGATAATATATTTATCAGAAATTAAATTATTAAAACTTATATATATATATATTGTCATTTATATATATATATATATATATATATATATATTCTATTTAGTTATATCTTTTAAGTGTTTATAATATTTTTAAAATATAAATAATTTATTTTAGTAAGTAATTTAACAATAATGATCATAAGAAAAAAAATTAAAGTATTAATGATTATTTTTAAATTTTGAATAATTTACTTTAGTTTTATTTTAAAATATATTAAAAATAAAATAAAAACATAAAAATATAAAAAAATCTATTTTATATATTGTTATAAATATTTATTTTAAAATATTATATATATATATATATATATATATATATATATATATATATATATATATATATATATATATATATATATATACACACATACGTGGAAGATATTTACAAATAAATCTCACATATTAAACTAGTTTGTTACATGTGTACACCACGCTACTCACATGTATAGATTTTTCTTTCTTTTTCTTTACCCATATATTAAACAGGTAGGGGATAGAATGCCACAAAATTACTTAAATATTTTTTATAGTAAGATAATTATTAATCTTTTCCATAGAAATTTGAGTTAATAAGATTTGTAAAGCTTTTCAAAATTAAAATAGTTAATTTGAGGTTGTTAGAGAAAAGTATATATCGATTTTCTTAATTTATCTTATGATGTAATTTACTTTCTGTTTAAATGCAAAAATTTTATTTTATTTAAATTTATGCTATAGTAATTAAATTAAATAATTTATATTTCAATTCATGTTGTAGACTTATGTTTTAGTATGCACTGATAGAGATGTAGGAAAAAGATACACATTTTTTAATTTTAATTTATATATAAATAATTTTTTAAGAACTCTCTTTTTATATAATTTCTATATAAACTAATTTTAATTTATTAAGAACATTATTTTATTATTATTTTTCTATTCTAGAATAATTTAAGAAGAAATTTGGTTGAACAAATCCTTATAGGAAAACTAGTAAGATTAGTTTAGTTAGCAAGAACCAAACTGGTACTTTATGAAAACCTAGTTTAGATTCAGGTAGGAGATTCAAGATCTGATGTGTTTCTATAATATTCCATCCACATAAACTTTATTTTATCAAAATAAAATTACCCACTTAGAATGGTAAGAAATCAAGATTAGGAAAAAAAGAAAACCAAATTTAAATTTTATTTGATATAAATGATAAAATTACAGTTAATTTAGGAGTTACAACACTCCAACATGCTTAAGAAAACTGTTGTTTGCAAGAAAACACGAGGTCATTCATTCTACTCTTGTTGTGGAGACCCCACTTATTGATGAAGGAGACGGTAGAGAAGGGAATAGAAAGAAGAACAAAATTAAATAATGGGATGAGAAACCGTGAGTAATGGAGTCATTAAAGTGAGGTATGTGATGTTCTTGTTACAATTTAGACACAAAGGAGGAGAGTGGCATGACTTGTGTTGTGTTCAGTGACATAGATCCAATGGTGGGTCCTCCCTTTTTTAAATACCACTCTTGTTGTTGGTTACAGGGTATGTTCCAGTCTCATGTACAAGAATATCACTTCTCAGTAAGACTTCTACTCTGGTGAGTTCACTACACACCAACAAAATTTAAAAGGTAAAAGAAATAAAAGTCTCAGTTCAACTTCAGTTACTGATGTGAACTTCATTTTGAAAAGTTTAAAATCACCATATTTTTAGGTTTAATAGCTTTGTGCCACTGTTTCGAATGCAAGTGGGTGGGTTTTATAACCTTGCATTTGTACTTCTCCTTTCCCCGAGACTGCATTTGTTTTGTTGCCAATGTTGTTATGTGGCCAAATCGAAGAGTTATCTCCTAAAAAAAATATAGTGAAATATGTTAGAAAGTTTTGTTGATTGCCATGTATTATGTCGGGTCACTTTTTGTATAAAAATAAAAAATATCAAAATATTCAATAATTTTGTATTAATTCCTTTTATATAAAGTGGTGATAGTCATACTTAAACAGTTTTAACACATTTCTAATTTACTTTTTGTATAAAAATAAAAAATATCACAATACTCAATAATTTTGTATTAACTTTTATATAAAATGTTCATAATTATACTTAAATTCATTAGACTTTTTATATAAAAGGTTTAAGTATAATCGGTATTTTTTTAAATGCTTAGTTTAATTTTAATTGTGTTTGATCAAATATGATTAATTATACATCTTTTGATTGTGTAACGTAGAGTTTTAACATATTTCTAATTCAACAAATGATAGAGAGAAATTAGGTTTAAGTTATTAGTTAAGAACATAATAGTCTAATAATGTGTTTGGATAAAAAATTTCAACAATTTCAAGTAATTGAATTTTTAAGCAATTGATGAACTTGCAAATGAATTCTTTTCATTTTTTAAATGGTTTGTTTGGATAATGTAATTAAAATATTTTATATTTCAATTTTTTTGTTTGGATAGGTGAATTCAATTTCTCTTTTAACATCAAATCTAATTTACCATTTTTAAAAAATTTAAAATTTAAAATTAAATTTTACAAAAAATATAACTCAAATTTAAATATTAGAATAATATTTAAGAATTTAATTTTCAATATATATTCATGATTTAATTCAAAGTGAGTCTGACTAAATTCGATCTAATATAACTTCAATTATACTTAGGGTCCGACTCAACTTGACCGACTTGGACTTGATTTGATTCGACCAACATTGGTCTAACTTAACTCGACGGATGTGGGCCTAACTTGACTAGGTTGACGTGACAAGACCCATATGGGCTTGACTCGAGTAGGTTCATGTGCACTTGACTCGACTCCCTTGACATGCACATCTCGACCTGACAGACCTAGACTAGATTTGACAGACGAGGGCACAACTTAACTTAGTGTACATGTGTCCAACTTGACCTGGCCAATGTTGGTTAGACTAAACTCATTGGACAAGGGTCTAACTCGAGTTGGTCAATGTGGACCCAACTTAAGCTGGTCGATGCCGACTTCACCCAACTTTACTCGGCTGACGTCATCCTGACTCAACCTGATTAACGTGGCTCAGGTCAACCTAACTGATGTCAGTCCGACTTGATTTGACTGACATCGACTCGACTCGACCTGACTAAGACCAGCCAGACTCAACTCAGTAGATAATGGCCCGTGTCAACGTGACCAATGTCGGCCTAACTTGATCCAGCCAATGTCGATCTGAGTTGATGACCGACGTTGATCCAACTCGACCCGGCCAATGTTGGCTCAACTCGAACCGACCAACGTAGGCCCGACTCTACCGACTGACATCAGCCCAATATGACCCGACTGACATCAACCCATCATGACCCGACTGACGATGACTAAACTCTACATGATAGATGTAAGCTCGACTCGACCCGACCAAAGATTGCCTGACTCAACCCAACTGATGATGACCCGACTCGACCACGGTGGCTAGACTCAACCCCAGTCAACATTGTTCTGATTTTATAGTGCATTAGTTGATAACAACTTCTCGTCCTAATACTCTTAATTGGATATCCTTTTACTTTATTATTATTGCATTACTCTATAACGTTATGACCAATTATGGGTAGATGATTTGGTGATCGCTAAAGAAATTTTTAATTCTACATATCTCTTGGCTCTTGCAAATTCCTAGATGTCTCTTGTCAAACTCATTAACATTCACAAAGAATTCAATATATATTTGGCTTGCTTCTTAGCCAAAATGTTTTAGAAGAGTAGTCATGGTTGCTTATCTTACCATAAATGCAAAATGATGGATCCTTGGTTAAGGAGGTTGGGTTCTTGGTTGAGAAAGTTGGAATCTTGGTTGCGATTAAGGGGATTGCAAAAGTGGTTTTGAAATACATTAAATGCCAATAATGAGAAGTTTTATTGAGCTTGTTTCCTAAAAGCCATTTTCCTTCAACTATAGATTTGTTGTCTAGCTGACTAACTAGTTTTCATACATAATTCATTTTGGAACTGATAACATTCTTCTTATATTATCTTCACCCAACTTTCATAATTTAGTGTTTCATTGATGTTCCTTGGTTTTATAACGATGGTTCCATCGAATTACTCTTTCTATTTGATCACCTAGGATAACCTTTGTAGGATGATTCACACTAGGTTCACACTGTTCTATTGGATTGTCTATTGAATCATCAAATGTTCTTTTTATGCTTCTTTGTTCTTTATCTGTTCCTTCAGATTCATATCTACATCTTTCGGAAACTGACTTTCGATGGTTGGACTTCCATTTTGAAAATTAGCCACATAAACCTAGAGATGTCAAATAAATAGACTCTTTCTAAGTTAATGGTTTTGAAAAAATGTTCTATGAAGTTGCCACTAGTATTTTACACAAAACACTATAAAAAGAAAATGGTTTTCACAAATCAATCATAAGTCATGACAACCAAAGATTAGGTTTGGAGGTTGGTTATGAGGAAGGAAGGTGTTAGGAACCTGACTCTACTGGTACCCTATATGATGTATTTGCAATAAAAACATTATTTTAAGTTACTACTTTTATCACGTAATTATAAAATGCATATTCAATTATTTATCTACATAATTTCTAGTCTATTCTATTCTAATATACTAAGAAAATAATAAATTAAAGCTTTAAAAGAGAGAAAAAAGAGATATTTAGAGACTCCGAAGTAAGATTTTTCTTATTAATCAGAAGAGAATTAAAGATTACAACTTTAGTTTTCGAGTACAAAAAGTTTGTATTTGATTGTAGTGTGTGATTTAGAGTACAGGTGTTTGTTATTTATAAGTTGCGTCAAAGGCGGAGAGTGACCATTCTCCTCTTGAAAACGATTGTTCTCATCACCCAAAATGAGCACCAAACTTTTGGAAGAGAACGACCCTTTCTCGGAGAGAGAATGATTACTCTGCCTTGAGAATGATTTTTTTGGCCATGAGAACGATCGTTCTCACTCTCTAAATTACAACTTTACATTTTCACATTTATTATCCTAAAAGCCACCAAAGTTGTGTAGGCAACATTTCAGGATTCTTCATAAATAAGTCTCTTTTGACTTTTTTTTTCTTCTTCTAATTCTTCAAGATCTTATGATTTAAGCTTTTTGCTTTGGCCCAGACATAAACATCCATGTTGAATACCTCATACTATTTAGTCAAAAAATTGAGTTTATTTCTTTTGAGTTCTCCAGACCCTTCATTTGTAACAAAAAAAGTGTCTAACACATTCTTCACACATTTAAATACATGTACCTTAACATATTCTAATTTTAGAAATGATAAACATAAGAGTATTTATGGGTACTATATTTATTTGATTTGATAATGATGTCTTTGTTCCTCTCTCCACATGCTTTTGGGTATAGGTAGTTGCTTAGTGTATAATGGGACATAGTTCCCATTTTCAACGACATCCATCATATCCAATGTCATGGTTCAAAGAAAACTAGTATTCTTTGTTTCTAGTAATCATATTGATAGCTCTTAAACATAAAGAATCTATTGATAGTGCATTCTTTAAATTTCATAAATTTTAGTTTGATTACATCTCCAAATTTGTTAAGAATTGTGTATTTGGGTGTATGTTTATGTTATTTTGTTATGTTTGTTATATGTGTGTGTATTTAGGTATGTAATATAAACAGACACTAAATATGATACTGTAATGACAATATGTTATTAGTAAGTTTTGTTGTAGTTGAAACTGTTTATTCTAGGGTATTATATCCAAAGTTGGAATATAATAAATATTATAT
Source organism: Lablab purpureus (assembly GCA_030347555.1). Lineage (NCBI taxonomy): Eukaryota > Viridiplantae > Streptophyta > Magnoliopsida > Fabales > Fabaceae > Lablab > Lablab purpureus. Next base: position 17,568,918 of record CM059254.1, read on the forward strand.
TAATAATTATTATATTTATTTATGACAATTTGGAGAGGTAATGTTAATGAAATTTTTTAATTGAGTTTGTGATGAATTATAGTTTACCCACGTTTTCTTATCTTTTTGTATTTATTTTAGTTGTTGATATGTACCTAATTATCTATTATTGACACGTTTGTATTAGTTAGACTTTATTGGGCCAATAATTCAGATTTTTATTAATTCTAATTTACTTAGTCTAATTTTTGTTCATTTTTATTTTCAGGACAACCTTGAGGCAATTTTGGGCATGAAAAGTACCCTAGACTTGAAGGGATTATTGCCACGTTAGCCTTCACTTTAGGATTTTAATTTCATTTTATTTTATTTTTGTATCTAGGCCAAATTTTACTTTTTTTATGAGGCCTAGACATTTTGGAGAGGGGGGCCAACCTAGGGTTACAAAAACCTTAGGGGAGGAGGCAGAAACATTCATTCACACTTTGTCTTGGCTGCTCACGTTTTTCAGTTTTTATTTTTTGCCGCTAGTTGTGTTTCCGTTTTATATTTCATCTCTACTGTTTTTCATTTTGCAATTTTGATGTTGTTTTTGTATTTCCATGGAAGGCTAAACTTAGAGGTTGATTTCGTGAGAGCTTTGAGGTTTAATTCACATTTTTCATCTTTGCTCTTATTGATTTTTCATCTTCTAATATATGTGCTTGTATTTTTTTGCATGCTTAATGAACTTCGTTTTCAAAGTTTGCTTAATTATTTGAGTAAGATTGATGTATACGCTTGCTTAATTCATGTAAGAAAATCTCGAATTAATCTTCGCTTAGTTGATTGATTTGGGCTGGAATAAGGATTAAGATGAGTATGTTGGCATATTTCAAGACCAAGAGTTTATGAAGTTCTCCAGTTTTTTAATGAAGTCTTAAAGTTTTGATGATGAAGATTTAAAGTGATTTTATCAACATTAAAGACTTGTGCCATCTCACAAAGGAAGGCTGCTTGGTAGAACATGAAAGGCATAAAGAGCATTCAAAGCTTTCAAGAGAGAAGATTGATGAAGATTTTCTCAAGGGCTGAAGGATCAAGAGTAGAAGGTTCTGTTTTGGGTGTTGGATAAAAAGAGTAAGTCATAAATCTCATTCAAGACCTTCCCAAACAAGAGAGCAAGGTGTTTTCTCGCAAAAACATTTTTCTACGCTTTTAATCGATTATCTAATCGATTATGGTACGTAGATAATCGATTATTTAACTTAAAATTTGAATTAAAAATGTTTAACGAACTAAATAATCGATTAAGTGTTTTTGATAATCGATTATATTGATTCTGGGTTAATATAATCGATTATGGCCTTAATCTAATCGATTATATCAGACGCATTTAGTTTTCCAGTTTTTAAACATGATATAATCGATTAAGCTTTTAATATAATCGATTAAATAAGTCGTTTTTGCGAAATCAATACCAAATCAACCTAAGAATGGAAACTTTGGAGCATTTTCGAATTATAAAATGAAAGAGAATGTCTTAGGTTAAACACATCTGATTAAACACAAAATAATCAAAGTGTTTCTGCGCCTTAGCTTTTCAAAACCGCTTTCCTTCTCTCTTCAGTTTGATCAAGTCTTTGGAAGTGGTGATCATTGTGCTTAAGCTTTCTATCCAGCACTATTATCAGGTGTATTCTTTTACTATTTTTATTAAACGGGAAAATTCATCCCTTGGATCGGTTCTAAGGGAGGTGTGTTCATCCCTTGTGTGTCAAGAGAGGTGGGTTTCATCCTCAGTGTGTCTGGGGAGGTGTTTCATCCTTAGTGTGTCTAAGGAGGTGTTTCCTTTATCTTTATTTGTTATTGCATGAATTGGTGTCTGTAATTTCATTTAAAGATAGTGGGGTGATCATCACGCATTTGTGGTGGTTGGGAACTGGACGTAGGATTGGCTTAATCCAAACCAGTATAAATCTCTGTGTTCTTTCTCTTTCCCTATCTCTTTTTATTGTGGATCATATTAACAATTGCAAATTCAAACCGCATTAATCAAAGGTTAAGAAAAATCTGCATCCTAGTTTTTGAAAGAATTTCAAAATCTGGAAATTCATTTAAAAGGGAAAAGTTTATTAAAAATCCAATTCACCCCCCCTCTTGGTTTTTACACTGCCGTCTTTATTTAACAATTGGCCTCAGAGCTGGTTTTTTGAAAATTACTCAAAAACAAGATCCTCATGGCAGATAAAAATTAAACTTTTGCTGAAGGTGCATCTATTCATAGACCACCACTTTTTACCGGTGAAAACTATCCTTTTTGGAAAAAGAGGATGGAGATTTTTCTAAGGTCCAATGATCAAGGCATTTGGGATGCAATTGTGAATGGTCCATATATTCCTATGATTGTTGTTAATGATGCGCAAGTACCCAAAGTGAGAGCAAGTTGGACCAAAGATGAGTACAATCAAAATCAGTGCGATATAAGGGCATGTAACATGATAGCATCTGCTTTAACTGTTGATGAGTTTTATAGGTTGTCGGATTGCACTACAACAAAGGAGATGTGCGACACTTTGGAAGTCACGCATGAAGGAACGGAGGATGTAAAAAGATCAAGGAAAAATACCTTGATTCAAGAATACGAGATGTTCCGGATGAGCAAAGGGGAAACCATATATGACGTTCAAAAGAGATTTACTCACATTGTAAATCACCTCAAGGCGTTAGGTAAGAAATTTGATACTGAAGAATTAAATGTGAAAATTTTGAAATCTTTGGACAGGACATGGCAACCCAAAGTGACGGTCATCACGGAATCAAAGAATCTCTCAAGTATGAATATGACAACTCTTTTCGGAAATCTTAGAGAACACGAAATGGAGCTTGGACGTTTCAAAGGAGAAGAAGAAGACGTCAAGAGGAAAGGTGTTGCTCTTAAAGAAAAATCTTACAAGGATGAGAGTAGTGATACAAATGATGATCTTGAATGCAGTGACATCAGCTTATTCGTCAAGAAGTACAAAAAGTTCATCAAGAACAAGAACAAAGGGAATTTCAATAAAGGTAAGAAAACTGAAAATCTAAATTCTCTTGATAACTTTAAATGCTATGGTTGTGGAAAAGGGGACACTTGAAGTCGGATTGCCTCAACATCAAGAAGGATGAAGAAAAGGTAAAGAAATACAAAAAGCCTTTTGATAAGAAGAAAAAGAAGGCATACATCGCTTGGGAAGACAATGAAGTGAGTTCTTCTAGTGCAAGTGAATAAGAAGAAGAAGCCAACATTTGTCTCATGGCTGATGATGATGATGCTGAATCAACATGTAGCAAGGTAAGTGATTTTGGTCTTCCAGATAACTATGATGAGTTGCTTGAAGAGTTTTTAGAATTATGTGAAAAATCTGAAAAACTTACCTCTTTTCATAATAAATTAAAAAGTGACTACAAGAGTCTTGAAAAGAAAAATTCTGATTTAGAAGAAGAGAAAAATGTTTTAAAAGAGGATTTGGAAAAAGCGAAAATTCCTTGCAAATGCAAAACCAAAATTCCTATTTGTGAAAATTGTAATGTTCTTGCTAACAAGGTTTCTTATCTTGAAACATCTATTTCGAAAATTACAATGGGAAATAATAATCTAAATAATGTTTTGAATGTGCAAAAAGGTTTATATGGAAAAGTAGGACTTGGTTTCGATTTCAGATATAGTCATAAACCTACAAAAACTGTTTTTGTAAAAGGAGAATCATCAAATTCAAGCAAGATTTTCGAAATCCTTAATTCTTTTAATAAACCAAATGATCCTAAAAAGAAGTTTTACAAAAATGCATATATTCCAAGAAAAAAAAATGTTCCTACATGTTTTTATTGTATACATAAAGTTCATTCGGTAAATAAATGCAATATTAAACGTTTTAGTGTTCCTAATGGGAAATACAAATGGGTTCCCAAAGGAAAAGCTGTTTCTAACCTATGAGGACCCTAATAAGTGACTTTAGGGGACCTAAATATTTTTGTTTATAATGCAGGTTGGTCCCAAGTCCAAAAAGTCACTATGGTACCTTGATAGTGGTTGTTCAAGACACATGACGGGTGATAAAAGCAAACTCAAAAGCTTCAAAAAGAAAGAACAAGGTTTTGTAACCTATGGTGACAACAACAAGGGAAAAATCATTGGTAGTGGAATGATTGGAGAATCTTTGAAGATTCATGATGTTCTTCTTGTTGATGGGTTGAAGCACAATTTGCTAAGCATTAGTCAACTTTGTGATAAAGGTTTAAAGGTAACTTTTGATAGTGATCTTTGCAAAATTCATCACAAGGACTCAAATGAAATCGCCCTCATTGGTAAGAGACACAATAATATTTATTTGATTGACATTGATTGTGCATCTTCATCTAGTAATTTATCTTGTTTAGTTGCTAAAGAAGAGGATCCTTGGTTATGGCATAGAAGAGCTGCTCACATTCATATGCCTCATCTAAGTAAACTCATATCTAAAGAGTTAGTAATTGGTTTTCCAAAACTGGTTTTTGAAAAGAACAAACTATGTGTAGCTTGTCAAAAAGGGAAGCAAACTAAAAATTCCTTTAAACCTAAAAATGTTGTTTCCACTTCAAAACCTTTAGAATTACTGCACATGGATTTATTTGGCCCCTCTAGAACAAAAAGTTTTGGTGGCAATTATTATGCTCTTGTGATTGTTGATGATTACTCTAGATTTACTTGGACTCTCTTTCTTTCATCTAAAAGTGATGCTTTCAAAGAATTTAGAAAGTTTGCCAAGCTTATTCAAAATGAAAAAGAATTGAAAATCAAGTTTTTAAGAAGTGATCATGGCGGTGAATTTCAAAATGTTTCTTTTGAAAATTTTTGTGAAGAACAAGGAATTTCTCATAATTTTTTAGCACCAAGAACACCTCAACAAAATGGTGTGGTTGAAAGGAAAAATAGATCTTTGGAAGAGCTTGCAAGAACTATGTTAAATGAAAATAATTTACCTAAATATTTTTGAGGCTGATCGTCGTAAGCACGCTTGTTATGTTTTAAATAGAGTTTTAATAAGACCTATTTTGAAATTAACACCTTATGAGCTTTTCAGAGGAAGAAAACCAAATATTTCTCATTTCAGAATTTTTGGATGCAAATGTTTTGTTTTGAATAATGGAAAAGATAGCCTTGGGAAATTTGATGCTAAATCCGATGAAGCTACATTTTTAGGTTATTCTTTGCATAGTAAAACATATAGAGTTTTTAATAAAAGGACTTTAAATGTTGAAGAATCTATACATGTTGTCTTTGATGAATATCTAGACCTTGAGGAAACCCCTCTTGAGTCAAAAAGGTTATTTGTAGATGATGAAGGAGTACATCAAGAAGAAACTCCTTTAGAAGAAGCTGCTTGAAGAAATCAAAGCTGGATCCTCCTCATGATGAAAGTCTACCAAAAGAATGGAGACCACCTAGAAACATGTCTTTGGACAATGTCATTGGAGACATCTTAAAAGGTGTAAGAACAAGGAGGAACATGAATAATTTCTGCATGAATGTTGCTTTTGTTTCACAAATTGAACCGAAGAATGTAGAAGAAGCATTGACGGATGAACATTGGTGTATAGCAATGCAAGAAGAGCTGAATCAGTTTGAAAGAAATCAAGTATGGGATTTAATTCCTAAAACTAACAAAATGCAGGTTATAGGCACAAGATGGGTTTTTAGGAATAAGCTTGATGAAGATGGAAACATCACCAAGAACAAAGCAAGGCTGCTTGCAAAAGGATATAGACAAGAAGAAGGCATAGATTATGATGAAACCTATGCTCCAGTAGCAAGACTTGAAGCTATCCGCTTGTTGCTAGCATATGCCTCCATTATGGGATTCAAATTGTTTCAAATGGATGTAAAAAGTGATTTCCTAAACGGATACATCAAGGAAGAAGTCTATGTAGAACAACCTCCAGGCTTTGAAGATTTCAAAAATCCTAATCATGTCTACAAGTTGAAGAAAGCCTTGTATGGACTCAAACAAGCCTCAAGATCTTGGTATGAAAGGTTAAGTAATTTCTTACTTGAAAATAATTTTAGAAGAGGTAAAGTTGATTCTACTCTTTTTATTAAGAAATCACAGAAACATATTCTTATTGTTCAAGTTTATGTTGATGATATCATTTTTGGATCAACTAATGATGATCTTTGCCAAGAGTTTGCTAGTAATATGCGAGGAGAGTTTGAAATGTCCATGATGGGAGAATTAAATTTCTTTCTTGGTTTGCAAATCAAACAATTGAAGAAAGGCATATTTATATGTCAAACAAAGTATTGCAACGAGATCTTGAAGAAATTTGAGATGGAAAGTTCCAAGGAAGCTGCAAATCCCATGGCTACATCTTGTTATCTAGACCAAGATTTAAACGGTAAGGCGGTAGATCAAACACGGTATCGAGGTATGATCGGATCATTACTTTATCTTACTGCTAGTAGACCTGATATCATGCAAAGTGTGTGTGTTTGTGCTAGGTTTCAATCCAACCCTAGAGAGTCACACCTAAAAGCCGTTAAGAGAATCCTTAAGTACCTTAGAGGAACAAAATCCTTTGGTTTATGGTACCCTTCAGGAGCCTCACCTAATATTATAGGTTTTTCAGACTCAGATTATGGTGGCTGTAGAGTTGATAGGAAGAGTACTAGTGGTACATGTCATCTTCTTGGATGTTCTTTAGTTTCATGGCATTCTAAGAAACAGGCTAGTGTTGCTCTTTCAACCACGGAGGCTGAGTATATAGCAGCAGGGAGTTGTTGTGCTCAAATACTGTGGATGAAGCAACAATTAGAATATTTTGATATCTTTTTAGATCATATCCCTCTTAAGTGTGATAACACTAGTGCCATTAATTTGACTAGGAACCCTATCATGCATTCTAAGACAAAGCATATAGAAATTAGACATCATTTCATTAGAGATCATATAGCTAAAGGTGATTGCATTATAGAATATATAGATACCAAACATCAATTAGTTGATATCTTCACCAAACCTTTGCCTAGAGATAGATTTTATGAGCTTAGAAGAGATCTAGGAATTGTTGATGATAAACATGTTGATTGATTGGTGTTTATTGTTGTTTTTGTTGTTAATTATGTGTTTTACGAAAAATTACATATTTAATCGATTAGGTTTCGTGTGTTAATCGATTAAACACGCTGTTTTTAAAAATGTTTTATAACATAATCAATTAGGTTCATAACATAATCGATTAAATCGCTGGAGAGCAATTTAATCGATTAAGGAAATGGGTTAGTCCTAAATTATTACAATTAAATATAAGTGTACATATATAATAAAAGTATTTTTTAATCTCAGTTTTACTTTATGTGAGTATAAATATCACTCTTGATAAATTTCATAATATCTATTTAAAATTAAGACAACTAAATATCTTATATTAGGAAGTTATAACATTTATGAATATTCTCTTGTTGTCACTTTTTTCTACAAATAAATTTTATAAATTTTTGTTTGAATGAAAGTTATAGAAAAACGTTTTTTAGGGACAATATTCAAATTAACAATTTTCAAAGAAAATATAACTTCAATAGTTTGAAAATATTGTAATGTTTCCATTTTAAAGTCTAAAGTAGATATTCTACCTTTTATAAAATTTTTTTGAGAAATATGAGTTGACTTTTTAACGTAAAAGATACTATTTCATATTAATTGTTCTTATTCTTCATGTAACTAAGCTTTGTCTTAATATAAATATGATAAAAATATATCTTAATATATCTTAATCAATCATTATTAGTATTTCAAAATATAATCTTATTTGTTATTATTATAACACTTAGTATAAAAGGTTTAATATGTCTAGAGTGTTTAAAACTAAACTATTTGAATTTGACATTAAATGTTTATTTAAATTTTACTAGTGTAACATATTTGTTGATTGGTGATTTTCAATGTAATTTTGAAATTAAAGATTTTAAATTTTCTTTAAAATTTGTAGTATAGAACATAATCTAGGTCGATAATTAAAACATATGTATTAATTGTATTCAATTTTTAATATTCTTTCTTTATAAATTAATTTGGAGATTTTATAATTGAAATACAAACACTAAAATGTAACGTAAAACAAAAATAGAAGATGAAAGATTAATTAAAATAAATATTCAAGATCTAAGAAACTTATCTTATCATAGTTCTCTAAAGATTGGAATTCAAGTTTCAAAAATTAATTGGTTCAATTAATCAATTCAATTTAATTAATAAATACCATTACACCGGAAAATATAAATCCAATCAAAGTATCTAATTCATATATAATTATTAAATTAAGATTGAATCGATTTTTAATTTGATTTTTAAAATAAAAAATACAAATTACAACCATTAAGTGTAAATCTAAAATTAGAGAGCACGTAAAGCGTTAAATGACCAATGCAAAAAACTTATTTCAGATTGTTTCATCTTGATTTCGTGAATTGATCTTAAAAAATCAATTCTCTGTTTGTGAAGAACAAAGAACACGAAAGAGAAAAGAAAATGAAAAATCAATTCTTACTTGAGAGAAAAGGAGAGGAAAAAGTAATTTTTAAAATTACAAAACTAAACAAAAGATTTATGTCTATGTTTTTAAAACACATTTAGGCTATATATATAATCTATAATTTAAATTAAATATAGGCTTAAATAATTAGGTCTATAAGCCCAATTGCAAAAGTTATAAGAAAAAAATAAAGAAGACAAAATTTGTCAGAGTTTTAATACAAAGATTCAGCAAATATGTTTCAACTTCTATAAATAATAGAAAATAGCAAAAGACTCAAAATCTAGTAAATTATATGTCCATTTTGAAGCCCTAAAAATGTAGAATCCAATGCAATTAAAGTTAGATAAAAGCAATATATGGAAATGTTAGGAGAAAAATAGAAAACAAAGGTCATATTAACTAAAACTACAAATTAAAGAAAATGTTTACATTGAACCCAATTTATTATAACTAAAAGGAAATTATTTAAAAAGTGAAAATAAAGCATATTAAAAGTGTTTCTAATGTAAAATAAAGTTATAAATGTGTTATCAAAATATGTGTCATCAAATTTTCCCACACTTAAGCTTTTGCACTTCCAAGTAAAAGAAAACTAAGAAAATAAAATACAGACACTAAAAATGAAAACAAGAATGCAATCTTTCCAATGGATCCTAAGAGAAAAATGTTGTGAGCAAAAGAGAAAATTAACTGTACATTCAAAGTGTTAAAGAATCAAGACGATAAAACTCTATTCCAAGTCATAAAGGTAAACAAGAATTACAATCAAATTAAAGCATGGATCAAGTATGGTCAAATTCTCACAAGAATGTGTATTAATCTTTCTCTGATATGTTTACACTCAAAATCACATCATGAAAGTAAGTGTTACCATAAGACAAACCTCTCGTTTACTCTTTTCAAAACATATGAAACTAAAGATTAAAATGACTTTTATTTAGTTTGTAATGTGGTCAAGATAAAAGTAGGATATATGAAGGAATACAAAGGCATAAACCAAAGAGAAAAGAAAAGTAATAGGGAATGGGTTAAGATAAGTAGCAAGCTACCTATCATTAAACTAGAATCCAACATTAACTCTTATTTCTTTTTTTTTCTCTTTTCCATACATTTTGTCTTCTTTTTTAGACCACATATACTTTTATTTTTCTCGTTCTCTCATGTTTTTGTTTCAAACTACTTTTAATCAACTTACATTGCTTTAAAACCTCAAATATTTATCAAATTAACAAAAATATCTGGGTAACACCCCAGGGTTATTTTTAACCAATTCCCAAAATAATTTCAAAGCCCCTTTAATCCCTAAGATTAGACATATCATGGTTTTTCACTTTCAAGGCTTGTAATAATCGACAAAATCATCAAGAAAAATCTTAATAAGGCTCAAAAGGGTATACAAGTGGAATTAATACAAGCTAAGTCAATTTGACTATGCAAATAGAATTGAAAGAAGTCTTAAATCATATCAACAGTGCATGTGAACAAGTAATATAAAAAAAGTCAAGTCAAATTCTAGAATACCTACAAACATGAGTGAATCGCACAAGAAAGAAAATAGGCTCAAATCTCACCAATGTATATCCTAACAAAAATTTCCCACAACCTGATTATCATGTAAAACTCATTACATTCAAATTGATAAACAAATCTATCAAGCTTTAAACTTCTAAACTAAAAATGATGAAAATAAGATTAGTCACAAAATTTTAAAAAAAGCATAGGTATACATTGACAAGGATGCTAAACAATGCAAAACTAAACTAGCAATGCATTCCCGCACTCTTAGATTAAATATTTTACTGAATATGAGAATGTGTTGCAAAAATGAAAACAAAAACAATGCAAGAATAAAAGAAAACAAGTAAAAATCATCTAATGATCTAATTAGATGTTTTATTAACTAGGATAGGCTCCGTCAAAGAAAGATATGTGCATCAAATTCTAGCCTTATCCATAGGTAAGCTATCATGGAACAACTTCTGCAATATCTTCTTAATCTCTCTGTTAAAGTCCTCAACTTATACATTAGTTTGGGGATTATATGTCTAGAAACGCTACGATACAAGTTATATAACATCAACATTGATGTATGTGAGACTCATTAAAAGTTATTAAATACACTAAGTCTAAAGGACACACATTTAACATGAAATCATGCAAGTCATAAAATGGAGAAATTGTTGCCCACACATTTCATACTAAATTTAAAAAATGTTAGTCGAGCATATCAATAAAGAAGAATAATTATCTCTCTTACATATTTTACTTTTGAAAACTTGTTCATTTCTTTGCACTTTTTTGCATTAGTGTTTTCGAAATCCTCAGTTTGTGCTTTAGGGCCAAGGAAGAACAATTTGCTTTCTCATTTTCTTTTCAATCTTTGCTTACAAAAACTAATGGCACTTAAGAAAGTTGTTGACCTTGCTATCAACACTGCCACTAAGGTCATGCTTCTATTCCTTGAAGCATTCCTTCTCCCTGTAGATATTTTATCAACTTCTAGGAAATAGAGAAAGTTAGGTTTTTGTTTGACAAGGTGTTTACACCCATTGGTTGGGTTAAGTTCCTTGCTCTAAGAAACTACTAGAACCACGAACCTTACAACTGGTTCTAGACATCTGCTAAGCCCACATAAGGTAGAAGGGAAACATGTGAATGTGTCTCCTCACACGATATAAGGTTGGAATGCTAAAGAAAGAGGGGATGATTTTCTTTAACCAATGGGATAAAGACCTCAACATTTTCGTCATTGACATTGTGCATTACGGGAATGCCATACCCGAGTATGGTTCTGTTATGGAAGTACAAATTTTTATTATGTAGTTGAACAAAAGGATTCACAATAATTTGTTCAACATTGTGTTTCCTCACACAGGCTCAAGTGACCACATTACGAAAAATGATAATTTTGTATTATTCCACCTCTTACAGTTGAAATGAAGAATCTCTTTTCGCTCATCTTCGAGCACTATAAGACCTCGTCAAAGAAAGGTTTGTGACAAAGAGAATTGAAATCCCCATCACTTATGGTATTCTATTCTCAAGGATCCTTCATCTACATCATGCCTAACTTTCAATGTCGTTCTTAAAATCTAAGATTATAGGTTTTCACTAATTTTTGCAATATAGAGCATAACTTAGGTTGATTCTTAGAGCACAAATTTATATCGTATTCAATCTTTATTATTCTTCCTATACATAGTAATTTGGATTTTTTTTGCTATAACATATAACATAAAAAAAATTTAAACAAAGATTATAAAATGAAAACAAATTGCAAAAATAAAAATAAGAAGGTGACAAATTAATCCATGGATTTAAGAACCAAACAATTCCTCTTATCATAGTTCTTTAATTCACATCCAGGTTTGAAGAGCTAACCTATTCAATTAATCAATTAAACCACCTATATGAATCAAATCAAAGTATCATTCAATCTAATCACTATTTAATTATCAAATCAAGATTCAATCAAATCTTAATTTGATTTTTAAAATTAGAATGCAAATTATGATCTCAAAGATCAAATATGAAAATAGAGAGAAGAAGAAAAAACTTATAGTAATATCATTTCTCAATGGATGAAGATCAAAGAACACAGAAGATGAGAGAAAATGGAAAGATGATTTAAAAGTTTGAGAGAAAGGAAAGAAAGAGACAATTTTTAAAATTGTAAAACTACAAAAATGATTTATATTTTTTAATTTAGAACATATTTAGGCTATTTATATGCTCCATAATGTGAACTAAGCATGAGTCTAAATTGGACTTTAATTAGGTCCATAAATTACAAAAGTCCAAGGAAAAATAAAGAAAGAAAAATTCATAAGATTTATTTTACAAAAATTTAGTAATTCTTACTCAACTTTTAAAATTCATAAAAAATATCAAGGAACTCCAAGTCCAACAAATTATTTGTCCATTATGAAGTCTGGGAAATGTAGAATTCAATACACTTGTAAATTGCATGAGGCAACTCCTAAGTATGACATGTTGTGGAGCTCACTTCGATGATACAAATTCATGGGATAACTCCTGAGTTGGTGGAGGAGTCTAATCATAAATTTGATGAGGTCTGTTAGAGGCTCCAAGCAAGTCTAGTACATAGGAAACTTCAACTCGCTCTCGAAGGACATATCTCTTTCACATTTGAATCCATAGACTTAGTTCACTAGTGTTTTGAGCCCAAGAAGTGGCCTTTACCCATGAGCTCCTAAGCCTTTCACACCATTCTATTAAAACTTCTTCAACCCACCAGTTTCCAACCAACACCCTTATCCTCAACTTCACCTCATATCACCTTTGACCAAGCCACCTTAGAGATTCTTTTCCCTCTTCAACCTTCACCTCCTCTCTTCCAAGTGTTGGCACTACCATGGTATGACTCTCTTGAGCCATACTCGTCTAATCAAGAAATCTCTGACCTTGCAGATAACATGACCAGTGAAGTTGTTGATAAGTTCATTTATGCACAACCTTTGTTAGTTCTCACACCATGAGATAAAGATGTGGTTAGATTAATGTCTAGGAAATGGTCATCCACCCTTTTGCTCTTACCATTATCGATGTAACAATGGTCGATGTTGATGATGTTGTTGTGTCCATAGAGACTGCATTTGAGGATGAAAAGTCATCAGAGGAAGAAGCATATTGTTGGTTCAACGAGAATTTCTAAAAGAGTCGCTATCACTTTTTCTGCAATCTAAATTATGAACTTGTGGATGAGTCATTGTGGTTAGTAGATCAAGTTAGTTTTAAGGGTTAAATTCAAAAAGAAGAGGAGTGAATTGAACTAAGTAAAACTTTTTGCAAAGTTTGATAGAAAAACTTATTAATCCTTTAATTTAAGAATGTTGGTTTACAATTAAAAATTCATGTTTTACAAAACAAATATATGATGTAGGATACAAAAAGAGAGAGAAAACATTACACAACAAATTTTATATTAAAAATTTCTGAATTTTACAAACATAAACTTCTAGTAACGTAAGAAAACTATACAAAAATTTAAGTCTTGAATTCTATAAGATTATATTCAAACCACTTGTAGTATCCAATTACAAAAACAACATATTCTATCCACATAAAAACAAATGTGGAAAAATAAATTACAAACAAGAGCTAAGTTTACTTTAAAACGATTCCAGCACAACAAATAAAAAACTAAAATAAATAAAAATTAGTGTTTTCTCTTACCGATTAATTTCAATTTTTGTTCAAAAGTTCTTTTAACACAAATAATTAGTTTTTAATAATTTTTTATAATAACTTAATTAACCATTAGACACCCTTACCAAGAAGAGAAAAGAACAATAAAAGTAAAAAAAAATTTAAAAAACACCAAATATATATTGGTTTCATTCTTTTCAAAGCTATGTATAGTTTCAATCTAGTTAACTTAAAATGAATTGTTCCATTATTTTTGAAAAATCACAAAGTTACATACACCTTTCCGTAACACACTAAACCTTGGTGTAAAAATCAAATCAACTAATGAAAGAATGAATTAGAAAAATATCGTCTAAAATGTGATTAAATTCTATAAGATTAAGAGAAAAATAAAACTTCTCCTGAAGATTTTGTTGATATCTCTGAACTCAGAGTACTCTTTTCCAAGATGTAATTAAATTTGTTTATGAAAGAAGAAATAAGAAATTTTGAAAGCTTTTTGTTACCGTGTATATTAAAAAAAAGTAAGTTTTACATATGAAAAACAACATTAATTAATTATTACAAGTAAGTAATAATTGATTATTTTATTCTTAAATAAATATGAAAGTTCATAAAAATAAATTAATAAATATTTTAAGTAATAATAAATTATTATATAAAAATAATAAACTATATCTTAAATAATCAATTATTTGCTTATAATAACTGATTACATACTTAAAATAATAAATATATATTAATCTATCACTTTAATATCGAGCATATTAAGATAATTAACTATATTATTTCTTAATTTATTAAAATGTTTTGTTGATTTTAGAATTTTTTAAAAGACTAAATTTTTTATTCAAGATAAGACAACAAACTCATACACGCAACAAGAAATGTTTAATCTAATGAATGAATTACAAAACAATCAAATATGAAAATAATAAAACTTATTTAAATATTTACGGATATCATGAAAACAGCTCTAAGTTAAATCATGATGATCAACCTATATTTCTCTCATTAAATTTAATATATTAAATTTTGTACAACATTTCACTGGAAGTGTGGGCTTCGACGTTTTTTTATATACTATTCAAATTTAAGGGTAGTAGTATATTTAGAAGAAAAATGAACTTTGATTCACCCAAACATTTCACTGTAAGTGTTGTACAGGAGATGATCACCTCCTCAAAGATATTAGAATATTACATAGGTACAACCGGAGCTTCATTAAGGTTTCTAAAATTTTTAAAATTTAATGGATATTATAATAAAATTAAATGAGAATAATTTTTATTTTCTTTATAATTTAAGTCATTTAATATTATTAAATATTTTGTCTATTTTTTTAGTAATTCTTTAAAGATACGTTGCATAGAGAAAAAAAATCATCAAGTTTTATTATTTATAATAAATTTAGTTTTTTTATTATAATTTATTTTTTCTTTCCATACTACTTTATTATATTGATATTTTTTTGTTGATAAAATGTAAGTTTTCTTATTTTCTTTAAAGAGATGTTTATGAAGAATTTTAAACATTTTTTTTCAAAACAGTCTTTCTTTAATAATTTTTAGTTTTATAAGTTAGAAAAAAATCACAACTTCACAAACACAAATAAAAAAGATAAATTTTTATTTTTTTATATAAATTTAAATATTGAAATTTTAAATTAAAACATCAAGAATGAAGATACTTAAGTTATTTCTGAAAAATAATTTTAGTATCTTTTACCAAACTTGAATATTATTGCAGAAGAAAATTTTACTTTCAATATCAATCTTATTCTAGACTTTTCAAGAAATTTTATTATTTATTGTATATATATATTTTTCATCTAAAAAACTGTTTTAAATATCATTTTGTTTTTTTCAAATTCTTACCATCTAACTAATTTAAGTGTTTTTATATTTTAAAATATTTTGGTATAAAAATTTCTTTTTTAATACATAATAAAATCTTAATTCTTATATCTTATTATAACCTCCATATCTCAATATTTAATTATATTTATATAGTTATTGTTTAGTTTTTAATTTTCATTATTTACATTAATTATATATATAATTATATATAATGAAAGAATAAAAAAATAGATTTATTTATTAAGATTATTAAAACAAACTTACGAAATATAATAGATGATAAATTTGTTATCAA
This sequence comes from Lablab purpureus, assembly GCA_030347555.1. Lineage (NCBI taxonomy): Eukaryota > Viridiplantae > Streptophyta > Magnoliopsida > Fabales > Fabaceae > Lablab > Lablab purpureus. Next base: position 17,584,749 of record CM059254.1, read on the forward strand.
TAATATAATTATTTATATTAAAATAACTGAAAATTTTAGTCTAAATTGAATTATTAATAAATTAAAAAAAATTAAAAATAAAAGATATTTTTTTAATTAAATGTGATTTTTTTATAGTTATAATTATATTAAATTATATATTATTTTTGTTATTTATAACAGTAATTATGTATATATAATTTTAAGTTTATTATTTGGGAAAGTAATAAAAGAATGGAGATATTGAATGACAAACAATGGATATATTGAGTAAACAATATATTTTTTTAGGAGAATAAAAATTTGTTTGGATGGTGCGAGAAAAAGGAGAGGGAGTGGAAGAAAAAAAAAGAAAAAAAAGAAAAATAGGTGGATAATAAATAAAATGATTCAGAGAATAAAAAAAGTGAAGGAATGTGTATTTGATAGATTAGAAGAAAAAGAAAGAGAAAAGTAGGAATTGCTATGAACCTTTCAAAAATAAAAGCAAATTAATAGTAATGATTTGTAATTAAAACTGATGCATAAACAATTAACCATATGAATTTGATAGTGTAGGATAACCTGAACAAGTCATACTTATATGACAAAAGCAACATTTTGTGACAACCTAATTAATTTATACAGGTCATATGAAATTAACATAGTACATATATGAGAGTACATAATGGATTATGTAGCTTTAATAACATAGATGATAATGATGAGGTGAGTTATACTAGTTGTTGTCATAGGTTACTAACACAAATAAAGAGGGGTAATTGGACATAAATCACAAGCTAATTAATCGATTATTTTCATTTCGGTAGGCAAGGGTCCACATTGCATTCTTGCATATCAAATCAAAATGAGCTCAACATTTCACTCCTATTCATACCTATGATACTCCAACTTTCGTACCAATTAAAATTAAAAGGAGTATGTTTCAGTACTTCCATTCAGATTTCAAGACATAATATTATTGGATTAAACAAAAACAAAATTAGAACAGAACACTATATAATTGAATTTCTACATACATAAGAATGAGAAAACTTATTTAAATTTTTACCCAACATTTTTTTTAATTCTTCTTTCAATTAACACAATCAAGTTTTTGCTATGAAAAACTTCAAAATATATATATATATATATATAATAAAGAGGAAAAAAATATGTAATTTTAATTTATTTTTATCAAAATTTTTAATTTTTTTTTCTACTTCCTATTATTAATTTAGTAGTTATTTCTTATTTAATGTTTATTAAATATAAACTAATTTAGAGAAAAAAATAATTAATTGTTATATAATGATTAAATTAAAAATTATTTTATAAATTAAAAATTATTGATGTCTAAAATAGTTTATATTATAATAAAAATTATATCATTTAATAGTTATTGATTTTAAAAAATTAAGAAATTGATTTCTATATAATAGCGATTAAATTAATTTCTAAATTAGAATCTAACTTAATTTCTAATATTAATTACTAAAGTTTTAATTATTTATTAAATTAGTTTTTTAATAATATTTTTATCATTTTATAGATATGATTAGTAAAAATATTTTTTTAATAATTTTAGTAAAAATATATTTAATAATATTTTTGGTAATATAATATCTTTCAATTAATTTGAGAACGCAAGTGTGATTGTTGCACAAAAAACTAAAATGTTATTTTGGAAAATGTGAAACTTGTGGCAAATCCTTCATTGAGGAATGTGTTAAAACTAGAAAGAAAAGCATGATGTAGTGTACTAGGTTCGAAACTTCTAGTGCACATGTCTTATAAAGTTAATATGACAACTTACAAAATCATCTTATTTTTCAAGTTTAGTATTTTTTAAATTTTGAATTAGGCTCATTGTTTTGAAATCAGATGATGTTTTTGGTAGTAGTTCAAAGGATTAAAATGTTTTTAATTAAAAAACATTTTTTAATAAATTGGGTTACATTATAGTTTTCAATTTGAAAAATATTAATATTTAAAAAAAAACAAATTGAACATTTTTACAATATTTTTTGGTACCTTAAATTTCACGTGTACACGACATAGTTGTATTAAACTCTTAAGAAGTACAAGTGCAATTTATGATAACTATTTGTAAAAGTCCAAAAGAACCATAGAAAGAAAAAAAATAGTTTGGAAAGAGGAAAGCCTGAGATCATATTATAATCTTTGTTAACGATAGAGACTTAAAAACACAATTATTATGATATTTCATGAATTAATTTGAAATACATTTCTTAAAAAAATAAAAACAAAAAACGAGTTTTATGAGATGAAAATGTTGAGCAAGCCAACATTTTTAAGAAATATTACACGTGCAAATAATTTTACGGTATGACAACTTTTATACTTTTCCTATAACTAATATTTATATCTTGTAATAATTTAATTAAGACTAAAATGTATTTTTAATCCCTCAAAATTTTAAAAATTGTATACTTAGTCTCTAATTTTTTTTCTTAATTTTTGGTTTTTAAAATATTTATATATATATATATATTTTTTATATTGGTTCTTAAAAAAGTATTTATTTATATTTCATCCTTTTAATTATATTGGCTCTAAACGATCTTAAAATACTTGTAATTCTTCTTTTTTTAATTTTTTCTTTCTTGACAACAATACGTGAATATGAATAATGAGATAACATAAAATTATGAAATAAAAAATATTTATAGAGAAAAAGTGAAGATAAAATTTATTTGAGAACAAGTAAAAAATTTGTAAATTTTATTGGAACAAAATCATATTTAAGTCTTTAAATAGTTATAAATTATAAATTCTTTTACACACGTTTATAAATTGAAAATATTTTTTTTGTTTTGTAAAACACAAATAAATGGGTTCTTACGCAAATTCTTACAAAAGCTTTCTTAAACGGTATCAACGTAACCGGTGATCAAAACCATCTTCGAAGATTTCTCTTAGAAAAAACCACCATGACAATAAACTTCGTATTCACACTGACATAGAAGAAAAAATATTTTAATTGAAGTGGTTCTAGAAGGTTCTGTTATTTGTGAAAAATAAACAGGACATAAGAGGAAAGAAAGTGAGAGAAAAATATAAAACAGGATATGTTGGATAAAGAGATAGATTGATAGAGAAGGTGATGCAAGGAAGCTACGAGGGATGCACATTTGTCGAGTGTCACACGAAATTACATCACCAGTTTGAGTGGAAGGCATGGCAATAACAGCTTCAAATAGTGACAGGAACAGCCTCAAATTTCTCCTACGAAAAAGTTGCACTGTTTTTTAATTGAGCCTCGAAAACGATGTTCATGTCCTCATTCCCAGTAATAAATATAATTGATTAATGATGATGACAAAGGAAACTTGAGTAACTTAACAAGGAAGGTACGTACGTACGTGTGACAGGTTCGTGTCGTGCATGATTTGTACATTTATAATCGTTTAATCTATGTTTTGTTGCTATGGACTTCAGACTCGGCCAGTTTTAGGGTTACTTTGCATAAACTTCTTCAGAAATACTTCAAAGAAGAAAAAGTTATTCTAGATTAATATATAAGTTAATTTGTAACTTACGCATATGTGTTGGGGTGAGAATAATTTCTTACGTCTTAAAGTGTCCCTGTTATCATTGTCAAAGGTAATTGCTTGTTCATTGCATTATTACAAAGTTTAAACCATAAAGTTAATATATATATGTATACGTTGTTAAGATTATTTTTTTATGCCACTTGATCCTATGTTAAAATTAGATAGCAGAGGAAATAATGTTTTTTTAATACTGAATTTTGTTTCAATTTTATGATTAAAATTAACATAAGATAGATGTTAGACTCAGACATTTTCAGTAGTCATAGTGTAGTGTTTAATATCACAACTCTTATGAATATGTTTTAATATAATTAAGTTTTAAAGGATTGATGTGGCCAATAATAACTTATCAAAGATTTAACGTCTTAAAGATAACAAGTTAAAAGATATGTGCATAAAGTTGCTCGTACACAACAACTTATCATGCAATACCATTCAGTATTTACCTACTAGTAAAAATAGATAAAGTTCATAAGACAATCCACGTTTATAAAGGTCAGAAGATTCAAGTGCATGGATGAATGTGTATTTACAACACGAGTTCATCAACCTGATTTTGAGAAGGAGTTTGATAAAAGAAACATACTTTTTATCAACTCTTGAAAATATTAGTATAATTAAATAAAATTTATTTACTGTTATCGTAGTTGGTTCTCTAAGTTAACACTTTTAATATTAGTGAATGACTTATTATACTTTAATTATATTTATTATTAATTATTCCTTTTTACTTATAAATACAACATATTTAAAATAAGAAAAGAATTATAAATATAATAATTTTTATAAAAGTTTTTAGTCTTATATTCTATATTTTAAAAAAAAAAATAGTGTTCATAAAGTTCAAAAATCTTTTTTGTACTTGATTGATTTGACGGGTTGTTATATTTTGGAAGAGAAACATATATGATTTTGCTTTTTCCTATGCAATGAAGGTGTCTTCTCTCTAGGGATAACAATCTATATGGCTTAATCAAGACTCTTTTTAGTTGTTAGTAAAAAGTCCAACACTTACTTTCATCAGATGATGAGTGATAAGATGATACGTGTTTCAAAAAGCTTAGCCTTAAATGTTTATTCCTTTGATTTTCTGGAACATTCTTTTGGTTAATATAAAGATCAAGTATAAAGGAAAATCTCACATCTTCGCACAACACATCCTTAGGAGAAGAACTAAAGTTGCTTTCTCACCAAATTCCTAATGTGCCAAACATTGTCAACTCTTGAAGTACACATGCCATATACAGATGTAAGTTTTCACTAAAAGAAGTAAAAACTCATTACCCAATGGAGAATAAGTGCTACAAGTTATCAGGTCAAGTGTCCAAAGTAGAAGCATACATTTAATGCATGAAAAGGTGCATTTAATGTGCTTTATGTTAAGCATCTTGAGATGATAGAAAATCAAGTTGTTTAAGACAACCTAAAGCTAAAGATGTCAGAATCAATGTCTAGTTGCTTTCAAACACTATAAAAGGATCTTGTTCAAAGAAGAAAATAAGAATGTGCTTTATTATTCAAGTGCTAAAACTTTGTTTGTTTTCTCTCTAATCTTAAAAAGCTTTAGAAGAACACTTTTGTGTTTATCAACTACCTCTAAAAGCATTCAAATAATTGTATCCATATGTAAGACGTTATCCTTATAGAATAACTAGTTTGTGATTTATAATCACACCCTTTTTCAAATTTGTAAAGGTTTTAGCCAGGAGTGGCTATGTTTCTCAAAGAATACTCGCTAATGTGACACCCTTTACTCCGCATCATATATCATGAGAATAAAAATAACACATTTTATAAGACATAGAGTAACCTCATAATTAATAAAATCCATAATACTCGTGTACATAGGTTAAAGGATTCACATTCACTAATAACATTACATGATGTAGAATAAACCAATTAAAGTCTTAATTAAAAATAAATAAACAAAAGTTCTAATTTTCTAGTCCTATCTTGGTGTCAAATATCCTATTAGAGGGGTCCCATGAAAACTAAGCTTCACCATTAAAATCACCAACATCAAATGGCAATCACCTGCAATACGAAAGGAAAAACAAGACAAAGAAACAAAGGAGGTGAGAAATATCTCACTCTAGTTGCGGTGTAAACACACTGTAGGAGAGTCTCACACAAAACAAACAATTAATCAATACTTAATCATATCCAAACATGATAAACAAATTAATTTAACCTCAATAGAAATTATCCATAAGTTCAATATATCTATGTCATAATCACACCCACACATCATATGCAATGTGTGTCGTACCCCTAGACACACTAGGATGATGAATGCATGTGGCGACAATCACATATAACACTTTACTGGCAAAGTGATACACAATGATCTCACTTTATGATCTCATACTATGATCTCACACTATGATCTCACGTTATGATGCATGTCCACATAAGTGCAAGGACTAATTCTTATACACTCATACACCTTTCTCTTCACATAAGTTCACATTGATAGTCACAATCACTTAACACATGACATTTATCATAATGAGTGGATAAAAAATTATAATAATATCCAATTAACATACATTATCCTTCATTCATCATTAAAATTATATCACCATTGACTCATCCCCTTCTTAGGGTATCACAAGAACCCTTAGAGTGCTCTAAAACAATCACAATATTACCAATTTAAGAAATTACTTGTATTATTCTTCAATTCACATCATAAAGAACATACAAGTGTAATTAGGAATAAAAAAAAATGAAAGAGGAAAACCCCTTTTTCAAGAACATACCTAAAATTAGAAATTGAGGTCAAATAATCAAAATATTATCAATTTAAGAAATTACTTGTAATATTATTCAATTCACATCATAAACAACATATAAGAGTAATTAGGAATTAAACAAAGATGAAAGAGAAAAACTTCTCTTTCAAGAACACATCTAAAATAAGGAATTGGGAGTCAACTCCGCTACCCAATAGATATCCCATACCCCAAAGCAAGTTCTCACTCCCTCTCCTTACCTTATTGATATATAGATGATGCTCTCGATACCCTAAAATTTTGCTCTTGCTTTTCTCCTCTTCCTTGTTAAACACAAACCAAAGAAGATGAAAATCTCCAAATCGTAGCTACTATGAAAACTAAATATTTCCCTACTCAGACCTTGTATCAATAATCCAACTGTTTAAAATGAATAACCAAGTGTGGCAAATCACCTGTTAAATTTTCAGCTCAATCCAACGGTGAACGAATCTGTAACAGTGGTTTTATTGTAGCAGTCCTGTGAAAAAACGGAAATGACTTTCTCTCTTCTTCTCTCTCAAAGTAATGGTGTTATCAGTGACCTAAGATTTCAATGTTTATTTAAATATTCTAAATTAATTCTTTTATAATTATTAAAAGGAATACTATATATTAAAATCAACTTTAAACTAAATAGTAAAAATAATAAAAGAAATATATATTAATTAAATTAAAAATCCTGACATTTCCTAAAAATATTTAATTAATCTCATAAAAAAATTGGGGTGTCACAGTTAAAGTCATAAGTGGTTTGGTAGAAAATATACTTGATGAGTTAGTCAGAAGTGGCTACGAGTCGAAAGGATACTTGTTTTGTAGTAGCAGTAGTCTGCTAGTGAACCTTAACAAAGTGTTGATTGAAAACTAGACATAGTTAGTGGTATAAGATGAACTAGTATAAAAATTTAAGTTGAGTATTATCTTCCCTTAAATCTTAACTCCATTGCATGTTATAATTACTACTAACGAAAAGGGAAGAATTCATAATTTGAAGAGATTTATTTACAAAATGTTTTTTTATCAACAGACTGTGTGTGTCTGTTGAACTCAAACTTCATCTTCTCAACTTTACTTGACAAACAAATTGTTTTTGTTTGTCCAAAATTTTAAAACATAATTCAACCCTCACTTCTTGTGTTTTTTTCTATTTTCACACTAATTCCTTTTTCTTTAATAATTTTTATCTTGTATTGTTGTTGTTTGTTATAAGAATTGTTTGGTTTTCATTTTTTTATCTATGCCTTTTGGTAGGATTCCTAAAGATAAAATCTTCATTATTTCTTTTATTCCAAAAGTCAAAGATAATATTTTATCATATTTATGCCATGAATATGTTTAGGTCACTCTCAAGTAAGCCTAAAGGGTTTACTGATGAATTTTTTTTCCACTAGAAATAAGAGATGAAATTTTGGTTCACTGAAATACATTTATTTTCTGTGATATCTAAAGTTACTAATTATTCTATTATATTAAGTGATGATTCAACATCTACTTTTAAGCATGATGTTTCTGATTAAGATATTTAATGTTATGGACATCTTTTAAGTGCTTTGTTTGATAATATTTATAAGATATTTGTCATACTAAAATTGTTGCTCAGTTATGGGAAGCACTTTGTTGAACTTGAAGGATGAAGTCAAGTCATACTTTCTAGAAGAGCATGCGGAGATGGTTTTAATGATGATGTTAATGAAGATGATACTAAAGGTGTATTGACTATTAAATCATTCATTATATGTGAGTGTGAGTCTTATACAAGGTAATTCAAAAGTGCACATAACTTAATACATAACCCTTGTTTGAAAATGTTAAAATAATTTTTGAAAAGGCTTTAATTCTAGTTTAATGTATTAAGCATTTAGGTAATTGATTAATTCATTCTTGACACATCTCTAGATTCATCAAGAACAAAATAATCAATTAGTGTCTTTTTGTAATTGATTAAAATGTTTAATAAGCTAAACATGTGTTTTAACCTGTCTCTAGATTAATCAATTAACAAAAATAATAATCGATTGTTTTGTTTCACGTGCTTCACCTGTTTGAGTGAACTTATTATTTCTAATGATTTAATCGATTAAAATATGGATTAATCCAATAATATGTTCTTCAGAGTTTTCTAGAAAAAATGAAGAACAAATTAATCGATTAAATGGTCAAAAAATTGATTAATGATATTTCACTGGAACACATTTTTTCTTGAAATAATCGATTAACAATATAAGATAATCAATTATTTATAACAAAATTGATTTTAAATTGATTTTTGAAAACTTTATAAATTCAACATTTTACTCATACTTTAAGAACTTTTGAATACATTTTAAATACGTTGTTTCAAGGGTGATCCTTATGAGCATTTTCTTTTCAAGTTGTTTCAAGAGTGTAATAAGAATCTCTGCAAGAAATCATTCAGCACTCTTGCTTTCTCTAGATTTTCAAAAGACTATGTGTTAGTGTTGTACAATGTACAATCATTTAAACTTCTATTGTGAAATTTGATAATATCTTTTCATTTTTCAATTTGTGGGTTGATCCCATTTGTATCCTCTTGAGTTTTCAAGGGAGAAATGTGATCCTCTTTAAAGTGATTTTTAAGAGTTGTCTATCTATCTTGTATGTGATTTTCATGTGTGTGCGATTGTAAAAACTTTTTTAAAGATAGTGGAATTTTGTTGATCTAAGTTGAATAACTAAGACTAGATGTAGGATCTATTTGATCTGAACCGATATAAATCTTTGTGTAATATTTCGTCTCCTTTCTCAATCTTTACATATTATACTTGTTGTTTGCCAATATCTTGTGTGATCTTTATGAATCTTGATTCCAAAATTAATTGCATTTTGTTGTTAGATCTTGTTTTTAAAAAGTGAATAAAAAGGGATAAATTTTTTTAAGAAACTTTTAGAAACCAATTCACCCCTCTTGGTTTAGCCAAACCTCTGAAAATTAAACTTTTTCGGATGGTGTTGCAATAAAGAGACCCCTCTCTTTTCATTAGAAAATTACTCGTTTTGGAAAGTTCAAATGCAATTCTTTCTACAATCTATTGATGGGGTGAATGAGATGTTGTAGTTAAAGTCCACATATTTCTATACATTAGGTTGACGATATGCACGTAGAGAAATATTTCTCCTTGTGGAGAATGGATGAAAATAGAAAAGTCAAGTATTATGTTAAAGAAGAAACATCATTGCCTTAACTCTTACATTGGATGAATTTTATTGAATCTCAATTTGTAAAACAACTAAAGAAATGTGGGAAGTTTTGAAAGTTACCCATGAGGGCATTAAAGAGGTGAAAAGGGTAAAAAAGAACTCTTTGATTCATGAATACGAGATGATTAGAATGTAACATGGAGAGAACATATATGAAGTCTAGAAATGATTGACACATGTGGTCTGTAACATCCCAAAATTTCTAATACAATATTCTTCAAATTTGATGTATTAAATTATATTATTTATGAATAATTTTAAATATTGTACTATTTTTTTTAATATTATAAATTATTTAATAATAATAATGATGATGATAAGAAGAAGAAGAAGAGGAGGAGATAAAGTTAAAAAAAAGAAGTAAGAAAATAATAATAATAATAATAATAATAATGATAAATATATTATTAAAGTAGACAAATATTAATAAAAAATGATGATGATGATGATATTATGAAGAAGAAGGAGAGGAGATAAAGTTAAAAAAAAGAAGTAAGAAAATAATAATAATAATGATAAATATATTATTATTAAAGTAAATAATATTAATAAAAAAATAATAATTAAAAGATTCTTTTAAGAGATAGGATAAGATGAGAAGATAAGAAAGAATAGGTAGATAAGAAAGAATATGAAGATAAAATAAAGCTTCATAAATGTATGTAATGATAACTTAAAAAACTTAATTAAAACGAAACAAATTTTTGGCCTATAAATAGATGAGAGAGGTGAGTGGAAAAGATGGAAGAAGAAAAGGTTACATGGGAGAGTGAAGAAAGAGAGGAAAGAGAAAGAAGAAAGAAAAAGAAGAAAAAGAGGAAAGGAAGAGGAAGAAGAGAGGGAGAGAAGAAAGAGAAAAAGAAAGAAAGAGAGAAATATTTTAACATTTTACAAGCACTCCCAACTCTAATTCTAGGGGGCTAAAGTAAGGGGGAGTCACGTTAAGCCTTTCTCTATTAATCTTAATAAACTTATGTGTGTTTTCTTAATCTTTTATTTGTTTTCAATCACATATTGTTTTATTTCATTTATTTTTATGTTTTTTTTATTATTTAATTTATCTCGAGTTCTGTACTGGTCCTCTCTATTAATTTATAATTGTTTATTTAATTTATTTCCAATTCTGCACTGGTACTTTATCATTTTATATTTTTTTTCAATTTCTCTCTATTTTTGTACTGGTCCTTTTATCATTTTATATTTATTTAATTTGTCCCTATTGTCCTCTCTATTAATTTATAATTATTTATTTAATTTAATTCCAATTCTATATTGGTCCTTTTATTATTTTATATTTATTTATCTCCAATTTTGTATTGGTTCTTTTATCAATTTATGTCTATCTATTTATCTTTAGTCTTGTATTGGTCCTTTTTATTTATATTTTATTATTTAATTATTTCCAGTCTTACACTAGTCTATTCTATCAATTTATATTTATATTGTTTAATTTATTTTTAGTCTTGTACTATTTTTTTATTTCTATTTGATTTATTTGCTTCTAGTTATGTATTGGTCCTTTTATTCATTTGTATTTTTAAGTTAATTTACTATTATATTGATCTCTTAATTTTTATATTCAAATCAATTATTTAAAATTTTTGGTTTAATTCTTATTTTATTTCTTTTTATTCGTATTATTTTATAATTCAAAATTAGAGCTGTCAAAATAGGTCTGGCCCGATGGGCTATCCCGTATGACCTATGATTCAGGTCAGGCTAGGCTTAAAAAATTGTGGCCTATATAACAATAGGCTTTTTTTAGCCTGACCTATTTGGCCCGATGCCCATATGGGCCAAGGCCAGGCTAGCCCGTAGGCTAATGGGCTGGCCCGTAGGCTAATGGGCTGGCCCGTTTATTTCTTATATTAAAATTTGTGTTCTTAATTGGTATGTTGTCATACCAAAGAAAGAAACCCTAGTGTCTCAGAGTCTCTGTTTTCTTCTTCATTTCTTCTCTTTCTTTCTCATAAGCTCTTTCATCTCCTCTAGTGCACTACTCCTCTAACATCTCACAAGTTGTCTGTCTCTGTTATGTTGTTTAGTAGCTGTTTGACTCTTTTGGAAGTACTTAGTATGTGATATAAGTTTTTTTTACAAGTTGTTCAAATGTAAACAGTTTTACACACACATTCATGTAAATATATTATATATTTATATTTATATTGTTGATAAAAAATTATATTGTAGATATATTGTAATATTTTTTTCAATTTTTAATTAGGCTAAAAATGGCCTGTTGGCCCGTTGGCCTAACATAGGGCCAGGCCAGGTAAAAATTGTGGCCCGTTTTAAAATATAGGTCAGGCTAAGCTATCAAATTTTATGAACTTGGTCTGTAGGGCCAGGCCAGGCTGGGCCGGGCTGCCCGTTTTGATAGCTCTATTCAAAATATATATGTATAAGAATAATACTAATAACAATAATAATTTCAACAAATTTTGATATAAGAAAGTTGTTTGTGTGCTCTATTATTATTCTATATTTTTTTTATATTTATTTGGATTATGTGCGTAGGTTCTTTGTTGAAAGTCCTCAAGTTTCGTAATATTTGAAAATGTCAAAGAGTATGTCAATTGAATTGAGAAGAGTCCTAGGTTCTCTTATGATGAGTTAGGACTATGTGGACACATGAGTGTCTCTGGTTGGGAAGTCACAGTTTGGTACACTGCAGGATGAAAGGCAGAGACCGTGGTGGGGTCTAAGGAAGTCTTACTAAGTAAGTGGATATCTGGATAGTCAAGACAACGCCTCAGACTAGGATATTCTACAAGCCAAACTTGCGACTATCCGATACCTGTTCAACATCACCAAGGTTAAGTAAGGAGTATTTATCTTTTGTGGGCTGATAAATAGCCAATATTCTTAAGAAAAGTATTTATGATTGTACCAATGAGAAATACTAAGCTACCTAATGACTTCCCAATAAACTTTTGATGAGTAGATCATCAGAAGTAGAATATGGATCCATATGTTGGTAAAATGAGTTAGAGTCTCATATATTTGGTAAAATATGCTTGAGTCTTATAGTAGTAGGTCAAACTTTAGGTCCTCATTGTTTGTTATTGTATGTTAAGTTTATTAAGATTGATATTTGAGGCTTACAAAGACCTTCCTCCTTGCAATATTTTCTTTTGTATATGCATGTGGTACGAGTAGAAGGTGAACTTGCTCAGTAGAAGTTGTTCGAGAATGTTATGGAAAATCTTCTCTGAGTTGTTGGCTCTGGTCCATTTAGCTTTAATATCATTAGAGGACATTAAATATATAGATATTCCTTTATTCTAATGCAGATCTCCTAATATATTATGTAATTTGAATAATTATAAAGATGTAAAATGTTGACATATATATGAATTTATGAAGTTATTTTATATATTCTCTATATCAAATTCTCCATAAAAATAAAAATTAATCACAATTTCTAAGTAAATAATAAATATCTTTATAGAAATCGGGGTGTCACATGGTCAACCATTTGGTGCCTTCGGATAAGAAGTTTAATATTGAAGAATTGAATATAAAAGTTCTAAAAAGTCTAAAAAGGACTTGACAACCAAAGGTTAGTATGATTTCAAAGTCAAGCGACTTGACATCGATGCATATGACAACCGTTTTCAAAAAACTAAGAGAGCATGAACTTAAAGCTAGATTCAAGGATGAAGAGGAAAAAGGAACAACAAGAAGAACATTTCCTTGAAGGTAGATTCAATAAAGGAAGATGTTGATTTTGACAATGAAAAGCCGAGTCTATTGGTGAAGAAATTTTCAAAATTCTTGAGGAACAAGAATAGGAACAAGAGCCAACAACCGAGCATGTTAAGTAAGAAGAGTGATCAACCCTTATCCAACATTATTTGTTACTGTTAAGGAAATATCCAACATTCTTTATGATTTTGAATATATGCTTAAAAAAAATCAAGGGACTTGACATTGATGCATATGACAACCATTTTCAAAAAAACTAAGGAAGCATGAACTTGAAGCTAGATTCAAGGATGAAGAGGAAAAAGGAAACAACAACAACAAGAAAATTTCCTTGAAGGTAGATTCAATAAAGGAAAATGTTGATTTTTGAAAATGAAAATCTGAGTCTATTGGTGAAGAAATTTTCAAAACACTTGAGGAACAAGAGCCAACAACCAAATAGGTTAAGTAAGAAGAGCGATAAACTCTCATCCAACATTATTTGTTATTGTTAAGGAAAATGTCCAACATCTTCTATGATTTTGAATATATGCTTAAAAACAATAAAGTATAGATTATAAAAGACATTGCGTCTGACAGATGATGCTTAGTCTGACAAATGATGATCAATCAACAGACAATACTCTTATATGATCAGATCATTCACATATCGTCTTCTACTTCATTTGATCTCAACAAGTTTCTTGATTAGATGATAGGCACACATAATATTAATCTTAACAAATATTATTTGTGTTGCAGGAATTCTTCCAACGTACAGTACTTAACAAACAAAGGTTGTTTCATGCACATTAAAAGGAGATCCAAGGATGCTTAAGACCACCAAATCCTAACACGTGCTAAATTGTCAAACCTTGAAGCACACCTACCATATATGATAGGCAATTGTTTACTAGACTAGAAGTAAAGTTCACTTCCTAAAAGAGGATAAGTGCAACTAGCTATCAGGAGTTATGCCAAAAGATGGTCATAAATTTATTGCATGAAGAGCAATATTTAATACACTCCATGTGAAACCTCTTTACATTGGAAGACCAAATGTTTGAAGAAAACCTAAAACAAGAAGATGTCAGAACGGGACAAAAATGACTACTTAAGTTTGAACTCTATAAAAAGAGTCTAGTTCAAAGAAGTCTATAAACACATATACAACAATTATACATCATAAAAAAAAATGCTAAGAATTTGGTTGTCCTATATACATATCCTTCTTTAAAGCTAGACGATGTCAGAACGTGACGAAAACGACTAGTTACGTTTCAACACTATAAAAAGAGTCTAGTTCAAAGAAGATTACAGTCAATTAGATTTTAGATGGCCTATAATCCTTCCTTGTTTGACCTTTCTTTCTTAGTCTACCTTCTTTCCCCTAGCATTTACATACATCCAATCACCACTCTTTGGTGGTCCCCTAACTGAGTTATACCACATCTAAATCCCTTTGACCTTAGACCTAATAAACCCATCATACCATCTAAGTCTTCCCTAAGCACTCCTTATACACCTCTCCTACCTATACCAACCTATAACTGAAGACAACTTTATAAAGTTGATAAGAATGGTCTATACATATAGGAGCACACTAACATGATACATTTTGATGACACAACAACCTCTTTCCCTGTTTTATCAGAAATGTGTCACTTGAAATGTCTTAGTATCATGCTCCTAAGAATGTGAACATAAATTATTTCTACTTTTTATTAAATACCTCCTCTAGTACCATTACATCTTATTTTGATGCAAAGGTCCAAGAATCTTTTGCACAACTAGAAGCACTTTCTCATAAAAAACAAAAATAGATGAACTCCCTTAAGTGCAAAAGCTAAAGCAGGTGGTTTTGTTATTTCTCCCCTACCTATTTTTGTTTCACCAAGCACAACCTAAGCACTTTTGACGTGATCCAACCCATGTTTAGTGAGTATGATGTGTGACATAGAAAAGATGGAGAAGATGACAACATTTTTTGCTGAAAAGGTGCACCAAAATATTTGGCAATTGTTGAGCCTTCAATAAACTTTGAAACCACCACCCTTACAAATTCAAGCCCCTTTCTCAATTATTTTGTGATACAGACTAAGTGGGTCAAATCAAAATAAAAAAGTTTGATTACTAGTGGACAATTATTGAGCGGAGATTTTTGCAAGGTACATAAATTTTTCCATGACTTAGGCTAGGTGGACCAAGTCATATTTGAATCATGGCGGTAGGTTGTTATTACACTTTTAAGTAGAAAGAGTTGTACTCTAACTATTAGTTATAACGTTTGCTTTAGTGGTAAGTGCTCGATCATGCACCATATAGCTTTTTTATATGGTGTTTTTTCTAAAAAATTGTGTATATATATATATATATATTAGTGATAAGTGTTCTAATGTTTTTTGTTAAGATGATTATATGATTAGACAACTAGAGTAGATGTTAGTTTAAACCAAGAACATGCTTTGAAACTATGATAAAGTGATAAACACTTGACAATTTTTCATTAAGTATCATGCTGACATTAAGGAACTAGATTGTAGAGGTTTAGGTTTTACATGGACTTTCGCTCAATATGGCATTCTAAAGTTTTTTACCTAAATGTAAAAAATTTATCCAAAGCTCACCAAAATGTCAATGCACCATGCAAAAGTCAACAAGAAGAAACACAATTAGTTGACAATATTGGGCAGAATAGTAATCAACAACCAGGTAGTTATATTGAAGGCTATCAAGTGTGAAATAGTCCTCAACTACTACCATAAAAGTTGAGATAAATAATACAAAGAGAACAATACTATAGAAAAGTGCTTATATATAACAAATTCAACCAAGATTTTGTTAGTGCAAAGGTTAAATGTATATTGATGATAGAAGAAACCAATATCTAGCACTAAGTGTTTAACAATGCTATCATTAAAAAATGTGGGTCTAAGGACCACATCTTAGAGGTGACAAATTTTTTCATTTACCATATTTTAGATGGTACACCTTTCAACCTGCAACATGCTCTCTACCTCAACTTTCTCAGAGGCATAAAGTGTTGTAGGGTGAATCGACATAGGCTGGTAGACCAAGTCACAATTGAATTATGACACTTGGATTGTTCCAGTTATAAGTAAAAAGAGTTGTGCCTTGACTATGAGTTATGGCTTTTGACCTATTTGTAAGTGCTCAATGTAACAATTGGTATTAGATCTAAAGTTACAAGTTTGATTCATAGTGAATAATTGTTGAGGGAAAGATTGTTGCAAGTTGCATCAATTATCCACGGTGTAAACCAAGTGAAAATTGAAGAGATTGATTCCTATTAGGACAATTACTAAGGGTAGATTGTTGTAGGATGCATCAATTGACTTGTAGTGTAGAATAGGCGGATCAAGTTACAATCAAAGTATGATGCTTAATCTAATACACTTTTAAGCAAAAAAGAATTGTGCCTTAACTATGAATTATATAGTTTTTGACCTAGTGATAAACACTCGATTCAACATAAAAAACATGGAGGAAGAAACAACATAAGTGCAGTATTCTACTTTTTTTACACGTCTCTTGTGCATGCAAGGCGTAATAGGGGGAAGTTTCACAATTCTAAATACTAAGAGAGAAGAATTATTCTTGAAAGAGGTGAAATCACTATTTCATAAAACTCTTTCACAATCTTGATGATGCATATGGTAATTAGTTTAGAGCCCCAAAGAACCAACATTTAGTATCACCTAAATGAGTTTGCCACTCATTATAACAATAACCTCACACCTCAATATCTTAAATTTGTTTGAGATCCTTAGTATATCTGGTATTGTAGAGAAGTAGGGTAAGTTATTATGGAGCAAGAACAAAGAGTTAAGGAGAGAAAGAAAAGAAACATTCAAGTGAAAAGGGCTTGATCTTTCTTCACCTAGACAACCAACGTCAAATGTTGGAGAACAAGTAGAAGCAGATGCTTCTGATGCGTCTGAACCAATAGAGGACGTTCCTAAAGTGTCTGAGAGGATTGTTGAGAAGACACCAGAATATGCTTATTAACACATTCAAGAACATCTACAATCAAGAGACGTCTTCATCTTATTATCCCCTTTGACCTATCCTTTCTTTGATTACCCTTTTGCACAACAATATGTTAGAAACTAAGTCACAGCCTTCCTTCCTAACTTATACATTCGACCATTAACTACCTTCTAGTGATTCGCAGACCGGGTAGCCCCCTATTTACCACCTTTACACCTTAGACAAAACAAAGCCAAACATCCCACTTATGACTAACTCACCGACAACTTCTCCGCATACCTACTTAGGACTGGGACAGTGTTTTTCAAGATAAGTGTTTTATGAGGCTCCTATCAGAAGGAGATGATAGTTTGTACCATCAATTACTCCTATACATGAACATCACACCTCTACTAAACAACCATAGTCAAACCATCTCAACCATTAGTGTATGGCCTCAAATTTAGATTTTGTGCTGTTCAAGGGCAATCATAATCTTACATGCATGAGAATATCCTTTCTTATTCGCAAATTTTGAACCATAAGCTTTGCTAAATAGATCAAATTGAACTTAAGGACTCGATATAGGTCCCTCTCATTTATGCTATGTTGAATGCAAGAAACGTATTAATTGTGTAATTCAAGAATACCTATGGTATCATTCAATTTGTGAATGCCTACAAAATTTTGTGGAGATTTTGACGAATTCCTTTTTTTTCTTGTCAAACCTACTTGTATATTAATCTGCACAGGGAGATTTTACAAATTATACAGCATTTTTTTAATTATGTTCATTGTTTGAACAAATCATATCTGCCTAATCTTAACGTACAAGTTTTTGAAGCCTATATATGAAGCCTTAGATTTTTAGTTATACAAGAATTGGTTAGTCCAATAATTGGTCCAAAGTTACTTTAATCATCAAATTTCAAAAGTGAAAACAAACTGATATGATTATATGATCTTTTCACTATTCATCAAGGAGAAGTATGACTTGATTAGGCAACCTCTTTGCCCATATAAATAAATAAATAAATAAAACCACGCCTTCAATGTTGAAAACAATAATTTCCAAGCTCTTTCAAAGGGTCATGAGACTCTTGAGGAAGAAAACAATCAATGCAGTCAAATGATCACTCAATGTGATGGAAAAATATAATCACATATATGCTATGCTATATATCATAGTGGGGCTGTTAACATTGCCTATACAATTCCATTTCCTTTCCTTATACATCTCTAGCTATTATTCCATGAACTATCACATAGCTTTGGGTTACTTTTGAAAATCAATGATAGAAATCTAGAGAAGTCTTTTTTTTCCTTTCTGAGCGTGTTTCAAACGATATAATGGCACACATACTCTTTTTTTTTTTATCTTTAACTTCATTAAGCCTAAATACTTTGGTTTAAAAATAATAAATATAATTTTTCATTAAGAATTAATCAATATAAAAAGTACATTAATGATATATTAGATGTTGCACTTTTATATTTTATTTATTTTTAATTCTTTTAACTAAATCCTTATATCAATAGTATTTTTTTAATTTTAAAATTTATACTAAAAAAATCTTATTTTTATCAACTATATTATTTATCTATAATAAAATTAGTTAATAATTAATTTAAAATTTAATTTAATAAATAATTAAAATCTTAGTAACTAATATTAAAAATTAATTTAGATATTGATTTAAATATTAATTTAGTTATTATTGAATAAAAATTAAGTTCATAATTTTTTAATAATAACTAGAAAAATATAATTTTTATTATAATAAAAATTATTTTAAATATTAATAATTTTTTTTATAAAATAATTTTTAATTTAATTATTATAATGATTAATTATTTTTTTTAAATTAGTTTATATTTAATAAAATTTTTATAATTGTTATATATATATATAATGAATTATTCTATGTTTGTGTGATGATAATGGAGGTAGGTGTGGCTACATGTGTGTTGGTGATTGCACTGCGGGTCACATATGTTTCCCACCATGCAGACAAGGGAGGCCCCTCTTTCAAAGCTAGCTGTTGAAATTTCATGCCAAATATCAAAGGACTTCAAAGCTTTATAGGGAAAAGATCTTCCATTCTTGGTTCTCTTTCTTTTGTTTTTTTCTCATGAATATAGTTCACACTCAAAAGTTAATAAAATGAGACTAATACGTGTTCCCGAAGCATAATTTCTGCTAGGCAAACATTTTTTCAACACTATAAGAATCGATTTTGTGACAGGTAAATCGTGTTTTTCAAACAGGCCTAATCAAAGAGAGTAGTTTAAAATTTTCAATTATTTCTTTCTCTTGCTTTGATCTCTTCCTTTTCAATTTTTTTGCTTTAGTTTTTTAGGTTTTGGAGGCTCACTTCCATATGGGATAAGCTGGAATATAAGTTTGACTTAATCACTTTAATCATATGATTCATGCTTATCATCATCTTCCGTCTCTTCTAAGAACTGAACTTCTTTTAGAATTATATGACATAAACTAATTCATGAAGATTGTAATTCTATTGAAGTGTTTCATGATTTGAAGCATCGGAAGAAAAATCTTAGTTTGGATAGGAATGATATATATACATATATATATATATATATATATCTGCTTTCATGTGAAGGTATTTGATGTAAAATATAAATTCTAAAAGTAATGTAAGCAACTTATTTATCTTTTAATTTATAATTATATATTTAATCTTATTTAGAGAATAATTTCTTACACAAAATTTTAGTTTCACAACATGAAAATTTTAGTTTCATAACATGAGAGCTATGAGTCATCTAATAGTATCTCTAACTCATAATTTTAAAATTTTAAACACTATTTCTAAGTCAAAATTTTAAGATTTTCTTTTTTTATATATTATTGAATTTGCTTAATTTTATTATAAGTCTTTTTTATAATATACATTTTTAAGTTTTATCTATATTAGTATATTTTTTTAATAGAAGTATTTTAACCATAAATATTTATACAATCGTTCATTATAATAAATTTTTAATGCATATAAAATTTTCACCTACTATGTATTATATGTATTATACTCTTACAAGTCACACAAACTATGTATATGGATTTTTGGAGAAAAAATATATTAAATAGATATGTCGACATACGTAGATTACAATAAATTCTTAAATATAAATTAATTTTAAAGAAATAATAATTAATCATTATAATAACTAAAACTATTTTATAAATTAAAATTATTAATATTTAAAGTAATTTTTATTATATAAAAATTATATTTTTAATTATTAATGTTCAGAAATTATAAAATTAATTTTTATATAATAATAACTAAATTAATTTTTAATATCATTTTTAATTATTTATTAAATAAATATTAAATTAGACTCTAATTAATTAATCTGTATAATAAAATATTTTAACATCATTTTAGACTCAGAAAATTTTCACTTTAATTTCAGAAAACATTTTAATTTATCCTAAAAGTAGAAAAAGATTCCAAGCTCATACGAAGAAGTTTGAGATGCTTTAGCATTCTTTGTCGACCGACAAAAATTGGAAAATTCAACACGTTCAGAAAGTATATATCATATCATATTTTAAATTATTTATCATAAATCTAAAATACAATATCTATCTATCTATATATATTTACAATATTCAAATATTATTGAGTTTTATATAAAATCAATTATTTTTGTGTGCATTTGACATTTTAAAATACTAGTTAATGATGTAAAATGGTATAATCATTAGTTTTTAAACGGATAATCACTAAGTTTATTACTGTGAAAATATCAACTTCACATTTATGTCGGAAAATAGTCTTTGTTTTGTCGTCTTTACAAGCAAATCTAATTTGAGGAACATATCTTTGAATTAATAAATAAACGAGTGAACGTGTCATATTATCATAAGCTTCTCCACGTTCCGATTGTTCATTTCATAGGGGACTCAATGTTAAACGTATTTATTTTAGCTATTTTTCTATATATTATTTATGACATTCCCATTTAGTCGAGATATTTTTTTAATTCTATTTTACTTTTAATAATATTTTTAAGTTATAACATAAAATTAATAAAAAAACACCAATATAAAAAATTAAATCTAGTGGATAAGAAAAAAAGAAAGAAACTAACATAGTCCAAAAAATTCTCCTCTAGATTCACATTTTACATAATGTCATTGGACGATATTTGAAAACAACAAAATCTTCTTTTTGAGCTTGTGGGTTCTTTAATAGTAACATTTGTCTGAACATTAAGTTAATAAGAGATTTAGAATAATAATGAGTGAGCAAAAAGAATTAAATAAGTATTTTCTTTAAAATTAGTTTGTATTTCTAGGATTTTGGAACTTTATAAACGAAGTTAATTAAATTAAAAGTATACTTAATTGCGCTATTTGTGTTATTTAACTTGTAAGTACTTGAATATCATTGGTATAAGTCTATACTAAACCTATAATAACAATGAGTATTGAATTAATTATTGGATTTAAGTTCAAGATTCATATATTTTGAATATACTACTAATTAGAATCTTGGAAGAAGGTAACGTGTAGGGGTGTTTAAAACTGATAAAAAAATTAAAAAAATATTCAAACAAAATCAAATTGAAAAAAACTACAAGTTTTTAGATTGATTTGTATTTTTTTTAAGAACTACATGGTTGAGTTTGGTTTGTAGTTTTGAATTTGCAAAACTGATGCAAACCAAATCAAACCGCAATATACATTTCAACACATATATTTTATTATTAATGTAATAATAATAATAACAATAATAATATTAAGTTATATACTTTAACCTAAATATCCTTATAGAGTTGTTTGGTCAGCTTCACAAATTTGACTTGAGTTTCTTGATTTTTCTCCACCATTAACAACATTTTCAACTCCTCTTGAGATGGTGTCATCAACTCTACTTCCTTGCTTCACTTTGTCAATGTCATTTATTTTAGCATACTAGAAACCTTCAGAGTAAAAATGATCACAATTAAAGAAAGAGGAAAACATTTTGGCAGAGAGTGAACAGAAATTAGATAAAGTTTTATTGCCGCAGGATCATATACATAAAAAAGTGGATTGACTAGCTAAAGCAGGAATAATAAATTGAGAGCAACCAAGTTTCATAGATTTTGATTAGTTTATAGATATAGATGAATGATGTATGAGTGAAATATTTTTAAAAAAATTACAATAAGATATATTTGTATCTTTTTCTTGTTCAATTATGAATGAATTTATGTGTACCTTTGTAATTTTCATTATTCAGTATATTTATTAGATTTTGAGTAACATGTTTTATATTATATTATTATATATTTAAAAGATGAAAAGAACGAGGAAATGTTTAATAAAAAAATTATAAATTAAAAATTGCATAAACCGATCCCAACCAAACCATACAAATTGGTTTGGTTTGGTTTAGATTTTTTTATTCTTTCAAATTGAACCAAATTGAACTACATATATCTTTTATGTTTGGTTTGAATGTATTTTTAGCCAAAAATCAAACTAAACTGCATCGCGAACATTCGTAGTAATATGTGGAGTGGACAAAACATTCACTCTCATTGTGGTATTGCATTATCTTAAAAACATAAGCATATGATAATTGTTCATAAATTTGAAACCTTTATTTGCATAATCTTGATATAATGTTGGGTACTAGAGTAACAACATAAGAATTCTCAACTAAAATAAAGGATAAAAAGAGGAACAAACACAAACAATAGACAATAACACAATTTTACTAAAAGAAAGAAAATTACAAGATCCCTCTCTCTAACTCCAAGGAGAAAAGAATACATCCTCTCTTGTAAAAAGGCACTACAAGAAATTCATTAAATATAAACTAATTTAGAGGCAAAAAATAATTAGTCATTATAGTGACTAAATTAGAAACTATTTTATAAACTAAAAATTACTAGTATCTAAAATAATTAGTCATTATATTTGTTGGTATCTAAAATAATTAGAGATAAAAAATAATTAGTCATTATATTTTTTGGTAGATATTGATATTAAAAAATCATGAAATTGGTTTCTATAAAATAGTGACTAAATTGGTTTTTAAATTAGAATCTAAATTAGTTTCTAACATTGGCTACCAAGAATTTAGCTACTTACTAAATTACATTCTAAACTAATCTCTAATTCAACTAGTAACTAATTTTATCATTTTATAGGTCAATAATATAGTTGGTAAAAACAAGTTTTCTTGTAATGAGGAAAAAACAAATATTAAGAGAAACTAAAAGAATAAAATATTTCCCTTTTTTAATTTTTCTCTTAAACACTAAAGCAATAGAAAAAAAAATGATCCAATTTTGGTGTGTCTTATTAAGAAAAATTGTG
Source organism: Lablab purpureus (assembly GCA_030347555.1). Taxonomy (NCBI): domain Eukaryota; kingdom Viridiplantae; phylum Streptophyta; class Magnoliopsida; order Fabales; family Fabaceae; genus Lablab; species Lablab purpureus. The sequence goes on from CM059254.1 coordinate 17,608,301, forward strand.
CTCCTTTTACAACAAGTAAACATCAAAATAAATTTTCCCATGCTGGTGTGACTTCTATTCTCACATTCTCTCACTTGTAGATTTTAATTAAATTAATTAAAAATCTTCACACCATGCTTTTTTTCTTTAATATCCATTATGCTTATTTTTCTAATAGGTCACACTAGAATTGAACTCACATTAACTTGTTATTTAATGTTGCTTGTAACATATTTAATGCATTTCTACATCCTTGTATGGACATATGTAGTTTAAAGATGGTCCAAGAGTTGAAGCTTCTCAACGAACAAAAAAAATATTTGCAACCGGTCTTTCTTTCTTCAAGTGTTATATATATTCAACTTTCTAGTTGAAGAACATACAAGAGGATGAACCATGTGCCAAAATGTTGTAGGTTTTCAATCTCAGCTTTTTTGTGCTTTAAGCTTTCTCAAAACACAGTTTGTATTCATAAAAAACTAGTAGAGAGATCTAAACCTTGTTTCATCGTAAAACGTAAAACTTTTCTAGTGAGCAATCTTGTGATCTTTTATATCACATTTTTACAAACTTTGTGTTTCTAGTCAAGGGTGGTTGTGTTCTAAATAATACACGGTGTTAGTTAGGAGAGATTGTTGTTCCAAAGAATACTCTAGATTGTTTAGCTAGGAGCGGTTGTGTTCCAAACAATACTCAAGTTTTAAGTTAGGAGTGGTTGAGTATTCAAATAATACTTTGGTTGTTTTTAGTTAGGAGTGACTAAGGTCCAAAAAATACTTGATCTTTTACTATGCATCATTAGTCTGCCTAGTGGAACTTGACTAGTTGGTCAAGAATTGGACGTAATCTGCATTTTTCAAATGAGTCATTATGAAAACTTAGCGTAATTCATTTTTATTCCTAACATTTGCCTTATTGCATGTTATATATTGCAAATTATTACAAAAGGAGAAATTTTGAAGCTATGTTTTTATACAATCTAGTTGACAAATCATCTTTCAAATTAAACTTACGTTTGCTGCTCAACATCATATGCAAATTTGTGAAATTATTTAAATTTTTTAATGTACATTTTTGTTGAATAAATGGGATAAGTTCAAAAGGGGATTGAATTGAACAATCTTAGTTCTTTTGAAAATATTCAAAAAAGGAGATTTTATTTTAATCAAGAGATCAAGATAAAAGTGCAGAAGTAACCTTTAGTAATATTAAGCCAATTTACCTTAAATCCAAACAACCATATTAAAGGAGATTAGAAAAGAAGAATAAATAAACACAAAACTTATATTAGTTCACTTACTAACATGGCTACATTTAATTGCTTAATCACCTTAACTAAGTATGTTCAACCATTAGATAGTCTAACAGTGTCATGACACTAGAAGGTCTAGACGTTATAGCTGTTGTATAAGAGATGTTTTGATGATAAAAAAAATATAATATATTTAGACACGTTTCTTCTGTACAACTGAGCGTTCTAGTAAAAGCATTAGACCTTAGTAGGTCTAACTGAACTGTTAGATGATCTAATAATAGAATTCGCTAGAAAACAAAATTAAGAAAATCATATCACATTGAGATTTAATACTCAAATATCTAATAATTTTATTATAATAAATATTTAAGGATTAATTACATTCAATTATTCCAACGTTCAAATTAAAGAAGAAAAAGGAAATGAATGATGTTGCAAAAAATGATATAATCTTTGATATTAGTCTGTATTGTTTGAATTTTTCCCTTTCGAATAAATTAAGAGAGATTAAAGAGAATCAAACTAAGCATTTCCATATTGAGAATCTAAAAGTATGAAAAGGCATAAATTTAGTTACGTGAAAAGACACAAAAGATATAAACTCTAATGATGGAAAACATCAATCAAAGATAATTCAAAAAGTGTTAAGGACTTCAAGCAACATTTGAATTTGTGAAAACTATATAAATACTTGAAGAACAAAGTAGAAGACACAACAACAATTACAAGCTTTAAAGTTTACTCAAGTGTCAAAGAGATTAGAAATTCAAAGTGGGTGTGTGAATGAAATTCTTTAATATTCTCACAACATATCCAGTGAGCTTAAACTGTTCTTTCCTCTGTATTTAAGAGACATCTTTATTTTCAGTTGAGGTATTAATCTCAAGGGGATGTTAAGATAGGTGATAATCAGGAGTAGTTTGTGTACTCGTGATAACCAGGAGTGGTTTATGTACTTGGTTATAATCTTTTGATTGTGTAGTAGAACCTCTTAAGAATCGTTCTTAAGGGAAAACTGGATGTAGCCCATGAGATTTGGTTGAACCAATATAAAACCTATGGTATTGCGCTCTTAGTGATTAGACAGTCTAGTCTATCATATACGGTTATATGGTCTTATGTATTCTCACGAAAGGAATTTAAGACTTTATTCAACCCATCCTTCTAGAGCCACCTGTTTCAACAAAGTAATCCACTATTATCAAGCTTTTACAAAAGCACTACAAGAAAAACATGAAAAGTATAACTTTGCTTGAATCTTAAACTCTACAAGATCCTACATACTCATGGAACCTTACCATAAGCTAATCTTGGTCACCCTGATCAAGAAACCCTACAAATCATTCTTTAGAGAGTAAATATCACATATGCATTAGAATTCTTTTTCGCATCCACTGGATCAAAATACCTTTTTTTCAACTATTTCGAGAAGATCCATATGAGATTAATCCAAGTACACTATCATCCACAACTTCCAGTGATCATATCTTTCACCTTTGAACACGGTGGACGATTTATGGCTTGACCTTCGTTCTCCATATAATCTATAATCAAACAGGATCTTTTCTAAAGTTCAATTACAAACTAACCTTAGAGGCAAGCTTTGATGCCAATTGTTGAAACAAGAGGCTCTAGAATTTGGGGTTGAATAGAGTCTTAGATTTTTTCGCGAGAACACACCAGAATGTCTACCGATTGATATGTTGGACTAGACCGTCTAACACTAAAAGAGCCAACACAAGATCTTTATACTAATTCACCCAAAACTCACAGACTACATCCAATTTTCCCTTAAGAATTCTTCTCAAGAGGTTCCACTAATAAAATAAATTATTACACACGAGTACACAAACCGGTCTTGGTTATAACGAGTACACAAAACACTTTTGCCTATACCAGTCTTAACATTCCCTCGAGATTGAGACCTTAAAGAAGAAAATATAAAGAGTCTCTCTTACAACAGATGAGAGGACAATTTAAGCTTACTGGGTATCACTTAAGATATTACAATAATTTTGTGCACACCCAATTATAATTACTAGACGCTTTGCTAGTAGACTTTGATAGGTCGAATGCCTTGACCGTTTTTGTTCTTGTGTCTTCAGCTTTCAATATTCAAGTCTTCTTATAGCTTTCACAAATTCGAACATTTCTTGAAGCTTTAATTTTCTTTTCAATTCATCCTTGATCTTCGTTTTGCAAAATCCTAGATGATATCTGGTATATCCTTCTTGCATAGCGGAACCTACATTCTTATAGTCGTTAAGGCTTTATGATTTCGAAACTTGTTGGTCAATTCTTGAAAGGAAACAATTCAAAGAAATACAAGATAATATCATAAATTGAGTTTGCGTAATATCGTCTGTTTCCTTGATCATTTTTCGTTTTGAACGTTGTATATTAATTTCAAATACTTTCTTAATTCGTAATTTTGATTTAACCATGATTTTTTTCTAAGAAACTTGTTATCAATTTCGAATATAAATTGAAATGTGATTCGACTTGCTTATTTTGAATTAAATGAAGTTCACATTGGTAGACCGTCTGATAGGCTTAACTAAGACCTACTAGGAGTCTTATACTTGTTATAGCTGGTCAACTGTAGGGAGCAACGCATTAGATACATTAGTGTTTTTTATCATCAAAACATCTAAGTTGAGAGTCTAAGTGTGCTAGATCGTCTAGCGTTACAACACTGTAACACCGTCTAGGGATAGTAAACCGTCTAGTGCTCAAACAAAGCCATTAGCCATATATTAAATGTGTAACTCCTCATTATCCATATTTTAAGTCATTAGTAACATTATGTTTTTATGATAACATAATTATTTTTACATTTTATAAAGTCCAAAACTAAGAAACTTTTTTAAAAGATTATTTAATAATTTCGTTATTTTATAGGATCAAAATATATTTACCCCTTAAAATATTCTAATAAATAAAGGGAGACCAATTTAATTCAATATTTGATTAATTTGAGTTTGGGTAATTAAGTGGTAGCTATATAATCTTAAATTAGGTTAAATTATTTGATGATCTTTTTGCTGATACTAATTCCAAAAAGTGAAAGGAATACAATTGAAAATATTTATTGACTAAAATCATGAAGTAGTTGCAAAGGAACAAAAAGGTCAGCCATTAATGGATGGTGAGCTATTTATGAAAAATTGTTGGGTATTTTTTCTGTAAAGCAACTTCTGTTTATTACTAGAATCACCTTGAAGAAGTCCTTTACGTTATGATGTCCTTTATTTACCTCCAATACTCCAATATCATTTCCTATATGTATATATATAATATGTTGGAATATTCCTCACAAAAGAAGTTTTGGTAGTTTTATCATGTGGGTGAAAGGGTTTTGTGGTTTCTCAATTCAAGGAATGAATAGGAAAACGAAAAATAGAAAGTGGTAGAGGATGGTATCTCAAACAAGGACGTTTTTTGTTTTTTACTTTAATTTGAGAATCTAGTTCTTAGTATTTTCATTGCCATTATAATGTTGGATTCTCTTTGCAAATGAAAATCCAATACCATTAAGCCAACCCAAAGTCACAATCTAGAAAATCTGTCAATCAGTCACATGGCACAGATTGTGACATCTTGGATAGTAAACCCACTAACCTCCATAAGATTCTTTGTCTACACATTTGTGAGAGATTGATCAACACAAACCAACCATTTTGTAGTGGATTATCACAAAATATATCAAGGGGATGAATTTGGAAGATGATGCTGTTTTTCTATTTCATAATATTGAATAGTTTATACTATTATAATTCTGTGTTCCTCGATGTGAATATTGACCACCAAGTACAAAGAATGTACGAGAGCGAAAACCTTTAGATTGCTCAAGTTTTACGAAAACTATCGTCTCCTATTCATATTATTGCATGAAGAAATCAAGAACATTGTAAGCAAAAGATAAAAATTAAGATAGAGATGGGAAGATATGAGAACGATGACGAGGTACCTCTTTTCAAAAAGAGCAACTGATATTAGAGATTCTGACTAAATTGTAGATCAGATATGATTTAATATTTTATTTCTAATCCAATGCATGCATTATTACGTACTATACTTCTAGTAGGGTGATGCAATACTCAGATTCTAGTAAATATATATCATCATTTGTCAAGTAATTACTAAATTGAAGCTCCAAATTTAGAATGATGGACACTGATATTCTCCATTTCAGAAATTCTTAAATTCAGAACATTAACAAAAGCCAATAAATACAGAAAAGTGACACAGTTGGCACTGTTTAATCATTATATTTTATATTTTTTTTATAATAGTGCGTTAGATTTGCTGCGATACAGTATGTTATTTTGGTATGATATTTTATTGATAAGAATAACTATTCTTAATTATGTAAATTATTAAGCAACTAATTCTACATCTGTCGGACTCTATTTCCTCCTCAGCTAAAAAAAATGTTTATTCAAAATAGGTATAGAAGTTAAATTTTACAAAGAAATGAATAACCTATATAAGAAAGATATATTTTAGAGAGAATTTGTTATCACACATTTAACTAATTACTTTCATATTTTTCTCCTTACCCCTCTTAATACAAACAAAAGACCCAAAAATAAATTACTTTTGTATTTGACTATTTAATGCATATATAGCACTTTACTTCTTTCATTGGAAGTCAATTTGTTTTGGAGTAAGAAAGCACATTTTTTTTTATTTGAGTTCTAAACAATGAAAACTTTAGCAGAGAATATGAATTGAAAAAAAAAACCTAAAAAAAATTATTTGAATATAAACTAATTTAGAAACTAAAAGTAATTAGTCTAGTGACTGAATTAAAAATTTATAAAATAATAATTATTAGTATCTAAAATAGTTTTTATTATAATAGAAACAATATCTTTTATGTTATTGATCTTAAAAAAATATGAAATTAGTTTCTATACAATGGTGACTAAATTGATTTCTAAATTAGAATATAAATTTATTTTTAACATTAACTACCAAGGTTTTAATCATTTATTAAATTAGACTTTGTATCAATCTCTAATTCAATTAATGACCAATTCATCATTTTATATGTCATTAATGTGGTTGGTTAAAGCAATTTTTTTGTAATGTTCAGTTACATTGAATAATATAGTAAGATCATAGTTTATTAGTTAAAAAAATAAAAGAAATCTAATTTATTCCAGAAAATAGAAAAAATGAAGTGGTGGAGAAAATAGATTATTAGATATCATAATCCCTTCACTACTAATTTTGGTCTATGCTTCAAAGATGGAAAAAACTTTAAATTGCAAGAATTTTGTGATGTTGCAGAAAACAAGGTAGAAAGAAATAACACTTCTAGAGGATGTTACTTTCTAGGAGGGAATTTTATCTCTTGGACAAGCAAAAAGCATAATACAATTGTTCTCTCAATAGTTAAAACCAAATAAATCTCAGCCAATAGCTACTGCTCACAACTCTTATGGGTCAAAAACCTCTAGAAGACTACAACGTATGTGAAAGTCACATTCAAATTATATGTGATAATAGTGCTGCAATTAGCTTATCCAAAAAATCTCATATTGCATTTTAGAGTAAAGCATATTGAAATTATACATTATTTTATAAGAGATCATATTCAAAGGGAGATTATGGATCTACAATTTGTACCCACCGAAGATTAACTTGTTGATATCTTTACAAATTTCCTTATAGACAAAAGTTTTGCCAAAGCATTATATTCATAATATATAATTCATGATTTAGACGGTCTAAGACTAACTTGTGCATTCGAGATCCATAGGTATCATGTGTTGCATTCATTAGAATGTCTAAGTCAAATATATTAATACATTTACTCAACTTACCATACACATTAGATTATCTAAGTTTTGTGAAATCACATATGTTGTTATTTAAAGCTTAGACTTAAAAGGGGATGAATAAATCTTTCAAAATTTTAGAAAATTGAAAATGCGAATTAGTCCATTAAAAAATTGTATTGAATCTTGATTAAAAAAACACGAAAATGCAGTTTGAAAATCCTCAATCTAAAATGAAGGTGAAACACAAAAGAAGATCCCACACAAAATTCTATATTGGTTCACTCTTAAAGCAAGATCTACATTTAGTTGCCTAATCCAATGCTTTCACTAAAATAAAATGTTTTACAAGCGATTACAACCTTAGTAAATTGTAAAGAACACATCAAGAACCTAAGTATTGAACCCTACAAGACAAAGATTTAGCAGCCTGCAACACCCTGCTTCAGTATCCACTGGAAAACCCTATTCCAGAAACACCTACAAAACTAAGAAAATGAAATGAGATCACTTGAAACATAGCGTAGCACAATGGAAACAATTTCTCAAGGTGAACTCTTATTGCAAAACTCTACCAATAATGAATTAATCAAAATTGTGTATCTTGAACAGTGTAATAGAACTCCTCTTAGCTCAATAAAAAATTCTCCCTCAAGACTTTAAAAAAATCATAAAAGATTTGTGCAAAACCAATAACTCGATATTTAAAATGAGAGAACTTTAAAAGAATAACTATCAGTTGTAATTTATTAAAACCATGACTCAATTTGTTCATTTTACTTGACGATAAAACTAATATTAGTTCTATATCTTAATGAATTAAAACAAAGCTACAAAACTTCACTAACTAAACCTCAAAAAATTAATATATTGATAATCAACATCAACATATTAAGAAATTGTTAACAAAATTACTCCAGGTCCTAAGGTATTTTAACAAATTAAACTAAAGACATAATTAGTTATAATAACAACTAAATTTACATAATAGGTATTTTAATAGATTAACATGATCTTTTAATCTTTTAAAAAGTGTATATGACCAAGATAATCTTTAAGACAATTTTCAAAGAACTATTTTCTAGATAAACAGGATCAATGCATTGTTTGAGAGAGAAGGCTTACATGAGATCCTAAAACATAAAAGTACAATATATGTAAGCTCTTCAAAATATTTCACGCTTCATCAAGATTGAGGTTGACTTCATAAAAAATTCATGTCCATAGCTCTAGCTTCATCAATATTGCATTAGAATATCTAAGCGTTCATGACATTATTTTTAAGTGAAATGATGAGTATGAGTTGCATTTAGCCCAATGGCTCTGGAATACAAACCATCATCGTTCATCATCTATAAATACTAACCTTATACATAAGAAAAACCCACATAATTTTTGCAAATCTTAAGCTTTCACACGCAATCTCATAAATCTTCCACCTAGGTGAAAGATCTTTTTCCCAAACTCTAGAAAAACATGTGAACATACAAGGAAGATAGTCTTTATAGGTTTGCATAAACTTGTGTTATGATGGTTGTTGGCGTGAACAACTAGAGCACGTTCTTCAACAGATCTTCTTGATGTTGACTTGTCTTTGTCAGATCTTCTTGGAAGACATGAGACGAAAACATTCTCTACAACATAGAATAAGCATATAATATTTTGAGTAATACAATGTATGCATAAAACTAAGTGATGTTATCGACTATTTAAGATAACACTTATTAGATGATGCAAAGACTATAAGGTACTTGTTGCATCTATTGAATAGATGAAGTGTGACATCCCCAAAAAAATCTAACCATGTTGGCATACAGATATACACAAATATGTATATATGCTAATGTACAATGTAACACCTCAAACTACAAATATGACCATTGTAACATACACTATACATAGATATCAATACATGTTTTCCAAAATAAAATTTTCCTCTTCATGTGGAAAAATGTACATAATTATAAAAACAACAATATGAAATACAATAAGGTTTTATCATAGTATAAAAGTACTCTTTCTGCATTTAACAAAATCTACTTCACTGCTAGTAGGGCTCCTTCCTTGAAACACACTGCTCACGTGTGAAATTGACATGATTATCACAGTTTACAAAAACATACAGTAGACATAGGGGAAACTACTGAAAATATTTAAATTTTATAAAGGATGTTATTATTATATACAATATAATTTCAATACTTTGTACAACAAAGATTATTCAATTTATAATTTCACAAAGTGTCTTAAATAATATAACTCGCAACTAATGCCTCATCACTGAAACACACAATTGTGGTCTAGAGAGCGAGTGTAGTATTTCTACCAAATCAACTTCAGTTTCGGGTAAGTTTCATCTCGTTTCTGTGTTCCCTCTTCTTCTGTGTTCCTCTGTTTTTAAGTGTTAAGCTTGCATGAGCCTTGTAATTGAGTTTTGAGAAAGCCTTGTCTTGCATTATGACAAATTAATTATTTGTGTTAGGGCTAGGTTTTCTTCTTCCTATTCTAAGTAAGAAACTTTGGGAGTTGGAATTCTAGTTCCTTAGAAGAACTGTCAAGATAAGGGAAGCTTGTTTAAATTGTTAAGATTCTTAGGATTGATGAATATTTTGTTTGTTGAGATGACTTGGTCATCACTTATAAAATATTGTGAATTTGTTTGTTTGGTGATGAGTTAAATTTATTGAATGATTGTGTATCCTTATTTGTATAGAAATGAAGGTATAATGTACGAAAATGGTGATTTTTTCTATATTGGGTAAAATTTGATAGATGATAGTGTTAAGTGTAAATAAAAAAGGGGAATACACAGGAATTAGAATTTGTATACAACTATTTTTAATTATTGAGTTTATATGTGATATACTGATAAGTAGCATTGTCACAACCAAATTTTGATGGTTGGAATTTCATTTTGAAAATGCTCATTAACCTTGGAATGTCTGGTGTACAGGACTCTTCCTTAGTCACTGGTTTTGAAAAGGGTTCTTGTGTACTTACCACCAATGTTTTACTCAAAACATTGAAAAAGGAAAAAGGTTTTTAAAAATCAAACTTAGGTAATTATAACTAGAGTTTGGGTTCAGGGGTTGATTACGAATGAGGAAGGTGTTAGGCACCTCACTCGCCCATTACTGGTACCCCGTGATGATTCACAATAAAAACATAATTTTCAGTTATTATTTTTACCTCATAATTAAAACATGCATATTTCCCGAACACATTGTTCAAAAAATGAAAATTATTTCATATTCTAGTTCTCTAATAGCTCCCGTTTGGATAAGACATCCAATCGTTTAATACTCATGTGTCAAACTATGCTACCAAATGACAAAACGATCGCAACCTTAAACATGACAACTAAGAACCCTTGAAGGAAATATAGATTCCTTTCCCTAGATCCTTGCTTCATAACAACAAATTTCATCCCCTTCATTTTCCTTGCATCACCCTTCACACAACATTTATAACCCTTCATATCCAAGTCTCTAATGGATATATGGTTCTTCTTCAACTTAAGGATGTACGAAATGTTGGCCCATGTATGAATAATGTCATCATGCATTCTTATCCATACAAAGTCCATACCATCCATCTTGTTAGAAGTGTCATTGTGCAACAAAAGTAGCACCTTTCAATTTATCAAATGTGGTAAACCAATTCCTTCAATGACTCGTATGAAAAAAGCAAACAAAATTCAACACCCACCTTTCAAATGACTACTGCCTTGAGATGATTGTCAAAATAATATCATAATTAGACAACTCAAGCTTTTGAACTACAACTGTCACTTGATCCTGATTTCCCAATCTTGAACAATCCCTCCGTAATTGTTGCGATATCTGCAATCATTAAAACCAACCATCATCTTCTTTAACTTCTTGAAATTCTCATTTTTCCTAAAAACTACCAACCTAGAAGAGGATGCATCATCCATACTCTCATATGCTTTGAGGCGAATCTCCCTTTTATAAACCCTAAACTTAACCTCCTTAAGCATTACAAATCCTTCCTACGCCCATAGAGCTCACCTAGTTCTTGTGTGACAATGGGAGAAAGGTTAGGAAAATGATATATTCTACTTTGACATTTATGTCTCACAAATTCGTCAAGATTGAATTGAGCTCACAAAATGAACTCTGAGCGGTGTACCCTACTTTATATGAAGCCCAAACAAACTTCTCTTCAATAGATGCTTTCTATACAAGAGGACATTGTCATGAAAGCTTCTCCAATTGTAGTCATAGTGTTATTGAGGTCTTCTCCTATACAAATTCATAAGAACCTCATCTAATAGTGATAGTAGGATCATCAAATGAGTCTTTTCCTCCTTATCCTTCAAAATTTGTCTCTCTGTGTATTGTACTCCTAGAAAGTGATGTCCACAACCTTTACTCCTTCAACAAGACTCTTATCTTGATTCTCCATAGGTTGAAATTTTTCTTCCAATTAGAATTGTAGATCTTGCTAATGATGCTCATCTTTTAGCAGTAACTCATAAAAAATTATGAAATGAGATCGAAATTGGCTCTAATACCAATTTGTTGTGTACCTAGTATTGAAATTAACCCAAAGAATAGTGGAAGAAATAATGCAATATCAATTGTGAATTTACAAAAGAGGAAATTACAAATAAAGAACAAAAGAGGAAATTACAAATAAAGAACATAGAAAGCAAGATAAAATGAATAAATGTCTTATGTTTTTTGTAACAAGTGTTATTACATACCTAATTTTCAATCACATTTTCATCCTTATGTAACTAGCATGATCTACCCTTACATTGGTGATGGAGGACCATCTAAGAGAGCACACATTGAGCCTTTGAAAAGGTCTATGGCCAAGAGGATTAAAGAAGAAGAAGCTTTAAAGAAGACTCTACTTTGTTGAAGAGTAGACTACTTGAAATTTTTTCTTTCTTCTTAGTCTTGTAGATTTTGTATAGTTGTAAATATTTCCTTTTATTTTTAAATTTTATAGAAACTTAAGTGTTGGAGAAGGTGAGCATAGAGGGAAAAAATCCCATATCCCTTGCAACATATCCAATTTAGGATAATTTGTGCATTGCACCATTTGCTTTGGTAGATCCACAATGGTTTCTCTTGTAACTAGTTGCATAAGTCTTGTACCACTAATGCAAGGGGAGTTGTGATTCTATAAATAGAACCACTTTCCTCTTGTAAAAACTTACCTTGAATTGAATGAAAAATGACATGCATTTTTCAAAGCTCAATCTTATTCTTTAAGGTCACTTAAGGGAGATTTTTCTCCTATTTCTTCCTCAAGGAGCCATCCTTGAGAGAGGATCTAAACAAGTTTTTTGAGAAACTTCTGAGTTTAAGAATTTTTCTAAATCTATTGTACCTGAAAATGAAGTTCCATCAATAGGACTACAAAATGGGTTACATGTTAGTTAGGAGTATTGTTGTTAAGGCATATTTGAGTTTATATGATAAAACATGTCTTAATCTAAATGTCATGTCCAAAGTACCCATGTTTTATAACAACAAACAATAACATATTTTGGCATGTTTAACATTTTGCAAGTATATAACAAGTATCATAGTAAGTTTAGTTTAACCCAATACACTTAATTATAAAAGCTTAAATGAAGATTATAAATATTGGACAAAACGTGTTACATGCAAATTAAGAATAGATGAAGTCTCCAAGCAAAATGCACAAAAATCTTAGACAATATCTCTTGGAGTATTAAAAGAAGACAAAGACAAAAAAAAACTACAAGTTTTTAACACAAGACACATCATATGATGCTAGAACATCTAATAAACAAGTTGACCAAAAACACATTCCAAAGATGTTTTTGACACAATACACCAACCATTATAGTTTGCATGTTTAAAATGATGTTGTTTGAAGTAAAGAGAAACAATAGAGAAAAATGTTGTTCTCTCTACAACACCTTTAATGAAGTGAAACGGCTAACAGTATGAAAAATGATATTTTACCGATGGACAAAATTCGTCAATAATAAAAAAAAACAATAAATAATATTCTTTACAAAAAAAATTGACTAACAAAATTTTACTAATAAATTTTACAAATAAAATGCATAATGTTTGTAAGTAATTATCAATAACGGTTTTTTATTCCAAATTATAAACTATTAAAAATTATAATATTATATAAATTATATAGTTCATGATAAGATTTATAAAATTATAAAATATATAAATTTTAAAATTATTGCAAATTATATAGTGTGTACATTTTAAAATTATAAAAAACATAAAACTGTATAAGACTATATAAAATTACATAAAACTTTATAAAATCATATGAAAAATATATAATTTATAGAATTATATTAATTATATAAATTATAATATTATTGACAAAAATATTATAAACACTTACTCCAATTACTTTATCATAATTTCACCTTCACAGGTTTTCTAAAAGAGTTTTTTAAAGTATTATTTTGGGAGAAAATAATTCTTCTTTTTAAATCTTATATTGATTATCTTAGGATTCAAGAGTCACATTTCTCCAACAACACTTATCTTAAGAATGTATTCTCAAGTGACATGATTTTACAAATCTTTTCTATTTTTCTATTTAACCTTTTCAACTACTTGTTCTTCTCTATTTTTTTATTTAACCTTTTCAACTATTTGTTATATTTCTTCTTCTTGTCTTTGGATTCTATATTTATGCCATTTAATTTTTTTGATTCGATTATGATTGCTATCTTGTGTTGCTTATAGAGTCTTATTCTTATTCTCAATCTATACATGTTCTTATGTTGATGAAATATTGATTCAAGTCTCATGGATTCAAAATTTATTACTTAAGGCAAACATGAGATTTTACTTTTGATCTAGTTGTTTTCCTATTATATGCTTATCCTTTCGATCTGGTTTTCTTACTAATATGTTTCTATGTTTTCAAAATTTTCAATCCTATATGTAATGTAAACAGACTTCTTGTTGAAGCATGACGGAGGTTACAGAAGAAGCCTTAGGATGACAAGAAGGTATGCGCATGAGGCAGGATTTAGTTTATCAAAATAAAGCTCAAGAGTATTTTGGTCGTTCACTTGGAGACACGAGGTGCAAAATAAATAGAAAGTATAAGGGTTACAAAAATTGTCTGTTAAATTTTAGTATTTTCGGTTTAAAATAAATAACTAGTACTGGATAATGCTATTCGCACCCAACTTTTTCTTCATGCACCTGTTTTCTTTTCAGAATACCCCCTCTTTAAATCATAGACCTCTCCCTTTCTCAAGACAATTTAATATACTATTAGTTTAAAAACATTTGCAGTAACGATAAACACAAATTAACAATCTTACCATGCTTAACAACTCCTAATTGGGTAAACGCAAATAATTATTACACTATCAATGCATTTTAGATACTTCTTACACTTTTTGTTTTAAAGCTGAAACAACTTTAAGGAAAAGAATGTGCAAATACATAAATGCATCAAAAGGGAAATGGAGTCTAGGCACCATTTTCCTTTTTTTCATGAGACAGTTCAAGGACAGAATGACATCCCTAAATATTTACGAATACACAAGCATGAATACACAAGCATGGAGAAACATAGAGGAAATGAAACCTTAGATATTCCCTCTGATGTTACAGCCAGATATTTACAGACAAACAATGTATGAGCATTGTCTGAGAGACAACCTAGAGTTGCTGATTCAGCTACTTGAAGAAGGGCCGAAGTACATACAGATGGGGGGATCGATCCTCATAATAGAAAGGATTGCAGATGGAATTGTCCATATTCCATCACCACATATCAATCCAGAAGCAACTGCTCCAGCATAGTCTTCTGCATCCTTTCTATTCAACCTCTCCCATACAAACAATATCACAGTTCCAACAAACATATCAACTGCAAAGTAAGCACCGATGTAGAAAGGAACTGCCATTGCCATTGGGATAGGTATGTACTGTGAGAATTTCTTAGGAGTCACATCCCTTACGAGATTGATAGCCAGGGCTGCCGCAAAGAAACCGCCGCACATTTCCAGGCAGTACTTTGGAAGCTCTGAGAATCCCTGAACACCGAGAATGGCCATTTCCCTGAATATAACGGCGTATGGTGCTTTGTAGGGGCCATCAGGTGAGCCAATATCAAAGGCAGTCCAGAACATCCAGAAAGTGAGAGGAGCGATCACACAACCCATAGCTGTTCCTATCAATTGGCTCACAAACATGGACTTTGCTGATGAGTAGGTAAGGTAACCGGTCTTGAAATCTTGCATGAGATCAGCAGCAGTTGCGACAATGGACATCATAACAGCACATGATGCTACACCTGCTATTACACCACCATTTTGGCCGACTGCTGCTGCAATTATGAAAAGACCAATCTTTCCATAAGTGGATGCCAGGCTCCAGTCTGTGAGGCCAGTGCCATAAGAGTTGCAAAAGGCAAGAGCAGGGGCAAGGATGTAAGAGCACAGAACCAAGTACCATTTGAGAGGAGGGAAAATCATTGGTATTGTTGCTATGGATATCGCTGCCAACCCCACATATCCCGAGGCGGCGAACCAGGTGGGAATCCTGTCCTTCAAAAATACTTCATCCCTCCTCTTTTCTTCTAATTGCAGTTGAGAACTCTCATCATCTGAGAACATGGATATGAAAATAATTAACTTCTATAGATTATATACACTTGCAGTTGGATCCTGACCAAACCAGGTTAGGCAAGAGACAGATCTCAGTTATGGCCCATGGAGAGTCATGCTTAATGAGGTTATACTACTAAAATAATCAAATAATAGAACAATCTATACATGGCTTCGTTTCCAAATAATCAAAAAACAGATGAAGTTATTTTCAAATAAATTATTGTGGTGGCTAATCTTTTGGCCATGGATGGAAAAAATTTAGTAGAACTCAAGGTTAAAATCAAATGTATACTCTTAATAGCACTAGTTGCAACTGATGACTCTGGGAGTAGATAATCAGATGATTTTCAAAAGTTAATTAACTTCATTCAGTTCCGTTGTTTTCATGTAACTAGTTCTATATTATCCATAGCCAAGCTGTCATACAGACCAAGACTAAATGTCACTACGAAAGTAATTTATAGGAAAAGTATAAGATATTCATGCATGACAAAGGGACAAAATTTACATGTTTGGCAAGGGAAATGACTTAGCAGATAACAACGTAACTTTATTAAAAGAAAAATAAATCATACTTGCAATAAATATCTAGAAAATATTTTATAATACTCACCATGAACCTCAGTCACAACAGGAAGGCTGTTCTGTTTGGAGCTTGCCTTCCACATCTCCCTAACAGTTATAAGTATAATCTTTACCAGATTATAAATACCATCTCCTAAAATAAGGGCAATAGATATGAAGACCTGCAGAAAACATGATAAGTAAGAAAAAAGATGTACAACAGAATTATAACAGAATATGGCAACTTTTTGAGGCATTAAATCTTGGAAAAGCCCAATTAAAATTAAAGGCCATAAAATTCAGGCCAGCTCAGTATGTTTCTGAGCAAATAAGGCATAACTATTTCAGATGAAAGTAAAATTTAAAATTTCAGTGTCGATAATGATCTAATATTCTTTATTATGTTATCGACTATTCTCTTTTGAACCTGGAAGTTAAGATATAAAAGAAGGTAAATATCATGTACTAGATCTGTATTTTTAATAAATAAATAGTAAATTGTTCATGCTTGGCACTCAAGTTATGAGTAATCAAGACTTGCCAATGTCAATTTCAAATTTACAACTGCAGTTCAGATGAAACATCAAGGCAATGTTTCCTTTATTAACCTCAGAATAGAGCTTCAGGCAGAAATCACAAGTCCTGTTTGCATAAAGATTACTAAGAGATGTCCTGCAAGTATATTTCTTAGCCATACCTTGTATCCATATAGACCTTTGAAATCATTGCTACCAAGGTCAGCTGGATACCAGTCCCCAGCATGCTCAGAGATGAAAGGCCACAGAAATCCCCATGATATAATAGCTCCAAGGAGAACTGAACAATTTACTAGGTGAGGACAGATAAGACCACATCCAACATAGGTTGGACTGAAGTCAAAGTAGAACCTGCATGAAAAGGATGCGATGTTAGTATCTGACAATTAATTGTATCCTCAGAACCCTCCACATTCATTCTGCAGCACAGCAGTTAACAGTAAAGAATAAAGCATTAATCAACTTATTTGATAACTAGTAAAAAATTTTGGCATCCTGTTATTAATGAAAAAATAGTTGCTTCAGGCACGGCATCAAGTGGGCAATTCAAAAAATACAAACAACCACAAAGTAAATCCTGAAGCAACTGCTTAATTAGGCTATTCAGGGAAATTGATACCTCTTTTGCTACCACCAGCTGTTTAATAAAACAATCAGTAAAGGTGCAGTGTCATTGTTTAATTGCATTATTTCAATAAAACAGATAATTGAGATCATGTGCTACCATTATGCAGGTCAGTCATTTAATATTTGTGATCTCTGTTACATTGAACAGGGGCAGAATAATAAAACCCTAACCGGTTCTGGAAAAGAAAAACAAAATCACAGAGGGCTACAGCCAACCAATTGCAGCAAGAACACAACAAGAAGTCTACAAACTAAAGGCTAAATTGTAAACCTAGAACACAATTTCATACTTCATTTCTTTTTATCATTCCATTTATTAAGTAGTCTACATACTGAGAATGCAATTATCCTTGTTTATATTAACATTATTTTTAACTTCTTAACCTGCAGCCACTTTCTCTCTCACTCTCTTCTCCAAATTCTACTTAATTACCATGTTTTTGTGTAAACCAGGGCGTTAACCAGTTCAAGATAGGCCAGGCATTACCCGAAGTGTGTTTGTGTGCATCAGTGGAACTTTGGATCAGCCACTCTTCCTTAGTCTACCATTACAGCTTGCAGTTATTCTCAGGAATTCATGTAGTACCAGAAATTCAACTCGCATGTTAGTAGTGGGATAGCTATGGGTTGAGTTTGTCAGAAATAACTAGTTAAAGTTTGTGACACTACCCCACTAGTTTCTTAAGAATGTAATGGAATTCATAATCATAATTGAGTTTTGGTATCTTACAAAGAGAGGGAAATATTCATCATAAGGGAACGTATCTATTGTTATTTATCAAGTTCATTAAGTTCTGATTATTAATAACAAGTAAAAAGCCTAGCACTAGCTCATGGACTTCTATTGAATCAAAAAACGTAGATTTATAGTTTAATACAGGCATTTCAAAAGGAATTTACTCACTTTAATGTCTTCTCTAAATAGCAAAATACAGCCTTAGACCCATACACATACAAATTTGCTCTTGGACTGTTATTGCCTAGTCATTATCTCTCATTAAACAGAGTATACAATTTTGATAGCCAAAAACAGAGGCGCAATAATTTAATTAGTGAGGAATTAATTCTGTAAAGTGAAGACAATTAAAATCACAAGAGCCTTACGTGTTCCTAAATAGTGTCAAACCAAAGCTAGGGAAGTTGTCAAATCCACATGAATCCCCAATACCACTGAAGAACCACTTAAAGCAACTCCAGAAGAAACTTATGCTTAAATACTTCCCAAGCTGCCGAACTTGATTCCTGTGCAATTCTCACAGACAATAAATTAATGATACAGAAAGGAAAGAAAATAGAAGCAAAACAATAATAGGTTAAGAACGGTTAAAAGTAGGGGTGGCAAAGTGGGTTGGACCCGATGGGCCGGCCCGCCAACCCGATAACATAAGGGCGAGGCGAGTTAGCATTTTGAACCCGTCAACTCGTATCAACCCGGCCCGTCTAGCCCACTAACCCGTCGGGTCACAGGCGGGGCGGGACGGGACGGACCAATCCCTGGCCTACGAAAAAAAATATATTGCACTTTTAAGATGTTATGTCACTATATACATCTTTAATATATTGTTGTAATTACAAAAATTCATTTAAATTGGATACAAACAAAATAGCTGCAAAGAAAAAAGTCCAATTTAAAACCAAAGATCCAAAAAAAAATAAAAAAAATAGACTTTTAAAAAAAAATGCAACACAAAATAAATAAGCAGACCAGCCCGCCGGCCCGCCAGCCCGCCGACTTGCCAACCCATCTTATGACGGGGTGGGTTAGAAATTTTGGCCCACATAGCCCGGCCCGGCTCATTTTTGGCAGGCTCGTGGCGGAGCGGGCCTAAATAGGCCGAGCTGGCCCATTTTGCCACCCCTAGTTAAAAGGTTACAACAATACTTAGACTAATAAGTAAAAATATTCAGCAGTAATGTGTGTGACCTGTATCAGAGTGTAAGATAAAAAAATCTTCTGAGTGGTCAAATTAACATAATTTGTAAAGTATACCCTGCAAGTTCTGCACCAGTTTTTGTGTGGAAACTGTTAATTAGCATTGCTGTCGCTGTCCCACTGGGATATGTAAGCTTATAATCCAAGACCATAACCTGAAATTGCATTCACAGAGATCAGGATACATTGGCAAAGGAAATGAAATATCAAATATGCAATAGATGGAAGTAAAGAGGTTACAGCTATAGAAAGAATAGAAAGTCATAATCAAAATTTGCACTCCTTCCAGTTCCATTTCTATTATATTCACTTTCTCATTATAGATGTACTACTAAGTAGACGCCATTTGATTTTGCAGGATAAGAACAATTTCAAAAATCAAAGGCATTAAATTAAACAATTACTCTTTAAATAAACTTTTCTATTTACGTTTTTTAACATCAACGGCCATCTTTTATATATTTATACAAAATTTATACCTTTCTCAACAGAGAAATTATTCACATCTTTGCCCCAAAATAAATAAATAGTTAGTATAATTTGCAGCATATATATGATTCCTTCACAGTTTGTGCTTTCAGCCAAAGAAACAGAATGAACAGGACGGTGGAAGCATCATTTTTAGTATATGAGAAAATGATACGTCATCTAAAATTCTTTTCTACAGTTTTCACAACAAATAAATAAGATTTCGTATTATAAAATGCCAAATACTCAGCAATAATAAAATCATAAACATGGAAGTTAATGAAGAAAGCTACACTCATCTTATCATTAGTTCAAAAAATAGTCAAAAAAAATACAGAAGAATTTATATAATGACTAACAGCTCAAAGTTTGACCAATAATTTGATTTTCCAGATTGCAAGAGACAAAAAGCATCTGCCTGCTTGTGTTATCCTATCTCTCTTAAAATATAATTTCCATAATATAAAAAAGAAAAGGAGCAAAGAAACAAATAGAGTTCAAGCAAATGTAACACAATAACAACAAACCAAATAGATTACCTTCCGAAGTGGCACGAGGCTAAAAAGTCCAAGGAAACTGACAACAAACATGAAACCCATCATCCAACCCAATCCTGGGTTTTTAACATCTTCAGCTCTATTACCAGGGTAATCAGGGCCTATGAGTTCATATGTTCTCTGATCCATGGCAATCAAGGATGAACCAAACCCCCCTGTCAACAACATCACAGTTTGCACATAAGAATTTATGGGGAAAAAAATCTCACCAATGCAAGAAGCAACTCTCGTATGTGGTGCAATCGTGTGTAACAAACGACCTTTTACCTTGTGCAATTAAGAAAATAAACACGTTTTAATATTTACTACTTCCTTTTTTTTTTCCTTTTTTATCAATGTTATAAAGCTTTTCAACAGATTTCCCTCATAAGGCAAATAAATTTGATGGATTTGAATGACTTGCTAGTTTATTATTATTCTTTTTGGTATAAACTACATGTATCTTCTATGTGAGTTAATCGTGCTCGAGCTGGATATTACCACAATGGGTGATAAAACTCTTGCTGTGGATTATCACAACTACTGCGTACCCAAATCTCAAACTCAAGACTACTAGTTAAACTAAAAAATCTCCTGATAATTTATTATTATTCCAAGAAAAATAAGATAAAAATTAAAAATATACATAATATATTTTCGAAAGTATAGAAGCAAGTTATGTTAAGTTCCTACTCCATTATCAATTAACCTTATCTCTTTCACAAAAGTCCCATAACCTCTAAGAACCTTCACAATACCAACTCCAAGCTGAGACGTATATTCCAACAAGGCACCAAGCTTATGCAGCACATAACAGGTAGAAAACAGAAGCACCTACCAATGGAAGAAAACAAACAAAGGAAACTTTTTTTCTAAGAGTTGTGCAATTCTAAGGTGAACCCAACAGCAACAAACCACAGGGAACATACTTATCACGGATTTAAATTGCAGGTGGATCGTAGTTTCGTGGCAAACCTTGACTTTGTCGCAGACCAATTTTTAAGCCAAGGCAAGACAATTGAGTGAATGTTTAGGTTAAAATTAAGAGAACTCAAAAGTACGTGTACTCTAAAACTAATAACTTTTTCCTTCTTCATCATGCGCATAGGAATTAGTTATCGTGTACCAGAAATCACAAAACTTCAATCAAAACATAGTCTGCAACCAAAGCAAACAAGGGGTAAAGAGAGAAATACCACTAAAGGCGAGTCCATAGCAAGCAACCACACACGTCTGAATAACAGTGTTCTCTTGTCTGGTGAAGGGTTTGGTGAAAAATCCCAACTTGGTCAAGAAACCAGTCCAGGTTCTGACAAAGAAGAACCCCAACAAACCAGCAGCGACGTTGAGGGAAGGGATGATCCCAACTGTGAGGTTGAGCTTGTGGGTGATGATGCAGAACAAGCTCCCCAACACAGCACTCACCACCAACCCTCTTATCGTTATTTGCTCCTTCCAGCCTGGAACCTCCTCACGCAAATACTCCTCCTTCTCCTCGTTTCCGTGAGGATCCACAAGCAGGGGCTCCGAAATATCCACCGATGAGGTCTCTGTGCCCATCGTGCCCGAGAGGAACAAAGAGAGATTCGGGAATTTTGGGTGGAATCAGAATAACCAGAACACAAAATATGATGAGTTTTTGCGGATTCGGATGTGAGCAATGATTGGATTATAGGTTATGGGATTGAAAAAGTATCTGAGATTGATTTTGACAGGGTTAGAGTTTAGTGAGCATTTATGGAATCAGAACTGCTCTGCTTCTGTTATTGTTTATGGGCAGTGACAGCAGGGACACGCAACTTGATGGGGTTAATCTTGGGAGTCTAACCCAACCTAACAACCTGTCATCGTGTTGCTTAGATTTTTTTTTTTGGTTTAACCAACTTGGCCACTATAAAATTAAATAGTTCTATTTGTTTTTTTAATTCCTAAAATTTCGGATGCTTTTGATTTTGATCTCTTAATTTTAAAAGAAATAGTTTTGAAATATTAAATTTAAGAAATTAAAATGATTTTCATAGTATTATTTTTAGTTGTTCTCACTTGATGTTTGTAAACTTTAACTAAATTCGAGAGACCAGAATGAATATTTTTTAATTCAAAAAACTAAAAGATATTTACTTTAAATTTCATATACTACAAAAATAATAAATTAATTATAATTTCGAACTTGCAAAGTGGTATGGAGTAGAGAATCTTCGGTTTCTAAATATTCAATTCACTTGCACTTTCGCGAATTTCGATACCATTAATTAAGTTAGATAAATTTCATATAAAATAATTTTTGGGTTCAATGGTGTTAAACTCTAAATGCATTTATTTATTGTAAGATGTTTCCAAAGATTTGGTTGGAGTTGTAATCTTAAGTTTATTTTGTTCTTATAAAATAAGTTGCTAGAGATATGCATCAAAATAGATTTATTAGTATTTATACATCTTTATACTATTATGTATTACACATATAAAAATATATTATATATACATATAAATAGGGTTCAATTTTCTATTACATGAGTTCTACTCTTATTTGAAAAATTGACTAGGCATACAAACTCAAGTCTCCATAACATATAATATCTCATGAAGAATATTCTTATTTATCATAACATATAAGAGAATTGATAAAAAAATGAATGATTAGTTAAAAGTGTTCTTATACATAAAATCTTCTAAAAAAAATAAGTGTAGAGTATATTTATATTTAAGGAGGGATCGAAAATATGAACAATATATTTTAGGTGTTAAGAAAATAAAAATAATTTTATTGTATAAAATTTTTGATTAATTTCAATTTATGTTTCTTATACAAATTTTCCTTTTTATAGAGACATTCTTATATACACTTTCATCATATCTTATCTTTTTCGAAAAAATTCATCTTTATAGTAATTTATACAAAAAATTACATTATAGACATTTTATCGCACTATATCTTACACGAAAGATTTTATTCTTATTATAATATGTATAACAAATTATATTTGACATATCACATTAATACTTTCTATGATAGATTTTTATCTTTATCATAATTTGTACTACAAAATGCTCTTATTTAATATATCACATTTTATTTGTATGTTACTCCTTATCTTACAAATACTAGAAAGTGTTTATTTTTTGGTTTTGTCATGGTCAGGAGTTTAATCAAATCTAGTGGAGACACAACAATTAAAATGATAGGTTTCGGAACGAGTCATGCTTCCATGGAACGAATGGTCATAAGGAAACATTTTCCTATGTATGATTTCTTCCATTAATTATTTATTATAATCATCTATTAAGTCTCACATCCTTTGTATCTTTTTTTGGCACACAAAATTCAGTAATAGACTTGAATAAATTTTTATTTTAAAGTTTGAGATAGATGGTATTACACTAAAATGGTTGAGATGAGTTTGATGGTGACCTAGTTATGATGTTGTCAATTTTCCTAAGATGATTTGTTAATTGAAGCCTGTAGCTGTCATTTAAAAAATTATCTTTAAAGATTCTTCAAAAATATGTGTCATTCTTAGACTATATTGTCGAACAAAATTTTGAAAATAAAGTCGATGGAGATGATAGTTAAGAATAACTAGTGATACTTCTTATTTTGGATTTTTTTATTTTTTTCATAAATAAGATTTTTTCTTTAAGAATGAGTGATACCACCTTTAAAAATTAAGATATTTGAGAACAATGAATGATACTACCAAAATTAGAGAAAACCATTTCAACAAAATATAAGATAAATAACCTTCGTTTTAAGAATCATTAATGTGAAATGCTTGGTTCTTATGGCTATTGGAATGAAGTATTGAAAAAAATTTCATCACATTACCCATAAGGTTGACTCATAAAGTTCCAATCTTACTTTGCATAATAGCGCAAATATCACTCCATAAGAATCCTTAGATCAAAGGTGGATGGAGTACTCTACTTGTACTCTACGGTTTCATGCATAAAGTAAAATTATTGAAATTATGCATAATGTATGATATCATGTGATGGGGTATCAATCATGGAGGGTATCTTTGAAAACTTTTGTATTTGATAATGGATTTACCGTAAATATAAATGGAAAGTTGTGGGTGCAGAGATTATCTAAATTACTTTTTCAGGTCTTTGGAGCGGATCAGAGATGACTTTATGATTTACCTTAATAGAGAAATTGTACCTAAAAAACTAGTATTTTAGTGTGAGAATTTGAGGATCAGGAGACAATTTTTTCTTAAATTATACGATCTTTGAAAATGATGAGTTATCCATGTGTAATTCAAATTAGTACCCCTGTAAATACTTCAAATTTTTATAATGGTTCTTATTTAACTTCTCCAAAAGTTAATTTTAACGTTTGCATCATCATTTATTTTAACTTGTTATAAGAAAAACTTAATTATTTTATCTTTTTAATTTTTTATTTTTATGAGTACTTGTCCAGAGTCAATTGGATTGTTACAAAAGTTGAAATTGCTCAATGTCTCTGAAACAAGCTGATTGCACTTCCTAATCCCATCTGTCAGTGCAGGTAGGTTAGAAATTCATAAGAGGAACATGTTGTCGTGGTCACCAATTTTGCCATGCCTTGTGTTTTGGTATCTATGCAAACTTTGTAAGCCATTGTAGACCACTAGTTTGACGTGAAATTGGATCAATTTATGCATGCATCATCAAAAACTGTTTTCTTTTTCAAATTTTTTGGAGTGTCTTATATCAAGGTTATAATGATTTTGTCATTTTATTTGTGTCTTTCACCATTTTAAACGTTCAAACACTGTAAAGTGTCTCCCTATGTTCTGTTTATTCGAATTTCATCTCATTTTTCAAATGTAACAATAATGGTGCAATTTCCATGGAAATTCTTCATATATTGTAAGAAAATTTTATGATGTGGAACCCGCCGAATTTTTAATAATATTCTTCATATTTTCCATGGTAGTAGATACTACTGATCTACTATATTTGAATATCTGTTTCTTTATTTTTTGTGGTGTTATTGATCTAACATATTTGAATCTTAATTTCTTGTTAAACCATAAACAATTTTTAATTTGTTGATATTTGACTATGCATCCTTACTATTTGTTATTTACGG
This sequence comes from Lablab purpureus, assembly GCA_030347555.1. NCBI lineage: Eukaryota > Viridiplantae > Streptophyta > Magnoliopsida > Fabales > Fabaceae > Lablab > Lablab purpureus. The sequence goes on from CM059254.1 coordinate 17,633,679, forward strand.
TTGGGAATGATATTAATGTGTACGATTAAAATGATGTGGTGCAACTTTTTGCTGTCAAGGATTACTTGTCCAGTTGTGATTTAGTGAACTATAGAGTGAAGCAATTTGTTTATACTACTATTCATGTTCTGCATTAGAATAGGTTGATTTTCTTTGTCATTAATTCATTGTTTCTTGGATCTTTTAACTTTTCTAAATTTTCTTGTTGGTTGCTGCTTTTCTTTTTAGTTTATTTTTGTTTTTTATTGGATTCTGAGTTTCATGTATTGTTAAATAATAATACTACTACTTGTATCTTTTTATAAAAGAAATAAATAAATATTCGATTAACATTGATGAAAATAGTTAAGTTAGTTAGTTTTAATTTTAATTAATAATATTGTAAATTTAAATTTATTTAAAAAATAATTATTTGAGTGGTGATTATATTTATTCCTACTATTTGGAATTCAAGAAATACGTTTTAAACAAACATGGTCTGAGTATGAATGATTGATTTCTTTAAATGACTTTTTATTTATACTGGACTTGTGTTCCTAAGTTTCTTCACTCACTTCAATTAGAGCGTCATTAGAAATAGTGGATGAATAACGAATATGAATTTAAAATGGGTTAGGCAATGAAAGATAGTGTTTCATGGTATTAGATTGTTTGTATTTCATTATGTAAGCTAGAAGTTTGTGTTGTTATATTGACATTTTAAAAGGAAGAAATATTTTAGGATGAATTTTAATGTGATTATATTGTTTGTTTTGAAGAATGTTTTAAAACTTTGGATTCATTTTTTGGTCATGTAGAATTTTTGTATATCTACTACTTGTTCCTTTGTTTTTCTTAGATACATAAATTTATATATATATATATATATATATATATATATACATATATACATATATATATATATATACATATATATGATATATATATATATATATATATGATATAGATTGATAGGCAACCATTGTTTTTTTTGTTATCATGCTTACATAGTATTTTTTGCATAGGTATCATTTGATGGGTCGAGTTTAATCATCTTTAAAAAAATCTAATGCATTGGTTATTCCTTTATTGAATGTCATAATATTGTTGATAAATAACAACTTTGTAAAATTTATAATTGTTATGTACTACAACATTAAGATTTTATTTGAAATTTTTTACTGGGAAGTTGTGTTTATTATGAAGGGTATTATTTATCCAAGTAGAAAAATAAATACATCTCAATTTCTTTTTAAAATGTGCATTTTCTATGACAGTTAAATTTAAACTTGTTATAGAAAGTAACACATTTTATGATGGTTAAAACTTTATCAATTGTAGAAAATCCACTTTCTAGACAGATGTAATTTCAACCATCATAGAAAATAGTCTGAAAGGTATGTATGACATGTTTTACTGCTTTTTCTATAATTGATATTTTAGAACTGTCATATTTGACGATTTTACAACATCATAAAAATTTTGAAATTTCTATGTTACTTGTATTTATGTTTGTGCTTTAATCAACATAGAAAGTCTATTTTAACCATCATAAAAAGTGTTTATCATATTAGTGAATAGGTTACAAATACAACCCTACATGCAACTTTGTTTGAGAAAAACAGTTCTAGACTTTTATGATTACTTGAGAAAGGATTATATCCCAAACCATGTTTGTTTAAAACATATTTATATGAGCCTAACATGTTGTCCAAATTATCCTTTCCATGTGCAAACTTAGAAAGTGTTTTAATCAAGTAATGTGACTTTGATTTTAGAACTTCACAATTTTCACTGACAACTTTAACATTTTCATTTTCACAGGAGTAGGATGAAATTTTGTAAATCAGCTCAAGATTTTCAAAATCAAATTTTAAGGTTTCAATTTCTTTTTCCATATCTGAAACTTTCTTTTCAAGGCAATTATTTAACCCTTTTGAATATCTTATTTTGGTATGAAAGTCTTTTTGCTTCTTTATGCATTTCATTAAATGCATCTAACAATTGATCATAACTTTCATGGTTACTACAAAGGTTACTTACAGTGCTTGTATCATCTTCTCCGACTATTAAGCACAAATTAACTTCATCTTCATCATCATCAGAGGAATTGTTGGATGAAGAGCATTCAGACTCCTCCTTGTTCATGTATGCCTTCCAGTTCTCGGTACCTTTTTCATATTTCTTATCAACTCCTTTTTCATATTTCTTTCCAACATGTCTTTCTTTGTATGAATTGGTTGGACATTCATTCCTTATGTGTCCCTTCTTTCCAAATCCAAAACAAGTCAAATTAAGCATATTCAAATTGGTCCATTTTGAATTATACCTTTTTGGTGTTGCAGTTTTGTCTTTATTTCTTTTCTTGATGAACCTTCCAAACCTTTTAACCAGCAATTAAACTTTTCAGTTTCTGAGTCAATCTTAGATGTACTCATTCTTCTTTGTTGTTGTAGTTTTCAGAGCCAAGTTATTCTTCTTCTTTTCTCCAGTTTCCTGTTGAGATAGTATGTTCATCTAAATGTTTATGTTCAATCAATTTTCCAAACAAAGAAACCATTGCCATATAGATAGATCTCTTGATTCTAAAATTGTTGTAACCTTGGGTTGTCAGCTCATATCAAGACGCTTAAGAATCTTCATGTTTAGCTCTTCCTTTTCAAAGGATTTTCCCAACCCAATCAAATGATTTACTGTGTGTGTAAATCTCTTCTGTACTTCTGTGATGGTCTCAGTTGGTTTCATCTTGAACATTTCGTATTCTTGAATAAGATCATGTTTTCTTGCTCTCTTAACCTTAGTTGTGCCTTCATGTGTGACTTCTAATGTTTCTCACATATCCTTTGTTGTACTACATTAAAAAATTCTAAAAAAACTCATTAGAATTCAATGAAAATATAATAATATTCTTAGCAATTTTATCATACTTAGCTTTCTTGCTTTCAGTTTCAGTTCTTCCAGTCCGTGGTTTTTCAACCCATTTACCATCTACTTTATGTTTAGGAATAAAAAGTCAATTTACTATAACATCCCATATACTATCATCCATAGATTCAACAAAGATTTTCACTTTTATTTTCCAGAACTGATAATTCACACCATTGAACAAAGATGGTTTGCTAACAAAAGCTCGTCCACAAAAGGCATTCAATTTTCAGCCATCATGCAACACACAGGATTACACTTGAACAAATTACAAGATTAAAGCTTTAGATGCCAATTGTAAGCACTTAGAAACATTTCAAGAAGGGAGAGTGAATTGAACTATAATTGATTTTAATTTCAATTCCAGAAAACAAAGATATCATATTTGTGCATGCCCAATTATAGTTGGAGATTTAATGCATTAATTTAGTTTTAACATAGTTCAATTGAATGAACAACAAATATGGAAAAACAAAAAAGATAGCAGCACATAGGAAATTTATACTGGTTCACTCCATAAGAAGCTACATCCAGTTCCAATCACCCAGGTCAAAGAATTCACTAAATACAAGTTATTACAAATAATTTGTTAGAATGGAGGAGTTTGGATTTGATTATTGCAATCAAGCTTCTTCAATTATGTTGGTGGCTCAACAAGCAACTCTGAATTTGTGTTTGTTTGGTGTTTTGTTAGTCTATCATCCATTTGAACTAATCTAGCTTATTTAAGAGAGATTTTTGAAATCACGGTTGTATTATTTTGTATTTAATTTCTTCATAAAAATTAAAAAGTTTCTAGACTCAAATCTGTTTTTAATTGAAAATGTATTCAAATTTTAATTCAACTTTTAATGCATTAAATTCATTAAATCAGAATTTGTTACAAACTTGAGAGCTTTATGTCTTTATGTTTTATAAATAGATCTTTTACAAACTGTAACAACAAGCAAGGTTTTAGACTTTACTGAGAATGAAAAACACAAAAACTCACAAATTTCAAATTGTTCTAAATTCAAAAGTTTTACATTAAAGAATTTTCTGATCATTAAATGTTTTTTAAAAGAGCTCTTTCATTGGTTTAAAAGGGAGTCTTTTCTTTTCTCTTTCTTTCTTTCATTAATCTTTCTCTGTTTTGATTTTTCTGATTGTATTTGTATCTTTATCAGAGAAAAGGTGTTCGTATAATTGTTTTCTTTTAATCTCTTTAAAGGGTTTTGTAATTTTTTGGAGTGGGTTTCCAAGAGCTGGTTTTGGAGTAAGGTGCTACAAGTTGAAGGATTGTTCTTGTAGAGTTCAAGAACATATCCTTTTGTATGTTGTGTAATTGTTCGTAAAGAATTCTTGATTATAGTGGATGAACTAGATGTAGCTCTTTATGAGTACCAATATAAAAATTTTCTATGTGTTCTTTTTTCTTAATCATATCTTGATACTGTTGGAACTTATATTTCTTTTCGAAAAAATCTAGTGCGCTTTTAATCCATTAAGACTCGAAATAAAAATTGCAATTGAGTGTTTAAAATTGACTTGGCTAAACAAATCAATAATTAATTTTCATTAAACTTTAATTCATCCCACTCTTGAAGTGATTAGTGTGTTTACACAATCAAGCAATCACAAAAATCATATTCTAAATTTTAAACCCTACAAAAGTGGAAACTAAACTTGCAACACCCTACTGCAAGATTCTTGTTCTTGAACACCATATTCAAGAATTCTTACAAATCTGCAAGAGAAAAAGAAAACTAATGTTCTTACACCTCAAAACCACTACAGAAAACACAAAAACATATTACACTAGAGGTGAAGAGGAGAAAACTCCTTCTAGATAATGGACTAACCTTATCTAAAAATAAGAGAACGAGTTTTCACATTTCAATAAAGGTTAAAGGATTTTCTTCAAAATCTTAAAATATTATTTTCTCAAAAATTCAATTCAAAATTGTAAATTTCTTTCTCTCAAAATTAAAAAGTTCTTCTTTTATTGTTTTTAAAAGAAAGTTTTTATAAAATGACAAAACGAGTTGTTCAGATTAATTAATTATTAATTACCTTTAACTCATTAATTTTTTGGTAAAAAAATTGTAACAAACCTTTCTTAATAACCTAAGTTTATTCTAATTATCCAAGCATAAAAAAATATTCAAGATTAATTCATTCACATTTGAATTAAAAAGAGTATTTAACTATTTTTAAAAAAAAATCTTTTACCAGAAATACTTAATTAAAGAAATTGTAGTTTCAAAATATGATTTTCTCAATTAACTGAGACTTATTCTTTTCAATGAGAAAATCTTAGAGATACTCCTAGCTCTAGGTAGGAAAAACACTGTTTTGCCGACAAGATTATTGGTCATCACGTAGAGCTGAATTTTCCTTTGATTAAAATATCAAATTTACGGGCTCTCCTTCTACCAAAATAAAGAACATGATGTTTAAGGGAAAAGGTGAGAGAATAGATTTCTACTGAAATCTGTATCCATCTGAACAATACATTTCTGGTTAGTAACAATGTCTCTTTCTCTATTTCTTTTATTTAACATTGTCACAATGCATTTTATCTAAGTATAAATAACAGTATATACATAACATATGATAAAAGCTTTCAAAATTTAGGGAGAGATAATTGTATTTCTTTTTAACTCAAGTATCAATAATGAGATTTAGGCTTTTTAGTTTTTAGTTGTATTAATTAAATTAATTTGAAATTATAAGAACTATTTTATTTTAAAATACATTTTTCAATCCCACATATTATAGTCTCAAAAAATCATATTTAAAAATAATTCAAATTTTGAAAACTAAACTAATATAGAAATTTAATAAACATTTTAAAATAATTTAAATTTTGTTATGCAATTCAATTTATTTTGGTATTAATCTACTTCAATTCAAATAATGTTAGGCAAATTGAGAAATATTTTGGGTCATATAAATATATATTACATAATTAAATGAGTTAAGGTTATTATTTTATTAGTAAAAGTATTTAAGTGATCTAATTAATTTAAAATTATGGCTAAAAACATATATGTTATGAAAGGCTAACTGTATAAATACTATGAGTAATATTTTTAATTTTAATTTGATGAGGGGTCAAATTGAAATATTAAATTTTGAAAAGATAAAAGTTATAAAAGAGTTATGGTTTCCATCTTGTAGAGCAGAAGACAAAACTTACAATTCCTATTTCTTTCTCTTCATCTCCATTAGAAGAGACCCTGTAGAAAATCTAAGGTGTTCTATATTTGGAAGATCATATACCCGTAGTTATTCTCATCACTTTCATTATTTTCAATGGCAAATTCTGGTACGCTTTCCACATTCTATTTTCATCATGAATTGAGGTATTAGTTTATTAAGGATTATTTTGATTGTGTTGAAATCTTGATTCTATACTTGTATAAGTATTTAATTAAACACAATTATTATTATTATAAAATCCTAACAAGGCAACCTAATCCCAACAAACCCTCTCAATAATAATGGCCCATATCCAATAGGTGATGAGGCAACCTAATCCCAACAAACCCTTTCAATAGTAATGGCCCATATCCAATAGGTGATGAGGCAGATAAAGATGGTGATGGGGAGGGAGATAGAGAACAACATTTAGATCAAGATGGAGATGAAGCACACGAAGATGATGGTGATGTCATTTTCATCTGCCTTCACTATTCAATTACATTATTTAAATATTAAAATTAAATTATAGATTAATTTATTATTTTTATTCAATAATAATATTTGTCTCTACTTCAAATCAACACTTCATTGGATTCTTTTATAGACAATTTAAAAAGATAGATCAGATTATAACTTTTAATAATATTAATTCTTTGATAAACAATTCATAAGTCAATTTAAAAGGAATGATATCAAACTATAATTTTTAATAATTGTGAAACAAAATTGAAAAAAAAATTGAAATGAAATAAGTCAATAAATAACATGACAAACTAGACATAATGTTAGTAAAAAATTCAATATCCTATATGATTTTGAATATATGTTTAAATAGAGTGAAGTGTAGAATGCAAAAGATGTTATGTTTGATATATGATGTTTAGTCTAACAGACAATGTTTACTCATGCTGAGTCAACAGATGACATGGTTTCATTTCATTTGATCCTAATTTTTTTATTAGATGATATACACACACATCATTAACTTCATTAAACATCCTTATTGTGCTGGAAGATTATTCTATAAAAGGCAATCTAACATCTCCTCCTAGGGCACCTCAAAAGAAGACTAAGTCATTTTAACTCACCAAATTTCTCACATATGTAATTTGTTAACTCTTAAAACATACCTGTCATAGTACAGAAGTTAGCTTTCACAAAGAAAGAAAGAAATAAAACTTATTGTCCAATGAAAAATAAGTGCAACAAACTATCAAGAATTATACCAAAAGAGGGACATGCATTTAATGCATGAATGGTTTCCTTTAATACACTCTACATGAAACCTCTCTAGATGATAGAATATCAAGCTGTCAACCAACCTAAAGCTAGAAGATGTTAGAACGAGACTCCAACCGCTAGCTCTAAGCACTATATAATAACCCTTTCAAAGAAAAAAAAAACTCTCAAGAGAAGAAAAAATGTGATCTTAAGCAAGTGTGCACCTTTCTAAGTGTGTATTTCACACTTTACCAATTTTTCACACATGAAATATATTGTATCAACTTCATTTGTCAACCACAAAATCATGTATTGCTATGAAATTCTAGATATAACGGGGAATAACATGAATAATAGGCTGAAGTACGAATTATCATATTAGAATTTCTACTTCCAAATTGTACTATGCAATAAGAATGGGTTCTAGTTGATTCTCTTACTTCATATAAAATCGTCCCAGACTCAATAAAGCCTTCTCTTCGTATTGAATTTGGCTGAGAATTTGCTTGCAATTGGTTTCTATGATTGACAGAAGCTATATTCTTCGGCATTAACCATACAACACGTTTTCCCTTCCTTGACTGTCATTGTAGCCGCAATGTTTTCAGCTTTTGCTTGCAAAAAATGTCCTAGTTCATCTCTAAAGCATGCAGCAAATCCTGTGCACTGTTGCATGTCAAAGAACGCCGCATATGTATTGCATTTTAGTACCAGACAATGGGTTTCTCCAGTCCAAAGCCGCTGCTGCTTGTACTATTTGGTTCCCTTCCTCGTCTAGATTGTTTGCCAAATTCCAGTCTGTCAAGTCAAGATAAGCTTTGCTCTGTGCACCACCACATTTATGGTCTCGTCGTATCCATTCCAAAGCATTTCATCTTGAAAACTACAATATTTTAAGTTTAATCACGTTAATTAGAGTTATATCGATTAAATGGTCGTGTTGAGTATTACTTTTGCAGGTAGATCATTGTTTTATTACAGATGAACAACATAAAGTACGTCTTCTCATTTTAAACAACTTGGATGGAATCAACATAGAAGGATCTGATTGTAAATAAAACAAACTTTATGGATCAAAATCTGTCACAATGAATGAGATACTAAAATGGTAATTAAGTATTTGAACCTAAATATTGAAAGAGGTTTGTTTATCTTCGTTCCTAATAGATGTCATCATTATTCCGCATTGAATGAAAAGAAATCCGCACATATACCATTTTAAAAGGTTTTTGTTTATCGTATTCAAGAACACCAATTATACTAGCGATGCCTGACATTTAATCCAAGCATCTTATTCAACAAAAAGTGAACATGAATTTGTGGTACCTGGCGTGTGTAACAAATAGTGTAGGAGTAGCCCTATTCCATCCAATGTCCCATTGCACAATTTACCAGTACTGCACCTTTTGGAGCAAGGTACCTGTTTGTATAAACACATCTCCTATATTGTTCTCGAAAACAGTCAATAATTAGCAAATGAAGATGATGAGATAAGAGGCATGCATAAACAATGGATTGGAAAACAAATAAATCCTCAACTAATTCACTTTTACAAACCAAGAAAAAACAACTAAAGCCCATCCATCACTGGGTAGAGTGACCTGTCATCCAGATTATTTAAACTTTAATCTAATCAATTGCAGTTGCAGTGGTTAACATTCCACTGCTATACTATTATAATGGCCTCTAGACTTTCACATCTTTACGCAAAAAAAAAAAGAAGCATTGCCTTTGACACAAAATAATCGTCACACTCTACAACAACTGCAGTAAATTTTGTATTTTACTTTAGAAAAACTACCAGTCACAGCAGAACACAGAATTCGAAACAAGCACGCATAACAAATATTTCAAACACAAGTTACATCCTTCAAAAAGCCAAAATATTACATAACTAACACTCATGCAATCCAAGGATTAGAGCAGCAAATAAGTATTCTCAATGCCTGGACCAGAGTTCACAAGTCTTTCAGCTTTCTCTCTCATCTGCGCTCTTCCTCCTCCCTCGTGTGCTTTCTTTCTCCTCTGCCATCATCACCCCTTCTGGGCTGCTTTCTTTCTTCATGACCATCATCATCATCATCCCTTCTATGCTTTCTTTCTCCACGACCATCTTCATCCTTTGAGTGTTTTCTCTCTCTATCATCATCCTCCTTTAAGTTCTTTCGTTCTCCAGGACCATTCTCAACCCTTTCGTGTTTTGCTTCCTTATGAACACCACCCTCATCCCTGGAGTGCTTCCTTTCTCCATAATCATCACCATCCCTTCTGAACTTACTTCCTGCATGATCATCCTCATCCTTTCTGAACTTTCTTTCTCTATATTCATACCCATCCCTTGTGTAATTTCTTCCTGTATGACAATCTTCATCCCTTCCACATTTTCTCTTAACTCGGTCAACTACATCCCTCGACTTCTTCCTCTCTCCATGGTCATCCTAACACCTTCTGCGCTACCCTTCTTTAGAATCATCCTCATCCCTCGCCTGTTTTCTTTCTACAAGATCATCCTCATCTCTTGAGTGCTTTCTTCCTGTTCGGTTAACTCCCCAGCCATCCTCATGCCTTCTGTGTTTCCCTTCTTTGTAATCATCTTCCTCCCTGGCTTGCTTTCTTTCTTCAACATCCTCATCCCTCATGTGATTTCTTCCTGTGCGATCTTCATCCCTTCCACGCTTTCTTTCTCCACGGTCATCATTATCCCTTCTATGCTCATGCTCCCTGTGATTATCATCATCTCTTCTATGCCTCCTTGCTAAATGATCCTCACCACTGTGAGCAGCCCGACCAACAAAATGTGATTTAACATCATTGTTACAATAATTTCTGCCTCTTAGTTCAGAAGCATCATCATCACGCCAATGCAGCCTAGCCAATTTAGATTCAGACTCAGTTTTACCATCATCTCCATCATTCTTGGCAAATGGGAAGGGCTCTCTATCTCTTTCTGTATGAATTTTCCTGTTACCTTGTATCATTTCTTCAGTTTACTATTTGGTTCCTTCGTAAAATCTTTCCTATATGACTTTTTACAGATTCCAATGCATCAATATTAGCCCTGTTCTTCCCTTTTCCTGCACCGCTATTTCTGGATTTATTTTCTTCCATGTTCCTTTACCTTTCTTTGCTACAGCAGAACCACCTTTTTTCCATATCTGTGATTACTAAAATTTCTGTCTGAATCAGTGTCACTGCTATTGTTAGAGGAAGTGTATGATCCCCTTCTAATATATCTGTTGTGACCCGAAGCATGCCTATCACCGTCCCTATCAGAATCCTCATCATCAGAATTATAACTCCTTGTCCTTTGCTTCTCAAGTCTACCATATTTCTTTTCCTCACTATCAACATCAGATTCCTCCTCGGAATAATGACGTTTGCTCATTTTTTAATGTTTCATCCCTTCCCTAGTCTTATGCTTGGGGACTTCATCAGAATCATCCTTTGAAGCACGCCTCTTTCGAGACTCTTGTCTCTTCTTGTAACTTTTTCTTGAAATATAGCTGTCATCAGAGTCGTAAGAAGAATCACTATCATAACTATTATCCACCCTACCCTTCTTCGTGTGCTTAGGAATCTTCTTCATCTTCTTTCTATGAAGCCTACACATGGATATGTACACGAGTACAACACGGATACCCATACGGAAACACAACTAAATTAAAAAATATAGGAAAAGACACAGCAGTATATATATAAATATATTAAAATATATTAATGATATACTAATTATAAAATTCAATAACTATAAAAAAAGGCATATTAAACGAAAAATTTATATAAATTGTGGTGAATGAATATCATATTTGATCATTCTAGTTAAAAAATACAACTTCTAATTCTAGTTCATCAAGAGACAAGTTAGCAATCTCAAGAATTTCATTGTCATCTAATGAAAAGTCATCTCCTGCAATATCCTACCATTTAATTTCCTCTTCTTTGTATTTTGAGGAGTTTTTTGAGAGAAAACAAAGATTACTATGGACAAATACTAGATTCTCTACTCTTTTTGAGATGTCATCTTATTTCTTTTCAAAGAATGTATAAAGGAATAGGTACTTCAATTCCTTTCACAACAAAAAGAAGAACATGGTTGTCCGAGTAATTTAAGAACTATCTTTTGAAGTATTGGTGCATGAGCTCCATGAATAATCCACAATGATTTTGCATCCATTTTACCTCTATCACTTAAAGAGTCAATGTCGGCAAAACTTTCTCTTTCATCTGAAAAGTTTGCAAACTTTATATTTACTTGTCTTTTTACATCCATATCACCAAAGTACCTTTTAAAACACTTCTTCATTTCAAGAGTAAGTTCATTATCTTGATGTGGGACAAGTCTTTGTGAATCTTCATTTAGTCATTCATGACTATAATTTCTACAACATTAAAAATATATAAACATAAATAAATATAACAATATAACTATGATATTATAAATTAACTTAACAATATAACGCATTACCTTGGATTTAAAGAATGAGCAAGATTGTGAAAAGATGTGCTACTCTTAGTCCAACAATCAATTAATATTGAGTTTATTACCTAAAAAAAGGATGATTATTCAATTTCTGCCTTTCTTTCATGTTGGTATATAACCTTTCTCACATTTTCAATCATTAATTCTCACATTTCATATACTAAGTGAAGAATAACATTATTTGTATTTGTCTTCCTAAGAACATCATAAATAGAGGCAGTGAAAACAAGTACATAATCAACCTTCATCCAGTAATCATCAGCCAACAAAGTTTTTTACACAAATTATGCACTATCCACATTATCCAAGAACCGTCACATATCACATCATAATTATAATTTTTTAATTGTAATCATAATTATAATTTTTTAGTTACAACTATAATTATAGTTTTAATTTTAATTTTACTTATATTTTTTATTTTAATTTTAGTTTCAATTTTAATTTTAATGTACAATACTTTTTATAGAGATGTGGAAGCTCATTTAAGGTTGTGTGGGTTTTGTAAGTTGCTAGAAAGAAGTTACATTATATTGCATCAAATATAAGTAATTTGATTTACTATAATTTGTAAAGTATCAATTATATTATAGTTTGTTATATTATTTGTATTAACATCAAATGGGGAACTACGAGTGCGAGTATTATGTGATGAGGCTCATGTATACAATCTTATTCATAAAAGTTAGTGACTCATGGCGAGAGGTAATATATAATTAACTTAAACATGTTAAATATTTTAATATTAATTTCATCTTAAATACTTGATTATGTAGATATTGAGTGACCTGTCTCCATTGAAGGATGAAACATTACAAGTGGTCCAGGAGTAATGGGCATTATATCTTTTAAGTATTTATTGTAAATGATCATATTAGGATTATCAACTTTGTAAAGTGAACATTTTTGTATATGGTAGAACATGCTAACTTTTAGTAAAGTTTATAATTGTTTACATATTAGATCATTGAGATTTTATTTGGAAATTTCTGCTTGGTAATTGTGTTTATTATGCAAGATATTTGTTATGATAGTAGGAAAATGAATCCATCACAATTTAAAAAAAAGCACATTTTCTATGATGGTTAAAACTCCACTAATCAGAAAGTCCACTTTCTATGACAATTATAATTTTAATTGTCGTAAAAAATAGTTCGAAAGCATGTAGACATATATTAATGTTTTTTATGGGTCTTTTTAGAATCGTCACAGAAAGTGAATTTTCTATGATAGTTGAATAGCCGTTATAAAATATTTAAATTTTCTATGTCATCATAAAAAGTGTTTTCTACACTAGTGACATAATTTGGTTTTGATGTGTCTTCAAAATCTGGTAGTTATTTTATAAAGACTTCTTCAATAAAAACATTTAGAAAAATATTTTTCACATCCATTTGATAAAGATTAATGTTCTTGAAAATGATAAAGGCTAAAAAAATTATAATTGCTTCAAATCTAGCAACACGAGCAAAGCTTCTGGTGAAATTTATACCTTTTTCTTGATTGTAGTCCTATGCTACCAATCTTGCTTTATTTCTTAACATTTTACCTTCTTTGTTTAGCTTGTTACGAAAAACCTATCTTATTCCTATTACCATCTAATCAGATGGAAGAGGTACTAAGGTCCATACTTCATTTCTAGTGAACTAATTTAGCTCTTCCTTCATAACCAAGATCTAATGTTCATTAGAGAGAGGTTCATTGATATCTTTAGGCCCAACTTGAGACACAAGGCTACAATTCCTTCTTCTCTAAAGGAAGATCTTGTTTTGACTCATAAGATTTGATCTTGAGGATGAGACGAAACATATTTCCACTCTCTATATTGGCCTTGATCATGCTATGCAAAGCTTGATGGTATTTTTTCTTAAGCAACTCCTTCGTCTGAAGACTTTGGATCATTTGATCCTTGAGCAGACTCTTTATAGATTCTTCCATCTACTTTGGACATCTATAGATCTACAAATTCATGTTCTAGACTTGATAATTTCTTATCAGTTTGAAGAAAGTCATCAAATCTAACATTTATGGTTTCTTCAACTATCATAGTCCTAGAGTTATAGACTCAATATGCTTTGGACTTAGTCGAGTAGCCTAAGAATATACCTTTGTCAACCTTAGAATCAAATGTACCGATTTGATCTTTGATGTTAAGGATAAAACATGAGCAACGAAACACATGAGAATAACTTATATTGGGTTTCCTATTTTTCAACAATTCATAGGGAGTCTTTTCTAACATAGGTTTGATGAGTATTCTATTTGTACATAACAAGCAGTGTTAAATGCCTTAGCCTAGAAGTGCTTCGGAACAACGCTTTCACATAGCATGGTCCAAGCCATCTCTTAGAGTGTTGTGTTCTTTCTTTCCACAATCCTATTTTGTTGAGGTGTTCTCGGTGAAAAGAAATTGTGGTGTATGTCATTAGCTTCATAGAACAATATGAACTCTCAATTTTCAAACTTTATTTCATGGTCACTTTTAATGCTTGAGATGTAGTAACTCTACTCCATCTATACTCTTTTGCAGAATACTTCAAATAGATGGAAAGACTCACTCTTGTGACTCAAGAAGAAAACTCGTATGAATCTAGAAAAGTCATCAACGATGACCAGACCATACCTTTTGTCTCCTAGACTCTGGGTTCGAGTAGGACCAAACAAATCCATATGAAACAATTCTAAAAGTTTGTTAGTGAAGACACAATTTTTGGATTGATAAGTCGGGTCTTGGCTATGATATAAAAAATAAGTCAGATCAAAAGAAAAATGTTTTCAAAGATCTTAGGAAAGATTGTTCTCACTGTGGCAAGCATGGTCATCCTAACAAGAAGTGTAGACACAAAAAACATGTCCTTAAACCTAATAAGAAAGGATTCAAGAAAGTTTGAGTACCAAAATATCTCATAATTCTTGTTGCAGATGCACTATATGTGAAGAGGGGAGAAGTTAAAGTTGTATCAGGATAATGCATATTTGTGTCACATTACGGGAGAAAGGTCTATGTTCCTAAACCTCCAAAAACATGAAGGTAAAATTGACTTTGGAGGAACAGGAAAGGGTAAGATCTCTGGCAATGTATTTACCCTTGTTTCAATTAAAAATGTTTTATATGTATAGCATGTTGAGTATAAATCAATTATGTAATAATAACCATAACGTCTCCTTTAACAAAGACATATGCAAAACTTCATCATCTAATGGACATACAGAAGAAAAAACATATATGAAATTGATATGTTCAAACTGAGTAAACAAAAGGTTACTTGTTTGTTTAAACTAGTCTAGTATAAAATTGTTTGTTCAATCTCTAACTAGTCTATACATCTTTCAACCTAGAATTAATAATTTTGGTTTCTATAACCAGTCTACGCATCTTCCGACCTAGACTTAATAATTTTGTTGGACCAAATACATCCATATACAAGAGATGCAATAATCTAGAAGTGCAAATGATTTATATGGGTTTAAAAAAGTGTTGTTTGTGATGATTTTTTATACTCGAGATGCAAAAGAAAACCCTGCCTTTACTTTTTAATAAAATATCTCACATACTTTAAAAAGTTTTATCCTTGTAAGATAGGAAGTATACCAATATAAATATTATATAATAATCTATATATCAAAATAATTTTTTTATTTAAGAAAAATACATAATCATTTCGAACATTTTATTTTAACGAATATTAATTTGATATCAGTAGTCTTCAGTATTTTCTAAATTGATATGGTATTAAAGAGATTAAAGACCTGTTCAATAAATTATATTGAAAAGTCTATGTAATGTTATAAATTATTATTAATACTTCCAAATACCACTACTACAGTATTAGGAATTAACGTCGCCATTTTACGTCGGTTAAACTACAAACGACGTAGAAGGGATTTTAAAGGGGATTTAACGTCGGTTATACCAATAACCGACGTGGAATGTGTGCGTCAAACACATTCTACGTCGGTTATCCCCATAACCGACGTTAAAGCTCCTATTAAAATGCGTTCCCCCCTTTTCTTTCTCACTTTTCGTTCTTCGTCTTCGTCTTCGATCTGCTCCGCATAGTGCCGCCGCCGTCAACGCCGTTCCGTTCCTTCTCGTCCCTGCAGCCGCCGCCGTGAACCAGCTCCTTTGCCGCCGGCGCCGCGAACCTCCTCTGCTGCCGCCGCTGGGAATCCGTGAATCCCCTGCAGCCGCCGCGAATCCGCCTAGGTGCCTGCCCCTACCGCGCCGCTGCTGCCTGCCCTGCCGCGCCGCTGCCGCCTGCCCTGTCGTGCCGGCCACTACCGCCACCACCACTGTTGCCGCCACTGCCGCTGCCAGGTTAGTGGGTTTTAGGGTTTTTTTATTGTTTTTTGTTTTGTAGATATTATATGATTAGGTTATTGAAATGCCTGTAGATGATTGTTCTGATGATCTGGCTGTGCCCATGAGGCTTTATTTGATGTTTTTTATGTATTTGATGTTGTGTAAAAATTTGGATTTAGTCAAATAACAGAGGAAACTCTGCCGAAATTTTGTTAGAATGAGTTTGTCTCTAGTAAACTGTACTAAATAATGTTATAGTGTTTGTATGATTAGGTTATTAAATGCCTGTAGATGATTGTTCTGATGATCTGGTTGTGTGGGGCTTTATTTGATGTTGTTTATGTATTTGATTTTGTATGAAATTTCGTTAGAATGAGTTTGTCTCTCTTATAGAGCAAACTCTACTAAATGATAATTTTGATTATAGTAATCAATGATATTAAATTCATTGATGACCGATAAGTTTTTTATTAACTCTTAATTGTAGTCTAAAATCCGAAAATGAATCGAAGTTGGATGAATGCAAGTCGTATATCGGAAGAGTATGAGAATGGAGTTGAACAATTTTTGAGTTTCTGTTGAACGAAATGGTCTAAAGATGAATGGAAAATTTTATTGTCCCTGTGTTAAGTGTGTTAATGGAAGAGTTCAAACCGTAGATATAATACGAGAACATCTAATCTGTGAGGGTATCATGAAAAATTATACTACATGGATATGGCACGGTGAACTTATTGATATTCCAGTAGTATCACAAACTGTGGAGGAGGAGGATGTGTGTATGGAAGATCGAATAGAGGATATGCTTCGTGATGTGGGTCAGGAGAGCTTTCTTAAAGCACATGCACCTGTATATGATAAATTGAAGACCGATTCGGAGACGGCTTTGTATCCTGGGGTACAACTTTCACACGATTGTCTTACGTATTAAGATTGGTGAATTTGAAGGCAAAGTTTGGTTGGAGTGATAAAAGTTTCAATGAATTGTTAGAACTTTTGAAAGAGATGCTTACAGATGAAAACACATTGCCTAACCGTATGTATGAAGCAAAGAAGATACTTTGTCCAATGGGTTTAGAATATAAAAAGATACACGCTTGTCCTAATGACTGTATTTTATACGAGAAAAGAGTTTGAATCTCTTCACAAGTGTCCAAAATGTGGTGTATCACGTTACAAAGTCAAGGATGGTGATGGTGATGGTGAAGATAGTCATAAAAGGGTTCTCCTGCAAAGGTTATATGGTATCTTCCAATAATTCCAAGGTTTAAGCGATTGTTTGCTAATGAAGAAGATTCAAAAAATCTCACATGGCATTCAGTTGCAAAGAAACGAGATGGACAACTTCGACATCCGGCTGATTCTCCACAGTGGAAGAAAATTGACCGTCTATTTCCAAGTTTTGGTAGTGATGCAAGAAACCTTAGACTTGGACTAGCTACAGATGGAATGAATCCTTTTGGTAACTTAAGCACTAGCCACAGTTCATGGCCAGTTTTATTGGTGATCTACAATCTTCCACATTGGTTATGCATGAAGCGGAAATATGTTATGCTATCTATGATGATTGCAGGTCCAAGACAGCCAGGAAATGACATAGATGTTTATTTAAGTCCTTTGATAGATGACTTAATATTGTTGTGGGAGGAAGGAGTAGAGGTGTTTGATGCAAATCGACAGGAGAATTTCAAGTTACATGCAATGATATTTTGTACCATAAATGACTTTCCAGCATATGGTAACTTGAGTGGATACAGTGTCAAGGGTCATCATGCATGTCCTATTTGTCAAGAAGATACAAGTTATCTGCAATTGAGACATGGGAAGAAGACAATTTATAATAAACACAGAAAATTCCTTCCAGTTAACCACCCATACCGAAGATTGAAGAAAGCTTTTAACAGTTGCCAGGAGGATGAAATTGCTAAGTCATCGTTAACAGGTGAGGAAGTTTATGATCGAGTGAAAAACATAAATGTTGAATTTGGAAAGACCCAAAAGAAATCTACTGATAAAAGCAAGTGGAAGAAGAGATCAATTTTTTTTGAACTTCCATATTGGTGTCATCTAGATGTACATCATTGTATTGATGTGATGCATGTTGAGAAGAATGTATGTGATAGTCTAATTGGCACACTTTTGAACATCAAAGGTAAGACAAAGGATGGAGTGAATACTCGTCAAGATCTTTGTGAATTGGGAATACGTCCGGAATTGCATCCAAGATCCGAAGGCAAGAGAACATATCTTCCACCAGAGCATGTCACACTTTATCCAAAAGAGAAGACTAGTCTTTGTCGGTGCCTTCGAGTATTAAAGTTCCACAAGGATACTCTTCAAATATTAAGAGTCTTGTGTCAATGAAAGATCTTAAACTAGTTGGGTTAAAGTCACATAACTGTCACGTTTTGATGCAACAACTCTTTCCTGTAGCTATACGTGGCATACTCCCGAAGAATGTGAGAAATGCAATTATGCGTCTATGTTTTTCTTCAACTCTATATGTGCCAAGGTAATTGATGAAAAATCATTAGATCAATTGGAAAATGAGGTAGCAATTATACTATGTCAATTGGAGATGTATTTTCCTCCATCATTTTTGATATTATGGTTCACTTAATTGTTCATCTTGTAAGAGAGATACGGTTATGTGGCCCGGTTTATTTGCGGTGGATGTACCCAATTGAGCTATACATGAAGATCTTCAAAGGGTATACTAAGAATCCATACAGACCCGAAGCTTCTATAGTTGAAAGGTATATTGCAGAAGAAGCTACGGAGTTTTGTTCAGAATACTTGGCAAAAGCACAAGCCGTGGGTGTTCCTACAAGTCGACATGATGATAGGATAAATGGAAAGGGTACTCGTGGTATAAAAGTTCAAGCAAAGGATACTACTGAGTTGAGTCGAGGCACACTTGTATATTTTGAATAATACGGATGAAGTTCTTCCTTACATATCCGCTCATCAATCAATGTTGAGGACCCAAAACCCCAAAATGGGTGAACGGTTGTTGGTGAAGGAGCATAACAATAAGTTTGTCGGTTGGTTTAGAAGCCAAATTTTTTCGAGATCAGCATGCATCCGATACATTGAAATGGCTAGCTCATGGACCAAAACATAACGTCATCACTTGGACTAGGTACGACATTAATAGATATTCCTTCTACACAAAGTCACAAGATGACAATAGCACAGTTCAAAATAGTGGAGTATCTATTGAGGCCACATCCATGCACTTTTCTAGTTCAAAGGATAAAAACCCCATCATGGCATCCATAAGTTACTTTGGAGTGATTGAGGAAATTTGGGAGGTTGACTACAGTAAATTTAGAGTTCCTCTATTTAAATGTGTTTGGGTCGATAGCAATACCGGTGTTCAATTTGACGAAATGGGTTTTACTATGATAGACCTTAAGAAGCTAGGTCATAAGGAAGAACCATTCATCATGGCATATCAAGTAAAACAAGTTTTTTATGTGACCGACCCATGTAATGATAGGTGGTTTGTGGTCCTTCAAGGCAAAGGGATTGATGTCAACCATGAAAATGAAGATGAGTTAGATGATTTCATTGTCATTCCCAATTCACCACGACTGCCTAGTAGTATTGAAGATGTACAAGAGGATGTGGTCCATGCAACTCGTAATGATCATGATGAAGGGATATGGGAAAATTTAGTTGTCTAAGTATGTTTCTACTTAAAATTCTTTATGTATTTGTTTTATGTTTGTGTATTTGTTTTATGTTTGTGTATTTAAGATTTATAAATTATATTGCTTTATATTTTCTTTACAGACACATGACATCTCCTTCACCATCACCTCCTCCCTCACCTCCCTCATCTCCTCCACCATCTCCTCCACCAAAGAAGACCAGGCAAGCTACACGATTACTGAGCTTGACAGCCAGACACATGACAGGAGAGAAGTTGAGTGTGTCTGTTGATCCACGCACTGGGAAGGTGTCTGGTCCGCATCATACCCAGTTCAGCAGCTACTTGGGTACCATTGCACGAGAGAAGGTAATTCTAAGTTTATATTTGAAGTTTTTTACATATTTACATATAATTCTTCTTTTCATCTAACTAATGATTATGTTTAGGTATCTATTTTGCATCCAGACTGGGATAATGTTGAGGACACGGTGAAGAATCTGATTTGGCACGACATTCTGGTAAGTTTAAATTTATTCAATTGTCTTTTCTTGAATATTGATTTTTAATTTTGATGCTAATTATGTTTTATTTTTGCAGAAGTATTTTGATATTGAAAACTCCAAGGCAGTTAAGAAGAAGATTATGTCCACCATTGCAAAAATGTGGAGGCAGTTCAAGTCCACATTAACTACGAAATGGGTTTATCGCTGAGGATGTCGTTAGCAAGGGACTTACTCCTTGCCAACGATATGGCATATCTGAGGAGGAGTGGAGGAAATTTGTAGAGATTAGGACTGGCCCAGAGTGGGAGGTATGAATTAATTTAAATTTATTAAGTTATTGTATTATATTCTAATATCAATTATTTTGCAGGAGAAAAGATTAATGGTCAAGGAGATTCAGAAGAAGAATTTGACCCCCCCACCGTCTGTCTCGTGGGGGGTATGATCTCTTGTCTGAGAGAATAATGTACGAGAAGGTTGCACTCAAAGAACAAGAAGCAGTCAGTTCTGGTATAAGCCAGGATGATCTCCCCCCACCATCTCCTCCTAAACGTCATCAAACTTGGAAGAGAGCTCGTCAAAAGCCTTCGGTGGGATGACATCCGAGGAGGCTCAACGGATAGCGAGATAGGATTGTAAGTTACTATTCTTTTTAACCCTAATATGATTAATTTGTTGCACTTGTATATTTATATATATAATGTGTTAAATTTATTGTAGGATTCCTTGGAGGAGCAGTGTACACAGGGAACTTTCGTTCCATGTGGTCGTCAGGATATACTGACCACTGCTATTGGTAAAGATGAACACCCCGACCGTGTTCGGGGTGTGGGGACCGGTGTGGGTATTCGACATTATTTTGGGGCACCAGTCAAGAATAACCAGAGCTCAACAATTAATGAAGAAGAGTTGGAGAAGAAGCTCACGGCGAAGGCGACACCGGTCATCGCGGCACAGAGTTCGGGAGCGGCTACTTAGCATGTTTCCGGACTTGGCGATTAGGATGGCATCTTCCCACCAACACGCTCGACCATCTCCTCCATCTGTTGGCACAATGGGAAGTACTTCCAGTAATCCTGCTCCTATTACGGCTTCTCCTGCTGTCTTCGCTGCACTTGCACTGCACCGATAGGTAAAATCGTTATTTATTTTTCATATATGTCTTCATTAAAAATGTTAATTGAAATATATCATGCATCCACAGGTCCATCTTTTGGGATGAAACAATGCGCCTTATTGGTGGAGGATGGGTTGCTTGAACCAAGATTGGTGGCCCTTGGTTCAGTTCAGGAAGGGGCTTCTACCATCCACAGTGTGTCTTTGCCACCTGGTTATTTGAGAGTGGTTGTAGAAGAGATTCGAGATGCTGATGCTCGAGTCCCTGTGCCTACTGATGAGGTATAGGTGGTGGGACAGGCCCTTCACACATTCATTGCTTGGCCCCAACATTTAGTGAGACAAGTTTCTAAAAAGGTATGTAATTTTTTATGTTAATGACTTCTGAAAATGTTATTTCTGTATTAAGTAGTATTGTTTTAAACATGTAGGATGTTCGGAAGCCTAAAAGTCGTGCTGCTTCTGAACATACTAAAGGAAAACAAGCAGCTCTCCCAAAAAATCCAATTGTTGAGTTGATCCATGCCTCTGCAGAATATTATGGCAACTCCTTTGAGATTCACTTGGGATGCTAGGAGATTTGGGATAGATAATGTAAGCTTCCCTCTCTACATTTCATATTCTGACATCTCAGAGGTCACATTGGGTAATAGGGATCTCAACATCTCTATTTTACAACTTTGGACAATGTAAGTACATATTTATTATTATAATTTCAATTTCATTATTTAATATATAACATGTTATTATTTTTCATTTTTAGGATGATGGATGAATTGGTCGAGGAGCGAGGAGCTTCGGATGTCTATGGATTTTTGAGCCTCAGTCAATCCAAGCAGTTGGAAATAGAAGGGAGAAAGTCCAAAGATATATCCAAAATTGGATCCTCACCTCTAAAAGGCGAGATATATCTTGGAGCATATTTATTCCAGTAAGTCAATATAAGTTTATTATTGTTTTTATTGTGATTGAATTATATTCTAAACATTTTATTTTTCAAGGCATCATTGGCAACTCTTCCTCATCGAGTCATCCGAGAAAGATCGTATATCTGGTTTTGTTCTTTGAATAAAAACCGGATCATTGATTTAAAGAACATTTTGAATAGGTAAGTATTTTAAAGTTTGTGTTTTCAAATATAAGTAATGTTCATATATTGACTAATAACTTCTCAACAGTGCTATTAAGGTGTGCAGTACCATTGATGGAATGCACATCAGCAAAGCCACTAACCCACACTGGGAAATCCTACATGTAAGGTTACTTTTAATTCTCTAATGAATATTGAATATGTATTTTTCACAACTAATGACTTGTTCAATTCATTATAGGTTAATAGACAAACGAGTAGCTACGAATGTGGCTACTACGTAATGTATTGGATGTGGCTTATAGTTTTTGGGAATATCAGAGATACTTGGAGACAGGTTAGTCCTCCAAAACCCTATTCCTCCAAAACTGTATTGGTAAAGTTTCCTACTTGTCATACCTAACATACTTTTATTTTGTTCCAGGTATTCAATGATACTCAACCCTTGCCCACAGAGTCTATCGACTAAGTCCGAGAAAAGTGGGCACATAAGTTTTTAGAAATTAGAAATAGGGAACAATAGGAGTACTTTTATTGTAATTTTATTTATACAATTGTAAATAGATCAAATTTAAATAATTATTTAATATATATAATTCATTTGAAATTTAGCTATTTGAAATTTATGAAATTGTTTGCTGGTTTGCTGGTTTGTTTGATATGCAGGTATTAAAATTTAGGGAAAATGAGAAAATTAGAAACTGCATTGCATTTGTAGAGGAAACTTTCAACGTTTTGAACCGATGTTGAAAATATTACTTTTAACGTCGCCTCTTTCAACGTCGGTTTTTGGGCCGACGTGAAATGATCTCCAGAACTGACGTGGAAAGTGGTTACTGTAGCAGTGTATTGTTATCGTCAAGCAATACTTTTTAAAGCTAATTTTCTTACATTTAATTTGAAATTATGCTGTAATGTAGTGATTATCGTGTGTTGGAATTGTTTGATTTTAAACAATAGTTAACAGCTTTATATTTCAAAATATCAAAGAATAAAGTAAATATCAATGAACTATATTAAATAACGAGTCAAATATAACGGCATTAGACCTAAATAATTCTAGATATAACAAAAAAGTAATGAAACATTGCAAAATAAAGTTCATGGCTTACGACCCTAATAAAATCACTGTCGTTAAAAGCAATACACTATACTAAGAAGAAGAAGCATGGTGTCCCTATGTCTTAAAAATTTGCATGGTAACGTTGAATATTTGAATAATATTTAGTGAAATAATAAATAAATCTAATAAGTATATGGAACTAAATGCCGAAAAAGACTCTTTAAGAAGACCGTAGGGAGTTATTTTACAAAATGAACTTTAACTGTAAATCAACTTACAAAATTAATTTGGTAAAAGGAGAATTGTGATTCACTTATATATAGTAATTTATCCTTTGATTGAAATGGATCGTTTGCAGTCACATTTCTTTCCCATCAAGAATGTCTTATCTTCACCTAAATCACTTGAAGACGATTGCAATAATATTACACCACAAACATACTTTAGCACAAAAAAGAAATATAGCAAAATTTAGAATTAAATTGGGCCATACCAGTGTTCTGTGGGTTTGTTTTTTAATATTTTAGGGATCTAGGAAAAATAATAGAGTCCTTATATATAAATGTTTGAGTATATATATATATATATATATATATATATATATAACTTTTATAAAACATGATACATTGTTTAATAACATTGTTTTAACAAATTTCGAAAAAAAAAATATGCATCACATTTTTCATTTAGTTTACTCTATATTATTGTTGATATCATTTAATTTATATTTTAAAAAAATTAAACGTACACAAACATTTATAAAGAAGCTCATCCCCTAAAAGGAAAAAGAAATAATATATAACGTTTTAATAATAATTTGTCATAATTTTATTTCTTTAAATTTTTCTCTTCTCTTTCTTTCTACTTTTTCCACTCATTCTCATCATATCTTCTTTCTCATCTTAGATCTTCTCCCCTTTTCCTTTCCCTTTTACAACAACTCAACATGAATACCCACTCTCGAAAATATACAACCACAATTTCAAAAAATTAAAAAAATATATTTCATTTTTTGAACCGTAGATTGTATTATTCTAAGATTAAAAATTCAATTTTGCTTTTGAAAAAACTTGAGAAACAATAATGTTTCTAAATTTTTTAGCAAGATATTTAAATAAAATTAAGAGGACTTGTGATGGAAAACATGTTCGATTTCATTTTGATAGCTTTTAAAATGTAAAATAGTTTAAATAAAAAATAAGATAAAAGGAAAGTTACATGCATATTGAATAATAACATCGTATATTTCCATGGCAACATTACTTCTTCATCTCTTTTGATAAGAATGAAAATGCAGATAAATACAATAAAAGTGAAAGTTAAAACTTTTACAAGAAATATAATTTATCAAAATCTTATAACAAACATGAAAATTAAATTAAAAAATGCATTTTTAATCCGTGAAACACACTCAGTGATAAAAAACCTGCAATGGATAGAAGAAAATATTATTTAGTGGTTGTAAAGAAGAGACTAGGTTTGATCATGTTGCTTAAATTATAAGTATCAACCAAATTCGATTTCTTAGTCACGTGGAATTCACATGGTCACCATCTATCCTTTATATGGGTCACACATGTAGCCTGCACTGACTACGAAGTGACCCCATAACCATGAAGACTTAGTGTTTGTTTTGGATATCACTTTTTGAATGGCCGACTTGGCTCTGTCCTTACTAGCAAATGGCAACTTTAATGTTAATCTGCCCAGCGTGCTGCTAAATTTGAAGATGCCATAACAAAAAAAGTTGAGCTCATTAGTGGGTTTTGTTTGAATCAGTAATAAGCCTATCTGACTTGGCAATTATTGGGCTAGGACTTGGGACATATTCCCCTGTTGAAACATAGTGAATTGGTGTCGTGATGCCAAGAAATTGTTTCTAAAATGGGAACGTCCTAATTGTTAGTCAAGTATTTTCGCCTTGTTCCACATGCAGAGTTAATGGAAAATATTGATCCCGAAAGCAACTTGAAGGAAAAGATTAAGCATTAAAGTTAAACAAGATTTGAGACAACATTCCTGAGAAAGCAGGTAAGCATATGACAAACAAATGCAGTTGATGCTGCTAGTGTGATGCTGACGCTGCACACTTTTTTATCAACCAATCCAAAGGAGAATATATTAGGAATGACCCCATCAACAGTATGCCAATCGTACTTAACTCAATAATTCAACTCTTTTCTGGATTGTGCAGGAGCAATCTAGTCTTCTGTAGTGTACTATTTTCTCGAAAATTATTGGTTAGTGCCTCAAAAATTGACTAGAAAGAAAGGTCCATCTTGAACCAAAGGTGTTTTAATTTTTGGATAAAAAACCATGATTAATATAAGTATGTTCATGAGTTAATTCAATTACAGATTACTATCTAAGGAGAAACAACTGTTGTTAAGCATATTGACACTCACTTCATGCACTCCGCAAGTTTCTTCTTCCACCTCTTATTCATTCCGAAATGCACATTCTGAAAAATCCATTCTAAAATGAAGAGGTGATGAAGAAATTTGTAAAAGGTACAAGAAGAAACAGCCGAATATGCTTAGCTTTGAATGGGCCGCAACAATTATTTGTCCTTATCAAAGAAAAGTACTCAAACTGCAGCGCATTCATGTATATCTTAAAAATCAACATTGCTTCATAGTGTTTACGCCAAAACTTTACTACAGTTTGTGTTCACGCCTGAACTGTTACTACAGTTTTCCCCTGGGAAAATATGACTGATCACTTTCTAGGCATGATGCTGAACTTTCAGGAACAGCAATTATCTCTGCAACATGCTGTACGACAATAAAAGCGGTTCATAAGGCATAACTACAAAAAAAATTGCCAGATTAAACCCTAAAAGTTTGAACCGCGGATAGCATGAAACGGGAAGTGCTCCTTGATTGAGAAAGATCAGAGTAGTCAAGTCACATCAAACAAAGTGCTGGGTGAGGGATTAACATCCCTTCTATGATCTCTTTCCCAGGTTAAAAACTGCAATGGGACGAGGACCAAAATAGTTATCGCTTAAAATCACATGGCAACCCATACAAACAATAATTTTTCTTTTCTAGAAGACTTTAACTTCACTTTTAATCAATCTGCAATGTGCTTCTGTGCAAATGGAAGGATTAGAAAGGTGCATAAAGTTTTATCAACAATTACCACAAGACATCATAAACAATGTTAATAACAATCCAAAACCAACACAACCATAGTCAAAGAGCTATTAGCACAGCTGACTTTGGTCTCGACGTGATAATGATAGAAGGTTGATCCACTTAACCATCTACACTGCTCCCGTCTTCACGCTAATACTTGCACCTCCTATCTATATGTACATAATGACAATAATGATAATAACGATATCGGTTCATTAATATATTAACAGAACATAAAGGCACATCATGAAAAGAGATTTTCTTAATTGCTTTTAGTTCATCCACAAACTTTGCACCCTAGCCCTGCAAAGAATAAAAGTCTAGCGTTTTAATTCTAACTAACATTAGAAGTGTCTAAGCAAGTTCTCCAGGTTCCATGACAGCGTCAGAAAATTCCAAACACCGGGACTTTGGATTTTACAAGTTAAACGTAGAAAAAGTTTCTCAGTTTATAGCTAATACTTCAAAAGGATTGTTTACATTTTGCACAAAGTACAGAAAGTATTAATCCTTTAATAGAAGTCGAACTTTTGAATTAAACAGCAGTGTTTCCAACAATAGTATGTCACTGAAAGAAACCAACTATTGCAAATTTAAATTTTCGGTAATTGGTAATAGTATATTATTAGATATATTTGTAACCATAATAGAGTATATTTTTCAGATAGTGTTTTAGCTTCATTCAAAATTGACAGTGTCTGCGATCAAACATTACATATTTACATCCGTGAGTGATCGAACTCCATGAGTTCACACAGAGACAAATCTAGACAAATATCAATTTGTTGGTGTACATATTCCACACCCAATTTACAATTCACCCTCATGATTAGAATTTTGAAAAGAATAGCCAACGACATTGTTGTATCTATCTAATTGT
Organism: Lablab purpureus; assembly: GCA_030347555.1. Taxonomy (NCBI): domain Eukaryota; kingdom Viridiplantae; phylum Streptophyta; class Magnoliopsida; order Fabales; family Fabaceae; genus Lablab; species Lablab purpureus. The sequence continues at coordinate 17,661,223 of CM059254.1, forward strand.
TTTTCTCTATGCGCACATCTAACTTAGACTCTTCTAGCATAAATCTACTTCCAACTCATAAGGAATCACAAAGAAAAGGTCTTTTGCCTTTTCACTTTAACCATTATAACCTGCCAATCCTAGAGATCTTTTTCCTTGCTCATATATATCTACCAGCATAATCTGTTAACTAAGAAAAATTTGGTTATCAAACAAGAAAAGAGATCAAAATGAAGGTGAGTCTAAACTCTGACCATTGATAATGAAAAATTTCTTCCATTCCTGCAGCTTCATCACTGCCTTTTCTTATTGCAGTTGTTTCAATGGGTGCATCGAAAACTTCGGCAGAATAGTATAGAGCCTTTCAAGGATTTCACACTTGGTATTGAGCTGTCCTTATTATCTTTTAGAATCCATTTTTTGCTCTTTTTCTTAATGGAAATGAATGAAAAGAGATGACAATCTTTAAGGCATTCAGTGAAGGCTAAAAACTGTCATCAGTCACACCTAGGCACTTCTAAATTGTGTGACTGACATATTACTGTCAGTCAATGCAAAAGCACAATGGAAAAAGATTCACGTACGTGAATCTACCCCTCGGCAACATCTTTAGTCTTTTTTCTATTTTTTTTTGTTTTCCAAATGCCTTGAATTGTGGGGGTCATTATGTTGAAATTGGGGTGTCGGACAGGTCTGTCTATCACCCTCCATAGCACAATATGTGTATTACATTGATTTTTCGGAGGTCTAGCTTATGAATAATAATCTAACCAAAAATGTTAAAAGATCAGGCTTAAGTAAACATAAGGTGGTTTGCACTATAGGCCTTTTAAACATATCAAGACCACTACTGTGCTTGAAACATCTGCATCTGACTTTATCAGGTTGGTTTCAAACACTAACCTGCAAATAAAAATTCGTACCTGTATCACTCTCCATTTCCCTTGTTCACATTTAACTCATCTGACTATTACCCCTTTTTTCCCAAGTTCCGTGTTCCTCTTTCCAAAGTACAAGGAGAATAATAGCAAGAAATCAATGTTTCACCAAGCTATATAGCATGTATGTCTCTCATCAATTGTTAATTTCACAAGTTTAGAAATTTCTTTTGGACTCCAATTTCAGGAAACCCTTGTACTTGCCTTACAGCGCAGCCAACACTTGACAATCAATACTCCCAGACAAAGCCACGCTTTGGGTCCATAAATCAACCCAGCTTCTCAAAGTCACACAATCAGGAAAATCAAACATCCTATTCTGGGTTGGTTGACAGCAGGGAAGATAAGTCTCAAGAAGAAACACCAGCAATAAGCTCTGAGCTTTTTGAAGGTTTTCTAACAATTGGAACTCTTGGTGCAGCAACAGTCACCAATGAACCAGGAACACCAACATTTGCTATGCCTTCAGAAAACATAACAATGAGAAGTGAAGAGGTGACAGAAAATGAACTCAAGCTCATAAGTTACGAGCTTGAGAAATTTCTTGATGCTGAAAGAGAAGAAAGTTTCCATGATTCATCAGGAAGAAACAGCTATGTTAGCACTATCACACTTAGTGGTAAGGAAATAGATGAACCCAAAGCTGAAGATTACAGAAACAAAGCTGTATGTCCACTGCAAGGATATTTACTGGGGTCCTCATTTGAACTACCAGAAACAAAACAAGTAAGGAAAGAGAGAGCATCATTGGCTGAGCTACTTTATAGGACAAAGGCAACAAGTCAAGATTGTATAGAGACAGTAATAAGAGGTGAACCACAAGTCAAGGAAGCACCTAAGTCTGCTGCCAGGCATATTATGAGAATGATATTGAAAAAGGTCTACAGTTCTTCAAAAAGCTGCAACACTTCCAGGAATGATGCAGATTCTGCTTCAACCAATAAAAAACTCCACAAGGTTGGTTTCTAATACTAGATTGAACCACATTTAACAACAAAACCCTTGGTTGTTGTACCGCCATTTACCTTTGATTATTTCCTTATCATCTTAGTAACATATAGCCAATGAAAATGGAAATTTGTTGATTTGATTACACTAGGAATAATTTAAAAAAGGATGAAACCAAACACAAACTGTACAAACCAGATTATGAGAATCATCAGGTTCTCAAATTTATTAGGAAAAAATTAACATTAGAATAATAACATTTATTGGTTGCTTGTTTTCATATAAAGTAAAACAGATACATAAAGGAGAATCTAAAGAAAATCAGTATATAAACATCTGAAATCTGTAAAACATATCTAAAGAACATTAACAAGTAATGCGCCAAATGTCATTCCTAGTCAGTAAAGTGCCGAAACAAATTTAGCAATCAAAACAGATTCACAATCTCAATATGAATGTCTTGAAAATACGGTGAATACTAAGTATCATGTTATCATAAATTATTTGGTTCATTCATATGGGTATGCAGGTTCTACGTTTGTTTCACAGAAAAGTCTATCCTGAAAGCCCCATAAACGGAAAAGATTGCATAACATCCCCCAAAGATGAGATACAAAATGTTTCTCATCAATTCTTCCGTGAATATGATAACGGGAAGTCCACAAGTCCAGACAAAGGGAAAAGATTCCATTCAGATTCCAAATCAAGAGACTGGTCCCAACACTGTATGACCGATTTGAACCGACCACAACTCGGGCAAATATGCAGTAGCACAACTGGAAATAATGAGCACTGGATCAGAACAGATGCAGACTGTAAGTACTACATACATCTAGAATGCAGTTCTTCACACAAATTTGATAAATATCTTCCATTAGCATCATTTTAAGTATTCATAAATGTCTCATCTCAAAGACACAGAATACACAGTACAAATTGCCAAAATAAATGAATGACAAGTCAATCCTTTGAAGGGGCTTTGACACATGTACATAAGACAAAAAAAGAGAGGGCAAGACTGTTGAGTATTATTGTGCAACAGAGAGAAAAGAAAACTGTCAAATATGAAGCGGATGGGAAATTGTGGGGAGGCAGAACAGAATTTTGGAGAGCAATATTCTTGCTTATGCTAGGGAGGGCAGATCTGTGTGTCAGTTTTGATTGTATTGTCTTCCGAAGCATTTTTTCAACATCTCCTCTGATATTTTCGGCATTACTGCCAATTACTATGATCTTACTGAAATACAAACTACATTAAAAATTCTTGTGGTTGGATACTTGTTAAGATAAAAAAGGTTCTAGCATTGCTCATCTTATGAACCGCCTAAACATAACCTATAATTATACCCAAACACCCTATCTATAAGTATTTTGATTAAAAAGTTTTATAAGATGTAACATAACATCAATCTCAAACTAATCCTCAGCATATTTCTAGATTTCAATGCATATTAATATAACGTGAAGTATCATAATACATGCATGACCGAAGTATAGTTAGATTATGATTACGTATTAATACTCATTCATAATTTTTGGCATTGTAGATTTGGTGCTGGAGCTGTAGCAAGTTAAATTAAACTGTACTACAGTGGTGATGAATTACTCTATACGAGAGACATGTAAAACTAGTGTTCATAGTTTGATATAATTATTGTGTTATGTCTGTACTTGAAGTAATCCTGCAATCGATAAATCTGTGTGTTTCCTGACAGCTTCTTAATAAATAGACATGTTTGGTTTAATTTTACTAGTTTGTTATATATTTGAGACTCATGCTTGACTACATACCACTACTTTTAACCGTGTCAGAGAAGAGTAGAGCACAAATGAAAATGACAAATCACTCGCAGCAATCGATATGCATCGTTACCCACCATAACAGATTTCCGGCTCTCTTCACTAGGATTTTAAGAACATTCAACTGGCCCTCAAATAGACCTAATGATATGAATGCACAGGCCACTGGCTAAAACACAAGAATCATAATTTATCTTTTAAATATTAAAATCTTTAGTTATCAAGTACTCAAGTACTTGAGGAACCTACCCTTAAAAGTTAGCAATAGAGGAAAAAAACAAAATCCCATTGAGTATATTATACTATTCATCGTGAGACTTGAGCACCCATAATACCCAAGTTCTTACGATAGCATTACCCTAAGAGCCGATGCACTGATGGCTTTTACTGTACAACACTTTACTTAGTTATACTTTACTTCCTCACTGGTAGAACCTTCCACTAATAAGAATCCTTTGTAGGTAACTCTTTCCAAGAAAGCCACGATGAACTCGATACCAACTCATAAGAATTCTATTGTTAATAGCAAATTATTAGGATAAAAATATTTTCAATATATCCATAATAATTAAGAAAAAATATCTTCACAATCTTTCAACATATTTTATTTCCTTATTTTAAAAGTTTTAATTACTACAAATAGAGATTATGAGAATGTAATTGGTTTAATTGTCATCAATAAAATAATTCCTTATTTTCTTATGTAATTCATGTTGTAGAAATAGCTCACGGAAGCACAAACCCACTCTAAACTTTCCACCAAAATAATAATAGAAAACTCATATAAAATAGATAGATGGTAAATAGTGAAAGGATCAAGAAAAGAATCATACACAAAATTAATGTGGTTCAATTGAACTATCACTGAACTTCAATCTACATCCATATCAAAATTCACTATTCTCAAGTTTAGAATAAAAATAATTTCTCTTATTCTATCTCGTTACATATATTTGGTATATATACATACATTGATTCGATAGTTTAGGAAACAAATCCCTAAGATTGCGGGATTGATGTGCTAGCAATAAAATCAAGATATAGCCAATATACAAAATTAAAACCAATAGGAATAAAATCTAAAGCTTCCTAAAATATCTCGACACTCCCGCTAAAGCTGGTGAATAATTATTCTCCATTCCCATCTTGGATATAATTCTCCCAAAGTTATTGTTATTTAGCCCCTTGGTGAGTGTGTCTACCAGCTGTCCTTGAGTAGACACATAGAGTGCAAATCAAGCCACTATCAAGCTTTTCTTTGATAAAATGTCTGTCCACTTCAATGTGTTTAGTTCTATCATGTTGTATTGGGTTGTGAGCTATGCTGATTGCAGATTTATTGTCACAATATAACCTCATAGGTTCATGCCATTGCTCAAAATTCCTTTTTAGCACAAGATCTAGCTACCACACTTTGTTTCTTACTCTTCGAAGTTACTAGGTTTCAACCAAGGAAGGAGAAATATCTAGTAGTTGATCTCCAATCCATAACTGAACCTACATAATCAGCATCAGTATATGCCTCAAGATTGACATTCTTGTTTCTTTTGAACAAAATCCCTCTTCCTGGTGTCCCTTTTCAAATACTGGACAACTCTAAGAGCAGCTTGTAAATGTGCTTCCTTTAGTTGATGCATAAATTGACTGACTAGAACTTATAGCAAAAGCAATATTTGGTCTAGTGAGAGATAGATAAATAAGTCTTCTCACGCGTCTTTGGTGTACATGTAATATCATCCTCTGCACTTCCCAACTTTGTATTTGGATCAACAGGTGTACTTGCTAGTTTGCAGGCTGCCTTAGCCGTTTCCTGTAGTAGGTCAGTAATGTATTTTTGCTGAGATATGAAGATCCCTTTTTTGGAATGGGCTACCTCAATTCTCAGAAAATATTAACTTGCCTAAAGTCTTGATTTCAAACTCTTTGGCAAGGCATTGACTCAACCTTTGTTGCTCCTTTTCATCATTTCCAGTAACAATGATATCATCCACACAGACCAGTAGAATTGTTACCCCCCCCCCTCTGAATCAGAATGCTTCATAAATAAAGTGTGGTCCCCTTGGCTCTATTTGTATTTAAGGCTCATCATGACTTTAGTGAATCTCCCAAACCATGCTCTAGGTGACTCTTTCAACCTATATAGTGCTTTTCTCAGCTTGCAAACTGTGTTGGTCTTAATCTGCCCTGTATATCTAGTTGGTACCTTTATGTGTATTTCTTCTTCAAGATCCCCATGTAGGAATGCATTTTTCACGTCAAATTGTTGCAAGTTCCAATCAGAGTTTGCTGCCAAAGATAAAATTACTTTGATTGTGTTCAATTTTGCAACTGGTGCAAAGGTCTTCCAGTAATCCACTTCACAAGTTTGAGTGAACCCTTTGGTCACCAGCCTAGCCTTATACCTCTCAATAGTCTCATCAGTCCTATATTTTACTGCGTAAACCCACTTGCACCCATCAAGTTTTTTTTCAGGTGGTAGGGTGACTAGTTTCCAAGTATTGTTCTTCTCCAGTGCCTCCATTTCAAAATCCATGGCTTGTTTTCATTTTTTGTCAATTAATGCCTTGGATACAAAAGAAGGTATGGTTGTGGTATTTAGGTTTGTGAGAAAGGTTCTATGGGTAGGTGAGAATTTTTCAAAGGATAGATAGTTTGCTAAAGGGTAAAGTGTTTGGGTGCAGGCTCTAGTTCCTTTTCTGACAGCAATTGGGAGATCTAAATTTTGGTCTACTTGTACCACTAGTTCTACGGAAGGAAGTTCATCAAAAGGAAGTTCATCATGGTTAGTAGAATCAATATTTATAGGGTCAGACACATCTACCTCATGTAATGATATAGGATTGAAATCTTGAACATGAGTTAATCCTAGAATGGCCTTTCCTCTCCAGGTGTAATCCGAATTTTTCCCAAATTTTGTAGCATAATGTGGTCTAATAAAGATCAAGCAGATTCAAAATTTTGATTCACCTTTGCTCTTTCCCTCTCAGCTTCAGTTTTAGTTGCAACCCTTTTGAATTTCATTTTTCTCATTTTCTAATCTGAAAGATAGATTTGGGAATATAAAAGGCTCATCATCTTCCTCTCTTAAACTCTCCCCTAAAGATGATGTTGGTTAAAATAACTAACTTGTTCTTTAAAGGTAACATCCCTTGACATAGAATTGTTTGGAAGGAGGATGAAAGCAATTATACCTTTTTGTGTGGCAGAGTACCCTTTGAAAACACACTTAATAGCCCTTGGGTCTAGTTTTCCCATTTGTTGTGTGTGAAGATGTACAAATGAGAAACCCAAATATTCTAGGTGGAAGGTTAAGTGTATGAGTTATATGTGGATAGAATGAGTGGAGAACTTCCATTATTTTTAAATGACAAAACAGTAGAAGGTAACCTGTTAGTTAAATAAGTGGCAGTAAGTATGGCTTCCCCCCTAAAAATATTTTGGAACATTATTTTGAAAAAGGAGTACTCTAGTTTGTTCTAGTAAGTGTCCCTTTTTTCGTTCAACAATTCCATTTTGTTGGGGTGTGTAAACACATGAGGATTCATGAATTATCCCTTCTTTTTGAAAAAAAAGAATTTAAGGTATGATTGAAATAATCTTTAGCATTGTCAAACTTGAGTTTCTTGATAGTAACCCCAAATTGTTTTTTATCAGTGACACAAACTGCATGATGACGAAGTTAACCTCAAATATGAGTTTAAAGAGAAAAAACCAAGTTACCCTTGTACAATCATCAATAAAGGTGATCAACTATTTATCTCCTGAAATATTAGGAATATTAAAGGGACACACATCTGTATGAACAAGAGAAAAAGGTGAAGTACTGATTTTATTATTCATAGGAAAAGGTACACGTTTGTGTTTTGCCAGCTCATACACCTCACAATGAAGACGCTGCATATTTAAATTTTTTTAAAAAGAAGAAAAAAATAGTTCTATAACACGAAATGAAAGATGTCCTAGACGACAATAAAACAATTGAATTTCTTGTGTTAGTAATGGAGGATTCAGACATCAAAGATTGACTCTTACAAGGCAATAGATTTTGATCTTCCATGTAGTAAAGGCCATTCCATTCTCTAGCATGTCCAATCATCCTCCCCGATTTCTTCTCCTAAAAAATACAAGAGTTGCTATAAAAAATCACATTACATGAGAGATCCTTGGTAAGTTTTTGTATAGATATCAGGTTTGTAGACAATTTAGGCACATGTAGAACATTTTTTAGAATTATGGTTAGGTTTATTTGGGCATCACCTTGACCAACTACAATTATCATGTTTCCATCAGTTACGGAAATTTTCTTGTTACTAAGACATGGGAAATATGTGGAAAAGTATTTAGGGAGGGGTGTTATATGATTTGTGACTCCAAAGTCTAAATTCCAATAATAGGTAAAGGGTGTATTTGAGACATTAAATCCAATAGAAAATGATAACTTACTTGTGGGTTTTTCAAGTTTACTTAGGAAGGACCTTACTTTTTCTAGCTCCTCATGGTTGAATTAGACAGATCCCCCTTGATTTTCAGGAACAACAACAATAGGGTAAATAGTAGCAACATGAGCTTCTTGACCCCCTCTCCTTGGAGGACCTCCTTTGTACCCCCAATCTTTGCTATGAGGTTTTCCATGCAACTTCCAACATTTATCCCTAGGGTGACATGGCTTGTTGCAATAAGTACACCATACTCCTTCATTTTCGCTCTCCATCTTTGTAGGAGAGCTTTCTTTCCTTTGATCGGTAACCATGGTTGTTGTTCCTTTAGCAATCATTGCTAAATTTTCTGCAATAGGAGTCTCTAGCATTAGACTCCTCCTACCTTTTCCACTCTGAATAATTGCTATGACTTCATTGAGACCAGGAACCTTCTTTCCCACTCTGACCTGATCATATTTGTTAAATATTATTAGACACTATTAGATATGTTATCTTTTGTATTAACTCCTGTAATGGGATTTGCCCATATTCTGTTCATGTTTTTCTATTATATATACATTATCCTATGTGTTTTACAACACAAGGGAGATTAATCCTTCACATGGTATCTAGAGTCAGGGTTAATCCTTGTCTCCCCAATAAACCCACTATTTCTCAGTGTAATTTTTTTTTTCGGAAATTGCTTTTAATTTCCAAAATTTTCCTTAGTTTAGTTTTTTTTCCTTTAACCTGTGTACTGTTACAACCCACTATCACCCACTACCGCCCATTGCCACCACCTCCGTTCGATCCAGTGACACATCCACCACCTTCCCCTTCGTCCAGCAATCACAACGTCTTCACCAGTAGGTTCATGAGAGTTCGCGCGCCATTGCAACACCTAGAACAACATTGTTTGTCGTCGTCGCCTCTGCCGTCTCGGTTTGCTCCAACGACACCATCGTTGGCCTCGTCTTGGTCCAACAACCACTGTGCCACTGGAGTCGCGCCAAATGGGATTAACACGCACCCTCACGCGCTGCCCCTGCGTTGCGTTGCGCTGCTCAACCTTCTGCCACCGTCAAAACACCACGCGTGCTGGCTCATCCGATGCCCGTTTCGCCACCACTTCCTACCGCCGATGTCACCTCCTCCTCCTAGTTGTGGATCTGTAATTTCCACTTCCATTGGAGTCTGTTTGAATTTTTTCCGGGTTGTTTCTCTCTTCTACAACAACCTCTCTCCTGGTAATTGTGTTTTTTTCAGGTTTTCCAATTACCTATGGCCTCTTCAGCTGCTCCTACGTCAAACCCATCCATCTATATTAATTATGTCAATGTTCATCTCTCCATTGATAAATTAGATGGTAGTAATTATGAAACTTAGGTATTTGATATCAAACTTTCACTTAAGAGTCAGGAGTATGATGATCATCTCACTAAAACACCATCCAATGTTGCTACAAGTGAGCATCCTCGTTGGCATAAAATTGATGTCCAACTATGCATTATGCTCCAATTTACTATTGACTCATCATTGAAGCAACTATTTCGTGCATACGAGTCTTGTTCAAAAACTTTGGAACCAGGCAAAACTGTTGTACACCGATGACAGTCAACGTTTTCATGGTGATTGTCAAAATATCTTTAATATTGCTGGTCAGAGTTGTCTTGATGGTATGATGGCCCAATATTTGGGAAAATTTCATGCTCTTTTCCATAATTTTAATGAATTATTACCCCCTACATCTACTCCTACTGAAGAAATAGAGGAACATTCAAAGTTTATGTTATTGGCCCTCCATGGCCTTCCTGTTCAGTATTCATATGTTCAAGATCAAATTTTGAGATCCCCTATTGTGCCAACCTTGATTTCTACTTGTTCCATTCTCTTACGTGTACCAGGAAAGTCAACTCCTAACACACCCCCTGCGATCATCCCAACATAATCCTTTGTATTGGTTTTTTAACATGATGACTGTCATCGTCCCCGAAAGCCAGTAAAAGCGTGAAACAAGTGTGATCATTGCCACCGCTACAGTCATAAAATTAACTAATGTTATCTTTTACATGGTAATCCTTCGAAATCTGCTGCGATGTCTCAGGCTGCTCCCCAACCATATCCTACTATGGATCCCCCACCGCCTGATAAATCCGGATAGCCTGCTATCTTCAACAACTTTCTCAAATGGTATGAGGAACATCAGGGCTTTAGTTCCACTGCTTCTGTAGCCCATACAAGTACTTCATTTGTTGGCCTCACTCACTCCAACCCTATTGGCCCTTGGGTCCTAGACTCAAGAGCTGTCGATCACATTACCGGTAATAAATTTGGTTTCTTTTCCCATACTATATCACCTTATTTACCCACTGTAACCATAGCCAATGGCTCCTAGGCCCCCTCCTATGGTGTTGGTACAATTCAACTTGTTCCTTCCATTTCTATTGATAATGTTCTTTATGTCCCTGGGTCTCCTTTTATTTTTTTATGCCCTAGTCGTCTCACTCGTTTCCTAGATTGTATTATCTCCTTTACCAAAGATTCTGTTTGTTTACAGGATCAGAGTTCCGGACGGGCGATTGGAATCGAATGTGAGTCTCGTGGCCTTTACCATCTACGAACATCTACTCATGTTGGTTTGGTAACGGACTCTCCCTCTCTAATTCATGCTCAACTGGGTCATCCCAGTCTTGCCAAGATGCAACAGTTGGTTTCAAGTTTGTCTAAGTTATCAAGGTTGTCATGTGAATCGTGTCAGTAAGAAAAACACAATCGCCAGTCTTTCCCTAAAAATGTCTCACAACGTGCTTCGTCTCCATTTGCATCAGTTCACTCTGACATTTGGGGACCGAGTCGTGTTCAGATAAATTTAAGATTTCAGTATTTTGTCACTTTTATTGATGATTTTTCAATATGTACTTGGTCATTTTTAATGAAGAATTGGTCTGAATTGTTTTTTATTTTTCAAACATTTTATAATGAAATTAAAACTCAATTTGGTATTTTTATTCGTACCTTACGTAGTGATACTACTCGTGAGTATATTTCTTGCCCTTTTCAAAATTTTATGGCTTCTCATGGCATTCTTCACCAAACTTCATGCCCTTATACACCTCAACAAAATGAGGTGGCTGAGCACAAAAATAGACATCTCTTTGAAACAACTCAAACGATTTTAACTCACGCTCATGTTCCTCAACAGTTTTGGGGTGATGTTGTTTTAAGTGCATGTTATTTCATCAATCGTATACCATCTTCAGTTCTTGACAATAAGATCCCTCACACTATCTTGTTTCCTAATGACCCTCTACATTCCTTATCTCTTATAGTATTTGGGTCCACATGTTTTGTTTACATTTTAGGTCCTAGTCATGATAAACTATCTGCTAAGTCTCACAAATATGTTTTCTTAAGGTTCACTAGATCACAAAAAGGATATAAATACTTCTCTCCAACTTTTAACCGCTATTTTATTCCAGCAAATGTAACTTTCATAGAATCCTCCCTATATTTTAAGACAAATACTTCTTCCTCTATCTTTACATCTAACCAAGTCACTATTTCAGTTGTATACGACCCTCCGATTATGTCTAGTATTCCTACAAATCCTCCATCTCCACCACCCCTTCGAGTCTACAGTCACCGACAGATTCCTTATAATCCACCGAATGAATCTCTTTCGTTGTCAACTCATCCATCCCCTCCGACTCCGTCAAACGAATCGGATCTTCTTATTGCTCTTCGCAAAGGTATACGTTCTACTCGTAATCCTTCCCCTCGCTATACTATCTTGAGCTATCATAGATTATCTCCATCACTTTATACATGTCTTTCTTCTATTTCTTCTATCTCTATTCCTAAATCTGTAAGTGATGTCTTAGCCCATCCTGGTTGGCATCAGGCAATACTTGATAAGATCATAGTAGTTAATCCCGGATAGCGGCGCGGAGCGGCCGACCCAAAAATGGGATAGCGGGATGAAGCGGAGCGGGATAACCGCTATTTGAATATGTATTTATATATATATTAAATAATTAACAATATATATAAAAGCTAAAACAAAAAATATAACTCTAAATTCATCCATTAAAAATAAAAATTTATAGTACTATCAAACAATACTTTAAATAAAATGTTTACAAAACAAGATTCTAAACTAAAGATTAATTAAAAACAATAAAACATAAGAGTTTAATTTTTAAAAAAAATAGTTAAAATTAAAAAAATCTGCAAAATAAAAAAAAACAAAGTTAAAATTTTAAACAAAATCTATAAAATAAAAAAAAGAAATTCTGAAATAAAAAGAAAAAATAAAAAAACAGAGTTGAAATTAAAAAAAATTGAAAAATTAAAAAAAATTGAAAAATTAAAAAAAATTGAAAAATTAAAAAAAATCTGAAAAAAAAAAGAAAAAAAGAAAAAAACATATTTGAAATGTTGAAAAATCTAAAAAGTTAAAAAAAAAGAGAAAAAAAGAGAAAAAAAATAAAAAACCAGACACGCGAACCTGCAGCAGCTCCCACGGTGCTTCCGGCGACGCTTCCGACGATGCTTCCAGCGACGCTGACGACGATGCTTCCGGCGACCCTTTCAGCGAGAGTGAGAGAGTGAGGCGCGAGAGAGTGAGAAGCGAGAAAGACAATGAGGAGCGAGATGAAGAAGATGAAGTGGAAGGGAGATTTAAAAACCTAAAAAAATGTCAAAAATACCCTTAATGAAGGGTATCTCACCGGAGCGGCGCTTTTCCCGCGATTCCGGCGCTCCCACAACGCTCTCGCGACGGCCGCAACGGTCACGATCCGATTCCGCTCCGCTCTCCGGTTGGCGTCGTGCCTCCGGCCCGCGCCGCTCTGGCGCGATAGCGGCCGCGACGGCCGCTATTGATAAGCTTGGATAAGATAAGTGCTTTGCAGAATAGTAGAACTTGGGACCTTGTCCCTTTACCTTGTGGGAAATCTGTTGTTGGTTGTAGGTGGAATTTTGCTATCAAAGTTGGTTCGGATGACACTATTGACAGACTCAAAGCTCACCTAGTGGTCAAAGGATACACTCAAATCTTTGGTCTAGACTATGGTGACACTTTTTCTCCAACTGCCAAGATGGCCTCTGTTCGATTATTCATCGCCATGACTGCTCTTCAAAAATGGCCTCTTTATCAATTAGATGTCAAAAATGTTTTTCTTATACAAGAAGAAATTTATATGGAGCAAGCTACAGGCTTTGTTGCTCAAGGGGAGTCTTCTAGATTAGTTTGTCGTCTCCGCAAATCTTTACATGGCCTTAAGCAATCTCCATGGGCTTGGTTTGGAAAATTTAGCAATGTTGTTCAAAAATTTGGTATGACTCACAGTGAGGTAGATCATTCAGTTTTTTACTGTCACTCGAGTGTTGGGTGTATTTATCTAGTAGTTTATGTAGATGACATTGTTCTGACTAGAAGTGACTAACATGGCATCTCACAAATGAAACAACACCTCCGTCACCACTTTCAAACCAAAGATCTTGGCAAACTCAGATATTTCTTAGGGATTGAGGTAGCCCAATCAAACAATAACATTGTTATATCTCAAAGAAAGTATGCATTGGACATTTTGGAGGAAACTGGATTGATAAACTCAAAATTTGTTGACACCCTCATGGATCCTAATGTCAAACTCCTACCTAATCAGGGGGAGCCTCTCTCAAACCCTGAAAAGTACAAAAGATTAGTTGGAAGACTGAACTATCTTACTATTACTCGTCCTGACATTTTCTTTGCAGTCAATGTGGTGAGCCAATTTTTAATTCTCCATGTTCAGACCATTGGAATGCATTCGTTCATAGATTAAAGTGCATTAAAGGATCTCCTGGAAAAGGCTTAGTATATGGTCATAATAACCATACCAGAGTTATATGTTATTCAGATGCTGATTGGGCAGGATCTTCTTCTGATAGAATATCCACTTCCGGGTATTGTGTCTCCATTGGAGGTAACTTTATCTATTGGAAAAGCAAGAAACAAAGCGTTATGGCGAGATCTAGTGCTGAAGCATAATATAGAGCTATAGCCTCAGCCACTTGTGAGCTTATCTGGCGTAAACAGTTACTTAAAGAATTGCAGTTTGGAGATATCATTCAAATGACACTTATATGTGACAATCAGGCTATTCTTCACATTAGTTCTAATCTTGTTTTACATGAAAGAACTAAGCACATTAAGATTGATTGTCATTTTATTCAAGAAAATATTATATTTGGAGACATCACAACTGTGTTTATTAGCTCTAATGATCATTTAGCAGATATTTTTACTAAGCCTTTACAAGAACCTAGAATTGATTATATTTGTAACAAACTTAGTACATACAATTTATATGCACCAACTTGAGGGGGAGTGTTAGATATTGTTAGATACTATTATATATTATTAGATATGTTATCTTTTGTATTAACTCCGGTAATGGGCTTTGCCCATATTGTGTTCATATTTTTTTATTAAATATACATTACCCTATGTGTTTTACAACACAAGGGAGATTAATCCTTCACAATATTCTTGGTTTAGACCTACCAAGAAATCATACACCTGATCCTGTTCAATGTACTCTCTTAAAATTGTTGAATCCTCATAACACTTGGCCTTAATGACATTGTAGTGATCCAATTGCATCCATAAAGCTTTAAGCTGATTAGCATACGCAGTAACAGTTTTGGTGCCCTATTTGGCTGCCATGGTTTTTACCTTCACATCATAGATCTGTTCAGCATCTTTTGCCTCAGAATAGATTTGCTCTATTGCAATCCATATGGACTTTGTTGAATTGAGAAACATACATGTGACCATCAAGTTGCATAACCATGAATGATCATGGAGTCTTCTTCGTCCCATGACTTAAATTTAGGATCATTTGCAGCAAGAGCATCATCGGTTAAATGGCTAGCCTTTTCTTTCCATTTCAAGATGGTGTTAATGAGTTGAGACCATTTTGGATAATTTCTTCCATTCAACCTGGTTGAATGAACACTATAATTCTCCTGCATTGTGGGGCATGTCATTATTCTCCACTTTAACCATCACAATTATGCATGATCAAGGCACAAAGAAATAAATTGATAAGGAATGCATAACAATATAGGGCAGATCATGTGGGAGGGCAGATTGTACACCAATGAGACTGATAGAGAGAAAAGGAAACAATGAAGGTTGTGATTAGGTTTACACAGCATTAAGCCTGCAATTAACCATACGGTCAAAAGCTCCCGAGGATCAGGAGCTTTGGTACCATCTCAAGTTTAGAGTAAAATTAATTTCTCTCTTATTTTGTCTCGTTACATATATTTGGTATATATACATATATTGATTGGATAGTTGAGGAAACAACCACAACCTATTCTAGGAAACAAATCCCTAAGATTGTGGGATTGATGTGCTAGTAATAAAATCAAGATACAATCAATATACAGAACTAAAACCAATAGGATTAAAATCTAAAACTTCCTAAAATATCTCGACAACTATAAAACAGAGATTAAAACTCAAGGTTTCTCTTCCAATAAATTCTCGTTTAAAGACAACTCAAATGTTAACCACAAACACATTATACATGTTCTTGTTTATAGAAAATATTGTTACAACTAACTTCTATAAAACGTGTTTATACTAACGGGGACAGTGCCTCTCATTATAGAACCCAAAACTAGGAATGGCAAATGCACCCGCCTCCGTGGGTATTACCCGAACCCGTCACGATTTTAATGCAGAATCCTCACATGGATTGGGTATGGGTATGGGTATGGGGAATATTCGTTTTTTTAAATTGGGTATGGGGACGGGGATGGGGATGTACATACCCGCCCCGTCTCCGCTCTTATACCCGTTCTAATGCCCAATATTTATTCTTGTTTTAAATTACTAAAACACATTTAGTTTATTAAGTAATTTTAAAAATTTATATTAATTTTTCTATAGTTCTTAGTTTTGTAATTTATTTTTATAGCATATATTTGATAATTTTTTTACTTTTTTATAATTATTTGACCTATATTTAATTATTATTTGATGATACTTTAATTTGAGATTTATGGAGTTATAATTTTTTATTGATGATTATTATAGGGAAAAAGAATATATGTATCATTTTGACTTTGATTCATTTTTAATATCATATTTCCTTTGTTATATAATTTTTATTTTTTTATAAAATAACTATTTAATTAATATTTGGAATAACAAAAGACGAATACGATTATACCCGTTACTTGGTGGGGATAACCGGTACCCAGTGGGGATGGGGATGAGACAAAATTTTCATACCCACTGGGTATGGGGACGGGGATGGGGATGAATTTTTACTGTAGGGATGGGGATGGGAAAGTGAAACCCGTCCCGTCCTACCCCGTTGCCATGTCTACCCAAAACTCCAATCTCAGTAGACGCTACATGACTAAATGGTCTATTGGGATTTCCCCCATGTACTAGAAGCTTCATCTTCTACTGGATGGACTGATACAATTAGACGATCTAGGAGCCTTAACAAGATTTTACTGAACCAATCTTCATAGTTCAAGTTGGTATTAGAGTTTATCCTACCAGAGTTTGTTGGACTTATCGTTCCACCCACTATAGAGTTCTCCTATTTCCACACTCAAGATGCTCAATCCTCGACGTGAGGGGTTGTGTTTCACATTATCTAGAAATATGGCAAACTTATAGTATATGTATAACTAAGTGTAAACCTCATCTTACAAGTTGATTTTCTAGGATAGAATTTGGCTTAAACACAACTTTTTAAGTTGGCTTCAGAGTTCCCGATCTTTGGAGCCCTATTTCTGCCACCTCGTTAACTATTGCGATCCTCGTTGTTCACCGTTGTCATTGGTGTTAGTGGTGGCCAGGAAGGTGTGTCCCACTCGTTGCCACCATAACAGGGTTGTCAAGACCTCTTGAGCCCATTCCAAGGGGTGATTCTTGTTGAGATAAATGAGAAAGAGACATAGGCTAGATCCCTAATGTGTATTGAGCACATAGGGTAATGCATTTATAAATAAGAAAAATTCAAAGAAATGGGCCTAAACCTGTTACATCTAAGACTCCCCTCTCAAGCTGGAGCATATAAATCGTATGTACCAAGCTTGTTACAAATATAATCAATTATAGGTCCCCACAATGAATTGGTAAAAGCATGTACTAGTTGATCATTAGAACCAATAAACTCTATTTTGATACCTCCAAATACAATCCTTTCATGAATAAACTGACAATTAATCTCAATATGTTTAGTCCATTCATGAAAGATAGGATTTGAACTAATATGAACAACTTGATTGTTACATATAAGTGTCATTTAAGTGACTTCTCCAAATTGCAATTCTTTAAATAATTGTCGAAGCCAAATAAGTTCACAGGTAGCAGAGGCCATTGCCTTATATTTTGCTTCTGCACTAGATTTTGCCACAACGTTATGTTTCTTACTCTTCCAAGAGATCAAATTATCACCAATGAAGACACAATATTTGAAAATAGATCTCCTATTAGAAGGAGTATCTGTCTAGTTAGTATCTGAATCTAAATAACCTACAACTTTAGTGTGACTATTGTATCTATATAACAAATCTTTTCTAGAAGAACCTTTAATGTACTTCAATATACGAATGACAACATTTCAATTATCTGCATATAGAGAATTGAGAAATTGACTCATCACACTGACAACAAAGGAGATGTTAAGGCGATTAATTGTAAGATAATTCAATTTGCCAACTAATCTTTTGTACTTCTCAAGATCTCATAGTGACTCCTTGACATTAAAATCCATGGGTGTGTTAATAGACTTTCAATTCATTAACCCAATTTCTTCCAAAATATCAAATGCATACTTCCCCTGAGAAATAACAATGGAATTGTTAGATTGTGCTACCTCAATCCGCAAGAAATATTTGAGTTTGTGAAGATCTTTGATAAAAAATGGTGATAAAGATGTTATTTTAACTGTGAGATGTCATGGTGATAACTACCTGAATGTACAATGTCACTAACATATACTACAACATGGATACACCCAACACTTTAGTGATAGTAAAAGAATGAATGACTTGTTTCACTATGAACCATACCAAACTGTTGAACAACAGTGTCATATTCTCCAAACCATGCCTTAAGAGACTTCTTGAGGCGAAATAAGGATTTGAGGAGACAAGATACCAATCTAGAAGACTTCCTTTGAGCAACAAAACCTGAGGGTGCTCCATAAAAATTTCTTCTTGCAACTCACCATCAAGAAATCAAGAACATTTTTGACATTCAATTAATAAAGAGGCCAACATCGGAGAATAACCATGACTATAAATAAGTGAACAGAGACCATCTTTGCAACTAGAGAAAAGATGTCACCATAGTCCAACCCAAAAAGTTGTATATAACCTTTGGCCACTAGATGAGCTTCAAGATGGTCAATAGTGACATTAGGATCAACTCTGATAGCAAAAATCCAACTGCAATCAACAACAGATTTCTTAGAAGGTAATGGAATGAGATCCCAAGTTCCACTATTCTGAAGAGCACTAATCTCATCAAGCATAGCCTAACACCAACCAGAATGGACTAAGGCCTCACCTGCAGATGTAGGAATTGACACAAGGCAATACACGAAAGACCATTCTCTTTTGTTACAACGATAAGGGTTTAATCTTCATTATCTCTTTGTTTTGTACTTTTTCAATGACTAGTATGGAAGCTTTTAAAGAGACTTGATCATTTGAGAAGAATGATTGAATCAATAACTAAGTTGTTTGGATTGTATAACCTACCCACGTAAGGTAAGAGAACATTCAATACTATTGGTCCTTTGTCTCAGGGTGTTTGGATTCTTGACTTAGAAGCAATTAATCATATGACTCCTTTTCCTGTGATCTTCAATATGTATGTAAAAATGACTAGAGAACAACTCATTACGATTACAAATGGTGATAGTGTACCCATATGCAGATATGGGAATATAGCTTTGAATCATCTATTGTATTAAAAGGATGTTTTATATGTCCCACAACTAACAAATAGTCTTATCTATATAGAAGCTTATAAAAAATTTGAATTTTCCAAAAACGTTTTCCTCTTCTTATTGCATGTTTCAAGACCTCGTCATGAGGAAGACGATTTTAATTGCTAAGGAGAAGAAGGGGGATACATCTACTGGAATATAAGGGCCAAAACAAAACAAAGGTCATTAGTCAACAAGCAACATCAGAAACATGGATAAATTCCCAAATATGGCTTCATCATAAAAGACTTATGCCTCCTTCAATCTCATAAAATCCTTGTTCGCTCATTTGTTCACTACAAAGTCTATTGAGTCTTTCAAATGTGATATTTGCCAACTGTCAAAGCATCACCCTGCATCGTATCGCATCTCTAGTAAAAAGAATCATTTCACATTTGACATGATTCACTTTGATGTTTGGGAACCTATTTTAGAATCTATTTCTAGAGGAAAATGGGTTTGTTACTTTTATTGATGATTGTACTATGTCACGAGGAGAAACATTATGAACAAGAAACATAAGGTCTTTCAAACTTTTGTTAATTTTTTCTGTCTTGTCCAAAATTAATTTTGAAAAAACATAAGAATTAGATCTGAGAATGATATTTAATATGCGAATGAAGAATTCTCCAAAATCTTGTCTCGTAATGGTATTGTTCATAACATAACATGTCTTTAACACTCCTCAACAAAATGGCATTGCAAAAAGGAAGAATCATCATCTTCTAGAAGTAGCTAAAGTCATCCTTTTCCAAATGCCTATTCCAAAAATCAATTAGGGAGAAGTTGTGTTGACTACCACATACTTCATCAAGTTACCCACTCATCTTAAATAACGTAAGCCCTATTGAATCTTTTTTGTCATTTGTTCACTCTACTCCCCTAGTATCAAGTCTATCTTCTCGAGTATTTGGATGTTCCATTTTTGTTTACTCTCGTAATCTTAATTGCAGTAAATTAGATCTTAAAGCTCGTAAATGTGTATTTACTGTTTATCCTCCTAATAAAAAAAAGAGTACAAATGTCATCATCATGAGAGTTGTCATGCCTATATCACAATGGATGTCACTTTTCATGAAACAATCCTTTTTTGTTAGCCTCTTATACTTCAGGGGGAGAAAACACTTGAAGCGGAGGAACTCTTCCTTTTGTCATCATCATATCTATCTTTACAGGATGCTCAAGATCCAAGTGATGAAGTCACCACAAATGGGATCGAACCAACCAACAATGAAGAAGAAGACAAATTCTTCGCTAAAAAATATCAAAGGCAATAGAGAATTGTATGACTCGAAGGTGAGGAGCTTTGATGGCAACAATGAAAGATAATTGTAATTGTTACCCAATCCTGAGAAAAGGACTTTTATAAATATGTCTACACTGACAATCTCTTTAATAGACATCAAAGCTTTGTTGTTGCCATTGATGCTATAGAAATTCTTACCTCAATCCAAGAAGTCATGGGGATAGCAAGAACTAAACTCATGACTGCTTGTCATAGAGGCCTTGAGACCATTTTAAGGACCAAATCTCAACAAAATTTTTTACAAAATTATATTTTTATTTTTTCTTTTCGAAATTTCCAATCTAAGCACCCATGGTACAATAGAAAATATATCATGCACTTGAAGATAAAGGTACAAACCTCATAACATCTCATGGAGATTAAAAAGGCAATGAACATAGATTAGAAGGGTAGAAATTCTTCTTTAAGGTAGCCACCCATTTCCATTCTCCATGATCGATCAACTAGAGTTGCAAATTCTCTGAAAGCATATACTAGTCTCCATAAGCAAAATTATTAAGTCAGAGTATTAGGACAGAAAAAAAAATTCTCTCTTTCTTGACAAACAAAATTTACTATGATAGAAAGAGAAATACAATCTCTAATATGTATAGAGCACAAACGACTATGCATTTATAAATAGAAAAAGTACAAAGAAATGGGCTTTAGCCCATTACATCTAACATTTGCATATAAGCCTATTAAATGCTGATAAGGGGTATTCTAATTGCTTTAAAAACAAGTACACAAAAAAGTATATTTTCTTATTTGGAAGAAATACAAAAAAGTATAAATAGAATACAAGGGAATAAAACTATACACTAATCTATCCCTAAAATTCAGGGAAATAAATCTCCCTATAAATGTTATTCCTAAATAAGGAAAAAACTTATCTTATTTACATTAAATCCTGTTTTGGGTTGTGCAAATCAGAAATAATGATTTTGATCGATGTGTTGATCTCTGACATATTCTAATTGATATGCGATGATCTCTAACACTCCCCCTCAATCTGGGTGGTAGATGTCTATCATACCCAGATTGGATCTAATGTTTTCATGTGTTCTGTGGAAGAGCCTTTGTCAAGATGTTTATTGTCAAATTCCTTAGCCAAAAGGCCCTTTAGATGCTTGATTTGATCATAACTGTTTCCTGTTCTTGCTAAAGTCATTCTCTATAGTGCTTTCACTTGCTCCATGCTAAATGGAGATGGGTTAGAATTTACCTCAACTGTGTTGCCTTTACTGTCTAGTTGCTGCCAAAGTATACTAAGCGTATTAAAATACTCAACAACTAAGAAATCACTCTTGATCTCAAATACTATAGACGTATTGTCCACATTTGAGTGGGTTTCTTTAATTGCACCCCAGATTTCCTTAGCAATGTCTTAGCACATGAAATTCCCCCAATTTCATTACTCATCATGTTGAGCAACCATGACATGACTAAACTGTGGAGTTATTCTTTTTTGGACTCTTGGAGTCTCCTATGATGTAACCTTCCTTCCCTTTTTCTTGAAGAAAGATCTTAACTGATCACCCTCATTAAGGGTAGTTCTGGCCATTCAATTTGTGACCAGTGATAGGAAGAGAAGGCCTTTCGACCAAACTAGTGGCCGAACCTTTTGCCTTGTTCTCTCTCATGGTAGGCAGTGCTAGGTTAGGGATGGTCCAGATCGAGCTCTGATACCATGCAGAAAATATGATGTATATTTTCTGATTTGATAGAAATACAAAAAAAGTATAAATAGATTACAAGGGAATAAAACAATAAACTAATCTATTCCTAAAAACCAATGAAATTAATCTCCCTATAAATGTTGTTACTAAATAAGGAAAAAAGCTTAAGTTATTTACATTAAATCCTATTAAGGGTTGTACAAATCAGAATTGAATGATTATGATTGATATGTGTTGATCTCTGAGAGGTTCTTATTGATATGCATTGATCTCCAACACAATATTTTAACAAACGTCTAATGACAGCCAAGAGCAAATAACTCAAGTAATAGAAAATAACAATGAACATTTTAGTTTATACTAGTTCACCCTACCTCGACTATGTCCATTTCTCTTTTGCCAATTGCAAAGGGTTCCATTAATCAAGACTTGATTACACATGTCACTATCACTTCTAGCTTACAACGAGTGCACAAAGTCACTCCTAGCTATCTGCTAATCTTCCCCTAAGATATAATCTAAACCTTAGAAGGTTGGAAAGATCTTCATCAACTCAAGAGGTGTTGGAGAAGAAGCTTGCAAAAGCAGTTACCTGGTGAATCACCAAAAACCCATGAAAAACAACATGTAAAATAAGAACGATTTGCAAAAGAAATAAGAAAATGCATTATGGAAAGAGATATGGAGAACACACCACCTTTGAAAGAGACTCCCATAGGATAAGTGTAAGAAGGATTCACAACTTGAAAAAACTTTCTTAGATAAGAATCAAAGCAAGAGAAGAGAACTCGCAAAACTCTTAAAGATGACTCAAAGTGTAATTTTATTAAATCTTCCATAATGAGTTTACAAGAAGGGATGAATATCTTTTGTAAGGTGCATGTCATGGTTTTAAAGAGGAAAAGGCACCTAACAAGTGTTTATAAAGATTAGAAACCTATATGTAAACATAAAACTATTTAAGCTAAAGTTAACTTAACTAATCCTATATTTAATACTTTAGTTCACTCCTAATCATAACTAATCACATGGGTGGCTCCTTAGATTTGTCAAAGAGGCATATGGGTAGTTCCTTGATTGGTGGAGAAGCACATGGGATGCTCCCAAGAATCACTCACTCCTTTAAAGGTCAAGTGAAGAAGTTATAACCAACACACGTGACTTGAAAGTGACATGTGAGTTAGAAACTCTTCATGTGTCCCTTCTTGGTTTGAAAGGTCAATTAAAATGTGTCTTTTGAGAGTGTTTCTTCGATTTTAGAATATTCCAAAAGAATCAAGGAATATCCTATAATCTTAGAGATTTACAAAGATAAGAGCTTCTCTAATTCTAATCTTTTTAGCCTTCTTCTTGTAAATCTCTCTTGAAATTTTTTCTTTATTCTTCCTTGTCATGCTTCTTACATTTATTCTTTTATGCTCCTCTTTTGTATCTTCAACAAGTTCTTCCTTATCCTTATTTATATTAGATTAAACACAAGCACACAATGTCACTCCTAAGTATATAAAGTTACTCCGGGCTATATAACAAAAGTTGTTTGAAAGTAAGCTAAAAAAAATTGGTAGCAAAGAAATAATACATAAATTAGTATAATTACTAGCTATATAGGAAAACAAATTGATCAGAAAATTGATACTAATATTACTAGCAGGTGAAAAGAGCTTTTATTATATTATAACAAATTGATAACAAAGAAGGAAATTATTGTTAAGGAAGAAGAAGTATGTTTGTATAGGGGATAGACTATGTAGTCAACAGTAATTAAATTGAACAAGACACAAGATAGACTACTAATAATATTAAGCACTTGGTAATAGAAAGAGCATAGAGTAGTAGTCTTCCGTTGAGTCAATGGCATTGTTTGAGTGAAGATGAGTACATATAGTAGAGGTTTGTGTATGGTAGGAATTACACATACCTTGAGATTAGAGGGTAAACCACATAAAAAAACTGTATAGTATTCTCTCTTATTTGTTCTTCAGCTTTTATACTTTATTATTTGTGGCTATTGAATTGTTTTTTGATTTTGAAAACCAACTACTTTCAAGTGAAATTGAGTTTTGACTTTGAAACACTTTACTTTAGATTTTGATTTGAACTGGAAAGTTTCAAATCAAACAAAACTATTTTCATTCTTTAAACACAACCTTCCAGTTTTCTATAATATCAATTCTGTTGGTGATGGGTGTATGGATGGGAACATAAAGGATCAAGAAGGCTTTTGGCAGTATTGTGATTAGGAATTTTGTATTTTGCACTGGACCTTGTTGGGCATTTTGTATTTGTTTCTATTTTTTGTAATTAAAAACTCTTTTTTGGAAATTATTTGATACCTTGTTATATGGACCTAATTAGTTAGATGAACCTAGTAATCTTAGGTCCATGACATAAGTCGGCATTTGATGACTTTTCTAATTAATTTTGACTCATTTACATATTAAGTTTTATGCTTGTGGAGAGAAATCCTCTCTAGGTTCTTGTGAAGGACTCTTGATTTTTTCATCTTAGAATTGCTAATTCAAAGAGGATAACCTTCATCGGCTTATCAAGCTATCTTGATGGCATCTTCTTCATCTCTTATCTCCTTCCACATTTTTCTATTTATCTGATCTTTTGGTTTAGTTCATGAACAATGATCTATTAATATTTTAGATGAACATAGTAGTCTTACATCCATAACATAAGTACGTATTATATGACTTTCCTAATTAGTTTTGATTAATTTACGTATTAAGTTGTATACTTGTGGAGAGAAATCCTCTCTAGGTTCTTGTGAAGAACTCTTAATTTCTATCTTTGAATTGTTAATTCGATGAGGATATTCTTCATCAGGTTATCAAGCTATCTTGATTATGGCATCTTCTTCATCTCTTATCTCCTTCCACATTTTTCTATTTATCTGATCTTTTGGTTGAGTTTGTGAACAACGATCTATTAATATTTTAGATGAACATAGTAGTCTTACATCCATAACATAAGTACGTATTATATGACTTTCCTAATTAGTTTTGATTAATTTACGTATTAAGTTGTATACTTGTGGAGAGAAATCCTCTCTAGGTTCTTGTGAAGAACTCTTAATTTCTATCTTTGAATTGTTAATTCGATGAGGATATTCTTCATCAGGTTATCAAGCTATCTTGATTATGGCATCTTCTTCATCTCTTATCTCCTCCCACATTTTTCTATTTATCTGATCTTTTGGTTGAGTTTGTGAACAACGATCTAGTCATATTAATCTAGGATTAAGTATTCATTAGATAACACTACCAGAAGCAACAATTTTACAAACAAATTTGGAAAATGAAAGAAAGTTATTTCTTTGCTCCTAACAAACTTCTAATCGATAGTCCAGAAACATGTTGAGCCAACAATATGAAAAGCAAACAAGGGTCAAAATTTCAAGTCCTCTTAAAACTCTTTCATTGATTTTAGTTAGCTACACAAAATCAAGCAACTACGTTGATATGCAGAAGTCATGTAAATATGAACATCATGTTTTTACCCATCAATACATGACATCATTTTGGAACTACATGACATCATTTTGGAACTACGTTATATCAATATTTTTGCAACAATCAAACTTAGAATTTATAAATTGCATTCACACATCATTTTAAACAAATGCAAAACAGAAAAAGATAATAAGAAAATGAACATCAATATAATAGAGTAAAGTGAAACAACCTCAAATCATGGCTAACAACTAGCACAGTTAATTCCTTTTTCAAATGCTTCAAAAGCTTCACAACATCAGCACGTGCTTTCCAATCTGACCAATGGAAAATTATTAGACATAACATCTTGCTTTGGCCCCATTATGGCCTCACGCGTCCTATCAGTAAGACTATAGGGCAAATATAGGTAGGGAAAAAGTAAAGCAAAAGGAAAATAATAGTTTGTATTCAAAATAAAGAAAAAGGAAAATATGAAAAAAGAAAAACTAAGAGAGAGAAAAAGGTAAGTAAAGGAAGAGAAGGATCAAAATGAGGGTTGCAAAGGGAAGACATTCGTCAAAGAAGAAAGGGGCACGACCTTTATTACAAAAGAAAAAGAAGGGCTAATAAATAGGTCCTCAATTGTACTTGGTTGTTCTTTCAGCTTTTGTTATCTAACATTGATGAATATGGTTTGTCTAGAGGAATAGGACAGCACTACTTTTGAAGATAATTTAGTTTACCCTGTTGTTTTGTTTGTTGATTTATGTTTTTTGATTCTTAAGAATTGGTTTGACCTGCAGGATTTGTTTATGATGGAGACTCATGCTTGGGCTATAGAGAAAGCAATCAGCAAGCAAATGTTAGTTACAAACCTTAAGACAGATATTGATATATCAAGAAAGTACTAATGAGACAAAAATGGGAAGAAAAATCAGTTCGTAGAAGGAGATAATTCGGTGAATCATGGGGATCGAGAATTGAAAGAAAATGTAGAAGAAAAGTTAGAAGGTATGAAAAGGGGTTTCCAAGAAGATTTTGGACCTAGAAAGTATAACTACCTACTTTTGAGGGTCAACATCCTTTAGGATGGTTGCCACAAGCAGCAAAAAAATTTTAAGTGCAACAAATTAGACCTACAAGATAATTAAAGTTGGCTTTCATTAGTATGGAAGGTACCATTGTACACTAGTTTCAATATTGGTGTCGGAAAACCAAGAATCCTTCCTAGAAGGGGTTTTCGAAGGCTTTGATAAGGAGATTTAGAGACAATGGTGGAGGTTCAGTTTATGAAATATTTGTTGGATCGAACTCTTATCACTAGGCCAAAAGTCATGGCGCAACTTTTCCTACTTATGAACGTAGTAACCCAAGTGTCATGATTCAATTGTTGTTAGAATAACTAAGAGAAAGGTATAGGTTGAATCCCTAATGTATAAAATAACACACAGGGTAATGTATATATAATAAGAAGTCATGCATAGAATATGGACTAAACCTATTACAAGATTATTACAAATAATATCATATCCAATAATATCAAATAATATTTAATAATATCTAAGAGTATCTAACAATTGTGATATGGCCTAATTGGCCTACATCACGGACCAGTTGATACCACTTGCAACAATCTCTCCCTTAGAAATTGTCCCATTTGGCATCAAAGTCGTGACCTTGACGTTGATACCAATTGTTGGATCTAGTATTTACCACTAAGCCAAAAGCTATAGTTGATAGTTAGGGCGCAACTTTTTCTACCTAAGAACGTAACAGTCCAAATCTCACGATTCGATTATTACTTGACTCTCTTGGCCTATACCACACGACAATTGATATCACCTACAACAAGATTAGCCTCAAGGTGAAACTTTTTCAGATTCAGAAAGATATAGAAAGTTGGTTGGAAAACTCATTTATCTCAATATTATAACACCCGACATTTCTTATGTTGTGGGAGTTGTTAATCAACTCATGCAGAATCCTCACATTTGTCATTGAATATTGTATAATTCACATTCTCAAATATATGAGAAAGGCTCTAGGGTAAGGAATATTGTATAAGGGCAAATGAAATACTTAAATTAAAGGGTATTGTGATGCAAATTAGGCTAGTTGTCCTTAATGACAAAAGGTCCACACAGGTTATTGTGTATTCATTGGAGGGAATATTGTCTCCAAGAAGAGCAAGAAGCACAATGTTGTTTCCCGATCCAATATAGAAGCTAAATATAGATCAATGGCTCTGTCACTTGTGAACTTGTGTGGATTAAACAACTTCCTCAAAAACTGAAATTTTGTAAAATTGTATTGTGATAATCAGGCATCTCTTCATATTGTCTCCAATCTTGTATTTCACGAAAGGACCAAACTCAAAGATCAATTTTCATTTTATTAGGGAGAAGTTGTTGTCCAAGGAATTAAGTACTAGATTTATCAGCTATAACAATGAGCTTACAAACATTCTCACTAAGTCCTTCAGAGGGCCTAAATTTTAGTTTATATGTTCCAAGCTTGATACATACAATATATATGCTCCAACTTGAGAGATGAGTGTTAAAATTATGACTGTTATAGTATTGTACAACTTACATTAAGTTATGTTTGGGAGTACCTAGTTTTAGGTTAAGGAACATAGGTTGTAACCTTTCTATTTGAGATGTACTTGTATTCATCCTTATATGTACATATATGTGTATGTATGTATATATAAACATACATTAGCAGAGAATACACACTCATTGATTTTTTATTATTTCAAGTGCAGTTTTAAAGCAATTAAAATTTCATTTGCAGAGAGCACAAATCAGATGACACTTTAAGCTAATAGGCACAGAAAGATAGCACTGATTCAGCCTAGGGATTGGGTATATTTGAAGATTAGGCCACATAGGCACACAACCATGGTTACTAGACTCCATCCTAAACTAGCACCCAGACATTATGGACCCTATTTGGTTCTACAAACAAGAACAGTTGCATTCAAGTTACAACGACCGGAACAGTCTTGTGTACAACTACTAGCAAAGTTACAAGGGAAAATCAACAATTTTCAGCCTTTTTGGGCATTAGATAATCGAACAGTGAATAAAATGGAAATGTAATTCATTAAGTGTTGGTGCAATGACAGAACAAGCTACCTAAGAGTTTTCAGATTTCATTATTCAGTTTCTAGATTTTCAAACTTGAGAACAAAGTTTGTTTAGAAGGGTATACTATTAGAAACGGGAACAAGACTTTTGAAGAAAGGGGAATGACCTTTCCAGGTCTATTATAGAAGGAAAAAAGGGGCTAAAAGATTGCATTAGGAGACATCAAGACTGAGTTTGTGAATTCTAATGATCAACTAGCAAAGGTGTTTACTAAATCATTACGAGAACCTAGAATTGATTATATTTGTAACAAGTTTGGTTCATAAAATTTATATGCATCAGCTTGAGGGGAAGTGTTAGATGTTTCTAGGATTTCTGTTTTTGTTATAATGGGCTAAGACCCATCTCTTGTAGTTTTCCCTATTAATAAATGCATAATCCTATGAGTTCAATACACATTAGGGATTCAGCCTATATCTCTATCTCAGTTATTCTAACACAGAATAAGGACCTAATAAATGGGTCCTCAAGTTAGTTGGGGGGTTTTCAGCTTTTGTTTTCTAACTTTGCTGAATCTGGATTTTCTAAAGTGAAAAGGTGAGTGCTCCTTTTGGGGGTAATTTTGTTTGCCCTGTTGTTTGGATTGTTGATTTCTGCTTTTGGTTCTTGCACACCTTAATAACAATTGCATTACAAAAAAAAATGTAAAAAACAAAATTGAAACAAAACCTGGGTTTTAATAAGATTTAATCGGAGACTTTAATGGGAAGAAGAAATCAGTTAGTTCATTGAGTAAAATAGCAAACAGCTAAACAGAACCAATAAGTCACAGGTTGCATTTCATACCAAGTCCAGCAAGAGGTTCATCCAATATCAATAGATCAGGGGTTTGCACCTGAAAAGTACATTTGGAAAAACCATTAACCATATGCCAATTCATGTTAGCTTGATTGACATCTAAAATGTAATAAATGAGATAGCATCCGTCGTCAACTACTGAGGAGCCAGTCAGGTGAAAGAATGAAGCAATAACACGCAAGAATTTAGAAAAGAACATCTTACTAATTGTATTGCCAAGGCAAGACGGCGTTTGTAACCACCACTGAGGGAGTGAGGATTTTTATCCAATGATATCCCACTTAATCCTACCTGTAGTAGCAAAAAAGAAAGAGCATTGCGCATGAAATATATAAATACGTTAGTGGAGAAGAAAGTCTTAAACCATACATTAAATTAAATAAGCATACAAAAGACAATTAAAATAAGATGAAATTACATATATATATATATATATATATATATACATATAATAAGAATACACTTGGCGGTATATAAAGGCATAACTACCCAGTTAATTGCCCTCTGTAGCCCTAGAGTAAGATTCTCCCTCAGCTGATGGTTATCCTTTTGCCTTGGCCAACCAAAAGTGACTTCATCAAGCACATTATCTGCGACAAAATACCTAAGTTGCAACACCAAAATGTGTAGCACTTTAGAAATGACAATCCAAAATGTGTAGCTCTTTAGGCAACTAAACAACATACCACTCTGAATAAAAGATCAGAGAACGTACAATTACGTGTCATGAGTCATTTTAAAGGTATTTAAACAGCGCAAATTGCTATAAATATTTTGATATTAAAATAAACATAATTATCTTTCAAAGTTCAAAATGTTTCAATTAGAAGAAAGAACAGATGAAAGTTATCTCTAATGCTACAAAAGGTATTATGCTGCTGCTGCCTTTTTCTGGAAAAGAGCCCAGAAAACATATCTGGATAAATATATTGGTTATTTATATCTTAACGTTAGACAGTGATATAATATATTTTTCTGCATCAACAAAAATATTAATTATTCGAAAAACAACAGGAAGACAGTGAGCCGTTAAGTCTGCAATATTGCTGCCTTGTGATCTGGGGTCATGAACTCATGGTTCTTCTAGTCACACAAAAGCCTCACTCTGTCCATAAGGGTAAAGGTTACAGAAATTTTATCCTCCCAAAGTCTCAAGTTGGAGCCTCATGCACCGGACAACCCATTTATTATAAAAAAAAAAAAAAACTGTAGACATATGCGGGATAAGAAATTCTTCATAACATATTACAGAAGGACACAGTAACAGTAGAGATATAATAAATAAAATATACAAACAAAAGATACTCCAGTCCCTCCACATATTTGACAAAAAAATTCATGACAAAATCCGTGTGCAAAACACTAACAAGAAACTTAAAAAACATCTCTATCTCATTACAAAGGCAGACGAGCTAGTCTTGAGAACAAGAAGATAAGTCACTCTTCGGTCTTTCTTAATCCTCAAAATAATTAATAGAAAATGAACAAGATTCTCAGGGAACAATCATATTTCATTAAAAAACATGGAACTTTTTCCGGACAAATACACAGTCATCAATAAACTAAAAATAGTTTTGGTACTCATTTTGACATATTTTTTTGGTAATTTGATCTATTTGATCTGCAACACATTTATGTTTAAGCTTCATTACTTCCAGTTTCCGTGTCTACTTCTAGGAGTGAGCCCAATAAATTTGCAAGGATCCCAAGAGTCAAAGTTTTCTTTTTTTTATTTTTCAGCACTCTCCTATCATTTTCTTGAAACTCATTTGTTTAAAGTAAAGCACTAACTTTCATTATAGAATTTCTAAGTAGGTCTCCAACAACATACAATATCTATATAACTCAACTATAGTGCACTTATCAGAATGTGTTGAAAATCCCACACCAATTAGAGAAATAGTCAAGTTTTATTATATAAGTGAGTCAAACCTCACCTAACAAAGTTGGTTTTGTGAGGCAAAATAAGACTTAAAATCCACTTTCTAAAGTAGTATTAGAGTTTATCCTAGAGAGGTTTGTTGGGCCTACCAAGACCCACTATTCCCACGCTAGTCTTCTATGTGAAGGTGATGTGATCTAGAATAAGCATCGATGGGCTGTTGTTTGAGTAGTTGGGCTAAATAATTGTTTAAGTCCATTTTCTTCATTATTAAAGTACTTTTCATATTTTTTTATTTAAATATTTCAAATGTCTTTTAAAATGGTTCGGCTCATCCTTTTCGTGTTGTTAGGCTTCCTAAAACTAATGATAACTAGTGGGATAAATGAGAGTCGATTCTAGTGGAAAATAAGTGCTAATGAATCTAAGTGGAGTCTTAATAGACATTTACTACTTGATATCATCTAAGGTTATAAATATGAACCTTTAGTAAGATTTTGGGAGACATGAATTTTAAAAGAAAAATAAGTTTTCTCCTTTGTGAGAGTTTTATGGAGTTTCAAGTTATAAGAACCCAAATTCGATCTTATAAAGGTAACCTATGGCGATCAACCTCATGACTTATCACTCACGTTCTCATCTATCTTAGGTGTGGCGTCAATATTTTTCCCCAAACTAAATATTTGAATGGTCTCCCTTCCATTTTCTTATTATGGGGTTGATCATCATACGTTATCCTAATAAGATCAAATTTGAGTTCTTCTAACTCAGAAATCCATAAAATTTTCACCAAGGAAAAAACTTAATTTTCTTTCAATATTCATCTCTCCCAAATTCTTACAAAAGGCTCATATTTACCACATTAGATGACATAAAGTAATAAATGCCCATTAAAACTCCACTTAGACCCACTATCACATATTTTTCACTAGAATTGACCCTTCATTATCCCACTACCACTATTTATCATTAGTTTTAAAAAGCCTAAAAGCAATAAAAAGTTTACCTAAACCATCTTGAAAGACATCAAAAATATTTAAATAAATAGAAATACGAAAATTAAACTAATAACAAAGAAAATGGGTTTAAGCAATTGTTTAACCCAACTACTTAAACTCTAGCCCATCAATTCTTATTCTGGATCATATCAGAAAGGACGTGTTAAGAGACAAGACAAATTAAAGTATACAAGTGAGTACAAACCTTTTTTCCGGTTAAGTTACGCTTAAGTCTCAATTATAGTAACTTGAGTAGCAAATAACAAATTGAATCAACACAAAACCCAACCACCATAATAAAACAGTCAAAAACAAAGATCCGCCGAAGGACTCAACAAGCAAAATGGCACAAGCTTGCACAGAGCTGCAACAAGCAGCAATTTCTAATATATGCAACTTATGGACAAACATCACCCAACTCACGAGGACTTCTTGCTTTTCTTAGCCTTAACATTTTTCACAGCCTTCACCCTCACATCCCCTTTCTTCCTCTTCTTCAAGCCCCAATTACGCATCCTTAAGAGCCAATTTACTTCCACTCAAATAACACATTTGACATGTTGTCAAGATTTACAACATAAGATTAAAACAAATGCAAACTAGAGAGTAAGAAAATCTCTGACAATATTCAATTAGTTTATACTCGTACCTCTCAGGAAACTGGAAAACAATACCAACCCTTTCGGGCACCAAGGGCTCTGTAGTTTGACTAAGATTTCCATCATTCCCATACTTTTGGATGTAAATGGATCCCGAGGTTGGTTTGCTTATTCCTGCAAGAAGCTAAATGGCGAAATGCAAGGCCATCTGGTGAGCTATGACCATTATCCAAATAGAAAAACAACATGAACTAAAGGAATAAAAAATATGACCTGCAACAGGGTTGTTTTTCCACTTCCACTCTGTCCAAAAATTAGACCAAAACTGTTGCAATTGACAGAAATAAGGTGTCACATAATACAAAAGAATAGGAAGACGCATTATTGACAACTTTCATACTAAGGACAATCATCTCAATATTTTGAAGTCAGTAATACAATGAAACAAAGACACAAGCAACTACGTACCTTTTCTCTGGAAGTGAAAAACTAACTGAATTTAGAAGTTTAAGCTGAGTCCCCGGGGGTTGATAGCTAACCTCTCGAACCTTAAGAAAAAATATTAGAGGTTTTCAGTACATACATTCCATCAATTTCCAGGGTAATGTCCCAGTCCATCCAATGCGCAATAACAAATTACAATGCATCAAACGAAAAAGGAAAAAAAAATTGTTTATTTAAGGGTAAAAGGTATTTCAGGCTCTCCCAAATTCAATCCAAACATGCACTGTATCTTTACCAAAATTTAGTTTCACAAGAGACAAAATCAATTCTAGTTCTTGTAAGTGTAACAATGGAAATGGTTAATGGTAAAGTAAAGACTGTAGTGTAACCGGAGAAGAGCATACTTCAAAAGAGGAGTGGCTACAGTTGATTCTTGCAAGCTGAGTGGTCGGGAACTTGAACCTGCAATCAAATGGTTCAGAGAGGATTAATTGCAAACAAATTAAATTGAGAAAGAGGAGAGGGAGAAACACACGATGCGGAACCAAGCAGCGGCGGTTTGAGGAAGCGAAACCCAATTGGTGGCTTTAGAGCGGTGGTCATAGCCGATGGCTGCCGGTATAACTTCCGTTAAGTTCTCTCTTCCGTGTTCAGCTAGTTTGTGTCTGTTCTTGTTCAAAATATGGTTATCAGACTCTTTTCTCTTATTTAATGTTTAAAGTATCCAAAAATAACAAAAGTCTCTATCTAAAGTTTTTTCACATACATTTTGTTAGTATAATGAAACTCTGTTAAAGATAGCAGACTATAAGTTTTAAAGATAAATAGACATCTTTTATATTTGTTTTACATTTACCATACTTCAATAGGTGACTTTATGATAATAAAAAATAAAATATAATTAAAAAAATTAATTAAATATATAACTAAAATTTATATTAGAACTATACAAAAATTGTACCTAAGAGATAATTATAAAAAATAATTTTTAAAATGTTATAATTATATAATAAAAATACTGGTAAATTGTCATCAAAATAAAAAATTATAATAAAATATTTATAAAAAATAATAAAGTATTTTAATTTTTATTAAGAAAATCATAATTACAATTGTACGATAAAAAATTTCAATTTAAGTATATTTTTTCACATAATAGGAAATTACTTAATAAATATAAGAATATAAAAGATAAGAAAAGTGTATAAAAATTATAAAAGTAAATCATATATTATTATGCTAAAAGTATAATTATCATAGTTAAGAAAAAAAAAATATATATATATATATCATAATAACCACAGTATGTTTTATAGAATATAACACCCCTTCACCTTCATGCTTCTACAACTTTTTTAAATTTATTTTTAATTAAGTAAAATATTCATTAGGTACATGTGTTAAGATGTTTCTTTTTTAGTAAAAAAAATTAACACAACAGTTTTAATTTATGTTAGTTTTTTTTTTCAACTCTATTAAAACTCCATTCAATGTGCAAATAGTGCAAAATTAGATATAGAATCTTGAACAATGATGGTTCTCCTAAGACTATTGATGATATTGTAGTAATAATTTTGCAATTCAAACAAACTATGCTATATCAATTTTTATGAATTACCATTTATCATTTAAAATCTGAATTATTTATTTTGATTTTTTAAGAAGTTGTTAGTTTATTATCTTAATTACTTTACAGTATAATTTTCTTAATATAATGGATAAAGGTTATAATGAATTTAAAGATTAAAATATATTTCATAAAAATAATTACAAAATATGTTTCTAGAGTGGATTTATATTTTAAATGCATTTTAAAAATTTTAACCCTAATTTAACCTATTTAAATTGAAAGTCATATTCATTTATTAATCTAAATTGAAGGAATTTTCTATAAAGAAATTATTTATTTTATGTAAGTTATCATCGATTATAAAATATTTTAATTGAGAAAACACATAAATCATAAATCTTAAAGAATAAAAAAATATTGTATGACTCATTTACAAAGATGTTAATTAATAATTTTTTATATAAAATAAATTATTTGTTTTATGTAAGTTATCATCAATTATAAAATATTTTAATTGAAAAAACATATAAATCATCAAACCTTAAAAGAATAAAAAAAAATAGTATGTGGCTCATTTACAAGGATGTTAGTTAATAATTTTTTTTACATAAAAAAAATTATTTATTTTATGTAAGTTATCATCGATTTTAAAATATTTTAATTGAAAAACACATATAAATCATGAAACCAAGTGTATGACTCATTTACAAGATCTTAATTAATAATCTTTTTACATTGTATTATCTCTAATGTGTACGTATTCCAAACTAATATGCATATTTCTAATAGTTTTTCATCGATGTATCATGCTAGAAAAGTTACTTTTTATATTTTTATTTTTTTATAACAATCTATTTTATCATTATTTGTTTTTTAAAATTTTTTTTATAAATATTTTTATTTATCATAAAAATAAATTTATATAATAAAATAGATCAAAATTTTACTTCATAAATTAAATACAATTTTAATAAATAATTCAAAAATTTAAAACATATTTAACTCATTCTCAAATTATTTATTTTTTGAGATGCTCACAATCAATAATCCAATTTTTTTTTCAAATTTAAGACCCTATATGCTATACAATTTTCTTTTAAGCTTTATTTGGACGAGAGTAAGAGTGGAAAGGGAAAAAAAATAGTAAAAAATCAGTGAAAAATGAGATTGTTTAAAATAAAGAAAAACAAAGAGAAAGTTTATAGCAAGTGATACAATAATTCTTTTTATATATTTAAAAATAATTAATTGATTTAAAACAATTGGATATAAAAATATTTCTTAAAATATAAATTATAAATAAAATAAAATTTAAATTAAAATAAAAATATTATTAAATCTTAACTAATAAAAATATTTATATTCAAAATTTATTTAAATATTTTTATTTTAGTTAAAAATAAAATAAACTATTAATCAAATATTAAATTATCTAAATTATTTGTTATTTTAATATCTTTAACTATTTATTTCTGTAAATAAAATTATATAATACTAAAGTATTAATAATTTATTTTTAATTTTATTGAATTATTTTATAGAATATAAATATATATATATATATTAATATAATTATAAAAAATATTAATCATATTTATAATTTAAAATTTAAATAATAATAATAAAATATTTATTAACTTGATAATCCATTATGTTAATAAATATTTTATTATTGTTTCTGTACAATTATTGAAAAACTAAAATTTTATTAATTTTTTTCGTACTTTTTCTGGTTTTGGAAGAAAAGTTCAATTTTTTATTTTCTTTTATTTTGTGTTATCTTTATTTTTAGTAAATTTATTTTCATTTTTCACATTTTCTTTGCTTACATATCTGTATAAACAATAAATTTGCAGTTTCAAACACACTCCTAAATATTTCCAAAGCCCTAATCACTTTTTTGGAATATTTTCCACTCACCCATGAAATATTTTCAACTTTCTTTTTTTTTCCTGGATATTGGCGTTAAATATGTACAAATCTATTTTTTTAATTTAAGATGAAATACTTTCTTTTCAAAGCGGATTTAAAATTTTCATATTAAATAAAATTAAATTTTTATTAAGAATTTATAGTAAGTTGGAAATTCTTCATGAGATATAACTATAAAGACTTATTGTAATATTGGATAAAAATATAAAACTTTAACAAATAAGTGGATACAATCTCATCGAAAATCAGTTTTATAAAATTAAGTTAAAATTAAATTATATTATCTTAATATAATATAAGAGGATATTAAAAGTCTATCCTGAATCAAATTTTCACTTTAGGATGAAATATTTTTTTTAAGATAGATTGAAAGTGTCACATTAAATGTAAATGAATTATTTAATTAGGAGTTTGAAGTGAGTTAAAAAATTTATATATTAAATATAGAGATGAATAATGAAGTTCTGGCATCAATAAAAAATAATATCAAATATTATAGTATATAAATAAATATTAATTTTATATTATTAAGTTAATTTTATAAAATTGAAATAAATTTAAATTTATTAGCATGATATTAAAAAGATATTAAAAGTTTAACATAAGGCAAGAAAAAAGTACTAAAGATTTCACGTGTCGATTTTACTGAGTTAAATTAAACTTAAACTTCACTGTAAATATATTATTTTATGATTTTGAATTAATAGTGATTATTTAATATTTTATATAAATTTTGTCGGTAGACTAACATAGATAACCGCATACTAACATTTTGTTCCTGATATTGTTATCGAAAAAAAGAAACTCAGCATCTCTCATGTTCCTTTGTGTCACCAACAACTTGCTAACAAAACTAGTTTCTTGCCGAAACATTATTTCTTAAACTTGCAAGAATGGCGTCCTCATCTATCTTGCGGGGAGCATATATTGGTTCAATAACCAACCCTGTGATAATTGTTATCAGTTGCACTGATTATTTCAAATATTTAGTTACTTGTTATTTTAAATGTTTGTTACCGTTCTAAGGGATCTCATAGGCATAGTCTTGAAGGAACTCCAGAGGACACCTCTATCATCATTAATAAATAAAAGAAACTGAAAATTGTAGTAGTAGATAGTTATCTGAGCAAATGATTGTTGAAAGAGATTTCGGAATGAAATAATAATAAATAGACTAAAATATTTAATAATATATTTGAGGAATAAATAAACTATATTTTTGTCTAATAGTTTTTTACTCAACTAGTACGACTTAGTACTTGATTTATGGTATTAAATAATAATCTTAAATCTTATTAATTTAGTTAAATATTATTAAACAATATAAATGTTAGATAATTAAAAAATAGAAATAGTTAATAACACAGATAAAGAGTAAATAAATAAAATATTTAAAAACAGATAAAGATATACAATTCAAATTATTCTAGGGATCTTTTTATCTCTTAACAAGAAAAAAAACCCAAATCACTTAGATGTGATGGGAAAATTTATAGATTTTTTTTCCCTGTTCTAGAGCTTTTTGTTTTAATGAGTGAATAAAAAATCTTATATAAGAAAGTGCAAAAACATTTATATAATGTTTTAATAACATTTATAATAGAGTATGAAATAAGTTAAGTTGAAAGATGGATTATATTCTAGGAACGTCACTGCTTACGGATTGGTATGAGATCGCTATTCTTGACTAGTAAAAATCTGTGATATGCAAAATAAAATAATAATATTAAATGAAACTCGTGACATCATCAATAGCTACGTACAGTTTGTGCAATAAGACATGCAGTTGCGGAATGAGACCATACCAAATGCTAGGCATAGCCAACATATACATATACCATTTTCTTTGCTGCTCAAATTTTTGATGCTCCTATCACAACTTCATGCCTAAAAACAACTTCATTCCATGTTTTAATGTGATTTTCTTTTCCACTCGCATGTTTTTTTCTTTTTCTTTTTCAACTCCACCCATTATACATGTATTTCCTATAAGAACATAACATCATTGACTTTTCACTCGGCTACCACAAGTCCAATTTTTATTAATAAAAATTTCAACTCGAGCCATTATTGTTGTGAATTAATAAAAGGCTTGATTGCAGTTTGTGACATTTTGAACAGCCAGTCAATTTTTCTGCTTGTTAAACATTTTACATATGTTTTATTAATGTGGTATTAGATATAGAGACAATGCCAAACCTTGGTTAGAGTAACTGGAATCTGATTGTGTTCTTAACCAAGTGGTTCAGGTTTAAAACTATTATGACGCACTTAGATATAAAATAGAACCTGTTCAGAAAAAAAAATGTTTATCTTATGTTTATACTCTAATTTTCTTACAATATGAATGATTGTTTCCCATTAAGAATAATATATAGTAATATTACAATTAAATAAAAAGATATTTAAGTTTCAGTTGTTTTCTAAGATTTAATTATGCTGAAGTCTTAAGAATAGTAATTAAACAATAATATATATATATATAGGATACTTGAAACTTCACACATATTCATAGAACACTGACTTTTTAAATGGATTACTCTTCAATTATGTATGTAATTTTTTTAATTTAAATTTAAATTGTAGTTTAGTTGTTATTCAAATTTCAATAGTCTATCATTTTCTATAAAGTTATTATGTTGTGTTAAATATTATGTTAAAAATTTTTGTTGAAGAATTTAACATAAGATAAGTAAAGGGTTAAAAATTCCATAATTATTAAAATAAATGCTCATTTCTTTTAAATTTTTAATAAAATCATGCTTATATTATTTTTAACTTTTAAATAAATATTTATCTTTTAATAAAGTTATATTTACTTCTCTTATTTTATTTGAAAATGCCATATTAGCTCAAATTTAGATAAAAATTATGTAAACAAAAATTTCAATTATTTATATACATTAAAAAATATTACGAAAAGTATACTGTCACTACACTATAAATTGACTTATAAAAGTTATATTTTTTAGTAAATATTATTTTAATATATAAATAAATAAATATTTAAAAACTATATAATTAAATTTATAATAGTCTAGAGGCATTAGAGAACTCAAGACTTAGTATTTTGACTATAACTGTTTAAATAAGATTTTTCTGAGCTAAGTTTAAAGCAAAAATTCACACTAGCATTAGGAAACAAAATTATTCAATATAATATGATTGTCTAAAACTCATGAACACAAGACTGTCTTGTTGGAAATCCCACATCGACTAGAGATGTAGTCAATTTAGTATATATAAGTGGGTGCAAATCTCACCTTCAAGCCGGTTTTGTGGGATTGAGTTAGGCTTAAAGTCCACTTCTTAATATGGTATCAGAGCCATATAAGTCCATCCTAGCAAGGTTGTTAGGTCACCCGTTATCGGGCCGTTATTGGACCACCAATAAATCTATAGTCCCACGCTCGAGATGTCCAGTCCTCGGCGTGAGGGGGTATGTTGGAAATCCTATATCGACTAGAGATATAGTCAATTTAGTGTATATAAGTGGGTGCAAACCTCACCTTACAAAGGAATAGTACAAGATAAGATAATCTCATGTTCTACACACATATACAACCTTCTATACACAACACAAGTTGACCTCACAGATTTAAAGATAAATTTTGACAAGATAAAGCTTTTATGATCCCATGTGTATCCATGCACAATTTTTATGATGAAATTAAGTGATTTTTTACATAAGTTGCTAAAACTTTATACAAACAGTCGAAATCACAAAACATGAAAAAGTTCTTTACACATGCTAACCTAAAAAAGTAGAAAGGCTCCGAAGCCACCAAAAACACTCACACATTACCTCCAACATTCTTATGAATCCAGTGAAGCTTACATGCATGCAAACACAAAGAATCTTTATCATCTTCATAAAAAAAATGTTACACGTATAAAATATGGAATTATATAGTAAAACAAGCAGGATTGTTTACCCAACCATATAGTACCAAAGAGTTTTTTTTATTTCTAAATT
The DNA here is from genome assembly GCA_030347555.1 of Lablab purpureus. Lineage (NCBI taxonomy): Eukaryota > Viridiplantae > Streptophyta > Magnoliopsida > Fabales > Fabaceae > Lablab > Lablab purpureus. Next base: position 17,702,076 of record CM059254.1, read on the forward strand.
CTTCACTAAGTTAGTCTCCTTTAAGAGTGTTAATGTTGTAAATTCTCTCTTCAAAAGTTGACTTATAATCTTTCAAACAACTTTTTTTATTTGTGGCTAATAAAGAGAGATTTTCACGAATGACATTATTCATATAAATTAAAAGTGACATTAAACAATACTTGTTCCTAAGTAGATATTTATAGTGAACCTTTTAATAGTTTCTTGAAAGATAACTATTATTTATAGAGACTAAAAGTGACAATAAACAATATTTGTTCTTAAACATATGATTATAGTGGAACCTTTTAATAGTTTCTTGAAAGATAACTAGGCGTAACTTAGTTGGAGTGAACTAGTATAAAACAAATATTTACATTTTATTCCATTACACATGTAGATTCTCTATCTTCTTCAAACCCTTAGGCACATGTTTTGCAAAACGATCTTTGTGGGAATATATTGTATAAATGATCTAGACAATAGTTGTTAGTTCACCTAATAATTTGTATGTTTTCCAACTATTTTTGCAAAAGTTTTAAATTGTATTTAACCCTTCCTAGAGTTATGTGAGGAAAAAATCCAACACCTCAAGGTTTTGAATCAATGTTTATGAACATTAAAGTATAAAAAAGCAAGAGAATTTGTGTCTAACAAACGATGATTAGTCTGACAATCGATGTTAAGTCTAACAGATGATGTTGAGTCTGACAAACGATGCACCTTGTCAATTGGAGCCTTAAGTGCGAGTCTAGCCTAGAGAGGTTGTGCTCAAACAATACTCAAGTCAATTGGAGCCTTAAATGCCAGTCTAGCCTAGAGAGATTATGCTCAAACAATACTCAGGTCGATTGGAGCCTTAAATGCCAGGAGAGGTTGTGCTCAAACAATACTCATATAGATTGAAGCCTTAGATACTAATTCAGCCTTAGATACTAATTCAGCCTCGAGAGGTTGTGCTAAGAAAATACTCAAGTCGATTAGAGCCTTAAATTCTAGTCCAGCCTACAAAGGTTGTACTCAGACAATACTCATTTAGTCCAATAGACTTTAAACCAGCAAGTCGATTGAAGCGTTAAATGTCAGTCCAGCCTAGAGAGGTTATGTTCAGACAATACTCATTCAATCCAGCAGACTTTAAACCATCAGATCTATTGGGGCCTTAAATGTCAATCCAACTTGGAGAGGTTGTGCTCAAACAATACTCATTCAGCCCTAACAAAAATTAAATCGATGGGTCAATTGAAGTCTTAAATAAAAGTCTAGCCTAGAGATGTTGTGCATAGAATACTCATTCAACTTGAAAAACTATAAATCCCATGTGGTTGACTGCCAAAAACCAGCTTAACCTATAGAGGCACTAATTAAATAACTTTGAATTTTGCAAGTTACCAACATGGACAACCAACAAGCATCATCCCTGTTGTCGAGGTCGAGGACCCAGAAACTAGTCCAACTTGGAGAGATCGAGCTTAGACAGTACTCAACAAACGCTCAACCACAAGTCAAGCAACAAGAGTCCATCCAGGAGCCATTCCCTTTACAGGCACGTTTTGCACGGTCAACTTGAGCCCAAATACTAGTCTGGCCTATAGAGGCTGGGCTCAGATAATACTCACTCACAAGAGGAGCCGAACAAAATCTGTCTAGGTCTTTACTTACCCTTAGGATTCAATCCAAACCTCCAAGAAATAAGTAAAGAGGGGTAACTGTAAACCCCTATTTTTGTCCAGGCTGAAGCAAGGCACCAGCCTGAAGACTCAAGAGAAGCAGAAAGAAGAATAAAGTCTTATCCCTATAGAATCTCGAGAATCTACTGAAAATACTTGGGTAGTATTTAGGGAAAGGGATGCAAAAGTGTAATCTTTGATTTTAGAAGGAGAACAATTTGTTCTCAAGGGGAGTACAACTCGTTTTCACCATGCAAGAACAAGTTGTTTGTTGGACTTGAAGACTTAGACTTCATTCAAATTTGATGTCTCCAATCACTTTGATGATGAAGATGATGATGTTTGATGAATGAAGATTTTTGTCTTAGCGTTAAAGTGTCTTAGGATTTGGGATAAGATGCATTTCATTTAATCTTGGACTTAATCTTGCTTTTTAAAATGTTTTCAAATTATTTAAAGTATTTTAAGTTGTTTTCAACTCATTAAAAATATGTTTTCAGTTAATTAAAATGTTCTTAGTTTGATGGACAAGTAAAACTTAAACAATATAACCAACTGACATGGATTTCAATTAACTGATATTCTGGAACTGTAGTTTTTAAATTTTGCTTCCAACTGAGTTCAACTAACTACTTTTAAAATTTGAATCAGCTTAAATTCTGGAGTTGTTATTTTTGAAAAATCTATGCTCTCTGTAAAATCTAGTTGATTCGCAATTTAAGTAAGCTAAAATCTCTTCAAATTTCTCTTTAATAATTTACACTAGTTTAAACGCGTTTTCAGCCAACTATTTTTATTTTTCAAATTTTTGGTGCTCTCTGAAAAATCATTCTTAAGTGAAATAAACCAGCTAAATCGCATTTTAACCAACTGTTTTTCTGAGTAATAGTTTTAAAATACTGATACCAGTTCTGTTTTAAATAGTTTTAAGTTTTCAAGAATTGGGCAATGAATGAATTACAAAGAAATCCATTGTTCTAAAAAAGAGTTTTCCAAAGTTCTAAATCAACTTTTGAAATTCATCAAAGAGTCCAAGATCTAATTGATTTATGTTAGAAATAACGACAGTGTAAAAATCAAGAGGGGGGGTGAATTGGATTTTTAAAAACTTTTTCCCTTTGAAAATAATTTTCTAGATTTTAAATAAATCTTCTAAAAATAAGATTCAGATTTTCCTTAACCTTTGATAAGCACAGTTTGAATAGCAATTGTTAATATGATCCACAATAAAATAAAGAGATAGGAAAAGAGAGATAGAACACAGAGATTTATACTGGTTCGGATTTAGTCAATCCTACGTCTAGTTCCCAATCACCACAAACACGTGATGATCACCCCACTATCTTTAATTGCAACAAACACCAATCCAGTGACCACATGTAAAAACAAATAAAGATAAATAGCAACACCTCCTTAGACACACTAAGGATGAACACACCTCCTTAGACACACTAAGGATGATTTCTACCTCCTTTAGAACAAATCCAAGGGATGAATTACAGCAATCAGTAAAATAGTAAAGAAAACACCTGATGAATGCTGGATATGAAAGTTTAAGCACAATGCAATCATCACTTCCAAGAACTTAAATCAACCTTGAGAGAGCAAGAAAGCAGCTTTGAAAACTTTTGCGCAAGAACACTATATTTTCGTGTTTAATCAGATGTTATTTAACCTAAGACGTTCCCTTTCATTTTATAATTTGAAATTAGCTCAAAGTTTCCATTCTTAGGTTGATTCAGCATTGAATTCGCAAAAACGTCGTATTTAATCGATTATATAAAAGGTGTAATCGATTATATCAAAGTAAAGTTGGGAAACATATTTTTCCTGATATAATCGATTAGATTAAGGCCATAATCGATTATATGAAACTCAAAAGCAATATAATCGATTATCAAAAACACTTAATCGATTATTTTGTTCGTTAAACTCTTTTAATTCAAATTTTAAGTGAAATAATCGATTCTATTTCGTTACTTAATCGATTAAAAGCGTAGAAAAAGGTTTTTGCGAAAAAACGACTTGCTCTCAAGTTTGAAATGGTCTTGAATAGGATTTATGACTTACTCTTTTTATCCATCACCCAAAACAGAAATTTCTAAACTTGAAACTTCAGCTCTTGAGAAAATCTTCAACAATCTTCTCCTTGAAAGCATTTATTTTTCTTTATGTCTTACCTTTATTCCATGAAGCAACCTTCCTTTGTGAGATAAAAACAAGTCTTTAATGTTGCACTAAACTTTATATCTTCATCATCAAAACTTCAATCTTCATGACTTATTGAGATAAAAACTTCATCAACACTTATACTTGAAATATGTCAACAATTTGATAATCTTTCCATAGAAGTCTTCACCTGGATTTTGTATTCTGTTTTACGCACTGATGTTCTAATCAAGTGAATTTGTTTCATAATCTTCTATAATTGATTGTTGGATATTATTCTTCTTGATTAGGGTGATTAAGAGGTTCTTGTAATTGAGTTTTACAAGGGTAGACAGATCTTGTGGGGTTCAAGATCAAGGTGTTTATGAAATTCATTGAATTTTACATGTAGGGTTTTGTAAAAACTTTGAATTAGTGGATTGATTGATCTGCAGGTTAGGAAACTAGATGTAGCCTTCTTGTGAAGGTAAACCACTATAAAAATTATTGGTGTTGATCTTCTTCTCCCTTACTCTTTCAATTTTTTCTTGATTGTTAATTGAATTGAAAATTATGTGCATTGATTCCAGCATCTTAAATACGTTGTAAGAATTCAATCTTTGGTTAAATTGATTCGACTAAAATCCGATTTCATTTCTTAAATTCTCAAAAGTGTAGAAAATTTTAAAGAGTTCAATTCACCCACTCTTGAACTCAGCCTTTATTTTTAATATCATTCTCATCACAAAATGGGTTGTCTCATCACATTAAAATTTAATGTGATGAGAACATACCGTTCTCCCGTGAGAACATGTCATTCTGCACCTTGAAAATGTGTATAAATAGAGCACTCTGTTAGTCACAATCACACACTACTGAGAATACTGACCAGTACAACAGAAATTGAGAATTGTAACTTCGATACTTCTTCTCTTGTTTGAGCAATAAAAACTTGCTTCAGAGGTTCTAATTTTCTCTCCTTTCTTTTTTATTGCTTTCTTAATCAGTTAGCATAACAATAGGGTAGTAAACATGTAGATATATAATTAATTTTGTTCATCATAATCATGAGGTAGGGATAATAACAAGAAAGATATTCTATATTGTGGATGCATCATAGGGTACCAATAATGGGTGTTGCGAGGGTGCCTAACATCTTCTCCACACGTAAATAATTTTCGAACCCAAACTCTATGTTGGCCTAGGTTTGCTCTGCACAAACCTTTTCTTTTTCCAATGTTTTGAGTAAAATATTGGTGGTGACTCCTTAAAAACCCTTTCAAAAATCCTTTTAAAATGGAGGCCCATTCGTCGGTCGTCCATCAACAACACACACTATCTATGGAATTTGGAGAGGACATGGTCCAATTCAACAAGATTCTATGCATGCATGTGGCTGGACTAATTCGAGGGATATTAGACAAACTCCAACCAATGGCTTTTCTATGCACATGTAGAACCTCCATCAGCCCCCCCTCCTACTCCTTAAGAAGAGTGTTGGAAATGATAACTCGAAGCCTTTGTTTTATATCCAAATAGGCATACTTCGAGTGACCTAGCAAAGACTTCAATTCCAATGAATGTGACTGCTGTGTAGTTGAATTTGAATTCTGTGAAACTAAATAGCCACTGTTACAATCTACACACTGACCACCATCATAGGTGCAACCCGTTTGAGTATCCTAGTCCAAGTCTGACAATGAGTCTAAACCCACTAGACAACCACAAAGGAGGCTCAATCCTAACATTTTAGATGTTGTGAAGAAGGAGGTGATCAAGCTACTAATGGTTGGGATCATCTATCCCACCTCAGGTAGCACATGGGTCTCACTTGTGCAAGTAATGACTACGAAGTCTAAAGTCACAGTTGTTCAGAATCAAGATCAAGAGCTGGTTCCTACTAGAGTTGTCAACAAGTGGAGAGTTTACATTGACTACATTCCTACTAGAGTTGTCAATAAGTGGAGAGTTTACATTGACTACATTCCTACTAGAGTTGTCAATAAGTGGAGAGTTTACATTGACTACGGGTGTCTCAACCAGACTATTAGGAAAGACCACTTCCCTTTCCCATTCATCGATCAAGTTATTAAGAGGTTGGTAGGTAAGTCTCACTATTGCTTTCTAGATGGATATTTTGGTTATATGCACACATGGTTCCTGAGGACCAACATAAAACCACATTCATTTATCCTTTTGACACATTTGTTTACACAAGATGCCATTTGGCCTGTGCAATGCAACTACTACATTTCAAAGATGCATGTTAAGGACAATGATTGGTTCAAGTGTGGGGTGAGAAGTTTGCAATTTTTTTCTACTTCTAAACCTATTTTCTTTATTGTTTTTGTTGTCTAGCTTTAGCTTTCATCACATTTTTTAATATCATCACATTTTTACATAACTTGTTTTGCCATAGAGTTTACATTCAATTCTTGTACTTCCATATTGCATAGACATTCATTTTAGCGGCATGTTTTGCTATTTTACTGCACAACATCTGCACCATATTCCAGCCATATACATTCATTTTTTTACTGCATAATTCAAACTTCCAGTTGCATAATTCATAGCATTCTATTTTGAATTGATTACATAAAGTTTTATGACATTTTTACTACATATACATTAGATTTTACTGCATAAAATTTCATTTTACTATTACTGTTTCCTATTTTTGTTTTTCTGTTGTTTTCTGCTTTTGTTCTTTGTTGTATTTTGCTGTTTACTGTTTTTTTTTTCTTCTGCTATTTTCTGTTTTTTTCTACTGTTCTGGTCTTTTTGTAGATGTTGTTACTGTATTTTATTATTTATTACCATTTTACTGTAAATTGTTTGATTTGATATGGGATTCTATTTAGAACATCTCTTCAAATGATAAAGGATTTTTTTTTTGATAAACAATTTTTCAATTGATTAAAATTTAATCTATTAAAATATTTTTGATTGGTATGAAAAAATTGTAAAAAATATTTTAATCAATTATGTTAAAGTAATGAATTAATAGATTAATATTACTTATAAGCATATTAGCATATTAAAAATATAGTTTTAATCTATTAAAATATTAAAAAAAATTATTGAATATAAATTAATTTAGAGATAAAAATAATTAATTATTATAATAATTAAATTAAAAATTATTTTATAAACTAAAAATTATTGATATGTAAAATAATTTTTATTGTAATAAAAACTATATTTATTTTGGTGATCATTAATTTTAAAATATTATAAAATTGATTTTTATATAATTGTGATTAAATTGGTTTGTAAATTAGAATATAATTTTGTTTATAACATTAGTTATCCATATTTTAATCATTTATTAAATTTATTTTACATTAATTTTTAACTTAATTAGTGATAATTTTATTATTTTATAAGTTATTAATATAATTGGTAAAAATAATTTTTATTTTTTTTCACAAATCACTTTTTTATTTAAAAATTTAATAAATATTTATTTTAAGGCTTTCTCAAAATTGATTAATTCTTTTAATAATTTTTTTATAGTAATTATGATATGTTAAAGCCATTTTCTGTTAAATAATTACAGAATGATTGAAAAAAAGAAAGAAACTTAATAGGGATAATATGATATAATTTGCTTTTACCTATTCAGAGCGACCTAGAAGAGAAAGAAGAAAGAACACATGGTCAAAACTTGTTTTCCAAGATTACCACTACGTCCGTACTATGCATAATTATCAAAGCAAAGCAGATAAGAAAAATGGTAGTTTGGTTCTACAAATGGAAAATATTGTTTATAACTTGCAAGATCAACCCTCACAAATTCCACCCTGAATGGTGGCACACAGAACGCGGAAGAGAAGGTGGACCATGCAGCGGTCCAAATCATAATTCTTCTTAACTTCATCAATCGAATTTTCTCGTCTCTTACGTAAGATTGGTGACATTTTCGTAGAAATTAGATGAATCATGATGTTTGAAAGAAGATAGAAGGAAAAGTTAGGAACCATGGAGGTTAATTTTGTTTTTATTTTTCTTATAACTATTTGATTTTCAAGATAATTAATTTCATTCGAAAATTTTAACTGGGGGACTTTTAGTAAAGATATTTTCGGTACTTAAAAGCTCATTAAGTTTTACTATTCTCAAGTCTTGATACATTAAGTTTTAAAAATCTCAATTATGTTTTAAAGAGGTTAAACATTACACTTGAAAAAATCAAACTAAACCTTTTTACAAGTAAAGAAAATACCCAAACAAGAAAGAGTAAAAAAAAAAGTAATATTAACCTGTTTGGAATAAAGTGTTTTAGCGATAAAATTAGAACAGAAAGCATTATTTTAGGATATGAAGTGGAATTTTTCTAGAAGTGGGGAAGCATTGGGTCCTAGAAAAGAAGGGGAAGAATAATGTGGCATAATGTGACCCTGCATTTGACGTTTCAAAATGAGTTTGAATAATCTGCATTATGAATTGAATTGGTTTCCAAAAGTATAATGAAGGGGGAGAAAAGAGGCTGCGCAGACCTAACTCCTACATTTCTACTTTATTCTCAGCTCTCTGTTTTTCAAACTTCAAATCCACATGCTTCTCTTGTCCTTATCATCCCCACGTACTCTATTATTACACATCTATTTCTAATGCATCCACCATTCCTATGCTCATCACAACATCAATCTCAACAGTATTCAATATTATCAACTATATCTACGTAATTTCTTTCAATATAAATAATATATATATATATATATATGATTTTTCTTTCAATTGGTTCTGTTAAAATAAGATCTTTTATATGTTATATGGAAGTATAATTCTAAATTTTATATGTAAAAAAAATAAATGTGTTAAATAGTATATAAGAAAAAAAATTTATAAATTTATTATTTTAAAATTTAGACTTATAAACTTATTATTATAAGGTTTTAGATCGAAGATAATATCAATATCAATCGTTTTATATTGACTTGTTACGGATTTGATATTTTCTTTTATGTATCTTCGATCGACATTCTCCATTTTTTATATTGTAGTTGTATTGTATTGGTTTGTGGTGGCGAGAGAAAACATTGGAAGGGAATTAAAATTTGGTGACAGAGATTGAAATTTGAGCTCGGGCCATTTTCGCCAATTCTTGACCAGTCCTACTATGTTTGGCTTTTGTGGGTTAGTGACGGATTCAAGTCACACTCAATAATGAGTCAGCGTGTTCTAAAAGCATTCTTCAAACATCACCTCACAACAAAGGAAGAAACCTCAAACCACCATTTATGTTTTCACAGCATAACACGTTACAAACGGGGATTCAAACTGTTTTTAAGAGATGAGGTATTAAAAAATATAATTGTTGCAGCCACTGCGACCAAGATGCTTTGCATAATAAGACTTTTAAAATTTTCATCCTTTGGACGATTATGTGAAACCTTTTCTATTTCATGTGTAATACTTTGGGTTTATAAAGTTATGCACTGAATTTTATAAGACTTTCAAATATATTGGTATAATAATAAAAATAAGAATTGATATTTGATTATAGAATAAAAAATTATTTACTTATAAAATAAAAATATATTGTTAAGTAAGATTTTATAAGATTTTTATATGAGAAGAAAAATAAATATCAAATCTTAAAAAAATATAATATAATAAAACTAAAAAAATAAATTAAAATATTCCTGATAGTGGAAGATGTCATTAAGCAAATTGAAACTGGCTTATAAACTGAAAATGAACAAAATCCATTTTAAAGAGGAAAAAGCTTCAGAAACAATATCGTGAATATATTCTTAGAAAAATGCTACGAATATATTTTATGAAAAAAATGAGAATTTATCAGTTTGAGAAATTTTACATCATCATAAAATAATGTTAAATATATTTTTAAAATAATTGTTATAAAAATAAATAATTTTATCGTTCATAATAATTTATATAATTAGAAATGTAAGAAAATTACATTAACAATGTATGTAATTTAAATTCATAAAATAATATAATAAATATATATGGATTTGTTTGCGTGATTGTTATTAGAGTTTAACATTGATACGCTATTGGGACAAGAATTTTTATAATTAAAATCGATTAATTATAAATAATTCCAAATATGATTTTTTCAAGTGATTATAAAATATCAACATTTAAATTTAAAGTAAGAAATATATACATTGACGTGTAGAAATTGTATACTTTCAATTATAAATCTTTAACTATTATACTATTTAAAAAATATTTACGAGTAATAACTATGATCGATGGATATTGTAATTGTTTTTACACAATTAATGCATTCATTATACTCAACTTTAAATTATATAGACATCTATTAATTGAGACTAATGTAAAATCATTGTTGCTAATATAGATTAGTGATTGTGATTGAATGACTATAAAAGTAACTTTATTCTACTAATACATGAATCATTTACTCTTAAATTATTATTATTATTATTACAAATTTTATATATTGGTAATATATATCTAACTTATTTTACAAATGTAACATTTAACAGGAAGTTCACATGGACCAAGTCTTTTGTGTCACTTGTATGAAGAAATGGATCCACAAGTTTGTAGCTTCAAGTTCCTCGCATGGCACACCACTATGCCATGTCAAATATAGAAATTCTATCAATTGTTTATAGTTGTCCAATATTTTGTGTTTGTGATGAATATTAGTCACATTTTAGTTAGCCTTAAATGACACTATCTGTTGAGTAAGACAAATTCGAAATACCAATCTGCACAATTCGACATGGAAAGAAAAACGGTGACTCTTCTTCTAGATCGTGCTACCAAGGAGCCACCTACCCTCAAAAAATCATTAAGTGATACTGAATCACATGGTTTTTTTTATTAATATTGTATAATACATAATTAAGTATTATTATTCTTTTATAAAAAAATTAAATATGTTTTAAGTCAATGTAATACTTGTAAAAATTATATTTCGTTTCTAAAATAAATTTTAGATTTATTTTGACTTTATATTTTATAAACAAATGTAAAGAAAAATAAAAATATTTAAAAAAAAAATAAAACACAATTTTGATATCAATTTATAAAATATAAAGATAAAATAAACCTAAAATTTATTCAGAATCAAAATATAATTTTGAGAAATAATTCAGACATTAAAAATATATTTAATCTTTTTATAAATTATATAAAATTTAAATCTATATAATCTAAACATCAATTAGTTTAACAAATTATTGATTCTACTCCACTTAATAAGATCAAACAAATCTTTCATTTGAAAAAAAGAAAACCCTTATTATTGGATGACCAAGATACTTCCCAAAAATCGAAATTCTTGATCAATGGAGGAACAATATCACCATTTTTGTTCAATAAGATACCAAAGTGGATGATTGACTCATTCCATACTAGAAAGAATCGCAGGAAATCTTTTGATAACACAGATTCCTATTTCTCAATGATATCCCACGATCCAGACAATTGGCTGAATCCCGTGAAACCATTTCATAGAAGTTCATTGATATACTATTTTTATAAAATAAATTGACTTCGATTCTTGAATAATCAATATCATTTCTGCTTCTATTCTAACAAAAGATTCTCTTTTTACATTGAAAAGGCTTGTGAAATAAGACAAACTCGTGGAGAGCAAGATGTGTGGTTGCACGTGATCATTGATTTAACACGAGGCTCTCAAAAGCATTTTAGTATTGTTACTATGTCAATTTTAGGATTTGATGTAGTTTTCTCACAAAATAGATGGAGCCATACTTCAAGACATGCTTGACCAATATATAGATGCAAACAATTGAAGAGACACTTGCCAATATTACATGATGCACTTAGAAGTACTATGACACGAGTCGTTGCCACTTGCTTCCACATAGGCAACAATGGAAGAGGAATAGTTGAATTCTGAGAAGGATTCGTAGATAATGCAATTATGTTTTTACATTTATGTGTAAGTAGTTATCAAAGAAATTTATATATATATTTAAATATTTAAATACTACCTATAATCATTATTTTGGTTCTATATTTCACAAAATCTAAAGTTTTGTTCCTAATATTTTTCCCCACAATTTTTAATTATGGGTATTTATATTCATTTTAATTCAGTTATTCTTTTCTTTTTGTGCCTTTGAACATGACATAATGATGCCAGGGAGAACACATGATACTGTAGTTGTTTTATAGGATTGAAAAGGATAATAATTTCAAGACTTACTACTAAATATAATTTAGTACTGATTAAATATATTTTTAAAATTGAATAAAGTTACACATAATTAAAAAATTAAGTGATCAAATGAAGTAAAAAATTATCAATAAAATTTATCGATAAGTTAAATCGACGAATCAAAATTATGAACTTTAATATATATATATAGAGAGAGATTCATTATATTTTTTTATTCGTCAACTATTCATTTATTATTGTCAAAAGAAATTGGAAAATATGGTGAATCCGTTACTATAATGCCTTCTTATGTATTTAATTATTTCTTATTTATTGGCGGCTATCTCGTCAATATAGCAACACATTCATCTAAATTTTTAAGGAATTGGTTGTCGTAATTTATTGACAATTTTACAATTAGTTACGAACCAATGTTTGTTTTTGTTTATTGTCATGTATTGACCGTTTAACCATCAGATATATTCTATTTTTAGAGACCACAAATATTTTTCATCTCTTTTTTAACTTATCAAAATCCTAAAGTTTAGATCATTATTAACTCAAAAAAATTAACATGTGTATGTTCATGGTGGTAAGATTGTTGTCATCTCATTGTCTATGGTTCGTACCATATATAGTTTTATTTAAAATTTTAAGTAAATTTAAAAAAAAAAACCTTACATGGTGGTAAGATTGTTGTCATTTGTGCATGATTGGTACCATCTATAGTTTAATTTAAATTTTTAAGTAAATTTTAAAAAAACCTTACACAATTGATTAAAATAAATTAATACATATAAAAACAATGTATATTTTCCAAATTTTTTTATTATCATAGTCATTACCACATAACATAAAATCAAAAATTATAATAAGTTAATATAAACAAATTATAATATTATTTCACAATTTTCTCCTAATCATCTTATAATTTTTAAGAAAGTCGTTGAAAAGTAACATTTCTTATTTTCTTAAACATTTAATCTTTTATATTTAAACAACTTTTGCAAGGACACTTAAACATTCCTTCATCATCATTAAGTTGCACAAATTGAAAAAAAATTTCACACTCTCATTCTCATCACTTACTCATATTGAATTAATCAAACTTTGATACATACATATGTTCTATAGGTATGTAATGAACATTAAATTTTTTCATTATGCATGTAAATCTCATTTTTATCAATGAGTTGAATTTATCCGATTATGGAAGATTGACTATTTTATAGTTGATTAGTATGTAAATTTCAATCAACTTTTCTTGTTGTTCTTAATAGAAAAGAGAGTAGTTCTCTTGATGTGAGAAAATTTGTGTTTTTTTAAGATTCGGGACAGACCTTCCGAGCTATAGGTACTAAGTTGTTGATGAAGATCAATGAAAGATCCATTTACAAAAAAATATCTAATGCTCAAGTTAGTAAGAGCTTGAGATATCAAGTATATATGAATAATTTAGTAAAAAATTGAATGAGTACTTTCTGGATTATTGTCATGTGTTTATAGGATTTTCTGAATCCTTTGTAATTAAGATTATAAGAAAAAATAAGATATTCATAAATAGCGTAATTTGTATTACTTAGCGTTATAATGGAATATTAAATATTAATGGATATATTTGATATTAATAGATTTATTCATTTATGTTATTATTTCTAATATCTTCAAGATTCTCAGGTAGGTACATAAACCCCTTAAGCTTAGAATTCGATGAGTTAATTTTGGAGGTGAAATGAGTTGAATGATGAACAAGCTTTAATGACCCTTATAAGGTTGAGTTATTTTAAAGGTCGATGTTTAATGACCTCCTTCTTAAAGTCAAGTTCCTATGACATGTGTCATGTCAAAATTTCTTATGTGTGCATTTATGAAGGGCATTTTTAACTCACTAATGTTTCAACCTCAAGTATGTTGAGATAATATCGTTAAGGTTTATCACCGAGGTTTTGTCTACTTTGGAGCTTGGTGCTTTATCACATTTTGTCCTTAAAAGACTCCTCGAATTAGGGTTAAGAGAGGAAGATGTATATAAATTATCCTTGACCTTGACTCCTAAGAGACGTGAGACTATTGGGTGTACTGGAACAAACCCCCAATTGAGGTCTAAGGGAAATGAGGATTCATCTTTAGAATCACCTTTCATTCCTCAACTTCTAAACAATGTGGGACTATTGGATGTACAGGAAAACATATATTTAACAAAATTTTGACAATACTTCACATTGATCTTCAGATGACATGAAATGAAAGTGGTAACATTAAATTAACTACAATATTGGCCGACCATGAGAAGGAGTGATGGAGAGAAATTCAAATATGATCCTATCTTCACAATGAAAGGAGTGGATCTCATGCACATGGGGTCACACTTTTCGTATTTACTCATGTGCTAATTGTGTTTAATGTGGAGAAGACTAACCTACTGCATGGGAACTCTCCGAATCTTACCTAGGGTTTCTAATAGGCTTTAATGGAGCTTGGTTTAAACCCTACCCTAACCTTAACAACTATGCACAAACCTCTCCCAAGAAAACTTATACTACAAAACCTAAATACATTATTCTACTTGACACAAATATCTTATACTACTTAGCTCATGTCTAAGTTTTCATTTCTTATCTATATACATTTTGTTATACATTAGGAATGGCCCACAATGATAAGAGCTCAATCTTCTTGTATTTTCCTTGCCATAACCCTAGTTGTTGATTCTTTGACTTGGGTTCTTCCATCACTTCATATACATGAATCAAATTCTATAATTTTCTTAAATTTTATGTTAATTATACATTTAATTTGTGTTATGGAATACAATGAGATTGTTAACTCTAGCATTTAAAGTTTTGATGTGCAATATTATTTAAATTGTTATTATTTCTATTGCTTCTTCAAATTGACATACTAGTATTAGGTTGAAGGGTGTCTACTCCTCGACAAATGCTATTGGTTAATTTTTTAGAAGTTTGTATTTTAAGTGTTATGCTACCAAAATTTTGAAAGTTTTTTTGTAACATATGAATGAAACTTAGTTTCCTGTTAAGTTTCCATGTAAATATTAAGTATAACTTCCAATTTGAATTGTCCTTACGATTTATTTTATATAAAAACAAGATTCACTAAAGCAATTTTCCAGGTTTCTTAACAAAATTTCTTATTCAAGTATCCTACTAAGAAAAGCTTATTTGACATCCATTTGATGAATTTTTTAGTTGAGTTGAGAAAAAATAGCAATAAGTAATCTTATTGTATAAATCTTGGCAATTAGTGAAATGTTTCAAACTAATCAACACAGAGAATGTGTGCATATCCTTTAACTACAAGCCACACTTTATGTTTGTTAATTAATTGAACTATCAACATTTAATTTAGTTGTAAATACTCATTTCACCCTAATCACCATTTTTTCTTGTGGTTTATCTACAAGTTCCTACGTTTTGTTCTTTTCAATCATAAACATCTTCTTCATTCCATTTTTCCATTTTGAGTCCTTCAAAGCTTCTTCATGATCAACTAGTTCATGTTAGAATAAAATGCATTAGACTTTATATGTGTGTTTAAATTGGGGGCTTTATAAACAACAAAATTATAAACTTGTTTGTGCCAAAGTTTGTAAGATGAAAGATAATATTTTAATAGAACATATAAATACATAAGTGGATCATTTGACAGATGATACAACACTTAGTATTTCTTTGAAAAGATAATGTACAAAATCAGATGATAAACACACAATACAAGAAACTAACATTATAATATTCAAACATATTTTATTTGCTTATTTTGTGTTCACAAAAAATGTTTTCATCCTTCAAATCGCCAAGATAATCTTTAAAGAGACACGTCTACATCAACACATCTTGGAACAAGAGATAAAGTTTTTATGCATCCACAACTTCTTGAGTCATGCCATTGCCGATGTTGAAAAAGCTACTAGGGACGTATGGTCTCTCACTTTACTCAAATTGAAGTGTAAAGCTCTCTAACCAAGGCCTGATAAACACCATCATCTATCAGGATTTTTCTTGAAGATGAGATAAGCATTTAATGTTGCATAGAGTACATTTAATGCATTCTTGTTCATTGTAAGTTCAGATAGTGCAAAGATGTCATTCTCAAGTTGAAGCTTGTCAACAAAAACAAAAGAATTCTCAATGACAAGAAACATATTTTGAAATGAATACTTCCCTACAATACTATTTAAAGCCTTAACTCAAGGGAACAAGTAAAGAACAATGCTGAACAAGTGAAAAAATGTTGCTGAAATTCTTACATCCTCCCTCTGTGCCTTAAAGATTCTCAAGAACATTTTGTTTTCGTATTTGTTTCTAGTTAAGTACTTTATCTTTGTACACGTTGTTAGATGCCACATTTCACTAATAAGCCAAGAACCACAATCACTAAAATCACTTTCTTTATATAAAAGGTTTGTTTAGTTAGTAGTGGCTGAGCTCTAAAGAATACTCGTGTCTAGACAGAAATGACCGAGTTCCAAATAATACTTGTGTTCAAAAGTGGCTGAGTTCCAAAGAATACTTGGTTTTTTATCTATGAATGGTTATGTTCCAAAGAACACTCATGTTTAGCTAATAGTGATTGAGTTCCAAAGAATACTTGGTTGTTTATCCAAGAGTGGCTGCATTCCAAAGAATACTTAGTTGTTTATCCAGGAGTGGTTGAGTTCCAAATGATACTCGGTTGTTTAGCCAAGAGTGGTTGTGGTCAAAAAAATACTTAGGGTCTTAGTTAGGATTCACTACGGTCCAAACACTACTCAAGATTTTAGCTAGGAGTGACTACTTTCAAAGAAAATCAAGTTTACCTATGAGTGGCTACATTCCAATTAATACTTGTGTAATTAGTTTTAACCAGGAGTGATTGAGGTCCAAAGACTACTCACCTTGTATGTTCACAGTGTTAGTCTACCTAGTGGAACTTGACTTATTGGCCAAGAACTGGATGTAGTTTGCAAGTTTATAAGAACTAGTTTAAAAATATAGTGTTAAGCTTTCTTTCTGTTAACTACTTTTTACATTGTATGTTATAGAAATGTACTAATCAAAGAAGGAGAAGCTTTACAAAAAATCATTTTAACACTAAGCTTAAACCAACGTTTGACTAAATACATTATTAGATGCAAATTTACGAAAGTCGAAAAAGTTTTCAATACACAATTCAACCCCTTTTCTTGTTTATTTGACTTGTTTTCACATTTCATATGATGCAATATTCCATCTTTCATATATATTTTAAATCACTTGAGTGCCTCTAACTAGGGAATCATCCTCCCTTTCATCTAGCCATTAACCTACCTTTAGAAATGGGATCTCTAAGTCTTTCCAATCCCATTCTTCATTTTTCATAAAATGAACATATATGCAAATTGTTATAGTTTTAGGTTTAGGCTAGAAAAGTTTGTAAGTTTCTGAAACTATATTGTGGCCAATAAAAATTCTATAAATGACATTTTTGTCTATCTTATCTCATTTAACATCTTATTTAACCTGTGGTACATACGGAAAACAAAGACAACCAAACACTTTAAAAAAATGTATTTCAGGCTTTTATGTCATACTTCAAAAGGAGTTTATTTTTTAATTGACTTTATGGGAAATCAATTTTATAAGAACATGTATTTGCTACCTCTTCCCATAAATTCTTTGACAATTTTTTTCATTCTTTCAGTGACTCATTTTTTTCTAGAGTATAAGGAACCATAAGTTGATGTTTGATTATTGCCTCCTTACAAAATGAATTGAACTGGTATGAGGTATTCTCCTTGAAATTATCAAACTTGCAATTATCAAACCATAAATTTTGAAATTTACAGTTGTTTTCATTTTCCACTTTTGATTTGAATGTAAAAAAAGTGCTTTCAACTTCTGATTTGAATTTTGAAAATAAACCTAACACATTAAGGATAAATCTTCTACAAAAATAATGTATTAACAAATACCTTTAGGGAATGAGTCCTTTGAGGCTCTCTTACATCAGTGTGAATTAGCTGTAACTTTTCCTTTGCCCTTGAAGTGGGAAGTGGTTATTGGAAATGGAAACTACTTACATTTCCTTATTGAAAAGCATGACAATGTGTAGAAATCACTTTAAAATCAAGTAAATCATTGACCATTTCATATTTTTGCATTTTGAAAATCTTATCCCTCATTTTCACATTGAATAAATCTTAACCCACAACATCCTTGATCAAACAATAATTATTATAAAAAAATACCTTAAAGTCTTTTTATAATAGTTAATTGATATTCAACAAGTTTTGGTCTTCGTCTAGTACATATAATACATAAAAAATTTCTTTAGTTCCTAAATGTGTTTCAAAGATAATGACTTCTATTCATTTTATTAGAATATAATAACCATGACCTATCTTGACTTTGGAAATTTTAGAAGGATTAAGCTCCTTGAAATGTTTCTTTTCGTGATTCATGTGATTTGTGCATCCATTATTAATCCAGTCTTTGCTTGAGATATTGCTTCAAAACTAGGTTGGAACAAAAATTTGATCTTCTTATTCTTCTTCATTTACAATTCTAACATCTTCTTGTTGGCATTTGACACACTTAGCACTAGGCCTTCTACAACACATGAATAGAGGACAACCTATCTTGTTGCAATGCTTGCAGGGAGGATACTTTCCCTTTTTGCTTCTTACTTTGTTTCCATTGTTCTTTGTTGGCATTTTGCAAGACCAGAGTTTTATGAAGACCTAAAGTTTTGATGATGAAGTTTTAGAAAGTTTTAATCAACATTAAAGACTTGTGCCATCGCACAATGGAAGGCTGCTTGATAGAAAAGGAAAGGCATAAAGAGCATTCAAAGCTTTCAAGAGAGAAGATTGATGAAGATTTTCTCAAGAGCTGAAGGAACTAGAGTAGAAGGTTCTGTTTTGGGTGTTGGATAAAAAGAGTAAGTCATAAATCCCATTCAAGACCTTCCCAAACAAGAGAGCAATGTGTTTTCTCGCAAAAACGTTTTTCTACGCTTTTAATCGATTACCATACGTAGATAATCGATTATTTAACTTAAAATTTGAATTAAAAATGTTTAACGAGCAAAATAATCGATTAAGTGTCTTTGATAATCGATTATATTGATTCTGGGTTAATATAATCGATTATGGCCTTAATCTAATCGATTATATCAGACGATTTTAGTTTTCCAGTTTTTAAACATGATATAATCGATTAAGCTTTTTATATAATCGATTAATTAAGTCGTTTTTGCGAAATTAATACTAAATCAACCTAAGAATGGAAACTTTGGAGTATTTTCGAATTATAAAATGAAAGAGAATGTCTTAGGTTCTACACATCTGAAAACACACAAAATATTCAAAGTGTTTCGCGCCTTAGCTTTTCAAAACCGCTTTCTGCTCTCTTCGGTTTGATCAAGTCTTTGGAAGTGGTGATCATTGTGCTTAAGCTTTCTATCCAGCACGTATCAGGTGTATTCTTTTACTGTTTTCTTTAAACGGGAAAATTCATCCCTTGGATTGGTTCTAAGGGAGGTGTTTCATCTCTTGTGTGTCAAGAGAGGTGGGTTTCATCCTCAGTGTGTCTGGGGAGGTGTTTTCATCCTTAGTGTGTCTGAGGAGGTGTTCCTTTATCTTTATTTGTTATTGCATGAATTGGTGTTTGTAATTTCAATTTAAAGATAGTGGGGTTAATCATCACGCATTTGTGGTGGTTGGGAACTGGACGTAGGATTGGCTTAATCCGAACCAGTATAAATCTCTGTGTTCTTTCTCTTTCTCTATATCTTTTAATTGTGGATCATTATAACAATTGCTAATTCAATCCGCTTTAATCAAAGGATAAGAAAAATCCACATCCTAGTTTTTGAAAGAATTTCAAAATCTGAAAAGTTTTTTAAAAGAGAAAAGTTTATTAAAAATCCAATTCACCCCCCCTCTTGGTTTTTACACTGCCGTCTTTATTTAACATTCTTCTCTTTATATCTCCTACCATCTTCATATTTGGCTAGTAATGCTTAATAAAAAAACTTTTATTCTCTTATGACCCTTTGTTGTTCTTATGCTTACAAAACATTCAACAACTACGCTAAGGTGATCGTGGACAAATCTTTGGTGTTTTTCGATATGATCATGGTAGCCTGTTAAGGAAAAGTCCAATATCCTCTAAGGTTTTGAGTAAATTCTTAAAAACAATAAAGTATAAAATGAAAAAAAAGTTGTGTCTGACAAACAATACATGGTCGACAGACGAAACAAGTTCTCATTAGATCATGCACATATTGTCTGGTTCCATGTCATCTGATATTGACAACTTCTCTATCAGATGATAAGTATACACAACATTAACATTAATGGGTATCTTTGTTGTGTAGGGACATTCTTCAGATTGTCTTCAACATAAAGTACAAGGCTACTTACATCGCTTCAAGCGCACCTCAAAAGAAGAGTCAAAGCTACTTGAGTTCACAAAATTCCTGATACAAACAATTTGTCAACTCTTGGAGCATACCTACCACATACGGAAGTCAAATTTCACTAAAAAAAGAAGTAAAGTTCATTATCTAATGTTGGATAAGTGCTACAAGATATTAGGAATTGTGTTGAAAGAAGGACATGCATTCATTGCATGAAAAGTGACATTTAATGCACTCTACATGAGACCTCAATAGATGATAGAAGATCAAACTTGTGAGGCCAACCTATAGCTAGAAGATGTCAGAACGAGACTCCAACGACTAGTTGCCTTTGAACACTATATAAGAGTCCATTTTCAAAGAAGAAAACAAGAACGTGAACTTAAGACCAAGTGCCAAAACTTTGTTGTGTTCTCTCCACATCTTAACAAGCTTTAGAAGAACACTTCGTGTCTTTCTTAGCAAAATCTCGAGGGGAAACCTAATCTTGTATTTGTCTGTTAAACGTAAACACCTCCGTATCAGTTACCTTGTGATTGTAAAATCAAACCTCCTTTTATAAAGGGCGTTTGAGCCAAAAGTGACTTCTTCTAGAAAATACTTGGGTTTGAGTCAGGAGTGATTTGTTGAAAGAATACTTGGTTGAGCTAGAAGGGGCTTGTGGAAAGAATATTTGTTCGGGTTAGCGAGGAGTGGCTACGAGTCAAAACAATACTTGTATCTTGTAGTGTGAGTATACTAGTGGAACTCAATTAAGTTGATTAAGAATTGGGGATAGTCTATGGATTCCAGATGAAGCAGTATAATGTGAATTATCTTTTACTTTTTTTTATCTTATTTCAATTGTATTTTGTTAAAATGTCTAACCTTAAAAAAGGAGATTTTTCATTTAAACAAAGTTTGTTTTCAAAATTGTTTTTGAGCAAGAGTCTTAGTTCGTCTGTTGAACTTGTTTATCATCTGTCAAGCTCTTTTTTTCAAATGATATTAAAAAAACTTGGTAAAAAATTATAAAACATAATTAAACTCTCTGTTCTTGTGTTTTACCTATTTTTCACATAGCCTCAAATATTTTAGGTACAATAACCATAATTTTTTCAACAATACAAGAATCATTAACTTCATAAGCAAACTTTCTCTCTATTTTTGTTATGCTTAAAAGTCTTTTAAAATACTTGTTCTTCATTTAGACTTAAATATTTTAGGTATAATAACCACAATTTTTTCAACAATACAAAAGTCATTAAATTCATAAGTAAACTTTCTTACTATTTTTGTTATGCTCAAAAGCCTTTTAGAGTACTTTTAGATGATTTCTTGTTCCTTCATCTTTTGCAATTCAAAATGTATAATATGATGCACTACTTGCAAGACTTTAATTTGATTATCTCTATCATAATCCTTTTTAGATAGTCCCAACTTGGCTAATTTATAGACATGATTCAACTGGAAATTTTTGGTGATATTGTAACAAAAAAGGTCATCTTTACCTTAGTTTTTGTGGTTTTTCTCTCATTGTGATTTTTTATTTGAGTCATTGTTGGATTTTCAAGTAGTATAGGAACCTCATAGTCTTCTTCTGTTGCTTCCCATAGATCTGGAGCCTCTAGATAGACTTCCCTTCACCTAGGGGTAGCATGTCTACGGACTAAATCTTTCTTTAGATACTTCTAAAAATTCAACAAAGTTTAAGGTAAATTTTCCAAATATCAAATCCAACATATAAAACATCTCCTCTCTAATAACCATCCAAAGAGAAGAAGGAAAATGAATAAAATATTTAGTAGAGATTGAATTACTTAATAGAATCATAACTTTGATAGAACTAGTTTGACTCTTATTGTTTATCTCCTCACGGATATTATCTACTTAATTATTTATTAAACTTTAAGAAAATGAAGTTTAAAAAAAGAAAATTATAAATTAAATAAAGAAAGAACATATATATATATATTATTGATTAAAATTTACTTTTATTAAAACTCAACCTATCTTTTGTTTATCAACCGAATTCACTTTGTTGAATACGAGATTAATCTTCTCTATATGCCCAAGTGGTTTTTTCCAAAAACCACCTACACATAATCGATGCATATATGGAAAAGAATTTGATTGCAATAGAACATTACTTTGTAGTCATGGATCAAGGAATTGGTACCAGGGGCGGCTCAAGACTTTAGGAGACCTAAAGCAAACTTAAAAAATGATGCCTTTTTATTTACTAAAAAAAATTATGCTAAAATATATTATAATTTTATTTAAAATTTATTTTTCTAGCTTTTTGCGATTTAAAATTATTTATTAAATTATCGTAATTAATTTCATTTAACATTTCTTTTTCAATAGATAATAAGGCTAATCCGTTTAATCTTTCCACGGAAGGCTAAGTTATTTTTGCCAAGAGTTTTAACAACTGCAATAATTCTTAACAACACTTTTCTCCAATGTTCTCTATCTCTGTTTATTTGTTCTTGAACATGTTTATCTATTGTTTTATTTTTTACTAATCTCATTTCCAAATCAATCCATGCATTCATGTTAGTAATATGTTCATTTGTTATTTCATGATTCTTTAACTTAGCACTAAGATTTCTCCAATCTTTACTATCTTCGTTGGCTAGTTTAATTATACAAGAAACAACATTAAATAACTTGCAACAAAAACAAAAAAATCTATCTAAATCTCTAGAATAAATTAGCCATCTTCTTTCGTGTTTCTCTCCATTAAGCAATATTTGAATATAATTTAATGAAAAAAAGTGCCCAGAATATTTATCCTTGGAAAATCTATATAAGTGATTTAAATAGGGCCTTTTCCTACTAATAAATTTCTCAAATTTGTATCAATATTCTTCCATTGGCTTGGATCAAATATATTTTTATCAAGAGTAGAATCATCATCTAGCCTCTTATTAATCTCCTCCTCGTTATCATGGGTTTGAGAATCATAATTATTCTCATCACTAACTGCATCTTTCATCTTTTTCTTTATTGTTGTTTTCATCTATATCTGTATAGTTATTATTTTGTTCATTCAAATAGTACCCACCTGTATTTTCTAATTCATTTTTCTTATTTATTTTTATAAATTTATCCATAGCTCCTTTTTGTGATGCAATTAAAGCCTCAACTTTTCTCTGGAATTTTGAATAGCCCGATTCATATTTTCTAGTTGACATGTCTATATATTTTTATATGAAACAAAAAATTATAATATATAAAACACTACTAAAGATAAGTAATTATATAAAAGAGAATGAGTTAAAACAATAAAACTTGGTTCTAATTGTCAAGAAAATAAGCTTGATCGTAGATTCGTAGTATCTTGAAGACTCAAGTCTCTTTCTCTTCTTTAGTAAGTGTTTAAATTTAATTTCCAAATTTCAACCTTTTCATAAACCTGCATAGTTTATTTTGAGATTAGTCATTAGTAACACAATTAAAAAGATCAATCATTGTAACATGATAATATAAAAATATCTACCATTTATAAACTATTTAATATAAAATAAATCACAGTTTTTAACACACTACACACACATATATATATATATATATTATCATCACATCAAATAATATTCTCATAAATTCAATTCAAACATGCAAGTTTAACCCTCAAGAACAGAGAAATAGAAAAAGAGAGAACATGGAGAGAGACAAAACTTACCTGAAACTGAAGTTTATTGGGTAGAAATACTCTTCTCTCTCTCTAGATCATAGTTGTGGACTTTGATTTTGGAAAAGATGATTGAAGATTGCAAATTTGGAAGAGAGAAGTTAGAACTTCTCTAGAATTAGAGTTGGAAATAAAAAGTCACAGATAGAGAAAAGAAAAAGATAGAAACCACTTGGTAAGATAATGGAGATAAAAAAGTTTTGGATTTTAACTATTAGTATTAACTAACAAATATATTTTTTCTAAAAAAAATTATGATTTATTGAAAAGAATGTTTAATTCATTAAATATTATTTTTAGTACCAATAAAAATTAACAAACAATTATAATACTTTAATTAAATTTTATTTTTAAACATAATTTTATAATTAATTTAATAGAGGTATATTAGTACTAAAAAAAATTTGAAATCTTTTTTTTAAGACCTAAAATGAGTGTTTTAGTTACTTCAGTCTTAAACCAAACTTGATTGGTACTAGCTTTTGCCATATGTGAAACTCGTGTTTGATACATGGTGAGTGAAAATCGTGGAAGCCATTAAATTCCCATAAAGTCAATTTCCGTGGTTCTAAAGTGACTTTCTTGTCATGAAACCCTAGATTTATGGTTGTTCATTTGAGTAGGAACGTGTATATCCTTACATTCACTTGTCAATCAAACTAGTCCCACCACAGTTTAATAATATGATTCTCTGTTGGAAGAATATTACTCACTCACGTTAGTTGTATCCGTACTTTGATATTCTAAATATTAGGCAAGCCTACAAAAAAAGCAAATGGAAAGCTACTTAACGGCTAATACTAGTTAGTGTGGTTTTGTCCTACGTTAACCTCTCTTTAAGTTTTAAATATTTATAGCAAACATTTAAAAGATAACAAAATAAATATAAGAAGCTTATTCTCTCTTTCTCTCTCTCTCTCTCTCTATATATATATATATATAACTAGGAATTTTGGTGCACATACCCATTAGCCTTTTTTATTTCAGTACATGTTGTACCTATTTAAGTAATAATAGTAATAAAAACAGTAGAAATAATACTAATACTAATAATAATAATAACAATAATAACTCCTGCTTAAAATACATAATTTGATTTTTTTAAAATATGAATATAGCAGTTGTTAATATTTGAAAGTTTAGTCGTTATTTTAACATTTTTATATTTAAATTTAATTTGAAATTAGTTTTTTGGAACAAAATTGTTTCCCAATAGGGTTTCCTTTGTAGTAAAAATCAATTATATAATATCTAAGATGATTACTTAATTCATTATCGGTGCGTATCAGTGTTAATTAAAATAATAATAATAATAATTTCACTTTATAGGTTGCATTATTAATCCACGAACAAACTAAATGAGAGAACTCTCACAATTAAGTTATTTATAAAGGTAATTATTTATTATAATATATACGCACATATACACTTCGTTTATTATAATATAAATGTAGTTTATTTATTATATAGTAAGTTACAATTTCATTAGTTTACAACAGATAAAAGAGAAAAAAAAGTTATAAATTTTTTAAATATATGATATGATAAGGAAACAGATAGAAAAAATATTTAATAAATATATAAAAAATAGAATTGTATGTATTAATTACATGTGACATCTGATCTTATGACATAGATTAAGTAAAATAAGTAAAAAATAAATCATAATAATTATGTTATTACACTCTTAATTAAAAAGAATTACATTTTAACTATTAATTATAGTTTTTTTAGTAATAAATTTTAACTTACCTTAAGTAAACATTTATCACTAATTAAAAACAACTAAATTATTATAGTTTTATTTTATTTTATCATATCTCCTTTAATAAGATGTGCATATGGAAAATTCTACTAAAAAGGTTATGCTTTAACTAAATCCTTTCTTAAAATAGAGTTTCAAATAAAGGTAATTTAAGAAAACAAAATGTGATAATTTTAATATATCAATTGTTATGTCTCCAAGAAATAATTGTGACGTGAGATTCAAAATGGTAAATAATGAGGTGGATCATGAAAAAAAGGTTGGACACAATCTAGACAGGCAATATAAAGATTCACATAAATAGTTTCAAATATAAGAAGAATGACGTCCAAACTAAGATAAATAGGGAGTAGGATGGGAATGACATGGAAAGAAAAGTTGCATCAACAACAACATGAAGAAGACTACTATGAACGAAAAATAGGATGAATTGGGATTTCAGGTGAAAGAGGAGGAGAAGGAGTGGGTGAAGAAAAGCTTCATAAGAAGGTTACAAGATAAGACAAGATGAATCTACTTAAGGACAATTTCATACTTGGCATACTTGGCTGCACTTAAATTAGATACTTAGGGGACAACCAAGTTCTCCTTTATGGAGATGAAGATACAAACTTATACAAGGAGATAGAAGAACACAAAAATGAATGGTTTTCTAACCTCTTTGAATCAGTAATCCCATGGTCAACCCAAGCTATGATGGGGAACAAGTTGGTGTGGGTAATGCAGAGGTGTACCAATATCTTTGTGTCGGGTACATATTCTTCAACAAGCTTACGGCCACAATAGGCACATATTGACATCCATTTAAGAGGCCACCAAGTCTTGGGATGTATTGATATTCTAGATGGTTTAATCCCTATAAACTCTTATGATAGAGTGTTTTGGTGATAACAAACACCATGTTAATATGTTATGACAACATGATGTACGTGTTTGTACTAATAAGTTTGTTGTGCAATTGAGATCGCAAGATAGTATAGTGTATAAGGCTATTCCAACTATAGATTATCAATCTAAAAAGAAACTTTATTTATTTTAAAGTGTCATTGTAAAGTTGAATAATAGTTTTATAAATAGGAACTAAAGTACTAGAATATTATTTCAAACCCACCTTTGGTAAGAAAGATTTGTTGCAAATTCGCAGTCATCAAACTTTGGCTTTAGAGTAAAGCTTTTTATACTCCACTCTTTAACTAATGAGTTTTTTTGAATACTTCTTCCCAAACAATACCTTCTTTATTGTTTCATTGTCATTGTACACATCTTCCCATCCAGTCGCCTTGAGGGATGTAAGAGAAGACTTTGTTGAACCATCCAATAGCTTTGATTCTAGATTGGACTTAACACTCCAAGCCATTCTATTAGGTTCTGGTCCATGACCTAAATGATGGTGTCCCTACCACCAACAACTCCAAGGTTTTACGTACATTGAAAAGATATAGTAAAAGGTATTTACAACATCTATGCACAATAGTTTGTCAAGGATCAAACTGTTGTTACACCATCATTTATGAGGATCACACAACAAATGATATTCAAAGTGTACCACATTCGTCCATGTCTACCTATTCTAAACAAAAGAGAGTTGAAAATTGTTATTCCTTGTAAGAGTACTGCACCAATGCAGCCATCCTTCTGCACATCGTTTCTTGATTGAAGTCATGTTACATGAGAAGCAAGACTTCCAATGAACATTAACTTAAGATGAAGCAATACAAGCTCGAAAAGAAAATATAGTTCGAGATTCTAGCATGACATCAACCTGTTATGGTCAAGATGAGTCCACTCTTCATATTAGAAAAGGTAAATGCTTCTCACCTTATTATGACCTACTCAACCCTTCTCTCAAGATTATGTAAGGTAAATGTTTCTCACCTTATTATGACCTACTCAACCCTTCTCTCAAGATTATGTCACCATCATATTTCTTCAAGAACCTGATTTTTCCTTTTGGAGATGGTTGAGAAACAAAGTTCCAAGAGGACCCCAAACTATTGGTCACTACAATTTACATCATCAAACCATTGAAAAAGTCTAGGAGCACCTAGAAGATGAAATAGAAGACTCCATGCTTTACTGAAGTCCACACAAGGCTTTTTAACAACAAACCTCGTGTCAAGACACACTTTGCAGATTATAAGAAAAAGCAAGTTGTGAAAAGATTTTAAAAGATGGCTAATTTAGAGGCATGATAGGAAGCAAAAACTCTTCTTAAGTTTCATGAAGATGCTTATAAAGAGGTACCACCCCAACCTAAACCAGTTGTAGCAACCTTAGATACCTCTGAACCTTGATTAGACGATCCAATAACTACACCCTTCAATCATCTGGTCATGATTCCTACTGCTTCAACCTCTCAAACCCATAACTCTAAGCCTCTATTAGCTTAACCCTTCAACTCACTGTTGGACTTGAAGACTTGGTTTCAAGTAGATTTGATGTCTCCAACCACCTTTGATGATGAAGATGATGGTTCTTGAAGAATGAAGATTGTGTCTTAGGATTAGATTGTCTTAGGATGTGGGATAAGATGCATTTCAATTAATCTTGGACTTAATCTTGAGTTTTAAAATGATTTGAAATGTTTTAAAAAGGTTTTAAAATGTTTTCAAAAGTCTTGACTGGTTTTTAACTTGTTAAAAATGTGATTTCAATTAGTTAAAATGTTCTTGGTTTTGAAAGCTTTGTTTTGGCTAATTTTAGCTAGTTGTTTTTCTGAATTTAAACCAGTTGAAATTCTGGAGCTATTGTTTAAAATTCTAGCTCTCTGGAAAGGCTAGTTAAATCATGTTTTCAACTGTTTTCAATTTTCAAAAAAGGGGTGCTCTCTGGAAAATTCATTTTAATGAAAATAACTAGTTAAATCGCGTTTCAACCGACTGTTTTCATCAGAAACAGTTTTAAACCACTGGAACAGTTTTGTTATAAATACTTTGAATTTCAAAGAACTGGGTGACGAATCAATTACAAAGAAACCCACTGTTCGAGAAAGCTTTTCAAGTGCTCTAAATCATTTTGCGAAATCAAGAAGTCCAAGATCAAACTAATTAGAGAATTTTACATAGAATTCATACTCTGTTTCTTTTCCGCGTGCTCTGTTTTTCGTCCTGCACTGTTTTTTCAGGTGATTTTGTTCCAAATCATTGTGTAATTGATTGCTGCGTTTGCTTCTCTTAATTCACCCCCCTCTTAAACTCAGCCATTTATTCCAACACTCACAATCAGATGATGTTTTACAACAAGTACATGTAATGCTACAAGATGCATTAAAGGAGGAACATCTAGAAACTCAAGCAAAGATATGAGAGATGGAAGAAAGACAAGCTCAATGGATTGTTGAAGTTACAACAAGCTCTGCCTTATAGATTCAAGAGTCTTTCACCCAATTGTTTAGACAATTGACCATTGCTACTAGTCAACCTTCTACCAATACCCAAAATTATGAACCTAAATCATCTCAACCTTTACAACAATGATGATTTCTTCTATGAACCCTTTTTGCTTATGTAAAAAAAGGGGAAATTAGATGAAAACATTTTGCCTATTTTTGCTTGTCTTTGATTACCTATTTTTCTTCCTTGATACTTGTAAGACTCTTTCTACCCATTATGTATTGCTTGATAATTGTTATGTACTTGATTTTCTTGTCATCCTTGTAATTAGAGCTCAGTATACAAACATGTCTACTCATTTAAGCTCGCACCCTTATAAACTTGTACAATACAAAACCCATCCTGTATAATCTGCATTTTAAATAGTCTTTAATTTTTTACAAACTACATATATATTGAAATTTTTCAGCATTCATTTGTATAACAAAAAATTACTCAATCTATTAAATAATACACAACCAATAAAAACAAAAATAAATAGATTTTGGATTGAATTGGACTTGATGACAACCAATTGAAGCAAAAAGTATTAGATTTTTTATTGAATTTAAACCTTGCAATAACCTATTGAGGCAATAAGTATTTGATTTTAGATTGAATTAGATCCGGTGATGTGGGTTGTTGGCAGTCTATAAAGTTTGTGGGTAAATATCGCTTAACTCGTAGATTGTGTGAACCAAATATTTGAAAATATGTATTAAAATTTTACCAAAAATTATTAAGCACATACCTACATGAATTAGAGGTTATATGGATGATCTAGAGATTGTCCAAATACGCATCTTTACTTGTACATGAAGAAATGTTCATGTTTTTATATATGCACAACAAATGTTATATGTTTTTGGTAAAAGTTTTTATTATAAGCGTGTCAAATGCAAGACAATGTCAAAGAGAGAAAAGAAAGAGAAAAAGAAAATAAGAGAATATTTTGACATGTGTCAAGTGCATATAACACGTATCATGTCATGTGTCACGTCATTACTCTTTTAACGTCGTTTACATCAATTTAACATAAGTGATCATAATGATTAATTTTAATTAAAATTAATACTACTTTTAAAAAAAATAATTGAAAAAACATTAAAAAACTCATAAAAAATTAAGAAAAAATTTATTAAACCTAAAAAAAGTGTTTCAATTCTCCATATTTTACTGAATTATATATGCATCAATACGTTTTAACGTCATGAGACAATATTTCTGTATGATACGCAATTCGCCACCTGTACGTCATACTGTACTATATCTCTTATAAATGGTGATATCATTTTCATCACCTACACTAATATATATAAATTGAGTTTATTGATTATGCATATTGTAAATATTAGGTTTGATTAAAACTTATTATTGGTATGATATTATTTTAGTTGCAGTAAAGATTTATTTATATATTTTAATTTATTATTAGATGATGGCTAAAACATAATATGAGTGTATAGAATTAAAAAAAAACTACTTTTACACGTGTGTATATATATATATATATATATATATATATATATATATATATATGCGCGTGTGTTTTTACATAAAAAAATATAACAAATTTTTTAATAAAATAGTTATGTTGGTTTTTATTTTCTATTTCTATTTCATAATACATACATATATTTAGATTAATTATAGTTTTGTTAAAAAGTAATGGTACAAATGATAAAGAATTGTTAATACTAATACTTAAATTTCTAGAAGAATATAAATAAATACAAACAAAAAATTTCACAAATATATACAATTGTAAAGGAATAAAGTTTACACTGAATTTGTGAAGCACGTTGACAAATATAAATGATGGTAAAGATTCTCATTAATTCAATATAAATGTCAACTAAAAACAATATTTGACCAATGGAATAGATAGTAAATTGATTTAAAGGTGATGTCTTATGGAAGCTAAATGCATTAAAAAATACACAGTTGATAATGTACATAAATTTAAATATCATTAAGATGTGAAAATAGGATGATAAGATCTGTAATCTGTCAAAAGTTTGGATTTTAGGTACATAATTTTTTATTTTTGAAATTTTTATTACATGACCGTAATTTCGTATTAATAATTTTAAGAACTTTTGTGTAATATTTAAAGAGGTTTTTGTGGTCAGTGGTAAAATAAAATAGGAGAATCGATATAAGCTCTATTTATATTTTTTCAACAATAATTTTTTCCTTTTTTTTCTTTTGGATTAGAGAGATTTTCATCGTCTTAGCAATATTCAAATTGCCATTCTAAATTAAACAATTAAATATTTTGCAATAGATATATGAATTTGTTCACATTTTATAAATTAAGAATTTAAAAGACTCAATGACCTTGATAATAAACATTCAAAATCAATTTGATTCAAGCATTACTTTTGCACTTCATTTTTATAATATCCAATGATGAAGTTAATGAACATTTTTTTATTATTGATATTAATCTTTTCATCTTCATTCAACTATTATAACTTTTAAGGTTTTGAATGAGGAATGATGGGGAGTTTAAGTTTTTCAACTATCCTTTAACTAGTTACATTAGTAAAACTTCTCCATTAATGATTAAGAGGCAAACTTTGTCGCTAAAGAGACATCTAGTATGAAAACATTTTTCTCTTAAGTATCATGCAAGTTCTTTTGGACATGTCCCAAGATGCACTATCAACAAGTCTCATTTCATTTGAGAAATTTCACACTTGTCATCATTAGATGAAGTGTCACTTGCTCGTTGGAAAAGAAAATGATGGTGAATGTTCAAATTCTATATTTCCATTCTTTAACATCGTCACCCTTTTTTTTGGACAATTAGAAACAATGTGTCCATATCCCAAGCACCTAAAGCATTTAATGGTTCTCTTTTTCTTCATGTCATGTCGTTTTTTGTGTTTATTCCATACTTATCATTTTCTCTAACAAGGTCTTCCTCTTATTCACATAATTTTCCTTTTGCAAGATCCCCTCTTTTTAATGTGTCTACTTCATTCTTATGATGTTGGAGATTCAACATTAACTGTAGGTATGACCAAAATATAATATATACATGAGTTCAAACTTCGCATTTTCAAGCCAATTTTGTAGGTCTTAGTTGGATCTAAATCTACTTTCCAATATATGATCCCTTTATATATAAAAATTAATAATTTTCTTTGTAAGTAAGACTTAATAATTTTCAATTATCTGACCTTTTCATCCATGCCCATGGAGTTTCTCAAGAATCAAAAGAAATTTACTTCTTAAGAAATTTAACCTTTTACCTACTTGAGTTATTATTCAAAAATTTTGATTGATTTCCACTAAAAACATTAGTGATCTTATATATACAAAAGGCATAATTAGCACACAATTTAGTTAGTAGGCAAGGTCTTAATGGAATAAGTAATGAATATCTCCAACACAACCTTTATGTTGTAAACTAAGAAGAATTATGTACGTCGTGTTAACTATTGAGTTTATAGAATAATGTACACTTCACTTGGGAGTCAATTCCATAAAATCCTCAAGTAAAAATATATTTTTTCTATTATCATGGAGATCTCATTATAAATTTGTGTACTTACACTTATCCTTGTTTGAAAAGTTTCTTCTTCCTTATTTGACTAGTGTAATACACATAAAAATAAGTATTTAAAGTTTCTACCAAAACACACATACACTACAAAAAAATGTGACAAAATTCAATCATACAAAACACTTAAAACTTGTGACAACATTTTGCGAGGAATTTTATGACAAAATATGAGAAATTGGGATGAAAAATATGACTCTATATCACAGATTGTGACACCATAAATGTCATCATAAAATCTTAATTATTCATCACAAAAAGAAAGAAGGAAGAAATATTGCATGTTGTCAATAATTATGACACAAAGCGACAGTCGCTTAAGTGAATTACAAGTCAATTAAAGTGATATAGGGTATTTTTGCTTAAGGTGCAATATGACATGCTTAAGTGAATAACTTGGTTTGGTCATTTGAAATTAACAAATAACGCTCAAGCAAGTAAGTCAAACAATGTTTCCTGTAATGAGTGTGTAACGCTTGAAGCGATATTCATGGACTTGGTCACTTGGAATGATC
This sequence comes from Lablab purpureus, assembly GCA_030347555.1. Classification (NCBI taxonomy): domain Eukaryota; kingdom Viridiplantae; phylum Streptophyta; class Magnoliopsida; order Fabales; family Fabaceae; genus Lablab; species Lablab purpureus. The sequence continues at coordinate 17,735,308 of CM059254.1, forward strand.
ATAATGGTGCTTAAACGTTACGTCAAACAATGTTGCTTACAATAAGCATGTAACACTTGAAGCGACATTCATGGGATTCATTGCTTACATGTGGTATGATGTTCACTTAAGCATTTCTTAGTTGCTTAAGCTTCTTAATTTTTCATTTAAGCATGCAATAAAATCATAGCTTAAGCAAATTACAATTTTAGCTTAAGCAAAAAACTAAAACGAAGTCAAATTTAAAGCAAGAACCACAAGAATATAAGGGGACTAACATTACAATAATAAAATATATTATATTCATATGAATTGTTTTGCATGTCATAAAATTAAAAGTATATAATATTACAATCAAAATAATTTAACAAGTTATTAAATTCAAATGAAACTAATCGTCATCGTTATCATGTTGTTTTGTTGTAGAAGGAGAATGTTTGATTTGCACTGGAGGCAGTGGTACTCATGAAAATAGGTGGCTAAGTGAAAAATTTAAAATAAATTTTGTCATTTTCTATCTAAACAAACATGAATCTTCTTTTGTAGTGATTAAGATGTCCTTGAATACTTATTCAGATAAATTGGATATAAGATGTCTCATTTGTTTGAATTTACTTGATAGGATGACATTTAAAGAAATTGAATAAGAAGAAAAAGGTATGAATTTTTCACCTACTAATCTTAGGCCATAAAGTTGTCCTCTTTTGTTCAATCCTTCGACAACATTTTAAAATATATCATCATCAGATGGACGACTAGACACACCATACTCCGATGTGTCCCAAGAGCAGTTTTTGTTAACAGTAAGCTTAATTTTTGATAAATGCAATGGGGATAGCAATTGTAAATATGATCATAATATGATAAAATAAAGAGAGAGGGAGAAAGAGATGAACACAAATGATTTATACTGGTTCAGATTTAGCCAATTCTACATCCAGTGCCCGATCACCACAATACGTGATGATTTACCTCACTATCTTTAATTGCAATTACAAACACCAATCCAGTGACAACATGTAAAAAAAATAAAGAAAAAATAGAAACACCTCTTTAGACACACTAAAGATGAACACACCTCTCTTGACCCACAAGAGATGAACAAACACCTCCTTAGACACACTAAGGATGATCCCAACTCTCTTGACCCACAAGAGATGAATAAAAACCTTCCTTTAGAACAGATTCAAGAGATGAATTATAGAAATCAATAACCAGGAATGAATTCACCTAATGTGTGATGGATATGAAAGCTTAAGCACAAGACAATCACCACTTCCAAGAACTAAGATCAACCTTGAGAGAGCTAGAAAACAGCTTTGAAAAGATTTGAGCGTAAGAACACTGTATTTTCGTGTTTGATCAATTGTGTAGAAACCTTCAAATATAATAGTATGCATATGAACTTTTTTCTGTTTCTTACAAATGAAAGTATGTTATAAGAATTTAGTGCTTTAGGATTTGTGTAGAATCTCTCTCTTATATCATGTTTGCCACATTGCAGAAGAGATAATTGATTGGCTTTAAGTCAGCACCTTGAACAACATTTAAAGCAAAGCCTTATACGAAACTTGCATTGTGCGATGATAGGTAATTTCTAGTTTATGTTGTTTGTGATTTGATATATTATATTTAGTTAATTGTATTTTAGTGATATGGTATTCTTACAACATTCACTATGGAATTGGAATTTTGCAGTTTATCTTGAATAAGTTTGAGAACTTGACATAATTGTTTTTGCCACTTCTGTAATTCTCACCATTTTCCCTCTCCTCTATTTTTTCTGTTTTTGACTTTCATTTGTATTGATCAATTATTTGGAAATAATTGATCAAGTCATCCTTAATTGTATTCATCACTTCTGTTTTTTCTTTCTTTCTAATTCTCGTTTCTAATTGGTCAGTTAATTCTTCCTTTATAATCTAGTCCAATTTATCTACCAACTTACTCCTCTAATTTATTTATATTTTTTCCTTATTACTATATTTTTTTAATTAATTTTTGAAATACTTTTAATAAATCTAAAAATTTATTGATTTAGAGATTAGAAATACTTACTAGTTGTGGTCTTTAGTGAATTTCGTATATATATATATAATTATCTTTCTTATTTTTAATGTAATAATTTTATGGTAAAATGAATAAATTATGCAGTAATTATTATAATTACTATATTTTAAATTAAAATTTTAATTGAAATTTAAATTTTATATCTTGAAATATTTATATTTATGTATATTCATATTTTTTAAGATAATTAATTATCTGAAATATAAAGTTCTAACACCTAGATTATTTCACATACTTCGACTTATGCTTAAAATAAAAAATATTAAATAACAATGAACTGGAGTAGAAAATTCATTGTTAAAAGTTATTTAAATTCTTATATATTATATATGTAATAAGTTTCACTTGCAAATGTCACAAAGGGGTAGAGGTGGAAATCGTAGACCACCTCATCGTGGTGGTCGAGGTGTTAGCATTGGTGAGAGATCTTCACCTAGCACCAACTCTCCTAGTTCTTTTGTTCATCCAACAACCATGTAGTCTACTCGTCATGTCCTTCAATGACCCACAGTTCTTACAATTTTGAGAAAGAAATTGGACTTACGGTCGGAGAATCAATTCCTACTACATTCTCTACAAAGTCCACTATGAATCAACCTACACCGATAGATGGGTCACTTACACTTGAGTATGAGTCCGACAATGCAGTTGATCAAAGACCCTGACTATTAGCAAACCAAGAAGAGTAAGTATATTTTAATTCAACTATTATTCTTCAATATGTCATTTTGTACATGTATCAGTTTGATAATATGTTTGAGCACAGATTTGCACCAACAAATGGTCCTCCTACTATAATCTCCTGGTCACCAAACAAGAACTTGATAAACCAAGTCCTACTTGGAAGAAGGTTCAACATGAGGCTTCTAGATAAATGGTTTGGAGAGTTTAAGGTAATTTGAATTATGGTTACATTAAAAGAATGTCATTTTATTATTCTATTTTGTTTGTTTGCTAACTAATCTTTCATGTAGAAAGAGTATAGGTGGGATCTAGAACAAGAGCAAGTCATAAGATTTGTTTTTGATAAAAATAAGGCTCACAAATTTTTAGAAATGCAACGAACAAAGTTAGGAATTGTCAGGATAAGGGAACCATGATTCCACCATTTGTTTGACCATCGTTGGACCTACATTGGAATTCTACAGAATTACAAAACAAGAATGTCATTGCCAAGGAAAATCAGGTTGTTGAGAAGGGAGTCTCAACCTACTATGGTGGTTCTATATCTACTGTAGCTCCTTTTGAGAAGATGGTGATTTATTATATTTTTGTATACTTAATTTAATTATAATATATTAGACTTAAGGTATTGAATTTTAGCTTGTATTTAAATATATACAGACTAAGGATCTTCAATGACAACCAATTGCTTGGGAGGTTGTCGAGAGGACAAAAAAATTAAAGACTGGAGAATGGGTCAATGATAAGACTTGTGAACTTGTGGTATGATTAATCTCTAAGTTATAATTTAATTTTTATTATGTGTTTTCTTCACAACAATTATATTTGACTTCATTTTCAGAAGAAATATAAGCAACGTAGAGAAGAAGCCCAATAACATAACTTGCTTGAACGTTCATCTTCATAAAACTCTCCTGTTGTCTCCATTGACGACAATGAAATATACTTCTCAGTTGTTGGAGGTGGAAATAAAAAAGGAATGTGTATAGTCTTGGTGCATTCAGCAGAAGGTTCACTACTTCAGGAGCTCAGTCTTCTACTAGCCAAACTCCAGTGGTTCATCAAACAGAAGAAATGTGTGAGACTATTCAAAAGTTAAATGATGAACTTATAATAAAGGATGCCAAGGAGAGGACACTTGAACAAAAGGTGGAGCAATTGATGAAAAATCATCTGGAGCAAAGTGAATACATACGCCAACAAGATATGTAGATGAAACTTATATTACAAAACATTCAGATGAAGAATCTCATGCCTAACCCTACTCATCCTAATACGAGTAGAGATGATATATTAGAACACATTAGTGATAATATGCCAGAGGACTAGTACTTGCATGTTTAATTATATAGTGACTCTAAATCTTGTTTGGTTGTTTAGTATTAGTTTAGTTCTGATTTTATATTGGATGATTTTGAATCATGACTTAATGTTGCATGTTTGTATTTTAATAGTCATACTATTCTTCATTAAACTATGTACTAGACTTTTATAATTTAGCATGATTAATTTTTTAGCATTTTATAATTAGTTGCAAATATTGTTTGTAAGCAGGTAAAAATTATGTGAAATAGAAAAATTTTAAAAATAGTTTTGATGTCGAAACAATATTAGTGATTGACTTTTTGGTTGTTATATGTTTTGTTAAAATTGTCACCGAATTAACAACCGAAATTAATTAATATTTTAAAAACATGTTAAATACATTAGCGATTAAAATTTTTGACCGCTATTTCTTTCTCTTTTTGTCACCAAATTAGTGATAAAAAATAATTAATATTTTAAAAAATATTGAATACATTAGCGACTAAATTTTTTTGTTACTATTTCTTTTTCTAGCGAATTAGCAACCAAAAATAATTAATATTTTAAAAAAATGCTAAAAAGATTAGTGATTGAAGTTTTCAATCACTATTTTCAGTCTCTTTTTGCTAATTAACCGAATTGATAAATAATTTTTTGTGGTTAAATTGGTCTCTAAAGTTGTTTGACCAAACTATTTAGTAACAAAATAGAACTAAATTTTCAATGACTATTTTGCAACAAAAAATAAATTAAGAAACTACATCTTTTGAAATTTAGGATTTTCAATACCTTTTTTTTAGTCACTAATTTAATCACTAATTAGTTTAACTTTTAACGATCAAAATAGATGGTCACCAGTTGTAATGAATCTTTAAAGAACTATCATAAAAAGAATTGGACAAATCTTGAATTTATAAATTGACCTCTTGAATTTCACTTTCTTTGCATTTTCAATTTTTTTTTTCGTATGAAATCCTCTCAATTAATTTCTATAGAAATAATATTAAAGATTCAATAAAATAGATATGTGTTCTTTGGAAATTGATCTAAGTATTACAAAATTTTATAAAATACTTAAATGTTTTAAATTCAAAACAATTGAATATCACTTAAAAAAAATTATCCATGTGAACAATTTGTAACCCTCACCCTTAAGTGTGTTTAATTGGTCACCTAATCAACCAAACACGTCGGACCCCAACATAGCCATTAGCCTACGTACCACATGTCAATTTTTTACCATTATATAAAATTATATGAAAATTGGTGTACTAACCACTCAAAAAGTAAAATTTACCAAAACAATACTATATTATAACATTTTATATTTAATTTTTAAAAACTAATTATAAATAAAAAGCTAAAACTAAATATCCTTAAAATGGTGGTGTTGCATAAGTGTACATAGGATTTAAGAGTACGTATATGGGCTCCCAAATTATATTTACCACCTAACTAATGTGGCATAAACTTTTGCATTCACACAATTTGTTTTGGTTCTTAAACTTAACATGGAATTTTCTAATTAAAAATATTTTAGACGAATAATAATTTCTTATATTTGGTGAACAGCTGTTACACAATTGGTGGCAATATTTTTTTCTTCAATAAGTCAGTAAGTTGTTAATGAATTCGCACAATGATCACATGGATGAAAAGTACGCCTCCTACAATGCTAACATTGGTGAAAAATGTGCCTCCTATGATGCAACATTATTTACATGTGTTTATGCAAACAAAAAAACAAAATACATTAAAAACATATTGGATTAAGTATATTATTAAATAAAACGTATTAAATAAAAAGTATAGATGATTTTTGTTGTATGTATGATCAAATTTTAAGTTTTATGAACCGAGTAATAGATATCAACAACAACAAAAAAACTCTATCCATGATATATGAACTAAAGCTAAATAGAAATTCATGTTGTGACACTCATACAAGTTATTAGAAAATTCAGCATAACTTTAAAAGAAAGAACGGATATTAGTTTGTGTGACTTCATGCAATAGTGACGTTATTATAAGCTTTTGGATTTATGATTTTTTTAAGATTCATAATATAATATCTTCCCTTCTTTCCCTACATTTATTATAGTTGATATTAGCATAGCTAGTTGTTATGATAAAAATCTATTAAAAACATAAATATGTAATTTAGTGAGATAATTGATTGGTTAGTTCTTATTTAACCATGTATAAATAGTAATTAGTCACTTCTAGATATTAAATTAGTTATTTTAGAGAGTAAAATATATCATGCTACACAAATTTTTTTCTTTAACAACTAATATAAAAAAAAAAATTAGTACAAGATTTAATAACAATAATCCAATGCAGAGATGTGTATGCATTATCATCTTTCTTGAAAAACAATCATAATTTCCATTTTAACAATAAAATAGAGATATAGAACACTTACTCAATCACATAATATACAAAATTCTCAATGCAATAAAATAGAGACATTTTCTACAATAAATGAGTCACAAAAACACACATGCAAAACAATAATTGAAAATACCCATATTTTAATTTTGAATAGTTTTTGTACACTCGCAAATACTTTTTAATACTCCAAAATATTTCGTGAAGAACTATTACGGTCACTGCTGTTGAAGAAAGAAGAAGAGAAAAATCATTATTAAACCTTTGCACGCACAAGAAAGGGTTAAAACTAATTTAAACTATTTTTATGTTAGACCCTTTGTGTTTCAAGGTAAAGCTAAAAAATTTACAGTGATTGTTTAAAGATTCGACGTAAATTTTGAGTTTTACATTAAAACATAAAAGATCTAAAAATTTTTTTTTTCTAAAATTTAAAAAATATAATTGTAATTTTATTTATGTAAATTCAATGACATAATAATTCATTTTTACACTAATATAAATATAGTTAAATATGTAAGATAACTTTTTTTTACTGCTGAACATAGGACCATCCAAATCCATTAAAAACTAAATTTATAAATAAGAAAATTAAGATGGATTCAAATTCATATATAAATATAAAAAGAAAAATATTCACATACACATGCAAAAGTAAAAATAACCTAACTTATATTATACTATAATATATTATTTTTAAATTTAAAAAGTAATACATCAATAAGAAAAACAATTATTGATGTTGCATAAGTGTAGATTAATTGGAGTGGTATATGTATCCCTCTCCATATAAAAAGATTCATATCTACATTGGAATATACTAACAAGGTTTTAGAATTACATTTACTACAAAGGAAATTAACAAATGAATGTTTCGTACGAGTTTAATTGTCTTTATTCAACCTCTCACAATTTTCTCCCCCTATGGGATATTACCATTTTAAAAATATGATATACTTTTTACAAAAGTCTTATCTCCGTTCTCATTTACAAGAAAAAAAAATACTAAATTTACGTGGATTAAAAAATCAGTTATAACTGTATTACATTTAAGTAATCTCCTGATACTTTTTTTTTTAAAAAAATATCTTTGTTATTAATCTCTAAACCAAAAACTACAAATGATTATTAGTACAAACACAATATAGACTTTAACTAAATACTTAAATATGTTTTTAGCTTTTTGAAAAATTATTGAGTTTTTATTTTGGTTTTTATAAAAAAAAATGTTGTTCATCTTACAAAATATGAAACCAATATCTCAATTCCTTATTAAATTTTAATTTTGATTTTAGTTACTCTAAAAAAAATTTGATCTTACGAAAAAAATTAGTCTCTAATATTCCTTTTAAGATAAATAAATATATTGTTCTATGAATTTTAAGAATTACTTTATGTGACAGATTAACATTAGTCTCAAGACTATTATACAACACATTGGATTGATTACTTGATTTTTTATTCAACGTGTTATGTAATAAAAAAATAAAAAAAAGAGATTTTCAATTTTAGAATGAAAAAAACAATTTTTTTAAAAAACTAATATAAAAATAAAGTAATTTTATAGAAACTAAAAATATATTTAATTTTTTATTATAAATAATTAATTTTTTTTTTAAAAATTACATATTTTTTTGAGATGATAATATTCTTTCATTACTTTTAATAGTTCTCCAATTTTCTTTATACTACAAAAAGAATTATTTTTATTTATCTTATTAGTAATTTATAAAATAATAAAATTAGTTACTAATTAAATTAAATATTAATGTAATTTAATTTAATAAATAATTAAAATCTTGACAACGAATATTATAAATAAATTTAGATTTTAATTTAAAAATTAATTTAATCATTATTATATAAAAAATAATTTTATAATTTTTTAAAATTAATGACAAAAAAATATAGTTTATATTATAATAAATATTAATAATTTTTAATTTATAAAATATTTTTAATTTAATTATTATAATAATTAATTATTTTTTATTTTTAAATTTATTTATATTTAATGAATTTATTGGAGTGTTAATTCACTGAAAATATTGATCTCTTAAATGTTGATATACGCAAATCACAGTTAAATATAGAGGAAGTAGTGGAGGGAACTTTGTGAAAGCTAGATAGAGTATGTGGAATTAGGGTTTCCTTAGAGGAAGAAGTGATTTCATGGAAGGTGCTATGTTCAAAACTTTGCACCCACCCATTCTCTCTCGCTGACCAAAACCTTTAGTTATTGTATTAAATGACTTGTCTTGAACACGTGTGAACTGTGACCATAACCCAGATATTTATTTTTAAGTCCCAATAGAACTACTTCTAGTTTTCCATGACTATCACCAACAAAACAAGAACCACTACTTTCATAAACCATGACCAATTGCCGTCAGAGGTTTGAACATCTTCATTTATTTATTTATTTACTCCTCACTATGTGACACTGTTGTCCTCTTGTATAAATTCAAATCGCATGTGTTCTTTCTCACTGTTATTATTTCAAACTTCAATTATTCATTTACTTTATATTTTATACATATATAATTATTTTCTATAAACTCTTCATCAAAATCATTAGGCACAAGAAAGACTTGTACAAGTGTTTATAAAGTAATTCTTTTTACAAAATACTAGTTTTAACCCTATTGTTCAATTAGAGGTTATGCATGCAAAGTTTATTAAATTTTACTCAAAAAATTTATTAAAAGTGGCACTGATTGTATGTTTTGCTTTATATTATCATTCTAGAGAAATTAAATGAATATTCTTTTAGTTTTTACTAAATTACAAGTTTGGTTCTCTTCTAATTTTTATTTTCGATCTCGGTTTATTCTGTCTGCTAATTAAATATAAATTAATTTTAAAATAAAATTTAATTAATCATTATAGTAATTAATTTAAAAATTATTTTATAAACTAAATTTATTAATATCTAAAATAATTTTTATTATAATAGAAACTATATTTTTTATGATTATTTATTTTAAAAAATTATAAAATTAATTTTTATATAATAATGATTAGATTAATTTTTGAATAAAAATTTTAATTAATTTTTAATATTAATTATAAATATTTTAATTAGTTAATAAAGTAGATTTTAAATTAATCTCTAATTTAATTAATTTAATTCATTATTTTATAAATCTACAATATAACTCTTAAATCAATCTTTTATAGTGCTATTTCGAGCTCTGCCCTTCAAAAATGAAATTCTTGATTAAATAATTAATTTTCCGTATATAATTCTTATTTTGGTTCTACATACTCTAGATCAAACATATTCATATAAGAAAATTAAAAAGAAATAGCTTATGCGAAATTGATGATTGAATTTACATATTGTCTGGGATGTTCAGTCTAAAATCACATAGAGAAATGAGGGACAAAAAATGAAGGAATGATCAAACTTACAGTTTATCATTAATTTTATAATTGAGAAACATGAAATGATAGAGGTGATTTGATTTTCTCTTTTATTATTGAATTTTGAAATAATAGGTATATCTGAAATCTAAAATACATAACATAATACTGTAATGTATTTATCCTAATGATGGAGCCGCCTCACAATTCTACCTTAGACTTCTCCCTCTTCTTATTCCTATTAATCCACGCTCACACAATAAATAAAACTCAATTTTCACGACACACTTGGAGAATTTTCGTGCCGTTCACGACACCATGGTCACTACCACTCTGTATGTGTGCATGTTATCATGCATATACACACATAATACATATATATATATATATGTATATATCCATTTGGACTTTCTTTTCTCTTTCCTCGATGACCAGTTTGGGGTGGGTGCATGTATGTATCCATTATATTAGCCACGTTAACATTAAGCGCCGCCTCAACCATTTATATTTCTTCAAATCTTTTTACCACACTCACTTTTCTTTTCCCAAACCCTCTTCCCTCACTACCAACACCTTGTTTTCTCTCTCTAGAATATATATAGTAACAAAGAAAATTGGGGTTGGGTTGGTTTCGATGGAGAATTATACCATGCTGTTCCCTTGTCCCAATTCTTCCAGCTACCCCGTTTCAACTAGTGGTGTGGGAGTCTCTCAGCATGGTTTTGGTGGTCAAAGCTCCAATGCATTCCTAGGTCTAAGGCCTAGTAATGAGAGTAGTAGTAGTGATCATGAAAAGAGAGGAGAGGGTGGTAGAGATGGTGCCATGTTAATGTCTCAGATCAGTGGTGGAATTAATGTGAGCGATGAGTTAGGTGGTTTGGGAAATGGTAATAATAATAATAGCAAAAAGAAAGGAGAGAAAAAGGTTAGAAAGCCTAGATATGCTTTCCAAACGAGGAGCCAGGTTGATATTCTTGATGATGGTTATCGGTGGAGGAAGTATGGCCAAAAAGCTGTCAAAAACAACAAGTTTCCCAGGTTAGTTTCAACTTTCTTCAGTTCATGTTGCTGTTGCTCTAGTTTGGTTTTGTTTAATTTCTCTCTCTTTTGCTTCTTCTTCTTCTTCATCTTGTTATGTTCTCCTTTGTGGCAGTGGCGCCTACTATGTTTGACTGGGGAAATACGTGTGTATTTGTACAAATATGACAAGACCCCACCATGTTTCTTATCTGTTTGAATTTTGAATTAAGAAGGATAGAAAAAAAACGAGGTTCTTGTTGAGTTCACACTAGGCAGGCAATAATCAATCGAAAACACTGTTCTAGCTAGCAGTCTTGGTTTGTTGTTGGGATTGTTTGTTTAGGATCGGTGTTCCTAAAGGAGAAGTTAAAGTATTTATTACTTCATCTTTTTTTGTTATCTTTTCTATGCTTTCTTCTTCTTCATTCCTATACCATTTGCTGTAGCTTGTCCTATCTTTGGTCAAATCAAAAGAGAATAGAACAAGAACGAAACCTGTGTGTGCATACCTGCGTGCACGCAATATATATACTATATAAATATAATTTAATATATACCTAGAAAATTGAATGATAGATTATGCTTGTAAATTCTTCTGTATAACAAACACAGCAAAAATAAAGTGAAAATAGCAACAATGTTGAAGAAAATAATGCCATAATAATTCGTATAAATCTAATTAAAAGGGTTCATACGAGATAACTGTGTTTATGCATATGCTGGGTTCCTTTATCTTTTTGTGGAAACCATTAATCTAGCCAACTCTATGATATCATCAAGAAATCCTTAAACTTTCATCTACATCTGCAGAATATCGGGACATGATCTTGTGTCATAGTAGCATATCTGATTTTTTCTTTAATATCTTGTGTAAAGCGCCAATTTTTTTTCACTGCTTACTTTTCTCACATTAAGAACTGTAACTGAATGATGCCATTATATATTTCAGCATATAATATGTAATTAAGACTATCCTGTTGGTTATTTAATGTCAAAACAAGTGTTGAACTGGTAACTATGCAAATGATATTAGTTACATGATCCAATGAATCACCATGAAAAATGTCATTGTTCTACATCTTAAGTAGTTATATCAATGTGTAGTGCAATACATGAACCAGTTAAACAAATGTGTAGGAGTTACTACCGGTGCACGCATCAAGGGTGCAATGTGAAGAAGCAAGTCCAACGCCTAACCAAAGACGAAGGGGTAGTGGTGACTACTTATGAGGGAGTGCACACTCACCCAATTGAGAAGACAACAGATAACTTTGAACACATTTTGAGTCAGATGCAAATATACACTCCCTTTTGAAGCTTCTTTTCCAGAACCACTGGCACATGTATGTCTTCTGCCATCAATGGGAACTGTTGTAGTACTTTTGTTCCCCTTTTGATACAAAAATAAAATTATTGTTTATAGAAGTATGATCTAGTTTGCCTAAACTCTTCTTAGACAATCTTCTTTCTTTTTTTCTTTACATTTTTTTCTTAAATTAATTGGAATATTAGGTTATGTAAATTCAGCTGTCAGTACTGCTGAAAATATACAGGTGAATATCCTTTATTCCTTTTATTGGTGGTTATTATACTGTTGGAATACAAGGTATAGCAGAAAAATGAACTCTGATTTTGTGCACTGAGGAGGGTAATTGATGTCAAATCACAGGACCTAACTATTTTTACTAAGGAAAAAGATTCCCACACTTCGGAACCATATCATACTATGCCTTAATTACTTTTTAATTTTTTTTGCTTTGAATAAACCACCTTAATTACTTTTTAATTTTTTTTACTTTGAATAAACCACCTTAATTACTTTGTTTTTGTTTGTTTTGGTAAGTATAGGACCTCAGGTTTTAAAATCCAACTACCTATCATATTCCTTTACTAATAAAACATGTGAAGGAGCTGGATATCCAGTGACAGTGAAAGAAGTTTTGTGAGATCAATGTGTATTATTGGATACGCGTAAGCCTTTATGCTTAATTTTCAGAATTATCGGCAGCACTGTTATTTTCATGGATAAAAGTCATAGTGGTAGCCTTCAAGCCTTTTAACAAAAGTTCGTGGCAATTACCTTTTGTGATTCTCGAACTGTTATAAATGTTTCCTTTTCCTTTATATCAGCTCTCATACACACATATATATAAAAGCAAAATTTGAAAATACCCAGTTCACTATTATTATTGAGTATGATAATAAACTTCTTGAGTTATGTTATATGTACAAAAATTTATGTTCTCACGTCTTCATTTACCATTTTTGCACAAATTTGTTGTAATTTTGAGTTCTAATTATGTAAGTAAAATTGTTTTTAAAATTAAAACCTACAATTGTTAACTTAGCAGCATATTTTTTTTTCTCTGAAAAATCAATAATATTATATATAGTTCTACATCAATTCTAAGGAATTTTTAGAAAGCACAGGACAATATTAGAACGTTTGAAATGCTTAAAAAACAAGTGTTGAATCGCATTAGTCAAATGTTAAACTAACAGTAAGCAATAATAATTTGATTGCAAAAGCTATATCAATACAAGAAATAAAAGTATCCAAATATTCCTGCATATATTTATGAAAAATACCACCACATAGTCTCAAATCAGGTGTTCCCTTTCTTATCCCATCTACATCACCTTTTTCTAGAGTTGTTAATAGGTGGTAGTTTTACCTTTTTAATATTTTACATAGAAGTTGTCGATTCTCAAATGATTTACGGTTAATTTATTTTTTTATGCATGCACAAATGGTTAATAAAATGATAATTTGAATACTTTTAAATTTTTTAAAAGACTATTTATTTATTTTTTTAATTTTATTAATGCTATTTAAAAAAATAAATTTTAAATATTTAATTTTAAAGTTGAAATAAGTGATTACTTTTTTAATATGCGTTTATAAAATTTTTAATAACCTTTTTTTAATTTTTAACTTAAATTTAGTGTGATTAAACTTAAGTTTTGTGATGCAAACTAAAAAAAATGTAAAGAAAGTTGAAAAAATTATGGAAAACTTAAATTTAAGTAGGGAATATTATTAAATATGCATAGTTTAAGATTTTGTACTAAATGTAAACAAATATTCGTGAAAGTTTGTCCAGTTAGTCTTTTTATTTGTAGTTTACGTTTAGAGTTCATTTGAATGTATATGTCGTTATTATAAGAGTGTTATTGGCACAAAAATTATTTCTAAGAGAAGTGTCAACGAGATTAAATACGATGAAGAAAAAATAATTGAGATGAAGAAAAACCAAAATAATTGAAATGTAAAATATTTTAATTATCTCAATTTCACATTTCAATTCCTTGAAATTGTTGAAATTCTTCATCCAAACACAAGGTTATAATGTGTTTAGAGGAGCAGAGCTTAATAAGAGTCGGTGGGGCCACGACTCCCCAAACATTTTTATTGTATATATAAATTTATTATATGGGCCCACACAATTTAATAAAATAATTTTTTACAATTAATAGATTCTTTTAAGAGTTATATTTTTTAGAATTTCCCTAAAAATTTATAGATAACAGCTATTTATATTTACTTTTTTGCTTTAAATATAGACTTTTAGTATTCTTCTTCTCTTTTTTATATTAAAGATATAGTGAATTTTTTTCTCTTTTATGATTTCTCTTCTACGTCACTTATCTTCTATTCTACTCCTACAAAACTTCTTCCCATTCCATTCCAGGTACCTGCTATAACTTTTTTTTTTTAATATCATTTATTTTCTATGCTTTTATGTGACTATTGTAAGTAGATTATATTAGATTGTAGATTATACTTTTAGGAGGTATGTTACTATGTAGATTAGATTGTAAATTATCATTTATTATAATTTTATATATTTTAAAAGTAAATAATTATTTTTTAATAGGTACAATACTTATGGTTAAGAACAAGACAATTGATGTTTTTTCCAAAAGGAAGATTATTGATAAAAATGAAAATGATATTTCTTCAACTTCAAATGAGCAAAGAGTTACATTGAGCAAAGAACGTTTTAATTTTTATTTTCAGGAGTGGAAAGATTTTAATTTTTAATTACTTTTATTAGGCTAAAAAATTTTAAAATTGTTTAAGGTTTAAAAAAGTAAAAACAATCTTCTGACTTATATGTTAAAATAACCTCTAAAAAAACTGTTCAACTCTTAAATTAGTAAGAATAATATTATTAAACATTAAAAATATTAAAAACCATTAAAAAATTAAAAACTGTTCAACTTCTAAATCAGTGAGATCAATACTCAATATTAAACAATTCAAAATTATTGAAAGAGTTAAAAAATATTCTAGATAAGTGGAACATAGAACAATGCTCAATATTAAAGAAATTAAAACCAATAAAAGAAATTAAAACCTATTAAAATGAAATTAAAACTCATTTACTGTCTGCATTTATTAAAATGTTAAAATTTTCGATTCTACGTTTTATCCTATTTTTGTCTACAATTTCACTTATTACATTGTATTACGATTATAAGTATAATCTAACACGGAATTGAAATAAAAATCGTATAATCTTACAATTTTACGATAATATAAGTAAATTGAATATTATATTTAATGTTAATTTTGTTTATATTAAGTTAATTTTTTTACATATTATATTATTTATAAGTTTTTATATTATTTAATTATTATTAAAATATTAAATTTATTTAATATATAGTGGCTCCCCTTACAAATTTACTCAAGATCCGCCACTGGTTTAGATAAGACCATTTAAGAGACAAATTCATTTATTTGATGAATTTAAAAACATTGGAATAAAATTAATTGTTTGGTTAAAGAAATTAGAAGGAAATTGAAATTTAAGAATTTTGAGAGGATATTTCAAATAACTAAAACAATAAAATTTGAAAATACCATAAAAAGAAAAGGAAATTGAAATTCCACTATTAGATTTGGCTACGTTATCCTATCTCGAGTTGGGTTTGGCTCATCTTAGGCCGAGTCAAATCGATTCTGTATCATGTCAAGTCGAATCAATCATAAGTTGAGTCGAGTTGGGTCTGCCCAGGCCCAATTGAGTTGGGATTGCACAACAATATATCAGACATATTTTAATTTGTATTTTAATGCATTAAAATAGACTCAATTAGAGTATTGAAATATAAGATTGAGAAAAGGATAAAAGGCAAGGAAGAACCAATATACACAAGGTTTACATTGGTTTACTCCTCATAAAGCTACATCCAGTTTTATAACCATAGAGATTAACAATCCACTATACTTATACTTTCTACAATAACAAGCAAAATAAGAAGAAACACACAATCAAATTTTAAGTTCTTGAATCCTAGAAGAAAGAAAAATTTGAACTTGTAACACCTTGTCACAATATTTTCTCTTGAACAATTGAACACCCTATTCAAGAATAAATACAAATTTAGACCGAAATGAAAAAACAACAATGTTGTCAAAATATTGTCTTACACCTAAAACAATTACTAGCACAAAGGAACTATTACAAAAGAAAAATAAGAGAGGTGAAGAAAGACTCCCTCAAAGTTGATTAGCCCAACAATGTTGAGAGAGAAAGAGAGATCACTATGTAGATTAAAAAATTCTCTAAGATTGTGCGCTTATTCTCAGAAGTTATCTTGAATGATTTTATAAAGTTAACTTTAAAGAAAGAAATGTTTTTAAAAGACTTGAAAAATGTTAATGCATAGTTAATTTTTCAGTTAAAATAGACTACTTATCCCATTTTTAACCCATTAAGTGACGAGGTAAAAGTTGTACTTTGTTTCATTAAAAGCATCTTTCTTAGCCTCTTAAAAGAAGCTATCTTATTTAGCCTAATTAAATATATATGTTTTGATATGTTTAAAGTTGAGCTAAAACTAACTCGAAATGACTTTTTCCTCCTAATTAGACTTTGTATGTAAAGAACTTAGTTAGATTTTTATAACAACATGATTAAAAACAGCTTTGAGAATCTTACACAATCTTTTTCTCTCAATTTGTATTAGATTGATATGATAGATATCAGTAAGCAAAATGTAACATGTTTTCTTTTCAAAAAAGATGAGAGATGGTAATCACATAAAAACTTTGGACACTTAAATGTAACATATTATTTCAAAACATTCAAATTATCATATAAAATATCTTTTCATTAACTTGCATTCAAATTGTAACAAAATTAACATTAATTGGAAAGCCTATATATTGTCAAAAGTGACTCGTATTTTCTACAACATTTATAAAAGACTAAAAGTCCAAAATGTAAAGTAAAAGAGAGGAAATGTAAGAGTGTACTATTTATATATTAGAATGGTTACAAAAAAGTGTTAGGAAAAATTCCAACACTCCATGATTTTAAATTTATGTTGTATAAAAGAAAAGAGGTTGTATGTCTGACAGACGATAAGTCTTAACAAACAAAACTCTCATCAGATCATGCATGTATCGTCTGACAGACGATACCCCTTATGTTCATCAGATGATGAGTCATTAGATATGCGTTTAAAAAATGCTTAACCTTAAAATTTTTATTCCTTGTTTTTTATAAACATTCTTTTGGTCGATCTGAAGATCAATTACAAAGGCATATCTCACGTCTTCTCACAGCACATCCTTGGGAGAATAGTTAAAGCTGCTTTCTCACCAAATACCTAACATGCCTAAGCTTTATCATCTATTGAAGTACACTTGACATATACAGAAGTTTGCTTCCAATGAAAGAAGAAAAACTCATTGTCTAATGGAGGATAGGTGGTACAAGTTAGCAGGTTCTGTGTTAAAAGAAGAAACATGCATTTAATACACGAAGAAGTGCATTTAATGCATATACGAGAAGCCTTCATCAGACGATAGAAGAAGAAGATGTTGAAGACCTACCTAAAGTTAAAGATGTCAAAACGAATCTCTAATAGTTAGTTACTCTCATGTACTATAAAAGGATCCAGTTTAAAGAAGAAAACAAGAACGTGATCTATCTTTCAAGTGCAAAAGTTTTGCTTGTTTTCTCTCTTCAATCTTTCATAAGCTTTAGAAGAACATTATTAGTGTTTTATAGCAAACTTTAGAAGAAAGCCTTATCTTATATTTGTCTGTAAGACGTTATAGCTTCTAGATTAACTAATTCTGTTAGAGTTTAATCTCTTTCATTTCTTGTAAAGGGGTTAGCCAGGAGTGATTGGGTTCCCAAACAATACTCGAGTTTAAGCCAGAAGTGACTTGTTGAAACAATACTTAGTTAAACCAGAAGTGGTTTGTGGTAAAGAATAATTGACGAGTTAGATAGAAGTGACTACAAGCCGAAAGAATACTTGTCTTATTACAACAATAGTCTGCTAGTAGAACCCAATCAAATTGATTGAGAATTTGACGTAGTCTGTGCTATCAGATGAACCAGTATAAAAATCTAAGTTAAGTATTTTCTTCCCTTAAATCTTAACTTCATTATATGTTATAATTGTTACTAATAAAAAGGGAAAAAATTAAATCTTAAAGAGTTTTCTTTAACAAAATATTTTCAACTAAGAGACTTCGTGCATTTGTTGAAGTCAAATTTCATTACTCAACTTTAATTGACAGATGAACTATTTTTTATTGCAAAAGTTTTTAAAGTACAATTCAACCATTTCTTCTTACGTTTTTGTCTACTTTTACAAAAAGATTCTATATAAAGAAGAAAGTATAACTAGATGAGATCACGTCTATAACACTTAACACTACTATTAGCTAATAGAATAAATTTAAAGAGTATTAAAGAAAATTGATATTGTATTATATTCTCTTCTATACGTCAATTATAAAAGAAGAAATTCCAAAGAACAAATCATAAATACCCGACATTCCAAAGAAAAATATCATAAATACACATTACAATTAATGTATGGAGTTGAATTTTATAATTTTTGTTTATGCAATACAAGCTGCTTCCATTCCAATTATATAATTATGGTTTAAAACTTTTAAGGAGATAATTTCATTATTTTTTAGTTTTATGTCTTTACTCTTTTGGATTAAATTTTGTCATACCAAAGAGGGTAATTCATTTTCTTGATAAGCAAATGTGCCTACTTATGTCTATAAACATAATTTCACAGTATTAACAGAGGCACTGTTATTCCCTCACCAACAAAAGACTTAGTTGCAATATATAACACCAAGAGTTGTGTTCATATGACCAGTCCACTAAGCTATAGGTTTAACAAGGCTGGTGATTTTAGGTGGTTAACCAATTTCCTTTCAAAACAGAAGCCAAAGCTACCAAAGTTCCCTGCCAAACACGGTCTTCTGTTTTCACAACACAATTCTTTGTTTTATCTTTAATAAAAGGAGTTTAAGTTATAAATAAGCTAATGAGTTATCATATATTATAATTTATATTAAGAATATAAGAAAACTTGTTAAAGTTATCAATAATAGTATCTAACTAAATTTATACAACACAAGAAAGTAATATAGTAAAACGAACGACCGATGTAATTGATCCTATTGACTATATAGGTGCTAGATGCAGGATACTATAACTTTTTTTTCTTTTAATTATAGTACCATCCATTTAGTATCTAAGATAACTAATATATATATATATATATATATATATATATATAACTGTTCTTGTCTAAAGATAAGATAATTACTAATTTAATATTTAGAGCATTCTGTCTAATTCTAGTGACATTATTCGTAACAAGCATGTTTATATCTTGTTGGATATTTTTTTTATTTTATCCTTTGATGATATTATTTATTGTTTTTATTATCAGTGTACTATTTATTCTCCAAATATATTATCATATATTTTTATTTTGTTATTCTATTTTATTCTGTGAATATATTATTATATATTAATTTGAATACATTATCATATATTTCGGTTGTTAGTTTGTTTTTTCTCCAAATATATTATCATATATTAATTTGAATGCATTATCATATATTTTTATTATTTATTTATTATTAGATATTTCTTTTATTATTAATCTATCTTATTTATTCTCTTATTATAATATTAAGTAAGATTGATTCTTGTTACCAAAGTGTGTGTTCATGTGTTTAAATATTCTTTCTTTGGGTTTACTATAAGACGATGACTAATATAAACATGTAATCATAAAAATAACTATTAATAATAATAATAAAAAAATACTTAAGGATAAATTAAGCCGATTTAAATTTTGTGATACTGTACTAGTTAACTAAAATTTGTAAAATTTAACCATTTTTACACCGTATTTAATTAACATTTTTCTTCCGAACTTACAATTTCTTTTTCATATTTTAAAATTTGCAACAATATATAAAAAAAATTCTTCTTTTAATGTATAATGTTTATGTTCATATTTTATTTTTAATATATTTTAAAATAAAAATAAAAATAAATTACTTAAATTTTAAAGGGAATAAAAAAAATACTTTAATATGTATGCAATGGTTAAATTATTTAAAATAAAAAAAATTATTTAAATTTAAAAATAATTTATAACAATATATAAAGAAAATTATTTTTTTGAGATCAACTTTTTATACTTTTATTTTATCTTAATATATTTTAAAATAAAAAATTATAATATTATTTATAAAAGAAAATAGAAAAATTCACCTTTCTAATATATTTTTTATATTTTTATTTTACCTTTAATATAAATAACCTACACAACTCACTCGAAGCCAATTTTTTATAAGAGAAAACATAACAATGGCTAAACATTCATTTATCTAAATAAATTGAGGGGGTGACATTTGGGTATTTTCTTTTCAATTCTGATTTTTTCTGAAAAAAAAATCTCCAAAATTAGTCTGTTTTTACGAGTTTAATATTTATAATAAAATTAAAAATCATATAATAAATGATAATATCGAGACTAAATAGATTCCAAAATTTAATGGACCAAGTACGTTTATTTGGGCCTAACCTTGTTTTATTTAGGCCGTATACCTATTGAATGGAGTTAGGGAAATTTTTTATTAGGATTCATATTTTAACTCCAATGTTTACATTCCCCACACGAAATTATCATTTTCTTATTTTTACTATTTATTTTTTATTATTATTTAAGTAAATATAAGATTATAAGTGAAAAATGTAAAAATGTGTTCATTGCACCACATCATCACATTTCTATTGCTACTTTCTCTGCCTCTTTAACACATTTTAGTTTTTACATTCAACACATTTGTTCGTCAACAATGTTACCTTTCATTTTAGATTTACGGAACGTGTGAGATACTATTTTTATATACACTTATTCAATATTTATTTATTTTTTATTATTTTATTATTTTATAAATTTATAATTTTTCTTTTTATTTTTAAATATTTATTGAGTGAAATTCCATCAATTACTTTTCCATTTGATAATAACAGGGAGCCCTCAAGCTTGCACAACTCTTCGCCCATAGAAATGCACTTGCACAGAGTATCATTAGCCATTTTCTGATGTTGCTCTATGCTTATCTTATTCAATAAATCACACTAACTTTTGGTAAAACTACACATTTGTTAATTATTTTTCTTTTACATTAATTTTTATATTTATTTAAAAATATTACATATTAATGTATCTTATACATTACATTATTTTTCTTTAATTATTTTAAAAGCATTACACTGCACTTCGTTATAAAGAAAGTTACTGTATTTCTCATTCATGAAATTTTCAAAACACTTAATAGATATAATTCAGTCAAATTTTTATTTTGGACACTTTAGCGTTCTACATAGTAAATATGGATTGAAATTTTGAATATGGAATTTTTTAGATTTTGAAATCATTTAATTTAAATAAACTTTTAAAATTTGATTTTAAATCATGATTTGATAATATAATTAAGTTCACACAATATTTTATTTTGTGTTCTATTTAAAAGTTTTATGGAATTTTTCTTATCCAATAATATAAAGGAAAACATCTTTCAACTAATATTATACAATATTAAAATTAAACTCTACAATACTAACTATTCTTTCATTAGGAGTTTAATTTATATTATTATTTAGTGTTCGATCTTCATTATAAATTATTTTTGAAATTCAGCTAAGAAAATATTAAGTCTCAACTTATCAATTCTGATTGTCTTGGTCAATATATTAACTTAAATATTTGATCATAAGATTTTTAAGAAAGACAAATCTCCAAGTCTTTGATAAATTGATATTTCAATTCAATGTACTTGCATCTACAATGAAGAATAAGATTTTTAGCAAGACATATAACACTAAGACTATCATTAGATAATGGAGAATTATCTTGCTTCTTCCCAAATTCTTTGAGAAGGTTTCTTTAACCATATAATCTCCTTGGCTACATATGAGATAGCTATATACTCTACTTCATTGGTTTAGAGGAAAACTCTTCCTTGGAATTTAGACTTCCAATTAACAATAGTGTCAACCAACAAAAAGATGTTACATGTTGTGTTATTTCTACCATTTAGATCTCCTCCCAAATCTACATAAAAAAAACCCTTGTAAAGTGAGATTACTTCTTCTAAAAGACAAATGTATCCTTAAAATTCCTTTTTGATATCTCAATATCCACTTCACACCTTCCCAATGCTCTTTTTCATGATTGGATAGAAACCTACTCACAACTCCCACTGCATGTGCTATTTTAGGTTTGGTACATACCACAACATATGTCTAACTCCCGTACTACATACACACATGGTACTTTAGAATGTAACTTTCTTCTTTTCTTGTTTGAGAAGATTGGCGAAAACTTTAAGTGAGTTCCCAAATGGGAATTCAAGGTCTTAACAACTTATTAAGAAATTTTTTCATATATTTCTCCTGAGACAACTTTAAAATAACTTTTAGTCTATTCTTTTATATTTTCATACAAAGAATTTATTTGGATGGATCAAGCTCCTTTATCTCAAAATTTTCTACCAATTACTTCTTCAACATGTTAATTTTTGTCATACTAGGCTCACTACAAAAAATCGTGTTAAATATGACGATGATTTTTGTAAAATGTGGCAATTTTGACTGTTACAAAATATGCGTGTGGCGGGTGCGTGTACTGTCATAAATCTTGTCGCCACAAGGTAATAAATAACATTCTAAGTTAAACTGTCACTACACCCGTCACTTATTATAATGTATTAAATGACGGTTTCATTATGTAAAAAAGACAGTTCAAAAATGTTGTAATTGTCACTACAAAAGAGCAATTTACTATGTAAAATATGGCGGTTATAACCGCCACTTCTTACATCATTATATGAAATTTTTGCATGTCAGCTTAAAATAACTTATGTAAAAATTTGTGGCAGTTTGAACTACTGTAATATTTATAGTATATATATTTTTATATTGTATATTTTATTTTTATTTCATATTAATATTGAATTTGTAGGTAATATTTAAATTTTTTATTTAAATATTTACAATTGGAAGGGATATTTAATTCTTTTTCATTTTACAAAAATAAATATAAATACAAAGATACTTTGTCAAAGTAAAGAAAACAATATAATTAATAGAAATTGTTCAAGCCATTGCAGCAAGTCACACATTGTTTTTAAAAAATTAAAACATACAAAATTACAAAAAAAAATAAAAATTATGCAAAAATCGTATTCTTTTCCTTGGTCATTGTTTGCTTCATTAAGTAATCCATTGATCATCATGCAATCTACTCTTTGCTTTACATATTTGTCTAGTACAGGAAGAGATGCATCCACACATAACAATGTCGTGTTTGTCAATCTTTTTGTATACGTGAATGTCTTCAAAATAATTTTAGTGTATAAAATATAGCATGTAAGGTCTTTTCCATTTATCATGCATTGAGAAAGAAAAATGTATAAAATAACAATTTACATTTCATATACATTTTGCTCAAACAAAACAACATCAACATGTTTCTTAACATAACATCACTGATCTTCTTCACATTTGTGAAATCCTAAGTTGCTCATAAACTTATTAAACTTCTTATACCATTGTCCCAATGCTTGTTTCAAGCCATACTAACTTTTTTGAAGCTTTCATACAAAATTCTCCTTTCCTTGTATTTCAAAATATTTTGGTTATGTCTTAAAGATGTCTTCCTTTAGATCCCCGTGCAGGGATGTAGTTTTAACATCTAACTACTCTAGATGAAGATTTTTGTAGCTACAATACTCAAGAAAACTCTTGTGGTATTCATCTTGACAACAAAAGAGAAAATCTTTGTAAAATCAATTTTTTTTTCTGTTTCCTACCACAAGTTTGACCTTGTATCTTTTATTGTCATCAGGTTATTCTTTTAACTTATATACCCACCTATTTTTCTTAGTCTTTTTTTCTTCAGGCAGCTTGGTTAAAGACCAAGTTTTATTCTAATCTCATCTTTCATTGCTAGCTTCCACTTAATCATCTGTATAACTTCAGCAAAATGCTTTGTCTCACCAACATCAATTAACAACAAGTAATGTAGTGAAGGAGAATACCTTTTCTATGCTATTATCGTTCAGTTAGATCTTCTTATTTGGGTCTCAGAAGTTTATGGCATAGTTGTTGGTTCTGGTTCTAACTTAGGCTCTACATATGTATTTTGCCTTTCGTTGACTACTTCGCTTTTTAAAATTTCTTCAAATGCCAATTTCTCATAGGGCTCTAACTGATTACTTGCACTCATGGATTTTGTATATTTGTCTATATAGAACATGTTTTAATTAAAGGTAACATTTCTACTTCTAATGATTTTCTTGTTTTTGTCATCCCAAAAACTATAGCCATACATGTCATATCCATAACCAATGAAATATCATTGGGTTAAGTTTAACTATATTATTAGAGTCTAATAGAATACATGAGCTACAATAAAAGAACTATCATATGTGATAGATTTAGCTCTTTTCTAGACCATAGTTCTTAAAGTAATTGATAATATAAAGGAATTGGTGGTCCTTTATTTATGAGATAGGTTGATGTGCTTATTGCATATGCTAAAAACACCTTAGGTAGGCTTAATTGGATTCTGATACACTTAGCTTCCTTGTTTAAGGCTTTGTTCATTCTTTCTACCACGTCTTTTTATTCTGGTGTTCTTGGTCTCGATAATTTTGATCCCATTTCCTAAGAAAAATTCCTTGAATTCCCTGTTTTCATATTCTCCACCATTATTATATTTCAAACTTTTAATTGTTAAACCTATTTGAGTTTCAACCTCTTTTCTCAACTTTTTTTATCACAAAAAACAAATTAGATTTCTTTTTTCAGAAAATAAACTCACACCTTTCTTGTAGAGTTATAAATGAAGGTGACATAATAATGTGAGTCACTAAGGGGTTTCACTAGAGCTGGCCCGCAAATAGTATACACCAGTTCTAGCATTTCAATTTTAGATATCTTACCTAATTTGTAGAAGCTAACATTTTTTAGCTTTCTAAAGTGATGGAAGAAAGGGTAGATCTAACCGATTTAAAAGCTAGAAATTCCTCTTCCTTAGAGTTACGACCATTTTCCATTGAACCTTGAGCTTGAATGAATTGAAATCTATATGGAAGAAGCTCCATAGTGTGTGGAATCCACTAGTGGGAAAGAAGGTTTCACATGAAGAGTTAACTTCTTTTATTGTCTTTAATGGCTTGCGATTTTCCCTTGGATGAAGCAAGGAAGAAGAAGAAAAATAGAAGCTTGGAACCTTGAGAGAATGAGAGGAGTTCATAATTAGAAATTTCAATACTCATTAAAATTCATCAACGTTACCAAATAAGTGTAAGAGAGTGCTTATATAAGAGGTGGATGATACCTTAACTTTGGTTAGTGAACCATGATTACTTTTAACCAACCATAGTCTAATCTTAGTAAGGATATATGAATTGTCCAAATCTCAATTAAATGTAACTCAAATGTGGTCACACTTAAATTATGAAGGAAGCATGGAAAGTGTGACATGGTAGTCTAGGATTAGGAGTAACATGACTCACCTTAACCTTGAACTTTGAGGTGCCACTTACACCCATCTTAGACCATGCATTATCATGTTATCCAATGATTTCGATCCACATATAATGCTCTTTAAAAAAAGGATAAAAGAAGGCCAAATACAAAGTCAAAACAAGGATAATGACACTACTAATTAAGCTTATATATTACAAATTTTCCTATGATTTCTACAAGCCCTGTACCCCCTAATACAAGGGAAAAAATAAATACAAACACACATTCATAATATTTACAAAGCTAAGAAAGATTATGAGAAGTTCTAATAATCCACTCTCCACAAGAGAATGACATTCTTAGATGCTCTTTTTTCCTCAATTGTCCTAGCCATGGGTGTTATGGCTGGATAGCTTTCCATCATGCCCTCCCTCTTGAGAAGGATTTTTCCTCAAATATGAATGATACTCTTTCACAACAACCCTATTGGTTGATTTTCCTTTTTATCTTGGATCAAACATAAATCTAGAGAAAACAACAAACAACAACATAAGAAAATATCTATGTACAAAGAAGGAAAGAAGAAATAAATGTTTGTTAATATTCATACAAGATGGATGAATCACTAGAGAACATTTAATTCAAAATGTTTTTATAAGTTCTTTTTAATTTTATGCTTTAGTTTTTCCATTGCCTAGTGTTATACAACAATAAAACAAAAAAAGATACTTTTGAAGAAATTTTATTTTTATTTGCTAGGATGGAAGAAGGGTTTAATGTAGTACAATTCTTCTAAACAGATATTTTTTCTTGTTTAAAAGATTGTACACTTAAATCCTCATTTATTTTAACCTTTTCTACCAACTCATTTTCTATCTCTACTTTTTCTTTATCTTATTTTTTCTTTCTTTCTTTCTCCTTTTTATCTCTTTTCTTTCTTTTTTTTCCTTAACTTTCTTTACCCTTTCATCTTTTTTCTCTTTTCCTCTTTTTCATTATATTTTATCTTTATTTTAATTTCTCTTTTTAAATTTTCTTGCTCTTTCTTTAACATTCTAAGTTCTTCATCCAAGATAGCAAGTCTAGGTTATCTTTCAATCCTTTTCTTTTGAGTCAAAAGAGCTTCTTACTTTCTCCATAGTTTTAGTGATTTAATTTCTTGCAGTGAAAAACTTTTTGGAGAACTTGTATGTTGGAATTTAGAATTTATCATGTTAAAGTAAAATTTTCTTTTAATATTTGTATAATTCTTGTTTTCTTAAAAAGATTGAAAGACAATAACCAGGTGGTTTCTAGGAAAGAGAGGTGGGTTATTAATGAAAACTTTTAAGTACCAAGTCTTTCATACTCAATTTTACTATACATGCTTACTGAAACTCTCCTTTTAAGAAAACTCCAAATACAAATATTGCTTTTCTAAAGATTCTGAAAGACACAAATTAAAGAAAATCTAATTTCCAAGAAAAAAAACTAGGTGACTCCTATGTGAAGGTCAAGTTTTACAATGTGTTGCTTATATAACAACATAGAGAACAATATCCCTTAATATTATATGACGTGGAACTAAAACAAAACTCCACAATACTAACAAGATATCTTGATTGATGTCAAGTTAACAACAATGTAGTTGGGGTCAAGTGGGTAACACCTTGTTAAGATTGAGTTGGTGATTCCTTGATGTCAATAACATTCTAGTGAAGGTTGAGCCAATGATATCGTTGTTACGGTCGAATTAAAGTCAAACTGGAAAAATTCCTACTAATTTAAAGCAAACAATGCCTTAGTCAAGATTAGGTTAAAAATGTCCTGATTGAGAAGGTTGATGACTTCTAAGGTGAGGTCAACCTAACCATGCTCCAATCAAACGTTGACAATGTGTTGTCAAACATTGACTTGAAAACATCTCAATTAAGGTAGAGCTTATGACACTTAGTCTAAATTAAGCTAAAAACACCATGATTGAGTTTGACTTCATGGTTCCATATACCTAAAGTTGACAATAACTCAACTAAGGTCAAGTACATGACACCTCATCAGAACAAATTTTATGATGCCTTATTAAAATGTAACTTACAAGGTCCAGTTCAAGATGTCTCGAACTAAGAACTCTCTAACCTAAACTAAGTCTACGACTCTCTAACTAATACCAATAAAAAAATATTCTTATCAAACAATGTTATATGTATATTCAAACTATTTTTAATATATATTTTAAATATGTTTCAAGTATCACTATAATATATCAAAAATATTAAAAATAATTTGTTTAAAAGTTCAAGAAATCATTTCTAATTTTTAATTTCTAATGCTATTGACTAATTATTTATAGAATATAATTGAGTCCATAAAATATAATATTTATTGAATAGTTTATTCATTGAATAGTTTGTTGAATAATAAACTATTAGAAAAATGAGTATTAAGTAATAACTAAATAAAAAAGAATATTTTTAATGTCGAGTTAAGAAATGTATATAAGTTGAAAGGATAATTCTCTCTAGCGAGAATGGTTCATGCGAAATGAAACATACGTGAGTTGGACTATATAATTAAAAATATTTATTTATTTTTATCATTATTTTTCATAATTATGAATGTGTATCTATTGTCTTAATTATAAATAGGTTAAATATATTTTTAGACTCTGAACTATTTGTCAAAATTGTATTTCCTCCCTAGGACAAATTTTGCAGATATTTTGTCCTTATACTTTATAAACAGGTGTAAATGATATTCGATAACAAATAAAAACATCTTTAAGGAGAGAAAAATGAAAGAAAATAGAAGGGAAAATAGTGAAAGAAGCTTAAGAGATGGATGATAGTGAAGTAGGAAACTATGAAAAAGGAAAATAAAGAGATAAAAAAGAATTTTGATTCGTAAGCAAGGATCATTTACACGAGTTTATAAAGCATAAAGACAAAATAAGTCCAAAGTTTCCTTTAAGGACGAAACACAATTTTGACAAATAATTCAAGGACTAAAAACATATTTAATCCATTATAAATTAAATAATATTTAAAAAAATAAAAACTATAATAAAAATATATATAATATTATTAAATATTCAATATTATAAGAAAAAACCTTTTAATTTCTTCAGTGTCAAATATTTTTTTTTGTATAATTACTAAAATTATCAAATTGTATAAATATAAACTAATTATAGAAAAAATAAACAATTATGTATCATTTACTACAACCTCAACATTAATTACTTTTAGAATGTTGAAAGTTAAAATTTCTTAATCTTTAAAGAAATTTGGTAGATATTAAATAAATTAAAATCCTTAAAAGAAAAAAAATGGTGTATGAAAGAAATTTTTTAAGATAAAACTAAACTAATAACCAAAAAGTAAAAATATTTTTTTAAATGATTTAACAAATTAAAAATGTCTTAATAATTTAAAATTAAACAAAATATTCACCATATTCCTACTTGTCTATGTCGGTATTTCTCATTAAAATCTAGACATGGAAAATTGATTTCTCATCCCTTCATACTAATTTGATGGGATTAAATTAAAATTAAGTTTTCGACTTTTTCCTTAATTTTTCTATTAAAATTATTAAAATTTAATATAGTTAATGTTAAATTTCGAAAAGTCAACTTGCTCCCTTAAAGAAAACTTATTAAATAATCATAAAAGATAAAAAATTATATATTATTGAAATTGTACTATAAGTAAAATATTTATGATTTTTTAAAATTTCTTAGAAATTTAAGTGAATTTAATAAATATTAAATAAATTAAATTGTTAAGATATTATAAAAAAATTATGTGTAGAAAAAGATAATTTTTCAAAAACAAAAGATTAAAAAGAAAAATAAAAAAAATAGATTATCTAATAAATAAAAAATATTTAATTAATTTAAACGAAGAAAAAAATTCATATTTATTATTGTCAAATATATTTAATGTGAAAATTAGAATAAGTTGAAATAATACTTACAAATAAAAGTTTATTTGTCATTTATTGATTATATGAATATACAGGATTAAATTAAAATGAATTTTTCCACTTTTTTCTCAAATTTTGTTTATTAAAACTATTACTTATGAAGTTATGATTTTGAAATTGAAAACCTAAATGGATACGATAGAGTAGTATAAGTTTCTTTATCTTCCGAATTTAATATACCCAATGCCAAATCTGGAAAAGTCGATTTGCCTGCTCATTGTAACTTGATTTAAAAATATTAAAAGTGTCTATATTTGGTTGAATATGACATTGAAGTTAAGGTAAAAATAAATAAAACTTATTAAGCGTATTGCTTACTATTTAATATTACTATTCTGTGTGATTTTGCTTTAAAAAAGAAAGTGGATGCTTATCAGATAAGGACCGTCGGTTCCCACTTTTCTGCAGACGTTTGTGTCATGGAATAAAAAGGAGATATTTTATTTTATCAAAATCGTGACACACTAGATAAATGAGTTAACTTTTTAAATTAAATGTTTAACGCTCAACTATACCATAGTGGTTTCATGGAAAATTTATTTAAATATACCGCATATACTTTACATTAGTAATGTATTTTGATAGTTGAGTATTCAACGGATACGTATAACCATATCTCCATTGTAACCATATAACAGAGGTCTCATTTCGTTGGGTTTTATTATGTTATATTATTTTAAAATTTAATATATATATATATATATATATTTAAAAAAGGTTTTATAATATTTTATTTAATAATATATTATTTATATTTTAATTTACTAATTTTTTAATATAAAAATTGTATTTAATATTAATAAATAATTTTAACCTTTTTCAGCATAATTCATTTGACCTGATGTTTCTACATATCAAGGTCAGGCTAGCTGGTAGGCTAATAGACTGATTCATTTATTTTTTATATTAAATTTTTAGTTTTTAATTTTTTATGTTGTCATACTAAAGAAAAAAATTTTAGTATCTCACAGTTTCTCTTTTCTCATTTATTTTTTCTCTTCCTCTCTTACAAGTTCCTCCCTCTCCTCTACTGCACACATTCATCATTGTAGTTTTCGCGCATCCATCGCAGCTTCTCTGTTTCACATTAGTTTAAGTTCCTTTTTACTTTTTTTTAATTTATATTCTCATTTATTAGATTCTTAATCAAAACTCTATATTTACTTCTTTTTTTCATATCATTAGGGGAGTTTGTCTTATTTTGTTAATATTTAGTGAATTATATAAAGTAAAGTTGTTGTAAAATATTAAATAGGTTTTTATACTTTTTAATCTACTGTATTGCAGAGTCTTTACTCCCTATGACAGCACCAGGAATTACTCTTCCAATTACTGATCCATCTATAATAACAAGAGAAATAATTTTGAATAAAAATATGAAGAGACTAAGAAAACAAAGGTTGTGAACTACTAGAAATATTTGAATATCTTGGAAGTGTCTAATAGGCGTTCTAAATTTATTTTATAAGTTATTCAAATATGAACAGTTTTGTACAAACTTTTGTATAAATTTGTTATATATTTATATATTATTTATTGCTGATAAAAAATATTATATTAGTAATATGTTGTAATATTTTTTTTAACTTTAATTAGGCCAAAAATGGCTCATTGGCTTAACATAGGGCCAGGTCAGGCCAAAATTTTTAGCCAGTTTTAAAATATTGGTTAGGCTGAGCTGTCAGATTTTTTACCTTGGCCTGTAGGGCCTGGCCCAATTAGGTTGGGCTGCCTATTTTCATAGTTCTACCCGCAGAAGATCCTCTGACACTCAAGTTAGTAAGAGTTCAAAATATCAAGTATCGATGAATAATTTGAGTAAAGATTTTAGTTGAGTACTTTCTGTGAGTTTGATTTGTATTTACAAACTTTTTGCGTCTTTGGAGATAAGGCCTGAGTCATTGAAAAAATATAGTTAGTTACCTATTACTGAAAATATATTTGTTAGTTGAATACTTGATATATGATATAATATTCAGTTTTCATCCAAGTTATACAGATTTTTTCAACTTGCTTGGATTTCTCATCATATAAATATAATCTGCTGTTATTATTATATTTTTTGTATCCTACAAATACGAGGAATACATAAACCCTCTAAACTGGGAATCCATAAAAGAGATTATGCAAGTAAACCGATTTAAAGGATGAACGAGCTTTATTTTCGACCAATTTAAAGTCGGATAAGTTCTTTAGGTTATTAACAATCAATATAAGACTGAGTTCTTTGAAGGCTAGTTATTATTACCTCTAAATTGAAGTCAAATTTAAATGACAAGTGTCACATAAGTGTTTTTTCATGTGCATTTATAAGGACTTTTAAGTGGTAATGATGACTTTTGATTTTCTTTTATTCGTCACATCATTTAGGTGGCTGACATTTCATTTCTCTTGACATGTTGTCCTAGGTCACGACTTTTCATTTTGCGCTTAAACTGAAGTGTTTGTTTGATAGTATTTTGATGTCACCTTACTCCCTTTCATTTCACAACTTCTATTTTGCTTGAGTTTCTCATAGTTCAAAAAGGAATTTCCTCCATCCTTCGTTGCTTATTCCATTCTTCATTTTCTACGTATGTCTTCCATGGCTTCCTCTTTATGGACAAGGCATCATTAACCTATGTAAATATATATCGCATATTATTTTTCCTGATGTGTTTGTGTGATTCTTGCATATGTAATGGGAAAAGACTTTGATTGCAAGAAACTCCAAGCTAAGACGAGTGTCCCTACTCTTAATAAAGATACTATTACCACCTTCCGAAAAACTTCAATGAAGCCAAAAAGTGTAATGGAAAAATCTGGTGAGGTTTCTTCAATGGAGACCCCCAACATTGTTATTTTTGTTGAGAAAATTGCATAAGTAATCAATCAAGTGGTTTCAACATCAATTGATACCCTTTTAACCTTCATACCTACTAATATTCCTCACCCACCTCTGGAACCAAGACATCATCGACCTACCTCCCCTCTTCCTGGATTCACTATCAAGGGTAAAGAAGGTCCCTTCAACCAAATTAATCAAGTGTCAATTGTTTCTCCCAACTCAAACTCCTTATGAAACATCAACATGAAGGCTAGTCATGAGAAATTTGGTGGGAGCTTTCCAAGGACCTATGATGCTGAATTGTTAAAGATGGTGGGTCCATTTTGAAGTCTAGATTATACTGAAGTGATGCTGGCTAGAAGCATGTCGATCATCCATTACTAGAAAGAAGTGGTAGCCAAAAATGTTGAAGTGATTGCCAAAGTGCAGGAATTGGAAAATAAGAACGAAGATTGGTAAAGAAAACAATAGGAGTGGACGAAGAAACAATTTGAATACAAGCTTGGAATGTCCTCCAAGGCTCTTGAAGTTGAGTGACACCTTCTCTTTGTGTTTATCTGTTTTGGCTTCTTTGAGTTTGCACCATACCAAGTCCCCTTTTTGGAGGATTCATTCTTTAACTTGTGTATTGTAGCATCTGATCGTCCTTCTTTTGGAAGTTTCATCTCTTACATAAGCCTCTAATTTTATCTAATGAATTAGGTCTAACTCTACCCTCAAGTTGTCATCATTGTTAGCTTTGTCAAAAAAATTTCTTCGCCAAGATGCTTCTTGGACTTCAACGAGTGTCATTATATTTGATCCATAGGTTAATCAGAATGGAGTTTCCTTTGTGGATGATGGTGGAGTGCAATGGTATCTGCAGAGGATGTTGGGTATTTCTTCGGCCCATAAACCTTTAGCTTTTCTGAACTTAGTTTTTTAGCTTGTTCAAGATGACCTTATTAGTAGCCTCGACTTAGCCATTGGTTTGAGGGTGTTTGATGTATGATACTCAATTCTTGATGTCGAGATGTTGCAAGAATTGTTCAACCCTTTGTCTATGAATTGTCGGTCATCATTTGTGACATAGAATTCAATAAACCATGCTTGCATATGATGTTCTTTTAGGAGAACTTTTGTACTTATTGAGCTGTGATAGTCACCAATGGTTAGACTTTTATGCACTTAAGAAAATAATCAATAACTACTAGTAAAATATTTACTTGTCTTTTGGCTAAGGGTCATTCCCCATGTGGTGAAAGGCCATAGTGTGGCTATTGGGTGCAAGTCTTATGGGTTTAGTCGTATGTTATCTTATCGGACTTTGACAAAGACTTTCTCGAGGTGTTGAGGATGATCATTGGATTTGTATGACTTGACTACCATGTTATCGACATAAACATCCACAGTGTTTTCGATGAGGTATTTGAGACCAACGGGTATGACTTTGTAACAAAAGTTAGCCCTTTCGATCATGAAGGTCATTTTCTCCTTATTTGTGGGATACATTATGGTCTGATTATATCTCAAGTAAGCATCAAAGAAACTCAACAATTCATAGTTAGTCGTGTTATCAACAAGTCTGTCAATGCTTTGAAAAGAGTATGTGTCCTTGGAGCATGCCTTGTTTAAATATGTTTAATCAATGCACATTCTCCACTTGTCATTGGACTTTTGAACCATAACCACACTTGCTAGCCACGTGGTGTATGTGATTTCTTTGATGAGCCTTACTTTGAGCAACTGAGTGACCTCGTGATAGACAACTTGTCATCTCTCTTCCTCGGGCTTGCATTTTTTTGGGCCACTGGTTTAGCTTAAGGAAGCATAAATAGTTTATGGCACATAAAGTCTGGATCAATTCTTGGCATATCATTTGAGCTCCATGTGAAGAGATCGTCATTCTGAACCAATACTCGTTCCATTTCTTCCTTCAATTGGTGACTGGTTGTTAACCCATATGGGCTCTACTCAGTTGAACATACATTATTGGTTCTTCAAAACGCAAACGAATTTTTTGGAACTCGGTTCTAGGGTTGAGTTCGACCTCCACATCTTCAGGGTCCTGCTCGAGTTGTTCAACCTCGATATTGTGACATTATTGGGCAACATCGTTTAGGGGATGACCCGACAAGTCTATCACATCAGTTTGGGTTGAATTGTTGGCAAAGGTTACCTTGAATGTGTAAGGGTAACCTTGAGGCTTTGAGCATAACATTGTTATGCCATCTTCGGATCAACCTTTATAGTGATAATGTTGCCAATATTGGTAGGGAATTTCATTGCCATGTGTGGAACAAACACAATGGCTCTAAGCTAATTTAAAGTGTGTCAACCAATAAGGGCGTTATATGAAGTGTCTACCTCTACCAATATGTACCAAACTGTTAGAGTTCAGTTAGTCTCTGGACTTCCAAAAGTCATCAAGAGGTCAACATAACCTCTGGTGTGTACTCGCTCCCCAACAAAGCCAAGTAAAGGATATGGGTATGACTTGATGAGAGAGGTTGGAATGTCAAACTTGGGGAATGTTGACCAATATAGGACATTGGTGGAACTGCCTTGGACAATGAGGACCTTTCTTACTCTCTAGTTTGCTATTGTGGTAGTGACGACAATTAGATCATCCTGGTCGGGGTCGTTGATGCATCGGTAAATGTTATAGTTGGAAGGGAGCGTAGAGGAAAAAGGTATGTTGAGTTGATACTTCAAAGGTGTCTCTTCTGGGATAAACTTGAATTGCCACCCCCAACAAATCCACCTTCACTGGTGTTGATGGTGTCGAAGATGTAAACAGGGTTTTGATGAGATTGTTCTCTCTCCTTGGGCTTTGTGGCAAGTTATGTTACTCCTTGTCTATCGTGCCTCACGCTTTACCTTGGCATCCTTTGCGGTTACCTTGACCTCGTCCCCCTCTCCAACCTCCTCAGTTATGACTGCCCGACTTGTCCTTCTTGAATAAATCGAGCTAACATTCCAGACCGAACAAGCTCTTCAATTAGGTCATGAACCTTCCAACACTCCTCGGTTGTGTGACCTATGTTCTAGTGATAACTACACCTTTTGGTTGGCTCAATAAAGGGTGGAGAAGGTTTAGGACATTGGATCTTGATTTACTCCAAGCTAAATGCTTATTGGATAATGACCTCTCGGTTGGCATTTAGTACGATGTAGTTTTCATATTTGGTCATCTCTCACGTTTGAAAAGGTTGATGTTGTTTTGAGGTGTGGGTGAAGTGGTTGTACCTTTTAGTGCCTTCTTTTGCATCTCTTTGTTTCTCTCAATGTCAATGTACCTTGTAGCCTAAGTACATAGCATATCCACATTGATTGGAGGGTCGACAAACAAGGTCTCTAAGAAAGGACTTGATCGGATTCCCGTGAAGATTTTGCATGCATCGTGATCATTGGGTGGAGGTTGGGAATGTTGATGGTTGCCTTAGGAAAGCGAGCCATGTATTGTCGGATTGGCTCAGTATCTCCCTAAATGACATGGTTAAGAGAAACTGAGTTAGAGATGGAAGGTTTGCTATTGACAAACCCAATTGACTGTCTTGCACAAAAGGTTCAAAAGGAGTCAATCAAATATTTTGGAAAGGACTAGTACCATTATAGTGCGAGGCCCTTCAGAATGGTGGGGAAGAGCTAAAAATATACAACTGGATCCTCAAAGATTAAATTGGTCGATCATATAGGGCCTAATGTGTTCCTCTAGATTTGAGGGCCCACTGTATTTCTTTATGGATGCAGCCTTCCAATTTTGTGGTTAAGAAGTGTTGAAGATTTCATATGTAAAGGGACTGCTTTGAAAGCTTGTCAATCACAAGCTTACGATTCCCTTCGAGACAAGGTACTTTTGGCTCGATGTTTTGTTCAGGCCTCTAAGTGTTGTGCTGTATCTAATCATCATGGCAAGGCTGTTGTGATTGGACATCATATGTTGGACATCCTTTATCTTCAACGTGTTGAGGAGGATAGTCATTGGTACAAGGATGTTGTAATTACGCCTCTCGAGATGGATGTTCCCCTGTGTCGATTTGTGTGGATAGGACGAAATTCAATCATCTGTTTAATATGCTGAGCTCAGTTGGCTAATCTATGTGAGTGGTAATCCTATGCAAGGGTTGTGAATTATCCATACAATGCCTGCAGCTCAACCTGATATTCCTCATGGCTTGTAAATCTTTGTCGTACTTGGCCTGGTTTTCTTGAATCTTTTCTTATAACTTTAAAATGGTGTAATGGAGATTCTCCTCTTTTGCCTGGATAAAATTATCTATATGTACCTTGAAAACATTGCCAACAAAGAAGTGCATCTTAAAGTTAACCGAGAAAGACATTAAAAGAAAATCATTAAATACAAACTAATGTAGATTTAGTCATTATAGTGACTAAATTATAAACTAAAAATTATTGGTATTTAAAATAGATTTCATTATAATAGAAACTATATATTTTTTGTGGATATTGATCTTAAAAAATTATGAAATTGATTTCTATATAATAATGATTAAAAATTAGAATCTAAATTAGTTTTTAACACTAATTATAAAAGTTTTAACCACTTAGTAAATTTTAGATTTTAAATTAATCTCTAAGTTTATTATTTTATATATTAATAATATAGTTAGTAAATATTATAATTTTTTTTATAGTAAGAGAAAACCATTCTACTTTAGGTGAATACAGTCAATTTTATAAAACACAAATTTTAAAACTCTAACTATCATCCTTATAATATATTTTAGATTTTATTATATATATATATTTATTTATTTATTGTAACGCGGATAGAGATATGATAACGTGGAGGAGTATAAAACTTCTGCTCGGTGAAGTGATCATAATATACGAATGAGATAGATGGAAATAATATTTTAATGTAAAACAATGTGCGGATTGGATAAACTATAAATAATATTTTAATGTAAAACAATGTGCGGATTGGATAAACTATAAACCACATGTAAGTCGAGTGAGTGATGACATTTCTATATGTTAGATAAAAGTAGTGAAACCTAATCACTGTTACGTTTATGTGTTGGATTTTTTACTATGATATTTTATTTTAATGTATTAAAATTTAATATTTATATATTTATTTAAATAAAATATTATTATTTCATATATTTGTTGTGCAGATCATCATCTTAATTAAAATAATATTAATAAGCAATATAAAATATATACCTATATGAATGTGAAAAAACTTTGTATTATAAAGCAGTAGTGTATAATTATTTTTATCAGTGGAGTGATAATTCTTCTTCATTTATTTTATTGTTAAGTACATGATTTTAGTGGAGTAGTAATTTTTCTTCATTATTTTTTCTTTTATTGTTACATATATTACAAAATCATAGTTTTGAAGTTTAAAATGTTAAAGTTTTAAAATATAATAAAAATATAAAGTAGAGAAAATTCCTCCACATATATTATTATTATTATTATAAATTAGATGTTGGAACATATATGAATTATGTTTTCCGTTCTAAGTTATAGTTTTATTTGAGATAATTTAAAAAAAAGTATTATTAAAATAAAAAATTCATAAAAAATAGGCTTCTGTCTATGTTAAAATTAGTTCTTTTAAAGAGTTAAATATTCCTTTAAAAACATATTAAATATAATTTTTATAAATTAGTTTATGTAAAAGTTAATTTTAATTGATAAGAAAAGTTATTGTATTTTTCTTTGAAATGCATATGGATAAAATTACTAAATAGATCTTATTAATACACTAACATTAATCTAGCAGTCTCAAAAGTTCAATTTGAAATATATAAAACAAATTTTATGTCGA
This sequence comes from Lablab purpureus, assembly GCA_030347555.1. Classification (NCBI taxonomy): domain Eukaryota; kingdom Viridiplantae; phylum Streptophyta; class Magnoliopsida; order Fabales; family Fabaceae; genus Lablab; species Lablab purpureus. Next base: position 17,773,535 of record CM059254.1, read on the forward strand.
ATTAAATTTTACATAAGATTATACAAGTTACACGTGAAATTTGATATCTACCTCGGATCATATCTAACGTAAATTTTACTTTTAACATTTGATCCAACGTAAAAAAATGATTTAATTTTAAAAATATACCACACTTTTTTTGTACGTTGAGTGTTCTTATATCCAACGAGAAAATAATTATACAAAAGACTAATTTTTTACTAGTACAAGCACAAGTAATTGATTGAAAACTTTTTGTTAAATTACTATTTAGTCTTTTTTTTTAATTTTTTATCCTCAATTGTAGCTCTCTTAATTTATTTATTTTTTTAAAATTTGATAGAATCGTCAATTTTGATTACGTTTATTTTTTTACATTTTAATTATTTTTATTGATAAATAATATGTTAGGTTTAAAGTTCAATTGAATAAAAAGGTAAAAGAAATAAAGGGTATGCAATTTGAAGATAAATTTATATTGTAAAACTTTTTAAATAATTTTAAACATATTTTTATCATATGTAAAAATGATTCAACATGTAAGCACAAACAAAATACAAGTAGAAATAGTATGTATTTAAAAGTAGAAATAGTTTAACTCAAATGAAATATAAATATTTTATTATTAGAAATAGTTTAACTTAAATGAAATATAAATATTTTATTATGTAAGTTGAAAAACTTATAAATAGAAAAATATAACTATTCAATATTCATTTCACAAAAACTATAATCTCTTTAAAATATATTTTTTTTTACTTCTCTCTAAATTTATGAAAATCTATTCATCTTTTCAAATATCAGAGCTCACATAAGGAATCCTAGTAGAGAATAGAACAATCTTGCCTAATCAAAATTTGTTTTAGAGTAAGTTTCTCTTTACTCAATTTTTTTAGGTTTTTACAAAAAAAAAAGACAGTTTCTCTAAGATTTGTGTTTGCATCTGTAGTCAGATGGATAAAGATGAATTTTTGCTAGTCTAGGATTGTAGTATCTTCGGTTTGATAAGAGTTTTCTATAAACAAATTTGAGTTTATGTAAATCAGTAACGGTTGGAGTAGTATTGGAATGACTCAATCTTAGAAATATAAATGTAAAGAGTTAATGTGGATCCATATATTTTAGGATATGTTTTGAGTGTAATGATAATTATAATGCATTGATGTCAGTAAATATGTAGATGCATATGTGTAGTGTAAAATATTATGTGGAAATACTATGCTGATTGAATTAGGATGTATTGAATTGGTGATTCTTAAATAAATATTCTAACTTTACTAATTTTGAACTCAAATAGAGAAAAGAATTAGGTGGTGAGAGTTGAGGGAAATTCTTATAACTATGTTTGTAGTATGAAAGATGACTAAGTCTAGCAGGTTATTAGGAGTTTAGGCAACAAGTCTCAATTTTATGTAGTCTATAGTTGTCATGATAAAACTAAATGAAGATGGTGTAACATGTTCAAATCTCTTAATCTAACTCAATGCATGTGTCTTCTAGAAGTAGAGTGAAGTATCTGTGGTGGTTGATATCAATTTTTTTGACATGAGATACTTCAGTAAGCAGATAGATAAACACTTGATTACGATATTGATTAAACTAATGATTGATATTCTTTTCATTTAAAAATATGAATGAGATGTAAATGAATTATCTAAAATGTGTTTGCATTGTATAGATTAAGAAAATCTATGCATATGATATTGATATAAGAATGTATTTAAGTTGTTTTTTCTAAATACTAACTTTTAAATTGTGATGATCATGTGTTACATCAAGATAGATGACAGGAAGAAAATTATTAGCAGAGATAAATTGAAAAAAAATTTACTCATTTATTTTGTTTAAATTTTTATTTTTCTATATATACATATTGTTAATAATGTAATTAGATTGTTCAGAACTTAAAATATGTGTTTATATTCTTAGTAAATGTATTAAGTTTTTGAGTGTTACACTACATGTTTTTAGTTTTTTTAAAATATTTATAGTTTTAAAGTTTTGACATTTTCCAACCGTCTCTTAAAGTATTTATAAATAATTATAATTAGTTTAATATATTAATTAATATAATTATGGTAACAAAGATATTTTAAATTAAGAGAATTATATTTTTTAGACACATAATTCTGTTAAATGATATATACTATCTAATATCAAGAAATTAATTTCATATGACAATTTTTACTTTTTCCATTCAATAATTTTATTTTAACATCATATTTTTATTAAAATTAATTATGTTTCGGTAATTGTGAGAAAATCTTGAAAGAGCACAAAATCTCCAACCTCGCAATCTTTAAACTCGATTTTTAATAAAACAATTATTTATTATACTTTAAAAATATTCGGGTAAACTTGTTAAAAAGCAAATAAAAAAAGTAATTTTTACTTTTTTTATCAGCAACTTTATAAAAAAACATATGCGATAAAAAAGAGAAAAAATATTTTTTATTTAGAAATTTTATCATAAACAAACACCTTTGAATTTCTTTATATATATATATATATAAATCATTTAAAAATAAGTCCCTTTTTTACCATCACTTCTTTCAAGACAAATGAATAGACATAATATCATATGAATAGTTGATATCTAAATTATATTTAATTATTTTAAAGATTCCAATCTATTTATTTGGGTAGGTACCCCCTCTTAGGGATATGACTTGGAACATTTCTCACCACTAACAATTTCAAAGGGCCAAACTTGAAATAATTTTAAAATATCAGTAACCTCCACAACCAGTATCTTCTAGAGTGGTCCACGATGCAGTATTATTTTCCCACTAGCCCGTGCTAAAATCCACCCAGATAATGCATGTTTATTCATATTGTTTAAAGTTTAATGATAATCATTGAAACTATATATGTGAAATTAATTAGAGAAACAAGTCAACAACTTAATTTATCGTGCAGCCTGTGATGAAATTAAACAGTTACGAAAAAGCCAAATTGTATGTGGATAAAATATAGTCACAAGGTAACTGAAAAAGAAATGATATAATGGGAATAAATGTGTACTTAGACATTCTTCTGAATGATTAATCGTATACTGCTTTTATTTTACTTAGTTTACGTGAGTATATACTTTATTTTACTCAACAAAAGTGAAATAAATATTGGAGTCTTAATAGTACGCGAATTCAACCTTTAATTTTATCTTGCATTTATTTAAATTATTTTCTTTCTGAAATTGGCTAACGAGACTCGAAACTATCAAGCATTTAATGATTCTAAGAATATAAATTTCATTATGCAAAAAGGATATACCAGATATCAATTGTGATAATGTAAAATGAAGATCAAGGATGAATTGGAAAGACAAATAAAACTTCAAACAACATTTGAATTTGTAAAAGTTATAAAAAGACTTGAAGAACGAAAGCTGAAGACACAAGAACAAACAACAATCAAAGATATACGAGTTATCGAAGTTTGTCAGCAAGCGTCTAACAGTTATAAGTGGTTGTGAGCGAAATTCTTGTAATATCTCGAGTGATACTTAGTGAGCTTAAACTGTTATCTCATATGTTTAAGATAGATTCTTTCTTTATTACTTTAAGTCTTAATCTCAGGGGGAGTTTAAGATGATTGATAACTAGAAGTGGTTTGTGTACTCGTTGTAACCAAGAGTGATTTGTGTACTCGTTTGTAATAATTTGTTTGATTAGTGAAACCTCTTAAGAATAATTCTTAAGGTAGAATTGGATGTAGCTTGTGAGTTTTGGGTGAACCAGTATAAAGATCTTGTGTTGGTTCTTTCAGTGATTTGACAGTCTAGTCTATCATATCATTTGGTTAGATGATATGGTGTGTTCTCAAAACGAATCTAAGACTCTATTCAACTTCCCCCCTTATAGAGTCTCTTGTTTCAACAATACTTTCAAGTTTTAAAACCACTCAGAAAACAAGAAAGAAAAAGAACCACAAGACCTATTATCTTAAACCCTACAAGACTTAGTTAAGCCTCTTATGACACCCTTTCATAAGAACAACTTGGAAACTCTATCCAGGTACAAACCCTTACCAGAAACAAGTCCATAGAATAACAAATCACCTAAAAAATTTAAGCAAAACTAAAGTAATACAAACTCATATGATCAAACAAGATGCTCTTCTTATGCTAATGTATTAATCACATAGTTCAAGTAAGATGACTTTAAGAAACTGTGTTTTACAAAAAACTTAGTGTCTCTCATTAGGAAAAATTATTTTCGAAAGAATTCAATTTATTATGTTATTTTTTGTTTAGAACTGAGAAAGTTATGAAGAATTAAGATCTAATAGATTTAATTGATCAAAACAAATTTAATTGAATAAAATAGAGCTCAGAAGAAAACTTTGTTAATATGTTAAAACAACATTTTAATTTGTTAAAAATCACTTTTAAGTGATCTTAGTCAATTCATTAATTGTTTTAATTGTTTAAAACATAACAAGTATGAACTAACTAGTGATTTAAGTTATTTTAATCAATTAAACTAGAATGAAATGAAAATTTGAATTTTAAGTGATTTTAATTGATTAATTTGATATTTTAATTGATCAAAATGTTTCTTCCATCAAAATTAAGAATATTTTAATAGATTAAAAATATATTTTAATTTATTATAACAACCTCAAATCACAAAGAACTTCGTACCTCTTCAAGAAGCTTTGTAACTTTGCATATGATCAAATAAAGGGAAAAAGAACTTATGTGAAAAGACATAACAACCTAAAATCACTATTCAAATCCCTGTTCGACAAATCTTGACTTGGAATCTTCGCCTCTTGAATCTTTATCACACAATCTTCATTCACTAAAAGTTTTCGTAATATCTAAATGACTTGACCAACTAGTTGGAAAAATCAATACATGGCTAAAATCATCAAATACATAATGCATATAGTCCATACATGTCATCAAACTCTACAAAGTGCAAAGGTTTGATAGGTTCTTTTACTCTATTTGATTGTCAAAAGACCTTACATTACATTTAGTGTTTGTATATGTACTAGATATGACTCTAGCTCCAAAAAATGTAACTATACTAAAACAAAAAAGAATTCTTAAATACCTAAAACAAAGTATAAATGTTGGTTTAAATTTAGTTACTTTTCGTATTCTGACATTTTTGGTTGTAAGCTAGACAAAAAGAGCACTAGTTAAACTTGTCATGTGCTAGGAAGCAATTTGATCTCTTGGCATAACAAGAAACAAGTTTGTGATGGAAAATTATCCAGCCACACCGATCTAAGAATAAAGAAATAATATATCTAAAGCCATGGCTAGGAGCATGCATGAAGAATGGGCCTCCACTGACCTTAGTAGGCCCAAGACTACACTTGAAGAGGTGAACTCTAGTGTATAATAAAATGTATAAAATAGGAATAAGAAGGTTCATAATTAGGCCTAGTAGTATAGGATGTTTAGGCCAAGTAGACTGGGTGCTTGGACTTGTATTTGGGCGCCATAGTGTTGGCTAGCTTGGGAGAAGGTGTGGTCATAAAAGATGATCAAACCCTAGGTCACACATGAGCTTCTAAAAATCATCTAGGGTTTTCTTCTTGATGTTTAGCACATGTTGCAATGTGAGAAGTGCGACTCATGTGCTCAAGATCCATGGGATGCACTACACGTTTAGGAGCAAGTGCGAAAGTTCAAATTTCCCTCCGCTCCTTCCTTTTGAATTTTTTTCCATGCATACTCCTCCTCCTATAAATAGACCTCTCCCTAGCTTGTAATATCACTTTTGAAGAGAGTAATGAAACTATGCCAAAGTTATGCCATAGCCTTTCTTCTTGAGTCACTTTAGGATAATCCTCTTTCTTAGGTCTAGCCACAAGGAACCTTCCTTATGAATTAGGTCACCTCTTAGTCCTCCTTAGAACTTCATAGCCAAAATCCAACTTCATGACTCCCTTGATTTTATTTACTTCCACCAACCTCCTTCGAATCAAGGTGCATGGGTCTTCCATCCATGGAGCGTGCCCCATCAGTTTGTATAGCTTTATCCATAACTAAAACTGAATATATAAAAATTGAGAGTTGTTGTATACAGAGATTGTAGTCAAAACCTGAATTATTAGACTATGACTTGAGACAAGACAAGGTACTTCGTATGTATGATAATACAAGTGTCATAAATTTAACAAAAAATATCATTCAATACTCTATAACAATTTGCATAAAGATTAGGCATAATATCATAGTAAACTATAATAAAAAAAGAAATTGTGTGATTGAGTCTATTGATACAAATAATCAACTAGTAAATATATTCACTAAACCTCTTCCTAGAAATATGTTCAATCAACTTAGGACAAAACTTAGAATCTTAGATATTTCAAATATCTCTTAACTCATTGGTGCATATTTATTGTTGCATAAATGTGCCTTCTAAATCACACATAAGGCATTGATTTTTTTTTATTCAATTTTTTTCCAGCAAACTTCATGTTTTCAGCAATGTATGCATGATATATTTGATATTATCTAAGACTAATTAGTGTTTAAATCCATTTATGTTTCGTATGTCAACATTGTTGATTATATTAATCACTTAAAATATTATTTTAATTCATTAAAATCACTTTAAAAAGAGATTTTCAACGATTTTAATTGATCAAAAGTTTGATTTAATAAATTAAAAGTGTTTGGTCTTAACTAGTTCTTTAATTTTTTATTTTTAAATGATTAGATTGTTGATTTACTCGATTAAAAGTGTCTGACCTAAACTTGGTGATTTGAAACTGACCAACATTAGTATCAAACTTGCAAATAGGAGTACAACACAACCACCAAGAATTCTTGAAGATGTATTGGTGAAAGTCAACAATTTGTTTTTTCCTATTGACTTTTACATTTTATATAAGTGGGATGAACATATGGTCTGATTTGTGTTTGGGGGCTATTTATAAAGAAGGTGAGTAGTGATGGTTTGCATTCCAAATTTATTAGGTAAAATGTAACTCAAATTGTTGTTTCAAAAATAAACCTAATGTCATGTAAGCAAAGCAAATTATGCATGTAACTTAGATAATCTAATGCATGAAGCATGAGATAATTATAAATCGTCTAATGGATGGAACATGAAGAGAACCTTAGATTGTCTAATTCATGGAAGCATAAAATACCCTTAGACCATCTAGTGCATGATAGCATAAAATACCCTTAGACCGTCTAATGCATGAAAACCAAATATGAATTTGATGTTTTGAAAATGTTGATTAATCATTTACTCTACAAAAGTCATGCCCAAAAGCATTTCCAAATGATTAAATCTTTCTTCAATAAGTGGTTTTGTAAATATATCATCTAATTAATTACCTATGCATACAAATTATAAATCTATAGTTCCCTATTGAACATTATTTCTTAGTTAAACTAATGGCAAGACTATTGTTATTGTTAAGTGGTAAAATTTAAATATAAAATTATATTTATTAGGCACTTAGTAACTAGAAATTCCTAAAAACAAGCAAAAATAACATCTTCCAATGGAGAAAATTTTGTTTGTATTTGTATGCAGGAGTAGATATAAAAAATAAAAGAAAAAGCAAAAATCAAGGGAAGAAAGAACAAAAGTTGAAAGGAATGGAAAACATAAAAGTCATGAGCAAAATTAGGCCAACAATTGGGCTAATTTCATTTAAGTGGGCCATTTTCACTAAAGTGAGCTATTTTCACTTAAGTTGGTTATTCTCACTTAAGCTAAAAATAACCTAATTTTCTCCTATATAAAGGACTCAAAAGCTCTTGTGTTGGCACCCCATCTTGGTGAATATCAAGACTGTTTAGAAAAGAGTGAAAAGGAGAAGGAATATGTCTTGGATCAACTGGAAAGAAGATTCAAGATTAATTTCTCATCCCTACATCCATCGGTGTATATAAGCTGCTCATAATAATGAGTGACTAAATTTCCTTTGTATTGAGATTAAATGTAATTTTTCAAACTCTTCTATTTTACTCTTGATTGATATATATGATGTCTTTTATTTAGTGTTAATGATTTAATTTTGTTCTTAATGCGGAGATGAATTGATCACTCATCTTTTGATTTATGATTTATGGTTATATTGGAAAATTGATCTTAAATCCGATTTGAATTAAATCATCTTATATGTTTGAATACTAGGAATAGATTTAAATATATATGTTGAATTGGTTTTGAACTTAAAGTAATGGTTTTATTATGATAATTTGAGAAATCAATTGTTATAATTTAATTCTTAGACATTTTAAATCAAGGGATTGGTTTAGAACGAAATTTGGTAACCTCAATAACACTAAATAATTAAATAAATATATTGATAATCAGAGGATTATAGAAGAGGGAGATAGATGGAATTCAATCTCAATACTTTTTTATTATCATATTGCTTTATTGTTATTTGCTTTTTAATTTTATTATTAAAAAAAATATAAAATAAATTTTCTTTTACATATTCAAAATTGAGTTAAAAAAGAGATTATAATTCTTTTTAAATATTACACAAGTCCCTGTGGATACGACACTTGTAGATGCTACATTGATTCAGTACACTTGCTAAAAATATATTTTTAAAAAATCATTTAACAGTTACACAAGATAGGAATATTACTATCATAGATGTTATAATCTTCTAGTTGGTTTTTAATCCAAAGAATTTGCAAGCAACAATTAGCAGTTGATATGTACTCTACTTCTGTAGAGAGACCAATTAATGCAACTAAAGGGGGGGGGGAGGTAGGGGTATAAACTTCAAAATGCATTATTATTGCGAACATCATCACTAAATGGTCTTGATCTTATTGGCACGTCCCCAGTGAAGTTGCCAACTGTCCCTAATCGACAGCCAACCGACGAGCCTCATTGTACAAAAAGGGTTTCCAAAAGGGTTCGTGGAGTCGCCACCAATATTTTACTCAAAACATTGGAAAAAGAAAAGGTTTTTAATAAAGCAAACTTAGGTCGTCACAACCAGACTTCGGGTTCGGGGATCAATTATGTGTGGGTAAGGTGTTAGACAACCCCACAATACCTATTGCTGGTACCCTATGATGTCGTCCGCAAATATAGAATGTAAACCTAATTACAACCCCTACCTCATACAAAGCGCAAAACTACGCTAAATATATACATGATTATTATTCTAATTCTACTCTACCCTATTACTAAAAAAATAGTAAATAAAAACTGTAAAGAGAGAGAGATCTTAAAACTTTTGAAGCAAGCTTTATATTACTCAAAGAGGAAAAGAAGAAGTATCAGATCTACAATTTCTAATTTATAGTGTACTGGTCAGTATTTTGAGTGGTGTGTAAAAATGATTAATAGATTGCTTTATATATACACATTTTTCGGGGTGTAGAATGACCCATTCTCAGCCTACCATAAATGACATTAAATGCACTGACGACCTATTCTGAAGTGAGAACTACCCGCTCAACATGCATTTAATATACTGAGAACGACCCATTCTAGGTTGAGAACTGCCCACTTTCCCTTCACAAGAGGCCCTCCATTTTTACACCATTTTCCCTAAATGCTACCCAAGTTTCTTCATGAGCTCCTTCAAGATTCTTCAAGGAAAATTTGCTTCTTTCTAGCCCTCTCTTCATTGTACTATGTAGCCCAGATAAAAATAGGTGTCTACAGTTGTCCCTCTTTACTTATCCCTAGGAGATTTGAATGAAACTCTGAGGTTATTAAAGATGTAGACATTTTTGTTTGGCGGTCTTTATATGCGAGTATTGTCTAAGCTCAGCCTCTTCAGGCTAGACTGGTATCTGGGCTCTAGTCAACCGCGGGTTGAACAAGTCTTTAGGGGAAACGGCTCATGACTGATTTCCTGCTATTTGACTTGTCGGTGCTTGTTGAGTGTTGACTGAGCACAACCTCTCCAAGATGGACTTGTATTTAGGGTTCCAATTGACCACAAGAATATTTATGAAAGTTGTTTGTTGGTCAATCTATGTCGATAACTTGTAAAATAAAGAGTATGGTGCGTGAATATTGTCTGAGCTCAGCCTTTCCAGGGTGGACTAGTATTGGGGCTCCAACCGACTGCTTCCTATCTTGTTTGAGTATTGTCTGAGCTTAGCCTCTCCAGGCTGGATTGACATTAGGGTTCCAGTTGACTGCTTCCTATCTGATTTGAGTATTGTCTGAGCTCAGCCTCACCAGGATGGACTAGTATTGGGGTTCCTGTCTGATTTGAGTATTGTCTAAGCTCAGCCTCTCCAGGTTGGACTGGTATTAGGGCTCCAGCCGACCACTTCCTGTCTTTTTTGAGTATTGTTTGAGCTCATCCTCTTTAGGTTGAACTGGTATTCGGATTCCAACCAACCACTTTCTGTCTTGTTTGAGTATTATCTTAGCTCAACCTCTCCAAGATGGACTGGTATTGGGTTCTAACCGATCGCTTCCTACTTCGTTTGAGTATTGTCTCAGCTCAGCCTCTCCGGGCTGGAGTGGTATTGGGGTTCCAACCAAATGTTTCCTGTCTTGTTTGAGTATTGTCTGAGCTCAGCCTCTCCAGGCTGGACTAGTATTAGGGTTCCAGTTGTTTGCTTCCTTTCTTGTTTGAGTATTGTCTAAGCTCAGCCTCTCCAAGATGGACTGATATGAGGGCTCCAACCGACTTCTAAGTTTAAAGTTACTAGACTGATAGATTTTTAAAGTCACTCGACTGCTAAAGATTTAAAGTCACTCGACTACTAAAGATTTAAAGTCAATCGACTGATATAGATTTAAAGTCCTCTTGATGGATATAAATTTAAAGTCCTCTCGACGAATATAGATTTAAAGTCCTCTGGACTGATATAGGTTTAAAGTCCTCTTAACGGATATGGATTTAAAGTCCTCTTGACTGATATAGATTTAAAGTCCTCTCGACTTATATAGATTTAAAGTCCTCTCAACTGATATAAATTTAAAGTCCTCTCGACTGATAAAGATTTGAAGTCCTCTCAACTGATTCCTCTGGTGGGCAAACTTCTTCTGGATACCTCTGGCGAGCAAACTATGCTTGAAGGCCCAAGCGGGCGAACTAAGTGGATGGTCGTGGTGGACGAACTATGTTGGATGCCCTTGGCAGGCGAGCTCTGTTGGATGACCCTGGCAGGCGAACTCTACTGGATGCCCCTAGCGGGCGAACTCTGCTGGATGCCCCTGGCAGGCAAACTATGTTGGATGCCCCAGCATGTGAACTCTACTCAATGCCCCTGGCAGGTGAATTATGTTGGATGCTGCTAGCGGGTGAACTCTATTGGATGCTGCTGGCGAGCGAACTCTGCTGGATGCCGCTGGCGGGTGAACTCTTCTAGATTTCTTCTAGCTAATAAACTTTTCTTATTAGTTTCTTTTTTTTTTCATAATTTTGCTAAGGGACTTATTCTGAGATGATCAAGCCCCTAGGTCTTTGATTTTTCTGTCTTTTTCTAATTCCTTTTGGAAGACTTCTTTTGCTGCTCCTTTAACGATTTCTTTTTCTATTCCTTTTTGTTTTGTTTCTCCTACTGGGGAACCTTCTTTTTTCTTCTATCGGGCAATTTCTTTTCTTTTCTCCTGTTCTTCTTCTTTTTCTCTTTTTCTCAAGGGCTTCCCCTTTCAATGGCAGTTGTGCCCTGGGATTTTGCTAAGTCTTTCTCATACAAAAAGATGAAGATTTTTATCTTATTTTCTTGTGGCAGCTCTGGCCCTGATTTTTTATTTCCTGCGGTCACTGTGCCCCCTGACTTATTTTTCACGCAAAGAACTTTTTTTTAGACAACTCTACCCTTTGTTGTCTCCTTGTTTTTTAGTCCCTTTTATGATATTTTTTCAGACTTCTCTTCTGCCGAGCATTATGAAGTTTCTTAGCCTCGATAGACCTTTCTTGTCTAATATTCTTTTGCGGGTGTGACAACTCTACCCTTCATTGATCTTTTGGCTATGTATAGCATTTTTTCTCGACATTCTGATTATTATTTTTTTGAATATGCTTTTGCATTCTCCTTTAGACGAGGATCTCTCTTATTTCAATGATTTTTTTTTGTTTTATTTAATTGAAACAACTCCCTTTGACATAAGTGTTTCTAAGTGTGTGAAAGATGCAACCTGTCATGCTCTAACTTGTTTACACATTTGGAAAATGTTTTTTATCTCTCACTATGCATATGTTGTGCTAATGCTAATGCTGTAAATTTATATAGAAAATTTATACAGAAAATTTTTACGAAAAATAGACAATTTTGGGGTGTTTTTTTCCAAATAGCCCGAAATGTCGTTTCATATGGAGAAAGGCATGGTTGTCACTAGAGTGTGGAGGAGCAATAGCATCGATGCCTTCCTATCCAGAAGTAGCTGCCCAAAGCCAACTAATGTTGCGAATGAACGAAGTTACATTCAGGTTCACCTACTTGAGTGTTTCTTCACTAGACATTACAAGGGCCCTTTTTCCTATGGTTTTTTGTGGCTCAGACATGCAGACTTAGACAACGAGGTATGGCATAATTGTTTGTAACAAAAAAATTTGGGAATAAATTTCTAGGTTTACCTTGCATGTAAGCTAATGAGAATCAGTTCATCTTTGGGTGGTTGTGGTGCTAATAACAAGAAGAAGATAATGATGACAAAGATGGAGAGGAATATCTCAAATAGTCATCATTAGGGGAACAGTCGATAAGGATGAAGCCTTAGACAATTTCTATCCCTTCTGTACTTCCTTTTGGTTGTCTTTATTCTTTTTGTATGTATCTTGTACTATTCTTTAATATCATCTTGATACAATTTATCAATGAAATAAGATTTTGAAAAGTTTGAATTTCATTAAACTCTTACAATATAATGCTCTTTGTTTCTTCATGGTTTTCTTCAGTTTAGTTTATTGCCTATATAGGGAACAACTTTACTGAAAACTCTTTTTTTATATACTTAAAGAGAGGGAGAGAAAAGAAAATATACAAAGGGGGAGAGTATATAAGGAGAAGAGAAAAGAAGATCTCCATAGAGAGAGTTATCAAGTTAAAGGGGAACAGATCAAGCAACACAAATGAACACATAAGCTCAATGGAAGCAGGTGAAGATTTGTATCTTATCTTTATTGCTTTGATCAAATGTACTCAGTTTGTGATATAAAGTCTTTTTGTTTTCACCTTATTCAAGGATTTATCATTGTAATATGTACTTTGCAAACAATTATATTTGTACAATATAGTCTAATCATATCATATTCAGTGAATATCAAGCAATTTGAAACTCATGAAACTTGTGCTTGCATTTATATATGATAAGTTTAAATGATGTCTATAAAATAAAACTTTTTTTTCAAAAAACTTAATCTGTATACTCTTTTTATGAAAAATCTCATGTTTAAATTGTATTGTTTTAAACACATCACACCCCATAAATGTTTTTGCTAGATGCTTTAATAAACATAGTAATATAAATATGATCGTGCCAAGTTTGTAAGATGAAAGACACCACTTATAACATATCATGAAAATAGACAAGTGATTCATCTTATAGACGATATAACACTTGATGTCCTTTTACAAAGTCCGATATGTATTAATATGCTCAAACAAAAAGCACACACTTAAAAAGCTAATGTTTTATTTCTAGAATATATTCTATTTACATATTTTTTGTTGTAGGAAATCTTTCTATCTTCCAGTTACTAAGATAATCATCATAAAGTAACGTCAATGTCAAAACATCTTAGGATAAGAGCTAAAGTTTCTATACGTCAACAACTTCCCAATCCACGCTTATGTCAATTCTGGAAAAGTTGCTTGGCTTGTATGGTCTCTTGCTTCACTCAAATTAGAGTACAAAACACTCTCTGGCCTAGGTCTAATAAGCGTTGCAACTATCAAGATTTTTCTTGAAGAGGAGATAAAAATTTAATGTTACATGAAGTGCATTTAATGCATACTCATCTTGGCTTGCTCAGAAGATGGAAAACGTCTTTTCAATTGAAGCTTGTCAATGACAAAAAAAGGATTTGCAATGAATATTTCTTCAGGGTGTTATTTAAAGCTTTTGTGCAAGAAGGAAGAAAGAGAACAATACTACTATTTTTGTGCGAAAATGTTGCAAAAGTCCCTATTCACTCTTTGCTCCCTAAAAGCTTCTCAAGAACACAACTTTGTTCATTCTTTCTTCTAGCTAAGGGATTTATCTTTGTATACGTCACAACACGCTACGTCTTGTTAGCTAGCCAAAATTGTGATCTTATAAATAACTTTCTTTTTAGAAAAACCTTTATTTAGCTAGGAGTGAATATTTAAGTTTACTCAAAAGTAACTACTATTTTAAAGAATACTCAAAGGAGTGGTTGATTTCCAAATAATACTCGAGAATATTTAGTCAAGAGTAACTGCATTATAAAGAATACTCAGATTTTTAGCTAGAAGTAGTTGCAGTCTAAATAAAATATGGGTTTTAATTCTAAATAATACATCAATAATTAGTTTTAGCTAGGAGTGACCAGATCTAAAAAATACTTACCTTATATCTTTACAATATTAGTTTGTTTAGTGAAACTTGATTTGTTAGTCAAGAACTAAACGTAATTTATAATTTTAAAGAAATTAGTATAAAAATGTAAAGTTAAACTTTATTCCCTTTTAAATACTATGCTAATTAAAGAAGGAAAAAATTTATAAAATATTATTTTGAACAATTTATTTAATTAATACTCAAAAGTATAGTCTAAATATATATTATGAAACACAGATTCGTAAAATAATTTTAAATGTTTTATATACATAAATACTCAATTCAAGCATCTCTCTTATTATGTATATGACTTGTTTTTACAAATTTTTCCTTCCTTCAAAACTTTCAACAGTGGGGCACACCACCTTCTTGGATGATGAATTGGTTGTACGGTCACTGTTGGGAGTGAGGGAAACTAAGGAAGCGGCAACATTTAAGCGATCATCTAAGGACGCAGTAGAGAAGAGAATGATGACCTTTTTCAAAATGAGGTAGAGGATGGATTCATTTGTGGTGATAAGGGGAAGCCTTAGGTACTCATCATTGCGCTTGTTGGGGAAGACGTGAAGGAGCCACTAGTCTATTTCAAGAAAAACTTAGAAAAATCTTGTACTAAAATTATGCTTGTGTGGCCGGTTTTAGTAAAAGAAAAACAAAAGCATGCTTCTTGGTACACTTTTAAGAAAAAGAATTTACCCTACTAAAATCATGCTTGCAAGGCTCATTTCATAAAAAAACAAGAGAAAATGTGTTTCTAAGCACGATTTCAATGGAGGACATATGTTAAAACTGCATTTGAAAATGCGATTTATTCGTTCTGAGATAGCATATTCAAGCACGATTATCCATTCTTGTAGTTCCTTAAAAAAATTTATCCACCATTTTGATAAAAAAAACTCATCCTTTGTCAATCAAAAATAAAATTAATGTATTTGCTAAATCCATGAATAAAACAATTTATTTATCCATTCTTGTAGTTCCTTAAAAAAATTTATCCACCATTTTGATAAAAAAAACTCATCCTTTGTCAATCAAAAATAAAATTAATGTATTTGCTAAATCCATGAATAAAACAATTTATTTTATAAATAAAGCTGACATTATTGAGTAACTCAATTGTTATTTTCAAATTCAATGGAAAGCTTAATCAAATATATAATAAGTAATTAATCAACCATATTAGTAAAGTCAAGTAATATAAAAGAAAGAGAAATGAATGAAGTCAACTAGTTCACAACCTAATGCTTGGTGAAATTAATTAATTTACTCTCTTTTTTTCAGATTCGATAAATTCAATTAATTTTGGACAGAACTTTGGCATTTGTCTTTTCCTCAGCAATTATCACTTGTTTATTTCTATTTCGAAGGCATATACCCCTTGTCTATTTGGAAAGTGAAAATAACAAACATTAATTTATCATAGCATTATTCCAACAACTACAAGCATGGAACCAACAAATCTCATGGTTTCAAAATACCTTTTTTTTTTAAAAGAAAAGAAGACCATTGTATTGTAGAGTTGTCTTGTTAATTTTATTTGCAATATTTCTTCCGATAAAGAAAACTTAAAAGGAGATTGCATAAGAAGAAAGTGGGGAATCAACAATAATTCGTCATCTTAAACCATCACCAAAACCAAAAGTTATACCAATTAACCAATCCCTGAAGTGAGGAGAATATGCACTAATCATTTCTAATGAACTGAAACATTGTTGTTTTGTTTCACCTAAGCTTCTTCACTTGGACTATCCCACTGGAGCCTGTTCCTCGAATTCTACCCACAAAAACCAAAACCAACAACTCATAACTCCCAACTCTGTGCATCTCTCTCTCTGCTTTTGTTGTTCTTACTTTTTCATTGTTACTATTGCTGATTGTCTGGAAAGATGTATGTACAGTCCAAAGTTGCAGTCACTTTCTCCACCTTACTATATTTCCATTTGGCCACAACCATTATTCACTCTAGATGCATTATTTTTAGGAGTGTTAACTTATTGTGTCGTCACCAATTAAAAATTATAAAGTTATAAAACCAGAACTACAATTTATCAACTTTCTATTTTCTAATAAATCATAATCATAATTAAGAACAAATTGAAAGCACCATAAAAAGGGTGTTATTATATTGCAAAGATTGTAAAAAAAAAAATAGTAACCTGATTTTGATTTTGATTTTGAGATAGGTAGATTTTAATTTTTACTTCTATTTAAGTGTTGGGTATTTTGAAAAAATATACATTGAAATAGAAAACAATAAATAAACCACGACCAGATTTGTACAAGTTAAATACATATTATCTTTAATACAAAACTTTAAAATAATAGATTTATATATATTTTTATATATTATTTAATATACTATTTTTTTTAATAATATACTATTCAACATATTATTTTTTTCTAATATAAAATTTACACTTAAATTTGAACTCTCATTATTAAGATGAGACAAATGTAAGTTCTTTTATTACAATTTTGAGTTCTAAGACTTAAGCTCGTTCCTTCTTCTAGATCTTTGTAAAAGGAATTTATTGATATTTTTACTTGTATTAGTATTTAATATGTTGGAAGGTCTATTTTGAAAACTTTTAATTGGGTCCTTAAATTAATTTTTTAATTAGTTCCCAGTTTTTCTACAATTTTAATAATTTGATCTGTTAGTAAAATCGTCTTAAGTTTTATTTCCCTGACAATTAAAACCACTATAAACTAATTTCAAAAACGCAATTATTAGAATTTTACAATATCCAAAATACGGTTACAGTTTATTTTTTAATTTAAAGACCTAACTAAATTTTTTTAAAATGTCCAAACTCTAACTAATGTATGAGTTAAATTTTTCCGAGGAAGTGTTAAATTTCTCCATACAAGTGTTAAATTTCAATAAATAAAAAACTATTTTGTTATTTCGATAATTACTTTAACCAAAAATTACCTAAAAAGGAAGTCAAAAATCAAAGACTGGTGAAACTTACCGGTAAGAAAACAACAGGGAAAAAAGGAAAAAGAATAATATCAGTGTTTTGCATAATTTTGTGTTGAGTAAAGGTAATTGCTTCCTATTGATCCAGCTTGTGTCTCCTACTCCACATCTGGAGCTCATTGAATTGGAGTTGGTGAGCCACTTTTTCACTCCAACAAGTTTTTTCTCTTCTCAGAGACAAACACCAAACATGGGTCTTGCACCTCCTTCTCTGCCCATTTTCTTGGAGGTCTATCTGCAGCTTTGAGAATGTAAGGGATTTAAGATTTACATAACGATGTGTTTTAGGTAAAGTTTCTCCCTATCTTTTTTTAAATGTGAAAGCTTCGTGTGTTAATTTTATATTCTCTCACAGAAAACAACAAAAGTCCTTGAATTGACATTAATTTCTTTTCAACCCCTTTGAGGGTCAAGTTGCTTTGAGGTTGAGGTGACGTTCATGTCTATAGTCTTTCAGAATATCTTTCAATATCCATCTCTTTTTATTTTTATTTTTTTTCTTTCAATTTTTTGCAATCTTTTAAGTTAATGCATTTATTCTTTTGGCTTCCTCTGGGAACCCAATTCTGATTTCCCTCTTGGTGTTGTTGATTGACCATTTTATCCTGTTTTGGTTCCTGAGTCAAAGTCTTCTTCAGCTTGTGGTGATAACACAAGGGGATTCAAGTTCTGATTCCTGTGTGAGTGAGTGCCTTACAGGTTTGGCTTTGGCATCTTAAAAGGGACATAAAGCATCATAGTTTGTGGGAGCAACTAACTGTTGGTTATGGATTGGGACGGGAAGGAGTTTGCTTGGGATCCACGTGGGCTGGAGCTGGCTAATGGTGAAGGACAGAGGAATGAAGCTGCTTCTGTGGATTTGAGGCTTGGTGAGGAAAAATCAGTCCCAGATGTTGCTAAGGACCCCAGGGACTCAAAAACTGTGTCTTCACCATCTGGGTCATCAAAAAGATCCCGCCTTCAGAATGGATCACAGAATATGTGTTGTTCTGTCGATGGATGCAACTCTGACCTCAGTGATTGCAGAGAGTATCATAGGCGCCATAGGGTCTGTGAAAAGCACTCCAAAACCCCAGTTGTGCTGGTGGGGGGGAAACAGCAACGGTTCTGCCAGCAATGCAGCAGGTATGTTTTGGAGTTTAGTTATGTGGGTGTTGGAGATTTGGGGATTGGAATTTGTTCTATTCTGTTGTTTGGTTAGATGTGTTTTATAAATGGGGTGTTGCCAATTGTTGTTGTGTTATAGGTTTCACTCACTTGGGGAGTTTGATGAGGTTAAGAGGAGTTGTAGGAAAAGGCTTGATGGGCATAATAGGCGCAGGAGGAAACCTCAGCCTCCCTCTATTTTCATGGCTGCTGAGAAATTCATGTACAATTACAAAGGTTTGTGTCAAGATGGCCTTTTATCTATTATTGTTAAATTGGATATTAGTTGTGTGATTTAGTTAAAGTATGAAAGGATAATCCCCAATTGGAAAGAAACACAGAACCCTGTCGCCAAACTATAACCCTTTAGTTTTAAGCTGCTTAGTGATATGAAGCTATGTGAAATTAGAATTTGAACTTTACTTAAGGTTATTGCAATTTTTGGTAATATGCTGAATTCTATGCTAGGATTATATAGTTAGCCTATACTAATTGGATTGTTATCATGATAAAGCTAAGTGATTATCAATCTTTGACTTTTACTAGAAACTTAGTGTTGGAATATGACATTTAGATTATACATGGTTCCCATTGAGTTCAATTGTTCGTTAAGTTTGTTATGGAAAAAAAAGTAAGTAAAAGAGGATTTCTATTTCTTGAATCTCTTTATATGAGTAGAGAGACCTTTGTTTATGCTATAGTTACCGTTAGGCTGTCAGTCTATTTCTTCTATTGACATATTCAATGTTTTGAGCTACACTTTTCAAAAACTAAATGCTAAGTGCATAAGATTTCATGAAACAATAAGTCACTCCTAATTCTATACTCATGCGTAGTGAATACATAACCTTTTTTTTATTTTTAATTAAAGAAAAAGCCTCAAAAGCATTAGTTAAGGAATTAAAACTAAAAATGTATAATGAGAAAGTGTGATATTTAATCTTACAAAGCACTTAGGAGGATTAGTATAAGAATATTGTTGGAAGATTTAGAATTGAACAAAACTAAGGTCAGAAGTTAGAACCTAGGACTTCATGCAAATTACCTAAACTTGCTAGGCCGACCCTAGCCAGTTACCTAAAGTGCCTATAGAAATGCATTTAAATTTTGTCCTTTAGAATTATTAGTTATTGATTCCTTAATTAATGTCTTGTGAGTATTTCTTAACTAGACCCTTAATTAAATTGAAAGAAATATTATTCTCCTCCTATCTTGGAAAGAAAGTGTTGAATGAAAATGTAAATGCATTTAATGCTTTAGAAGTACAAGACATGCAATATTTACAATACGATGGAAGGGAAGTAGGATATAAAATTATTTAAATCATTGGTTTTAGACTAGACTGATATTCAAGGTACAAAAGTGAACATTTTAGGGAAAATAGAACATCTATTACATCTGAAATACAGAATTCATTTACTTCCTTTCTTTTCCAACAGAAACTGCCTATTTTTGTATCTATAGCATCAAACTCTATGGGCTGATGAGGGTTGGTGTCAACAAAATCGTTAAACTATTCTAAACAGTTTCTTTTCATTATTTCCTATCTTCCACCAGTGTAATTAATGTGAACTTTTTCACTGCCTTTCTACAACTTAGGACCTAGAATCCTGCATTTTGGCAGCCCGGAGACATATGGCAACCCTATTATGAGGAGTATGTGGTCTGCCACTGCCAAAACTGGAGCTGAATCAGGTTATGATCCACCTCGACTGTTATACAGAATTGACAAGCACAAGCAAGATAAGGGACATCCTCTTTGGCAAGAAAATGACCCTATAGTAGGCAATGGTAATGAAGCAATGCTTGGAACTCCCATTTGTCAGCCTATTCATGGCACCATCACCCCATCAACCGGTGGAAAGAGCAGCCGAAAGCCCTCTTCAGATGCAAAACCTGGATCCTTTGACTCAGGTTGTGCTCTCTATCTTCTGTCAACACTTCAATCACAAAGTCCAGAGTCGAGTATGGTGCAGTCTAGCATCACCTGTCCAATACAATCTCCATCAGGATCTGTGCATTTTGATGCTGTCAATGAATATGCGTACTCAGAAACGGAAAAAGATAAGCCTAGTGGTCAAGTTTTGGTTCTTGATGCAAACACAACAAACCTTCATTACAACGGAATGCTGCAAATGGGGCTCGACGGGTTGGTCGAAAATGACGATCCACTAACACTTCCCTTCTTGTGGGAGTAGGTAGTTAAGTGGTTATGTTTTTTGGGAAATTTGTGGATTCAAAACCTTATCTGTGTGTACTCCAATGCTTAAAGCTTAAACTTGTTGAAGCTTTCAATAAGGGTCCTTTGTTGCTGTCAATCTAGTTGTGGTTGCACAATTGATTGTGCAGCTGAGGATGAAATGGATTGTATGCCGTTATCTATTTCTTTCACCTGTCATGAGATCAGTTTGAACGGTTCTTGACTTGTTTTCTTTGATGGAAGATTTTAATTTTATTGAGATTTTGGTTCATCATAGATAAATATCTCATTTGATACTAAACACAATCAAGACGAGATGAAATGTCTAGACCTTTTGCATTAAGCACGACAAAATCAACTGAGTTGGAGTAGGGTCAACACCTTTTCTGAATTGGGTGGATGCAAGGTGGCAGATGTTATCCACTTTTAGAAAGAAATCAGAATGAAGTGGCCATTCAGATGGCCTTTGTTCCCTTAAATGATGGGGTTTGAAGAAAAGTTAGTGGTCACACTGTGTATCCAATAACTATGGTGTTTTAGATTAGGAAAATAATTCCAACACTTTGTCTCTCAGGAGTGTCTTTGAATCATCCTACATTATTCTTTAAAGTCACTCTAAATATTTTCCCAGAGTATGTGTTATTTTTCATCGATAGGTCTCTTTAGATGCTGCAAGCTAGAACAGGAACCAACCGCTAGAAAATTGTTGATTTGACATCTTTCACTCTCATGCCTGTCTGAACAGTTATGTTTCATTTTGCATCACATGTGGCCCGCAATCATTGTTGCCCAGAGCAGGATCTGCATCAGCTGTTGTAGTTTTCAACATTATAGATTATAATTGATTAGTACTTGTCTAAGAGAGAAAAATATCATTATTAACTACCACTAAGATTATTTTTTACTCTTTAGTGATTGCTTAAAGATATCAAAAGGAAGTTTCAGGAAAGTTTCAACATTATAGTTTAGGATAAGTTTTTATTATTGATTTATTGTAATATAATATACTCATCTATTTTACTTCTCGTTCCCATTACAAAAGTATATTATATCTATATATAAGTTTAATTTTTACGAAAATTTCCTTTGTCATTTGCATTCTTTTATGTTATATTTCCTTTTCCAATTTTTTCCAATTTTATTTATTGTTGTTTTTTGCTTTTGAAAGTACTAATGCTAATTGAATATGTTTCTAGAAATAATATTTTTAGGTACAATTTTTTAAGATTCTGATAAATGTAACACTATATCTTGAAAGCAACACGCCATTTATTTTTGTATTACTAGGAACATTAGCATTTGTCTTTGATTATGTGGCTGTTAAAATGTGAAAGAGACCAATTGTCTCTCTCAATTTGTTTTTTTCTTTCTTTGAAACAATATTAGGTATGTTCTCTATTCAGGGGTAAGAGTAACTTCACAAAGGAAAATAAAGATTAAGGTTATACATATATATATATATATATATATATATATATATATAATTTTACATTGTAAATTTCAGCCAATTTGGTCAAATTAACACAAGTGTTACTAATTTATGTCAACTTTTTTATATAAATTTTCCTTCCTTTACAACCTCACTGTACTCATAAAGAATGAAGAAATTGAATTTAGAGGTTTTTAAAATAAATATTTTATTTTTATAAGGATTAGAGATGATTGACTATTGGTCGATGTGAAATTTGTAAGCATACCGACTCAATTATTTATTAAATATCTTTTTCCGAAAAAGTTTAATATAAAAAAGAAAATACAATTTCTTATGTTCAATGTTAAGTAAAAATATAAAAATAAAATTATATAAATTTCCACATAAATTACTAAATAAATTAAAAATATTTTAATAATCTTATAGTCAAATATTGATAGTCATATTTTGACTATTTGAATCATGTACAACCATGAGACTGATTGAGACACTAATGTGGTATGAGTTTATTTATTCATAATGTTTAATAACATTTAAGGACTAAACTATTTTTAGAAAAAAATAAAAAATATTTACTTTTGAAACTGCTAACTGATAGTGAGATTTTTATATTTAAATAAATAAATATTCGATAAAAATTGAGTTGAAATTATTTTTTATTTAATTTCGAAACTTTTACTTTCAAATATAAAATTTTAAAAATTATACATTATGTTTTTATTGTAATATTTCATATTTGATAATGTTATTATTATTGTTGATATATTATTATTCTTATTCTACTATCATTATTAATAATTCTCTTATTATTGTTGATATACTATTATTGTTATCATATTTATAATACTGATTATTGATTATAAGATTAAATATTTTTTACTTTTTTCACTATTTATTAAAATTACATTTTATTTTTAAGATAAATTTTAAATTTATTTTATTCTTATACTTATGTAAGTGGTGTAGAAGATTTTCGACGATAAACAATGTTAATATGTTGCTATATGTCAAATGGAATTCCACAATCTTCCCTCCCCTAACTCTTCGTTGTCGTTAAGAAAAAAAATGTATATTGAATTAGTTAAAGAAATTGTGAAAGTTAAAGGAGTCCGTGAAAGATGAAAGAAAAAACAAAAGTATGAAACAAGAAAGAACAATTTCCTTTTATGTGTGAAAAATAAAGAGATACTGAAAATAGAATTAATATTTTAAGATTTAAGTTTAGATTTAAAAATGAAGTAGAAAGGACACGAGAATGAATGAGAATTGCATTATTCATCCTCGATCTTAAACCAAAACCTAATCAACTTGATTTTTTCAAATCAAACTCGAGATAAGTACTATAAAATACCTAGACTTATCAATTTAATTGTTATCCCTAATTAATAGACTTATCAATTTAATTGTTATCCCTAATTAATATCGATATAGTCAAACCATTAAATAATGATTCGAAGTATGAATAATTGAAAGAATATTCCAATTTTCTTTTGGGCATATTTGTATTAAAAAAAATGTGTAGACCTATCTAATTTTAGCTATTATAAATCTCCACGTGGTTGTTGCTCAAGTCCAAATAACCCATTTTTAACGTTTGACATAATTGTATGCCCCATAGCATTTAACTATCCCAAAATAAATTATATTATGCAACACTACATTTTATCAAGATTGTGACTAATTAATAACATCCATGCGTGGTGGTTGAACAATTGTCCAGAAATAAATTAGACCACTTCTTCAAGACTTGAATCTAACTCATTTAAAATCAGCAAGCAAGGATGTTTTAACATACGGAGAATACGACCACCCACAGAAAAAAACAAAAAACAATTTATGAAAAATAGGTTTAAAACAAATGTTAAAACAATAAAACTCAAACCTAAGTTGAAGGTACACCAGTGAAAAACGATGGAGAGGGAAGACAATGGATTTATTTTGTGTTTGTTTATTCTAGACAATTCTGTTCAAGATAGAAACGAACATTAAATATATGAATAGTTTTTTTTATCGACGAGGATGATTTGAACCTGGAGAGGGAGACAATACTCTAAAACATTCATACCTAACATAAAACTGTTTATAATTGCAAATTGTTGTCAAAACAGAGTCTCCAATTTAGAAATCTTCAACACAACACAGATTCACAGGATAAATATAAAAAACCAAATCCATGCCAATGAGGGGCAACTCACGCGGCATAATGGTGCGAGTTGCGATCTCCAACTCAGCCTCTTTCCCTTTCCCTAGGTCCTTGCATTGCATAAATCAAATTCCCTATCCTTATACTATTCCAGCCCCATGATGAGGCAATAAATAATAACCATAAGCCCTAAACCCATATTCATAAGTCAACAAGTCAATCAATTCACCAGATAGTCCTTCAATTTTTTTCTCAGGTTGATCACTTTCCAGTCGAGCCACAAATAATTTCGATTATCCTTTCAAAAAATGTTATTTTTAATAAATTTAAACAGAATGAAGTAGACATCTCAATAAAATTTTTATAGATATCATCCAGGTTCAAAATAATAAATTGAATGATGACTTCCGAGATAAACTTGTTCGATTTAAAATTATTGTCTTAATGTAAGTTGCATTAACATAACTACATGATACTAATCTTGACAATTCATGTGTATCATTGACTAAACTTACTCTTTTCACTCATTTAAGGGTTTAAACATCACATTCTAACCATTACTTTTATTAAATATGACGATTCATATTACTTCACTTGGTGGGTTGTTTATATATTCCATGTATTTAGATTACAAGGAAGTGAACTACTCTAAACCAACAGATGTTATAAAGATTAGTTGAGATTTAGTGTAACTCTTTAGACTAAAGGCATATTTGGATAAATTTCTCTACAAGAGAAAAATATAAAGAAAAAAATCAAATGAATTTTTTCAAAAGTTACAATTAGCTTATTACACATAAGTTAATTCGTAGAAACTCTCTTGTGTAACTTCTCAAAATTAATATTTTTAAGATTGTGCATAAATTACCCAAGATCATTGGTTCAGTGATTTCAGATCAACCAAACCAACTCAACGTTTGTGGCTGGTTAGTTTGAGCAGGTCCGGGGGTTGAACCATATCGCTATACACGCTACCATAGCAAGAGAAAAAGAAAGGAAAATAAGGGTAAATTTAGATATATGCCTGAGAATTTTTGTTTTCCTAAAACGATCCAAGGTTTCAGTTAAAATGCAAACCACCTTACAGTAGTGGTGAAATGACTTGCACTCCAATTCCAAGTTAAAGCCAGATGGTTCTCAGAAGTCAAATCATGCAAAAAAACTGGAACGAGAGACCAAAACTGTCATATGTCATATTATTGCCAAATATATATACGAATACAAGGGTCATTCAAGAGAAATAGCCAAAAAGACACAAAAACATGCATCCATTCAAAGACAGTAAGAGAAACAAAAAACTACAATTACTTCACTAACATCAGCATCACCTGCATAAACATTAATGCTTGTTCTCCTTATTTATGTCTTTCGGAGGAACCTTTGATTCAAGTTCTTTGGGAGTGGACTTCTCCATTGACCTGGAAAGATGGCACAAAATTATGTTAAACATAAGCATTAAGACACTCTTACTAGTACAACAAGATTATTAGTTTAAAACATTATTTTATTAGGCCAAGTGCGTGGGGTTTTTCTATTGAATTCTCTAACCATGAAAAGATAAATAAAACAAATACACACAAAGCACATAAAGGAGAGAATACATTCAAATATCCAAATCTTGGTAAGAGAGTTTATAGCAAAGCAGATTTCACGGACACATTTTAATAATCCAAGTGGGAATAAATTTCAATCCGCACAAACTTCTTAGTCTATGTAGAATTCCATTTTCATTTTTAATAGTCAGCACATTTCAACAGTTTCAGAAGCCAATAGATATCATGTCCTGTGGGCCCACTAGCCCATTGATCAGTCCACTGATCATATCCTCCTCATGAAGGATTTACTATCTGTCTAGGGAAGAATACGATCGAAGAACATTCTCCACCCCCAATGATATTGGTCAAGGATAGCTTTGCCCACCCAGCATCAGTCACTCGTTACAGGGAGTGACCATTATCCCAAATAATACAAGTACTTGATAAAAAATCTGCATAAATAATCATGTGTGTGTGCAATCCTTGCAATGCATGACTCAACCCTTATTTTCATTGCATTACTCATCAAACAACTATTGACATATCATAATATAATTCATTGAAAATGATCGAACATGGTAATCTGAGCCTCCACATATTTTTTTATCATCTTACCATAAATCAATGATTCATTAAAGCAAACACATGCCTTCAAGAATCATTCCATACAGATTCTTTCTTTAATAATATTAGTATTATTGTGTATACTTAAGATGTACTAGTTTGGAATCTATTAATACTTACCCTACAACTTCAAATAATAGATACACACACATATCATGGTCATTTTTCTCATTTTGCCTATTCCTGGTAATTGGGTTTTTAAAAGAAAGAGTTATTGCTTAGGAGAACTGTTATCCTTTAGTATTCCAATAATTCACACTGCACCTACCTGCTCATGATAGAATTACATCTCACACAAGTGTGTGCACACCAAAATAGCCACTCTGCATTGAAATTGCTAGATTATACTTCTAGTAACCAATCACTCCTTATTTCTTCCTAATACCTGTAATTGAGGAACTTCTGGATGAATTGCACAAAGCCAGCTTCTTCTCTAAGCTGGATTTGAAATCAGGATATCATCAAGTTCACATGAGGAGGGAGGATATTCCCAAAACCTTGTTATGCCCTTCGGGCTCATAAGCACGCCCTCCACTTTTCAAGCTCTGGTGAAGTGTTTCGCGAGGAGCTACGGAGAGGAGTGCTGGTATTTTTTTATGACATCCTTGTCTACAATAAAGAATGGGGCAAAGATCTAAATCAATTAGAAGCAGTGTTGGGAATTCTGAAACAATAACTCTTTGCGAATAAAGACAAGTGTAACTTTGGCCAAAGCAAAATTGAATATTTGGGACATGTTATCTCAGCCCAAGGAGTGTCTACGGATCCTGCTAAGGTTAGGAGTGTGATGGAATGGCCTGAACCAAGAAATGTGAGAGGAGTAAGAGGGTTTCTTGGTCTCAGTGGGTACTATCGTAAATTCATAAGGGATTGTGGGAAGGTAGCAAGGCCTCACACTGATTTAACAAAAAAAGATGGGATCGGATGGAATGAGCAAGCACAAAGGGCTTTTGATGAGTTAAAGAGGGTCACCCATGCACCTGTTTTGGTGCTGCTATATTTTGAGAAAGAGTTTGAAGTAGAGTGCGATGCATGGGAATGGGGATATGAGCAATTCTAATGCAAGAATGTAGACCTGTGGCCTATTTCAGCAAGGCATTGGGGCAGAAAAATTTGGCAAAATCTTCTTATGAGAAGGAACTCATGGTTGTGGCATTGGCAATTCAGCACTAGCGTCCATACCTCCTGGGCAGAAAATTTAAGGTCAATTATGATCGAAGAGTCTTAGACAGCTAGTGCAACAGAGGGTGACTATGGGAAGTCAATAAACTAGTTAGCAAAGTTACTTGGTTACAACTTTGAGATAGTGTATAAACCAGGGGTAGAAAACAAGAAGCTGATGCTCTTTCTCAAAATATGGGAGAAGTGGGGTTAAGGGCAATGTCATATCAACCCTTTTGGCTAGATTACGAAGAGCTAATAGCTGAGATTCAAGCAGAGGATAAATGTTAAAAGGTTATTGATGATTTGCAACATGGGAGGAAAACATATCCTAATTTTACATATGATCATGGGGTATTATTGTTCAGGAGCAGGTTGGTGATTTTGAGAAATTTTGTGTGGATTCCTAAGTTGTTAAAGGAGTTTCATGAGACTCCAATAGGGGGACACTTAGGTTTTTATAGAACGTATAGAAGGATGGCAGCAAATTTATATTGGAAGGGGATGAAAGATGACATACTTAAGTTTGCGTAGAGGAAAACCGTGAGGGTTACTCTATTAGGAGCACTGCTCTGGGCAGTAGGAGACCACTCTCCTTCTGTATTTCATTATATGATATTAATAGTAATACTATTCAAATTCCAGTATTTCTCTCTTCACTTGTTTTTTTTCTGCTACTTTCTGAATTGGAGTCTCATTAATATCGAACACAAGACTATAAACATCCTGCATCCCTTACATGACTACCTTATACAAATAAAGTGAAACAATACCTCACTTGTGTCTTCACATTAACCTCTCAAATCAGAGAGTGAAGATCAGAAAAAGATAAAGAACAAAAGTCAGCTATTCTCAGCCCAACACCAGCTACATAAATCTATCCAAAAATACTAACTTTCTAGTGCTACATTGTATGTACTACATACACTAGTTACAAGCTCTAACTGTATGCAAGAAAAACAAGCGTCTTGCAGAGTTATCAGATTCAATGTCTCTGATAAGTGATAAGTGATACAAATATGGATATCCAGTGCATCACTTTGCAAAGTATGTAGCACAATGCAGGTATACTTAGCTAATTGGGGTTCATAGTAAGCTTTTGGGTTTTCCTCACAATCCAATTTCAGAGGTTTGTGAATAATTGGGTGTTCGGATAAGTTTCTCCATAAGCATTTCTAAGAGAGAAAAGTAAGAAGAAAAACGAAATGAGTTTACTTATCACAAGTTAAAAATAAGAATTAAGAGAAATTATATGAAAAAAATTCAACCAATGAGATTATACATAAGTTAATTGAACTTGTGGAAAAATTCATTTCATTCTTTTCTCTCTTAAAGTGTTTCATGTTGAAGCTTGTCAAGACATATCCAAAGAATCAAGATCAAAGGGTTTCTTTCTCTCACCCATCATGGCCAGAAAATTAAATCCGAAGAACCATGAAGATATTGAAAATTGAAAAACTATTACAATAGCAAGCGCATGACACATAAGCCCCATATAAAATCAATTTATTCATTTTGACATAAATTCTCTTTTGGAGACAATCATGTTCGAGACGCAATCAGACAGCAGGGATTCAAACTAAGCTCACTACTTTGAGAGAAACTAATCCCCTTTATCAGACACCATCCCGGGTTGGTTCAACATCTAAAATCAACATGATCTTTGGAAAGCACAAATGGGTGTTCCCAGTTGGCAACAATTCCATGCTCTCTCTCCTTGTTAACACACTAACCTCACCCCCAAAGCACACCCATACCAACCCATATGCAAAAAATTCAAATTCCTTAAATTTTTCACTCGACTATTTAGGATGTTCAACCTCGGTTAAAATTTCACCACTCCAAAACCCAAATTCTCATTCATTATCTCTTGTACAAATACCCAAAAGACCCAAACTTTAATTAAAACTGAGAAGAAAGAGTGTAAAAGGACTAACTTGGAAGAAGCGGCGGATTCTTCTTCAAGCCAGTTGCGGATGTGCTTGACGTTGCGGCGGAAGATGGAGGCAGATTGCTTGACGTCACTCCTGAGAAGAAGCACAACCGCGCTTACACCCGCCACAGTCAAAACGAAATTCGTCAACCCCATGCCTTGCCTTCGCTTGCTTCCCACTCGATTCAAGGGCTTTCTTTTCGTTGGAGAATTAGGGTGGCTTGTATGTTTCACAGCTTATAAGCACCTACACAAAGGTTACACCATTTTATTGTTCCTTCACTTTCAACCATTTGATTCAAAAACTGTTCATTCAGGTAATTTAGTTCTTATATTGCTTCATCTTATTGCCAAAAAATGGATTATTAGTTTACAAATATCAAAGAGTTTATTTTGTTCTCATTGTTAATCTAAAATATTGTTACATTATCAATTAATTAAAAATCTTTGCTGATATTACTTTTAAGACCATTACTATAAAAATTAACAAACTACTATGATTATTTTTTGGGAAATTCGTGATGATTTTTAATTACATGGAGAGAAAAATTTATATTGTGAGTGTAAACCCTATATTTATTAACTATTATTAATTTAGTTTATATTAATTATATTTTTTTGCTATTTTAAAAATGTTGCAATAATCTAATTGAATATATATTAGTGTAACTTCCTTTAATTGTCACGACATCTAGTATTTTTTAACTAAACAATTATTTTTAAATTTATCCTTAAATTTAAAGCTCTTTCAGATTGATTATATATATTTTAAAAAATTAATAATGAAAATATGTCTAATTTAATATATGCATACAAATATATATATATATATATATATATATAATATTAATATTTTAAAATTTATTATATAATTATTTTTTACAGAATTAAATAGAAAATAAAACGTGTGAACAAATAATATATATAGAGAGAAATATATTACAGTTTTAATAAAAAATTAAAAACTTAGAAAGTCAAACTATTTTTTAATCAATATTTTTATGTTTTTTTTTCATAATATAATGTACAAATATAAACTATATATTTTTAAAAAAAGTTAAAAATAAAACTGTGTCCAATTTAATATTATATATATATATATGATATTATTTGTGAATATTTATTATATAATTAAATTTTTACTGAATTGTATTTAAAATAAAATGTGCATAAAATATATAAAAAGTTACAATTTATATAATAAAATGATTAACTGAATATAATTTTTTTAAATTTAATTTATATTTTTATTATAATATTTATGAATTTATTTATTTATTCAATATTATTATATGAATCTTTGAATAACTTTATAAAACTATAAAGTGAAATTTTAACTTAAGTTATAAAAAAATTATTTATAATACATAAATACCAAAGTTATTTTCATAAAATCAAATAAAAAGTATATTTCATTTATACATATGATATTAAGTTATTAAAATTTAGGGGTTAAATATGTTTTTAGTCCTTCAAATATTTGTCAAAATTGTATTTCGTGCAAATTTTGGACTTATTTTGTTCTTTATGCTTTATAAACTCGCATAAACGATCATGGATGACGTGTCAGAATTTCTTTTTATCTTTTTTTTATAATTTTTTACTTCACTATCATCCGTCTCTTAAGCTTTTTTTACTTGTTTCCTTTCTATTTCCTCTTTTTAAAGATGTTTTTATATGTTACCGAAAATCATTCACATATGTTTGGACAAAATGAATCCAAAATTTACTCTATGAACTACAATTTTGACAAATAGTTTAGGGACTAAAAATATATTTAACCTTAAAATTTATTATAAAATTAACTTTTGATTAAATAAATCAAATATATGTATAAAAAAATTACTATTTATCTAATACATTGATTGATTTAAAATCACACTAATATCTAATTTATATTTTTTATTATATCATTTTTAATTTTTATTTAATATCTTATATAACTTCTTTTCAATATTATTTTATAAATGGGTGAATATTTTTTTTAAAATTATAGATATAAATTTAAATTTAATTTATAAAAAATTATTACTTCTACTACACAAATATTAATTATTTTCATAACATCATATAAAAATATCCATTTTATAAATAATTTTGTGAGAAAAAATTACTATAAAATTTATAAAATTAATAAAAAAAATTTAATTGGATTTTAGCACTACAATATTATATAATTTAGTGATATTTTTAATTTAACGTATAATATGTACAGAAGTCATTTTTATGAAAAATCATTAAATTATTATTTTTGAAATATACTTTTACTATAATTTTAATTTATATTTTTATGATTTTTTATTGTATAAAAATATAAATTATATATTTTAAAAAAATTAAAGATAAAATTATGTTTAATTTAATATATATATATATTGAGAAAGAGAAATATATTACAGTTTTATTAAAAAATTAAAACCTTAAAAGGTTAATATTTTATTTTTAATCGCATTAATATTTAAAATTAATATAAAAATTTATTAAATATTTTAATAAATTTAACTTTTTGATTAAACTTTTTATTAAACTTTTTATTAAATTTTTCATTAATTTTTTTATCTTTATAAAATATTAATTTTTATTTCGTATTTTATAATTTTAATTATATATTTGAAACATATTTTATGAAAAAATATTTAGAAAAAATAGAAATCTTAATAATAAATAATGATTTTAAATAAAATAGAATATAATATTTAAAATTTATTAAAAATCATTAATTTTTTTAATTATAAGAATTAATAATAATATTTCATTTGTGATATTTTTTATTTATTTGTCTATCATACTAATTCTTTTTCATCTGAAAATTCTGTTTGGATAAATAGTAAAATTTTAATTATTATATGTCTTTATAATTTCCACATCATATTTTTATAATTATTTTTTAATTTTTAACTTTTATATTATAATATATATGTTAATGAAGAATAAAATAATAAATTTATTTTTTTTAATAAAGATTATCACACACAAATACAAAAGTAGAATGAAAAATGATTTTTTTTTCAACAAAATAGTTATTTACATTAAAAATTAAACTGAAAATTTTAGTTAAAATTCAACTATTAATAAATTTAAAAATTTGAAAGAATAATAAATAATATTTTAATTAAATACGATCTTTTATAGTTATAATTATATGAAATTATGTACTATTTTTTTTATTTATAATAGTAATTATATGTATAAATTTTAATTATATTATTTTAGACTTATTCAAAATTATTGGTTAAGACTTATACTGATCATGTAAATAATGTTCTTTAAGTTATATATTGGAACTAATAGATAGTTTGATCTTCTACACATTAAAAAGGAATATAATTGTTCTAATAGATTTTTTATATAACTTATCAATTAATAAATAAATAAATTAAACATAAAGAGACAATAATCGACTTGACATATCGATTATAGAGTTACTACACAATAATGTGGGGACTAGCTATCTAAAATCTTAGGCAAAAATTATGGAATAATTATTTGAGATAATTAAAGTTAACATAATATCATATTTAATGGATAGATGATATCAAGTAAGGTCGAGAAGACAATATAAAAAAACTAAAAAACCTATAAAATGCATTTTTAACTAAGCAAATTTACTCAATTTTGAATCTTTTAGCTAGAAATCCTAGAAATTGTATTAAGGTAATTTTAACTAGAATATAAATAATTTGAAATATTTTGACAAGGTAATGATGATAGATGAAAATGGATTGTAAGAATTTTTTCAAACAATTTATAAAGCATAATATAATTTGAAATATTTTGACAAGGCAATGATGATAGATGAAAATGGTTTGTAGAATTTTTCAAACAATTTATAAAGCATAATATAATGTGTATAAGGTAATATTATAAGCATAAACACACTTGATTTTATATTGATTCGTCCTAACATTGTGTTACATATAATTTTCCTTTATAACCTTAAAAGGGTTCTAGTACTAAATGATATTATAAATATTCTCTTTGTCAATTCTTGCTTAAAATGATTACACGAACTCACTCTGAATTATACTCTTTATATTCTATCACTTAAATAACACAAGTATTCTTTTTTTCACTAAGTCACTTTTGAATTTCTCAAGTATTCTATTACTATTAGTCTTGACTACAACAAAAGAAATTGTTTAAGATAGAACAAAAACTCTCAAAAAAGAGGATGTACAAATAATTGCTCATTGCTAAGAAATATCTTCATATAATGAAGATTTTACAAAGATAATGCACTCCCTTCATTTCATCTATACACATTCTATTGATGTAGCACTAAATAATTGAAGCAAAAGCCCATCCAATGTATGTTGTGATTAGATGTATGATCATTAGTTGGTTCTACATAGGGAGAGTTATATTTATAAGCATCTTAAATAAGACTGTTGTGACTTGTGTTTTGATCTTCTGTTCTTGTGTCAGATCTAGCAAAGGTTGGTAGCCTTCTTAACCAACATAGATGTTTCTTGCTCTCAACTTGTTATGTTTAAAGTACCTTTTGCATTGGATATTCCTTTTTTAGTACTGACAACACCAAAATTGACACACAACAAGAAAGTTAGTTTGTTGTGTTAAAGAATTTCTTGGGACGAACGAGTCAACTTCTTGATGGCTGCTAAGATAGTCTAACAAATTTGAACTTAAATTTTCATTTTTTTATAAGCTTGATCTTAGGCTTTGCTTCTTCTCTTAGATGAGCTTATAATGAATGTTATCTTGAAGTCATTCATAGAGTAGAAAATATGATGTTAAGAATAATTCTAATTTTACTTATGGTTTGGTGTTTTTCTTATGAACACACTTAGGGTAAATCATATTATCAAAACTTGGCATTATTTGTTATATTCCAGTAGTCATAGTGTTCATCTCTAAAAAGAGCTTGACGACTAACAACTTGTCTATCATTGTCCATTAGTCTTGTCATAGGATCGTGCATCTTAATCTATTAGGAACTAACCCCAAAGGTTAGCTCTGATACTAACTATTGGAATAACTAATCTAGAAGGGAGGTTTAATAGAGCACTATATTTTTTCTCATGAACAAAAGACTAGATAGTCTAGCACACAACCAAAGTAAAAATAACAAAGTAGATTTATAATAATTCATCCAAACTTATAGGCTACATTCAATTTTCCCTTAAGACAACTTCTTAAGAGGTCTTATTAACTAATAAATGATTACAATGAACATATAAATCACTTATTGTTACCATTAATACACAAGTTACTCCTAGTTATCTTATCTTAATCTCTTCCTAATATTAAGACCCAAAATAAGAAAAAATAGAACTCTCTAAGAGATGACAGTTCAAGCTCACAAGTTTGTTTCACAAAGTGAAGAGCCTCACTAACTAACTAATCAAATGTGAGCCCCTCCTCGAATAGATTCCTCCTTTTGATCCTTACTGTACAAAGCATTACTAGTCATTTCTAACTTTGTTCTTGATAGAAACCATCCAACCACACAACCCGTCGCTAAGAGGATAGAAAAAGATGAAGACTCTTCTATTTTGGAGAGTATAATACAAGATTTTCTTCTTTCTTCTTAGTCTTGTAAATTTTGTATAGCTGTAGATATTTCTTTGCAATTTTTTAGGCTTTTGTAGGAGCCTAAGTGGGCTAGATTTAGGCCTTAATTGGGCAACATTTTGGACCTAACTTGGACGATCAACTCATAAGAAAAGATGACAAAAAATTTGGTTATGCATGGGAAAGGAGAGCATGGAACACACAAGTCCCACGTCATGGGCAACATAGTCCTTTTAGGCTATTCGGAACGTTGCACCACTTTGTTGTACCCGGTCCTAGCTTTGTCTACATTGTAGTTAGTTCCACATCTTTTGTAACTTAGGAGCAAGAGAAGTTATGCATATATAAATAGAATTCTTGCCTCTTGTAAACTCACCTTGGTGGAATGAGAAATGACATGCATAATTTTGCAAAGCTCAATCTTATTCCTAGCGTAATTTAAGGGAGACTCTTCTCCTATTTCTTCCTCAAGGAACCTTCCTTGAGAGAGGATTCAAACAAGTTTCCTAAGAAACATGTGAGTTTAATAATTTTCAAGTCTTGCACTGTTGCTGGGAGAAGGGGGTTTGATGGTAGTCCCTTGAGCAAGAGACCCAAAACTAGGGCAATAGCCAAGAAGATACATGAAGATTGGACCTAACATCAGTAGGCCCAAACTACTCTCAACATGGGCCAACCTTAGTCTATAAATAATGTGTAAAAATTAGAGAAGGATATTTTTGGGCCTTGTATTTCTAGGAAAAGTAGCATATGTGTTTGGGCCTAGTAGAGTAGGATTTGTCTTAAGAGGATGAATAAACAAGTTAGGATTTAATTAGGCTCTCTCTAAGCCTATTATAAACCGATGCATGCCTAGGGGGCATTACAAGTGATGTAGGATCTTTCAAACATGTGTAGAAGCATATGGAATCAAAATAACATGTATAATAGCATGGAAGAACATGAAATTAGAATATTCCCCCAAATGTGAGGGTTCCAATTGGTCCAATCTTCTTAAAATTGTAAAATAATTCAATTTAACCGATTAAAAGCAAGAACACATGCATATGAAACCATAGAAGGAGTTTAGAATGATTTTAATCGGTGCAAATGGTTGGAAATGATCATACATGGTGCGACATATGAGAAACAAAACAAGAACAAGAAAATAAAACATGGAAAAGGCAAGGAATGAAGAACACGCCATTTTTCAAGAGAAAAGATAAGTGCAAAAGACAATCACCACTTGAATTAAGGAAAACTCAAGATAAGAAAATGAGGAATACCTCTTGAACTTCAAAGAGAATTTGCTCTAGCAATCTTATTCAAGCTTCAAAGTTATGATACAAATGAGACACACACCAATTTATAGAGTTTGAGGTTCGACACATGCACATGGGATGAAGGTGAATGGTTTAAGCCATGTTTGGAGATGCTCCCAATCTTCCTAAACAAGGCCCTTCCCATTAGTTGCTATCCTTATGTCCAAAAACCTCTCCTCTCGTGTTTATTTTTTATAAAGTCACAAAAGACACTAAACTATTTTTATTTTCAAGGAATTTACAAGAACTATTGATATTTCTAATGTCTTCTTCTAATTTCTTGTACATTCCTCTAGCTTTTCTCCCTTCCTTTTCTTCAAATATTTTTGTGAGCTTTTCTTTCATCATTTCTTCTTCTCTTCTTCTTGTAACAACTCCTTGTGATGAACTAGGTTCTTCATAATTTGGGATCATATCATAAATCCTAGGTCAATTTCCGGATGCCTCGCATGTGCTAGGGTTTGCCTACCACACATTGAACACATTAAGCACATTAAGCACATGTGCTAATGTGGGAAGTGTGACCCCATGTGCATGAGATCCACTAAAAGTGTCACACATTTAGGAGCACATGGGAGAATTTTCAAATTCAAATTTTCCTCCATCACTCTTTTTATGACTAGCCAAGGGTCACACCCTCACTTATAAATAGACCTATCACCCTTTTTGTAATTTTCACTTTAGAATGAGTAGTGTTAAAATGCCAAATGTGTATCTCATACTTGTTCTTGAGTCACCATAGGAGCACTCTCCTTTTGAGAGTCCTCATTAGTCGCCTTCCTTAAGAGGAAAGGAATCTAGCTTCATCTTTTGGAGCCTTCAATTTGCAACTTCACTTCCATTCTCCAAAGGTTCCACAACTTGCATTCATCCTTCCATGGAGCTTCATCCATCAAGTGGTATCAAAGCACTGGTCTTCAAGAGTTAAGTGATTTTATCTTATCTTCTTGAGTTGATCCTTATTGTTTCATTGAATTTATTTGCTTGTCTACATGTTTCCCCAATTATATTTCCATATATGTCTTTGTTTACTGTTTAAATTTTCTTTGATCTTCTTGAACCATCATTTGTGGTACCTATAGGCTTCTATACATATTCCAAGCTTGATTTTCCAAAAATTTTCTAGTCTTTCATTGATTTTAATCAGTTAATTCACTTTCATTTGAGTAATTTTTATTTTTATGATCAAATGGTGTGCCTATAGTCATGTTTAGTCATTGCTTGTTATAGAATCCATGACTTAGCCATTTATTTCTTTTTTGGTTCTTGTTCATATTTATAATTCGAATACATATGTGCTTCATGAGTGCTTTTGTTTTACTATATTGAGTTCATGCTTACTAGAGATCATTAGTAAGTTCCTAGAGTTAGGATTCTTTTATGTCTTGCAGAGTTGTGATAATTTTCTTTAAACTCTTTAGGATTTTTTTTCCATTCAACATTTTTCATCAATTGCACATTTTATGTACCATTTCACATGAAGTTTGACATGAATTGATTTATTAGTAATCATTTGAATCTTATCTAATTATACTAGTGTATAAGAAAAAGGCAAAGTCTCCTAATAATTCAAATATTTTAAAACAAAAGGATAAAAACATATGGATTGATCTTGAACCAATGCACCTTAATTTTAGACTCATCCTTATAACCTACTAGATCATTGGACATATGGATTGATCTTGATCCAATGCACCTTAATTTTGGACTCATCCTTATAACCTAAGCATTAGAGTTGAACATATTCTGGACTGAGAACAAGATTGATATTGAGACCTAAATTGAGCATTGAAAATCATATCTATAAATCTCTCTTAATCATTCCTTAGTTTAATTTTAATTTTACTCATCTATTCTATATCCTTTCATAAGTATTTCTTTTGTGAAGCTTACTTGTTTTGGTGCTTTAATTTTTTTTTTGCTTGTGTCTCTTTTTCAACATTCTTTGGTGTATTGTTTCTCTTTATTCCTCTTGATTTTAACTTTTTTCAAATCTGAGTTTCCTTGCTTTATCTTCTTAACCTCTAAGAGTGGTTTTGGTTGCATATGGATTAAGTTTCTTCTTGTAACCTCAAGGTAGCATCTTAGGTGATTTTGAGGACTGAGAGGAGTCACTCCTAAGGTGCATTTTACTTGGAGAGACATACTAAAAAAGGAGAGTACATAGTGCTGGAAAATTTTGTAGCAAAGTAATAGAGACTGAATTAGCAACCAAATAGTGATAGAATAGAGTTCCTACAACTTTAAAATCCTTAACAAATTTGAAAAATCGTCACTATTTTTTCTCTTTGTTTTCTTAAGATTTGTATTATGTTTAGTAATTCTTGTTTTAGCTATTGATTAGGTGTTTTGGAAGAGTCCGTGGTATTCTTTCATTTTCCAATTTTAACTCTTGTAATAATAAGCACTTAGACTAGTGGAGGTATGCTAAGAGGTCCAAAGATACCACTTAGACCTTCACATAAGATTAACCTAATTTAATTTTTATAAATTTGAAAATTTCATTTACACTTTGAATGATTATATGAAAAATGGTTTATATAGAAACTTTATATCTTACAACATTCAAAAAGGAAACAAAAGAAATCCACTACAATTTAATCAAACACTTTTATTATATTTTGTTTAAATAGTTTCCATACATAGAGAAGGAAGAAATGAAGTGTGTTAAGACTCTATAAAAGCTTCCAATCAACACATATCAATGATTAAAAATGTTTCAAATAAAGTAAGAATGAAGCAACAACAATCATCTTTTACAATAGTGTACATAAAGGATTCAAGTTGAAATAGAAGAATAAATCTTCCTATAATTCATAAGTTTGCTAAGTGTTCCTTGTAAGTGAGGAAAACTTTTGTAAATCTTCGCTACTTGAAGTAATCCCTATGAACTTTAGGTGTTTTCATTGTTTGAGAGTTTTTATTTTTATTTTGAGGTCTTAGTCTTAGGAAACATTAAGATGGAATTAAAAGTGATTTATGTACTTATTGTAATAATTATTTGATTAGTGAAACTTTTGAAAAAGTTTTTTTTAAAAAAAAAATTAGATATAACCTATGATTTTAGATGAATTAATATAAAAATTATTTTTCTACTTTTACCTTGGTTGTGTGTTAAATGATATAGATTTTTTTCATATGAGACCAATTTAGTACTCTATTCCATTCTTTCCTTTCTAGAATTAATTAATCCAACAATAATATGAATAATCTTTAAAAAAATTAAGTATAACTTATTTTTTATAACTAAAATTTACAACAAATAAACATTTTTAGTCTATAAATCATATTTTTAATTGATAATAAATAACTAGTCTTGAACTTATAAATTATACATTATAAAGAATTTATATTTGACATAGGGTTAATTTTAATTATCGGTAATTTAAAAAAATATTAAAACTGGTTTTACAAACTTCTTTAAAAATGTTATTAGATTGAAAGAAATAGAAGGTTAAGAAAAATTCTTAAAAACATTCATATTGAAAAATAAATAACTGTAAAAGCACTCTCATAATAAATATAAATATATATATATATATATATATATATATATATATTAATGTATAAAAAAATAATATCTAAATCAAGTCAAATTATAATGTCTATTACTAAAGACATAAATATCCACCATTTCAATTTTACATTTTTTTTCATGTTCATTAATTTCTCACAAGAATAATAGATTTTTTTCTTATGTTGTAAATTATAATCAATTTATTTATTGATTCATGAATGCTTCCAATAAGCGTATATCAAACAACTGAAAGCATAATTTACCTTAATAATCACAGAAAATTAGAAATATGTTCCAAACAAAGCAAATGTAATAATAAAAATAATTTTCAAGAAAATCTATATAAAGAATTCAAGTCAAAAGAGGAGAATACTTACAATGATATATAGTTTTCTGGAATTCATAAGTTTGTTAAGTAAAATCCATGTAACTTATTTACTATGTTAAAGTGACTTTTAATTACTCTGTACGTGAGAGAGTTTTTTATAATTTATTTTGAGTTCTTAGTTTTAGAAAGACATTAACTCGAGATAACTAATATTTATAATACTTAGTTATAATCAGTTTGATTTCTAGACTCTCTTAGAAAATTTGTTCATTAATTATATTATTCTTCTATACATATAAACGTTTAAATTTGATTTCATTTATTAAAAAAATTTATATACAAATCCGCATCTAATACAGAAGTATATAATATTAAGAAAAATTATAGACAAACTTTTTTTCCAACATCCATCCAACAGTTATATTTTGTTTTTTAATTTATTTTTTGTATTTTAATTGTAGTTGAATGTGTTGAAGAAGGTGTACATAAGAGGTCTCCCTACCCCCAAGTGTTTGTCAATTACTTCTCCATAGTTAATGTAAAAATAATAGTTTCCCATATCTATGCATGTATATGTAATAGATGAATATACGATATACATTCAAACCCGACTCAGAGAGAGTCATAATTCAGTGTATAAGTATAATAAACAATATCTCTCAATTTTATGCTCTGTCATATAATGGACTTCATTCATCTCTTATACCATATTTAACACAAGGTGTGTTTGAGATCAAAGAAATGTCACAATTCTAATGAATTTACGTGTCTTGTCGCTGAATTATTTAACAATAACAACATATATTTAACTTGATGGATAACAATATATATATAACTGAAACTAACTGGTCTTAAACTACATATAAAACATTATTAAAGTTAACTAATCACTAGGTTCAGCTTAAGATTTGGATACCCTTGGCAAATCTCTTATCTGGTATAATACATATTACAAGACTAACAAATATATAGCATTATACAAAGCCTAATAATGATTTCAAGTCGATTTGCATAACTATGAACTGCTCCTATATAAAATCCTTTGCATAAGACAATTGTTATTTTGAATACCTACAAAAGGATTTGCTTTCAGAAAAACTTCTATGTTCGGCATTCATATATATCAAAGCAACAAAACTTAACTAGGATTCTTAAGATATTAATTGAAGACATATATGGAAGCTATCATAAATAGTAGTTAGAACATATTCATAGAAGATGAATCTGACTGATATTGGCACGGCTCAATCAGACTAAAGAACTCAACAAATATCTAAGAACTTTGATTTGATTGAGCCAAGCCAACATCAAAATGATCAAATGGTTGTATTTCAAGAATCCATGATAATCAAAAGAGAAAACCTTGTGGCAAGATATAAAATGGGCATGTAGTTAAATATGTATACCATCACACGCATACACCCTAGGATATTTTGATGACATGCTTCGATGCACTTGCAGCTTCTA
This sequence comes from Lablab purpureus, assembly GCA_030347555.1. Classification (NCBI taxonomy): domain Eukaryota; kingdom Viridiplantae; phylum Streptophyta; class Magnoliopsida; order Fabales; family Fabaceae; genus Lablab; species Lablab purpureus. The sequence goes on from CM059254.1 coordinate 17,815,269, forward strand.
ATCCAACGGGTAGATCACGATTTCTGCAACGATTTTCAAATCTCTGTTCTGATAGAAAGCATAGAATTAATGATCCATGAAACTGCTACTGATTAAAAGAATGGAAAAATGCTACGTCAGGTAAACAAAGATAGACGAAAATTGTTGAGATGGTTTGGAGAATTGAGTTACGGGGTAAGAATATTAAGCTTTTATAGGAGAGAAAGGGCAACACAACATGAAATCACACAATTTTTAATTGGATAAACAATGAGGTTTTGCCTCCGGTTAGAAACTTTGTGTATCTTCTGTTCTACCTAATGTAGTTGGAAAGACAGCAAGATGGTCCCAGAAGTTTTCATTTTATAATTTTTAGTTTCTATAAATAAATAATTGTGATCATCTTCAGTGTCATTATCGCATCATCAATTGATTGTTTGTGTTATATGGTTCCTTTCACTTTATATTCATCTTCGTCACTTAAATCACTTCTTTTGCACGACACAGGTGGGTTTTGTTTTGTACAACCATTTGATTCGAATAGTTCTTCCAAAACACAAGAAAATCAATCAAACAATTCATGTTAAAGTGTGAGTACTCAGCACAATGGCTACACTATAGTTGCATTCTCTTTCCTTATATCATTCTCATCATAATGTTTTTTTTTAAGTACTAACATTAAGAAAGTGTTGTATTTTTGTGTTATACTGAGAAAAGGAAAAAAATTGTATGTCTCAGAAAAATACACTACTAAACCACAAATTTATTAAACAAGCACTGACTATGAAGTCAATGCTATTTTCATTTTTTTTTAACAAATAAGTGTTAATGGGAAAAGAGTGTATAAAAGTATTTTTAAATATAACAGGCAAAGCCACCTTCTATGTAGTGGCACTTTCAATTTTTTATGAGAACAATTGATACTTCTGGTTAAGATTATGTTATTAAATAATCTTATTTACTCATATATACTAGCATAATAAAAAATATATTAATTATATGATTTCTTAAATAATATAAATATTGAAAAGAAAGCTGGAAAAGAATTTTGAACTTTCATCTGGATTTTTTTTCTTCTATTTTCTATCTCTTAAAAATAAAAAAGTTATTTTAATTCCTTAAAAATCTCTTGTAATATACTAATTTAGTAAACTGAATAACAGGTAACAAGGAATGTCGTGCTATCCAATATTAATATCATTAGTACATAACATGTAATAAAAGGAGTAATTTGTTTAATTGAGATATTTTAATAAATAAAAGAGGAAATTTTGAAATTAATATAAATTGAATTATAAAAATTTAAATGGGAGATAAAAAGTTATTGTAAACTCAACAAATAATCAGAGGGTTTAGGTTAGAGCGTAAAAAGGATTTCTATGAGACTATGACAATGATGAAATATGCACAACACAATTCTGAGTTTGCCGTTGAAATGCATAAAAGTTCATTCAATAGTCTTTAGTGCATTTAATCGGGCCAGGTTCCTAATGTGTGGCCCACTGAATAAGTTGTTCAATCAATTTTCCCTGCCATGATTAAAACCACAATTGGGATTGGACCTCTTTCTTCTTTTTTTCTCTCTTAATAATATGACACTGGTAGGCATAATTAAAAGAAAAATATTAATAGTATATTTTCAAATTGAATAATTTTGTAATTAATTGAAATTTATTAGAAATGAAAAAATTGTGTAAGTCTTATAGAGTATATTTTTACGTGTTCTTTTGTTTTCAGTCTATTTTTAAAAAAAAAATGAGAGTTTACACTGAAAATAAATTTTCTGGGTTCAGTATTTCTTGTAAAAATATTTAAAATAGAAAAAGAAAATTAAAAAAATGGAGATTTGTAATCAAAAAGTAAAAAAAAGTTCAATAAACGCCCCCTTCTCTTTTTGAACAAGTCTAAGTTACAATTATTATTTTTAATAAATTTTAATAAATGAGAAAGAATAAATTAAAATAAAGATAAATCATTAGTAAATATCAGAACATTGTCTTATAAGATTCCTCTAATTAGAATGTTTGGTCTTGCATGATGGATTGCTTAAAATAATTATGTTATTTATTCATTGGTCTCCCAAAACACATACCATCACATTCTAGTAAAAGAAAAAAAAAGTATGATTTTTTCGTCAAATGTAGAAGGCATGAACTTTAACAAATGAGTGTTCCTAATTTGGTGCCACAAACATGAATTGATGTTTGGGATCCTATTTAGTATCAGATACAGATAAATAGATATTTTTTGTGTAGTGAGATTATGAGAATGGAGTTTAAATGGTCAACAGTGCTTATATTTGAAGCAATGTGCTGTTCTTTTTGTTCTTCCAAGCTGTTTCAGGTTCTTTTTATGAGGATATTCATGACAAGGACCCATGGTTCTTTGATTAGTTTGTAGTTAACCTGTCACAATAAACTGAAAAAGGAACCCTAACTTGTCTTTAATTACCATGTTTGTCCCACGTGGAATTAGAAAGGGTGATTTAAATGAAGCAATTATAAGGTTTTCGGAATCATTAGAAAAGAAAATAGTCTCTATGAATGGAATTAATTGTTTTCATACGAAATGTTAGAAATGTATATATAACAATTCTTAGCAGAGAAAATAGGAAGGAAACAATTATGGATAAGTTAAAATTAATTTATAAAAAAGCTTTCATATAATTTTTCTAAAGTTTGTTTTTTTAACTTGTCATAAAATAATTTTAAAGTTAATTTATTTATTTTTTATTTTTATTTTTCTATGTTAGAAGTGTTCATAAAGAAGTATGTTTAAACATACTCAAGATAAAATGAAATAGTAGATTGGATTTGAATGCATGAAGTTATCAAAGAAAATGTATTGAAAAATTGCGTCCCATAAAAATATATCGCAAGAGAAATTCAAATTTTTAATAGGAGAGATTCTTTTATCTACTAAAAATAAAATAACTAAACAAAATGTAAATGGGTACTCAAATCCATTACAAAGCAATCATATACATAAAAAAAAATAGAAACACTATATATTCAGTATAAAGTAAAATATATATATATATATATATATATACTTTATTTTTAATTTTTCTTAACAACTAAATTATTAGGATGATTCACGACATGAGACTTAAAAAATGAGCATTCCATAATAAAAAGTGTGTTAAAAAAATGTGTATAGAGAGTTAGTTAGTAATATTGTTGTATCCATTCTTAGTTGTGATAGACAAAAAATTTGTTTGTATGAATTTAATAAAAATCTTTTTTAATTGTTAGACTTGATTATTCTAAATTACATTATTTTTTAAGAAGTATGTTCAATAATATAACTTTTACTTCATTTATTCAAGATGTTTAATCCATTCAATAGGTCCTCTTTATCCTACTCATAGAGCCCATTATTCTTACTGTATCTGATAATCCCAATTCTCCTGCACATTCATCATCTCCTTTTCTAAGCTCTCACCAGCCTCTAACAACATGTCTCCTGTTCCAAGATGATTTCTCTTCCAGTTCTTCTTTATCATCCATCTGTACCATGTCTCCTGATTCTGATGACTCGGCTTGGCCCATTGCCCTTCGCAAAGGTACTCGTTCTACCCACAAACCTCGTCCTATTTATAATTTTCTGAGTTATCACAAGGTGTCTCTTTTATATTGTTCTTTTCTATCTTCAGTATCCTCCATTTCTGTTCCAAAAATGTGATTGAAGCACTTGATCATCTTGGATGGCGAAAAGCCATGATTACCAAGATGCAAGCTCTTGACCAAAATCACACATATGGGAGTTGGTGCCTCTTCCACGTGGGAAGAAGACAGTTGGTTGTAGATGGGTTTATGCCATTAAAGTTGGTTCCAATGGTGAAGTTGATCGTCTCAAGGCAAGATTAGTTGCTAAAGGATATATACAGATTTTTTGCCTTGATTACAGTGACACCTTTTCACCAGTGGCCAAAATGACTATTATTCATCTTTTCTTTGCCATGGCTTCCATTCGCCCTTGGTCCCTCATCAACTAGATATAAAAAATGCCTTCCTTCATGATGATCTAAAGGAAGAAGTTTACATGGAGCAACCTCCTCGTTTTGTTGCTTAGAGGAAGTCCGGTTTTGTTTGTAAGTTATGTCACTCTCTTTATGGTTTCAAACAATCACCACGTGCTTAGTTTGGGAAATTAGCCATATTATTTGGATTTGGGTTGAAACGTAGTGAAACTGATCATTCAGTCTTTTATTGGGTTGAAATGTGTTTTGATGACATTATTATAACAGGAAATGATGCTGCCAGAATAGCTCAACTAAAAGAACACTTAAGTAGTCATTTTCAAATCAAGGATCTTGGTCCCTGCCCCGCCCCTATACCCATCCTTGTCCCGTCTTTAAATTTAAACTTAAACCTTATAACTAACCTTATTCCTTCTTAGTTTTTCTTTTTATTTTTCATACAAAAAAGGTTAAGGTGTCTTCTCTGTAACCTTATTCTTAGTGTTTGTTCCACACTTTTCTCTTTTCTTCTACCCTTCACTCACTCCTTCAACTTCCTCAATCTCTTCAACCAGTTCAATATACTCTTCTCTTTCTCCCATCTTTCACACATTTAATTTTCTGAGTCCCTTCAACAAATTTGGCAAACACATAAGGTTAGTTCTTTGTTTCTTTATCAATTTCTAAATACTTTGCATTGATCTTAGTAACATTTATTCCTATTTTATTATCTGAAATTTTTTGTTAGGACTTCATTGGAGGGATTTGTTAAGTTATATGTTGTAATCTCTTTATGGCTAATCTAGTACATTTATGGATAGATACATAACCTTTTGCACAATTTTTTCACATATTTTTTACATTTGTATACTGATTTGAGTATGCCTATTTCTATTTTTATTTTATTTTCATTTTCTAGTATTATTTTATTTCTATTTTTTTCATCTTCTTTACCTTTGATTTTCTTCATATTTAAATTTTAAAAGTGTCTTCTTTGTAAACTATATAATTGTTGTGATTTTTTTTATTAATTTTGAAGTCTATCTTTATCAGGTCTTGTTTGTAATATCTTTGTGACTAATCTATTACATTTATAGTTAGATACATAACCTTTTGTACAATTTTGCACAAATTTATTATGTTTGTATACGGGTTTGAGTGTGCCTATTTTTATTTTTATTTTATTTTCATTTTCTAGCATGGTTTTATTTCTATTTTAATTGTTTTTATTTTCATCTTCTTAACTTTGATTTTCTTCAACATTAAATTTTAAAAGTATCTTCTTTGTAAACTATAAAATTGTTGAGATTTTTTATTAATTTTTGTAGTCCATCTTTATTAGAGTTTTTTATAATTTGTAATCTCTTTGTCACTAACCTGTTACATTTGTGGGTATATACATAACTTTTACATAATTTTGCCACATATTTGTTACTTTTGTATATTAATTTTTAGATTTATTTAAAAAAGTTAAAATTATATTTTAAGAAAATAAAATGGGACAGGGTGGGGAAACCTGACCCTCGATGGGATGGGTGTGGGGGACTAAATTTCCATCCCCATAGGGATAGGGGGTGAGGATAATTAAGTATGTAGGGGAGGCAAAAACCCGCTCCCGTCCCGCCCCGTTGCCATGCCTGATACCATGGAGGAAGCTTGCAACATTCAACCAAACAACAAAGGAAAACATAAATAAGTAACCAATTGAAAAAGAAAATAGATTGAGATAAGAAAAAGGAAAAACACGCTACCCCTAGTAGAAGAACTCAAAGATAAGGAATTTACGAGATTTCATTCAAGAGTGAATTTACAAGAAGGGTAGGCCACCTTATATAAGGAGTATGCTACAATATTTGAAGTGGAAAAGAAACCAAAAAGTTTTTAAAAAGATTATAAACTTGACTACTTAAGCTAAAGTTAACCCAACTAATCCTATGTTTAACACTTAGTTAACTCCTAATTAATGCTTGCACATGGGTGCTTCCTTGGGAGTGGCACATGGGTTTCTCCTTGATTGATGGAAAAACTTATCATTACTCTTTCAAGAAGAACATGTGGCTCATGGGAAGGTAAGAAGTCGTGTGAAGAAGTAACAACAAAAGAAATATGTGTTGGTTAGAAACTCTTCATGTGACTTCTATAAATGTAATTTTCATCCCTCTTGTGCCTCTTGGATTGTAGAATATTTCAAGGGGATAAAGGAATATTCTATGATCTAAGAGTTTTACAAAATTGAGAGCTTCTTTATTTCTTCTTCTATTTCTGTGAGCCTTCCTTTTGTAAATCTTCCTAGGAATTTTTTTCTTTATTTCTTTTATTCTTTTCTCTTTATCATGCTTCTTATATTTATTTTTCAAGTTTTTTTTTCTTTATCTTCAACAAATACATCTCCATTTAGGATCATATCATCCTTCCAATCTAGGAGGGAATTTGTCCAAAAATTTAGAAGCCTTGCATCATATAAATAAGATACATTGAAGCTATAACTAGTATTAGCTACACCTACCAAAGAAAACTATTTATTAATATCATCCATGATCAAAATCTAAATTACTTGGAATATCATGTATATATATGGAATGTATGATTATATCCTAAGCTTTGAATCCCATTAAAGTATATACCTTTTTAATTTTATTTGGAACCTGCATAAAATGGTGATGTTGATAGTTATGTCTATGATGCCCATGTTAATTATATAAGAATGTCCTATGTCACATGTTTCAACATTTATAGAATTTAAAAAAGGTTCAACTAACAAAGGTTTCTCCTTCTCTTGAATATTATATGATTGTTGAAATTCCTTATCCTTTGTAGAAATTGAGCCATTGAGAGGTCAAGAAGCACATGAGGTACTTTAATTCCCTCTTTTGGAACACACCCTTGCTTTTCGTAACATTTAAGGAAAAATGAATAACATGGAAGACAAAGAAGAAGCATTAGTAGAGAAAAAGAAGGTACAAAGGTTTATGGGATAACTTTACCTTTTTCACTTTTTAAGATGAAACCATGAGTGTCCCTTTGTCTTCTTCTTTTAACTTATCTTTGGAGATTTGTTTTTCATCTTCCCTTGCTTGCTTCATCACTAATTGATCTTTTCTCACTTCTTTTAGAGTGAGAGGCCGAAGGGAGAACTTTCTTCCTCCTTCGTTGAAGGTGAACTTGTTGGAAAGGCCACCATGGTGTACATGTCTATCAAATTGTCATGACCTTCCCAAAAGAATATGGTTTTCCTTCATGGGCATATCATACAAAACCTCATCTTTGTACTTACCAATTGAGAGGTTGATAAACACTTGTTTATTCACATAAATCTCTTCATCTTCACTCAACCATTATAGCTTATACAACTTTGAATGAGGTATGGTGGAGAGTTTAAGTTTTTCCACCAACCATTGGCTTGCTACATTAGTACAACTTCCCCCCATCAATAATAAGTATGAACACTTTGTTGTTTATAAGGCATTTAGAATGAAAATTATTTTCCCTTTGTGATTCATCTAAGTCCTTATGGACATGGCCAAACATCTGCCTCATAATAAAAAAGTTTCCTTCCACTAGAGAAAGTTCATACTCATTTCTAGAAGAAGAAGTTCTACTAGAAGTTGGAGAAGGAGTAAAAGATGATGAATGTTCTAGCTCTACTTTTCCATTCTTCATCATCATTACCCTTTTATTTGGACAATTAGAAGCAATATATTCAAATCCCAAGCACCTGAAACATTTGATGATACTTGTTCTTTCTTCAAATTTGGGTTTTGGTGTAGAGGAAGAAGAAGCATGAAATTTAGGATGAGGAGAAGAAGAAGAAGAATTATATATGACGAGGTTTAGGAGAATGAAAGGAGTTAGTATACTTACCTTGGGAGCTCTACCTATCATCCTTCCATGTGGAGTTGTGGTACCTTTTGAAGGAACCTCTCATTTTAAGATTATTTTCCACCTTTGCAAATTGGTGGACAAGTTCCTCCAAACTTCCATGATTGTATATCTCCATCACCTTTTCGATGTCTTGGTTTAGACCATGTTGGAACCTTGTCATGATTTGGTTTAAACTCTCTTGAATTTCACATTTGACAAGAATTATTTCCATCTTTTTATAATAGTCCTCAACACTATTGCTCTCTTGTCTCAACCTTTGCAATTGAAGGATCAATTACTTTTTAAACAAGAAGGTATAAAATATTTTCTCATATAATCCTTAAATGCACCCCAAGTGACTATTGGTGCTCTTTTACCATTTTCAATATCATTTATCACTTGGTTCCACTAAGATAATGCATATTCTTCACACTCAAAAGTAACAAATTTAATAAAGTCCACATGAAAAAGTTCATAAGAAAAAGAAAATTTGTCTAATTTTCTCACAAATTTAAAAAATTTAACATTAATATAGGATTTATGTTCAAACAATATAGTCAGTTCTCACGAAAAGAATCTAAAGACTTATTGACTTCTCCTTCTAGAATTACCTATGACTGAGATGAATTATAACATATATAATTTTATATGTTTTAAAATTTTATATTTTCATTACAATTTTATCATTTAAAATTAAGAAGAAAGTATATATATTAAGAAAAAAATTAGATAAATTCTTAACCTGTCTCCTAAGCAATTTAAAACTTTTTACTGACCGGAAGAATATTAACATAACCTTTTCATAATATCAAACTTTGAATCACAACACATTTAAAGAATTTAAGCCCCTTTTATTAAGAGAAATATATAAATCAGACCTTAGGCTTCCTAATTGCGACGAATAAAGAAAAATTACGGTGTTATTAATGAAGGCCCCCACCCCCCAATATCCTTATCTGCAAGAACTTCCCTTAATTAAAATGCAGAAACTCTGGGCACTTTCCACACTTGAAACATATTCATGGGGGAACAAACTAATAACCAAATGGCTGCAACTAAAATGATATATCCATTTTATATATGTCCTACGTACCTATCTAAAGTTATCAAGACACGAGGTGGTTTTTAATTATCTCCAACTACAAAACTCTGATACATATACAACAAACATAAACAATAAACAATAAACAAAATATTACATGTAAGTGTAAAGAAGAGAACATGTCTGCGCAACGCCTAGCCCACCAAAAGCTCAATATATTCTTTGTTTCTGATTTCTTATAAGGCTATTCGATCAACATCTTGGACCCTATGCCTATATAGCATTAGCATAAATGCGAGAATGACCTTGTATTTTCTTATAAAAACAAATCCAACTTAAATAAATTTGGGATGTGGCTGCACAAAACTACATATGGATTTTAGTAGATAGTGTTGGAGAGGTTTGAGGAATATTCTAGTCTTTAGGTTTTCCTTATAAAATAAGGCATATCAATCCCATTCAAGAATCTTCGGTTATTAAATAAAACACAAAATGATACAAATTTAAGAATAATGTACTATACGTATATATCCTTAAGCCAAAGGTGGTGTATATATTCTTCAATCATTAAGCAAATCTTTGCCTTGATAGGCCGAATCACTTGCCTCTGTCGGTTGGTGAAAAGAAAACGACTCTATCAGAACACTATAAAAGAAACAAAATAAAAAAAGAAAAAGAAAAAAGGAAACAGAAGCAAGAAATTTTACCTCAATGGAGTAAAGTTTTTAAGTAAAATGGATTTTTTAAAAAATATGTAGATAATTTTTTTGAATTTCTATATATTTTTTCACGTAGGACATTAATTACTAATGTCATACTATATCTCAAACGAATTTATTCAAATTTAAAATAAATTAAAAGTAATATATTTTAAGTAGATATAGAACTATTGCTATATTAATAATTAATAAATATAATAATTAAAATATCTAAAACTATAATGTTAACAATAATGTAATTATCGTACAATGTAATGTAAGAAATATTTAAGATATAATAATATCCATATACTTTATTATGAAAAACAATGAAAAATTAAGGATACAATACGTACAATTACTGCTTTTTATTTTGTTCACACGAGGGGAAAAAAGTGGATTGATAGAGTAGTAAAATATAAAGTCATTTAACTTTTTATAAGGATTAGATTCTGTTGCCATATTTTTTCTTTCTGGTCATAGAATCTCTTGCACTTTATACAAAGGGAAAGCAGAATAAATACCAGAATCCTTTCCAATCGTAAATTCCAAGCAACCTGCATAGCAAAATCCGATAAAAATAGAAAACAGCAGATTTATTTTCTATTTTTTAAAGCAACACCAAAACCAATCTCACAGTATCAATATTTCAAAATTTGGTGTCTTTACAATTCTAATTGTCGTCGCATTTACCAATATCTTGTACATTGTCGAATCCTGGTAAATATAACTTCAAGGTTAAAATTTATAATTTCAAATAATGTGAAAAATCGGTGTCATGCAGAAGGCCAAGCACAGATCCAGTTCAGATATGTTCGGATTGAAAATATTGTGACAAATTTGATATTTTTTTATAGTTTTGATGCGATTCGGATACAGTAGCTACAGACATTTCAACCTAAATCCGACCATATAATCTTATTTCAAATTATAATTTAAAAATCCAAAATTCTAACACTTCAACATTAATAGTCCAAAAGGGAAAAAAAAGGGTGCAAGTCTGTTGGATTCGGTCATTCTGAAACAATTTTGATCGACCTTGTCATGGAGCATATTTTTGGCTTACTTTATGTGTTGGTTATAATAATAAGTAACATACAAGTAGTTTTTTAATATTTTATTAATTTTAATATTTTTCTGTGTGAATTATAATAATAAATGGCGTAGATTTTTTTTAAAATATTTTATTTGTTTCAGTGATTTTTTTTCTGCATAAAAGCATAAATGGCATACATATCGTAAAGCGTTAGTCTCAAGGCTCAATCCTTTACTTCTTTTCTCATTAGTTTCTTTCTTCTCTTATTTTTTTTTTTTGTATTTTTTTGTTCTATCGCTTTCTTCATTTCTACCAAAGGTTCTCGTCTCCATCCTTCTCTCTATTTCCGATCTCAATTCTCATCTTCTTTTTTTCATTTAAATTAGATCTACACATTGTAGCTAACGAGCAAAACATCATTTCTTTCAAAAAAATACATATTTTAGACTAAGTTTTATTTCCTCTAAAAAGAAAATTCAAATTTTGTTTTCTATTAGTATTTAAACTTAATATTGGTTGAGATAGTAAAGAAAACTTATTATATTAAATTAGTTTGTTTCTTAATTAATTTTTTTTATGATTTGGTTATATATTATTTTGCGTCTCTAGATATTTTATATTGTTTTAACTCTTTTTTAGCTATTATTTGGAGTACAACTCTTTTTTATTGGTCTTCTAAATAAGTAAGTTTAAAATGTCTCAGTCCACAAAGTTCCACATAAAGTGGTTAGGATCAGGATGAGAGTGGGTTCGACCCACTACAAGACTTCAATTAACTTCAAGATGTGGGTCTAACTCAACTAGGCTGATGTGAGTCTAATTTGACTAGACCGATGTGGGTGATCTTGACTCATCCGACTCGATGCAATCGACTCGGATCCAAATCGACTTGACCGATGTCGCTTGACTTGGTCGACCAACTTGAGCATGTCTTGATCAGGTTGATGTGGACTCGACTTGACTTGACTGATGTTGTGCTCGACCTATCTGACATCGACCCCACCTGACTCAATCGATGAGGGTTTGACTCAACTTGGTCGACGTAGGTCCGACTAAAAAATGGTCGAAGTCAGCTAGACTCGACTCGGTCGATGAGGACCCAACTTGACACAGTTGATATAGGCCTGCCTCAACCTGGTCAATGTGGGTTCGACTTAACCTAGCCGAAGCTCGCCCAACCAACATTGCCTGATTCAACCAAGGCAACGCTAGCTCGACTCCACCTAGTCAACACTGACTATACTTCACTTGGTAGATGAGGGCTCGACTTGAACTAGTCGAGAAGGGTTCGATTCAATCTAGTCAACGTGGGTTCGTCTTGAGAAGACTGACATCTGACTTGACTTGGTCGACGTCAGGCCAACTCGGCTAGTCGATGTTGAGCCGACTCATCCCAGCCGATGTCGAGCCCACTAGATCTGGTCAGCATTGACCCAACTCAACCCAACCAATGTCAATCCTACTTAATGACATCGACCCTACTTAATCTGATCAACATCGACTTGACTTGACTCAGTCGACATTGGCCAGACTTTACCATGTTTGACGTGGGTCTGACTCGACCTAGTAGATGTCGATCCGACCTTATCTGGCAGATGTCGATCTAACTTGAGTTGGCTAACATTGGCGTGTCTTTCGGACTCGACCCGGTTGACACCAGTCTGATTCGACCCGACCAACATCGACTCAACTCGACTCAGTAGATGTTGACCTGACTCGACTTGGTTGTCATACGTTTCCCGTTCTGACTTGACCCGGCGAACGTCGAACCGACTCGACCAAGTTTATGTCGATCAGACTCGATTAGGAAAACGTCGGTTTGTCGTTTTGACTCGACGTGGAGGACGTTGGTTTGACTCATCTAGGCCGACCTGGGTCGACTCTACTTGACCGACGTGGGTTGGGTCGAGTCGCCTTTTGGGTGCCTGGTTGACTTAGTTGACCAACATGGGCTCATCTCGAGCTAGTTGACATGGTGCCAACCGAGCTTAATTTGACCTAAGCCCATGGGTTACTCTGACCCATGAGACTTTTGTGGGTATTTTAACTTTGCAGGTGTTTTCTTGGTGGCTAGCCCTGACCCATGTGGGCCAAGGCCTAACCCTGTGGGATGGGCCAAATTGTCAACTCTTCTAACAAGGGAAGTTATGCTTGATAAATTATAGTATATTTCTTAATGAAATGGACCAAGTCTATGTACATGTGAATTTAGAAACTGGCATACTATTTTGTATGGACACTAGATGTATGGATGATTATTTATTATTTGACTGAGAAACTTTATAAAATCATTGAATTGAGTGCATGTTGCCGACAGGTGTCCGATAGCTGGGTCTCTATTTTGAAAATTACTTTGAAAAGGATTACATGGAGTCACCACCAATATTTTAGTCTAAATATTGAAAAAAGAAAAGATTTTCGCAATGAAAACTTAGGTCAACGTAACCAGAGTTTGGGTTCGGAGGTCGATTACGTGTGGGAAAGGTTAGGCACCCTAGGACATCCATTTTTGGTATACTATGACGTTATTTGCAATTAAAACATATTCCAAGTTACTATTCCTAGCTCATAACTATGACAAGCGAAACTTGATTATTTATCTACATGCCTAATATTCTAATTCTACCCTAGCCTATTAATAAGAAAGTAGTAAATAAAAGCTATATAGAGAAATGAGAGAAATTAGAACCTTCGAAGTAAGCTTTTTATTACTCAAAGAGGGAGAAGAAGTATCATAACTACAATTTTTAGTTTGAGAGTGCACTGGTTAGTATTCCTAGCGGTGTGTGATTGTGACTGACATAGTGTTTTATTTATACATATTTTTGAGGCGTAGAACAATATGTTCTCATTGGAGAACGACCTGTTCTCACCAAGCATTAAATGACATTTAATGTGATGAGAATGACCCGTTTTGAGATGAGAACAATATGTTCTCACATGGTAAAAAAGAGTCGTTCTCCCCTTGAAAATGAGTTGTTCTCCCTTTTAAAATAAAACATTACATTTTCATACTGTTTTCCCTAAATGCTACCCAAGTCTCTTTAATGAATTCTCAAGATTTTTTAGGGATAAGGCTCTATTCTTCTTTCTGCTTCTCTTGAGTCTCCAATTTCATACTTTGCTTCAACCCATAAAAAAATAGGGATCTATATTGAATTATGGATTTATACTTGAATATCATTGGATACTATATTAAGCTCGGAATGGTCCCCAATAAGAAAAATTATTTTTAAAAACTATATTATTGACTTTTAAAATGATGAAATTAGTCACTAATTTAAAGACTAATTTAGAATCCTATTTAGTATGTAGTTAAAACCTTGGTTACTAATGTTAGAAACTAATTTAGATTCCGATTCAAAAATCAATTTAGTTACCATTATATAAAAAATAATTCATATTTTTTAGATTAAATAGTAAAAAAATATAGTTTTTATTTATTTTATATACAATAAAATTTATTTTAGATGTCAATAATTTTAAATTTATAAAATAGTTTCTATTTTAATTAATATAATGATTAATTATTTTTTATTTCTAAATTAATTTATATTTAATAAATTTTTTGTAATAATCATTTTGTTATTAAATGGTTGTAATAAGAAATGAGTAAAATAAATTATTACAACTATGTAATTTAAACTTGTTAGGTATAAATTAAATATATATGTGTTAGACAATTAATGTTGATTTCGGACTAGATAGTGTTTTTGGGAGAATCAAAATGTTATTAGACATATTGAGTAAAGTGTGTTTTTTATGAGTCTAAAATCATGTTTTAAACCTGTTACATTGGTTTTTTTCATTAAAATAGACTTAATTTAGATTAGTCTTAAAATTGTACATAAATTTGTAATTTTTATACACTTCACTCGAGTTAGTTCTATATTATCCTCTTTCAAGAGTTAATAATATTGACGAATATGATTTTATTGAAGTATGTCATTGCCTAATTTAATTGATGTGGATACTACAAACTAATATAAATAATGAAATATATATATATATATATATATATATATATTATAATACAATTCAATACTCTGTAGAGAAATAAATAAATAACATACATTAGATAAAATATATTATTGCTTCGTAGGAGTAGGTAAAAATCATCCAATCTCAAATATACTTTCATGACTTTATAATAAATAATATAAAATAAATTTAATTAAACACTAACTTCATTAATATTAAACTATATACTAAAGAAAATATAGTAGAATAAAAAAATTAGAAGCTTATCCTAATGGTCAAATTGTCAATTTTCTTGTGTAATAAACAAAAGAAAAATACTAAAATTAAGTTTCAAATTAATCAACATTAATTTCAAAATTATAAGCAAATAATATATATATATATATATATATATAATTTTATTTATTTATGAACACGGCTACTTTTGAAATATCTCTTTATAAAATATTAGAGAATGGAATTTGAACCTGCCTACTCTTTCAAAACTATAAGTATTCTCTACGGTCATTGTATTTAAGAGAAATATTATTTTATTGATAAAAATACAATTTTTTACCCTTAAAATATATGCATTCAGAATTGTTAAATTTTAAAAATTTATAAAAAAACAAGGTTAATGAATGAAAAGAATTTGGTATATTTGATAGTTGAAGAAATTTTAGAGTTGAAAGAAAAAACATTAAAGAAACTAACTCATTGTTAAATTGGAATCACTATTATAAATTGAGGAAAACTAATCGGTGAATAAGGATCACACAAAATGATGAATTTCGAAAGCATGCAAATGACAGGTGCAAAAAGTTTGAACCAAATTATAAACAAATTTCAGTGTATAGTAAATGTATTTAGAGTTTATGATTTAGAATTTAGATGTATTTTTAAATTAAGTATTGTTTCTACTGGAAAAGAATGAGAGTAATAAATATCTTTGATAAATAAGGTTCAAGTCATCGATGAGAATCAAGTAGAGATTCATCTGAAAAAATCCTGAACGTTCAAGCAAATAAAAGCTTAAAATATTATATGTATACAAGTATAAGTAAAGAATTGAATGAGTATTATTTGATGTATTCTTATATCTTTATAGGGTTTTTTATGCCTTTGTAATTACAGGTATAGTGAATAACAAATAATAATATATTCATAAATAATATATTGCATAAGTTGTGTTATTTAAGGTTATAATAAAATATTTGATATTGTTGATTTTTCTTTGCTTATATTATTATTTGGAGTATCTTTGAGATTTTTGGGTAGGTACACAAGGTTCCAAGCATGTAATCCTTAGATTTGGTTATGTAGGGAGACGGATTGTAGAATGAACAAGTTTTATTATCTTGACCGAATTTAAGTTAACTATGAATAGTTAATTCTAAGGTTGAGCTTTTACAATCATTCTCTTTAAAGGTTGGTGTTTTGTAAACTTCTCTTTGGAGTCAAGTTTTTTTGACGTTTTCTACCATTTACTTTAAATGACTTAATGATATACATTGAGTAACTTTGATTTGAATTATAAGTCGTTGGCTAACAACTTGTGCATATTTCTCCAATAACTTTGATATGGTGTGTAAGTCGTTGACTTTGAACGAATTGGATCACTAATAAATTAATAAATAAGAGTCGAATGATGTGATATGACTTTTAAGCCATTTTACTTTGAATGACTTAGATCACTGTCATTTTAATGAATATGAGTGATCTGATGTATAAGCCATTAACTTTGAACAACTAAAATTTATGAATGAAATTGATCCAGTTTTTAAGCTGTCAATTTTTGGACAACTTTGATCGCTTCTAAATTAGTAAATGAGAGTGATCCAATGTATAAGCCATCAGTTTTGGGGCGACTTGGATTGCTTATAAATTGATAAATGAGAGTGATCTAACGTATAATCATCAATGTTTGAGATAACTTGGATCGCTTACAAATTGATAAATGAGAATGATCTAATGTATAAGACATCAATTTTTGGGATGACTTAGATCCCTTATAAAATTGATAAATAAGAGTGATCCAATATATAAGTCGTCAATGTTTTAGATGACTAAGATCGCTTAAAAATTGATAAATAAAAATGATTTGATGTATAAGCTGTCAACTTTTGGGATGACTTGGATCACTTATAAATTGATAGGTAAGTGATCCAATATAACTCTTCGATTTTTTGGATGACTTGGATCACTAATAAATTGTTAAATAAATGATCCAATATAAGCTGCCAAGTTTTGGGACAACTTGGACTATTGATAAGTGATCTGAAAGTTACCAATTTTTTAGACAACTTGATCACTAATAAATTGATAAATGAATGATATGATGTAAGTCACCAAACTTTGGGACGAGTTGGATGTATAATAAATTTATAAATGAGTGATCCCTTGTAAGTTGCCCATTTTTGGGACAACTTGAATTGTTGATATATTGATAAATGAGTGATTTGATATAAGTCATTGATTTTTTGGACAACTTGGATCTATAATAAATTGATAAATGAGTGATCTGATGTAAGTCACTCATTTTTTTGGAATGACTTGGATCTTTAATAAATTAATAAATGAGAGATTTGATGTAAAGCATCAATTTTTTAGACAACTTAGGTAGTTGATAAATTTATAAACGAGTATTCTGATATAAGTTGCTGATTTTTTGGATGACTTGGATCATATATATTGATAAATGATTGATTCAATATATGTCATCGATTTTTGGGATGACTTAGATCAGTAATAAATTGAAAAATGAGTGATTTGATGTAAGTCATCGATTTTTTGATGACTTGGATCATTGATAAATGTGTGATCTGATTTAAGCCACCAAATTTTGAGCAACTTGGATCTCTTATAAGTTAATTAAGTATAAGATTCAAATTTACCTTGATCCAAAGTGAACTTTTCTGACTTACCAATTGACTATTGTGATAGTGAAAACAATGGGATCATCTTGTTGATGTAGAAATCATCATTTATAAAGGTGGTACATGGGAGAGAGTGAGGTGAGAGTAGACTTACTGAGTTGATGCTTCGAAGATGTGTTTTCTCATGAGCTAGAATTGCCTCCTCTAGCAAATCCATGATTTCACTAGAATTTTGATGAGGACACAACAATAGTTTTGCTTATAGTGATTATAAAAAACCTAGTGGTGTGGTCAGGCCCCATGGTGGATGTTAAATATTCTTACTAGAAAAGAGTGATAATGTAATTCAAAGTGATCATGATGAAGAAATATGGAAAAACATACCAACCTAATAGGTGTTTGTTTATTATTATAGTTGTTTTGTTATTAATATAATATATTTATTTTGTTGAAATATTTTAATCACATTCTTATTTTTTAGAATTATGGCATATTCAGAGTCTGGCAGGGGAATGACAGGAGGAGTCGTAGTTTTATGACCTGGTTGACTGGGCTAGTTGCGAGGCGTGTTTCCTGGGAGAGGACACAAGTTGACATGAAATCTTGTTCTAGAAATGCATTAGAACCCACATGCTAATATGTTCAAGAGTTATTTGGGAGTGATAGCTTGAGGTCATGTCTCTATCATCACTCCATCTTAGGATGACGTTGAGGAGAGAGACAAAAACCTCATGTGGCAAGATATTCAGGTATTTGAACATCTCTCCAACACATTATAACTTAATTATTGTATTTAATGTTTGCTATTTTCACATAAAAATTTTGACATTCCCAATAATGAGGCGGTTAGGAAGAAGGTATTGTCTACCATTGCCACTGTAACATCCCACTTTTAGTTATATTACTATTAAACAACCAAAGATAATTAACTAATATATAATATTTACATAACTATTTTGAGTCTCAACAAAATAAACTTCCCTCTTCATAGGGATTTATATACATCATAAAAAAGAAACAAAGATCCATAAACTAATATTTACAAAATATCTTCTGTTATAACCCATTTCTGTCAAGCTTTACCACCTAATATATCCTCTACTCACGTGTAAAACACAATCATAGGTTTGCCTCTCAAGCTTAAACTACCATAATCTTCTATGCTCACAGAAAAATTGAGCCTGTACATAAAAGACTCTAATCAATGATCTAAACATATTCTCATACTCATTGACTAACAGAGATTCATCTTTGCCCTAGAAAATCACACATGCAACCACTATTATCCAACCATGTAACCCAAAATCGACTATAACTCAAGAAAAATAGGGCAAAGACAAACTTGTTCTAAAAAAAATTCTAATTAATCATAATTGCTCTATTCTCTACCTGGATCTCTAAGGTGGACTCTGATCTACAAGAAGATTAGCAGATCTTTCAAAATCTTAGATAGAAGTCAAAGAAAGTATTTTAGAGAGATAGTAGCTTTTATGAAATGAAGTTTGAATAACTAAACTTTTCTATTTATAGGCTTTTCAACTTAAATAATAAAATATTCATATTCATTTAAGTTAAACCACTCTTACTCTTAAATACATTTTTCTTGGCCTTTACAACCACTGGATGGGGGGATTTCAAGACGTACTTAATAAGAGAGTACATCTTCGAAAAGCACCAAAGTGACACTCCATGTCTAAAATATCCTCTTAGTGGGGAGGAGTGAGCTCAATTCTGTGCTAGTAGATTGGACCCCTCTTGGCAAGTTAGTAGTTGCTAATTCTTGTAATAAAAACATGACTAAGCTTATAGTATTTCATAATCTCATTTTAATATATGCATTGTAGGAGAAAAGAGTGGTGGCTAAAGAACGACAAAGGTTGAATGATGTACCTCATCTTCTATTGCGAGAGGGGCATGCATTGCTGGAAAAACGCATGATGCATGCCATAGCATAGTCAAAAGGTGTTGAGTCTACTGAGCTTGCATCTCCACCCCCCCACTGCGAGTTGTGGAAGGTAGCTTGTACAAGATCCAATGGACAATTGACTTTGAGTCTACATGGGTCATTATAGAGAGAATTAAAAATATAAGTTTTAACAATCTCACTTTCACATCATTCCTAAGTAATGTAGTTAGTGACTTACTTATTGTTTATATGTTTCTGGATGATTTAGTTAAACATGCCACTCAATGGTCATTTTTTTCCATGGTCGTGAAGACATTTTGATAGTGACCATAAGAAGACTAGAGCACCTAGGATGGGTGCAGGGTACTAGTGGATTTTGGAGCCTCCGTGATTGCTTTGGTCCACAATCATGGAGGAGCAATGTCAAATCATGCAGCCAGGAGGCATTGGCTAAAATGAGGACAGAGGTTAGACAAGAAGTGAGGATACAACTTGAACAAGAAATGCGTCGTGTATAGTTCCTAATAATGTTGTACAAATGAACATTAAAGAGAGTTGTGCTACTACTACTACTGATGTTCCTATTGTTGTTATGGACCCCTTAGGCATTCTAGTCACACTTATTAGTGTGACTTATATGGTGAAGATGATCTCACACGTCTTATGGTTATTAGAAGAGTTTTTCATGGTTGCTCGAGCATCCATGGTATCCCACTACATCCAGAATGGACACAGGTTGTAGTTGATGAGGTAATAGATGTTGTTGCTACAGTGTCTTTTCCCAACATAGAGGTTCAACTAGTGGGCCAAGCAAGCGACACATTCTTGGCTTAATCGAGAAATTCGGTGATGACACTCTCAGAATGGGAAAAGATATATACGATGTGTTCTTTTTTTCTCTTTTTTACTTTTATAATTGTAGTTCAGGAAATTATCAACTACCGTAAGAAGGTTCCAATAGAACCTGTTATTCATGAGGGGACGAGGATATGGTAGTAGTTGTGAATGATGCCCTTAACTATGCTTCTTTCCATATTGATATTGTAGAAGAATAGACTCGTTCAGATATAGTGGAACAACAAAACTTTTGGAGTTGACAACTCTATCGTTCCACTCTACATCTCCATGCCAAATGCATTAAACATTATTGGGAGAAACTCCACGTTAACGTATTTTCATTTATGTGTTTAACATTAGAATGATTATATTTAACTAATAATTCGTTGTCTTAGGAACATGGATAAATTAAATGTGCAACAATAAAGATCAGAAGTGTATGGATTTCTTGAACCTCAGTCCATCCAAAAATCTAAGAATAGAAAGGTCCAAATCTAGCAATACATGCAAACATGGATGAGTGACTAAAAGAGACATATATACTTGGCTCCATAAGGGTTAGTTCAATCATTTGTTTTTTCAATCATGTTAATTTTATAAATAATTTGTTCATCGTACAATGTCATTAGCAGCTATTTTTAACCCTTCTAATGGATTACACAATGATATGATTTTGTTCACTGCACCGAAAATCTTAAACCACAAAATGAAAAGCCTCTTACATGGATAATTTTATAATTTTTCATTATATTTAAAACTTTTTGGTATATATAGGTCAACATTTGTGTTTGTTTCAATTACAATTGTGTTTGGAACAAATGTTTTATGTGGCAAAGGAAAAACAAAGTCATTGCACTTCATGTACTCTAAGGTTAGAAAATTATTTAATAATTATTATTGAATGTATAAAGTAGTGGAAATAATATTGAGATTTGTTTATCAGTTTAGTGCAATAGACAAGCAGACTTGTACACATGTGGCTACTACGTGATGTACTGGATAAGAGTCATAACTTATGTGGGTATTATCATAATATTGGACGGAGGTAATTCATTTAAACATTTTTTATATTTGTTTACTTTTCGAGTCTTGAATGTTAACAACAACTACATTAATGTTTCAGTACTTTCAAGATCCATCTACATTGGCTAAAGATGAAATCACAAACATAAGGGAGTAATGGACAGACTTTGTTTTTCAAAGTATATAATGCTTAGCTTTTTAACTAGGTAGTTTTTCTATTAAGTTGTTTAGGCTTTTAGGATAGTTAGATAATTTAGTCGATATTTGAGTTATTTTAGTTAGTCTTTGTATTATGTTGTTTAGGTTTTTAAGTTGATTTGTGTTGTTTAATTATATATATGACAATTTAAATTTGTATTTTAGATTGACTAGGATATTCGTATAGTTTGAAATGTTCATGTTTCAATTACAGGTTTTGGTTGCAAGTTAAAACCAAGTACATTGTTTTTTAAAAAAGCCAAGTTTTATGTCGAGACATACACATCCCGATGCAAATTTACATTGAAAGGTACACTTTTTGATGTAAATTTATGTCGGGATATGTATGCCCCCATGTAAAATTCACTTTTCTTTTATTCAAAGTTTAAATGATTTGTGTCGATATACGTTTGGTTCTACATAAATTTACATCGAAAAGTAATCATGAGACGTAAATTTACATCTATTATTTGCTTCAACGTAAAATTACATCTTCATATATGATGTCAAAATTGAAACAGACGTAAAATATCCAAAATACTAGACATAAACAACTTCTTCTAGACTAGTGTTCCCTTCTTATTACTTTTCTTTTCAGTATAATATTTGTTCAAACACTCTCACTCTCTTTTTCTCCCATGTATCTTCCTTCGCCCATAAACTCTATGATTAACGTGTCCATATTTAACTTTACCCTTCTTGTATATACATATAAAAGTTATCTTTGGTGAAGAAACATATGTTTTCTCAATTCCAATAATCACAGAATAAAGGAATTAACTAATGCATGACCAATTTACCGTAATCCTATGTACAAATTTAGTGGAATGTCTTGGTGTTTACTTTCACCAACACACAGAATTAAATCCACTCCCTTCCTAAGACATCATTGATATTTCTAAGCAGTGAAAGTTCGCAACTAATTAATTATCCTAGTAATTAATTAAGCAAGAAAGTAAAGGAATCGAATGAATATGCAAGTTGAGTTAGTGCGATGTACGACAAGACAATAGTAAGTTGGAATATCTTATCCTTGAATTGTAAACAAATGAACTTTAAAACACTTGTCTCTTGTCCCATGCACGAGCCAGGTGGGCATGCACGACCACCTTACTCCTCTCATCCGTTGCTTGCTCCATCACACTAAAGTGAACAAAGAATGCAACAGTTATGGACACAAAAACGAAATTAAGGTGAGACCAATAAAGCTTGGTCCCATGCAAAATTATTTTAAAGATGTGCCTCCCTAACTCAAAAGACACTACAGTGTCACGAGCACATGCAACCTGCATGCATGCATGGCTGTTGCAATCAAACATGCATTATTATCAGTAGAATCTATCTCTAAATGGTTGGAGACCATTCAAACCCTATAAAGGTTTTTCAGTTACTATTCTGTGAAGTGAAGTACATGGCGCATGCCACATGCACAAGGTACCCAAAATTTAGAAAATGTTCCATATCTTTGAGAACATATTCGAAATCAGGTGCCTCCAATAAACCTATATCAGCCATAGACAATTGAATTTCTTCAACACATAAAAATAGTTGTAAGAATATGATTTTCCCTTAATTATTTGAGGACCCTTATATGTTCTATGTTTAAACGGATAATTTCACTAGGTATAACTAAAGGTCTACATGACCGTATCACATATAACTTGATATAACTACTACTACTACGTACCTTACACTTTTATACGTACGTTCTCTTAAACCTTGTCGCGTAATTAACCTATACTTATTCAATTTTAAAAAAAAAAATCTATTTATGCTTGCTCTCTATAGGTAAAACCGTACAAGATTTAAAATGTCTTTCATAAAATATGGATTTTTTTTACACACTATAAAAGTGTATATATATGACTATATATTAATCGTGTTCCAAATAAGAATTTGATAATTAGTTCCTCTTATGTATACATAAAATTATACGATTATATATGCCATTAATTTCTATTACATGTTGTATATAATATTTCATTATAATGATTATACTATTTTATTTACATGACGTTCATAACATGATCAAACAATGGTATTATGCCATTTGCAAATAAACATTAAAACTGTAAGTTGGAAAACATGAAATAAAGTCGTAAACAAGAAATAACCAGTAATAATAATTATCATTTCATGACATAGAAAATATATTATGGGCTTTGAGAATATACCTATAAGAACAATTTTCAAGAGAATATAACCATGAATATAACATCTTCAACTATCAAAATCGTCCTCGTGTCACAATAAGGTTATCCGAAAGATGAGCAAACTAAATCATAAATTAAATTAAATTAAGTTAATATGACCAAGCTTTAGGATTGGAATTTTGCTTCGTTAGTTTTTTAAATTCTTTCGCGATGTCACCTTCATACAAGGATACGTTTGTTCAATTTAGTGACCTTGCTTAATCTGCGAAGTCTTGATGAATTAACTTTATATAAGAGTTGTAGAACCCCTTATAATTTGTTTTTTTATTAATTAATATATTTCTTATGTAGATAATTTAAGCTATATTGACTATAATTTTGTAAAATAATAATAATAATAATATATGCTTTCTAATCTAATAAAATTTAAATTTTATCCAAAGAAAAATTAAAATAAAATCAATAATGGACAATCTA
Organism: Lablab purpureus; assembly: GCA_030347555.1. NCBI lineage: Eukaryota > Viridiplantae > Streptophyta > Magnoliopsida > Fabales > Fabaceae > Lablab > Lablab purpureus. Next base: position 17,839,276 of record CM059254.1, read on the forward strand.
GATTTTTTTTATTAATTTTCGAGGCATCTAAAATTGTAAAATGTTGGAGTTTTAATATTTAGCATCATGTGGCCGGATCTATTACGTAAAAACAGTCCAACCAAGTCACTAGTTAACACCCCAACGTAAAACAAATTTGAAAAAAAAAAATATCGGAGTATAACTCTTTGATTTTAATATTTTTTTTTAAATATTTAACTATATAAAAGAAGGCAAATTACATCTACAATATGAGCACTACACAAATTTTAAGAAATAAAATCCGCAGCATATTTTAACATTTTTCAATTTTTTTCGGGAAAAAATACTTATCATTATAATAACTACACTATAATAATATTAGGAATTAGCTGTTAACTAAATTGGAGATCAACCAATAGCATCGGTTACATAAAATAACTTAGATTTAGTTTAGTCCACTGTAATTTAAAGTTACAATAAAAAGTATTAAGAAAATTAATTACATTAAAATTAATATCAAACATTAATATAATTTAATTTTAATATTTATATTTATTTAAATTAATATCTAAAATATTTTATTTTTAATATTTATTTAAATTAATATAATTTAAGTGATATTAATTTAATTTATTATAATATTTATTCAAATTATTATAAAGGATATTAATCCTATTTAATTTTAATATTTATATTTATTTAAGTTATAATTAGTTAGGCTAATATTTTTTGTAATTTATTTTTAATATTTATTCAACTTTTAATTTTTTTAATATCTATTAAGTTAGTGTCCCTTTATTTATATTAGTCAATACAAATTTTATTTATTTTAAATTGTTATTTAAATTAGTATTGATTTGATTGATATTGATATAATTTTTTTAATATTTATTTAAATTAGTGTAAACTTAATCCATACTAATCTTACAATTTTTATTATTTAAAATAGGGATGGTATATAAGTCTTACATAAAGTTTTTATTTTGACAATTCAAAACTCGGAGACGATTTTTTACTAATAAATCGATACTCAAACTCATTCCATTCTGGCTCTTTTGCTCTATCAAAGCAGCGGATTTCTAAATTTTCATATGGCCCGCCGGGAAGTCCTTCCAAAGCCTGTTGAATAATTTTTACGGATTCCATCATTTCACCAATTCGAACTAAATAACAAACTAATGAGTCTTCTTCTTTTTGTCATTGAAGGCTCATATTTAAATTTAATAAAATATAATGATCTATATGACCATTATTTGTATTAATGAGAACTTCTGATTTCTTTCTCCCATTAATCTATAGGTCTCACACTCAACTTCTATCATCATATTTTGTTTTGCACACAAAATGGAAGTTTCATTTCCATAAGAAGAAAGTCCCTTCATAGGAAAGAAGTCTCTCTCCCACCAAGAGTTATATTTTAACTTTAGTATAACTTTTTTTCTAGTAAGGAAGTCTCACATTAACATCCTTCCACAATAGGGTGTTGTAGTAGGGTTTCACTCCTTCAAGGTTTCATTTTGTAGTGTTGAAGGGATGATCTTTATAGCAGTATATTACCTACAGGTTTTTATGAATTGTTTACATCATTATTATCTTTCTTGTGTGCACAAATTTATTTGATTGAAGTCTATTTTAAATTGTGCTTTAATTAATTAACTCATGTTTCTTTTGTCAAACATTCTCTTTGACACTTTGTCTACTCCAATGAGTACAATTTTGTCAGCATATGCAACTGTGAACTATAGTAACAGGTTTTTTAACTGTTGTCTTGTGTGTTTGACTGGACATTGTGTTGTTACAAACAAAATTTATTGTCTGTGCTTTTCCTTAATTACCTTTCTTAGAAATATTAGTTTTTATATCTACTATATTAAATAAAGCTATTTGTTTTGTGTGCACTTACTACATTATAAGTTTCTGATAATTATATTCATGCTCATCAACTTCATGCATTACTACTTGCAAAATTCATCTTCATTTCATTTCACTATCTTCATACATCATTGTTGAAACTAGAGGCTTTAGATGAGGGGTTGAATAAAGTCTTAAAATCTTTTCACGAGAACACATCAGATCGTCTAACTAAATGGTATGATAGAGTAGACTGTTTGAGCACTGAAAGAGCTACACAAGATCTTTATACTGGTTCACCCAAAACTCATAGGCTACTCCTATCTTTCCCTTATGAACACTTCTTAAGAGATTCAACTAATTAAATAAATGATTACAAGCAAGTACATAAACCAATCATGGTTATCACTCGTCTTAACCTCTCCCTAGGATTAAGACCTTAACAAGAAAGATAAAGATTTCTCTCAAATACATAAGAGAGAACAAATTAAGCTCACCAGGTATTCACTCTTTTGAAAATAACATGACAGATTTTTGAGTTTTATTATGGAGAAAGAGACTTGCATTTCAAATTGATCTTTTGAACAAAGAATACTTCAAGACTTTTTTAAGAAAGTCCTTTAAGCTTCACTATAGTTTGAAATTGGTTCAAGGCTTCTTAATCATCTCGATGAAGTTTTCTTTTCTTCACCTCTATTGTAATATATCTTGTAATGTATTTCTTTGTTTTATGTAGTAGTTTTGAGGTGTAAGAATATTTCTTTTCTTGTTCTCTTGTGGGTTTATAAGGTTTCTTGAATAGGATGTTCAAGAACTAGAATCTTGTAATAAAGGTGCCATAAGTTCAATTTCCATTTTTTTAAGGTTCAAGATTTGGAATTTGATTTGTGATTGTTTGTTGTTTGTAATAACTTGTGATTCAATGGATTCTTTAACCAGGGTGGTTAGAATTGGGTGTAACTTCTTATGGAGTAAACTAGTACACATTCTTTATGTGCTTTTCTCTTCTTGATCTTCACATACCTATTTTTCATCCTACTAAGTTATGTTAAAATTGAATTAATGCGTTAAAATACGAACTAAAATTGTGTCTACATTAATTTGAAATCTTTTTTTTCTAGAATTAAAGTAAAATTAATTATAATTCAATTCACCCCATTTCTTGAACTATTTTTGAGTGCTTACATGTAATGGCTGTTGTGTTAGGCTCCCAATCCTTGGACATGTCTTCTAGCAGTTTTTGGTTAATCTGAGCTTTTGAGAAGCATTTTCACAAGTCTTCAGGTCTATTGAAGAGCATCATCATCCTACTGAACATATCATCCATAGTTGAATTGGAGAAGAAAATTAAATTTGTAATCATAAAAAACCAAACAGTGAATTTAGGGATAAAAACATAGATGAAATTTGTGAACAACAACAAAAATTGGGACATGAAATCAACATGATAAAAGAATCAAACCAAAATAAAATAGAATCTAAACAAATTATATTTTTGGTCTAAGGAATTGAAAACATAATCTAAACAAAACTAGAACAAAACAACAATACAAAATTACAAAAAAAAAATAAAGGAAGAGCATTACCGATTGGACACAATAATATATGTCTCCAACAATGACTCCAATTTGATAATCATTGTCATTATGAATTCAAAGCATTTAAGTTTTTTATAAAATTTCGCAATATAGAGCATAACCTAGGTTGATTCTCAAAGGAGACATATCTATTGCATCCAATGTTCAATATTATTCCTAAGCAAAATTAATTTGGGGCTTTAGGTTTGAAATGAAACATAATTATAAAATACAAATAAAAATTAAAAAAAATGAAAGAATAGGAAATGAAACGTAAAGAAATGAAAGGTCAATTCACATATTCAATATTTACACAGTTCCCTTTATTATTGTTCTCTAAAGATTTATATACAATGTTGAACAATTAACCGATTCAATTTGTAAATTCAATAAGAAAACATCATTGAACTACAAATATGAATAAAATCAAAATATCATTCAATCTAAATGTATCTTGAGAAAACGGGCCTAATACACAAATAGGGAGGGTTGAATTTAGGGATGACAACAACACAGGGTGGGGATGAGTTTTACTTTCGCATCCCCATTTTTAAAGTAAAAAATCATCGCCATACACAACATGTATGAAATTTTTGTCTCATCTTCATCTTCACTGGGTAATGAATATACCCATTACCTGCCCCTTACTGCTCCAAATATTAATTAAATAGTTTTTTATAAAAAAAATCATAACAAAGAAAACATGATATTATCAAAGATTCAATATAAAATAGATACACATATTTTTTCCTCCAATGTCAAATATTGATAAAGAAATTACAAATGAATAAATCATAAATCAAAGTATAAAAAAAGAATTGGATAAATCTCAAATAATTATTGTAAAAAAAAGTGATCAAATGTGTGCCTGATGGAAAATTAATCTTGTTTTAAGATCGTTCTAACAATTTCCACCGATCATTTAAAAAAAACAAAAATATGAAATAGATAAGAGATGAAGAAACTTCAATCTATCTCGATCAACACCACAATCAAGAGAAATTGATGAGTAAAGGAAGACTTTCCACCTTGAATTGGAAATTCAAAGACAAAGACGAAAAGTTCTAATGAAGAACCTAGAGAGAGTTTGCACTCTAGAAAATTATTCAAATTCTAAAATGTTGAATTCTGAGTACAAGAGTCTATAAAAAGACTTATATATATTATGGATCCAATATTCATGGGTCGAAATACTACTAAGGCACATCCAACAAGCCTCTTAAAACTAGAGTTTATAAAGTCTCTAATTACAAGAAAAATACAAATATATACAGGGCCGAGTGATGACCCAATACAAATAAATAGAAAAAGAACAATTACAAAACCCAATAAAGGTCCAAAATAAAAATTACACAAAAATAGAAAAATTTTATTCTAGCTTCAAGTCTCCTTTGTAGTCATTAAGGAGGTCACATCCATGTTTCCATCTAGGCCCTAGAAAAAAGGTACAAAACTAAGGACCAAAGAAAAATTAATATAAAGTTTTTAGGTTACCTAATAAACTAAAGATATTTCGGTAATTTAGAATAGAGGATGGATAAGGGGACGAGTATAGGGATGAGGATGGAGTCAATATGTATATACCTATCCTTATCCCCATACCTAATTTAAAAAATCGGGTATTCTCCATACCTATTCAATGTAGGGATTCCTCATCAAAATCAAGACAGACTCGGGCAATACCCACGAGGACGAATTCATTTGTCATCCCTTGTTGAATTATGTATTTAAAACTTTTACACTACTTTTGCAAATCTGTGTGTGAAGATGTATATTCAAACGTTAGTTTAAATTTGACAAAGGATCTGTCATATGAAATTATATAAAAGTCATAACTTCATTGTATCTGATCTTTCTTTATATGATGCAAGACTTCTGAATTCGTGAAGGAATTCTCTCCTAGACGGGGAGGATGACATAATCCTGGATGAAGTATTTCTTAAAGATAGATAATAGAAACTTCAAGAATAAATGTATGAAGAATGATAAAGAAAAGAATAAAGAGAAATAAAATCGAAGATTCCAGAAAGATTCTCTGAAAGATTCACAATACCTAGAAAAGAGGGAGAAAAAGAAATAAAGAAGAAATTTGAAGGAAGGTTGACAAGAGGAAGACTTCAAGATTTAGAAGAGGAGATTAAAATAAAAATAAATAATGAGATTCCAGAGAATATTCAAAGAAAACAAATTCCTAGATTCCTCAAGTTTTGAAGTGAAGAAATGCCTTTTGGAAGCTTGATGGGTGCCTTTTCAAAGAGTGACCCTTTAAGCTTTGAACATGGGGCACACACCACATGCCTTTTGGATTTATATTAAACTTTCCCACATGCAAGGGTAAAATATAATCATTGCTTTTCCTAGATTCAAGGAACACCCATGTGACTTTCCTAATTTTATGGAAATAGTTGTGCTAATCATGATTAAGGAGAATTAACTATAGGATTAGGAATTAACTTTGATTGACTCTTAACACTCCTTTTGGACCTCACCCAGGCCTATAAAAGGAGAGATCCCCTTATTGTAAAAATCACTTTTGAATGTTGGATGAAATCTCTTTGTGAGTTCGTATTTTGGAAGACATTCCAAGGGTGTTTCTCTCTTGTTTTGGTTCTTATCTTGAGAAGCTTTCTCAAGTGGCAAATCCCCTTGTGCTTATTCTTGAGTTCTTCATTCAAGGTGGCATGTTCTTCCCTTTTCTATTATTTAATCCATTTTCCATTTCAATTGGTTACTTGTTCTTCTTTTTCTTTGTTATTTAGATGAAAACTGTAAGCCTACTCCATGATTTTTATGCTTCCGCTACTCTAATATCTTCTTCCATAGAGGATTGTATTTTGAACATCTTCTTGGTTTATCAAGATCCTATTAGAAATAACGACAGTGTAAAAATCAAGAGGGGGGGGTGAATTGGATTTTTAAGAAACTTTTTCTCTTTAAAATAATTTTCCAGATTTTAAATAAATGTTCTAAAAACAAGATTGGGATTTTCCTTAACCTGTGATAAGCGCAGTTTGAATTTCAATTGTTAGAATGATCCACAATAAAATAAAGAGATAGGGAAAGAGAAAGAACACAGAGATTTATATTGGTTCGGATTTAGCCAATCCTACGTCCAGTTCCCAATCACCACAAACACGTGATGATCATCCCACTATCTTTAATTGAAATTACAAACACCAATTCATGCAATGACAAATAAAGATAAAGGAAACACCTCCTTAGACACACAAGAGATGAACACACTGAGGATGATTCCCACATCTCTTGACACACAAGAGATGAACACACCTCCCTTAGAACAGATCCAAGGATGAATTTTACCCGTTCAGAAAAACAGTAAAAGAAAACACCTGATTGAGTGTTGGATTGAAAGCTTAAGCAAAATGATCACCACTTCCAAGAACTTAGATCAACCTTGAGAGAGCAAGAAAGCGGTTTTGAAAAACTTTAGTGCAAGAACACTTTGAATATTGTGTTTTAATCAGATGTGTTGAACCTAAGACATTCTCTTTCATTTTATAATTCGAGAATACTCCAAAGTTTCCATTCTTAGGTTGATTCAACATTGAATTCGCAAAAACGTCATATTTAATCGATTATCTAAAAGGTTTAATCGATTATATCAGAGTTAAAAACTGGAAAACATATTTTGCCTGATATAATTGATTATATTAAGGCCATAATCGATTATATGAACCCAGAAGCAATATAATCGATTATCAAAAACACTTAATCGATTATTTTGTTCGTTAAACAATTTTGATTCAAATTTTAAGTGAAATAATCGATTAAAAACGTAGAAAAACGTTTTTGCGAGAAAACGACTTGCTCTCAAGTTTGAAATGGTCTTGAATGGGATTTATGACTTACTCTTTTTATCCTTCAATCAAAACAGAAACTTCTAAACTTGAAACTCCAGCACTTGAGAAAATCTTCAACAATCTTCTCTCTTGAAAGCTTTAAATATCCTTTATGTCTTGTCTTTTCCATCAAGCAATCTTCCTTTGTGAGAAGACACAAGTCTTTAATGTTGTTTAGAGAACTTTAAATCTTCATCATCAAAACTTTAATCTTCAAGACTTATTGAGAGAACTTCATCAACACTTGAACTTGAAATATGTCAACAGATCCACCCCTCCTTCTAAGGATCATATCACCTTTTATGTTGAGACCTGAACTTTCAAGAAAATGTGTGTTGATAAAAGTAAAGAAATGGTGAAAAATTGATGATCTCATCAGCAAATTGTTTATTGAATATGCAATGAAGCATCTTATTTCTGTTGCAAATAATACTTTGCCTTCAAATATTGACTCTAATGTTGCAAGTAATGCAAATAATGATGATGAGGATTGAGATGGTCAAGTTAGAAAGAAAATAAAGAAAAAACAATGTGATGAACAAAAAAATGAGTTGGATAGATATTTAGATGATGTTGAAAATGATAGTCATACATTTGATCTTTTGGCACGGTGGAGGATGAAAGAAACCAAGTATCATTTTCTTTCTTTTATGGCTTGAGATATTTTGGTTACTCATGTATCTACTATATCATCTAAGTTTCCCTTTAGTAGGGGAGGTCGTGTACTTGATCCCTTCCATAGTTCCTTAAGCCCCACAATAGTTGAAGCTTTGATTTGTGCCCAAAATTTAATTAAAAGTCATAATCAATCTGTTAATCATTTGCAAAATTAATTACATAAAGCAGAAAATATTGATTTGGGTATGGAAATTACTATTATTTATATACAGTTATTTGCTTTTGGTTACAATGTGAATAAGAACTAATATTTTGTTTTAATGTTTAAATTGATAGAGTTACATGGTTTAACATTAAATACTACTACTACTAAGACACCTTCTTAAGGTAAAAATTATTTTGACTTGAAATTTTGTATATTCTACTAATCAACTAATATTGAAGATTTCAAAAGACTTCCTATACAAAGACTTTAAATAGTTTACATTTTAGATCATGACTCCATTAATTATGACCTCATTAGTGTGGACACACTGATGTTATATGTTGTCTTTCATGATTTGAATAAATTGTATTGACTTATTGACTTCAAGTCTTAAATTATTTTTCTATATATTATATTTTGCTAGATGTTAATTCAATTTGGTTAACAATTAATATAAACTTTAACAAGAAAAAATAATGTTCAAAACATTGACTCAATTTATCAATCAACTTAACTAGTAAATAATGGATTAGGTAGGATTGAGTTTAACAATAAAAATATAAAAATTCAAATTTATTCAAATCCTATTCGATCCTATCCCGTGTACATCCCTACAAAATTATAACAAATTTTGTCACAACATCGGTCACAAACTTTCTGCCAAAAAAAAAGTTTTTTTCATTAGTGAAATAAAAAGTTGTGGATAAAAGAAGTTAAATTTTGTGAAATTTTTCACGCGAAGATAATTTTTTTAAGGAAACAGATTTTAAATTAATTCATTTTTATAAAATATAATGTGATTTTAATGTGTCTGAATAAATTTCATATTTCGCAATTCAAAACTGGCTCGTGCGATAAAAGACTGCTTCCTTCAAGTGTTGAAAGTATTGGAAAGGACATCATTCTTATCCATCATCCACTAATATTATCTTGCTTTCTTCAGTCTTTTTGAAGATATGGTTTTAGCTTTCTTCTGTTGCTGCACAATCTGGTCATTCGTCGTGTTAATTAGTGGACCCAAAAAGTGCTTAAATAGTCAAATTTTCCCAAATATCTTGAAAACTAAAATTCTTAATTTCACGTATCAATTGGAGGTGATGTTACATATAATAATAATATATAATCAAAAGGCATCTTCGCGAAAAACATACATAGTAGAAAAGTTTGGTTTAGTGGATGAAGTATAAATCCTACTCTGAAGTCTGAACTATCAAGCATATAATGTGGAGCCACGTATCCCTTTATATAAAATCCTCGTTAAGCCTATCCCATTTTTCATATGGAACAGCTACCTTTTTCAATTGTTTGAAGCACACATGTAGATAGCCATAAGTATGTGACAAAAGAAAAATATATTAATGCGTATAACATGTTTGTAGATAAGGAAAAGGTATAATATTACTTGTAGATGCACTTGCTGCCTAACCTTGCAGGAAATTTTGTTCCACAGAGACAGAATCTGATCCCTTTTCAAGCTTTGGTAGGGTAGATTTTTCTGGCCAAAGTTTTGTCTTAGATTCTTACTACTCGTAAATCGCTATCAACCATAACTAACTCAACTTAAGGCAAGTGAACTTTTTCTTTTCAAGAAATGAATTCTCTTCCTATTTGGACTGTGTAAGATTTTTATATGTTTTTGTTTATAAAATCATATGAATAGTTTTCTTTTTTTTTGAAAAATCAACAACACTCATGCCTCATTACATGCAGGACCCCTTTGCTTGAGCAAAAAACCTAAAGCCATAAAACAAGACAAGACAATGAGAAAAAAAATGATGTTTATGCTTTATATTTGGAAATAAATTTTCCATAAATATATGCAGCTGAAAAGAAATCAAAAAATGAAATAAAACTCTCACATAAATTAAAATTAGATTATACATAAATTAACTTATAGAAAAATATGATATTGATTATTTTAAAAAACTCTTCTATCTTATAATTAGGTAATTTTAAGTTATAAAAAATTATTATAAAGAAATACATCTAAATATGTCTTTTATATATATATATATATATATATATATATATATATATATATATATATATATATATATATATATATATATATGCATTTGAGACATTTTAGATGAAAATATGATTGAAATGTATGAAATTATTTCAAGTAATAATTTTTAAAACTAAAAAGCGGAGCAAATCCAATAATATTTTTAATTTTTCATCCACAAAATTCGAATTTAAAAACTTTATTACTTGATGAAAGCAAACTCTTTGAACTGAACAATAGTGGTTATTAACTTTTTAGTTACAAGTATTAGAGACCATTAGTAGAAAAGTGATGATATATGCATTCTATTAGCAAAAAGAGAGAAACATATTTTAGAAAGCAATCAAAGTTATTAAACTAATAATTGGAATAAAGCAGTGAGCCAATACGGGTTTAAAGAGATTATGCCTCCAGATTTTTAGATGAGGGACCATCCTCATCTTTATCTGGATTCCAATTCAGCACATCAATATATAAAGCCTCAGTCTCATGCTACTGAACTACTGAAATTCACACCTTCAGTTTCAGTACCCTTCAAGACAATATTTGTTCTCAAAATTCTCTTGTTCCTGAAAATGGAAGCTGCATACAGAAAGGGCACCAGAGGGTCCTTTAAAGGAAAATTGGTGCCTTTCTACAGAAATAATGCACCAAAGCCCTCTTCAACCATGCAACACAAAGCCACAGATATTAAGCCAAATCACTATTCTTCTCCTCCTGCCACTCTAGGGTTCGTGGTCCCACAGGACTATGCAACCACAAAGAGAGATCCAAAGGTTCGCATTAGAGTAGCAGATAGTTGGAGCAATTTGGATGAGTTATATGGTCTTCCTGGAGATGAAAGTGTGGACAAAAAAGCCGAAATATACATCGCTATGGTTCAAAAACGTTTAATGCTTGAGCGATTCAACGCATAAGCAAAACGTTTCAAGGGATCAAGTAATCAACCACTATACCTATTACTATATATATGTTATATTAGCTATAGCATGATTATAGTTGCAGGGCCTAGCATTCAATAAATATACCCTTTTAACTTGTGCCATTTGGGCACTTTGTGCAGAGAAAATTATGCTAAGCTGTAATAAGTATGCTCATCTTAAATAGTAAAGTAGTTTGTTTGGATTATATAGTACTATGTATGGCATAGTGATTAAGTGTTAATTTGGTTGTCAAATAGGGAGTAGAAGTTGAAACTGATGATTGCTTTCTCATGGTGTCAAACTGTAGGTTCCAAACTGTAATCCAAACGAGGCATAATAGTTGAAGCAAACCAAATTGAGTTTGCACTTTCTTATTTTCATTCTTGTGAGTTTGTTTTGTAATTGTAGAAAATCCACTGCTTGGCTGGAGCACATAACAAAATATATAGAAAACAAGAACAAAAGTTGGAGACTATGCAAAAAAGAAGATAAAAGAATTACCAAAACCTAAAAGAGAGAGATTATTCCTATTACGGAAAAAATCACACCAACTAAGAAGGCATAGCATCTCACCAATCTAAATCATTGTCAAGAACGAAATTAACAAGCTTGGCATTTTCTTCCTTAAAATTGTGCAAAAAAGAAAAGTTATGATTCGAGCTGATTACCACACTTTCTCCATTTAGACCCAATTTAGAGTTGTATTCGACCTAAACATAATTTCACCCCTTGCGAACCACATGATGTAAAGCTATAATAATGGCACCACAAAAAAAAAAGACGTAGAAGGGAAGAAGATTATATAGTTAAGAGGAAGAAAATTACTAATTAACTTCCAAAATTTTAGATATAGGGAAAATGATATAGCAAGAGATAAATATTTAAAAATCTGAAAATCATGAATAGAAATATGAGCAGTTTTATTACATAGTCTAACAAAATTTGCAACATTGGAATTGGATATAATGTTGGCAAGAGTCTGCCCAACGAAATCTTAGAACTATAAAACCTCACTGAATTTCTTAATTTACAAATGGATCAAGAACCGTGTACAGCAGCCGAAGTCATAAATCCACTGCTTGCATTTACTTTAATATAAATGCATAAAGTTTGAACCTTTAAAACATGTGTTTCATGAAATAATATTATAAGCCAAATTTTAGTGAGTCCACAAATCTTAAATGAAATGCAGAATAGCCAGAAGAATTTGTTCTTCTGTCATGCCCACTTTTCAAAAATTAAAATACTGAAAATTGGTGATGAAGTTTGTTCACTTGAGCAAAATATATTAAGGAACTATACAAATGAATTATTACTTGAAAATCTTTATTTTTTTGTTTGCATGTGCTTTCCACACTACTATATAGGTAACAAGGGAAGCTTTTTGCTCATGTAATGTTGTTATTCGCTTATTCTATTGCTTTAGTGAGATTCCCCACACTCCCTACTTTTATATACATGAACTCTCAAGATAAACAAATGAATCATAAATTCATGATAAAAGAACGGTCTGGAGCATAGTATTTATCTTAATATAGGGGAATTTGTTTTAAGCTGTCATTATTCTCACTTTTAATTTATACATATACACACACGAATGTAGAAATTGAGTGTATGATGAGAATATCCCATCTCACTTTGCGAGGAAGCTATTAACGTTTATGTTTAGTACCCGTACATAAGAGTTTTTATATGTATTTTATTTAGGATTTTTTTTTACATTTGTTGAAATTTTGACGTTAAAGTGGAAAATATAAATTTACATTCAATTCAAATAATTAATCAATATATATTTATATACTAGATATTCCATCTTAAGTTAATCTTACACCAGAGTTCAAATAGCTCGGACGTATAAGGGTTTCAAATCTAAACAAAAATAAATGTCAAAGATTATGTTATACCATATCAAATCTAACCTAAATTTACTATAAACTAACTAATATCTTACCTAAATATAATAAATTAAATCTAATAATAGAAGAATCAACTAAATTATCTAGCTATCCTAAAAAATCTAAATAAGATAATAGAAGACTAAACTAAACTTAGGAAACCAAGTACTATATGGTTTGAACAAAAAAAGTTGTCCATTACTTAATATAAGTTAGCGTCGGTCAGGCCGACGCAAAAATTAAATAAAAAATATAAATTTATTAATATTGCGTCGGTCTAGAGGACGCTAAATTTATTAAAAATTTAATAAAGGTTAGCGTCGGCTTTGGCGATGCATGGCCGACGCTAGTTTTAATATATAAAACCTAATTTCCTCCTTTCGACTCTTCTCTCTTGCGACTTTCTCCCTTTCTCTCTTCAATGTGCCTCCATCTCTTCCTTTGCTTCCATTGTCTGGATTTGCAAGGTGGTGTGGTGGTATTCCTGTGTGCCTCCATCTACTTCTCCGTCTGAGTCCGTTTCTCGCGCTCCTTGAAGGTAAGCGCCATTTCCTCATCACCTGCGCCACTGAAAACTTCGACGACTTGATCCGTCAACTCGTTGCCGATCTCTACTCTGCCTCCCTCGACGATCAGAAACAAGCTGCCATGGAAATCCGATTACTCGCCAAGAACAAGCCGGAGAATCGACTCAAAATCGCTAAAGCAGGAGTAATCAAACCGCTGATTTCTCTCATTTCCTCGTCGGACCTCCAACTCCAAGAATACGGCGTCATCGCGATTTTGAATCTCTCGCTCTGACCAGAACAAGGAGGCCATCGCCTCCGCCGGCGTGATTAAACCGCTGGTTCGAGCACTGAGCACTGGGACCACGACGGCGAAGGAGAACGCGGCGTGTGCGCTGCCGCAGCTGTCGCAGGTGGAGGAGAACAAGGCGGCGATTGGGCGGTCTGGCGCGATTCCGCCGCTGGTGAGCCTTCTAGAGAGCGGCGGGTTTCGGGCGAAGAAGGGACGCGTCCACAGCTGCTGTACTCTGTGCACGGTGAAGGAGAACAAGGCGAGGGTCGTGAAGGCGGGGATCATGAAGGTGCTTGGTGGAGGCGATGGCGGACTTCGAGTCGAACATGGTGGACAAGTCGGCGTACGTGGTGAGCGTGCTTGGTGGCGATGCCGGAGGCGAGGGCGGTCTTGAGTGGAGGAAGGCGGCGTCTGCGTCTTGGTTGAGATCGTTGAGGTGGGAACGCAGAGGCAGAAGGAAATCGCAGTTGTTATTCTGTTGCAGGTGTGCGAAGATAGCGTGACGTATCATTCTATGGTGGCTCGCCGACGCTACCCTTTTAATTTTTTAAAAAAAAAACTTAGCGTCGGCTTGGCCGACGCTACTCTTTTAATTTTTTTTTTAAAAATAAACTTAACGTCGACTTTGCGTCTGCTAAGCCTACGCTACTTTATTTAATTTTTATATTTTAAAAACCGTAGTGTCGACGTCTGTGTCCGTTTAGCCGACGCTATTAGCGTTCCCCGGTTCCTTGGACGCAATCCCATTAGCTTCCATGTTTTTAGCGCCGGCTGCTTTGTGGACGCAATACTGACGCTAATAATGACTTAGCGTCCGCTTTTCGTCAGTAGAGTCGGCTTTTCGTGGACGCTACAACTCTTTTTTCTTGTAGTGTACCATAAGAGTTTTAAGTTTTTCTATGGTTATATCAACTACGAGTGAATATGAAACAAGTATAAGAGTGGACCTTAGATTTCCTATACTAAACTCATTCATCAACCCTTATAAGAGTGTTAAATTGGATTAGATCAGATCTGACCTAGTTATAAATAAGATCCAATCCAATTTAATTAGATTAGGTTGAATTAAATTAGATTAATAAATAACCTACTTTTAGTTCAAGATTTTTTTATAGAAAAATTAAGAATGAATTTTCTTAAAAAAAATTGTCTCATAACATTTATATAAACTTTTTTGTATTATATAAATAAGTTCATTAATAAATTTATTTCAAACTTCCAAAAGTTTAAATTATCAATTAATGTTTTATTATAAGATTATTTATTATTTAAAACCTTTTAAATAAAAGGAAACATTATACTCATATATTTTATTTGCAATGTACTTTAATTATAAAATAAAAACTTTAAGTCAAGATTATGACAATGTGACAAATAACTAAGAAGGTAGAAGATAGGAAGAAGTATGTCATTCTGATCATAATAATAACAATAACTTAGGTCACTATTATAACAAAATAGAAAGGAATGAGAAAAAAAAAAGTAAGAAACACATTTCAAGCACAATTAAAATTTTCTTAAATTAAACACATGTTAACTAAGTCAATAAATTTTCAATAACATCAACTTTAGAAATTAAAATGAATTACTTTCAAATTATAAGACTTAAAAAGTTACTTTTAAATTTGAGAAAACTAAAATATATTTTAAAATTTGGAAGACAAAAAAAATATTTTTAAATATGATGAAATTAAATTACCTATCTTATATTTGAGAAACTAAAAAATTACTTTTAAATTTGTGGACTAAAATAAAACTTAATCTAAACTTTGGGGATTAAAAATATTTTATACAAAATTTTTTGAAAAAATCAACATCAACACATGACTGAGGTGATTGTTGTGAAGGCAAGGTGTTAGTAGTGCAAAAGAATTTTTTAAAATTCAGAACTAAAAAATAACAATGTTTAATGTACAGGATAAAAGAATAACAAAACTTAAGGAGCTAAAATCATAAAGCTTTAACAAATTTATATTACACGTGATGACTGAACAAACGTCATATATTATCATTATTGAATTCACACATATTTTTTTTTAAATGTGCTTATTCAAGTTAATTGTATCAACTTTCTGATAAGGCAATTCTTTTCTATTCTATTGATTAAAAGGGATTTGCGTTTTTGTTCGTGTGCTGTTTATTAAATTTTTCTTTTATGCAATTTAGAATTTAAGGTGCGTAACTTAATAAAAGAATTGGATAGAGAATTAAAAGATGGAAATACAATAATAAACTAAAATATAAATAATAAAATATGTAAAGTAATTTTATAGTGTATGAAGTTTGCAAATTGAAGGTAAGTTGTTAGTGGTGTGTTTTGAATAAATGGGAGATGATGTGATATTGATTAATATATACATGGAATGACTTGAGAAGATAAAAACAATAAAATAATAGAATTGACGCGTGAGTTGATTAGTAATACTAATAGAAGAGAGGTGAGGAGAGGCATCAATACGATAACCACGCATCAAAGTTATTAGAAAATTCTAATAGATCAGTGCATAATGCAAGATAAATGATGAGCAATGAGTGGTAAGTTTTTTTTTCTAGTGTTTTAGTTGCTTTTCACAATAACTAAACAAGAAGTTTTACGTGAAGCCATTTAATGCTAGAGATGATCTTTTAATAAGGGGTAAATCGTCTAATAGAAAGAACAGAGGAGGTAAAAGGAGGTTAAAGTTGTGGACGAGGAATGATGGAGTTGCACTTTCTATAAGGTGCTACCATTATAAAGAGGAAGGACACACAAGAAGATTTTGTCCTGAGAGGTAAAAAGAAGGTTAACAACCTTGATAGATCGTTTGGGTCTAGTAGACTCTAATGCTAATAGAGTATCTACATCTGGCGAAGCAACTCTAGTTGGAGACCATAATGAATCATCACAGGTTCTTATGGTGTTTAGTGTTTTTGATGATTGCAGTGGATCATGGACTCAAGATATTCCTTCCACATGGGACCTAACCTCATATGATTCTAAAAGTTTATAAAACTTGAAGGAGGATCAGTTCTCCTTGGTGACAACAAGTCTTGTAAGATAACTAGAATTTGAACCATAAAGTTTCATCTGCATGATGGAACTGAGAGAGTGCTTGAAGAAGTTAGATTTTTACCAAGCTTGAAGCACAACCTTATATCCCTCGATGAGCTTGAAAAGAAGGAATATATGTTCAAAGGTGTTAGGGAAAAGTCCAACACTCTATGATATTGAACTTATGCTTAAAAATAGTTAATGTATAAAAGAAAAACATGTTGTACGTCTAACAAATAATGAGTCTAGACAGACGAAAAGTTCTGACAAATATTGAGTCTTGATAGACAATGAGTCTTGACAGAGAAAGAGTCTACACATATAAACCTTCATCACATCATACATGTATCGTCCGACGGACGATACCTTGAACAATCATTAAATGATAAGTCATCAAATGATATGTGTTTTGTTTTGACCAACATTAAAGGTTTGTTCCCTTTTTTTAGAGAGATTCTTCTGATCGATTTGATGATCAGATACAAGTGATTCTTCATGTCCTCTCATGGCTCCTTCTTTAAGAAGAGTAAAAGTTGCTTTCTTTACCAAATTTCTGACACGCCTGAGTTTTGTCAACTCTTAAAGTACATTTGCAAGGTATGGAAGTGTTGCTTTCACCGAAAGAAGAAAAACTCAATGTCCAATGGAGGATAAGTGCTACAAGTTATCAGGTTTAGTGCGAAAAGAATAAGCATGCATTTAATGAATGAAGAAGTGCATTTAATGCACCTATGTGAAACCTTCATCAAATGCTACAAGAAGAAGAAGTTGAAGATCAATATAAAGCTAAAGATGTCAGAATGGATCTCTAATGGCTAGTTGATCTCAAGCACTATAAAAGGATCTAGTCCAAAAAGGAAAAACAACAGAACGTGATCTATCTTTTTAAAGTTAAAAAACGTTGCTTGTTTTTTTCTCTTCAACTCTTCATTAGTTTTAGAAGAACACTACTATTGTTTCTTTGCTATCTCTAGAAGCCAATCTAATTTTATATTTTTTCTGTAAGGTGCAATCCTTCTAAACTATCTAAAACATTTTGTGATTCTCAATCACAACTCTTCAAACATCTTTGTTGTTCAGCTAGGAGTGACTTTGTAAGAAAGAATACTTGGTTGAGACAATAGTGACTTCGTAAGAAACAATACTTGTACGGGTTAGCCAGAAGTGGTTACGAGCCGAAATAATACTTGTAGTTTGCAGCATTAGTCTACTAATGAAACTCAATCGGGTTTATTAAGAACTGGATGTAATCTGTGGTTTTAGATGAACCAGCATAAAAACTTGAGTATTCTCTCTTCTTCCTTATTTTCGCAAACCGACATTCAATGGTTGAGACTTCCATTTTGAAAATTAGTCGTATCAACCTAGAGATGTCAAATAACCCAACTCTCCCTAGGTTAATGTTTATGAAAAGGTTCTATGGAGTCGCCACCAGTGTTTTACATAAAACACTAGAAAAAGAGTGTTTGCAAATCAAGCTTTAGCCTTCATAACCAGAGATTGGATTCGGAGGTTGATTACGAATGAGGAAGGTGTTAGGCACTACACTCACCTATCACTAGTACCATATGATAACATTCACAATAAGAAACATTACTTCAAGCTATTATTTTTACCCTGTGATTATAGCATGCATATTTAATTATTTATCTGCATGACTTTTGTGTTTCTATTCTACTCTACTAAGAAAGCTATAGAAAGAAGAGAGAAAAGAGATATTGGAACCTCCGAAACAAACTTTTCTTTCTTTATTCAAAGAATTTCATAGCTACAACTTGAGCATACAAGAGTACAATTCTCAGAGGAGTATTGTACAATGCAGAAAGTTACTATTTATATGTGTGTCAGAGGCGAAGAACGGTCGTTCTCCCTCTAAGAACGACCATCTCAGTCCAAGAACAAGCCCTCCAAAAATGCTATGAGAATGGACCGTTCTTAACCTGAGAATGGTCATTCTCGCCTGAGAATGATTGTTCTTAGCTGGAGAGTGGTCGTTCTCAGCCTCACAGCAAGCCTACAATATTGCACTAAGAACGATTCTTTCTAAGTTTGAGAACAACCATTCTCAACTCCTACTAAAATACAACTTTTAAATTTTTACATTTATTGTCCTAAAGCTACCACTTTTGTATTTATAACTTTTAAAAAATCTTCATAAATAAGGCTTTGTAGCTCTTGTTTCCTCTCTTTTGATTCTCCCATTAGCTTGGCTTCAGCCCGGACAGAAAAAGGGGTCTGCAGTTGTCCCCCTTTTACTTATCCCTTTCTGATTCCTGGTTGATCAGGAAGGGTAAGTAAAGGCATAAATGTTTTTGTTCGATCTTCAATGTTGTATACTCTTATGCTTGATGCTTGCTTCTAAGTATTATTTGAACTTAGCCTCTTCAGGTTATATTGGTGCTTCAACTTTTGCTTATCTACTTCTTCACTAGGGATGTGAGTTTATGGTCCACCCAACCCTTGAGCTGTAATGGTCCACCTGATGAGCTTTACAATTTATAGTCTACTTGATTGTGGGTTTAAGGTCCCCCAATCGTTTATAGTCACCGAACTTCTGAGCTGAATGAGTTTATAGTCATCCAACTATTTATAGTCACTCGACTTTCTGAATGAGTTTATAGTCCTTCGACTGTTTATAGTCACCCAACTTCTAAGCTGAATAAGTTTATAGTCCTTTGACTGTTTATAGTCACCCGACTTCTAAGCTGAATGAGTTTATAGTCCTCCAACTATTTATAGTCACCTGACTTCTGAGTTGAATGAGTTTATAGTCCTTTGATTGGTTATAGTTACTTGACTTCTAATATGAATTTAAGGTCTCTCAACCGTTTATAGTCACTCGACTTTTGAATTTTTACATTTATTATCCTAAAAGTTACCACTTTTGTATTGGTAACTTTTAAAGAATCTTCGTGAATAAGGCTTTGTAGCTCTTGTTTCCTCTATTTTGATTCTCCTGTTGGCTTGGTTTCGGCCTGGACAAAAATAGGTGTCTACACTTATCTCTTTTCAATTGCATATTATTGACTTATTTAACTTTAAAAGGGAGTTTTTAACTCAATCAATCTTTGTTTTTCAGTTTTTCAAAAAGGGGGAGAGGGGAATGCTGAAGGTGATGAAGGGATCCATCATAGTCATGAAGAATGTGAGGAAGAACGTCTTGTATGCCCTAGAAGATGTTGTAGTGTCTAGCTTAGCGTCTACTGTAGAACAGACCATCTTGTCTAAGACTAAAATATGACATAGAAAGTTCGGTCATGTAAGTGAAAAAAGACTTAATGGAGTTAAAGAAGCAAGGATTTTTTGGCAGTGAAAAAATTGAGTATATGAGATTTTGTGAGCACTGTGTCCAAGGAAAAACTTGTAGGGTCATATTTAATTAAGGACAGTAGAGAATGAAGAGTACCCTTGATTACGTTCAGGCAGACCTGTGGGGACCATCTTCAACTCCATCACATTCTAGAGCTGAATACTTGTTGTGGATAGTAGATGATTATTTGAGGAAGTTATCGGTATACCTTTAGAAGACCAAGGATGAAGCCTTTGATAATTTCAAGAGTTGGAAGCGCCTAGTGGAGAACCAAATTGGTAAGACGGTGAAGAGGTTCAAAACAGATAATGGTCTTGAATCTTGTTCAGAATTGTTCAAAACCTTTTTCAAGGAGAATGCCATAGTGAGACACCAAATGGTGGCTAAGACTCCTTAGTAGAATGGCCTAGCAGGGAGATTCAATAGGAACATTATGGAAAAATTGAGATGTATGTTGCTATGTGTTGAAGTTCCAAAGGTGTTTTGGGTTGAAGCCATTGCTACTGTTACCTATCAGATCAATAGGTATCCCTCAACGGTGTTGGAGATGAAGACCCCTAAGCAGATTTGGTCAAGGCATTCCCCTAACCTTGTGAACCTGAAAATATTTGGTTGTGTTTCCTATGCTCACATGAGACAAGGAAAGTTGGATGCACATGCTGCTAAATGTTTGCTTCTTGGATATCTAGAAGGTATAAAGGGATACCATAGGTGGTGTCTAGATTCAGGATTTAGAATGTGTATCATCTGCAGAGACATCATCTTTAATGAAACTGAGATGAATTACAAGCCCAAAGATTCAAAATGTGAGCCTGGGAGTAGCCATGATGCTGTAAAGGCTAACATTGAGGTGAGTCTGATAGAGAAGAAGCTATTAAATAGGAAAAAAAATAAGAAGGGGAGGTTGAATTGTGTTTTAAAATTTTTTCTCAAATATTTCAGTCAGTGTCTAACGAAGGTATCTTATCAAACAATATGTAGCCACATAAGATGGAATGCGTCAAGCTTTCAAAAGCACTTTTTGAAAATAGCCCTGTTAAGTTATAAAAACTCCATTTAAGAGTTAGATGGTCTTAATAATATGCAATTGAATAGAGTGAAAAGGAAGAAATACTTAACACCAGAATTTATATTGGTTCTTTTGATAACAATAGACTACATCCAGTTCTCAATCAACTGATTGAGTTCCACTAGTAGACTAATGTTGTAAACAACAAGTATTCATTCGACTCGCACCCACTCCTGGGTAACCCACACAAGTATTTTTTTTCCAAGAAAATCTTGGCTCACACCAAGTATTTTTTCAACAAGCCACTCTTGGCTTAAACCCAAGTATTCTTTGGGAACATAGCCACTCTTGGCTAATCCCTTTACAAATAAATGAGAATATATGATTAAAGAATCACAAGATAGCTAGTTTAGAATAATGGCGTCTTACAAATGGATATAAGATGAAAGTTTGCTTCTAGATGTTGCTAATAAACACAAGAGTGTTCTTCTAAGGCTTTTAAGATGTGCGAGAAGAAAACAACAGAGTTTTAGAACTTTATCTTAGGATTGTTTTTTTTTTATTTTCTTCTTTGAATTGGATCCTTATATAGTGCTAAAAAGCAAGTACCTATTGGAGTCTCGTTCTGATATCTTCAACTTTAGGTTAGCTTTAAGTAGCTTAATCTTCTTATGACTTCACATGGAATGCATTAAATGTAATCTTCACACATTAAATGCATGTTCTTCTTTTAGCACTTAGCTTGTTGCACTTATCCTCCATTGGACAGAGAGCTTTACTTCTCTTTTTCTAAAAGTTGATTTTCATATATAGCAGGTGTGCTCCAAGAGTTGACAAAGTGAATGTGCTAGAAATTTGTTAGATATAAACAACTTTAGCTCGTATTTTAAGGCATGCTTGAAAAAATGTGAGATAGCCTTGTACTTTATACTTTGGATTATTTAAAGAATGTTCCTGCATTTTAAAAGAGAGTCGTTAATGTTAACGTAATATACATGCATATCATCTAATTAAATTTTCATTCACTCAGATGATGTGGAACGGTATCGTCTATTAGACGATACATGCATCATCTGATGAGAACTAGTTCATCTGTCAATTACATCGCTTGTCAAACATAAGTCATTTTGCCTTTTTAGAATGAACTTTTTTAGACATTTACTCAAAACTCTAGAGGATGTTGGAATTTTTCCTAACAAAAATGTCTAGGCTTTTACAAACTGATGAGTTAGACAGTCTAGTAGATGAGAGACAAGAAGATTTTGATGAAGATAGACATGCTAATGATTACCAACTTGTCAAAGATAGAGCAAGGAGAACGATAAGATATCTGAAAAGCTATGTATATGCAGAGCTTATTGTGTACCCCTTAATAGCTACTAAGAGGTATTAGACGATGAACTGGCTAGTGAATCCTCTACACTTGCAAGTAAGGAGAAAACTCAATGATCAGAAGCTATGAATGAGAAGATGAAGTCACTTCATCTGAATAATACTTGTACTCTTGTTTGTAGACTTGTGGGCTCTTTTTCGGTTAGTTGTAAATGGATCTTTAAGTGTAAAGATGAAAACCCAAGAACTTATCAACTGAGATTTAAGACGAGATTGGTGGCTGTAGGATTTACACAGAGAGAGGGAATTGATTATAATGATGTGTTCTCTCTTTTGTAAAGCATGGATCCATAATGATATTGGTATTGCAACGCTTAACCTTGAGCTAGAACAGATGGATATCAAAATTGTATTTCTTTATGGTGATCTAGACGAGACCATCTACATGATGCAACCAGAAGGATTATGTTCATAAATTAAATTGATCCTTGTTTGGTCTGAAACAATCCCCAAGACAATGGAATAAGAGGTTTGATGTGTTCATTGCTCGAATTGGTTTTGAACATAATAAGTATGATACTTGCGTTTACTTCAAGTTTCTAGTAGAAAGTCACTTCATAGTATTGTTGTTGTATGTTGACATCATTCTTATTATAAGCAATAGTATGCTTGAGGTTGAGAAGGTTAAGACCGAGCTTAACAATGAATTTGATATGAAGGATCTTGGACATGCTAGGAATATTTTTGGGATTGAGATCATTAGACGATGTGATTTGAACCATCAAGTGTTGTCTCAGGAGATATACCTCAGAAAAATCCTTGACAAGTTTGGGATGATAAACTTGAAACCTGTGCTCACACCTCTTGCTTCTCATTATAAACTGAATGATGAAAAATCTCCAAAGACAATGGAGGAACAGAGATATATGGATGTTATTTCATACACAAATATTGTTGGATCTGTGATGTATGAAATGCTTTGCACACACCCTAACATAGCTTATGTAGTGAGTACTGTTAGCAAGTTCGTGTCAAATCATGGGAGAGCTCACTAACAATCTTTTAAGTGGAATCTTCATTATTTGAAGCGATCGCTTGGAAGAGTTCTAGTTTATTGAGCTAGATGATATGCTAGAGATGCTCCTATAGAAGGGTTTGTTGATTCAAACTACACTAGGTATTTGGACGCCAAAAAGTCACTCACAAGTTATGTGTTTACTGCGTATGGTACTGTAATTAACTGGAAGGCTAGTCTACTGAAGGTAATAGCTTTGTCGACCATTGAAGTTAAGTATATTGTCATGATTGAAGTAGTGAATGAAGCCTTATGGTTAAAAGGTCTAGCCAAGGAGCTGAAAGTACAAGACCAAACAATCACTGTTTATTATGGTACTAGCAATGCTATATAATTGTCAAAGAACCAAGTCTACAATGAAAGAACAAAGCACATTGATATCAAGTGGCATTTTGTAAAAGAGGTGATTGTTAGAGAATCTGTGAAGGAGGTCTCAATAGATCAGAATCCCTTTTATATGATTACGTAGGTTCTACCAGACAATACGTATTTTCATTGCTTGGATTTAATCCAACTAATTGGTGGCTAAGCCTGGACTTAGTGGCAAGAATTGATTCTTGCTTAGAAGATTTATGGTGAGCCAATGTGGAGATTTGTGAAGAATTAGTCTAATAAAATCTTGTTAAAGGTTCCTAGACTGTCTAAATGTAAAAGACCATCCAATAGAAGGTCAAACTTGTGTATATGGTGAAAAGTCTTAGTAGACTGCCTAGTATTATTTAGATCGTCTAAGCTTGAGTATTGTTGGTGAGAATGTCTAATGATGCTTAGAGTTTTGTAAGTGAGACATTGTTCACGTGTCCTCCATTCTAGTATAGTTGCATTTTACGAGACTTAGTTATAACGGTATGAGACTATATATAAAAATCTTGTATCATGTTTATTATAACGTGAGAGTTGTAATATCGAACATATAACCTCGAGTTGTAAATGTTCTAGTTTTCTTGAATGAGAATTTACTGTGAGATAAATTTTAAGTTGTAATCTTCGTATTTTAGTAAATTCTGTCATATATATATATAAATTGAAATTTGTTATCAATTCAATTAAATGATGTTGTCTCTGTATATAATTTTTTCCTTGTTCTTTACCCTGATTATTGATGACCTGTTTTTTTTTTTTTTTCAGGTTACTCTCTTTGTTTTAAAATTTGTTTGTGTATAGGATGGATCTAAAGTAAAGTTTTTCTTTATGAGAACAATTTCCACAAGAGATTTTAATTCAGTTTATAAAGTAATATAAAATTATACATTAGAGCATCACTTGTTTAGGGTAAAGTTGTGCATCTGAAAGCAACTTACTTCTGCAGATAATTTTAAAAAAAAATTACCTTTGTCTGTTAGTTACAGACAAAATTGTAGCATTAAGTATATTTTTTAGCATTACTATTTTTCTTGTATGGTTTATGGAGTGGATACGTTTTGTTCTTTGTCGTTGGTAGTACAAGTTGTAAGTGGAGGGGAATGGTGGATCTGATTCTGTTCCAACATCAGCATCTTCGTACCCATGACGTAGATCATCATCCCTGTTTCCATAACGTCATTAGGAATATTTTTGAAGATAATAACCATATCCATTAGTTGAATTTTTACAACCATTTACAACCATGGATGAGTCATGGATATTAAAAGCAACTGTTTCTCCAGGACAGCCAGCTTCTGGGGACAAAATCACCTGTATGTTCCCAAAGCGACGCTTTCAAAAAGAGACCAAAGTAGATATATATTGGGTAATTCAACTGGTGAATGATTTCAGAAGTCATCAAAATAAGTAAATTTTTTATGAATTTATTTAAATAAATAAATATTGCTTAGAAACACTATCTCCAAATGAAAAAAATATTACATTCTAATGTATGATTTTTATTTTTTCTAATTTAAATGAAGAAGTCATATATCAAAACACCACTTCAAATTTCTTTATATACTTCAAAGAATTTGCATTTTAATATATTAATTACTACAATAAATTTATTAAATATAAATTAATTTAAAAACAAAAATAATTAATTATTATATTAATTAAATTAAAAATTGTTATATTTAAACTAACTTTTATTATTAATAAAAGTTTATAATATAAGTAGAGACTATATTGATTTTAAAACATATTTATTTATTTAAGAACAAGTTTTTAGTCTTTAATTAAAATATAATTAGAAATCATTTTTCAATCATTATCAATATATTTATTTTATAAACTAATTTTTAGTCGATAAAATTAGAATTCAAATTTTTTATTTCTAATTATTATTTTAATAGAGACTTAAAATTTTAGTTAGTATTATCTAATTTTAAATATAATTTTTAAATAACTAAATCTTATATAATTATAGACCAAATTTTGATTTCTACTAAGAAATTTTGTAAATATAAATTTATTTTAAAAATAATAATTTATAATTATATTAATTAAATTAAAAATTATTTTATAAACTAAAATTTATTAATTTCTAAAATAGTTTGTACTAATACAAATTTATAATATACATGGAAACTATATATATTTTGTAATATCAATCCTTAAAAAGTATTTATTTATTTAAAAAATAGTTTTCAAATGGAATATACTTAAAAACTATTTTTTATTCTCTATCTGTTTAGAAAGTGAATTTTTGTATGAGACTAATTAAAAATGCGCTTAGAGAACCATAATCAGATTATTTTAGTCATCGCTCATTCGGCTTTGTCACCTTCCTTGAACGTGAAGACACCATTCGGTCATGGATAACATGGACGGTGCCGAGCTCTACAACCGTGTTCTCACCGTCAACCCTCCCCGAACGTATCAAAGGCGGTGAACAAGGTTGGACAATCCAACCTAGTGAAATCTCTAATCCTTTGCTTCTTTCCACTCTTGCTTAAACCCTAATTTTTGAATGTTCTAATTCTATGCTTTGTTTTCTGCTTTATGTGTGATTGACCATGTATCGATGTTTTGTGTTTCAGTTTGGGCAGATGCCGGCGCCAGCAGTAGGAGGAGATGCGACGGATTAAGGTCGAGAATCGCATATACGGGTGGCTGATAGACATGTCTCGGTTCCACAAAACACTGATAAAAAATAAACAAGAACTAATGTAGAATAGTAAACCTTATGGAATGTCACAAAGACATAAATGCGAGAGATGTCACAAGGACATACATGTAAGAGTGAAATCATTATTCTAAATCATCGATATTTAAGGGCGATGTTTTTTCTTTATAGTAGGAATTTTGAAAACTCAATAGTCACTATTTTTAATTATGTTTTTAATGTCATTTATAACATTGTTGCTATTAGTATAATCAATTAATTTGAAGAGTTTATTGTGAAACTATAAATATTGTTATTTGGAAAAAAGAAATATAGTGGTCAAACAGAAGATATTATTAATATGTAATCGATAAAAAAGTTTTAACTAACTTAAAATTGCAAAACCATACTTCTGATCGCTCTGTGAATACTTAACTGATGGGTGTAGGTGTATCTGAATACAACATTTTGACAAGATGAAAATACAATTAAGATCATATATTTAGATATCTAAACTAAACCGAATCAAACAAAATAAATTGAAACGGGAGGAAGTGGAAAAACTTAATTAAGCATTTAATTTTATCAATAGAAGAAAGTAAACTAAAAGTGCTGATATTCCATACCCAAAATGGAATGTGACAAAGAGGGAGTCACACAATATAAGGTTAAATATGTTTTTATTGTTTTAATTATTTGTAAAAATTGTATTTTGTTTCTAAAATTAACTTTGGACTTATTTTATTTTTATGTTTTATAAACTCGTGTAAATTATCGTTGATGATATATTAGAATTCTTTTTTATCTTTTTATTTGTTTATTTTTTTCATAATTCTCAACTTTACTATCATTCCTCTCTTAAGTTTTTTTTATTTTTTTTTCATTAATTTCTTTTCATTTTTTTCTTCTTAAAGTTATTTTTATTTGTCATCAAAGATTATTTACACTTATCTATAAAGTATAAGGATGAAATAGATTCAAAGTTTATTCTAAAGATAAAACACAATTTTGATAAATAATTCAGAAACTAAAAACATATTCAACTCTTAAATATAATATGTAGAACAAAAAACATCTTCCATCATATTGTATTGCATAGAGTGAATGATTTATCTACTACCAATGTGAACATCAATGGCAATAAGGAAGATGGCCATGAAGCCAAAGAAGAGAAGGGAATGAACAAAAATGGAGATGCCACTTGTTTGGAAATTGCAGAACTCCAGTGGCCTTCCTTTGGCTGGAAGCTGGAAGAGTAATCCTGGTGAAAGCACCACAAACAGGACCAAGCCTATCACCACCCCAG
The DNA here is from genome assembly GCA_030347555.1 of Lablab purpureus. Taxonomy (NCBI): domain Eukaryota; kingdom Viridiplantae; phylum Streptophyta; class Magnoliopsida; order Fabales; family Fabaceae; genus Lablab; species Lablab purpureus. Next base: position 17,867,048 of record CM059254.1, read on the forward strand.
CCCACTCACCCATTATTCTCTCTTCTTAAACTCTTATTTTAGGAGTAAGAGACCCAAATGCTAAATGAAAATGCATAGGTGAATCTATTTATATTGTAATGTTTCAAGAGTTTTGCTGACAACAGACAACATAAAGTTCAAGGAAGGGAAGTGAGAGATACTGAGGTTGAAGGATGGGACAAAGGGAATCGGCAGAGGCATTGAATGCCACGATTCCTTCAAAGTTACTTCCTCGCCTCATGGCATCACACTATTATAGAGATAGACGGCTTCCAAATTACTTTGAAAGAATGTTTCTCTCTTTCACACTTTACTTTCCTTTTATTTTAAATTTTATTTGAAGTTTATTTGTATCGTTAATAGATTAAAATGCAATCTCTTACTTTGATTTCAAAGATAATCGTTATACAAATTTAAAATTTATTTTAATATATATACTACAGATAAGACTCAAGTTTAATTAGATTAAAAGATATGATTTTAAAATAAATAAAGAATGAAAATACATTTTTTAAAAATCATAGATAAATTTAAAATAATTTATTTTTCATTTATTTTAATATTTTATCACTCTAAATTTATAAATTTTGAGTATTCTCTTAAGATTCAAAATTATTCTTTTGTTCTTTTACAATTAGATTCTATCTTTAAGTAATCATCTAACAAATATATCAAAACAGGTGTATTAAAATTTTAGGTAACTCCCTTGTTCTTTAATAGTTGCTTCTTTCGTTTTATTTTTCCTTTTCTCGGTATTTAGGTTTTCTCCTCTATTTATTCGAATTAACTGAGAGATGAAATTTTCATAGTTACATTATTAAAAAAATTTATATTTTACGAAAATTTTTCTATAAATTTATTATAAAAAATTATAAAAAAAAGTTTTTTGTTATTTTTTTTATAAATTTATAAAAAATAATTATAAAATATAAGAAATTCTAGTATAATCTAAATGAGCTATAATGATAGTTTAATAAGTTGAAAGAAAATTAATTGAAAGTTTTTGTTATACTTTATTCTTTTATGATAGTTAAAAGTTGGCTTTGGAAGGGTTTTCAAGCATTAAGTTATTTTAAGAGGAACTAACTTAAAGAGTATTAAAAGGTTTCATATATTTGTTATTTTTTCCCGCGTAATTCATACGTCTATTGAGCAATTGGACATTAAATCAAACACACTATTTGTTGAGAGGTGAAAATATAAGAGATTATTTTAATGATATGACAAGATTTTTCTTTCCACTCCAAAATTATGATTACATATAATTAAATATCATTTTTTTATAATGTCGATAAATATGAATTCCTTTTTTCTCATATTATGTTTCATAAATTTTACTTTGTTTTAAATTAGATTTTGCTATTGCTGGCTTATATTATACAAATAGTTATACTATGACATTAGTAGAGTTGTGGGAATAAGATGCAATTTTCTGTAGATGGTATAACATTACTGGTAACTTGTATAAATTAATTTAAAAGTAAAATATGTTTTTAGTTCCTGATTTATTTGTTAAAATTGTCTTTTATTTTTTAGATAAATTTTAGATTTATTTCATTCTTATACTTTATAAATAGATGTAAATAATAATTCTCGATGACAAATAAAAACTTATATAAAAAAAAGAAAATGAAAAAAATAAAAAAAAAACTTTAAAAAAAGATAATAATAAAGTAGAGAACTATAAATAAAAAAAATAAAAATATAAAAAAGAATTTTAACATATCATTAAAGATCATTTATACAAATTTATAAAACATACTAATGAAATAAATCTAACTTTTACCTTAAATACAAAACATAATTTTAACAAATAATTTAAAAAATAAAAATATATTTAACCTTTAATTTAACAATATTTTCAAACTATGTTGGCCATAATTAAACTGTAACCGTGCCTATATATACACATGCAAATAGTTAATTTGCTTCTCACTTTTTCTCTTTCTTTTTCTGTGTACTTTCTCTCATTTCATACAATTATTCCACCCATGAATCTTCTAATGCTTTTAATTCTGATTTATTCCATGAGACTGGGCCTATCTTATCGGGCCACCAACTATTTGTTATGGAGCGCTTCTTCCTGCACCTCCATACATTTCTTCCTGCACCCCAAGTACACAGTAAAATGACAAAAGTGTCCTCCAATCCTAAATGAGATGCATCCCTTTTCCTTCTCTTTTCCCTTCTGCGCGTGAATTCTTCCGCATTGGGCTCTCTTCCGGCGCAGCACTCATTCCTTCCATCTTTTTCCTTCTAGTGTTCCGGTGGTCCCTCTCCATCTCTTTCTTCTTGTATTGAGTCTCTCTCGTCAGCATTGTTGTTGCATTTGGTGGTGAGAAGCGGCGCCGACACAGGTGAGGGAGTTTATTTCATGGTTTTTGCGTTTTTCAGTTTTAGAAAATGACTTCCGGCTTGTAGAAACCGAAAGTCATTTCCAAATGAGAGTTAAAATTGTACAGACCGAAAGCCAAAAAATTAATTGACTTTCGGATTGTAGAAATCAAAAGTCAAAAAATGACTTCCGGGTTATAGAAACTGGAAGTTAAAAAGTGACTTCCGGATTCTACAAACCGGAAGCCAAAAAGTGACTTTCAGATTCTACAAACCAAAAGTAAAAAATAAGAGCAATTTTGGAATTTTAATATTTTTGGGAGTGCAGGAAGAAAAGCTGGGAATCCAGGAAGAATCGCCCTTTGTTATGCTCCCACGTAGTCCTCTTCAACATTTCAAATATAAATATTTTAACATATTCTATGCTCATCCCATTTTTAATTTTTAATAATAAATAAGAAGTTCGGAAATTTTTAAAGATTAATAATTTTCATAATAATATTTGTGTATGCATATCTCTTGACGACTTCCGATTTGTTTTTCATTAAAAATTGATTTTTTTTTAGAATAAACAATCTAAAATTCTTTTTTATATAAAAATACCTATAAATTGTATATTTTAAAAATGTTTTCTAAATTATAAAATTTGAAAACTCTTTTATCAAAATAAAAAGGTGACTTGTAAATTGTCAGAGAATGATGAAAAGAGAAAATCCTTAAAAAATTAACCGGTCAAAATGAGGGGAAATCCTATTTCAAATGGATTTTTTTTTTTAAGTAAAATACGAAAGAAGATAACCTTACCCATGTTTTTCTGTTTGGTGTTTGTGATCTTACTAAAACTAAAAACCACTGCATCGCGTATTACAAATATTTGTGTATACATATCTCCTTTTTACATAGTATTTATTATTGTTTTGAAGACTTCTTATTCAATAAGAATTTTTTTATGTAAAAAATTGTTTTTTTAATTGGACAATTTGAATTTTTTTATATAAAAAATAACTTTTAAATTATATAATTTGAAAATATATTGTAGATATAAATTTTTTTTATTAAAGAAAATTATTTATAAATTATACAATTTGGATGTTACTTTTATATTTAAAAATGTTTTCTAAATTATACCATCTAAAATTTATTATTTTTATTTAAAAATATTTTTTGAATTATAAAATCTAAAATTTATTATTTTTATTTAAAAGTGTTTTCTGAATCATACAATGTAAAACTTATTATTTTTATATAAAAGGAGTTTTTAATTTATGTAATCTAAATATAATTTTAACTTCTAAATTACACATTTAACTTTCAAATTATTATTTTGATTTGTGTAATCTATAAACTAATTAACTTTCGGATTACCTGGAAATTGCACGGAGATAAAGTGGAAATTTTTGCATTCATATAATGAAGAAAGAAAATGTGGGGTACAAAATGAAATTTCCCCACATGGGCCTCTTCAACATTTAAAGTCCAAATATTTTATATGCTCATCCAACTTTTAATCATGAATAAGGAGTTCGCGATATTTTTAATGAGAAATATTACTCAAATATATAATTTGAAAAACACTATTTGTGCACCTATGCAAATCTCTTTTTTACACATTATTTATTATATATCATAATGATTAAAAGAGGTAAGTAAAAAAAACATTGTATAGATTATTGTATAGATTGTTGTATACGAATATTTGCATTTCATGTTTAATCCCTTAATCTTTCTAACTTTTAGTTTTTGCATATCAGATTTTAAAAAAAAGTTAATTAATTAGTCTTAATTTTAATCCCTAAATAAATATAAAAAGTTTACAATACATGTCACGTCATATCATTCTTCCAAAATTCATGTAAGCTTTGTTTAGGTTTGCACACACATAAATTAAGGAACCTCCAAGACTCAAGAGTGTCGTCTCATGCAACAACTCAATCTTTTCAAACGCGCTTCTTTCCGCTTTTCGAAAATGAACACAGTTTAATAAATAAATTACACCCACTTTAATCAAACAGTAAAGTAATCAGAGAAAAAGACACTCTGAGGTGAATGAACACACAAGCTTATGAGGAAAAATAAAATAAAACTAAAGGTAGTTCCTTTGGCTGGCACATAAAGCAAACCCCACTGGCCACAACAATTAACATACCTTTCTTCTCTCCTTAGCCCTTGTCTTTTTTTCTCTCCAAGTTTGGCATCCCTTCTCCTTAACCACCAAGGAAGTCTTCTACTTATTCAGAAAGCCCCCACTTGAACCACATGCTCCATATATTTGCCTTATTTTCTCACTCAAGCAACATCACAGAAGCAGAAGCAGAACCAGAAACTGAGAAGTAAAGATTGAAGGGGAAAATGGGAGCTGATTGGGGACCAGTTATTGTGGCAGTGGCTTTGTTCATCCTCTTGTCTCCCGGTTTGTTGTTCCAATTACCAGCAAGGTATAGGGTGGTTGAGTTTGGCAACATGAGCACTAGTGGGATTGCAATTCTGGTTCATGCCATCATATTTTTCTGCATACTTACCATCTTGACTGTAGCAATAGGCATTCACGTACACATCAACTGAATCCAACTTCACCTTATATACACACCACAAATCTCCATCACTATGTTTACAATTACCCTTTTTTCTTTTCTTTTGCTCTTTCATGTACTAATTTCCCTTTCAAGTTTTTCATCTTGGGTACTGTGTACCAAAAATTGTTCAAAATGGAAAACAAGATATTAAACTATAGGAATTATGTCTTCTGTTACTGCTTAATTTCAGTAGTCTCCTTATGCTTGTTCTCTGTGATCTTGGTCGCATTGTCTTGTACTTAGTACATCTAGATGGAAATTGGATTCAATTTAATAGAATCTCCCAATCCAATATGTTTAGTAAATGTAAAAAATGAAAAATAAGTTTAGTTACACTTATCCTTCTAATTAGTACATAAATTATCCTGGTTCTCATAGTTTTAATTGTTTAATTAAGGTCTATATATTTAAAATATAATAATCTTAATTTTCAATTTACGCATTTAAAAAATGAATAATTAAAATTTATTTATCATCCAAATTTATGATTGAGGACGTAAAGAATCAAACATAACTCTTGCCTCCGCCCGGATAATCTTAAAGAAACGGGTTCTAAGTTTAACTTGGTTAATAATTCTTTACCTTTGTTTCTCAAATTGTTCTGACTTACGTAACAAAGTTTTGCTTGTTCTTTTTAAGAGAAAAGGAGGTTTTTGCTTGTAGTTACACCCCGTATCCTTTAAAATACCCCATCTAATGCTTTTATCCTTTAAAATACCCCATCTACTGCTATTATTTTATTTTAAACTCTCATCACTTCAGAGACTTTACTACACATATTCTAAAATATATTTATTTCAGAAAAACTACTCTTTTAAAATTGGAGTTTCAGAATGTTAATTTTAACTTGGAAAAGTCATTCTAGAATAATAATACTAATGATTTAAGTTGAATATTCTTAAAAAACTTTAACAATCTTTTCAAAATATATATTATATTATATATTTATAAAGTTTTCTTAGTATAAACTTTCTACGTATGTTATTTTAGAAATTTTATAATTATGATATAATAATGAAAGATGTAATTTTACGTCAAATTATACTAAGTTTGATATAAAATTGAAAGTATTTTTTTTAAGTAGATGGTTTAGGCTTATAATCAAAATCTATAACTAAAATTTAGACATTTCAAATAATATAGATATCTCAAACAATTTAAAATTCATATATGATATTTAATATTGTTAACATCCTAATCCTGTTAGAGTTCATTCTCTTCTCTCATTTAATCTTTCTATCCTCTATTATTTCCTTTAAACTTTCTTTATTTTAGAATTAAACAGAATATCCACTTTTGTTCTATACAAAAATCATAATGTGTTGTAACAAGAAAATTACCATCTAGATAAGGACAAGTATATAGAAAAATATAAAGATTTAAGTAAACTTATTAACATTTTATAATATAGAGTAAAATAGGTATATAGAACATTAACCTCAACTACAATGCACATCCATATGCTCCAATCCAACGAGGAAGAAAAGTCTCCAACCATAAATGGGATAAGAGAATGGTTTCACCACCACTCACCATCATCAGAAAACACCAAAAGAACTCATCACAAGTATCGAAAATCGATGTAGACCTATACCTTTTGTAAACCCTTTGTTAGCTTCGAGAAAAAAAGTTTTGAATAAAATTATAACGAGTTTTATGTTGGACCAGTTTGAATCATACGTAAGACTTAAAATTTATGTCGAAGTCTTAACATCTCAGTGTGAACTTCAAATTTTTCCGTGTGACCCAAATTAATTTAACGTAAAAAGTTATTTTTATTTAAAAAATGACACTAATTTTGTGTAACGTCGAAATAATGAGACATAAATTAGGGGAGCTAAAGATTTTTTTTTGATAATTTGTTTTCAAAAACTTATTCTAAAAGACTTATTTAAAAAAGTTTCCAAAAATTTGTTATGGAAATGTTCTGGAAAGTTTTTAAGAAATCTTTCTTTCAAACAATTTTAGAATAATTGATAAAAATCGCCATTAAAATGTAATATGAAAGGTAAAATCATTATTTTAAAAAAGTATCGAGCAACAGGCAATAATTATGGGTATTAGGAAGCAAAAGCCGAAAACAAAAGATAGTTTGGCCCAACCTTTGAACATTTTTTTTTTAGGTGAGATGCCAATTTTTTCTATTGCCCTCTATAACCTATTAAACAGTCTTTAGAATCCCTGACAAATTCTTGCAGTTCCCTGATGGAGTATCTATGTTTTTTAACTCAAACGATAAATATAGATACTATTTATTGAGAATAGTGAGTTTTATCAAATGTTTCAGGAGTGGAATGGTCATTATTTTAAAAAATAAATTAATCATATTTGAGAAAAATTATTCATATTTTACGTAGATTTTATTATAAATATTTGAAATACGAGTTCTAGAGACTCACAGAAAACTGCTAAATTTTGACATTTTAAGATGCCGTTGCCACAAATTTATTTTCAATGATTAAAATAATTTCCGAATAAACAACATTAAAAGTTGTTTAAATTTAACATTTATTAAGATATTGAAACACTAACAAATGTTTATACAATTGTTTGTGGTTTAAAAATTGGCTAGCGATAAATTTATTTTCAATTTTGTAAATACTATTAAATAAAGATTTCTAAAATAATATAATTATTTAGATTTAAATAATTAGATTAATAACAAGAACTTAACTTTTTATAGCAAATTCATTTCAAAATTTCCTCAATTTTTATAGTTTGAATATATTTTTTTTACTTCAGAAACATAAGATTTTCTTTTATATAACTAACAAAAACTACTAACAACAAGAAACTATGAAGAAACAGTTATAACAGAGGAGAAATCTTAAATAAAAATAGAGAAAAGAAAGAAAATTAAAGAGATGTGTTGTAAGATAGATCATTCTATTTATAGTTATTGTGTTTTTGTATTTATACAAATAAGTGTTTTACAAATGTATTCTTACATTAAGAAATGTCCATTACATCTCATTTATTAATGTAAAAATTGACAATTGACATTTTGAAAAATAAAAGTTTCCTTTATTTATGTTATGCTTAAAAATTAGTAACCATCTAGAATATGTACGATGAACTCTGGAATAAAGTTGTTTTGTTTATTTTCACTTCTTAAATTATATCTTTCCATTAACTACTCTATCGATCTTTATTTCAAAACATCTTCTTGAGTCAGATCAATTTAACTATAGAGTCAACTAGTGACTCCCCTTTCGTAGGTGAGGCATCCAAATAGGTATCACACATTTCTTCCCAATCAAACATAGTTCCCCTAATGACTATAATTCCATCCACTCTTAGTTCGAGTTAGAGTGTTATATCGTGTAGTGTAATTGAACATTCACCAGTGGAAAGATGAAATGTATGTGTCTCAAGTCTCCACCTTTCCACCAAAACTATTACCAAAGCATGGTCAACTTGAAGACGCCTCAGTTTTGCAATTTGACCAAATTCAACTTGCTCTAGTATAGGAACTATTAGAGGGTTTGGCTCCACCATCGAATGACAATATGATGATACAATACTTTCTTCAAGGTCCTTAATTGACGCAATTAGTTAAAGAAAAATTAAGTAATCAAATTTAACAAAAATGTACTCAATCATAGTGAAGTTAAGTTACCATTGTAGGGATGTAGGCATATTTGTGTTCCTTTTGCTTCCTCAAAAACATTTTGCTTTGCGTCATCTAAAAGAGAAGCATTTCAATTGGGGAGATGCAAGTTCCTTCGTGAGTTTTAGGGAGATCTATGTATCTAGAAATTTCATATAGTACCTCGTTTGTGGCTTGGTCAATCATGTACATTGAATCTAGTGGAGTAATTTGCATTATTTGTTGTGGGATGACACACCAATCAATGTTTTGCATCATTCTGGAAAGGCTAACGACAAACAGTAAAGGGGATTAGGTCCTCATGAAGTGTGCTAAAAATGAGGTCTATCAATTGAGATAGATTTCATCTGCACCGTTGATTGTGGGGTGACACACTAATCAATGTTTTGTGTCATTCTGCAAAAGGCCTGATGATGAATGGTAAAGGGTATAACAACCTCTTGTAGTGCGCTAGTGAATGAAGTCCATTGATTGTAATTAAGGATGGCAACAGGGCGAGGCGGGGACGGGTTTCACTTTCTCATCCACATCCCCACAGTAAAAGTTCATCTCCATCCTCGTCCCTAAACCCAACGGGTATGAAATTTTTGTCACATCCCCATCTTCACTGGGTATGAGTTATCCCCATCAGGTAATGAATATAACTGTATTTGCCTTTTGTTATTCCAAATATTAATTAAATAACTATTTTACAAAAAAATAAAAACCACAACAAAGTAAACATGATATTATAAATGATTTAAAGCCAAAATGATACACATATTCTTTTTCTCAATAACAAATATCAATAAAAATTATAATTGCATAAATCTCAAATTAGAGTATCATTAAATAATAATTGAATAAAAGTAAAATAATTATAAAAAAGTAAAAACAATTATCAAAATTTAGAAATGAATTACAAAACTAAAAACTAAAGATAAGTTAATATAATTTTTTAAATTACTTAATAAACTAAATGTATTTTAGTAATTTAAAACATGAATGAATATAGGGCATTGGGACGGGTGTGGGAGTAGGGATGGGGCAGGTATGTACATCCCCATTCTCGTCCTTATATCCAATTTAAAAAATTAGGTATTACCCATATCCATACCCATACCCATACCTAATCAATGCGCGGATTCCCCATCAAAATCGGGACGGGTTCGGGTAATACCCATGGGAACGGGTTCATTTTTCATCCCTAATTGTAGTAGACTTCATCTGCATAGTCAATTGGATGACTGTCATTCATTGGATTCATTTAACACACGAAAATTGTATTATGATATATTGGCCCTTATAATGGACATGGATGACACATCCACATGGGAAAAACCCTTTAATTCTACACGTCAACATTTCATGTCAAATAACAACAAAAGGTGAGGACATGAATCTTTGTACAATTTGCACTATTGCACAGTGCATTGTGATTCGTGGAAGTAATAATGACCATTGTTTTCACATATCTCTTTTGCACCACTCATTTCACACACCACATACCCTCTTTCATGACCTATAAATGTAGTCAATCACTACTAGAACGAAACATTCAATCAATTAACCCAATAGTTGATGTTTTAAAGATGACTTCATTAGCTTTTCTTCATTGATGTATTGCAACAGATAGATATTCACAAATGAAAGGTGGTCTTTGCACCATGTCAATGCACAGACAACTTTTGTTACAATCACACATAAGATGACAATGTTGGAACTTAAGCAAGCAATCTTAAATCAATTCGATATTCCAATGGACAAGTTATATGATGTTGACTTGAATTAAATGTATGCAATCTTCGTTTGTGCCAATACATCTTCATATTGTTCGTGTGTGATTGATGTATACTAAGATATAAAAAATTTACAATGGAATGCAAGAGGTATATGGAAGCTCCCTCTACAATCAGCGGCTAGTCTCTATGGTCCATTGTTGGATCTTTCCTCTAAATGTGGCTAGACGCTCAATCCTTTAGAGACTAAGCTCTGATACCAACTGTGAAAAACAGAAAAGAACACAAGAAGGAATGGTTAAATTGTGTTTTAAAATTTTTTCACGCTTTTCAAATATCATCTACAGATGCAAGGTACAATAAACGATAGATGAGATCAACAGACGAATAATGTCTGTTACTAAAAAATGATTTAGAAGACAAAATTTCGTTCAAGTTAAAAACGTTTGAGAATGGTTGTTCTCTCCCAAAAACCAACAAAATTTACATTTTTACACTTATTATCATAAGGGCTACCCAAGTTGCTTCAGGAGTTCTTCAGGATTCTTCACAAATACTGCTCTTCTAGCGTCCTCTTCTTCTTCTTCTGGATTCCTCTTCTCTTCTGATGTTGTTATGTATCACTACTACAATCATGGGCATGACATCGTATGTCATATATCACTCCAAATTTTCAAACATCAACCAACTTACCCCTTAGTGTGTAAATGGAGTGGATGAAGAATACTCAACTTCAAAATTGTGTCACATAATGATTGAATAGGGTATAGATCATGGATAGATTCCATTTAAGATGATCATGTATTGTGAACAACCCAAAAAATTTCTATATACTCATTCACTATGTTGGCATGATTTATGTTTGCGTATTATGTGATGAAACGAAATTGACTTTGTTTAGTTTATATGGACTCCCTATGACAGGTTGAAGTCATCAACACCAACTCAAGCATTTAGAGAGATCAACATTTGTGGACATCATGCATCACATTCATTTGTTTTGCAGTCGTTGAATGACACTAATCTAACAGTGTAAAATTACAATTTCACCTGGTACAAGTACTTAAGCCCCTAACAACCTAGACGACCTTCACAAAATTAACATGAAGTGAAAAGCTAATGAGAACTGAGTCACAAAACTTGCATAGCGGATTGATGTCTGGAACAACAAAAGTCAACTCACATTAATCAGTATTCCTCTTTTGGGACCCATCCATCATACACGAGAATACATGGGATGATACATTGGCAATTCCATTTATTTTCTCTTAGTGCCACAAATGTAGGAAACCCAATGAACCCTGATCACAGGGGAACCTTACATGCAACACATAGAAATAGTTCAACATTTGTAGTTTTTTAGTTCGTATAAGAACAACAACCAAACATAATAGAGGAGTTCATGGCACCCCCACAATAACCAACATTGGATCATAGAAGGTAATAATTTTCTTCAACTTTAACATATTCCAAACACAAGTTTAATAAATACCTCCATCGACATATGGTATTGCGTAATCCCTCTACTATTCACAGTTTCACAATGAAGTTGGGACATCATCTACTGTCTATCCACATTAGAGTCAAGAACATGCATATGAGGTTTTGATGTCACTATCCACCAATGTCCACCAACAAAGGTACAACCACATACAGGAACAACCACAACGAAAAATTGTCCTTATTGTGGTACTAGACACCACTATGGGGATTACTATATTTCACACGTAATATCATATTTTGGTATTTCATGAAAATGTTTTGTATTTCATACACATTTTGTATTGATATACATATATACATACATATACATATATACATACATATACATATATATATATATATATATTTAATCGTATTAGTATGTATTCGTAAACATTTTCAAAGTGTACCAAAAATTGAAAAATATTTATTTTGTAAGATGAATACCATAACAAATGGGCACTTTGAGAGCCTTCATATGACCTCCAGATAACACTATGTACATCATCAAAGGAAATTTCTCATAATTTTCATGTCAATGAGCATATCAATGGAACTCACAAAACTTATAATACATAAAAAAGGTATCAAATAAGGAAAAAATTCCATTTCGTAAAGCCCAAAACATAACACATGGGTGACTTTGGATCCAAAGATGACTGTGTACATGAACAAAGACACTTTTCACAGTTTTATAATAATGAACAAAATAATGCAATTTCAGGACCAAAAAAAACTTGCAAGATGTCGAAAAAAATGTCAAACATGGAAAATAATTCATTTTGTAAAGCCTAAAACATAACAAGTGGGTGACTTTGGAAGCTTTTCTGAGGCCTCCAAAGATGACTATGTACATGAGTAAGGATACTCTTTTATAGGTTTTACAATGGTGAACACAACAGTGTAACCTTTGAGCCTCAAAAAACACGCAAGACATTTAAAAAGCATGTCAAACAGCGAAAATGATTCATTCCGTAAGGTCCAAAACATAACAAGTGAGTGACTTTGATAACCTTCTTGAGGCCTCCAAAGACGACTATGTATATGAACAAAAACATTTTTCCATATTTTTCATAATGATGAACACAACAATGCAACTTTCGAAGCAAAAAAAGATCTCTCAAGATGTAAAAGAAAAGTCTCAAAAGTGGAAAAAAATTTATTTCGTAAGGTTCAAAACATAACAAGTTTGTCACTTTCGTAGCATTCATCAAGCTTTCAACTACAAGTATGTAACTAACATACACAATATGTTACTTCACCATTGTTACTAGTGGAAGATCCATGGTTGGTGCCTCGTCGCTCAACCTTCATTATATTGACAAATAAATACATATTTGTACTTGAAAACTGAGTTTGCCACACAATTATTGTACTGATATTTTCATCACTAAATATACGTGTGATTATGTGTGTTTCACCAGAGGGGAGGATGGGGAAATAAACATATGAGTGACAACATTGTTGTTTGTACAAAATAATGCACTACCAATTATCAACATTAAAGGCTTAAATGTTACCATTTCCGAAAACCTACACAATGAGTGCATCTCATTATCAAAATCCACGATGGCATAGAACGAATTATAGTCATTGAACTTTTCTTTGAAAACCATCTTCACTTATTTTCTATGAATTATTGTAGCACATTCCAAATGATACAAGAGAACTAATTTCTAATTGGAGAATAGGTGTGCAATGTAACGAGTCTGACAAGTATTGGATGATTGGGGTGGCTCTGTACACATGCCAGCCTGAAGTCATGAACATTGTTACATAAGCATGTGTTGTTACGTTCTCACAAAAAGTGTTCTTAGATGGGATGACACCCTAACATGTATTGGGTGGTTGGGTTGACTTTGTACTTGTGACAGCCTATAGTCATGCATGTTGTCACACACCCATGTGATGTCAACATCACTAAAAGGCATGCTCACAATAAATTTCCTTTGATGGGATATCACCCTAACTTGCATTAGGAGGTTGGGGTGACTCTGTACATGTGTTAACCTAAAGTCATGCACATTACCACACAATCATGTGTTGTCACGTCCTCAAAAATTGTCCTTTGATAGGATGACAGTTTAGAGTCATGCATGTTGCCACACAAACATTACTAGGAACGTGTGCTCACAATAAATGTCCTTTGATGGGATATCACTCGGACATGCATTAGATGGTTAGGGTGGCTTTATAAACGTATCAGCCTAGAGTCATGCACACTACCTCAAAGCCATGTGTACTCAAAATCACCAAGAATGCATTCTCATAATAAATGTCCTTTCATAGGATATTATCACCTTGACATGCATTGGGTGGTTGGACTACCTATGTACTTGTAACTAGAGCTGGACATTTGGGCAAAAGTCTGTGGATTACCCTATTACCTGCAACCTACGTGGCTGCGGGCTCGTATATTTTTGGCAAATTTTTATTGTGAGTTTTTTTATAACCACCCATACAACGCGCGGGTTAGGCGGTTTAAGTCATATTCAACAAAAAATCTAATAGCGAAACTAATTGTAAAAGAGGGGAAATCGGCCACATTAAAATTACCTTCTAGGGAGGTCCGTTTGATATCCAAAAACTGCTCGACAACAGTTGGACAAGTGGGAAATGTTGGGGTAAACCAGAAAAATTTAGGTAGAGCCGGATCTAAATGTTGGCTAGGTAAACGTCCTATAGTAAGAGGAGTAGTTATGAACCCTGTAGACCATCCGCATGGGGGTGGTGAAGGGAGGGCCCCAATTGGTAGAAAAAAACCCGCAACTCCTTGGGGTTTTCCTGCACTTGGAAGAAGAAGTAGAAAAAGGAAGAAATATAGTGATAATTTGATTTGTTTAAGTCATATTCAACAAAAAATCTAATACCCATTGCTTCTATAGGTTATCATCAAGTTTAATTCATTCTAAAATCTAATATTTTTTGCTTCTAATATTATCAACAAGCCCAATTCAATCCAAAATTTATATATTTTACTTTTATTGGTTATGCATTGTTTAATTGATTAAGTAAATTATTGTTATACAAATGAATGCTAAAAAATATCAATATATCTTTGCGAGTGCGGGCTTACCCATTTAACTTACATATGCATAGTAAAGACTAACATTTTTTGTAATTCTTATCTTGTAGTTGTGTTCCCAAATGGTTAAAACTTCATTAAATGTTTATCCATTTAATTTAAGTTATATTTCTATCATTTACATGAATCCTTTCTTTTCAAATACTAAATAAAATCAATAAATACTTTTGACTAAATAATAATATTACTTTTTTACTATATATAATTTTATATATTTTTCAATTAAATTGTTTCTAAATGTTATTATACAAATTTATTAATACATATTAGTACAAAAATATATCAAACAAATTTTAATATTTTTTATTTTTACAATTTTAAATTTTAATCTTTTAGTACATCAATCAATTTTAATTTTTTAATAAATTTTTAACATTAAATTATTTATTTAATAATTATTGAAAATTAATTATCAAAATATAAATTTTATTGTTTATTTCAATCACTTAAAAAATGATTTTTTATCGTACACAAAATTATTTAAATAATTTTTTAAAAAATAATAAAATAATAATTATATTTAATAACTATTAAAATGTTTTTCGTAGAAATATTGTCAATTATTATATTGGATATTATTTATATTTATTAGTTATTAACATTCTTTATATAAAAGTTTTTATTAATCTTTGTCATATTATTTCTTTAAAAACAAAACTATAAAAATAAAACTAAAATCCAACTCAATTTAGTCTTCGAAAAACTGAATTCCAACTGATTTTTCAATAAATCCTTCACGAATCACGTAGAGAATTCAATTCTCCAAAATCCAAATTTTAAATATTTACAGCAAATAGTATTACATCAATCAAGATTTGACCAAGGATGATAAGTCGCCAGACCCAGAATGCTGAGATGCTAGGGGAATAAAAGAGAAAACATTATGTGCAAAAAAAAAATATATTTCTTGTAGACCAGGTTATAAACTGCGGTGATAATAATTCAGATACAATAAATCTAAAAACGATCCAAATCAATACAAAAATATTGTTTAATTTAATCCATTTTGAGCCTTTTTCTTTTTATATAGATTAGGTTCTAAACACCCTAGAACCTATATGTGACACATTGTGATCTTTTTCAGCAAGAACCAGATGAGGGGCAATGAAGGCATCCAAATTCTTGTCCACAAATCACAATTTGTGTATACCAGGATACAAAATAACCTCAAGTGAATTTGGTTATTTAAACTTTCCCCTTGTTCGTACATTCAAAGAGCTGAAAATGTGATTTTCCCAATCTCCTATGGAATTTGAAAAGGTTGTCAATTATATATCTCAAACCTACTTTCGTGCTTTTCTTCAAATCCACTATTATTTAGGTAATTTAAAATAATGCTGCATTAGATCAAAATATTATATTGCTTTAACCATCATGAGCACAAGTCACTTAAAACCCCATATCATCATCATCCAGTACAAAATCCAGCTTTTAGATCCAGAAAGCACTTCAAAAGTAAGTTAGTTAGTTCAAACCAAAACAACATTTAAACTAAGCCCAACAAACAGAACTACCAAAAAAACTGTCAGATCCATGTATTTCCCATAGCCAAAAGGAAAAATCTTTACTTCTTATTTGCATACAGAGGTAACAACAGCAATAAAGCATATGGCAGAACAGCCAGTTACAACAATGGTATTTCTTTTCTCAGTAAACAAATATTATATTATACCTTGGAGGAGAAAGGGAACCCAGATCCCGGCAACCGGTTCAGCCGGTGTAGATGTGAACTTTAACGGCCAATATTAGGATGGAGTAGAGTGCGAAGAAGATGAGTGTGTGGATGAAAATAGCTTTGCCGTTGGTCTTCATGCTCCCGAACTCAAGTTGCTTTCCGTTCCCTGGAAAGGAAAAAAGCAACCCCGGTTGCAGCAGCACGAACAGCACCACCCCAATTAACACCGGTGCCCAGTCAGCCATTCTTCCGGAAAATCAGAAAGGGAAGCGGATCTTTCCGACCCAGAAAAAAAAATGATGCTGTCGGTGGAGACAAGAGAGAAGGTGGTGGGTTTAGGGTAATGCTTGGAGAGTAATGAAGAAACTACCGAAAGGGACGCTTGGGAATTTGGAAGCACAAGAAAAAGGGTTACAGGGTGAGTTTTTGTTTTTGCCTCTTTCATGGGTGGCTGTGCTTCTATGTACCCACTACTAGGAAATTGGTATAATAACGTTAACTTTTTTAACACGCTTATATAACCGGATCCGAATTTTATCGGGTTGGCTTTGGTGGCCCCACCAATAATGTGATGAAAAGGATCTTGCCCCATTCATCTTTGATTATGATTTATGGTGATTATTTTATAGTTATAACTTATATCACTTTTTTACTTTCTATAATTTATTTTGCATGTTAATTTTATATGTGTTAATGTTAGTCTTTATTAGCATTATAAACTAAAACAATGAAAATAAAATATAAAGCAAAAAAAATTAAAAATAAATGAACGAAAGATTTAAGAATAACTTAATTCATACAATAAAATAAAACATTTTATAAATTAATATCCAATTATTTTTATATTGCAATTAAAACATATTATGTATTGAAAATATTTAAATATCTATTATTTTAAACAGTTTATCGCATTACAAGTATATTATCTGCTTAAAAAGTAATTATTTACTTATAAAATAATTATTGATTATTTCATATATAATGTAACTAATTTCATAAAATAATTTAGTGTAAAATTTTTAAAAAATATAAATTATTTTTAAAAAAAATTAAGTAAAATAAAAAATGGTATAAAAGTTTTACAGTTGAAAGTTATATTTTAAACAATAAAATTAGTCTACAAAATATCACAATTTAGATTAATTAATTATTATATTTTATTTATCATTTTAATATTTTATTTTATTATAAGAAAAACATATATATTAATAATATTAATAAAATATTATAACATTATTTATTATATTTAAAAGGATAATCAATTATATTATAAATATTATAATTAATTATGCTTGTAATGTATAAATTTTTTTTGGTACTTAGAAAATTTAACTTCTAAAATACTTTTTAATTTTTTAGGTAGTTTTGAACTTTTTGATTAATTTTTAAGTATTTTTGAACCTTTCTTATTTTATGTCAAAATCACATTTTGTTTTATAAATTAATCTTATTTTCTATTTCATACTCTTCACAAGGAACTTCCATTCATTTAATTCACCACAAATGATATTGCACATTTTTGTGAGCACTTACTTTCATCAGTTAGGTAGAGTTATCAAAATAGATATGATTCAATAAGCGAGTTTACATGGTTTATGAATTAGGTCAAGTTAGACTTTAAAAATGATAATTTAAATAGAAATAGATTTTTCTTAACCTGACTTGTTTTGCCTTAGACATATATAGGTCAAGGTTAGACTTGTCCACAAACTAATGGGCTAATATGTTTTTCTATTATGTTAAGTTTCTATTCTTAATTTTTATTTTATTTTAATTTAAAATATTATGTGATAGATGTGGAAAACATTAATATAATTGTTTCAAGTAGTATTATATCAAAGAATATCTTATAGGCAATGGTTATTTGATATGTGTGTCAAGGGTAAGGAATAAATGTGTCAGGGAGGAGACAAAAAAAAACATGTGAAGAGAAAATTATTCAATATATTAATTCTCATATACAAGAGTGATACAAGATTGAAGACACAATTAATTGTTCTATATTTTCATAATGGTACTTTAATCTTGAACTTTGTTTATCAATGATACCAGAAAAGAGGATATAAGTATTTATAAAAGTTACGGTGTAATAGAGAAAGACAAATTTGGACCCCACACTAGGTTGCTTTATTTTTATTGGTTAGATAGATTGTTATTTTGGTTTCATTATTTGGATAGGGTATATCCTTTCCTTTGTATGATATTTTAAGTTTTTTCTTTTTTCTTGACTTTGTTCAATTACTTTTTCATTTTTATTATCTTTTATATTGTATAAGAAAAGTAATATTAGACTAAAATATATGATATTGTTGTATAAATTTTGTTAAAATTTTGTGCTAAAGTTAAGACTCCTTCCTCGGTGAAAATTTTGTTACTTGGTTTTCAAAGGCCTTCAAAGAAAAAAAGGCGATGCCCTCAAGCTCAACTTCGGTTAATAAGGTGCCAAAACATGCCACCAATGTAAATCCAAAAGGAAATCATGATACCAAATGCTCCATAGAAACTCATCATCTGTTGTTGAACACAAACAAAGGACCTCAAGAACTCAACAAAGGGTTTCCCTTTTAGTTATTTAGGTTAAAGAGGGACCAACACGCCTAACACGAACTTGTTGTGGCATGTTCACATGTCAACAAGTTAGGTGAGGATTGGGGATGTTAGGTCTCCATGCCCTTTTGACGCCAAATTGCTGAAAACTATGGGTCCATAAGTTGTTTTAATTCATGTGTGGTCATGATTGATAAGGGCATCCACTTTTCGAAGGATGTGGTTGTCGAAAGTTCTCGTTTAGGGAATCATATGGAAAATGTAGTGTCAGAGCATGAACTTGATTGACAAAAAAAGAATGGGGTGTTGTAGCATCAAACATCTTTGGAAAAGAAGAGCATGAAGGGAAAAAGGAAAGTGATGACCTGACAACTGAGGTATTGGAGTTGAAGAAAAAATTTAGAGGAGAGAAACTGGAAACACAGGGTTGCTAGAGAGAGTGATAAACTCTTCAAACGTTTTTGGAAGAGGCCATAAGACCAAGGCACCATTTAAGACCAAACTTGTTGAGTTGATTGTATCAAATATCAAGGGTTGTGAAAAGGGTTTCAAGAAGGCGATGCACCAAACTACTTTTATTAACCTTGATCTTAGTGTTGAGTGCTTTAGTTTGACAAAAGATATTGTTGAAAATGAACTAGTTGATGAGGCATCTCTCACTTGATCTTGTATTGTTGATGAATGCATGAATGAAAAATATTTTATTTACATTTAACTATGTATGTAAAAAATTATTTAACTTAATGAAACTTCAAGTCAATAATATAGCTAAAAGTTTTATCAAACTTGATAAAAATTTAACTTGATTTTTTTGTCAATACTATTTATTTGACTCGATAAACTTTAAATATATAAGTTAGCCAAAAATAGTTATTTTACTCATTAATTTGGTCAAAGATGTTTATCTAACTTGATAAACTTTTTCTTTGGACCACTAGATTGGCTTGAGGGAGGATAGCAAGCTTGTGACACATGAAATTTGAATCAATGTCTGGCATATTTGGTGCACTCTAGGAAAACATGTTGATATTATTGGTGAATGCATCTTTAATCTATTGTTGAAGTGTGTAACTAAGTGTTTATCACATCGAGTGATTAAGTACCTAGCTGGAAGCTTTTGATGGGATCATCGAAGGTTGGGCAATCTTTTTCAAATTTAACTCGCATGTCTAGATCAACCTCTTCTTTTGGAGAATTGTACACTTGTGGCATAAACTTAACATTTTTGCACAATGTTGGAGGTTAGTTTTCCTTTGCATATTGGATATTGGAGAGCTTTAAAACTTCCATTTGAATTAAACCATTGGTACTAAAATATAGGAAGTTACCTTCAAATTTTGAACATAACACTCTCTTGTTACTTTGGGAGAAACTTTTACAATGATAATAGTTATGTCTTTTCCCAAAAATTTCATTGTCGTGTTTGATGTAGAGACAATTGCACCAAATTCATTGAATATTTTTCATTTGATGAGGATGTTATGCAATGTGTCTTCTTTTAATATATTAGACTATCAAAGTTTGATGTGCTTCACTAATACAAAATGTGGTTAATAAGTTAATATAGCCATAAATATGAAATCTTTTCCCAACAAACCCGAGGAGGGGTTGGGATAAGACTTAATAAATGAGTTAGGATTATCCATTTTTAGAAACGTCAACAAATACAATATGTTAGTCAAACTATTTGATTTATTAGTACTTTTCTTACTTGTCTACTAGCGATGGAGTGTGTGACAATGACCAAATCATTGTTGTTGAAGTCATTATACATAAATGTAATAAAGAACAAAGACCTTGGCTAAAAAGAAACAATTGTATTTATGCTTTAGAGGTGTTTCTCCTTAGTGAAATTTAAACTTCCACTATTATAATTCTTTTGACCATTATATTAATAAATATTTAAAGATTATTTTTTAATTCTAACTATTAAATTCCACATCAGCATTCATAACCATTAAAATATACTTCTAAGTGCCTCAAATATTAAACATGATAGATATAATAGACTATTCTATAATATTTATACATTATAATGACAATATACAAATATTTTTATATTATTAATATGTTCTAATTGAACTCAAATAAATAGTATAAATGTGTAGTAATTTAATTAACATATATTGATAATAATTTTACACTAACAATTTATCTATCATTATAATAGGTTTTATTATTTTATAATAATTATTTTGAAAATTATATTCAAAATAATTTCCAATGTATCAAAATTAAACTTTTCCTTTTAATTTTTAATAAACCCTCTTTATTAGTGTTGATCTATGACCACTCCCACCGCTACAAACAAAAGAATAAAAAGAACTAAAGAAAGGGAAAATGCCAAAGTTTAAAAGAGTTCTTTTAGGGGGAAAAGAAACACCATTTAGCGCATGCCTATGTGTTTTTTATGTGTGGTTGGTTGATTGGTATGATGCTTTTGTAGCTTCTTTTCTTTCATGCTTCTTTTAATTTTGTTTTGTCCAACTCCCATGAATAATGGCATAAAAGGGGGAACAATAAAGAAACCAGGCTTGTCATTGGGCACTAAATGGACAATGATATGTTTTATCATCATCATCATCATCCTCACTTTACCACCTCTGATTATTGCAATTCAACACAAATGAAGCCCCATTTTTATCATTTATTTTTCTATTCTATAGTAACCATTCTCTAGAACAAGCCTCGTGGGATTGTTGACCACCAGAGAAAACGATGCCTTTCTTATCCAGAAAAAGCCAGAAAGAGGTCCGGATAAAGAGGAGGGCAGAACACACACATGTTAAAGTGAATGAATGATTGATTACTTTTATGCCAAACTTTATAGGATTCCAATTCCAATTCCCTTTGAGGGATAGAACGCAACATTAGTCCAGTGCTTTTGATCTTTCTCTAGCATCTATTCCTTTACTTCCTCTTATTTCTTCTTTCAAGCTTTGGCAGTGATTCTTTGAAGTCTACAATGAACGATTGGGCTCCTCCCCTCATAGCAGCGGCACTGTTTTGGCTCTTGTCCCCAGGAATGATCTTTCAGTTGCCGGGGAAGAATGCACCCTTTGAGTTTATGAACATGAAGACCACTGTTGCATCCATGTTTGTGCACACTGTAATTTATGGTTTGCTGCTCATGTTGTTCTTCGTTGTTCTTAGTGTCCATCTGTATATTTAAGCAGCAGCAAAGACTGTTGGAAGTGAACTTATGTGCTGCTTTATCTTTTGAAGTAGATTGTGCACTCTTCTTATATATAAACGATGATTGTTGTATGTGTATGTGCCCCTTTTGAATTATTTACACTGGATTGGTCTTCTTATACTGAGACTTCATTGAGTAATCTGCTTCTTATTGGAAAGTGTTGTCTATTGATGCGATAGAGTAGTTGTTTATGTGCGTAGAACATCTCATCATGTTCTTATTCCAACTATGCTGAAAATGGAATAGACGCAAGTGGAAGTAACAGTTATATATAACTTTCATATAATTTTCCTTACATCATCGGAATCTATACCATTCCTTTCCTTCCTTCTCTCTTTCTCTCTCTCTCAAATTATTCTGAATTTATCCTTTATGTTGGATTTAGATGAACAAAAATTTGTAAAATTAAGGTGTGAGGAATGATGTAAAGAGTTTGACAGACAGGCTCAAAGGAAAAAAAAATGGCATCCATAAAACATTGAGTTTTGCAGTAATTTTGTTTCTTAAATTTCACATTGAATTTAGGTTTTTTGCAAAACGAAAATGCTTATTGATAACGAATTGAGTTTTTTTAAGCAATGATGAATGGAATTACTTCCCTGATTTTGCTTTATTCGTACTCAAAGTCTAGTTAATAAGACAATTTTTGGTTTACTTATGTAATAAAAGACAATTTTTTGTCAATATTTCATAGAGTTGAGTAGACAGAGAGCATGTAAGTTTTAATGAGAGACATATGTTTATGATACAAACCCATTTCCACCAAAGTCCACTACTAGGCCCATACTAGTGATGTCCAAACCCATTTGAATGAAGGATTACGTATAATCTTTTATGAACTATTGAGAATCTTTCTATTAGAGATATGGGATAGGTGTTCAAAATGTTTTTTTTTCCAAGGTTTTTATAAGACCAACTTCTCGGTTGAATGAAAGGAAGGAAAAAAATGCTTCTTTTCTTTTAGTTTTTATCTCTCTTGTAGTTTGTTAGTCGTATCGGTTTAGTTGTAAAAGATTTGTTTTGTCACAGAAGGAAGCATAAAGTCTATTAGATAAAGTGAATTGACAGACAGTATAATTAAATAAATGTTTTAAATTGTTCTAAAGTTCATCATTGTTTTTATGAGAATTTTTACATTGAATGTTTTACTTATCAAACAACTACAAGAATTAATATGATAATAAATAATTTTTAAAACTATTAAATAAAAATTTATTTATTAAGCAAATTTAAGATTTAATAAGATAATTAATAATTTTAAAAATATATAGATGAAAATTGTGATTATCAAGTAAATTTAAAACTCAACATAATATTAATAATTTATAAAATTATTGAAAGAAAATTTAATTATTAAGAGACTTAATATGATATTTAAAAAACATGAAATTTAATTATTGTTAAATGTGAAACTTACTTAGTACTTTCAATTAATTTTTATAATTAGAATTCACTATTATACTAATAAAATCTAAAAACTCTACTCGATATAATTTTTCCTTCCATCAATAGAGACAAATGGACATTAAAGTGAATATAATTTTGAATAGAAAAAAGGAAATAAAACAAAACTAAAATGTTAATGTTCTAACCAAGAGATATAATGACTCCTATAACAAAGCATTAAAATTGGTTGTCTTTGTCTAACTCTAATTACTTTATTTATAATTAAATATTTTTAAAAAAATTTCAAATATTCTCTTTATTTATTTATTTGTCCTTTGACCATATTATTGGTTATTTCTATTATTTGTTTATTGTATTATCACATTTTCCTATTATATTATCATATATTTCTATTATTAGGTTATCTTATTTATTTTTCTATCAGATACACTTATTATTCAATAAGATTTAGCTAAATTATTGGGATGTGAAATTATGTATTTATTTCTTGATTATGTTTGTCTATTATTGACTATTTTTATAATTATACAAGCTGAATGTTTAATTTTCTTAATAGCAAGATACGAGTGTTTATGAATCGACCTTGTGGCGGGGTCAACTAAGGCAAACACTTGGTTGGAATAACACCTACCACTACACAATCCCTAGTCTTTGAGCGAGAGTATGATTGATAAGACTATAAGTTAGGTTAAAATATTACCTACCAGTACATAACCCCTCAAGCTTGAGCGATAATGTGAGTGAAAAGGCTATAAGCTAAGTCAGAATATTACCAGTACATAGCCTCCAGGCTTGAGCGATAACATGAGCGAAAAGACTATAAGATAGGTTATAATATTGCTTACCAATACATAACCACACAAGCTTGAGCAATAACGGGAGCGATAAGACTATAAGTTAGGTTAGATCATATATGTGATGATCGACCATGTGTGTAGTATGAAAGTAGTATAAGTACCTTGATGAAACATATTAATTTTGCCTTGTTTGTCGCTCAGATTTTCGACGATCACCTATGAGATAGAGCAACGACCGCTTGAGTTTGCCTTTTAGAGTCGAACAATTGAGTCATAATTGCAACCATATCTTTCTAAGGTCACATGAGCCCTCAACTCATCGGCACTCGAAATTTTGGCGATAGGCTTTGATTTATAGATACGATTGCTTGATTTTGCCTAGAGTCAAAAGGTTGGATTGTAGATTGCAACAGGACCTGTCTAAGGTCACACAGGCCCTAACTCTTCACCGCTTGACATTTTGACGATTGACTTTGATTCAGAGCTATGATTGCTTGATTTTGCCTGGAGTCAAATGGTTGAGTTGTAGATTGCTACCAAACCTATCTAAGGTCACACGAGCTCAGCTCTTCGCCGTCTGACTTTTTGGAGATCGACTTTGATCTTGAGCAGTGATCGTTTGATTTTGCCTTGTGGAGTCGAATTTATTTAGTCAAAATTATTGCCAGACCTATCTAAGGTCACACGAGCCCCGACTCTTCGCTGCTCAACTTTTCAGCAATCGACTCTAATTTAGGGCAGCGATTGTTTGATTTTACCTTGTAGAGTTGAATTTATTTAGTCGAAATTATTGTTGGACCCGCCTAAGGTCACACAGGCCATTGACTTTTTGCCGCCCGACTTTTCAACAATTGACTCTTACTTAGAGCAAGGATCACTTGATTTTTCCTTGTAGTGTCAAATTTATTTAGTCAAAATTACAATCAGACTTCTCTAAGGTCACATGATCCTTCTTTGCCGCCCACCTTTTCAATGATTGACTCTAATTCAAAGCAACGATCACTTGATTTTTCCTTATGGAGTCGAATTATTTAGTCAAAGTTACGACCGGACCTGGCTAAGGTCACATAAGTCCCAACTCTTCTCTGCCCAGCTTTTTTGCCATCAAATATGATACAAAGCAATGATCACTTGATTTTTCCTTGTAGAGATAAATTTATTTACTCAAAATTACGGTCGGAGCTTTCTAAGGTCACACGAGCCCTCGAATCTTCGCTGCCTGACTTTTTAGCGATCGACTTTGATTCAAAGCTACGATTGTTTGATTTCGCCTAAGTTGATTTGTTGGGTTATTGATTGTGGCTAGCCCTATCTAAGGTCACATGGGCCCCTTACTCTTAGTCGCCCGACTTTTTGACGATCGACTTTCATATAGAGTTACGAGTCACTTAATTTCGCCATTCTTCTTATAATATATGCAAAGAAGTGACTATATTGTTCTTTTAAAAATAATAAAACTTTAACTTGAAATTCTTATATCGGCCAAGTGATTTTTTATGAGAGCTCTTTCGTTGATTTAAAATGATAATCTTTAGGTATTGTTGTAGAAAAACATCTAGAAAGACCAAAGTATATATACATTAAAATACATGTTTTATTAATTCATCTTTCTTTTAAAAGAGCTAACTTTTTTAAGATAGTAAATTTTATATTTTTAATAAACAAATAAATAAAAGAAATAAATTTCATAATTTTTCTATGAACCAAATGATATTTCTGACACTATTAATTTAAAATTAATATATTTAATAAAAAAGACAAAAATGATATAAAACAATCATGGTGATTTATTGGACAAAAGAACATCAACATATATGTTAAATAAATATATCAAATTTATTTAATTATCTATTTTAGAGATAAACTAACTTTATGTATTTAATCTCTTTTTTTTTTAAAAATAAAATAAAAATACAAATAAACAAAAAATAAAATTACGAAGCAAATAAAAATATAATAATAATAATAATAGAAAGGTATAATTTTTAAACTAACAATATTTTAGCAACACCATTAGAACAATAATTTGTCACCATGTAATATTACCGCAACCCTCATGACCCTCCTCTATGCTTAACATATTTTTCTCATATAAAGGGAGTGTTAGAAAATGTTTCATGTACAACAATGTTTCTTGTTCCCTCGTGATTTCTTAAAATGTGACACAAGACATAATTTACCTATCCCGTGGTGGGCACCAAATTTTCTAGCCAAGAAATATGACGATCCCTTAGCTAAAACACTACAATTGTTTGTCTCTGTCTAACTCTAATGACTTTATTTATAATTAAACGTTCTCAGACTTTTTTTGAATATTCCCTTTATTTATTTGTTCTTTGACCATATTATCAACTATTTTTATTATTCATTTATTGTATTATCAAATATTATTATTTATCTTCTGATTATATTATCATATATTTATATTATTTGGTTATTTTATTTATTTTCTTATCAGATTTGCCTATTATTCAATAAGATTTAACTAAAGTATTGGGATATGAAATTATGTATTTAATTCTTATTTTATTTCTTAATTATACTTATCTATTATTGACTCTTTCTATAATTATACAAGCTGAATGTTTAATTTTCTTATTAACGAGAGTGTTTATGAATCGGTCCTATGTCGAGGTCAATTAAAGCAAGCACTTGGTCAAAATAACACCTAAATAGATAAAAAATAATCTATTGGTTATGAGAGAGAGAAAATTTACTATGTGAGAATTGAGGGACACTATAGAGAAGAGAAAATAAGAGAAAGAAAGAAAATTAGATTACAATAAATTATTCTTATTGAAAATAAAAAAAATTATATTAAAAGTTATATTTTAAATTTTAATTTTAAATATAAAAATCACAATATTTAATATTTTTAGCATTTTGTTAAAATAAGTAAAAGATCACATTTTTTTCTTATTATAAATATATGTATATATATATATATCTTCTCTCCTTAAGGATACATGTTAACTTAATTTAAACGTAAACTTCCTTAAATATGTGGTATATAGTCTAAATAATATTGTTACAATAGATTTAAACATATAACATATAACATAAACAAGTAAGCTTATGTCTTATCTAACTTCACATAATCAACTTATAAAATCAAATTTACATCTTACTTATAAATATTCAACTTCTTATATCATTAGCCAATATGATATTTTCAATCGATTAAATTCATAAATAATTAATTAAAATTATATTTAATTTTTAAATATAAAATAAGAAATATAATCCTTGCAAAGAATCAATTGAGCTCGAGCATATAGAACCTAGATCTTTAACGAAAATAGATCTTCTGCACTTTGTTTAGAAACTCAAATAAAACTATCGCAGCATTAACGCTCTTTATTGCCCGCTTAAAGAATTATAATTTTTAATCTTGTGTCATTAACTATTAAAAGAATTTTACTTCCAGCGTTTTTTTATTATTATTTCCACAATAATACATGATTAAATAGAAATAATTATATACCCTGAACATAACTATAGTAAGATTCAAAGTACGAATAAAGAAAAGGACATATGTTAGGATGGGGTTACATTGATCTAAAAATATGTCCTAAGTTGAAAGATTACATTGAATAAATAATTCTATTTATTTTATAATGATGACATTTGTAGAACATTCAATCATTCATTGTGAAAGTTGTTTAATCTAGATTCTCTAATAGTAAAAGTATCAAATGTGTTTGTGTTGTCTATTTATGATGCCAGGCTTAAGTATAAAGACATATAAATTAGATAATGTTTTTAATTTTTAAATTATTTATTAAAGTTATATTATATTTTAAAATAAATTTTTTATTTATTTTATTTTTTATTTTATAAATTAATATAAATGATTATTAATAATAAATAAATAAAAGAGAAGAAAAGAACAAAAATAAAATAAACTTAAAAAAATATAAAATAATAAAAAATATAAAAGTGAAATATATCTAAAATTTGTTATAGTAACAATTATAAATAATTAAAAAACTAAAATTATATTTAATTCCAAATAAATTTGTTTGTGTACTTAAAATATAGAGCGCGATAAGAAACTAATTGATCAACGTTAAATAATTATTTCTACTCAACTTATCAATATTTCAAACACTTAAAAAAAAAAAATTTAAGTCTATTTTAATGATATGAAATTAATTTATAAAATAAGATTTGTTTCACTTATATACTGCAATTTTATTATATTTCTAATCAATATAGGATTTTCAATCTAACTTGGAAGGAAATTTAAAAAAAAATAAGGTGAAATTTTTTTTCATGAATTGACAAGCTTGATTCCAAGAAATTTATTGAAAGAGGGAAAAAAAGGGCGTTATAACGAAAACAAGTAGCATTACTAAACCCAAATCAAAGCAAAGTGAAGGAACAAAAGTATGTAATAAAAGTGTATACATGAGGATTGAGGGATGATGATGATGATGATGATTTAGCCCAGATACATGTGGATCCCAATTGCTAACATGAAGATGCAAACAAGGGCAAAGTAAAGGATGGCATGGATGAGTATTGATAACCCACTGGTTTGGAAGTTTCCAAACTCTATGAAGCTGCCTCTTCCTGGAATCTGCACCAAAAGCCCTGGAGTCAGGAGAATGAAAAGCACCACAGACACAAAAACTGGCCCCCAATCTCCCATTTTCTTCTTCTTCTTCTCTTTATGTGTGTGCGTGTGTGTCTACTTACTTGGTTTTGCTATTTCACTATGTTATGTCTGGGGCAATGACCATGAGTGTAGTGCTTAAAAAGGAAATGGGGTTCAAAAGTGATCACTTTGGAAGAAGAGACAAGCAATTGGTGAGGTAGAAAAAGCAAAGGTTATCAGATGAAGCTATTCTGATTCAGATTTTACACCTCACACCCACACGCACGCCACCAAAATTAAAGGGAACCTTCATCTACACGTACTACTGATTTTTAAAAACATTGAAGAAGATGCTTTTTAATTACGAGGATATTCCCAAGGCCAAAATTAGTCTACAATTTTAATCTTTATAAACTCGTATTAAGTATAAAATGAATAAAAGAGATATATACACTAAATAATCTATATTAATACAACACAGACAAATATTTATATCAAAATATGTTCTTATTTGATAAACGAAAAGGAAAGTGTAATTAATTCGATCATATTCAATGTCATTATTGCAAAACTATTATTAACAATATGTATATATAAGTGTTATTTAAAAAATATACGATTAAAGATAGTTAAGGAAATGTATTTATTTCGTGAAAAATTATAAAATTCAATGAATTTTAACTAATAATTTTAATTAACGTGAATTTGAATTTTTAATATTTAATTTCAAAATATATAGATTTATGAACATAAAAGTCCGATAAAAGTAAAAAAAAAAAAAAGTGAGGTTATAAATTGGTCTAGCTTGAATTCTTGCCTTGTCCGAACGAACTTGCGAATTAAAAGGCTAAATCGAACTTAAGTTGGTTCAAATGATCAATTATTTAACTAATCGAACATTTCGAAAAGTAATTGAACACTAAAAAAACATCTTTTACAGGGACAGAAATAGTGTTTCAACTCAATGCATTTGTTGTATTCAAATAAATAATATTATTTTATAGAATAAATTAATATATTTTCATAAAATATTAACGATATAATAAATGTGAGATATTAACTTTAAATTTTCAATAAATACTTTTTCAAATTATATCGTTTTCTCTCAAACATCTTTAAAATCAATAAATATAATTAAAATATTTAAATTTAAGATGATTTAAAAATCAATATGATAATACATTAACGGTACTAATTATCAAAATTTAAAAATATAAAATTATAATAAATGTCATTATATTTTACAGAATGATTTACGTATCTTTTTTTAATCAAGAGGTGAAAAATAGTAATATTAATTAATGTTGATGCAGACTCTAAGATAGATGTTAATGTTCCATAAAAAAATTAAAATACGCATTCTCTTTATCAATTTGAATTCTTAATATAAAATAAAATTAAAGGTTAACATTAAAATAAGTTATTTTATTTATTATTTAATGGATCTCTATTTATATATATATATATATATGTATAACACATTGCTACAATATTTATTTTCCATGTGTGTGTAATCATGTGTTAAATAAAAAAACTAATAAATAAATTAATATATTTAGATAAAAATGATAACAAAATATTAAAAAAATTTCAATCGCTACTATTTTAAAGTTTGATTTACCATAGTTTTATTTTTAAAAGATATTTCATTGAGAACATAAATAAACTACTTTAGTTTTGAACTCTAAGTAATACAAGACTTTTATAGGTATAATATAAACATAATAGATTTGAAATCAAAAGCTATTTAAAAAAAAACTTCAAAAACAAATATTCCTGTCGTTAACTTTAATCCAAAACTTGTGTCGATATTTTAAAGTAAGTAATATCTCGAATTTAATATACTGTTATTATCTTAATAAATTTAAATATTCTGAATTTCTGATATTCTGAATATCTCAAACATAATTATTCACTATATCGATATTAATTTAATAAATTTAAATATTCTAAATTTAGAGTATATTTGAATTGTTATAAACATTAGAACTGAATCTATCAATTCGGTATTCAATGATGGTACTCAACAATTATGCAGATTGATTATTAGACATACAATGGAGTTGTTATGACCAGAATTTCACTCTTCACAATGATCCATCTTCTTATAAGAATAGAAGTAATCAAATTAACTTATTTTTATTATAAGAAACTGTAAATATATTAAATTTTATTAATAACTTTTTTTTACTTAAAAATATACTGTCAAGGCTACTCTTCAATTATAACAAGATTCATCCCACCTACGTCACTAAACAATTCATACAATTTATAACAAATTTTAGTGTATAATATATATTTCAAATATAATATAAAATTTTTATTTAATGTATAGTTAGTCTTTATAACTTCTTACAGAGATTGTTATGTTAACTTTTTATCGTAAATTAAATTTTATTTATTATTTTTATTATATACATATATGTTAATAAAATTAAGTATAAATAAATTCCGAAACTTTTATACCGTTAGATTATTCTACTGTAATGTTTCTGTACTCTATTAATCTCATTTATACTAATTATGAAATTTATTATATACTTTAATATTTTTTAATTATTAAATTAAATTCTTATATGAAAAATTTAATTATTTTTCCACACTAAAATCTCCTCCATCAAATGGATTCATGAGCAAGTATATTTTAAGAATAAGGTTATTCCTATATGCTTTAACGAAAACTAAATTGTTAGTACAGGTTTTAAAGTCGTATGTTAATAGTAATTAATAATACGATAAACGAATATTAGATTTCTAAATAATATATATTCATATCCAATACAAACGAAATTACTTATTAGTATAATATATATTTTTAACATGTATATGTTTTTCCAACTAAAGTTTATATTAAAAAAAATTGTCCTAAAGTTTCACTAGTTTGCAACTATAAATTTTATTAAATAAATATAAGATTATCTTAATAGTCTACTATCGAATATTATAAAAGTTCACTAAATATATAAGTTCGTTATCATATTCCATCAATAAACTTTATTAAATAAATATAAGATTATTTTAATAATCTACTATCAAATATTATAAAACTTCACTAAATATATATAACTTTATTATCATGTTCCATCAATAGGATATATGATCGATCAAGTGCTTTTAAAAAAGATAAATATTTATATTGAGTTGGTTGATTGGTAAAAATTATGTGAAACATGTCTAAAGCTTTATTAATTTAAAGATTATATTGATATTTTATTAAAAAATATCATCCATTAAGTGTTTCTCAAAATGATATATAATATAAGTAAGATGATTGGATAATAGCATAAGTGTTGTGTTGAACTTAAGAATAAAATTAAGTTATATTTTTTTGGAAAGAGCAAGAAAAACTTGTTTTCATTATGATTTATGCTAAAGATATTCTAAAAATGTAGTGATTGTTATAGTTTTTATTGTATATATTTGTAAATCTAACACAAGGTAATTCAAAGTGTTTTAGTTTAATACATAGTTTTAATCTTAAAATATATTTTTTGAAAAGATAAAATGTTAAAATTTTTTTTATTTTAGTTTAATCGATTAAGTGTTTAAATAATAAATTAATGTGTTCTTAAAGGATTCCCATATTCAACAAGAATATGATAATCAATTAATAGTTTTGATAATCAATCAATATAATTAATAGTTGAAGCACGAGCTTTTAACAAGTCTCTAGTTTGATTAATTAACCAAATTAATAATAAATTATTTTGTTTTTCTTAATTAACTTACTAGAGAGTGTTTTATGACAAATGATTAAGTATTTGAAGTAACTCATTTTAATAAATTAATTTTTTTATTAAAATGTTTTTAAGAGTTTTCTATAAATACAAAGAACAATTTAGCCTATTAAATAGAGTGATAATTGATTGAAACAAAAAGTAAGATTTTCATTTAAACTCATTTTAACTCTAAATAATTGATAAAAAACTTAAGATAATCGATTAAATGTAACAAAATCAGTTTTAAATAGGGTTTCAAAAACTCTATAAATTAAATCTTTGATTCACTATTTTAGAACTTTTGTCAATAGTTTGAAATCTCAATCTCAAATATTTAGAGCTATCTATCTTAGCTCTTGTAACATTTTTCTAAGAGTGCATTCAAGAATCTTTAAAGAAATCTTTCAACACTTCTGGTTTTCACAAGATTTTCAAAAGATTATGTGCTAGAGATGAATTTACACTTGTGATTGCTTTTGTTGTGACTTGATATAATCTCTTTTCATTATTGTGTATGCGAGTTATAATCCCAAATTGAATCCTCTTGATTTATTCAAGGGTTGAAATGTTGTCCTCTTAAGTTATTTGTTGTATTCTTCTTGATGTGATCCAAGGGTAGAACATATCCTCCTTGATTTAGGAGTTGATTTGCTTACTTCCTATCTTGTATTTGTTTTGCATGTGTTTAGTACTTCTAATTGACATGTAAAGATAGTGGATTTTGGTTGCTCTAAAGTTGAATAGCTAACACGGGATGTAGGATCTATTGTGATCTGAACCAATATAAATCATTGTGTAATCTTTCTTATTCTTTCTCTATCTTTTCATATTATTCTTGCTATTTTTGTATATTGTGTGCAAATCTTTATCAATCTTGATTCCATAATTAATTGCATTCAATTTTTAATTGATCCATATTTCAAAAGAGTTTAAGAAGGGGTTATTCTTTTTAAGAAAATTTTAAAAACCAATTCATCATTCCTCTTGGTTTAACTTATCCTTGATTCTTTTTTCCAACAATAAGAAGGTGTTACTCAAATTTGAAGTTATTAGTTTCATATTGATATAGATAGTTTATCAAGTTAGATAAGTTCTTATTATGTTTATATTGTTAAATACGAACAAGATGATTAGGTAACAATATATGGAGTTGTTATAGAGGTTAAGTTATGAGAAGTTAAGGTCTTGTCTCATTTATCAAAATTAATCCATTAATAGTTGTATCAATAATTAGTCTGATAGTCTATCATAGGGAAATATAATTGATGTTGTAGTTCTTTTGTGTAAGTTGTTGGTTAGGAATAAGTAAATGAGATAGATTATCATTTAAGTGCATATGTCATCTAGGTTCGACTCTAGGAGACTAATATATTAGTAATTAGTCTAAACTCTTATTAAAAATAACTCTAATCGACCTGTCAAGTTATTACAAGTTTGGTAGTCAATAGCGCATAAGTAAATGAAGTAGTTTATTAAGTGTCTATACCCTCTAGACTTGACATTGGGAGACTAGTGTATCAGTAATTAGTTTGACTCCTTATTATAAGAGATTATAACCAATTGGTTTAATCAGTTATAGGATTTAATACTATAATTAACTTCTAATAAAAATATTAGGCAAAAAACATGGAATAACAACATAAGGTATTTGAAATCAATTGAAAATAATACAAACTTTAAGTAAAATACCGTTTAGTATTAAAAAATAACATAATACAAAAATTAATCAAAGTTTATAAAATATGAAAAAACTCACTCAATTTTAGATGTTATAACTTGAAGCTCTAAAAGTTATTCTAAAGTGTTTTTAACACGTATAATTACTTTTTTTCTATGATTCTAGGTATATTTATAAACATACAAACAATATGGTTTGATATCCTTCTAAGTTAGTCGAACCTATAAGTAGTTGTTGTTACTTATCTCCCATATATATTGAAGTAGTCTTATTTATTAGAAGTTATTGATAGTGTTAGATATAGTTTAGAAGTTGTCTAAATCTTGTGTGCTCAAGTATTTCATGTGCATTATTTATTAGAAGCTATTCATTACCAATCTCGTGTATGTAATGAAGTTCACATGGTCTCCAATTAGAGCTGTCAAAATAGGTATGGCCCGATGGGCTAGCCCGTATAGCCTATGATTTAAGTCAGGTTAGACTTAAAAAATTGTGGCCTAGATAACAATAGGCATTTTTTAGCCTGGCCCATTTGGCCCGATGCCCATATGGGCCAAGGCCAGGCTGGCCCGTAGGCTAATGGGCTGGCCCGTTTATTTTTTATATTAGATTTTTGTTCTTAATTGTTATGTTGTCATACCAAAGAAAGAAACCTCAGTGTCTCAGAGTCTTTATTCTCTTCTTCATCTCTTCTCTTCCTTTCTCACTTGAGGGAGAGGATCCATTACAGTAGCTCTTTCATTTCCTCTACTGCATTGTTCTTAATTTTGCACAAACTTTCATATAAATATATTGTCTATTTATATATTATTTACTGTTGACAAAAATATTATATTATGGATAAGTTGGGTGCTTGATTATTTTGGAAGTACTTAGTATGTGCTCTAAGTTTGTTTTACAAGTTGTTCTAAACAGTTTTACAGAAACATTGATGTAAATATTATATATATATATATATATATTTATATTTATATTGTTGATAAAAAATTATATTGTAGATATATTATAATATTTTTTTAATTTTTCATTAGGCTAAAAATGGCCCGTTGACCTAACATAGGGTCAGGTTAGACTAAAAATTGTGGCCCATTTTAAAATATAAGCCAGACTAGGCTATCAGATTTTCTGAACTCGGCTCGTAGGGTCAGGCCAGGTTGGGCCGGGCCGCCCGTTTTGACAACTCTATCTCCAATTACTGAAATTGGCCAAATACTGATCCCTATCTCTCTATATATATAACAAGAAAAAAAAGAAAAGAGTATCTAATATCATTTTTCAAGTTTTCTGGTATATATTGTGGTTTTTTATGAAAAATAATTTTATTCAATCACAATTGTATTACTCGAATTGAAATTACTAGTTAATAATAAAACAAGTTATTTTTATTAATTGATTTATATATTGGGTAGTGTTCAAATGAAAGTAATTATGATATATGCTATTGAATATTTTATTTGGAGAAAGTTAATTGTATTTTGGTAACTACATATAATTTTAGAAGGATTTAATGAAGGTATATAGAGTTTTGTCGTGGTACCCAATTCTTTGGATATTAAAGGAAGAAAGCGATATACTTCGCTTACAACTTTGAAGTTATACATTATATGAGACTAAATCCAGAAAAAAACTAAGAAATGTTTTAAAAAAATATAAGAAAGCTCTTGATCCTAATGGAGAAAACGAATGAGATAATTACACAAGGCAAATACAAGAGAAGAGAAGAGATAAAAGTGAAGCGCACCATCACAACTAGGAAGACAAAGCATTTCAAGTGGGTTTATTTAAATGGTTTCTTCTCTCACAATGTGAACGCATGTTGCTTTTTTTATGATATGCTCATTAAATATGGGTTAAATATGTTTTTAGTCCTTGAACTATTTGTCAAAATTGTGTTTCGTTCCTGGGGCAAACTTTAGACCTATTTCGTTCTTATATTTTATAAACAGGTATAAATGATCCTCGATGACAAATAAAAACATCTGTAAGGAGAGGAAAATGAGAGGAAATGGAAGGAAAAAGAGTGAAAGAAGCTTAAGAGACGAATGATAGTGAAGTAGGAAACTATGAAGAAGGAAAATAAAAAGATAAAAAAGAATTCTGACACATAATCAAGGATCATTTACATAAGTTTGCCTCAGGAGGAAACACAATTTTAACAATAATTTAAATACTAAAAACATATTCAACCCATTATTTTTCTCTTGGGTCTAGACAAAGTGCTAACTTTTTAATATACTATTAAACATATCCAATTAACTCCTTGATGCGTACATGGAAGATATTAATCTTTAAAGTTTAACTGAGTAAATAGATGTCTTATGTTTGCAAATAACGCAAAATATGTAAATGCTATAGAAATAATCTTTATAAAGTATATCATAAATAGTTATATATCCAAATTATCCATGTAACGTCAATCAAATCAATTAAATACTCTACGATTGAGAAATTTTAATATTTCATGTATGTCTAAGTATAATTTAAGTTTACTCAAAATCCCTAATTAAATATGAACAATGAGTATTTGTTGAGTTATTCTAAGAATTAAAAAAATTGGAAGAAGAAGAGAAGAAAACATCATTTTATTGAATAATAAAGAATCAAAACACACTCAAATTACATATTAATAAAGTATATAGTGTTAAACATTTTATATGCAACTATAAGTGTGATAAAAACGGTTAAAATAAGATCGTAGTTATTTTAGTAAACTTTTAAAATAAAGTGTTTTAAAATATCTTTAATCTAGACTTCTTATTTCTTTGACATATTTACCATTAATTCTAGTAATCTTGTTAGCATGGTATATTCATTTAAACTATAAATTTTATTTTTTTTCTTTTTTATTTTGTCTCTTAAGTTTATAATTAAAAATATTGAAATAATTTTTTTCTTTATTCTTTTATTCTTAAACTTGACAATGAAAATCCTAATGAGTAAACATGAATGTCTCCCTCATTTTGCAGTATAAGAGCACTGAGTGACCACCACGGAGCAGCCACCACAGAGCAACTAAGGGTAATAAAGTTAAATAAAATATAAATCAGACGAAACTTTCACACTTCTGACAAACATTGACACAGACACCCGAAAAAGATATTGCTTAATTCTTGGATGTGTCCCTCTCCAAAATCTTGCCACCACATTTTACACCATCCATAAGAAGGATTGCATGAACAATAAGCAGAAAGAAAAAGACACATCATGAGAAAAAAGATTGTAGAAGAAGGAGATGAATGACAAAGAAAAGAAGGAAAAATGAAAAAAAAAGAAAAACTCCGCACATGTTCAAAGCAAGAGAACTTTATTGTATTTTATTTAATTTTAATACTGTGGTCACTCGGTGGTGACTCTCTATAATTTTAATTTTATAATAAATTTATAAAAATTCTCATTAAATATAAATTTTTTTAGTAATGAATATGTATATATTCCATAAATTAAACCAGAGAATACCGATAAACCTGCGGAAATAACAGCATCTGTTAAAGAGATTTTCATTGAGAACATGCAACTTTCATTGGCAGGTTCTAAGTGGGACAGGCCTTTTAAGACATATCATCGAAGGCCCAAACAATACGGGGCCTAATATTGTCGGTTAATGGAGAGAGAATGAGTATTATCTTAATCTGTTATATTGGGGTTGGGGAATTGTTTATAAGGGAACATCTCAGATTTTATTGTATTTTATTTTATTTATTGAGTTGACATAAAGTTATTTTTTAATTCATTATATAATTAATATAAAACGTTATTAATCTAATAAAATCACTTTTAGTGATATTTTTATTCATGTTGTTTTATCTAAATTATTCAAACCCAAATCTTTAGAACAAAAACTTGATACAATTAGGATATAAATTTATCGTAATATATAAATGTGCCTTTTATTTGAATTAAATATAAAAATTGAACTTTATCTCTTGTGCCATCATAATATGCATATAAAGAATACCTTGTTTGGCCAAGAGAATCACGTTCAACATTCATTATGTGTGTAAAATGTTGTTGGATCAATAACGATTGAAGTAATAAGCAAAATAAATCTCTAATCCAATGGGATAGAAAAATATAAAGAAAAGGACTTTATTTAAAAAAATAAATTTCAATTTCATGGGATAATAGTGCATTGATATAAAATTTAATAAAAGTATTGTTTTTTTTATTTCTTGGTGGATGATTAGGAGATGGATAAGAAATTGATATACCAAATAAAGTTACTTTAATGTAATGGATGAGTTGGACTATTTGTATTAATATAAACAATATCTTTGTGGTCTTCCTTATCAAATGAATAATGAAAGGGAAATGACTATGTGGAGAGACTCTTCCATTTCTTTTTAGACCAATTTAGATTTGAAACATTAAAGGCACTTTTTCATTACTTAGAGGCTAAACAACCAAATTCCACACACATTACATGTAAAAAAGAAGAGAGGGAAAAAATATCCATTTGTGTTCAAGACTGCATCTGGCTTTGGTTCATCCCTAGTAACTGTTTCATGTTCTCATGTACATTGGAACGGTTTTCTAGAATTTGTTATGAGGTTTTTCTGGCAAAATTAATTTTATAATTTTAAAAAATGGTAGCATACTATAGCATCGAAAGAACAAAGTTTTTGCGAAAAAAAAAATTGAGACAACTTAAAGATGATAGTGTTGGTAAATTAAAAAAAATAATGAAATAAGTTATAATCAAGATATTTAATTATAACATTAAAATATAGTTTAAATTTTAAATTATGAATAAAATAGTTTTAATCTCTATATATAAAGAAATTGCTAAAAATAATGACATTTATAATAAACTTAATAGCGTTGGTAAATTAAAAATTAATGAAATACGTTATAATCATGACAATTAATTATCATTTTTAAATAGTTTAAATATTTAAATTATTAATAAAATAGTTTTGAACCAGTATATATATAGAAGTTGCTAAAAATCCAGACATCTACTTATCTATATATTTATATAAAAAATATCAATAATAGATCTTTTATTTTATTAAATATAAAAAAGAAATATCAATAAAATTTAATAATAGACCTTTTATTTTATTGAGATCTATTTTATGAAAAGTTATTTTAGTTTTACTTTTTTCAATGAAAATTTTAATAATAGATATTCTATTGTATTGACACATATTTTATTGAAAGCTACTTTAATCATATTTTACGGCACATTCCTCTCTATTTTGGATTCAACATAGTAAGGGATTTCAAGTTCTTTTTCTTATACATCCCACACTATTAGATAAAAACAGGAACTCATACTTCTTTTCAAAGGATTGGAGCATCTTCTCGTCCTTGAAAGGTCCTAACTTGCGCATCCTTACTTAAAGTTGTGTATTCCAAATTAGAAAATGTGAGCTACTAATGAAGGGGGAGAGATAAAGATTGAAGAGAAGTAATTGATTTAGAGAGAAGGATAAAACGAAGATCAATATCAAAGTACGCAATAAATTAGGAGTTTTGATTTTCTATTACAAGTAAAGCCCAAATCAAAAAACAAAAAGATGGAGATTGTGTGATTGAAGTTTTGTGCAGTTGCAAGGGTTTATGATTTTATGATGTGTATATGCATTTTATGGTCAAGGTTGCTATATTTGTGTATAATATTTTGTTCTCATAACTTTTATTCAAGTTTGATATTTCTTAGTTGCTTTTATTCAATAGCTTAATTCCAATTTTTGGTTAAGTTTTCACACTTTCACATCTTTTCTTCCAGTAAGGGAGCAAAAAAGGTTGTGACTTTTTGGATGAGTTGATTAGAAATGATGTTCCGAAGTAACCTAGATGAGTCTTTTTCATTTGAAGTCAATACCAATATAATCAACATCAATCCTAAAATCATATAATCCAACTATATTATTTGTATATTATGAACATCTTTAAAATGTTCTTATTTTATTTGAAATAAATCAATAAATTATTTACATTGTTATTATTTTCTTTACTTGAACTTGTTTCATAGGGTTTACATTAAATCAACAACTTATTTAAAAAAATATGAATTTAACATTAAATTTTTTATGCTTTTATTTGAATTTAAATCATTAAAAATATCAAATTACCATTTTCTTAACTTTTCACACTCATGAATGTTTTAACATGTTTTTATATTCTACGTTAAATACAATTTATAATTTATTATGAAATCATACAATTCAACTATATTATTCGTATATTATTAATATATAGTAAATAAAATCATAATATTCAATTGTTGGAAAGAGTATAAAATAGAGACAAAGTGAGAGAATTATTTGCACAATGATGTTCATGGATAACATGGTTGTTGTTAAGAATGTGGGTTAAATTAATTTATAAGATGGTATGTGACTTGGAAAAACAAGTTCATGGATATCATGGTTGTTGTTGAGTGTGTGGGTTAAATTAATCTATAAGATGATATGTGACTTGGAAAAACAAGTTCATGGATAACATGGTTGTTGTTGAGTATGTGGGTTAAATTAAAAAAAATGACCATTGTTAGGGATAAGCCCAATACTCCATGATTTCGAACTAATGCTTAAGAACATTTGATGTATAAAAGAAAAGAAGTTGTCCATCTGACAGACTATAAGTCTTAATAAACGAAATCCTCATCAGATCAAGCATGTATGGTCTGACAGACGATACCTCTTATGTTCATCAGATGATACGTGTTTCAAAAATGTTTAACCTTAAAATGACCATTCGTTATGTTTCAGAAATATTCTTCTGGGCAATCTCAAGATAAGTACAAAGACATATCTCACATATTTTCATAGCACATCTTTGGGAGAAGAGCTAAAGTTGGTTTCTCACCAAATTTCTGACACGCCAAGCTTTGTCAATTCTTGAAGTACATTTGTCATGTACACAAGTCTGCTTTCACTGAAAGAAGTAACCATCCAATGGAGGATAAGTGCTACAATTTATCAGGTTTTGTGTTAAAAGAATAAGCATGCATTTAATGCATCTACAAGAAGCCTTCAACAAGCGATAGAAGAAGAAGATGTTGAAGACCAACCTCAAGTTAAAGATGTCATAATGGACCTCTAACAGCTAGTTTATTTCATACAGTATAAAAGGATCCAATTTGAAGAAGAAAACAAGAACATGTTTTATCTCTCAAGTGCAATAACTCGGCTTGTTTTCTCTTCAGTCATTCATAAGCTTTAGAAGAACACTGTTAATGTTTCATAGAAAACTTTAGAAGAAAGTCCTATCTTGTATTTGTCTCTAAGACATTAAAGTTTCTAGATTAGCTAGTCCTGTGAGAGTTTAATCTCTCTTCCATATCTTGTAAAATGGGTTAGTCTAGAGTGGTTGTGTTCCTAAACAATACTCGGGTTTAAGTCAGGAGTGGCTTGTAGAAATAATATTTGGTTAAGCTAGAAGTGGCTTGTGGTAAATAATACTTGATGAGTTAGCTAGAAATTGCTACGAGCTAAAAGAATACTTGTCTTGTTGCATCAATAATGTGCTAGTGAAACTCAATCTAGTTGATTGAGAACTGGACGTGGTCTGCGCCATTAGACAAACCATATAAAAATTTGAGTTGAGTATTCTCTTCCCTTAAATCTTAACTTCATTACATGTTATAATTGCAGCTAATGAAGAGTGAAAAACTTAAATCTTAAAGAATTTTCTTTAACAAATCGTTTCAACCAACAGACTGTGTGCGTCTATTGAAGTCAAACTTCGTCTGCTCAACTTTACTTTTTAGATGAACTGTCTTTTATTCCAAAATCTTTTTAAAACACAATTCAACCCTCTCTTCTTATGTTTTTGCCTGTTTTCACAACCATTTGAAGTCAAACTACATAAATATGATTCAAACGTAAACGAGATAAGTTCATATTTTTTTATTATGCAATTTTTGTATATATTCATTGATTATATAGATTATATAGTTGTTCTATGCATGGTTTGTACTATTGGGTATGAAGAATTCAGTTTCAACATATATATATATATTGCTACACAATTGTAGGCAATGACATGTAAGTTTGATTTGGTGAAAGATATAGATGACAATCGTGAAACTATAAAGCTTTGTGTTAGAATTATAGATATTTGGATAGTACATAACCAAGACACGACAGTAGCTCTGGAGATGGTTTTAATAGATGCAAAGGTATACATACGACTGTTTTATTCTAAACCTATAAAATATTAATACATTGTTTATAATTGTTTAATGTTTTTGCATACTAGGCTGACAAGATACAAGTCATAACAAGAAAGGATGAGATGATGAAATAGTTTAATAAGTTGAAATAGAATTATACCTATATTATGATAATTTTAAGGTACTCCACAACAAGGGACAATATAGAGTATGTGAACATAAGTACAAACTCATGTTCACAAGTGGGACAACCCTTAGAGAACAAAATTTTCAAAATATCCCTTTTAGTGCCTACAAGTTTGAGACTTTTGATGACATACTTAGTGGCAAATGCTCCAAGGATATATTAGTAGGTAATAACATTTAAATAATCATTTGAATAATATGTTTAGTTTTTACACTTGAAATACACAAAATGACAAATTGCTCATTTTTTCTAAGATGTTATTGTGGTTTACATGAAATTACCTATAAACAACTACATGATAATTCAAAAGGAATTGTGTTTAAGATGAAAGATCTAAGATACTATTTACTAATAAAAGAGCAATTTTATTTTAAATTAATTGTTCATTCAAACTAATGTTATGTTTATTTCAATTTTTACAATATTTTAGTGGAGAAGTGATTAGTTGTATGTCATGGGATCAACATGTCCTGAAATTGAAGATGTGCTTGAAGGATCAAACTCATTCAGGATCAATAATTATTTTGTTGACCCACACAAGAATTAAGAAGGTGAATGATGATTCAATAAGGATATTTCCATTAGATGGTGAAAATTTAATTTTGGAATTGAATTTTATGATAATATTACAATATTTCACTTTTGAATTATTCAAGTGTCTCATGATGAATTTGCTTAAGTTACAACAATCGGATTATATATTTGATTATTATCTTCAATTTATGTCTTTAGCCAATAGATCACTGGGTTACTCCAAAAGCATTGTTGAATTGCTTTCTTAGTATCTTACATGTGAGAATTCATAGAGTCTTCATTGCATACACATCAACTTCTCTTACAAGAATTGTTGCTTTAGCTAAGTTACGTTTTCTTTTGCAAGTTTTCGAATACAAACACTTTATAAAACTTTAACTAAGCAATTTGAGTTTTATATAAGAAAAACAAGTCCATATACATTAAGTATTAAGGTTTTTGTGTTAGAAGTAACTCAAATTTCTTATATGATTTGATCTCTTTTTATCAATGTTAAATTTTTCCTAGATAATTTTTTAACAAAATATTTATATTAGTTTTATGATGAAAAATTTAATTTGTCCCGAAGTCTTGGATAATTTTTAACATTTATAAGATAATTATAAATTATCAATATAATATAATTTTTTTTATAATATGAATATTTTCCTTCACAAATATATATATTCGTATT
Organism: Lablab purpureus; assembly: GCA_030347555.1. NCBI lineage: Eukaryota > Viridiplantae > Streptophyta > Magnoliopsida > Fabales > Fabaceae > Lablab > Lablab purpureus. The sequence continues at coordinate 17,910,985 of CM059254.1, forward strand.
CTTTATTATTATCATCACTCTGGATGTTCTTACACTCTTTTTTTTTCTTAGATACATATTTTACATACTAATTGTGTAGCTAGCTAAAAAGTTTCTTTATAATCCACCGGAAAATATCTTTCTTCTTTCTTTTGTTTTTTTATTCTGTAGATTTGAATTTTTTTATTTGTCAGACCATAAACTTTGTTCCATTTGAAAGTATAATAATGGGAGAAACACGTAATAAGAATTAGTTGTGGTTTCATACAAATAAAAAAGATTGTAGTAGTATAAATTAACTTGCTTTACAAATAGAGATACTACTTAAGAATTTACACAATATTCAGAAATGTTATGCTAGAACAGTGAGTTAATGGGCTGACTTTTTTTCCGAAATAACCAGTAATAATGTTCTAAGAAGATAAAAAAAAATTAACATGAGTAAATTTTTAAAAAGTTAAAGAGAAATTTAAGAGAAACCAAGAACAAAATCAAGCGTATATGTTAGCTGCATCTCAAAAATTTCACTCTGCACCCCTACAAAGAATAGTAAATTGACCAAATTATCCTTAAACTTAATTAAAATAAATGCACCTCTCTCTCCTTCTCTTCCTCTTCTGCATTCTCTCTTCTTCTTTCGCTCTCTCTTGTTCTTCCAGATCTCTTTTCCTCTTTCGCATTGATTCTTCTTCTTCTTCCTCCCTTGCCTCTCGTGCTTCTTCTTGTTCATTACATTTGCTTAGTATGTGAACGTATTCCAACAACTTTAGGCAACCAGAGACGACTGCACCGGCACCGGCACGAGTAAGCTCCTTTGTTTTTGTTCATTTTCGGTTTGAGAAAATGACTTCCGATCTGTACAAGCCGAAAGCCGAAATCACTTTTTGTTGACTTCTGGGTTGTAGAAACAAGAAGTCAAAAAATGATTTTCGGATTGTAGAAATCGGAAGTCAAAAAATAACTTTCGGATTGTAGAGACCGGAAGTCAAAAAATGACTTTTGGGTTGTAGAAACCGAAAGCCAAAATGTGACTTTTAGTTGTGACTTCCGGTTTCTACAACCCAGAAGTCACTTTTTGGTGACTTCCGAGTTGTAGAAACCGGAAGCCAAAAAGTGACTTCTAAATGGTAGAAACCTGAAGTTAATGACAAGAATAATGTTGAAATTTTAATTTTTTGAGAGATGCAAGAATAGAATTTGGGAGTACAGGAAAATTCATCCCTATAAGTGTTACTAAAATTCAAAACCGTTGGGTGTTTAATTGGGCTTTATATCCAAATTATAAGACCATTACTTCCTGTACCTCTATAATTTCACAATGACCCTATATATGGTAAATTTTAAAAAGTACTTTACATACAAAATTTTTTTAGATTGGAGTGTTCTGAAATATTTTTGGATTGAGTGTTTTGGAATATCATTTCAAAATCTGTAAATCCAAAATATGTATTAGAAATTATAAAAACTTCTGGAAAGATATTTTTATAATAGAATTGTAAAACTTTTATTCTGGAATTTTTTTTTTAGAATTCACATTGTGAAATAACAATTGTGGAACATCTGTTCCGGAAGTTTTCCAGAATACTCTTTTCGGAAAACTGAGTAAATTGAACATTTCTGAAACTATAGGGGTGCATAGTAAGATTATGGAGGTGTAACTTCCAATTATAATAGTCCAAAGTCTGATCTTGTCCCATTATCTGAGTTGGGCCCAAGAGTGGAAAGACATGGCACCTGTAATTGATATATCCTGTTATGCAAATTAGGAAGATAAAGAAAGGTATGAGCACACCTGAAGCATACAAGTCCTTGGAAACACCTATAATTGGACATTTTCCTATGTATCCCACACATATACTAATTAATCCAGGTTGTCCTACTCCCAACCACAACAACAAAATTTGGAAGGACCACTGCCCCACCCCCACTATACTTTAACAACACTTTTTTTTACATTTTTTAAGCTTTTCCAACCAAAGTTTAATGGACCCTTCCAACGCACCAACCAACCAACCCTGTCCTTCAATGCTTCAACTTTCCACAGCAAGACCAAAACGTGAGGCCAAGGATCTATACCAATTCAATAATTGACCCTATGTAAACCAAAAATTTAAATTCTCAAATTCATATTACATTTTTAAATAATGTCAAAATAAAAAATTATAAATCAGTTTTATTGTAAAAATATTAATGTTTTATGGATTAGATTAGTTGATAAGTATCAATATAGTATCTTAACATATCGGATGTAGACACGTGTGAATTATTTATAGATATGTAACATAAATTAAAGTATCCGTACATTACAAGATCTGATTATTATTTTAGTGTTAATCTAATACTTCTTCTGTTTTAAATAGGTGTAATTTGAGGAGAAAAATTTGTTTTATATTATTTATTATTTACAAATTTTAATAATACAGTAAAAATTTGTTTTATATTATTTATTGTTTATAAATTTTAATGATAGTAATTATTTTTTACTAACTGTATTATATTTTAAAAAATATAAAAATAATTAAATGATTTTTTTTATGAAATTTTAATGGATCAGCTATTTGTATTAATTAATTATTTTTTATTTTTTTATTTATTTTTTTGTTAAACAATAAATCACATTTAATTCTTTATTGAAATAAAAAAAATTTAAACACATAAGGAGAAGATACAGATGAGACTTTGGAAGTGTATTCTCCAACACCAAAAACCACTCTGTAATAATACTCCATTTACCTTTCTTGCTTATTCTTAGCTTTATTATATTATGAAATTGAAGGCGAAAAACATGGTATAAAAATATCTAATCAACATTGCATCATCATTTTGCCTTAAACATGTTTTATGAAGCAGTATATGGGTTCGTATATTTTGCATATGATAAGGATAAGTTCATCTTGCAGGGAAAGAGATACGTGCAAGGAACTACAAATGACAAATATAAATAATAAAGATAAAAAGAAAATAAAAAATAATATTATAAATAATCATAAAAGTGACATGTTATAACTATATTTTATATTATTTAACAAAAAATACAAAACCTAACAATGTATACCCAGAATTAAATATATGGTTTTTTAGTAATGGAACATATTCGACCATTAAATTTTACAATAGCAGTTTATCCACACATTCAGTTTTTCGTTGTTGTTTTCAACTTTAATACAAATTTAGCAACCGTGATAATTCGATCGGTAATTTTTTATTATTCCATGTAGCCTTTGTCACTATTTTACAGTATATATATATATATATATATAATATGTTGCAAAAGAATTTGGTCGCTTATTTTACCAATTTATTAAAATCATTTTAATAACTATAATATAATTTTAGCAACCAAACTTACTTTCGTCACTAAATCAACTCATAATTTGAATCACAAAAATTAGAATTTTAAAGGATATAGCCCCTAATTTTTCCATATTTTGCGAATGAAATTAATCAATCATTATAATATAAGTGAGACTAAATCTTATTCGGTCTCTAATTGGAACCCAATCAATAGTCACTTGTTAATTGTATCCAAATATTTTGTTTTATAATTTAACTAACTAAATTGCTTTTCTTCAAGTAATCATGCAGAAGCTACAGGTAGATCACCATATACCAAATCAATTTGAAGATTTCTCTACCATTATCTTTATATTTTGTATTTTATCTCTTTAATATTGTGTGCTTTATAAATTGTCTAGGATTTTTTAAGTATTACTTTTTATTTTGTTCAATTTCATCTTATTTTTAATACATAGTTCACTTTGGCCCCTTGTTTTTTTTAAATCTATTCACTATGTTTTATTTTTGTCCAAATTGACTTAAACTGGTGTGCAAACTACTGAATTTAAAAATATAATTAAGAGATAAACTTGAATTAATTTGGTACTTAGAGAAAATAAATTGAATCACTGGTTAATAGTGTGAAAAAATTGAATAATATGGGACTAAATATAATAATTAACTCTTTTTAATATTTTTTTATTGTGTATCTTATATTTTAATCATCTAGAGGAGTTTAAATCATATTGTATTATCTATTTTGGTCGAATTTAATATAAGAAGAGTTCAAAACTATTGAATAGTTGAGTAGAGGGTAAAGAGAATAATTAAAAAACATAAGAGTTTTTTGTTTACTTAGTTAGACATATTTATAAATGTCTAAAGACCTATAAAAACATGTAATTATTAAGGGAAGTATAATTTTTTTTTCATTTTCATATTATTTTGTGTTTTTACTGACTTAAGTGTTAAAGAATTTTTTTATAGTAAACTTTCATCCGATACTTGGACATTATCACCAACACTCATCTTAAAAAGTCTATAATTGGATAAGGGGATTTTTTTCCTTTCCAAAGATTGTTTTACGACTCTACACATTTCAGTTAGAATATTTGATACATACCATGGACCAAGTAAAATTTTTCATAAACTACATAGTTATGGTTCTTACTAAAAATCAGAATATCTAGACAAACTCAATGTCGTGATGATTTTTTAAAGAAACTAGGCCCTCCTAAGATAATGCAATATAAGACTAATGTAGGTTGAATCTCCAATATGTAAAATGCAAGTAAAGTAGAAACAAAAATAGTTTGTAGGCGAAAAAATGAAATTGTTAGAGCAACGATCAATTCACATATTCAATAATCAAACAATTCCTTTTATCATAGTTCTCTAAAATTTCACATCCAAATTTGAACAATTAATTAATTAAACTAATTATATAAAGCAAATCTCAATATCATTCAATTTAATCTGTATCTCATTATCAAATCAAGATTCAATCGATTCCTAATTTAAATTCTAAGATTAGAAATAAAAATTGATATCACAAAGAGAAAATATAAAATTAAAGAGATGAAGAACAACCTAGTTCGATCCTCCAGGATTAGTTCTCCAAGAATGGAGAACACGAAAAACACAAAGGAGGAAGATGAAAAGACAGATTGAGAGAAGAATTAAAAGTGGCAACCTTTTAAACTGAAAACCTAAGCACTAATTTCTTTATGTGTATATGGTATAAAGAGGCTATTTATAAATCCTCTAATCTAAAGCCCTAATATGAAACAAAAATGTGTAAACACCTGTTTTTTGTCCAGGCTACATAGTATGATAAAAAGAGGACTAGAAAGGAGCATATAGCAAGATAGAGCCTTATCCCTGAAGAATCTCGAGGAGCTCATGAAGAAACTTGGGTAGCATTTAGGGAAAAGGATGTAAAAGAAGAGAGACCTTTTGTAAAGGGAGAATGGGTCATTCTCACTCTAGAATAGACCGTTCTTAGTGCATTTAATTGCATTTATGGCAAGCTAAGAATGGGATGTTCTGTGCCTCGAAATTTGCATATATATAAAGTAGTCTGTTAGTCATTTTCACACACCATTCAAAATACTAACTAGTACACTATAAAATGGAAATTGTAGTTCTAATACTTCTTCTTTTCCTCTTTGAGTAATATAAAGCATGCTTTGGAGGTTTATTCTCTCTCTTTATAGTTTTTATTTATTGCTTTTCTAATAGTAGAGTAGAGTAGGATCAGAATAATAATCATATAGATATTTAGCTTATTTTTGTGCTTTGTACGAGGTAGGGGTAGTAATTAGGTTTACATTCTATATTTGCGGACGAAATCATAGGTACCGACAACGAGTGTTGTGGGGGTGTCTAACGCCTTCCCCACACGTAATCGAACTCTGGTTATGATGGCCTAAGTTTACTTTGTTGAAAATCTTTTCTTTTTCCAATATTTTGAGTAAAGTATTGATGGCGACTCCAAGAACTTTTTTGAAAATCCCTTTTAAACAATGTGACTCATCGATCAGTCGCCGGTTTGCAACGGTGTGAGCTTTAATTAAATCTCTAAACCTAAATTAAAAAGACCCAAAGAAAAGCAAGGAACTGACCGGCAACAACACTGGGTTGAACCCCAACAACATCATAACAAGCTTAAGATCTTGCATGTCCAACTAGATATCTTTGTTTATGACCAACAACCACATCTATTGAGGGAAACTGATAGAGCCACAACCTACAACACTTGATGCTTTTTAATGAGTCACAAATAAAGTCATATCACATTCGAGATGATTCCAACACTCAAAACTATTTGACCGAGCACACCAAATAGCCAACCTAGGTTCTTAGTACAAGAGATAAGAAATCAAACCAACTAAGGGTAACTTCTGTCTCCCACACCGAGCAAGCTCAGTGTTCTTTATAGACCACCCTCCTAAAGACATTGATGATGACCATCCTTTCACTCCCGAGATCATGACTGTCAGACTCCCCCTTAGTGTAATTATCGAAGCACTAAAAAACACAATACTGTTTGGCCCAAATGATAGTGTAAAATTCCTGTAAGACTTAAGTAAATATTTTTTCTAACGATAATGTTGTTCATTGTAGAATCTTCTTGACCATACTTAAAGTTTGTCTATCCTTGTGAAGGAGATCTTCTTATGGAAAGAAGACTCCTCAATGTATCATCCTAGTCCACAACAATTGTCCCAATGACAAAACATCATTCACACAAGATCTAAAGTTTCAGATAAAGCACACTCTCTCAATATTGATAGTGGTTCATGTTGTAATTGTTGCAACACTAGGTTGGTAAAAAATTTGAACCTTACTATCCTTCCCCATACAAAAATCTTACAAACTCCATTTGCTTTAATGGACATGATAGTAAATCAACATATGAAGGTCAAGTTTTCCGTTAAGAATTATGAAGATCTGGTCTTTTGTAACATAGTGGAAGCTTGTCATATCTTATTAGTAAGACCATGTGATATATCTTGGATGAAGGAGAAATAACTAAAGAAAGAAAAGAAGAGCTTCAAGGAGTAATTACTAGGAGCATGGCTGAAAAGAAGGGAGAAGAATAAATAAAGAAGAAATTTGAAGGAAGATTAACAAGAGGAAGACTTCAAACTTTAGAAGAGGAGATTAAAAGAAAAATAAAGACATAAGATTCCAAAGAATATTTCAAGAAAAAATAAAGTCTAAGATTCCTCAATTTTTGAAGTAGAACAAGTTACTTTTGAAAGACTTGAAGAATGTCTTTAGTTGAGTGAAATTTCAAGCTTTGAAGAGTCACTTCTCTTTAGATTTTTGCACATGGGGGGAACACACCACATGCCTCTTGGAGCTCTCTTAACCTTTCCCACATGCAAGGGTCAAATGTAATGATTACTTTTCCTAGATTCAAGGAGTACCCATGTGACTTCTCCTAATTTTGTGGAATTAGTTATACTAATCATGATTGAGGAGAGCTAATTCTAGAATTAGGATTTAACTTTGTTTGACTCTTGACACTCCTTTTAGACGTCACCTATGCCTGTAAAAGGAGAACTCCCCTCATTGTCACAAGTAGTAAAAATGGGTAGAAGTCCAAGTATGGAATCCTCCATACTTGTTATATAATTGTTTAATAAAAAAATAAAATTAATTATAGGATTGTTGAATAAGAAACCAAAATAAAAAAATATTTTGAATAACTTAATGAATAAAAAAAGCAAAAAGAGACTTTGGTTTCTAAAACAAGATCAATAAAAAGGACTAAAAAAATAAGAAAATAAAATAAATTTGAGATGATAAAGAAGAGAAACAACAAATTTACAAGAGCAAAGAGTTAAATAAGAATTTTTATATTTGGAAATAAGGAGTAAAGATTATTCAAATGACTCAAAATTTACAAATAATAAAATAAAGATAATTGAGACAATTAACACTTAATTGTGTTTCTTAGCTAAATTTAGAAGCAAGTTAAAAACTTGTATTCGTACGTAAGACATTACCTTTCTAGAATATCAATCTTGTTGTGATCTTTGATCACATCTTCTACATTCTTTTGTAAAGAGGTTAGCCAGAAATGATTACGTGTCCAAAGAATATTCGGGTTAAGTCAGGAGTAGCTTGTGGAAAGAATACTTGTAGAGATTAGTTAAAAGTGGTTATAAATCAAAGAATACTTGTAGCTTGCAGCAATAGTCAGCCAATGGAACTCAACTAGTTGAGTGAGAACTGGACATAGTTTATTATTATTAGACAAATCAATATAAAAGTATGTATTAAGTGTTTTCTATCTTACAATCTTCAATTACATATTATTGTAGTTTGCTAAAGAAAAAGAAGGGGAACTTTATATTTTAATCTTGTTTCACTAAGAAAATTTTCAAAGTCATGTGCATCTATCATAGCAAAACATCATCCAATAAGATTTTTACATCATATGACACTGGACCTTTGCGAAAATTTGAAAAACATAATTCAACTCGGTTCTTGTGGTTTCTTACTTTTCATGCTTTCCAAATGTAGGTTGTACCACAATTTTCACCTAATTCTTAATTTATAAAAAGGTTTTTTAAATGTCATTAAAATTATAAAATCGTAACTTGGTTAGGTAGGCGAATTAAGTAAAAGTAAAAACATCATGTCGCAAAGAATTCTTTGAAGCACCATAACTCATCCACAAGAAATCTACATATGCACAACGAGATCTATTCTTTTTACAGCTCCCCTTATGATTCATATTCCCTTCTTAAGAACATATAAACCGAATGGACTCTGAATTTTTAGTCCACTTACAAGTTATAAAGTACGAAAAATATACCTTAAAACATTTTAAAATCATTCCTAAATCAGTGGGAATTTTACTTTCCATAACATAACCACTAAAACAATTCCAAACATTCTTTAAGCATGGGAATTATTTCCTCGTTATTCCTTAAACATCATCCAAACATTCTTAAAGTCGTTCCTAAAACAATTGGAATCATTTTCTCTACCCACACAAACATTGAAAAATTCATATACTTGTTTACCAAAAGAGAAGCAAACTACGAAACAACGAACTTAATATTTCCCCGCTAGAAAATCGGCTAGAATCATGATAATCATGCTGAAATCTGCTAAATACTGGTTATTGATTCTGATTTGGGATGAATCATAAGCCTTTGTGTCACAATCATTAACATCTTTGGTGACAACCACGCCATTTAAATTCATGTCGCTGTAATTTCCAGAACTGTAAGATTCCTTAGCCTGAGTGAGAGCAAGCAACACATCGGTATAATCCATAGTGCATGAACTGTAACGTTGGTTCCTTTGTACGTCGCTGCTGTTTCGTATGATCTCGCTAATTAGGGTTATGGTATCAAAAGCATTGACATGAGCCATGTTAATGAGATACAAGGAAACGCTATCAATATCTACACCTTGATTTGCCCCTGGCACTGAGAGTATTATTGTGTTGCAACTGCTAGGGTTGTTGTGTTTCGAGCAAATGTCCCCCGTTTGCACTGTTCTCGCTGAACACAAGGAAAACACAAAACATAAAAATGTTACACGCAAGAGTGGGTGTTCAGCAAAAGAATGAACCATCTTGTTTTTTCTTTGTTTCCTTCAATTTAGGGTGTTGGAATTTGGAATTAGGATACCTTATAAATTGATCAGTCCTTGTGCACGTTGAATATGGTTTTGGTAATTCTTAAATAAACACTTTCACTCTCATCTTAAAACTCTATTTAAAGACAATATACGAACAATTTAATGAAAACCTGTATAGTATATATGATTAGGCATATAATATAATTCACTTTCAACCTCCACAATTTTACTCTCAAATATCAGTAAAAAGTAATAGCAATTCCACTCTCACGTTAAAATGTTTAAAGTCAATTTTTCTAACAAAATGGAAATTTCCCTCTAAACAGTCATATATTAAACTTCATTTCTTCTTCGTTATGATGTTCTCTTTCTTATTAAGAAGGAACTTAAACAAAAAAATAACTATATTAATCAAAATTTAAAACTTAAAATAATCGTTGAATCTATTCAATTTAATGGATTTAATTATTATTAAAATGATTTAAGAATATAATAAATAAAATAATTTAACCATTTCTGTATTTCCCATATTAAGTATCATACCAAGTTAGAATACAAATGTTATGGTATTAAATGAATGATTAAATTGCTCACAACAACATATGCCTTTTACATATATCAATATAATATCACAGAATTTAAGGATTGTATCGGATAAAATCCAAAACGATTAAGGTATAATATAAGGTATTAAATAAAGAATCAAATTGCGCACAACTAATGCCTTTTAATATATAAATATAATAATCGTATATAGAATTTAAATATTTTTAATTTATAATTATCGTATATTTTTATTTTTATATATTCTTATAAAAGAAAAAAATATTATATGAATATTTATTAAGTTTAAACCATTTATTAATAAACATTTAAGGCATTTTATTTAAATTATGTTTTACAAACTGTTGTTTTAAATAATAAACACAATATGTAAACAATAGAATAATTATAATATAATAATTTATAAATTTATTTTATAAATAATGAAAAAAACTTGAAATATATTTTATTGAGAGATCACAACTTTATAGATAGATGAAACCTACTATTTTACTGCCTTTAGTTTCTCATTCATGATGGTTTCACTAATTATGTTGTTTAAAAATACAAAACGTCCAAGTATTTTACCCATTAATTTTTCATAAATAAGTCTTTACGCTATCATCTCATCATACAAACAGTTATAATATATATATATATATATATATATTAATAATCTTTAGAGGTTGAATTATTAAATTAAAATTTTATATTATCATTATTATTTATTTAAAATTTTATTAAATTTAAACAATAATAATACAATATAACTAAAAAGAATTTAAATTAACATCTACAAGTTGACACAAAAAGAAAGAAGTAAACTGTAACAGAAAAATAACATCTGCTTACATGTGATAACACTAAAAGCATCAACACTAACTCAGTAGGAGATGATAAATATTCAATTTTTTAAATTATATACAAAGACACGGATGGAAATATACATACTTGTTCTGTCTTCGTTCACACCCCCTCACGCTGTGCACTGGACATCTCGAGTGTGGGACTATAGATTTATGGATGGTCCGATAGCAGGTGGCCCAACAACCTTGCTAGAATGGACTTATATGACTCTGATACCATATTAAGAAGTGGACTTTAAGCCTAACTCAACCCCACAAAATCGGTTTGTAAGGTGAGGTTTGCACCCACTTATATATACTAAATTGACTTCATCTCTAGTCGATATGGGATCTCCAACAGGTTAAATATGTTTTTAGTCCTTGAACTATATGTCAAAATTGTGTTTCGTTCTTGGAGCAAACTTTGAACCTATTTTATCCTCATGTTTTATAAAATTGTGTAAATGATTCTTGATAATGTGTCAAAAAAAATTATCTTTTTATTTCCCTTCTTTATAGTTTCCTACTTCACTAGGATCGGTCTCCTAAACTTCTTTTACTCTTTTTCCTTCTCTTTTCTCTCATTTTCCTCTTTTTAAAGATGTTTTTATTTGTCATCGAGGATCATTTGCACTAGTTTGTAAATTATAAAGACGAAATAAGTCCAAAGCTTGCCCAGGACGAAACACAATTTTGACAAATAGTTCAAGGACTAAAAACATATTTAACCCTTAGTTTATTAAGTAATTTAAAAAACTTATATTAACTTTTCTTTAGTTCATAGTTTTGTAATTTATTTACAGAGTGTACATTTAATTATTTTTCTATTTTTTATCTATAATTATTTTTCTTTTATTCAATTGCTTTTTAATAATATTATAGTTTGAGATTTTTGTAGTTACAATTTTTTTATTGATATTTGTTATTAGAGAAAAGAATATGTGTATCATTTTGACTTTGAATCATTTATAATATCATGTTTTCTTTATTGTGATTTTTATTTTTTTATAAAAATTATTTAATTAATATTTGGAATAGCAAAGAGTGAGTACGATTATATTTGTTACCTGATGAAGATATACCCGTACCCGATAGGGATGGAACAAAAATTTCATACACATTTATATATTTACATATTTATACATTTATATATTTATTTATATATATGTATATAATTATATAATTGTATATTTGTATATTTATATATATTTATATATTTATTTATATATGTATATATATTATATTTGTATATAATATATATATATATATGTGTGTGTGTGTGTGTATTTAAATAAATATATATGTATGTGTGTGTGTGTATATATATATATATATATATATACATTAGAGCTGTCAAAATAGGTCTGGCCCGACACGCGGACCCGAGTAACCTATGATTTAGGTGATGTTAGGCTTAAAAAATGGTGGTCTAAATATACAAGATTAAAGACAAAATCAATTATCCTATGTTTACACAATGGTAATTTAATTCTTGTCTTTATTTAACAAAATTGCAATGAATAAGAGTACGAATACTTATAAAAGTTAGGTTTTGGATGATATTGTAGAGAAAGACAAATTTGAACTCAACGTTAGGTTGCATTATTCTTGTTTATTATATAGGGTGTTTTTTCCCCTTGTTTTGGATAGGGTATATCTTGTACTATTTTCTTTGTATGATGTTTTAAGTTTTTTCTTGATTCATTTTGCGTTGTTCTATCATGAACAATTTTGCACAAACTTACATATATATTGTTACTGATAAAAAAAAATTAGACAAGATGTGTGATATTGTTCTATAATGCATTTAGTTGTTGAATATTAAACTTTGAAACAATAATATATCATGATTTTTTGTATAGACATAGTTGTAATCCTTTTAATTTTTAATTAAGCAAAAAATGACTTGTTGGCCCAACATAGGAACAGGCTATGCTAAAATTTATGACCCGTTTTAAAAATGTAGGTTAGCCTAGACTGTTAGATTTTTTTAACTTGGCCTGTAGGACTAAGTTAGACCAGGCTGGGTTGCCTATTTTGACTGCTCTAATATACATATTTGCAACCTCTTAAATGAAATTCATTGCAACTTAGTGGTTGGAGTGTCTACCTTCAACTCTAAAGTCCTGGGTTCAAATTGTACCAATGCTAGTTTATCCAAAATGTATATACGTATATGTTAGAACATTAGAACATACAAAAATAACAACAAATATGCTAAATCAATTTTCATGTGTACTATTCTTTTTGCGCTTGATCACTAGACAGTCTAGTCGGGCTCTCTAACATATGTCTAAGACTACATGCAACCCCCCTTCTAGAGCCACTTGTTCTTATTGCATGAAAAAAGGACATATAATGAACAAGTGTTATTTTAGAAAAGTTTTTGTTCCTAAAGGAAAAACATATGACAGTAACATGAAAGGACCCAAATTTGTTTTGGGGACTTAGTACATTTCTTTTTAATTGTTTTGTGGGACTGGAGTTGAAGAAGATTTGAAAATTATGTTAGCTTCTCCGAAAAGATAATCAAAGAATCAGGTAAATGTGTTCTTTGATGTTAATGAGTGTATAAATGGTTTTTAGTGAGTTTGAAATATGTTTAAATGAATATGTGTGTCGATTGATGATGTTTTTAAATTTTTTAGTGCTAAGTAATATGTTAAAGTGTTGCATGATTGTTTATTTTAACCTATAATAGTTTATCTTGTTCTGCATGTCTTATGTATTTTAATGTCCTCTTTGTTTTAATCGATTAGAAAAAAATAATGATTAAATATATGGGTATCAATTTTATATGTTCTTAAACTAAGAACAATTTAATCAATTAGCATGAAAGTTTAATTTATTAATGTTATTATTGTCACTATTACACCTAGTAAATAACCACTATTTTCATGGTAGTTTCAGTGATTAGATGCATTAACTGTGTTTTAATCGAGTCTAGCAGTTATATTTACTCCTATAAATACATCTTCAAGTGTTCCAAATACACTTTGCTCTTTTCTTAAGAAAATCAAAGTGTTTATTGCATTTTTCATCTCTTTGCAGTTTCCTCTCTCTTTCTCTCTATTTCATAAAGCCCATTTTTCAAATGACCTCTCCTTCACAATCTAAGAGAATCAAACGTATTGTCAATAAGAAAGGACACCAAAGCTTCCAACATCATTAGAAGACTGGATTAGTATTGAAGAAAAGTGAAAAAAATATAGGAGGTATTGGAGTGACAAAAAAATTACTCACAAATATATTCTCTTGGATTACTTCAAGAGTGATAGCTTTACATTTTAAGGGTTGTTAAGATATCAAGGTCTCCAACATTTTGTGGAATTACAAGGTAATTACCACCCCAACCTTGTAAGAGCCTTATACTTTAGATTGGCTATTTCTAGAGGTCTTCTTTATTCAAAAGTCAAAGGAATTGAGATTATAATTGATGAAAATGTTTGGGTTCTTGTTGTTGGTTTTAAAATGATGGGAATCACAAGTACTTTTGGATTGGAAATTCACTTTGTTCTTTTCTTATAAGGGATTTTTTAATATTATGAGGTTGACACTTATGGTGGAATGAGTGTTGTCATAACTCAACCCTTAAATAAAATTGAGGGTACTGCATTGCATGAAATGGCTTTGATCAAGAGATATGATCAATGGGTGTTCAAACATGAAGAACATATGGGAGAACCTGAACTTCAACTTGAATAGAAGCAAGTTGAAGAACAACATGCTCAAGGAGGACAAGAAAAACCTTTTTCACATTTTGAGCAATTCATGTTGAACAAACTGGATAAAATATATAACTATCAAGTGAAGAAGGATGAGGAGTGAATCCTTTATCATCTAGCTTCCCTTGCACTCTTCATGTGGTGCCTTCGCCTTTCTTCATACTCTCCACGTGATGTTCCCTCCTTGCTTTTCCTAGGTCGTAAGTGTGTGGTTCCTTTCTAATCTTGGCCACACATGATTGGGCTTTAAATTGGCTTGATTTCCATTGTAAGCCCACTAAGACATGACCCAAGTAAAAACGATTTTGGACTTTCTATTTTTCATTAGAAGTCCATCCTTCAAAAATTCTTCTAGTCATTACTCTTGTGTATTACTCTTCCATCAAATAGTACTAAACTTTTTCCAAAGCGCATATAGAAACTAGCCAACTGATGAAATTTTTTTAACTTTTGTCATATTCTTTGGAGTTGGTCTATCTTTTATTGCTTTCCCTTTTTCCTTATGAACATGCATAGCTTTACAACATATCACAAACCAAAGAAAAACTACTTGATTCGTTTCAAAAATTAATTTTTGCTTATTAGTATATATATTTCCTAATGGTTTCAAGCACACATCTTATGTGATCTATATGTTCATCAATTGTCAAGCTAAAAATCAAGATATCATCAAAATATCGCCTTATTCGTACAACATGTGGTCCTTTAGTATACATTGGTCCTTCTTTACTCACTCCACGAGCTATTTGCATTGTGGTTTGAGTCCCTTCATATGCTAGAGTTCCTTTACAAACATGACCATAGTCAATGAAGTGTTTGGGCAATCTATCTAAATATTTCCTTAAATATAATGTACAGGGATTATGAGCACAAGTGTTAATACAAACATTGAAACCAATAATTAAATACAATATCTAAATATTAACTTACAAGACAATGATGTTCTTATATGATCCTTAAAAGGAGGGATGGATCTTAATCAGACCAAGAAGATGTTAGGAAGACAAACCTCCATGGAAGAAGATGATAGAGTGGCAGAAGCATAGAAACCCACGGAGGAACCTTGTGGCATTCAACCAAACAACAAAGAAAAACAAGAACAAGTAACCAATTGAAAAAGAAAATGGATTAAATACAAGAAAGGGTAAAAACATGTCACCTTGAATGGAAGAAGTCAAGGATAAGTGCAAGATGATTCTCCACTTGAGAAAGGTTCTTAAGACAAAAAACAAAACAAGAGAAAAGCATCCTTGAATTGACTTTCAAAATATGAACTCAAAGAGATTTCATTCAACATTCAAAGTGATTTTACAATAAGATTTGGCCACCTTATATAATGAGTATGCCATGGTTTTGAAGTGGAAAAGACACTCAACCAGTGTTTAGAAAGATTAGAAGCTCAAATGTAAACATTAGACTACTTAAGCTAAAGTTAACTTAACTAATCATATCTTTAAGAGTTAGTTAACTCCTAATAAATGCTTGCACATTGGTGGTTCCTTGAAATTAAGGAGTGATACATGGGTTGCTTCTTGATTGGTGGAAAAAATCATCTTTACACTTTCAAGAAGCACATGTGAAGAAGTTACAACCATCATTACTAGGAGTGGCAAAGTGGGTTGGGCCCGGCGGGCTGGCCCGCCAGCCCGCCAGCATATAGGCGGGGCGGGCTAGCATTTTCAACCCGCCAACCCGTATCAGCCCGCCCCGTCTAGCCCGCTGGCCCGCTGGCCCGCGAAAAAAATATAACACCTCATTCACTCTCACTCATTCTCTTTAAATTTGGGAAAATAGCTATACCTAGGGTTCCTTTAACACCTCACTGATTGTAATTTCTTTTGTAATAAACATTATGTCTTTTAGCTTGCATTTTTTAAATGTCATGTCACCATATACATCTTTAATATATTGTTGTAATCACAAAAATTCATTTAAATTGGACACAAACAAAATAGTTGCAAAGAAAAAAAAATCCAATTTAAAATCAAAGATAAAAAAATAAAATAAAAAACCCAAAAAATAGATTTTTCAAAAAAATGAAAAACAAAAAATATAGGCGAGCCAGCCCGCCTTATGACGGGGCGGGTTAGAAATTTTGGCCCGTATCACTGTGGCGGGCTGACCCGCCCCGCCCCGTTTTTGGCGGGCTCATGGCGGGGCGGGCCTAAACGGGCCAGGCTGGCCCGTTTTGTCACCCCTAATCATTACACTTATGAAAGTGACATGTGTTGGTTAGAAACTCTTCATGTGACTTTTATACACGTAACTTTCATCCCACATATGTCTCTTATGACTCTTGGATTGTACAATATTCCAAGAGAATCAAGGAATATTGTATTATCTAAGAGTTTTTACAAAATTGAGAGCTTCTTTATTTCTTCTTCCATTTTTGTGAGCATTCCTCTTGTAAATCTTCTTCTTTATTTCTTTTCATTTTTTTCTCTGTCATGTTTCTTGCATTTATTCTTTAGGTTTCTTTTTTCTATCTTCAACAAATACTTCTCCATCTAGGATCATATCATATTCTTACTATGATGTTGGTCATTTGTCCTCCAAATTCAAGTTATGATAGCAACAACGAGGTATCAAGTTGAGCTTGTCTTCCTTCGACATATGAAGTATGTATGGATGTGATACAGACCAATATCACTCTGTATATTCATCCACATGTGCAACAACATATGTAGTCTTTGTTAGTCTCATAACCACGTGGTCTGCAAAGTGCAACCATTTGTCATCGAAATTGGTTGCAATCCACCATCCATCACATTGAAGGTTAAGGAATGGTCTTGATGTACTCGTACTAGTGAAAGATATGCTTTAGAAAATGTAGATGTCATAAGTACCTAGAAGGATGCACTTAGAGAATATTAAAATCCATTCAAATGCTCTTCTGCGGTGGTGCTCTTCATATAGCCTCCAACTTACCTGAAGATATGTCAACCCATCAAGTTGGACCCATATTGCGTTAACTATGCAAATAACTTCTTCTCATAATTAGGATTTAAATCCCTAAGACCCATGCTTGGGAAATGCTTATATATCCACTACTACTATAATTTCAAAATAATGTTATTTGCAAATTAATATAAAAACATATGTAACTCCCACAAATGCTTAATTGAAAATAAAGGCATAAGTTTCCAATTGCTTCATTTGGGCAAAGTTGTTATCTGCAAGTTGCTCATACATGTATGTTAGTAGGGAAACTCCCCAAGAATATCATCCACATATTCGCAAGTCATTGACAAGGTTTAAGAATGACACACTAACTAATATCGCATGTTTGTCTATAAATATTGTGCATCCCACATACTAGAAAAAATACATCAAAACTATATATGTTTTGATTAGGAGCTTTCTAAACAACAAAGTATAAACATGATTGTATCGAAGTGTCTAAGACGAAAGACATCATTTTTAACAAATAATAAAAGTATATAAGTATTTTGTCTAGTAGATAATACTACACTTAATATTTATTTGAATAGTCTAATATGCATAAACATGTTGAGACAAAAGCACACAGTACAATAAACTAACCTTATAATTTTTTAATATATTTTATTTGTTTATTTTGTATTATAACGAATGTTTTTATTTGTCAAATCACTAAGATAATCTTTCAAAAAAACATTAACATCAACATATCTTGAAACATGAGCTAAAACTACTTGGTCAACAATTTCTTTATCTATGTCTATGACAACTTGCAAAAGTTGCTAAAGAATATGGTCACTCACTTTGGTTAAATAAAAGTTTAAACTTCTCTAACCCAGACATGATAAGTGTTGTTAACTATAATGGTTTTATTTAAAAAATGAGATAAATTTAATTTGCACGAATGTATTTAATGTATATCTTTGTTAACTAGACAAAAGTGTATCACACAAACTAAATATATAAAATACATAATATTAATATTATCTTATATCATAAAATAATTAATTTAATTTTAAAATAATAAACACATTAATTTTTATGTAAATTAATATTTTAATTATAGTATTAGGATCAAATAAATATTTTAAAAATATAAATAATATCTTTATTCTTCTTATACTAATGCTCAAGATAGCAAAGTGAAATATAATTATTCTAAATATTATTTTACTTATTATGTGAATCGAGACACAGTGCTATATCTCTTTTCGAATGCAAAGTCATTTCATTAGATCGCTCTAGATAGAAGTTACTAATGGAATGTTTGACTGACATTAGTTAAAACATTTGACGAATTCAAGTATCAGAAATGAACTCAAAGAAGAACATAAATATTGTCTGATAAATTCATTCTGATTTACATTATAAATACGTACTGTGCGTGTAATTGAATTCTAAACTCAAAAATATAATTCTATACACCAACTTTTTTAAAAACTAAATAGGATTCAACTTCGTTAAAGTTACAAAATAACTCAGCGTAGTTTTCAAATTAACTAAAGTTTAAAGGGAAATTTATTTTTAATTGGATTTGTAAAAAAGAGAGTCAAAATGTTAATATAATATTTAATAGTAACTTAAAGGGTTCTAACTAAAACCTAAACCGTTTTATGTTTAACTAGTAGAAACACAATCCTTTGTCCCATTTTTTATTATTTCATCTTACAATTTTTTGTAAATATATTTTTGTTTTTATTTTGTGTGACTACTTCATTATATGATATAATAAAAATAAGATAATCATATAATAAAAATAAGATAATCAGATAAATTATTTATTGTATATTGTATTGAACTTATGTTGTTATAAAAAATAATTATATGAAATCAAATATTCTAAATACAATTTGTATACATTAAAGAGAAAAATCTCATTATATACTTTTGTAAAAAAATTACATTGGATATCACTAATTATAAATTGTGACTTTAAAATATTTTTAAAGATAAAATAAGAAAACAATTTATATTATAGATCATTTTTTAAAATAATAAAATCAAAACAAAAATATTATAAGATTAATTTTTCAACCATGTGTAAAAGAAGTTAATAAAAATTCGTCGACAGCAGGGTTCGAACCTGCGCGGGCGTAGCCCAACAGATTTCAAGTCTGTCTCCTTAACCACTCGGACATATCGACTTATTTGATATCTGGTCTCTATTATTTTTAACTATAACATACACATAAGAATTTTAGAATTCTAAATGTTATATTTCAATTAGTACTAACTCAGCCCAAGCTTATACTACAACCATAACTGAAGTTTTATGAAATAATTTGGTCAAAGTAGTCATTATATTTTATTGAAAGTCGATTATGACATTGTAAAGAAAAGATAAGTAAACTACTTGTCTATTAAACCATCATAGTGATGAACGCACGTTGGATACAATTAATATTGGATTTTAACTTACGTATAAAGCTTACTATAAATTATAAGATAACCTTTTTAGTTTTTTTATAATTATTTATAGATAAATTTATTCAAAAGTTGAACTTGAGAAAGCATTTGAAAGAGCTTGTTGGAAACTTGTGTTTTAAACTTGAAAAAATAGTTGATGAGTCATGGGACTATTAAGAAGTGGATGAATTGGGTTTTTAGTTGAGAGCACAATTTTGTAGTTTGAAATTGCAATTGTTGGGTGAAAGCTTGTTGAAAGCTGATTTCTAAAGCAATGAAAAGTGATGTTATATTCAATTATAGTGTTCTAATCGGACTTTGTCCCCTTTTGCCTACCCTAAAAAACAAAGATTTAATTATATTTGTCAAGAACATGTTTCATACCAACTTGAGACAATATCTAGAAGCTACATCATTGCGTTTACTATTCTTTTGTTTGAAAATAACGAAATGGTTAATGAACACTAATCTAGCTCCTCATAGGTACCATTTGCATATATAAAGATATCATAGATGAATGATTGAGAACCATGTACCAACCTATTCTTGAGTTCCTTAATATCCAAATTAAATTCAGTAGGAAAATAAGTAAATTATTTTATCACTTGACTAAAAGGCATGGAACATAATCAAAAAATAAATTATTTCGTTTACTTATTTCCATTTACGAAAATCTTAAAGTCCACAGACAAATGAAAAGTTGTGTAGATGTAACACGATCCAAGGCAATGAAATTTATGAGTGTAGAAAACTTGAACAAGTTCATTCTTTATATGTAAAATGTTAACTTTTATTACGAGTATTAGTTACCATTTAGGTACTTATACACCATCTAACATTATGCTTTCATTTACAAAAATTTAACATAATATATTTAAGAAAATTAAAAAATAAAATTGAGCGTGATGTAATAAGTGTGAAATAGTAGTTTATACATATTTTTTCTATGAGTTATTCTAAATACTTATTTATTTAAGATGTATACATTGGATTCTGGTTAATCTTTACTAGAGCCATGCATTTACATGTGTACCCTGACATGGACATTTTTACCCACTTTTAATATAAAAAACATTATTTACATTTAAATATCTTATTGGATGACCATAGTGTCTATTATGTCTTGTATTTTATTATTGTTATTTTTTAATAAAAAATTATTTAAATATATCCAGTATTTAGAAATTATTTATACCTAATGAACTTAAAAGGTTAGATTATTTTAAATATATATATATATATATAATGACCAATTAAGTTTCAATAAAAAATAAAATCATAAAATGAAACCTTTTTCTTTAAAAGTATCATTAATATATTATTATTTGTTCTATAAAAAATGGGTTAAAATTTAAAAATGTTTCGTCGACAGCAGGGTTCGAACCTGCGCGGGCGTAACCCAACAGATTTCAAGTCTGTCTCCTTAACCACTCGGACATATCGACTTGTTTGATATATAAGCTATCTTTACATTAATTATCTACAAATAACTAACTGTCTGAATACTAGCATTATTATTAGTATCATTATTAATTTATTATTGAAACACTATGAGGATATTTTTGAAAAGATGCTGCTACTTGGACATTAATTAAACTGATAATAAAAGGGACTAACTTTCTAATCACAATGATGAAAGCACGTTTGTTATAGTTCAATTTTTTATGCATCAGGGTAGCCGCCCACCTGCAACTTCACATATTTTATGTCTATAAATGCTACACTTTTGGTGCATGTGTTAATATATTTTATGACTAATTCAAATAGTCTTATAAAAATTAAACACTGATCGACCTGATTAAGTGACAAAAGTATTAAAATATCTCTTATATAATACTTTTGCTAATATATTAAAACAATTTTATTTGGTTTGGTGGTAGAAGCATATGAAGATAGGTTTAAAATTTTTTCTATTGTACGAAACTGGACTACCAAATATTATAAGTTTCTTTGTTTACCCACAAAAGGCCACATTTGTCAAGGAGTCATTACTTAATTGTTGTCTAGAGGATATTCAAAAATCGTTCATAAAAGTTCTTTTATCAATAAAAATATCATTTTATATTTTAAATAATTTTTAATTTTTATAAAGTGTATTTGTTGAACAAATTAAATGAATTAATCCATACATATAGAAATATATTAAAAAAAATTAATATTTATTATTTATATAATAATATTTTACGTAAGTCATAAAAGAATGTATAATCAATAAAAACAAAAAATTAGATGGAGGTTGGATTGGGATTGGTAATATCTAATAAAAGTAAAAATTATTAAAATTTAAATTAAATGATAACATATAAAAATAGTAAGAATTTGATTTTAGATTTAATAGAGAAATCTTTATAAGATCATACATCATACATGTATCATTTGACATACGATACTTCGAACAATCATCAAATGATACATGTTTCTTTTAATTAACATTAAAAGTTTGTTCTTTGTTTTTCAAAGACATTCTTTAGGTTGATCTGATAGGCAAGTACAAAGATGGATTTCACGTTCTCTCACAACACTCTCTTTAAAAAGAGTTAAAACTATCTTTTTCACCAAATTCCTGACACGCCCGAGTTTTGTCAACTCTCAAAATACACCTGCCATTTACGAAAGTGTTATTTTCACTAAAAGAAGAAAAGTTTACTATCTAATGGAGGATAAGTGTTATAAGCTATCAAGTTTTGTGCGAAAAGAAGAAGCATGCATTAAATGCACTTCTATGCATATAGAAGTGCATTTAATGCATCTACATGAGCCTTCATCAGACGCTACATGAGCCTTCATCAGACACTACAAGAAGAAGAAGCTGAAGACCAACATAAAGTTGAAGATGTCAGATGAATCTCTAACAGCTAGTTGTAAATGCATTATAAAAGGATCCAGCTAAAACGTATAAGACAATAACGTGCAAGAACTCTACTTGTTTTCTCTTCAACACTTCAAAAGCTTTAGAAGAACACTTCTAATATTTCTTTAATATCTAAAAGCCAATCTAAATTTATATTCGTCTATAAGATGGAATCCTTTTAGACTAGCCAAAAATTTGTTTTGTGATTTTCAATCAGAACCCTTTAAACAAATCCTTGTTTTGAGCTAAGAGTGGTTTTATAAGAAAGAATACTTGAGTTAGGAGTGACTTTGTAAGAAAGAATACTTGTACGAGTTAGCCAAAAGTGGCTATGAGCCGAAATAGTACTTGTAGTTTGCACACTACTACAGAATTAGCAATTAACGTCGCAATTTTACGTCGGTTTAACTACAAACGACGTAGAAGGTGTAAGTTGATCATTCTACGTCAGTTATAGGGTATAACCGACGTAGAATGTTTTGAACTTGACATTCCACGTCAGTTACTTACCAGAACCGACGTAGAATGTGAGTTTTTACAAAAAGTTGTGCCTGCTTCCCCCATTCACTCCAATCCAATCTCTATTCGGACCATCCTCTCTCTCTCACACACACACACATCCTCCAAACCCTTCTAACATGGCACTGTGAATTATGATTTTAGAGCTGTAATTTCATGGGGCTTTTAGTGTAGGGTAGTATCATCATTAGAAACTGAAGTAGATTATTAACAAGCTATGTTGCTGCGCGGATTTAATAGTAGATGAGTGTTATGAACCCAACAACAGAATCTGATATATCATAGAGGGATGAGAAAATAGAGAAGGTGAAAGAATGTATCCGTGATTTTAGATTGAAGTTACGCAACGGTTCTATGTTCAAGTTTGATAACTGATTTGTGTTGGCTCGAACATTCTTTATTTTGTTTTTGGATGGATCGGATGGAAATCCCGAAAATGCTCGCTGAGTTGTTAGAGCGGGCAGCGCAAGCGTAAAAGTGAAACATTATACTGAGGCACTTGACGATCTAAACTCACAGTCCAGTCCACCACGCCGTCGTTTTGTCCTCCTCCGCCTCCACCACCGCAATGCCTGGTCCAAGTGGCGCCGCCACCTCCCGCGCGTCATTTTCGTTCTCCGCCGGATGCGCGACTTCTATATGGAGATCTCCTTCCACTTCGAGAGCTCTGTCATTCCCTTCGTTGGCAAGATCTCCCCCTCCGACACCTACAAAATCTGGAAGCGCGACGACAACCTCTGCGCCGATACCTCCCTCGCCGGCTTCAACGGTCTCAAGATCTAGCGCGCTGACCAGAGCTTCCTTTTCCTTGGCGACGGTGATCACGCGCACGACGTCCCGCCCGGTTCGCTCCTAGTTCTCAACCGCGACGACCGCAAAATCTTTGATGCCTTTGAGAACGCCGGCGGACCGATGAACGAGTCCGACGTCGCCAAATTCTGCTCATAGACGAGCGTGTACCGTCCTGGCATGGACGTGACGAAGGCAGAGCTTGTAGGCAGAACGAATTGGTGAAGGCAAGAGAAAATAGAGAGCGTTGGAGAATGGAAGGCGAAGAGTTTGGGTCACACTTACGACGTCGGTTCTAGCCATAACCGACGTTGTAAGTCGTGTGATTTTCAACGTCGGTTCACTTTGAACCGACGTTGAAAATATTACTTTTAACGTCTCCTTGTTCAACGTCAGTTTTGGGGCCGTCGTGAAATTATCCCCAGAACCAACGTGAAAAGTGGTTCCTGTAACAGTGGCAGTATTAGTTTGTTAGTGGAACTCAATCTGGTTGATTGAGAACTGGACGTAGTCTGTGGTTTCAGACGAACCAGTATAAAAACTTGGGTGTGCTTTCTCCTCCCTTACCCCTTTTCAATTGCATATTACTAGTTTGTCTAATGTAAAAAAGGGAGCATGTTAACTAAAACGAAAATTTATTTTTAAAGATAAGTTTATAGGAACACATGTTGTGCGTCTATTAATCTCATCTATCATCTATAGACATTATTAAAAAATTTAAAGAAGTTTTTAAAACACAATCCAACCCTTCCTTCTTGTGTTTCTTTCTATCTTTTAGAGTTGGTATCAAAACTCAGCCTCTAGAAGGTTAAACGTCTAGCCATATTTAGAGAAAAAGATCCAACAATGACCTACGCAGATCAACCGCTTATTGCAGAAGGAGCTTCCCTATCAAGACCTCCTACATTCCTAAAGAAGACTTTCCGCATTGGAAAAATCGCATGGAGATGTACATAAAGTCCACCCACTATTAGTTATGGAATATCATAACAAAGGGTGACTTAAAGAAAAAATAATAATAAAAACAGTAAAAAAATAAAAAGTAAAAGTAAATTAGAAAATAAAAATATAAAAAATTAAAATGAAGAAAAAGAAATAACAAATATTAGAAAAAGAGAAAAAAATATTAAAAAAGTGAAAATATTTTTTATTCTTTCTTTATTTTTTATATTTTTTAGTTGTTCAAAAAATGAAAAGATTAAAAATATGAAAGTAGGAGATAAAAAAAATAACTATTAAAGAGAAAAATATAAAAGAGAATGAGACGATAAGGAAGATGAGGAAAACATAAGAAAGAATTAGAGACACAATAAGGAAAAACATTAACAATTGTAACAATGATGTATGTCTCGCAATGACGCGATTTGACAAATCCACTATCATGTTGAGTTATCAAAGAAACTAAGTCCCCTTAAGATAATGCAGTATAGGGTTAACTTAGGTTGAATCCCCAAAGACACAATCATGCATGTCCATTATTTAATTTTCTTCTTTAATAAAATTAATTGGAGGGTTTTAATATGAAACAAAAAAAAAACTTAAGAAAACCTAATTCGATGAAAAAAAATTAAAATAACAAAGATTAATTCACAAATTCAAGAATCAAACAATTCCTTTTATCATAGTATTATAATTCCTTATTTGAACAATTAACCAATTTAATTAATCAATATCTGGTTATACGAATCAAATCTCAATATCATTCAATCTAATTTGTATCTCATTGTCAAATCAAGATTCAATCGATTCCTAAATTTATTTCTAAAATCAGAAAAGTCAATTGATATCACAAAGAACAAATCTAAAATTAGAGAGAAGAAGAACAAACTTAGAGCGTTAAACAATCAGTGTAAAATTTGAATTATTGATCTTGATCCCATGAATTAATCCTCAAGAATTAGTTCTCGATAGATGAAGAACATGAAAAACAAACAAAAGAGAAAAGAGAGAGAAAAGAAAATGAAAATGACTATTGATTTCTTGATCAGTTTAGAGGGTACAAAGAGGCTATTTATAAATCCTATAGTATGAAACAAAGATGGTGTGAACTTTAATTAAAGTCCCTAAGCCCAAATTAAAAAGATCTAAAGAAAAACAAGAAACTCAAATTATATGAGTTTCATTACAAAATTTTAGCAAATCTGACATAATTTCTAAAAATCATAGAAAATAGCTCAGAATTTTAAATCTAACAAAGTTTATATTCAAATTGAAGTCCCAAAAATCTAAAATCCAATGCCACTAGAATCAGCCAAAAATGATATCTATAAAAAAAGTTATAGCAAAAAAAGTGAACTAAAATCAGATTAACTAAAAATATGAAATTAAAGCAAATATGTAGGGTGAACCCAATTTATAAGAAATGCATTAAAAATTGAAAATAAAACATATGGAAAGTACATTTAATGTGTAATAAAGCTATAAAAATGTGTATAGAATATGTGTTATCAACCATCTAACATTAAAAAAGCAACACAAAATGTTTATACTAGTTCATCTAAAATTCACGAGCTAAGTTCATCCTTTAAGAACAATTCTTAAGAGGTTCCACTAATCAAATAAATTATTATAATAAGTACACAAACCACTTTTAGTTACAATAATTACACAAATCACTCCTGATTATCACGTCTTTTAACCTCTCCTAATATTAAGAACTCACAAAAAAGAAAGAATTTATCATAGAAACAAAGAAGAGAACAATCAAGGGCATATTTAAAGAATATTACAATGGTTTAACTCACGCCCACTTGGATTTTTCTAATCACTGGACAATTGGACAATTTGAATATGTTTGTTGGCTTTGATTGCATGTAATTCTTGTTTTTAACATTGATCTTCAAGACTTTATATAACTTTTGATAATTTGAATGTTGTTTGAAGTATTTTATCACTTTTTGGATATTCCTTGATTCTCGCTTTCTATCATCCGAATATATTAACTTGAATATTTTTTACATTGCAAAAGTATTAATTTGTTTATATCATTGGACGTTTGATAAGGAAAGATTTGATATTTTTTAATCTCAATTATCTTATCCTTAAAGGAAACAATTCAAATAATATAAAAAATATGTTAAATAATATTGCAATGTTGATATATGAAAATTTTATGTCTATATAAATACTTTGTTGATTCCTGGAGTTTATATGGGATGGTTGAAATTTTATTTTACTTTAATTTTATTATAAATTATTTTATCTTGTGACTTATTGTTACAATTTAAATAAGATTTCTGATTTTTTTTAAATATATAAGATTTCTTTATAAACTAAAATCATGTTATTTGAAAAATAAATAAATAGTTCGTTTCTTTTACTGTGATGTCAGTATGATTTATTTTTCACTGGAAGCATATTTCTTTTGAAAATGTTTTATTTCATATATAGAGTGTTATTATCAACTTTTGAACTTTTAACCATTTTATAAGGAATACAAACTCCAATCAGTTGGGTAAACGTAAATTGTTAGTTAAAATTTATTCTCGATTCTATTAATATTTCACGATCAATATTTTTTTGTTGATTTTTAATCATCAGTATTTAATTCTATTAAAATATAATGTAAATATAAATACCGTATTCTCAATTCTTCTAATGTTTAA
Source organism: Lablab purpureus (assembly GCA_030347555.1). Taxonomy (NCBI): domain Eukaryota; kingdom Viridiplantae; phylum Streptophyta; class Magnoliopsida; order Fabales; family Fabaceae; genus Lablab; species Lablab purpureus. The sequence goes on from CM059254.1 coordinate 17,938,571, forward strand.
TTATAGGTATTTTATTTATTCTTTTTACGAGTAATAACTTAAATGGACGTTACCTTAAAAAAATTAATTAATGTGTTAGTCTATTATTAATTAGGTTTAAAACTATAGATATAAGAATTTCAAAAACTGTTGTATTAAATGTAACTAGTTTTGCTAGATGTTCATTTTGCAATAAATTTAGTAAATGTACATGCAAATTTCTTAAATCTCATTTTTGTATATTTTTTAAGTAAATTCAGTCGATCATTTTAAATTTTGTTTCTCAAACCTAATAAAAAACATAAAAAGTTATACTTAAAAGATAAGATTTTAAAACACTATGTGTTTATAAATGAAAAATAATAAAATAAATATGAATACAAAATTATTTATATTTACAGAAATATTTTGTAATTATTCTATATGTAGTTATCAACCAATATATATATATATATATATATATATATATATATATATATATCTAAAAGTAAAATTTCGTTAAAAATAGTTTAAAAAGTATAATAATTAAGAATTTGTATAAATGATAAAAAAGAACTCTAGAAATAGCAACCTTTATAATGTGTTAATTGCATATGTTCAAATGATTTCCTTAGTATTCTTATCAAATGCTTTTTATTTTATATATATATATATATATATGAGAGGACTTAATGTTGATTTTCATTGTTCCTTTGCAATTATTTGGTTTTAGGATGTGACGGCAAAGTATATCTTCTACCTTATTTCTCTCAGCCTTTAACATCTAAGTACTGTTCCAGCTCTTAACTATTTCAGTTGAAGCAGCTATTTAACACCACGTATTTTTAATCATTGATTGATTTAACATTGATATTTTAATTAAGCTAAACCAAACATATCAATTAAATTTTCATTGTGAGAAAAAACTTCAAGGAATTACGTGCTTCTTACTCTTTAAAAAGATAACCTTTAAATATATCCAAGAAAAAGAAAGAAAATTGGATATTACACTTATTGAATCACATAAAAAAAATTGAAGTTTTATGAAACTGTTAAAATAATAATTTCCATTGAATACTTGGTTTTACTTTATATTTGAAAATATTTTTATTATAATTAGAGTTTATATTCTCATTTATAAAGGAGATATTTCGACAAAAATTTGTTAATTATTCATATTACTTACAGATTGTACAAGTGTAAATTTATATGGTTTTTATTGTGCAAGTGTGAATTTATATGTTTTCTAAATTTTTAGTGTAAATTTATTTATAATTGGATGGTAGATTATTCACAGCCCATAACATCAAAATAAATTTAATAAAAATTTTAATATTTATTATTTTGTTTATTTTATTTTTATTAATTATCTATTATTTAATAGATTAAATAAATTACAGTTATATAAATAAATATTATAAAATTTTTATATATTTTTATGTAAACTTATCTCTTTAATTCATAAATTTTATAAAACAAAAACGATTTATAAAAATTAAAAATATTTAAAATGTAAGTTAAATTAATTTTTTTAATAATATAAATAGGACTGAATATTTATCTCTACTCATATTTCCAGAAAACTTATATTTTTTTTTTCACCAAAGTTAAGAATTTTTTATATTTTTAACTTATTATCGTTAAAAAAACGTATAATACCTTATAAAAGGGATGACAAAACCCAATTCCCATTCGGCCACTAATTTAGAAGGATAAAGTGATATTTTCCGTTCACCAATTTCTTTTAGTACACTAATCCAAATTTTTTAAATTAAAAAATTAAAGTAAAATGAATAATTTAAAATATTAATTTTTTATTATATTATTTAAAGAAACAAATATATAATAATATTATAATTTGCATTATAATAATTATAAATCAAATTTCAACTATTAGTTACAACAAAACAAGTAAAATAAAAATAATTTTAATTTATTTAATTAAAAATATTAGTTAACTAATTAAAATTTTAAATGATATTAAATAATTAAAAATGATTTTAATATACATATATATAATTAAATAAAAAATACCAAAAAAATGATAACTAATTCACCAACCTGTACTCTACCAGCCTAGAATAAGATACATTGAGACTCCAAAAGTGGTACCTTCTGTTTTACAATTTTATATATTATTTTATTCCATCAATTAATTTAAATATTTTTTAAATTAATTTAATATCTTATTATTGTTTAGAATTGATAAACATGCTAAAAATGATTTTCCATTAAGATTTTGAGTCATTTTCAATCACAAGGGTGAAGCCACATGGCAATAACATATCCCATCAATATGAGTGATCAATTCTGCATCCCCACCTTATTATAAATATGTTCTTAGTAGAATGAAAAAGAAGATTAGTGTAAACATAGTTTGCAGGGGTCAACAACACAAGTAAATTGACAGAAAAAGGTAACACCATTTAAAATCATTAATGTGGTAAGACTTCTACTGTAACGGTCCTTTTTCCTTCATAAAATATTTCCACCTTTCTTTCTTTATGTCCTGCTTTATATATGCCACCTTTTCTTCTGTCTTTCAATTTTCTCAAGTATAATCACACTATTTTTTTTCTTTTACCTTTTCTTAAACAAAAACTATTTAAAAATACTAAAAGGAAAAGAAAAAAATTGTATACAATTTTAAGAGATTGTATTCAAAAGAAGATTTTTTTGTTAAATTATAATTTTACAAGAAACATTAATTTTAAAATAGATTAAAATTAACGTTTTATATAAGTTACTCAAAACGATTTGTTAAAGCATTAAAACATATATTTTCCTACATCTTAATTTTTAAAATTATTAATAAGTAAACAATTATGTATACAAAGTAACTTTTCATAAAAAAATTCGAAAAAAACTACTATTATTCAAACATTATTACTCGTTTTCCAATTTTATAAAAAAGTTATAAGTATCATATATCTTTTCCAATTTCAATAGATCCTGTCTAAAGTAACAAAAGTTACAAAAAATTAAAAAATTAAATTATGTCAAAAAGTTTCAGAACCAAAATTATTATGAGAGATTAAAACTTAATAACCAAAATCGCAGAAAAAGAATTAATAAAATTAAATTTGCATGTTTTGTAAAATATTGGAAACCAATTATAATTAAAAAAAAAAGAGAAAATCATGAATTTGAAACTAGAAAAGAAGTTTATTTTATAAAAATAAGTGGATCGTGGGTACAAGTATCCACGATGAGAAGATTATAATGCAGAAAGCTTTTGGATAAGAATAGGGAGTATCCTATGTTCCCTCCAACATCCACATACATGAACAAAATTTCTAGATATTCTATCAAATTACATGAACACACTCTTTATTTGTTGTTATTTACTAAAGAATGATTATTGTTGTTGTTGAAAAACAAAGGCCTTTATTGTCCTCTTATGAAATTGTGCTCTTTCCTAAGTTTTTTTAAATTACTCATATTTTCTGGTTCTTATCACATTAACTTTAATATTTATCTTATAATTAGATTTGGTCAGATTTTCTCTTTAATTTTAAAACTTTCATTTGTCTTTTTCTTATATTTGTTCTTAATTTATTGGTTGGTTTGAACCGATTATAAAAGATATTGCATTGATCTTTATCCGTTCACCCAGTTTTTAGATCGATTCATTAATAACTTGGTTCTCTCGTTTACTGATTTACCAGTTTTTTGTTGATTAATATAATCTTCTAGGTTGTAAGATTGAACTATTAGAATATTAAATGTGTTCTTTCAGTACCAAATTCGTATAAAAAATAGTCTCTTAATTAAAAAAAAAAACTGTAATATCTGAAGAAATTATTATTGGCAAAAAAACTCCAAATTCACCTATGAAAAAGAGCATGTGAAACTTGGAAAAATTGTTGAACCTTTTGGAAATAGTAAAATAAAATAATAGAACTAGCTTGCTAATACGTTTGAATTAATAATATAAGGATACCAATTGTTTTTTCTTCTTATGAAGGTATACTTTATAAACATAATAATTTGCTGAAGTTGTATGGATGGTGACTTTATCTCGCGAGACACGAGTTGAGTTAATTTATTTCATAATTAATATATTGTTAATTACTACTTGTTCATATATGCTCAATAATTGATCTTTAAAGGGCGATTTAGTTTCACGTTTCTTCTTTTTAGTAGTGTTACTTCCAAAGATTTAGTTTCTTTTCTGATTGAAATTAAATATTGGTTAAATTGTTTATATATACTAGAAAACTAAAATAGTGATAAAATTTTGTAACAGAAATAATTTCTTGAAATTTGTGTCCATTCACAAATTTTGTCATAAACGAATAACTTAGTTAACTTAAAATAGATTATGTTACCAATGTTTTTCCTATTTAAAATATTTGTCACAAATAGCATTACACAAATTTGTTCTAGTAATAACTATTGTCATGAAAAAATATTTTTTTTAATTTTTGTTTTATATAAATTTATTTTGAATATAGTGTTGTATTTTTAGATGGAAAGGACAATATCTTAATCGAATTGAGTCTTATGATATATTAACTAGTTGATTGTTAAAAGTTGTAGAAAAATTCATTTAATGAATTTTACGTGAAATCTCAACATACAATCGAAGATCAAGTATCTAAAATCAACCTAAAGTTAAAATATGTCAAAACGAGAATCCAACTGCTACTTGTCTTTTAGCATTATGTAAAAGTTTCTTTTCAAATAAGATAATATAGAACAAGCTCTCAACAAAAGAAAGAACGTGAACAAAAGAAAGAACGTGATCTTAAGCAAGTGCGAACTCTATTATCTTCTATACATCTCTATAAAAGCTTTAGAAGAATACTTTGTGTGTTTAGAAAATCTAGATGGAGATTGAAATCTTTCATACATCTATAAAACGCAGACACCTCATAGACTAACTTTCATGTGATTGAAAAAATCACACCCTTCTTTGTAAAAGGTTGTTGAGTCAGGAGTGGCTTGTTAGAAACAATACTTGGGTTGCTAAGAGTGACTTGTGTGAAAGAATACTTGGTTAAGCTAGAAGTGACTTGTCTAAAAAAATACTTAAATAAATTAGCCAGAAGTGGCTACAAGCTCAAAGAATATGTGTATCCTTATAACGTGAGTTTGCTTAGTTAAACTCAATCAAAATGATTGAGAACCAGATGTAGTTATCATCCAAGAATTTTAACAATGTGAAGAGATCCCTCTCCTAAAGAGATCACCATTATATGTAATGTAGAATAAAGCTTGTTAGCACAATCACTTGGCCTCTCTTGGGTCATCAAGGAGAATATCATGGGTCAAATATTTAATAATAGGGGTCATCCAACATGTATTGCTTGGATTTATTTGTAACACATTCTTGTGTTCTGAACCTGGTGATCTAAGAGTTTCTTGGATGAAAGTTTGATATTGCTCTACCTTTTTTGTGCTAGCCAACTTTGATAGAATGTCGACATAGTTACTCTAGTCCCTTATTACAGTATATGAACAATGTTAAATTGTTAAACTACTCAACCAAATTTCTAGAGATATGATAATATTTTTGTAACTAGGGCTTCTTAGCTTGATAATTACCATTTATCTGTCATGTAATTAATTAAGAGTCATTCTAGCCTTTGAGTTGTTTTACGCCTTGCTCCAGAGCAAGTTTGAACTCGACAATTAAAGCTTCACATTCGACTTGATTATTTGGCGTATCAAAGTTGAAACGTATGACTTGCTTAAGATTAATTTTGTCAAGTCCTTTTTTTATTATTTTAGCTTCGCTACCTTTTCTATTGGATGAATCATCCATGGTTAGGAACCACCATTCATGTTTTTCTTTGAGATGAGGAAGTTATACGAGGAAATCGGTCAAGAATTGATCTTTCTTTGGACTATGATTCTTGAATTGTAATCCAAATTCAAATAACTCCGTTAACCTGTTTTCATTCCGTGATGGAAAACTAAGTTGGTGCATGATTGTTTCCAATAATTTTCATCAAAGGATAAAGAAAATAGAAATGCACAAGAGATTAGAGATTAAGAAACTCTAATATGCCTTGACGCCACAATCAAAAGAAATTGATGAGTCGGGAAAAATTCACCACTTTGAATTGGTGAGAAAGCATTTGTAGTACATTGAAAAAAAATTCAATATACTTTATTTTTAGTTTTTAATTCATTTTCTTTTAATTGTAATAAATTGGATTCAATGTACATTACTGCTTTAATTTTGTATTGTTGGATAATTTAACATTTCCTTACTATTTTGACTATAACTTTTTTTTTAGAAATTATTTTTGATTGATTTCAAAATGGACACATGACTTTATCAATTTGGAGTCTTCTTTTATTTTCTACAATTTTTAGAAGTTGGAGAGAATTTTTTTATTTTTTTAAAGAAACCCATACAAATTTGATTTTCTTGGACTTTTATAAATGAGCTTATAGACCTAATTAGATTCCAAATTTAAACCTACGTTTACTTCAGATTAAAAAGCTATATATATTTTAAATGTTCTCTAAATATAATTGTTTAGTTTTGCCATTTTAGAAATTGACTTTTCTTTTCCTTTTTTCTTAGCTTTGTAATTTTCATTTTGTTTTCTTCTTTTTTTATGTTCTTCATTCTTCATTTCCAGAAAACTGATTCTTAAAAAATCATGTTTGACTTGAAGAATGAAGTCATGTCACATTTTCAAAGAGAAATGAAGTTAGTTTTGGTGATGATGTTTAATTAAGATGGTGTTGAACATATATAACTTGTTAAATCTTCCATTGGATACGTGTGAGTCTTGTACAACACAATTTCACAAGTACATTCTAACTTAATACATAGCCTTAATTATAAAATTTGTTTTAAAGGCTACAATATTTGTGAAAAAGTTTTAATTCTAATTTAATTGATTAAGAGTTAACCGATTAATTTGTTTTTATTTTGTTTCTAGATTCACGAATAATTGTTTAACAAGTTTTAATAATTGATTAATATTCCGATAGCTCAACACATGTTCTTAACTAATCTTTAATTAATTATAAAAGTTAATAATCGACTATTTCGTTAATTTTCGTACAATTAGTTCAGGTGATCAAGTTAATTAGTTAAATAATTAAGATAATTCATAATTATTAATAATTTAACCAATTAATACATAAATTAATTCATTAAAATGCTCTTGAGAATTTCTCATAAGAATAAAGAAGAGTAGAAAAAGAGATTAGAGTTCGAGTTCCAGGAAGTCGAATTTGGATCGATTTTCCGGGGCGGCCATGAGCTAGAAGAACACAAATTGGACACTTTCGAAGGTCTACATTATGGTTTATCTGTGTAAATGTTGTGTCGTTGGTTAATTTGATTTAAAAATTGGTTATATTTGGGGAAAGAATCATGGTTAGAGAGTAGACAAATGTAAAAGAATAACCCGCCTGCCAGCTCATCCTATTGGTCCACTTTCCAATTTCGTCGTTCTGTGTGTCCCTCCTTCTCTCTCCTTTGCCTCTGCTTTATCTATTTCTCTTCCACCATATCAGGATCCTCCTCTTCCTACGATCACAAAACCGAAACACGACCACCCGGAAGAAGAAGAAGAAGAAGAAGAAGAAGAAGAAGAAGAAGAAGAAGAAGAAAAAGGGTATTTGCTTGGTGAATGATCAACGATGGGGCTCTTACAGGAGAAGCTGTCCTCGTTCTACAGGAGCCGATGGCTGGTGTTCGTTGCGGCAATGTGGTTGCAGTCGTGGGCGGGTATCGGCTACCTCTTCGGGAGTATATCGCCGGTCATCAAGAGCTCTCTCGGATACAATCAGAAGCAGCTCGCCATGTTGGGTGTGGCCAAGGACCTAGGCGACGCCGTCGGCTTCATGACGGGGTTGCTCTGTGAGTTGTTACCCATCTGGGGTGCTCTCCTTGTTGGTGCTGCTTTGAACCTCGTCGGCTATGGCTGGGTCTGGTTGGTTGTAACAGCTCAAGTTCCAGTTTTGCCTTTGTGGGCAGTGAGTTTCTCTCTTCTTATTGCTCTTCTTCCTTTGTTTATCATTTTGGGATGTGATGGTGATCAGGTTTTTTTACTTGAGGGGTGTTGTATTGTTACTTCAATCTTGTCATATTGTCTTTCTCTCACTTGATTTTGTTCTTTGAAATTGGGTTTGAAGTAACCCGATTGTATATAAATGGATAGCTCCACTTACATATACTGTTTTTGATTTCCCTGAATCAGATAATTGATGTTTTGTGCAACTTTAAATTTACCATGAGTCATGAACATAAAAAGTTTTTTTTTCTGACTTTAATGTTTCTTTATGGTCATGTTTCTTCTACCCATTATTTCATTTGATTCGTTGATCCGGGTTTAGTGTTAACCGGAATCAACGATAATAACATTTTCTTTTATCCTACTGAGTGGAGTGGGTTTCGTGGATCATTGGACGCAATTCGGCATGATTCCTCTTATTCTGGGCATTCTGTTATGGAAAGGTTGAATTTTAACCTGTGGTTGATTCTGGTAAGTATGTGTTAAAATTCAAAGGGTAAAAGAATTTGAGGAATAAAGGGGTGTTTGTTTGTTGAACTTGAAAAGTGAGAGGAAGGGGTTGTCGGTAGAATCCAATAGCTTCGTACTTTACAGACTCATCCTTTTATGAATGAACATTCCGTTTATGCCTTGTCAATGCTCAATATTGGTTTGGGGAATTTTCCCTTTCTCATTTGGTTTTGTTTTTATTTCATCTTTTCTGTTTTTATTTTTCCGTGAACATCACTATACCAGCGTGATGACGAGTCACCGTCTGCTTTTAAAATTATGAAACGAAGTGTGAAATATGTGGCACGTTGCCACTGGGCTCAAGAACATTGTCGAAAGGTTTTGCACGATACTAAACACTTAATTAATGAAACTTCACTGTACTCAACTTGGCTGTCAGCTGTCTCCCATATGAACGAACATGTGACGTGATTCCAAATCTTGGCCAAATTGTCTAACATTACTACAAAGAGACAACTTACTTAATTGTTATCCCTTTTGGTTATTTATTCTATTCTTCCTTTTCTTTTGTTGTGTTCTTTGGTATACTGCTCTTGGGAAAATGTATATTATGCATTAATGCATTAATCTTTTGTAACGCCTGACAGTTGCTGTGTTTTATTTCTTATTATAATTTTTTATGAGTATGTGTCAAACTTGGCAAGATACTACTTGAAATTGAAAAGTTGTGTTTACAAATACAGAGTTTGGACCGGGGAGGGCGGAGATGCGCTTATCCGTACTATTGATAGTTTGATATTTCAGGAGCTCAATTTAATAAAAATATCCATCACTCCTGTTAATGTTTTATGATGAAAATATACATTTCATGACAATATAAATATAGTCATAAGAAATCAGCATAGCACCTTTATTTCATCAAGAGATGTCTTTTAATGATATTTATTGGCCATAACACAAAGTTAAGTGATGAATGGTTATTGTCATGCAGATGTGTGTTCTTATCTTTGTGGGAACAAATGGTGAAACCTACTTCAACACAGTTTCTCTGGTATCCTGTGTACAAAATTTCCCCAAAAGTCGGGGTCCTGTTGTGGGAATTCTGAAGGGCTTTGCTGGGTTGAGTGGTGCAATCTTGACACAGATATATGCGTTGTTCCATGCCCCTAATCAAGCATCATTAATATTTATGGTTGCTGTTGGTCCAGCATTGGTAGGAATAGGTCTTATGTTCCTTGTTAGGCCTGTTGGGGGACACAAACAAGTCCGGCCATCAGATGGAAAATGCTTCACGTTTGTGTATGGTGTGTGCCTCCTATTGGCTGCTTATTTGTTGGGAGTCATGGTTGTCCAAGATTTAGTTGAAGTGAGTGAAACTGTAATCTCTATATTCACAATTATTCTCTTGTTGATTCTTGTTATCCCAATTGTTATTCCTATTATATTGAGTTTTGGCCCTGAGCAAAGAAATCCAGAAGAAGAGTCCCTTCTTCCAGAACCACAGAATAAAGATCCTGGGAAATCTCAGTCGGATTCTGATGAAGTAATATTGAGTGAGTTGGAAGATGAGAAGCCTAAGGAAGTGGACATGCTCCCTGCATCAGAGAGACAGAAACGTATAGCGCACTTACAACAAAGATTGCTCCAAGCAGCTGCAGTGGGAGCAGTGAGGGTTAAGAGGAGGAGGGGACCACACAGAGGGGAAGATTTCACCCTGACGCAAGCATTGATCAAAGCAGACTTTTGGCTTCTTTTCATTTCCATGATCATGGGTTCTGGATCCGGGTTGACTGTAATTGACAATCTGGGTCAGATGAGCCAATCTCTAGGATATGACAATGCACATATATTTGTCTCCATGGTCAGTATTTGGAACTTCCTTGGTCGTGTTGGAGGAGGTTACATATCTGAGCTTGTTGTGAGGTAAAAAAACAGCTGTGCACTCATTGCATGTTTAATTCAGCTTATTATGTGCAGTCAGCGTGAAGATTTTTATGCTGTCAATCAATTAGAAATCACTTTAAATGTAACTTAAGAAGCAGTTATTGTAAAAGTCAATAATTTTACTACACATCACACATGCAATACAGATTTATTTGGTAGATGTCTCCCTAACATCTTATTTAATTTCAAATTCCATTATGTTTTTACTTGAACAGAGATCATGCGTATCCCAGACCAATTGCATTGGCTGTATTTCAACTCATTATGACTGTTGGGCATCTTTTCATTGGTATGGGATGGCCAGGGGCAATGTATGTCGGCACTTTACTGGTTGGACTTGGTTACGGGGCTCATTGGGCAATTGTTCCAGCCACTGCCTCTGAGTTGTTTGGTCTGAGAAACTTTGGTGCACTGTACAATTTCATTACTCTGGCAAACCCTGCAGGAACACTGGTTTTCTCTAGTCTCATTGCCAGCACCATCTACGATTCTGAAGCAGCGAAACAACATCCCCAAAGTATGGGAGGATCAATGCTGTTGCATTTGCAACATGCTACTGAGTCTCTAAAGTGTGAAGGTAGCATATGTTTTTTCCTAACTTCCATGATCATGGCAGCATTATGCGTTCTTGCAGCAGGCCTATGCATGGTTCTAGTGTCGAGAACAAGGATTGTTTATGCCAACCTATATGGAAAAACCTCTTCTAGTAGGCTTCGATTATGAGAGTTTGGACTGTGTATTTTGGTGTCCTATACTTTTGAAATTACTTTTGCCGATTTTACTTCAAGAAAGATTGAAGAAGCTGAACCAAGCATTTGATTTGAAGCTGTCTCTGGTGTGGAAAGCCAAAGAAGGGATAATTTTACTCAAAACAAAAGGAGAAAAACAAAGTGTGTTGTCCAATAGCTGCTACTACCACATGGTTTTGTGTATTCTGTTCCATTTTTGTTGGTTATAATATTCTTTCCTTTTGCAAGTAAAAGTTTGATTGGCATTATAAAGTTGACACTAATCTGTTTCTACTCTTGTTCCACTTATTTTTGTTACAAAGGAAACAAAAAAATTGTTCTCATTTTGTGGTTGTGCTAACTACTAAGATTATGCACTGTCTTTTATTAAAGAATTTCCCCCATTACCCCACTGGAGGAGCTTGGTGGTTCCTTCCTCCATATTTTTTTAGAATCTTGCTTATATATATACATAGTGGAATTTAAATTATGAAGATTTTCAATATTGTTAACGCATGTAATTTAATATTAAATTGACTGTGAAAAAAATAAAAAATATTTAATATTACGAAATATTAAAATATAAAATTAATTATAGAATTTTTTAAAAATTTTCACAATTTAACTAATTTTCAATTTTTTAAATATTTATAATTTTTTTAAATACATAATAAAATATTATCTGTTATTTTTTTTATAATTTACGTGTCTTTTAGTATGTAAGTATACTCTTTTAATTTTTTTCTTAATTTTTAACTTGTTATTTTTTTAAATATATATATTAATAAAGAATAAAAAGATAATTCATTTTCTGTTATGAAAATTATAAAAAATAAGATTATAAAATAGAATAAAGATAAATTTCTTATGTGTTATTTATATTAAAAATGAGATAGTTGAATATTTTAATTTTAATTTAGTCATTAATGAGTTTAAAAATTTAAAAGACAATAATTTTTTCAACCTATATATTTTTTTAGAATTATAAATATATTAAGTTTTATATAATTTTTATTAAACTAATAGTAGTATATATAAATTATAAATATATGCTGCATAAGCTGGTAGAGAAAGACTTTTTAATCTTAACGATATTTTAATTGCAGCATCTGGCTTTTGCGAATAAAGTTTGTGGTGAATCATAATCTACTTTTACTTCTGACAACCAGAGCTGTAGACCGTGTCTGCATCTGACACAGCAAATCACGGGTGCAATTTTGTTTGAAAATAATAATAACCCTCTTAACACATCTTAAATATTTACTATTTCAAACAATATTATATTTCTTTAAATCTTTTTCTAACCCTATCTTACTTAATAAATCTCACCCTTTAATTCAGAAATTACAAAAGATTATATAAGCTATCTCATCCACAAACATTTTATCACATTGTTAATCTCGAATCACTTAGCAATGGTGCCCTACATAAACTTATTGGAAGGAATTGACATTAATGTCTCGAACTATAGTTTACAAACAATCTTTATCTTCTTTATGTCTTATGTCATAGAAGACTGATGGAACCAGTTTCACTTTTTTGCTGTCTAATAATTTGGATAGTTGTTAGCATTCTAAGAACATGTTTATTACATTTTGATATTTTATATTTTATATCTATTTTATATGTTTTTATATATAATATATTTGGTACACATTTTAATATGATGATTTAACCTTTTAATAAATAATCTTTTTTCTTACTTAATAAAATATGTAACTTCATAATCTCCCTACTCAAAAGTAACTACAGAAACATTCCACTAAAATAATTACTACGTACATCTTTTTTAAACTCTCACAAAATTATATATTTTGTTGAAATTATATTGTTCTAACGAAATAAAAATGTAAATATAGAAGTACAAGAATGCATGTGTTTCTGATAGTAAAAATAAAGTAAATTTTAAAATATTGGACATAAATACTAAAATTAATGACTAGAACTTCCAAAAGATTAAATGGAATATTAATGAGAAATTTCAAAGATTTGGATGGATTTCATACCTAAGATAAAGAGACTTCACAACAATATCAAATTTCTATTTCATCTCATCCAACTTCTGTGGATACTTGAATATTTACAATATTGCACCATGCTAGAAAAGAATGAATATAAAGAAGAAAAAGGGGTGTGAAAAATAGAAGATGAAGAATGAGAAAAGAAAAGAAAAAACGGTAGTAATTTAATCTCTTAAAATATAATTCATTTTACTCCAATAAAGCAAAATCATCTTTCCTAAACCCTTTAGTTTTATTCTTGATCAGATGATAACTAACCACGTAATAACTTGGATTACCAATAGCTAACATATCAATAAAACCTATTAGTTAACATTGAATTTGGAACACATGGTAAAGAACACAATATTCATGTCCCTTCCTATTAATCATTTCAACACCTTAACAAAAATCCTGAAATTTTATGGCTGTGATCACAACTGAAAATGTGGGCCAAGTTTGGGAGAAAAGTTATTGAACTAACATAATTTTTGTTGAACAATGAGGTTATTGGGTATTGTCTAAGGGCCCAGTGTCGATATCACGCAGCACCACGCTGAGCACGAGGGAATATAAAGAATCCTATAAATGAATATGTTAAAAGAGTAGAATGAATATTTCTTCTTAGATTGATGTGTATGTATAACCTTTTTTAACATGTGAACACAAAATTTCATAAACTATAAAAGTTTGATTGGTTACCGGAAATATTTGTGATAACTATAACTAAATTATGTTCAATTTTTACTGAATTAGTATAATATTAACCAAATTGTTAAGATATTTTATAGTGATGTGATTTTGATATTATTGGTAGTATATGAAAACTATTTGTTAGGAATTTAAGGATTAGACACATTGAATAAAAATAATAAAGTCAAGGTATATAAAAGAAAAATAAAAATTTATAAACATTGAACTTTAAGATTTTATGTCGAAAGTGTTATGATATTTTCTTATACACTCTCTTTCCAAAGAAATTTTTCCAATACTATTATATATATATATATATATATATATAAAATCTATGATAATGTGATCTCAACGAGCTGTATTATAGTCCTGGGATGATGATTGTTAAATCCAGTTTATGCTCATTAAACTAGGTATACCATCAATAATAAAATTCTTCAATATAATAATAACTATTTTCAAAAGCCTAAGGGTACATATGATGATATTTGGTTATGGGAAGAAAGAGTTTTAATTATGAAAGAAGGTTCTTTTTGTTAAAGCATTGCCCTCAAAAAGAGATAGATTTGTAAAAGCAGGACTGGATAAACATGGGCTCAACCTAAATTTTCGAGCTAGTAGTTGGGGTTGATAAGGAAATTTTTTTATATCCTTTGAGTGAAATCCCAAAACTAGGATGCCATAGGTAAAGTAGCTAGCCCATACGTCAATTAAATCTTGTTGAGGAACAGAGCTAAGGGTGGGAAATCAAGAGGTCAACCAAAGAGGGCCTTGAATTGTCGATTTTGAGAATGGGGCAGCTAATTCTTGACCATAATCTTCATAGCTCAAAAATTTGGAGAGAAAAAAAATTTATATGGGCTCTGTGAGGCTTTATTTTTCCGTGGCAAAAAAACAACCAATCTTTACCCCTTCAAGAGGGTATGAAGGGACTTCTTTATTGGTTGGGGATATAGATTTCTCAAAGATGGTGGTCAACCACAGTTGAATAAACCACACGGGTCCTAAGAGTTTAGGGATCAGTTTGAAAGGCTGAAGCATCTCAGTTTTTTCTTGAAAAGTACCATAGAGTACTTTGGCTAAACAAATCAAGGGCTTTCCATCATGTAACAATCGAGCCAAAGAGAAAAAGTTGGTAGTCACTTCAATTGACCTTGAACAAAAAAACTTGAGAAACTAACCAATAAATTAAGAAGACTATGTGCTCAACCTTAAAAACTATTATGGAAGGATCATGCATACTTAGTTGAATGAAATCATATTCCCATTTTCTTCCAATGATTCCCATTTCATAAACACCTCTCTCGACATGTGAACCGATGATATGCATATTTGGCAATGAGACGAGAATCCCCACAAGCAGAACCCAGGATAACTTCGAGGAATCCCATCCTTTGCATGCTTTGATCATTGATCATGAATCAAACACTTGCGCAACTCACAATGTCTTCATCAAATGCCTCGAAGCTGACCTTCCAAGAATGGAAAATTGTTTGCTTGCAAGACATGTGCTTATCTTCTAACACTTTAATTAGATCTTTATATATATATTTTTTACATTACCATTTATCTAATTTATTTTTAATTGATACAACTAAACTTTTATTATCAAAGTGAATATCCTAAATCGATGCACGCAGTGTCAAATTACGTATTATTTTATATGGATTTCAATAAATAATAATAGCAAATTGTGAGATAAAACAAAGAAAAATATAGATAAACACCTCAAATACTAAATGGCATCCAAATGAAGTGAAAAAAATATATAAATGTCAAAAGTTACATGTTGTAATAAGGAGAAGGTAGAAATATCAAATAGGTGTTTAAAAAGATTATTAATATCAAGACTATGCATACATTCATGCATTGCTATACCTAAACAAAGAAGACATTTGGAATACATCCACACTGCACAATTGAGTGATCAGTTTATTCACCACGTGGAAAAACTTGTTTACACTCCCTTAATTTCCTTAGGAAAAGTTATTATTCAACAATGTATCCACCATTTATGAATTGAAGGAGGTGCAATCTCTTCTTATCTCCCCCTCCTTCCCAGTCTTGACCCCGACCCTTCCCAGCTTCCTCATGGCGGCCACAAACGCTTCGTTGAAATCCGCAGCGTTGTTCGCGAACCGAACCACCGTGGACTGCGACGCGGCGTCCGTGAACAGCACCTGGTCCGAGGTTAGCAGCCCTTTTCCCGATACCAGGTTTTGGTAATACACGTTGTCGAACGCCGCAGAGGTTTGCGGGTCCAGCGCGATGGCTACGGTGGGGTCGGGGTTTCTGGGGCACCCGGCCATCAGATCCTGGGCATAGGTGGGGTCCAGAGTGGGGTCCACAGGATTGGAGGATGAGAAGGAGTACAAACGGTTGGTGAACTGATCGCAGTGTGAGAAGCCCACGGTGTGGGCTCCGGAGAGAGCTATCATATCGGTTTGGGTGAGACCGTGCTTCTGGAAAAGCCCGTTGAGTTGGTCCAAGTTGAAGTTGGCTTTGGGGAGGTTTCCTTCTACGCGAGAAGCCTTGGAAATAAGCCCGTCTCTGCGTCCAAGCTCTACTTTGAACGATGGACCTCCAAGCTGACACCGTGTACAAGAATAAACAGGTTAAACTCACCAGCAAATCACAATATCTATTAACTATATTATTATTTACAATTTATTCAGTTTTAATAAAATTTGAATATCATTATATTAACCAGTTTGATAATAATGACTTAATACTATTAATATCCTAATTGAGTTAGACGTGTTGAGGCTGAAATCAAGAACACTCATTATAATTTTTTTCTCTTTTTAAAATATTCCTTCCTCTACTGGGCAAAATCCTTATCATTACGTAAGGATAAAATATTTTTAAAATTTTAAAATTTTTCTTCCACTACTGGGCAAATCCCTATCATTACGTAAGGATAAAATAAAATTCCATTTAATAATAAAATAAATTTCCATTTAATAGTAACTGATGAAGAGAGATGGGAAAGAGGGTTTACTTTTTTTTAATATATGTATATATATACTCACATGTTTAATGATGTAATGCTAGGGAATTGGACAAGGGATTAAGTGAGAGTTGTAGTGATTTGATGGGTTGATGTTAAATTAATGGTATAGCTTAGCTTACCAAGCCTATGACGTCTCTGGTAGCTAGTGCCAAAATGTCTGCACATGAGACCACACCAGGGCATGAAGCTTCCACTGCTTGTTTTGCCTTTATCACAGTATCAAACCCATCTCCTGGTAGCGAAAGATTTTCACTGTAATCCTTCTCTGCGTCCCCATTTGCCGATGAAATTATAACAGACCCATCACATCCCTGCACCACCAAAAATTCATTATGCTATTGTCTTCAAAAATCATATTCTTATTATATTTATTTATGTATTCTTTTTTCTAAATTACATAAAACAAAGACTAATTCTGGAAGGTTAAATAAAAAGAAATGAGAAAATATAATATAAATTTTTTTAAAGTTCTAGAATTTATAATGAAGCTTATACTTAATAAAAAATTATTATTATATAGAGTTGATAAATCAAATAAACTTGAGTTCATTAAAGATAAAAAATGAAAAAAAAAATTTCTCTTCTATATCTTATATTTATAGTTTTTTTATTCTAGTATATCTATTTCATATTCTAAAAACGTCTAGAATGTTGATTTATTAATTGATAGAATATTAGTCAACAGTGTTGTAGTTGGTCAAAACTTAACAACACATCAACTGTTACGGTTCTTGTATAATAGAGAAAATACGTATGTCCATATATTTTTTATAATAATAAAAAATGAAAAATGTAATTTAAAATGTTGATATAATTAATATCACAATAAAACTAAAAATGCAAACATTAAAATTGTAACAAAATATATGCATAGAAATTTATAAAAATAATTTTTTTATTAATTGATATAATTAAACAATGAGAAATGCTTTAAAATTTTCATTACGATCATTTCACCATGGATATATTTTTAGGTAATAAAAACTAAAAAATTGCTTAACGAACTAAAAACAAGAAATATAAAAAAAAAACAGTAAAAAGATTAATCTCTGTTATTAATTGTTAAAGATATATATATATATATATATATATATATATAGTCAATGCATTTTTATGAATCTAGGTATGAAAGGCGTGTAGAATAAAGCCTCCACCAGCCATGAAGGTGAGGATCATATTTTGAAAGTTAAACTGAATGCATGAAATTTGAGAGAGATAGTAAAGAGAAGGAAACTACACTTAAGCCAGAGAAATGCATGGTCATAAGAGGAAAACGAACAAACCATAAAAGGAATACAAGGGAAACAGTGTATGAAAAGTGGAGATAATATTTTCTTTATGAGAAAGTGGTCTATGGAAAACTATATTCTGTATTATTAGCAGAAAGGAGGAAGTATTGAAGTATATGAATTGAGAAGGTACCTCAACAAAGCAATCATGGAAAAAGAGACGCAGGGTTGCTTGTCCAGTTGTGAGGGTCTGAGTAAACTTGTTGGTAACTGCTTGGGACACGATGGATTCCACGTTTGGACAAGATGAACTGTAGAAATTCTCTGATAATTGGCCTCTGCCCTTAGATATAAGCATCGTGAAAGCCAACAACAAAGCCATTATCCCTTTCCTGATGATCAT
This sequence comes from Lablab purpureus, assembly GCA_030347555.1. Lineage (NCBI taxonomy): Eukaryota > Viridiplantae > Streptophyta > Magnoliopsida > Fabales > Fabaceae > Lablab > Lablab purpureus. The sequence goes on from CM059254.1 coordinate 17,956,977, forward strand.
CTTCATCTTCTTCTTGCTGCCTGTGTAAATCTCTCCACAACTTTGGATCTTTATATATCTTTTTTTCTTTCTTTCCGTGTGGTTAAGGAAGTGGCCCAGTGGGATATATTAAGATTTGAAAGTCATAAAGAAGAATGAGACAAAGTTGATTACTCGGTTACCCAACCATCTGATAAATAATAGCTGGAAGCTCTCTTTGTCCTGTACAAGTCATTTTAACTTGCCAAAGTGAAATCTTACTCTTTCCAATTTTCCAGATTGGGTCTTGTTAAGTTGGCTGTTATTTGGAATGGTTCAATTATTATAATAAAAAAATTCTCATGTAACACCACATTTTTTGTTCTCTCATCCATAAAAACAAAATTTAATGCACATGCTTATTTGAATATCATTTTTTCCATTTTTATTCTTATTATCTTTTTGTTGTGTTTACTAGCCTTTATAGATCATAAACACTTTTAAAATTACAAAAAAAATTAACTTTTGTGATGGACTTTTCGATGAACCATGTGTTTGACACAAATAGTTTGTGTCACTAAATATTTGTGATAGAAATTTCGTTTTATTTTTATTTATCACTGACAAAATATCGTCACAATTTTATATTGTTCCATTAAAATGTATAATTTTATTTAGTTTATCTTATACACAAATTGTGAGAACTTCTTTTGTCAAAATTTGTTTGTGATAGAATGTTCTATTACAATCTGGGAGGAGGCAATTTGTAACAATTTATGATGACTTGCTCCATGTGGGGATTTATTGATTCGTTACAATAATATTTTTTATAATGTTTTATCATGTAATTTAATTTTTTATAATTAACTCAATTAAGTGGGTAGTTAAAATAATATAGTGAGTAACATATATATTTACATAACTATTAAAAGTTCAAATATAAAAAATAAGCAACTTTAACATCCACTACACCACTTTACGTTTCTAGGAATATTTTCTTAGTTATAATTTTTAAAAATGTAATCATAGATAAATTTATATATTATAATAATATTTTTAAAATAAATATTATTATAAATTATATAAACATAATATCATGACAATTTTTAAATAAATATTAGTGTAGACGAAACTAAGTATCTTTTAAAAAAAAGTTACTAAAAAATATTTTTTAAGAAAAATATGTTATTAATCACATTTTAATATTCTTTTAGAAAATAATATTTAGTTACAATTTTTATTTGAAAAAGTTAAAACAAAAATAATATAGCACTAAAAGCATTAATTTTCTTTATAAATACTTTTCTAAAAATTTAAGTTTTGTATTAAAAAAATGATAAAACATATCCAAAACATACTTATAATAATTGAGAGTCATACATTTATTGGAAATGAGTGAAATAAGTAAATATAAGGAAAAAGATACATAAACTCATTATCTTAAGATTTTGTGTTGGAGGTTGTGTCATGTCTCTTATATGAGTTGATTCTTCAACTCATTAGATCCGAAATTCATACTTAAGAGAAAGATTGTGAGGAATTCAAATGTAGAGTTGACAATCTTACATTAAATGTGATAGGATGCTTCTTCTAGCTTGGAGCACATTCCATGGAGGAAGAGGATGAGACGAGCAGAAGCAAAGACATAAAGATGAAAGAGAAATTTGAAACTCAATCTTCCTATATTCTTCTAGTCATGACTCTAATGGTTGATCCCCTGACAAGGGGTCTTCCATCAGAGTGTAGATGAGTGAGATGAAAAAATATATAAGAAGAGTAAAAGATTGTGAATCCTACATTGAGTGAAGATGAAAATATCTACAAATTCATATAGTAACATTTTTATAATTTTTAGTAACATTTAAGAAAAGCCACTAAAAGTTTTTAATATTATTTTTACAAAATGTTACTCTTTTATTAAAAGAAATGTTACTAAATAAGTTTAGTAATATTTTTAAAATGCTGCCTTTCAATTAAAAGAATGTCACTAAGTGATTTTAGTAACACTTTTGAAATTTCTCTATTAATTTGTAAAAATATTACTCAAAGTCATTAGTAACATTGGATATACCTAACATTTGATAAAATGTTACTAAATCATATTAGTAACATTTTTTGTGCTTTAGGAACATTTTTTAGTGTCAATTGTTGCATAAATTTGACGATGATTTTTTGTCAAAACAATTGTCATAAAGGACATTTGATGACAGTTCGATAGATAACCATTGTTGTATAAGTAGCTTTTTTTTCAATTGTATTTTTTTTCTATTGCTTAACCATGTAAACAACCTATGACCATTGTCATTTGTGCAAAATCGTTGTAATAACACTAAAAAATAATGACAATTATGTACATACTATATTGTCATAATGGGTGGACTAAACTTAAAAAAACTCATAGTAAATTCAACAATTTTGATCCAGAGTTGTCGTTAATGAAATTATGACAACTTTAGTCATAACTATGCATGACTTTTTTTCTTGTTTTGTTTGTTTTTTACTTAATCCTTAAACTTGTAAACAATTTAATATTATTAAATGCTAACTGCTTATGAATTTCCACATTGAAAACAAAGATTAATGAATGGCCCAACACAAGTATAAATGTGTATACATATATACTTAAATGCATCATTAAATGCTAAAAGAATTTCTATTGAAATTTGTAAATTACTAAAAATGAATAGAAAGTTTCAATCAAAATTAAAAGTTTCATAAAGACCTAATACTATAAAATTTTACACTACTTTTTCATCAACCCTAAGGTGTTATAAATATTAACAAAATATTTTGTCCATGTAATTCTAACGTAATCCGATGCTTCTGAGTCTAACGAATGTCTCTCTTTAAAAATTGCAACATATATTATACAAGTTAACAAAAGTTCATAAGTAATAATTTAATTTATCAGTGTATTGGTGAATTATAACATATTACCTAATCTTAACTTCTATCGATACTAGCTCACACCATGGTTATCATCCATTGCATCATGTGGTAGTCGGACTCATATCCTCTAATTTGCTTATTACAATACAACTCAAAATTAACATGATTAGATCAATTGATGACAATACAAAAGTGAATCAATAAAGCAATTTAAATACCTTGAGATGCATCCACATGATGTTTTGTGATCTTGCACTTGGTCTACCACTCAATATGTTATATCTAGACTAAGCACTAATAAAATAAGAATATTTAAAGTTAGAATATATGAAATTATGAAAGGTTGATGTAATAGATGTTAAAAATAAAGTTGACTTACTAGTCTACTATTTGTTTAAAGTAGGTAGGATAATTATTACGCAAAGAGCAAAACCATGCAACAATGTGATCTTATAGTGATATAACCAGAAGTTGCAAATGGTGTCTGCATTAAAAAATAGTTATTGCATGATATTTTAATTAGTTTACTATAAGTTATTTAATAAAGATAAACTTGTGTGTGTATGAAAATAAGTAAATTTGTCTTTTTCCCTTTTGTAGGCTATTGGCAATGTACGTTTATGGTTCACTTTTTTGTTGGACTATAAATAAATAGGGTGAAAGGCTTTACACAAATAAAGGAGATAAACTATAATTAAATCGTCTCACTTATGGTAAAACACTATTTGATAAGGATTTTAATGTCAATTGTTAATCAATATAATTTGGTGTTGGAACAATTAGATGTTAAAATAACTTTTCAGCATGGAAACTTATAGGAGATCATTTGCATGGAGTAACCTGAGGTGTTTTTTAAAGATCAAGGAAAGGTGTGGCTCTTATGGAAATCAATGTATGACTCAAAATAGAGTTGAAGGTAGTGGTATAATAGATTTGATGATTTTCTGAGGTAGATGGGTTTCTAGACTGTTGGAATTTGAAGTATTTCAAGTTCAAAGATTTGATGAATCCAACCCTTCTTTTTAAAGTTTTAAAAGATTGAAGATTAGAAGCTTGAAGATATGAAGACTAATAATTTGGACCTTCATCACTAGGTTTCATGTAGGTTTTTTTCTATCACTTGATTTGATGACATCCTTGTCAGAAAACTTACTTTAAAAAGCATTAGAACTTTTCTTGATCATATGCAGATTTTTAATAAATTAAAAGATCATCTTAATGTGTTAAAATACCCTTGATTGGACTGAGCTGATTGTAAGAAATTTTTTTACCAATTAGATTGCCAAGTTAATATGTTAAAATACCTTATAACCATGTGTAAGTTATGTGTCTTGTTTTTTATTTTGTTAAAGCGTATATTTAATACATTGCTTTTCTGAAGCTCAATCTAAATATAAAACTTATGTATTTTAATCTATTAAAACAACGAGTTAATCCATTAATTTTACCATCAAATGAAATTAACATATTAAATTATATAGTTTTAATCCATTAAAACTAATAAGTAGTTTTATAAGTATTTCTCTCATTTTAAATCGTTTAACTTGGAATTAGAACTATTCTTTTCAAAATCTTTTAAGTAATCTGAGAAAGTATTCATACTAGGCCAAATAAGTTTTCCAAGAGTTTTTCTAAATCAAACCTATGATCAATACCTTGTAATTTTGAAGAAAATTATAGTGTACCTTGCATATTTTTCTGTTATGCTATAATACTTCAAGGAAAAGTTGTTCCATTGTATACTCTCTTCTTTTGATTAGTTTGTGGTCGGGATAGGGTTTTCAGGGGTTATTTGTAGTAGGGTTGTTGTAGTAGTGAGAATCTTGTCCTGTAGTGTTCAAGACTTGTGTTCTTGGCTAACTTTCTTGCATTACTAAGGTCTTGTGCTTGTAAAACTTGATAATTTTAGTGGATAGCTTAACCGGTGTGGTTGGACAACTAGATGTAGCTCTTGATTAAGAGTGAACTAATATAAATTTCTTATGTAATATTCATCCCCCCTCTCTCTTTACTTTAATTTGTTGGTGTTTCATTTTGTTGGCTTCGGTTCATTAATTGCAATTTGATTTTTGACCTATCAAAGGTTTCAATCAATTATTTTAGAAATTCTTTCAAATTTCAATTCACCCACTCTTGAACTCAATCCCAAAATGTTAACAATTGGCATCAAGAGCTGCTTCATCAAAGTTGCCCAAGTTCTAGTTTTATTGTCTTCTAAAATGATTGAAAATAAATTGTCTTTTGTTGAGGGTGCTTCTATAAATCAACAACCAAAGTTTGGATGTGTCAATTATCAGTTTTGGAAGTTCCAAATGAAGATCTTTATGAATCTATTGATAGAGGGATGTGGGATACAATTATGAATGATTCTTTTGTTTCTATGTATGTTGTTGGAAATGAACTTGTTGAGAAACCTTTGTCTTATTGGTTTCAAACTGAAAATAAAAAGTCTCAATATGATTGCATGACCAAAAATATCATAACCTCTTCTTTTAATCTTGATGAATTTTTTAGAGTCTCTTAATGCATATCAGCTAAGGAAATGTGGGATACAATTGAACTTACCTATGAAGGAACAACTGGTGTAAATAGAGTTAAGAAGCATGCGCTAATTCAAGAGTATGAACTCTTTTGAATGCAGCAGGGAGAAACTATCGAATATGTGCAAAAAAATTTCACACATTGTGAATAATTTGATTGTTGAAAAGGTTTTTGATAAGGAAGAACTAATTACCAAGGTGTTGAAATGGCTTGATAAAAGCTAACTACAAAATGTCATTACTATATATGAGTCTAATTATCTGTCCTCCATGAAAACAACCTTACTGTTTAGAAAATTAAGAGAACATGAGTTGGAGATGAACAAATTGAATGAACAATAATGTTGTTACAAGAAAAAGAAAAGCATAACACCCAAATTTGTCGTTCAAAATGGTGATACAAGTGAGGAAGAGCTTGATAATTCAAGTGACATGAATTTAACTTTACTAGTTAAAAACCTTGAAAGATTTATGAAAAGGAAACGCAATGAGAGAATCTTTCCTAAAAAATGGTATGTGAATAAAAAATCTAATTCTAATTCTTCTAACTTTACCTGTTTAGGATTTGTGAAATAATGTCACATCAAGGTTGATTTCCCAAACAAAGAAAACAAGGAAAAGTCCAACAATTGGAAACAACATAAAGGAAGTAAATGCGAAAAAGCATATGTAACCTGGAAGATAATGAATCTTCTTCCAGGTCATCATCCAAGGACTATGAAGAAATGAACTTTTGTTTAATGGCAGGATACGAGTCATCAAAGGATGTAAGCGCAAGTAACTTTGAGTTATGATCAATTGTTGTATGCCTTTAACAAAATGCATGAGGAAGCCAATAAGTTGGTTATTTCAAATAATCAATTAAAAGGCATAAACAATTGGCTAGAAAGGGAGTTTAAAAACTAGAAAAAGAATTTAGTGATACCAAAATAGATTTCTAAAATCTTGAGATCATATATAAAATTTTATCATGTGATTGTGATAAAATTGATTTTCTTAAAGAGTGTGAAAACTATAAATATTACAAAGAAAAGTTTGGTATCTTATTAAGACCCTTGCAAAATTCACTATGAGTAAAACAAATCTTGATGCTACTCTAGGATCTAAAAAATACATGTTTGATAAAGCTAGAATAGGTTATAATGTTGGTTTTAAAAATAAAAGCAACTCATAAAAGTTTCTTCTCATACAAAAAACCTTATCATTCTCTATTCATTACATGTTTTTATTGCATGAAAAAATGACACAATGTTATACTGTAAAATAAAAAAGTATGATATTTCCTATGATAAATTAAAATGGGTGCCAAAATATGGAAAAGAGAAAAATAGCCTGTTTGGACCCAAATTAATAGAGGTACCATATTCTTTTGTCTAAATTTTTTATTACATGTGCACTTGAATGAAAATAAGTTGTTGAGGTATCTAGACAGTGGTTGTTCAAGAAAAATTATAGAGGATAAAGAATAATTTATAATCTTGGAGATGAAATCTGGAGCTTTTGTTACATATGGTGATAGTAATAAGCCAGAATAATGGAAAGTGGTAACATTGGAAATGGTTCTTCCTTTGATATACATGATGTTTTTCTTGTTGATGGTCTTAAACATAAGTTGGTAAGCATTAGTTAACTATATGATGAGGGTCATAAAGTCATTTTTGAACCTAATCATTATTTAATTTGAGATGCTAAAACTACAATTTTTTTGTTGGTTGGTAAGAGAGTTGAGAATATGTATGTGTGTGTGTTGTTAAATCACTAGATGGTCTAACCTTATTATGACCACTAGATGATTTAATATTTATAGCTCTCATATGAAAAAAAATGGATTATGGTTTACACATGAGCTCTCAAATACATTTGTTTGTTTATATAGCTAAGTTTTCCAGATGAATCAGTAGACCTTAGACAATTTACTACAACTGTTAAACGGTCTAACAATATTATGAAAGGATAAATAATAATAATGTTAAAGATGGATCAAAAATATATTTTCTAGATAATCTTACAATGATTTTATTCACAGAAAAATGATATAGAGAGTGCATTGTGGTTGTGAGCCTTTGTGTGTTCTTGTGGTGTTCCTTCCCCATTAGAGTCTTATCTTGAGCTTTGACTCAAGTGGCGACTGTCACCACTCATCTTGTGTTGGTTCATCCTCAAGTGGCATGTAGCACTCCATCCCCATTCCCCTTCTTTAATCCCTACTTCTATTACCTTCAATGTTCCTTATTTTCTTGAAACTTAATTTCCAACACCTTTACTTCATGCCAATTACTTTTCATTATTGATATCTTGGTTTATTTCTTGTCTTCCTCTCTTCCTCTTGAGCTCTTGTGAAGTGAAATTTCACACTTAAATAACCTTCGAGATTATTTTCATGTCCAGTGGGAATGTTCTTAGAGCTTTCTTTCTATTTGTCTTTCTATCAAATACCTAACATACTGAAGTCTAGAATGAACCTTATTAATAGACTGGATTTTCTAATCACTAAAAGCATAACACCTGAAGTTTTATACTGGTTCACCCAAATCTCACGGGGTACATCCAATTCTTCCTTAAGAACAATTCTTAAGAGGTTCCACTAATCACATAATTGATTACAAAATGAGTACACAAACCACTATTGATTACAACGAATACACAAACCACTCCTGATTATCACCTGTCTTAACTTTCCCATGAGATAAGACCTTAATAGAAAATAAAGATTTCTCTCAGAAATAGAGGAGAAAACAATTTAAGCTCATTGGGTATATTAAAAAATATTACAAAGAATTGGTTCACACATTCACTTAGAATATCTAAACTTTTTAACACTTGGATAGAATTTGATAGCTTGTAATTATTATGTATTCTACATTGATCTTCAACTCTTTATGTAGCTTTTGAAAATCTGAATGTTGCTTGAAGTCTTTAGCATTTTTCCAATTATCCTTGATTTGTGTTTTCCATCATTAAAGTTGATATTTTTTGTATGTTTTCACGTAGCGGAAGTTTTGGCTTTTCATACCGTCAGACACTTAACATGGAAAGGCTTGACTCTCTTTAATCTTGCTCAATTTATCCTAAAAGAAAACAATTCAAATAATACAAAGTAATATCATATATTATATCATTTTTTGCAATGACATTCATTTATGTTTTCTTCTTTAATTTGAACATTGAAATCATTATGTGTAATTAATCCTTCAATATTTATTAAGAGAATATCTTTTCATTTGAATAAAATCATTATATTCTTTTAGTATAAAATCTCAGTGTGATCCAACTTTCTTATATTTATATTCATGTAGATTCTACTGTTAGACCGTCTAACAGTTTAGTTAAACCTACTATGGTTTAATGCCTTTGCTGGAACGCTCAGTGCACAAAATAAACATATTAGATGAATCATAAGTATATTAAAATACATTATTTTTGTTATCATCAAAACATCTCTTATACAAGAGCTATAGGGTCTAGACCGTCTATTGGTCATAACATTGGGAAATCGTCTAGTGGTTCAATAAGCTGAATGTCGAAGAAGTTTGTCACATTTTCTACCATTTGCATACTATGTCAAGTTTTTTGCATCCTCTTTAATAGCAAACAATCTATTAAACATAGCTATTATTGGCAAGTGCCATAACACCTTAGCAAGGGGATCCTCTATTTCTTCATCACTGCTACTTCAATCAACTTTCTTTTTGAATTGTGACAGCCCACATGTTGAATACACCTTCAATACAACAAATTCATTTCTCTATAATACACAGTCATTATGTGTATCTTACTCCAAACTCATTGGACACAATATCTTCTTCGCCTCATAGTTATGACTAAGTAAGGTGTTATCTTTTGGAAACATCTCCTTCAACAACTCCAACAATTAAATGAAAATTCTATCAATTCATCCATTTATTTCTTTTAAGCTAAACAATCTTAAAGTTCTAATAATCTTAAAAAGTTACTACATCTTGGATACAATTGTTTCTTCAAATTAAACTTCAAAGAATCATACACTTGTTCATCACGCATCACACATCATCTCTTCTAAATTATTGTTCATCCTTTCTACAAAATGTTTTGTTGTTGACATAGTTGAAATTATTGTCAACACATACAAATAAAGTCTATTAACTCAAAGTTGATAAATTTTTTATAGCATTCTATATTGGTCTCAAAAGTACAAAAAATGACTTGAACGGAAATTACACCAAATTTAAGGTTAGATTAAAATGTGTACATATTAACAAATTATGAAAAATAATTTCTTCAAACTATCCAAATAGACAATTCAAGATTTAATACAAGCAATTAATGTTTAATCATTTGTACTAAATCTAAAACGGAAACTAAAGTTCATTCAATATGTGCATCAAAACAAAATTAAGAATAAATTAAATTACAACAACAAAAACAAGTACATCAACCAAACATATTACAATACATTTTAATCCTACGGTCGATTTAAACTAAATTTTTTTGCTATAATTTTGGTACAATGCAAAAGTTTTGTAATTTAATTCCTAAAATTTTAAACAAACTAATGATTAAATAATTTAGTCACTCCTAGGGACCAAAGTAATTAATTAGTCCCTATAAATTTCTCTAAAGTCTAAATTACAATAATATTCAAATTAAAATTAATTTTAATATTTAAAATTTAAAATTTTACAACTAATTTCAAAATTAAAAACAAAAATTTCAATATCAACCAATATTCATATGTAACAAATGAATGCGGACATTCATGTGATTTTGTGACCAAAATCCTAGAACCAATCACAATTTTAATTTCAATACCGACCAATAATTTCAAGAATGACCGTCTAATATTTCCTTAATTTTGTAATCTATAATTGCTTGCACTAAAAAATCATAATCATAATTTTTTTTTCACAAAGAAATATATAAAGAGTAACTTTATATTTTATTACATATACTTAGCATAGCTTTCAACATCTTTTGTATATAAAAAAAACTAACAATTCTAATAATATTTAGAAAATATTTGTATTTGGAAACAAATTATTGTAAGCGAATACAAAGTTATTTCTATTTGAAAATATTATCTTGTATATATTCATATAGTATGTCCTGATTGCACATGCAATATCCAAAAAAAGAAGAAGGTAACGTTCCATTGTTAGAGTGTTAATTTAAGATAATATAAAGTCTCCTCGTTACAAAAAGATAATTTGTGAACACATTATAAGGCATAAATTGATATTTTTTTTAAGATTACATCAAGCAACAATCATGTTCTTAAAGTCAATATATTATCCAAATGTGAAAAGCTCATTACTATTTTGAGCAAAATCATAGAAAGAGCCTTGAACTTAATTACATAACTAACCCACAAAGGCTCAAATCCACTTGGAGAGAAACGTCCAGCACCCAGGGATGGAAGCACTGACGCTCATGGTTTCCAAAAACACTACACATAGCCTGTCTACCGCTGTGGCTAGAGAAAGAAGGAGAAAAACGTAAGAAACCCTAGCATGCAAGGAAGAAAAGGGGTTTAAGAAATTTGAGACTAATCTAAAACAAGTTTTCATCGAATCACCTGTGTTCCAACACAAAATTTTAAATCTACATCCAACCTTTACACATCTAACACAAATTTTGAATTTTAGGTCGCGGTAGAATTATTCCAACTTATAAAAGTTCACCAAAATTTTAAAAATATTACCACACTTTTTTTTAAGTCATATTTTGTTATATCGGTCGTGAGCTCTTCTTTCAGTAGTGTTATTTCCTATTAGCTTCCTTAATCAAAATAATATGAGTATAAAAGGTAACAAGTGATAAGATCTCATTTACAAGTAAAATGACTCGTAATTTGTTTACTTGTTTTATTTTACATGTATATTTTTTAATAAAGTCATTAATTTGAAAGGGTAAAAAGTTTTTCCAAGCACTTATTTTCTCCATTTATTTGTCTCAAACCTGAGAGTAGAGAAAGTCAAGTTTCTTGTCACTTGAACTAAAGTTGGTACTCATTAATCATTCTTACACTGCTAGATTCTGTCTCTTTCTTATATGGGTTTCGATTAAAAAATTGATTTCATTTTATTTTGTACATTACTTGCTAATTTGGTTTAAAGCTCAAGATTGAAATGTGTGCAATCTTACATTATGTTTATCAATAGTTACCAGATGATTTTGACGCCTTAACCAATCTAAGAATTGAGATGTATATATGCGCATGTCAAGCTTTGACCTATGCATCAAGTGAATCAACTTCAAATTTAATTCATGAATTATCACCACCACTCAATTGATCACTATTTTTTATTCCAAGATTAGGTGTTGAATTCATTTTACCTTTTCTTGTTTTGCTCCTTCTTTTCTTAATTAATCAATATCAATCTATCCACGTTAATAGTTAGTGTGTAGCCATCAGACGCATTCAACGCAACACCACACATGAAATCGTCAAATTTTGTTTTTTTTTTCCACTTGGGGCTGTGGATTTTCTCACTAAGTAACAACGATTTTAGGCATTAATTAACTTTTGCAAACCCATACTCGTATGTGACGATTGATTCCTTTGTTTTGAAAACCTGAAAAGGTTAGGTGGTGTGTAGTGCGGGGAAACTATTAGCATTTATTTAAGAAGTTAAGATATTAAAGTTAACAAAATTACTGTACATATAATTTATTATTAAATAACACCTGAACAAATATTACATTGTTTAGACCACTACTATGTACAAACAAATATTTTCAAATGTGTTAAAAGTGTTTTTTATATAAAATTTTAACTGCTACTTTTTCTTTTAAACAAAAAAATTAAATAGCTTCGCAAGCATACACATATATAAATAATTCATTAGGCTGTAAAGTTTAACATCTTAATTAGAATAGTCATTTGAAAATAATATACTATCAATATATTTTACAAACATTTTGATTAATCCCATGCAGCAATGTTATTGTTATGGTGTGAGCGAGTTTATTGTATATATGATGCTATAATTTTCTATTGATTTAAATATATTTATAGTCTCTCATATATAATTTTGTTTTGCAAATATGATTATGTTTGTTTTAATCGATACTATTTTTGAATAATTCTTTTTCGGCCTTATTACAAATTATGGTTAGTTTAATACTAAGGATAGAAAACATTGATTAATATAATTAAGATCATAAATAATATTTTCAATTATAATTAGTTATTTTTCTTTTTTTACTATTTAAATTTGTTCAATATATTTTTATTTAATAAAAATAGGATAATTAAACATATGTTAAATCCAAGATGAATAAATCATATTTTCACTCTATGTTAAAAAGAGCAAATCTTTAATTGTAAGTTAGAAATGACTTGTCATAAAAAATATTTATATTGCATAAATGTTTGTAAAGCTTCTCAAAGAGTACTTGTCTCATTTCATCCATCTCCTGAGCAGGTGTCTGATTGAAGAGTCAGATACGCTGCCCTGGTCAGTCACTACGATCAGCGCCAACCACAGGTAGCACAAGATCGCTACCATCATGGCGAGTAGAGCTCCCGACTAGGTGTTCTTCGCACTTCTTGTGTGGGGACCATGTCGTTTGCTCTTGGCGGGAGATTTTGGAAGATCTCCAAGTGATGTGGTCAGTCTTTTATTACTGGCCATCTCACTTACCGATGGTCTGACCAAGGAGTGGTGAAGAACCGCCCACCTGTTCTGGGTTCGCATGTCGACACATAGCCAAAGGATTGAGCTGGCTCTTCCTTGCTTGTTCCCAAAAGTCCCATGCTTTTCTTTCTTGATTGGTAAATCGCTGGTTGGGTTTACCAATCAAGAAAGACATGTGGGATTGGGGTAAAGAATATTTGTATTCTAATAAGTTAGAAGTGGTATTAGAGAATACTTGTTTTAGATAAATTCTAATGTTGTCTCAAGTTAAAATGAATCAATATAAAATAATTGTGTTCTTAATCACTTTCAAAATTATATGATATATTGTACTACTTTTATCATTTGCACACAATCAAACTTAAAGTATGAATTCCTTTTATATCTCATAAAATATATATGCTAATTGTCATATTTCAAGAAAAAGCATTAAGAACCTTTTAAAACAATAGACAATCACTTTCTTAAGTTTTCGTTACAGTTTCATACTAGCGCTCATCCACTTATAGGTTAAACACTTAGTCATGTCTAAAGAAAAAGATTTTAATGGCAAGTTTAAAATGACCTAAACTTTAAACTTTAAACTCTAAATATTAAACCATAAACCATTTAAAACAATAGGCAACCTCCTTCTTATGTTTTTGTCATCTATAATTTCACACCAATTGGACACCTAATCATTGAAGGAGCCTTGTTGATAATGTCTCGACACTCCTAGGAGAAGAATATTCCTACTTGATCAATTGAATGGATATATACATAAAATCCACCCAATATTGGTTATAGAATATCATAATTAAGGGATCATGAATGCATGGATTGGAAGGAATTTTATATAAATAAATCTCTTGCTTGTAGAATATAAATTACATTAATTATAATTTTTAGAAATTAGAAATTTACTTTTGTTTTTTTTTTCATTTTTTAAATATGTGCAAATAGTGTTAAGACATTAGTTTATTCTTGTCTAGAACTACTACACTCTCTCTTAATGGATAAAGTTTTGATGATAACATATATGAATGAATATTTAAGTGTTATTACATGTTATCATGTTATGTTCATGAACCTTCTAATGTGTGTTTTATGAAGTTGTGATACCATCATCACCATTTTAAAGGTCATCAAATTCAAGAATGACAGTCTAACATTTCTTCAATAGTAATCTATAATTGTTTGTACTAAAAACTCATAACCACAAACTTTTTTTCTACATAAAGAAATATATAAAGAGTAAATTTATATTTTATTACATATGCTTAACATAGTTCTCAGTGTCCAATGTGTTATCTTATGTATATAAAGAAACTAATAATTCTAGTAATATTTATAAAATTTGGAAATAAATTATTATAAGTGAACGCAAAGTTTTTTAATTTGAAAATATTGTCTCATATATATATATATATATATATATATATTCATGCAATATTTCTTTGTTTATATATGCAACTAAAAGGAAGGGCAACATTCTATTCATAGGATGTTAATTTGAGACAATATTAAGTCTCGTCATTACAAAAAGATTTGCTGGCACTTTAGTAAGCGTAAAGTGGTATTTTTGTTGAAAATTACACCAAGCAACGATCATATTCTTAAAGTCAACATATTAACCAAAGTGTCAAAAGCTCATTACTATTTTGAGCAAAATCATACAAGAGAAATATAGTTTGCAACATATGTATTCTTTACTCTGTGAAGTTACCCACCATGTGAAAATTCTTGTTATATCCTTTTTCTAAAAGATATCTTTGTTACCTTCAATCTTATGTGGTTGTAGGCAGGAGTGGTAGTTAAAACAATACTTGAGTTCTAAGGTTGTATTCAATACCCCTTTTAAAGTTAACAAGTATCTTCGGTTGGCATCAGAGTTTACCTCTCGGAATTAATTCTTAGTAGATGAGAGGAATGTTGCTATAATACTCATCGATCTTGATCTTAGTCAAGTTATCACAAGATGAAATGCTTCAACAATGTTAACATAAATGTTTATTCCTTTGAAGTACAAGAAAATTCTTCAGATCGTCCTGAGCACAAAATACAAAGAAATTTAAGTTTGTTTTGTATATGCTGAACTATTTCAAGGTAGATCATTTAGTGATGAAGCATCTAGTAGTAATGGATAGTCTCGCAAAGTGATAGATTATTTGGTGTCTATAATGAAACATTGTTCTCTACTTTCACCTTACCCTCTTATATCTATTTTTATATGCTTTAATACATGTTTAATACATGTCATAATCTAATTATACTATAATGCATGTTATACTTTAACTGTGTTCTTTTATAGATTATGTTCTTATATAAATGTTATAATTTTATTTTATTTTATTCATCTCTTTGATTTATTACATGTACATCCTTAACACATAAATTCTTATGTATTGGTAAACTTTCTTAGGTTTTAATTTAAGCATATCTTCATATTTAATAAACTTGATAATTGACAACAAATAGTTGTTTCACACCATAAAAAAAATTAGATATCCAAAATTCACAAATCCCAATTGAGTTTTGAATGTTCCGAGTAAATATTAGTTTTCATATAACTATAGACAACTTAACTGAAGTACTCATATGACCATTGTTATGTTCAAAGAGTTAATGAATTAGCAAAAGAGAGACAACTTAATAAATTTTATTGAACATAGCTAAGAGGGTAAATGTGAATTCTATTATATATGTCTTCATGTATGAAGAAAGAAAAATGTAAAGTACCTTAAGTTAATTTATCTCTAAAAAGAATAAAAAGATATTTACATATTAAAATTAAATCAATAGAGAATCTTGGTTGACAATTCAATCCTCGGAATTTTTCTTACAAATTTTTTATCTCAGTTATATTATATTTTTATTTCAATTTTTTATTCTTCCCTTGGATTTTTATTTCAGAAACAGTTCTCTCAGTTTCAATTAATCTCTATTTTGATAATTAAAAGTGGAAGACGTAATTTTTTTAAAACAATTATCCACTTGTGATTTTCATCTAACAACTAGTTATTCAATCATAAATTAAATATTAAATTATTTAATAAAGATAAATAATAAACACGTAGAAACAAATAAGTTAAGTAGACAAAGAAAACTATTTTTGATGAAAATAAAAAAATAAAAACTGGTATCTATATAATTTTACCTCCTAAAAATTAGTTTATGTGAAGGTAATTTTGGTTAAAACAAGTTAAAAAGTTATCTAAGGCTGTGCAAAGAGAAAAGTGGGGAGCAAATAGCAAGGAAATTGCTAAATGGGCTTTGCTGAATTTGAAAGAAGTTTTGAACCCAAATCTGAAGAGTCACAGAAAACAAATGACTCAAAAAAATTGGTCCGAACTCCGAAGTTTCCATTCAATTCAAAATTGAAAGTGGAAAGAGAACAGCGTGTGTGATTGAATTGAAGAGTGTGAAGATGGCGATGGAAGTGGAGCACAATCAGAATCAGCCATTAGGGTTTCCCTTCTGGAAACCGCTCCGTCGCAGGTTCGGACCCGACTCTCCTTTCTTCGCTCCCGGTAACCTCGAAAGAGAACTTCTTGCCAAACAGGTTTTCGTTTTTCTTTTTTTTCCAAATTGTTTGATGTTTGATTAATGTTTATAAGAACTGAATT
The DNA here is from genome assembly GCA_030347555.1 of Lablab purpureus. NCBI lineage: Eukaryota > Viridiplantae > Streptophyta > Magnoliopsida > Fabales > Fabaceae > Lablab > Lablab purpureus. The sequence goes on from CM059254.1 coordinate 17,973,585, forward strand.
TTGAGATGGTAATCTTTACTCACCCTTTGCATATCAAAGGTTGCTTTGGAATTGACAGAAGAGAAGCAACAGCTTGAGAAATGGATGCAAGAGGAAGAAGGAAGGTACTGATCCTTATAAGATGGTTTCATATCCTTAACATTATGTGAGATCCAAATCAATGCTGGCACATTAATTTCAAATGTTGGGCTTCGTGTTAATGATGGATTGTCATTATTTCTAGTTCTCTAACTATAGTTTTCATTTATTCTACTTGCTTCTTGGTGAAGGTGTTTGTTTTTTCTATATAATTGCTGTAGTTAATTTATTTCTTTGCATATATATTGAAGAAACACAATTTAGAACAATGTTGTATCACTGTCAAGGCCATACTTTGTTGAAGAATATGTTTTTCCCTAGAAAGTCATAATCATTTGATCCCTGTAGGTTGCGCTCATTTAGAAATGAGTTCTTGAATGAAAAAAAAAAAACTTTTAGTCTCTACATGGGTGTAAAGGGACGAAAAGTTACGGAACATGGTAATAGCAAGGAACAGTGTGTATTAAGAAAAGGATAGGAAGTGAAACCTAGTATTTTAGGTTAAAATAATCATTTGGTCCCTATAGGTGAAACTCGTTTAGAACTCAATTCCTGAATGAAAAAAACTTTTAATTTTAATCTCTATAAGGGTGTATACGGATTAAAACTTGGGGGTAGGGGGGTTGATACATAAACTGATTTTTTGAATGATTGTCACCTATAGGGACTAAATAATCATCTTAACCTCAACTTGGATTTGACTATGACGAGTGACAGTCCATGTGCCTCATCTCAAAGACTATCCTTTGTGCAGGGAAATCTTTTGTCCCATTGTTGGTTGTGGTGCACGCTTGACTTCTATGGATGACTTCGAAAATCACTATAATGCAAGGCATACTGCATCTTGTTCTGTGTGCTCCAGAGTCTACCCAACATCTCGGTTGCTCAGCATACATGTATCTGAAGTGCATGATTCTTTCTTTCAGGCAAAAGTTGCGCGTGGTTACGATATGGTGTGTAAGCGTAAAGATGATATATTCCTAGTCTTAAATCATTGTTAAAGAATTGTCTAGTTGGATGTTTGTTGCCTTCTTCTGCATGGGATATTCAAAATTACTTTTGTTTCTTCTATTTTCTCCAATATAGTATATCCCATCTTTTTTTGGTACTTGAATTTATATTATCTTACAAATTGACAGCAAAACTTCATTCGCGATTTGGCTATTCACATACTGAACTGATTAAAACTTTTTTGTGCCTTCCGTATATGGTTTTTATCCATTATGTCGTTGTGACCTTACTGCATAGCCTGTTATCATTTTGTGCATCCACATAAATTATTCACGTAGCTGCCAACTAGTTAATGTGTTTCTTTTATCTTCGTTATATAGTATGAATGCTTGGTGGAAAGGTGTGGTTTGAAATTCAAAAGCTACAATCGTAGGCATCAGCATCTGGTTGACAAGCATAAATTCCCCGCCTCATTTGAGTTTTTCAAGAAGGCTAAACCTTCAAAGAAGCAGAGATTGAAGTCCCAACACAAACAAGCTGTTCCTAAGGAGGATGCTGCAGGAATGATGGAAGTGGAAAACGCAGCCGTGGATGACCTTGTTTCAGCAGTCTCTAAATTGAGCACTTCTGATTCCACCCCTTCATCTGTCAGCTTTGGTCGCCGCAGCAAAGGCTTGTCATTTGTCCCTCGAACTGTTCTGCGTGGAGATCGATCAAACTCAGCAGCTTCTGGGACAAAGAGATAATAGGTTTGCACTCAAAACCGATCTGCTTTCTTAATTGCTAAACGATCAATATTCAGATGCTGCTTCATTATAAGATGTGTGAATGTCTTGTGCTCAAAGTTTGTGGAAGCTGATAAAGTTGAAGATAGGAAGAGTAGATAATGCTGGAGGATGTAATAAACAGCATGCGGCAGTATTATCTTTCTATGCTCCCCTCTATGGGTGTAAATTTGCATGACACAGGCATTGTTTACATGCGAATATCCATTGGCTTGCTATGTGGAGATTGAGCTTCATTTTGTATGAATAGCTACTTTGTGATTAATTTAAAGAATTCACTCTTATAGCTTCTCATATGTTTATCCCAGTGATGGAATATCTGGCTAGTTAGTAAATGGTGCAAGCTTCCTGTTCGCGTGATTTGTGATTTCTACTGTAAAATTTGATTTCGGTCAATTGGTTAACAAGAAGTTATTTTCTTAATTTTTTTTCATTTTATATTTAATTGTGAGACAACTTGAGAATTTGTACGGTTGTTTGTATTTTTTTTTAACTTGGATTCATGTATGATCCAGAGACTCGGTGTTCACCGGGACCTAACATTGCTGTACATCACAGCTCATAGCCAGCAACCGAACACTGCGTTTTGGTTTTCTTGAAAAGAATCAACCATGCCTTTGGGAGAGAATATATAATCTACTTGTAGTTAAAAATGACGTGTCGCAATTGAAAAAAATTCGTTTATCATTGCAAGGGTGTTTTGTAGAGTGCAGGAAAAGGATGGAAATAATTTATTTTCTACTAGTGGAATATGAAAAGTATTTAATAATAATGGTTAAATGATTATTATTTTCTACTACTTCATACATATAAATCATACATTTATATGTTTTAAGATTATTATTATTTAATAATAATGATTAAATGATATTTTTAAATTTTAAATAATTTTTTTTACTTTTTATTTTAAATAATTTAATAATGGTAGTTACATTATAAAAGTAAATAATTATACATTAGAATATTTTGTAATTATCTTTAAATTTTGAATAATTTATTTATATTTATATTTTAATATATACTAAAGATAAAATAAAAATATAAAGAATATATTAAAATAAATTTTTTTATATATTGTTATAGATTTTTATTTTAAAATATATTAATAATAAAATAATAATATAAAAACTAGACATCTGAATAATTCCTTTTATATATGGTTATAAATTTGGTAGGAGATATGAGAGAAAATCATTTGTGATGTCTATAATTTTTTTAAAATTAATCTTATATCACTTTATCTCTCTTTTTATTTTCCTATCAAATTAATTAAATCATACAACTTTTAAAATATTCTTTATTGTTCACCTGTTTTTACTTTATTAAAAGTTTATATTTTTATATTTTTATCTTTTATCAGGATATTTCGTAGTTGGATTATCTCTATTATTTTCTTTTAACAAATATTTTTATATCCAAGTGATTACCTTTATGTTACGATTCTGGTATCCATGTCTTTTTTTTATTATATTATATATGTAGACACTTGTTCTTGTCATAATAAAGTCTCTCTCTTTCTTTTAATGTATGTTCATGTTTTTTTTATTATGGTATTAGAGCTTTTATTGAAGAGTTTTGTTACGCATTCAACGTCATTTAATCATTCATCAAATGAGTGGTACATAGTTTTTTCTATATGCATCTAAATAAAAACCGAACAAATATTTAATAAACTTGATAGTTGATAACTAATATAGTTATTTGGCACCATAAAAATAAGGGGTTTGTTAGATCGAAGATGAATAGACCCATTCGAATTTTGAATGTTGCAAGTAAATATTATTTTTCATATAAGTCTACCCTAAATCCTAAATACATATACACAAAGTGTAGGTATGTAATATTTGTTTCTACTTTACATACATATAGTCTTGTTAAAAGATATTGTATTTGATAAGTATTTTAAATTGTGAAAGTGATCATTTTAGAGTTTCAACTCTAGTTGTAACAATAACATGTAAAAGAAAAGATGAATAGGAGAGATGATAAACTTGTTTGAGTACTATAAAAAAGAAATTCTAATCAATATAGAACAAATCCTTGAACATGATATTTTCTATTTCATTTTAAAAGACACACATAGAGGAGTAAAGAACAACAAATGAAAGGAAGGAAACCCGAAAATCTTGAAGATAAGTGAACTATTGGAACTTACATGTGGTAGAAGCAAGAGTTCAATATTCAACTTGAGAAGTGCTTTGAGACACTCTTAGTAGTTTTTCATAATGCCATGAGATAAAAGGATCAGTAAGATAAATGGAGAAATAAGTGATAGAACTATGAGAATCTGGACAATCGCAACAGTCAAAATCATTGAAAGCTTCAAGTTGTAAGTTCATGTCTTAAGTAACAAAGAATACTAAATATCATTTAAGCATTTCTAACCTGTTTTCTTTTACTTTATTCTAGAATCTTTATTTCAAATTGAAATTGTTTAATATTCATTTCAATGAGTTCTAAAAAAATATTTTGATATCCCAATAATTATCTGTGTATTAGAATTCCATTAGGCTGTCATGCCTCTATATTTTAGTACGTCTTTCATTAATGTTTGTTTTTTTAACTTTTTATATATATATATATATATATATATATATATATATAATAATAATAATAATAATAATAGTAATAATATTAATATTTTATTACAAGAAAAATTGATTTTACATATTTGTTTTTAAAATTTTTTATTTAATTATATTTTTATTCTATTTTTAATATATTTATTGTTATTTTAGAGATTCCAATATAAGATATTAAACATTAAATATTTTAGACAAAATTTTGAGATAATTTGAATCAAAATCTTAAAGTTAAACACTGATACCTAAGCTCAATTGATTTTCAGTTAATTCATTACATATATATATATATATATATATATATATATATCAATATATAAATATATAAATATATATAGTTTTTAATATATAATTAAAAAAGAATTGATAAGATGAGAAAGGTTAAAAAAGAATGGTATATTTATAGTTAGATAGTGCACGTTAAATAAGTTGATTAACTTAATTTACAAGTCTATGTGGAGCTAAATATAGAAAAACAAAGTGATGAAGGAGGAAGTATATAGCACATCTCAGGCTACAACAACGCTCTTCACTTCATCTACATGCATCTCTAACTTCTCCATCACATTCACTCCTTCATTCACACCCTAAGCAGATTCAGGTAACTTCCTTCACATACACAGCAACATGCAAGCCTGGATATTCAGGTCCTTCCAACCTTCCCACAAGAAGAAACACCCTTCCACCCCCAACTCCCGCCTTCTCACCCTCTTCGCCGCTACACTCGCCACCACTCTCTTCCTCCTCTTCCTCTTCCGCCACATCCTCATTGACCCCAACAACCTCTGCATCTCCTCTGCCGCACCCATCCGCCTCACCGCCTCCGAGTCCACCATCGCCGCTGAGTTCGACGCCACACCCCTCACCCTCGTCACCATCCTCCACTACGCCACCGCGTTCTCGCTCCCGCAACAGACCAAGGGCGAGATCCGACGCACCTTCGACGTCCTCCAATCCCTCGCCCCATGCAACTTCCTCGTATTCGGTCTCGGCCACGACTCCCTCATGTGGGACTCCTTCAACCCACGAGGCACCACGTTGTTCCTGGAGGAGGATTCCAAGTGGACCGTCTCCGCCCTCCAACGCTTCCCCATCCTACACGCCCACACCGTTCGTTACTCCACGCGCCTCGCCGACGCCAAGACCCTTCTAACCTCCTACAAAAGGGATTGTGGCAGCGTCACCAGCAGCGATCATCCCTTAAAGGTTAACCGGCGGTGCATGCTGGCACTCAGCAACCTGCCGAATGACGTGTACGATCGTGATTGGGATGTGATCATGATCGACGGCCCGCGAGGGTATTTTGCCGCCGCCCCGGGGAGGATGGCGGTGATATACTCGACTGCCATGATGGCGCGTGCGAGAAGGAAATCAGGTGTGACGCACGTCTTTCTTCATGACGTGGATAGGGACGTTGAGAAACACTATGCCAAGGAATTTTTGTGCATGAAATATAGGGTTGGCGGTATCAGGAAGCTTTGGCATTTTGTTATTCCACCAGTTGTTAATGCTAGTGATATTACTCAGGGATTTTGTTGAACTTCATGCTTTTGTTTTCCTTTATGTATCTCTTTTCAAATGAAATAGAAAATGCTATGTTCAAGGATTTGTTCCGTGTTGATTAGAATTTCTCTTGTGGTACTCAAACAAGTTTATCATCTCTCTTCTTTGTGTTTTCTTTTACATATTCAGAAGTTTTTATACCTCTTAATTTCACCCAATAAAATCAAAGTTTATCTTGTTTTATGGAAGTATTAAAAAACAAGTTTATGCTTTGGGTCAAACATGTTGGTTGTGAACCTCCTTCTCAAAAGTATATAGAGACAACTCTAATCCTAACTTAACAAATAAAGTATCATAAAAATGACATAACAGTCCGCCTAGGTCACCCTCGGAATCTTTGCATATAGGCTCATCCTCAGTATAGGCTCATCCTCAACATAGACCTCTAAAGTAATATTTGTTGAGGTTGGAGCTACTTGGTGAAGATTGAAGATTTGATGAAATCAATCTCCTTGACGATTTGATGAAATCAATCTCCTTGACGATGAAGCATGAAGCCTATAAAGACTGTGAGAGTTTGTAGTTTTTGTTTATAGGTTGCTATGTAAGCTTCTTCATTTGGACAATCAAATTATCATTATACTAACTTGAATTTCTTTATGCAAACTATCTTCTAAATTGTCTTGATCATCTGCATCTTTTAATAGAGTAAAAGATCGTGTTAATATGTTAAAATGTTTTTGAATTATCAAGTTTGGTTGCGGTTATTATTTTAATTGATTAAAACATCAATTTAATGTGTTAAAAATGTTCAGGATCTTAAATATTTTTAAGATAGGTTTATTAATCCAGATTAATATTCAATAGATTAATTGTTTTTGGTTAAGTTTTGTAAAATATTTTGGATACGTTTTAGTTCATTAAAATTTTGAACTGATCCTTTAATTTTACTAAAATTAATATATTAAGTCAAGTTTTTAATCAATTAAAATTATCATATTTATTAAAACCTCTCTCGTTTAAATAGTTTCAATTATGAAAATTAAAAGAATCTTTTACACACTTTTTGAAAGATGTATTGAGAGAGAATATTTCTAAGAAAGAAGATCTATGTGGGCAATCTAATATTATGTTTTTTTATCATTTGATTGTGATTTGAGGGTTACATAGGAGATCATCCTTGAAATGTGAAATTGTGTAGGGGTTGGTAATCTGTCCTGGATTATCTCATTCCTTATTTTCTTGTTTGAATATATTTCTAGATTAAGATTATATAGAAAATCTGTAGTAGAATTCTGCCGTGGTTAGAATTAAGTCTTGTAGGATTCAAGACTTGTGTTTTTTGTGTTTCTTAGATATTATTGGAGTTGTAATTGTTTATAAGAACACAATGTAATTAGTGAAAATTTAATCTATGATTAGGTAGTTAGATGTAGCTTTTAGAGTAAATCAATATAAAACTCATTTGTGCATTTTTCTTATTTTTAGTTCTTACTACATTGAAAAAAAGATTGAAAAAGAAATTTTAAAAAACTAATTCTTGTTTTTAGTAAGGTAATATTTCAAAAGATTTATTCATCCCTGGATGTTGTTTCTGCAGAAGAATATCATCCTTGATCTCTTATTTGCTTAGAGCTTGCATATTTTTTTATCTTTTTCAAGACATTGACTAAGGTATAGTATAACCGGTGGTCTCAAAAATCAAATTCGACTTGCCCCAGGGGTATGATGTTCCATAGTCCATCTCCTTTTACTTTGTTGTTAAGCGTTTATGAGAATAGTCGATCTGATGTAACCCAAAACCTTCTGGAAAGCACCCACCTGGCAACAAAGCCCTCACCTTCAATAAAAATCCCAGAGGTTCAACTAGCAACTATTTGCGATTTAAGAAACCCTATCCACGTGCAAATCGAACCCAGAAACTACAAACCTACAACCTTGTAATGCTCACACCAAAAATTAACAAATCCAATGCCTCGTCACACCAATACCAGAAATCTTGTAACCCACGCGAAACTCACCACCAGGCGATAACAAAACCCAGAAATCCAAAGTAAAGCATAATGATAAACCAAGAAACCCAAAGCCAACACAATGATCAACCTAGAAACCCAAAACAAGTGAAATGATAAACCCAAAAACTCAACCTAACCAGCTGAGCAATATCTAGTAACCATAAGTTCCAAAGCTCTAGCCTTTACCATATGTTACTCAAAGCCCAACAGTTTATAATAAAGATGAAGAGAAAGGGGATCCTATATAAAAGAGGCAAGAACTCACCAGTGTGTGCGATAAGGTGTGGAGAAAACCTTTTTGCATTGAGCAATGTTTTGAATGGCTCTGCATGAAGATGAAGGGTCTAGCCTTCGTAATGCCTCTTAACGAGTCTCATGCACGCGTCAAGTGTGTGTCACGATGTGAAATTTGAGAATCTCAAAATGTCACATCAAACGTCTAAATGTTACATCTTCTAGAAACTATTCTATTTTCCCACCAAAACAATGTAGTTAGATAAGAGACAACACATTATAGTCGATCTCGCTCTCTAAGCCATACACCTTCCAGGCTTTGGCTTCGAGGGTTGTGGGTTATCCCAACCGAGATGTATGTTATACACCTTAGGCCACAATGGTATAACCTCTATGCCTTTGCCTTAAGCATTGGGATTGTGGACTAGTCGGTCCGAGCACGATGACTCGTATCTATAAGATAAAACTCACTTGAAATTTTGATTGAAGGATGGTGTCGTCTGATAGCGAAAGTTCAAAGTTCAATTTTAGTATCCAATCAGTTAAGAATTGAATGTAATTCTATGTCAAATTCTCACGACGGCCAAGATACATTCTCATTTTCCTTATAGAATACTAAAGTGGCCGATTAACCAATTAAATTTAAAATTCTTTAAAGTAATACATTAATTTCAAAAACTTCTAAAATTTTAATCCAAACAAATTATTTTATCATAAAAACATTTTAAATTTAAAATAAAATTGTTGAGAGTGGGATTTGAACCCACGCCCTTTCGGACCAGAACCTTAATCTGGCGCCTTAGACCAACTCGGCCATCTCAACACACGTTAAATTTCCAATGTATTTTAGCTTTGTTTTATATTCTAACAACTACCAATGCTATATTGTAGATTAATGTTCCTTAAACCGTACATTGCCTAGAACCAAAAATCATTCTCTGCTAATTGAAACCTGACCATACGAAAACTTGCTTACACAGAACCTAGCGACTTATATAACTGCTGTCTCGTAAAAGCTTCTTTAATAAACTACTTACCCAAAAACATGCCGAGATCCCCCAAATTTGGAAGAACAAATAAACGAGTGCAGCAAATTCGAGTATAGAGTGACAATCAGCATCAACAACCATTTCCATTCCGCCCAAAACCCCATGCAGTACGCAAATGTGGACATGACATCACTACTCATGCTGTTAACATTTATATTTATACGATAATACCTAATTATTAACCCCTTCACTGCCTACGGATGAAACTTGAAACCAACCAAACAGATAAAACTAATTATTCCTTCCATTTATTTGAAAAAGAACAAAATAAAAATTAAATAAAGTTTGCAACAGTAGATTTCTTTAGGAATCTACTAGAGTGCTGCCGAGTTATTTGATTCGAGATTTTCTTTCATTTCTATTCATAAAACCACTTTCAAACTTCATATAGCATTATTAATTACAAGTGTATTACTGCATGTTCAACTGTGTTTTAAAAATTAAAAAATTTGATCCCATATTGGTCGTTATGTTCTTACTGCAGAGACAGAAAACCGAGCCATGGAAAAGCTGCAAACACCTCCCATACCGTAAAAAATTTAACTTTACAGCAGCTTAAATATAAAAATAAAATGAACATAAAATCCAGTGACGTAATAAAAAGTCAAAGGTAAATAGAGTAAATAACAAGTGTCACGAATTGTGAATAAGCCATCTCCCAAAATATCTCCAAATTTAACAAAAGGGTTCATCTTAAGGCCGGGTTCTAGGTCTACCTTGGCGTATACAGAGGGGACACCTTTCTTGAAACAATCTCTTCGATCTGCTCAGCTGACAAAATGGATGTCTCGCTTTCATAATTGCCGTTTTCCATCTGCTGGTGTATCTGGCAGAAGAAAAATGTCAAACTAAAAAATTCATTTTCTACTACTTAAAATAAGTAATTTGCAAAAGAATCTCCTGAATAGGATTGTGAAGCTCCAAACCATACGCTAAATCCAACAAAGTTGAAATATATATATAGGATACGCATAATGTAAGAAAATGGGTTATTGAGATATAAGATAGTTTAATTATATTTAAATTTAGGATCCATATTATTTGTCCCCTTAATTTCCTCATGTTCACCAAATCACCCCTCCCCAGCCATACCATGAATAAAAACCACCACATCGATGCGAGGGCCATGACGACCCTGCTTTAAGCTTTAGCCTCCACATGGTGACTGAAAGGTGCAACACCCTCACACGCCCAATCGTCCCTATTTTCGACTCGATCTCTATAGTGGAACCCGCACTACTCGATTACCAATGAGATCTCAAATACAACATGTATGTTTTCTCTTAATCAGCAAACAAACTTGTATTATTGATAAGGTACAAGAAGTGCCAAAATTACGCACCTTCCTGTGTGACCTCCACATGGTTCCATTCGTTTTCTAATCTCACTTCAAGCAGATTATTACCGAAAAGCTAGCAATTGAAGATCAAAGAGAGATGCATGATCCAATTTCAACATTCTCACTTTTCCCTTGAAACTATGAAATCAAGATTCTTGACCTGTCACTGATGAACACAATGGAAGTGGAACAATCCCATACGTGCAATAAGGATACAAAGAACTGTTGTGTATTTTTCTATATTCCAAAAGGTAAGTCCAACCATACAACTTAGTCTTCACACTTTCAAAGACTTCAAATACCAGGATTCTCCATATGTCTTTAAAGTGGGTAGCAAAGCTGGTGGGTCTCGCATGCATGAAATTGTAATCCTCATTTGGGCTTTCTATGCATGTTTCAGTTCTTAGTCTTCATACTTTCAAAGAGTTTGTCTACATATGTTTTCAAAGTGGGTAGCAAAGGTGGCAGATCTAGTGTGCATGAAATTGTAGGTCTCATTTAGGCTTTCTATGAATGTTTAGTGTAATTTTAGAAGTTAGAGTCATAAGGATGGAAATAGTATTACTATCTCAAGAACAAAATGTTAAAAAATATTTTAGTAAGTTTGGCTATTATCACTTCAAGCTAGTAAGCACCCTTACGATGCTTAACTCTAAATTAAAGAAAAATAGAGGAAAATAAACTTCTGAACCTCAATATGTCCAAATAATTGGAATTTTATTGTATTTAATGAGCTTTTCTGAACGAGACATTGCTTATACAACAGTTAAATTGAGTAGATATACACAATGTCTCAATCAAGATCATTAGAATGTATTTGCAAAACTCATGAAATACTTAAGAAGTACAATAGATTATACCATTGAATATAGTGAATTTCCCATTGTAGAAAGGTATCGTGATGCTAACTGTATCACTAATTCAAATGAGACAATCTAAAATTTATTATGTGTTTACACTTCGGGGTGGTGCAATAGATCAACCAGACAAACAATTATTACAAGATCCAGCAATGGAATTAAAGTTTGTTGCTCTTGAAATAGCTAGAAGTGAAGTTGATTGGTTGAAAAACTTCTTAGCAAACATTCCATTAAGAGTGAAATCAATCCCATCAATGTCTGACCAGTCGACAATACAATAGAAAAAGTAGACATATACAATTGAAACATAATTTGATAAAGCAGATGTTAAACAGTAGAACAATTTTCATTAATTATGTTAAATCAATGAGTTTAGAATCATAAAGGGAAATGGAACTCAAACCAATTATAAACACAAAAAAGTGATGAAAACCTAATCCTTGTAATTGAAGATCGCATGAGGTTCATGAGTAAAAAACAAGTTGGTTGTCAGTTTTATTAGCACTAAAATTGATTTAAATCAATTTTGTACCTACCTATAATATGTCAAATGGGTAGATTTTACAACATTAAGAGGATAAACTTTGTAGTTAAATTTTATCTGGTACGAAGAATTTTAAGTTGTGACAGTTTTTAATAGAGGGAACTAAACATGAAGACCACAATGTGGTGGATTTTGTTCATGATAGGGTTGGAAGGGGTGTGATCTGGTGGTGTACTCTGGATTATGAGGACAAATAATATGGACCATAGATTTAAATCTAATGGTTACTATTATAAACGATAACCTTTTTTTTCACCTAATACATTCCATATATATGTGTGCATTTGTAGGGAAGAAATTAAACTATATCGATATAACTTTTATCAATGTTTACATTCTTCGATATCTTTTGGTTAAATCGTGTTTTTCAAAATTCACCGGTACATTGAAAGTTCTTTTTACATAGATCAATATACAAAATTTTATATTAATCAAAGTTCTTTTTACATAGATCAATATATAAAATTTTATATCACTTTAAAACTATTTAACGTTTCATTTATATAAATCAGCCTAATATATACTTTTCAAAATATACTACAATATAAATCGTTTCATCACCTTGTTATTGTTCAAATTTTAACAAAAAAAAATGACATCGATAATCATGATGACACAAAATTATAATTTAATTGTTCGATCTACATAATTCACTTTTCATGCATAGATATTAACTATTATATTTTTTATATATATAAAAGTTATACCAGTGTAATTTGATTCCTCTCACATATATATATATATATATACACAGACCGAGCAAGAGTTTGGTAGCAACATAGACTAACAAGGAGATCTCATTTTTATAAAAAAATAAGATATGTAAACTTCACGAGAAATTTATAAATGCATAGACAAGAACCCCTAGTCCTACAAGCTTAAATTAAAAAATATTGAGACCAATTTGCAGCAATGCTTCTAAAAATATCAGTTTAGATGCACCAATGCCAAATACTAAAATCGGTATTTAGGTGTTGATAGTGCCGATAAACTGTTGCAAAATGAATGTAATTAAAATTCAGAGTTGATGTGTCACAATTGATTACCACTGTTATATCTTATGGGAAGCAAGATTTAAAAAGAATCTCCCTGTACATTGAAACCAGTATTTACCTTCTCAAGGATTGCAGATTGATCATCCAAGTGAAACTTGCGCATGTACTTTAGCATCTCTAGTTGCTGTAAATTTTCACGCTTTCTATATTAGTAGTGTAGCAAGTACCAAAAAATTCATCAGAAGTCAAATAAATTTTACCTGTTCCTGTAACATTTGTTGGTTGAGCAATTTTTCTGCAAACTCTTCTTCTCCAAGCTCTGCTTCATTGCAGGCAACCTCTTCTCTGTCAAAAGTCATTTCACATTACATTGTTGTATTAATCCTTCTTCCGAAAAGTGGCGTAGTTTACTTTGTGTAGGGACAGAAGAAAAGGCAAGCATTAAATCATTTGAAACAACGAAATACTTTTTGGGTTAGATTACATTTTACGAGGGGGAATTTCAAAACCTCTCTTGCTATGATTTTAGTTATAAGTTGTTTCCAACATATTATAAATTAATTCAAACACCTGCTAGAATGCATAAAAAAATCAAAGCTAAGTACCTCCAATAAACATTATCAAAATGTTTCCATAGACCCCATGTTTGTTCCTGTTTATTTTTTGAGAAATATATTTTTTTTTAATTTCAAAAACCCACAAAAAAGGCTAGCAAAACAAATAAAACAATTATTTCTCCAAATGAAGCTAATTCTTAATGAAAATCCAAGAGAATAAAAGCTTTCGAACTAATTCCAAGCTATACTGTAAATTTTATGGCTCCGAAGGTGCAGATGTCATATTCTCTAAATATGGTGGAAAAGTCTAAGCCAGTCCATTTTCTCAATGACAGTACTGGACCAGAAATAGATGAATGAATTATACTGACTACACTGAAATTCTAATATAAGCACGGTATTAGTACCACAGGTAAATTACTGCAGATAAAACACACAACAATCTGGTGAATTTAATCATATTGAATACATACACGAAGATACAATTATAGCATGTATAATAATAATTAAAGATATTTAAACACTAACCTAAATTCCTATTCTCAATCACCAAACATAAAACTATAACCAAGTCCGTTTATAGCAGAGATAGAAATTAAATTCCTTCTCATGGAAGGAACATAAGCATCATATGGCTTCCCCAGACTTGTACATGGATTGTAGCACCTAAGCCTAACCACCAAGAAGTTGGAAGAACATCAACCTCATTAGATTCAAGGCAAGTTAAAACTAAAGAATTACCTTGCTTTCTTGTTTCTTATTAATAATATAGGAATATTTCACCTTGTGGCCTTACTTCTTGCAATTACCCTTAGTATTTCTTATTGGGCTCCACATGTTGTGGCACCTTTTTTATATTCTACTTCCCTTTGAAATTAAATTTCTTAGTACCTTTGAATTTAAAACACCTTGATCTTCCGTGTTCTTGCATCTCTGCCTTCTAAGTTTGACATCAAGAAAGACTTCATACAATATTCAAAAACATGAGTCCTAAGTGGATGAACAGATTTCTAAAGTCATTCAGGTGGAGGAATCATTGAAGAAATCCAAGAGCAGGCATCCAATTTGCTGCTTCTACTTCAGGTACCACTAAAGGTGCCGGGAAATTTAATTTCAAAGGGAAGAATGTAGAAAAGGTGTCACAACAAATAGAGCCCCAATAAGAAATACTTTAAGGGTAGTTGCAAGTATTGCAAGAATATAGTCACAAGGTTATATTCTTAAAAAGAGACATGAAAAGCAAGGTAATTCCTTAGTTCTAAACTCAATTGAATCTGACGTAGTTGGTAGTTAGACTCAGGTGTTACTATGTCGTGAATTATTTACAGGAGATCACATGTCTAGGGAAACTAAGTGCGATTGTTAAGCGAGAATGATAGAACTGGGAATGTATTAGAATCTAGAAATAGTAACCAAAAAAACAAGAATGCCTTTAACAGTAACTCTTCAAACAGAACCCTTCAAAAACAGTAACAGTTCTCAATCGAATTAGTTTCAAGTATTTTGAGGAACCTAAACCTTCTCACACAAAAATATACTATTGTGTTTTTCTCCCAACAACTAACAAACTTCTATTAATAGTCTCTGCTCAACTTACTGAACCCACCAACTAGTACACATTATATTTTTTCTTATTCTTTCTTTGATACACATTTAATAGAAGGTTGTTTTGTTCTATCTGAGATGGAGATGATGCACCTGTTGATGATGACACAAGAATTGTTTGTTTCTCTACGTTTACCTTTTGGACACACTTTAATGTTATAAGACGTTGTTTATGTACCTTCCATGAAAACAAATTTAACATTTATCCCTGCTTTAGATAGATGTAGTTACAAATTTATGTTAGATGATGGAGAACACGAATTCATGTTAGTGTTTCAATCTTTTTAATTACTATTATTATACATATTCTAATTCTCTCTGTGTATTTATTTAATATGATTAAATTCATGAGAGCCACCATAGATACATTTTGTAGTTGTGAATTTCACTCACAATTGAGCAATTTATTTTCACATCTTTTTCATTTTTTTCATTGCATACGACATTTATATATGTATGAAATTTAAAATTGATTGAGAGCTTTTATTCTTTACGACTTAGCCATCAAAATGCAATTAATAACATTGAATTTCGTTAGATGAACAGTAAGAATTTACAATTTCAAAAAACGCAAAAACGTTTTCTTTTTGCGAAGATTTGCATTTTGTGATTTTGCTTCGTTGAATTAGATTTCATAAAATTGATTGGGAATTTTTTACCCACTTTTTAGAGAATCACACTGTGAAAGTATAATGAATAAATTTACTTAGTGGGATAACAAATTTATTATCTCCTAGGAACCTCTCCATGGACTATTTTCTTATAATTGACCCAACAGATCATAAGACCAATTTTATCATAATCCCATAATTTATTTCAAGATACTGATTAAATATTTAATTATCAGACAATTGAATTAAAAGATGGTCTTGTTACCAATCCACATTAACTATTTTAACACTCCCACCCAACAGAAAAAAAGAAATAAAAAAACTGATATCCCGGTCTCTTTGGGAGGACTAGACTATCTATCCTGTACAATCCTTCGCTAATAAATTTCGGCCTACTCTCTTCCCTAGCATCCCTATGTATCCCATACTACATTGTTTTCTCTCTCCAACGTGCCTGATCTATGTCTCCTAGTAATTACTCCCTTGTCAATGCTAACTTGGAGAACTGATTCACAGCTTCTCTTTAATGTAGTCCTTTAAATTCTATTCTTGAAAAGTCACCACAACTCAAAGCTACGAAAGACAGGCAGGAAATGGCCATTTTTCTAGATGTTTGTTCTAACAATGGAAGATAAAATGTTAACAGGGTAAGTAGGTGAAAGCTACATAAAAGAGAGAGAACTTACATCGAAAGGAATTTATAAAACTGAATCACCAAATCCAGGTCATTCTCATATACAGTACTGACTTTTCCCAGGCACGATATACCAAATCTTGGATCTGTAGTGTAAATTATATAAATAGCAATGTTTCAGATTTAAATACACTTAAGACTAAAAATATGAAGAAAAAAGCTTAAGAGATAAATCATGTCTTAGCTGATCCATGTTATTTATAAAGGAAAAATTACACGGGCAATACCAAGAGTTTTATTGGAGAATGAAAAAGCTATACCTAGGTAATTAATACTCATTAAGCAAAAGCATGATAGACTACTTAACCTATCCAAACAAATTAATTAATAAAGATAAATAATTCTAACAAATACTATCAGAGTTTACACTTGTACAATAAAACAGATTTTGCATATAATCACTTCATGATGCAGAAATTCACCCCACTATCCTAAACTAAAATGGTACGAACAGACAAGTGGAATAAAAGTTTTTTAAGAAAAGGCCATTCCCATGAAATGTGAAAACTATGGTGTTGTAAGACTTCATTTTAGGGAAGAAAACCCACAAATTGTCCAGAAAGAAAATAACCACGGGCCTGGGAACAACATTCAACCTTAAATTCCAACCAAAACTCCCAATACTATTTCTGGCAAAAGTAAATTCCTAAACTATTCTGCATTGGGCATGTTGATATAAAAGTATCGGCCATCATGTATATAGTGTCAACTCAATTTTTTCCCAAGGATGAAGACCAAGAACTTGAAGCACAACATGTTCGACCATGAAATGTTCAAGATGATTTGATCCATTATGTGTTTGATTCTCTTTTATGGATGAAGAACTGAATAACCAATAATGCTCTAGATGGTTTTTGTATCTAGGGAAAAATAAACTCGAATCAAGGATGTGTTGTCACACAGACATATCCAATGATGGCATGAATGGTGTCGCTGCAACCCATGGAAGAATTGAGTATACACAAAAATGTCATGATGGCACAAATAATGATATGAAAAGTAAAGCTCCAACGCTACAAAGTACAGATAATCAATAATATATCACAATAAAACACAAACATACCAACACCCATCTCCAAAAATATTTCTTCCTGTACTGCAGTGGTCACAGCAACAGCCTCCTGCTCATCAGTTATGAATCCAGGAAATTGACAGTGAAATTCATTATATACTGACTTTTATCACATAAATTCAAAGGGCAAAAGCTTCATCGTACATGGACTTGCACTTTAACTTTATATATCCAGCATTTAGATGTCTTTCCATAAAACTAACACCCAACATATACACATAGATGCTAATTAAAAGGGATAAAAAGTGTAAAACAAATGCCCCATGTTGTTTGTGATGGCTAATAAAAAAGGGATATCCAAAGCACCAGAGCCCCCAACTAGTGGAGTCTGAGAAGGGTATATATGTGTAGCCTTATCCCCGCAAGCAGAGGGACAGTTCCAAAATTTAAACCTTCTACCCTTATTGTTGCACCAAGATTTTCCCTCCACTAATGACTAATCATACAACAGATCAAGAAGCACACTCAAAGGTTCAAGTTATTCAGCTCAGCTGTTACACGATAATCAATTCAAATTAAAGGAAGTGACTAACAAGGAAAAAAGTCAATTTCTTTCAAGGTTCCTACATAATTATTTCTGGACAAAATTTAGGTTTGGGACATTATGCTTTTTGGCATTGTTCTTCCATAAAAAAATTAGAACATCACGTCTATAACCAGCATAAATATTCTAGTACGCGAGTCATTTAAATCAAACTCTAATCTTAATTAAAAAGTAATATAAAAAAATATTCAACTACATCTAAGGACGGAAACTTAATATGTAATAGCATGAGAAAAGAACCCACGTCGTCAACTTAAACAGAATTGTAAGACATAAAATTGGTGAAAATTGACAAACGACAACAACGAAGTTCACCTGATTGTCCTGTACAGCCCCAGCAATCCTTTTCTTCACATCTGCATATAGCATAGATTGCGGAAGTGAGAAAATGAAACGCGAGTACCCAATCGATCATTAGAACAACAAAATAGGGTTATGAAAACAAAGTACCAGGCTGAGAAATAAGAAAAATGAAACGATCGAAAAGATGGAAAAGTTGCTCTCTTGTTAACATCCCAGTACTCTGCTTCCCAGATGCCATTCGTAACGCTCATAAACCACAGTGAAACGAAAAGATGATAGCCTCGCGAGTCACTGTGCAACTAAACCGAAACGATTTACAAATCAATTCTTCTCTTTAAGGAATAATTTTAAGTTGTACCCTTTCCACACATTTTACTTTCAAAATTAGATAGCATGTCCCCAAATTTTATTTTACCATTAAAAGTAACCACAAATTTGCAAAAAGTTACCACTTTCCCTTTACATTGATCTCAATTAACGCATTATTAAAACAATAAAAAGGCAAAATATCAGATTATTGAAAGTATACTTTATCATTCCTCAAGGATAAATCGGAAACAATAAAAAAAATTCTAAAAACTATGCCTAAATAGCAAAAACAACCCATAAATCTATTTAACAACGGTAAAAATACAGTGAAATATTACTACCATGAAACACTAAAACTGATTCCGACACACTAAAAATCTTCATCCATCTTGAAGACGTGGGTCCCACCGTTACCATTTAAGCTGGACATAACGGAAGCCTTCTGGTACTCCCCCACGCGCTTCTCGAAGAAGTTAGTCTTCCCCTGCAGCGAAATCAGCTCCATCCAATCGAACGGGTTCTGGACATTGTATACCTTGGCGCACCCAAGAGCAACGAGTAACCTATCAGCAACAAACTCAATATACTGACTCATCAAGGCCCCGTTCAT
This sequence comes from Lablab purpureus, assembly GCA_030347555.1. Taxonomy (NCBI): domain Eukaryota; kingdom Viridiplantae; phylum Streptophyta; class Magnoliopsida; order Fabales; family Fabaceae; genus Lablab; species Lablab purpureus. The sequence continues at coordinate 17,992,825 of CM059254.1, forward strand.
CCCCACCAACGCGCAAGGAAGCGCGTCGCACACAAACTCCCTCTCTATTTCAACAGCATCGCGCACGATCTCCCTCACGCGCCCCTCGGGGAGCTTGTTCCGCATGAGAGAGTACAGCAGGCACGCGAAATCGCAGTGGAGGCCCTCGTCACGAGAGATAAGTTCGTTGGAGAAGGTGAGTCCCGGCATGAGGCCTCGTTTCTTGAGCCAGAAGATGGAGCAAAAGCTTCCGGAGAAGAAAATTCCCTCGACGCAGGCGAAGGCGACGAGACGCTCGGCGAAGCACTCGGCGGAGTCGATCCAGCGGAGGGCCCAATTGGCTTTCTTGGTGACGCAGGGAATGGTGTCAATGGCGTGGAAGAGACGGTTCTTCTCTTCAGAGTTTTTTATGTAGGTTTCGAGTAGGAGGCTGTACATCTCGGAGTGAATGTTCTCAATGGCGATCTGGAAGCCGTAGAAGGCACGGGCCTCGGAGACCTGGACCTCCTTCATGAAACGGCCGGCGAGGTTTTCGAGGACGATGCCGTCGGAGGCGGCAAAGAAAGCGAGGACGTGGGTGATGAAATGGCGCTCGCCATCGGTTAGGGTTTCCCAGTGGCGAATGTCCTGAGAGAGGTCCACCTCCTCCGCCGTCCAGAACGAGGCTTCGGCTTTCTTGTACATTTCCCAGATTTGGGGGTACTGGATTGGGAACATGCAGAATCGATCAGGGTTAGGGGCAAGGAGAGGCTCTTCGGGAATTGAAGGCATTGTGGGATTGGAGCTGGATAGAAAGAAAGGGGCTTATGTTTTGAAGATTGGGGTTAGGGTTTGAGCTTGACAGAGGGAGGTGAGGGTTTATATAGGGAGGTGATTGAAAATTGGAGCGGGGAATTTGAATTTTTGAAGTAAGGCTTGCGGGAGAAGATTGGAGGTGGGAGAGAGGGTAGTTTGGGGATTTTGTAGGGCGTGTTGGAGAAGTTTTTTGGTTTTGAAGGAGAGTGTTGCGGCGCGAGGGAGGGATATTGTTTTGGTGGGAAATTTGGGTTCGCGGGATATTTTCGGGATCTGAAATTGAAAAGAAGAGTGTGGAGTACACTGGTTGGATGCCGTTTTGGTTGGATAGGAAGCACGGGTGAAATTTGAAACCCACGTGCCTCGGCTGTTTGTTTTTTCATCGTTCTTATCCGTTAAATCCAACAGTGTCCACGATTTCAAAGCTGCCCGTGTTGTCCGTACCTGGGATAAGACGATACACGTGTGGACACGCTCTCCAGAATACGGAGTACACGTTAACAAAATTTGGGATATTTTTGTTAATCTACTTATGTATCAATTATTTATTTAAAATCTATTATTTAGTGTCCTAAAAGTAAAATTTAAAAAAAAATAATTTATCTTATAATAAATTATAAATTATGTTTGATTTTATTTTATTGTACACTTTGTAATGAAAATTGAAAGTTACATTAAAGTATTTTAATTTTTTTGTGCAATTAATAATTTTAAGAGAATGGTAGAAAAAAAATGAAAAGTTCTCCAAAAAGTGGTTAATAAGTCGAACTTTCATCATGAATTGAGAAAGTTCACTTATCTTGTATTGTTGGGAAATAACTGGAAAATACATGTATGTCAAGTGATGAATACATATTTTAAATTTTATGGTTAATTATAAATTGAAAGAGTATGTTTTTTAATAAAAAAATTAGAAATAATGTGAAGTATGTTTAAGGTTGATAATGGATTGGAAAATCCAATCTAGATCTAATCTATTTTAAATGAAATAGATTGAATTTAAAATTTAAATTATATTAACTTTTGTTTTTTCTAATTCAATTTATTTTGAATTTAAATTTCATATATTTTTTAAATTAAATTTAAATTTCATATATCTTTTAAATTAAATTTAAATTTAGATATTGAATTGGCTCAACTTGGACTCAACCAAGTCAGTATAGTCTAACACGGGATTAGTCTACTTAGATCCAGTCTAATTTAAGTTTGGCTCAAATTAATTGGCAGATTTAACTGACTTAGATATGGTCCAGTCGAACCTAACTTGAACTCAATCCTATCTAACCAAGACTTACTTAAGCTTGACATGATTTAGTCACATTTAACCTGGGCTCGAGCCAACTCGACCAAATCTAACACGAGTTGACTAAACTCGACTTAGACATAAGTTAATTCGCCCCGGCGTGGATTCAGGGCGACTTAGCCCGACATGAACCTAGGCTAACTTGGCCTAACTTGGACCTTACTTGACTCACCTCGACTTAACCTGTCTCGACCTATGCCCTGCTTGGCCCAACTTGGGCTCGACCTGAAATCAGCCTAACATAAGCCAACCCAACTCAATCTGATGTGGACCTAGGTCAACGCATGTCGACATGAACCTGAGTCGATTCTAGCTGATATGGACCTAATGACTCAACGCAACTCAACTTGGGCCCCGCTTACTTGGTTCAACCTAGCCCCTACTAGACTCAACCTAACTTAAGCTTGGCCCACCTCGGCCTAGTGTGGGCCCATTACAATTTGGCTTAACATGAGCCAACCCAATTTATTCTATCATAGACTCAGCCCAACTTAGCCTAACTTGAGCCCAGTCCGACCCAACTTGACCTTGGCCTAACCTAACCAACTTGACATGGTTCTAACTCAACCTAACTTGATTTTGACTCAACCCATACTAAACTAAGTTTAGCCTACCCTAACTTGACTTAGGCCTAACCATACTTGAGGTTGGACTCAACTTGACCTAAATTGACTTAAGTATAAATTTGTGTTTGATGATGCGCAGTTAGACTCAAGTTTAAGTTTGATGGACGATCTATCAAAAATAAGCTTTTCACAAATTTAGTTTCATAAAAACACTTCTTCTTTGGTAAGTTCATACTTTATAATTTGAAATATATTTGAGATAAAGAGCAAAAAGGATTTATGTTGACCAACTTGTCAAGTTCCACTAAGTAAACTAATGTTATGAAGATATAAGACGAGTATTCTTTAGACCTCGAACACTCCTAGCTAAAAGTTACTCCAAGTATTTTTTTTGGAACTCAGTCACTCCTAACTGACAAACCTGAGTATTGTTTGGACAACAACTACTCCTAGCTAAATGATGATAATACTTTTAATACATTTTCCTTCAATTGTTTTTGCTTTATTCGAATTCTTTTAGTGGAATATTATGTTATGTTGATTTAGATTTGAGTTAGTGATTAGATTTATTTGAAAATTTATTAAATTTCTGTAATAATTCTCTACTTGGACATAATTTATTGTACAACCATATAAGGTCCTAAATTTGGTTCTAATGTAGTAGTCTGCACCAAATTGCACAAGTTTTTTCAGCTTGTTAGAATTTCTTTTTATAACCAATTTTCACTCTTTGAGACACCACTAGTATATTGGGCCACTAGTTTTTAGTTTGTTTTTCTAATAGGCTCAGTTACAAGAATGTGAATAGAAACAAATATACATATACATATATATATATATGTATGTATATATATATATATATGTATGTATATATATATATGTATGTATATATATATATGTATGTATGTATATATATATGTATGTATGTATGTATGTATATATGTGTGTGTACAGTGAAAAATGGGACTTCACTTTTACTTTTTCCCAATTTCCTTTGGTTTTATTGATCAGTGTTCTTCTTATTTTTTATCTTTCTCTCTCTCGTCCTTTCTTCCACCGAAACCCAAACACTAATTCATAATTTTAAAGCACGGAGCAAGGGTAAAACACACATTTCTTTGGGTAATCTTATCATACTTTCTTTCATCAATTTCTTTTCTTCTTTTTCTTCTTAATTTTGATTAGGGCAATCACATTTACTCATGATTATGAGTTTCATTTTTCTACCATGATTAAAATAAACACATCTTTCTTTTTCATTGCCTACACCAGCAAACATTGTTTATATCAACAATCATACTCTACCATAAAGAGTATACCCAGTAAGAATTAAATCATTCCAATACCCGTGTTTAATCACCACAATTACCGCTAGCAAAAAACTCATCCTTTTCCATGCCATGAGGATACTTAACTCATCTTCTATAAAAGATCATCCTCCCCCAAAATGAGAGAGACCGTCCTAGCATTTGACTCAGAGTTTTCTTCTGATTTTTCTCCATTTGGACAATTTTTCTTTACATGCCCAAAATTTCCACATTTCCAACATACCATAGTTTTCCTATGGTTCCTCTTCCCATAAGTCCCACTTCTAGCAATAATCACTGAGTTTGTTGACATGCTTTCATCACTTTTTATTCTCCTTTCTTTAGAAAGAATCTTACCAACAACTTCATCAAAGTTTAGGGTTTCCTTGCCATACATCAAGACAAGCTTGATACATTCATAGGAAAACGGAAGAGACCAAATGAGTCTTAATGTTATATCTTCATCTTTAATCTTGACTCCAATAGCCTTTAATTCAGAGACAATCTCATTAAGATTACTAAGATGATTGGAGACTTTCGTATCACCATCCATGCGTAAGTTATGAAACTTCTCCTTCAATAACAACCAATTTGAGATGCACTTTCCTTAATATAACCTTCAATTTTCTCCCAAAGTTCCTTAGTCGTTGACATCTTCTATATGTTTGCAAGAACATTTTTAGCTAAGCATAAACAAATTGCACTTGCAGCTCTCAAATCTAATTCTTCCCACTTCTCTTCCTCCATGTCAAAAGTTTTCTTTTTTAATGCCTTGTGTAATCCAAATTGTATCAGCACATCTTTGACTTGTGTTTGCCACAAGACAAAATTGATCCTTCCATCAAATTTCTCTAAGTCGCATTTGACAACATTTGCAAACGACATTGCAACCTTAATAACAAAAGATGATTCTCCAAGAACAATGAATTAATTTTGTATAATGTGGAAGATCAAACTAAGCTGCAAGCATAGAGCATACTAAGAGTATCCTACCAAACTGTAAGCTTTGATACCATTGTTGGGTAAAACAGCAACATCTTTATCCCTGGAGAATAATATTTCTAATAAAGAAATAAGATAAATACAATAAAAATAATCAATACAAGAATATAAGGTAAAAACCCCAAAACCGAAGGAAAACTACGACCATTATCTAAAGACAACTAGAGAATAACACTATGTGAAAATTTTTACTACATAAACTACTCTTCCATGCCCTTGACCCCAATACACCCACATTCTCCAAAGCAAGTAATTAAACCAAATCTCATAACATTCTACTACAAGAGTATAAGAAAAGTCAAATACAAGCTTAACGTACTTTTGATTAGAGTGCCTAGACTTCATGGACTCAAGTCCATTATATAGTTTTTGTTATTCACTCCTTTATTTATCGAAAATGACGTGAGACTTTCAAGGTATATTATTTTCTTTAACCTTAATAAAATATTATTTTATTTGAGTTCAAAGTTTATTTTATGTTAAAAACTAAATCAAACTAGTTATTATGTTTGGTTAAGATCTACTTTAAAAAAGAAAAGGTTAAATGTATCGTTCAATTACATGAAATTGATATGAAACAAATTTATGCAACCTCAATAAATCCATACTAAATTAATTATAAAACATTAATTAATTAATATTAAATTGATGTATGCACATTTTGGAGGTGTAATTTTATGTCCTCTTAAAAGAATAACGGAACCAAATATCTTAGCAAATACCCTATCTTTAACTCGCCACATTAATTTGAGCTGTGATGTCAATAGGGAATTTTGTATCTAGTGTTTCGTGTTAGATTATATGTGCCATAAAATCTGTTAGAAACATGGGCATTCATTATTTATAATGAGATTGCCCAATTTAGAAATTAGAATAGTTGTCACTAGTGCTCTTTATGGTTGTAGGTGTTTCTGTACTATTTATAAGTGATATCACGATCAATTGAAGACAGAAAAAACAGAATTGTTGACACATGTGACTCATTTAAAAAAGGATGAGAAGCAAGTTAAGGTCACTAAAACTACAGAAGAAACTATACAAATAATTATTGTCAAATAACTAATGTGCATTTTCCAAAATCTTCTCAAATAGAAGGTGGTGTTATATGACCCCTTTACGCATTAGTGTTCACCTAAAGTGTAGCTGGTACTTGCTTCATCAACTCTGGTATCCCCAGAGAAGCTAGCTTTTGCAAGCTCCCTTAACATCTTTAACTCTTTTCTAAGCCCAGCCTTGTGCCCCTTTAGCCATTTACCTTCCACTTCAATATGAGAACTTGCACCCATCTCTAAGGTTGTAGGATGTCTTCTTTCAATAACATTCTGGCTAGGTGTACTTGGACTTTGCACAGGGACTACAGTAGCAGTCATGGCACTAATTGGATCCATATATCCATTTCTATTTCTTCTTTCATATTCGGTTCCTGAACCTATAGGGTTGACTGAAAGCTGGTCTGTTTCTGGTTGGGAGAACGTGGATATCACACTAGACCAATGCTTGCTTGGAAGGAAAGGCAGGATGAGTCCCTTGGCTGCAAACTTTAATCCATGTCTCAAAGTGTGATTCTGCGACTGTGAGAGTTTCAATAGGGTGTTTACCATAGCATACCATTGGTTGGTGAGCTGAGCAATGAAGTTAAACAACAGAAGAAACAGAATGACCAATTCTGAAGTTTTAGCTTCAACTGAGTTTGAACCATTCTGTAGGATTAAAATAGCAAACACACCTACCTCACACAAGAGAGAAACACTTTCCACAACCTGCACACTTCTACTGATATATGGTTTGGTGGTAAACAGATAAAGGAACTGTATTGATGTGATTATCAAAGCGAAAAGGCTTTTATTTGAATTTTCTGAAGGGTAAGCTACGGATATTATTCCCAAACCAACTCTTCTTAGTAAGTCAAGAATGATATAGGATGCTCTCATGCAGCCCAGTACCCTCTTGAATTCAGAGATTTTGATTTCCTCATTGCTGTCTTCTGAACTCACTGTCTTCGTTCTTCTGATCCCACTTTGGCCACTTTCAGTCCACTTGGTTATGCTATTTGATTCATGTTGATCGCCTAAAATGAATACTGGAGGACCCTTCCAATCATCAAAGAGAATTCCAAAGCGTGAAAGGAAAGAGGAAGGTAGCCCATTCCTGTCAAACCACTTTCCAGTCGTAGGCCTCCCAATAAAAAAGAACAATATATTTCTGTACCATTTTTCTTCATTCGTTACTTGTTTGCATTCATTGTATTGGGCAAAATTTCCAGAGTAGATTGCAATCACAAGAAATAGAAATACTGATAAAATGAATGCTACAGGTACTGCTAGTAACAACACCCCAGTAATGATTCCCCCTGTTGTACCACCTGCATATACATGTAGTCTCCAGGGATGAAACAAGTTTACACACGAATTTAGACTTAAATAATGAGTCCTAATCTTGTAACTTAGATGACTGGAATAGACAATGTTATAACTAGTTGCTTACCTTTTATTACAAATGTTGATGCCTGAGAAAGACAAGGTAGCATGAGAATCAGAAGAAATAGCTGAAACCTAGGAACTGATAAACCGCCTTGAGGTGGTCTCCCTGTCCTTTGTCTTAGGAAGAATAAAATGAAAACATGAACTAAAAGTAAACATCCTCCTCCCACACCAAGCCAAAATAAGTTCATCTCCATGTCCTGCCACCTGTTGATTAGAAAAGAAATCTCAAATGTTCTTAATTAATCCTGCAAATTCAAAACTTATTTTTCCTGTCACTGATGAACACAATTAATTGCAAGTCCTAGTCCTGTATAAGTGATCATGTTCGGTGCGTGAGTGAATGTCTTGAGCCTAATAATGTTTAAACATAAAAAGATTAATGAACTTGCGAGGATAACTACCCTTTGTAACTCTCCATTCCTTTGATGACGTTGCTAGCAGACAATGGTTCTCCTCTCTACAAGGCAGGTGAATCAGTTGCAAACAAGTGTCTATTCACATACTTCTTTTAAAGTTGATGTTAAACTCACCAAGAAATAAGTGAAATATTCGACGGAATTGAGAGGTAGACCATATAGTGTACTTGTCTTACTTATATCGTGCGGATTATGAAGCCGGCCTAATTTGGTGGCATTTTCAGATTGAAATGATAGTTTGTGATCAATATAAGGCAAGTTCATGAAGTCATTATGTTGTTGATCTTTGTTATAAGAATGTTCGGCAGAAGACAGGCCATTACTTCTCCCTTCAAGTTTCTCTCTTTCCCAGACTGAAAACCAAGTGTCATAGTTTTTCCAGGGAAGCTTGTGATGAGGTATGAGCCACCGCAGACCTCTTGTTGTCTCAGAGTATTTGATAAACTGATTGGTTGAAAACCAACTTGTGAGGGCAAAGACTTGTAGGTGTCCAACCATTCCCTGTAAAATGTTTCAAATGTTTAAGATAGCCCTTGAATTAAGAAGGTGTATGTGTTAGAAAAACTATAAGAAAATGTTTTTTTTTTGCTTTAGTTACAGTACCATACATTAGTTTCTTTACTTACATGTAGGTTAATGGATGGATTGGAAACAGGACTGCTTGTACCTCCCAAAGCAAGAATGCTTAATGCTTCTAAATTTGCTGAGGAAAGTGAAATCATAGCAGCTACCAATGATGTTGCTATTGTTCCAGCATTGATAAAAGAGTACAGTGCAATGGATATTGCAGGGGTGGAATCTAAAGATACGATAATAGAGTACTGTCACTCTAATAATATTCTGAAATTTTGCTTAATTCTGCTTTATTATCACATTTTGCATGCTTAAATTTGATTAGTGGGGAAGGAATGAAAAGATGGCAAAAGTTATATAACATATCATCTGATTATATGAGATGTGTATTAGATACAAACAACTAGCATGTATTTCTGCTATTAACTTTGGTCAAGAACTGTCATTGTATGATTAGTTTAAACTTAGCTCAAGGCCACTAGGACACTAAGGCTTCAAACATAATAAAATTACTATAAACCCCAATGCCTGACATACTGCTTAATTATGTTGGTGTAATCCAATGTTTTAAAAATTGAGCTAATTATAGAATTGGTAAAAGTGCCAGTTCAAAGTTCATTGGTTTTTTATTTTGATTAAATCTTGGTCAAACTATTAATTAAATACACATTATTAATATTATGTAATAAAGTAACATAAAATCATTAAAAAGAAGAGAGTAAAGTTGAATAATAGACATTTAAAAGGTCATATTATGCTATGTAAAATAAAAATTAAGGTTTAAATAAGTTTTAACTCTCAAATATATCATCAATTTGTATTTTAAGTACTGAATAAATATTCTTTCATTTTGGATATCTAATAAATTAAATATTTTAGTTTAAGTCAATTCTTTTATGATTATCAAGCTACCATGTGTACATTAAGTTGAAATATAGGAGTATATCTTAAAATTTTGAGTGTAGTGAGAAATTATATGCATTAAGTTCATTCAATAACTTAAATTAATAAGATAAATCATCAATGAAAAAATATATCGATTATTATGATAAAAGTTAAGTTGATAAATTAAAAAAATTAAAAATATTTTGGAATCAATTAAAAAAATAAACATAGTAATAAGGACAAACTACAAAAGAATATATCTTTTAAGACTTTTAACCAAAATTTAATAATTTATTAAGTGTCTAATTTGAAAAATAAATTATTAGGTACTTGAAGAAAAAAATAAGTGTTATACTGATAGTATAAAACTTATTTAAACCAAAGATTAATAATAAGATTAAGAGTTTAATTAATAACAATTTATTGATGAACCTTTATATCTAGAATTGGCTCTTATTTTATTAAAAAATATTTCTGGACGAATAAAAATATTTTAAAAATTACAAAATAAAACATTTATGACCTATTCAAACATTCATTACTAATTTTACGTAAGTTTTGAATCGATTTCACTAGTTTTGAAATTAGTAAATATTTTGGATTAGATAGCTACATATTCTGTGTTGTAAACTGATGAACTAGGTGGTTTGGTCTGGTTATATTAACAAAAGTATTATTCATTGATGCTTTGGTTAACAATTGACATTTGATTTTGAATAATAAAAAAGGAAGCATAATATAATAACCATTTATTATAAGAAACAAATGGAAGGAAAAGAGATATTCATACAATGCTTGATATCTAGCTGGTTAGATGCCAAATTTTCATTTCCTGAAATATCAGTTACCTTCCCTGCAGGAATGGTAACTGACACCTCCTTTGTCACTGCCTGCACATTCAATGAGTATAAAGCTCTTGATAGTTCCTTAAACCTACATGAAACAAAATCAAGATTTTTTACATTACTTCAACCATTAATGAAATACAATATTAATAACTGAACTTTATTTGTTAAGCAATTTTGCAAAGACTATCATTAGTGAATACTATGCTTATTGTTAGTTTGCTGCACCTGCCTTGTCAATCTTCCTCCGGAGACTTCTACAATAGAGGCCCCAAAGCCAAATACTGGTTTTGTGAACTCAGCAATTATGTTGATGTTGAAATCCCTTGTTTCAGTGAGGGAGCTGGTCCTTAGTACCACCTTCGGTTTCATGGGATCTATAGAAAAAGAAATATAGGTTTGGTTTAAAGTTAAAGTTATTAAGATAAATTATCATTGATATGGTAAGTACAGATTATAGCATACCATAAAGGAATGTGATAGGAGCAACAGGAGAGACAGGAGTGCCCGTCTTCCCAAGTATGGATTCAGCTTGTAATTCAATTGTGATAATCTCAGTTCTTGACGTGTTCTTGAGCTACAAAATGAGGCCAATTAATAAAAAGGAATGAAATATTAAGAATTCAATTCCTATTCTAATTTTGTTAGCATATGACTTCTACTAATGTTCATGATAAGAAAACTGCATAAGTATATCAAACAACACTTTTTCTCTTACTTCAAAACTAAATCTGCGGGTACCATTGCTTCTACCATGGAGAGGAGTTAATACACCAGAGTTAACCTGTAGTGCATTTAGAACTTGTTTAGTTGAGTTTCTTATAGGAATGCTGAAGTCCAAGAAAATTATGAGGTCTTCTGGTTTGCTTGTTGCAACTACTGTTCTTGGGATACCGTTAATTTTCAACTCATAAGATGGAACAGATGTCCAAAAGTCCACCATCACCGGTCTTCTATCTAAGACAAACCATTTGAATGTATGAGTTCCCTTAAAAATACTTTTTTGTTCATAGAATCACGACACATTTGAAAATGGCAATCAGAATCTCACCAAAATGAATAGTCAAAGTAGAATCAATGGTCCTTCTGAACCGGTTTCCAGCCTGGTCAGTGCAAGTATTTTCTGCCATTGTGATTACTACACGCCCGTAAGTAACTTCTGAGGAGATAATCACTTCAAGGCTGTATTTGGCACCTGGTCTAATAATTTGTAAAGAAGATGCATCCACTTGGGCAGGACCAGCTACCATAATCTTGCATGTTAAACCATAGTCAACATATTGTTAACGTTTTCAAGGAAAATTACTTGGCAAATCGTAGACACTTTTAACACAATGTTCATCATTAGAAACCAACTTACATCACAGTTTGATGAGTTCAGGCAACGAAATCCTCCTAGTCCTGTGCATGGTTCACTGAATGTGACATCAATTGCTATCCTTTGTCCATTTGTGTGGTTCTGTTTACTAGTAATGGCAGCAGTTGGGGGTATTGTATCTATCAGTGAAAAGAAAATCATTAGCAAAACCCCAAAATGATTTATTGAAGTTTAGTATTATCACCAGAGAATCAGGCTTAAATTGGGTGAGAAGGAAAATTGAGATAATGCCATTTTGCTTCATTCTTCAATCATCTAGTAATGTGAACAAATAAATGCTCACCGATAAACCATGAGTAAACTGATGAATTTGTTTCTCCTTTGTTTGTACTGGCATTGAGAAGAAAGCTATGCTCATGATTTATAGTTAAGTTGGTCAACACAATGCCATTATCCTGGCAAGGGTAAACTTTACCATCAAGCTGTCAGGCAAAATACATTCAACATCAACAAACTCATTTCACACTTCACTTGCAAATAAAAGTGCACATTTCATAACAAAATCTTGAAACTAGATGGATCAAAACAACATGTGCTACTATTGTAGTATATTAAACCATGTCCATGCAAACCATTCACTCCTAAATATACCTTACAAAGGGCTCAAAAATGGCAAATAGAAATCTCTTACCTCACATGAAAATGAGCAAGTGTTTCTCTTACATTCATTGGAACCATCCAACCCCTCAACCACATACTGAAAAACAGCATTGGGAGACCTAGACCGAGGTGGAGGAACACGGTTGAAATAAACCAGAAGTGTTGATTCAGCAGAGACAAACAGCACACTCGCCATCATCAATGCAACACAAACACAAAGCCGAAGAGGCTTGAGTGTAGCCATAGTACAAGCTGATGTTAGCATAACATTGAAAGACAAAAGAATGAGAAGAAAAGGATAAAGAGAAGGAGTTGAGGGTGTAGGTAAGACAACATAATGCAGTTGGTGGCACATTTAATCATCCAACGTTCATCGGTGCTATAAATGGAAGAGACATCAGTAAAAGCAACAGACAACTACCTCAACTATTACTGTCAGCCTCATAACTGCTTTTCTCAATACCAGTAACTCCTCGCTTGTTATTCAAACTATAACAACTCATTTTCTTCTCTCAAAATTTATGCCAAACAATAAAAAGTGGATTTAATTTAAATAGACCAATAGTGTGAAGTTCTTTTTCTCCTTGTCATCCAATCATAAATTGTTGCAAACTCCTAAGAAATACTCCTGGGTTTCAATAATTTGAGCTTTGAAGTTTTTACACATGTACTAAGAATAATAATAAATGTATATTTAATGAATAAATGTTACCTACTTTTATTTCGTTTAATAATATTTTTTTTCTAAAATATCTTATTTTAATTTATATTTGAGCATTGGTTATATTTTATAGATTTATTTAAATTTTAAATTTCTAATAAATTTGAATCTTTTTCAATTAAGTTCTTATTAAAAAAATTTGTTATATTAAGTATTCAAATATTTAATATTTTTAATTTAATTTCCACCTTTAAATTTTGACGTTAAATGGGTGATTTGACTATTGCGTTAGCTAATCATTGTTTAGATATTTCTTCATAGAAAATAAAAGTTAAACTAAATTAATTTTTAGATTCATGTTTAATATTTCAGTTGAGTTTTCTTTAAAAGTTTTATTTTATTATATACTTAAAATATTTATATTTTTCAATTAAGTTTTTATTATTTTATTTTATTGACTACTAAAATAACATATCTGTTTAATTTCACAATCTCAAGCACGACACCATTAAGTATTTATTAAATAATTATTATTATTTAATTGTAAACTTTTTTAAAATAATTTAAATATTATTAACAAATTTATTAATCAAGTTATTAAAATATTGAATTATTAAAAATGAAATTATTTTAAATTTTTACAAAATTATATATTGTCAATTTATTGAGTTTAAGTTTGAGATTCGTCTCTAAACCTGTGTAGTTTATAAACATCCATTGTCTCATAAGTACCACCACCATCACTCTTCCATATGCACTTGTGTGTCATTTTGAACTACTCTTTTACCTCTTTTAGGTATTCTAGCAACACACACTCCTTTTTCCTTCTGTTGGTGGACCTAGGTCTGGGCCATCATGTGTACAATCACTACAAAAAATCGTGTTAAATATGATAGTTATTTTTGTAAAAACAAAAGTTTTGAGTGTCACAACATACATGTGTGACTTGTCAGTATCGTCATAAATCTTGCTGCCACAAGGTAATAAATGATGATTTAAGTTGAACCGTTGCTACGTCTGTTACTTATTACAATGTATTAAAAAACAATTTTATTATGTAAAAATATTTCAAAAATATCATAATTATCAATGCAAAAAGGACAATTTCACTATGTAAAATATGACCGTGCTACTATTGACATCGTTATATGACTTTTTTGTGCATCATCTCCAAGTAACTTATGTAAAAATTTGTGATAGTTTGAACTGTCGTAATATTTATAATATATTTTTTTATGCTGTCGGTTTTATTTTTATTTCATATTAATATTAAAAATTTTCGTGATATTTAAATTTTTTATTTAAATATTTACAACTGGAAGATATATTTTAATTAATTTATTTTATCGAAATAAATATAACAAATTAATATAAATACAAAGATAATTTATCAAAGTAATGAAAACAATGTAATTAATATAAATTGTTCAAGCCATTATAGGAAATAATACATATTTTTCTTAGAAAATTAAAAGGTACAACATTACAAAAAAAAATTAACATTATAAAAAAGTTCTATTATTTTTCTTGATGATTGTTTGCTTAGGATGAATCTCTTTTATTAGGTGATAAATCACCACTTACATCCATATCTAAAATAAAATAAAATTATATAATTATTTACAATTCTCGATTAAATCTAATTTTTATTTAGCATAATGGTGACAACGAAGATCAAACACGCACTTGAATAATACACAACTCCTAATTAGACAAATTAAACCAAATTAAATAATATTATATTGAATAAACAATCAATGAAGTCATATATTCATCATCAATCACATTAAATTGGATTTTAGAACTTGTATAATATGCAATAGATCATATATTGAACACGTGCAAAACAAAAATTGCATTTTATCCAAATAGAAAAATCACTTGTATGATAATTGATTCAGTTTCTTATAGAAACAAGAATTCTATATTCTTAGTTTATGATAGTCACTTTAAAAAACACTTATTTTTATAGGAAGCAACACAACATTTGGAAAAATAATATTCTCATAAAAGAAGCCAAATAGAAGAAATTAATATTACCTCACAACCTGATAATATTTATCAAAACCAGTCACCATTAGCATTTGCTTAAATAGCCGAGGACTTTGTGGCAAGACATAAAATTTTTACATGTACAATCTTACAATTAAAGTGTTATTACTAGTATATCATTGTCAACAATTTTTTGAATTCCAACTATTGCAACCTTAAGTCACGCCTTCTAACTTCCTGCATAAATACGTAAATCTTATTACTACAAATTTAATCATTGAATGAAATGACAACTCTTTTTTAGCATTTTAATTTTGTTCTCTTGAGTGTCAAACAAATTATCATATCTGTAAGAAAATTTGCATTCTCCACAATAAATTTTGCAAATTTAAACTCCCAATGAGTTCCGGTATAATTTTTTGTAAGACATGTATTGATATTATTAGATGAGATGCATCTCAGAACACAATGTGGATAAAGACAATCATCAATGCTACGTAGACTATTAATGAAAATAAAAATAAATGTGATTATAAAATAAAGAAGCAAAATTTGAGGATAGAATATAGGAAACCTTATCAATGAAAAGATTTTGAAGCTTGGGACAATGTTAAATAAATATTGGAAAGCTAAATTATATTATTTATAAAAAAATAAAAAGAACAGTATTTGATAAAAGAAAAGAAAATGAAATATTATTAAATTAATAAATTTATGATAATTAATTATTTTAATTAATTTTAAAATTTATTCAATTATTTAATTAGAGGAAATTATCAGTAGAGTAGTCAAAACAAGTGGCCTAACCTAATTGGGCTAAGCCCTACAGACCAAGATAAAAAAAATCTAATAGTCTAGCCTGACCTATATTTTAAAACAAATCAAAACTTTTTGTTTGACCTGGTCATATGTTAGGCTAACGGGTCATTTTTTACCTAATTAAAAATTCAAAAAAATATTACAACATATCCATAGAATTAAAATTAAACCCATCCTCACCCCACTCCCGTACTCATTTATGTCCGTCTTTAAATTTAAAATTAAATCTTAAAATTATATTTATTCTTACTTAGTATTTCTTTTTATTTTTCACACATAAAGGGATAAAATGTCTTTTTTATAATTCTATTCTTAGTACATGTTCCACAATCTTCTCTTTTTTTTCACCATTACTCACTCCTTACACTTAAAAACTAAATAAAATTAACTTGATTTAACTAACTAACTTAAAAATATATTAAAAATAAATTTAGTCTTGGCTAGATTGACATTTACTTTGATAAATACAAATATTAAATATTAACAAAAGTAGCTTTATTTTATCAAACACCAACTTAACTAAATATAAATATTAATAATAAATATGATTAATTTTTAAAAGGTCAACACTAACTTTTAAAATATTAAAAAATAAATTATATTAGTTTTTGTCAAAAATAAATTAGACAAATATTGATTATATTTCGATCTTAACTTAAATAAATAAGAATATTAAAATTAAATAAAATTTATTTTAATTAGACTGATAATTTTATTAATATTATAAATAAATTAATTCAATTAAACGTGAACATAAATTATATAGTTAATTTTTTTTTCATTCTAGTTTTTTCAAAAACCACTATATTTTCTTTCTACATAAATATGAAAATTTTCATTTTATTCATAAAAAAGTTCCACATTCTATAAGTTAAAATAATTTTTTGATTTATTTTAACTTTTAAATTATACAATGTGAAAGTTTTTCTTAAAATAAAGAAAATGATTTCTAAATATACAATTTAAAAAAATCCTATTTTATATAAAAAAAATTTACAATCCAGAAAACAGTTAAGGATTAAACAATTCAGAAACTTTTGAAAGAAAAATAAATCTAAATTATATAATTCAAAATTCATATTTTACATAAAAACTTTTGGATTATATAATAGATTGAATAATCTGAAAATCATTTTTATATAAAAAAATTTAAATTATATAATTCAAAAAACACTTTCACATTACATAATTTAGAGTTTTATTTTTAATATATTACTCACATAATTGGTGAAACACTGATTATTGGGTAGAAACCAAATACTCATATAATGCGACTGTAAAAAGATAGAAGAAATGGTAGTGAAAAGATAAAAGAAAAATGGTGCTTATATATTGAATATTGTGCCAACACTTCATTTTGGCAAGTGCTATAAAAATATAACTAAAAATAATGTTAAATAAATCTAAAAGAGTTACTAATCCAATATAAAAGAAGCAATAGTAACAAAGTTATATTACTCCTTTATTTTCATACAAAAATTCGTCAAACACCTAATAACATTTTAACAAAATTGTTTCGTAAGATCTGGTAAGAGTTTATTATATCTTCATAAACACTTCAAGAAAAAAGATTAAAATTAATTGGATGCATAAATTAGTTAGTTGAAATTTTCTCATACTAACATTTTCAAAATTAAATGTTTACCTTATACAAAATTACTTTTAATTTATAAAGAAATTTCCTTTTTTTTCATACACTTGAGATAAAAAAAGAGATTAGAAAATGATGATTTGAGAGTTTGTAATCCCTCTCTTGAGTTCTCTTATTTATATTGGAGAAATACACAGATTCAAAGATACATTTAAGAGAGGGGAATTAATAGACCTAGAGAAGATAAAGAAACTTATTCTAGGAAATAGGTTTATAGATAGATGCAACTAATCTAATAAATGCTCAACAATTCTCAACACTCCCCCTCAAGCTGGAGCATACAAATTGTATGTACCAAGCTTGGAACAAATGAATTCCATTCGAGGTCCCCTTAAGGACTTTGTTAACGCATATGCAAGTTGATCATTAGATCCAACAAACTCAGTACAAATTTCTTTGGACAATAGTTTTTCACGAATAAAGTGACAATCGATCTCAATATGTTTAGTCCTCTCATGGAATACTGGATTGAAAGCAATGTGGAGAGCAGCTTGGTTATCACAATATATCTTCATTGGTTGAATCTCACAGAAGTTTAGTTCTTCAAGAAACTGTTTTACCCATATAAGTTCACAAGTGAGAGACGCCATTGCCCTATATTCAGCTTCTACAGATGACCGGGCAACTACATTTTGCTTTTTACTTTTCCAGGAGATAATATTGCCTCCAAGGAAAACACAGTATCCTGTAGTGGAGCGTCTGTCTATAGGAGATCCAGCCCAATCGGCATCACAATACCCAGAAATTTGGATATTTCTTTTATCTTCGTATAACAAGCCTTGCCCTGGAGCTCTTTTAATGTACTGAAGGATACGAATGATAGCATTCAATGATCAACACATGGGGCCTGCATAAATTGGCTTACAACACTAGCGCAAAAGACATATCGAGGCCTAGTTATAGTCAGATAAATAAGTTTTCCCACCAATCTTCTATATCTTTCTGGGTCAGAGAAGGCTTCACCCTGTTTTGCCATTAATTTTAGATTTGGATCCATAGGGCTATCCACAGGTTTACAATCACTCATGCCTGTCTCTTTTAGAATATCTAGAGCATATTTCCTTTGAGAAATCACGACACCTTCTTTTGACTGAGCTACTTCAATGCCCAAGAAATATTTTAGACTTCCAAGATCTTTGGTGCGAAAATGACTACTCAAGTGTTCTTTTAATTGAGATATTCTAGCGACATCATTCCCTGTAATAACAATATCATCAACATACACAATTAAGTAAATACATTTTTCAGGGACGTTGTGACAATAGAAAACTGAATGATCTGCTTCACTTTGTTTTAACCCAAAGGTTTGAACAATAGAGCTAAATTTTCCAAACCAAGCACGTGGAGACTGTTTTAAACCATAAAGAGAATGGCGTAATTTACAAACCAAACCAGACTCTCCTTGAGCAACAAATCCAGGGGGTTGCTCCATGTAGACCTCCTCTTCTAAATCACCATGTAAAAAGGCATTTTTAATATCCAATTGATGGAGAGGCCAGTGACGAATGGCAGCCATAGCAAAGAACAATCGACGAGTAGTCATTTTGGCCACAGGAGAGAAGGTATCACTATAATCAAGATCATAGATCTGAGTGTACCCTTTAGCCACTAGTCTAGCTTTGAGACGATCAACTTCACCATTAGGCCCAACTTTAATAGCATAGACCCAACGACAACCAACGGTTTTCTTTCCGGAAGGGAGAGAAACCGGCTCCCATGTATTGTTGTGATCAAGGGCACTGCATTTCGAAATCATGGCTTGTCGCCATCCAGGATGATCAAGTGCTTCTGTCACATTTTTAGGAATGACAATAGAGGATACAGAAGAAACAAAAGAAAAATAGGAAGGAGATAATCTGTGGTAGCTAAGAAAATTGTAAATGGGATGGAGGTTACGAGTAGAGCGAGTACCTTTGCGAATGACAATGGGCCAACTTGAGTCATCATTAGCGGGAGACGTGGTATTAGATGATGATTGAGAAGGACACTGTTGAGGAAGGCTCATCCCGGGACATGGGGTCGATCATTTGGTTCCTGCGTTGAGAGGTGATAAGAGGAGGTGATGAGGGTCTTTGGTGGATTGTGTGAAGGACTTTGGGTGTCGGAAATAGGTGGTACAAATGGCTCAATTAAGGGAACAGGGAGGACATTTTGGATTGATCTAATATCCTGTGTAGAGGAAGGGAAGAAGGAAGTTGATTCAAAAAGGTGACACTAGCGGACATATAGTACCTCTTGGTTTCGGGAGAATAACACGATAGCCTTTTTGAAGACGAGAATATCCTAAGAAAACACATTTTATGGCTTTAGGCGAGAGTTTATCCAGACCTGGAGACATATCATGAACAAAACATACACATCCAAACACACGGGGAGAAACATGAAAAAGAGGTTCATTTGGCAATAGAATGGAGTGTGGAACTTTATTATTAAGAGAAGAGGATGACATTCTGTTAATGAGAAAACATGAAGTGAGAATAGCATCTCCCCAATGATGAATAGGCATATTTGCACCAAGCAATAAGGTACGAGCAGTTTCAACCAAATGTCTATTCTTTCGTTCTACAATACCATTTTGCTGTGGTGTGTGAGGACAAGTGGACTGATGTAAGATGCCTTGTGAACTTAAGAGAGTAGAGAAATCGGTAGAAAAGTATTCCTTGGCATTATCACTTCGTAAAACTTTGATTACTTTTCCAAATTGATTTTTTATTTCATTAAGGAAAGTCTTAAAGATAGGTAATAGTTCAGAACGATCTTTCATTAGATAAATCCAAGTACATCTAGAAAATTCATCAATGAAAGTAATAAAATATCTATAGCCAAAAGATGAGACACGACTAGGTTCCCAAATATCATAATGAACAAGACAAAAAGCAGAATCACACCTAGATTCAGAATGTTTAGGAAAAGATGACCTAGTATGTTTCCCTAGTTGACATGATTCACATTCAAAATTTTGAAGATTTTGAAGTTCGGGAACCATTTTTTCGGTTTTGATAGGTGAGGATGCCCTAATCGTTCATGTAGCAGTTTTAGAGATAAGGATGCAACACGGGACACGGATGAATTAGTCCCAAGGTAGTATAAGCCTCAGATTCATGTCCTTCGCCAATCGGTCGATCCGTACCACGTTCCTGTATAACAAAAGAATTGGCATTAAAGGTTATGGAACAATTCAAAGATTTTGTTAATTGGCTTAAGGAAACAAGAGCGAAGGGACAAGAAGGAACAAAAGAACATTTTTCAAGTTTAAAGGAGAAATGGAAACTTGACCAATTCCTTTAGAGGCTACTTTAGATCCGTTGGCTAAGGTTATGAGATGAGGGGATTTAGGGAATGATAGAGAGGAGAACAAAGAGGCATTACCAGACATGTGGTCAGAAGCACCTGAGTCAATAATCCATGGATTTTGACTTTCCACAGATTGTGAAATGCAAGTTGTTGACGAATTTGGAGTTGCGGATGATTGTGCTAGAGTGGCTGATTTCATCCTTAAATATTCTTGATACTCTTCATCAGAGAACTTAGGTCCAATAACTTCAGATTTTGAAATATTGGTCATCTTGTTAGGATAACCATGCAAAGCGAAACAATTTTCCTTGATATGACCTAATCTTTTGCAATGAGTGCATTGAGGACGTCCTCTTCCACCACGTCCTCCTCTAATTCCATGATTACCTCTTCCACGAGTAGAAACCATAGCAGAAGATTTAGCAAGTTTTTGACTATTTTTACTTTTGAGAGATGGAACACGAAGCAGTCTTGTAGTTAAACTCTCCATAGAAGGAACTTCTTTCTTGTCAGATTAAGATTTGATCTCTAACATGATTAAATTACGGATTCATAGCCACGAGAATCATGACCATATAAAATTTATCCAACTTCGCTTCATTTCCTCTAATGAATCCACCTCTAGGAACATCTTTAATTCTTCAACTCGCTGATTGAGCCTCACGATAAAGGGCATCATATCATTATCCATTTGCTTGAGAGAGGCTAGTCTATTAGCGAGAATCATAGAAGACGTTGGATATCATTTGCAAAGATATTTTGGGCCGTTTTCCAAAAAGAATTGCAAGTCTTGAAAGATCCGAGATTGCTCAAAATATTTGGTTCTACCGATCGCCACAACAAAGCACAAAGTTGATAATCAAGTTTCTTCCATTGTGGGGCTCGATCGATGGTATTTTACTTCCATCTTCTTCTAAATGATCATGAAACCCTTGTCCAAGGAACCAAAGTTCAACCGAAAAGGCCCAAGACAAGTAATTTTTCCATTTAATTTCTCGGTTGTTATATTAGGAGTTCCAGAAAAAGAGGTTGTGGGCCCTGAAGACATGTTAAAAAAAACTGGAAATGTAGAAGAGACACCTGGAAATGTAGAAGAGGCACCTGGAGAGAGAGAAACTGTGTGTAGTAGGAGGGAGAGACCTTGAACCTCCAACAAACAGTATTGGAACAGTAAAATAACGGCCTATTCAGCCTCGGGACTGCGAGGCGAGGCGGACGGCGGCGAACGGCAGCGACGGATGGCGATTTTTCCGCCGGAGATGACAGAGACAGGCAGAGCGGGATGAACCCGCTCTGATACCAACTTGAGATAAAAAAAGAGATTAGAAAATGATGATTTGAGAGCTTGTAATCCCTCTCTTGAGTTCTCTTATTTATATTGGAGAAATACACAGATTCAAAGATACATTTAAGAGAGGGGAATTAATAGACCTAGAAAAGATAAAGAAATTTATTCTAGGAAATAGGTTTATAGATAGATGCAACTAATTTAATAAATGCTCAACAATTCTCAACACATACAATTACTTAATAAATCTTATCTATAATAATGGAAATTCATTTCTAAGAAAAATGAGATTGACAATATGGATTTTTATTTACATGGAATATCTCCTTTACACTCTCACGTTTGTTCATGTGTTTATACATTTTCCTCTTTTTCTTTTTTGCCCCTCCTTATACCCCCCACCAACAACAAGAAAAAGAGCGTAGTGATTGGACCAAAGTTATAAAGAGTATAGAAGTGGTTTCAGAATGCTAAATCTTCAACGAAGTGGATGATTTCTTTCAAATGCCAGCAGGGATGAGATCCTTATCGATCTCAGTTTTCTGATCATCTTCCAACTCCATCCAATGTAAAATAGGACCCTGAACAACACCATACATATATTTGATTAATTTCAAAGTCTAAATTATTTTTCAGGTTATATAACTAGCAGTATATACAAACCATAATATATGTTATATACATTGAAGTGCATACACAAGTATTTAACGAAAAGGAAAACATTTTCTCATATTTAAAACACAATATGTATTTAATATTTCATAGGTAGTGTTTTGTCAGACACTTGTTATTATTGCTCTGCACCACATTAAAAGAGTGGCACCATGTTCTTCAGATGTTTTCATTGTAAAATTAGTAAATCATCTATCAAAATGTAAGAACAAGCTAATTGACAGCTTACTACCTTTCCCTGTCGTAGTACTTTGGGAGGCATTTTTGTCATGTCAACAACCGTGGATGGGTCGGCCACTCTTACACCACCATCAACAACAAAATCAAGACCCTGAACAACCAAGAGGTATTACGAGAAAATGTAACCCTAAAAAAGGTGTCAAAAGCTTATCTTTGACGTTCTCTTTTTTTCCTTTTAAAATCTTCCTTCTCTACTTTCTGGGTGAAAGATACAGAGTAAAGGCTATAAATACCTATAGTAGCAAATATGTGAACCTGAGAAACCTTTACTTTTGTGGAACAAAGCATACCAAAATAGTCTTATAATAAATAGACTGCAAAGCATGTGTAAAATCACGTACTCATAAGTTTCCCTAGAGAGACGACTATGCAAACATAATATACTATGTAACATGATGTGGTTTCTTTCTATCAATCACAAATGCCAATAATATCTCCCTTTTCTTTGACCAGGGGTCAAAATAATTATTTCCATGGTGATTTTTATCCTCACAAATTCATTAATCCTTAATAAGTTTATAGAAAGAGTGATACCTCTGGCCCATATGTATCAGCTATTATAACTGGATCAATCATCCATTCATCTTCTTTCTGGAACTTGATGCTAAAAGAAAGATAAAAAAATGTCAAAGTTCTTCTAAGCTACAAGCATAAACTATTATTCTCCATATTCAAACACAAAAATGGGGGGAGATATTGGTGGATGTGAGGCTGTAATTAGTAGTAGTGCTCTAAAGGTTATGGTTAAAAGATATTGTTTATATAATATATGCACATGCACATCAATTTTTATGATCTTTGATTTTGGTTAAAATTAAGTTTGAAGTAAAGCAATTTGTATTTGGAAATATTTATCTAAAAAATTAGCTTATAACTAATTTATAGAAACTCTTGTGTATAACTTTTTAAATTCTTATTTTTAACTTATGCTTAATTTTAGTGTAGGGAGAAACACATTTCATTTTTTTTGTCTTATTTATTTCGACTATAAACTATTTTTGGAGAAGACTGTCTAAGGAGATCCTATTAAAAACTATTCATTATTATCATGATCATATCTTAAAATATTTTAGATCATCCTTTAGGATTAATTTCCCTATTTCCTTATTATCTCTTAGAATAGGTTACCATATTTCCTTGTCATGATTTATTTCATCTAGTTAGGAACTAAGGATTATGATTGGTTTACATATATTATAGAGCCTCAGGTTTCATGAACATATCATCAGATAGTGAAACATTCCAACATACAATTGAATATACTCAAAGTCTTAACTCTTTTCATGTCCTCCCTTAATACCCAAAATGATGAAAAACCATCCACCCACATCTTTACAAATAAAGACCTAGAGCTCTAACCAAGAGCATGTATGAAGAATAGGCCTCCATTGACCTTAGTGGGCCCAAGATCACCCTTGGAGAGGTCACTTCTAGTGAATAATGAATAATAATTGTACAAAGTAGAATAGGAATAACAAGGCTCCTATTTGAACTTAGTAGTTTTGGAGAGGACCTTGTATTTGGGTCAAGTAGTGTAGGGTTTATGACTTCTATTTGAGCCTTGAACTGTAGATAGTAGAATAGGGTTAGAATAAGCAAGCTAGGGTTTAATTGGACTCCCTAAGGCCCAATTTAAACCCTAGGACGTGCAAGGCAAGGGAAGGGATGTACAAGCACTCACACTTCCCACATGAAGATCACACTTAGTGCATGAGTAATGTGAGGAAAACATGAATGCTTAGGTGACACTTTCTCTCCCAATTTTCATCCAATTTTAGGGTTTTCTTGGAGGGAATTCAGATTTGAATTTTCAGACTCCCTCATCCATAAATAGGAGTCCTCACCTCTTGTAATTCACTTTTGAAATTTAGTAAAGAAATGTCATCCAATTTTGGCCATTCTACTTGATCTTGAAGTCCTCCATAGGTTAGTCTCCTAATTAGGCTACCAAGACTCCTGCCTAGACAAGTTGGTCACACCTCTCTTTTCCTTCCATCTATTCCACTTTACTTTATCCTCTTCCCCAAAGAAGAACATGTTTCCGCCACTCTATTCATCTTCCTCCATGGAATAGGCCTCACCTCCAAGCTAGAAGAAGTTGCTTCTCAATCACAAAATCACGTAATTTTAGCATCTATTACTCGTCCCATTACTGCTACACTTTCAAACTTCCCAAAAATTGGAGTTTTACCATATTTTTATGATTTTGCTTTCAAATTAGTCATCTTTCTTATGGTGTTATCTTTAAGGTATCATTTCTCTTTTGACAAAAACATGGTCATCGTCCATCAAATTTTCAAACACTAACCATTATGATAATCTCACACAAGCACAAACATACACTCTCCTCCAATTTCTATATATTTTAGATAGTTCTCCAACTGTCATTATGCTTATGGCAGTTAGAAAAGTATTCCAGTTGTGTTCTTTTTAATCATCTCCTTTGATGGTTCTAGTTTCAATCTCCCTTTTCAACCACCATTGTCCCTACCATATTTTAGTAATTTCATCATTGTTTATCATATCCATTCAACATTTCTATTAACATTTTATTGCTACACAGGAAACCTGCATCACCACTGCAAGTTAACCTACCTACCAAACACCGTTAGACCCCACACATAGCTTTGGCACACCCACACACAAGTTCTATCTAGCACATGTAAAAACTCAACTGCCATTGTGGCAGCATGTTCCATCCATTCTCACCAAGGCCAAACTCATATCATCCTCCTTGGTCTGGATTGTGAGTGTATCAGTGTAACAATTGTCTATTTTTGTTCTAGTTTAGTGTAACAGTTTGTGACACAAATGCTATAGTTTGCTTTCTATGTGGTTAGTGTAACTGTTTTAGCAAGACAGATATAACTAACTTGTCTTGTAATTGAGATTTTGTATATATAGCTTTCAATATCCTTTTTGCATCTTTGATCATTACATAATAAAATCAGTATACTAGTGTTTTGAATCATGGTATTTAGAGCACATTGATCCTTTTTGATTTTTTGCATCAAATCTTGATGGGGATGTTTCTTCCTTGATACCAGGGCTGCTTCATCTTCTTCAATGTTGGTGGCTTCTTGAGCCATGTTTTCAAATCAAATCACTGACTTGATGAAAAGAACTAAATTTCACAAGTCAATCCACTTTCTCTTCCTCAATTGAGCTTTTGTTTCAAATTTTTAAGAGCTTTTTCATCTTACAATATTGAACCTTCAGTTGAGTCTTCTAGTCAAAATAATTAGTCTAGTTCTAACCTTAGACCACCAATATTCACCCTATGATCACCAAATCTAAAAAAGGGATTGTTCAACTCATAATTCAACCTACTCTTCTTCTTGCTAATGCATAGACCCAATTTTTAAACAACCTCTTGTGGACTCCAAATGGTTTGCTTTTATGGCTAATGAGTTTACCATTTACAAAAAAATAATACTTGGACTCTTGCTCCTTTACCTCCATAGAGGATTCCCATTGGCTGCATGAGTTTTTAAAGCCAAAGAAAATGATGATGGATCAATAGATAAATACAAAGTCAAATTAGTTGCAAAAGGTCTTAATCAAAAGTTTGGATTTGATTTTTTTGAGAATTCTCTCTGGTTGACAAACATGTCATGATTTGTATCACAAGTGGCCTATTTGTCAACTTGATGTAAATAATGCTTTTCTAAATGGCTCTCTTCAAGAATAAATTTATATCTCTCAATGTCAAAGGTTTGAAGTTGAAGATAAATCTCTAGTCTACAGGTTGAATAAAGCAAAATATGGTCTCAAACAGAACTTGGTTTGAAAGGTTGAAGACTACCCTTTTTTTAGTTTGGTTTTACTTGAAGCAAATGTGATCCTTCATTCTTTGTATATAGTTGAACCTCTACTATTGTTAGGCTATTGCTACTATCTTTTACTAAGAAAGAAACTACGCTTGCAGGAAGAACAAGGAAAGTAAAGACAAAAAAGATAATTCATTTATCATCCTAACTTTGTGACAAACGTCATACATATAGTACTAGTGTAAGATTGCAATAAAAGGCCAAATACATGACCCATCCAAAAACACACAAGTTTAATATAAAATAAAATCCTTAGTCCATGCAAGTGCATGACTTTTTCTTTTAGTTGGCCCATTAATATTACTTACTGCGGGGTCAATAACATCACTAACCATGGCTAAAGAAACTTTGTCCACAAAGTTTGAATTGCATTCGAATGCGCTGGGTCAAGGAAAAAATTTGTTTAGCTTGAAATAATGAATCAAAGGGTTCAGAACCATAAAAAATTGCAAGCTAAAGTTTTGGGGGACAAAAGGAAAGGGAAATTGTGTGTGGGGAAAAATGGTTAAAATGTATGGGAATATAAGGAGGAAAAGGTGGAATGGTTGTTGGACGAGGATGGGGTGGGGCAAAAGAGCCATGTGGTGAGTGTTGAAATGGAATAGTAGTTAAGGTAATGGTATTGTAAGTATGAGGAGGTGGGGGTGGTAGGGTTTGAGAAACCATGAGGGAATAAGGGATACCATAAGGGGGATTAGTAGTGACAGGTAAGGAAACATCAGTGAGTGGAGAAAAACCTTATGTATCAAAAGTGGGAACGACAATGGAAGGTAAGGCTGGTGGTGACTTGGGTGTGGAACTATAAGTAGTAGAGATGGTGGAAACTTGATGAGTGAGGGTGGTCGCCTGGAGGGTGTCGTGGCAGTTATCAAGGGTTTGTTCGAGGAGTTGGGAGCGATCATCCTGGGCTTCCATACAAGCTTGTAAGGCAACAAGCATCTCAAGAATACCTTTGAGGGGTTCATCCATGTTGGTGGAGGATTTGAGAGCACCAAAATTGTTAGGTTACTGCTACTATCTTTTACTTAGAAAGAAACTACATTTGCAAGAAGAACGAGGAAAGTAAAGACAGAAGATAATTCATTCATTATATAGTACTAGGGTAGGATTGCAGTAAAGGGCCAAATACATGATCCATCCAAAAACACACAAGTTTAATTTAAAATAAAATCCTTAGTCCATGTTGGTGCTTGACTTTTTCTTTTAGCTGGCCCATTAATATTACTTAATGCTAGTCCAATAACAACTATCATCTACTTATTGGTGTATGTTGCTAAAATTAATATTACTAGCGGTTCACAATCTCTCATACAAGTCAGTACTCACATGAATTTCAATTTTACTCTGAAACAACTTGGTTCCTTGGATTGCTTTCTTTGCATTGAAGTTCATTGATTACCTAATGGGTCTATTCTTATGACTCAAGCCAAATACTTGATCAAGACTAATATGCTTGAATCCAAATCTATATTTCATCTCCTATGGTGTCTAACTGCAAGTTGTCTAAATATGGTTCAAATATGTTACATTACAAGACCCTTATTTCTACATGTCTGTGTACTTCAGTTATTACTGTAACTCGTCCTAAATTGAGTTTTGTTGTCAACAAGGTATGCCAGTTTATGGCTTATCCTCTAGAATCTAGATGGGTTGAAGTTTAAAGAATATTGAGATATCTCAAGCCGGCCTTACATTGTGGTCTTATTGTTCATCCTGCCATTCCTTATCAACCTCTAGCTATTAGAGCTTTCTATGATGCAGATTGGGCAGCAGATCCAGATGGAAGGAGCTCTGCTTCAGAAGCTTCTATTTATTTGGACCTAATTTAGTTTAATGGTGGTAAATAAACAAATACTGGTTTCAAGATCAAGCACCAAAGCTGAATACATAAGTTTTTAGTTGCTGCCACAACTGACATTTTATGGATACAGACTTTTCTCAAGGAACTTTCAGTTCCTCATTATACTCCAATGGTTCTATATGACAATATAAGTGCTATTAATCTGGCTCATAATCTTGTTCTTCATGCAAGAACCAAGCACACAGAGCTTGATGTTTTCTTTGTTCAAGAAAAGGTTACAACAAACAGCTGGTTGGTCAACATATTTTGGGTGAAGACCAGTGGGCAGATCTTCTCACCAAACCTTTGTCTCCCACTAATTTTCCCTTCTTAGGGGCAAACTTGAGGTAATTGAGATACCTTCGGTTCCTCATACCCCTTGTGTTCATGGGGAGGGGGGGTGAGTGTATCTTCTATTAGACAATGTTGTAGGTTGGTTATGTTGTTACAACTGTCTGATTCTGTTTTGGCTTAGTGTAACTATTTGTGAGGCAGTTACCGTAGTTTGTTTTCTATGTGGTTAGTTAACTGTTTTAGTTAGACAATTATAAATAACTTGTCTTGTAACAAGCTTTGTATATATAGTTTTCTGTTAAGAGTTCCAATATCCCTTTTGTATCTTTGATCTCTAGATAATAAAATGAATGTATCAGTGTTTTCTATCACAGATCAACAAATCCGCCCTTAGTTCATCAGTTTTCTTTTTCATGGCTCCTTTTCCAAGCTTTTCACTACTGTTTGGTATCATTTTCTCACTCCCTTGTTGACTCATTAATTCCTTTACTCAGATCTATGCTCTTCAGTTTGATTGTTGCAGTTGAGGGTATTGAGGCATCCTCCTAGCTAGCCCCATAGTTGTCTAGAGATATCAGCTTGGCCCTCCAACTTTCCTAGAGATGTCATACTTCGACTTTCCCAAAGATATCATATTTTCCCCACAGATTTCCTAGGGAATCATCTTAGCCCCATGGCTTTTCCAATAATATTTGCCCTGGCTTTCCTAGTGAATCACCCAGGTCCCATGATTGCGCAACCGCGAATTATATTGTTTGATTTTTTCTCTCTCTCTAAAAGGGTATATTTACAACAAGCTTGAAACTTAACTTAAGCTTGAGGGAGGATGTTGGAATACGTAAAAATTTTCACTACTATCTTGATCGTATCTAAGAACGCCTCAGATCAGTTTTAAGGATTAGTGCCCTATTTTTTCATTGTTTCTTAGGATTGGTTACCACGTTTCCTTATAATTTATTTCCGTTTTAGCTAAGATTAAGATAAACACAAGTTAGTGTTTAATACCTTCCAATACTAGACAAAATATTATTCAGAGTCTATCAATTTCCTTAACCAATGGATAAACTCCATAATTCAACTACAGTCAGAACTAAAAGGGTATTTTGTCCCCTAAAACCACCTGAACTTATATACCTTCAATTCAAGGGAAAAGAACAGACAAATAGATTATTAGAAATTCCCTGCCATCAAAGACTTGCAATCTAGAACCTGAAATTCACTTTATCCTTTTATTCTATATGCTCATCTTCATACAGCCTCGTATATAATCAGGAGGACTCAAGTAACAGATTTCCCCGTTTATCTCCCTTTATTCTCAGAGATTTTGCATTGGGTTGGATGTGCACTTCTGTTATATTTATCATGCATAGCATTATCAATTTTGATTACTTTATCTTTTGATGTAATGTCATGATTTGTTTGCATTTAAATGTTATTTGGTCATGATTTGTTATATTAATTAACCATTAAGTTTTTAAGTATCCATCACTTAAATGATGTGAAATGTTGTCATATCAAAGTGATATGATTTTTGGGGTGACTGCCTCAGTCCACATATTTTTGGGGTAAGTAGAAATCAATATTTCTTTCCCTAGTCAAAAAGGAGAAAAGGATCAAACAATTTAAACAAACCTTGTACATATTAATGGTGCCTCCATCTCCTTCAGTATTGCTTGACAAATGGCATCATCAGGCATACGTACACCCACATTTTTTCTTGATGCATATTTGGCAGAAGAAGTCCCAAACCTTATGCATTGCTTAGGTAATTCTTTGCTTGCAATTAGGATGAATGTGTACTGTCACTCAATTACAGTTAATCAATAATTTTCTAATCAATCATTATCTAAAACTATTCTGTAAGAAAGAATAACATTAAAAATATCTGGAAGTAATCATCATAGGCCTTTAAATACACACCAACAACAATTAAAGATATATAAACTGATATAGACATCCTTTCACCTAACAACTACAATTGTAAGACTCCTTGCTTCTTAAGATTTTCAGCAAAAAAATCTGAAGTTTGTGTTAAATTTTAGGGTGGGTTTTGTTCTTTATCTAATATTGACAAACACACCATTCCTATCGAGATCATTCAAGTTGGCAAAAAACACCAGGAAATAAATCAGAACCTACTTGATTATATAAAGTAATAATTCATGGTCAGTATAGAATATGGCATGTTACACCAATTAAATTTTCCCCTCCAAAAGTCATTGAAGTATTCTCAAATTAAATATCTTTTTTCATTAGAGAACCAGAGAGAATACTTACAGGACCAGGTAAGTGATGCTTAACAGCTTTGAATAAATTTGCATGGCCTTGACCATCACCACGTGGAAATCCAGCTGTGTACTTGTCTATGTCCCGAAATGAATGGCACAAGATGCTAAGGGGCTGAACGTACAAAGTTACCATAATCATTAATGATTGCAAGTAATATATCACTAGGATCAGATATAAATTGAGAAAATTGCTAATTTGGTCAAACACAGTCTGTTATAAAACTGGTGGACTGGTCTTTTGCTGTTCCTAATCTTATCTGCCAATTCCTATAAATAGGAATTGCTTGAGTAATTCAGACTAAAAAACACATTGTATCAATACTCTATTCTTGTTTCACTTTAATAAATGAGCGGACCCACTGTTGGGCTCCACATTTTCTATAATCTTCGTGTACTATTCACACCTAGACTCCTCTTCTCTTTTCTCGTCTCTGTTACTCATTAATTACCTTAGGAGTTCTCCCATATCAAGTGGTATCAGTCTTGGTGAATTCTGGATGGCTGATTCAACACGATCCAGTGCTGTCTTTAAATAAATAGAAGAAAGATTGGCTGCTCACTTAGATGGTCATTTGGCGGAGTTGGTGGGGTCCCTTCAACAAACATTGGCTAAATCTTTGAAAGAAACTGTCCAAGAAATTTTTCAACAGTTTTCTTTCAGTGAAATCAATTCTTCTAATGATAGGACGTTGCAAACTTACACCTTCTTCAGGAAACACAAGATTTCTATGCATTGAATTTCCTAAGTTCAATGAAGAGAATGTGGATCAATGGGTGTATCAATGTGAGAGTTTTTTCTCAATTGATAATACTCCTGATGTTGATATGCAAGTGCAATTAGCCATTATACATTTAGAAGGAAGGGCGGCATAGTGGCAGATAACAATGCTTCTTTGCTGTTAATAGAGTGGAATATTTGAGACATTTTATATCTGGAGGAGTTTCGACTGATCCTGCAAAAATAGAGACTATGTTGAATTGGTCGGTTCCACAAAATGTTAAGCAACTGCAAGGTTTTTTGGGACTAGCAGGTTATTACATGAGATTTGTAAAGGGATTTGGATGGATAGCTAAACCATTAACAAAGCTTTTAAAGAAAGATGGGTTTGTGTGGACAGAACTGGCAGCAAATCTTTCCAGCAGTTGAAGGAAGCACTGACAAAGGCACCAGTTTTTTCTAGTTACCATCCTAGACAGATGATCAAACAGAGGTAGTTAATTGTTGCCTAGAGACATATCTCTGGTGTATGTGTTCCAACTCCCCATCTCAATGGAGCAAATGGCTGCCACTGGCTGGGTGGTGGTATAATACTAACTACCATACAGCTACAAAAAACTACTCCATATGAGATTGTGTTTGGACAACCCCCCACCTATTTCTCTTCCTTATCTACCTGGTGAATCAAAGGTGGATTTGGTAGATAGAACTTTGCCAAGCGAGAAGAAATGCCAAAGATTCTTAAATTTAACTTGAGAAGAGCGCAACACAGAATGAAACAGAATGCTGATAAACATAGATCAGACAGGACATTTAACATAGGTGATTTAGTTAATGTTAAACTACACCCCTATCTGCAGATCTCAATAATAGCACAAAGAATTAATATGAAGTTATCTCCAAAGTTTTATGGCCCTTTCAAAATCATTGACAAAGTGGGAAATGTGGCTTATAAATTGCAGCTTCCAACCTCCTCACAGATACACAATATATTCCATGTTTCTCAATTAAAGAAACATGTGGGTTTAGCAACAGTGGCTGCCACTCTCCCTACCGACGGACAGGACAAAGCATTAGATAAAGAGCCACAAACTATTCTGGACAGAATCACAGTTAAAAGAAGAGGGATGCCAGTAACTAAGGTTTTAGTTCGGTGGAAGCATCAGCTGAAGATACCACCTGGGAGTTTTTCTATGACTTGAAACAGAAATATCCGTCTTTCAAACCTTGAGGTCAAGGTGTATCTCATGGGGGGTCAATGTTATAAAATTTGTGGGTTGGTCTTTTGCTGTTTCTAATCTTTGCTACCAATTCCTATAAATAGGAATTGCTTGTGTAATTCAGACTACGAAAAACACATTGTATCAATACTCTACTCTTGTCTCACTCTAATACATGCGCAAACCCACTGTTAGGCTCCCCATTTCCTGGATCTTCGTGTGCTATTCACACCTAGATTCTTCCTCTCTTTTCTCTTCTCTGATTTCAGGTTTCTCTGTTGCTCATTAATTACCTTAAGAGTTCTCCCTTATCACAATCCAACCTAAACAAATGTAAAGTGATTGCAAACATGTAGCATGCACCTTAATGCAAAAAGTAGGAGACTGATTGAAAGAAAATGTACTATATAGACCAAGACAAGTTGTACTCCTCACCTTTGAAGCTTCTATATTCTTGATTCTGCAGCAAAACACTACATCACATGTTAATGACATGGAAAATGGAGTGTCTAGGAATGGAAAGTAAGATGTGAAAAAAGCTACATACCTACGAAGACGTTCAATGGCTGAGTGGCTTCTAAGGTCACACACTATTGCATACCTACATAAACAGAGAAAACCAGATGCTGGGTAATTATGGACCATCAATTTATTTACAAGAATAGAATAAAATGAATGTTAATGGATAATAGGATTGTTATACATCAAATGACCATACCATAGTTGACATGTAGAAACATTTTCTTCTGCCATAATTATTAAGAATATGAAACACTAATTAGGATAGATAAGAACAGTCATATCAGGTCAATATATTAAAATAATATATAAAATAAGAGAGTTTAGGCATAATTTTCCAAAAAAGTAGGATGTAACTCCAACCACAAGAGAGGTGTAACACCTCAGAACGAAACACACAACTATTATTCATATAGATGTCAATGGAGATTTCTGTTGTTAAACTACAGGAAAGAGAGACATTAAGTAGAAATCGTGTTAGATATCCGCTCCTCACTAACCGTTGGAAATCCGTGTAGAAATCATGTTCGATACTCACTACCCTCCCCATCTAACTTACCCATGCCTCATTACTAGTTGATTATCAGCAAAAAAATATCCATAAATTTTTTTCATATTCAGAGATTTTGTATTTTCATTTTTTAAATTTTAAACAAAATTATTTAAAACCATTTTTTTTAAATATAAACTTAGAAAAAAATTAATTTTATAGTATTATTCAAATAAAATTACATAATAAAATATTAAAAAAAATAAATTTGACCTCTCTAAAAAATAAATTTAAATAAGTTGTACAATAAAGTATAAGTTTAAGAAATTAATCTTTTCAAAAAGAATTTCAATTTCATAAATCTAAATAAGAAAAATATACAAACATGTAAAAATCAAATTCTAAACAATTTTTTAACTATTAATATTTCTCTTATCAATAACTTTATTTTGATCCTTTGATTTTTTTTAAAATATTAAAATAAAATTCACTAACAATTATAAGTATCATTAAATATATTCATTTAGTATCCATTGCCAATTTTACCCACATAGGTACATATGATTTTGTCATCCTAGTTTGAGCCCTCTACAAAAAACTAATATATTAATAATTAACATTTGCCACTAAAAAAGCATCATAAGCAGCCAATGATTTCACACCATCATACACGTCTCCCGCAGTAAGAACCATAAAAATGTGATGTTTCTTCATTTTTTTTCTCCACCTTGACCTGTTAATCTAATGCATTAGCATATGCAAATGATTTTGCAGCTTATATTAAACAAGTTGTTGAGTGATAAAAAAACAGGCTCAATAAAACACCAAAACAACAAAAGCATAAAACCCAGATCAAATGAACTAAAATGAACCAAATAGTTGGGCAACTTAAACAAACACAAAAAAGGAAATAATTTCGAAGTTATGCCAGGAGGATCGAGGAGCACTTACAGGGTATCAGTGGGGATGACTCCAACAGCACCTTGTTTCAAGAGATTGACAATCGGTTCCAATTTCCAAGAATCGGAGGCAGATGGGTCTGCTTCAATGCACACCAATCCACCCTCCTTTTTCATCAACCAGTAACATTAGAGTCAAATTTATATCCAATGTCAAGATTTTGCACTCTCAATTAATTAGAAATCATAATTCTAATGATGTTTTAAGATAATTATAGTAAAAATCAATATGTCGTCCCATCACAAATTGGATGACAGTGTGAAATATCTTTACAAATGCATGGACTATTTTCTCTTAAGAGTAACCATCAAAGTTAACGGTGGTGGCGTAAACAAACCTTGGTGAAGCGAGAAGCGGAGGTGTATTTGAGACGCTTGGGGCTGCGCTTAACAACCATGGACACTACTCGACTTCTTCTTCTGGGTGGCCAAAACGACAAATGGGTAGTCGGAAACGACAGGCGAGAGCCGAAGATTGAAACGGCTTCGAAACGCCATTGCTTATCTCCACAAACACGAAGCGTTTGCATTTTGGGTCAACACTGAAACCCGCCACAGAGAAAAAGGTGAAGAATTTGGAGGAAATGAAACTTGGGCATGCTCTGCTTCTCCAATAGGGAAATTTGCGGTGTGCCTTTCAAGCCCTTGGGTGTGGCAGCAAACATAAACAAATGCTAAGTGCTAAGAAACTTATGGTTTGTTTGAAACTGTGGGAATGTCCCATCATTTTTCGGTGACGCAGAAGATATTCTCGCTCTAAATATATTCCTATCTGAAACATAATTTATATATATCTAAAATTTTAATTTTAATTTTAATAGTAAAAAATAATATAATAAAATAAAAACAAATAAATAAATGTAAGTAAAAGGTATATATCATTGTACATTCTTCCAAATTCCTGTATACACAGTATTTTTTTCCCAGATTTCAAAAAAATAAATAAATAAAAATTTTGGAAAACGTTGAATGAAACATGTTATATAATTTAAATGTCAAGTAATTTTGCAGGTCTCAACATCATTTTTAAGATTTTGTGTATTTTGTTATCATACAAAAATTTTATAAAATTCATATTTTAATTAATAATTTATTTAATTATTAATAAAAATAGTTTTTTTTATTTTATACCCGTACATTTGGGAGATGTTTATAATATAACTAAACAAGAAAACAAATTTAAGGAATAATAAACCATAAACTTATTTTCAAATATGATGAAAAAAATATCTATTCATTATTAATAAATAAATTAGAATGATTTACTCGATAAAAAAATTGAAACGTAAAATATAACAAACGGTTTATCTGATTAATATATATATAATATATAATACTTAACATATAAACAATATATTATAATAAATAATATATTTTTCATTCAATTTAAAATTAAATTATAGAATTAAAAATTTAATTATTTTATCATTCATTGATAAATTAAAAGGATATAATATTTGTGTGTTGTTTTTAAATTAGTTTACATATATAATAAAAAATAATTTTGATAATTGTTAATTAGTATTATGAAAATTATATTTATACATCCTTTAAAATAATTTTATATAATTAATTTTCACATTTTCCTAAACATTTTTTACATAGATTTTCTAAATATATAATTAACATTATAAAATGTTAAAAATATATCTTTTCCTAGAAATCTAACATAAGTATTTAGCAGAAATATCCATTCACAAATTAACACTACAAAAAATAGTATCTATAGCTACAGACACTTTTACTTACATACAATAATAGAGTGTAGGTAAAACCAAAATTTTTCTTTACCCACATAAATTTAGTGTAACTAAAATCCAAAAATCTATACTTACATATATTTAATATTGGTAAAAACTAATAACACTAATAACTACATTTACTTAATATATATAAGATTTTAAAATAATATATTTAAATTATGTAAATTTAATAATATTATTAAATAATATAAATTTTTAATAATTAATTTATTCGGTAAAAATTATATTTATTTTAAAAATTTATATAATTAATATTTATTATTATTAATATTTTTAATTTATTTAAAATAAAGGATAAATATTTTAAGGGAAAATAAAAAAAATAAGAATAATTTTTTTTAAAATATCTGTTATGTATAATTTTAAATATAAGAATTAATTTCTCTATGGTGTATCTCTCGGTTGGAGAGGACCTCCGAGTCAGATTGGAGGACCGAGTCGTGACCGATTCTGTCCTCTTTTCTTTTGAGTCGTCTCGTGTTGTCATTTGTCAGCATTAATGGTCCCTAAGTCCATCCTCACCCTTCGATCTCATCTCTCCCCTTTCATTCCCACCGTCCGATCTTCCTCTTTCTCTTTCTCTCTCTTTCTCTTCCTCCCAATTTCAATTTCAATTCGCTACAATTTGAACTTCTCTGAAGAACCCTAACCATCACAACCTCCTCCTCCAACCATCCCGCACATCCCCTCTCAACTCCTCCGATCGCACCCGCTACTCAATTTCGCCTCGCTTTCTCGCTCTCCCCAGGTCTTAGATTCTTGTTTTCTCTCTTTCTTAATTCTTCCCAACACCACAACACGCCAATCTTATTCTCTTTTTTTCCTTCCTAACTCTTTTTTTTTGCTGTCTCTGTTCTTCTTCTTCTGATTTGAAGTTGAAGACAATCTCTTGTTTGTAAGCTCAACAAGACTCTTTATGGCTTAAAATAAGCACTCAGACTGAGGTTTGACAGATGAAAATCCATTCTAATTCAGTTTGAATTTCAAGCCAGCAAATGTGATTGATGTTTGTTTATGTACTCAAGCTCATACTGCTTTTATCATCACCAGCAGCTCATCTCAACTTATTTAGCTAGCTAGCTCGATCTTCTCGTGTTATTATTATTATTGTTATTATTGCTACGATAATGATTTTGTGATTGGCAGCAATATGGCATGGTGTGCCGGGCGAAGAATAGTGAGGCAGGCACACTTCAACCATTTAATTAAACACAGAGATAGGACACCCCTTAATTATTATTCCAACTAATTTGGACAAAAATTGATTCATGGACCCCTGTGATTGTACCTAGTTAAACCCCATTCATTTTTCTCCGTTAGCCAAAACCATAACTGCACTGCACATCACATATATAAATCCCTATCAGACGGTCAGCAACATATGCCTGCTATTTATTCAAGACTTAATTGTTGTTCTTGGTGAATCATGGTCACATCACAGCAACAGCGTGTGATTGAAGGGTCGATCCAGTAACGCTGCTGCAGGCCCTACTGCAACTGCGAGATTAGATTAGCCATGATATTTGATTAGGTGTGGGTTATGGTTATGATTATTTATTATTATTATTATTAGCATCCACATAAGTAATAAAGTGGTGGATGGAGTGCAAACACAGTGGTTTGGTTTGTAGGTGCTTGATGGAAGAGAAAGAGAGAGGGAGGAGTGGATCGATGAATAGTGGAATGAGTTAAAGAGGAGGGTAATGATAATGGAGATGTTTAGGTGAGAGGTAATTAATTAAAGTAATAATGGAAATAGTGTGGCGTGATTGGTTGAGTGAACAGGTAATATGATGGGAACATGTTCACATGCACATGAGTGAACGCACATGAGTGAACAGTCTCTTCTGCCTACTGCTGGAAAATTGTCCAAATCTGGTGGTGATTTATTTCAAGATTCAACTCTTCATAGACCTGTCATTGGTGCCTTACAGTGTGCTACTTTCACAAGACCTGTTCTATGTTTTCACCTAGCTAGGGCCTCAAAGCCGAAACAAAACCAACATAACATCATATTTTTCCATGGCAAACACAGCACACAATTAAGGCAGCTCACGATTGACAGCAAAATTCATGAATACATTCTAGTAATAAACATGTTGCCACCCCATTATAAAGAAGTTCTCTACTTTATCCATACCTTAACTGAATCATATTAAGTTCTCTACTTTTTCCATATCATGAGATTAAGGGACATTCTTCACCTGAATCAAGAGTGTTTCCCATATTGTCAAACTTTATAGGAGAATAAGTTACATCACATACATCCTCCCTTTTTACATTACAACCATCCTCCCCTTCAGTCAAACATTTATCAAAAGAATTATATTAAGTTTTGTGATATGCACATGCTCCTAAGCATCTTTGCTTATCCATAGTGCCTTTTAGTTCACAATAATGAATATATACTAAACACTTTGAACGTTTCATTTTTATTAGAATTTTTTACATTTTTTTGAACCTTTTCTGCATATTTTTTTCTTAAAATTCATAAAAAAATTGGTTCTTATATGAATTTTTAAAGTCTTATGAAAATTTCCTATAATATAATTGTTAAACAAGTGTGATGATTCGTATTAAAGAGGTGTGTATGACTCATGGTCCAGTAGCGTGGTTCCTTGTTTTGACTTTTGAGGTAGGAAATAGACAGGAAATTGTTTTAGAAGAAAAAGAAAACTTACCACTTCACATGAACATTACTTAGTTGGAACACACATTAAGTAATAAACTACTTACGTATTAATTTAGTATTATAGAATAAGATATTTACTTAGTTCAAGAATATAGAAGAATTTCTAAGAAATATTCACAGGTTAACAAGTAGTTGTGATAACTGTTGAATCTGCAACTTTACTTTATCGGAGCTAATGAAGTGGCTTTTCTAAGTAGAAGTACAACAATGTGAAAAGCTTTGCTCTTAATACTTAGTCAAATATTAGATATTTGTTTTTCTTTTATGCAACAAGAAAAAACAAGAAAAGGAACAAAGTCAATGTCTATTTATTCATTTGTCCTAGATTGGTTTAAGTATTAGGTCTATGTAATAAATTATACATGCAGATTATAGAATCTTATATGTGACGCTTGAATTTGGACTTTTGTAATCTGAGACTTTCTCAACCAAAAATTCTTTAGCAGAAATTCAACGTAAAATTGTTCAATTTGGTAAAAGTAATGACACCATGTATCTGAACTGACCCACAAAACTTCATTTGAAAGTCCCTGTCCTTTCAGTGTAGTCAACATGATCCCCAAATCCAGACTACCTAAAATTTCAACCAAATGCACTTCTCACTTTCTCCGGCTTTTAACCCTCACAGTATAACCAAATCAGCTACGCAAAGCTATCTTCAGCTAAAAGTCTAAAACTTCATTGATCCCCTTAATTCCTTCCCCTTCAGGTTTCATGTTTTATTGATGTTTGGCTTAAGTTTTTCTTTTCCTTAGACCTTTAAATAAGTTATGGTTTAGCAACTGTTAGTGAATTGTTGTCCTAGTTTGTTCTGTTTCTGGATTTTGTTTCTTATCTGTAAGGAATTGAAAGAAAATACTTTGTTTATACCCATTTTACAGGCATTAGGATCATTACTTCCATTTTGTTTTCTTAATTTTGATTGTATATTCCACAATACAAGGATTAATAAGGACTATGGTCATGAAAGTTTCCCTTATTTTGGTCCTCTTTTCAATTGTATGTGTCACTTTCAAAACATACACTGAAGTTGATGCTCAAAATGATCACACCAATGATCCAAGTCTCACCAACGAAGAAATTTACATGAAAGCCAAAAGTTCAGAACCAGCCAGAATGAACAAGGATGAAGATGGAGATTATGATATATCAGCAAATCCTCACAGAAGGTCAACAAAGTTACGCCTAAGGCGCATGCCAATGAATCATGGCAACGAGCCTAAAGCACATGCACTGGACTCAGCAATCAGGGATTTGGTCAGAATTCAGACTCTTCCTAGAAAAGTCACTGAGAAAAGGAGAGTATCACCATCCAGCAGCAGAGCAACCCTTCTAATGCTTTTATAGCATCATTGGAATCTACTAAAGATGAGTTTTCTAGTAGAATCATGGCAACCTTGAAATTTGGTGCCTCTCTTGGCACAGGAGAGTATTTCATAGACATGTTTGTGGGAACACCTCCTAAACATGTTTGGTTGATACTTGAACTGGCAGTGACCTCATTTGGATTCAATGTGAGCCTTGCTATGATTGTTTTGAACAAAATGGACCCCTTTATAATCCCAAGGACTCTAGTTCTTATACGAACATAAGCTGCTATGATCCCCGGTGCCAACTGGTTTCTTCCCCGGACCCTCTTCAGCCTTGCAAATTTGAAAACCAAACATGTCCTTACTTCTATGAATATGCAGATGGTTCAAACACGACTGGAGATTTTGCGTTGGAAAAATTTACTGTAAACCTCACCTGGCCTAATGGGAAGGAAAAGTTTAAACTGGTAGTGGATGTGATGTTTGGTTGTGGTCTTTGGAATAAAGGTTTTTTTCATGGAGCTGCTGGATTGTTAGGACTTGGGAGAGGACCTCTCTCCTTTTCCTCACAGATTCAATCTATCTATGGTCACTCATTTTCTTATTGTCTCACTAACCTATTCAGCAACACAAGTACTAGCAGCAAATTGGTCTTTGGTGAGGACAAAGAGCTATTGAACATAACATCTTTGTCAATCGTGAACCTACTTGGTCTTCAACACGACCAACTAGTCCAAGAGAAATTAACATTTTGTTGTCTAGTAACTTTGCCATCTTCTGGGAACCTTCACCATACTTCACCTTACTTTTCTGCACTAGAGTACAAGCATATATATGAAGGATATACCTTCTTCTTTTCAACTGGGCCAGGACTCCTTTTAGTTAATGGGCTAGGTTTTACTTAGGATTGGGTTGCTCCATATGCTCAACCCTGCTTCCTGTTTTCTTTTCTTTTT
Source organism: Lablab purpureus (assembly GCA_030347555.1). Classification (NCBI taxonomy): domain Eukaryota; kingdom Viridiplantae; phylum Streptophyta; class Magnoliopsida; order Fabales; family Fabaceae; genus Lablab; species Lablab purpureus. Next base: position 18,034,453 of record CM059254.1, read on the forward strand.
TGAAGTATTCACAATGAGCCCACTTTTTTTAAAGCATTATTAAAATATGTATAACAAGCACATTCAACACTAACTCTAGATATTATTAGTGTTTTTAGCTATTTATATTTATATTTATTAATTTATCTATTAATACACATTCAACTTCTTTTTCAGATTTCGCCTGTGGCTTGTGAGGCTCGATAGTTCACTCTCATCTCGTTTCCGTTTGACAATTTTCAGCAGGTTTGGGTTTTCATTTTATTTTTTGCTTAGTTTTATTTGGTTTTCGTAAACCCCTGACACTTTTGAATGTTTTGTTTCAAAGTTTTGATCAAGTCTAGTATTACATGTAAATATTTTTCTGATAACATTGTTAGAATACATGTTGATATCTGTTTTTATATTCAGAATATTATTACAATAATGAGCTTCTCATTATTAGAAGACAAGAATGCAAGGTTTTTAGCTATTTATAACTACTTAAAGAGTGAATTTAAACTACACAAAATCAAGTATAAGTTGTGCTTCCACATGATCATTTGTTGTTGTTGGATATAAGTTGTGAATTTTAGAAACTTACATTTAATTTAGCATGTTTATAGGTTAAAATTTTTTATCTTTATACTCTTTATATTTCTATAATATTAATTTTTATATGTTCTTTTTTCAGTTTATTGTATTTAATGGATAAAAGTTGGATATGTGAGTATTCTCAAGCTAATGAGAAGTATATTAGAGGAGTTATAAATTTTCTTGATTTTGCATTTGTAAAGTCATCTAAAGATGGGAAAATCTTATGTCCTTGCACAAAATGTGTCAATCGTGATTGGCGCTCTCGAATGGATGTTTATGAGCATGTAGTCAACCGTGGATTCTTGAAAGGATACACTAATTGGATTTTTCATGGTGAAAAACTTGGCTTTTCTAGTTCTGGAAGTGTAGATCAAGTAGAAGGAAGTTTTGATCATGACATAGATACATTAGTCCATGATGCTTTTGGAATGCATACAACTAATGAAGGGGGAAATATAGATACAGATGCGGAGGATGAGAATCCTGAAGAGGTTTATTCGGATAAGTTTTATCAATTGTTAAAAGAAGTTGAACAAGAACTTTATCCTGGGTGTAAGAAATTCACAAAGTTGTCTTTCCTTGTTCATCTCTATCATTTGAAATGTCTAAATGGGTGGAGCGATAAAAGTCTCTCAATGTTACTAGAGTTTTTAAAGGATGCATTACCTGAAGGTAATACTTTGCCTGAGTCATTTTATGATACCAAGAGGATAATTTCGGGATTGGGTTTGGGCTACGAAAAAATTCATGCATGTCCGAATGATTGTATACTTTATTGGAAGGGTTTGGAAAATGATGAAGTTTGCCTAAAGTGTAGTATTTCAAGATGGAAGAACTCTAATGATAATGAAGGAAGGAAAAAGATACCTGCAAAGATTCTTCGTTGGTTTCCTATTAAACCTAGATTGCAAAGACTTTTTGTCATCAAAAACTGCTTCTTTTATGACATGGCATGAGTGTGGTCGAACCAAAGATGGACTCATGAGACATCCAGCTGACTCTTTGGCTTGGAAGGATTTTGATAATCGATATCCACAGTTTTCTTCCGATCCTCGTAATGTTAGATTAGGTTTGGCTACAAATGGATTTAATCCTTTTAAAACTATGACTATTTCTCATAGCACTTGGCCTATCATATTGATTCCTTATAATCTACCTCCATGGATTCGTATGAAACAACCTTCTTTTATCCTCACATTACTTATCCCCGGTCCAAAAGGGCCCGGTAATAAACTTGATATTTATATGCAACCTCTTATAGATGAATTGAAAGAATTGTGGGAAGTTCGGGTCAAAACTTTTGATATAGTATACTAGTGACTGATGATATCAAATGGTTATCACGTGGTCCACTTGAAAAGGCAAGAAGATATAGTGGTTATATCGTTGATGGAGTTAGGTTCCATACAAAGAACCGTGAAAGATCCCTAAAGACACAAAATAGTGGCATTGTTGTCACTGTTAAGACAAGAAGTTATGCTAGTTCAAGAGATAAATGTCCCAGGGAAGGAGAAATAAACTATTATGGTGCATTGACTGATATAATTTAGTTGGATTATGCTGGTAGATATAAGGTTGTTCTTTTTAAATGTGATTGGGTTGACATAAATAGAGGTTGCAAAACTGATAATTTTGGTATGACATTAGTGAATTTCAAATGTTTGCAACATACAGGAGATGATATATGTGATGATCTATTTATTTTTGCATCTCAAGCCAAGAAAGTATTCTATGTGGAAAATGAAAGGGAAAGTGATTGGCAAGTTGTTGTGCATGCTAAAATTAGAGATGTATATGATTTAGGTGATGAACAATGTAATGAAATAGAACAACAAGAAGAAAGAGGCTTGCAAGAGATCAATGATAGTGACCTAATTAGAGCAGAAGTTGATGATAATGATGATGATATCATGGAAGTCATGATAAACATGGAAGATTTTCTAAAAAATGTTGATGATGAAGATGAAATAGAAGATTGGGATGAAGATTTCTTCTAACTTTTTATTTTGTTTTCCATGTATGTAAAAGGTATCTAATTTTTTAATGTTTCTACATGTGTAATAATTATGTATCAATCATAAATGTCATAACTATATACTAATTTTGATTTGGATATGTAATAGATTCTATGGGAAGACGCAAAAAGTTACATATTATTTAGAAAAGTGATCAAGAGCAAAATCATATTGTAATAGAAAATAATGTACAACCTGGAGGAGGTCAATCACAACCAGAACAACAAACACATGAGACAAGTCATGGTTCAACAACAACTTTAAATGAAGGTGATTAATTTTAGTTATTTATATTTCTTTAATTATCCAAACATATACAATTTTATATGTTGATCTTAATCACTAACATTACTATTTATGATTAGGCAAAAGGAAAACCAGAGGCTATACACATATGTTAGATGTGTGGGATATGTCAGATGATGAATTCATAGTTGTTGAGGTAGATGATTTAGGAAATCCTATTGGATCAGAAGGGAAAACTCTTTTAAGTGCTATAGGGAGTCTAGTAAGGAGGCATCAATGTGCTCCAATCAATTACCTTAGTTGGAAAGACATGCCTGAGTCCAACATAACTGATATGCTTGAACTAATAAATGTATTATTTTAAAAGATAAATAATATTTGTTCAAGTTTTTACAATAGTACTTACAAATTATATTTTGTGATTAATTTTCATGATAGAGTAAGTTTCACTTTGTACCATTACTTTCTGAGCAAACCAAGAGAATATTAAAGGATAACATGTATAATAAGTGGAGACAATTCAAACATGATTTGAAGTCAAAGGGATATGATGCAAGTAAGGCGAGGAGGAAATGATTGCAAACCTCCGGATAAAAGAGTGGATCCTTCTTAATACCGTGATTTAGTGCATTATTGGTGTTCCAAAAAGGGACAGGTGCGTGTATATAATATCATTAACATATTACCTAAAGTAACATCTATTTACCATTTTTTTTTACTTTCCCTAAACTTGGTTATAGGACATAAGTAATATGAACAAAAGAAGTCTTTCTAAATTTGAGGATTTACATTGTATGGGTACCAAGAATCTTCCTAGACTTATTCATGAGGTAATTTTGTTCTTTGAATAATATTTTTTATTATATTACTTAGATGATTAAATGACATAAATATTACATAGTAGAAATATGCATATTGAGACTTCTTTACTTATATTAGAAAAAAGAAAGAAAAAGGAACACAACCCTCACGAGCTCAAATTTATATTGATACTCGAACTCGAAAAGATGGGAGTATTGTGACGGAAAAGGCAACTCATATAATTGTAAGAACTTGTCTTATCAAGTATAATATAAAGTGTTGATTGTAATTGATTAAGCTTGGAATTGATGCATTAAATTATTTATTATTTTATTTAAAATGGATTCATGTAGGATGAATTAAAGAAGCACATGGTACAAGCGAGAAAGTTCGGGAGATTCTCGGACCACCACTCATGATTATACAAATTGGAAGAATGATATCTATTCAAAAGTTAAAGGGCCAGAAAAAAAAGGATATGTGCGTTGTCTTGGGAAACTTCCACCAACTAAAGATTCAAATACTTCATCTCAAAGTTCTATAGGAGAACAGAGAATTCAAAAATTAGAGAAGGTACTTGGAAATCTTTTATCATTTCTTCAAGCACGATTTTCAGGGGATCAAGAGATTCATGATATTATACAAGTTGTAAATCAAGAAGTAAAAACTCTAACAATTGCATTTGATCACTTATAAAATAAAATTTAACATTAATATGATATTTATAAAGATGTATTTTTTTATGTAGATGCCTAATGTTGGAAGTGATCAAAATGATTCTAATGGTAATGTTCAAACAACTACAAGTGGAAATAGTTAAGTGATATTAATCATGATTTGAAAATTAATTTGAAGTCATAATTATTTCCTTAGTTGTCTCTAAAATCAAAATTCTAATGTGATTGCAGATACGCTATAAATGGTGTGGATTATGTGGATTTTGCATGCTTATGGACATATAAGCATTATTGTTGGGAAACAACGTGTTTAATAGTGATAATAGTTGGATATTTACTTTTAGTATTTGTAACATACGAAAGATGATCAATATGCAATAAACGTGAATATCTCATATGAGATCATGTGATTAACATTTCTGAGTTAGAATGACTCTTGTGGTATATAAAATGATTTTTTTAGGATTTGTGTTTGATATATCACTATTTTTATAGATGTTTTTGTATTTGTTATTTATCAATTTGGTATTGATTTAAAGCTAAAATTATTGGTCTTGATTGATTGGATCACCCATTTGCAATATAATGACAAATTTATTCTCACAATTGAGAAAAGTGTAGGTATATGTTGACAAATTTATTCTCACAATTGAGAAAAGTGTAAGTATATGTTAAGAAATTTATTCCTACAATTGAAAAAAGTGTAGGTATAAACTATAGTGACACACCACATATGTTGTTAAATCTCATTCAAAATTTACATTAATATTGTGTGTGGGTATATATATAAAAATCATATACCCACATATATTATATCTATGGTGACATTTTTTATATGTCACTAAATGTTATATTTATTGTAGTGTAAACGTAATTTTTCAACTTACTTTTGTAAACTTGTATATTTAAAATATTTTATTTAATAAATTAAATTTAAAATTTTCTACATTTTTATTTAAAAATATTTTCTCCGACTTAATGTAATAAAAATAAAATATTTACCTCACTTAAGTGAAGAATTGTTTTTTAAAACTGTAATAAAATAATTTATAATAATCAATAAAAATGTAAAATTATTTGTATAACATTATTTTAAAAGCTAATTTTAGATGATAATTTAAATTTTTTTTATAGGTAATTAAAATATACTAATCTAGTAAGATATATTTTAATTTTATCTCGCTCCCATGAGTTAAAGATCTTAATTAATTTTATAAATATAATGTTGAAATGTACGTGTTTTAGTTAATATATTTTGTTCAATAAGTTAAAGTCTAAATTTTAAATTATAGTTTAATAAAATTATTTATCTCAATTAAAAATATATTAATTGGATAAAATATATTTCAATTTAATTTTAAAAAATATTTATTAAAATATTCATTTTCGTGAGTTAAATATAAATGTTCTTGTTTCATTTTATAAACATAATAATAATCCTGTGTTAATATATTTTGTTTGACAAGTTAAATCTTAATTTCATAAAAATTATATATCTTGGTTAAAAATAAACTAACAATATAAATATATTTTTATATCATGTTAAAAAATTATCTAATAAATATTTATATAATATTATATATGTTTGTATATCATCAGAAAGTTCCTAAAATACATAAAATTTAAAACCTCATAATACATTTATATAGTAATAATAGGTCTTTCTATCTACATCTACGTCTTCTTAAAAGTATATTTACTTTTAGTTACATCTATAGAAAAATATGTTCTATACATAATGCGATTATGAGAATGTCACATATGAGCTAATAGATTACAAATAATTATTCATCAGTCATGCATTTGTTTAGGTTTCTTATTGTGAAGAATGAGGAAATAGATTAATTAAATTTCTGGTTTTTTAGATGAGTTGAATTGTTGTTGGGACCGGAGGTTGTACTACTAAAAAAATTATTTATCACAGATATTTTTTTAAAAGAAAGTTGAAAAAAAAAATACAACACATTTTTATGTAATTAAATTTTGATAAAAAATACATACAAATTTTTTTTAAAAAATAAATTATCAATAAAAAATTACTTTTCATACTTACAAAAAATTTTACATTTATATTAGTTATATAACTATTTTTTATAAATAAAAATTCACAATAAAATTATTAAATATTTTATTACAAATTCTTTTTTAAATATACTAGAAAATTATTTATTACTTGTAAATTCTTTTGTGGTTAAAAAATCAGAAAAAAAACATATGCACTTTTTTACGTAAAATATTTTTTTGTAAGAAATATATATAGATTTTAAAATATTTTTACTAACATATAATTTTTTTTAAAATTCACAGTAAATATATAAAATTTTTATTGTAATTGCTCTGTAGAAAATTGAAAAAGGATAAAATAAATTCTAAATTTAAAGCTTCTTCTTTTTTCTTTTTTGTCGTGTCTAGGATTCCTTCTTCTCCTCATTTCACTTCTCTTTATCATCTACATCAATATATTTTTGTAATTTTTCTTTTTATCTCTCTTTCGCTGTTTTTGCGGGTTTGTTTACTATGATGCAACAACAGAGCAACGCCATTAATTGATTAAAGCTGTAGGTTATTCGTGAACAAAGCAATGCTTGTCAGGTATTCATTTCAATAACTTTATTTCATTTAATTTATTTGTTTATTTTGCAACATGCTTCATGAATCATGTATCAACCGATGAGATGCTCTGTTTGTGATGTAATAAAAAATTGGTGGATATTAATAAATATAATAACAAATTTTTATAACATTGTGAGCTAAATTGGAATGGTACTGTCACCCATGAGGAAGCATTTTGACACATCTGCATTCTCTGGCAACACCATGCAATTATTGTCGAGGAAGTGGAGGATATGCTCATCGTCATCGTTCTACGATGGGAAGCAATACTCTGACGATGAGGTAGTAGTTGACAAAGACGACTACAGCAAGGACATGGCGGCATACGGCGTCGTAGCCAAGGGAGTCCAGCGAGGAACGCCAAGCCGCCATCGTGAAAAAACATGATAACGGGGAGGCTGTCCACAACTGGGGAGACTGTAGGAGCGAAAACGCAAAATCGGAGTTTGTTCTCGATGTAAAATGGGGAGACTGGGGAGTGATATCTTTGGCTTTGGAGGTAATGCTGTTAATGGGGCTTGGGACTTGAGATCGAGAAGCTTCGTTAAATAGTGATCAACACATGTATGAAATTGTAACATTTTTTTTAAATAATATGAAAAAAAAATTATATATTTAACTTTTTTTACATATTTTTTTATTAAAAATAGGTTTAATAGACATTTTGGTCCCATTATTTTACGAGAATTTGTAATATTTTTCATGTTTATTTTTTTTCTCAATTAAGTCCTAAAATTTATTTTATTTTCTTAATTGAGTCTTAAATTTCATTTTTTTTTCAATTGAGTCTCAAATTTTATTAAATATGTCAATGTGATCCTTTTTGTAAAAAATTCAGATATTATAGTGTTCATATTCATGCTTATATTCATATCTTTTGTCATTATTCACGTGCCACGAGTTAACTTTGTTAGACAAATGGCATCAAGAGGGAGGTCAATTGATGCTTTTTAAGATGTCACAAATAAAAATTTACCATTTTTTATTTTTCTTCTTTATCTATACCGAACCGGAAGCAGTAAATAAAGTAAAGAGATAAGGGAAGAGAAATACACAAAGATTTATACTGGTTCGGGTATAGTCAACTCTACATCCAGTTCCCAGTCACCTCAATTTGAGAATGACTCCCCAATCACTATCTTTAGAAAATTCAATTACAACCAATATTACAATTGAAACATGCAAAAGAGTAAATCTAAAGATTGAACACCTCTCTTGAATCCCACAAGAGATGAAACATCTCCCTTGAAAAATCACAAGGGATGAAAAACTACACCAACTATGGTGTTTACAAATAATCAAACAACACAGGAACAGTATCACCTGAAAAGAGAGAATTCAAAATGATGGCACAAACCGTCAGCTCCTTTCACAAGTGACTTAGTCAAAATTTGTAGAACAAAGATTGGAAATCTCAATATTTTTGTGCTCAAGGTCAGTTCTGCGCAGTAGTGTATTTTCCTTCTTGTTTAGGTCAATTATAAAGGAATTATTTTGAATTAAATTTAAAAAATAATTCAAAAAATAAAATAAATAAATTTGAAAATCAGTTTTAATCATCTGAATAACTGAAGGAAAATATTTGAGAAAATATTTGAAAATATTCACATTTTTTAAAAGTCAGTTTATATTTTAAAAAAATATTTATTTTTGAAAATCTATTGCATATAATCGATTACGTTATGTCCATAATCGATTATGTGAGTGTTAAAAATGATATTTTTAAAAAGCACGACATAATCGATTATGTTTTCAACATAATCGATTATAACAGAGCGATTTTTAAAAAATTAAGTATCATAATCGATTTTTAAAAAATTAAGTATCATAATCGATTATGTAGGCAAAAATCAGTTTTATCCATTTTTTAAAAGATCATTAGTGAAGGAGTGTTTGATCTATATTTTTCTCTTTTGATTTCTCTTATTCCAGAATGATTTGACACACTAACTTCTTCAGCTTGAGCTTCAATTCTTCAATTCTTTATCTTATGATCTTGATGTGGCTTACTTGAAAATTCATCAAAACTTAATGTTTTATCTTCAAAGAGTGATGACTTGAGCCTCTTTGGTAACAAACTTGAATGTGTTACATTTCATATAGTTAACATAGTTAACATTAATCTAACAGAAGAAATCATATTGAAAATTTTAATAAAATTTAGGACTTAATTGAAAAAAAAATTAAATGTAGAAAAACATTACAAATTCTCACAAAATATTGGAATCAAAATGTCTATTAAACCTTAAAAATATTAGTAGAAAATGTGGACTTACAAGAAATAAACATAATTAAAAATATTTTTTTAAGAAATTAGTTGTGAATTTAAAATTTATAAGAAAATTATGTGAAGAAATTTAAATTTGCAAAAAAATGTACTTGTTACTTATAGATTTTTTTTACAAAAAAATTTGCTGCAAATTTTTTTAACAAGAAATATTGTAATGAATTTACAATTTACACAAAATTTCATGCAAATTTTTAAATTTTACATTAATTAATTATCCAGTGAATTACTTATTAATTAAAATTTATAAAAAATAATAAGATTTTTTTTATAAATTTTTGTAATAAATTTACAGAATTTTTTTATAAAAAATTCTACTAGTGTGATTATTAATTAATTATTTTTAATATTTTATTGTAGTTTAAGAATTTTATGTTTATGAATTTGTTATTTATTTAATATATATTTACATAGATAAGTTTAATTTGAGGAGAAATCGTTTATGATTTTAATATCTATTCTAATATTTGAGGAGAAATCTTCACTTATTTTTATGTTTATGAATTTACTTTCTTTTATATCTATTCTAATTCTAATAAAATAAAATACAAATTGAATGGTTTTAATATATTTTATTTTAAAAAAATTCGTATTAGGCACAGCTAACTTTTGATTAAAAAATGTGCTTAATCCAAAAATTACTTCACGATTTTTATTAAGGTAAAACTTTCTCTCAATTTCTTATTTTTGTTACAAAAATAATTTGTTTTCTAAAATACTAAAATAAAATATAAAACATATAATTCTTCACTTATTTTATGCGAATTCGGTAGGAAAAGTTTATTATTCTTCTAAATTATCAAATGAAAATCCATTATCCCTCTCTAACCAGAAACTAAAAAAGTTTAATGGACATTTACAATATTTTATGAGAATTTACAATACTTTTTTATGTTTATTTTTTTTTCAATTAAGTTCTAAATTTTATTTTTTTTCTTAAATAAGTCTCAAAATTTCGTTTTTTTTCCAATTGAATCCTAAATTTTATTAAATGTGATAATATAATTTTTTTTGTCAAAAAATTCACATACTGTAATGTTCATATAGTTTACGTGTCACGATTTAATTTAAATGTATTATGTCTTATATAGTTATCACCATTAACATTAATTTAACAGAAGAAATCATATGAAAGATTTTAATAAAATTTAAGACTTAATTGAAAAAAAAATTAAATATAAAAAAATATTACAAATTCTTACCAAATATTAAAACTAAAATACTTATTAAATAAAAAAAAATTAATATTTTCTACAGTTTTTTTTGTAAAATGAAAAAAAGAAAAAAGTGTTGAAGTTTATCCACGACACAACACAACTCCCTCAGGCATTCACGTTATGTTGGTCTGACACAATTTATGGCCATCATTTCCGGCAACCTCTGAGCGCGAGGGCCACGTGAAACTTCTTTAGTACACTCCGCATTCAATGCACACACCCTCTCCTTACCAACCCAGAATCAAAAGTTATAATAAAAATAACTTAAAATAATAATTTTAATCCTACATTTTAGGAAATTCCCAATTTTAATCTTTCATATTTTTACATTCTTAATTTATTTTTTAATTATCTAAAATTTTGTCTTAAATTTTATTTTACGTAATTTTAGTCCCAAAATTTTTAATTTCACATAATTTTACTCAATTTTAAATTTGATTATCCTTAATTTGTTTTTACTTTGGGTTCACGTGGTGAGACTAAAAAGTACAAAATATTGATAGTTTTTTTTAGTAGCATATATATATAGACTTGTTACTAAATATAATTTGAAAATGATTTAATATATTTTTAAAATTGAAAATTGAATAAATTTATAAATTATTTAAAAAATAAAAATCACAAATTGGGTAAAAATTCAGGAAAAAATTATAGAAAATTAAAATCAAGGGACTAAAATTATAAAAAAAAACTGGGACCAAAGTTAAGGATATTTCAAAATATAGGAGTTAAAACATGGATAAATAATCAATTTGCTTAATTACTTTGAGACACAGCTAATTTAATCTTGGAGTGAACACAATTTTTTGTTTGCTCTTCACATATATAAAAAAATTAAATTGATTTCTAATATTGTAAATTAATAAAAAAATAATTTTTAATTTACTGTCATATGATCCTTAGAATTAGATTTCAATAGAAAAATATTCTCACAAAATATAATTACAAAACAATTTAAACATATAAAAACTAAAACAAATATTTTATTTTTTCAATAAATGGAGTGACTCAAACATTTAAAACCTATTTTTTTTAAATAACATAAAATTGTTCAATTACGTCTTATTGATAAATAATCTTTTACGAGTATTTTATTATTAATATTTTTTTAATTAAAGTGGGAATGAAAAAAAAAGAATTAATGAGTGATAAATAAAATTATTTGGATTAAGTAAAAATAAGTAAAAAATAAATAAAAATAATAAATAAATTATGGTAGATTTAATTGATGTGAAAGAAAAAAAATTAAAATTAATTAAATTATATTATCAATTATCAAAATACCTTTATGAAATATAAATTTAAATTAAAAACAATTAATGTGAAGTAATTAAACTTTTAAACAAAATTGTTTTTAAATATTTTTCAAGACTAAATTATATAAATAATATTTTAAAAATGATGTTAAAATATTTTTATTAGGATATTTAAAATATAAAATAACACTAAAAATTGTCATATTTAAAATTGAATTTAAAAATAAAATTAAATATACTTTAAATAAATTGCAAACATTAACAAATTATGAGTTTTTTCTTTCATAAACTAAATATTAGAAAAAAGAATATACAAGTTTAGTTTTACATTTCATTTTAAGATACTTCTCAATATGGACTTTGATTTTTATTGTCAAAACTTTTTCATGTCTAACTGTTTGTTTGAATCTCAGTTTAGTATAATTAAAATAGTAAATATTTTAATTCTTATTTAATGTGAATGAATATGCACATTTTAGGTTTTTTAAACATCTGATTCATATCAAAATAAGAAAATACAAATTGAGGAACACAAATACTCCAAGACAAATAATTGGTGATAGACAACCAATTATCAATGCTTGCATAATATGTTATGCATCTTCATTATGGAAACTTGTTCTTTGGGCGGTTGAAGGGATCTGGCATAACAAATTCGAAGGGCTTCAAACATCAGCCCATTAAAATGTCCACAAGGAAGGTTCCTATTTTTACTGGAAAAGATGGAGGATTCTTTTAAAGTGGAAAAATGGTGTTTTGATGGATGTGAGTTGGTTATTCAGTGAGCTGTGAGAGTGATGATGAAGGAGAGGTCTATCTGCTAAAGATCTTTCAAGGCTTAGTAAGAGAATATCAAGTACATGAGTAATAAAAGAATTGAGTCAGTAGTTTCTTTCGTATTTTGATATATATATTTATAAGTTCTTTTGAATATTTGTGAATAAGGTATAAGTACTTAGTTTGAATGAGTAGTTTTTTTTATTGATATATATTTATAAGTTTTTTATATTTTTATGGATAAGGTATAAGTACATTACTAAAAAAATATACTTAGTTATATAGTATTAGAAATATATTTATTAGTTAAGTATTTGATATATAATATAATATTAAATTTTTATTGAGTTATATGAATTTATTCAAGTTGTTAAGATGTCTTATATCATATAACTTGTTATTATTATTATTATATTCATTGGATTGATTTGGACACCAATCATAAAGCTGAGTTATATGAAGATTTATGTTTATTATTTTTAATTTCACGTTAAACTAATAATGACATATCACATCAGGATTCTAAAAGTGTATTTAGGAGGGGTTTTAAGTAACGATGACTTTTGATTTTCTGAATATTCTACGTCATTAAGATGATTGATGTTTCTCTGCATCTTGACATGTGGCTCTAGGTTTTGACACAACCCTTGAGTGCAAACTTTCACGCTCACATCGTTTCGTCTACCCTTATATTTTAATATCTTTCCTTTCATTTCTCACTTTGCATCTCACTCTACTTTTGCCTCCTTCACTTTTTCTTGAGTTCAGGACCTCTTTTTTGAATGATTCTAAATTATTTAGAAATACAACTCCAAAAAAGAATCATCTTTATACCCAAATTTTTTTAAGACGTAAGTATTTATGATTAACGTTGTCCAACACTGACAACTTGACATATGGTTACTAAAACACTCATATTTTAAGTTAAAGATATCCTTTTTGGATGATTTCAAATGTGTTTAAAAGATAACATTTAGGAATACAAATTTCATGAAGAAACTAACTTCAAAAGAATCATCTTCATGCCCACAAATTTTAAAACATAAGTAATTATGATTAATGTTGTCTAACATTGACAACTTGACATATGGTCACTAAAACACCTATAACATGAGTTCAAAACCTCCTTTTTGAATGATTCTAAGTGCGTTTGACATATAACATATATGACTACAATTTTCATGAAGACCACAAAAACTAATTCTATCAACCCGACCCTCTTATAGGCCCCACAAACTTACACACACACATACAAATTTCATGACAACTTTTTACTAAACAAGTTTTCTACATTATCCATTAATTCAATTCTTCATCTACTCATGTATAATTTCATATAATTAAAGCAAGGTAAGATTGTAAACAAGAGACAATCAGAATGAGACTCCTTTAGTGCATAAAAATGTACCTTATTTATATGATTAATCCTTTCTTAGGATGATAAAAATACTGGTGTTCCTAAAAATACAATTGCAAATTTTTTTATAGTTTGTTATCTTCCTTCAATCCTTCAATTTGATTAAACCTATGAGTTTGGATGAAATATAAAATTTAAAAGAAATTAAGTGACTAACCTTGATGTCCCTATCTTTAATTTGATTACTAATACTCATTCTTGGTTGGATTTGAAAATTTTGATCAACACCTAGCCTTTGTTTTTCCAAAATTTTGTAGTCTTTTATATTAAATGACTACTATGCTATGTGGATGAATTACACTCCAACTCTAATTCTCAGAGGCAGTTATTATTTAGTGAGGTAAACTCAAAATTCTTACATTTGTGTCATTTCAGAATTCAAACTCTTGACCTCCTCTACAGTATGTCTTTCCTTTACCACTAGACCATTAGTTCTTTCTTATCATACCCTCCACTAGATATCTATTTAACTATATGGTCCAAAAATTAATATCCTCCATTAACCATTAATTCTTTTAAATTCTAAAATATCTCCACTTACTCTTATTTGTCAACCAATTTCTACATTCCTTGACTGCAGTTAGATCCAATAAATTTCTTATTCTCTTTATTTTCTCCAATTAAATTAAGGATCCATTGTATAATCATCATAATATACTATTCTTTAAATTTCAATTTTCACTCTTAACCCTATAATAATTAATCTATAATTCCTCAACACCATAATATTGGAGAAAAAATCATTATTTTCTTTAAATAAAAATATCCTAAAATTTGGGATGTTATAGTTGAGGTTGACTTCAATGTCATTAGGGGTCTCCTTGAGTAGTTGGTGTGCAGATCGAATTTCGATGGTTGGACTTCCATTTTTGAAAATTACTCATCAACTTTGGAATTCCTAGTATATTGGACTCTTACTCAGTTAATGGTTTTGAAAATGATTCTATGGAGTCATTATTAATGTTTTACTAAAAAAATGAAAAAAGAAAAGGGTTTTCCTAAATCAAACTTAGGTCATCATAACTAGAGTTTGGATTTGGAAGTCGTTTACGAATGAGGAAGGTGTTAGACACCTCACTCACCTATTGTTGATACCCTATTATGTATTCATAATAAAAACATTATTTCAAGTTATTACTTTTACCTCATAATTATAACATGCATATTTGATTATTTATCTACATGATTTTTACTTTATTCTATTCTAATATACTAGGAAAGCAATAAATTAAAAGCTTTAAAAAGTGAAGGAAGAGAGATTAAAACCTCCAATGCAAGCTTTTTCTATTACTCAGAAAAAGAGAATACAATTTTAGAAGTAGAAAGTATATTGATGTGATTTGATTTGATGTGTTATATGGATTACAAGTGTTTGCTATTTATAAGTTGCGTCAGAGACGGAGAACGATCTTTCTCCCTGTGAGAACATTTGTTCTCAACCCTAAACAAGCACAAAAGATGCCTTGAGAATAAGTTGTTCCCAATGTGAGAACTACCATTCCTAGCTTGAGAATGATTGTTCCTAGTTTGAGAATGGTCATTCTCCAACTAAAATAAGCAAAAATACATTTTCACACTTATTATCCTAAAGGATACCCAATTTGCTTCAGGAGCTCTTCAGGATTCTTTATAAATAATACTCTTCTGGATTGTCCTCCTTCTTTTGGATCTTCTAATGTAAGCTTTGCTTTGGCCTGAACTAAAATAGGTGTCTACAGTTGGAACTAGATATTTAGACATTGTTCGACAAGGTCCTCAAAGGGATGATCAGGTAACTTTATTTCCTTAGTCTGAGTTGAATTGTTGGCAAATGTTACCTACAGAGTATAAGGTGTAACCTTGAGGCTTTGTGAGTAGCATTCTCGAGTCGTCTTTGGATCAACCTTCACAATAATAATCCCACCATTATCGACAGGAAATTTCATTGCCATGTGTGGAGATGACATGATGGCTCTAACCTTATTCAACGTACGCATACTGATAAGGGTGTTGTATGGAGTGTCTTCCTCTATTAGGATGTACCGCACCGTTAGAGTTTGGTGGACCTTTAGCATCCCAAATAATGTTAAGAGATCGACGTACCCCCTAGTGTGTACTCTTTCTCAGTGGACCTAATAAAGGATTGGGGTATGATCAAATCATCGAGGTTGGAATGTTTAATTTCAAGAACGTCAACTAGTAGAGGATGTTATCGAAACTTCCTTGGTCGATGAGGACCTTTCTGACCCTCTAGTTGGTAATGCTTTCTGTGACAACTACTAGATCATCTTGGTCGAGATTGTTGATACAAAAATCCTCATTAGTAAAAGGAATTGGTGGAAGAGAGCGAAGTGGAAAAATGTCTAACGAGTTAATGCTTTGGAAAAGCAACTTTCGTGAAGAGCTTGACCTGAAACCTTCGGCATATCCGCCTGCAATGGTGTTGATTGTGTTGCGGATGTCACTAAGATCTTGATGAGGTTATTATCTTACCTTTGGTTTAGTGGCCGGTGGCGGTGCTCCTTGTCCGTTTTGTTGAGTGTTGCATCCTCTACCTTGATATCTTCCATGATACTCTCAAGCTCGTCCCTCTCTCCTCTCATTGGCTACAATCATGTCCTTCTTGATTAGCTTGTGCAAACCGAGCTAGTGCTCTAGATCAAACTAGTTCCTCTATTAGGTTTTGTACCTTTTAACATTCCTTAGTTGTGTGACCTATATTTTGGTGATAGTTGCAGCTCTTGGATGGATTTCCAAATGGCAGAAAAGGCTTGGTGGGTGGGGTTTAAATCAACTCTAGGTTAAAGGCTTCCTGGATGATGACCTCTCGACTAGCGGTCAAGGGAGTATATACTTGGTTACCCTCTTACGCTTGAAAGGATTTGGGTTGTTTCAAGGTGTGGAGGAAGTTACTCCACCCTTCAGTGTCCTCTTGCACATCTCGACATTTTCTTTGATGTTGATGTATCTAGCTGCTAGAGTTCATAAAGCATCAATGTCTATTGGAGGGGCCGATGAATAGACTCTCTAAAAAGGGTCTGATCGAAGCCTCGTGTGGAGGGCGTGCATCGCAAGTGCAAAGTGAAGGTCGAGAATATTGATGGTGGCCTTGGCGAAGCGAGCCATGTATTGCTGAAGGGACTCAATAATCTCTCCCTAGATAACATGGTTGAGAAAACCAAGTTTGTGACAGGGGTTTTGATGTTTGCAAACCGAGTTAATAACCCTACACAAAAGGTTTCAAAAGATTCAACTGAATCCCTCGGTAAAGAGTAATACCATTGCAACATGGGGCCATTTAAATTGGCGGAGAAGAGTCGACAATGCATGACAGAATCCTTTAAAATTAAATTGGCCTCAATCATGTAGGCCCAAATGAGTGCTTATGGATCTAAGGACCCATTGTATTTTTCAATGGATGGAACCTTGCAATTGCGTGGTAGGGAGACATTGATGATCACACGGGTGAAAGGATGAAACCTCTTGATGTTCCTCTCAATTACCTTGTTGAGAGGCGATGTAAGGATTGTTTTGAAGGCTTTTTAGTCTCAAGCTCGTGACACCCTTCGAGATAGACTACTTGGACATTGACATAGTGCTCGGGTCTCATGGTTTGACCTTTAAATTTGATCTTCATGGCGAAGGCACTATGACTGAGTAGATGGCGAATGGTGTTGAGTATGTTCCTCATAGTGTGAATGTTGTGATGGACCTAATAATAAGTGATATAGGGTTTAATCATCATGGCACGAATGCGTGATTGACCAAAGGGTGATCAACGATGGGTCAGATCATCATAGCAAAAGGATTGTAATTGACCAAGGGGTAAACGAGCTTCGTGCGTTGGATGTCCTCGATCCTTTGTATTTCTGGCACGAGAATAAGTGTGAGGACGTTCATGTCGAACTTCTTGTGATGATCATCCTCTCCTAGCAGAATGTTTGTTCGTTAGAGTTGGATGAGATTCAACCATATGCTTTGTGTGCTCTACCTGTTGGCTGACTTGTGTGTTTGACGATCCCGAGTAAGGATCACAAGTTGCTTGTGTAGTATCTAAACTTAACGTGATGTTGATCACACATGGATTGCAAGTCTTTCTCATGCTTAGCCTGGTTGGCCTGAATTTTCTTATTTAACTCCATAATAGTATGATGGAGGGTCTCCTCATTTTTTTGGAGGAGATTCTCCATATGTACCTTGATAGCAATGACAACAAAAGGATCTATCTCAATGTTATGAGTACCATAAATCTAGTGGTTTGGGAAAAGTTTTATCCAAGTCCATGGTGGGTGTCAAATGTTCTTATCAGAAAAGAGCGAGGATTCTCTTGAAGTGGAAAAGTAAAACCTTGATGAATCCGTGTTGATTATTCTTTAAAGGAGACTCGGGTGTGATGATAAAAAAGAGATTTACCTACAAAAGATCTTCGGACACTCAAGTTAGTAATAAATTAATAATATAAAATATATAAGTACTTTAAGTAAAGAATTGAATAAATACGTATTCTAAAAATATATGTGATAAATAATTACTTAATATATGATATAATATTATGTTTTTATCAGAATTATATAGATTTATTTAAATTATTAAAAATTCTTATATCATATAAATATAATAATATTATATAAATATAACATTATTACTACATTTTGTGTATCCTATAAAGAGGGAGGAATACATTTCATATAATACACGTTACACTGACATAATTTCTACACTATTCTCATTTTATAAATTGATTAACATGTACTAGATGGAAAATTGTTGGGTAAAACAATAACATCTTTACTTTTTGAAGAATAATCCTTCTAATAGAGAAATAAGATAAATGCAATAAAAATAACCAACACAAGAATATAACGTGGAAACTCCAAAACCAGAGAAAAACCACGACCATTGTCTAAAGACAACCAGAAAATAACACTACGTGCAAATTTTTTACAACACATAAACTAATCTCCCATACCCTTGACCCCAATATACCTGCACTCTCCAAAGCAAATAATTAAACCAAACCTCACAACACTCTACTACAAGAGCATAAGAAAAGTCAAATACAAGCTTAAAGTGCTTCTGGCTGAGGTTTGGCTGGAATGTCTAGATACCATGGACTCAAGTCCATTATATAACTTTTGATACCCACTCCTAGAATATTCAAAACGATGTGAGACTTTCAAGATGTATTATTTTCATCAACCTCAACAAAAGTGGTCATAAAATTCTTTCAGGTAAAGAAGCAAAGAGGTAAAATTGCCCTTGCTATCTTCCATTTTCTTCACAAAGGAGAGGGCATCGCTCCCTCACCCTCCTTCTTTCCATCTCATACTTCTTTTTCTTAAATCAACAAATCTAAACACGAATAATAAACATTCTTTCTACGTTTCCTTTTCTTCTTTTATTCTTAAACACTAAATGACAAGATCCAAACAAAATATAAAATTCACGTATCAAATTAATAATAAATTAAAACTATTTTATTATTAATCAATTTGAATACTAAATTAATAAAGTTTTATCCATCTAATGATAAAATGTTAAGTTAGTATACCCAATTTACATTTAAGAAAGTTTTATCCATCTAATGATAAAATGTTAAGTTAGTATACCCAATTTACATTTAAGAAAAAAAAGTCAAAATCCACAGTGGCAACTACGTAGTTCCCCGAAACATTAATGGACATTTATGTAAAACACAAAAACAAACTTTATTAAAAAATCTCTTTCCTCCTTCGTTCATTTCCTCTCTTACTCGCGTCTTCGAGTTTCACAGCGAAGTCGTAAAAGGTACTGTCTTTTTCTCTCTCCTCCCATCTTCGGATCCCTAAATCTAGGGCTTCGTCTTCTTCCTTCGGAATTCGTCGAGTCAGTGTCTTAATTTTTTTAATCAATTCTCGATTTGGAATCTCCATCTCTGTATACTTTCCTTCGTTGAAGTCGTGTTTTGCTCTCTTTAGTGTGCTGATTTTGGTAATTTCTTATTGTATCTGTGAATGCTCGCTTTGGATCCTCGATTCCCTTCCGTGATCTTGGTTGTGTTGTTTAATTATTGTTGTGTGTGCGGATATTTGTGCGAGATGTGAGTGAAGTTTTGATTCTGTTCCATTTCTGTGTTATTTTTGTTGAGTTTGAACTTATGTTAGTACTTTTGCAATTTGATGTCGGATTTATGACGGGGTTTGCTGCTGTGTGTATACTTGGATTATGCGATTAGGGAGCTCTTGTATTTGCTTTATTTGTTATGGTTAGAATTAGAAATTACTATAATTATGTTATTTCCTTTTTATTTTTTGGGTTATCGGAAGTTGCAAAATCCCACTACTATGAAATTCTATCATTAATTTCCCTTAATAGTCCTCAATATTGATGTAATTTAAAAAACTTGAAGTATAAATTATTGATTGCCTGCAGTTGGCAATGGTACTCCTCCAAATGTATGGCAAATGTTGTTGTATGCTGAAATGAACTGTTACAAATCTAGGCGTTTGACCTATGTCAGCACAAAAAAGGAAGATGTTGAAGTATTTTCGTTTTCCCCAATTGCGTATTTGCTAACTATGTCCTGTTTCTTGCTGTATTTTTCTGTTGATTTACTCCGTAATAAGGTTTATATTATGTTTTTAACGTGTTAGGGTTTCAACAGATGGAAAACATGCAGAGCTTCTGGCAATTGGGTGATGAACTTCGTGGACACTCAAAAGCGTCAGAGGATCACAAGTGGTTAATGGTTGCTTCTAAGTTGGCTGAACAGACAAGATTGAAGGGGGAGCGTGTGAATAACCTTGACCTTTCAAAGGGCCCCATTGAAACAAGGTCAAGGGACAAATTTGGGTTTCAGGAAGAGAACAAATTTGACTCTCTCAACTTGAGCATGCTGAACCTGGACTCTAAATTTACTGAAAATGTGAGCAAAAGCTCACTTCGGAATAGTGTTTACAGTATGAATGCAGTCTATCAGAAAAACAATGCAAACTTGGTGAGTAATGTGAACAGTAACAAGTATAGTGGTAATGTTCAGCATAACAAAGAGTCCAACAACAACAGTGGCAACAGCAACAACGAGAACAACAACTCAAATGCAACTGACAAAAGGTTTAAGACCTTGCCTGCAGCAGAGACACTCCCACGCAATGAAGTGCTTGGAGGATACATCTTTGTCTGTAACAATGACACAATGCAGGAAGACTTGAAACGTCAGCTATTTGGTGTGTGCTTATTAGTTATTAAATGGAATTTATTTTTCTATCTTGAACATTATTAATCAAACACTTCGTGATGACTGACTCTTTCAATCCTTTTTGGTAGGCTTGCCTCCGAGGTATCGAGATTCTGTTAGGGCAATAACACCAGGGTTACCTTTATTTCTTTATAACTATACTACTCATCAGCTGCATGGTATTTTTGAGGTAAGCTATTCTAAATTTCTGACTTCAGTTAATTATGTTGTGCTTCAGACTGTGCAGTATGTATCTTATTTCAGGACTATGTAATATTGAAACTGTGTCCCCAGTTTAAATGATATTGACACAAAATGGTGCTAGTTGTAATTTCTCAAGGAGAGTCATTGCACCCAAGAATAGCTGTGAAACCTATTTGTGTTGCCCCATCGTTAGTGTCTGTGCTAAACATTATAGGCATGGAATATTGTCTCGTTTCAGAAGTACAGAACGTTCTTCTGTAATGTTATTCATACATTTAGAACATGTCTTACTTTTAGATATTTATCTAATTGGTAAGGCTTTTGTCGTTACGTTAATTTATAGAAGAAAACTTGATGTTAGAGGGGTTAAATGATTAAGAATGACTAGCTAGTAATGGGGCGTAGCTAGTAATCGGGTTACCTAATGCATGGGATAAAAATGATTATGTTCTAATTCGGTCTCCTTTGCTTGGGTATGCTTGTCTGATTAGAGATTGAGAATCTTCTATTTGTTCTATCTTTTGAAAAGATGTGGATAGTTTTTTGCCTCCTTTTGTTTAATTTGTTCATAACACCTGTTCAAATGTAATGGCCAAAATTGAAAAAGTTGATGATTGATAAATTAAATTTAGTTGATTATTTGCTAACTTTGAAGGCTTATGTTGCAGGCAGCAAGTTTTGGTGGCTCTAACATAGATCCAACTGCCTGGGAAGATAAAAAATGCAAAGGCGAATCAAGGTTTCCAGCTCAGGTAGAATTAAAATTTTGAAATGAGGAAGGCCATATACTAGCTGTCATTCAGTTGTCGAATAAATATTTTTGTTTCTCATCTCGTAGGTAAGAATCCGTGTCAGGAAACTCTGCAAGGCATTGGAAGAAGATTCGTTCAGGCCAGTATTGCATCATTATGATGGTCCAAAGTTTCGTCTTGAGCTGTCAGTTCCAGAGGTATAATTTGAGTATTGCTCTTTTTGTAATAGAAAAGAATTATTCTTTGACATTGATTTGTCGCTGATAGTTTCTCTCTCTTTGATGGGTGAATTTTGTTATTGGATATTGCAGACTCTGGATCTGTTGGATCTATGTGAACAAGCTGGTTCGGCAGCATAAGCAAACAAACGAGGAATGTGCAAAATAGGTAGGTTTTGGTGTGCCAGCTGTGTGGTTTTGGCAGATTTTCCGTGAAGCGTAAGCTTGGAAAGTAGTTTGTTTGGATGGATCATCTTGGGGGAAGTAAAGGGAGCGTGTTGAGAGTGAGACCCTTTTGTCTGGTTGGTGAATAAATGTTGTGCTATCTTATCCCCTGAAGATGCTTTGTAGCTGTTGCATGGCATTTAATACTTTTGTATGATTAAGTTAGTACAGACCTTGTATGCAATCAAAGAGACAACTGTTTGTCCTGGTAAACCATGAATTTGTTGAACTAAAAAATATTAAAATTTTTAAACTTTCGGTTATTTCTGAACTCTATTTGGAGTTTTGACTGATGTGCTCTATTAGTGATAGTGGGGTCATGGAAAATAGATTATCTCTATAATTGATTACATCTATAATCTACTATGATTACAATAGATTATTCAAAATCAGTTTTTTATAGTGCCAAGTTCAGTAAAATTTAGTTTTAAAATAATTTTGTTTGAAGATAAAAGAAATTAACTTTTATATATAGAAGTATGTATAAAGTTGATTTTTTTTGAAAAGTAATTATTATAAATTTCCGGTTTTAAAGAATATAATTGTCTGAAATTGATTTTAGCCAAAAGGTGCTCTTAATCTATTCACTGTTTATTACCATATTTTCTTTTTAACGAAAGTATTTGCTTTTAGAATTTTTTTTCATGCATATTTTATCTTTTCAATTGAAAATGAAGTTGAAAAAATTAGATTTGAAAGTCAGAATATTTTTTAATATATTTTGAAAGTAATTCATGACCGGAGATAAAAATAAATTAGTTTTTAAAATTGATAAAATTAAAGGATAGACCAGATTTTTCCAGTGAGAAGAGTAAGAGGGTTCTTGTAATACGGGTTCTGTTGATGCAGATGTTACAATTAAATATACTATAAAAAGTGTAAATTCTAATTTATTGGTTTCGGCCGAAAATATAAATTTAAAAAGAAGGGATAATTTAAATTTTGAAATTCAAAATCAAATTTGGAGTTGGTATTGTGAATAGTGCTTGGTCATGATTTATATATTTATGTGTTTTTCTTGCCTTTTTTGTTTACATGAGTTAGGAGATAGTTAGTTTCATAAGTAAATAAATAATCAATTATAAACAATTTTCTTCTTATAAATATCACATGAAAATTTTATATATGAAGAACAGTTCGATAAATTTATGAAAAAGTTATCAAAGTAACAACTTCTAGATTATATATGGATAATTGGAGGATATTATCTATAAAAAAAGTAAACATTAAAAACACATGTAAGACGAGATGCAATTTTGAATTTGTTAGGTGGTTTATTCTTCATTAGATTTGATTCCTAAATTGTTATATTAATTTTGAGTAAGTAAAATAATTTATATTAAGGTTATATTTTGAATCTGGTATTGTGAATATTATAAAAAAATATTCATAAATTCTCATTTTGATAATAAGTTGAATATAGAAAAAAGATGTCAGTTTCAAAATTATCAATTTCCCATAAAACATTTTTAAAAGGATGAAAAATATACATGTAAGTTTCAATTGTCTTTTTTAAAATGTTTATAAATAGAAATTTTCACTTATTAATGTACCATAAAGAATTGAATAAATCACTAAAAAAACAAGACTAAAATTTAATAAAAGAAGATAAGAGTCTAAATCTTAAAAAAAATAAAAAATTTAAGAGGAGTTCTTACAATAAGACAAGCTAAAAAGTTAGATCATGAGTTCAAAAAATTTAATCTAAAAATTAAGATTTTTAATTATGAAGAAATTTGTAAAAATTATTTTTTATTTTGTACCTTTTGAAATTAATCCCATTATTTTTTAAATAAGGGAATTTGCATGCATCTTTAGGATTAGTTTATAAGTTCTACTTATTTACCAAGAGGTTGAAAATAGGAATATAATTGAGTGATATTATTTTGAGAATAATGATTTTTTTATTCATTTAAAGAGATTTTACCATTGATTATGAGAATTAAATTGTGACTTTTTCTTTCCTTACTTATCTTTGGTAATATTCATAGTTTATCTTTGGTGGTGCTTTGAAGACTCTAAGTTTCTTAATATCTAAGAAGAGAAGCACACGTCTCCAAACTTCTAAGCGAGACCTTTTCGCACATTACTTCAAGAGAAGTATCCTTTTAGATAAGAACTATGATGGATACCTAATTAAGCTCGTAAGAATTATCAAGGAAAGTTCACTCAAGTTTCAAGATACAAGATGTTAAAACAAGTTAAGCTTCCAAGTTAGGTTTCTTGGCTTGTTTCTAGGTTTTTTGTGACTTGGTTTTGTCTTGGCTAACCTTAGGAAAGAAAAGATACGATCCTCGATTGGCTTAGGGTGGTTGTTGGAGGAATTTGGGTAAATTTTGGAAAGGCTTTTGGAGGGATTGGAGAGCATTGATGGAGTCTATAGGGTTAGTTAAGGTAGAAATTTGTGGTTCATTGTTATCTTTTTGGGTAGTTACAAATTGGGTTATGTTATGGATACTTGCAGGGATACAAGAAGCTAGGTTTGATGAATTATGGGTAAGTTTTGGATGGTGTAAGGTAGAAAGACTGTGAGTTGAAAAAAATGGTGATGGTGAGGTTTCTTTGCTGATTTCATGGAAAAATTTTGGTTGTATGGTGGGAGCTGTTTAGGATGAGATTCACTTAATGGATTTTGGTGGTTCTTGTCAAACTTTGAGTGATGGAAGAGATAAGGGATAAAAGCTTAGCAAAAGCATAAGATAATGCAAGAAATGGAATGAAAAATATGACATGATAATGCAAAAATGACAAAAGCAAATGGAGTAAGAGGTAGTAAGGTAGGATGGTGAGTATCTTACCAAATATACAAAATCTTAGAAAGGTTGGATAGGATCCTTGAAAATCTCTTGGCACACTTCTTGAATGATCCAAGACTGTAAGAAAAGAAAGGATAAAACTCAATTAAGCAAGCAATACTCTCTCAAGAGAAACACAAAAGACTTTCAAAACACTTAATTTAATTTCCATTCAAAGGAAATTTGTACATAAAGTATGACGCTTTTCTTATATAGGAAGACAAGCTGAACTATCCAAGCCTTAAGGAAGACAAGCTGAACTATCCAAGCCTTAAGGAAGACAAGCTTTTCTTTTCATATTTTATTTCTTTGTCCTTGTCGCTTAATATCAGCTTAAGCTTTTAAGACATTAAGGAGATTTATTTATCGGTTGAAGTGTCAGACTCATCTTAGACACATTATCCTTTTCTAGAGTCTTTAACGCTTTAGTGTCTTTTCATTTGACTTGCCCTTGCTTTGCCTTGGCTTATAGGCCTTTGTTAGATGTGATGGCTACTTACTTATGGTCATAGTCTTGAAAGTGAACTTCATGGACTCTCAGAATTCCCAATAACTCATCCCTGTAAGCTTCTTCCAATTGTGAGCCTTTACAATGATCCTTGTTTTAGGTTCTCACACCTTAGGCATGTTATTGAGCAACTTTAGATTTATTAGAGCTTTGAAAAAAAAACTTTGCCCAAGAGTTTCTAGATTGTTTAAAAGAATTTGCATTCTTCCAAACATATTGTCCATGGTCTCACAAAAAAACTCATATTGGTGTGTATGGGTAGTAATTTTCCTCAGTTGGACGTTTTTGTTTCGCTCGTAATTGACCTTCAAGGAGTCCCATATCTCCTTTATTGTTATGTAGAAACAAGATCTGAAAGGAGGTGAATAGATCTTTTGAAAATTTAGTTTGCTGAAAATACAAATTCTTCTGTTAAAATTTCTACTTCTTCATTGATTAAAGGAAACAAAATGCAATTCGAAAACCCATGTCTTGATAAAATGCAAAGCAGAAGAGAAGAAGATTGCAGAGGAAATTTTTATACTGATTCACTCTTTACAAGAACTGCATCTAGTTGCCTAATCAAAGATTAAGCTTCCACTAACGCAATTTTTTTACAAGCAATTACAATCCTAGTAATAGCCTAATAACTCAACAAGAACCCAAGTCTTTTGAACCCTACAAGATCCGATTCTGAACCTCTGTAGCCCGTTGCAAAACCCACTAGAAAACCTATTCCAGCAACACCTACACATAATGTGTAATGAAATGAAATCACCTGAGAATCAATACACATTTGGCGAAATTCAATTTCAAAGGTGATCTCCTATGCAACTCTCAATTAATAATTGTATAAAAAAAGAAAGTCAATCTTGGAAAAGCCAATCAATTCTTCTTGCTTAGTATAATACCCTCTAAAAATCTTTTTCAAACACATGTTAAAGGATTCATGCAAAACTTGTGCTTTAAACTATTTAAATGAGAGAGATTTTTTAAAGAAAACTGCTCATTTTAACTGTTGAAACATGTGACTCTAGAAGGAGGAAGGTTGAATAGAGCCTTAGATTCTTTTCGAGAATACACCAAATTTCCTAACCAAATGATATGATAAACTACATCGTCCAATCACTGCAAGAGTCAACACAAGATGTTTATATTGGTTCACCCAAAACTCACATATGTAGTCTATATAAGAAACTATGTGCAAGTAGAAAGTTATTGAAGAAATGTAATAAAATTTTCAACTAATTCATAATTGGCTCAATAACTCAAATCTAAACCAATATATCACTATATTCCACCAAAATAATTCAAATGAAGCAAAAACAATTGAAGAAAAATGTATTAAAAATATTATTATCACCAATACTACTAGTATTACCAACCCTTGTCAAATGCTTTCATAGTGGAGGGCCTCATCTATCAAGGAATTGAACCACAAGGACTATGACTTGCTTCCGCAACAGATGTAGAGAACTAAAGAAGGAGCGAGGAAATTGATGACGTAGCATTGGAGGGAGAATCAAGTTGGAAGACCCAAGACAAATTAAGAGTCTTCACTATGAATGGTACACAAATTATTCAATGAAGATCTAATCCAAGCTAAATGCATCATAAATGGTCACCTCATAATGTACTATATGTTTTTGGTGCTACTCATTCTTTCATATCACATGACTGGTTGAAACATATAAATTTACCTATCTCTTTATTACCATATGATTTAATTGTCTTTGGTCCTACTAATTGTCTCAATCATCACTTCACTTACATGTACAAATTTTTGTATATCTATAGGCAATAAATATTTATATATAAATCTAATATGTCTACCATTATCTCCTTTGGAAATTGCTCTAGGAATGGAGTAATTATCTTCCAACCATGTTCTCTTAACCTATCATGAGAAGACCTTGATTTTTGAATCAAACCTTGGTGAAGTTTCGAACTCAAAAGAATTAAAAGAGACTACTATGAACCATTATGAACTTCCAAAAGGATCTCAAGTACACACGATCTTAACTTCATTGAAAGTTAAGGAAATTTCAAACATTGGTAAGTTTCCTAACTTTTTTAGTATCACGATGATGTTCCTGGATTATCTCTAGAAAGAGAGATAAAATTGACCATAGACTTGGTAATAGGATCAAGGTTTGTGTTTGTAGCCCCTACAAGATGTCATCTCTAGGGTTAGCAGAGTTGAAAAAACAAATAGAGGAACTATTGGACAAATAATTCATTAAACCTAGTTTTTCTCCTTGGGGCACTCCAGTGTTAGTTAATAAAAAGGATGACATTGTGAGGTTGTATGTGGATTACTTTCTGCTTGATAAAATCACCATTATGAACAAATACCCTCTCTCATGGATTGATGATTTGATGGATCAACTAAGAGGTGTTGTGGTAGTTTCCAAAATTGACTTATCATCAGATTTGAGTCAAGGTAAAAGATATTCAAAAGACAACATATGATAAAGATACGATCATTAAGAGTACTTGGTAACACCTTTCGGTGTAACCAATGCTCTTACCATTTTCATGGATTTTATGAATTAAATTTTACATGAATTTTTGGTTAATTTTGTGGTGGTTTTCATAGATGACATTTTAATCTATCCAAAAATCACGAAGAGCATGAGTGACATCTGAGGATTGTTCTACAAATTCATAGAGAAAGACAATTGTATAGGAAATGGTCAAAGTGTGAGCTCTGGTTAGAACAAGTTTAATTTTTTGGACATGTGATATCGTAAAAAGGCGTTGAATTGACCCCTCAAATTTCATGTTGTATTGCATTGGGGACAACTTAAAAACATTATAGAAATATACAGTTTCTTAGGATTAACAGGCTCCTATAGAAAGTTCATTGAAGAATTTTCTAATTAGCATTGCCTTTAACTAAGTTAACACGTAAAGGTCAATCCTCTAAATGAAATGAAACATGAGTTTAGTTTTCGAGAGTTGAAGAAAATATTAACATCTGCACCTATAATAGTTCTTCGTGACCTACCAAAAGGTTTGAGGAGCATTTACCACTAGGTCAAAAGATATAATTGATATTTAGGATACAACTCTTTCTGCTTAAGAGTGTAGTAGCCCAAACACCACGATTCAATTGTAACTTGGATGTAGTCTGTGTTCTTAGAGGAACTAGTATAAAAAAAGTTATGTTAAGTTATCTATTCCTATAAAGTATTTTACATTGCATGTTATAAGAACTGTGATAATTAAAGAAGGAAAAACTTTACAAAATATTGTTTTAAACAATTTATTTGACAGTCTGTCAAGCATTAAACAAATGTTCAACTTTATATTACCAAACACATATTTGTGAAAAGTTTTAAATACACAATTCAGCCCCGCCTTCTTGTGTATTTGATATGTTTTCACAAGGTAGTTATCTCTATGATCTATTATCATTTTTATACCTTTTCAAGTACTCTCTTTATACATGCTTGAATTGTGGGTATAGGTTATTAGTTGAGACAAAACATGGTCTATCTTAAAAGTAATCAAGTTTTGTAATCCTTGAAAATATAAAAGAGTTTGTCACTTAAGTTGAGAAAGAGTTTTAGGTTCTCTTATGAAGAGTTAAGACTATGTCAACTCATGACCATTTATGGTTGGGAAGTCACAATTTGGTACACCACGGGATAAAAAGCAAGGGCCATTGTGGGATCAAAGGAAGTACTTACCATGTAGGTGGATATTTAGATAATTTAGGGTATTACCTTGTAGTAGGATATTCACAAGCCAAACATGATACTATCTAATACCTGGTCAACATTGTCAAGGTTAGGTAATGATTATATATCTTTTTTGTGGGCTAAAAAATGGTTGATGTTTTGGAGAAAGATTATTATGATTGTACTAATGTTTTAATGAGAAATACTCAACTATTAATCACTTCCCAAGTAACTTTTGATTGTGAGGAGTCTTACTAGAAATTGTCATCTTTATTAAAGGTAATGCAATTGTACGTTCCAAACTTCATATTGTTGAGAGTACTTAGAGCAGGACCACATATTATTCAAGAATATGTTATAAACATTCAAACAATGCATTGTTGGTTTTCTTTACTACAAGCCAATTGTTTAGGTCGAATGAAAGTTTCTGTATGACAAATACAAAGGAACCTTATTGATGGCAATTGCACTAGATAGGCAGAAGAACATAACACCTATCGCCTTTGTTGTAATAGAAGGTGAGACAACTAATGCTTGAGTCTTTTTCTTAAGTAACCTACAAAGTTATGTTACCCCCATAAGATGACATGTGCCTCATTTTAGATCAACTCAAGTCTATAAGGTTTGCATACTTAAGAGACGAGAGTGGTTGAACAAAAAATAATTTAGTTCATGCAGCAACACATAACACAAAACTTCATGAGACACTTCAAGAATGAACCATTAAAGAAAGATGTTGTCTTAATAGTAATTGTTTTTAAGCCTTCATCTCATTAATTTTATATTTTAATTTACCAATTTTCCAATTTCTTAAATTAATTAGTTTGTAAAAAAAATTTCACAGCATATGGAATGGTCGAGCCAAGATTCTTTAACTATTACAATATGGTAAGAAATGAGAATAAGGAAGCAACACAATGCTTGGACGACATCCTGTGAAAAAAATGGGCACTTTCATGAGACAATGAGTGACGTTGGGGACACATGACAACAAATCTGGTGGAGTCAATAAACTCTATTATAAAGAAGACAAGAAACCTTCAAAATTTGTCTTTGGTCATGACAACATACACTTTTTGTAACAAATTCTTCATAGATAGAGGCAACATGGTGGAAACCATTACTACGACTAGCCATGTAGACTCTAAAGTGGCAGTCAAGGCATTGGAAGGTGCACAAACCCTTTGCACTAAACAAAGAAAATCACCTTTCTGTCCACTTCACCAATATTCATCTTGACATGGACTAATTTTGCTTCATAGATATGGAGAATTATTTTAATTATTATCTCATAGTTGTTTGCAAATGACCAAATCACACAAAATGAGGAAGATGTACACTTTCAATTTGTGTCTTCTAAATTGTTTAGGATCTTATACAATTTTACCTTCATTCATTTGAAGGAAGAAGTATGCATTGTCGTAGGCCTTCATGATTACACAACATTTAGGAAGTTTTACTACCATCAACATGAACTCACAAATCATGGTGTATGATGCTATTAAAATATTAATAGGTATCCATAGAGTGCAAATGATAGCTTGTAAGTCTCTCTCCTTTCAATACAATGATTAAACTATATGCTAAGTTTAAAATATCTATGGGAAAAATTATGATGCTTTTATACACATCTATTGCAATCTATTTCACAAATTTCTACCCATCACTTTCACTGAAGCAATATTTTACTTTAGACAACTTATCCCACAAGCCATCATAATGGAAATTCAAAATAGTTACGCACACAAAATAGTGTGATTGATGTGCATATGAAATGATTAAGACTATATAGTAGAAGCACATCCCCAAGATGGTTCTGTTGTAGAGGAGTGTTATTTAAGGAGAAACTTGTTTTTCTTGATTTTTCTTTCTTTTTGATGCTGCAAGAATGTGTAACTAGGGGGTTTTGTAGTACATAATATTGAAATTAGAAAATGATTGAATTAAACACACGTAAAGAAGTGAAAAAATATGAAAATGGTGAGAAAATTGGTGAAACTTTTATTGACTAGAATTCTTCTCTCTTAAGTTGGAAGAAAATTCCAAGATTGGTGATTAAAAATAATAACTTCTAGTCTTTAAGAACCCATCAACTAAACAATCCTACAAATCTTCAAAGAATATTAGTTTTTGGTTAAAATTGAATCAACTGCAAATTAGAAGAGGAAAAGATGAAGAGTATAGAAAATATTGACATCGAATAAACTCAATTGCACCGAGAATGTATTCACTGAAAAAGCTTCAATTAGAAAGATTTCTCAATGGTAATGACTAATTCATAATTGAAGAATAGAGAAGTGAAATAATTTATGCTAAAAGATTAGCAAGAACTTAATGAAAATGTGAGAATTCAAATTGCACAAATGCTACTTAATTGACTGCTGTCAGAAAAGCTAGCGCAAATAAAAGTTAGAGATAAGAGAATCAGAAACTCAAGCGATCTTTTATTTCTTTGGGTAAAATGAGTACAATTGAATACAATTCTATCTTGCCCTTCTTTTGTCTTTGTTAACTTCTAAGAATGATTGTGCTCTATATTATGCATACAGCCAAACACCTGGCCTACACTATTCCAACATACAAATTGAAATAGGAAAAATCTGGTCCTTAGATACGAGGCTCAAATTGATCATCTTGGACTGAAATTTACCTCTGCTTAAGACTTTATGTTGCCTTAAAAATGAAGTTCCTTGCTGGAAATTGCAGAACTTTGCATCAAATAGTTGACAGCTTTGCTAACTTCTGCAACATTGCAGCCCAAGTTCAGTAATGCTAGCTAACTCAATTTATCTGCTCCCACATCAAATTCACCCTTGAAAATCATCTTAGCTTCACCTCCGAGCGTTATCCCATTTAATAATTGAAGTTGAACATCAATCTTTAGCATCTTTAGCATTTCACCAAACACCTTGCAGGCTTCACTTTGTGGCTGAATAACAACTTATGAAAATCTGGTTTCTCAGAACTTCTCAATTGAACATATAGATCTTCAATTCAACTATGGAATATTATGACAACAATTTCAATTCCTTAGAAAACAATCTCAAAAGTGTTGCAGTTACAACAAACAAGTTGCACACATGTTGACTTTTACGTTGACTTTAACTTCAACTGCATTTATGGAAAGCTTAGGCACTTAACAATTTAGTTAAGACATTGTGAACATTGATTGAGCTTTAGTTTTACAATTTTTACAAAAAAACTACCAAAACTCCTAAAATCGTAAATAAATACAAAAAATGACTTAATACTAATGAAAGGCTGAATCAATGCATCCTAATTTATATGAATTAACCTAAATTAATGCAACACAAAATAAACTTATCACTCCCACACATGTTGCAACCCTAAAACAATGAGAATCCAACACAACTAGTCCTTTAATCAGGTGCTTCACGATATCATGAAGTATTACAACATAGGAACTATAAAAAAATAACAGAAATCAATTACTGACATTCAATTTTAATCGTCAATCAAAAAGTTTTTCACAACTCAATACAAATCAAAATTGAACTTAATGTAACACAAATGATTAATCGTCAGAGAAGGATTCAACTTTTTCACCCAAATATACAATGTGAAAAATCATATAGCAATATTGAATTATTTGTCCAAACCAAATAGTTATACATGCCATCACATGATGAAATGATTTCTTACTTAGAAGATAATACTAATAGAGGCTAAATTAGCATAAGAGGATCGAGACTTAATTTAATGTGTATCTATTTCATTTAAATTATATTTATGTTCTTTCAATTTTACATAATTTCTTTCCACAAACTTTTTACTCTCGCATAAATAAAATTTAATTTATTTTTATTTAAATATTTAAATATTCTTTTAATATATATAATTTTATATTTTTAAATAAGTTTTTAAATATTATTACTTAAATTTGTTACATTCTAGTAAATATATATAAAAAATTCTATATTAAATAATTATTTTATGCTAATTAAATGTTTATTAATAAGAAATCTATTTTGTTTTAAAATATACTTTTTTACAATTTTTAAATTTTATTTTTTCTTTCCATTGACCATTAATAATTTTTAACTTTTATTAAAAAATTTATAACATAAAGTAAATTATTTAGTGACTACTTAAACTTTAAATAATAATCTATGAAATGCTTCCACAGAATTTTAAAAAATTTTACATTTCTAACTTTGGGAACTTCTTTTAATTTTTTTCATCAATAACTAATTATATTTTATTTATATGAATTATTTTAAAAAATATTTTTATTTATTATCAAGCACATAATTATTAAAATAATTATAATAATGAAAATTTATATTGTACAATTAATTAAAAAAATCCAAAATTAATATTTATTTAATTTAAACTAATTTATTTTACTATTGAAAGCCTAAAAGATTAATTAAATTTAACATTTTCATTATATATTTTAGTTTTAATTATTTGTTTTTTAAATTCTCCGGAAACATAGTTCAGTTTCCTAGAAACAGAATTATGAACTGGTGGTCAATTGAGCATATAAATTTGGTACAAGTAAGTGTTTTTTTTTTAAATTATTTCTCTAAAACATTCTCAAAAAGAACCTAAAGTAATTTATATTTTAGAAGATAGAGAAAGAACGTGGAAAACAAAAGCAAACTACACTAGGCGGTTCTAGTCTAGTTTCCAAAAATAAATCGCCCGTTTAAGGTGAAAAGGAAAACAAGTTTAGGTGGAACTGTGGAAAGCAAAGACGAGATAGGGCAAAGGCGACGGTGCGTTTGGGCACCCAGAGCAATTCACCTCCTTCTGCTTCGGACCTCATCATCATCATCGTCGTCGTCTTTATTCAACGATTTTATCTGTAACTTCAACTACCCTTTTATTCAACCATGTGAGCATTCGCCATTTGTTTCAGGCCTTCAACCCCCACTACCTTCTTCAACCCTTTTTAAAAAATCAAATAAAAGTAAAAATCATCCTCTTACGATTGTGTAATTGGGTTTGTTTGCTTGTTTTGTGAAACACAAGGAAGCCGAAGGCGTCAGTGAATCGACCCCCTACGCCAGATGTGGTCGAAAATGCCCCTGAAAGGGAACCCACGCTTCAAGAGCTCATCAACGTCAAGGTTTCGTCTTTTTATTTTTTTGTTCTGTTTCAAGTTTCAGTTGTTGGTTTTTAGTTAGAGTGGTTATTATGGGTCTTGAAAGGTTAGTCGAGTTTGTTAGTTTTTGATGGTGTTGTTGGTTTTCTTGAATGACTGTGAAGTTGATCGAGACTGGAGAGAAGGAGCGCCTCATGGAGCTGTTGAGGGAAAGGCTTGTTGATTGTGGTTGGAAGGATGAAATGAAAGCACTTTGCAGGTATTTTTTATGTAGTAAACAGTATACGCAGTTACCAAAAATATAATGAGACTGTGGAGAATGGGTTTATTGGAAAGGACTGATGCACTCCTTTAGTATGTCTGTCTTGTCTCCAACTGAAGATATCATGAGAAAACAACTGTCGTATAAGATAATAAGTTGAGTTTGTTAACGTTGATAAATACCATTTCAAATCATACACTATGATTTTAGTTGGGTTGGCTGTGTTATTATACTTTTTTTTTCATGCTATGGGTTTCTCTTAGTCCACTAGACTAAGGTTCATGGCACTGAAATTGGCGCTGGTCAAATAAGTTTTAGCACCCTGTGGGGATGGAACATGGGTTCCTGCAACGTGGATCGTTTCCACAATGTTGTGAGAACAAAGTGTTTAATCACGTTAACCCATAGAACAGTGTATTATACTGACATTAAATGGAAATTAATTTCATTTTATTTTACGTTTGTCATCATGATATTTTATTTTCTTTTCTAGAAAGGCATTTGATGGACACCTTTTCGGTTCGAACCTTGTAGGGTTATTTGTTATCAATTCAGTAAGTGATTTTTAGGATTTATCCCAAACTGAGTTGACTTCACAGAATGTCATTAATTGGACACCAAATAGAAGTTCTAGATACCCTTCGGAGTATACTAGAAAACGAAATAAGTATTTTCTAGTAGAGGGGAAAACAGAATGATTCAAATTTGAAATTAAATATTTGCCATTCTATTTTAGACTCCACTGCCCAGTTGGAGCATTAACACAAAGGTGACTTCTTGATTTTCTGTGAGAAACTTTTACTTAGGGGAGCCACATGCCAAACTCATTTTCTTATGCTTATACCCTGTAATTTGTTTTCAACATAGTATGTGTTGACAAAAAGCATGTAAGATTCGGATACTCTTGGCATCTGACATTATGCTCTTTTGGGGAGTGGCTACTCAGCTCCCCTATCCGCTACTGCTATTAACTACGATGGCCCAGATTTCTTACTAGCTCTACACATGTAGATGCAACTTAGAGTTGTTTCTATGCAACCGTGTTGTTTGCTGAACGATTTAATGAATTACTTCTACTTTTGGTTTGGTGTCCGCTTTGTGTATCTATCTAGTGCTTTGTGTAACCGTGTGACTATACACAAAATGATTCCATGGTAATATCAGGTATTCTCCCTGGCTGGACATTTCTTCAACTTTGCTGTTTTCTCCCTGTTGTTTTTTCTGATTGTTTCTACCTTTTTGTGTTGATAAACACTCACTTGTGTGAAGTTGGAATTTATTGTACTTTTCACTGCAGAGCCCTAGTGAAGAAGAAAGGGAGGAATAATGTTACTGTTGATGAACTTGTACATGTAATTACTCCGAAGGGCCGAGGTAGAGAATTAATTGTTTCATGGTTTGAATTACTTTTCTTTCCTGCATATAAAAAAATTGCCAAGCTTAATAACTTTCTGTTGTTGGTTGTGCATGTAGAAAATTTGTATTTAGTTAGTTGAAGCTCCTCAATAGGGCAACACCACCTAGCAAAATTCTTCAAAATCTATTGGGTGTAGCCCTTACTGAGCAGGATACTACGTGTTTGAACATTATAAACTGAACAATTATACCACGGAGTGTTTTCTTTTTCACAAAAATGTCCAACTGACAACATAGAGAACTTGTCAAACTTGTTTTTTTGCAGCCTCCGTTCCTGATACCATAAAGGCTGAGTTGTTGCAGAGGATTCGCACGTTTCTTGTGTCTGCTGCTCTCTAATATATTATTTCATTGGTCGGTGTTAAACCTCACCAATATGTTGTAAAGATTATGGGTGGAACTAGTAAGAACTGCATACACTTGTACTAGGTCTTGTCTGGGAGGTATATGAATATGTCTTGTAAAATCATGACTATTTAACTCCTTACAATATAAATTTGAAAAATAATTTTTTATCCAAAATTACTACAATGTAACAGCCTTATTCCTTGCTTTCATTTTGGCGATTATGCAAACAACATTTCTTACACCAAAGCCAAATTTCGTTTACTTACCGAGTCTGTGCTTTTAAGTATCCTCATACAACATCTGGCAAATAAAAATTCTGTTACATGCATATGGAAGGTAATAATAATTCTTCTATTTGAAGATTTCATGTTTTTTTAAACAAAGGTATGTACATATTCATTTTAGGTCAAGAAAACCATTAACTTGTCTACCAATAATTGCAATTCCACACAACAAAGGTATGATTTTTGAGCCTTCAACTACATCATCTCTGACCAACCTTTTATAACTTGAACATTGAAGTCTATTTAGGTGTACCATCTAAATTGCTAGATCCTCTCTTCATCTAGCCAAATTTCCCTTCCTATCATTTGTGATGTGCTTGTATGAAAAGTTAAAGAGGAAAGAAATGTGTGGATTATGTTATTTGTTTCTACTGATTTGTGTAGAAAAGAGAAGACTCATTTGTGAGAGATGTTCTTCTCTAATATAAGAGGAAAAATAATGAAATTCAGCTGGAAAATTTAAAAATACAATTGTTTTTTATTGTTGGAAATAAAAAACCAATCTATCTTTTATAGAAATAATTAAAAAAAAACATTAATGTGTCTTATAATTAAAAGAAGAAAACATTAATGTGTTTACTGATGTTATTAAAAATATTAATAATAATAAATTTATAAAATAATAAAATAAAATTTAAAATAAAAAATTATAAAAAATGATAAAATAGTAATAATTAAATTAAAATATAATACTTAATTGAAATCAGTTTATAATTATAAGGGTAATTTGATAATTTTATAAAAATATCTCTATAAATTTTTAAATTTTTTTTATATCAATCAAATCACTTGTAAACTTTTTTTTCATCATTTTTTACTTTTTCTCAGTACAAACAATTTTACTTTCCATTTACTTTCTCTTTAAATTCATCATTTTCATCTTCTTCAAATTCATTCCTTAAAACAAATAAAATCAGAAGTCATATTGGTCAATTGAATTGTACCCTCCTGTTGCCCAAGATAAAAAAGGAGCATGATTATAATATCACATTGATATTTTGCAGTCTTGATCTTTTCAAGGTTTGATGTTGATATTTTGGGTACTAATGAAAAGGGAAGGAGTATGAGAGGATTGTGGTATAACAACATTAAATCTGTTGTAAGGGAGTCGAAGGTGTTTCTACATAATCTATAATCATAATGACATTTTTATTTGACGAAAAAATGAGTTACTTAGTTTTTAACTCGTTTTATGGAAGATGAGACAAGTTGACTTGTTTGAGATATCAGAAAAAAGTTGACTTCAACAAATCTCAAAAACTTATGTAGTTTTATCTTTATCAGAGTTGACTTGGAGAGACTTTTATATAGATGTCAAGAATGATGTAGAGTTTAAATTCGACTTTCTTAGACCCAATTTAAACCCAATTTAAACCCTAGGTCGAATGAGAGTTTCTAGAAGCACACACATGAAGCATGAGTCACATTTAACACATGTTAAATGTTAGACACATGCAAAATGAGAACCCATGTGCTATAGATCCAGTTTTTGCACCTTGATTTTATGGTCACATGGAAAAATTTTCAAATTTGAATTTCCCTCCATTTCTTTTCTCATGGTTGGTCATACATCATCCTTTCCTATAAATAGGACTCTCCACTCCATCTAAAAATAAATTTTGAATGAATAGTGAGTTCTCTTGGAACAATCTCCTATTTTAGATATTTTGACAAGGCACCTTCATTGTGAGGGTAGATCATTTTGTGTTGCCAAGTGAAACTCTCAATCTAGTGACATAACTTTTTAGGGGCACGAGGAGACCCAGGCTCCTAAAAATTGAGAATTTATTGCATATACATAAAGAAAACTAAATATGAAGAACTTTCAATTTTTTTGGAACACATGTCATTTAATTTTAATAAATATTAAAATATGACATTAATAATTATGATATTTTAATATTCCCTCCCCTTACCTGTCTGTCAACATACACACTAAAATACAAACCTTTTTCAACATACATACAAAAAACACAAACTCTCTTCAACATACACACTAAAATACAAACTCTCTTCCTACTCATTAATCATATGGTCTGTTTTATTTCTGAATGAAAAAAAGAATTCTCTCTTATCCCACTTGATAGTGAAATATTATTTCATACTATAGCATTTCTCATATATGAGTTTTTACTATTTCTCATGTAAAAAAAATATTTTTTACATCTGTGAAGAATGTTTAAAATATCTTGTCTTCTTTTTCAAGTTCTTACAATCTAACTCATTTAAGTGTTCTTATCTTTTAAAATAATTTTTACGAAAAAACATTTTTAAGGAACATAATAAGATCTTAACCCTTATGGTTTCTACAACTACAATAGAAAAATCATTTTTTGACAATAGAGATTATCAAAATAAGATTGCGAAATAGAATATAAGATAAATATCTTGCTGACAATATGATTATTTATATAAAATATAAATAGCTAAAAATTTTAGTTTTAATTAAGTTATTGATGAGTTCAATAATTTGAAGTTATAATTGAGTTATTGATGAGTTCAATAATTTGAAAGAATGAAGAGTAATCCTTTAAATACGTGTGATTTTTTTTATTATTATAGCTATATTAATATACAAATTTTGAGTATATTGTTTTGGTCCCTCTAAAATTATTGATCAAGATTCGCCTCTCTCTCAATCCAGCCACCATTCTTCCATCCTCACACTGCTT
Organism: Lablab purpureus; assembly: GCA_030347555.1. NCBI lineage: Eukaryota > Viridiplantae > Streptophyta > Magnoliopsida > Fabales > Fabaceae > Lablab > Lablab purpureus. Next base: position 18,073,929 of record CM059254.1, read on the forward strand.
CCACACTTCCATCCATGGAGCTTTCTTCATCCTCCATCAACATCATACATGATATTATTTATTATAACTAAAATCATGAGTGTTTTTGGTAAGTCTAGAAGATTTAGACTTGTGTCTCATCATATAAATATTTGTCTATGTCTTACTAATGTAATGTATGTGTGAAAACCAAGTAAAACATAAGAAGGGAGGGTTGAATTGTTTTTAAAAAGTTTTGGTAAATATTCAATTTTTCGTCTATTGAAAGGGTTTATCATATGATAGTTTGAATTCAACAGACACACCAAGTATGTTGATAAAAAGGTTAAGAAAGCTTTTTGTATTAAAGTAAAATCTCCCTTTGAGTTAGACATAATTATAAAATGTAATTAAAAAGGATTAAAAGAAGATATACTTAACACAACTGTTTATACTGGTTCGTTTAACAATCCAGACTCTGCCCAATTCTTCTTCAATTTAATAGATTGAATTCCACTAGGTAGACTCACGTTACAAAGTACAAGTACTGGTTTTGCTCGTAGTCATTTCTGGCTAACCCGTTCAAGCATTAATTTCTACAAGCTATTTCTGGCTTAATCAAGTATTCTTTGGGAATGTAGTCACTCTTAACTAACCCCTTTACAATGTAAAAAGAGTGTGATTAGAGATCACAGGTTTACCTAGTCTAGAAAAGAAACGTCTTACAAACAGATATAAAGAAAATGTTTTCTTCTAGAGTTTGCTAAACACTCAAGATGTTCTTCTAAAACTTAAAGAGTAAGGACAAAAAACAACAAAGATTCAAAAACTTTAGCATAATTCACGTTGGTTTCTACTAGTTTTCTTTCTTGAACTTAACTCTTATATAGTGCTTAAAAGCAACTAGTCGTTAGAGTATTGTTCTAACATCTTTAGCTTTAGATTGACTTCAATAATTTGATCTTCAAGGCTTCATGTAGAGTGCATTAAATGCAGCTCTTCATGCAATAAATGCATGTTTCTTCTTTGAACACAAAATCTGATAATTTCTAACACTTATCCTACATTGAACATTAAGCTTTAATTCTTTTAGTGTAAGCAGACTTCTATACATACTAAGTGTATTTTAATAGCACATGAATTTGGTGTGATAAAACAATTTTAACTATTCTTTCAATACATACTTTAAAAAGACACGAAATATCCTTGAACTTAGTGTATAAATAATATAAAAGAATGTTATTATACTTAAAAAAATAAATAAATATTAATATTGTTGTTGTTGAAGGATAATTGATATAATGAAATATAAAAAATATTGTCAATGCAAACATGATGATAACGAGTTATATCTGAAACATAAAATCTTTTATTTTTTATACTTTAATATTTTTAAATATTTATTCAAATCTTTCAAATCAAAAGTAAACATTCCCTCGTTCTCTCACCTGACTAACCGAGCTCGTCAGAGTTGAGCAGCACTACTATGTAGTGTCGCCTTCAAATGTTGGCGCCAAAACTGCAACCCCGTTCTCCATCATCACTGCTAAGAAGCCTCTCCACTCTGGCTCTCCTCGCCGACAAATGCACCACCCTGGACCAGCTGAAGCAGCTTCACGCCCAGATGATCGTTTCCGCCGTCGCCACCGCCGACCCCTTCGCCGTCAGCCGCTTGTTCTCCTCCTGCGCCCTCTCCCCCTTCGCCGACCTCTCCCACGCTTCCAGAATTTTCCATTCCACACCCCACCCCAACTCCTTTATGTGGAACACCCTCATCCGCGCCCAGCCCCACGCGCTCCACGCGCTCTCTCTCTACCTCGCCATGCGCCGCAGATGCGTCTGCCCCGGTAAGCACACATTCCCCTTCCTCCTCAAAGCATGTTCCCAATTGCGCAACCTCCCAGCCTGCAAACAGCTCCACGTCCAGGTCATGAAGTTCGGGTTGATTTCCGAGTTGCACGTGGCTAACGCTTTGGTCCGGTGTTACTCTGTCTCGGGCAATTGCATCGATGCCCGCCACATCTTTGATGAAATGCCGGAGAAAAGTTCGAGTCTTTGGACCACTATGATTTGTGGGTACGCTCAGAATTTCTGCTCTAATGAGGCTTTGAAGCTTTTTAATGAGATGGTTGGGGCGGGCTTTGAGCCCGGTGGTGCCACGCTGGCTTCGGTGTTGTCTGCGTGTGCCCGGTCGGGTTATCTTGAGTTTGGGGAAAGGATTCATGGCTTTGTGAAGGTGAAAGGGATTGGACTTGGAGAGGGGGTGATTCTTGGGACGGCGTTGGTTTACATGTACGCCAGGAATGGGGAGATTGCAAAGGCGCGGAGGTTGTTTGATGAAATGCCAGAGAGGAATGTTGCTACATGGAATGCTATGATCTGTGGGTTGGGTGCTCATGGACATGTGGAAGATGCTCTCGGTTTGTTTGAGAAGATGAAGAGGGGGCAGGTTGTTTTCCCTAATAGTGTCACCTTTGTTGGAGTTTTGTCGGCTTGTTGTCATGCTGGCTTGATTGATGTTGGTCGCGAGATATTTCGTTCCATGAAGTCGGTGTATGGAATTGAGCCGAAGATTGAACATTATGGATGCTTGGTTGATCTTCTTGGGAGAGGGGGAAGGTTGCTGGAGGCAGAGGAGCTGATGAATGGAATGCCGTGGAAGGCTGATGTGGTTATTTTGGGAGCTTTGTTGGCAGCTAGCAAGAGAAGTGGGAATACTGAAGTTGCTGTAAGAGTGGTGAAGGAAATTCTTGCTCTGGAACCTCAAAATCATAGTGTTCATGTTGCTTTGTCTAATATGTATGCAGAGGCTGGACAATGGCAGGAAGTTTTGAGAATGAGGAAGACGATGAAAGAAGAGAAACTCAAGAAAGTGCCAGGATGGAGTCTTGTCGCCACTTAGAGTTTCTCGTCATGCCTTCCGTATAATAACGAAGACTGATCATTGTGGGAAAAAATTGATTCTTTCATTTTTAGCTAAAGGTGAGGAAGTAAAATATATTGGTGCGCACTTCATGATCAACTGATGCAGACATTTTGAAAATAGTTATGACGGTAATTGAAGAAGACTTGGAATACAGGTGCGCATGACTCCATCAACTGAAGCATGGTGCTAAATGAAGAAGTGTTGCTACATTTCTGCTGTATCACAAAGTTGGATTTTAAGAATACAACAAAATGATATATTATCACATCCTAGTTGAAATGACGTTATGTATACTGCGATAGGTTCATGGATATCATTTTGTTGTGAACAGCATAAACAATACAAAAAGATATCCCAGTGTGCTTGGAGTTGAGTCCCTTATACCAGCTGAGAAACAAATACAGGTTTTTACTTCTATCCAACCCCTGGTTTTGGCTGTGACTCAAGGACTGAAGGGAAGAATTCTTCGAAGCTTTCTTTACTATTGTAAAGTGTTTCTTTAGCACGTATATACAGGTATAGCCTTTCATCATGCTGACTTGCTGATTTAAGACAACACACTACCAGACTATTTATAGATGGGGATACTCTAGTCTAAATGAAACTCATTCAAATGTTACTTAAATGTAATGTACATGCAGCTTGCAAGATACTCTACCCCTATCTTGCAAGGTAAGCTTTTAATGTGAGAAGCTTCTCCTCCAAGCGCCTGTTTTGCACCATGTTAGCTTTGATCTGGCATGGTTGGTCCAATTTGAAACCCAAAGTTATTTACAAGTACTAAAAGATAAAAGAATACAAACAATTTTACACTCAAACAATTAGTTACAAAGTTAAGAAAAAGAAGAAAATTCTAATACTCTACTCTCTAAATAAGTACGACTTTTTACATTGTAACTTCCTCTACTTCAATCTTCTTAGTTATGAATTTTCTTTTCTTATGAATGTGATCAAATGGTTTGTCATCATACACTTCCTCTTCAGGAAGATTTGTCTCTAGATCTAAATAATTCTCAATGACAACAGCTTTTGTTGGTTAACTATTATATCATCTTTCTCAATGATCAAATATCAACCATATTCTCAAGTAATCTAAGAAGAAAAACCTCCTAGAAAATAAAGATAAAATAACAATGTTCTATGATATTGATAAAAAATTTATCATACAAAAGAACTAAGGAACATTGTATTAGAAACATTTATTTATTATCAATCTTGTTTCTTCTATTTCTTTTTTCTCCACTTTGTTTTCGTCGTTGTTACATGATAGGCAATAACAAAACAAAATGCATTTATGGTAGTAGAAATCTGGAAGAAAAGTTACATTGATTAAAATAAAAGAAAAATTCAAAGTTGTGCTATTCCTCTTTAAACAGTCCTTCTCGAATATATTATTAAACAATTTTATAATTAACTTAGTGCCTCAATGGTAATTATGTCACATAAAATCTCATCTTGATATTTTCCAATAAAAATAGGTATACTTATTCGTTGATTGACTATTATACCACAATCTTCTTTAATCCATTGGAGTTTTTAAGGTTTAAGATGAAGTTTAGCCGTTAATGCTAACTTTTCCACCAACCTTGAGCTACAACAATTATAACAAGATTCACAATGCTCCTTTAAGACATTTAAAGCATTTGATGTCTCTAGTCCTAATTTCTTTAGAAGGTTCCTTTTATTTATAGTTTTCTTTTTCCTTTGATCCCTCATACTTAGGTGTTGATTTGGGGGAGTAACCCTCCCTCTTAAAATCCTACTTAAGTTGTGAGGTGGAGGAAAAATATTTCCTGAAAATAAGTTTTCTCTTTTGTTGTTGTTCCACTTTCACACAAAGTTGAATTAATTTGTTTAAATCTCTATAGAGTAAGAGTTCAACTTTATCCCTAATCAGTAGGTTGAGGCCACTTTGAAATCCAACAAAGTTCTTTGTTGCTTATACTGTCTTCATAATGAGCAATTCCATTATTTGCTTATACTCCTCTATGCTCATATTTCTTTGTTGGAGTCTGTGGACTTTATTCATCAACTCTTTCTCACAGTAAGAATGTATATGTATTTTTCTAGGGCACTCCTAAGCTAAGCTCATTCCAAAATCTTATTTGAGGCTCATGATGAATTCTTGTTTTTCTTTTTGGGGAATTCTACCAATACATGACATACCCTTGAAAGCTTAGGGTTGTCATGGATATTCTTTTTGTTAATGTATTTGGTAGTATGTTAACAACTTTTCAACCTTCATCTCCCAATTTTCCACATTATCTTTTTCATGGAAAGGAAGAAGGTCTATTCTAGGTTCCCTATTATAGTTATTTTTCCCAAGCCTATGTTGCTTAAGGGGTGTTGATAGTAACCATCATTGTGATGACTAGTATAAATCTCTTCACTTTAGGAGGGATAAAATGGCCTTTTATATGATCATTCAGTATGATTACTCTTAGCTTTTTCTTCTTGTTAGATCATAAGTTTCTTAAACATACCTCTTATATCATCATCTCCTTTTTTGACTATTTCTCTTAAGTCTCTAAAATCTTCTCTTAAGCTCATACCTTCATTATGGTCCCTATAACTTTGATCCACACTATGATGATGAGAATTATCACTCTTTTTTTAAGAAAGATTTCTAAAACTTTTAAAAGGTTTCCATAAAAATGAAGCGATAAAAATCTTTCACAATTTTTTTAATTGTGTGTGCACGTACCCCTAACTTGACAACAATAACCTCTAAAACATGTTGGAACAAGTCTTAATAGTTGCAACTTGACTTCTAATGAAATATTAATAAATAATCAAAATAATCTAGATAAAAAATGTAAAATAACTAATTTCCTATGATGAAAGTCTAAGTGACACTTCGAACCCCTTATAACACTTTCACAAGACTAAGCACATTGATTAAACTATACGATTTTTCTAAGATGAAAGTCTAAGTGACACTTGGATCTCCTTAGAACGCTTTCGTAAGATTAAGTGCTTTGATTATTACATAATTCACTTTGGGAGATGGGAGAATATGAAAGATTTTCGAAAAACACCCAATCAAAGAGAAAAAATTATGCAAAATTATAGCTTCAAACATTTGAAATTATTTCTTTCTGAAAAATTAGAGATTAAATTTTCAATTAATTTCGTTGAGACAGATTTTTTGCTAAACTATAAACAAATTTAGTCACTAATTCAGTCTCCAAATGCAAACTTCAATTTGGTTTTCAAAATTATATAAAATTTGAACAAGATTCTTTAATGTTTTTACCAAGTGTTTGCACTCTTTTTAGTGTATTCTCTTGATACCAAATGATGAAAATCCTTGTTGAAAATAAAAAGTGGATGTGTTTTCCATGGATGAAGGAGTGGTGCAGCAGAATTGTGAAGAGAAATGAGGGGAGATATTTCGGTTTCCAACAACTTCCAAGAGAAGTTGAGCTTCTAAATTCCAAGGTTCATTGTGGAAAAAGCTTAAGAGAGAGTGTTCTCCTTTAATGACGTTGGAGTGAGAGAAAAATTGTATAAGAAACATTAATTCTCATAGAATTAAACAAATTATTACAATGTTTATGGGAAGACTACTTATAGATTTGGATAACTTCTCATATATTCTAGTCTAAATGAAACTCAAATTCAAGTGTTACCTAAATGTAATGTACATATAGCTTGCGAGATACTCTGTTCCTAATGTAGTTTGCAAGGAAAGTTTCTAATCTAGCTTGTTAGGCAAACATCGAATGCTATAAACTTCTCATCCAAGTTCCTCTTTTTCTCCATGTTCTACTTCATAAGGCACCTCCCTTGGCCTTGGAGTGAGTAACTCTGGTAGGCCATGGTTGGCCCAATTTGAGGCCCATGGTTAATCCAATTAGAAGCCAAAATTTATTTACAAGTCTAATTAAAGATAAAAACTTACAAACAATATTATACTTATACAATTATTTACAAGGCTAAGAAGATGAATTTTTTAATATTCTACTCTTTAAATAAGTAGAGTATTTTTCATTGTAGCTTCTCTTTTTCAATCTTCTTAGTAATGGATTTTATTTTTTTATCAATGTCTTTGGATGGTTTTTCATCACCATGACAATATGGTAAATAAGTCATATATCTTGGTGTTGGTAATAGATATTATTTGTTATACATGTGGCATAAGATTGTATTAAAACCTTCGTCTCCTCAATAAGTGAATAATGATCAAATATGATGTAAATAAGGATGAGAAAGAACTATCAAAAGATATAGAAGAGTAGAGAAAAAGAATAAATACAAGAAGCATGATAAGGAAAAATATAGAAGAAATAGAGAAGAAAGTTTAAAGGAGTCACAAAAGGAAGACTTAAAAGATTAGAAGACGAAATAGAGAAACACTATTTAGCAAATTATTTAACACTGAAAACACTTAAGAGAATCATCAAACAACATGTATATATGTTTAAATATATTCCAAACCCACTCAAACATCTTTATACGCTTATTAACATAAAAAATACATTTACTTGATCCCTTCATTCTCATTTTGCCAAAGCTAACATGATTTTCAAATCTTCTTTGGCTCCACACCTACAAAACAATTAACAAGGCCTTTAGTAGGTTCCTAAAAAATATTGGGTTCTTTCATGTTTGTGGCGTATGTTTTTCCTTTAGGAAGCCATGCAAACTTTCCTTTAGGAACATAAACTTTTCTATAATAACACTTGTTTATTGTCTGACCTTTTTTTATGCCAATATAAGTAAGTGACATAAGATGTATAAGAGGGTTTTCTAATTTACTAAAATTCTTTTTTAGATTTTTTATTGGTTTTAATCCAAGTCTAGATGTATCTCCTACGTCTCTTTTTGAGAGTTTAACATGGCATCCAACTTATATTTCCCAAATGTTAACCTTATTATTTCTCTTTCAAGAAACCTTACTTTTTCTTCTAAATTTTGCAAGACTCGGACTTAAAAAATTTAACTTTCACATGAGAATCACAACTACAAGAGGAATTGCTAGAAATCATTTCAAGATTTTCTAAATCAACTTTCTAGTTAAATTTTCCTCTTCTAATTGTTTTATCCTATTTTCAGCCATTTATTCTCCCTCATTAATCTATTGTTTGAAAAAGTGAGTTTTTTTGGCTTTTTCATTAAAAGCATCAAGAAGCTTATCATTATTTAAATAAGAAGAAAATTTGGAACAATTACACTCAATTTAAGAACCTTGATCAACTAGAAAACATAAGTCTGCTTCCTCTTCAATACTACTAGAAACACTTGTTGAAGAAGATGCATTGTCCTCCCAAATAAAGATAAGTTTTCTTTTTCCTAAAGTCCTTTTTTCTTTTCCCATCATCAACATCGTTAGTAATCATGGGACATTGAAGTTTTATATGATCTGGCTTACCTCATTCATAACAGATGATGTGGGACAATTGATCATTCTTCTCATTCAACTAGTTCAGTTGTTGACCTTTATTTCTACTATTGTTTCTCAATTACTTTGTTACATTATTTTTTGTGCTTTTTGAAAATTTATAAGAACATTTTAATAGACTATCTTACCATTTAATCGATTATTCAAGAGAAACACATGTGTTATTCAATAACTTAGTTAATTCTCTTAGGTATCATTGAGTAGGTAAACTAAGATGAACAAAATAATTTATTATCATACCTGTTAATTGATTAAACCAGAGGCTTATTAATAAACTCATGTTTCAAATTCTAAAAAACCCTTAAGAACGTATTAATCAAATATTATTTTATGTAATCGATTAAAACAAATTAAAATTATTTTCTACAACATTTAAAAAACATTTTAGAAAACTTATTTCTATTTTAAGATTCAATTTTAAGGTTCAATTATAAGACTTAATTTTAAGGTTGTATATTTAAGACTAAAGTACTTGAATTACTTTGTGTACAAGACTCTCAATCACATACAATGAAAGTTGTAAAACACAATGCTTGTAGAGCAACATTATCTTCATCAACCATTATCATCAAAACACATCTTCTTTAGCTCTTCAAGGAAGAAAGTCTTGTCTTCACTCTTCAAGTCCAACACAATTCCTTTATGTTATCAAATCCTAGAATTTGGGAACCCAAGAAGATTGACAAACCCACTGTTGTAATGAGTTTTCAAAGATGGTAAGTTCTTACTAAATTTTGCAATGTAAAGTACAACTTCAAAGGACACATTTATATTGTATTTAATCTTTAATATTTTTCCTATAGGAGTTAATTTGGGGGTTTTGTGTGAAACAAAAAAGAAAAATTCAAGAAAATCTAATTTCAAAATTACAAGAGTTAAAGATCAATTCATAGATTAAAGAATCAAACAATTTCTCTTATCATTACTCTAATTCCTTGTTCGAACAATTAACCAATTCAATTAATCAATTAAATTGGTTATACAAATCAAATCTCAATATCATTTTGTAGCATCCCAATATTTGTAGGAGATTAATTAAATATTTTTAAAAAATATAAGGAATTTTAATATAATTAATATATATTTTTTATTATTTTAATATTTACAATAAAATTGATTTTAATATATAATATTCATTTTTATAATTATAAAAGAATTAATTTTAGAATATGATGTCTTATTTAAATAAATATTGAAGAGCTAAATTATATTATATATAAAAAATAAAAGGAAAATGTATTTGATAAAGAAAAGAAAATGAAATGTTATTAAATTAATAACTTTATGGTAATTAATTATTTCAATTAATTAATTTTAGAATTTAATTTAAGTGTTTTTCTTTTAAAATAGTAAAAACTATTTCTACTTATTTTACACATTATTTTTACCCTATTTTACATTCATCTTCTCTAAAGAATAAAAGAGGAGAAAAGCAAGAGGGATTGAGAGGGTCTGAGATAAACATGATTTGTTTCATGCTTGGTAGTTACAATAGGTAGCCTCCAGTGGAAGACTGTTATAAGAAATTCCTAATAATATTTATCTCTATATTTAGCTTCTAGAATATGCCTATTAACTTTCCATTTTCTTATTGTATATGTGAACTATCATTATAAATATGAAAAGACAAGAGTGGTGTATCCAAGTCCTCTTTTCAAGTTCTTCTTCTCTTTTATTTTGTTTAACTTTTATTTGGCCATAAACTTGCTTCATTTCATCTCTGACGTCCATAGTCATCCAAGTCCTCTTTTCAAGTTCTTCTTTTCTTTCATTAGATCTTCTCTTTTATTTTGTTTAACTTTTATTTAGTCATAAACTTGCTTTATTTTATCTCTCACCTCCACAAGCGACACTGGTTTAGTCACTAAATTCTCCTATAATTTATTGGATTAGTATGTTAACACTATTTTATATATTTTTTAAAATTAAATATATTATCCTTGAACTATTTTTAAAAATTATATTTTGTTCATGAATTAAATTATATACATATTATAATTTTACATACTATAAATTATAACTTCTCTTTAACATAAATATACAAAAACACTTTAACCTCATTTAGTGACAATTATGTTTTACATTACTTTAATAAAATATAAAAACAAAATAAATACAAAATGGATATATAGTATAACTAAGGAACAAAATATCAGGACTTAAAACATAAACCTCTCTTTTACATTTGTAAAACTAATCTAGAGGGGAGTCATGAAGAATTAATTAGCGTTTGTAATATCAAGATGACCATGTTACACTTAATTCTAGACTCCTTTATCACATGATAACTTTGAATAATTTTTATTAGAATGGAAACTTCTGTGAAATTCTCTTCTCCTCTCAAATTTCTTGTGCTTTCTTGCACTCCTACCTCTTCTCTCCCTTGAAGCCATGAAGATCTTGGATGCTTGAGGAGCTCCAACTCTCATTGAAGCCTTTTTCTTTCTAGAGGATTCCACACTCTTTGAAAACTTCTTCAGTGAAAATTTATCTTTCTTATTTTTCCTCACAAGGCTTAGCTTTGTCGCATTGAAATTTGGTGGTAGAGCCTTCCTCCCTTTTCCCTTAGAAGGAGCAACATTGGCCACCATAATTAGCAGCACAGTGAAAACCATCATCGCACCCACAACAGTGGGGGGACAAAGAGGAGGAACTTCCTCCACAAAAAGGGAGCCAGTGCGACTCGAAGATAATGAATCTTCTTCGATTGACATAACCTCCCTATCTACCTAGGGGTTGTCACCATTAAAGGAGTTCAAGAAAGAAGAAGACATGAAAATGTACCTAGTGATGATTAAATGGACAAGGACACTAGAGGAAGAGAAATGCTCGTCACCGTGAAACACATAGATGGTAGAGAAAACAAGAGCAAGAAAGTGAAGGTAAAAACTGAAATGAAATGTGTTGAAGTTATAAGGAAAAATCCTTTAGCAGGAAAATTTGCCACCTAAACGTCGCATCAAAACCTTGGGCCACCTATTAGAAAAGGCATGACATGTTAGCCATAAAGAAGTATACCAGAGACAAAGCATCAACACTCCTAATGGCGTGTTGAGAAGATAAAAAGTCATCATTGCTTAAAACCCTTCATAAATGCATTCAGAACCCTGATGTGATATAACAATATTAGCTTGGCTTCGAGTTAAAAGTAACAAACATCAACTTTCACGTAACTTAGCCTCATGTTTGGTTGATAAAAACAACCCGTTGAACATTTTACTTCAATCAGTCAAAAATAAAACTCTTTTATCCTCTAAATCAATTTATCTACAAATTTCATTTTCTAATATTCTAAACTTAAAAGATTTATTACTCTTGTATGTCCATAGAATATATATAATAACAAATTATATTATTATATATAATAAATCTTAACGACTCAATTTAATTCATATAACTTAATTATAAGTAAAATTATATTATATATATCAAGTACTATATTAACATAAATATTTTTGAGTATTAGATAATTTATCTACCAAAATCTTATTTAAAGGTCCATTAGGTAACTAATCACGTCTTTTATCTACCTAGATCTTGTTTAAAGGTCCAAAAGAACCTCTACATAGAGTATAAGATCACGAAGTCTTGTCTAGGTAAACACCTCTTGTATCATTCCATTATAGATTCCATTCATATTATGTCATGTAATAGTACATTATAAGAAGCACACAAAAATGTGAAATGTAATTTCACAATGCGAAGAGGAACACAACCTGCACCCATTGGTTAACAAAGTGAAGTAGTCAACAGAAAATGAAGTGGCGCGAAACGGATACCATAGGCACAAATGTGGTCACAACCAAGCTTACGTTAACAACAACCTTAGACAAATCCACCCCCAAATATCTACCATACCCATTGTCTTCACTTCTCTTTCTCAACCAGTTAACCATTGAGTTTCGTCAATCCAATGGCTTCCACGCCTTTCACCACTCTCTTCCTCTTCCACAAACCCTCCCTCCGCTTCCTCGCGTTGGAAAGGTTCAGCTTCCCCGGCGCTTCAGCGATCTCGTTTCCAAAGGTTCGGAAGAACCGCAAAATGGCAATTTTTCCCGTTTGCAGAATCGGTTCTGCTGTCGCCTTCCGAGACCTCGACGCCGACGATTTTCGCCACCCGCTTGATCAACAGGTGCATCCGATTTCACGTTTCTTCTTCCGTTTTCGAGAAATATCTAACTTCTTCCGAGTTAAAATCAACTAACTAACTTTTTCTCGGAGTTGTATAAGTAGTGTTTCTCTTTTATGAGTTTTGTTTTCCGGGAAGCGCTAATGATTGGTGGTGAGGTTTTCATTTTGATGTTCCAGAATACGCTGATACTGAGAGCGATTCCGGGATTAAACGAACTTGGAAAGGCTCTTCTAGGTAACAAACGGATACCTCGTGTTCTAAGTCGCGGACTTGTGGTTTATTGATTTTTTCTTATGATGTTTAATGGTACGTGTAGTTTGTTGAGATATTAGTTGACGAGGAGTATTATCAAATTGTAGTATATAAACTAGTGACAATTCTCATCTTAAAGTTCAGTTTTGTAGAGTTTTTAAGGTTGTCTTAAACCCAACATTCATATTTTAAGACAACTCAAATTAGGAGTTCTGGACAATTTTAACTCTATTTTGCACCCCTTTCTTTCTAGTGGACGATGGACATTTATCTAGTAATGGTGCTAGTACAAAATTATATTACCATAAAGATTCTTGTATAATCCTCCTTTACCCAACTTGGGTGTTCTAAGTAATAAAGTGGTTGGAAATTCACGTTGACTGGTGATATGTCTAAAGTAGCGTATATAAAAGGAGGACAACCCTCCCACTAGCTGAATTTTTTGAGTTGAGTTAGAAAAAGTATTGGACAAATCCTATATGAAGTTCTTTAGGTGTATTTAGTGTTATTCTCCAATCAGAAGTGAAGTTTACCATCGTAATTTATGCTAACTATTAGAAATGTAAGATAATATCTAAATATCTTTAGACATTGCTTATATTTCTAACACTAACCTTTAATGCAAACATTTATTACATACATTATTGAAGTTAAACTATGATTCTGATAAGAATATAACACTAAAAATAAATAGGTAATGTAAGTTTTGTCGTAACTGTTGAGTCATCATCAACTGATAAATGCTACGATCATTGATCTCAATAGTTTATTGACCTAGTACACTTCAGACAGTGGTATACTATAAGGTAGCGTTTGGCAGACACATAAAATGAATTAGAAAGGTTTTGCTCTGTTCTCCTTAATATTCCAATCATTTAGTGGAACCAAGATGTGCCATTTTTTCACTCCATATTTTATTATATTCTGTTTTTAAAATATACCAAACAAGAAATAGAACCCCTTGTCTTATTGGATTCCATTCCCACATGCTGACCAAACGGGCCCTTGATAAACAAGAATCTCTAGGACTCATATCCCTCAAATATTTCCATGCAAGTCACATACTTCACATAGTTTATGCAAGTATCTGAAATTATTACAGTTAGTAAAAAAGTCACCATGTATATTTGCCCACACAGCTAGCCATTACTTTATACGTTTTGTAGAATACCAGAACAGTCAACGATAAGTAATACATAGTTAGAATAAGAGGTCCAAGACTGGATTTATTGTGGTTATTCTTTTCCGTACAAGTAGTGCATTTATCTGCCTTTCTATAGGATGATCAATGATGTTCAACTCGATTTTTGAGGCACAAAACACCACCACTATACTAATTAAGAATTTTCACAACTGTATACATGCTTTTTGATACCAGGGTGAAAATAGTTGTCATTGTAGTAGGTTCATGTTTTAGATATATGGATGGCTTTTGTTACGCAAGTGTTCAATAATATCTTTGAATAATCTTACACTGTCAACTGACGAGGTTGTTGTATGATATGGTTCCCTTAAAATGAATTGCAGGCACTGTAGCTGAGCAGGTTATGCTCCTTGAGAACATTGGGACATCTGTCCTTGTTTCTAAAAATCAGGTATCCTTTACGCTAATTAAAATATAATATACTTCAACAAGTACCTGCAAAGGACATTATAGGCAGCTGCGCAATATTATAGATAAGCTTTTCCTGCATTAGATAGTCCTTGCCTATTTGTGGAAATGAAGGGTTTTGTTCTAATTCACTGTTACTACTTGCAAAAGGTCGAAAATCACAGTTATGATACACTTGTGAACGCATTTACATATTTAAACTTCAAATATGTCTATGTATATGCATTGGAAAAAGCAATGCATGTTGGAAAAGCTTTATAGTTATCTGTGTGAATTCTACTTTCTTTTATTTAATTCCTCATAAACGAAGAATCAAACTGTCAGAGTGCATTCCATTGATTGTGTACTTGTGTATACGAATGTGCATGTAGGTCTGTGTAACCCTTCTTGACAGATGAATAAATTAACTTGTCCAACTTATCCATGTTGGTTATACGAGAGCTGTGAAGTATCTGCGCTTCACATTTTTATTTCCACTCAGTTGAGTTGTGTGACATAATTATCTTTATTCACATGTAGTTAGTCAATCTTCTAGTCTGCAACTCAATAATGGTAACATGATTTTATGCAACATGAATTGGCAAATAATATTAAATGCATTTAGTTTCCTGTTGAGTTGTTGCCATCTAATGTTACCACAAATAAGTAAATAAACTTTTCCTCTTGTTTTGTCAGCTTCCTGATCTCTACCACCTAATGGTCGAAGCTGCAGAAATATTAAATGTTGATGCCCCTGATCTGTATGTTCGTCAAAGTCCCGTGCCAAATGCATATACATTAGCTATAAGCGGTAAACGACCTTTCGTTGTCATTCATACTAGCCTTGTGGAGCTCCTTACAAAAGCAGAGTTGCAGGTTATATTATTTGTTTTGTTGTTACAGTTTTTTAGTTTTCAACCCAACTTCTTAACCTGTTTAGTATCCAAGTGCCCCCATCTCCCTGCTCAAAACCAAAAAATTCAGCCATATTTCACAAGTAAAAAGCTTTTGCAAGTATCTTGCGAGCTGAATGATGTTGAGTTTACGATCCACTACATGATATATGGGTTTTTGTCTTCCAAGATGCCTGATCAATTTATTATTCAATCCATCTTTATCTATCTTGTTCAGTGTTCTTGTTCCAAATGCTATTAACTTGTGATCACTTCACTTTAACAGGCTGTTTTGGCTCATGAGCTAGGTCATCTAAAATGTGATCATGGTGTGTGGCTTACATATGCAAATATTCTAACCCTTGGAGCCTATACTGTACCTGGTAGGTTACATAAAGCATTTTTTTCCGTAGATGTATTAATACCCACAAATGGATATGTTATGCACTATGGAAAAGTAGTTAACTATATTGAATGATCAAAGTCGGAGAAACGTTTTTTCTCTTACTCTGACGGATAGAACTGGGAATAATCATGTCACTTATCACTAGTTGAGTATTATAACAACCTTGAAGACTTGCTCATAATGCAATATTTTCAAACTTTTTTCTTTCACCTATGGAAAGATAGCTTGTTTTGACAATGGATATGTATTTAACTCTATCCGTTGCAGCTCTTGTTTTGATATTGATGAGAACATGAAGTTTTTCCGTTCTTTTTTCAACTCAATTATTCATAACTAGTGCCATTTGTTGTAGGCATTGGTGGTATGATAGCTCGAACTTTGGAAGAACAGCTATTCCGCTGGCTTCGAGCAGCTGAGTTGACTTGTGATCGAGCAGCCCTTCTTGTTGCTCAAGACCCTAAGGTATGCTACTATACTGATACCTGTAGAATGGTTATTATTGCATATTGATTGAAATACTGAACTATTCCGTAACCCCACAAGAGGTCGTCATCTCTGTCCTCATGAAATTAGCTGGGGGATGTCCATCTATGGCTGATCAACTAAACGTGGATGCATTCCTGGAGCAAGCTCGCTCTTATGAAAAAGCTGCTTCCAGCCCAATTGGGTGGTATATAAGGTTTGTAGCGTCTTGTTTGGGGCACTAGAAAATAAATATGTTGTGATTTTTTTTCCATTCAGAAGCTAAACTTCTGGCTACTGATTAGGAATGCACAAACAAGTCAACTGTCACATCCTCTGCCTGTTCTTCGTGCTAGTGAAATTGATGAATGGTCAAGAACTCCAGCTTATAAATCTCTTTTGAAACGTGGAATTCAGATCAAAGCAATAAAACAAAATGTCTAGCAGTATGTGCTTGGATTTTGCTCAAATGCTCAGCAGCCCAAGGTTCTTCGAAGTTAATTTCTTAAAACTCTCTAATTTCTGCTTTACTTATCTGCCCTTCATATATGATGGTAATATGGCTAACATTAATTAGTAGGCTTAATTAATTTTTAAGTATTACAACTATAGTTAAAATTTAAATTTGGTCTCACTATTTTTTTCATAAATTTAACCCCACTAACTATTTTAAGTATGCAATTTTTGGTTTATCTAATAATTTAACATCTAATGTTTGATGGGAATGTTAACTTACCACTCTGTAAGGCTATCACATAGGTACGTCTACGGTGACGTGACATTATTTCACTTGGCATTTATGCTAGATACAATGTTATGTTCAGGGATGAACAAAAATTACATAATTAAACAGTTAGAGAAACAAATTCGAAAAAAAATAAAAATAGGGAGACTAAATTCAAATTTGGACCATAGGAGGAAGACTAAAAGGTCTATTAATATATGAAGTTTATTAATCTATTTGTATAAGTGATAGGATGCAATACATATAGTTTTGTAGATATGGTATAGGTAATTTGGGTAAATTTATACATTAGTTTTTTTTAAAGGAAATAAATAAGGTGAGAATAAAAAAACTTTTTTTTTCTAAAAGGTTAAAACTAATTTAGGTATAAAGTAATTTATATTAAGAAGTTTTTTTTTCCAAGTGGACAGAGACAAGTTTATCTAAGCTTATGCATAGTAGTCACATATATTTAGAAAAGAAAGACAAAGTATGAAAATCAACATTTCTTTCGACACTAATATTATTATATTTTTGCAAAATATGAACGTTCATCCTCTCTTCGGAAAAAAGAATGTTTGTGAGATGGATTTTAAGTTCAAGTTAATTTGATGAGACCAAATTTGTAAGATGAACTTTTCCCCTTACTTATATATTATACATTTAATTATATTTTTGGTTAATGTGAGATTTTTAAGGTGTTTGTTAATATTGAGGAATGAACTATTGAGTGTGTGGAAATAGAGGAATATTTGATATTAGGTGGAACAATGGTCTAAAAAATCTTATTAGGGATAATAATTTGTAAATTTTGATACTATCTTAAAAATTGGATTTAAACTCTAATTCAACCTTTAAAAATTGGATTTAAAGTCTAATTCAACTTTCAAATTAATTTGATTGTAAGATAGCTCTATACTTTAATTATATATTATAGTTTGACTATATATTGTATATTATAATTTAACTATATTTCTAATTAATGTAAGATTTCTAGAAAAAAGACAAGAGAAGAAAAGGCAACGATTAAATAGAAAAATAGAAGGGGTAGGAATACAATAGGGTTAAAGTAGAATGGAAGAGAAAACAAATGTATGACTATAATTGTCTTATATTTTCGTACCTTCCTACTCGATTTAGGGAATAATAAGTATGCCAGAATGTTGGTCTTTGCAAATGACGAGCCATAAACTTTTATTTCCTCATAATGTCCCTTCTTAACACTTCGTAGCAATTTTATTTCTCACTGTTTTATTTTACTTTATGGAACAGTAAATGCATGGTGGTTGATGTTCAAATGGTAGCAAGCTGCTGCAAACTTCTTGTACTGTAAATCTACAAATATGTATTCACTTTGTAATATAAGTCAACATGTAAGTAGAATTTTGATGACATTTATTATTTTCATAGAAATATTGCCCATATAAAGGAACAGATCACCTGTATAGTTCCAGCTTAGAAAACTTCCAGGACTGAAAACCAAATACTAAAATTTTTAATCCCTAAATTTGGATTAAATTTTATTTTAATCTCTTAACTTAAACTTGATATTTTAATTCCCTCTAATTTACAACTATTTTTTGTACTCCTCTAAAGTTAAATAATTTCTTAACTCTCTTAATTTAAAAATAATTCGTTTTAATTCTAAAGTTGACCTTGTCAAAAATTTGTTAACATATAAAAAGTATGGGTGAATGCTATGGTCCCTTGTGACAAAATGGAATAATTCGGATAAATTTGATTTTTGGACTAGATAAAATAATCTATTAGTTCATTTTGATTCATTAAAAAATTAGTCTCATTTCAATTTAATAAAAAATTCAACCAAATCTATCTATTAACAATTTTCCATATAAGATGTCCAAGTCATCCATAAAAATACAAGTCTAAAAATTAAATTATAATTTAAAAATTTTCAAAAGCATTTTTTGTAAAGCAAATTTAAGAATATATTTTTGAAATTAAAATAAATTATGAAATGATTTATTATGAAATAAATGGAATTGAATTAATTTGTTCCATTACTAGTAATAAATAAATAATTAATCATCGTAAAATTAAATAGACGATTTTATCCAATTCACTTACTTATTCTTTAGTTGTGATTAAAATATATGAATATAAAGTTTTCTTTTGTTTCACTGGATTTTGGGATTTAAAATCATTAATATATTTATTTTAAAATATTATTCAATAATTTAAAATTTAGAAGTTTAAAATTATGATAAATTGTAAAATGTTTTAATGAAATATATTTATAGTTATCTAAATTTGTTCATACAACACACACATTTACATGGATATTATGGATGATTTTCTTTCATCCTTTCATTTCTTTTTCTCAAATGAGTTGAATGAATAAAAATTTCATATTCAATTTTAAATTAAAGATGTTCATTTTTTTTTCAATTTAAGGTACTAAAACAGTTATTTTATATTTGAAGAACTAAACCTTCAATTTTAAATTTGAGATACTAAAATAAAATTTCACCTAAATTTGAGGATTAAAAAAATATTTTAACATAAAGGAATTAAAGTGAATTTATAGATTATTATTTTAGTTATTTGAAGATTAAAAAATACTTTAACATAAAAAATTCAAAAAGCAAATTTATATATATTATTACTTTAGTTAGATGTTTGAGTCACACCAATAACTGGTATAGCAAAATTAATGTGGAGTGATAAACAGGAAATTTTAAAAAAAATTCAAGAATTAAATAAAAAAAGTTTAGAAGACTAAAAAAATGTCCAAATTTAAAAGACTGAAAACATATTTATTTAAAATTATATTACAAGTTTTATGAACGAAAAAATTTGTTTGCAGTACTTGTACGCTATATAAGCTCTTATCGTATTATGCTAAACTACAGACAACGTACATGATTATTAGATAGTGTATAAATATTTTAAATCAATGTAAAAATCAATAAGAAAATTATAATCTACCGAGATGTAGATGTTAGGATATTCTGGGGAGGATAATGAGCTACAAGCACAACCACACAAGTGTCTATGACACTATCTTCAACCCAAAACCTTAAGGCAATGGGTTTGTGGGTCTTTTCACTTATATATTGTTCAACTTACTCATTCCTATCCAAAGTGAGACTCCAACATTACACTTGTATCCTAACAGTAGACTGTTAAAATATTGTACCAGCTGGAGTTGTCTGAGTTCGTAATTTGTTTAATAGGTTTTGTCATTTTAATTTTTTGTGGGTTCTTTAATATGTTTTTATTGTTATTATTCTGGTTAAAATCAATCCATCTTAAATTAGTATGGTTAAATGAGAGAGAGAAAGAGAAAAAGATAAAGATTTTTAGTTTTAATTTTTTGTGGATTTTTATAATATGTTTTTATTATAATTTTTTTTAATATAGTTCCATTAAAATTAATCAATTTAGTTTCTTCTATTAAATTAGTATGATCGACATTAAGAAAGTGATGAGTAATACATAACAAGACATATGTGAGATGCACAATACATATATATGAGAATTTTTTTTTTCTCTTATCTCTTATCTTTTTCTTTGACATGTGTTCTGTATATATGATATATATCCTCTTATGTGTTATATCATCATTCTTTTAATATCATTCATATCAATTTAATACAGGAGATCATATTAATTTATTCTAATCAAAATTAAAATTATATTAAAAAATAATAATAATAAAAACAAATTATTAAAATAAAAAAAATTTTGATTAAATTTTTTATTAAACCTATATAATATATATAATATATATAGTATAGTTTAAATTAGTTGTTGTGTGTACTATGTATAGCAAATTTTTATTAAATATAACATTATTATGCGTATTTAGATTGTTTACTTTCATCTAAATAAATAATGTAATAAGAAGTACTAATATACATAAAAACAGTTTCTCTTAATTATGTTTAAAAAATGACTATGCAACCATAATAAAATAAAATAGAAACTATAAAACTTTGTACTCTTTTTTATAAATATTTAATTTAATCTGCATATTTTTGTTCATTTATTTAACATGAGATAACAACAAAACTTGGACCTAAATTAATTTTTTTATTACTTGGTCGATTCTTGGATTTATTTAAAAGTGTTTATTCATCTGATGAAAGTTTTCAATTATTATAAAGGCTTACAGATTTGGTATAGATACTATGTTACATCATATTTGTAGGCCAAATATATCGTACTCGTACTATATATATATATATATATATATATATTATATTTATGTATGTGTAGAAGTCCCTCGTTCAATAAAGCGGTGTTTTGATTGAATTGTACTTTAGTGGCAAGTTGTGGTCAGCATTTGGGCATGGTCGGGCCACCCTTAAAATCCACCTCCAGCAGGATATGTGGCTCAAAATTTCCAGTCAGTTTAAGTTGTGAATTTTTTTAGTGCAGTTCATGTAATTTGAGAGTTAAATAAAATTTATTCACAAGTATTATAGATTTTTTAGAATTTATTATCAGGAATCTTAACAAATAAAGGCATAAATTAACATAAAATTTACATTATACATATGGTATTTAAATAATTTTTTAAAACGAGTCAAATTTTACATTTTGAAATAATGTTTTTTTGTTTTTATAAAATTCAGGCTAACATGTTAAATTTAGAAGTGTTTAGAAACAAATCAATCTAAAATAATAATAAAAAACTAATCTAAATAATTGAATTTTTTTTACTCTATTTAGTTTTTGTCTTTACAATAAGGCGATTTATATTGATTGGTGGTTTGAAATTTTGAAACTACAATCGAATCGAATTAAAATAAATTATTTAAATATTATTATATTATTTATTCATATATGAAATATATGTGTATGACAGAAAAATTTAATATGCATAACTTGAATTATATATTTATAAATTTGTTGTGATGTTTAGACTCTCAAATAATGATTTTTTGATGAAAAAGCATAGAAGATCGTTTGGTTGCTTAGAGTAGTGAGACCGTCTTGTGATATTAGACCATCTTATGGTTTAGTGGATGATTTTTGTTGTAACTACTTTAACTATTTTCTGTTTTCTTTGTCTCTTTGTTTGTTAGCTTTATATGCTTATATAAATAGAGTATTTAGGGTACATAGTTTGTAATCGTTTTTAACGTTTCAAAGAACTTTATGTATCTCAATTTGTTAATTCAATTATTTCTTCTTGTTCTTTGTTCTTTCTTGATTGTTAAAATTTAACCCAATAATTGACGTTGTTTGTGGGAACAAGAAAGGAAAGAAAAGAATTGCAAAGTTTAGTAATGACCACCATGTTTGACATCGAGAAGTTTTTCGACAATAACGACTTTGGGTTATGGAAGATCAAGATGGAAGCTATCTTGATAAAACAAGGATGTGCTGAATATATAAGGGGTGAGTCGAACATGTCAGCATCATTGTCTCAGAAGGAGAAGACGAACATGATCAACAAAGCTAGGAGCGCCATAATCTTGTGCCTTGAAGATAAGGCATTGAGAGAAGTCGCAAAGGAGAAGATTGTCGCGTTGATGTAGTTGAAGTTCAAGTCATTGTACATGACAAAATCTCTGGCACATAGACTCTCTTTGAAGCAACAATTGTACTCGTTCAAGATTAGTGAATCAAGAACGATGGTGGAACAACTAATAGATTTCAACAAGATCTTGGACGATCTAGAGAGCATTGAAATGAAGCTTGAGGATGAGGATAAGACTTTGCTTCTTCTCAACACCTTTCCCATGAAGTTTGAGCATTTCAAAGACACTTTGCTATTCGGGAAGGAGCAAACCATTACCTTGGAGGAGGTTCAAACCTCAATTCGGACTAAGGAGTTGCAGAAACTTCAAGACTCCAAGGGAGAAGATAGTGGGTTAAGTTTTAATGTGTCAAGGTCTAAGAAGATGAAAAAGAAGAAGTTTATGGGGAAGAAAATGAGGCAACCATCAAATGATAAGGAAAATAACAAATGTTTTAATTGTCACAAGAAAGGTCATTTCATAGTTGAGTGTCTAGAGCCAAAGCCAAAGAGAGAAAGGGTAGAAGCTACCATGACAAGAAAGAAACTGTTGATATTGTTGTAGCGTCTGACAGTTATGAGTCCGCTGGAGTGTTGGAGGCGTCAATGTCTGATACATAGAGGAGTTAAGTCATAGACTCAGGGTGCACCTACTATTGTGTCCGGTGAAGGACTTCTTCGAAACCTTGAAACTAAAGGAAGGAGGAGTAGTTCTCCTTGGGAACAATAAAGCTTGTAAGGTGCAAGGCATGGGTCAATCAAACTGAAGATGTTTGAAAATTGGGAGATATTGTTGCAAGTATTGAAGTATGTTCCAAAGTTCAAGAGGAATCTTTTGTCAATGGGTATGTTTGATCTTATGGGTTTGACAACCAAACTTTGGTTATCAGCTTACGTGTGATAGAGAGAGGAGGATAATCAAACTTAAATTGTGGTTTGGATATGCTGACTTGATTTGTTACGCATTAGTTGCAGGTGAAGTGCCAGAAGGTGTTGAATTAGAAGCTTCAGAAAGGCAACAAGAGGAGTAGAAGGTCAGTAATGGCAAGCTGCCATGGAAGAAGAACTCGAATAACTGAAGAAGAACCACACGCAGACACTTCTTGACCCACCATGAAGTCAAAAGGTGATTGGGTGCAAGTGGGTATTCAAGAAGAAGGAAGGATACCAGATATGGAGAAACAGAGATTCAAGGAGAAACAGAGATTCAAGGTGAAACTGATGGTGAAGGGTTTGTCAGAGGTGGAAGGGATAAATTATAATGAAATCTTCTCACCTGTGGGAAAACATTGTTCTTATGTCGATTGTTAAAACCAGTACAATCTGGTGTTAGAACAATTTGACGTGAAGACAACATTTCTGCATGGAAATCTTGAGGATGTTAGAATAATAATGCAAGTATAACAAACCAAGAAGGGGGTAAATTGGTTTCTTAATAAAAGTTAACCTTGTGTTTGGATGGGGAATTTCAATAATTCCAAGCAATTGAAATACTTAAAATTGAATTCTCTTCATTCTCTAACTGGTTTGTTTGGACAAAGTAATTAAAATACCTTACACTTCAATTATTTTGTTTGGATAGAGAAAATTAATTTCTCTTTTAAGATCAAATTTAATTTTACAATTTTTTTTAAAATTTAAAATGTTACATAGGTTTGACTGAACTTGGCCTAAGACGAGCCCGACTAGACTTGGTCCAAGGTAGGCCTAACTCAACTTAGCCTGAGCTAGACCCAACTTGATTTCTTCAATGATGAACCTAACACAACTCGTTCAGGATAGGCCCAACTTCACTCGATGTTGGGCGGTCTTGACTTGACTCAGCCTGGGATAGGCCTAGGATGGCCAAGCCTGACTGGATTTGGTTTATGACGGGCCTGGTTCGACTTGGCTTGGGGTAGGTCCAACTCGGTCCAGGGCGGGTTTGACTCGATTAAACCTAGGTCGAGCCCGGTTGGACTCAACCTAGTGCAAAGTTGGCTCGACTCGACCTCAAGCCCGAATGACTAGGCCTTGGGTGGGCTCAAGTCTAATTCGAGATGATCCTGGTAGAGTCCAGCTCAAGTCAACCTGAGTTAAGCCCAGCTTGAGTTGACCCTACTTGGCCTATAGTGGGTTTGACTCAATTCGACCTGGGATGACTTGGCTTGATCCAATGGTGAAATTTCGATTCCCTTTTTTTTTTTTGGTATTTCAAATTCTATTGTTTTAGTTATTTGAAATATCTTCTCAAAATTTCAAAATTTAATTTCTTTCTAATTTCCTTATCCAAACATGTCATTTTACTCCAAAGTATTTCAAATTCCTCAAATAAATGAATTACCTCATCCAAACACATTATAAACCTTTTTCGATTTTAGTTGGATTAAAACTAAGTTAAATAAAATTTCTAACATAAATTTAAGTTCTGCTTGAATAAAATGAAAGTATAAAACAAATAAGCAAAAAATAAGTTGAATATAAAGAGAGTAAGGATAGAGAGAAGGGAACACAAATATTTATATTGGTTCGGATCAAAGCAGATCCTACATCCAGTGATTTATCATGTCAAATGAGAGTGATTTCTACTAACTATCTTAGAATAAAGTTTACAACTTACTGTGCAGCGAAATAAGAAATAAGTAAGATAGCATGAAGATTTAAAAAGACGTCTCCTTTGTATAGAACAAAGGATGAACAACACCTCTCTTGAACACACAAGATATGAACAAGCACCTTTCTTAAAAACCACAACGAGTGAAGACACTTCCTTTGAATAACGACAAAGGTTGAACACCTCCTTTGAATAACCACAAAGGATGAGAACAACACCTCTTTTGAAAACCTCTAAAGATAAACACCTCCTTTGAATAACCATAAAGGATGAAACAAGTTTGAACATTAGCAGTAGAGTAAGTTTCACTTTGATCTCTCTAGGTTGTTTCTGAAAGCTCAAACCCCATATATATTTACAGGCAAAGAGGGGCACAAGGGTCTATAGAATATGAAAAGTTTTTCATAAAAACGTTCAGAATAATTGATTATTGCTTAGGATAATCAATTGTTCCAGAAAAGAAATTGATTTCACAAAACAAAGAGAGATAATCGATTATTTCACTTATGATAATTGATTAGTGTTCGAGATAATTGATTATTTTGATGTTAAATGCTTTTTACAAAAAATAAAAGACTTTTTCAAATTTTAAGGAAGAGTTGTGTGCATACTATGATCTTTAACATGATTCCTAGCTACAAGCAAACATATACATAAAATACAAGTTTAAAGCTTTTACAAGATTTCAAGACTTTAAGAGCTCAATCACAGGATGTCCTTCTCCTTCTTTTAAAGTGATCATCATAAAAACATTTATTCTTTAGACATTTCTAAAGATCCTTCTTCATCTTTAGATTAACAGAGGAGACCATGTATGTGCAGTAGCCAAAAAGGTTTGTTAAAGAAGAAGGAAAGATGTGTCTCTTGAAGAAGTCACTATATGGATTGAAATAGAGTCCAATGTAGTGGTATAAGAGATTTGATTATTTCTTCAGAGTGACAGGGTTTCAGAGGAGCAGTTATGATTTTTTTGTCTATATGCTGAGAAGAGAATAAAGGTTTGTGTTGTTCTTACTCTTATATGTAGGCAATATCTTTATTTCCAACCAGTAAAAAGATGAGTTAGATCATCTCAAAGAAAAATTAACCTAGGATGTACATATAGAAGGATCAGACAATTAGATAACTGCTTCTAGGTGGAGAATTGTAATGTTTAGACTTTCAAATGATGATCATTTGATGAGAAACACAGAAGATCATCTACTAGATATTGTTAATTATTTTTAATGTTTCAAAGAACTTTGTATCCCACTTTGTTAATTCAATTTTTTTTTCTAATTCTTATGCTATTTCTTAATGGTTGAAACTAAACCCAAAATCTGAAATAGATAACCTAATATGTTTAATATATAAATGAAGAATTATTTTAGTATGAATGTTACACTATTAACCTTAAAAAAAATACTAAAATAAAATAAGATATTATTGAAAAGAACCGATACTTGAAAATTAATTTTTCTATTTATATTTTGAATTTTGTTAAAATATACACTAGATTTATTAAGTTTATAAAAGATAGATCATATAAATTTTAATATTTATATGTCACAATTTATAAATACATTATATATATATATATATATATATTAATAAAAAATTATATTATAAAACGATAAAACCAATTCAAATTAAAACGAAAAATTAGTTTGATTAAATTCAAATATATTTTTAATTAAAAATCAAATCAATCACTCTAACTAAACCTAATAGTTTTACGGGACGACTTCAAACTTCTAAAAACAAACTATGATTGAAGAGAAATGTTTCACGTACCGCTAGAAAAACACAATCCACCTATCGAACACTATCAGAGTACCAATTTTTCTTTAGATTGAAAAAGTAAATTTAATTTGAAAGAAGGATTTGCTTTGAAGGTGAGGTGTTGAAGCAGGGTACATCTAATGAGTGTCCTTCTGTCAAAAAATAGATAGAGAAAAACAATGTATAAATTAAACTTATCAAACTATAAAGGAGAAGATTGGAGTATATAACATGAGGTTATGCAGATAAATAAACTTAATTGTGCAGTGTTGATGAATACAGTGGCGTTTGATTTAAGATAGTGTGGGAGAAGAATGGAGGGTGATGAGAAGAGTGAGAGCGAAGGAAGAATGAAACGAATATAGTTAGCTGATAGTGGAGAAAGAAGCATATGGGGTGTTGTTGGAGGGTAGGCGCGTCTGAATAGGCATAGCAACTGTCTTCCCTTGGCATGTAGTGATAATTTGATGGGTAGGAACTCCTAATATAAGAAAAGGAAAGGAGAACAATGCAAAGTAGCCCTTTCCATTAATGTTCATACCGCACTCCTTTCATCATAACAACTTTCGTCATTTCAAACTCTTTTCTCATACACCATTTCTATTTTCCTAACTTCTGATATATTTTATATCTTTTTTCTCTTTCTTACTATTCAATTCTACCCAAATTTTATTAATATTTTCTGCAAATCTTCACTTAACATGTAAACTAAGATTATATGATACAT
This sequence comes from Lablab purpureus, assembly GCA_030347555.1. Taxonomy (NCBI): domain Eukaryota; kingdom Viridiplantae; phylum Streptophyta; class Magnoliopsida; order Fabales; family Fabaceae; genus Lablab; species Lablab purpureus. The sequence continues at coordinate 18,101,249 of CM059254.1, forward strand.
CAAAACACTCTGCAAAACCAAGAGGGAATAGCTAATTTTGGGAGAATTCTTTTCCCGTTATTACTGTTTCCATTTTTAAATATCCATATAACATAATGTTGACTTTGCTTACAGTTGCCTATTTACTATGCAAGTAACATTTTTAGGGAAATATATATTTTATAAAAATAATTACTAGAACAATATGTCATAAAAAATATAATTTTAAGAAAAATATGTGCTAAACATAATTTAGTAGCAAAATATATATTTTAAAAAATAGAAATAAAAATATTCAGACAAGTAATTATTTAGTTTTGTGTTGAATTAAAATATCTAATATCAATATTAATTTATTTTTAATTATTAAACATAAAATTAAAAATATAGAAATAAATTAAATATGTGAGAAATGTAAATAATATTTTAAAATTGTGCAAATAATAAAAACATTGTACCTCAGAAATTAATTAAACAATTGATTAAATAATAAAGTTATTTTTTGTATAATTATATTTCTAACATGTGAAAAATGTAGATAAATAAAATTTATGTTTAATAAATATGATGAAAGAAAGTAGAAGATTCATTATTATTTTTAAAAACCTTGAAAATGTAAAGCATGCAGCAACAAAATTTTTATAATTTTGTGTTTAATTAATTAATAATATATAATAACAATAATAATAATAATAATAATATTTTAAATAGAATTAAATAAAAATAATAAATAAAAAGATAATTTCATATTTGAATCAAAATCATGTTGAGTCTTGTTTTATATTAATTGAAATATTATAATACTATATTTATAAAAATATTATATTATAAAGATATTATGTTATAAAGATATTAAATTATATAGATATTATATTATGTTGATAAGAAAATAATTTATTAACTTTTTATGTTAATTATAATAGTGTAATATTATATTTTAAAAATATTAAATTATAAAGATATTATTATAAAGATATTGTATTATAAAAGATATTATAGAGTTTAATATAATATACGTCAGTTGGGTACTTCTTTTTCATATACTTTTGATTTCTCTATTTTTATTTTTTCTACATTTTCTTCAAGGTTTAGATACTAAAATTCTAATAGTTTCTAAACCTGGAAGAAGCAGCAAGACACTAGCGTTGTAAGGAGGAGTTCTATTTGATCATTTTTGTGAATAGATAAGTCTAAGTCTGTTTATTTTTAAGAGTTTCTTTAGAAAAAAATTATGATTTTTGAAGATTTTTCTTAATCACTTTTGTTTATAGGGAGTTGTTGTCTATGATTTTGAGATAAAAGATGAGTTAAGGTTTGAAATTACAACATTTTCCATCTGAGCAAGGAACAAATAGAATCCAGATCAGAGAAGTTAATGTTAAAAAATAATAACAAGGATGTTTTGTATATTATTATGGTATTGACTGTAATGTGTGAGAAACTTTGTTTTTGTGTTGTTTATGATGTATAAGTTGATATTTAAATATTTGTTGATGATCTGTTGGATGTGAAACTTGTTTGAGGGGGGTAGAAATGAATGTTTCCTTCCCTAGAGGGTTTGGTCTCGACTATATTTTTGCTCAAGCAAAAATAGTCCAGTGGAGAGGGTCTGTTCGGGATAATTTTTGCTCAATCGATAAAAGGTTGCTCAAACAAAAATTGACCAAGATTATTGGATAATTTTAGATTATTTTTTTCTACATAAAATTGAGAAAAATTCAATAGTTATACATGACTTATGATGTTTGTTTGAAGCTAAGTAGAGCTAGGGGTTAATGCCTATAATCTACTGATGTTTGGTACCAGGTGAGGTACAACTTGCATTTTATTGTGGTCAGCTGTGTTAGAGCAGATTCAATGAAATCCCAGATTCCACTGGTAGTCCTGGTCAGTAGACTAAGATGCCAGGTGGTGAGGAGCTGATGAGAAAATGATGGAGACTTGCTCCAAGGATACAGTGAGGTAGGCGAGATTAGGATGGTTGAAAATAGTCCTACTCTATGGGTTGAAAACAGTCCTCTGGGGATGATTCCTTTGGAGTGTTTGTTTTGCAACCTTCTTATAGAGATTTTTGTTATTTCCTCACTAGAGAGGTTGATTGTCTATAGAAGGTTTTGGCTTCCTTTTTTTTAGTTGGAACTTTTCTTTTTATGATAGTTAAAATTAATAATTTTTGTATTAACATTAAAATTAAAATTTTAAGTTAAAATAATTAAATTAAAAATATATTTAAACTGGTGTATAGTTGACATAAAATTTCAAAAGATAATAAAAAGGAAAAATTTGTATTATATATACGTTGAAGATTGAGATTAACTTGCTATAAGGAAAGGCCTAGGTGGGAAAGTCATCTCTTGGAACTTGTCCATTTCCTCATTCTCCTTTTTGTTGTTTTTTCTTTTGATGGTCTCTTTTTGTTGTCAAACTTCATATTTCATTCAAATAGCCATCATGTGCGTTTTCCATCTACCAAGTGCACGTTGTATTTCGTAACCAAAAGCAAGTCAATAATTTACTCTAATAAATACAATGACGAAAGAAGCAGATACCAAAAAGCAATGATAAAAACAACTATATATTATTATTATTCTTATTATTGTTACTGTGACATTAAAACAGGAGCACTGTGCTACCATTAATTTATTTTCCACGTTTGCCATACTTGAGTTGGCATGTACATGTACGGAAATCAACTCTTTTTTTTGTTTTAGTGGCTACATATGTTATGAATTAATAAAAGAATACACTAAATGAGCACATTAAGTTGAAGGGAAAAAACTAAAATAATAAAGTGATAATGTAACTATTGTTACGACAGGAAGAGAAAAAATTTAATAGAAAAAGAAACCAGATAGAAAAAATTATAATAATTTATAATTAAAATCTTCGAAACTCTTACATGTCTTCGTGATTTACAATATCTCACTCGTTTTTATAAAGATTTTATTTAAAGCAACAAATTCCTATTATAATGAGGTAACTAATAATGGTTTTTATACAAAAAGGTTCGAAAAGAAATTTTTTCTTACCAATCAGAATTATTTTTTATTATAAAACGGGATTAAATCATGTTACATGACTTTTAAGTGAAGAAGTCGTGTATATAATATAATTTTTGTTTAATTTTTAATATTTTTTAAATAAAATTGTATTATGTATTTTGTTCAAACTTTTTTTATTTTTTAATAAAATCATACTACATAACACATTAGTAATTTTTTTGATAATTTTTTACTTTTAATTTATAAAAATCAACCAACACTTATAAAAATATGTAAATAGTTTCTATTTAAGATAAACATAACCAAATCTTTATAATACCAAATTCTTATAATGGGAGTTTAAAATATTTGATATTTAAATATTTTTCTATTTTTTAAGTGTTATTTAAGATTTGTTTTTAAATTAAAAAATACAATAAATTTTCTTGATTTTAATAAAATATTAAATAAATGATAAGAATATAAATAAGAAAAGAATAATTAATGTTGCATTAACATTTGAAATATAATTAAGAAAAATATTTCAAAAACAGGGTAGTTAAAACGTAGTAATAAAGGAAGTATTTAAATCAGAACTAAATATTTTTTCTCTCTCTCAAAATAAAGGCAACATAGTTGATAAATAATTGTGATAATGAACATTTAATTTAAATGTGATATAAGAGTAAACTCATGAGGGGCGATATCATGTCTGAGAGTGCTTTCCATATATTCTCATGGTAATATGGGAGCATTGACGATCCTCCTTTCCTTGCAACCCCTCCTCTCCTTCTTCTTCCTCCTCGTCCTCTTCTACATCGCACTAGCAGAGTTCCGGCGACCGAATAAATTCTCCGGCGCAGGTCCGGCTACCTATCCCCTCATCGGATGCCTCATATCCTTCTACAAGAACAAGCACCGTTTGCTAGATTGGTACACAGAGTTACTGGCTCAGTCCCCCACAAACACCATAGTGGTTCAAAGGCTTGGTGCACGTAGAACCATTGTGACTGCAAACCCTCAGAATGTTGAGTACATACTCAAGACAAACTTCAACAACTTCCCCAAGGGCAAGCCCTTCACTCAGATCCTTGGTGATTTCCTTGGCCAAGGGATTTTCAACGTGGATGGTGAGCTGTGGCTTACACAGCGCAGATTTGCGAGCCATGAGTTCTCTACCAAGTCCCTGAGGGAGTTTGTCATGCACACGTTGGAGAGGGAAGTGTGTGAGAGGCTTTTGCCTGTGCTTGAGGCTCTGTCCGATGAGAACAAGGTGGTTGACTTGCAAGAGTTGCTAGGCAGGTTCTCATTCAATGTGATCTGCAAGTTCACACTGGGGACTAATAGGTCCTGCTTGGACCCTTCCGTCCCTACTTGTTCCCTTGCAAGGGCTTTTGATGTGGCTGCAGAGGTGTCTGCGAGGCGTGGGGCAGCACCTTTGTTCATGATCTGGAGGGTGAAGAGATGGCTTGGTGCTGGATCTGAAGGATTGCTTAAAAAAGCTGTTGGGGAGGTTCAGACTCATGTCATGAGAATGATTCAGGAGAGGAAGGAGAAGGGAGAGGAGAGTGAGGAAAATGGTGGTGTTGAAGATCTCTTGTCGAGGCTTTTATGTGCAGGTCATGAGGAGGAGTTGATTAGAGACATGGTGATAAGTTTCATTATGGCAGGGAGGGACACTACTTCGGCAGCTATGACATGGTTCTTCTGGATACTGTCACATTATTCCGACATGGAGAAGCAGATAGTGGAAGAGGCAAAAGGGGTGTTGGATTATGAGTCGGTGAAGAATTTGAGTTTCTTGAAGGCATGTTTGTGCGAGTCCATGAGGTTGTATCCCCCAGTGGCATGGGACTCTAAGCATGCCAGTGGTGATGATCTGTTGCCAGATGGCACTGTTGTCAAGGCAGGAGATAGGGTCACATATTTTCCCTATGGAATGGGGAGAATGGAAGCCTTGTGGGGGAAGGACTGGTTAGAATTTAGACCAGATCGATGGTTTGTGGAACCAGGAAACAGTGAGGGATCAATGTTGAGTGAGGTTTCTCCTTTCATGTTTCCAGTTTTTCAGGCTGGTCCAAGGGTGTGTCTAGGCAAGGAAATGGCCTTCATTCAAATGAAGTATGTGGTGGCTTCAATTCTAAGCCGATTCAAATTTAAAATTGTTGGTCCAGAGAGGCCTATATTCGTGCCACTGCTCACGGCACACATGGCTGGCGGCCTAAGAGTATTGGTTTGTAAAAGGGAAAAACCGAGTTAGATTGACTCAGATTTTTAAATTCCATTCGGTCAATAGCACTCATTAATTAGATATTCTAATCCAGGCACTTCATTTTGTATTCCCTTTCCTCTTCTCATATTGAGTACTAATTGAAGAAGGGAAAATACCTGGTACATCCCTCATTAAAATAAGTTTAACTTTCCTTTCTTTACCTATTTTGTTTTTCAAAAAACTGTATAGCAGATACTGAAAGTAATAAAATCATATTTTTGCTTACTTTACTTACTACAGACAACGTTAAGTTGTGACTGCTTTCTGTTTCTTGGGCAAAGAGAATGATTGGTTGAAAACAATTCTCGCAATAAAGTTTTGCTTTGCACACGTGTTCACCAGCCTAACCTTTGTCATTTTTACATCTTCATCGTCGTCATCATCATCAGTGTGAACTCAATTCCTGCAAAACGTGCTTTGTTTTTATTTGCCTAAATTTCTTTGAAATCTGGTCAGAATATCGCACATGCTTAAACTAATTGATTACTATTTCAAGTATGGCCTACTAAGGTACCACGTAAGCTGGTTTAAATAATTTATCTTGTTACTGTTCGGTGAGATTGAAGCACTCATTTAATTTTCTTGAGCAGATTGCTTTAAATATATACTATTCATAGGCAGAGAATCTGAGTGATATTAATGGTGGCCAAATTAACTCTTGAATGAATTGTCTATACGTTTTGTTCCCATAAAATGGTGAGACGGGCCTTTCAAAAGTAGGCTTCCAAATTGTTTGGATGCAAAAACTTCAGCCGAGGAAATAGATTTCAGTGAAATTCTTGTGTCAAAAGATATAATTAGTAAGGATATAGTTTTAGAATTAAGATGAATATATATTTTTCCCAATGTCTTGATTGTGCATTCGACATTATACAAGCCTGAAGACTAGATTGCTGCATACCCTCCACTCTCAATTTATAGATTCTATAACGCATATATTAAAGCCTAGAAGCACCTTCACCAAGTACAAGCAAAGTGAATCATGAGAAAAAAAAGATGAGTACAGGCTATTTAAATTAACAATCCAGAAACTGAACAACAGCAGTTTTATGGAAGCTTAGATATAGGTGGTTGACAAATGATTGTTATTATTTGGGATGCCAAATAACATAATGATATGCTTTATCACTTATCTTTTGATAAAAAGATTAACAAGCCAAGTAATATGTTGAAAGATATTTTAATTAACTAGGGAAACATGTTGATACCTTCAGCTAAGTTGCAAATGATATATTTATTTCCCCCTGATACCTTGGATACCTCCTGTCTCGACCTCTCTAGGTGGCTACCTACAGTCCTAGCACTGGTTATGTCCAATACAAAATAACCAGATGGTACTGAAAGAATACGTAGAAGATGGGAATCATAATCAGTACCTGAGGAGGACGGCTAAGAGCTAGTCTCATAGCTTCCTGTTAGGGACTATTTGTAGATATTTGTAGCCCCAGAATAGCATTTAGCCAACTCGTATAACATAGTATGGAGAAAAATTATTCTTGCACACCCTTTGGCATGATACACACTTTAGAGAGAGGAAAAGCTAGTAATTGATATGATAGATGATGGGATGTAAAAAATGAAAGATAGAGACAAATAAGAGACATCAATGAAGTGTTTGCACTGTTTGGATACCCTAAAGTGAAAAACCAGCATGAAAACACAGGTTTATGTGTTAGAGGCATCCATACTATCCTAAAGTCAGAAAGATATAAAAAAAAAATTATTCTTCCGCAAAAGCTCCCGTACTTGCATAACAAAAACATCAGTAAATAAAAAAGCATTTGTTTATCATAGATATCTAAAACTTGGAAGTGATCTTCGTATGTTTGTTCCATGTGTCAAAATTTTCATATAACCTAATAGACACTTACGTGGAGAAGAGAATTATAAGACATATGATATAATGAGAAAAAAAGAAAAAAAAATGTTAAATATATGTATATCAAGTAAAATGTAATAGTAGGTTTTCTTCAAACTTTTGTTTAAATCTTAACATCAAAAAGATAAATATATACACACTATTTTCGGAACAAGAGATGGAGGATATCTTATGTAAATTTATGAGGCGGAATATTTAATAGTTTGTCAAATTAGGGATAACTTAATATGTTCAATAATAAGAGTTAACATAAACTCTAATATAATCTTGAAAGTTAAATTTTTAAATCTAATTCAACCTTAAAAATTAAGCCATAAATTAATGGTTTTGACATATCAATAGTCAACTCGGCGTCTATGAACTGAAATCACAACACCTAACACATCTCCTTATGTGTTGGACTAGGAAGCTCAAGCTTCCCAATATATGACTTAGCACAATATGAAAACAATTTATAGGGAGCACGATTATCTAGCTAAAAGGACATCGGCAATTAGGATTCACAGCCACCACCTTATAGCTACATATTAACTTACTGGTAAGAAATTGTTCTCCTGCTGAAAATGCTTACCCAAGGTTTTAAAAAATAGTCTCCAACCACAATTTTATCCACCATATCAAGATTATTAGGTTTCTCTGTGACTGCAATTGCGATGGTAATAATCGCAATTTTTCTATAAATTTTCACAATATTAAGGGTGACAATGGAACTGCAACTACCATTTAATTTAAAGCCCTTAAATAGAAGACAGGCATAGACTAAAAGCTGGAACGTGACAAAAAATAGAGAATAAAAACAAACAGAAAATTGAAACCATTCTTAACAACTGTAAGCAGAATTGGGTCGCTAAAACACTGACAAGAAGGTTCACCTTTCCTTTCATTTTTCAATTGGCAGCATCAGGCAAAAGAACTTGACACTTTAGAGTGGACAAATAGAAGCAGACCTCTCCAAAGGGTAGCAGAGATCATACGACCATTTCAGTGACAATTCTTGGCATGTTTCAATACCACTAATGTCATTTAATAATGGGTAGAGTATAAGAAAAATATTAGGAACACACTCACTTTCATTGGTTGAAATTTATTTATAATGAGCTTCACAATATAAAGAAGTACCAATATCATCCCACAAGGCATCTCTCCCAAATCCCAAATCAAGTTTCGAAGAACAAGACTTTTAACAATATGCATATATCACAGACATAACAAGACTTTTAATCACGAAAGTTAAAGAAACTTGAAGACAGAAAAAACGATACCTATGACGGATGCGCAAATTGAACAGGATGATAGAATGTATGCAGAGAAGAATGACAGAATGAGGACGTCTATATGTGCTCTGTCTTTGCCTCATTGACATTAGTCCCTCTCACTACCCTTTTACTTTCGTGTGACATAAAAATTTGCTACCCACGTGCCATTGGAGGCTTTAGTCCCAAAACTAGGGAGCAGAGAAGAACATTACCCGAATTTTAATGTAAAGCCAACGTGGATTCACAGTTTTCTATTTGTCTTTATCATTTATATTTACTCCATCGAAACAACTTTATTGTCAAGCTCAATGTGAACACTGATTACACGCATATTTGGAATAACATTAAACACTGATAGGAGATACCTTTTTCTTCCGAGTAAAGAGTTATTAGTTAATTTTTACTCTAATAAAATTCAGCAACATATACACGAAGAAACAGTCATGGCATACATTTTTTTTACCTTATCCGCTATAACACAACTTAAGTCTGAAATTAATTGCTGTACACCTATCAAGTCAAGGACATTGGTAGCACTTTACTAACATATGAACTGCAAGGCAAGTTGCAGCACTCAAACTACTAATAAGTTACTTCAACTTATACAGTCAGAGCTTACACCAGCTCAAACGTGCCATGTACAATGATCAGCACGAAAGACTAGCTACACCTAAAATTCCCAGAATAAACTTGGAACTCCAGGAATCATGAGCTCCCTAGGGCATTGCTTCCAGCTGCTGGTTTGCGATTCAAATACCGAACAATAGCATCCTCAACCCTGTTCAAGTTGTCAAATAAGGTTATAAGTATAACATTTAGGCCACGCTCATAGAAAAGAACATGAACCTTTTTCAAGTTCAATTACACCAGGCACATGAGCAAAATGAAAAAAAAGTATATCATGCTCTTTTCAGTCATTTGAATTCAAAAAACATCATATACAAGGTGAAGGAAAGTGCATGCGTCCAACTAAAAGCAATATCATGCATCTTCACCTTTTCTTGAGGCAAATTATGGAAAGGAACTATCAATCAAGAAATTTTAGAGCTGGACTAAATCATGTTGGCTAAGCTAATAACGATCATCCATAACAAACTGATGACATGATACAACTAAAAAAGCAGCGTGCATGGCAAACAAGCTATAAATGAAATGAAACAATGGAGGACAATGGTATGCAGGCTTACCATGGTTGCTTAAAGAAATCAGATTTTCTTTCCTTTTCAATATTGTGACCAGATTCTCCGAGTACAACTTTCAGATCCTTGTTTTGAGATTCAACCAAAGCCTTAATAAATTCCAGAGGAGATTGACTAAAACCAGCATAGAACGCTCGCCTTCGGCGGTGCTCGTGTATTTTTCTAATGATTCCGCATATGGATTCATCGCAGGCATCAATCTCTTTGTTCCTCTCCACATTGGCCACCAGAGCATTCAATTCCCTCTGAATGGGAAAAGGAACATCAACCATCACATCATAACAAGCAGACCCAACCGGACTATTCCCCGAGAGCTTGATCATATGTTCCAAAAGTATAACCTGAGGTGGAAACAAATGTTGCAATATCTTCTGCGAAACCATAGAGAACTTCATCTTATCCTCCCCAAACACCTTCTGAAGAGCATGATCGCAGTGAAAGTACGAAGGATCATTCTGGTTCTGCAACTTCCTCGCCTTCACATAATGCCATATCGCTGAAACAATCCTTGCCCGCGTGTCAACCTGAATTCCAAGCACTTCCCTCAACACCGGCGACAGCATAAACTTCTCTGGCACGTAATTCATCTCCAACCGAATCTGCGCCGCGAACTCCTTATCCCCTTTCCTCTTCACCTCAAAACCTTCATGAGTAGCAGATGACCGCGAATTCTCCCAAGTGATAACATGGTTATCCGGATACAGCTTCTTGTCGAGGGAAATCGTTACCCTTTTGAAAAAGGCCGAGAATTTTGGGTACAAAGGTGGCATCCTGTGAGAAACAACTCCAGGTTGTTCAGGTTCTTCACCATCTTCCAAAATCCTCCCAACAATCTTAAGAGTCCATGTGGGAGTGGAAGAATCCACATTCTGGTTCGCAAACGTGTTGAACACGAAAATTCGAAGGGTTTTCTGAATGCAAGGTGGGTTTTTCATTGCTTCTTGAATGTCAACCTTCTTTCTAGCGAGTGCAGCGTCCACACGCGCCTCCACGTCGAGGAGCTGCGCGTAGAGTGCCGACTCTGGGAGAATTGCGGAGGTTTTCTCTGGAAGCTGTTTCTCATTTTGCTTGGGCTTCTTCCTTCGAGGCCCGGGCGCAGATTCCGTTTGTTTAAGCGGCGTGGCTGTATGAACAGGGGGTTTTGGAGGGAAACGTTTGGCGTTGGGGGTGAAGGAAAGCCCGTGGGCTTGGAGCTGGGCCTGGAACTGGGCTTGGACGATGGCGTGGGCCTGGGACAGAGGGTACTGGCCCGGCGCAATTTGGGAATGTGGATAGCCAGAGGAAGAAGCCCCAAGGGGCTTGAGAGAGTTGTAGTTGTTGTTCATGTCTAATAATGGGTAACCAAAGGCATATATGTACGAAAATTTCTATCACTGAAACACTAGATTTGATTGCGGAAAAGGAGGGATTTACCTTAACGAGAGATAGTGTCGAAGAAACGGTGAAGTTTGCTTGGAGTTTCCACCAATTGTTGGCTAGGGTTAGGAAATGGGGGAACCAGAGCTCAGTGTTCTTCAGCACTTCAGTGTTTGGAAAGAACTTAGAATTTAGAAACTGCGTTCAACGGCAATCCATCATTTTCAATTTTTCACGTTTCTGGAGAGCGTAACCACGACTTTCCAAACACACTCCAAGGTTTTGGCTCAACGGTATCATCAGGAGGTTTCTTATTTTATTGAACACTTAGTATTATTCTGTAAAGTTTATCGTTGAAGTTTTTTTAATGTATTTTATTATTAAAATCTTGAATATTTTATCAATTCATTAAATCTCTGATAAAGGAATAACGTGTTATGAAAAATTATAAACAAATAAAACAAAGTTAAAATAACTTTGTTATATTTTTTACTTTTTTATGTATTACTCGTATTTTGTTAAAACTTTAACAATTCAATTAAATGTATAACAATTGGAAATTTTAATGATAAGACAAATGAATAAATAAATTCGTAAAATGATAGTTTTTTTAATTTCAAATCGCAAACAATTTTTTGGAGTGATTTAAGTTCAAATTATAAGAGACTTTTTTAAAAGAAATTCATAATATATAAATTTTTAGAATTTTAATTTTTTTTCTTACACTCATGTTAATTATATAATTACTTATGTTAAAATTAAATAATAAAAAATTAATAATTAATTTTTTATTTTTTATTTTTATTAATATTATTTAAAATAAAATTTAAATATAATTATTTTTAATTTGGTAAAAATTAAAAATTTTAATTAAAATTTTAAAATAAAATTTGAGTATAATAATTTATAATTTAATGAGAATTAAAAATTTTAATTAAAATATTTAGTTGTAATAATTAGTAATTCTGATTTTAAATTTTTTTAAATAAATTTAAAATTATTAAAATTTTAATCTCAAATAATTTTCAATTCTATTAAAAAATTAATTTATTTACAAAATTATTTTGTTAAATTTTAATTAATTTATTTAATAATAATTAATAAAAATAAAATATTTATAAAAAATAAAAAAATTAATCACTTTTTGTCCGTGAAAATGTGTTAGAACAGGTGAATCGGATGAAATAATACCTTATAATTAAATATATTGGTATAAAATTAAAATTAATAATAATTAAATTATAAAATATGCAATTTATTCAAAAATCAAAATTCATGTTAATTCAATGTGTCTGTTGAAAATATTAGTGTCTTAAAGTTAATTGAGAACACAAATATATGAAATAAGAAATATTTTTAGGACAAAAGAAATCAATTTTAATTAATCGAATGATCTTAAATCATTGAAAAATTTTCGGGTATTGCTATGAAGTTAACTTTTTTTCTTCTAACTTGTTTGTGTGTCTAGTTAAATATATAGTGAGAGATTTAATATATTTTGTACGTATAATTTCATTAGCAGATCATTTAAATGTTTTCCAAAAAATTAACTTTTCCTATAATATTTTAACTTGTAAATTTTTATAATTTTAATATTTATATTATTTCATATAAAAAATTATTTCTATGTTGATGTAAATATTGATTTCCATAATTAAAAAAGGTAACACTTTTTAATGTGAGATGTCATGATATATTATATAAATATATGCTTGTAAATTGAAAAATTAATATAGTTTAGATTCTCTTGTTACTAAATAGTAATTATTATAAACATTTTGTAGTTTCTAAAAATCTTAGGTATATCTTTTTAATATTGCTTAATGTAAGGTAAAGAAAATAAGGCCTAATTTTTGTTACTTTTTTATATATGATGAAAGGTTATTTTTAATATAAATAAATGAATGTATACATATCATATACATACTTTTTATTTAAGAAAATTTTAAAGATATAAATTAAATATTTAAAATCACAATTGTGTTAAAAAAAATTAAGCATTAATCACTCCTTCTTCATCTTTCTTCCTCCTAAAATTTATTGGAACATTAATAATGCATAGTTTTTTATTCTTCTTCAAGCATTAATTTTTCAGGTACTTATCATACTTTTAACCATCTTTTAAATAAATTTTAAGTATTTTTAACCATCTTTTAAGTAAATTTTAAGTAAAAATATACAGAAATTGTGATAACGATATAACATTGAAATAGAAAGAATAAATCAAATAAAATAATTTTTACTAAATAATTAAGAAAATAGTATAAAAGAATGTAAAAAGATAAAGAACACATCACAATAAAACATCATAATCATTGATAAACTCAGAAAATTTTATTACTTTCAATCGATAATTCAAATATATGAATCAAAAAGTTTTCTTCAATATTTACACATAATTTTTCTTATAAAGCTAAAACTTCAATTTCTTAAAATGTATATTATAAGTACAAGAGTTTACAAAAGATATTTTATAATATAAGACATTCTTTAATGATAAATATTCAACAAAAATTTTAAGCATAAGACCTATTATTTACAAGATCTTAATCTTGCATTAAAGGGAGATATAAGATCTTTACCATGGAGAATGTGTTCTTCAACAAAAACTCTCTTACTACAAAAGAAAACCATTGTGGGGCCTACTAAAAATTACTTAAGATCTTAAAGTGAGATCTATAATATTTAATAAGTCACTTAAAAGAAACATAATAAAAACTAATTTTTAAAATGTTTCTAGTTATTGACATGATTCTTAGAATAGGTCTTGATCAATCCAAGAAGATGTAGAAGAGAATCTTCCATGGAAGAAGAGGTTAAAATAACATAAACATACAAACCATGGAGGAGGCTTGCAGTTTTCATCTAAACAACAAAGAAAAACAAGAACAAGAAACAAATTGAAATAGAAAATGGATTAAAGACTAAAAAAAAGGGAGAACACGCCACCTTGAATGGAAGAATAGGATTTTCCACCTAAGAAAGTTTCTCAAGATAAGAACCAAAACAAGAGAAAAATACCCTTGGAATGACTTTCAAAATATGAACTCAAAGAGATTTTATTCAACATTCAAAAGTGATTTTACAAGAGGGGTTGGTCACCTTATATAAGGAGTATTCATGATTTTGAACTGGAAAAGACACCTAACAAGTGTTTAGAAAGATTAGAAACCCAAGTGTAAACATAAGAATATGTAAGCTAAAATTAACTTAACTAATCCTATGTTTAACACGTAATTAACTCCTAACTAATGCTTGCATATGGGTGGTTCCTTGAAATTAGGGGGTGACACATGGGTTGCTCCTTTGATTGGTGGAAAAATGCATCATTACACTTTCAAGAAGCACATATGGCTCATGGGATGGTAAAAGTCATGTGAAGAAGTTAGAAGCATCATTATACTTATGAAAGTGACATGTGCTAGTTATGTGACTTCTATTCATATCATTTTTTTCCTACATGTGTCTCTTATGACTCTTGAAGAATATTCCAAGGGAATAAAGGAATATTCTATTATTTAAGAGTTTTACAAAAATTGAGAGAGCATCTTCACTTCTTCTAAATTTGTGAGCCTTCCTTTTGAGAATCATCCTGTAATCTTCTTCTTTATATCTTTGTATTCTTTTTCTTGGTCATGCTTCTTGTATTTATTCTTCAAGTTATTTTTCTCTATCTTCAACAAATACTTATCCATCCAAGATCATGTTAGTTATATAGATTTATCTAAAACGAATAGAATGTTTAACAAAGGTCCAATATAAAAATTAAAAAAATTCAAAGTACAAGACAATAAATTAAAAGTTTAAAAATTCTATTTTTTTTATTAATCTCTTCATGCAATCATCATCCTCCCCATGTTAGAAAGAAGTTCATAAATTATGCACTCCATATTCTTCAGGCAGATCCAAAATATAAACATTATTAACGACTCTTTTGAGGACATGAAAAGGACCATCACCCTGGGGGTTGAGTTTAGACTTCCCTTGTTTTGAAAATTTGTCTTTTCTTAGATGAAGCCAAACCCAATCCTCTTCCTCAAAAGTTATTTCTCTTTTCCCCTTATTGTTTTGTTTTGTGTACCTCTCTGTTTGTTGTTGTATTTGGGTTTGAACCTTGTCATGAAGTTTCTTAACAAACTCATCTTTAGATGCTCCTTCCCTATGAATAAAATCATGAAGATTAGGAAGAGGCACTAAATCTAAAGGAGTAAGAGGGTTGAATTCATACATAGCCTTAAATGGAGAGATTCTAGTAGTTTTATGAAACTACCTTGTTATACGCAAACTCAATATGGGGAAGATACTTATCCCAAGATTTATGATTTCCCTTCAATATTGCCCTGAGCATAGTAGATAAAGAGTTTTTGACAACTTCTATCTAATCAGGTTGGGGATGACAAGAAGTAGAAAAGTTAAGCTTAGTCCCTAACCTTTCCAAAAGTGTCCTCCGAAAATGGCTAATGAATTTTTGAGTCTCTATTAGATACTACGGTTCTGGGTATGCCATGAAGTTTAACCACTTCTCTTAGGAAGAGTTTCACAACATTGCTTGCATCATCTACTTTGTGACATGGTATAAAGTGAGCCATTTTACTAAATTTGTCCACTACCACAAAGATAGAATCAAAACCCCTTTGGGTTCTAAGTAATCCATGGACAAAGTCCATTCTAATATCTTCCGAGGGAGCACAAGCAATAGGAAAAGGAGCATATAATCCATGAGGCATTATCTTAGACATGGCTTGTAAACATGATATACTTCTAAAACAATTCCTTTGGACATTTTTCCTTATATGAGGTCAAAATAATTTCTCTTTAAGCAAACTTAGAGTCTTATCAATTCTAAAGTGCCCCATAAGACCTCCTTCATGAGTCTCTTTTATAAGAATTTTTCTATATGATCATTGGGAAATACAAATTTTATCTTCTTTAAACAAATACCTCTTAGATACATAAAAACTGTTGATTTGAAAGAAGATTTGCCATCAAATCTTGTTGAAGTTTTGATGATGAAGGCTAAAATGAAGAGTGAAGTCAAGGACATAGCTTGGAAGATGAAGAATCAACTTGAAGTCTTTTGAATTGTTTAGAAGCCCTTTGAAGAGAGTTCTCAAAGTTGGTGTCTTAGGTTGTAAGTGTTGAATGACATGGTAAAACCCTAAGTGAAGGCATAAAATCTCAACCAACCTTGGAAGCAACCTTGTTTTCGTAAAAAGTATTTTTAACGCTTAATAATCAATTAAAAAACCTTTGAATCGATTAATACATAACTTTATTTTAACTTTGAAAATTAGAACTCTCTGGAATAATCGATTATATGGAGGATAATTAATTAAATAAGCTTTTGGGCAAGTTTAATTGATTAGACATAGGCGTAATCAATTAAACCAAAGTGATTCTGTTTTTAAAATGCTCTTTAGAATAATCGATTAAATATAGCAATAATTGATTAATGTTATTATTTTCTCTAAAAATCAGTTTTTAACAAGTTGAACATTTTCCTTATCTATAAATTCAACCTAAGACGAAGCTATAACACACAACATTGATTTACTTTGCTCATAGTCATCTTTTAACCTAATATTTTCAAAAGCCGCTTTTAGAGATTTCCTCCAAGGTTGTTTTGTTGAGAAAGTGTTGCTTGTTTGGGCTACTTTTGTGATCATTCTTCATGTTCTAGGTGATATTGTTTCTCTACTTTGTGAATTTTTCTTTCCACTTGTGTTGGTGTGTTTCATCCCTTGGGGCTGTTTAATAGTTTCAAGAGAGGTGGGTTTTATCCTTTGTGAGTTTGCAAAGGAGGTGTTTTTCATTATCTTTTTCAGGAATTGCATGTTTCACTTGACATTGGTGGTTGTAATCTCTTGATAAAGATAGTGGATTGTGATCTTGGTTTGAGGTGATTGGACACTGGATGTAGGATTAGTTGTAATCTAAATCAGTACAAATTGTTATGTGTGGTAACTTTTTCCCTACTCTTGTTATTTTACGCTTACGGATAAATTTATCATACATTGCAGATTTCCACTACACCACAAATTCAAATTACGAAAAAGTTTTAAAAAGAGAAAAATTTTATTTAAAATCAATTTACACCCCTGTCATGGTTTTGTTCTACCTTTCCTTTTCTGACAATTGGTATCAGAGTTAAGGTTATGAGTTTGATTCCAAGTGAGGCCATTTCTGAAGGGATGGGATTCACCGATTTGCTCCATGTATGTCGCCCTACTAGCCGACTTGTGTGTTTGACGATCCTAGATGAGGATCGACAACTGCTCTTGCATAGTCTTTAACTTGGCGTAATGTTGATCATGCATAGTCTTTAACTTGGTGTGATGTTGATCATGCATAGTCTGCAAATCTCTGTCCTGCTTGGCCTATAGCTCTGCGATGGTGTGATGGAGGGTCTACTCATTTTTCTGGAAGAGACTTTCCATGTGTGCCTTGATAACAGAGCCTTGGTAAATCTGAGTTGACCTTTTGACTCTTAACCATGCATATTAAATTATCGAAGGGGAGTTTACCTATGGAAGACTCTCCGACACTAAAGTCAGTGTGTACAATAATATCAAGTAGGGATGGCAATTAGACCCGCACCCGTGGGGACCGAACCGCCCCCGCCCCGAGTTTGACGGGAAAAACCGAGTTGACCGGGTTCGGGGTCGGGTTCGGGTTTTCCCCGTTTAAATCAATCGGGTTCGGGTCGGGATGGGTAATGCAATCCCCGTCCCGCCCCCGTATCCATCCCCGCCCCATCTTTAAATTTAAACATAAACCCTAAAACTATTCATATTCTTTCTTAGTGTTTCTTTTTATTTTTTATACATAAAGGGTTACAGTGTCTTCTCTGAAACCCTATTCTCTATTCCACACTTTTCTCTTTTCTTCTACCTTTCACTCATTCTTTCAACTTTCTCAATCTTTTCAACCAGTTTCAATATACTCTTCTCTTTCTCTCATTCTCTACACATTTACTTTTCTTAGTCCCTTCAACCAATTTGGTGAACGCATAACATAAGGTTAGTTCTTTGTTTCTTTATCAATTTTCTAAATATTGTGCATTGATAATAACATCTATTATTATTTTATTCTCTGAATTTTTTTGTGAGAACTTCATTTGAGGGATTTGATGAGCAATATTTTATAATCTCATTGTGGCTAATCTATTACATCTATGGTTAGATACATAACATTTTGCACAATTTCTCACATACTTTCTACATTTGTTTTGTATACTGATTTGAGTATTCATACTTCTATTTTTATTTTTCATTTTCTAGTATTATTTTATTTCTATTTTGTTTTTTAACATCTTATTTACCATTTGATATTTAAATTTTAAAAGTGTATTCATTGTAAACTATGTAACCCTATTAACTTTGTTTGTAATCTCTTTGTGATTAATCTATTACATTTATGATTAGATACATAACCTTTTGTACAATTTTGCACAGATTTGTTATGTTTGTATACTGGTGTTTCTATTTCTATTTTATTTTCATTTTCTAGCATATTTTTATTTTTATTTTCATGTTCTTAACTTTGATTTTCCTCAAAATTAAATTTTAAAAGTGTCTTCTTTGTTAACTGTATAATTGTTGTGATTTTTTTATTAATTTTGTAGTCTATCTTTATCAGTTTTTTTATAATTTGTAATCTCTTTGTGAGTAATCTGCTACATTTATGATTAGATACATAAACTTTTGTATAATTTTGTACAGATTTGTTATGTTTGTATACTAGTGTTTTTATTTCTATTTTATTTTCATTTTCTAGCATATTTCTATTTCTATTTTAATTGTTTTCATTTTCATGTTCTTAACTTTGATTTTCCTCAAAATTAAATTTTAAAAGTGTCTTATTTGTTAACTGTATAATTGTTGTGATTTTTTCTATTAATTTTGTAGTCTATCTTTATCAGTTTTTATAATTTGTAATCTTTTTGTGACTAATCTATTACATTTATGATTAGATACATAACTTTTTTGTATAATTTTGCACATATTTGTTATGTTTGTATACTAGTTTTGAGTGTACCTATTTTTATTTCTATTTAATTTTTATTTTCTAACATGATTTTATTTCTATTTTAATTGTTTTTATTTTCATCTTCTTAACTTTCATTCTCTTCAAAATTAAATTTTAAAAGTGTCTTCTTTATAAACTGTATAATTAATTACTGTGATTTTTATAAAATTAAAATTTAAAAAATTATTGTTGAGAAATGTGATAAATAAATCATTTTACTTTTGTAATTGCAGAAATTTTATTTGTTGTTATGGAAAATATTGGAATATCACAAGCACATCAACCTCGTTAGAAGAAAATGTAGACCCTTCAATCGGTGATCCTACTACTACACCAAATGAAGTTCCCAAAGAACGTAAGATAATGAGCATGAAGAAACTGCACAATCGGGATCAAATAGGCTTAAAAGTAAATAATGGAGAGGACAAGGCTCAATACAATTATTGTAAAATGCTTTTGGGTGGAAAATCAAAAATGGAACAAATAATTTGTAAATAATTTATACTAAAATATACTTCATTAAGAAAATAATTTAAAATTTGTAACATTATAATATATAAAAGAAAAAATATTTAATATTAAAATACTTAATTTCTATAAATTTATCTTTAACAGTCTATTTATGTGATACGCTATATATATATATATATTATAGTTATGCTTAAATTTTTAGATTTATTTAAAATATTTTAAAATTATATTTTAAGAAAATAAAATGGAACGGGGATGGGGCGGGGGGAAACCCGACCCCCGATGGGGATGGGTGTGGGGACTAAATTGTTATCCCCGGCGGGGATCGGGGGCGGGGACGGGGATGGTTAAGTGAATCGGGGACGGGGGGCGGGGAGGTGAAACCCGCCCCCGCCCCGCCCCGTTGCCATGCCTAATATCAAGTATATAAATAATTAGGTTAAGAATATAGTGAGTAGTTCCTCTAATGTTGATATGTATTTATAAGGGTGTTCGTGATGTGGTGTGGTTCAATTTTAGTTAAAAGTACATCCGAACCAAACATAAAAAAATATATGTGGTTCTATTTGAAAGAAAAAAATATCTGAACCAAACCAAACTAATTTGTGTAATCTAAACAAAACTAATTTGTGTAATCTAAACAAAACTAATTTGTGTAGTTTGGTTTAGATTAGTTATGCAATTTTTAATTTTTAATTTTTCCTTTTATTAAATATTTTCTCACTCTTTTCATTTTTTAAGTTAAGATATAATAATATAAAATATGTTACTCAAACTCTAATAAATATATTTAATAATAACAATTACAAAGTTAGACACAAATTATTCATAATTAAATAAGGAAAATATGTAAATGTATCCCACTATAGATCTTTTTCTTAAATATTTCACTCATACATAATTCATCTTGATATGTAAATTAATCAAAATCTATAAAATTTGGTTGCTCATATTTTGTCTAATAATTAGTTTTTACTTTGGCTAATCAATCCGTATCTAATCTTGTTACAATCAAGTTTTATCTAATTTTTTTCACTCTCTACCTAAATATTCTTCTTTTACCTTAATTGCAAGAGGAGTTGACAATGTTATTAATAGTGAAGAAGAATAAAAAAGCTCACAAATCAAATTTGTGAAAGAGTTCTTATAACTTTATAAAAAGATTTAAATTAAAATGTATAAATTATTATTATTATTATTATTATATATTAGTAATATATATATATATATATATATATATATATATATATATATTACATTTCAGTTTAATTTGAATTGATTGTAAAAATTTAAAATGCAAACCAAATTAAACTTGTTAGAAAATTAGATTAAGTATTAAATTTAATTATTATAAGAACTAATAAATTTATGGTACATAATAATTATTGTAAAATTATTCAATCAACTTCTAACATTTTGATTTATTTTTGTTTATTATTTTTATTTTCATCTATCTTGTTCTTATTTTATATTAAACCAAATATATCAAACATGGCTATGCTTAATGCATGTTTGTAATTATTATATATATGTTCATATTTCTTAAATGGATAATTTTATTTCAGGTTACATTACCCTCATATATTATCTAACCGCGGAAGAAAATTGGAGCAAAAGATGGTTGTAAAACTTACATGCAAATGCTATGCAGAGGACAAGTTTGTCATTCACAGTTGTTGTACTTGTACTTACGCAGTAAAAATTAATTGTGAAATGATAACTCAATCAGAAAGTCAATTTGGTATCTCGAGGGTAAATATCAAAAGCAGAACTTTGGCTCCTTTTAATCTTGGAAAATGATTTTTAAAAAAGGAGACTGATACCTATGTTTTTTTGACACACTGTAACATAATTAAAATATTAAAAAATTGAAAACAAAAAATAGAGATATTAGATAACCATCATTTATATTTACGGTTATCATTTTCCTTTTAAAAAAATATGTAATTTATAGGATTTTGAATTAAACAAATTATTTCAGATCCAAAATATTTTTCAATTGGGGAGGATTGAAGAAAAGAAGGGAAAAAAACTCATGCAATTAGCGAAAAAAAATGCTTTCCAAATATTCTTCCTGTTTCTCCTCTGCTTCTCCTATTGTTTCTTAAACAAAAACACAACCAGCTGGAAATATTAGTGCTCAGTTTTGAAATAACCAAATCGAATTACCATTAGATATTAGTATGGCAACCTGTGACGAAGAACTATGGGAAACAGTGACAAAGAACTGAAAAGTATTTTGAACATGGCAACTCAAAGCAATGAAACAAAGGGTTCAAATTTGATAGCAGTGACATGATCTGAAATCTAGCATAATCAGCAGAACAAGGGGAAAAAATAGCATTTGAGGTTTGCATCTCCTTATCTGGTTTTCATCATCAACAATAATAGGATATTCCTTGCCCATTTTCACTCCCACTAAGTTAAAGATTAAAGGTAGAAGATATGTCAACAACAAGCTTCCTAATAATAAGTTGTTTTGAAAAGTCACAGGAAACAAAGATCAATCATCAAACGACAGAAGCTTGTTCTAATGAAAACTCCATATTAACCTCCAAGTTTTATTTAGATTGTTTTCAAGCTCTCGTTGTTCAAATCAAAATTCAGGTCCACATCACAGCACAATTGCGGATAAAGTGATTGAGCTGAATGCTGCCACATCCAATTTGCCTCCACCTGAATTTGTCATCAGCAGGATCAGGACAACCAGTGTACATACACATGGCTCGCTCTGTGTGTGACACAGAAGGTGCACCAATCACAAGCAACTCATCACCAAGAGATTTAAAAGCCACACCCCAACCTCTTTGTGCATCAGCTCTCACAGGAACCACTCCCAAAGTCTTCCATGAATTGCTTCCCTTCATGTACACTTTCAGCTCATTTGAAGAAGCATCCAGTGTGTACAACTCGTTGTTGACAACAGCAAGAAGCGGTGGAGACTGTGATGCAAAAGGAGGAATATCCTTCCACATGTCAGGAATCAAGTTCCAACTGTTTGTCTTCCCATCGAAGAATTCTCCACAAGTGAGGTCCCTCCCATGTTCATCTTGCCCTCCAATGACATAGAACTTGTTATCCATGAAGCAACCTGAGCAAAACCTCCTCCTTTTGTTCATCCTTGGAAGGGGTTTCCAACACTGGCTTTCAGAGTTGTACTTCTCAGCAGAATCCAAAACTTCGGAGTAAGTTGTTGCATCACGACCCCCAGCAACAAAAGCAATACCACCAGATGTGGCTGATGCAAAAAGACACCTTGGGTTGATCATAGACGGCCCTTTGAGCCATTCATTATTTGTTGAATCAAACCTCCAAGTTACAGCCCCATCAATCTCCTTGCCAAAGACAAATAGGTGGGATCCTGCACAAAATGACTCCTTGTCTCCAAACTCAAAATTATAATCTGATTGAATAGGAGGGAGCTTTCTGCTTGACATGAAAGGCCACTCCATTGCCCACCAATTGCTCTCCCCACTAGCTAACATGAACACAGATGGTTCCTTCAGTCCTATCTCTTTCCTGATTTTGTAGATCTCGCCA
Source organism: Lablab purpureus (assembly GCA_030347555.1). Classification (NCBI taxonomy): domain Eukaryota; kingdom Viridiplantae; phylum Streptophyta; class Magnoliopsida; order Fabales; family Fabaceae; genus Lablab; species Lablab purpureus. The sequence continues at coordinate 18,124,210 of CM059254.1, forward strand.
CTCCTCGCTAGCTCCAAGAACCGCTTGTTTAGAAAGCACAATTTCCACTGCTGTGACCTTGGCAATCTTGCCAAGATTGAAGTCTCTAGCTCGTCACTAATATTACTATAATCTGCATCCTGAGGTAAAGGTTCATCTTCATTAGTAGATGAACCATTGCCACCTGAGGGTGATAACTCCAGAACTCTCATCTTTTGCGCACTATGACTGAAACAAAAGCCACTAACAACGGTTGAGACAGGTAATGTTTTTTTGCTGGTCATAATAGGTCATTTGCAGGCAAATGCTCCTTCAGTATGTCCTCTGTTAGATGTTGATCAGGGAAATCTTTTACCCTCTCACAGCAAATAAAATTGCCAGTAACTGCAGACAAAAAATCCAGACAAAAATATCAGTCTCCTGTAGACATATGAGACTTTAAGATTATGAACAAGAATCAGACATTGAAATCCAGCAACAGTACTATTCCTATTCCCAAAAGAAAGAAAAAACGAATCAAACGTTAAGAAACAGACTTAGTTCTCTTTACTGGTGAAAATTATAAGAACTCTAAGAAAATACAAATAAATCTTGTGACATATACCAGATGTGTAAGACACAGATTTAGGCATTTCCATTTGTCGATCAACAAAAGTACAAGCAATAGAAGATTAATGGGAATTTCCACCAGAGTAGCTAATGCTTATAGATGAATATAATCAGAACAGATTAATTTCTCAATGGATTAAGAGATGCTTACCCTAATGAAAGACGCCCCCCAACACAAAAACTAAAAGACTTCACATCATGAGAAGTTGGTCGATATACCGGCGTTCATAGAGAATAACGAACACATAAACATGCCAAGAGAGAGACAAGGACCACAGATCGATTTGGAAGTGGAAGTGAAGAAAAGTGAAGATTTTGAGACATGGGTTTATGCCTATTTATTTAGCTATGAAGAAGAGTAACGTCCATGACACAACATGGCTTACATATATAACATACAAAGACGGAAAGAGAGAGAAAAAATAGAAACACTGGCAAAGGAGAATACAAGTCAAAGGCAGCAATAAATGGAGAGCGAGCGTTATACAACATGCAATGAAAACAAGAGAAAAGAGACGTTGGGAGCGAGTTTAAGTTAACAGCGCAACATCATGACATAACCCGTGTGGGGGTGAAGTTGAAGAGAGAAAGAAACAGGGAAGGTAGAGAGTGAAGGAGAAGAAAACAGAGAAATGGAACGATGAAGGAGAAGCTTAAGATGAGAAAGAAGAGAAAGAGGAAGACACCGAACATTTGCTGGAAACATATGCTTAATTTAGTATATGGTTTTATATTTTTTTGTGTGGAATAAGAAACAAAGCCAAAAACCATAATGTAAGTATTTAAATGGCAGTGTGGCACCATCACCATGGCATTTTTTAATTCCCCATTTGGGAAAAGAGAAGAGGGAGAAAGAGAGAGAAGTGACTGTGGTTTGCACAGTGACTGAGTATAGCAGTCCAATGTGAGAGAATAAAGAATGAAAAAATAATGTCATGGAGAAGAAAGGGACATGGGCGGCTCGGTCTCTCTCTCTCTCTCTCTTAGAAAACGGTTGGCGTGGAAGAGTAGGAAAGCAAATGAAAAAGGTTAAATTAATCAAATTTTCTATTCGTGCTTATCTTATAATTCTTTTAGTTTCACAAGTTATTGGTTTTCCATTAAGTCACGTGTGGGTTTTTACATTTTTTTTTTCCATTAATGTGGATTTTTACATTCAGTATTTAATGTATATTTTTCATTTCTCCTAAATAATATTGTTTAAGCTTAGTTAAGTCATTGGTTTTGCACTTTTTTAGACATTCCATTTCAATATTATGAATAAAAATACAATATACAAAGAAGATATTTCAATGATTAATTCGTTTGACATATATTGTTTACTAAAAATTTAATTAAATATTTCTATCCTCTAAATCTACGGCATAGAAAAAAAAAATCAACCTTTTATATGTTATCGATTTTATCTATTTCGTTTTATGTTCAGTATTAACTCTTATAAGCTTTTACATCAAGAAAAAAACATAAATAAATGAATCTTTATAAATAAACTTGCATAAGTGTATTTAGATTTTATAGTGTGTCTAGATTTTACTTTTAATTTTTTATAAAATAATTATTATTAGTGAAAGACTTTAATATTTAATAGTAAAAAATACATAAAAATTAGTATTAAATATTATTATATATATGTATATATTATATTCAAGTAATTGTTAACATATATTTATATAATATATAAATAAGTAATTATACCTAAACTAAATCTTCTACATAATAATATTTTTACACGATCTAACACTTGTACCGTCGTATTTAATAAAAAAATTAATTAACATTACTTTTACTTATAAAATTAATCATTAATAATAATTATATTTAAATTAATCAATTATTTGAATATAATATCTTAAATAAAAAATTTAGAAATAAACAAATTATATTCGAATAGCTGTAAATATATATATATATATATATATATATATATATATATATATATATATATATATATATATATATATATATATATATATATATATTCGTGGTATAATCTGGTTTGATTTTTAAATAAAAATATATTTTATTTAAATAAAAAATTACATGAAATTTAATTAAATTTGATTTGAATATAAAAAAAATATTTAAACCAAATTAAATTAATTTGTACGGTATAATTTAGATCAGTATTATAATTTTATTATATATTATATTTATATATTATCATATAAATATTAAATAACCTGAATAACTCATTCTTCTAAACTTAACAAATCTTATTTTTTTATAATATTTTACTTTGTTTTAATATTTTTCCTTCACAAGGATAATAACTATTCTCTGTTATATATGTATAAACATAAGTTAAATACATTAAATTCTTTTTTTCTATATGATTTTTTGTATAAATTAATTAATAAATAATATAATAATATTTAAATTATAAATTTTGATTCAATTTGGTTTGGATGGATTGTAAAACTTTAATATAAAATCTAATCCAAACTAGGTGGTTCTAGAAAAAATATTGAAATTAATAAAATAAATTTTGGATTGATTTTTTAGTTAAATTTTTAAATTGATTTGATTTTAAATACTCTAAACATATATATTTATACATTACATATTATATATATATATATATTATATAAAAGTAATTATAGTTTAACTAAATCTTCTACACAATAAGCATAGATGACAACTCCACATGACAAAGACGAGTTTTACTTTTTCATCTCATCCAGATAGTAGAAATTAATCCATCATCCTCTTCTTCATATAAATGAGTATGATTTTTTTTTTTCATTCTTATTTCCATTGAGTAAAGGTATGTTCCTATAGGACAACAAATATAATCTTATTTGTCTCTTGTTATTCCAAATATTGATTAAATAATTCTTAAAAAAAATAAAAGTCGCAACAAAGGAATCATGATATTATAAAGAATTCAATATCAAAATGATAGACATCTTCTTTTATCCAATGACAAATATCAATAAAAAATTATAATTGCATAAATATCAAAGAAAAAATATTTATAGACTACTCAAAGTCAATATCCCACTCATACCACACCAACATTATATCATTTTAAATTCAAATTAAGATAAATAATACATGGAAACTTTTGGGACCCTTGGTCAAACTTAGGTGTTTATATATCATCCTCTAATATCAAATTGGAGTATCATTAAATAATAATTGAATAAAAATAAAATAATTATAGCAAAAAGTAAAAAAAAATAATCAAATGTTTGTTCTAGAAATAAATTACAAAATTAAAAATAAAAAAAATAATATAATTTTTTAAATTATTTAATAAATTAAATATATTTTAGTAATTTAAATTATGGATGTATATATGAAGAGAAAGACTGGGACCTATATGAAAAATGATAGAACTCGTATGTACATTTATCTTATACCCATATCCAATTAATATAAAGACTTCCCATCAAAATCAAGATAAATTTAAATAATATCTATTAAAAATATATTCATTTAGAATTCGCAATAACAATATTAGTAAATTATCTAACTCCTCTTGCACAAGAATTAATAAATATTATAATTACTTAAACGGAACATTTTGTAAATAATATATGTTTAATATATAAAATTATACTTAAGTTAAATGTTCTATAACAATATTATATTTTCATAAGGTCTAACTTTTATACCGTCGTATTTTAAAAAAATAATTAATATCATATTTACATATAAAAGTAATTATTAATAATAATTATTATTATATTTTAATTAACAAATCATTTAAATGTAATATCTTAGACTATATATTTTATAAATAAGTAGTTGTTAACATATACTTTATATATAAAAGTAATTATATTAAACTAAAATTTCTAAATAATATTATCATACAGTCTAACTCTTATACACTCTATTTAATAAAAAATTAATTAAGATTATTTTTATATAAAATTAATTAATCATTCAAATATAATATTTTAAATAAAATATTTTATAAATTAAAAAATTATACTCAAGTAACATATATATAATTATACTTAAACTAAATGTTTTACATCAGAGTATGGTATTTAATAAAAAGATTAATTAATATTAATTTTTATAAAATTAATTATTAATAACAATTATATTTAAACAAATCAATTATTTAAATATAATATTGACAGTTTTTAAATAAACAAATTATATTAAGTAGTTGTTAATATATATGTATATATATTTAGTAATGTATGTATATATATATATATATATATATATATATATATATATATATATATATATATAAACTTAATCATTAATAAAAATTCTATTTAAATTAATCAATCACTTGAATATAATATTTTAAATAGAATAGTTTATAAATAAAAAATTATACTAATATACATGTTTATATATTAATATATATATATATATATATATATTATTTATTTATTTATTTATTAATAAGTAATTATACCTAAATTAAATCTTCTCGGGTCGTGAAAAAAATAATTCATATTATTTTTAATAAAATTAATTATTAACAATAATTATATTTAAATTAATAATAAATTTCATGGAGTATCTCATCCAATGGTCAAGATTCTCTAATATATCTTCTAAAGGTAAAAAAAAATGTCTCAAATACAAGACCAAAACATGGGCAATGACCTTATTAATTAAGGTTTTATCTTGCAAAATATTCTATAAATTCTACAAACTAAAATATCTCAAAATACAAGGAAAAAAATACAAACAAATATTTATAAATATGTATATGAATAAGATTAAAGAAAGAGCTAATAATCTACTCTTCAAAGAAGAAGAGTCCTTTGTGTGACATCTTCCTCCTCTTGAATCTTCTTAATCATAGACATTGTTATAGGTCCAGGGATGATCCTCTATCACCAACTCACTCACTTATGAATGGTCTGGGTTGGATTGAGTTTAATATAAAAAATGAAGAAACTCAACCCAACCTGATATTTTCTAAATAGGTTAGGTACTAGGTTTGTCCAAATTTTACCCAACCTAACATGCAAACACCCATACCATATTCAATCAATGCAGGGAATCATACTCAAAGAAAAAGAAAAAAAGTATTTCTAAGATAGTTATACACCTCTTTAAGGTTATATAATATTGGTACCCTTTTAGGATTGATTGACTATTGGAAAATGTCTAGTATATAAAAATAAGTTTACTAAGACAAACACTCCTTTAAGACTAGGCGTGGCAAGTGCATAACATCTAAGTAAAAGATCATTGCATAGTTGGTAGGTAAGTGTCTTATGTGTTAGGAGCCTAAGTTAAAAGAATAATGATCATAGTATTGTAAAGTCTAGTATTATGTTTCATACAATTTTCTATTTCACTGGTGACTTAACAAGTTAGTCATGTTGCTCTAAATTTTGAAAATCGTGTTTTTTGAATATATTACTTATTATTGAAGTGAGTGGTTTCCATTTAAGTGTATTTCTTTTGTATTATTCTTCATTGTGTTTTTTAGGAGAACGAAAGTTCAATTTTGAGAGATTGATGTATCTTTTACATTATGCATTGTTAAATATTTTTTAATTAGAGGATTGATGTAGTATTCTGAATTGTATGTTTTGAATTTTGATTGATGTTAAGTTATTCCAATTATTTTGATTTTTTTTATCTTTATTATAATTGTCCATTTATTTATGAACAATTTTACAATAAAAAATTGGAGATTGTTTGTGATTAGAGATTGAGAAAATTAAGTTTGTCACAATTGAGAAATTGAACATGTTTGATTAGTTTTTATTTGAGATTATTGTTGCTCTTAACAATTCTATTGAATTATCAAATTATCTAATAGATTAAGGATTTGGGATTCAATGAACAATTTTAGTGTCAAAGGAAAGGAGTAAACAACTCTTAATTAACTCAAAAAGTAATTAGAATACATGCATGAACTGAAAAAGGATAGAAACATATAAAAAAAATATGAAATTAATTCTCTAACACTTTATGATAATTGAATTTCCCTTTATAATTGTAGTTATTTTAAACTTTGTTGATTTTATAATTAATTTTTATTATCTTGATATTTTAATATCTTAAAATTAATTTTTACCAACTATTTGGTATGCAACAATTTCAACCCTTGTAAACAATATTATTTGTTATTACAAGTAACTATTAGTACATTTGCTAAATGTACAATGTTGAATGTTTAAGCATGTGGAAAAGTAACATGAAGAAGTTCTAACTAAACACATGACACTTTCATAAGTGTAATTATGGTTATAACTACTTTACATGGCTTTTAACCATTCCATGCACCACATGTGCTTGTTAGAAGTGTAATCATGAGCTTTTCCTTAATCTTAGGAACTACTATGTATCTTTTCCTAATTTTAAGGAACCACCCATATGCGAGGATTAATTAAGAGCTAACTAAGTGTTAAACATATGATTAGTTCAGATAACTTTAGCTTAAATAGTCTTATATTTACATTGGGACTTCTATTAAGTTGAATTGGAATAAATAAGTTGAAGTGTTTTGGTTTCTCCAAGATTCTAAGAGAAGCCAGACTCTTAAATCATAAAGAAGGTTCCTTCTAAAAGAATCTTAAGGGAGAGTGTTCTTCTTTTGTTACTTTGAGGGAAAGAAAAAGATTTGCAAGAGCAACATCAATTCTTATATGATTCAAAGTGATTACAATGTACAAGAGAAGACTATTTATCGTTTTGGATAGCTTCTCATATATTTTATTCTAGATAAAACTCAAATTCTAATGTTCCCTAGATGAAATGTACATGAAGCTTACAAGGTAATCTATTTCTAGTGTAGCTTGCAAGGCAAACTTCCTTTTGTTGAAATTCATCTCCACATGCCAAGCTTCAAATAAAATGTAAATGGAGCTTCTTTATGTTAATCTAAAAGAATATTTGTTTTGATGATGATGAATCTAAAAGAATAAAAAGATAGACTCTCTTACCTAAAATCTTGAAATTTTGAAGTCTTAATGAAACTTTAAATTTGGATTTTGTGTATATGTCCATCTACAATAGTTAGGAAACCAGTTGAAGATCTAACACCCCGATTTCTATAAAGATATTTATTATTTACATATAAATTATGAGTAATTTTTTTCATGGAGAATTTACTATAAAGAATATATAAAATAACTTCATAAGTTCATACATATGTCAAAATTTTACTTCTTTATAATTATTAAAATTACATAATAAAAATATATTAAGAGTTCTACATCATAATAGAGGACTATATATGTATTTAATATCTTCTAAAGATATTAAAGCTAAATAGTCCAGAGTCAACAACTCAGAGAAGATTTTCCACAACTTTCTCAAACAACTTCTACTAAGCATGTTCACCTTCTACCCGTACCACATGTATATATACAAAAGAAAATATTGCAAGGAGTGAGGTCTTTGTAAGCCTCAAATATCAATCTTAATAAACTTAACATACAATAACATACAATAGGGCCTAAAGTTTGACCTATAACTATAAAATTTAAGCATACTTTACCAAACATATGATACTCAAACTCATTTTACCCACATATAAGACATTAACCAACATATGGATGCATATTTCACTTCTGATGATCCATTCTGGTCATCACAAGTTCATTGGAAAGTGATTAGGTAGCTGAGTATTTCTGATTGGTACAATCATAAATATTTTTCTTGAGAATATCAGCTATTATTCAGTCCACAAAAGATATATATATTCCCTACCTAACCTTGGTGATGTTGAGCAGGTATCGGATAGTCCCAAGTTTATCCTGTGAAATATCCTAGTCTAGGGTGCTACCCTGACTATCCAGATATTCACCTACTTGGTAATACTTCCTTAGACCCCACCATGGTCCCTACCTTTCATCCCGCAGTTTACCAAACTGTGACTTCTCAAACATAAATACTCATGTGTCAACATAGTCTTAACTCATCACAAGAGAACCTAGGACTCTTCTCAATTAAACTGACATGCTCTTTGACATTTTCAAATATTACGAAACTTGATAACTTTCAACAAAGAATCCATGCACATAATCCAAACAAATATCAAATAGAGCACATAAGCAACTCTTTTTATCAAAATTTGTTCAATTTATTATTGTTATTATTATTCTTATACATATATATATATTGAATTATAAGAGAATTATCTCAAAATAATACAAAACAAAAAGAAATAAAATAAGAATTAAAGTAAAAACTTTAAATAATTAATTAGAATATAAAAATAAAGAGATCAATATAATAGTAAATTAACTTAAAAATATAAGTGAATAAAAGGATCGGTACATAACTGGAAGTAAATAAACTAAGGGTTAAATATGTTTTTAGTCCTTAAACTATTTGTCAAAATTGTATTTCGTCATTGGGAAAAACTTTAGACCTATTTTGTCCTTATACTTTATAAATAGGTGTAAATGTTCCTCGATGACTAATAAAAACATCTTTAAGAAGAGGAAAATGAGAGGAAATAGAAGGGAAAAGAATGAAAGAAACTTAAGAGACATATGAAAGTGAAGTATAAAACGATGAAAAAGAAATATAAAGAAATAAAAAGGAATTCTGACACATCATAAATGATCATTTACATAAGTTTATAAAGCATAAGGACGAAATAAGTCCAAAGTTTGCCTTAGGGACGAAAACAATTTTGACAGATAATTCAAGAACTAAAAACATATTTAACCCATAAAATAAATAGAAATAAAAAAGACCAATATAGGACTAGAAATAAATTAAATAATATAAATATAAAAATTTGATAGAATAGATTAGTGCAAGACTAAAAATAATTAAATAATAAAAATGTACATATAGAGAACCAGTATAGGAAAATAAATAGATAAACATAAATTGATAAAAGAACAAGTACATAACTGGAGATAAATAAATAAATAAATATAAAATGATAAAAAAATTAGTACAAAACTGGAGATAAATTAAACAAATATAAAATGATAAAATGACCAGTATAGAACTAGAGATACATTAAATAAATATAAAATCATTGAAAGACCAATATAGAACTAGAGATAGATTAAATATATATAAAATAATTAAAGGACTAGTACAAAACTGTAGATAAATTAAGTAAATATAAAATGATAAAAGGACCAGTACAGAACATGAAATAATTAAATTAATATAAATTAATAGAGAAGATAGTACAACATTGGAGATAAATTAAATAATAAAAAAAAAGACATAAAAATAGATAAAGTAAAATAATATGTTATTTAAAATAAATAAAGGATTAAGAAAACACACATAAGTTTATTAAGATTAATAGAGAAGGGCTTAACCTCACTCTCTCCTAACCTTAATGATTGAAGTGGTCCATTAGAATTAGAGCTAGAAATACTCTTAAAAGGTTAAATATTCTTATAATCTTGTTCCTAATTCTCTCTCTCTCTTTATCTCTCTTTCTTTCTCTCCCTCTATTCTCTTTGCCACGTAACTTTCTCTTCTCCTTCCTCATTCCTTCCTTCCTTCCATTCACTTCTTTCACCTATTTATAACTTGTGGACCCTTGTTTTGTCCGAGCTGAAAACAAACTAGTAGAAGAATCAGAAGAGAAGAGAAAGAGCTACAAAGCTTTATTTATGAAGATTCTTTAAATGTTGGTAAGACAAAAGAATGACTCGTTCTTAGAATTTTCATTGTAGGTTTGTTCTCAAGTTGAGAACAACCGTTCTTAGAGGAGAATGGCCATTTTCTACCTCTGACAGCCTATATAAAGCAATTTTCTATACACACACCTCACAAAATACTCTTGTATGCTCAAGTTGTAGCTATGAAATTCTCTTAATAAAAGAATAAAAGATTGCTTCGAAGGTTCTTATATCTTTTTTCTCTCTTCCCTCCCTTTTAAACTTTAATTTATAGCTTTCTTAGTAGAGTAGAATAGAAGTAGCATAGAAGTTATGTAGATAAATAATTGAATATGCATGTTATAATAACAAGGAAAAAATATTGGCTTGAAGTAATGTTTTAAATCATGAATTTCATCATTGGGTACCAGTAATGGGTGAGTAGGGGTGGCAAAACGGGTCAGCCTGGCCCGTTTAGGCCCATCCCGCCATGAACCCCCCAAAAAAGGGCCAGGTCGGGCCAGCCCACTACAGTGATACGGGCCAAAATTTCTAACCCGCCCCGTCATAAGGCGGGCTGGCGGGCTGACCCGCCTATATTTTTTGTTTTTCATTTTTTTGAAAAATCTATATTTTGAATTTTTTATTTTATTTTTGGATCTTTGATTTTAAATTGGATTTTTTTTTCTTTGCAACTATTCTGTTTGTGTCCAATTTAAATGAATTTTTGTAATTACAACAATATATTAAAGATGTATATGGTAACATGGCATTTTAAAAGTGCAAGCTAAAAGACATAATGTTTATTACAAAATAAATTGCATACTAAGGTTTACTAGTCTCAACAATCATTTATAACAATTGTTCATAAATAAACTAATCTTGTTCCATTTCAAGATTATTAGAGGCAGCCTTAGAACAAGTCCCTTCTGCTCTATATAGCTACTTTCCCAAATTTAAAGAGAACGAGTGAGAGTGAATGAGGAGGTGTTATATTTTTTTCGCAGGCCAGCGGGTTAGCCCGCCCCGCCCCGCCCTGCCTGTGGCCCGACGGGTTGGCAGGCTAGACGGGTCGGGCTGATACGGGTTGACGGGTTTAAAATGCTAACCCCCCTTGCCTATATACTATCGGGCTAGCGGGCCGGCCCACTGGGCCCAACCCACTTCGCCACCCCTATGGGTGAGTGAGGGGCTTAACAACTTCCTCATTCGTAACCGACCCCCAAATCCAATCTCTGGTTACAAAGGCCAAACCTTGATTTGCGAAAGCTCTTTTCTTTTTCCATTGTTTTGAGTAAAATATTTGTGGTAACTCCTAAGAACTCACTTTTCAAAACCATTAACCTAGGGAGGGTCGGGTTGCCTGACATCTCTAGATTGTTTTTTTAAAATCGTGATTACATTCATTCAATGGAGATTAAATTCATCCCCCGTTATATTCTCCATTCTTATCACTTCATATCCCATGACTCATCTTACCATTTTATTTTATTTTTTTAATTAATAATAATTTATTCATTTATTTTAATAATATATATTTTTATATTATTATTTTTATTTTTGTTATTTATTTTTTAAATTATTTTTTATATCCTTTTTAATCATCATTATTATTACTATTGATTAAATAATTTATAATATTCAGAAAATTAGTAAAATATTTAAAATTATTAAAAAATAATTAATTTAATACAACGAATTTGAAAAAATATTGTATTATAAATTTTGGGATGTTAAATAAGATCCTATCATATACTCTACTCTTCCCTTAACACTAAAAATGAGTTTCATTTTTCGTAAAAAGCACTTAATGTCATAATAATTTATTATCTTTAGCTATAATCGATTATCAAAGTTTTGAAAAGTTTTAGAAAACATTTTTTCTCTGGAATAATCGATTATCTCGAGCAATAATCGATTATCATAAGTGTAATAATTGATTATCTTGTATGATAATCAATTATCACACATTAATCTTCCAAACTTCTATTTTCTCTCTAGAATAATCAATTACGCCTTGTAGTAATCGATTATTCTAGTCGTTTTTTAAAAAACCTTTTGTATTCTTTAGACCTTTGGACACTCTTGTGTCTATAAATATAGAAAGGGTTTGTGTTTTTCAAAATATACAGAACATAAGTGTTTTTGCTTTATTTTAAGCTAGTGAAAACCTAGTCTATTTTCTTTAAGTGATTTACTTAAGAATATTGTGTTGTTGCTAGGGTTTAAGCTTGTTTCATCCTTTGTGTTATTCAGAAGAGGTGTTCATCCTTTACTGTGACTGTTAAAGGAGGTATTCTTTCATTCCTTATGTTCTTCAAGGAAGGTGTTGTTCATCATTTGTTCTGTACAAATGAGGAGTCTTTATATTTCTTCATACTATCTTATTCGTTTTGCTGCTTTGTAAGTTGTAAACTTTATTTTTAAGATAACTAGTAGAAATCACTCTCTTTGAAGTGATAAATTATTGGACGTAGGATCTGCTGTGATCTGAACCAGTATTAATATGTGTATTAGATTCTCTTTATCTCTACACTCTTTATATTCATTTTATATTATGCTCTTATATATTTTGAACTCTGATTTTTATTAATCAGAACTTAAAATTAATTTGGGGTTCTTGTTAAACTCAGTTTTAACTATATTAAAATCAACCAACTCTCAACAACCAATCAAATTTTTACATTCAAAGTGAAATATGTAACAAATCCCTGCTCAATTCAAAATAGTCAATAAAATGAAAACTCTAAGACAAAACTAAGGAATTTAAATACAATCTAAAAGTACAAAATAAAAAAATATGCTAAACCAAATGAAGTAAAAATATGACAAAGAGAAAAACACTTTAAAAGACAAGATTAACCTAAACAATGTATTTTGAAATTCATTTAGTAGATACCTCTTGTTGGATGGATTAAAATCAACACTAATGGTGCTACTAGAGAATGTCTTGGGCATGCTACTTGTGGTGGTATTTTAAAAGGGAGTCGAGGGGAATACATAAGAAGTTTATCTTCTTATCTAAGTATCAACAATTCTTTTTATGCAAAGCTTATGGCTATTATCTTGGCTATTGAGAATGCTACAATTCATGGTTATAGATTTTTATGGTTGGAATGTGATTCTCCTCTAGTTTGTCAAGATTATTCTTGTCCCAATTTTGTTCCCTAGGTTATTAGAAGAAGATGGATAAAAATGTATGGAATGTTGTGGAACTATGGACTTTCAAGTGTCTCACATTTTTGTGAAAGCAATTGATGTGTTAGTAATCTTGCTAACTTTGGAATTTATAGATTGGACTTTACTTCGTTTAATGTTTTTTCTTTTTTTATCGGTCTAGATTTCTTTCATAATATGTATCAACTCCTAGATTTTTATTTTGTGGAAGTTTGGTTGTAAATTTTTTAGCATGAGTTTGGTTTGGTTCCTCGTGTTTTTTATTTAATTTTACTTTTTCTTTTATTCTGATTTTCAAATTATGTTATATGATTGTTGAACTTTGAAGTGTGAGTCTGGGATTTTAAGATTAATGGTGATGTTTAATATTTGAACTTTTAATAAAAAAATATATGTGAAATTACCGGTACAAATATAAAATAAAACAATTAAACTAAAAAATAAATCAAGTTATAGGAAATGAATCAAGATTACTTAAAAGAATTTAACATTTCATAAGAACATATACAAATTTATTTTATTTTTATTACATTTAATATTTTTTTTATCAGTCTAGGCTTCTTTCATAATATGTACCAATTCCTAAATTTTCATTTTGTATAACTTTTTCTTGTAAGAATTTGGTTGTATAATTTTGAACAAGAATTTGGTTTGGTCCAGCATATTTTTGTATTTATTTTTCCTTTCTCTTGTATGGAAGTTTTCGTATGATATTATATAGGTTTAATAGACATTTCGGTTCTAATATTTTGTAAGAATTTGCAATGTTTTCCCACATTTAATTTTTTTCTCAATTAAGTCTTAAGTTTTATTAAATCTTCAATATGATTTCTTCTGTTAGATTAATGTTAACGATGTTAATTATATGAGACGTAATACATCCAAGTTAACTCGTGGCACGTGAATAATGATAAAATGGTACGAATATAAATATGAATATGAATACTACAATATATGGATTTTTGACAAAAAGGATCACATTGAAAGATTTAATAAAATTTGAGACTCAATTGAGAAAAAAAAATAAAATTTAAGACTCAATTAAAAAAAAGAAAATTTGGGACTCAATTCAAAAAAAAAAATAAACATAGAAAAATCTTGCAAATTCTCATAAAATAGTAAGACCAAAATCTATATTGAACCTATCATATAATTACTAAACTTTTAAGTATAATGTAAAACAAAACAATTAAGTTAAAAAATTAAAATAAACAAATCAAATTGTAAGAAAAAAATCAAAATTACTTAAAGGAATTAAATTAATTTGAATATTTCATAAAGAAACAATTTTATTTTAATTACATTTTATATGAATGAAAGTTAGTTACCTATTCTTATATATAACCTTTTTAAGTTAGATTTTTTATTTTCTCAATACTTAAACTGAAATTTAAAAAAATTATCTAAACATAAATGTTAAGAGTTAACTTCTAAAATAAAGATTCATTTTGAATAATCAACATCCTTTAATTGTTTATCTCAAAAACCTATGAGATAATAAAAAGATTAAGAACCCAAAAGAATACTTACGAAGATTGAAATCCAAGGTAGGATATGAACCAAATTATTTAAAACAAATAAGAAAGAAGTTTAATTTTCACAAGAATTCAAAATAAATATGATTCCCACAAACCAATTGAAGATAAACTTCTCTAGCGCTTGCCAATAATTTCGAATTCCAAACCCTAGTTACATTTGATTTGAACTCGTTTTCACCTATAAGAAAGCAACAAAAATTGCTATGTTTTAACTGGACGCTAGCTTCACGAAATTTTAGTGCCGACACTGCTCCAAAATTTATTTAGTGCAAGAAAAATAGTGCATTGGCTTAATCGCTAAAGATTCCTATTTGTAGTGGTAGGTTTTTATCTTCTCTAAAAATACAAAATCACCAAATCTCGTAATCAATAAATCTTAACTGTATAATTATAAAAATGTTTAATAATTGATAAATGTAATCCGAAAACAAAAAGTGAATTAAATAATTAATCTTACAAACCCGTTAATTTTATTAAACATTTTTAAATTAAAAGATATAAACGTAACCAAGAATAAAAGATAAAGAAAAGATATAAAGAATCAGACCAGTTATCTCAAGTGTTTTAGCTTAGGATCATCTTATCTCATGTCTAGAATACTATTCCCGTTGAAATTGTTGAGCAATTGAAGGCTAAATCAAATAGCCAGATTATGCTTGTTTTGAAAAAAACTGCAAAATCACTGATTTAATTTCAATTAAAAATTCTGCTACTTGAACAAATATTTGTATTCCTTGCTGCTTCACCAAAGCACCGAACGAAACAAAATTGCTTCACGCTTAGATATTGAATTTGGAATTCAACAAAATTGCTAAAATTTTTCAATGAATCCAGTTACTCTACCTATAGATTCTCTGCATCTCCACCCGAGCATCACTCCCCACCTGAAAATTCGCTTCAAATGCCTGCGATTTCCCGGAGAACCGCACCCCGTGCAACCGAGTCGTTTTCGGAATCTGATAGTTGTAATGCTTGTGCAAGGAATGCTCAAGCTCAGAAAAAATGGCAAGGATTCAAAATTTAGCTAGTTGTTTTCACGAATTAAGATTATATGCTTCAATCAAACTGATTTGGAACTCACACAGGAAAGCTTCCCAATCGCACTAAAATGTTCCCATGTTCATTGATTCAACTCCTTCCGCTATTTGATTAAATGCATATTCAGTTTAATCAAACTGCATCAGAAAAACCGATTATGCTATCTGCTTCCGAATTATGAGAATCACCGTTGTCTTCGACAATTGCCAACGAATTGCCTTCATCCTTTGTTAAGCGCCGCTTTGAAATTGCACCAAGAAATTTACTGCACCGCTTGAATCAATTGAATCCCAATTGTTTACACCACAATACCGTCAGGGGTATGCTCAATGCTCTCAAACGGAGTTACCACCGATTAAACCTTTTTGCCTCTACTTCGATTCAAAGGTAGGAGTTGTATATTGAAATAAGTTCCCAAATTGAGTAAAGTTTATTACATATCGCATATGACCTTGTGTATATTCTTGTTCTCATTGCTTAAAAAAATGGAATAAAATTAATCTTTTTTAATATTTAGATTTTTGGATAGATTTTTTTCTAGTACCTAAAATTTCTTCTAAACTTAGAAAATACTATCTATAAGTAGAAGACTTCTTTAATATAAAAGAGATATTCACTCTTACATACCTGAGTTAAGGTCATTTATTTAAATCTTAAGACTTTAAATCAGAACAAGAATTAAGATTGAATTGGACGAGTAATTGATTTTTTCAATCTTGATTTGAACCGATCGTTGTGAATTCATGATGACCTGTTTTTGATTTGTGGATTCATGTCCCAATTTAGTTGAATTCTAAAAACCTTGAATCGATAGCAATTGACAAAAGCAACCCCACAATTGAATTCTTAAATGCAATAACACGTTGTGAATCCACGCAATCATCGAATCATGAAACGCACCAATGAATCGTATTCAAAATCTTTCTCGTTCAAAATCACCAAAGCAATTACATGAATTACATTTGCTAATTGCACCACAAAAAATGAGTTATCGAAAATATTACGAAAATTTTAAATTTGTCATGTATACATCGGATCTAAGCTGCCTTAACCAAATGATGGAAAATTAATCTTAAATAGAACCAATTCTATAATTTTTTTATCAAAAAATCGAGAAAATAAAAAATAGAAAGAGAACAGAAACAAAGAAATAACATGTAACAATTGTTCCGTTGACAATCAAACTCATGACCTTAGTTCTAATACCAATTATTTGATCGAACAGTTACTTCTAGGTTAAAAGTCATAACTAATAGTTAGGGTACAACTCTTTTTACTTAATTCAAGCATAAAGACATCTGAAGTAATTACTTTGAAAACAAGCAAAAACACAAGAAGGGAGAGTTTAATTGTGTTTTTTAAAAGTTTCACAAATAATTTCAATTTGTCCGTCGAGAAAATTTGAGCATATGAAGTTTGATTTCAACAAATTCACACAATCTGTTGTTTAAAACGTTTTGTAAAGAAAGCTCTTTAAAACTTATATTTTTCCCTTTTTTATAGCAACAATTATAAAATGAAATTGAGTTAAGTTTTAAGGAAAGAGAATAATGAACTCAAATTTTTATATCGGTTCGTCTGATAGTGCAGACCACATCTAGTTCTCAATCAACTTAATTGAGTTTCAATAGCATACTATCACTTCAAGAAAACAAGTATTTTTTTCGCCTCGTAGCCACTTCTGGCTAACCTGTCAAGTATTCTTTACCACAAGTCACTTATGGCTTAACCAAGTACTATTTCAACAAGCCACTCATGGCTTAAACCCGAGTATTGTTTGGGAATTCAGTCACGCCTGGTTAATCGCTTTACAAGATATAAAAGAGAGAGATTAAACTCTCACAAGATTAGCTAATCTAGAAGCTTTAACGTCTAAGAGACAAATGCAAGGTAATGATTTCTTCTAGAGTTTGCTAAGGAAACACAAACAATGTTATTTTAAAGCTTTTAAATATTGAAGAGAGACAACAACATAGTTTTAGCACTTTAGCAATAAACGCATATCCTTGTTTTCTTCTTTGAACTAGACTCATATATAGTGCTTGAAAGCAACTAGTCGTTGGAGTCTCGTTCTGACATCTTCAACTTTAGGTTGGTTTCAACAACTTGATCCTCTATTGTCTGAAGAGGCTTCACATAAAGTGCATTAAATGAACCTCTTCATGCATTAAATGCATGTTTCTACTTTCGGCACATGACCTGATAGCTTGTAGCACTTATCCTGGGCAATGAGCTTTAATTCTTTTAGTGAAAGCATACTCTATACATGACAAGTATACTTCAATAGTTAACAATGTTGGACGCATCAAGAATTTGGTGAGAAAGTAGCTTTAACTCTTCTCCCAAGGATATGTTGTGAGAAGATGTGAGATATTGCCTTTGTACTTGATCTTCAAATCGACTAGAAGAATGTTCCTAAAAATCAAAGGAATAAACACTTATGTTAAGGTTGTTGAAAACATATCATCTGATGAATATAAGAGGCATTGTCTATCAGACAATATATGCATGGTCTGATGTGATGAACGTCTAATGAGGAGCATAGTCTGTTAGACTTAGCATCGTTTGTCATACTAATATCATCTGTAAGACTCAACACCTTGTATTTTATACTTCATTGTTTTTAAGCATATATTCAAAATCATAGAGGATGTTGGACTTTTTCCTAATAGTTACAACCTTTACATGCACTTCAAAGTGACATGTGAAATTAATTAAACAAGTACATGCCTTGAAAATGACACATTGAAGATAGAAACTCTTAATGTTACATTTTCTCTCTTTAATTTCATTGAAGGAACTTGGAAAGACATCTGAAATACTTACAACCAATATACGCATTTCAAAATGACAACACTTTAGGCCAACTTTGGACCTCCATTTAGGCCAACTTTGGACCTCCATTTAGGCCAAGATGGTAATCAAAATACAAGAGAAAGAAGCGTCCAAAAGATAAAAGAGAAGATTTCAAGTAAAAGTTTGACATCACTTGGAAGAAGTCTTTTTAAGGCTCAACATTTTTGGTCATGGAAGAGCTTGAAGCTGCTGACCAACTTTTCCCTAAATCTCATGTCATTTAGGATAGAGTGAAGATATCCTATTCTATAAATAACTTCCTTTAGTTTTTGTAAAAATCACTTTTGAAATTAAATGCAACTTGAATTGCTTGTAAGCACTTTCTTGTTCTTTCAAAGGTTATAAAAAGATTAATTTCCTCCTTAAGTTTCTTCTAGAAGGAACCTTCTTTGGGACACGGTAAAGAGCTTTTACAAGAAGCTTGGTTTAGTTCATTAATTTTCCAATCACCTTAGAGTTATACTATTATGAGATGAAGAGGAAGTCATCATTTGGTATAAGAGATTTGGTATTTGGTCTTCAAGAGATAAGCAATTAGTTCTTGATTTTCTTTTTGTTATTACTTGTCTTGTTTGTTCTTGTCTTGTTTTTATTAATTGTTTTAAGTCTTTTTCCCTTTACATATGATGAGATTAGTATTGACTTTAACTGGTTCAAATAATTTGTTCATCTTTCTTGAGCCAAGATATATGCTGATTAGGATTCTATACATGTTTTGATTCATGTTCTTGTTTTAATTGAATTTTCTTCATTCGATCAGAACTAGTAGGAATTTGATTTTGATAATCTTAAAAGTTTTTCTAGACTCTTGTTTAGTTACTTTACATGTTCTTAAATCCATTAGAATTAGTCCTTACTTTTTTGTTAAAAAATCACAAAACTATGACCAATGCTTGAATTTTCATGTTTTTGAGTTTCATGTTTTCTATTAGATCATTAACAAATTTTTAGACTTAGATTTCTACGTTTTGTATGGACTGGCCAAGACATATATGTCCATTTCTTGAAGTTTTGATCGAATCTTCCTTTGTCAAAACATCATAAACACAAGTGCCTTTTGAACTTGAAATTGAATTTGTAATACAATTTGTGTTACTTCTTGAATTGCATTTGAGAAAAACAAAGGCATAGTTTGATAAACAAAAGAAGAACAAATCCAAGAAAGAAAATAAGATGTAAAAGCTCAGACTAATATATTATGGAACAAAAAGAAACAACTAAAAGAAAAACAATGCTCCTGTGTGTAAACCATCACACTTAGTTAATCTTTGGACCGTAACTTCGTGTCCAGTGGCAAGCATTTTAGAGTTTAAAATTTTTTTTAGCTCCAAATTAAATTTGCAAATTTTTTGTGCTTTTTTTTATTCACAACTTTCATTTTTATTTTGTTAATCAATTATGGAACCATTCCTTGGATTTCATTTATGTGTTTGTTTCTAAAATTTGCCTTTAATTCTGGTTTATGTTCTTTTTGAAATTCTTTGAAATATTCTCATAATCACTCTTGTCTTTGAATTAACCATTTTTAATTAAGATTTTTTTATTTTGTTTCTTCATATATTCATGATTGGAAGCGATTTAGTTAACCAAAGTCTTTTCGAGAACTCACATCTTTCTAAGGTAGCAACTTAGGTGTTGTGGAGGCTTAAGTGAAACAACTCCTTTGGTGACCTTAAGAGATAAGAAAAGATGCCAAAAAAGTGCAAACACTTGATAGAAAAACAAATAATCATAGTTGGATAGTTTAACAAAATAATTGCGAAAGAAACACATAGAAAACATTTCTCAAAATTGGGAAAATTTTTGTCACAAAATCTACAAAACCCGTCACAAATTTTGTCTCTAAATCTCTTGTTTGTTTCTTGTTCTCAGATTTGATATAATTTTTTTTGTCACAAATTGTAATATTTCGTTTTTGTTAGGGGTGGCAAAACGGATTAGCCAGACACGTTTTGGTTTGGCTCACCGCTGACCTGCCAAATATGATGGGAGACGGGATGGCCTACCCCAATAAAGCAGATTGAAATTTTCGGTTCGTCCCGCCAAAGGACAAACTAGTGGCCTAGCGGGTCAGCCTGCCACCTTTTTTAATTTTTTTTTCATTTTGTATTTTAAATTATTATTTTTAATGTTTTTATTTCAATATAAATAATTTAAAACTACAATTAATCATATGAATATTTTTAAAATTTTTAATTGATTAATTAATGTCTCTAATTGAATAAATTAAAATGATTATTATTTTTAAGTAATAAATTACTCTATTATAATTAAGAATTGAAACTTAATTTGTAAGTGTTAATAATTTAAGTTACAACATAATTGTATATTTGTATTCTTTAAATAATACAATACAAAAGATTAATATTTTAAATTATTCTTAAATTAAAAAATTGGACCAGTGGGCTAGCCCATCCTAGCCCTCTTGATTGCGATGGAGGTTGGTGAGGTGGTGGTTTGAGCATGGTGAGTAATTGGGAAAGGGTGGCGAAGGATGTAGCGAACTTTTCAAACTTCTAGTGTTATTATTCTTCCAGCTCATGCAATTCATTCCAGTAAGCTAGACACTCTTCCCTTAAAGAATCATGTAATCTCGGACAAGATTTTCTAGGGTGCAACCAGAATGGGAAGGTCAGGGAGTGTGGTGGAAGAGGTGGAAGAGGTGGAAGGCTTACTTTGGCTTTGGGTGGAAGGTCAAAGTAGGACTGTGATGGTTGGAACATACAGTTATTTGAGGTGGTGATGATAGTGGTGGTGTGGTCTCTATAGTGAAGAGTTAAGAGGTGAGGTAGAAGGTTTTGTTTGCCATTTCTGAGATCTTGAACTCATGAGACTCTTGATATAGAGAGGGAAAAACTTATGAGGGGTTTCTTGCAAAGATAACGAGATGCTTGCTTGTGCTTGGGATAATCTATTTATAGAGAAAGTAAGTAGAAAAGGTTTATAATCCAAAGTCGTTAGGTAAAATGCAATTCAAATTGTCATTTCAAAAACAAAACTAATACCACATATGCATAGACCTTCTAATTCAATGTACACAATATAGACTGTCTAACAGAAAAAAAACAAGTTATGCATGTGATTTAGATCGTCTTATGCATAAAACATGAGATACTTATACACCCTCTAATAAATGAAAACATAAAATACTCTTAGACATTCTAGTGGATGAAAGCATGTTTGAGTTTAATGCCTTGCATATTTTGATTAAGCATTTATTCTACAAAGGTCATGCCCAAAATATTTCATAAACGATTAAATCTTTCTTTAATAAGGGGTTTTGTAAATATATCATCTAGTTGATCTTCTACAGGTACAAACCGTAAATTCACAATCCTATTTTGAACATGATCTCTTATAAAGTAATGCTTAATTTCAATATGTTTAGCTTTAGAATACAATATGGGATTCTTGGATAAGTTAATGGTATCACTATTGTCACACAAGATAGGTGTTGAGGAAAAGTTCAAACACTCCATAATTTTGAATAATGTTGAAAAACAATTAAATGTTATAATAGATAAAGCAACTCGTCAGACAAAGGAGTACCTTGTGTTTTACCTCAGATCATGTATATATATCATCTATCAGACGATACCTAAAATAATCATCATATGATAAGTCATCAGATGATGTGTTTTGGTCTATGCTAACGTTCAAATCTTTGCATTTTAGCTTTCAGAGACATTCTTCGCAGCAGTCTGATGATCAAGTACCACGGTAGTTCACATGTTACATCAACGTCTTCCTTAGCAAAAAAGAGAAATATTTCATATACACACTACCTCACTTTTGCCTGAGCGAAAATGACTTTGCTTGGGCGAAAATAGGACCAAGAGCCACCTTGAACAACATATATCCACCTGTTTTCCAACTCCGAACAACCCCATAAACTAATTTTCTACCATCCCAAGGTCATAAACAAGGTATATATCAACATTTAATCACAATAATTGATTTCTCATCCTCATTTGATCAAATGAACATCACCTACAACCAAAACTACAAACAACCATCAACTAAACATAGAGAGTTAGTTAGCTCCCCTTATCTAGAGTGAAGTATAACTCTTCAAGCTATCTTCCCACATTTACTAGATCTAGCTAAGTTCATTTCAAATTTTAATGTATGCTTCACCAAATTCTTGTGACTCTAATTTGGTCAAGTTTCACCGGTTAGAAGTTCTGTTACTGAAGAGATAATGTAGACGGAGGAGAGAGAACTTTTGAAAGAAAGGATTTTAGAATGAACTATAATGACATTAGAATCCTTTATATAAACATCATTAATAATTTACTTTAAAATCTATTATTAAAATATTTTTGGATCTTACAATACACGTCTTCTTTTCTCCAATAACAAATATCAATAAAGAAATTATAATTGCATAAATCTCAAAGGAAAAAGATTTACAAACCACTCAAAGTCAATGTTATACCTATGTCACATCAATAGTGTAGCATTTTAAATTAAAATTAAAATAATTAATTGTATCATTAAAAAATAATACATGAAAACTTTTGGGGTCACATGGGTGTTGGTCAAACTTAGGAGTATCTGTATCACTTTCTAATATCAAATTAGAGTATCATCAAATAACAATTAAATAAAGGTAAAATAATTATATAAGAACAATAAAAAATTATCAAATGTATACTTTAGAAATAAATTACAAAACTAAGAACTAAATAAAAGTTAATATAAATTTTTTAGATTACTTAATAAACTAAATATATTTTAATAATTTAAAATAGGGATGTGCATAGGACAAAGACAAAATATTGCGACGAGTATGAAAAAAAAAACGAGATGAATATGTACATTCTCATCTGCGTACCTATACCCGATTTAAAACATTAGTATTACTCATATTCATATTCATACCCAATTAACAAGAAAAGCCCTAAAAATCGAAATAGATTCAAGTAATACCACAAAGACATATTGATTTGTCATTATTAGTTCATGCTCTTGATCACCAACATTTATTATTTCTTTTGCATATTCTTATTTTATTCTTGATAATTATTCTTTCACATTTACAATTCTTAATCTTGCATTTACCTTTTTTATTTGTTATTTCTTTCGTAAAAAAATTCTTATTCTTTAATTTTTTTAAAACACTCTTTTATTTAGTTGTTTCTTTTAATTTCTTCAAAGGTATTTAATGTTCATTCTTTACAAAAAAAAATTAGAATCTTTCTTTTTTGAAATTTTTTCTAAAGTTCTCATCTATTATCTTATTTATTGTGAAATATGAATTCGTCAAAATATTTCAAATAAAAATTGTGTTTATGTTATATATATATATATATATATAATAAATTACATTTATATTATTATTATTAGTGTGAAAACTTGGATTTTTATAAGGATATAAACAGATTGATTTGTTCCGTATAAATATTTATCTTTGATATAATTTTACATATTTAAATTGAAAATTATGTTTATTTGTTAGTCTAATTGAAAAATACATTTTTTTAGTTTTATCAATCAATTTTAACATATAGTAAACCACATAGGTTACAAATTAATATCACAGCTCATATACCCAACTCAGAGTTTCAATGGAAACTGCGTAGCTCTTCTAGTGGAACACCACACCCACCTTATTGTTATTTAAAGCTGACTAAATATACTTTAGAACGTAAGATATTTAGCTAGTTTTGTTGACTAAAAAAGTTATTTACATTCAATTAATTTATTTTCCGTATAACTTATAAATTATTAATGAAAAAAAACAGAGGGAAAGAAACTAAAGAATCTTTAACCATGAAAATTTAATAGCTACCATTATTAATATGCTTCAGCTAACTTGTTTTGTTAGAAAGAAAATGTTAATAAATTATAATGTTTAACTTGCTAAAAATACTCCTAAAGATATATAATTTGATCATTCTTTTTTTAATAACAAGAGTATATTTGCAACTCCCGAGGAATGTATGTACACTACGTAACACACATATTACAAAATATATTGGTCATAACGAGAAAAAATAATATTAATAAAACACAAAAAAGACAATATTTTTTAAAAGCGAGATAGAACAGAAAATCACGTAGAAACTTCTTGTGAAAACCTAGAATAATAATGGAAAGAAAAAGGGGGTGAGTAGGGTGAGTAGGTTGAGGGAGGATTAATAGAATAGGGCAATCAATCTCACCTTTGACGAATAGCTTTGGCCAAAGCCAATCTTAAGCAAATAATCCATATTTTAAACTTGAACGCACTTAGATGATAATCGTTGTTCTAAAATAACAGAAATGGTGCCCTAATAATTTCCGAATTGCGCAAGGCCATTTATATATATAAAAACTAAAATTATGTTTGTGAATTTGGGAATCTGAGCATAACATTTGAGTGACCACTAATTTTGTTGATTGGTGGCATCTTACTATTGAAAAAGCATAAGCATGTACGGTGCAGCATTAGTTCATTAATTAGGGTTTACCTTTAACAAGGAGAATATATAGAATTTCAAAGAAAAAGAAAGAGGAGCTAGTATGAGTGGACCTACAAACTCGTACTCTTTTTCGTGTGCTTTTTCTTTGGAAATGGAGTCAGCAAACAGAAACTTAATAATATATTTATTTCATAGTTTGATCAGAGAGTGTATCAATGCAATTTCTTAAAGTAGCTAACATCAGACATGTATACACACACACACGAAAAGAAAGTTTAAAAAGAAATGCAGAAGGTACTGTGTTATGATTCTTGGTAAGTCTACAAGGTCATATTCCTTCTGCACTATCCTTAGTGGGACTTATCTTTACACCCTCAAATTATGTGGTGAAACTTGATTAAATAAACAACTGGGGTTTCATGGATTTTGATGACAAAATCAATATTTTATGTTATGTGTACTATAACTGGGATGTAACACAGACAAAGATGCTTTATATTTTTAAGCACACTTTTTTGTAACCAGCTAAATCATCAACTAATATATAATTTCTGGCACACCTACTCATACCAGAAGAGATGTTCTAGACAACATTGATGAGAGAAAATGAGATCTATTCAAATGAAGTGTAGAATACAAAGATGTAAAGTATTATAATAATTACTATTCTCTATGCAAGATCTAAGCTAAAGTAGACATAAATGAGAGTTATTAGCCCTTTCACTGCTGGCAGAGTGAGTTGTGAAGTTGTGACTGTTGATTTGGTGGAAAAACCAGTTCCAAAGGAATTAACAAAGAAGAGAAGTACCAGAGAGAAGATATGATGAGGTGGAAACCTAACAAAATAAAAAACAGATGGAAGCTGTAGAAAGGAGAGAATAAAACAATCTTAATGTTTACAATTATTCACTGTTGAAAGGATTTGAATCTCTCCATTTGGCACAAGACAGACAACTCGACATAATTAGGTTTTAACAATTTATTCTGTATTTTACTTAATATATACCCTTAAAACTAAAACTAATTAATTATAACTATGATTTTTCTGTTTATTCTCAACAGAATCCAAATTCATTATAAAACTACTTTCAAATGCATAGCATATAACAACATTAGTATTTATTCAACATTTAGTTTTACTATTTTACACTATTTTTTATAATAAATCAACATAACCAACATATATATGTTAATATTTTCCTTCTCAAATAAAAAAAATCCAAATATAGTTATAAACAAACCGAACTTTCCTTAAAATTTCCTATATTATACATTATTTTTCTAATAAAGTACATGATTTTTAAGAAAAATATATTATATCCATACTCATACATATTATATTCAGATTTAATTAAATTTTAAATCCTTAATAAATTTGATACTTTTCAATAAAAAATTTATCAAAAATCTTGTTCTATAACACTTAAAATATTTATAATTTTTAATTAAATATCTATTATTTGATTTGTTGTTAAATATGATAAATGTATCAATTACATTAAATCTAAAAATATGATGGCTTGTATTTGCCATCTCAAAAATAATACCACGAACTTAAATAATAATATAAAAATAAAATTAAAACATTAATTATTAATTAATTTTTACTATTGTTTAAACTTTAAAATTTTAAAATTCATAAAATATTTACATTTTTCTTAATTTTTCAAATAACATTGTGTCAAATATTTATTCATAATTCCCATTTTCCATCAAAATTTAATTTTTCGAAAACCAAATTTTAATATCAATTATAGAGTTTTTTTAAACATTTAATGGGATACATAACAATATTTATTTAAAATAATAAATATTACAGTTAAAATATAAATAAGTTTAATAAATATTTTAATTTTTTTAAAAACAATAAATATTACATTTAAAATATAAATAGGTTTAATAAATATTTTAAAAAATATTAAAATATATGTTTATTTTAATATTGAAATAATTTCTTAAAATATTAAAAACTACAATAATAAATTTTAAAATATTTATTTGTGTGATAAATTTAAATATTTAATATTAATATTCAATTATTTATAATTAAAAAAGAAAACGAGAATATAATTTTAAGATTTTGTAAATAATAAGATGTGAAATTTGTAAAATTTTATATGTAGCTAAAATTTAAATTTTGAATTGATATTTTAAAATTTTTTAAATAATAAAAAGAACATTGTGGTTTAGAAATAAATGTAAAATTAATTACATAGTTTAAATTTATAAAAATTTTATGTAATTTTTAAAAAAATTATTTTATATATAAGTTAATTTTAATTTGTAGATTTTACTGTACAAAATTATTATAGGAAGAGAAGATAATTATTAAATGTAAAGACAAAAACATAGTAAAACAACTAGATTAATTCTTTAACTTAAATTTTGATAATTTTATAAAACAATGTAAAGAAACACTTATTTAGAGAGTTTTAAAAAGTTATATCATAAAAGCATAAAAAAAATGAGAAAATGACAGAGTTGTGTTTTTCAATATTTTATTTAATTTTTTATAAAAAATTTGTAAAATAATTTATTTTTAAAATAAATTTATATATAAATTTTGTATAGAAATAATTTTTAATTAAAATATTAATATTAAATGTTTTAATTTGTCACACAAGTAAATGTTGTTTTTTAAAAATAAATATTATATTAAGTGTTTAAAAAAATTTAAATTTTATTATAAAAAATTAAAGTCTGATTATAAATAATAAATAATGTTCTATGAGAAAATTTTTGACACAATATATTATTTGAAAAAAAATTTAAAAATGTAAAGATGATGAAAAAACTCCAGTAAATTTTAGAGTTTGAAAACTTAAATAACAATAAAAAGTAGTTAATAATAAATAGTCATTTAGCTCTAATTAACAGTAAAATTAAAAAATTTAACTAAAAATATAATAATTTTAAATATTTAATAAAACAAATTTTTAATTAAAAATCTTAAAATTTAAAACATTTAAAATTAAATTAAATTAACTTTTTTTAATATAAAGACACATCAATAATAATAATAATGTAAAATTTAATCCCTTATCACATCCAACAATAAAAATAAATAGAACAAACTTAATTAAAATGTATAAATATGTTATATAGTTAATAAAATAAATTCTTTTAATAAAAACTTGATTAAAAAGATTTAAATTTATTAAAAATAAAAAATTTAATTAAATCTTATATTTAAATATTAATTAATGAACTTATCTACAATTTACAGTAATTTCAATGACAAAACAAACCAATAAACTTTGTGCCCAGCATGGACAATAATGGCGTCAGGCATGCATAGCATAGATTTACTAAAATATTCTCGTTTTTTGAGGTGCCAAATTTTATGTCTAGTTTATCTTTGAATCACTAAATTGTTAGGTACACAAGGCAAGCCCACTAATAAGAATTATATTATTTATATATTACAGTATTTCTTATAATACTAAAATTTTAATTTCATTATTCATTTATTTCATATTATTTGTATTTCTTTCTTACACAGAAAAAAGTTTTGCAACTTTATATTACCAATATAATTTATTCACTAAAATTATTTTGATAAAAAAAATAAAGTTGAGTTTTAAAATATATCACAATACTTTTTTTAGGATGATATAAAATTTATTATAAATCTGTGAAATTGACATTTAAAATTTCTCTGGTATGAATAAAGTAATTAAATTCAATTATTGATGACAAATAAGTGATTAATAATAAGGGAAACAAAGTCATTGTGTGTATATTTTTTATTATCTTATCTTACAATTTATATATATATATATACTCGTATTATTTTTATTTTAGGTGATTTTTTATTACGTAGAAATAAATAAAATAAATATATTGTTTATTATATACTGCATTGAAGTTATATTTTTAAAAACATTAATTATATGTAGGTCAAACATTTTAAATAGTTACAAATTAATTGTGTATGAAATGTAAGAAATAATTTCTTTTAATTTAAATAGGATTATTTTATCAGTATCTATTAGTTTTTTTTTTCCTTTTTTATTATATTTGGACTTTTTTTTGTTTTTTTTATTTTTATATTTGTATTTTTCATTATATATCTTGTACTGTAACTATAAAATATTATTAAAGATAAAATAGAAAAAAAAATTAAATAGAAGAACTTATTATATATTGTTGTAAATTTTTTACATTTGTGTTTTTAACATGTATTTATATTGTAATTTTAAAATATTATTATAAATAAAATAAGAGAAAAACAATTTCTATAATATAAAATTTCATTTTATAATGTTATAGATTTTATTATATATATATATATGAATTGTTACTATGCATTAAAGACACATTCTTTTCTCTCATTTGGCATACTTACTTTCTCAATTAACAATATTTAGACATTATAGAGCACTTAAATTTAGACATTCTATATTTAATGATTTTTATTTTTAGACAACCAAATTATTTTTATTTATATATTTAATAATATTAAGAATGAGTAACAAAACTATAAAAAAATTAATAATAATAATAATAAAAAAGAAGAACAAAGTTAATTTTAAAATTATTATATTCTTTAGTGAACTTTTAAAAGTTTTTAATTGTCTAGAAAAACTTATGATAAGAGAGAGCATCTAGTATTGGTCCATAAAAATTGGTTGAAATGATAAAAAAAGTATGAATTAGAGTGCTCTTGGTGGACATTTCTTGCATTTAGTTTGATGTCATGATTATGCTTCTAATGTGAAGGTGCTTTACATGTGAAGCATTATGTTACTGGTAACAGTAGATTGCAAAAGTTCACATCATTACATTTTAATCCTTAAAGTTAGAAAATGTCAGGTAATTGCAAAGAAGAATCTAATTATGATCTGTTTTGTGTGGTGTTTTTTATGCTTTTATAGTCTTTGATATCTCTTTTTTTGGTGACTTCTGTGTTGTCGAGTGTTTGATGGACATGGAAATAAGAGCACCTAACTTTGTTAACTAAAATAATCCTTACATTTGATTTCTTCTTCTCTCATGCATATTTTCTCAGTATCTCATTTTTTAAGCTTTTTACTTTATTCTGTTTCTTCACATGATCTCCTGAATAATAAGTTATGATTTTCTCAATTTTCATCCTCTTTTGCTTTATTTTGTTTTTCAATAATTTAATCTTTTACTTCTGCATTCAAATTAGGGCAAAACAGAATAATACTGTTATTGTGTCACCCACAACCATCCTCCATACTATAATGCTCTTTATTGTGGAAATATCTTTATTTAAAAATTGGCGTTTTAAATTATTGATATAATAATAATACTAATAACAGTAATAATAATTAACTATTTCTTGTGTTTTTTTTAATAGACCATCTTAATCCGTTAATATTAGATGGTTATGTTCTCTTACTTAGTCTAACATAATATAATATTTTTAACATTTTATATATTAAATTAGAAATGGTCAAACAGGTTAGCTTAACTTTTTATTGGATCAGTTCATTTGGTGACATGTCAAAAGCACAGACCCATCTGTTGTAAATAAAGGGACTCAATTTTCTGATGAACCTTGTGGGTTTGATAGATTAGTCTGTCCATTTCTTTTATTTTATGGATTTTTAAATTTATTTTTTATTTTAATATATATAATTTAAAAAATATACTTAATTATATAAATATATTTTAAAATTTTTAATTGATTAATTAATATATTTAATTAAAAATATTAAAATGATTATTATCTTTAAATGTTAAATTAATTTATTATAATAAATCATTAAAATTTACTTTAAAGTGTTAACTTATAATAATATTTTATATTTAAATTTTTTAATTAAAAAAGAATAAGTTGGTAAGTTAGTCTCTCGTGTTCTATTTTTATCTACCAAACCAGCAAATAATGTAGGTTGGGCCATGAGGAGTCATGAAAGATGGCTCAAGGCATGTTCCTTTTAATTCATGTATTTTATTTTGTTTTTATAAAAATTATGATAAAATAAACTTTAGCATATTAACTACATTATAAGTACTTTTAAAATTAAGGTCAACCCATGACTAGAAGGTCAAAGTGCTACCAAATGACAACCTTCTACGTATTAGACAATCTATGAGTCATCCTTAACAAAAAAAAAAACTTTTAACTAAGAGCAATTTTTGCATCTTGTGTTCCACAAATACAATAGAGACTTCTTTTTTTGGGATGTTTTTTATGATCGTTTGAACTTTACTTTAAGTTTAAAGTTTCGTTGTGACATCATAGTATTCTTTCGCTTGTTGCTCTGTTTTTCTCTCATCTTCTTTATTTTTCTTACTCTATTTTCCATGAACATAACATGGAGAGAGTTATTGTCTTTGTTTTCTTAGTGCTTGATGATATGATTCAATTTTTGTTGTTCTAGAAAATAGCAAGTTTCATTTTTTGGACATTCAATCTGCATTATTTTGTTTTCAACATTGCTTACGTTCCTTTAGCATCTTCTACCTTTTCTTTTGCATATTGCAATTCCACTGAACATTGTTGGTTTAGAGACAATTTTCACATTGCATACACAATTCAATTCAATTCTTTTCAATGTTTTCATACTTTCTTGAAATGAATTTCATAATTTGGTTTCTTGAATTTTCAATTTCTTATAGTTTCTTGAACTTTGAATTTCCATTTCTTGCATTTCAATTGAGTAGAAAGTAGAATTCTTGTAGTATGTTCATCAATCTGACACATTTATTAGTTTTCTTAAATTTAATACTAAGTTTGTTATGATTCTTAATCTTTTCATGCATTCCAATTCTTTTTAATTCTCATTAATGCAAGTTCAACTGAGTTCTTGAAGTTCTTTTTCAATATTTCTTGATTCCTTTGTTGATTTTATGATTGTGTCTAATGGTTTAGCATAATAGTTCATTATTTTCCAACTTCCAATCTTCAATTCAAACACCCCAGTCTAATTTGTTTTAAAGAGAAAAATGCATAAGAATGGAGATACTACTAATAATATGTCCTTATGAGATACTCCCATTAGTGTATCCTTATGAGATTTTACATCTTAGTTCATTCTATGCTACATTTAAGGAACTATTAAATCTTTGAAAGAATTCACACAACATAGGTTTGATCAGTTAACATGATTGAGAAGTTTATAGAAAATAATTGATTACACATCAGAATAACAAATTTAGTTCAAAAACACTGAACACAACAACAATCAACACATATGTTCATCCACAAATAATTCATTATCACTAAAAAAAATTTATACATTTAATCATCATTGAATAATACATGTACCTTAATTCTTTAAACTTTAGTTTGAAGAAGCTAACATGATTTTAAACTTCTTTACCATTATTCTTGTAAAAATGAATTAAAGATATATATTAGGTACCAATATAAAATTGGGTCCTTTCGTGTTAATGGCACACATTTTCCTTTAGGAAGTCAAGTAAATTTTCCCTTAGGTGCAAGTGGAGTTATGTATCTATAAATAGAACATATTACCTCATGTAAACTCACATTGAATTGAATGAGAAATGACATACATTTTTGCAAAGCTCAATCCTATTCTTTGAGGTCACTTAAGCGATATTGTTCTCTTATTTCTTCCTCAAGGAACCTTCCTTGAGAGAGGATAAAACTATGTTTCCAGAAAAGCTTAGAAAGTTTAAGTGTTTTTTAAGTCTTCTACTATAGCAACGAGAAGGGGGCCTCCATCAAGATAGGCAGACAATAAATCAACTTCTCAATACACTCAAGAAGATATAGTTCAACCATTGGATCTCACCAAGAGATACAACACAGAACTCTTCAAAATCCTTCAAGAGGATAACAATTTAACCCTTGAACACTTAAGAAGAAACAAATGGGATCAACCCACAAATTAAAAAATGAAAAGATATTACTACAATATATTGCAGAAGTATCCACAAGTGAGTGTACAACACTAAGATTTGGAGAAAATAAGTGTTGAATGAGCTCTTGGAAATATTCTTGTTACACTCTTCCAAAAATTTGAAATTAGATTAGAAAGCTCACTGTAAACATTTGAAATCATGTGTTTAAAACATGTTCTTAAAGTATTAGTAAAACATTCAATGTATAGAATTTTTGAAACTCATTTAAAACTGATTATGTTGTAGATGTTAGATTACTTCAAATTTTTAAACAATTATTTAGAGCAAAAATGTGTTTTATTAAAATACCACTTTCTATTTTAATCAATTGTATAACCATTTAATCGGTTGATCTGTTCTTTATTTTTCTAGAAAACTCTCAAGAACATTTTAATAAATTAACTTATATTTTAATCGATTAGAGCATTAACAATAATAAGTTATCTCAAGTACTTAACATTACCCTTGAGCAAGTGTACAAGGTGAAACAAAATAGTTGACTATATTTTTTGTTAATCAATTAATCTAGAGACAAGTTAAAACACATGTTCAACTATTCAACATTTTAATCGATTATGCAAAATTGTTATTCAATTATTTTATTCTTGGTAAATCTTGAAACACATCAAGAACAAGTTAATTGATTACCTAAACGCTTAATTGATTAAACCAGAATTAAAATATTTTCAAAATTCATTTGAACCTTTTCAAACAAGTTTTATGTTTTAGGCTATGTTTTAAGTTAAATGCACTTGTAGGATCCACACACATGTAGTGAAAACTTTAACAAACAATACAGCTTCAACATCATCTTCATCATCATAAAACCAACTTCATTTGCTCTTTTAGGAGGTATGACTTGACTTCATCCTTCAAGTCTAACAAAAATTTCAAAAAGAAAGGAGTTGATCTCCTATTTATATAATTTAACCTAAAAAATTAATCCTAATTTCCCTAAAATAATGTGTCACTGTGACATGAATAGTAATTTGATAAAAAAATATTCTAATATAGTTTTACAAAGGTGGGACAAATTAAGTTTTGTTTTACCAATTTTAACACCTAAATCTTGACCCAACAATTTAAGGCTAACTTTTCACTAATCCTTCTTTAATTAGGCCGAATTACAAAATAATTAACAATTAATTTTTATAGAGTTCCAATTTCTATTTTTCACTCTCAACACAAATATATTTTATTCATACTTAAACCATCTTTGGTATATTCAAAATGTCGTTTTACATAAATAAATTTAAATTTTTTAGAATGTTTTTTGTTTACAAACTTAAGAGAAGTATTACAAGCTATCAAGAAGTCAAACATATTAAATTAATAATTAAAATTATTATATGCATAATTTATAATAAATACGAGATGTCATAGATATGATAGATCTTAGGTTCAAATTCAACCTAGACTATAAATATTGAGAATTTATAATATAGAAAAAAAGAAAATCTCTTATAATATTTGAGTTCAATACTAAACAACAAAACAAAAATAAAAAAAGTTAAAAAAATTCTCGAAACAAACATACTATTTAAGTTCAATTTAATTATTTTTTATAACTAAGATATTCTTTTTTTTTTATTATATTTAAATAACAAAGATGTGAAAGATATGAATATAGAATTACTTACTTTATTTTATTCTATAATTCACTAGATTAATCTCACATGGAAATATAGACTTTAAATAAACAAGTCTAATCTCACATGGTAATATAGACTTTAAATAAACAAGTCTAAAACTTTAAATAAACAAGTCTAATCTCACATGGTAATATAGACTTTAAATAAACAAGTCTAAAAGTATACAAATTGAAGTACAAAACATATATGGAATTTTGTAACTTCTAAATTGTTTAGAACAATCTTTCTATGTCTTCTTTATAAGATAATATATACACATAAGTGTTCCTAGAGGCATAATTGTATAAATTATTTTATTATTTATTAATTTATACCATTAATTAGGGGGAATTGATACATACTAAAATTATGTTGTGTAAGTGTTTTTTTGGTAAATTTTATTATTTATATATGTTATTAAATATGTTACATGCCCTAGAATTAAAGGGAAAGAGTCTAGAAAAAAAGTTGTGGAAGCCCTTGCCCTCAAAAATCTAATCCCAAACATTAAACACTCCCATAAACTTAAGATTTAAAAACTAAAATTTCTCCCAAACCCCATAGAAACCTTGAATCCATTGCATGCAAAACTATGGAGGAAAACAAGAATGACATCAAATTGAAGAAAGAAGCTTATTCTAAAAAATAAAGGACTTGAGACTCGTAGTGGTTAGCTTGAATTATTAAAGGCATATAAGAAAGTCAAAGATGAAAGTTAAATAAAAGAGAAAATGTAGGTTTGTTTTTCTTGTTTGAAAGAGGTGGTAGAAAATCTACTAGTAGCACCCCCATATTTTAAAACTTACCCTTCTCGCTTACTTGTTTTCCATTTCTTTCTGAACTCAACCCAATAATTTCAAGTCCACCACTTTGTTACTATCTACACTCTTCATACACCACATTACCATCTCAATGATTAGGATTTTAAACCATAACTTAAATTTACTCATTATTTATAATTTATTTTATACACTTATTTATCGTACAAAACACAACTCCTTCACTCTAAGCTCAATAAAACACAACTCCTTCACTCTAAGCTCAATAATAAGCTTCCCACTTATGTATTTCAAAATTTCATTAATATGGATGTTATTACAATTTAAAATTAAAAAAAAAATTAAGTGGCTACTCCTTTTTCCATATAGACACTGGACACTGGTAAACCTTTTCAATATCACATTCGAATTCGATGCATAAAAGTTTCAAGTAGATATAGTTTATATGTGTTTTGTATAAACATCAAACCAATAAAATATTAGGGATGATTTTTTTAATTTAATTCCAATAATTTTATATTTAATATGCATAATAAACCAAAACAATTACCACTATGTCAATCATTGTTAATATTTCACTTACTTTTAGTAAAACGATAGATAACATATGTACTAAATAAAGTCACTTAAATTTTGAAAATTTAGTTAGACTTTTGGGATTTTTATTTTTTTTTCATACTTTTATTTCTCTCATGCAAGGTGGTATGCATATTTATATTTTTTTTCCAATTTTTATGGATTTTAGTTACATTAAGACGAATTTTTATTTTTGTGTAGTAGTAGTTTGAAATTACAAAAATTGCAATTTTAAATTTGTTGGTCTAACCCAAGAAAGTTCATTCTTAACTAATATTTAAATGAGAAACATTACAAAATTAAAGGTAGAATACAAAGATGTAAATAATATATATTATATACAAAACATTATTACTATTCTCTATGTAATAATATCTAAGCTAAACAAGCAACGAAGGAGTTAACAGATCAGAAAAGTACTTGGCAGTAGAAAGGATGAGGTGGAAATTGAAGAAAGGAAAATAAAAAAGAAATTAAATCTTTCATAAAGGAAAGAAGTAACACAAAAAATCTTAGAAAGAGAAAAACCCAATGTTAAGAGATTATATGCACTCTTATTCGAAAAATCCACTATTTAACATTCCGTTTCCACGTGCATTGCATATACAGCATTATTATCTAAAGATTTTATTTTACTATTTTTACATTATTGTCATTATAAAATAAGGTAACTAGCATTTATATTTTTTAATATTTTCTTTCTCAAATAAAAAATGGTATAGGTATAAACAAACTTCAACTTCGATAAAATAAAATTTACAATTTTATTTTCTAATGTGCTACTTGATATTTTAAAGAAATATTATAAAGCCTAAAGATTATATTATCTAAAAAAAATATTTGTCTG
Source organism: Lablab purpureus (assembly GCA_030347555.1). Taxonomy (NCBI): domain Eukaryota; kingdom Viridiplantae; phylum Streptophyta; class Magnoliopsida; order Fabales; family Fabaceae; genus Lablab; species Lablab purpureus. The sequence goes on from CM059254.1 coordinate 18,161,010, forward strand.
ATTATTTAATTAATGAATGGACATCTATAATTTAGATATTTTTAATAATAAAATTAATTACCTATTCCTCAATTCAATTTTAACAATAATAACTCTCATACAAATAAATAATAATTAAGAATCTTCATGAGATGGGACACTCTAACTACATGTACTACAATATGAACTTTAAGTACATATATTATAATATGAACTTGTATAAGGTAAATAGTATAAAAAATAAAAAAGAATCATAAACAGAAATGATGTAGTTTGATTAAAGTGTTAATGAACTTCAATTTACATTTATAACAAAATTTACTCTTGCATTAAGATTGCAACTTAAACTCTCTCTCAAAACAATTTAAGCATTAACAACTCAAGGTTTTGTAGATCGTGATATAAGGTTTCCTTACATACCCAAGATCATTACAACTAACTCTTGTAGAACATGTCTATACTAAATTACAGAACTCTAAATGTCACTAGAAAGTCTAGCACCAAACACTCAGGACTAGACAGTTTAACAATACTAAACAGTTTACTAAGAGTTTCTACCATATACAAAAGTTTGACCTTCTAATAGAAAAATAATAATGCAAAATCATCCAACCCAAATTTCATAGCTAAGAAGATTCAAGAGGAGGAGCATGGAGCTCAGAAGACTCTCACGCTGTGGAGAGTACAATATTAGCTTCTTTCTTGATCTTCTAAGCCTTGTATAAATTGTAAATATTTGTTTTTATTTTATTTTTACCTTGTATTTTGGGGTATTTTAGTTTGTAGAAGTCATAGAACATTTGTTAGGACAAGACCTAAAATTTTGGGGTCATTTGGAGTCATTTTCCAAATTTTGGCCTTATATTTGGCCATCTGGGTGCCTTTCTCTTTAGGGAGTCTTGGGAGACGTTTAGAACCATTGGATTGGGTGTGACATGGAGGGCTAAGATTGAGTAAAAGTGGCACTCCAAAGTGAAGACTTATAGTGTGCCATGTTCCGCTGAATTCTAGACTCCCTTGTGTGACTAGTCATGCTTCTTGTGTGACTTCATTTAAGTTTCATTTCAAACTCATTTAAGTTGCATCTAAGATGCATTTGACTCTTCCAATTCTTAACTCTAGAAAGTTAAGTAAGGTCAGTTACAACTAACCAAGGCTAACCTTCTAGACTCCTCTCCTATATAAGGCTTCTTTCTCTCATTTCTAGCATAACTTTTATCATTTTAATGAGATTCAAAATTTCAAACAAAATTCTCTCTACTCTCTCTCAAAGTTCTGAGTTCTCTATTGACTTCCTACCTGGAGATGCAAGTATCATGAGTCCAAGAGTTAGCTCCAACTTCCTTTGAAGTCTTTTTTCTTCCATGAGGATTCCACACTCATGGAAGCTTCTTCAATGGAAGTTAGCATTCCATAACCATAGGAGACCTGGAGCGATCCATTCCTTCAAGGAATTCTGAATTTCTAACTCTTTAACTAGTTAGGATTTTCAGGTTTTCCATCACCTTCTACTGCATGGTCTTCATGAGTCAGACGATTTGGAAACCTTGAACAAGATTTCTACTGGACCAATTCTTCACATGTAGGATAAGCTAATAATTCAAAAGTAACAACACACAAATAATATTATTATGTAATACACATAATCACATCATTCTCATACACATTTATCATATCACATATTTAAAATGTCATAGAACTTCTTCATCTGAATCTCTTGTCATTTGAGTTTGTTGAGGAACTTGAGTCATTTTTTCCCCAAACAATGTAAGCTTTTCTTTTTACAAATTTCTTGTTTTTCTTATCTTTGTTCTTCTTTGGGTTTGGCAGTCTAACTTTACATGTCCCATTTTACCACACCCATAACATTTGTAATTTGAAGAAGAATTTTGGTCATCCTTCTTGAACTCTCTTTAATGACTTTTACTTCTTTTCTTCATAAATTTGTTGATTTTCTTCGTCAAAAGATTCATGTTTTCACAATCTGAGTCATTTTTTTACTCATGACTCGTGCCTTTAGAAATTTCATATTTGAAGGCAATAATTTTCTTTTGTCTCTCTTCTTCTTCTTCTTCATTTAATCTTCCCAACTCAAGTTTGTGCTCTCTTAATTTTCCAAATAGAGTAATCATGTATTCTCAAGATTTTGAGATTCTATGGTAGCAGTGACTTTGGGTTGCCATGACCTATTCAAGGATTTCAAAATTTTGATATTTAATTCATCAGTGTCAAAAGGTCTTACCTAAACCCACAAGATGGTTGACAAGGTGCATGAACCGTTTCTACACATCATATATGTTTTCTCCCTATTGCATACAAAACATTTCATACTCTTGAATAAGAGTATTGTTTTCATGCCCTTTTTATGTCATCAATACCTTCATGTGTGACCTCAAGAACGTCCCTCATTTCCTTGGCAATTTTGTAAATAGATATCCTGTAAAATTCATCTAACGTTAGAGCAGAGGAAATTATATTTCTAGCTCCTACATCATATTGAACTCTTTTGTTTTTCTAAATTGTCCAAGTAGAGAACTCCTTAGGTTCTAGTTTGTTCAAAAGGAAAAAACAAGTCATTAGCAACAGTGTCCCAAACTCATCTATCAATAGACTTTAAAAATATTTGCATCCTCACTTTCTAGAATGCATAATTTTCTCCAACAAATAAAGGTGATATGTTAATAGAAACTCCTTCAACAAAAGTTTGGTTTTGTCCTGCCATTTTAGATATGTTTGAAATAATAAAAAAAAACTGGCTCTGATGTCAACTGTTAGAATAATAGGGTAAATAGAACAAAATCAAGAGGAGGGTGAATTGGTTTCTTAAGAAAAATTAATCTTTTCTCAAGATTTATTTAAGTTAAAACAACGTTTAACAAAATCCCTAAAATAATTTTAAATTCTGCTTTTCAAAAGGTGGAGTATAATAAATTATGCATAATATTGAAGATATTATTTTGCATAGTATCAACTAAATATATAATGAAGTAAGGGATGAGAAAATTAGACATGGAGTTTTATGTTGGTTTATATCAAAATAGATCCTACATCCAATGTTCAATAACTTCAAAAAGAATGATTGTTACTCACTATCTTAAAAATAAATTTACAATCACTTATAAAATAGTAGTTTAAGACAATAGAAAATACAGAACACATCATTTGTAAACCACAAATGATGAACAACACCTCTCTTGAAAAGCTAAGAGATGAACAAGACATTCCTTGCAAACCTACAAGGAATGAACAACACCTCTTTTGCAAACCACAAAAGATGAACACCTTTATTGACAAACTTCAAAGAATGAACCAAGCTTAAAACCTAGCAGCAACACCACCTTCTCACATTAAACAAGAGAAATTTCAAGAGCAGTTTTTAAAGAAACTAGGTTTAAACACAATTTTTTCATAACAACTTTCAGTTTGAACTGTGGTATTTTAGAAACTCAAACCTCATTCCAATTTATAAACAAAGAAATACACTAGGGTACGTGGAATTTAAAAGGTTTCTTACAAATTTTTTCAGAATAATTAATTATTACTTATGATAATAGATTATTCCATAGAGTTAGTAGAAACAAGATTTTAGACAAGATAATCAATTATCTCATTTGCTAATTGATTATTTGCTGCTCATAATCAATTATATGTAAAGTAATTGATTATTCAAGAGAGCTCATGTTTTTCAAAGAGTTTTTAAAGTTTTGTCTAATCGATTATCAATCCAGATAATAAATTATTTGACATAAAACTTATTTTTACAAAAAAAAACTTTTCTATTATTAAGAGTGGATGTTGTGCTTACTAGGATTTTTAGCTTGTCACCCAACCCTTACATACAATAAGTACACTTAGAATATTAAGATTGAAATTATTTCACAAGATTTCAAGACTTCAATCTTTCTCTTTAAGATCCATCATCATGAAACATTTATCTTTTTGTAAAGTTAAAAATCTATCATTCTTCTTTAAATCAACAACTTGACTATTTGATTTTATATGTTCAAGTATAATACCACGAACTTGGACAACAATATAAACAAAACTCTAAAACCTTAATTATTGATAATTTTTGTTATTATTTAAGCTTTAAAATACTTATAAAACATCTTATAATAACAAAATATTAATCTATATATAATAATAAAAAAATTATAATAGTTTGTAATTATTTTGTATGTGCCCTTATTTACCATTTTATCTTTTAAATTTTTGTAACTAATTTTTTTATACTTTTTGTTATTTTTACTCTTTTAAACCCAATCCATTTTACTTTATTAATTCTTTTAGTATTTCTAACAAATTATTAAAATGATATTATAAAAATGACTTTTTTATAATTAATTTTATAATTTTAATATAAATTTTAGTAATATTTTTCATTTTAAAATATACTAAAAATAAAATAAAAATTTTAAAAATAACATAAAAAAGAATATTTATTTATATATTATTATAGATACTAACATATATATATATATATTACGAGTTTATGTATTTATCAAAGCTACCAATTTTTATTTTTATTTGATTGAACATAAAATAATCTAATAAAAAATGACAAAGAAAAATTATATCATATATATATATATATATATATATATATATATATATATATATATATATATTATTTGTTGAATGAGATAAAACAAAATTGAAAAGTGTCCACAATGTTCCTACCTCTCATTCTCAATCAGCGGCAATGGCAGCCTCATCCTCCTTCTCCTCCTTCCTATCGTTTCTCCTCCCTCCAAAGCCACAACTGCACCCTCCTCCCGTCACGCGCTTTTCGCTTCAAAGCCACAAGCTCTGTGCTCAACATCAGGACCACCACTCACCGGAGCTTCCCTCGCACGTGATCATGAACCCGTCTCACGCGCACGCAAACACGCTCTTCTTTCGCTCTGCATACAACGTGCAGGTGGTGGTCGATGAGAACGAGCCCGAGGAGAGGCTGCTCAACCGCTTCCGGAGAGAGGTCATGAAAGCCGGAGTCATACAAGAATGCAAGAGGAGACGCTTCTTTGAGAACAAGCAGGAGGAGAAGAAACGCAAGTCCCGCGAAGCTGCCAAGCGTAAAAGCAGAAGCAGGTTAGTTCTTGGCTGCTTGTGCTTACACTCTCTTTGCAGCATTTTAATCTCATTTTTTTTAATGAATTACCAATTATACCGTTATGTCCAATTAAATCTGAAATTAGTCAGCAACACTAGTTCTAAATTCAGAAAAATCTATGATTAAAGTGAGAACATTAACTTTGGGACCAAAATTACAATAATTAACTGAGTTTAGCCATCTCCAAATATCTTCAACTTATTATTCATTTAATTCAAAAAATTGTGACTTAAATTATAACATTAACATATGTTAAAGTATTAATATGATAATGAGTGATTAAGTTTTAGTATAATGATATTCTGAAAGTATAACATTGTCCAAATAAGTTTGCAATTCATCAATCACAATAGTTCGAAATTTAAAAGAAATGTGTAGCTTAAAAATATATTTTCAAGGGCGTAATGATAATGAGTACTTAAATTTAAGGTCTTGGATGGAATAATTAGAAAATTTTCAGGAAAATATTTAGAATTTGTTAGTGTTAAAGACTAATATGACACAACACCTTACACTTTCAGGACCAAAATGGTAATTCTGCCATTATATTCTTTTTGATGTGTTATATGTTGAACTAATTTTGTTAAAAGGCAAACTAATTACAGATAAACCCGTTCAGTGGCCAGAGTATAATGGGATTGGATAAGATAATTATCCTATCATGCTATAATCAATATTTTGGTGTAAGGACAATACTTCCTTATCCTATTGTGTATCTTATGTAGTGTGTTTCTTATCCATCTTTGAGGGACGGGGGGGGGGGGAGAAAGTTAGAAACTAATCAGATAAGATAGTCAACCTTCCCACACCTTCGTTATAAACACTGTCATCATCATCAACATCTTCATTGTCTTATCTACCACCTTCACAACAGATTTCATTGCTGTTGCCTGCTTCTGTTCCACAACCTTTGTTGTTGCCGCTGCCACCACTTTATGTACATTATCTCCATTGTATTATCATCTTTGTCACAACTACCATAGTTAGCATTGTCAAAATTTTGCTTCCATTTCCACCATTGTCACCATCATTATTACCATTATTATAATTTTTGTCATCACTATCATCATGTCATATTCTTTGCAACAATTAGCAATACCCCATCATCGTCACCACTTAGGTTCTTTACCACCACCATTTTTTGTTGTTGCGTCCACTCTCCATATTTTTCCAACTACTAATATCTTTTCATTATCATTGTCATTATTAGCACTGCTATTGATATCACTATCACTACCATCACCATCATTGTTACTATCATCTCATCACTATTACTCTTGTCATTATTATCACCACAATCATCATCATTATTACCACCATAACTACCGTTATCACCATCACAACATATTATCATTCTATGTTTATCTGTACGCACTAAATATTAGATATGATTAATGTTTATCTTATCTTTTTATATCCACCAAACAAGTCCTTAGTTCATTTCATAATACGAAAAAAAAGTAGTTGGGATTTATCTCACTAAGATAATTGGTGTAGGGGAAATATCACCTATCATCATTCTTATGTTTCATGGAGTTGAAAGACTAGACAGCTTAAGTAAGGCTAAGAGATAGTTTTGATCCAGAACTGATGTGAACATCGTTGGATCAAAATTCCAGCATCTCAAAACATGAATTTCTTTGGACAATTGTAAAAAAGAAAGGTGAGAGATTAAAAAGGAAAAATATGGATTGTAGTAAGAAATGAAATAACAATGCCACAATCCCTAAAGATTGATAAGTCGAGGAAGATTCACTATTTTGAATTAGGAAATTCAAGATAAGAACCAAAAGTAGTTCCTAAGAACATAGAGAGAGACATTCCTCTCAATTGGGAAAAAAATCCAACAATTTGATTAATTCAATTATCTCCCTTTTGAAGATTTTATAGAGGTTCTTGTTCATAAGCTTAGATGACAACAAATAGTAAATGTCTATTAAGACTCCACTTAAAAATAAATTCCTACTAGCGCTTATTTTTTAGTGGAATTGACTCCCCAGTATCCCATTAACTATCATTATTGTTTGGGAAGCCTAAAGACACTAAGAACTGGGCTTAGGCAATTATTTAGCCTGTACTTAAACTCAGTCCAATGCTTCTTCTAGATCATGTGAATTTTGGACTTATCAAATGTTATTTTCAAATTGGGCTCAAGTCTTTGTCAACATGTTGAAAATAACATGAGATAATATATTTTCATGAGCTTATTATGCAAATCATTCCATCTCTTTTATTCCTCAAATTCTTCCAAGTGTAGCCTTGGGTAGATTCCATCAAGAACCCTGTTCAGTGCTGTCACTTTTGCAGCAACCATGCATTCAGCACATTTACAAGTGCTGGACAAAGACTAGATGGCTCAGATTTCGAATGTGTTTTAAGTTAATTGAGCAAGATAAAATGAATCTTTTGATCTTCATCCGACGATTCTCTATTGCTAAATGTTCAAGGAGAGGATAAGCTCAAGAAGAAAGTTGGGTCAAAAAATACTTGGTGCGAAAATAGTCTCCTGCTTTGAGTTGTAACTAGTGAGGGTAGTTTGACTACTTTATCTCCACAAGGGGAGTGCAGATAAGATAGTCGTAATGGAATCTTGGTTGCAATTACAATTTAGGATGTAGGATGTTTGTATAAAAGTTCCCCACTTTCCCTACCTTATTTATCATAAATTGCAAAATTAGACCGTGATATAAAGACAGGTCAAAACCATTGATGCATGGCAGTCTCGTCAGAAAGATTACTATTTGTCAAAATTAGGCTGTATCCTTCCCTGTTAGATAGTTGTCTTGAGAATGATTATTTATTATTTGTCTTTCCTGCGTCATTTTCAGGCGCCCTCAGTCAAGATATCAAGCACAAAACAAGCCGGAGGATGCAACAGCCAAGAAGGTAGAGGATGATGATAACTGGGATCTTCCAGAAGTAGACGCTCCATATATTTCAACCGCATGATCCACTTACATTCTGTACGATTCTCTTCGCATTTTATTGTGAAAGGCTTTTTGTGCATGAGTTCTGTTAAGTCAAATCAATTCCTTGGACGCAGTTAGTGTAATGTTCAATTCACATTTCATTCAGTTATGCTATTTATTCATTTGTGCATCTAAATTTTGTTTCGGCGTTGATTTTCATCTGGCTGCAGTTTATGTTTTATTCTCCACTCTTGCATCAATGCAGAGTCCCTTTATGATGTATTTTACAGTGAGGCAAAAGTTACTTGTACGATAAGAAAAATATGTAAGAGTTGCATGCGGGGAAAATCTGTGCCAAGAGAAAATTTCTATTCGCTAGACACTAAAGTATTCTTCGTCTTGAATTTCCTAGTGTAACAGTCCAATGAGAAAGATTGGAATAGTTAGAAAAGCCAAAGTTCTCTTAAGTTTGGACTTTGGAGTATATGCATCCCATACCAATTACTGCCAATGGTGTTTGCTGCAGTAGTTAGCCTCTCTGCCTTTAAGAATTGTGTTTTTTTTTTCGTCTGTGGTCTTTTATCATGCTTGGTTTTTCATCAATTTGAGATGGAGATGATTTAAGTTATCGAGGACCACAATTGTTCTCTCTGATGAGATTACTAAAATCCTTGACCGCATTGGAACACGACTAAATAAGGGTTAGATACAGGGTATTCAAGCTTGAACTGAAAACCTTAGTGATGAAGAAGCAAAGTTGGGAGTGCCAAAATATGGTTGTGTTTTTAGAGAAAATGTGTTTTTTGCTTGGAAAGTAAGCAACTAGTTTTATTCATGGTTAGGATCAATTGTTTGAAGTTTGACTGAGTTTTATCTCAAGGGCAGAAAAATAAGGAAAAATAGGATCACTATTTCTGAAATAACCTCCTCAACTCAAGACTTTCTGGATTAGATTAAAAAGGACGGAGATTTAATCACTTTCTATGTCACTGAAATGCCAAAGAAAATGGTCTACATATTACTAGTAAATGTTACGTGTAATGTTTTCCTTTCTTAGGCTCCACAACTACAAAGTACCAAAGCAGATGTTTAACTTTTCACTTAAGTAGTGTCTAGCTTAGCCTGTCAGGAATTCTTAAAAGTAAAAGTTCATTTGATTAACTTTTTAATTTTTTGAACTACCTTGTTTGTCTAAATCGCCAAACTGTCCTATATTTGAGCTGTTTTATTTTATACGAAGTTGTTTTTATTTTAAGAGCTTTTCCAAAAGAGAAGCAGAAAAAAACTGTTTTGATGCTTGTAAGACATGGACATTCAAGCTAGACTAAAAGATAACATGTAAGTTCGGCTAAACTTCAAGATTTGGATGAGGGGAAGCTTTTAACAGTAGTTCTTTCTAAAACAATTGAGAACTGTATATGATTCTAAGTATAATATCTTCTGGAGCACTTCTGTGGCCACCTCAAAGCCATTTTATCCAGATCATTGTCCCCTGATGCACGTTTTCTGAAGCGGATCCAATCATCTAGAACAATCCTTAGGTCGTGAACTTTGCTTTTAAGATCATCACAACAGTTAGCTTGAATGGTATAAGCCTCCCTGAACATATCTTTATTTAGTTGACAAAACCCACCAAAATAGCTTGTATTTACAAACTGAATCCGAAAGCCATACGAGTCAGCTATATCTTGCCTTTCTTTTATTGTTGTACACAAGGACTGTTCTGCGGGATCGTTGGGAAAAAGAATCTTGGTCAATTTCCAATACTTGAAAAATTCGAAGGAAATGGAATTTGCTTTCAAGAAGAAGATTCCTTCATCATACAGGTAACTTCCTCTTTGTCCATCACTTAAGACATTACATGAGATTGTGAGTTCATAAATTGGATTTAAGTTTATAAATGGACTTCTAAGCCACAGTACATCTGCATCCTGCAAAATTAAAGTCACAATTAATTCAAGTAGATTAATAACCATTCATCCTTCACTTTCTACATTAAACTTGAAGAATGTTAACTCTTTTCTTTGTGCTGAAATTTATCGAGACTAGAGAAATGGAGCTAGTCTAAATCAAAATTTCGTCAGTTTTAATAAATTTTAGTCAATTCTACATGTCAGAAAAGAGTAGGTTGTTAGCATCCTTGAAGAAGCTTATCAGGAGCCATACCGTGAAAATTATGTTGTAACCCAATCGAATCACTTCAAACAAGACATCCCTTCTTGTCCAAGTGAATAACTTATGACCTGGGGTTGTCATAATGGATTGTCTTTTGGTGGCAAAATGATGCGGAAAGATGGAAGGGTGGATGCAATAGGGGTGCAAGGACCTGCAGTACTCAAAAGCTTGGAGGTCCATGGCTATGATAACTAAGTGATTCATTAACCTTTCTGTCCCTTCACCTGATTTGAAGCTTTGTAGTAGAATTTCAAGGACAGATCCAGGACTTGCCAATGATTCATCTACCATGGTTAGGATAACAGTTCTGTCTGCCATGGTAGCTCTCCTCAGCATATTATCTAATTCTTGATTCTTTGAGTCGTGCTGCTAGGGAAGTAATAGCAAATTAACTCTCTAATCAAAATTATTTTCATAATCTAGCAAATCAATGCTTTCATTTCATCAACATTCTGGCAATTAACCACCTCTGCTGCTCCTTTCAATTAAATATCATTACATTATTAAAGAAAGTTGACTGCTATATAGTGTAACAACAAAATTACATGATACTGTCAAAATGATCCACCCACCTACAAAATAACGATTGAATCCTAATTAAATGATAATTTTTTTTACTGAATTAAAGGATAATGTTAATTTGCACAAATGTTTCTTAGTTTCTGAATTAAATTAAATCAAAGTATTATTTGAGTCATTCATTCATAATATTTCAATTTCTTCAATTAATAAAAAAGTATTTAAATATGAAAATTTTCCATCAATTAAGTTAATTTTTATTTGTAAAATTTCTATTAAATGTTTATATTTTATATTTCCTTGCAATTTTTTTCTTTTGAAAAAAAACACTTATCAATTAAATTATTTATTATTTATAACCTATATTTATAAATAAATTTTAATTATAATGCATTCACAATTAATTATTTTTGTATTATCATTCGGTCCATATATATATATATATATATATATATAGTATTATTTGAATTAATACTACAAAGAGACTAAAATATCTAAATACATCAAATCAAGAATCCCTAACAACATCTGTTTGGTTATTGTGTGGATTCATACGAAAACAATAAATTTCCGAAGTCTGTCGCGACGCCGCAGCACTTGACTTAAACTTAAACAGTAGACAAAATATACATTTTGTTTTGTTCGCGAAACCATTTTCTTAATTTGGATATATAAATGAGTGTCAGTCTGCTACTGTTTCACCTTTAACATGCTAAAATCAACTCTCTTAAAGAAACATTTTCTTCACACGTAAAACTCAAACCTGAAACATGTATCACCGAAAGCAATCACGTATTGGTGCCAAATAAAACTCCAATGCTTCTAATGATTAGGGGAGAAGTTGTGTGTGTGTGTATATATATATATATATATATATGCAATGATGCTAATTGACAGAAACAAAGCTAAAAAGAATCTACAGAGTGCTTACAGTTGATGTATGCTTGAACAGAACCACCTTTCTGATACCCCTTTCAAGTGATGTAGGGTAGTGATAAAGAAGTAAGCATACCAGCGCGATGAAGAAAGCTAAGAGAGAAAGATACACAGAATTTCTGAATCTCAAAGCTCTCATCTTTCCAAATGCAAATGGATGGTTTATGGCCTTTAGGCCTGACTTAATCTCAGCTTGAAAGTTGGTCTCACGTTTATGAAGTGCTGTGAAAAGGAAACCAATGAATGTGTTGAGAGAAGACCCCTTTTGCATCAACAGCCAGAATCAGAGAGATTTGAGTACAGCACATTATAGAAATCATATATGCTCAAATGGGTTGACATGTTGAATGAATTCAATAGGGAACAATAAAGGAAAAGGTTTAGAATTAATGCTCATAAATATATTTATACCATCCAATTAAACACTTTGTCTATTGCAGGTCTACTTGAGAAATCAGATATGATTTTGAAATTTGGCTTTATTATGGTAACTTTTGTTGACTAGGGGACCCCATGTGGCTGTAATGGATGCATCTCCTTCACCCCCTAATAGATAGGATTAGCAAAATCAGCACCCTTTCCATTCATTCTTAGATACACTATCCCCTTTCGACCGCTTTTCATAATAAAGAACAATTCTATCTCTTTCTCACTCTCTACCTATCTATATGTATCTTCTTAACCAAACCAATTCAAAATAATAATTAAAAATTGTTTAAAAAATTGATAATTAAAAATGATATTTTTAATCGATTTGAATATTTTATTTCAAAATTAAACGATTAAGATGAATTGCAATTTAAAATTTTAAAATTAATGCAATTGAAGGATACTAAAATTAAGTATTTAAATATTATTATGTTATTTATTATTTTACTTACATATTATATATGTGTATGAAAAAAAATATAATACGTTTAACTTTTAGATCTATAAAAATGTAGTCAAGGTAACACACTATCTTTAATATAAGAATAAAATAGAAGAAAAGATATTATAATAATATAAATGTTACATTATATATATTAATAAAAAATTATATAATAAAATTGCAAAACCAATTAATTTAGTTTGGTTTAAATTTTTTTATATTCAAAATAAATTAAATTGAACTTTAAGTTCAAATATATTTTTAATTAAAAAGTTATTCGACAAAATACTCATATATCATCTCCTTCATCTCACTCTTATTATCACATTTTTAGTTATTTTAAAAAATTATATACTATTTCATATCAATTCAAAATTATTTTATACAAAATTTATATAAATTAAAATTGACATATTATATATTTTTATATATATTAAAATGTGAATCACTTAATTATGTTTTTATTATGTTCAATTTTGACATAAACAATCCATATAAAGTTATCAACTTTTATAAATTTATTTAATACTTATAGTGTTTTGTGAAAGCTACAAGGTATATAATTTGATGACTCTCTACAAGTAGTTATCTATGAAAGAGAAAAAGGTTTAAAATTTATTTATTGATTTTCGATAAATATTCATTTATGAAAGAGAAAAAAAGTTTATAATTGAATCAATACATGTCCGTTTTAGTCAACCAAAGGAATTTAATTATGATTAATTTTATTGAATATGTTATTTCATAATTATCTTTAAATTTAGACTTTAGTAACCGTGAGTCTTATTTACACGAACTTTTATTAATTTTATTGATAAGAAACTCTTACATAAACAAATCGCCACGTGCACCTTATAAGGGTAACCAAAAAATATTTCATTAATATTTTAATATTAATTATTTATTTATTACTATATAAGAACATATATATTAATAGATATTACATGATTTAATTTAATTTGTATTTGTTTATTTTTTACAATGTTGAAACATATTTAATAATAATATTAAATTAATTTATTCTAATATAAAAATTTATATAAATTAGTATTAATAATATAATTAATAAAACTGTAATAGTCAATATAATATTTATACATATAATTATGAAATTTAACATAAATGATTACATTAATATAATCGATAACCTAAAGGATTATGTTGACTATCTGTGTAAAATTATTATTGCGGAAAGTTTTTTTTTATCTTGTTTTCTTGTTGTGTTATTATAATTTTTAATACATTTTATTCACTTTTTTTCTTGCTTCCATATTCATAAATATTTAAACGAATCCAAATACACGGTTAAAGTTAAAGTTTAATTTTCACTTAATATATAACAGTTAACTTACATCATATATATATTAAGATTTTTTAATATTAATTTAAAAGTTAATATGTTTTTTAAACTTGATGTTTAATGTTATTAATATAATGTAACATCATAATATTCATAAGAAATGTTGGATGACATAATATGTGTCACCTGGATGTTATGTCACATAAATTTATTCTATCCTTAAAAATTTTATAAAATTATTTTAATTTATCTAAATACTAAAAGTTTGATTTAAAATTTTAGTTCCTATAAAATTTAATTTTGATTTCAGTCCACATAAAATTCAAAAAATTTGATTTTAAAATCTCATAAAATATTATATTTTCATTTTTATATGATAAATTAATGTAATATTAAATGAAAAAAGTACTCATAATTTAATAATAATATTATTATTGTGTTAGCATGAGATAAGATTCAATACACTTTTTTTTATTTCCTACCCAACTCAATTTTGTTAGAGTTATTTAATCTTAGTCCCGTTTGATCCAGACCCAATAGTATATGAATGGGGTGAGCCTACTTTAATAACACAATATATTCATATTAACACTATTAACTTTAAATGGAAGATTTCTATTAGGAAGGAAATATATGTTAATAACATATCTATAGATATCTTAAAGATTATATACAAATCATATAGTTAATATATGAGTTTTATTCTTTTACAGAAATATATTGATTTAATATAAAAAATAATATTAAAAATCTTATTAAAGATTCTGGACAAAAGAAATAAAAAATTATTTTTTTCTTAAAAATATATATCTCTATTAGCATTAAGTAAAACATTAATTAGATCATAAATTTATAAATTTTTTGTATTAAAGTAAAAATTCCAATAAAATGACTTGGCATAATAAAATAGGTAAAAAATAATTTAAGATTCTGCGCCATTATCTGTAATAGATTTACTCTAAAAGATATTATTTTAGTTTAAAATTATGTTTAATATAGTTGTCTTCTTTTTTAAGTTGTCTTTTGTTTATGAACTAACATTATCATGATCCTCATTTGATAACATAGAGAGAATCTTTTTAATGAACTCTTTAAATTTCTCCTAGACATCATAATGGATAGGGCGATACAAGTAATAATTATTTGTTATCCATTTCGTTTAAGAAAATTCAGCTTATTACTTATCCTGTTATTTATTGGATCTCTATGAAAAAATATTTACAGTCAACAATAAGGATATAAAGATTTATTGGATTTCTATGAAAAAATATTTATCGTCAACAATAAGGATATAAGGTATCAGACTCATCATCCCACTTAATATAATAATAAAATCAAATAGTAGAAACTCAATTAAAAAAATATCAATATATATTCAAATTTATGAGAGACTTAAAACTTATAGTCTTCATTTAATACTTATTATGAATTTTACCCATAGATGTGAAATTTTCTTTTTGTCATCCCTACTCCCAAGTACTAAACACTTGTTATCTAATTGATCAAAGTTATCTTACTTCTCTTTGATAGAAATAGCTGCACAAAGAAAGAAGCATATAAGCAAAGAGAGAAAATATGAGAAAATATTATTATTCTTCTCTTGAGTGTTCAACAAAATACATTTATATAGGAAAATAAAGGGAGCAGTGCATAACATAGGCACGCGGTGCATAATAGAAAAACAAACAAATATTACAACAAAGAGAAACATATATAACAAAATATTAGAATATTGAATCTGAGATACTCTAACAATCCCCACAAACACAAGGTTATAGGAAATAATCAATAATATTAAATTTGTCATGTAAGAAACAAAATCGAGCCTAGGAGAGTGGTTTAGTAAGAATGTTAGCATAAAATATTAAGTAGGAATATGGGTAACAATTAACGAGAATGCCAACACTTTTTCACGAACATAAAAGATATCCAACTCCATGTGTTTGATTCTTGATTAAAACTGGATTATGATTTAAAGCAATAGTGTTATCATTATCACAATAGATTATTGGTGTGACATAAGTGATCTTTAATTCTTGAAAACAAGATTGTAGCCATAAAATTTCAGATGCAGTGATGGCAAGACTTCTGTATTCAGCCTCAACACTTGATCTAACAATCAAGGTTTTCATTTTAGACCACCAAGAGATCAAATTAGGTCCAAAGAAGATACAAGCACC
Organism: Lablab purpureus; assembly: GCA_030347555.1. Taxonomy (NCBI): domain Eukaryota; kingdom Viridiplantae; phylum Streptophyta; class Magnoliopsida; order Fabales; family Fabaceae; genus Lablab; species Lablab purpureus. The sequence goes on from CM059254.1 coordinate 18,176,992, forward strand.
AAATGTAGATCTTCTGTCATCCACAACACAAACCTAATTTGCACCATAGTTGGTTAAACTATAATTGTTAGGAGTAGATGTTGATGTAAATCATTATAAATTGTGCCTTTAAGGTAGTAAAGTATTGTTTTGACAACCTTCCAATGTTCTAATAAGGATTGTGCCATGAATTGAATGACTTTATTAACATTATATCCAATTTCAGGTCTAGTTATTGTTATATATTGTAAAGCACCAACAATTGATCGATATACAGCAAGATCCTCCATTATTCAAACCCATACTTAGAAAGTTTCAATCCTCCTTGTAGAGGAGTTAAGATTCCTTTAGTTGTTGTCAAGCTTTATCAAGTAAATCACGAATGTATCTAGTTTGAGAAAGTATAAGAAAATGATTAGAGAGAATTTTTACTTCAATACCCAAAAGTATTCAAGATCACCAAGTTGCTAGAGAGCAAAAACAAAATTTAGTCTAGAAATCACAGATTGCAACAATGTGGAAGATTTACCTGTGAAGATTATATTATCTACATAGATAAGAACATAAAGCTAGCCTGCATCATATTTGAGTATCAACAAAGAGGGTTCACACTTGCTTTAAACAAATCCAAAATCAATAAGAGTGGTGTTGAGCCTTTCATATCAAGCTTTGGGATCTTGTTATAACCCATATATAAACCTTTGAAGCTTACAAGCAAAAACGGGATTTGCATATTCAAAGCTAGGTGGTTGAGCCATATAACCATCTTCTTCTATAATGCCATTTAGAAAGACATTATTGATATCAATATGTTGAATTGACCATTTATTTGTAACAACTAAAGTGAGAATGAGCCTAATAGTGTCAGGCTTCACAATTGGAGAAAAAGACTCTTAATAGTCATATCCAAATTTTAATGAAATCCCTAAACCACTATACAAGATTTGTACTTATTCATAGTACCATCTGAACTTTCTTTAATTCAAAACAAGATCTAGAGGAGGTTAATAGTTATTTCAAAAATTTAGTTTGTGAAAACATGAATTAACCTATTAACCTAGCTCTTAATTCAGTGCAGAGCATAAAAGAAGAAGATTGCATAGGTGAATTTTATACTGGTTCACTCTTTACAAAAGCTACATCTAGTTTCCTAATCACATGTTAAGCTTACATTAATCATAAAAATTCTTACAAGTAATTACAATCCTAGGAAAAGCCTAAGAATCAAACAAGAACCCAAGTCTTGAACCTTACAAGACTAGATTCAACACCTCGCTGTAGAACCCACTAGAAAACCATATTCCAGCTACCAAGTTACAGAACGCAATGAAACAAAATCACCTGAGAGTCAATACAACCTTTGCAAAAATCATATTCTAAAATTATCTTCTATGCAATTCTCAATCAACAATTGTATGGTTAAAGAAAGTCAATCTTGGAAAACCCATTCAATTCTTCTTGCTCAATATAATACTCTCTCAAAAGCTCTTTTTAAAATTGTGAAAAAGATTTGCACAAAACTTGTATTGCAAACAATTTAAATGAGAGATTAAAAACATGACATAATCTATTAATTTTACTTAATAGTAAAATTAATGGATCAGTTCGAACTTTTAATGAATTAAAACACAAACATAATATTTCATACTCTGAGCTAGAGAAGATTAACATATTGAAAAAAAAATCTCAATAGATTAATAAATTGGTCTTAAAAACATTCAAGGTCCTCGAGAATTTTAACACATTAAACTGATGGCTTAATTAGTTGAAATATCAACTTAAGTAAAACCTTGATGCTTCAAAAACATTTTAACATATTAAAACAATCTTTTAATCTATTAAAAGTATGCAGATGACCAAGATAATTTTTAAGATGATTAAGCATAATAATTTTAGGATTAACACAATCATCTAATTGTTTAGAGAGAGAAGCTTACATGACATCCTAAAAACAAGATTACAAATCAATGAAACTCTTCAATCTCCAAAGATCTTCATGCCTCAACACCAAGGAGGTTCCTCAACACCAAGGAGGTTGGAGGTTGACTTCATCAAATCATCAAACCTTATGCAAACAGCTTCAACTTCATCATAGGATTCATATTCAATAGGAAGACCTTCAATAATAACATCAAGATGTTCATGTTCGAAAACAAGATCTCCAACAGAATTAAGAGAATCAACAAGAGCCTTAATCCTTAAAATAAAACCATTAATCCTTAAAATAAAACCATTAATCAAATGATCTTTTTTTCGTATTCTGTGTTTCAGTTAGCAATTGTGTTGACCTAACTTTGGTTTGAGAATTGAAATATGTATGAATTTTCTCCTATAGTTGTAAAGAAATCTACAACCTATAACTCTGGCTATGAAAAATGCAGATAAACAATTGATCTTGTGTTTCTCAGGCACTATATTATGGATTCTCAAACCTCAAATCACGATTAGAGATATAGAGAAATTGTGGAGGAATAATTGGATTAACCACATACTAATGAAGATGACGTGCCTTTATCACCGACTCAACTTGTTATTTCTAGAATAAGAAGTTCAAATACGAGAGTTTCTCCAAGATGAAATATGACAAGATGATCGATTATGGTGTTGAGAAACGCATCATAGGTAATCAAGGTCTTGGCACATAAGTGGTGGTAATAAAAGAGTGTTTTCAAGCTCTAAATACCATGATAGAAATAAATGTACAGATAAAATGAGAGAATATGATTCTTCTTCTCTTGAGTGTTTATCAAAATACATTTATATAGAAAAATAAGAAAAACGATAATATAACATAATATATAACATAAACACACAATACATAATATATGCAAGGGATATATAACATAAAGTTTTTATGCAAGGAATATATAACATAAAGTTTTTAGAATTGACACCAAACAAATATTACAACAAACAAAAACAAATATAACAAAATAATAAAGTATTGAATATGAGATAGTGTAACACTCTTTCCTTAAACAAATTTAGTAGGCAATAGTTTTAGTACACAAACTTCACTAATAATTCTTGTATTTTGTGATACTGACTTGTAGTAGAGTTTTGAGTCATTAGTTAGTTTTTGACTCCAAAAAAAATGGAAAAAGACTTAGCATAACTATCTTTAAGGGTAATTCTATAAATATTAAAAGATTCCCTAACATTATGCCTATAGTCTGAAAATCTCATTTAAAAGTATCTATTCTCAAACTCTTAAAATTACCTATGTTCTACCCCTCACTTCTTTTTACCAAAGATTTGGGGAACTAGTTATCACACTCAGCAATTTTGCTCTAAAAGGAAAGCTTACCACGGATTTTATTAAAAAAATTTGTTTAGTGAAAAGCCAAGACAAAGACACAAGGTTTGAGTAACAAGTTCAAAGCCAAAGTAAATGAAAATAAGGGAACAAGAAACATGAAGAAGAAAAATAAGTGTTTATAAAAACACTCTTTGGAATTTCTATTAGAAATTCTATCGTTTGGTTCAGAGTAGGTTCATATCAAATTGTTGATTTGAGACAATTTAGGACTTCATTAAACTAAACAAACTATCTAATTACTAATTAAGTTATCTGATGGTTAATTGCTATCTGATGATAAAAAAAGTGTTAACTCTGTGTGCCATAAAACTTAGAACGCTAAACAACAAGAAAAAAAGGAATTTCTATTCATGTAGATTTAAACGTGAGTTGTTTAGGTTACAATATATTTAAACGAAAAAGTCTTTTGATGTTGAATGACTTGGTCACAGAATTATTCAATATTGTTTTCTTTCTATCTAAAACGTAACCATTAATGGCGCTTGCAGGCTGAGTATATTTTAACGTCAGTTTTCGTTGTTATTGATAACATGATTATTAGACTCATATTACAGAATATTGTATTGAAATTTTTTGTCAAACATTCTATTATCTTTTTCTACATTTAATTGCATTTAAATGCTCAATTTTATTATTGGTAAACAATATTGCATAATCTTATAGTTAATTTTTCTTTTTTAAATTTTATAATCTAAAAATTAAAAATAATTTCTGAATTATATAATCTGAAAATCAAAATTTTAAATAGATTTTAATTTCTGATTATACAAATTTAAATATCACCAAATTAAAGAATTTGAAATAAACTCATATCACTAAAATACGCTGAAAACATATAAATAATTTTAAAACTTTTTGATATTATAGAGTATAAGGTGAAAGTACGAGATCAAGAAAGAATTCACCCGCTTTGCTCTTTGGACTTTCTTTTGGCAATTTGAATAATTGGGCCTTTTTATAGATTTGTTTAAGAAGCTTTTTTTAGATGTTTTTTTTAGAAAATTCTACAAAACATTTCTTACCAATTTTTAAATATTAACCTGACTAATTATTTGCAAGTAAATTATCTACAAATCAAATTCTGCAAGCAAAATAAAAGAAAAATAATTTCGTACAAATTTTTATAAGGAATTTGGAGAAAAATATATTATGAAATATAAAAATTCTAATAACAATTTGTCTACTGTTTATGTTGAAAAGGTTAGTCGAAACAAATACTAAGATGTTATGTGAATAAAAAAACTTTTACCTTCTGTAGACACAGGAAGATTTAATATTTCAAAAAAATTAAAAAAAATAATATTGGAATTACTAATAATTAATTTTATTTATTTTAAAAATCAAAATTTAATGTGTTTTAATTTATTTATTTTGGATAAAAGAATGAGTACCTGATATTTTTAAAGTTTTTTTTTCAAAATTAACTATAGAAGTTTGACTATACCTTATATGTTAGAAATGATTGGTTATATTGAGAGTCTTTATAGTTTAAGTTTATTTTTAAGAGAATATTTAGTAATGGTATTACATTGACTTCACTTTTAAATAGTTATAGTCAATTCATAAAAAATTATAACTTGTATAGATATGACAACTTAGAGTTGCAGAACATTTAGAAAAATTTTAAACAAAAACATTAATAAAGGTTGATGAGACTTGTACAAGGGTTTAATGGTTGGTGATAACTCTTGGTGACAAAAAGTTGGTCAAGTGAAGACACTTAAGAGAAAAAGAAAGAAACTAAATATAAGAAAACTAAAAGGGAGAAAAGAGAAGAAATTACTTATGAAATGAGTTAGCTTCGCTTGAAAGCTAACTAAACATTCCAAAAACTTGAACTCCTTTATGCGTTAGTTTTGACAAGATAAACAAGGGATTGAAAGATCTTCACTTTGATCTCCTTATATAAGAACTTTTCAAGAAAGAAGAAAAATCATATTCTTCACATAAACATTAACTCTTTCATGTAGTCCAAGTTTGTGGTCAAGTTTACAGTGACTCTTTCTATGTTGAGAGTGGGACATGAGGAAGGAGTGACTAAACAAAAAAAATTTCTATCCTCGAATTCAAATATAAGAGAAAAAAAATCTAACTAGGTAACTAAGTTTTACTTAATCTATCTTATTATTTAAGTAATAATTGTCCCATTTTAGAACTAAATTATGAATACATAGGATACCAATATTTTTCTTAGTTTTGTAGATCTCTTCATCAAACTCCCTAGCTTTTCCACTAGTCAAGATCTCTCTAGAAGCTTCCTTAATAACTTGAAATCTTACTTCCTTTTCTCTTAACTTAACTGTACTTCTAGTTATAAATCTTCCTTGAGTTAGCTCTCCATTACCTATGGTCACATCATCCTCCACTTCTTAAAGAGGATTGTTAGATTATTGTCCAACACTAGAATTTTGATTAAGTATTGATAAACACTAAAGCATAAATATTGAAAGTGCTTTATCTATATAATGCGAGATATCAAAATCAGATAATGTAAGACACAAGTACCTTGTTTGTTATGAAACTTGCAAATCTTTGCTTCGTCTAATAAGTGAAGTTTTCATCGAATGATGTGCATGCACATAATACTTATGCAAATGTTGTACTTTACACATACTTTATGCTTATTTTATGTGCAAAGAATGTTTTTGTCTTTAGTACACCTAGAAGATCATGTCAACATCAACGATCTCTTAGAAGTTTCCTTATTGCTACTATACGCCAACATCCATCTTGACACATGTTATGTCAATCTTAGAAAAGGTTATTTGCCATGTACAATCATGTGTTTTACTCTATTTTAGGTAAAAGCACTCTAACCAAGATCTAATAAGTCATGTCAAGTATCAGAATGTTCTTTGAAGAAGAAATTATTGAATGTTGCATGCACCATATTTAATGCATCTCTGCATCCTTATTTGGACAAACACATACATAAATATGGTCTTATGAGTTGAAGTTTCTCAACAGGTAGAAAAGGTTTTGCAATGACTCTTTATTCAACCTCTATTTATAAAGTTCCAAAGTTGAAGAAGACAAACAAGAGAATGAACAAAGTATCAAAACAATGCAAAATTTCTTTCTCATCTTTTTTGTGCTCAAAGCTTCTCTTAAGAACATTGTTTGTGTTCATAACAATCTAGAAGAGAAATCTTAATCTTAATCTTGAGAACATGATTTGTCAGTCTTAGGTCAGATAACCTTTTATCTTATCTTGAGTAAAAATAAAAACCGCATGGACAAATGATCTGTGTAGAGGTGACCGGTGTTCCTTCAGTAGAGTTGTTGACATAAAACAACTTTGACATACTCTTCAAGAGATCTTCTAATATTGATGTACTTTGTGAGATCCTATTGGTGGTCAAATATGTTAAAGGTTGTATTATGAAATGCTAAATACTATATGTTATCGTTTTTCTTAAATGCGAATTTATTATATGAAGATATGTGTAAGATGTTGTTGTGTTTGTTATCATCAAAGAAAGATCTTTCCTCGATCAAAATTTGATACTTAAAGATAATTTATATTTTAATACTTTGTTGTAAAACACTCAAAATCATATATAACAATGTTAGGTTTGTTAATATTTTTTTTAACATACATGTTTGTTTGGTTGACTTAAATATAAAATTCACTTTTTAATATAATATTAAATTTATTAAGAATTTGTTGAATCTATTTTATCACCTATTATTGGATTTATCCTCAAATTTAAATGTTTAGTTCTCGAAATAAGACGATATATTTAAGACTACATATCAATTAAAGGTACCATCAATATATAATATATTAGTAAGAGTAAACCTCATTTTATTAAATTAATTTTATAAAATTAAATTAAATTTAAAGGTTAGTTTCTAAAAATAATGATAGAAATAATTTATCCATCTACAAATTTAATAAATTTAAATTCTCTTGTCAAATAAAATATCTAAAATGAGAGCAATTTAGATTTTCTGAAAATTGTTAAAATTATACAGAATAAATAAATTTCAAATCCATGACATGTTTTCCTACCTGACATCCCATACCATATCCACATGGTGTTCGATATGTACCATAGCAATTTACGTGATTAATTGAAGTGCAAAAATAAAGATACAGTATTAAAATTTATTTTTCGTTCTTACCTTTACTTTTTTTAATATAATAATTTGAATATATAATACACTTTTAACGGTTAGATTAATAAAACAACGTGCTCTCTTCTTTAAGTAACTTGATTTCTCTTCTTTGTAAATATATTTCAAGATATTTTGCGAAATGTGTACTTTATCTTCATATTTATTTTATTTTTTATAAACAAGATATACAATTATTGTTTTAAATATGATGTTTTTTTTACGTTAATTCATATTTTTCAAGAATTACAAGGACATACATTACCATTTTTCTTCTCTGTAAATGAAAATCTTATTTAAAGGCATAATAAGAAGTTCAATTTCACAATTTTGATCAAACGTGTATTCTTTAACTACCAAATAGAGTTTTTTTTTATTCAAAATTGGAACTTAATTGTATGTGATATATATAATTATGTTTCAATAACTTTTTTTTTCCATTTTACATATATCTTGTGCTATTAACTAAACGAGTAAAATATATTTTAAAAATTACATATAGAAGGAGATCTCGAAATCCCCTCCTACAAATTCATTTATATAATTTATAAAATATATTTTTTTTATTATGAACTGCGTAAAAGCAATAAACTAAGAGTGAATAACTTTTAAATTCTAATTTACTTATAAATATAAATATAACTATATATATATATATTTCTCACTAACCTAACATTTCGAAGAACAATAACTATATCATTTTTTAAATAGTTTTACTAAAATAATATCGTTTTTTTTCGTAAATACATCACTTTTAAATGGGGGATTAATTAATTTTAAGACAAATTGAGAACAAAAAGTTCATGTGAAAGTTTTTTAGCAAATTAAAACTGCAATAATTATGACATAGAGGAAAAAATATCTAAAGAATTAATAAAAAAATATACATAACGTTTTATTAATCTGGGTAAATTAAATTCACCAACAATTAAATGTGTAAATGAAACAAAATGAGATTATTCTAAATTGACAAGTAATCTCAAATTAAAATTTTATATATACAATTTCGTTAAATACTCAAAGAAACACCTTATCATCAATGATCCCACCAAGTCAAAGAACATTATCTATCGTAGAAACAAATTATTGTTTGAATTGTATATGATATAAAGATAAGTTGATTTTTAAAAGCAGTGTATAAGATTATATACCTTTGAATTGTTTTTGTTATTATCATATATAAGACTATATATTAGTCAATAAGAAGTGAATTTTTAAATATTTCTTTGTAACATTTTTCAATGAAATTTACTCTTATATTTATCTGTTATAGTTAAGATCTAATAATCCTTTTCCTTAAATTTTATGAAATGTTTTTTTAAATAATTTTAATTTTCTATCTTCTTCCTTAAAATGAATATCCCTTCCTCGTATTCTTTTAAAATTAGCTTTCGTAAAAAAACTTACATGGGTATCATCTATTTATCATGGCTATCAAACCACACTAATATTTATTCTTTTGAAGGAAAATTGATGACAAAAATGAAGAAAAATTAAGAAAAGAAACAAAATAAGCACATAGGAATGGAAATGCAAAAACACAAGGTATAATATACAACAATTTTGAGTCGCCACTGATAGATTATTATGACTCTAATTAAGAAGATTCGTAGTCCCCACCACAGAAATTATGAGCTTGTTCTTGTGACCCAATCATTATTTGTGTTGTGTAACCTTTCACCAATCTTGCATGCATACGCAACAATCTTCTACACGAAATGTTTAGATAATGGTTCTCAATGAGACACAGCCTAGGTATGTTTTTTAAAATGATAACCATAATATAATTAAAGTATATTATCCATGTGAAAGAATAGATAGGTTGATATATAATAATATATAATTAAATAAAATCTTATAAAATATGTGATCGGAGAAAACTTCAATATAAGATCTTAAAATTAAAATTTATATGACATAATAAGATTCTTAAAAGATAAATTAACAAAAGATAAATTAAGATCACATGTTATGATTCTTACAAATGTTATTAGAATAATATATCAGATTTAATTAAACTTATAATAAATATTTTTTAAATAAGTTAAGAAATCACTTATTTAATAAATTGATAAATTTTTTTAACTAAGAAAAATAGAAAATTATTTAATTTTAAAATATATATCATAGACCATCAATATATTTATATTAGAATATCTCTATTATAAATGTTATAACATGAGATGAGACTCACATCTTAAATTTATGATCTTTAAGTATAATCTTTACAATAAAGATAATTTTAGTCACATAGTAATTAGCAATGATTATTAGTAACAAAGCACATCATAATTTAATTAATCATTAAAAAAACCTGAGCAGTAATTAATCTAGGTCCACATAAACAAAAGGTCTAATAAAATTCTATAAATACATTAAAAATCTACAAATAAACAATGGATTTAAAAAAAATTAATAATATTTAATTTAATAATCGAAATCTAATTTAAACATCAAAATTAGTAAAAAAATAATTATCTATGTTTAGAGTATGTACACTCATATCATAATTCTAAAATATCTGTATAAGATTATTACGACATAATAATAAAAGTAAGATTAATTATAATGTGAAAGAATAGATTGATTAATATATAAATAATATATAATTAATGAATTTTTATAAAATATTTTATTAGAGAAAACTTGAATATAAAATCTTAAAATTAAAAGTCATGTAACATGATGATAAGACTCATAAAAAGTAAATTAAGATAACATGTTATAAGTTTTGGAATGAAAATATTCTAAAAATTGAATGATGGGTTATATTTAATTAAACTTATAATAAGTATTTTTTTTTAAATAAATAAATTAAAAAATCACTTATTTAATAAATCGATAAAATTTGATAATTAAGAAAAATAGATATTTAATTTTAAAATATATATCATAAATCATCAACATATTTATATTAAGATATTTTTAATGTAAATGTCATAAAATTTATTTTTAAATCATATTATATTACATCAATTTTAAGATTTTATATAAATTTTTTTTCTAAAAATATAAATATTTTATAAGACTCAATTTTAAATTTATAATTTACAATAAAAATAATTTTAATAACATAAATTGTGATTAATTTAGGTTCGCCCAAGCAAAAAGTCTAACAAAACTTTATAAATACATTAAAAATTTACAAATAAACAATAAATATTGAAAAAAATTAATAATATTTAATTTAATAATGAAAATCTAACTTGAACATCAAATTTAATAAAAAAATATATAAAAATAAATAAATTTATTTTATTAAAAAATCACTTTTGTCATAATAGTTTCTTTTTTTTACTATCGTAATTTTTTAAAACATTCTAAATTAACTTATAAAATAATAAACATTTATTGAATAAGATAATTTTAATAATATTTTTCAATAAATAATATCCCTGTTATTTTTTATTATATATATATATATATATATATATATATATATATATATATACCATCATTATAGGACAGAAGTAATATTATAATTTTAGTCGAAAGAAGTAATATTTTAAAGAGATGTTAGATTCAATGTTTTAAACTTCTGACTGATTAGAAAATCAACGCATCATTGATTTGAATGAACTATATTTTAGATTATCTTAAATAGTCTTGTGATAAAATAAATACTCTAGTATCTTGGGAAAGATCATTGACAAGTAAAGTAAAAAAAATATTTTGTACTAATGTTATATAGAAAATAAAAAATAAAAGGGAAAACAAGAAGAGTTAACACAGCAACATATTCAATTTCTTTTCTAAATAATTCTACATTTATTTCTTGAAAATATATATTTTTCTTTTATAAAATTAAAATGTTTAAATAAAATAATAATTTAAAATGCCGTACACCGTCCAAAAGAAAAATATAAAACCTTTTAATTTCATAACCAGACTGATTTTTAAATGATAAATAGGGTGAGTATTTACACTTTTTTTGAGAAAATATATTACACTCAATTTCTCCTTAAAAAAATATAAACAAATAAAAAAATATTAAAATAAACACGTGAGAGTGAATATATATTGATAAGAAAACAAAAGTAGAATAATTGTTGTGGGCTTCACCAATGACAGAGCCAGGAGGACTTGCATGTCTATGGATCTCATAGCACTCCCACTCATGCTTCCCACGTGCGCAAAATGCCAAATCAACTCAAAACATTTCTCAATTTATTATCATTCAATTTAAATTTTTTATATTTTATAGATTTACCAAATTTCTAAAATAATAATCTATGAAAAAACACAAAAACAAAACTGATTTCATTTTTAGTTAAAATATTCTTATTCACAACAATTCATGACGCTTTCAAATATTTAATCAAATTATAGTTAAATAAAGATTAAAAAATTTGAATGATAAAATCCACTATATTAAATAATTTAGTAAGCGTTTTGGATAGAAAAATTAATAAAAAAGTAAATTAAAAAATTGATAATAAATTAAAAACAAAATATTTTTTTCCCAAACTACTTGCTTCAAATTTATAATTTTAAAAATTTAACTAAAATTAATTATTTAAATATTATTTTATATATAAGATTTAATCTATCAAATATAATACATACCTATAGATATGTGAGGAAAAATAATATAACAATTTAACAACGAATAAATAAGGTGAAAAATAATTATTATATTATTAATTTTAAATTTTTAAAAACAAAATAAGATATTATTAATAAAATAACATAAGAGAACTAATTTTTATTTTTTAAATGATGTACAAACATGTTTACAAACTATTTGTTAAATTTATAAAAGAAATTGTATAATTTATCCTGTATTTATACTATAATATATAAATATAAGATATATATTAATAAAAATTATACAATAAAATTATAAAATCAATTTAAATTAAATCACAAAAATTAATTTAATTTAATTTAAATTATTTTATATTTAAAAAAATAAAATATATTGAAGACTATGACAACTAACTAATAAAATACATAAGCCTTATTAATTTTCTTAATATTTTTTTATAGCATTAATATTTTGAGAATTAGTTGAAAGAGTAGTATTAGAAGCATTTGAAAATGGATAAGGAATATGATGATCACAATATCTTTAGATTGAAACAAATACATTTTTTTTGAAGAATTTTTATTGATTGATGGTGTGTCCAGGTTGGAGAGTGTTGCATGGATTGTAATGAGAGAGAGAGAGAGAGAGAGAGAGAGAGAGAGAGAGAGAGAGGTTTGATGGGTCTAAGGTGCCCTTTGGAGAGTCTCAATGGCCATTTCAATCATCAATGCTTAATCAACTTCATGTACTCCTCACAAACAGCCACGCCACGTGGCGCACATCTACTGGCTCTATAACTTATCCTTATCCCTGCTACCAATATCCTTCTATGAGGTGTTTTTTTCAGTACATCTTCATTAATTTTCAAGACAACCTCTATCACTTAATTTCTCACACACATTTATTCATTTTGACTAATACCCTCCCTTTTAAAATTCAATTTTTATTCAGAAAAAATAAATTATTTCCCTTTTTTACCCATCAATCATCTCTTCAAATTGGTTCACTAAACTTTTAATTTACTCCAAAAGAAAATAATATTTTGGCATCCAATTAAATATATATTGTTTTTAGGTTAATATAATTATTAGAAAAATAATCTTTTATAATTGGAAAAAAAGAAAATAGTTGGTGTTAATTGGTTATCTGTATTTATTGAAATGTGAAGATATAATTACTCTTTTAAATCGTTTTAAAAGTTTGTATGATAAAAGAATTTATTTTAATTGCATGTAAATCTTTAATATTGTTTCTGAAATACTACTTTGCTCACTATATAACTTTATGAACACCTTTTTTTTTCATATTTTCTATCTTATAATAATGTTATCATATAATCTTTTAACTATAAGTTAGACTAAAAGTTTATTAAACACTTTTAATTGATCATTACTTAAAAAAAACATTTTACAATTTAAAAAAAATAAAATACTCAGACAATGAGGTAGAGTTAAAAATGAAAGGATTCAGGATTCATGTACAAATCAAGAGCTTCTTCACCACTCAATCATACATATATTATATATATATATATATATATATATATATATATATATATATATATATATATATATATATATATATATATATATATATATATATATATAATGTTTGAGCTTGATTCAACACCTCACAACCTGATTACTTCAGATGGTGAGATAATAAGTTTAAATCTCATTTGTAAAAATAAATTGAACTAATTTTAGTCTTTGTGGCTTGAATTCTTGCTTTATTTATAATGATTAATTATTAGTGCATACTTTGTTAGTTACTTTTTATATATTTTTTATTGGTTTTATTACTTAAAACTAAGATATCATTAAATACTTCTAAGATTTAACCTTTTTAAGGTGAGAATATGTATTTATAGAAAAAATAATATATAAACTATTAATTAGAAATTAATAGTTAAAAATTATGAAAATATAAAATCTAACATAAATTATTATGTGTATTGCTGATTTTATAACTAATAGTAAATAATGCGTTATTAAATGTTAAAATTAGTATTATGAAATAGAAAATAGTATTAGCCATTTGCTTTAGGGGTTTCGAGTAGTTTCAGTATATGTTTCTTTGGTTTAAATAATTTGTTTCTGTTTTTAGAATTAAGTTTTCTATTCAAGCAATGATACAAGAATTTTTTGATAAGAAATAACTTTCACTAATAATATCTTGTAAAATTTTAAATGAATATTCATGTCTCGTTGCTCAATAGGATAATTTTATACCAAGAATGTAAAGTAATTTAAGTTTTGTTGTGAAAATTAAGAAAAAATTAGTTTTTTTTCCCTAAAAGCAATATGTTTAAATTGATTTCAATAACTTTATAATTGTTTTCTAATCCTAGTTTCGCCCTAAAGCTATAAATTAAGCATTGGGATTAATTGAATACTGATTATTTTAAAATACTCTGGAGATAAATATTTTTTGCCTTTAACGATATCTCGCATTATTATTTTATAATTATTTTGAAAATTTCAATTTTTTTGTTCAATTCAAACAAGTTTTTTCTTATAATTATTTATAAATTAACGTATTAAAATAGAGAGAAACTTTTTTTAACATTATTAACATTTTTTTCAAAACAATCAAGATGTGTAATAACTTTTTGTTGTCATACTTGACTATTCTAGAATAATTAGTTTTTAATGTAATTTTGTCATAGTGAGCTAAGGAGAAAAAATTTTCCCATCAAACAAATTAAGTTGTGTTGCATTATTAGAGTTATATAAATTCCATTTTGAATTCAATAATAGCAAGACTTTTCTATGAATATAGGAAAGCTAAGAACACAAGTTAATGACAAATATTAATAGACACAAATATGCTTCTCTCCAACTTGTTTTGTTAAATAGTAGTTCATCCATATAAATAATCAAAATTTTTAACACGTATGTAGTTACACTTTTGCTTTTTGAAGACCTTTGAAGACCACAGAGGGAGCTTTTCAATTCTTTGTTTATTCCTATGTTGATGATGAGTTCCATTCATATGTATTAGATTTTAAATAAAACAAAAAGTACAAAACCTCATAATCTTTTTGTAAGATACTACTTTAACAAGCTAGATCCACCCCACTCCAAGAATATAAAGTGGAAAAGGTCTCAAATTTTGCTCACCCTTATCATTTATCACATAATTTGCCAATTGCAAAGCAAGCCATTGAAGACTAGACCTTTTGTTAAAATTGTTTGTGTTAGTAAACTACCAATAACAATAATAATAATGAATAAATTATGTTAAAATCTAAACAAGTTGGATAATGAGAATTCACCCCAAAAGTACAAACCAATATCAGTGGAATTTAAACTTGAATTTTTCGGGTATATGAGTTCCATTCTTACTTAATATAGATAAACTCTGTGCAATATAATGACAATGATATTGAAAGATGAAAGGTACCTATAAAATAATTGCAAGAGGTGGAATCTTGAATTTGTTTTAGTTTGATGGTTGGAATGGAATCCTTGGAAAAACGAAACAAAAGCTTACAGATAAAATGGTGAAAAAGCATTGATGCATGTAGCCATCAAATTCACACATCAGATGCCAAGTTGGAAGCACCCATTTGGCTCAACTAGTTTATTTTTCAATAGCACATTCATAATCATAATATTAAAGACTTGAGCAAAGGCATATGCATCCCTATCCATTCATAGCAAAGAACAATTGCATTTCACTGTCTCTGGTCCCAACCATTGTCTTTAGCCTAGAATCCCTGATTTATAAAAGGTAACACCTTGATTAACAAATATATAGAGTTGGTTGAGCATACGTATATTTTACAACTTTTTTTTTAACTAAAAGATTAAATTTGGGAGGAGCTACTCTCACTTGAAAAGACATGCTCCTTTTGTCCCTAAATTTCCTTTCCAATCAATAACATTTTTATCCACCCTGTGACTTTTCAGAGTGAATGATCTCATAAAGGGTTGGAATCATGTGGATAAAACAATTGTCGAGAGCAAAAATAATTGGCAGTACCAAAGAACAAGTAGACTTAAAAGATAGTTGGTGAGGTGTCTCGGCTTATTCTAATCCAAAACAAACACAAAGTTCAGCAACTTGAGAGCCTTATAAGTTCTCTATCTCAACACATCTGAGTTTGTTCCAATGGGGGAGGATTCTAGGGAGTTTGGAGAAAGCACCAAAATCAACCACAAGATGGAAGAAGTTCAGAGAGAAGAAGAAGTAGACCCAGAAAGCAATCCACTGAATGAGCCACTGCTCAAGAGGAACCGCACACTGTCTTCCAACCCTCTTGCTCTGGTGGGAGAAAAAGTTTCCTACATAGAAAGCTTGGATTATGAGTAAGAAGGCATTATCCTAGCGAATGCAATTTTTTTGTTTTGTTCTCCACAAGTATCCTCTTTCAGAGATCACTGTGAGATACTAAACTTTCTTGTGTTTCATTTTTTGTTGTTGTTAATAAGAAAAGAGTTTGGTATGCAGGATAAATGAGAATGATCTATTCAAGCATGACTGGAGGAGCAGATCAAGAGTTCAAGTGTTGCAGTACATATTCTTGAAATGGTTACTGGCATTCCTTGTAGGACTTCTCACTGGTATTATAGCCACTCTCATCAACCTTGCTATCGAGAATATTTCTGGGCATAAGCTTCTGGGTGTTCTTAGATACATCCACAAAGAAAGGTCAGAACAAACAACCATGACATTCTTTGTAGTTTTTTGAACTATGGACAGTGTGTTGAGTTAGTGTGTGAATGCATCAAATGTGCATGAAACAGGTACTTGACAGGTTTCTTATATTTCACGGGCATTAATTTCATTTTGACATCTGTTGCTGCTATTCTGTGCGTGTGTTTTGCACCCACAGCAGCAGGACCTGGAATTCCTGAAATCAAAGCTTATCTTAATGGTGTCGATACTCCCAACATGTTTGGTGCTACAACATTGATTGTCAAGGTAACATTCATTGCATACATTTCCTTAGTTTCTCATTAAATTCGCAACAGAGCAGTTTAAAGGTACACAACTCGTTCACAAGGATTGCTTAGGGATGACGAGGCTAGACATGAAAATCCAACATAAATTCAACAAAATTGATTTCATTTGAAATTTAGATCCATCTAATTGGACTAAATTGATTAGATTTTTTAATCTAATTTAAATTATTTTAAATTTATATCCATTTAACTCGTCTAATTTAGATAAAATTGACATTTTATTACATATTATAATTAATTATAAATGATGCTTTATTTGACTTAAATTTGTTTCTATATATATTTTTTATTTTCTAAAATTAAATTGCTAATTTTGGGAGTGAGTCATTATATACAATGACTACTAGAACGATGGTTCAACAAGATTCAACCAGATGACACAGGTGTTCTGTGATTATAATTGAAGTTTTTTTTTTCCATGATTGCTTTTTCTCACTACTTAGTTATTTTTTGCTTATAATACTTTCTCATAATTTTCATCTTCTGGTAATATGATCACCTACTTGTGTTATGATGTTTCTGTCTATTTTTATAGAATTTGCTGATTTTTTAATCTTTATATTATTAGTTTTTTAAAAAACAAATAATAAAAGATGTGGTAAGTAAACATCATCAATTTTTAATATAATGACAGATGATGTGTTTGGTAGAGTTAGAGTCGAGAATTTAAAATTTAAATGCATAATTTAATGTTATGAGTTTAAATTTGGATTCAAGATATATTCTTATTATACAGTGAAGTTTATGTAAGATTATTAACTTATCTAAACCATAGATCATATGTAATAAAAAGAAATTGTAGAAAACCGGTTATAAGATTGGAAACTTTAACGAGCCACCAATCAGACAACGTATCAAAATGTAGATACCAATTCTCATCCAATGTTGTTTATTCCTTATCTAATTAATTCCTATAAAATAGATTTAGATATTAAATATATTCCATTAAAATAGATTTGAAGTAGTCTAGAATGGAGCAATCAAGGACTACACTTGGCTAATTGGATTTTTTGCCCAGCCTAAAAGAGGGTGAGTTATAATTTCTTGAAAGCTTTCTTTTATACTGAAGGTCCAAACAATGGATAATTTCTACCACAAAAAAATGTTAACCTCTTGGACTTTGAAAGATATATATATACCAAAAAAAAGAGAAAAACAACTATGTACCATACCAACTTTATGTTCAAATAATAAACCTATTCTACCGTCATGTTCTGGTAATTTCTATTTTGTTCCAGCTATCCCCTGCAACTTCTGGAATCATATACATATAACAGAACAACAATTATGGAGAAGCAATGCTTAAAAGGTTGAGCAAGGAAAAAACAGAAGAAAAATATGCTTGCAAAGGGATGGATCACGATACAAGTGTCACTATTTTTAATCATTGAAGACTCGCAATTTGTCCAGTCAGTGACAAACAATCATGAGGCGTTAATTGTATTATCTGCCACAACACAGAGTTACGCTCTCGTAAATGTATATTGCGAAACTTCAACAACATAATAATAGTTATTCTCCTCAGCTAAATAGTACATTAGGATGCGACGCCGAGTTACAGTGCATTTGAAATGTCGTTTCATAGACACCAAAAGTCGGCGCATAAAACAGAGAAGCAACAAAATTGTTGAATTGGAAAATAATTGTTTCCCAAACACACCCTTACAGATATGACTGACCAAGTTTACAAGTCTTGTTATTGGTAAAATTCATGACCATAGTGCCTACAATGGAAATGGTGTTCACATTTAACATCAACACCGTTGCACACAAATTATTAGTTCTCTTTTACATCATATCTCTATTTTCTGATCAATTTTATTTCCAATTTCTATTCATATCATATCCCATGCGTTGGTTATTGTAGATAATTGGAAGCATAGGAGCAGTCTCGGCAGGACTGGATTTGGGAAAAGAAGGACCGTTGGTACATATAGGAAGCTGCATTGCTTCCTTACTAGGCCAGGGAGGCCCCGACAACTACAGGATCAAGTGGCGTTGGCTTCGATATTTTAACAATGATCGTGATCGTCGGGATCTTATCACCTGCGGTTCATCTTCGGGAGTTTGTGCAGCTTTCCGGGCTCCAGTTGGTGGAGTTCTCTTTGCTCTTGAAGAGGTGGCAACCTGGTGGAGAAGTGCTCTACTATGGAGAACTTTTTTTAGCACAGCTGTGGTGGTGGTGATTCTTAGGGCCTTCATTGAGATCTGCCAATCTGGAAAATGTGGCCTTTTTGGTGCAGGAGGTCTGATTATGTTTGATGTAAGCAATGTCACAGTGAAGTACCATGTCATGGATATAGTCATCGTTGTAGTCATTGGAATCATAGGCGGGGTATTGGGAAGCCTTTACAATCATGTGCTACACAAGATCCTCAGACTCTACAATCTCATTAATCAGTAAGCAATCATATCCAATCCTACTCTCAACATATTGCATATCCTTAACTTGTAAAAAGACATAATAACAGTGACAGGAAAAAATATCATGATTTAATGTTCTATATCATCCAATGAAAATACGAGTGTGCCAGTAGTTGCCAAATGAGGTTATCAAGATGTGTGCGTTCCGCTGCGAAGGTAAAAAATATCAAAATCAATCAATGATAGCCTCTAATGTACTAAACTTCCATCATGATCCCAGTGAGGAATTTTACAAAGCATCCTTTAAGGTAGAATTACACCCCACAGCGTATCCTGGATTCAGATGCAATGGTAACAGACAAGAGATGCATGGATGGACCCTCACTTAAGGGTAAATAATAGAATTACACCCAAAGGGTATTATCCTGGATTCATACTCTATAATAAAGCAATGCCAAATGCCAACACATCAAAAACTGATTCAATGGAAATTACATGATTACTAAGGTAATGCCTACCTTGAATTGTTGCAGGAAAGGAAAGATACATAAACTCCTCCTCAGTCTTGCAGTTGCACTCTTCACATCCATATGCCAATATGGTCTCCCATTCTTAGCAAAATGTACCCCATGTGATCCATCGATCCCAGAGTCAGCATGCCCTACCAATGGAAGGTCCGGAAATTTCAAACAATTCAACTGTCCACCTGGCTTCTACAATGATCTTGCTACTCTGCTGCTTACCACTAATGATGATACTGTTCGAAACATATTCTCAACTAACACCCCACAAGAATATCAACCCATGTCCCTCCTAATTTTCTTTGTACTATATTGCATATTAGGACTAATTACTTTTGGAATTGCAGTACCATCTGGGCTTTTTCTCCCAATTATTCTTATGGGCTCAGGTTATGGCCGCCTTCTTGGCATCTATATGGGGCCTCATACAAACATTGACCAAGGGCTGTTTGCCGTACTTGGTGCAGCCTCCCTCATGGCTGGTTCCATGAGGATGACGGTATCCCTTTGTGTGATCTTTCTTGAACTCACCAATAATCTTCTCCTACTACCAATAACAATGATTGTTCTCCTAATAGCCAAGACTGTGGGTGACAGTTTCAACCCAAGTATCTATGAGATTATACTGCACTTGAAAGGCCTCCCTTTCATGGACGCAAATCCTGAGCCATGGATGAGAAATCTTACTGTGGGTGAGCTTGTCGATGTAAAGCCATCAGTGGTCACCCTCCATGGAATAGAAAAGGTAGCTAAAATAGTAGATGTCTTGAAAAACACTGCACATAATGGTTTCCCTGTTATGGATGATGGGGTAGTAGTACCACCAGTCGTAGGACAAGCCAATGGAGCAACTGAACTGCATGGAATAGTTCTAAGAGCACATCTCATCCAAGCACTAAAGAAGAAATGGTTCTTTAAAGAAAGAAGGAGAACAGAGGACTGGGAAGTGAGAGAAAAATTTACCTGGGTAGAGCTGGCTGAGAGAGAAGGAAGTATTGAAGGGGTGGCTGTGACCAGCGAGGAAATGGAGATGTTTGTTGATCTACATCCTCTTATCAATACAACTCCCTTTACAGTGCTAGAGAGCATGTCAGTAGCGAAAGCAATGATCCTCTTCAGGCAAGTTGGACTTCGTCATCTGCTTGTAGTACCCAAGTATCAAGCATCCGGGGTGAGTTTCTTAAGCGCATCATTCATTATATTAACATCATTCAAACACGAAATAAATATGTGAACATTTGTCAGGGAGAGAAACAAAATTCATGGTTCATTTTTAATTTTTTAAAAATTCTTGTAGCATTTAATTATGACTAACTAAATGATGTCATCTCGTCACAGGTATCCCCAGTAATTGGGATCTTGACCAGGCAAGATCTGCTGGCACACAATATTCTGACAGTCTTCCCTCACCTGGCAAAATCTAAGGGCAGAGAAAAGAGGAATTGAAGCTTTCCTAGTAATTGAGATTGAATGGTCAAGCAGCACCATGGGGCAAGTGGTTTCTTAATTCCACAAGTTATTCCTCAATTTTGTATTACTTAGATCAAAAGCATGTTGAATAAGATACAAAAGCAATGTAAAACTATATTCAAATTTTAATATTCTTTCGACACAATTTATCAAATGATGAAACACAATTCCCTTTACCCCCCAGTACAAACGACTTCTCCACTCCCCGCCCCAGAAATGGCAATGGTAAACTTTCTCCCCTCTAGACTGCTACCAAACTAGCCATTTCTTTTCTTCCATGCAAAATTACACTCTAATTTGCCGGTGTACACGAAAACCTGTATACTGAACCATGTCCAAGTTAATGTTTCACAGCTCTCCGCAAGTGTTTTTTCTTTTTCTTTCCTGGTTTCTTTTCCTGAGAGCCCCTTTTGAACACTGCTAGAACTTCAATGCTGCAACAAATGGGCAAATTAAAAGTTAATATTTTTTTTTTACTTTTGGGGAAGAGTGGGAAAAGGTTATAAGAAAATTTAATTCAGGGGAAAAATATCCAAGGGTAAGAGTTAACATATTTGAAGTAGATATCATGCATGCAGCAGGCATTTAATAGAGATGGGATAATTACTCTCTCTAGGAATCATGCTGTAATTTTAGATTGCAGAGATAAAGCACATATGACATGTCTGAAACTAGGACTTCAGCGGAAGAGGAGAACCAACCCAAAACACTAGTCCATCAAGTGGGAGAATCTCAAGGCTTAAGACGTTAGACTTCTAACGTTGGCACCCCTTTTAAGGCCCAATGTCCATGGTAGTTTTCACACTATTGAATCTGACACGGTAGTAGTCTTTTTCTTTTTGAGATAGCTTCACTCATCCATTAGTATTTGGTTTGCAACTTAATGTAGCCTACAGGTATCCTTTCCGTAGCTCAACCCTCAACAAAAACACCAATTATTAGGATTTAAGCACAAAGAGGAGAACCCAACCCAAAATTTTAGTCCATTAGGTGGAGAACCTTAATGCTTAAGTACCATATCAAGTAATTTATCCCACTCAATGCGGGACTCGTGATATTATCAGTCCCTTTAAGATCCAATGTCCACAACGGTTTTCACTCTATCGACACTGAACCGGCGGTAGTCCTTTCTCTTTGATATAACTTGTACTATTCTAGAAAAGAGAGGAACAGATAAAGTAAAGCAAAAAGAAGATAAAGATAAATTAACAGAAATTTTCATTGGCTTAGTTCCTTGTGAAGGAACAGTATAAATATCGGACAGGATTGCAGTAAAGAAAGCCCACTGGGCAAGGCCATAAAGAAAACAGAACAACGAAAATAAGATAAGGGCCCACTAAACAAAGTCTTTCATCCAAATAGGCGGCTGGGTTTTGCGTTTTGCTGGCCCAGTATCACACTTTCCATGACATGGGAGGAGACTGTAAAGGGTTGGGCAGGGATGCTGAGTACTGTAAGAACCACCCAAGTTCAAATATAAATGCAATTTTAAATTTGCTGGGTGTTAACCATTATTTCCATTACCGATTTAGTATATGTTTGGTTTAGTTTATTTTGGAGGAATAATTGCTTATTCTTTCAACTTCCTAAAGGATATTTTGATTCTCGAATTAAACTACGCCAAACAAGTTAAAAGTTAAAAGCTCCAATTAACCATTTGCACACAAAAAATAAAATAACATGGAAAACTACATTCATGAGATGTACGATAGTCTGAGACCTTGCACTGAAAAAATAGAAAGGATTAGCGATTATGACATTGATACGATATAGAGCCTATTTGGATAAACTTCTTAATAAGCACTTTTAGGAAAATAAAATAAATTCTCCATAATCTAAAAGTAGCTTATCCATAAGTTAAAAATCTAATTTTGGAGAAGCTAGTATGAGAGAGATATACCAAATTAGCTTATACATGAGCTAATTATAACTTATAGAGAAGTTTATTTCATTTTATTCCTATTTTCTTCTCCTGGTAGCGTTTATGAAAAATTCATCCAAACATACACATAATGTATCTGTACATGATCTTTAAAGTAATCGATAGTTTACTGAATCATTATAAATATAAGTACTTGAAGAGGAGGATAAAAACTATATCAAAGGCTTGTGTTCTAGATGGATACAAAGTTAAAATGGAATTAGAATGTAATTCAGAAAATGAGAAAAAGGGAAACTTATTAACTTTGTTGAGATTTTAAGCAAGAATAAGAAAAAATATGATAATTAGTAAATACTAAAATTTATAAATAGTTAAGAAATAAAAGAAACACAAATACCTCTGGGTACCAGGAAAGAAATTAAATCCATGAGCTTTTTCCAAATACCATGCCTTACTCGACAACAATGACTTGCAGTCCTGTGAACAAATTTTAAAATTAACATAAAGAAGACTTAAGTTAGATAAAAGTAAAAACACGCCCATAAAACATTAAGAATGGTCACCTCTTTAAAACTTTCCCATCCACAACTTATATAAATAAGGGTTTGTGGCACTGATTGAGGGATGTTAGCCGGTGATGGTTTGCTTCCAATCTGGACTGAAGCTTCGTTAGCACGTAAAACCCATGGTCTTTTCTCTTCCTGGAATGAGTTTGATCTGCAGTTAAAATGCACTAAATAAGAAACTTGCCTGGGGAAATATTTTCGTACTGATCAAACTAGATAGGTTCACAAAATTAAAACCTTTCAGAAGATGACAAGGCTTTACGCTCGATTGATGATACATTCTTCAATGCATCAATAAGAGATGCATCTAATCCTTTTCTAGGAGGATCAATGACAACAACATCTGATCCCAGAAGCCACAAAAAAGGCTCCTGTTACTTGAAAATTATTCATACAATCAGTACAAAATAACACCTGACAAGGATATATCTTTTCCTAGATATTAAAAATAAACACTATGCTTTCTCTCGTGGACATATAGAAATGATCCTTTTCAAATAAAATCTTATACATATACATGCATACCAAAATGTAACCTGTAGTAATGTTAGTTATGTGAATCTGAAAACAAAAATATTTGGAAATAAAAAAAACAGAGTATATGATGATACTTCAGATATTCAGCACTAACTTTTGAAGCATCTGCATGATGCCAAGTAATACTGCTGTCAACATAGGCAGGTAAACGTTCAATGGTCTTCTCAAATGATGCCTTCGACTCTTTGTTTATCTCAATGCATTTAACAGATCTGTAAGACAACTAGCATAAATCACCCAAATCAATTATGCACACAAAGTTAGAAATCAACATTTTCAAGGTTTAGAATCATCTAGATCTTGCCTGCACTTTCTTGCGGCAGCTAATGACAACCCAATGACCCCAGCTCCAGCATACAAATCAGCAACAGCTGATTCATACGGAACATATTTCTGTAACTTCCGCAGCAAGGTATCAAAAGCCTGAAAGAATGAGTAAACAAGACAAAAGGAACATCAAATCAATCCTTACAGGCTTGGTAGCACAGCGACCCTCCATGATACTGATAGATTAATTTATCTTGGTTATATAACTTAACTTGTTTAGATAGGTTAAGTAGTTTTTCCTAAAAAAACTGTTTTGCTTATTTGCATTAACCTAGCTATAGCCTTTTAAAGGTATTCCTAATATAATTTTCTTCTGTAAATAACATGTCTCAGCTAAGAGATGATTAATCTCTAAAGTCCTCTTGATCATTTTTTTCAGTCTTAAGTTACAACAACATTGGATAGATGCTATCTGGTAACAGAACATTCAGCAAACTTCCTCTCACATTTTCTCACATGGTATGAGAGTCTCCTGTCTGTCTAAGGGGCTTTGCCTCTGGAAGAGAATAGTTCCACACTAAGTTTGACCGTCTCTTGACATTGTCTGACTTTTCCGGTGACTCTCATCTTTTCCAAAGGCTGTCAGAATTCTGCTGGCAACTTTTCTGACATTTTCTGGTGACTGCCAGATTTATCTGACAACTTTTCTAGCAACTGTCAGAAAGACTTCTTGGCAACTTTCCGGTGATTCCGTTGAGGGTTTTTTGCTCCAAGTTATTTTTGTGATTTTCCTTTTAGTTCACTAACAAAGTACAAACACTAGAAACACAACCGGCTGTGTCCAATGAACACCTCACTCGTGAAACTCAATACTCACAATGACACACTGAGATGAGATGGTGAGACCTAAATATAACGCTCTTGGAAAGAAAATTAGTCTACAATAGTAACTAAATACATTTCTTACTATCCTAAATGAATGTTTCTAAACACAAACTAAGCATCAACAAGTGATTTAGTGCACAAGGGCACCATCTAATGGAATTTGGGAGGATAGATGCACAGTCTACCCTACACATAGAGAGGTTGCTTCCAAGATTTGAACCTATCATCTCCAGGTCACAAGACAACAATCTTACTGTTTCACCAAGGCTTTCCCTCCAAGACATGCCAAGCATAATATAGTATTTACATGTATTTCCATATACTTCTTGATACTCGAATACTATAAATATGTATTTATATATATTAAGACTAATTTATTTACAGAATATACGTATTTTGTATCTAGTGTCCAAGCTTCTGCGGTAACTAGTTCAACAAGAGGGATTAAATGCCAGTATCTGATTTCCGTATAAATTATGAAGATCCATAAAATTAAAATCTTTACCCGTGTGTTTGCTTGGCCAAAACTAGAAGGTGCCAAGGATACATCAATTCCACCAACATGTTCCCAAAAGTCTTTTTCTCCAAGAAGATGTCTCCATCTATTCCCAAAAATTATCTGAGCCACCAAGTAAACAAATCAGAGGTATGATTTTCTTTATTACAAATTTATTAGAAAAAGTACGCACAGAACTATTAATGATGAACTAATCATAAGTTATCAAGAAAAGTTAACATGATTGTCATACAAGGAATCCTGGATAAAAATAGTTATTTTATGTAAGAACTGAAATGGAAAATAAGTTTCTGAATTTCATCATCTAAAGATTTCCCCTCAAATAAAGGACGTGTTTGGTAAAATTAGCTGAAAAGGTAACTAAAAGCTAAAAACCTAGCTCAAATCTGAAAAGCTAAGCTGAAAATATTTGATAAAACTAGTTGCTGAACTACATGAAAGTTGTAAAATGACAAATAAGAACATGATTGATTATAGAATCAAGTCTTAATTTTCAATGATTATATTTTATTTAAAACATTTATAGTCTAAAACTTTTTTTATAAATTTCATCTCAAGAAATGTTTAAAGAATTATTCTTCATTATAATTTAAAATAGTCATCATTTCTCAATAATAATAAATATTTTACAATAATAATAAATATTTTACTAAAAAATGAATAATTAAAACAATAATAACAAGTATAACATTACATCAATAATCCAAAAAAGTGTAGCAGTTAAAGAAAAATCCAAAAATTGTAGTAATAAAAACAGAGTTTGGACATTAAGGTTTTCTATTCTTATTTTAAGAGGAAAGATGGTAAAATATAAGTTTCATCTAGGTAGATTATTTTGAAACATTAATATGAGTAGCTTATTGAAATAAGCTAAAAGCTATTAAAATGTTGTCTTGTCAAAAACTTATGAAATAATGTTATCAAAATTTCATCTATAATCTAGATGAAATGTTTTACCAAACACAGTTTCAGAATTTCAACATCCACAGTAAGCAATATCAAAATCATTCCAAAGATTGGTCAGTTCATATATGATATCATTTTGCTAAGGCAATCTAAGTTGAAAAGTCACCATATACAACCACAGAAATAATATTTAAGACTCTTGCATGTGAAATTTATACCCATCATAAAATGTTAAGGGAAAACTTGTACAGCAGTACTTTTGTTCCCCCAAAAACAAAAATATGACAATTATAAATAAAGAATATCCAAGATTTAAATTTTAAATATCAAATGATTAGTGTTACAAAGAAGTTCATGATTTAAATTTCAGCATCAAATTATTAGTGTTACAAAACAGTTCATGGACCCTCCTTCCTTCTCTACTGCAACTACAACATCTACCTTCCCTGTACCGCAGACACCATACCATTTTCCATTTTAATGACATATAAACTGTTTATTTGTTTTATAAGAACAATTTAAACTCACATTGTTAGTAGAAGTCTGAAAGTTGGCCCACACAGAGTGAATTAAATGAACCCTGCTCCGTGGCCCACCATTTTTCCATAGAAACTGTATGAATCATATGGACACATTCTATTATTGAAAGGGAAGAGGCAGGGGAACTTATAAAAGCAGAAAAAAAAAACACAATAATGATAGAAAGGAAGCAACAAGCTCACATTTGCCAATTCATTCAGTTTGTCGGAACTAGGTGAATTCTCATTTCTCGAATTCCAAACCAATGTAATCTGAACTTTTCCTGAAATCATATAGATTAAATGAAGCAATTGTTATTTCATTGCCATTGACAAAAATATAATATCTATCCATTTTTCTGGCATAATTCATGAGTTATAGAAACTAAGAAGTAACCATTCATATATCTTTCAGCCGCAGGAAGAGATGTATTATATGTTGTCACAGCCATCTGCAAAACATCCATTCACTAGTGGTTAATTTTACAAATACAAAAAACTGCAACTATTGACTGAATTCATCAACTACCCTATTGTTATGAACAGTGCACCTGAACATATCGCAAATCACCAGTACCTTCATCTTCAACATATGGCCGAACACCTAATTCAGTAATACCTAGATGATATTGAGGTAAAGCACATTAAAAATAATATATAAATAAATTGAAGAAGAAAAAAAAATAAACATAGTGATAATAAAAAACAGGGAAATACCCTGTCTAAGCAGCTCCACAGCAGCATTAATATTAGGATGATGAGCTGCAAGCAGAAGACATTATACACTGGCTTAATTGACATAATTCCACATAAACCAAGGAGAACAATTAAAAATACATAGGAATAAGAAACTACTGTTACACTCACAAACACAACCTAAGAAAAAAAATGCAGAAAGAGACCAAATTGGAACTAAACAAATTATTCTATCAACATTAGTTTTTCGGACTTGTTTGATGGTAGAAAATGATAGGATAAATAAAATATAAGAGTACAATAAGAACATAATAGTATAAGCACATGAGAAGAGGATGATAGCATTGGTGGTGATGGTGACGACAACAATGGTGGTGATGGTAATCATAGTAGTGGTAGAGGTGATAATGGTGGTGACAATTACAAGAATGATAGTAACATGGTGACAATGATGAGAATGGAGGTAATGACAATGGTAGCAATAAGATGGTGATGGGAGTCTAATTCATTCAGCAGTGAGGCCCACGTGACAAGGCCCAATAGATCTGCCCTAGTGTACTCTAGAAGACCTAAGAGGGGTGCAACTCTGCATAGCTAGCAAACTGATAGTGACTGCAGACTGGGGTATTTAGTCATGCGGAATACATGTGGGTAGGGGAGGAAAATATTGGGCAAGCACTAGGGTGGGCTATGGTAGTTTTTGTTGCCACGAGAACTATTCTTCTCTTATAATTTTCACTAGAATTATACATAATCATTTCATACCTTCACTCTTATTTTGTATGCTAATTGATCAGTTCCTATCAATTGGTAACAAAGTCCCAATCGATTTTGTATCTTGTGGAAGGTAGATGGTGTGTTCCACCATTACATCGATGGACACAAGGGTCAAGGCATTGGAGTGCGAACTTCAAGAAATGAGGGTAGAAAGGACATAATAGATGGAGGAATTCGGGCAACTGATTGAGAATCAACAACACAGAAAGAGAGGGAGATCTTCGAGAAGGAACCATGGTGGAAGCCAAGAAGTGAGTAGGACTTTGTCACATTCGATTTCACAGGGGAGTGATGGCAGTAGTTTCCAAAGAAGGCATCACACAGCTGGGAGGAAATTGGAGATTCCAATGTTTAACAGAGAAGAGGCGTATGGGTGGCTCATGAAGATAAAGCATTATTTTCATATTAATGAGGTGTTTGAAGAGGAGCGATTGGAGGTGGTGATGATTGCATTAGAAGGGCGTGCATTGAATTGGTATCATCGGTGGGAGGAGTGTACTATTGACCGAAGTTGGGAGGAGTTCACACAAGTAGTGATTTGAAGATTTCAACCGAAGTTGGTACTGAACCAATGGATCCAATATTGAGCATGAAGTAGACCGGTACTATAATGGAGTACCGAGAGCAGTTCGAGACACATACTCTCATTGACATGATGGATAGAGTCATACTCATTGAGGAAAAAAATAATGCTACATGGAAGGGGAAGATGGTGACAAACGAATGGGGGGAAAGGATGAATTGATGGAAAGTGGGATCTAGTAATGTGAGAAATGATCCAGGAAGGTGTAAAACATACGTGGCTAAGCCCAAAATAGGTCCTGAGGCCCAGATCGGGAATAAGGCCTATGTAGGAGGTGTAGATAGCAGACAAAAAGAATTTCGGAGGAGGTTGACCTAAGAAGAATTAAGGGAATTAAGTAGGAAGTAGCTATGTTTTAAATGTGCAGAGAGATGGATACATGACCATGTTTGCAAACACAAACATTTTACTTTAGAGATAGTTGAGGAGGGGGATACAACGCATGTTGTTCATGAA
Source organism: Lablab purpureus (assembly GCA_030347555.1). Classification (NCBI taxonomy): domain Eukaryota; kingdom Viridiplantae; phylum Streptophyta; class Magnoliopsida; order Fabales; family Fabaceae; genus Lablab; species Lablab purpureus. The sequence goes on from CM059254.1 coordinate 18,206,852, forward strand.
GAAGTGGAAAAAACAAATGAGGAGGTGACCTTTGAAGCTATCCATGAAGAGCACTCAAGGATCATTTCCCATCACTCCTTCAAGTTGTGGGGAACAATGAATCAACAAACTATATTGATTTTAGTAGATCAGGAGTTTCTGCTAATTTTATATCTCAAAATTAGTAGAGGAACTCAATCTAGAACCCCAGAATATGTGGAGGTAGGAACATGGGGCAAGGTGGTGCACAAGGGGTGTTGTCAATCATTACAAATTGAAGTTTAGAAAGTAATGTTGGAATAGAATTTTATTCTAATGACTCTTGGTGGCACAAAGGTGGTATTGGGAATGGAGTGGTTGTCAAGTTTAGCAGACATCAAAGGTAATTTTCGCAATTTAACTTTGCAGTGGAAACAAAGGAATGAAGAGCGCTGCATTAGAGGTGATCCCTCCTTGAGTTGCAATCAAACTTCTCAGAAAGCTATGTTGAAACGAGTATAAAAAGTAGGCGAAGGCTATATGGTGCAATGTCAGCAAATGGAAGGCCCTGGTTTAGATATGGAAGCTGCAAAACAGTGAGGTAATTCACCTTTTGACACTGTTTTCAAATGTCTTTCAAAAACCAAAGGGTTTAGCCCCCAAGAGAAGGCATGATCACTCTATTGTTTTGAAGGAAAGGGCACCAATTCCTAACATATGCCTTTACAAGTATCCCCATTACCAAAAGAATGAGATAGAAAGATTTGTGTAGAAAATGTTGCAAGCAGGAATTATTAGACCTAGTGTTAGCCCTTTCTCTAGTTCGGTAATTCTGGTAAGAAAGAAAGATGGAGGGTGGAGATTCTATGTAGACTATTGAGCATTGAACAAGCATATTGTTCCTGACAAATTCCCTAACCCCTCATTGATGAGTTGTTAGATGAGATAGGGGCTATGGTAGTGTTTTCAAAGTTTGATTTAAAATTTGGATACCGCCAAATTCGAATGAGGGAGGAAGACATCCCCAAGACAACTTTCAAAACAAATGAGGGGCATTATGAATTCTTGGTCATGCCTTTTGGGCTAACTAATGCCCATGTACTTTTCAAGCTTTGATGAATCAGATTTTAAAACCTCATCTTAGGAGGTTTGTTTTACTCTTTTTTGTGACATCCTTATATATAGCAAGGATATGGAACTTCACTTGAAGCATCTTCAAATGATCCTGGAAATTCTGAGGGTGAATAGGCTGGTGGCTAACAAAAAGAAATGTCTCTTTCCTCAAGAGAAGCTGGAATATTTGGGTCATGTAATTTCTAAGGAAGGGGTAGCAGCTGATCTGACCAAAAACTGCCATGATTAATTGGCCAATTCAGAAGGACATATTGGGGTTAAGGGGATTTTTGGGGTTGATTGGCTATCATAGGAAGTTTGTGCAAAATTATGGGAAGATGGCGTGGCCATGGACTCAACCGCTTAAAAAAGATAATTTTAGATGGGGGCATGAAGCACACCAAGCATTTGATTCCTTCAAAAATGCCATGACTACTCTACCAATGTGCTTGTTGTTCCAGATTTTGGAAAAACATTTATTTTAGAAACAGATGCTTCGGACAAGGGAATTGGCGTTGTCCTTATGTAGAAGGGAAAACTGGTGGCATACATGAGCCACACTTTGTCTACTAGGGCCCAAATCAAATCGGTTTATGAGAGAGAACTCATGGCAATTTTCTTGGCTATTCAGAAGTAGAGGCATTATTTTCTTGGAAGGCATTTTGTTCTCCATACTGATCAAAAGAGTTTGAGGTTCCTAGCAGGCCAACAATTAATGGGTGAGGAGCAGCAGAAATGGATTTCTAATGTGATGGAGTATGATTTTGAAATCAAATATAAGCCACGAGCCAAAAATAGGGTTGCTAATGCCCTATCCAGAAAATTACAATATATTGTTGTGTCTATTGTGCAGAATCAGCCATGGGAAGGGTTGGAGGAGGAGGTTATGGCTTATGAAAAATTGAGACAAATTGTAGAAGGGTTATGGAGTCAAATTGGTGATTTTCCTTGTTATGAGTTGAAACAGGGAAATTTAATATATAAGGGCAGGTTAGTGCTTCCTAAAAATTCCCCTAGAATTGAGGGGATATTAAAAGAATTTCATGATTCAGATATAGGGGGGCATTCTGGTTTGCTTTGCACTTATAAGAGGATATCAGGGGTGTTATATTGGGAAGGTATGAGAGGAAAAATCCAGCAACATGTTCAAGCATGTACATTGTGTCAAAGTAATAAATATCAAGCTCTAAGTCCTGGTGGGTTATTGCAGCCGCTTCCCATTCTACAACAGGTTTGGAGTGATATTTCCATGGATTTTATTGGGGGCTTACATAAGGCTTTGGGACTAGATACTACTTTAATGGTGGTTGACAGACTCACTAAATACACACATTTCATTGCCCTTGCTCATCCTTATTTTGCCAAAGAAGTGGTTCAACTATTTCTAAGGGAGGTAGTGAAGTTACATAGATTTCCCCAATCCATTGTCTTAGATAGGGATAGAGTGTTTATCAGTTCATTTTGGAGTGAACTTCTTAAGTTGGCAGGAACAAAATTGAAGTATAGTTATTATTACCTTCCTCAAACTAATGGATAAAGTGAAGTGGTGAATAGATGCTTAGAAACTTATTTGAGATGCGACAGGAAATAAACCTAAACAATGGACTAAATGGTTAAGTAGGGCTGAGTTTTTGTATAATACTAATTACTATTCTTCTATTATTGAGGCTTTGTATGGAAGGAAGGCCCCAGTGGTGTTTAAAGGAGATGCAGAGCTCATAGCAGTAGATGAAGTCCAGCAGCTAACAGCAGAACGAAATATCATGTTAGATGAACTCAAGGAACATTTGGTTAAAACACAAAACAGAATGAGGCATCTAGCAAATCAACATAGGAGAGAAGTTGAATTTCAGGTTCGAGAGCAAGTTTTCCTGAAGATCTAGCCATATAAGCTAAAACAATTAGCTAAGCAGAACAATCAGAAACTCAGTCCAAGATATATGGACCTTTCAAGGTGCTGGAAAGGATAGGAGCTACAACATATAAGTTGAAATTGCCTGAAATCAGTCGTGTGCATCTTGTGTTTCATCTTTCTTTGCTCAAGAAAACAGTTGTTGTTGATGTGATTAGCCAGCCATTGCCAGCAGTCCTGTGTGACGAGTGGAAATTGCAAGTGACTCCAAAAGATGTGCTGGCTATGAGGAAAAATATTAGAGGGGAATTGGAGATATTAGTTAAGTGGCAAGAGCTTCCAAAGTGCAAGAATTCTTGGGAACTATTAGATGAAATTAAGGTTGTGTTTCCCAACTTTCACCTTGAGGACAAGGTGAGTCTTAAAGGTTGGGTATTGATGAGTTCAGCAGTGAGGCCCGTGTGACAAGGCCTAATACATTTGCCCAAGTGTACTATAGAAGACCTGAGGAGGTGCAACACCTGATGAGGGAGGGTGTAACTAACTTTGCTCAGCTGGCAAAGTGAGAGTGAGTGTTGATTGGAGGTATGTAGTCATGCGGAATACGTGTGGGCAGGGGAGGAAAATACTGGGCAGGCAGAGGGGTGGGCTCTGGCAATTTTTGTTGCCATGAGACCTATTCTTCTCTTTCTTATAATCTTCACTAGCATAATACATAATCATTTCATAACTTGGCTCTTATTTTGTAAGCTAATTGATCAGTTACTATTAGAGTGATAACAACAATGGTAGAAGTGCTAGTGATAACAATGGTAGAAGTATTTGTAGTTGCTATGGCAACAATAAAGGTGGTGGTAGTGGTGATAATCATGATGACAAAAGTAGCTACTAGTAAAAGTGATCGTGTAGTGATAGTTGTTGCAATAGAGATGTGATAAGTACCCAAGCACTCGGGGAAACCACCCTCAAAAGGTAACTATTAAGGGGGGACAACCAAAACACTTTTAATACTCCATAGAGTATCCTATACAACTCGATGTCGGACTTGGCACCCATAAGACCCTAGTTCTTATCATAGCACTGCCCCTATGAGTCGACAACTCAACAACTTTCATTGTACAAGAATTTACTCATTAAAATTTCACTCAACTCCCTCGTAGGTCAAAACCCTTCACCAATTAGAACCCTTTGTAGGTAGCCCTTTTCGAGACATAAACAACCATCTCTAATACCAATTGATAAATACCCAAGCACTTGGGGAACCTACCCTCAAAATCTAGTTATTTAAGGGTAGAACCAAAAACACTTAAATACTCCACCAAACACCCCATACAAGTCAATATGGGATTTGAGCACCCCACAACACCCAAGTTCCTATCAAGATGACAGGGTGAAGCTAATGTTGTAGTGATAAATGCTAAAGTAACCATAGTGATGGTTATGAAACTAATAATGGCAGTGACAATGATGGTTACTACAACAAAGATGATGATGGTGAGAACAATGTATATGGGGTAGGTGGGAACAACAACAACAACAATGGTAATGATAGTGGCAACAACTAGGATGGTGACAACAAGGATAGTGACAATGACTGTTGTTGCAATGGAAGTAAGGGTTGGGTGGTGAGAGGGCGAGAGGGAAGTCAGCTATCCTATCATGTTGTCTTCTAAGCAAACTCTACCCAAGGATAAAAAATTCATTGAAGCATGATAGAAAAGAAAATAGGATAATAAAATCATATCTTCCAGAAAACCAGACAATGGGAAATAAAAGGTACCATTTTGTTTTAAAGTCGTATTATGTTCTATTCCGTTTTGAAAATGTGGTCTAAAATGTAACAGAATCTTATGAAGGCACTCAAAGAATAACAATAACACGATAGTAAAAGAAAACAGTTAGGTGCACCAAAATACAAGTAAATCTTAATTCATTCCACCCTATTTAAAGAAATCATTCTCCAAATAACCATGATTTAATTCATTAATTTCAAATAACCCCTTTAACTCAAGCAATGTCAATCACATGGCTTTCATAATAGAGAAAGAATAGTCTCGTTTAAAACAAGTTTCCAAAATATTGAAGTCTTCCATCAATTAGCATGAACGATAATTTAGAACTTGATAGTTCATTTTCAAAATCAGACTGAGAAAATTAAGTTAATTAGCAATTTTAACTATATTTGAGTGAATATTGAGTATAAACTACGAACTTTTCTGTTACGGAATAGCACAGCAAGAAAGATTATTTAGAAAATGGAAGTTCATTTTTTTAATGAGATTAACTAAAAATTTTAACTAGAGTAAAATAGTTTCTTACTTATATATAAAGTCAGATACCATATGAACCATTGCACTTCGGAATAACTATATAGATATACGAATTATGGACCTTTGCATTGTGGAATGTCAACTATATTATGAGTACCCTCCTCATAGAGCCCAATAAGAGGCTCCGTTGAAGAGCCACGCACGGCCAATTTCGCACGGCACCTCCAACCCCACTACAACAAAAACAGAAATAAATTAAAAATATTTTTAAAGATGGAGAGAAACCAAAATTGTGAAGAAAACCAACCAGTTTACACGTGTCAAATGTGAAGTCGGAGACGCCGTGTTTCCGAAAGAAATCGGTGGCATCGTCCAATATAACCGGACGGTGGAGGTTGAACTCGTGCGTGCACCCCGAACACCTGAAGAAAACAATAATATAAATAAATAAATTGCATTTTTAAAACGGAAAATATGAAATGACATTAGGTAACTGAGGGGCGTACGATTGGAAGTGCGGGCAGTGAAGTGCGCACGTTAACGACGGAGACTGTGGAATTGAAGAAGCGGACGTTGGCGTCGGTGGAGGGAGGGCGGTGGAGGCAGTGGCGCGGCAGGTGAAGAGAGAGAACGACGGCGGTGCTGACACAAGACGGAGGGTCATTTTCCTGTTTGGGAACAACGCGGGAATGGATAATAAAATTATAAATTATCTTTATGTTTATAGTACCGAAAATATCTTCGTTTTCTGGGTTATTCTTCCTGCACTGCTTCACTTTTTCCTCCACTTAAAAAAACTGAAATTACTAAATTAACCTTCACCCTAAATTTGAACACCTCTCCTCTATCCTTGGAAGCCCCCGTCCCTGTTCTTCTTTTCGGTGATTTTCATCCTGCACCACTGGGCTCCCTCTCCCTTGTCACAGCCACCCCAGAAGCTGCCACCGCCACCGTATGTACTCATCGTTGCCGTGAAAGGTAGGTGACATACTCCTCATGTTGGTTTTCTTTGTTCGTTTGTGAAAATCTTTTCCGGTTGTGGCTTCCCAATTGGAAAATACGAAAGCTATAATAATGAAATTTTTTGAAGGTTGGATTTAGCATTCTGAAAGCTAAAATTTTTTCTGACTTTCGGATTGTACAATATCCTCCTAAGCTCCCAAGCTGCGCGCAACATCTGTTTTCCTTCGTTGTTTCTGAGAACAACTAACTAGTAATCGCGATGAGGATCTTGGAGGAGTTGAGAGAGATAGTGAAGATTCAGAAATTCCGAAGATTGGTGTCATATACTGGGTTCTACTGCTTCGCTACGCTCATAAGCTACGCTTACGTCAGCAATACGACAAGAGCTGGTTACTCTAGAGCCGATCAATTCTACGCGTCGTACCCCGCTGGTACCGAGCTTTTAACGGACACTACCAAGGTATTTTCTTCTGCATAATGTAATCAATTTTATAATTAGAGCATGTTATTTTGACCTAAAGTGTGACTTCGGTGTTTGAATTTCTTTTTTCAGTTGTACAAAGCTGCACTTGGAAACTGCTTCGAAGCTGAAGAGTGGGGTCCGTTCGAGTACTGCATCATGGCCAAACACTTCGAACGTCAAGGGAAATCGCCATATGCTTATCATGCGGTATGTTGCATACATGCATGCATATGATACCAAAGGGCGTGTTATGAATTGCTTTAACTTTTGCATGAATGTTACTGCAAAGATGAAGATTTTTAGTGCGTTGGGGATTTGCTTTTTGAGCGACATGTTAGGAGAAACTATTGGATAGGATTATTCTTCCCCTTTTTGAGTGGTGGTCGGTGGAATGATTTGTGTATTGTGAGTGATGTATTGTGGTGTTCTCTTGAATGACAGAGAGGTCTGTGATACGAAAATGTTTGAAAATTTGCATAAAAAACTGGTTTCTGATATGATAATTTCTGCATGTGAGAATATTACAAGTTTTTCTTGCTATGTTTGACGTATTTCCAAACTTGTCTTTTAGTGTCAAAGGAAGATCCTGAAGTTATTATCTGCCATAGGTTAGGGGCAAGTCTTTAAAAGAAGTCTTTGATGACAGTTTTATCTGCAACATAAAGGTTTTTGGAGTGTTTGTGACCCGCAATTTCAATTGCATTTTTCAATTTCCCGTAATATCAAGAATTGCAATAAAATTATGACTGCAATTAAAATCTTGGTTAGGGACAAATCTAGTTTCCCGGAAATGGAGGATGATAGACACTATTTCCTTGTATTTCTAATATCACCTGAAGCTAGTTTAAAACTGTAGTATAATTCCCAGGATTATGAATCAAAGTAGACAGACCTTCATTTGGCCGGAGGAGTTTTTCTCTATGTTCTTTTGTATAATCAAGCAATAGCAGCTATGGCAGAACTGATACATATATTTTTCATTTTAATTGTTCTTGCTGAAAGCTATGACCAATTAATTTATCAAACCTCTATAGAATACTGTTATTTTATTTTTTTGGATAAAATCTTACAGCATACAATTTCAACAATGCTTCTGTGTTTGTTGAATTTTTGTTGCATTATTCCATTTCTTTGGATCTCTACAGTGTTTATGGAATTAACAAAAAATATGACGTGTTTGGCTTCTTACAGCAATACATGGCACACCTTCTTTCTCTTGGACAACTTGATGGAAGTGGTTGATTGGAGTGATTAAACATATAAACTATGATGAAGTATGACAGAGTAGAAACTTCTGCAATATATGAAGACTTGTAAAGTCAAATGAGAAGACATGAGGTTTGAGTTCGAGATTTGAACTCCCTGTGTATTGTACAGCCTTACTCTCAGGAATAAGGAACAAAATATGTGGAGCATTTTGTCTCCTTTTTGTAGGGTAACAACAAATACTCAACTTTCTTCCTGTTCTTTGATATTCCAATCCCAGTCAGTCTCAAGTGTTTTTGACTGTATTGTTTACATTACTAATTTTCTAATGCTATCCTAATTAAGACGATTTTAATAAATGCTGGTATTTAAATAAGAAATAGTTTAATTATGTTTTTAATTCCTGAAATTTGGAGTAATTCTAGTTTTGGAAGTATAGAAAAACTTTTTTTAGTCCCTTGAAATTGAAAAAATACGGTTTTAATCACTAAATATTGAATATGAGGGATTAAAAACAGTTTTGAACAGTAAATTTTAGACCCTAAAATCTAAAAGTCTCATTTCTGTCCCTCAAATTCAGTGTTTAGGGACTACCACTTAGAATATTTATTCTCACACTTGAGATGTCAAATCCTCAATGTAAGGGTGTATGTTAAAGATATCATATCTACTAAAGATATGATCAAATTATATTATATAAGTAGATGTAAATCTCATCTTACAAGCTAGTTTTTTGAGGTTGAATTAGGTTTAAAGTTAAATTTTTAAGAATTAGTATTCTTTATCAATGAGACCAAGATTGCATTAGTAGATAGCTCTATTTTTTTCTTTGCAGAAGATCTTCTAATATGCATGTTCTTAATATATTAGTTGTAAATATTAAGCTTTCCACTTCAACAAGTGTGTTCTGATGTCCACATTAGTCTTTCACTCATAATGTTTGCATTGTTCATCACTGATTATAATTTCTGTTTATCAATTAATAAAAAGAACTAAACAAAACAGAATCAAATTATTAGTATCAAACATTATAGTTCGAATGCATTATCACCGTTCTAGTTGATAGCACTTAGAAACAGTGAGATTTTTGAAGTTGCAGAATCAAATAACACTTCTCTTGATTGATCCTTATATTTTAAATGCTTGATATATACGTATTGATACCTATACAGTACAATAATTGATGGCTAATTTGTGACAGTTGATTTACAAGCAGGCGAAAAACTGAATCAATCTTTACGGTGATAGAGTTCAAAATAATAAAAATCAGTGTTTTGTGTTTCCATTTACCAGTTAATTCATGAAATATTGAGGGAAAATTTGGCTTGGAAAGTGGACAATACAAGGTTGGGTTTTTATTTTCAGAAGAATCTGATTTTCTAATCATCATAATTTGGTTAAGGACTAAAAGCTAATATCTTTTGGAGACAGAATTCAACCAAATGTTGATGCTTTCTGAATATCCATGACAACCATGAGTGCTTCTAGAAGTACTGGTGAATTAAGCTGTCTTTCACGAAAGTTACTTTTGAATTGGGAAACATTGCGTGAAGAAGACAACATCAGAACAGCTATTTTTTAATTCCATAGCAGCCCCAGCAAAGTTCTGCCCCTCGATGTCCCTCACAAACTGTTGTTCTAGAGGCAGATATTGAGCACTGTCCTACTTCACTTGCAGTCTTCGTTGAAGAAAACATTTGCTGAGACTTTTTGCAGTGTGCAATCGCTCCCTGGATTCAATTTTCTAACTAAGAATTTTCTCTGTCTCCCTCTGAATTTGGCCATATGGTTTTTCCTTTGCCACCTGCACATACTTGTTTAGAAATTCATTGCCTTATGAAACTGATCCTTCATCAACAACTTTTGTTGAGGTTGCGTATGTTTCCTGTAGGCAACCGGATTTCAGATGGAATGCTTTAAATAAACTACTATAATAGATCACAACTCAAGTTACATCAATCCTTTTAAAGTGAAATCAATTCCGTTTGAAGACTTATTGATCAAATTTTGAAAACTTTTATCTTTTTGTTCAGTTATGAGAATGTCCTTCAACTTAGTTGTTTTGTTCTCATAAGGGATAACAATGCATTTAAGCCTATTATCAAAATCGTGGGGCTAGGTGGGGAATTCAGCCCCTTAGGCTCATCTTGCATAATCCACCAACATGCCTAGGCGAAGAATGGTGTGGTGGGTAGGCTTGCTAATTTGTTTAATTAATTATTTTATTTATTTTAAGTAATTATAACTTATAGTATAATATAATATTAATATTTTACTGAAAGGGAGAGGAACAAGATGACTGACTTGATTTATGTTGTGTTTTTGGAGAATTTAAAACTAGCCTGTACTTTGTATTGTCATTTGGCCGCTTATTAGAGTGCATTAAAGACTTAGACTATTAGTATTTTGTGTGGCTTAATTACTTTGTTTTGAGACTTTGTTGAGAATTTCTAATTGTGATAATATATGTTGGTCACTTTTGAACTCATCACCATAGCAAAATCTTTTGAAAGATGACGGATCAACCTGCCAGTCCGTAATCAAGGAGGGCAAGTCGGCCATTGCCTAATTATGATGATGCTTGATCTGAAACACTTTAAAGGTAGATAACTCAAGTAATAGAAATCCGTTTGAGGAATAGCAATTGGTATTGTAATAATTGATTGTATTAAATTCATGCCGAAAGGTGTTGTGCTTTTATTGGTAATGCTTGACTTTTGGTTAATGTATGAACTCAACAATTCTTATGTAAAGTTGACTGACTACAAGAATGGACAGCCTAATTAACACGAGCTATGGAACTCCGAAATTTCGTTGTTGGAAAGTTCTGAATAAAACTTATTTTAGTTGTGATTCTTGACTCTCTTGAGAAATATTCTATTTTGAGAGTACCAGTTACTTTAATATATGTATGCCTTATAGTTGATCCAGTTTTGGAATGTAGAGAACATGTGATTATTGCCATACCTTTTTTAGTTGATATAGATATTATTTCCACCTTGACTTTTGATTAAATTGATCTCTCAATGCTGGGAAAAGTTGAAAGACATTCCGTCACGTGGCTGATGCAGTCAATATCAATGAGGCGAGTATTATATGTGAGTTCAGTTTTGTAATGTCATAAATAAATCTTCATCATTGTTGTCTGCTTCAATCACATTTACCACTTTTTTGGTTGTTACTCACATTGTTTTCTTCAATTTGCAATATTTTCACTATGACAAAGTTTATTGCAAAAATTATCTAAAAAGATAAGGCATGAACATGGTATTTCGCTTGAAAAGCATCTCCAATAGCTTCGTCAGTACCTATGGAGACCATTTTCTCTTGTGCATGAAACTTGTACGTTAGCTCTATAATTTTGAGAGTTTGCAAATTCCAAAGATTTTTCAATAGCGAAAATATTAATTTTAAAAATTTTTGGGTACCAAAACCATGATTTTTTTTTCAATCTTCTAATATGTAAATGAAGCCGCATTTGATTTACAGCATTCACTAATATGCAAAAATAGTTTGAAATGCAGACAATTGATGACTTTATCTTTCTTGAGCTCCCCTCCTCATAAGTTTTCATTTGAATTATAGTAGAGTTTTCTCTTAATAGTGTTTGATCAATTTCAAAAATTAGACTGTTCCGTAAACCTTGAAACCTTCAAACAAACTTGATTATATGTGATAGTTTTACCATTAAACATTGAAATGACAGGTGAAGAATTGCTAGAAATAAACATGTTTGTACCATAATAACATGAAAAATTAAACCATTTAATAATGGTTGCACTTGACCTCACTATGTTTAGTACTCAATGCAAAATTTGTGTCACAGATTGTAGGAAGGAAGTTCTGACAGTTTTAACATTAACCATTGGATGATAGGTGAATAATTGCTAGAAGTAATATGTTTGCACCATAACTACATGAAAAAAATCATTTTATAATGTGTGCAATTCACTTCAGTATGTTTAGTACTCAATGAAAAATTTATCTTGTAGGAAGCAAGCTCTGACGTTATTGTTGAAAATATTTTGTAAAATAAAAATATAGAAATATCAGAATTTGAGAAGAAAATAAAAAGATTAAATATGGAGAAAAATGGTCATTGAAATTCATGTACGAAAATGTCTATACCCAACATTATTTCATCAAGACCATAAATACTAACAATATCATCATCTATTTTAAGTACAATATTTATATTTACAATTTTTTTTTTTACTTCTGTATTATATTGTTCAATGCGTTCACATATAATTTTACTAATTTCATCTGCACAAATGATTACCATGAAAATATCTTAAGTTGATTTTTTATAAAAAAAATGATGCCTATACTTTATTTTATAATAGAAAGACTAATTAGTTATTTTTTTATTTCATGGTCCCAAACATTTAATTAATTTGAAATGTTTAAAATATTTAACTTGTCATTATATTTATTTAAAATTAATTAACTAAAACAAATAATAAAAGATAGAAGTTGTAATAATAAAAAGGAGTTATCTAAATCTTATTCAAAATTTAAGTAAGATAAAATTTAATAATTTTCGCCATATAAATTAAGAGGAATTTAATAATTCTAGCAAATATGTATTAAATGTTTTTATTCTCTTGAAACGTTATTCTTTATATACTTCTCAATATAGGGATACCAAAAAACTGTTTACAAGTTTTAATATTTCATTTTTATTTTCAAATTAAAAATCATTCTCATATATGATATGAAATATTTGTTCTATATTATTCCTAACTATACGTATGAGGTGACATGTGTAATCATACTCATTCCTTGTTGTTATGAAAATATTTAATACTATTCATTTTTTATTGAGTGCTTAAAAACAATTAATTATAAAATACAAAAACACTTTGTTTGATAAAAAAAGGTTTTTGAATAGAAAGTTATATCATGCATGTATGGTCTGATGGATGATACTTTCTAATATCATGTGGTAAGATGGAAGATAGATTAGATTATATGTACATTAAAATCATAAGACTTAACAATTATTTTATTTGTGTGCAGGGATAATTCTTCTTATCATCTTGAGTTAAAAAAACAAAAAGCTAGCTCATGTCCTTTTCAACACTTCTTGGAAGATGAGTTAAACCTACTTTTTCTTCGTCAAATTCCTAATGCACTAAGATTTTTAAACAATTATTCATATAAGAAAATTTTTCAAAAAAACAATTCAATCATCTCTTCTAATGTTTTCCTATTTTCACAAACTCAATATATGGTAAATTATAATGGACAAACCCAATATATACCGCTCAATTGTATTTCAAAGACATCCAACCGATTTATAACATGAATAAAAATTAATTCAAAATGATAATTCATCAATTCTATTTAAGCACAACAAACCATCATAATATCAATAAAGAATTCATCATAAGGGATAAATCAAATATACTACTCAAATTCATTTAGGGTGATACCCAACCTATTTACAACATGAACACATTTATTCATATTGTAATCCGTCAATTTCACTTGAACATATTAGACCATAAAAAATCAATAAAGAATTTATCATATACATTATAAGGAAAAAATCCAATATACCTCCTAATTCCATTTTTGGTGACATCCAACCCCTTCTCAACATGAATAAAAATTAATTCAAATTGAAATCCATCAATTTCATTTAAGTACAACAAATCATCAAAATATGTATAAAGAATTCATCATATGGAAAATTGTAAAGGACAAATCCAATATAGGACTCAAATCTATTTTGGGTGACAATCAACCCATTTATAACATGAATAAAAATTAATTCGAACTCTAATTTGTCAATTCTATTTAACCACAACAAACCATCAGAAAATTAATAAAGAATTCATCATATGGCAGATTATAAGGGATAAATTCAATAAACCATTCAAATCCATTTAGGGTGATAGTCAATCCATTTACAACTTGAAAAAGGAAATTTCATACTTTAATCCTTCAATTCCATTTGAGCAAAGTAGCCCATCAAAAAATCAATTAGGAGTTCATTGTATGAGATAATATAAGGGACAAATTTATTATACAACCATAATTCCATTTATGGTGACATCCAACTCATTTACAATTTGAATAAAAAAAACAATTCATATTGTAATCTACCAATTCCATTTGACCATAGTAAACGGTAAGAAAATATTGTCATAATAACATAAAATAGTTTGAATAAGTTGAAGTTATTGAACATTGACAATCTCATAAAGTGTCTCACAGTGTAGTTTTTTATAAAGGTAGCATCATCAACAATTTGTGTGATCTAAGAATATTGTTGGTAAGTATTGCTATTTCTTTCAGTTTTTTTGTTGCACAAATATTTTTCAATGCAATATTCAAGATGTGCCCCACACAAATAGTCAATAGATTGAAGAAATTTTTTATTTTGTAAGCATACTTGCTATTTTACTCACGACTGTATTATCAGTTACAATTTGTATCTCATATTTTGGCCCAACGTTACATCTTTCATGTGTTAGTAATAAAATTGTTGTCCTTTATCTTTATAAGTGGCATTATTTAAGAATCACTAATAATTGTCGCACTTTTATGATTTCATGAGTTTTTCATAGATCACTAATAATTGTTGCACTTGTATGATTTTATGAGTTTTTCATAAATTAAAGAAGATTTTCTTTTTTCTTTTAAAAATAAATGACTATTCATTTTATTGTTCAAAACTAACAACCACTTCAACCTAACTTAGTACAAATGACAAGAATTAGACGAGAATAGACTACATGTGAAGATATTGCAGAAAGTTTAATGACTTTAAGTTTAAATACAAAATCAATTTTAAACGTCAGACATTATAACAATACAAGAAGAGCTTAAAAAAAACATTAACTAAATATAATTAATAGAAGAAATAATATTAGTTATACTCTTAGGAAAGAGAGAGAGTTTCTGGAAGGAATTTAACAATAATCCATTCCAGTTTGAGAATTCTTTTGTTTTCATATTTTTTATGTTGTATTTGTGTAATGTTGTTGACATTTTTTAATGAAAAAAATGTTCTTGCTGCGTTTATTTTCTTCTGCAATAATTTTCTCAATTACATTTTCAAGCTAGATACTATCTTCACATTTAAATCAAAGATAGCATAGAAGTTAAAGAGAATAACCTTTAATTTGATCCGTCAAGTATTTGGGTATCACTCACTCCACGTTTATCAAAATTACGTGTTTTATAAAGTTGACATGGTTTTGTGATGATGCACTCGCTATCAACTTCACTTTGTTTCTAACCCTTTTAACGAATGAAAAATAAATGCTTTACTTTATAGTTTTCACTTTTCGCCTACGAAGATCATAGAAGTTTTCATAGGTTTTCATCAGACAAAGTCAGTCCTTTCAGCAACAAATTTAGTGAAAAAACAATCAATACATTAACTTATTCTCTTGAAATGTTACTCTTTTATATGTTTTTCAATATAGGGATACCAACAAGGTGGTACAAGTTTTACTTTTTCATTTCTATCCTCAAAGTAAGAATTCATTCTCATATCCATATTTAATGGATATGAAATATTTGTTCTATCTCATCCCTATCAGCTATAGGTATTATCATCTGATAGGTATTATCATCATCAGGTGACATGTATAATCATACTCATTCCTTGTTGTTATGAAAAAAATTAATAACATTAACTTTTGACTGAGTGCTTAAAAATAATTAACTATAAAATGCAAAAACACTTTGTCTGATAAACCATGGTTTTTGAATAGAAAGTCAAATCATGCATGTATAGTCTGATAGACAATACTTTCTAATATCATCTAGTAAGATGGAAGATGGAATGGATTATATGTACACAAAAATCATAAGACATAACAATTATTTTATTTGTGTGCAGGGATCATTCTTCTTATCATCTTGAGTTAAAAGTACAAAAGTTAGCTCATGTCCTTTTCAACATTTCTTGGAAGATGAGTTAAACCTACTTTTCCTCATCAAATTCCTGACCCACTCAGTTTGTGAAACAAATATTCATATAAGAAATATTTTCAGAAACACAATTCAATCATCTCTTCTTATGTTTTCCTATTTTCACAAATTTAATATATGGTAAATTATAATGGACAAACCTAATATATACCGCTCAATTGTATTTCGAGGACACCCAACCCATTTATAACATGAATAAAATTAATTCAAATTATAATTCATCAATTCTATTTAAGCACAACAAACCATCATAATAACAATAAAGAATTCATCATAAGGGATAAATCAAATATACTACTCAAATTCATTTAGGGTGATACCCAACCTATTTACAACATGAACACATTTATTTATATTGTAATCCGTCAATTTCACTTGAACATACTAAACCATAAAAAATCAATAAAGAATTTATTATATACATTATAAAGAAAAAAAATCCAATATACCTTCTAATTCCATTTTTGGTGACTCCCAACCCCTTTTCAACATGAATAAAAATTAGTCAAATTGTAATCCATCAATTTCATTTAAGCACAACAAATCATCAAAATATGTATAAAGAATTCATCATATGAAAAATTGTAAGGGACAAATCCAATATACAGCTCAAATCCATTTTGGGTGACACTCAACCCATTTATAACATGAATAAAAATTAATTTGAATTCTAATATGTTAATTATATTTAACCACAACAAACCATCATAAAATTAATAAAGAATTCATCATATGGCAAATTATAAGGGATAAATCCAATAAACCATTCAAATCCATTTAGGGTGATAGTCAATCCATTTACAACTTGAAAAAGAAAATTTCATATTTTAAACTTTCAATTCCATTTGAGCATAATAGCCCATCAAAAAATCAATTAAGAGTTCATTATATGTGATAATATAAGGGACAAATTTATTATACAACCTAATTACATTTATGGTGACATCTAACTCATTTACAATTTGAATAAAAAACAATTCATATTGTAATCTATCAATTCCATTTGACCACAATAGACCATAAGAAAATATTGTCGGAATAACATAAGACAGCTTGAATAAGTTGAAGTTATTGAACATTGACAATCTCATAAAGTGTCTCACAGTGTAGTTTTTTTATAAAGGTAGCATCATCAACAATTTGTGTGATCTAAGAATATTGTTGGTAAGTATTGTTATTTCTTTCAGTTTTTTTGTTGCACAAATATTTTGCAATGCAATATTCAAGATGTGCCCTACACAAGGAGTCAATTGATTGAAGAAATTTTTTATTTTATAAGTATACTTGCTACCTTACTCACGACTATATTACAATTTGTATCCCATATTTTGGCTCAACCTCCATGGTTACATCTTTCATGTCTTAGAAATAAAATTGTTGTCCTTTATCTTACTATATACATCTATTGATTTAGAAAACATCAATCCACTTGGAGTAACAACCATGGAATTTTTATAACTGACCATTATTTAAGAATCACTAATAATTGTCGTACTTTCATGATTTCATGAGTTTTTCATAAATCACTAATAATTGTCGCAGTTGTATGATTTTATGATTTTTTTTCATAAATGAAAAAAGATTTTCTTTTTTCTTTTAAAAACAAATGACTACTCATTTTATTGTTCAAAACTAACAACCACTTCAACCTAACTTAGTACAAATGACCAGAATTGGACGAGAATAGGCTACATGTGAAGATATTGCACAAAATTTAATAACTTTAAGCTTAAATACAAAATAATTTTAAAGGTGAGACATTATAACATTACAAGAAGGGGCAAAAAGAGACATTAACTAAATATAATTAATAGAAGAAATAATATTAGTTATACTCTTAGAAGAGAGAGAAAGAGTAAAAGAATAACAATAACTCATTTCTGATTAAGAATTTTTTTGTTTTTATATTTTTGTGTTGTATTTGTGTAATGTCGTTGACATTCTCTAATAAAAAAAATGTTCTTGTTGCATTTATTTTCTTCTATGATAATTTTCTCAATTACATTTTCAGACTAAATACATCTTTATATTTAAATTATAGAAACTAAGCAGAACAACTTTTAGTTTGATGGGTGTCACTTACTCCGTGTTTTATAAAATTAGCGTACATTTTCAGTTTGTTTCTTTTTCTTTTAATAAATGAAAAAGAAGTGATTTGACTTTTCCTCAATTTTCATAATTTTCATAAGATAAAGTCAGAAGTTTTCATAAGATAAAGTCAGTCTTTTTAACAGTAAATTGAGTGAAAAAGCAATCAATACATTAACTGCTTATCCAAGAGAGAAAAGAAAACAACCCCTTTATTGATTGAAGGCTTTAATTAAATGTCATTTTACCCCTTCAGTAATGACTGCACTATATCAACTGGAACATATTTTACCACAATAACTATTCTCATGAAGGAATTTTAATCCTAACACTTTTTCTTTTCAGAGGAAGCACCAAAACAAGATTTCTTCTGTTCACACTTAAAACCGGAAACCCTCATAAGTGTGAAAGCATCAACGCCCTTATCAGTTGTCAGTACCCACTCAACACTTTCATCTTTTTTCCCAATTTTAACTCAATTCTTATGCATCCAAGTTATGGCATTAGAGAATAGATAGAAGCACCCGCCATGACGTAAAGAACATCACAAACACAAGGTAGGCCCGAAAACCCTTTTTCGTTATGTTTCTACCCCTATAGGCTACTACTGCATGAGGCAGAGAAAATAGGGTACCCTCCAAATCCACACTGCCAAAGTGATCTCATCAACACAGACTTAGAACTCAACCGTGATATGTATCAGAAATCAGTGCATCGATTTATTGAATTGATTGAAAAAAAGAATATCCAAGCAATAGTGGACCCCCACAAAGTGAAAAAGTGCCATACTTTATGCCAAGAAATCTATACTTCAATTTATTATCATTCTAGCCCATTAATAGCAGATAAAGAGATGAAAATGAGGAATCAAACAAACACGTTTTCCCATCCTTTCGTGTCCCCTTCTTTTCAGTTTCACACAATCACTTTCTTCACCTTTCATGTCCCTCTCCCTAATACACATATAAATACATCAACACCTCAATCCCAAGCCTTTAATAGACACACCATCTCAAAAACATGGCTCTTCAAGGTTCAATGAGTTTTGCTGCTTTGACCCTTTTCTTGGTCCTAACAAACGTTCCTCATCAACCACATGCTTCAAGTGGCAGAAACATCAACCCTCTGGTTTATGGTATATGTTCTTCTTCTGTCATTGTGCATGGATACAAGTGCCAAGAACACGAGGTAAGACCTCTAAATGTTTAACTATGTACTCTGCAAACAAATGATTGGCGATGGTATATGATCAAAATAGTATATACAGGTTGAACTAAATTAAGTTTAAAGCCCTCAAATAATAAGACATTTTTGCAGGTTACAACCAATGATGGATATATTCTGAGTGTGCAAAGGATCCCAGAAGGTCGAGGTGAAGGCAGTGGTAGCAGAACTAGGAAACAACCAGTGATCATACAACATGGAGTTCTAGTGGTAAGTAAGTGGGAAACCATATATATTATGCATGCACCCATTTCCTAGTTTCAAATTCAACTTCCCTTTTCTTGCACAGAACATACATAACATAAAACTGTTAATATATATGGTTTTATCCAACTGCTATAAGCTTGTTTATATTAATATCAGTTTTGAATGGACAATGTTTGAATCCAAACACACTAACACGCTATTCATCTTTTTAAACTGTTCAGTGGAAAAAAAATAGCTTTTTACCTGTTTTGTTATGGTAATGAGGATAAACAGCATTGAGAATTTGAAAGGTTAAATAAATATACATCTATTTTAATGATATTATGTTCATATAATTTTTTATATATATTTTTTTTCGATTATATCACCCATATAATTTTTTTTATTTTTTTTCATTGTTCTCTTTCCACCTAAATTTAGGGTAGACAAATGGTACAGAACTCTTCAGCATGCATTAGAAGGGCAAAAACACAAGTATTCATAATTATGAAGTTCGATTTATCTTACATTTTTTTTTGTAACTCTTTTATAATTATTTTTTTTACTTTTTTCTAGTCACACAATATTTTATTCCCTTATTATTCCTCTTTGCCTTCCATTCATTTCACACCGTTTGCCATTTTTCAAACAAACGTTACCAAAAACATTGATGATAGGTTTATGACAAGGTGGCAAAATGTAGATCAATGTGACAAATTACGTGATGCTAATGTGTCTCGTTGCTTAACGCATTATTATAAGTTACACTTTCATAAGTGACGTTAAAATTAAGCAATTGAAAGGTGCTTGAAAAAATCTGTGTAGAAAAGCAATTTTACTTTATTCTTTCGTTAAAGCATGCATTTCATCTGATTAATAAGTGTTGACCATTGTTAATGAGTGTGATCCAGCTGTTGAATTCCGCGTTATATGAGTTTGATTTCCTTCGGATATCTTTCAAAGTAATGCTCTATCCATGTTTCATTATCACTTTCATAACAATTTTTCATGATTATTTTCTTCTTTTTTCCTTTTCTGCTACTTTTTTTTGTCTACTCCCACAATCATCGTGGCTTCAGATTAACGACAAAGTTTATGATAGCATGAAACCCAATCCTTAAAGTTATTCTTTTCATATTATGAAATATATAAAAAAGAAGACACACACTCTAAATGGGCCATTACATACCACTAACTAGTTTTCTTTCCTATTTTTTTTTTCGATCTACCACTCACACCACATGATACCCATGATATGTGTGAATAATTTAATTCTTCTAACTTATAAATTAAAATATATTGAATAAAAAAATTATAATAAGAGTTTTGCCCCTAAATTTTCACAAATACCATACCTCTTTAACACTTTAAAAAGTAACATACCCAATAATTTTTAATTTTTAAAAAATAACAGTAAAAGGATGTTGTAAACTGTAGGAGGCATGCACAATGTGTTAGTGGCTTCCACACGTTAAACAAAGTTTCATATTATGCTTATACCAAATAGAGAATTATAGAAACAGTTAAAATAGAAAAAAAATGTTTATACCAAATCTCATAGGCTCTATGCAGAGTTATATTTACTTATTTATCGATTAAAATATACTATTTTTTTGTTATCATTATATAGTGTGATATAATTCATAGATAATTTTGTTTCTTAAACCTGTGGTAAAAAATTTAATTTATAGTTTGAAGGAAAAAATAAAAAAGTGTTTTTGAGCACTTTAGCTGAAATTAAAGGATGATGGATGCAGGATGGTATGACATGGCTTCTGAACCCCCCAGAGCAAGACCTACCTTTGATTTTAGCGGATAATGGCTTTGACGTGTGGATTGCAAACACCAGAGGAACCAGATTTAGCCGCCGACACATCTCACTGGACCCTTCTAACCCGGTTGGTCTTTCTTGTTTTTCTCCTGCTTTGAGGTTGTGTTTTATCTTGTGTTTTTGCTCTAATATGCTAAATCAGCTCTTCCATGTAAATGTCACAGGCCTTTTGGAATTGGTCCTGGGATGAACTTGTCTCCTATGATCTACCAGCCATCTTTAATTATGTATTCAGCCAAACGGAGCAGAAGATCAATTACGTTGGCCATTCCTTGGTACTGCATTACATTTCTTACAATCTTAATATAAATCACCATATATGATGCATGATAATATCGTTAACTTCTTTGATAATTATGTTTTGATGATTTCTAATTGATATTGATAATATAAAAGTCTTTGTGTTAACAATGTTTAATTGGAATTTATGAGTTAAAGATAACGAGTAGAATTGAGTTCTGAAAGTGGAAGACCATGTTTGGCAGGGAACTTTGATAGCTTTAGCATCCTTTTCCGAAGGGAAATTGGTTAACCAGCTGAAATCAGCAGCCTTGTTGAGCCCTATAGCCTATTTAAGCCACATGAACACAGCACTTGGTGTTATTGCAGCTAGGTCCTTTGTTGGTGAGGTACGTGGTACCTCTTGTTACTATGAAATCATGTTCATACACACATACAAGAAGACACATTTGCTGATTCTGGGAAATGATTTTTCTTTTGCAAAACAGGTCACTACCCTCTTCGGTCTGGCAGAATTTAATCCAAAAGGGTAAGAACATAGAACTCACAAATTAATGAAGCTGTTTGGTTATACTTTTAAACCATAACTATGATTCTATAATATATACAATTTAATGCTCTGTTGTATAGGTTACCTGTGGATGCCTTTCTCAAGTCTCTCTGCGCTTACCCTGGGATAGACTGCTATGACTTGATTACTGCACTAACTGGTTTAAGTCTTTGCCCAAACTCCATCACTTGTCAAGGATTTGATTTTTAATTAAGCATTATACATTTAAACACATTTTGTTAGAAATAAATCAAGGTTTAATATTATTTGTTGATACCAGTAAATATGGTGAATGTTAGTTTTAATTTCTTATTTTAGTTCTTGTAAATTTTAAAAGTTTTGAAAACGAGTGTTCATCGCCATTTATTGATGAAATAGTAAGTGGCTTGTATCTAAACATGTCATATTTAAAGAATGCCATGTCACATTTCGTCTCAAAATGGTCAATACCATGATGCCTTACGTTGTGTCATCAATAAATTGATTATAGTGATCATCTAACAAAACTAAAGAGAATCAAAACCCCAGATAATTTAAAGAATTAAAACATGGTTAAAACATAAATTAAAGTGTCAGAATTTTCTGACTATATCTGTGATTGAAATGTGATGTCCTATTTAGGTAAAAATTGCTGCCTCAATTCTTCAACGGTTGATCTATTCTTGATGAATGAACCTCAGTCAACATCAACAAAGAATATGGTGCACTTGGCTCAGAGTAAGATTTTCCCATCTAGCAACATAACTCGTTTCTGGTGTGGTGAATTGAATTGCTTTTATACTAATCAAGGAAGCTTACATTACAATGTTTTGCAGCTGTGAGACGTGGGGTGTTGACAAAATTTGATTATGTGAGACCAGACTATAATATTATGCATTATGGAGAATTATTCCCTCCAATCTACAACCTTTCCAATATCCCTCATGACCTCCCTCTCTTCATCAGCTATGGTGGAAGAGATGCACTTTCAGATGTTCGTGATGTTGAGAATTTGCTTGATAACCTCAAGTTCCATGACGAGGACAAGCGTAGTGTCCAGTTCATCCAGGAATATGCTCACGCTGATTACGTAATGGGGTTCAATGCCAAGGACTTAGTATACAATGCTGTTGTTTCATTTTTCAATCATCAAGTTAACACTTGATGGCAAGCAAACTACACATTAGAAAGTAATCTAATTTTATGAAACGTGTGCCTTAATGTACTAGTTATCACTATATCAATCTAACCTAGGCTCTGATACCAGAGTTGGAAAATTTTCTAAGGGAGAGAGGGTATAAGAGAAAAGATGACACCACTTCCAACATAAAACCTTAAGGCTCAATGTCTATAGGTCTTTGCTTTTCTTTTATACACTTCAACTTTATCATTTCTACTCAATGTGGAACTTTATGCTCACTCTCACACTTGAATACCCAACAAAGATTAAGTAATGGCCAATTACAAAAGTAATGAAGTATCACTGGTGATTTGCTTTGATGTTGCAATGGCTATGCATCTATTATGTTGTATAGTAATGAAGAGGAAATTGGCTATTGGCCTGAACTATCTAAGATGGAAACACGTGGATGAGATTTATCAAAAGAACTATAAACTAAGCTAGAAGCATATGTGTATGTGTATGTATGCAAAGTACTCGCCACTATTTACATTTTTAGTAAGAAGGTACCAAATATACGAATATTCCAATGGACAATTGAAAGCTCACATCACTAAATATTTCAGTTGAAATATATACACTTAAACTGTTTTTGTAATTGAAGCTCATTTGAAAATCTAGGGTGTCAAATATCAGCTTATCATTATGAGCTATTTCATATTCATATTTGCTAAGATTTTCTTAATCTAATCGATCTTCTGGGACAGTCATTTGGTTAGATGCCTTCAAGATAAGGACCCTTTGAAGACCCTTAAGTCAATTGTCTCTTTAATATCTATGTTCAAACACCAACTACTGATTATGACCACTTCTTGTGAAATGTAAATTGGAATAAGTACCCACATTAAATCTTCAATCGAAGGTTTAGAAGCTTCCCTGAGCTTTGGCTCCTTTAGTCTTAGCCCAAAGTACTAAATTCAAAGATGAGCAGATAAACAATAACATATCTTACATTTAAGTAAAGAAATCTCATTCTAAAATAAAATGATTGCCTCAGACACTTAAGTAAATAAATAAGATAGATTTAAAATAAATACATTGATATCAGCCTTTCTTTTACATGCTGGTTTGTTAACTATTTTCCGCATTCTTAAGGCCATCATGATTTCAATTGTTTATTACTTCCCAGAGCCACTTTTTCTTCCGTGTCTTGAAGATATTAGAATTTAGAGATGAGACACATGCGACCCTACTTGTTGATGCCAAAAATTATAGAGCTCAAAGAACATGAGAGGACTTTCATAGAAGCAACTCACTATATTGATTTGAATGAAAAAAGAACTAGTGAGTTTTGTACATGCTTTATTTATAGAGCTTATTGAACTAGTAATTAGTAACAACTGATTAACCAACAAGTCTCAACAGCCACAATTAGCCAACAACTTGCAAGAAAAGAAAATCAAGTGGGTATTTTATTTGCCTGATCCATCAATTTACTCATCACTTAGGTGCAAAAACACATGCTCCCAACCATAATCCCGTTTGGTTCTAGTCTTCTAGATGTATCTACCCTTGATTTCTTTTTCTCTTTCCTCTCTGGTTGTGCCATTGTCTGTCATATAAATTAAATTTGAGCTTCCACAATACCCCTTGAGATGATTCATGCTAACTTCGTTTGAACGCAAAGCTTTCACAACTTCTATTCTACCCACCTGAGTTTACTTGGCGGCTAATGCAAACACTTGAAATGAAGAAACTACATAAAAGTGCTTTGCTTGTTATTCCCCGGAGACCAGAAGATGGTCAAGCTATGTTGAGCCAATTAGAAGGAAACATTCTTTATATTTTCTAACATGCTAATGTACAATAACTTACATATGACATTATTTTGAGCATACATATGATAACGAAATAACATAATAATATCATGTTAAGTAGTTGATGATGGGGTATAAATAGTAATGGATTACAACAACTCTCAAACATAACCAAGATAATAAAAATACAAAGCAGAGACCCAAAAGAGAAAAGAGAGATGGGGCGCAAGAACACAATTTTCTTGGCACTGATTGTTGCTCTAATCACAAATGAGGCCATGGCAGAACAACATGTAGTTGGTGGAAGCCAAGGTTGGGATGCATCGACAGACTTTAATTCTTGGGTTTCAGGCCGAACATTTAATGTTGGCGATCAACTTGGTATGTTTCTTATACATGATTTATAGGATTGAATCTAAATGAACACAATGAAAAATGAAGAGGGATTAACGTACTCCTATTCTCATAATTTATTTTCTTAGTTTATTAGAAGTTAAGATAACTTTTTCTTTAGAACTATTACATTTCAAGTAAATAAATAATGACAATAAGGAATTACTCTCATAATTAGTTTTGGATTGATCCTAACTCCTGCAAAATTGCCATTTAAGGATATTATATATACGATTGTCAGCTAGTATAGTTACCACTTTCTAAGTTATATATTCGATTATTTCTAATGGGTTAACATTTACCTTCAGTTACTTTCAGTTCATAGAAATTGAACTCTAATTTAGAGACTTAAATGATGAATTGGAATATTCCCCCCTTTAAAATATATTTAATTTGATTGATAAGTTTATTGTTTTCTACTTTTGGCAGTTTTCAAGTACGCTTCTGGGTTGCATAGTGTGGTTGAACTAGGCAGTGAGAGTGAGTACAAGAATTGTGATCTTGGGAGTGCAGTGAACTCAATGAGCAGTGGCAATGATGTTGTGAAACTGAGCAAGCCTGGTACACGTTACTTTGCATGTGGTACATTAGGCCATTGTGGTCAAGGTATGAAGGTGAAGATCACCACAGTGTCTGGAACATCTTCGCCTGCATCATCATCATCATCTTCTTCTTCTTCTTCGCCTACTTCATCTTCAGCCTCACAATTCTTCAGCTCTGTTGTGCTCATTGTTGCATCTTTGATGGCCTCTCTGCTTAACCAGTTTTGATTCACAATACAAGAGTGGGGTTTGTTAATGTTTTTCTAGCATGGACTTTTTTACCATGATTTCATTATCTATGCTGAAATAATAGTTAAATAACAGTGATCATGCATGGGATATTTCTTTTAATCAATTTGGAATTGTTATACATAGAAATGTCAAATAAACTTGTACTTTTATACTCACATTGTAGTTTTGCTTTCGGATAAAAATTAAATTTCTATAACATATTATTCTTCTAGTGTTGTCATTAT
This sequence comes from Lablab purpureus, assembly GCA_030347555.1. Taxonomy (NCBI): domain Eukaryota; kingdom Viridiplantae; phylum Streptophyta; class Magnoliopsida; order Fabales; family Fabaceae; genus Lablab; species Lablab purpureus. The sequence continues at coordinate 18,233,076 of CM059254.1, forward strand.
CTTTCCTTATAGTAATCAACTTATTTTTTTCATGTAATATTGTTCAATCTCGATATTTACGCTGATTTTTATAGATTTATACTTTAAATATTGTGGATATATAATATTTTGCTAACAATGTATATGGTTATAACAATTGAGTTTCATTTTTATATATTTAACTTTAATTATAGTTCAGAATATGAATTACAACATAATAAAAAGAAAAGTTACTTTTATCTCTTCACTATTCTTCTCTTCTCAATTTTTCTTTTAAGTTTTTATGATTAAAGTTATCTTCATTTTCAATAAATCATTCTTTAGATTTTATGATTATATAAAAAAAAGTTATAAAATTATTATAAAAATAATTTTATAAGTATTTTAGAATAAAAATCATTAATAATATTAATATTTTTTATAGCATTTTATTAAGTAGATAAAACTATCAAATCTTTCAACCTTTCATAACCTCAAATAATTTTTATTAGTTTCAATTTTAGAAAGTTTCTTTTAACTAATGTTAGAGTCACTTACTCAATTAACAATATTTTTAACTAATTGCCACATTTGAATAACAATCTCCAATCTTGACAAGAGGGTTGTCTTAAGTTTCAAGAAACTAAAGTATTCGTTTTAGGCTTCAAAAGAAAAATAGTCCTAAACAAGAATATATGAAGATATTTTTGACTTTTTATTTGGTATTAAAAAATTAAAGTCATTAGATTATATATTTTTTAAAGAAAAATAATTAAACCTTGAAAAATCTTTAAAACATGATAATTTGTTGGATCATAATGGATTGAATTTATTTTCAAAATTAAATATCTTAAAGACAATTATAGGATTGAAAAATGATAAACCAATTGACATTTTTAATTATATAAAAAGAATATATTCTTTTTCAAATACTTATATAGCTTATAGAATAATGTTAATAACTACAATATTAGTTGTTTCAGTTGAAAGGAGTTTTTCAAAGTTAAAGATAATAAAAATTTACATAAGATCAAGAATGTCTTAACAAAAATTAAATATATTTGTTTTATTATCTATTAAAAATAAATAATATATAAAATTAATTACGATAATTTAATAAATAATTTTACATCACAAAAAGCTGGAAAAAAAATTTAAAATCAAATTATAATACATTTTAATATAATTTTTTATTAATAAATAAAAATGCTTCATTTCTTAAATTTGTTTTAGAATTCTGTTGTGCTAAATGTAGTATATCAAAAAGTTTTTAAGAACTTATAAAGAGACTTCTCTGCATTAGGTAAAATATGTAAATATTTCTCCAACCTAAATGTAGTATATCAAAAAAGCTTTAACAACTTATACACAGACTTCTCTGCATTAGGTAAAACATGTAAACATTTATCTAAATTAACATGCAATTTTAATAGTTAATAACCAAATTTAATTTCATTTACTACAACATTTCTTTGGAAACTACAGAGCAAATTACTTTGGACAAAAACATTTTTAGTAATGGTAAATTCATTTTAATGCTTTCTTGTACATTCATTTTAATGCTTTCATGTTAATTATAATGATTCAAAAATGTTATAGTAACAATTTTAAAAATGTTTCAATTTACTTTATACATCAATCTAAATTTCATACGGTACATTTATGTGTGACTAGTTTAAAAATTAAAGGACATTAATATCATTTTATTAAAATATAAAAATTATTTATATTTATTTAATAATTAAAAAACATTGTGTAAGTGTGATTTACCCTGTAGGAATAAGTGAAATTTATCGATAACCGAATAACATTACGGTCAATACTTACAACATAGCTCTGAGATACGATGGGAGGATCTGACGAGTGTGGTGAACCCTCATCCTCTCACTCAAATTTTCCGGAAAGTTTTGAACCGCTAAAATTTCAGGTTTTGAAGTTTGAATCTGAATCCCTTCCTCAAACAGCAACGAAGTTCGTTAGGTTTGGTGAAACCTCTCCTTAGAATTTGTCGTTCTACTTTTACTATGCTTCCATTTATGTTCTATGGGTAGTGCTTCTGGATTCAAATAAACCATATTCCTTATGCAATTCATTCTTGTCATAAACATTTCTCATTTTCAGTTACTCAAACACTCAAAAAGCTTTTGTGAAGCTTAATTCAGTTCCTGATTGTTTGTTTCAAAATTTCTGAATGCATTCAATACAATATCGTGCTATTATTGTTGGTGATTCCCGTTGCGTATGCTATGCGTCTATGAATTTGTGTTCTTCTCTAGGAATTAGACATTTTTCCCATAAAGAACAGTGTGAAGAAGACCTTACCAGGTACATGGACATTCTCACTGTGAAACTTGGCAAAGGAAGCAATGAGGAAGAAACCCTTCACACCCTCTTGAATGATCGAGCTTGTGATGCCATACCCCTCTCCGAAAACCTCGTTCACGCGTTGCTCCAGCGATACAAGGATGATTGGAAGTCTGCACTTGGGGTATTCAGATGGGCTGGTTCACGGTCGAGCTTTAGACATTCGCCGGAGTCATACGATATGATGGTCGATATATTGGGTAGAATGAAGGTTATGAACAAGTTGAGGGATTTGTTAGAAGAAATGCGTAAGAGTGGTCTGGTCACTATGAATACTGTGGCTAAGGTAATGAGACGGTTTGTTGGGGCAGGGCAGTGGATAGATGCAGTGAAGATATTTGATGACTTGCAAACTCTTGGGTTGGAGAAGAACACAGAATCCATGAACTTGTTGCTTGATACCCTGTGCAAAGAGAAATTTGTGCAGCAAGCACGTGAAATTTTCTTGGAGCTGAAGCAGCACATCGCTCCTAATGCTCACACGTTCAACATATTCATTCATGGATGGTGCAAAATCTGCCGTGTGGATGAGGCACATTGGACAATTGAAGAGATGAAAGGATACGGTAGTCGCCCTTGTGTCATAAGTTATTCCATTATCATTCAGTGTTACTGTCAAGAAGGGAATTTCAGCAAGGTCTATGAACTTCTAGAGGAAATGCAGGCTCAAGGGTGCTCAGCTAATGTGATAACTTATACTACTATCATGTCTGCACTGGCAAAGGCTGAAAAAATTGAGGAAGCGTTGGAAGTACCTGAGAGAATGAGGTCTTCTGGATGTAGGCCTGATACTCTTTTCTTCAATACGTTCTTATATACATTGGGGAGAGCAGGTAGATTAGAAGATGCTGCCTATGTATTCAACGTGGAAATGCCTAAGGCTGGTGTTTCCCCAAATACATCCACCTATAATTCATTGATTTCTATGTTTTGTTATTATGCCCAAGAAAAGAGAGCTTTTGAAATATTGAAGGAGATGGAAAATTCAGACTGTTGTAAGCCTGATGCTCAGACTTACCACCCATTGATCAAGGCTTGCTTTAGAACTGGAAAAATAGATAGTGTGTTGAATGATATATTAAATGACATGACGAATAAATATCATCTCAGTCTTGATCTTTCAACCTATACACTGCTAATTCACGGGCTTTGTAGAGAAGATAGATGCAATTGGGCGTTCTCTCTGTTTGAGGAGATGATTGATCAAGATATAATTCCAAGATACAGAACATGCCGATTGCTATTGGATGAAGTCAAGCAGAAAAATATGTTTCAAGCTGCTGAGAAAATTGAGGATCTTGTGAAAAAATTGTAATTGCATGAGCCTCTTATTTGTGTGCGCACACTGCCTTATTGCACATTATTTTAACCATTTGATACAAAACCAGGACAAATTAAGAAGAGAATGTCATAAATTTTTAGAATAGTATATCAAAGGCTCGAGTGCTCAAACATTTCTTATCTGCTTAGCCTTTTAGTTGCTTCCCTTTGATTAATAGGAGTTTTTGAGATCCTTGTTCATATTTGCTCTCATATTGTGCATCATAGCCTCCACTTCTCAAAAGACTTTAAAGGTCATGTGCTATGCTATCCCTTTGATTTCTCTTTATTTGGGCCATACTATTTTCCTTGGATTGCTCAGTAATTTTCTTCTTTGCAGGCATGATTGGTTCAATAGCTGTCCACATACTCTTGAATTTAGGCTCCATTAAAGTGGATAGAGGAATATCTTCACCTATGTTACATTTGCTGCATTGTATAGCATATAAATAAAATATGGATCCGCGAAGGTGTAAGAATCATGTTGAGCTATATCACGTAAATTTCGGCTCAAAATGTGCATTGAAGAACCAAGAAACAATTACAAAGGGACAGTGTGACTTTCAAAGTGATTTTGAGAAGTGGGGTATATGTTTATGGGAGCAAAAGTGAACATATATAACTCATAGGATATTCCCTCTGAAGATGAAGATTTTGCTAATTATCATCCGTTTGAAGGATTTTAGAAGAGGAAGATAGATGGGAGCAGGAAGCTGGTGAAGTAGATGAGCAAAATGAATCATGAAGGAGTTCTATTTTCATCTGTTTTGAATTTCGTTTTTTGTGTATTGTTCTTTGTTAAATGGTGTACCTATTTGGACTTCATGTTTTGTTTTTTTTGTTGATCTTTTTAAGAACTTTTTTTTTATCGTTTTCTATCATTAAAAAGTGTGTTGTGCTTTTTTATTTTTGCTTAACTTCCGTGAATTTTATTTTGTGTTAGTTGAAGTGGCTAGGATCCCTTTTCTGCTGGATTTTATTAGAAATGAAAGGTCTTTTGTCACTTTGAGCTTTGAAATTTCATGCTACACATTAATTTAAGTGTTTGTTTTTAATTGTGATGGTATTGTTAAGTTGGTTAGGAGCAGGAAATTCTATAGGGTTGTGGAAAAAGAGTTTCGGTTCCATCTCATGATATGTTGCTATTGTCGAAATATGAAGTTGATGATCTGGGATTTGTAGAATAAAAATGTGAAATTTCAACTGAAACAAAAAGAAGATAGGCAAATTCGAAGGGGCTCTGCTCTGCTGCCCTCGTTTGTTCAAATAACCAAGTATTTGGACTATTGAGGTGGACGATTAAACCATAGAAGGTTAGCCATCAATCACCACATCCTGGGACCCCAAATGTCAAGTAATGAGAGCATGGAGGTGTTCTTGTGTGTGGCCCTCATTTGTTAAATTAACCGAGTTGTTAGACTATCAAGTTGCATGAGTAAGCCATAAAAGCTTGACCAATTGATAATGTGTGATAAAGATAATGTCAATTACTACATCTCGAGACCCCAAATAAAATAAACCATTCGAGAGATATAAATTGTTCCTAATCTATTTCATGCCAACTTGTTTCTTCAGATGGGAAAATACTATTATTAGATTGCTTTTGGTACCAAAAATTTATTTATAGCTTTATCATTTATTGTTGCCAAAACTTATACAGTCTGAGGTCTAAAACTGATGCCCACGTGCTCCATGAGTTGAAGGGCGATTCTTCCTGTACTTCCCAAAAAATTAAAATTTCAACATTGTCCCTGTTATTGATTTTTTATTTCTAGAATCCAGAAGTCACTTTTTGGCTTTTAATTTCTAGAATTCAAAAGTCACTTTTTGACTTCCGGTTTTTACAATCCAAAAGTCATTTTTTAACTTCCGATTTCTACAATCTGGAAGTCATTTTTTGACTTCCAGTTTCTACAACCCGGAAGTTAACTAATTTTTTGGCTTCCGGCTTGTACAAACCGGAAGTCATTTTCGCATCTGGAAATGACTTCCGGTCTGTACAACCCAGAAGTCATTTCTGGATGCGGGAATGACTTTCGGTCTGTACACGCCGGAAGCACTTTGAAAATTTTTGGCTTCCGGCTTGTATAGACCGGAAGCCAATTTCTACTCCGCATTTGAATTGACTTTCAGTTTGTATACGCCGGAAGTCATTCTCTCGAACCGGAAAAACGTGAAAGTAAGAAAACGAAGCAACTTACCTGTGTCGTCGGTGTGCAGTCGTGTGTGCTTACTTCTCACCACCAAATGCAAGAACAAGGAGAACAAGAGGGAGCACGCCAGAAGAGAAGAGAAATCGGAAGGAAGATGCAAAAGAGAAAGAAAGACGACACAAAAGAGAAAGGAAGAGGGATGCATATAATTTAGGTTTAGAGGATATTTTGGAAATTGTACCATGATATTAATAGGGCTGGAGGAAATATTTGAGTTACAGGGATAAAGTGCCTGAGTTGAACTTGTGATTGTTGAGAAGAGTTGTAGCTTGTATGTTTTTGTTCGTCGGGTGTTCTTTATTCTCAGGGGGAAAAAAGGTAAGGTCTACTCCTCTAGGGTAGTTAAAATTTTTGGTTAATTCTCATATAGTAAATGAGATATAAAAAAATGACTGTGCTAAGAAGATAGCTTTTGTCCAAGCTTTTTTAGTTATTTTGTGTTGATCAATGAAACACGGACACGAATAGGATGATTTGACTAAACTAAAATTTAGAGGATACGGGAACATGGTGGTATGTATATATATTTATTATGATTTGTTCATAAAAAGGGAAAAATTTTATAAATAAAAAGTTATTTAGAACATAGTATATCATATATATTTTAATATAATATTAAATTAGTATAAAAATATTTTTAATATTTATATGATTTGGTTAATTATATTTATTTTATTGTTCATAATAAAAACTAAATATATTTAAAGTATAAAATTTTACAATGATATGAAAGTAGTTCAAAAAAAGTAGTTTAAAAAAAAGGAAGAGAACCACTAAATATATATTATGCATATATATGTAATAAAAAGCCTAAAGAAAATTAACTTTAATATTAGTGTGAATGTAGAAGCTACTATCGACAAATTTAAACAAAATATAATGAAATATAAGTCTGAGTTCAATGTGTCACGGACAGCTGTTTCTTTTTTTCAGTTGTCCATGTTTCTTTCTTCATCTTATTCCTTTGTAACGTTTTTCTTACACTTTCTGTTTTCTTCTCGCATAGAAGCTTAATGTTAGAAGTTTATATGTTCTTATTTTTCTGTATTTTGGATTGGACAGTATGTTCTCCAGCGTGTCTTTCTTCTGTTGAGTTTAAAACCTGGCTGGTGTCCTGCGCGTAATGAGGTGTCCGATACTGTGTCATCTACACTCCCGTTGCATTATCTTAAATCATTTAAATTTTTTATTAAAATAATTAGGGTCTAAAAGTTTCCCATCCAAACTTATGATTGTGTTTCGATTCATCTCCCCGTTAAAGTCACAATTTCTTGAATTTGACTATTTGAATTTCAAAATTATACACATTTTACTTTATTATCAATTGATTAATGGTATGATTAGTATAACACTATAGAAATTATTACACTTAGTATATAAATACAAATTTAAATTTTTAAATTATTTAATTTTTTTATAGAAATTTATAATAAATACATATATCAAGAAAATAAAAATTAAATAAATTAAAAATGAAATTTTTTCCTTCTTCTCAACTTATTTCTACTTATATTTTTCATCTTATTAGAGATGACAATTAAATTCTCGTGGGGAAGATGACAATTAAACTCTCGTGGGGACTCAACTCTTTCCATCTCGGATTTGACAGAAAAAAATTGAGTTGATCAGGTTTGAATTTTTCCGTTTTAAAAAATCAGATTCAGGTTTAAGGATAGGTAATGCAATCTCCACCTTATCCCGCACCCATCCTTATCCATCTTTAAATTAAAACTAAATCCTAAAATTAACATTATTCTTACTTAGTGTTTCTTTTTATTTTCATACATAAAGGACTAGAATGTATTTTCTGTAATTTTATTATTATTATTATTATTATTATTATTATTATTTAAAAACAATTTTTAAATATCTTTATACATTATGAATAACATGCTCTGAGGCTGTTATTAAGCACATCTAGAAAATCAAGTAAAATATGATTACTTCATTATAATTTATAAATAATAAAATACAAAGTCAAATAAGGTGTCTCATTTGGTTGTGTGGTGTGCACAAAGAACACCTATGCCCACTTGATAACGAGACAAAAGTCAGGGAATTTGGTTTCCTCGTGCTTACATTTACTCATGATAGATAGGTTTTTCTATCTACTACTCCCATAATTCTTCGCCATCTTCTTCACCCAAACTACAACTGCTCCCTATAAACCCTATTTTTGTCAAATAGCCCCACAATTTTTCCATCATCGATTAGGATTGATAACTAATCAAACCAAACCAAAATTAATTTCAAACTTGGTTTGTATAAAAAAACTATTTGAATTCAGCTTATGAATCAAATATGTTTGTTGAGTTGGAAACAAGTGTCGATTGCATTAAGATATTTTATTTTACCCTGATACAAATTGGTGATTTGACAATTCATGCAACCAAATTGTATGGAGCAAATGTAGATGATGTTATTCCATTGATTATGAAACAAAAATCTCATTGCTTATTGACATATAACATCTCTTTCGTTTGAGTACATGCTTTCAAATTCTTATAGCTACTTGGCTCTTTACAAGGATAGCTTTAAAGGGGTGTACATTATGATATTCAATTCATTGACCTTCATGATCATGTCTAAACTTTTCCATTAGCTGCTATTGCAGGACTTGTCTTTCTCTTCCTCTCACTGAAGCTACGGCATGAAGCCAAGCTTGGAAGGCAGCCCTGCACAGATTTAACTGTTTTTTCTCTAAGGGATAGATGATCATCATTCATTGTTCTTTCACTACTACAAGCAGAGTTGCCCCATGAGACATAGGGAGTGCTGTGTGCAGATTTAGGAAGAAGGTCATGTATAGTTGTAGGTTTCACTTCTTTCAGTTCATTGTCAAAACTGTTCTCAGCATCTTCTCTTTGGTTTTCTCTCACACTTTCCCGAAAAAGCTCCAACAACTTTTTCTTTTGTGTTGTTGGAGATGGTTCAGGAACAGAAGCAGGCTCAGAAGAAGGGGTTTTGTTGAGAAAAATGTGGTGCACTGGGGTGCTGCCACGAGATGGGGTGAACTCTGGATAGAAACAAAGAAATAATGAAGTCATTTGAAGGGAGAAGGACAACGGTAAAACATTGAGAAGAAACAGGGAAAAGTATTCACAATTCTTCATAGAAGTGATTTGATAAAAATGCTTATGCTGCTGAATAAGTTATTGTGTCATTTGTTTAAACTTAAAGTAAATGTTTTTCAAATAAACAACTTTTAAGAAAATCACTTATTTAAGAAGCAAATAGGATTTACTTAATAAAATAAGTTAAAAACTAAGCAGAATATACAAACTTGTAAAAATCATAGATCTGCTTATTTAATTAAAAAATCACTTCTTAAAAAAATAAACACAAACTGATCCATTATGTCCATGATAAATCAACTGTCATACTATAAATCACGAAACTTTTATCCATAACAATTTTGTTTCCTTCCAAGTCTTACCTACTCAAATGATGAACTATGCAAAGTTTCACTTCCTAGTCTTGGTTAAGTACATAATCCGGCCAATTAAACCGATTAAGATACTAGTAAAAGAATGCAAAAGGAAAAGCATTGCAGGGCATCCTTACCACCCTTGACACTGTAGAAATCATCTTCACAGTCTGAGTCTAACCAGGCCTTTGAGTCAAAAAATGATTCATCCTTTGCATCTGTACGGTATCCGAGTTCAAAAAATTGTGTTAGAAAACTGACATGAATGTTAACAAAAAACCAATGAATAAAAAAATGTTATGGAAGATGAATTGTTAACATGGATTTCATTGAATGAATAAATGAAGCAATAAAATGTAATTTAAATCGACCAATAAAATGATAAGTTGGCTTATTGATTCTGGAATGTTACAAGATGGAAGAGAAACAAACTCTTACTCCTCACCAATGGACAAGTATTTCATAAGGACAATGTAGTCATTTAAGTCCCTTTGTTGGAAGGGGAGACAATGTTATTGCTGACAGAACTTTCCATGTCAGTTAATCTTCCATCTCAATCACATAAAACAGACTCTGTAAACAAGCACATGATCCAATTCAAGGCTGCATATGGGACTCATTTATTGCAGAAACAGTTGAGTCTACTTTCAGTTCTGGTGTTAAGAATATCCAACTCGAATAAAACAAAATATAGTAGTTCAAGAGCAATAATTGTTAGAATAGATCAGAAAAGGTAGATTACAATATTTGGACATTTCTCATATTTTCCTACAGTAAGTTTTACAATGAACTACCAAACAATATCATCTTAATCTGTTATTAAATAGAAAATTTTCTTTCACCCAATTCTGAGATATTACGAGTTCTACAATTCTTCCTCAATAGTAACGCTCATAAGACCAGCTTGTTGTGGTCCATAACTTGAAGTTGACTGCAAACATGCACAATATCTAGTGAAAATACTTATTCAAAGATAGAGGAAGAGCCATCAGAGTGATGCTAAACTACTGGTCCCCAATAGGATAAAAGATCCAAAAGGCAGGGACCATGATCGCTCATAAGCATTACCTTAACAGTTAATACGATAACCATCATAAAAACCTCGATCAATTGAACCTAAAATCACATGTAGCAATCAAAGCATGTCACTAAATCAGGCAACTCTTTGTCACTGAAATAACCAAATGGTGCGTGATGTTGTTCATATACTATCTGTGTCATAAACACACAGTTGAATGCAAACATTGTTAATGAATGCTAGATATAGTAAGAGTTAGGAGTTAGGACACATGGAGTTTGAGTCCCCAAAACAACTAGAACAAAGAGCTGGATAAGTAAAACAGCATCTTCAAGGGCACTCAGGGCATTTTGTCATATTTCAATGCAAATAATCTGTATAATGGATTCCTTGTTTAAAAATTACTCTTCCAGCAAAGTCATCCACATAAAAATTACCACCATCAATGACTTATGAAGAGAAGGCATGGAAGTAAGAACGAAACATTCCCTATGCCTAAAAACAAAAAGCTAAAGAACAAAATAGTATTCACCAAATCAATCATGAAAAGGGGTTAACAGATTGCTGATGTCAAAACTAGCTCTTTCAATTTCGACCACCACAGACTCTATTATTATCAGACTATAACTATTCAGAAAAATATCCCACCTCCACAGAGACCAAATAAAGGTAAAAAGATTCCATAGACTGCGTACCCAGGACTAAAATCCATCGTAGTATTCTTATTCGTATCCAATTACAAAATAAAAAAGCATCATGGAACTGAAAAAGCAAACTCAGCACATTTTAAAACATAGGTTCCATTAAAGACGGTGGAAATAAAATGTGATATGAAAAACCAGAATAATTTTCTACAACAGATATTTAATTTATATAATCGGATCGAGATTGTGGAAAAATTATCTAATTTAAAAGGGAAAAAAGAACAGCCCCTCCCCAAAAAAAATTCCAACCATGAAGAAGATATCTATCAAAATACCAATTTTATACTGTAAATAATTCCTTGGCCAGGTCAAAAGACCAAAATTTGTGAAAATACCGAAAGCTCTGATTACACTAATTACAATAGATGGATAAAAAAAGTAATTACAACAAAAGGACAACTTTTTATATAACATAAAAGTAAATAAAGAAACCCCCGGATAAAAAATTTCGGTTCTGACAATTTATATCAATAAAACAGATTCTTTTAAAAAAATTATGATCATGATGATGGATGAAAATAAAAAATAGCAACTTTTTATGATGATGCATGAAAATAGAAAGGTTTGAAGGAAGGGAGAACCCCAGAGGGACCCTACCATCATCCCCACAGTCCGTGACTGAGAAGGTGGTGGTTGACCGAGAGGGTGACCACTGAGACTTAAACGCTGCATCATGTGGCACAAAGTTTCCCTTTTGGGGTTTGTCTTTGAAGGGTGATGGAGGAATCACGAGGTTTTCAGGTTTGGACTCAAAAGAGAGCGTGAGGTGCTTCATGTTGGGTTGCTGGTTTCGGTGGACAGAAGAACACGACCCCATTTCACTGTTCAAGAGGAAAGATTTTGCAGCATATAAGACGAGTTCATGGTGTGTGTGTGTGTGTGTGTGTGTGTGTGTGTGTGAGAGAGAGAGAGAGAGAGAGAGAGAGAGAGAAGAGTGGAGTGGAAGTGAGAGAGAGAAGAGAGGTGAAGAATGAGCAAAGTGGGGAAGGGGAAGAGAAGAGAATGAAAGGAGTTTTGGCGTTATGAGAAAGGGTGAGTGCGATGGGAAAGAAGAAAAAATGCGTTCATAAGAAAAGTAAAACGCCCCCAATAAGAGGAGAAGCAACGACGGGTGAAAGTAAGAGGTGATTGGACTTCAAAGGAAAGGGGTTGCATTACAAATAATATGCCAATTATATATATATATATTGAAATTCTTTTTTTTTTAAATTACCAAATTCCACCCTTCAAAACATAATCATTTCTCAAAAATATAAAAACTATAGAAAAAAGTACACTCGTCTTATCTCACATGTTTTCTTAAATCACTTTTGTATCTGTTGTATTTTTAATAAAGTAATATTTACATTTTTTATTTAATTTGATAACTAATAAATTGTGTACTACACTTATATTATCTTTATGTTTGTATTAGAATAATATGTAAAAATAATAAATTAGTGAATTTATTCGTATAATTTATAACTTGTAATAACGAGATATAACTTTAAAATAATTATTAAAAAATTATAAATTTTAATGTGTCACAATTTATACTTAGATGATAATAATAATAATGTACAAATTTCACATCTAATATATAATAATTAAGATTTTATCATATTATAGATTTAATTGTTATATTTTTAGAATTTAACTTTCAATTATCACAATTTTATTTTATTGAAGTTACATTCGTTATTAAATAAAATGAATTATGAAAGCATCACCTTATTATATAAAGTCACTATCTATGTAAAGATTAAAAGAGGTGTAAATATTAAAAGAGGTGTAAATATTAAAAATGAAGACAAGAAATTAAATTAAATTATTTTCAGTTATTTTTTAATTTATTTTGTACTTAAGAGTTAAAATTGAAGTTTTTATGAATTTTTAATATGAATGTAAAATATTTAAATTATTAAAGACTAATTTCAGTTTTCTAAATTTAACCTGTAAAATTTCAATTTTGGTGTAATAGCCCTTCTAACTTAATGTTAATATATATATTTAAATCTTAAATCCTAAAATAAAACGGACTACATTAGTGTATAATTTTCTCTTAAATTTATAATATCATATAATCCTTTATCATATAAATAAATTATTTGATTTATTTTAAAATCCTATTAGTTTATAGTGAGCTTGATTCCAATGCTTATAGAGTATCAAACATGTGTTTTCTATAGATTCATATTATTTTTGTAACTTTGACTCAAATGGTAATAGAGTATTAAAAATATGTCTTCTATAAATTTATATTAGTATATTTAATTAAAGATTAATATTTAACTTATTTTAAGTAGAGATGATAATGTTGGTAAATCTCTTCTATTTTGACTGTTAAAATTAAGTCGGGATGAGATTTAGTCTAGTTTATTCCACAAAAATGTGACTTTGTAACCTACGAGCTATTCCATGTAAATTAAAAAAAATCGTTTTGAAACAAAGAATTCTTTTAATTTTTTTTAATCCTAAATTTAAGCATTTAATAAAAATAGATATTTATTACAATGTGATAATTATAAAAAAAACATAAAAATTAATTATTTACTATTTAATACAAATAATTAATAAATATAATATAACAAATATATTAAAATAAATTATAAAATAAAAATTAAATTTTTATTTATAAATATATGATATTGTGAAATAATAAAAAAAAATATTTAGTTATATTCAATACACATAATACTACAAAACAATAAAAAAATTTAAACAAAAATTATGCAGATTAGAGATAGACGGGCGAGCCTGTCTTTTGACCCTTACATATTATTGAATTATGTGGGGCAGGCTTATGCAAGATGACGAGCTTAAATGTTCAACCTATCCTACACTTCTCTACAAGATAGGGTGAGGATGAGTTTTACTTTACCATCCAATCCCCACAATAAAAATTCATTTGCATCCGCATCCCTATATCCAACCGATATGAAAATTTTGTCTCACCCTTATCCCATCAAGTAACAGGTATACACATACCACATACCCGTTCCAGTACCTGTCTCTTACTATTTTAATTATTAATTAAATATTTTTTTACAAAAAAACAAAAATAAAAATAAAAAAGAAAATATGATATTATCATAGGAGAATCCATGACCCTTCCTTAATTCAATTAACATACTCCTTGACATTTTTAAATATTACAGAACTTTATATCTTTTAGAATATATCATGTATTGTTTTAGCTGATCTTAAAATAATATAAAACAAAAATAAATAGAATAAAAATTAAAAAAAATTTAAATAAATAATTAGTTGTAGATCCGTATAACACAAGAAATAATTTTAAACAAAAAACATAAAAAAAATGATCAATATGTCAAAAAAATAATTAAATAACAAATATATATAAATAAAATTAAAATAAAATAAAATATATTGTTAATAAATTATTAACTAATAAGAACATAAAAATAAAAAAAATTAAATAATAAAAGTATAAATAAATAAAATGATCAATACATAATTAGAAGAAATATAAATAATAACACACAGAAGATTAGTATATAACTAAAAAGTAAATAACATAAATATAAATTAAATAAAAAAAACTAGTACATAAATGAAAATAATTTAAATTATATAAACATAAATTAATAAAAGGAATTAGTATTAAACTAAAAATAAATAATAAAAATATAAATTATAAATATTAAACTAAAAATAAATAATAAAAATATAAATTAATAAAAAAAATAGTACAAAATTATAAATAAATTAAATAATACAAATATAAATTGATATAAAAAAACCAATACAAAATTAGAAATAAATTTAATAACATAAATAAAAATTGATAAAAATAAACAATACTCAACCATAAATAAATTAAATAATATAAATATCAATTAAAAAAATAAGTAATTGGAAATTATTTTAAATAAATAAATATAGATTAATAAATAAAACCAACAAGTAATTAGAAGGAAGTTAAATTGTAGGAATATAATATACACAGAATAATTAAATTAATCAATAAAAATATAAACTAAAAAAAACATATATAAATTATTGGTGATAAATAATAAAAAGATAAAATAAATGAAATAAAATAATATGTTATTCAAAATAAATAAATAAAAATTAATATATAAAATACGTAAAAATTTATTAAAATTAATAGAAAATATTTAACCTCACATCCTTACCTTATTCACTAGAGTGACAAGGAGTTAGACTAAAAATATTTTTTAAGATGTTAAAATTTATAATTCAATGCTCCAAATCCTCTCTTTATCTTTATCTCTTTCTCTTTTTTTTTATTTCTCTTTTTCTCTCTCTCTTTCCCACATATTCTAATTCTACTGTTCCTTCCTTCCACTCACCTCATTCATTTATTTATAGGTCAAAACTTATTTTATTTTATTTTTTAAAAAAGTTATCATTCATACATTTAATGATGAGATAATTCTTATCTCTTCTTATCTTCTCCTAATTTTATCCTTGTTATTATCCTTTATCCCTTAAGATTTTTTCATAATTAATTAATTATTTTTATTTTTATTTTTATTTTTTTAACTTTATTATTTATTATTTCTCCTTCTTTTTTCTCTTCTTATGTTATTATTATTATTTTACTTTATTATAATGTTTCTTAAAATTACTTACTTTTTTTTTCGATAGTTAAATTTTATCTAAATAAAGTATAAGATTTTACAATTATTATATTTAAAATAAAGATAAAATAATTAACATAATTATTTAAAAGTAAAAATATTACACTTAATAGATCCAAATATTGTCATAATAGAAGAAAATCAAGAATAACATAATAAAAACTTCAATAAAGAGATTCCACAAAATTTTTCAAAATCAAATTTTAATTCTAAAAGTAACCATTTTACTTATTAATACATAATTTGCATATTATAGTTAGTATAATTCAATTCAACTATCCCAATTAAAAAACATGTTAAAAAAACCATTGAAAACATATATCCACCCATCCAATCCAACCAAACCAAGATAGAATTTAAAAAGTTCTAATATAAAAAGCATTTTATAATTTAAATTAAGATTTCCTTATAATTCAAAATAACTTATTTTATATGGAAACTTGCTTATGCTCCAAATAATAACAAAAGAACTGAAAAGTATCAAATATCTAAGACTCTAAATTGAATTTTAACTAGTTAAAAGAACTCTATGCTCGACTACCTTGGAGCTGATAAGATCTATTTGTAAAAATAGTAAGAAAAATTACTTCAAAAAATTTAAAAATATAGTAAAAGAAATAAATACTAAATAGAGAAAAAGAATAAAAAAAGTGAAGAAAAGAGAGAGAGAGAGAGAGAAAAGACCTACTGATCTCACGACAATATTCACTTTCTTATTTAAAAATTGAACTTGATGGACTTTGATGGAATATTAGGGAATTTGTATTATACTTTTGTTTAAGGGTATAAATAAGTTAAGTTACTTTTGGTGTGGCAAATTTTATTATCTTTTATAATAATAACTTTAATCTTTATTAATATATAAACCCAATAACAATTTCGATAATTTTTTTTTTTTGTTTAAACATTTGTTTGTATACTTAGCCCGTAGCTTTGGGAATAACATGTTTGTGGTACTTTGCCTTTTATAAGGTAATAATATCAATTCTTTCTAAATAAATTTTTAGATTAATTCTTAAATTATAAATGCCCATTATGTCTTAACTTTCAATTCTTTGAAAACCGTTAGATTCAATTTCAAGGTTAAAAAATTAAAATACATAATCTTATTGTATATATTATAATTTTATTTTTCCTCTATTACTTATTATTATTATTATTTTATTTTACAATTTTATTTATATTTTTTAAAATTACATGCATCTTCTAATTATAGTAAAACATACTATAAACCACTCATGCTGATAAAGCGTCTTTTTTTTTCGTAGTTAATATATAAACGCAATAAGAATGATGTCTATCTTCGTGTGAACATCTGTTTAAAATTTTATACTTACTATAATAACCTTCTTGTACCATTTCTTTACTGTGGAAACTTCTTTGTGTTATATAATAGGTTACACAAATCTAGATTACTTTGAATTCTCTTTTAATAAATTCTTGCAATATTTTATTACAACTAATTAATTACAAATAAGTATTGTAAATAAGTACGGTTTATTATCACTTCTAACTCACTAAAATTTTAATATAATTTATTTATTTAATTAATTTATAATTAATAAGTCTGTAATGTATATATAGTTTATTATTTAGTTTTCTGTGTGAATTTAATTAATTTATTTATACATATGAATTAACTAGACTTTCCTACAAAAGTGAATTTAATTAATTTGATTTGTGATTTAAATATTTTAGTTTATGTAGTTATAAATTTAATTATATCCTAAGCATTATTTAACATCACTATAACATCTTATCAATATATTTTTTGGATTTAGTCTTCAATTTTGCTATTAATTTCGTCGTTAAATTATTTTAAAAGAAACCTATTTGTTTTAAGGTGGGTATTATTTACAAATATAAAAATGGAAGAATGTTTTGTATTTGTTTATAGTGATTTATAAAGAAATGAGATGATGGATTTGTAGGAGATTGGAAATTTTTGCAGCCATACATTTGAGAGAAGAAAGGCTGAGAAATATAATTGATAAAAAAAATATTATCACTCTGTCATTGGTTTTTTCTTCATATATATGGAAAACATATATATGAAAAAAATTAACCCTAATTATGTTATTTTGTAATTTTTATTTTGATTATTATAATTTAAGTGTGTTTAATTTTAATTATGTAATAAAAGGTGACATGAACATAATTTAAATTATGTTATTTAAAGTTTGACCTAATACAAGATGGAGTAACCACAATGAATATGATTAAGATCAAATAAAGGGAAAGAAGAGTCCAAGTCATCCAATAAATTTTTAAGAGACTTCTCACAAGAAGCAAGACTAACGATTTAGAGGAAGAACTTCACTAAGCCAAGAAAATTCTTACAACTTTTAGAAAATATTTAAAAAAATACAACTTTCTTGACCTTGATTGTTAATTTCCTTCATAGTTTCTATGCTTGTTTTCTAAAATAAGATTATTCTAGTTTAGAATAAGAAACCCTAAATGCACTTATGTGTCAAGAGAAGTTTCAAATTCCTTTTTAGGTTGGAATATGTGACACTTAAAGGCTATTTTCATGTAAAATCACACTTGAGGAATACAAATTTATTTTTATTTTTGAGTTTTTTTTATGAGAGTGGTGGTTGTTTAGTTGAATTTTTTTAAGTGACTCTCCTTCTCTTTCCTTCTTGGAGCACTAAGAAGAGTCATAAGAGACTCTCTAAGGGGAATAATCATCCATCTTTTGGTTGTACAATCTTACCACTTTTCCATATTCATTATCTTTCATTGTCTTTTTTCCATTCCATTTCTTGCATATTATTTGTGATTTTGCTAAGTTTCCATCTTTTACCCCTTCCACCTCCTGAGCTAGACAAGAATCACCAAAAATAAAAAGAATAATCTCGACCACATACCTAGACTCTTAGCCACACCCTTTTACTTCTCCAAGAAAACCAAGAAATGTCACCTACCTTCTCCCAACCTTAGCTCATGACCTTCAACCTTTTCACCACCCAAATTGCCTTCAAAATTTATGAAATTTTGTTCTAACTCTTCCTTAAGCAATTTGCAACAAAACCCACAAAGAAACCTCCAAGGAAACCAAGAAAGACAACAATCAACCACCATCTTTCATTTCCATAGCTTCCATAAACCTTTAACCTTTTTTCTTTCAAGAACTCCACAAGAACCTACCTTAAACTCACCTTGAACCTTCCAAGAAACTTCTAAATCCCCTAGGTTCCCTTATCCCTTCAACCTTAACCAAACCATTAAAAATAATCTAGAAACCAACCAAGATTTATCTTCTTGGGAGAGTTGCATCGGCGAAGTACGCGAGGACATCCTATCATCCTTGCCTTTCATCCTAGTATGAGTCCTGTTGTGTTGCACCTTTAAGGCTCAGAGTGAACTTTCTTTGAAACTTTTGTGAGCCTAAATGGATTTTTATCAAGTATAATTGGTAAGTTTACATATTTAAATATCATTATTAACTAAAAATGTAAAACAATAATTAATAAAATCACATTATGCTTTTATTGCATATATTCAAATTATTTTTATGTTAAACTTTGCAATCTCAATAAAAATACAATCTTTCTAGTTTTGTCTCTTGAAAAATGAAAATCAAAACATACACAGTTAATTTCAAATTATAATAATATCAATGTAATAATTTAAACTCTGAACACCACAACAGTTGCTTCATTATGCCTACATAAGAAGACTTAAGTCTCAAAAGAAGAATATAAGAGATATACACATAATTTCTAATTAACATTAATATATCTGTCTTCTAACTCTTTGGGAGAAAGTTAAAAGATTTGTATTCTTCATTTTATAAACTCACCCAATATACTTTAAACTATTTTCTCTTCAAGAATTTCTTTATTACATTTTTTTATATCTTAATCTTAAGAGAATATTAAGACAGACTAACTAATAATGATTTATACACTTGATTATAATAAATTTTAATTAGTAAAACATTTTAAGAATTCTTTTAAAAAGAATTCATAAATTTAAGTGAACTAATATAAAAGTCATTTGAAAAAAGAATTTAAATCTCATTCAACCTCTTTTTAAACCAATTGTAGTTATTTATTCATATATATAAAATATGTATATATATATATATAATAAATATATATATATATATATATATATATATAATATCAAGTAATTTTGGATTAATATACGTGATAATTTATTGTTATAATTCAATTAAATAATATTTTTTTAAAACTCACTATTATACTGATATGTACTTTATTTTTATTTATTTATATATATATATATATATATATATATATATATATATATATATATACTAAATCATTAATTTTGATAAAATTAACATAAATAATCATAATGATATAAAATTATATTTTAATAGTTTCATTACCAAAAGTTACTTTTTTATATAAGTTATTAATGTTAATGTAGATTACACTGATATAATTTTATTACTCTTTTTTATAAATCAAATTATATCAATCTAACCTACATTATCAATAACCGATAATTTTCTAGTGAATATTCACCTATCCAACCATTGAATTATTACTATATATTATATTTATTATTTGTCTAAAATAATAAGATATAGTTAAACTATTCATATTTGTGTATATTTGGAGAAGTATGTATTATCTAATTTTTTATAGATAAAATTGCATTAATATTTTAACATCCCAAAATATTAATGTAAAGAATATAAACCACAAAAATAAGTAAACTCATATTTATGTATATATATAAAAAGACAGATGCAACTATTAATTAAAGGAAATTTACAAAACATCATCAAAAACATATTTAATACACCATAAGTGTGTATATGGAAAACTCTTAACACCAAATTCTTCCAAAAATTTACTCTTGAACATTGCTTCCTTATCTATAGGATCATTCACTCATGTGAGAAGCTAAGTTAGAATAAAATATTTAAGAAATAAAATCACATCAATTTAATAATATATAGTTCATATAATGTCATTCACACATATATTAAGAACATTCTTTGTATAACCAAATGTTTTAAGAAATTAAACACAATCATTCAAGACTTGAGGACTTCTTAAAGACATTATTGAGTGCAAATATCTAGGACAAACACCTTCTATATCTTATATGAAATACATGATCCTCAAATTTTTTATTTAAAAATTCACTTATTTCATAGTCTTAATTCGATTTATACGCACATGTTAGATAACTCTCACACTATTCTAAATAGGTGACAAGAACTTTAACCAACTTTTAGGATATGATCAAACTATATACTTAAAATTTTTAAAATGATATTGCATGACTAAGAATTTCTTACAAAAACAAGAATTTCTTACATAAGTACGAATTTTTTGTTTAAACATGAATTTTTCTTTGAGGGAGAAATGCAAAGGAAAAACTAGAAAACTCACATCGGCATGACCAAAATTACAATATATTCAATGATTATACTAAATCATCCTTTTTAAAATTTATAACTAATTTAAATTAGATTGATTCTATCACCTCATCAATTTAAAGATCTTCTTCCTATTATAATAAAAAAGACACTTCAAAACAAATTCATAGTTCACTAAATTAAGCATTAGATGAAAAATCAATCCAACCTAAAGTTGAATGAGTAAAAGCAATTTTAATAGTAAGTTTTAGATCTAACTTGCGCATAGAGCACAACATATACAACAACATTTTAACATTCTACTTATCTATAACTCCAATTTAAAAGTGTAACAAAAATTAATATCATGAACTCAAACACCAAATTTCATTACATAATCTTTTATCGTAAAACTTTTTATGACCACCAAAAAAAAGTCCTAAACCTAATTTAAAAATCACCCATGAAATTTAAGTGAAGAAAAAATTTACATTTTTTTATAAATTTTTATCACATGCAAGAGTTTTCCTTAAAGTTTTATACTCTAAATTTCATTATAACATGAATTTAAAGTCAATTAAGACTAGTTTTCCTTTAATTTTACTTGTGGTCCACGGAACTAAAGGTTAAAGAAAAAATAAAAAATATATATATCACTTCAAAGTACAAAACCTAATCATCTAACTGTAAAAAAAATCACCAAACCTCCATACATCTCAAATCCTAAGACACGGTTTCAACATTTTTTGGATTGAGACAAAATAAAATAAAGGTTATAATATATAAATATTTTAAAATATAAATATACCTTGGATAACGATATTATTTATAAAATATTGTATCTACTTAAACATAAAAAAATACATTGCATGTGAAGAAATGCTTAATAATTGTGAAATTGAAATCATTATTTTTTATTTTTGAAGAAATTGAAAATCCATAACTCAATAAGATGAAGTTGAATCATTGTAACTAAAATTATTTCTTTTTCCCACTTTAAAACTGTGCAAATTATTTTGAGACCCTTTTCAACCATGACTCCAAAAGGATAACCTCTTCAACCATGTGCAAGCACATTAAAATTGTTGATTAAAAAAACGTAATTTTTGTAAGTGTGCGATTTAGAAAACTTCTAACTTTTTTCCTAAAAGAGAAAGTTTTAAATTTAGTAATTCATGCATGAGAAAAGTTTAAGGAAAAAAGATGAGAATAAATGAAGAAGGAATGACATATGCAAAGTGGTGGAATTGATTCAATATGGCTGAAATCCAAGAGAGAAATATGTGAATTGGGATTACACTCATAGATTATAAAGTTGTGGACATTATTCCCACTGATGAATGCAATCTAACCTAATCTAATGGGAGCAACCTTTTTTACATCATAACTCACTTTTCACACTGAAAGTGTTGGACAAAGTTGTTCCTGTGCCAATGTGCCAATGCATGTGATATGGCTGCTCCAACCAAAAAGTTGGTCACAATTGCTGGCTCTGATGTGGCAACTTTTTATGTATGCAATGCAACTTTGTGCCAAAATTATTGTTCTCTTCTGAAGACCATGGCTAAGGCAGGGCCATTTTGAGGCTCCAAGTTTCGCACTAAATTCCATCTGCACACTGTTTCCAGCTATCCCATCATGTTTAGTGCCAGAACAAACAAAACTATTAAACCCAACAAATTAAATTCCATCATATTTCTTTTTCTTATACTTGGAAATGTGGAGACGACATGAACTAGAGACCAAATGAAAATAATATATATAATTAGATATAAATCTCATTTTTCAAGTTGGTTTTATAGGTTAAATTAAATTTAAAATTCATATTTTAATATATTATTAAAATAATATAAGTTCATTTTAATAAAACTGTTAAACCTATCCATCATCCACAAATTTATATATATATATATAAAGTCCTCGTTAAATTAAACTTAATAATACATATTTTTAGCTATTAATTATTCGGTTATTATTGTACTTTTCTAACAAAATGTAAAATTAAACCTATGTACCTCTATATATGTTACTTATATGATGTTTTACTTAAAATTAGGGTTACTCGTATATACAAATCTTTAATGTAAAAATACTTGTATATACAAATCTTTAATGTAAATATGTATTATCATGAAATTTTAATTTTAATTCTAAATATAAAAATTAGTTTCCTACCTTTTTTAAACTTTTTTTTTATTGATGGTTTTCCTTAAATGTAAAAGTAACTCCAATATAGAGCTAGTAAGAAGGTTATTAAATTTAATGATTTTTTTTCATGCAAAATGTTTTATTTCCATGTGAAAAATTGGCCCGTCTACATATAACATAATTATTTCTTTTTTAGTTTTAATTAGTCGTGTTAAGTGATCCTCAACTACCTATACTTTTAGGTATATAATTAAAGTGGCATGACAATATGTTTTTGACAATTCTCAATTTTAATACATTAACATTTTAGGATTTTAGTTTTTTCACATCAGCCAAAATTTTGTATCACATTTTGGTCTATAGATGATTTTAATGCATGCTTTCCATTTTATTACCATTATGTGATGATGTGATGTTACTTTTTAATAATTTATTATCTTCTAGAAATTACTTGCCAATTTTTTTATTAAAATTGAAACCATCTTTATTATCATTAAAAAAAATTATAATATGGTTCCATGATATATTTTTAATGGAATCTTAATTTTAATTAAAAAATAATTAATGTGATTTTTTTATTAACATTGTTAAAATCGTTAACCAGAAAACATGAGGTGGCAGTTAATTATGTGTGTTTTTCTTTTTGTTCTTTCTCTCTTTCTCTTTCAAAATTCTAGTTGAAACTCTTGATTATAGGGTTCAAACATAAAAGGCTGAAATAATCTTAATCTTCTTCAAGCAAACTTATAAATAAACACATAGCATATGAGTTATGGGTTATGGACATCTAATTAACAAAGAGGGTGGGTTGTGGAGGAAATCCAATGTACTCCTATTCTGGCATTATTTCATGGGTTATATGTGAGATATATATTAGGATTCAATTTCCTCTAAATTAATTAGAATTACTTACTTTTAATTATTTTAAATTAATTGTTTAAATTAATTAAATAATAACTATACTTAATTATTTTTTATAGAATTATTAATATATCTTATTCTGCATATATTTGATATTACTATCCTCTCTTTATTATTAATATATATTTAATAATAAAACTATTACCAAAATCTATTTTACTAAAAATTGACACTTGAAATAAATATTTATTTTCATGAAAATATTATTGTATTTTATAAAATATATATTTTAATTAGATAAAATTATAATATAATTATTAAAATTTAATTATACTTAAACATATTTAGAACTTATTTATATAATATTATGAGTTTATTAAATTTTTTATATATATAATATTTATTAATTTTAATTAATTTTTTAATAATATAAATATTATTCTTTAAAATATTATTTTTAAATAGTTATGTAATAAATAATAATAAAATAATTATACAATTTTTAACTATTTTAAAATATTTATTCACAAAAGTTATGAATAAAAGTATTATAATTATTAATTAAAAATATTAATAAAAATAATAATATCTTATATTTTCGATTAGAATAAATGAAAAAAAATTCCTATTCAACTAAAATAAATAAAAAATTAAAAATATTTTAATTACAAATTTGATAGTATAAATAAATATTAAGTAAATATATATATATATATATATATATTGATCCAAAATACATTTAGTTATATTATTTTAAATATTAAATTATACTTATATTATTTAGAATTCATTATATTTAGAAAAATTAATTTATAAATATATATTTTATTTATTATTATATAATTATCTATAAAAATAAATTAATATATTAAAAAATTAAAATTTATATTATTAAAAATTAATTAAAATATAATTAAATATTAAAAATGTTAATAACTTTAATAAACTCATAATATTATACCAAATATTTTATGTTTAACTATAAAATAATTAATTAAAATGTATATATTTTAAATTTTCTTATAAAAATAATTTTTTTTGAGAGTGTAATTTATTTTTAAAGAATACTTTCATATATATTTTTATATTAAATACATATTAATAAAAAAAGAAAATTTACAAAAAAATGTTAATAATCTATTAAAAAATTAAACATATTTATTATTTAACTTTCAATAAAAAATTAATCTTTTAAAATATCAAAAAAAATTTAAAAGCCTAACATATTTTTTTCAATGATTGAAAGATTATAATTCTTAAACAAATATAAAAAAATAATTAAATATCAATATATTCTACTAATATACTAATTTTTATAAATTAAAATTGATTTATATATAAATATAAAAAAATAAAAAATATTATACGAAAGAGTCTTATAAATTTACTTGTGTATAAATTTTAGCTTATATAAAAATAATAATTTAAATTTTTATATGTATTAATAAAAAAATTATCTAAGTATTTATAGCACTTATCTGATTGAATTGCAGCATACTGCAGGAGCGTTAACCCCACCCTGTTCTCATATATTTAATTTGTTTGGCTTCTTATATGCTTAATTATTACTAGTCAACTATCAAACATAAATATATCTTCTTCCTTCAAATTATAAGTGCATCAAATATTATTTTAATTGTGATGAACAAAAAGATAATAAGGAAAGACACTGCTCATTACTCATTACTGATTGCTGAATGCTGAATGGGAGAGATCCACAATTCAAATGGATTTTAATGTATATGTTGACTTCCATGGCAATCATAATGGAGATGTGTGAAAATCATGATAGAGACATGTATCATGAAGAGGAAAATCATAAATAAATACTAATTCTGCTTATACAAATATAAGAAAAAAATATGTAATAAACTTTATATATCTAAGAAAAATATTTCAATCTACCTGAAAGATATTATTTCAAAAAAATATCATTCTTATAAATATAATAGTGAATAATTTAGAAAAAAATACAAAGATAACGTTACGTCCTTTTCTTTTTCCTTTTATTCATTTATCTCATTGTCTCTTTAATTTTATTTTTATTTTTTCTAGCTTTTGAAATAGTTTTTTACTCTATTTTTTAACAAATTATGCCGATTAGAAAGTGATCAAATATATATATTTTTTATTGATCAAAATTTGATTTAGATAAATTTATGTTTTACTTTAAAGTTTCTTATCTTTATTTCTTTGGTTTTATTTTTAAATGTTTTAAATTTCACAAATCCAGATAATTAAAAAAATAATATTTCAACTAGTTTATCTTTCGATATGTATTTTAATTAATTTGATAGTGTTTTTTTAGATTCCTAAAAATTTTGATATGCTGTCAACTTTTTTTTTTTGGAATTGTTTCGGAAAAAGCAATTATTAGATAAGAAAAATTACTTTGAATTATAGATCTATTTGGTTTTATGTATTAAAAATATTATAAATACTATGTTAGAAAAAAAAAGTCTAACATCTTTCATATTTTAAATGAATATTTAAAAACAATTAAGTATAAAAAGTTAAAAGTTTGTATTTGATGATAGAAGATTTGATGTATTATGTTTATCTAACTTTGGTTTATAATAACGTAGGTTACAAATTTTATCATTATATCAATCATGTAATATGATTATCACTTTTTGTAATTGAATATGTAACCTACTCATTGAAGAAAATATTTTTCTTACCGGTAACATTCTGCATTAGTCGTTTCAAGAGTCCACAAAATGAAAGTGGTTACAAAAAACATACCATAATCAAATATACACCAGCCAACAACACCAAATTATTTGAATCAAAATTATACCAAATTTAATGTTAGACTATAATGTGTACGTATTAACAAATTATAAAAAATAATTTCCCCAAATTGTCCAATAAGATAATTCAAGACTTAATAGAAATAACTAATGATTAGTCCTTTATAATAAATCTCAAATAAGGAAATAAGATTCGTTCAATGTGTACATCAAAATAAAATTAACCATCAATACTACAATAACTACAACAAAAATCAAGTCAAGTACATAAACCAAACATATTACAATATATTTTAATCCTACGATTTGTTTAAACTAAGCTTTTCATTGTAGTTTCCACAAACACAAAATACCTATAATTTAATCTCTAAAATTTTAAACAAACTAATGACTAAATAATTTAGTCACTCCTAAAGACTAAAATACATCTTAATATTCACATGGTATACAAAAATAAATTTTAAATTTAAACAACTAATTTCAAAATTAAACACCAAAAAAGTCCAATATCAATCAATGTTCAACAACAACAATCCAATAGAGACATTCATACATTACCATGGCTGAGATCCCCAAAAGTAATCATGGTTTCTATTTCAACAACAAAATAGGAATATAGAGCACTAACCTCAATCTTGCAATGTAGCTACAAAACCCCAATGCAATCGAATAGAAACATTCTCCATAAACTCTAAACCCTAAACCATACACATTCTCCATAGCAAATGAGTCACATGGATGGAAGCACCCACTTGTTACAAACACCGAAGACACCCACAAAGCTTTGTCACAACCATTAGTAAAGAGAGCAAAAGGTTCTATGCAGAGTTATAACTGTTGGACTTGAAGACTTGACTTCATGTAAATTTGATGTCTCCAACCACTTTGATGATGAAGATGATGAAGTTTGAAGAATGAAGATTTTTTTCTTAGTGTTAGAGTGTCTTAGGATTTGAGATAAGATACATTTCATTTAATCTTGGACTTAATCTTGCTTTTAAAATGTTTTGAAATGTTTTAAAGAAGTTTTAATTGTTTTCAACTCATTAATAATATGTTTATAGTAAGTTAAAATGTTCTTAGTTTGATGGACAAGTAAAACTTAATCAATTTAACCAACTAACATGAATTTCAGTTAACTGATATTCTGGAACTGATGGCTGAATTCAACTAACTATTTTTAAAATTTGAATCAGTTTAAGTTTTGGAGCTATTGTTTTTGAAAAATTCATACTCTCTATAAAATCTAGTTGATTCGCAATTTAAACAGGCTAAAAACACTTAAAGTTTCTCTTTAGGGATATGACTAAATTATAATATATAAGTAGGGTGCAAACCTTACATTACAAGCTAGTTTTGGGAGGTTGAGTTAAGCATAAACTCACTTACTAACATAGAGTCATAGTTTTTTGTTGGTTTTGTGGGATTGAGTTAAACATAGACTTCCTAAATTATAATTATAAGTGGGGCGCAAACCTCACCTAACAAGATAATTTTGGAAGGTTGAGTTAGGCATAAGCTTACTAACACAAAGTCATATTTTTTTTCTAGTTTTGTGAGATTAAGTTAAGCATAAACTTACTTATTAAGATGGTATTAGTGTCATATTAAAAAATAGTCTATCCTAACAAGATTTGTTAAGGACTATTGTGTCACATGCTATCGAGCTTTTGTTGGACCATCACAAATATCTAATCTCACTCTCTAGATGTCCATTTCTCAGTGTGTGGGATGTTTTAGAAATTTCACATCGACTAGATATATTATCAAATCATAATATATAATTGAGTGTAAATCTCAACAATTAAAAAACAAACTAGTTGAATGAATAAATTTTCTCAACTAATAAGATTGGTGAAAAATCAAATCACTCACAAATAAAACTAAAAAAATTAAAAATAGAGAGATTTTAGCCAAAATAAAATGGATATAAATTTTTTATGTACATTCTATTTGGTAGGATGTATTAGTGAAAAAAATGAAAATATTTCAAAAAATAAAGAGAAAAATTTGAAGAAAAAAAATCAAATAATACATATGGAGAGAAAAAAATAAAACATAAAAAAAGATAATAGAAGAAGAAGAAAAAACATAAATAGATAAATTGTTTTTATCGCCCCTATCTATAATTAGTTATAATTCTTTATAATTAGACGTAAAAATGGAAATTAATATATAGTTTATCTAAATAGTATTAAACTTAGTCTTTGAATAAAAATTAGTCATTGGTAAAAGTAATAAATATTTTTTACCAATAACATGCTCTAAAAAATTTCAACAAATACGTTTATGATTTATTTAGATATTTTCAATATGAATATAAATATTTTAGTTTTAAATAAATAATTATTTTTATCAAACTTCTAATAAAGTAATATGCACATCATTTTATTTTACTTAAATTTTTATTATGTTATAAATACATTAGTAAATTGTTTAATATATTTTATTATTATTTATTTATTTTTATATTAAAAAAATATGTCATAAAAATAACTTGTATTGTTGTATTCTAATTGATATTTTTAAGTAAAAATATAGGGAACTTAAATTTTTAAAATCCTAAAATATTTATCTTTTAACCATTAATTAAATCATAAATTAAACAATTACTCAAATATAAATTGAAAAACATGAATATCTCATTAAACTTAAGACTAATTAAAATTTCAACATTAATTAAAAATAAAGAAACTTAAAGTATTTTATTTCATTAAAAATTAAATAAGAAGAATAAATATTAACTTTATCTGATTTAAGAGTTAAACAACGTGTTATAAAAAATATTAATAAATACATAAGTGAAAATAAGATCATTGTAGGAATTATTTTGTTTTAAAAGCAACAACTCAAATTTATTATGATGGAGTAACTTTTCAATAATGCTTATGAATAAATTTTTTATCTTGATTAGGAGACTAGACTAAGCACTAACACATAAAAGCCATTAGGTTAATAATTTATGTCCAATTCATTACATAATTTAAGAGTAATATTTTTTAGACATTGTGATAGAGTTTAATAATGTTAGTACATTGTTATATATGATAAGGTAGAAGAATACATTTTATATCTATATGTTGTGGGAAAAGAGATACACTTTTTTTTATATAATTGTCTTTCGCTTTTCTTATAACAAGTTGTGCAAGTGGGTGAATTTACTTATTTGGATCAACAAGAATATAAAACAACCAAGTTAAATTTATTAAGTTTTAAAAATTATTTTTAGAACACTTAACCAAACTCTCAAATAATTCTTTATGTTAACATTAGTTTAAAGGGTTGGTTTTAAATATCTAAAAATGAAATGATTTTGATAAAAAAAATGTTTACTATTACATAAAATACAAAAAATATTTTTTAAAAAAAATAATGTTTAAAAATCACTATGTAAAAGTGTAATTTTTATACGAGTAGCTGGAAAAAGGAGATATACTTAATGTTAAATAATAGACCGATTTCAAGGGAAAAGTTAGTGTTATTAAGAAATTTTACAATATTATAAATAATTTTTTACTGAATTAAATCGAATCAAACTTATAAAACAAATTTTACAAAGTTTCAATATACAATATTAACGATTTTTTGAAAAACAACATGAATTAAAAATACAATAAACAGTGTATCAAATGAGAGATAAAGATAACCCGAGAGACACGAATTTCATTTTGGTTCATTTCTATAAAAAAAGTTACGTCTACGAATTCATTTCCTTTCAAGTCGTTACAATACATTAAAAAAATAAATTAATAATCATGATGTTATAATATTATCTTCATAGGATGGAAGATTTGATGAAATTAATTTCCAAACGAAGTATGAAGAACTTTTAAGATTAAAACGTTTCTTTACATATATATAATCTTATCTTTTATGATCTTATAGAAACTTCTCTCTTAAGAATTAGATTATTAAAGTTAATCTTAAAACTTTTGTTTTAAAAATTATTTTAAAGATAAACACATTTTTAATAGATTAAATATTAAAAGATCATATCAATATACTAAAATATTTATAAAACATTAAGGTTGGAACTTTAATTGATATTTAAACTGATTAAGTCATTGATTTAATGTATTAAAATTATTTAAGATGTTAAATATTTTTAAATTAATTTATTAATCTATTGAAATTATTTTTTAATAGATTTTTTGTACTTAAGTTATGAAATATTTTGACTAAGTTTTAGTCTATTAAAATTGTCTGTTCAAAATTTAAACTTATTTATTAATTTGACTGTTAACTAAAATTAACATATTAAGTAATGTTTTTAATTTGTTAAAACAGTAATTTCTCTTTAAAAATGAATCTCTTGTTTAAATAGTTTGAATTATAAATGTTTGCACGAACTTTTCAAATATATCTTTTAGAAAGCGCTTTGAGATGAAATATACTAAAAAAAATTATTGACTGGACAATCCAAGATTGACGTTCTTTGACAATTTAATTGTGAATTAATAGTTGCATAGGAGATCACCCTTTTGAATCTGAATTTTACAAGAATTGTACAATTTTTTAGGTGATCTCATTCCTTTGTAAATTGTTTGTGTGTGTTGTTGTATTTTGGTTATCTAGTGGGTCCGCAACAAGGTGTTGCAAAGGTTTGAAATCTGGTCTTATTAGGTTCAAGACTTGACGGTCCTTGTTTAATTCTTAGACTTTTCCTAAGATTGTAATTGCTTGTAAGAATTGTTGTGATTAGTGAAAACTTAATTTGTGATTAAGTAACTGGATGTAGCTCTTATAAAGAGTGAACCAATATAAAAATTACATGTGCACCTTTATTCTTTTGTTCTACACTGCTTCAAGAAATAGACTTTCCAATTGCATCTTATTTCTAGAAAAGGAAATTTTATCAGTTAATTTCCATTTTCAACAAACTAAATTTTTTAAAGATCACCCTCCCTCTAGATCTTATTTCTGCATAATAACATACCTTATAAATTTTATCACAAGAATAATTTGATAATCCTATAAATATACTTATAACTAGAGCCGTCAAAATGAACTGTAGCATGTGGACTAGTCCAATCCACCTCGAAAACAAACTGAGTCGAACTGAAATAAATGATTTATAATAAGTGTGTACGTTTAGACTCAATCCTCTTTTATCCAGTCTACCTAGACTAAGTCCGTGGTGGGTCAGGCAACCTACCAGCCTATCCATTTTTTTATTTAATTTTACAATAGTTCATTCTAACACTTTTTTTTATTTGTAAATGGAGATAAAATGGATAAATAAATAAAAAGAAATTATTATTGATATTTTCATACAAGACTCTAATTAAGTTTATTTTACAAGACTTTTATATGATAAAATATTAAATTTTTTTATTTTAAAGTTCAAATTTTAATTATAGTTTGTACTTAATTTGTAAATGAGATATTAAAACTTTTTATTTTAAAGTTTAGAATTTAAATATTACTTCTATTTAATTTTTGTAATTAATTTTAAATTTTATTTATATATATTTTGTATGATCCACCAATCTATAATGAATTAAGTTAGACAAAAAAAAATTGAAACATGTGGTTATCAATATGGTTAAAGGTATAAAATAAATATATAATCTTTAAACTATACTATTAATTAATCTCTTTAAAATGGGTGATGAAACGAGAGGGTTTTATAAAAGCAAATTTTGTTACTTTATACATAATACAGTTAAAATCTGAAAAAGAAAATGATGCAGAAATTTCTTAACAAGGAAATAAATAAAATGTCTATTAATTTTTAAAACAGAAATATATTATTTTATTATTTTTATAATTTAACACTTTAAATTTTATATTATATTAAGGAAATATTTATAAAATTTAGATATTAGGTGTGTGTGATGTTGAGAATCACTTTGTTGATTTTACTGGGATTAAGTGGATGTGGGATATTTATTGTAGTTTCAGTTTCCATATAGCATGGGCCTCGTTTCCGCAAAATAAAATAAAAGACTGGGCCCACTCCCCATTGGGAGGTGTTTGGTTATTGCAATTATGGAATGGGATGCTATTCTATTCTGTTCTGTTCACTGCTTTCTTGCAATTGCAATTATTAAGTTTGATTTGACCTAATGCAAAAGACAAGGCCAAGTTCCAGAACCATCCTCGGTAAAAGCAGTTGGGACTATTCTTCTTGTCCCATCTCAAACCAAACAGTGTTTATTTTATAATAGAATTTAGTATAGTTCATACATAATTCAAGTGTTTGATCACGAGGTTCGTTTCTATCTCTTTATACGAGGAAAACTTTGTTTTCAGAAATTCAATTTATTTTTGTCATATCTATACCTTAAAAGATAGGAATTAGTTGCAAATAGAAAATTGACAATTTTCTTTTAACAAAATAAGGTTATGCTGTTTCCATTATAACGGCGACTAAATTAAATTTATACAAGTTATCCAAATTATTTATATAGATTTTAACTGTGTATTTTTTTTTGTCATTTTTAGTTTTGTACAAAAATACTACCGAGCTTTCAACCTACTATATAGTTGTGTTTGGATTATAAATAAAAAAATTAAGATCAGTTCAACTTAATTTTTAAATTTAAATTTAGTAAAATGAAAGTTAAATTAACTTGATTTATATTTGAATATTTTTATTTTAAAAATATTTTGATTGTAAAAAATTGTTGGATGTAGTAGTTAAAAATACTTTTAAATGTAAAATTGTTAAAATAGATAAAATTTATAATATAATATAAATATTATTTATTTTATTATTTTTAAAGTATATTTGAATTGGTAATATATTATTATTAATAAAAAATATGATAACATTATAAATTAAATTATAAATATATTAAAATATATTAATAATAATATTAATTAAAAATAATAAATTTTGAAATCATTATCATATCTAAATTTATAAATCATGACTAATGGAAGGGATTAATAAAAAAAAATGAATGGATGGCTAGAAACACCAAAATACACAAAAGATTAGTAACGTATATTTATTTTTTAAAATATCCAAAAGAGTATTTATGTATAATAGAAAAAGAATACTAATAACTAATATAATAGAAAAAGAATACTAATGGGGGCTTTAAGTCAATAAATTATTGTTGAAATTCATAATTTTAGCTTAAAAAATATCAAAAATTT
Source organism: Lablab purpureus (assembly GCA_030347555.1). NCBI lineage: Eukaryota > Viridiplantae > Streptophyta > Magnoliopsida > Fabales > Fabaceae > Lablab > Lablab purpureus. Next base: position 18,266,903 of record CM059254.1, read on the forward strand.
GTTAATATTAATAAGCAATACATGTAAAAATTTGTTTTACATAATGAGAAAACAATAGTCAACGATAATGGCGCAGTGTTTTGTGGCTCGTAAAACTCATTTGAGATTTGCAAACACCAATCCAAACATATCATGGTCTTATTGTTCATGTTATTGCTCAAACTTGAGAGACTCTGTATTAAGTAATATTCTAACCTAATATATAATCTCATTGACTCGGCTGACGTCGGTCCGGTTACACTTGAAAACTTGGTTTAATATTATTTGATATCTCCAACCACCTCTTTGATGATCTTGTGTGAAGATGATGAAACTTGAAGAATGAAGACCTTGGTTTTGGAGTACACTGTCCTGGGATTTGTGGGTAAAACACATTCCACCTTGTCTAGGACTAAACTTGTTTTATCAAAATGTTTTAAGAAAGATTTAAAGGAAGTTAAGTATTTTCAACCAATTGAAATATCTTTTCAATCAATTAAAAATGTTCATAACTTAATGGTTAAGTCAAGTTTGAATAATTTAACCAATTGAAATGAAGTTTTAGTCAATTGAAAATTGAGAGCTATTATTTTAAAAATTTGTTTCCATTAAGTTTCAACTAATTGTTTTGAAAAATTAACTAGTTTAAATTATGGAGTTCTTATTTTTTGAAAATTCATACACTTTGGAAATGATAGTTGAATCGTGAATTAAACATATTAAACTCACTTAAAGTTCATATTTAATTATCTACACTAGTTAAAATGCATCTTCAACTAGTTAAATCCAATTTTCAGAATTTTAATACTCCTTGGAACAACTAGTTAAATTGCAAAATGAACTAGCTGAAATCACTTAAAAATCATTCTTAAGTGAATTAAACATGTTAAATTGTGATTTTAGCCACATATTTATATCATAATATACCATAAAATCGTTGATTCCAACACCACTAAAAACTTTCATGAAACATATTCTTGGTTACATTGATTCATAGAGAATATGATTTGTTTTTGAGAAATTATTTTAAGAGGCAAAAATTTTAAAAGTTTAATTCACCCCTTCTTGAGCTTAGTCCATATTTTTAATTGGTTGACCCGCCAAAGTTGACCTAACTCGACCTCATCAACATCAGCATGACTCAACTTGGTTATTGCCAGCTAGACTGGACCTGACTAACGTTGGCTAGATTGAATTGGTCATAGTCATTATCGACTGGGTCTACATGGCCTAACACCACCAACACCACCAACACAAAGCACGACCACAAGTTGCGATCACAACAAAAGCATAGAACCACCACACACCACCACCAGTAAATGACGATAAGCACAAAATTACCAACCACAAAATGCACCACAAACCATGCATGATGACCACGATAACAATAACACCAACCAACACCACGAAGAGGACAAAGACAACGACAACATCACATAGTAGCAACACAACCACACAACCACCAATGTTAATAGCAAATAAACATGTGAATAGTTGCCACCATTACTCTGATTTATAATGGTGCAATCTAACCTGGTGGTCAAAGATTGTCTTGTATGTCAAGAATCTCGCATGCATATGAGTAGTGCAAGACCATCTACAGAAGAGTAACGTGTAGGGAATTTCTTTTATTATTAGTAACTATTATGTATAAATGGCCATAATTTACAATAATTGGTTATTATTCCAATAATAATGACGCTAGCGTTATAATACTTCGACTATTACTATTTATTGATATTTATGATTCATTACTTGATATATCCTATAAATACTTTTTCTTAGTTATTCACTCAAACTCATCTTATCACTTTATACTTTAAATTTTCATAAATCTTTTACTTACTTGAATGTTAAAATGCCTTTGGCAGGAAAAAATCAATTTGATCTTCACTAATTATAACTATTCTTCGAAATCGACATCATCCATTTTGGTAAGAACACCAACATTACTCTTTAAAAACAAATACATTATTAGGGATAATACACTTGTTAAATTTCTTCATCTCATTTATAAGTGTAAAATATCATAGCATGGCAATTACTTACTGGAAAGTGCATTATTTTCTTAATAATAAAAAGTTTATTATGATTTTTATCCTTTTTCAAAGCAAATACTCAATCTGATTCAAACATGTAGTTACTTTAATTTAGATACATATACCAATAAAACATTAACTATTATATTAGAAATTAAAATATTTACATTTCATGTAACAGTTTTATAAAATTTAATGCATTAATAACAGATATAGATACAGGTATAATAAACAAAAAAATTACAAAATGTTATCTTACATTTATAAAATAATTAATAGTAAATTTTAATAGAAGTGTTATAGTTTAAATTAATCTAACCAATTCAAAAATTCAACCAAATAAACTCAGATTTTTAGTTTAATGGTATCCAATTTGAATTAAAGCGAGTCAATTATAATGATCGATTCAAATATCAAATTTATGATTTATAAATCCAATGGACCTGCATTAAATTAAGAAATTATTTTTATTATATTTAAAATTTTGATATAATTAATAGATCTAAAAGGGTTTAATCACAATAATCTAATCTAATCAAAATATTTGCATGTAACCTTTAACCATTTTATTTAAGATGTTTATAATTAGAAGTTAATCCATAAAAAACCAACTAACACTTTCATGTAAAATTTAAAATTACACTATGTATTGTTTCTAAATCTTTCACTTTTGTAAGTCTAAAGTAAAAAAGGTGTATTTTTTAATTTTTTTAGAGAATTATCCTATTATCATGGAGCAACATTTTTCTTTGTTGTAAAAGTGTCACTTATAAAATATTTGTAAAATTAAAAAATATATTTAAGATTATCATCATTTAAATAATTGTTGTCATAATAATTAAATTCCTAAAATAGTATAATGACATAAAAAATTAACTTATATTACAATGAGTGTCTATACTTTTACTTAAAAGAGGATTGAATTATTTAGCTTAACTAAACACAAAGAGAAAAAAAACCAAGTTATAACCAATGGAGTGCTGCATCAACTATAAACAGATGAGACTGAAAATATCACTTGCTTTTACTTTCTGCATTTTCATATAATTCTCTGCAGTTTCTATCTATTGTGAAATAGACTTTTTGGAATTTAAATTTTACATTTTAAAAAGTTCTCTCTGGATGTCCTAAAAAAATTTCTATAGGTTGCAAGAACAAAAATTCCTATCAATTTTACTTCTTCCTGCACTCCATATTTTTCTCCTACACCTTATTATTTTATAAAAAAAGTGTCCATTTTACTTTTGCTATTTTGTAATTCATTAATCTTCAGAACATCTATACTTAAATTCCATTGCTATTCTTACTTTTGAGCTTTTTTTAACATTGAATTTGACAGAGTATTGTTGAGTGAAAATTTTGTAGGTGTCGAAGTTAGTCAGTAATTTAGGGTGGTAATTTTTTTTTTTCAAAAAATTTGAGCAATTATGGACGTAACATGATTTTCAAATTATCTAATTTCGAAGTCTTTATGATTAAAGAATTCAAAATAATAACTTAATATTTAGTGAAGTTATGAATTATAGATTCAGAAACTCGTAATTTTGGATAATACCATCTATAGTTATAATGAATTGATTTTCAAATTGCACTAGTTAAGAAGAACACTTAGTAGAAAATTTTTGAATAGTCTAATTTAGAATTGTAATTTTAACTTTTTTTTAATTATAGAATTCATAAGTTGTTTTTAAGAAATATAGTTATATTTTCTAATTATGCAATTCAGAATATATTTTCGTATCGTGAAATCTAAAAACACAAATATATTTTCAATGGTTATTTTAAAATAAAATTAAAATTTTAATATTTTCTTAATATTTATAATATTGAATAAAGTTTAGGTTATTCTAAGAGGACATGTGCATATTATATTTAATATTTAATATTTTTTCTATATAAATTAGTTAGAGTTTTTTAGAGTAAAATAAAATTGAAACAAAATTGTAAACACACGAATATATTGAAAAATGAAAATAAAAAAATTTGAGATTCATATAATTCCTCTTATCATAATTTTTTAAAAATTTATATTCAAATTTGATAAGTAATAATTTAATTAATCAATTCAATCAAATAAATATTATTAAACCAACAATATAAACAAATCAAAATATAATTCAATCTAATTTGTAAAACACAAATTGTAATCAAAAAGTGTAAATTTGAAATTAGATAGAAAAACAAAAAACATGAAGAGCTAAATGATCAGGATAAAACTTAACTTGGATTATTTTGAAGAGCTAAATGATTCGTATAAAATTTAATTGGATTGTTTTGAAGAGTTAAATAATCAGTATAAAACTCAATTTGAATTGTTTAATATTCAAAAATTAGTTTTCTAGTAATTAAGAATAAAAAACACAAAAAAAAAGAGAAAACAAAAAAATAATTATAAAATTAAGAGAAAATAAAAAAAAACAATTTCTAAAATTGAAAAACTAAATAAATAGTTTATATATATATATATGTGTGTTTTTTTAGAGCATAGATTATATATTTAGCTATATATAAACTCTCTAATTTGAAGTAAAGTTAAGTATAAACTCTAATTAAATCTATAAACTCAATTACAAAAATTCAAATAAAAAAAACAATTTATATATATTTCTATATAAAAAATTAACAAATCTATCCCAACTTCTAAAAATCGTAAAAAAATAATACAAGATTTTAAATTCAACAAATCACACACAGACACACACACACATATATATATATATATATATATATATATATATATATATATATATATATATATATATAAATGCTAAAAATATAGTATCCAATGAAACTTATAATTTTAACCTATATTAATTAAGATTAATTTTGAAAAAAAATAATAAACGAATATTAGATTAAGTGAAAGTACAAAATTAAAATATTAAAACTAATTTATTACAACTAAAAAATTATTTAAAAGTAAAAAATAAAATATATTAAAAATATTTTAATATACAATAAAATGATAAATATAACAAAATATGTATTATAAATATTAATATGAAAATATAATTATATAATTCAGAATAAATTAATTATAAAATTAATTTTTTTAAATTATATAATTTAAAAGTATATTTGAAATTACATAATTAAAAAATAATTACAGGTACAATTTAGACTTTTCCTATATCAGGAAGAAACGCTGGGGATATATAGGAAGAACGCATCTCAATTTGATTCTGCTGGCTTTATAGCCCATGTTAAATTATGTTTGGGTTAAAACCGATGAGCCTAATTGAAGCAGATTAAAGGAAACTATAGCGGACATTGATGTTCACACCTGCTCTTTAGTCTCCACACCCTTTACTATGTTGCTTTTTACATTCTAAAAAATGCCTCTTTTCTCTAACTTTCACACTCACTTTTTTACACATTTTAAGATAACTAGTTTTAGTATTTAGAAATGTTTTCATAATTTAGAAACGTTTAGATGAATTATCACTACAAAAAATTATTTTTATCAACTATATTAATAATCTATAAAGTGATAAAATTGATGACTAATTAAATTAGACTAATACAAAATTTAATTTAATAAATGACTAAAATTTTGATAACTAATATTAAAAAAAAAAATTAATTTAAAAATCAATTTAACTAATTCATAATATAATTTTTATATATCTTAAAAAGGTTTAATTATACTTTTGATTAGTATTTCAATTTATGTAATTTAAATCTCAGTGTAGTGATTGAGTCTAAAATATTACAAATGTATATTAATTAAAGGAGTATGATATGATATATGAAAAACTTAATTGATACACTTGTAATCATGAACTAAAATTGTATATTTATGTTATGAAAATGGTATAGGGACCTTCATTTCTTCATGGAGCTTTCCTTCTTTGTGGACCTCCTCTTCTTCCACAAGCCTTCACTGTGCTTCTTCTGCAAGTTTGTCTTCCACAAGCCTCACACTCTCTAATTTGTCTTCTTTCCTTTTAACCTTCTCAATATATTATAACTAGTTGCCTCCAATCATCTGTTCTAAGTTTTTGATTGTTTTGATCTGTGTGTGGGTCTCACTTCGTTTCATTAACGAAAATGTACACATCTTTTTATTAATTGAAACGCACACATCACGCATATTGGAATCATGCATAATAGAACTGAATCCCAAATCAAACTATTCAACCCCGATTCAAGCTATAAAATGATAAATTCAGTAATATGTATCGTGAAGAACTAATTTTGTATCAAATCTCGATTCAAATGATTCTAACTATCATATTTCAAAATATATAGTTTAAATATACATCTAGTCTATATATAAATAAATAAATTAATTTTGATTTTGATCCTTATGTCAATTTTCATTTGGTTTTTATACTTTTAAAATTAAAGACCAATCCTTTTGATATTTAGTATTACAAGGTACTTTCTAATATGTTGACTAGTATTTGTGATATAATCACACTTCTAATACTTCTAAGTTTTTAAGAAGCCTTAGATAAATATCATTATTAATCTATCTTTTTGAGGATTGAAAGAAGATATTTTCAAATTAAAGAAAATAAAATATTTTTAAATTTAAAAGACTAAAATGAAAGTTAATCTAAATTTGAAACACTAATAATTATGTATTTTAGAAATAATTTTTTTAGATAGGGTGATAATTAATTTATTTTCTCTTAAAATTTTATTATTTTGAATCTTTTTTGTTGGTTTATATTCAATTTAAAAATATTTGCTTGTTTATTTGATTGTTCGATAACTAATTATTCAAAGCAAATATAAAAATGTCTCGGTCTAATATGGTTGGAGATTTTATTTTAATTAAAAATATAATTAAATTATAATATAGGTAAGGGGAAGTATGTTTAATTATAATATATAAAATCCAAAACAATGCCTTTTTGTTTGTAGCTTTTGTTATTATAGAATTATTATACATTCTTTTTAAAAATTTAAAAATATTTTTAAAAAATTGTAAAACACTTGTACAAAAATATTAAATATTTTATAATAAAAATAGTCAAATAGAGAAAGATAGAAAACTGTCCAAGAGAAATTCATATTTGATATTGGTTAACTAACTCTAAATTTGAAAGTTTGTAATCAATTTTCTGTTATTTTTATATGGGTTTTGAAGCAGTATATAATCCAACCCAATGGGGGGGCGTCAAAATTTGCTTCCTACAAGTAAAAGTCAAAGCATAGCGTTACTGTTAAGCACCACCTACCGTTACTGTTAAGCACCACCTACCGAACCCCAATCGCGAAAGAGAAACCCGTTTTGTTTAACCCTCCCTTTTGCTCCGTTCATATCTCAGAAGCAAAGGATGGCTGTGACTCCCAAAATTGCTCCTTCCATGCTCTCTTCCGACTTCGCCAATTTGGCTTCCGAGGCTCAGCGCATGCTCGACTTTGGCGCCGATTGGCTCCACATGGACATCATGGTATTTTTTTTTTCTTTTCTTGGAATTTTTTTCCATTACAGACACTATTTCGTTCATATTACTACATGGTGTAGAATATCTAACATCCTTCGGGAAATCTCGAACTTAAAGTTTACACAACTGAAAATGTCTTGACGGTCCCATAAGTGGGCACAACAAAAATGCTAGAACAGGATCTTTCCACATTTGTTTTCTTCTATTGCATGCTTCTAATTTCCAAAAGATCATTTTTCTATGGTTGAGATATGTAACTTGCAATTTTTATTTTTTTTGCAAATTTGTCTTACTGTTATTTGTTAACCAAGTTTGCAAGAATGTGGCTTTGTTACTGTAATTGTTAATATATTCTTTTATCTGATTGGTTATATTTTATTGTCAGCAGCCATGACTCTTGATGTTTTTCATTTATGGTTTATTTGCAGGATGGGTAAGGAAATTACTCTCTTGCTTTGCTTATGCTGTTGACTTTGCCCCTCACTACTCAGATTGCCATTGCCTCCGCTAATTAAATGGGATTTTAAGTTGCATTTCAGTTCATTCCCATTTTTGTTGTTTTGTCCAGTTAATCTTATCCAACTGCAAGGATAAATGGGTAGTACTTGTAGTTCTTTTACCTGATAACATTTCAAGTTTTGATGGCCTGTTAACAATCTGTGGCACTTCGTGTCACATTGTTGTGTTAATTTTCTTTTATATTTATAATAATGAATTTGAGTAAGGTATAATTAGTTTGTTTGTAGCTCTTTGAATAGCATACACCATATACACTTTAGTTTATTCAGATAAGAATTCTCTAAGGTGACAGTCTTAAGGTGTGTTCGTAAAACCATTCAACCTCCGATGAACATGGATCCATCAAATCTTCCCAGGCATGTTTAGTTTCTCTGATTGTGGGAAACGGAGGGTGAAATGGGAACACAATCACACACTCACTATAGCACCAGAGATAAGAATTTTTTTTCAATGGTGAATGATTTCATTGTATGTGTAGAGGTATAGTTAATTGTGAATATTGCATTCTAAAATGTGTTTGTCAATAAGACTGACCTATAAGCCAGTGGATGCCAATATTTTGACATGTTCCATAATAACAATAACTGGATCAAAGCAACGTCCTGCTACTATATTCATCTCTGGTCACTGCTGCATTCTCTTTTATATCTTTCCCCAATATCAACTACCTGTATAGCATTGTAGTCTACTATTATTGACTTTTTAGTTCCCAGTTTTATTTCACCAATTCTGTTGGCTGTACAGTATTTTTTATTTCTTATGCATACGGCTAAGTACTTTGATCTATGCTACATACCTCTAATGCATATTTGTTTGTAACTTGGTTATTGTTTTTGCCCATTAATCATATAAAACATTTAGTAGATGCTGAGAATCTTCATTTTTCAAGGCCATTTTCTGTGATCGATTTCTAATTGAATCATAATGGTCTTCTTGTTGTCCTGTTCTTTGTTTTTCGAACAAATAAATTCTCTTGTAATCTATTGACATTAGCAAGAATGGCTGATTGCTTTCATTATAAAAGTGACATGTAATGATGGGTATTTATCTGTAATTGTATTGAGTTGTACGATCATCTAATTGAATGAAATTAAGTCAAACTCTGGTAGAGCTTGGCAATAAATAACTATCTTTCAAGGTTCTGCTTGCAAGGGTGTGAAGTGAATTTTTTTCATCAACTTGACTTGGTCTTATGGATGATGATCTAGAGTCACCTCATGTGTGCTTCATTTTGTTTATTATTGAACATTAATGTCTTTGTGTGAGCGTTTGGCCATTAAATTACTGAACATGTTTCCTTTCTTTTCCCCATTTCCTTCTATTTCATGCAGGCATTTTGTCCCCAATTTAACTATTGGCGCTCCAGTTATTGAAAGTTTGAGAAAGCACACAGAGTAACAGTCTTCCTTTTTACTGATCTAGATGATTTTATTTATTTTTGCGTATTTACATGATATAGGTTGCAATTTAGTCATGAACCATTCACTGTTGCAGGGCATATTTGGATTGCCACCTTATGGTTACAAATCCTCTCGATTATGTTGAGCCCTTGGCAAAAGCTGGTGCTTCTGGTTTTACATTTCATGTAGAGACATCGAAAAGTTTGTCCTTATACTTCCTTTGGTTTGTCTTCCTCATACACAGTTTTCTTCAGCCTACCTTCATATAATATTTTGCTGTGTACCTTCTTAAAAGTGGTTCATGTGAATAGATGAATGGAAAGAACTTATCCAAAGAATTAAGTCACACGGCATGAGGCCTGGGGTATCATTAAAGCCTGGGACCCCCATTGAACATGTTTTTCCTCTGGTAAGTATTTTCCTCCGTTGGTTCTCACATATTCGTCCCTATATGGCTGGATTTTGTTATTATCTTTTACATACTGTGATATCACTGTGTGCATAGAATAGAGATTAGAGACAACATCTTTTACCTGAAGTTCTTAGTCTTAGGAGGGTGTTCTGTTCTTGTGTTATAAGCTTTATTCTTTTCACAGGTGGAAGCTGAAAATCCTGTGGAAATGGTTCTTGTGATGACCGTAGAACCTGGATTTGGAGGACAAAAATTTATGCCAGAGATGATGGATAAAGTATCACTACTCTTTCTTATGTTATGCTCAGTGGCTGATAACTCATTCTAGTTTTATCTATTTTTCTATTATTTTTTTCTCTCATTTGAATTGTCAAACCAGGTACGTATACTTAGGAAGAAGTATCCATCGCTTGACATTGAGGTATCTCATCCTATTTTCTTTTACTGTGTCTTCTTTTGTTCAAGTTAGATTCATATTTTCTTCATGGTTTTAGATGTGTTAGATAATTGAGATTTTTTGCTTGCTTGATTCTTGAACTTGTGAAATCTTTCGAATTTTAATATTTTATATTCTTGTCACTTTTTTAGGACAAAGAAAAGTGGTCGTTTGTTTATTTCTTGTTGTTGTAACAGTACCAATGAACCCGCAAAAAGAATGTGTATGAAATAGGAACCTCTGTGAGTATTATTACTCAAGATGGATATGAATTACAATGAGAAAGGCTACCTCATAGTGGCAGTACAGAGATAGAAAATACTATATGAAAATAGAATTGTCCGAAGAGAGAGATCATAACTTAGTCATGCAAATCTGCTCTCTGTCCTCTAACTGAATTCTACTAGTGCCTAAACCATTTAAAATGCTTCAACCTAGAATTAGTTATTTTGGGCCTTGCACTTTTCTTCCTTCCATCATTCATTGGATAAGCTGCCACGTGCCCAAGGTCTCTTTTTCCCTTCTTGTATCTTCACCAGCACAATATCCCCTAATTGGAATTCAAAGTGTTTCCTCTTTTCATCAACATAATTTTTCATATGGTATTTGACTTTGTTCAAATTCCTCTTTAACTTACTAAGTACAACATCCTTTTGTAATAACTGGTCTTAAACCAGAATAAGTTCTTTAGAATCAGGGACATATTTCACCAATTGAGGAGGATCTCTTCCTTGCACCACCTTGAAATATACCACTGCTATGATGATAAGCAATGTTATACAGATATTCAGTCCAAGGTAACAACTTAACCCAATCCTTAAGTAAAGCATTTTAGTTGCATTTCAAAGCATTTATTCAATGCCTCAGATTGCCCATCCAATTGTGGATGTATGTTATACTCATATTCAACTTTGTGCAACTCAACTTGAAGAAGTGCAACCAAAATGGGCTAGTAAAAACCCTCTACCTGTCTAATACTAACTACTCTTAAAAATATTTATAGGACTGTGGCTAGTGTCAAATGTTTCATTGTTTCTTCTTTTCTTCTCCTTATTAAGAGTTGATTTCTTGATCAAATTTTGTTACAAACCAACAACAATTTCCTACATTCCTTATTCACTTCATCGGTAAAACCCTTGCAAGCTCAAACATCCTTTTTGAGTGCCAACCAAGTGATACTTCAACCGATAAACTCTCCCGTTAATACCTTTTGACAATTTTTGCGTTGAAGTTTCCTAGTATCCCTACCAATTAAAATACAATGCTTCCAAGATATATCACTCCTATTTCTTGGAGCATTTTTGGTAGCCATGGGTACAACGGAGTTTGAAGTCATTTTAAAGATTGAGGAAAAGAAATTTGATAGGGATAAGTAATAATTGACCATGCGATGTGCTTTGGCTTATTGTGAGAAGAGTAGAGCCATGTTGTGCGGTGTGATGGTAATAAACAAAGAGGGAGAAAGATGGAATGGAAGTGATATTAAATAGTGAAAAGGAGAATCAAAGTCTATGTCTTTTTCATAAAGGGAGACTGGTAGTTGTAACATATTTTGTGACAGGGGAAAGCGATAGTTATGATGACAGTCAAGTAATGGGTTGCATAGGTTAATTATGTGATGCTTTTACGTATTGGGGTGAGTTGTGTCAAGTAATTGGGCTTTCAAGGAAAAAAATTTGGGCTTGAAGTTTTGGGTTATTAAATCAGGCCATGCAACCCAAACCAAAAGAATAACCTAGAAATGAAGGTAGGTGCCCTCAAGAGGCTGCCACAAGGCCGCGAGAGGCACCACTGCAAGACCACGAGAGGTGTTGTGTTGAGGTCGTGAGCATAACATTGCTTCCATGTGAGCTGCAATCTACATTGGTGATCCACCAAAATGTGGCCATGAGGAGACACAAGATCAAAGAGGGAGGCGGAAATTGTAGATGAGTACGATCTTTCACTTTGGAATGCAATTTTGACTACCTAGTATTTCAAAGGTAATCCACTGAACCTTATTTGCTAGAGGTGTGAATTGGCCATAATATTCATGAGTTGACTCCACTTTTAGTCAACTTAAACAAGTGAGATTGAGAACACTTGTGTGGAGAAGGTCCGAATTCTCGCAGTGTTCAAGTAAAAGCAATCCAAGAATGAAATGAATCAATGGGAGTCCTCATCTAATACCAAGGAACTACATCCTTGTGTAAATAGGTCACAACAATGGTTAAGCATTTGGAACTATATCCTTGTATAAATGGGTCACAACAATAAGCATTGGTTGTCAGGTGTGTAATAGTAATTAAAAAATTGTTCAGCCTTAAAATTTTACTAGAGAACATCAATTTCGTCAAATCGCAAAAAGTCAAGTTAAACTATGCTAACTTGAAATGGTTGTGAAGAGCTTGTAGTCAAGGATTGCAAATTTGGAATGTAGTTCAGTAAAGTATCAACAACAAATTCAATCGGTTTGAAACATGTAGAATATTTTCTCATAAGCATCCAAAACTTCCAATATATGTTTCACATTTGTAGATAATTCTTTCAATTGTGTGTTTTACCCCATGGAAAAAGATCAATAAAAGCACCTACTATAACAATACCAATGCACCTGCAAAAGAATGTATATGTAGATAATTCCTTCAATTAGGTGTTTTCTGCCATAGAAACTTGGCCATGAAACAAAAATGTCCGAGTTATTTCAATAAGATGTCTATTCTTGCGCTCAACAACCCCATTTTGTTGAGGCGTGTATGCATATGAGGTTTGGTGAAAAATACCGTGGGAAGCTATGAATGTCTGAAAAGAATGAGAAAGATACTGACGAGCATTGTCACTACAAAGTGTAAATAGAAACACCAAGTTGACTTTTAATTCCAGTGTAAAATGATTGGAAAATAGAAAACAACTCAAAGATTTTTCATAAAGAACAATGATCAATGAAAGTTACAAAATATTGAAATCCTAAATTGGATTTAACATGACTCGGTCCCCAAATATTAGAGTGAACCAAAGCAAAAGGAGATAAAGCTCTGTTGGAGACACTCTTGGGAAATGAACTACAGCTATGTTTGCCAAGATGACACGATTCACATCACAAGGTGGACAACCTAGACAAAAGCGGGACAAGTTTTTGCAGTTTGGTGAGGCTAGGGTGACCCAACTGAGCATGGATGAGAGAAGGGGAGTCCACCACCAAGCCAACATGAGTAGAGGTCCGAAGATGTTATAGGCCATGAGACTCACATTTTGTCCAATCATCCGTCTCGAATTCTGGTCCTTAATAAAACAATATTTGTATTAAATAAGATGACACAATCAAAGGAACAAGTGAGACGACTAATGGATAATAAATTAAAAAGAAATTCAGAGACATAAAGGACATTGTCAATGGAAAGATTAGGGAAAGATGAACAGTACCAACACCATGAGAAGGGGCTTAAGAGCCATTATGATGACAAATGGTAAAAGACCTAAAGTAAAAAGGAAAGAGAAGAGATTTATCACCAAAGATGTGATCAGTAGTGGCCTTAGAGTCGAGGACCCAAGGGCCAATAGAGGTCGACTAGGTGAGACCAACAAATGAAGGGCATGTGTGTGCAATAGAAGTAATGGAACCAAAGGCTTGACGTTCCTCATACCATTTCATGAAATCATGGAAGATAGCAGGTGAACTAGGACTATCAGCAGTTTGGGCAACAGTAGCAAACCGAGGAGGACGACCATGCATAGTATAGCACTCGTCAATCGTATGGCCTAGGTGGTGGCAATGATCACATTTGAGATGACTCTTGCTAGGTTTGTGATAGTGGTGGTGATCATCACATTGAGAAACCAAAGCTGAAGAGTCACCAATGAAGACAGAAGAAGGGATGTCAGTGGACTTGCAGGACACACATAGAAGGGTGGACCAAGCAGAGGTCAAAGTGGGCACATTCAGAGATTCCAAAATTTGGTGTTGTTCTAATTATTGAGTAGGTGAGACAGGAGGCAACAACTCATTAAAGTCATGGAGGAGACCATGAACTTTGCCCAAATAGTCAACCATGGAACCTTCAAGATGTCTAGGAGCTACAACATTCAAAAGATTCTGACAACCACCGTAGAGATGTTGATTGTCATTTGTATAGAGAAGTCATGCCTGTTCCTAAACATTAAAACAAGTCTCATCTGCACAAAATATTGTTTGAGGGAATGACTAATAGTTGACTTGAGAACACTGCAAAGTTGAGCATCAATTTGAGACTAGCGAGGGTGATCTTTTTCAACAATGGAGACTATCGTTTGAGTAAGATGGTCAACATAATTTTGGCCCTTAATCCAAAGCTTCAAATTTGATGCCTAAGTGTCATAGTTGATCCTGTCTAATTTTTTAATGGAGAGGGGAGCGCTGATGTAATTGGTAAAGATGGAAGAATTAGACTGAGGAATATCAGGAGTAGCCATGGCAGCGGAGGAGGGAGAAAACAGTTACAGGAGAGAGAAAAACAACCTCAAAAATGGTGAGGAGCAACTGACTATAGAACCAAGACCAAATTGAGAACCAACACAGTATAGTGAGACTGATGTTGTCATTATTAGAAAGGTGGCCAGACGTGCCACCACGCATGACGGTAGGTAGAGGTTGAGGAAGGGGGTGCATAGAGAGAAGATGCGCATATGGGTGTGTCGCTGCTCCATTTGATGCGGGACTGATGATGCTGGGATTGTCTAAGGGAGGCGCGTGCTAAGATCACATGTAAAACTAGATGTAATTGAACATGAAGAATTAATGGTAGGGAATTAAAAGATTTAATTCCAAACAGATTACATTAAGAATATGTGAGAGAAGGTGTTTGGATTACAAAATTGTCATGGAGATTGCTCCTACTGTTAGCCTTATATAGCTGCAGCTTTAGTTAGCTTGTTACAACAATACCCACCAAAACTAATTAACTCATAGCTACTCCTAATGGCTAACAAACAATATTACAACCGCTTGCCAAATAGAACAATGGCGGTTCGACGGTTGATGGTGAAAGTTACGTTGCTTGATGGCGGAGAGACTGTAACAGTGGCAGAAGCTGCTAGAGAAGGTGCAGAGGTGACCGAAAATCAGAATGAGACAGTTTCTTGGAAAAGAGTTACTTCATTAAATAGTGGGTTAATCGGAAAGGTAAAGCTCTAGATAGCATGTTCAAATATATGTGTGTTTTAAGAAAGAAAGAGATGGGCCAAGACCCATATATATAAAATACATTTAACACAAACCATGCAAAATCCTTCAGCCTACAATTAATTATTTTCGGCCTTGCACATTTCTTCCTTCCCTCATGTAGATCAGCAGCCACATGTCTCTTTTGCAGCTGACTTGTCCGAGTTCTCTTTTTCTCCTCTTTTATCTACACCTTGTCATAGTTGCCTTTGCACTTTCAACTTATTTTATAGATAGGTTTCTCACCAAACTTTCCATTTAACATTATTTCTAAGGCTGTGTCTGTTTCGTGGTAATATTGCATTTACAGGAATCATATTTATCAAGGATATTATTATGTCTAGGAATAGTATTTCCATGAACATGTTTGGTCGACATTTTGTCATTTCAGAAAAATTACAATCTACTCACAAATAAAAAAAAGTGGAAAAAGAAATGCGGAATAAACAAACTAGGGAGAAGTAGTTACTAGAAAGTAGCTTCCATTCCCCTCAAAATGTAAAATACCCACCTTTCACCATGAGAATAAGAGGCGAAGTAAATATGAAGATTTTGTATTCATAGGAGTCAACAATTTTTTCAAGTGTTTTTCGAAAACTTATATGAATTTTTTATTGTATATTGAAAAAACGTCCCGTTAGTGCTTGATTATTGCATTCATGGAGATTTTAGACGACTAAGATCCCATTTGGAATAGCCTCTTTACATTTTATTTGGTCTTATGATATACACTCATGTCTAAGTGTCCGGGAAAGCTTATAAAATTAACTTACTTGGATATGTTCGCAAGTTATTTTCATCTTATTTCACTAAATCTCTTGAATCCTCTTCGATTATAAATATAACTTTTGCAAAGCTCTTTATAATATTCTCAACAAAAATTTGTAGGAGAAGATTAAAAAGTTAAAATAAAATAAATTACTTTCTTAAAATTAAAATTATTTAATACACTAGTTAAAATCAATTTTTTAAAGAAGCTAAATTATAGCGATTCTTTAAATTAATTTACGCCTAAGCTTAGAGATACATAATCATTTATCTTTTCCTTGTACAAGTGTTCTTCTAAAAATTTATCCAGAAAAATATTATTCAACAAGTCCTTAAATGAGCTGTTCATCCAAACGGATCTTAAATGCTTGTATTAGCATGCTCATGAACCGTAGTAATAATATTATTTTTCAACAATTGAAACATGCTAAATTTCGATTGCAGGTGGATGGTGGTTTAGGGACTTCAACCATAGAGGTGGCTGCATCGGCAGGGGCAAATTGCATTGTTGCTGGAAGTTCGGTGTTTGGTGCCCCGGAACCAGCTCAAGTAATATCCTTGCTGAGGAATTCTGTTGAGAAAGCCCAGCAAACCGTGATTCAGTAAAAAAAAATTCGCTTTAAGTTGTTTCACACTTCATAACTTAATATGCTCAATACCAACATTTTCCTAAGTCGAATAAAGGATGAAATGACTTGATAATGCTTCTTCATATTTCTATATCATGTGTGCATTTCATAAATATATTGACACAAAAAGTCTAAGTCGAATAAGATATCAAATGACTTGATAATCTTCCTCCATGTTTCTATATCATATGTACATTTCATTGATGTATAGACACAGAGGGGATGATAAGTGGTACTGATACATCTAGTATTATGTTTAAATTTAAATTTTTGACCACCTGTTAGTATTTTTTCGTTATGTATAGATAAGGTAGCACCACCTATGATTGTAGTAATTAAGCATTTACACTACCACAAACTCATTTCAATAATTTCTTATTAATATGATATTTACTGATTTTGGAGAACACCAATTACCTAGTCTATCTTGAATAAAATTCATATATTAGACTGATTGAGGGGTAAAGGGGACTCTTGCCTTAATTATTACATATGTTTATGTAAGTTTAATAAACTAATTTTCCCTGAGAATGCTTGTTCATGTTTGAGATTGATACACCAATTAGAGTTGTTTTATGAGCGCACGTTTCACTTGTACTGTAGCACAAGTGCATATCTTGATTAGATGGATGCTGATCACGATCTTCACTACAGTTCCCAATCTTTCCATCTACAATGTATTTTGAATCTTGAATCTTGAATGGATGGAAAGACTTTTTAAATCTACGTATCTAGTTGATAGTTCAATAATAGATAGAGATATGATTAAATTAATGGAGAAAGAGATGATTAAATTGTAGAAAACAGTGAATTTAAACCTTAATTTACAAGTTAGTTATGGAATATTGAAAGATGAAGTTAGGTTTAAAATTTATCAAAATAATGCTAGTAAACCACTCATCAACATAAAAATCTAATTCCAAGAAATGAAGACATGATCCTCGACAACAAAATTCAGCTATTTTAAATTCTCTCTATTTTTATACTATTTTTTATCAATATTTTATTTGTAATAGCCTTTATTCTGGACACAGCATATTAGAAGTGTATTCAGGATTGAATTTGTCTCTTCTACTTCCAAAATCAGCATAAATTTCTGCCTACCAAGAACAGTGGGCAGCATGTGTACTCTCACGTGCATGTGCACGCTTTATAATGCCATTCATTCATATCCCATTCTTCGATCATATGGAAAAACATGCTTTAAAAAGCGAGTTGAACTCATTCTCAACGCCATGTGATGTGAGGGTAAAACAAGCATTATTCATCTCGGGGTAATACCACAGATATTGTTTACGTGACCTAATTTCATGGCTTTTTTTCAGTCTCATGCCTTGTTTTTTGTAGTGGCTTTGGCAAACATAAAGCAAATTGGTATTGATGTAAAATCAAAACCTCACTGAAAACAAAATAGAAAAAATAGCTTCAATGAGAGCAAATTGAAATGTGTTCTAACTTTCGAAGTAAATGAAACTAAAACGTCTTTTTTATTCAAAATTTTATTCTACATTAAACTTAGTTTAGGGATATTTAAAACATGCAATGTATATGTTGATGTTAATATTAGGATTGTTTTTATTTAAACTTGATACTTCTTTTATGAAACAGTTTGGACCTGTTTCATTAATGTTCAAAAACTTGATATTTTAATGAAATAATGTAAAGGGTATGCTTTTTAATTATTTAAATTCCTCAACTATTTGATAAAAAAATTATCAACAAATGAAAATTAATATATTGTATAAATACACTTAAAGTAAAATTTGTAACTCCTCATCAACATATATGTTAATTAATTAAAAGGCATAAGACACACGGATAAATGAGAGAAATTGATCTTTATGAAGATAACTCGTACAAAAAGCTTACATGACTAAGAGGTCGATGTTCCAGCAAGAGTTATTGTTTGTATATATTATAAATAGATGTTATTTGATAAAAGCTGTCCTTAACTGCATAATTTTGTCAAGATCTCATATGCATGAAGAGAGGGAGGGAAGGAGTAGTTTGGTTATGACAAGACACTATTATTGTCTTTATATAGAAAAAAAAGATAACAATAAAACTAATCCTTTTCTTAACTCAAATGATACTAACAAGCCATCAAGGTAGTACTGGAAAAACATGTTGTGCAAAAAGTGCATTTAGAGAGAGAGAGAGAGAGAGAGAGAGCACTGAAGAAGGTAATAGTGTTATGAATAGCACAATGAATTATGCTGTGTTGTCAAGTCTTGGGGCCAGGGTAGATGGATATAAATATGATCACAACCACTAGGCAAATGTTTAAAAGATTGTTCCTAGTCTGCGTAATCAAAAGCCACACACATTTTCTTTCCGTTATTTTTTAAGTTCTTGAAAAAGTGTGTAGGGGAATACAAGGAAACTATTTTATGAATACCCGTGAATCCTTGTTTCTCTAATCTTCAACACTCCACTACTTTTTGACTTCACTGAATCCAAGTTAGGCTAAAATGTTGGTACAAGAATAATGGGTCTGAGAATCTGAGCCAAGCCATTCACCAGACTTTCGTTACGTTATTCCTTGTGGCAGATAAAGTACCAATTTCTGCTTCAGAATGTCCTCAAATGTATTGGTTCTGGACCAGATGCCAACCTCATCATCACCTTCTTAACCTATCCAACACCACCAATTTACATTATTTATTTTCTTTGATTCCCAGAATTATCCAAATAGCTCAAAAGAAGAGAAATGACACACGTATCAAATGCTTGAACCAAACACAACACGACAATCTAAATCACAGTGAAACACTCCAAATATTGTATCCTAGTATCTGTATTTATGCTGTATTGTGTATCCAGGTCACTTTCCCTACTTCACTCCAAATACATATCATACTTTTAAGAACCAACCACGCCAGTTTTGAAATTACAGCTTTAAATCATTCAAGACAACTGCAATCATCAAAAGTAAATAATGAAATTAGTGCTAAAAGCTTCTGCTTTGGTATATTGGTCACTGAATGATGAAAATTAGCTCCAAATTTGTTTCAAGAAATTTGTTTCAAGAAATTTGTTTCAAGAAATCAAACATGGCTAAACATATTTGATCAATTTACATTGATAGGAGATTCAACAGGTTTGCAAACACACCACTCCAAATTTGTCAGACATTTCTTTGCAAGACTCTTTAATGATTAGATTGAAATTGATTAGAAATCATCCATTTTACTATATTGGTGTTGAAAGGATAAAAGAAGAGAAAATGAAAAGGATGATGAGTTGTTGATGGATGAAGAAAGTAAGTTTAGTTATGCATAATGAGATAAGGGTTGTTTGTTTGTTGGATGCAATGTGGGTTTGGCATGGGCGGTGGGTAATCTTTTTTCCAGGGTAGTGGCTATGGTCAACTTAGGATATAAATTATCTCTTGGACCTATATATCTCTAGCCCTTCTTTCATGCCTTAACTTTACCATGCATTATAGTTAATCTTCTTTTGTCTGCTCTTCATTAGCCATATACTTTCCACTACTTGCATCATTTCTATCCTCACTGCTTCACACATTATATTCTCTGTAATCTCTACACTCCCTTCTCATCTTTCATTCTTGGAAAGTCCAGCTATGTCTTTGCTTTTATATGTAAAAGTTGCATGTACTTAGGAGACATAGTGCTATCCATGTAAGCTTCTTTTGCATTGATGGGAGACCCCTTGTTTATGTCTTGCCTGTTTTTTCTTCATGTTTTTGGCGTTTCATCTGTCTGGTGATAAGTGTTTAACATTTTAATCTTTTACTCACTTTTGCTTCATCACTATGTCAAGAAAATGAAAAGTGTTTAACATTTTAAGTTTTTAGTCGCTTCTGCTTGAAGATTGTGTCATGAAATTTTAAGGTGTTTCATTTGAGTTATATTTCTAATATAATTTATCAACTTTCTTTTTATTATTCTAAGCTTTTAATAAGTAAAACTTTTAATTAAAATTTAAAGAATAAATAAATTTTAACACCTCTCGTTCAATAATCTACTCCTTCCACTATTATAATGTAATATAGTAGATTTCAAATTTAATAAAAACATAACTTTGAATTTCTTGACAGCAAATACAAGTATTACTAATAAATTCTATAAGCATTATTCACACTATTCAATTTTATAATATAGTTTAATATTTATAATAAAAGAAATGGTGTTTTTTAATGCTCTTTAATATCACTAATATCATATCATTGCTCACTAAAATTTAAATTATATTTCAAGTTTATTATAATATTTCTTTCAATTCGTTCTCTTTTAAAATTCTCAACTATTTCGCAACAAAGTGAATTTATATTTTAAAATAAGAAATAAATAGATGTGAGACTTTTGATCAAAATATATATTTTATAGATCTTGTTAGTTCATAAGAAAAATGTCTACAACTTTTAAATGAATGATAAACTTCTGAAAACATTTTCAACCATATCTATGAACATACATATTTTAAAATTATATAATATATATGCTAAACAAAATTATAAATAATATGATAAAATATATCATTCAAAATTTTAAATTAAAATTACTAAGGGTACTATTTCCATCACCATAAAGTGTGGGAATATGTGTTTTTTTTTACCTTGAAGATAGCTTTTTTGTTATTAACTAAAGTCCCCTTATTTTGATAAGATAACACAAGTTCAAAAGTAGTTGTAGAAGCCCAGATGAGAAATGCATATAGGGTGTCATAGGAACCATGTGCTTAATGTCAAATAGCTTTTGAAAACATGGGACCATTTTTCCCCAAGACTCAAACCCTAACCCTACTCCCAATCAGAGGACAAATAAATATTAATTTCTCCAAAAATAGTTGTCAGAAGTCTTTAATCCTATTGGCCCCTAGCTTCTCCACCTTACTACTTTGTTAGAACCTAGATTTGTTTAAAAGGCTATGCATTATTTTAAAATTAATGATGGTTGATGGACTTAATACATAAATTAGTCAATCCTCTAATCTTTATCCTCTCTCTATCTTTTTATGTTTAGCTTCTCTGTATATAAACATTCCTTCTTCGTCTTGTCATATCTGTCTTTTATGGAAATATATACTTTAAAAAATATTATCTTCACCCATTAGGATAACAGAATCATTTTCTCTCATGCAAAAAAATGAATTTTGCTTACATTTTTCTAATAAAAAAACTTAGAATGTAATTATCCAACATGGCAACCTGTGTAAAATATGGTGAGTTAGATTTTGTCATCATAATCCATTGATTTTCCTCAGGGAATTTTTATATTACAAATTATAATATAATTTTTTTATTTATCTTTCTGCATCGTACTATGTTATATTATTTTTAAAATTATATATATATATATATATATATATATATATTTTCTTATAATAAAAGAATTTTATAAAATTTTATTTAATAATACATTATTTATATTTTAATTTATTAATTTTTTATATGAGAACTATATTAAATACAAACCAGTAATTTTTTTATTGTGAAATCTAAACTTTTATGTTTATTGCCATTTTAATATAAGTTAATGTTCGAGTCTATTCTTGAGTTTATATCTCTCTTAATTTGACTATAAGAAGAATAGAGATATTTTAATTTATTTAGAGTTAAAGACAAATCCAGCTTAATTATTTTTTTTGTAAATATTAAATGTTAGTTGTAATTTATTAAAGTTCGATTTATGTCTTATTTTAATGTATTTTTGGCCTAATATTAGATTAATTTTACTAATTTTTTTTATCTTTTTTCACTTTTTTATGAGTTAATATGTTAGTTAATAACTTCTATTTTTAAAACTTTATTAATTTATACAGAAAGTATCTTAAATGAGATGAATTATATTTTTTAAACCTATTTTATTTGGGTCAATTCATTTCATTTTGCTAAAAGAATATTGGAAGTAAATGAGTCATTCTGACATTCCCTAAAGAATTACTTATATTTTTTCAGTTAAAAACTTGGAAATATCGTTGAGAATGAATTCTTATAATATCTGTTTGTATAAACAACTACAACCAAGGTTCTTTAAAGTATTTGAAAAGCATTTCTTTTACAAGTAAAAAAAATGAAAGGTTTTGTGAGAGTAAATAAATTAAATAGGAGTCGCTGAAAATAAGTTAAGAATTTACATATGATTATGGTAAAATGGAAAGAAAATTTGAATTTTTGTATGAACTATTTTTTTTAATTTAAAAAGATAAGAATTTAGAAAATGGGAAAGATTTAAAAAAAAGGGGTGTGTAGAAGCTAATTTTAATTTATAAAAAAATTATTTCACTTTTTAATTTTGGTATATATTTAAAATATTCATGGAAAAGCTTGCGGAAAGAGATTTTAAATAGATGTTGTTAGTTGATTTTGTGAAGTGACAAGTAGAAAGTATAAGATTGAAAGTGAGAAATAATATAAAAGGTAGATATTTGATGGTGAGCATGAGCATGATGAGTATGAAATGTTAGAAGGGTGAGGTTGGTGACAAGCAGAAGTAGATGCATATAAAGGGAGGTTTGAAGGTCGAGAAGTGTCTAAAAGCAGTGAGTTAAAAGAGTGTTGCTATGTAGTCACCTGAACAGCTGGAGGCAGAATCAAAATATACAAAATAAACTTCGTGATTCCCAAGACTTGTGTCTCGGAGCAGCTTTGAAAAATTCTGTTAACATCTTTCACTTGGTTATTTTGTATAGATCCGAAATATTCACTCCCAAGAGAGAAAAGAAAAGAGTGTTGTATTTTAATAGTCCACTCCATGTTAGAGGCAGCTGAGTGGTGATGGGCACAGTAGAAATGATCATTGCATTCCACATGAAGGCTTTGGTCTTTTTTCTTTGGCTGTTTGTCCCCTCATTGGGCAAAGACTTGCTAAGCTGTGAGACAGCTTCACCTGATTCCTCTGGCTACCATTGCATTGAGAATGTGTCACACAACCAATGTGCAACATTTGCACTCTTTCTCACAAACTCCTACTACTCCTCTCTCTCCAACCTAACCTCTTACCTGGGACTCAATAAGTTAGTGGTAGCACAAGCAAATGGATTCTCTGCAGACACTGAGTTCCTCTCCCAAGATCAACCCCTTCTCATACCAATTCATTGCAAATGCAGAGGTGGCTTCTCTCATGCTGAGCTAACCAAAACTACTATCAAAGGAGAGAGCTTCCATGACATTGCTCAATCACTAGAGGGCTTGACAACCTGCAAGGCTATTAGGGACAACAACCCTGGTGTGTCACCTTGGAATCTTGATGACAAACTCAGACTGATTATCCCCTTGAGATGTTCTTGCCCGTTTTCATCTCAAGTTAGACCGCAACCAAAGCTTCTGCTTTCTTATCCTGTAAGTGAAGGTGATACAGTTTCCAATTTGGCCTCCAAGTTCAATATTACTAAAGAAGCTATTGTCTCTGCTAATAACATATCATCACAAGGCCTCTGGGCTAGAAGTGGTCTTGCACCCTTTACCTCTATTCTCATTCCACTTAATGGTAAGCCTACCATTGGTCCTTTGGTTAAACCCAAGGAACCCAATTCTGGCTTTCAAACAACCAGCATCCCTGTAACAAGTTCACACAACAAGTCACCAATGTGGAAGACTGAATTGTTCATTGGCCTAGCTGGGGTTGCACTTGGAGTCTGCATTGCTCTTGCTGCAGCCTTTTTCTTCATCAGACTGAAGCACAAGAAGGGGGAAGAGATTTCATGCAAAGAAGGAGATATGGAGCTGCAACATCTGAATCAAAGTGTGAGAACCACCTCCACTAATGACAAGAAAGTTTCATTTGAGGGATCTCAGGATACTCTTGATGTGAAAATTGTTGATGCCACATCGCGCAAGATGTTGCTGGAGACATACACCATTGAGAATATGAGAAAAGCAACTGAAGATTTCAGCTCAAGCAATCACATTGAAGGATCAGTATATCACGGTCGTCTGAATGGGAAGAACATGGCAATCAAGAGAACAAAGGAAGAAATCGTGTCAAAGATAGATCTTGGCCTTTTCCATGACGCACTTCACCACCACCCCAACATTCTTAGGCTTCTTGGAACAAGCATGTCAGAGGGGAAGGAGCAAGAAGAGTCATTTTTAGTTTTTGAGTATGCCAAAAATGGTTCACTTAAAGATTGGCTTCATGGTGGATTAGCCATCAAGAACCAATTCATTGCATCTTGCTACTGTTTCCTCACATGGAGCCAAAGGCTCAGGATCTGCCTTGATGTGGCCAGTGCCTTGCAGTATATGCACCATGTTATGAATCCCTGCTATGTGCATAGAAATGTTAAGAGCAGGAACATCTTTTTGGACGAAGAATTTAGTGCCAAGATAGGGAATTTTGGTATGGCAGGTTGTGTTGAGCATGACACTGAGGATCCACATTTCTATTCCACCAACCCCGCCTCCTGGAGCCTTGGTTATTTGGCACCTGAGTATGTGCACCAAGGTATAATTTCCCCAAGCATTGATATCTTTGCCTATGGGGTGGTTTTGTTAGAGGTTTTATCTGGTCAAACTCCTATAAGCAGGCCCAATGAGAAGGGAGAAGGAAGCATTTGGCTCACAGATAAAATCAAGTCCATTTTGGTGTCTGAAAATGAGAATGAACTAAGGGGGTGGATAGACAGTGCATTAGGGGAGAACTATTCATTCGATGCAGCTGTGACAATGGTCAACATTGCAAGAGCTTGTGTGGAGGAAGATTCTTCCTTGAGACCAAGTGCAAGGGAAATTGTTGAGAAGCTATCAAGATTGGTGGAGGAATTACCAGAAGGGGAACAACACATGTTAATGAGTGAAAGCTCTAGCAAACCTCTGGTGAAGGCAGTGGAAAACAATCTTGAGTAATCCATTGAAGGAAAGAATCAGAGGAGTTCCAGTGATCCTAGATTTTGGACGTTATATAAAATCCTTGTTGATTTTAGTGCCTACAGGCAATGCCTACCTAAAAATTTCTCTAGCTCTTGGCTCTTTCCATGTACTTGGTCCTTTTTTTTATGTGTGTAATTACTATAACAAATCAGAATAAGATACAAAACTGTGTCCTTTTTCTATTCCAGGAGATAAAAGGAGACACTATGCAACAAAATAACTTGTCACGTACTAGCTACAAAAATAGTCAGAGAAGCATCTTTCATCTTCTTTATCTCAATGTTTCTATGCTTCATCAGAGACAGCTAGATTAACTGATTCAGCCAAAGAATAGCAGGCGAAAGAGGAGAAAAGATGGTTAATATGAAAATATATTGCCATTTTGGCTGACATTTCTGTTATTATGCAGGATGACGCTATCTGGAGGCATAATTTACTTGACCATGTGGACAAAATCTACTTATGACCATGGTGCCACTGATATCATGCATTTGCTTTAATAGCAGATTACAGAAGTAAGTGGTTTATATGATTTGAATTTCGAACATGCAACTATGTGGAGAAGTTATGGCGTGAATGCTATAGAATCACACTCTCTAACAATGCTGTTGAATTATGGCAAAAGAAAAAAAATCAGGAAAGGGGAAGAAGGAGAAACAAAATAGGTTGAAATGAGTCTAAATCAAAGAATATAATATTTTATTGATCAACAATATTTACATTTACAATTATTGAAAGAGTAAAATCAAAGTAACACTATCATAACCTATGGAATCAGGCATACTACCTTTCTACGGTAAATCGACACCATCGCCTTTACACTAGTAGATCGGCAAATATCGCCATTACAACTACAAAACTTAGTTGATAGCAATGATAGCTAAAGCAAATTCTTTTTTTTTCAGATTAAGCAACAATTTCCTTTTTTTTCAAGCTCAATGAGAAAAACTTCGATTCAAAGTAAAAATGAATATCCTAAAATATTCTTATATCATCAATTAAGCCACACCGTCTAAGAAGTCAATTAACTTAAAATTTTCAATTTTCTTCGGCTTAAGACCAAAATTGCACGTGCCTTAAAAATATATAAATTTACACTTTTTGCAGTTTAGAGGTGAATTTCACTTCCACAAGGTATAATTCAAGACAAAATACTTATAGTATTTACGATGTCATGTAAAGTGTGGTGGAAATAGTTCATCGAATAAGCTAAAATTCACTTAAAATGTATAATACACAAAAAAAAAAACATAACAAGAAAAAGTATTGTAAATACAACTATAAAATAGAGAAATAACAAAAAAGAATAATACCCACAAGATAACAAGAAAGAGTATTGCAAATACAACTATAAAATAGAGAAAGAACAAGAAAGAATAATACCCAGAAGATAAACATTAATGATTAACGAACTTCAACAATCCAAAAATAAAAATTTAGTATGAACAAAGATTACAACTCAGTCATAACTCTCTTAATGAGATCTCATGCTCAAGAATGCTTAAGCATTACAACTTGAAGTTGGTTAAATAATAATCCAAATGTCCCATTAAATAGTCCAAGGGTTGTTACAACCATACCAACTAACTCTTTAACAGAAATGTCTAAACTAGAGTAGAGGTCATGTGAAGTACCTCTTTACAAAACTTTAAACGACACTCAGACAATATATGCAAGTACTCAAATAGACTAGATGATCTATACACCACTAGACAGTCTATTGAGACCTTCCACATCTAGAAGCATGAGCTTCTACTGGTCCAAAGAGTTAGACGGTTTTGACACATTTAACAAGATTTTACTGGACCAATTACTGGATCAGACTCCACAAATCTCCACCTTGGTTCAGCACAAATCTTCTGAGCGAATCATGATGTGCCACCAAGCCTATATTATAGGCTTAATCACCAATCAACTGGATTAAATCCAAGCAATGAAAGAACTTGTTGTCTTGCAGAACCTTCACAATCATATCAAAGATTATGATTCGTTGAGACCTTCGTCATCCTCACAGACCCTCCAACAATCACCTCTGTTACGAAATGCAGCTTGATGTCAATGTGCTTCGTTCTTTCATGGTAGACTTGGTTCTTCAACAATTGTATAGCACTGTTGCTATCACAGTGAACAGTGATCACCTGGTCATGCACCTTCAACTCCTTAGACCTTTTAGCCATAAGGCTTCCTTCACCGCTTCTGTCATGGCAATATACTCCACTTCAATGGTTGACAAGGCAACAACCTTCTGTAGACTGGCCTTCCAACTAACCGCAGTACCATACACAATAAACACATAACCTGTGAGTGACTCTTGGTGTCCAAACACCCAACGTAGTCCAAATCCACAAAACCTTCTGTGGAAGCATCTCCAGCAGATCGTCTAGTTCCACTGTAAACTAGAACCCTCCCAAGAGAACCCTTCAAGTAGCGAAGAATCCACTTAAGAGCTTGTCAGTGAGCTCACCCAGGGTTTGCCATGAATCTACTAACAATACTCACTGCATAAGCTATGTCAGGGTGTGTGCAAACCATTGCGTACATCATAGAACCAACAAGGTTTGCATATGGAACAACATCCATATACCTTTGTTCCTCCACTGTCTTAGTCGACTGTTCAACACTAAGCTTATAGTGCGAAGCAAGAGGTGTTGAAACAGGTTTCAAGTTTGTCATCCCAAATATGTCAAGGATTTTTCCAAGGTAGATCTCATGAGATACCACTAGACGCTTCTCGTCACTTCATCTAATTATCTCAATCCTCAAAATATTTCTGACAGCTCCAAGATCCTTCATATCAAACTTGTCTTTCAGCTCAACCTTAACCTTCTCAACCTCATACTTACTATTGCTGGTAATCAAGATATCACCAACATACAACAACAATACTATAAACAACCTTCTACCAAAAACTTGAAGTAGACACAAGCATGGTTATTGAATCGAGATTTGAAACATGAATCGATTTCCATTTTTTTTGAATCGTGAATCAAATCTAATAATGAATCGTAAGATACATGATGAATAAAATGTGATATATTTAAACAAAAATAAGTGACATAAAAAAACATTAAAATTATTATATATGAAAATGAAGTCAAAATATTCCATTTATAAAACAAAACATAATAATAAAATGCAAATTATTATTTTTCGTTTAAATCCTGTATCCTAGTCTTATGCTTTCATTCATCATCTCCAAAATCAATATCTCTTAGTTCACCTTCTTCCTCTAATATGACATTCTTTTGCAGCTCATCCTCATTCTCTTCCTTCACTTCTTCAACCATCTCTTCAATTTCATTGTCATTTGTTGTCATGATAGATTTTCCCTTTTTATCAACCTTGGAATTTAAATTTCTTGAACCTATTAAAGAGACAAAAAATTTATAAGCTTTATAAATATATATGATTAATTTAATTGCACAAGTTTTATAATTTAACCAATTACCCATCTTCCTTTTCTTGCTTGGAGCTCCCTCTTCTAGGGTAAAAGATTCGTGTATATCCATCCATGAAACATTGTTTGGTAGACAAGGATCCTCTTTTTCATTAATCCTCTCATCATCTGATTCAATATCAGATAAACATATATGATCATAAGTATCCATTTTCTCTTGCCTAACCTTTTTTCTCATCTTAAGTTGAAGATTATACTTAATAACGACAAGAGCATTTAGTCTTTATTGCTCCAAACAATTTCTTCTTTTAGTGAACATTTGATCAAATATGCTCCAATTTCTTTCACACTCAGTAGCACTACAAGTGAGACTCAAAACCCTCGTTGCTAAATTTTGTAGCTCTTTACCCTCTCCACCATAACTTTCCCACCAAAGATTTGTAATTTCAAATAAAAAGTCAATGCAAATAAATGTGATCTTCGTGACTGCTATGTTTTTTATGAAATCATGAAGATTAATTAAATGCTTTACCAGGTTGTTTCTTATCCCTTGTATCTATTGTCATGCTTCTTCCAGAAAATCTTTGGGTTTTCTTGAGATATTATCAATTGCCTTTTTAAAATAAGATACTCTAACTTCAAGATAAGTTGGAGGCTTTAAACCCTTTCCATATTCGCCAACAGATTTTAACATTTGGACAAATAAAGAGCTTCTTACCAAATTAAATGGTAAAACATTGTCATATATGTATTTGCAAATATCTTGAATCACTAACTCTCTATCTTTAAACATTTCAGTTATGATTTTTTGCTTCATAACTCCTTGTTTCCCCTTCTTGGCAAATGACTCCAATGTTCCTTTCTTACTAGTATCTTAGATATCAATTTCTTCAAAACAATCTTGATGATTTGTTTCTTTGTTCTTTTCTTTATCTTCTAACAACTTCAAAAACATGTCTTTAATATCATCTGGAACAGATGTACAGGCAATGACATCTTCCTTTGTTCCAACAAGATGATGTTTCATTCTTGCAACACCACCTCAACAAGTATGTGAACAATACTTGCACTTGACTAAAAGTCTATGAGGAGGAACACTCTCACAATGATTCCATGTGATATTTGTTTCTTTGATTGACTCATTGCCTCCACTAACAAATTCAAACAAAAAATGAATCTTTTTTCCTAGGAAATAAAATAAACTCAATCTTCAAATAACAACTATTTTTTTAGCAAAATAAAATAAAATAAATAATATAATAAATAAAAATATACACAAATTCAAACTGATTTTTTTCAAAAACACTAAATAAAAAAATCCTTAAACATCAACTAATTTAATATAAAAAATAAAAATAATAAAATTAAATAAATATAAAATTAATTGTATATAATTTAAACTATAACTTCAATTTTTAACAAAATTTAAAAACCATTATCAAACAGCAAATAATTTATATTAAAAATAAAAAATATAATAACAGAATATATATGTATATATATTAATTTAAATAATAATTAAGTTTCTTTAAAAGATAAAATAAATTAAACTTTAAATTATAATTATTTTTTTATAGAAAATAAAGTAAAATAAAAAATAATAATTTACCGTAGATACAATTTGATCAAGGGAATATAGAATTTCATCAAGGTAATATACTGTCCAAAAATATTGTTGAATGTACTGTGTGCTCAAATATTAAAATAATAATTTCTATTGACAAAAAGTTGAAATCATTTTGTCTACATCTTTTGTCTTCAAAAAAATTAAAGAAAGCATGGATCACCGTCAAAGAAAGTAAAAAGTATAATATTATATTATTAAATTCTAAAGTAAAAAAATATAATAGGTTTAATAGACATTTTTTGTCCTAATATTTTGTGGAAATTTGCAATGTTTTTTCTTGTTTATTTTTTTTTCTCAATTGAGTCCCAAATTTTATTAAAATCTGTCAATGTGATCCTTTCCGTTAGATTAGTGTGAACGACATTAACAGGACGTGGGAGTGAAATTAATGCAAGATTGACACAATCTGAAGTTGATGCACTTCATGAAAGGAGGAGGGGGTGGGGTTTGGGAGGGAGGGGTGGGGTTTGGGAGGGAGGGGGTGGGGTTCCAGAAAGAAGAGAGGATTGGGAGGGAGAAGAGGAGGGAAAGGAGGAGGGAGAAGAGGAGGGAAAGGAGGAGGGAGAAGAGGAGGGAAAGGAGGAGGGAGAAGAATAAGATTGAAACAAAAAAATATATCTAACAAATTACAAGATGACACGTGTGCCACGTCCCGACACAATTAACGCCGTTCACACTAATCTAACGAAAATGATCACATTGACAGATTTTAATAAAATTTGGGACTCAATTGAGAAAAAAAAATAAACAAGGGAAAACATTACAAATTTCCACAAAATATTAGGATCAAAATGCCTATTAAACCAATATAATATTATATTATTAAATCCTAAAGTTAAAGAAAAGATTGAGTTTTAATAACATACTTCTAGTATATTGACCGTCACTGTTCTTCTTCTTCTTTTTCAGTGAGTGAGGCGTTTTCTACAAATGTATGTTTTCCACCAAGTTTCACTTTCTGGCACCCTCACTTCTTCATGGCTTTCACTGTGCTTCTTTCACAAGTCTTTCTTCCAGAAGCCTCACACTCTCAACTCAAGTTTGTATTTTTTTTTCCTTTTAACCTTCTCAATATATAGCCAATTAGCTCCAATCAGCATGCGCATCTCTTCTTTTCTATCATCTATTTTAAATTTTTTTACCGTTTTGATTAGTGCACTTTGTTGTTCCATTTTTTCATTAATTGAAACGCACACATCATGCATCTAGAATCGTGCACAACAGAGCTGAATCTCGAAACAAACGATTCAACCTCAATTCATCCGATTCAAAGACCGATTCAAGCTATAAAATGAATATATATCATTGAGAACTAATTTTGGATCGAATCTCGATTTGAATTGTACAATTCGAACGATTCTAACTGCCATGGACACAAGTGTCATATTTACTACGTTCAAATCCAATACGAGCAATGAACTCGTCAAATCTCTTGTTCCATTATCTTGGGAATTGTCTGAGACCATACAAGAATATGTTTAGCTTGCACACCAACTCCTTCTTGTCTCCCACCTCAAACCCTTTTGGTTGCATCATGGAGATGGTGTTCTCCAGTTCTCTATAGAGATAAGCAACCTTCATGTCCATCTATTCCAACTCAAGGTCAAGCTCTGCAACCATGGCTAACAACATCCTAATGGATCTATGTTTTATGATAGGAGAGAACACATCATTATAATCAACATCTTCTTTCTAGGTAAAGCCTCTGGCCACCAACCTCGCCTTGTATCTGCGTTGGTCAGTTCCTGGGATACCATCTTTAAGCTTAAAGATCCATTTACAACGGACCAACCTAGAGCCTTCAAGTCTTCAAATAAGAGTCCAAGTATTGTTCACATGAAGCGACTTCATCTCCTCGTGCATCATGTCCAGTCGTTAAGTCTTCTCCTCACTTGATAGGGCATAGACTACACTAGACGATTCATTGTCTAACACCTCACTAGCATCTATTAAGGAGTAGGAATGAGCTTTACATAACCATACCTCTCAAGAGCTCTGATCATCCTCCTCTCTCTATCTTTGAAAAGATGGTAATAATCAGCACAACATCTTCACTAGAAGCTTCTCGTCTCTCCTCTACCAGACCGTCTACATCCTCAGTTTGTATGAACCTAGACTCTTGTTGCTTGTTAGACTTCACGTCAATTTTCGCCTTTTCACCTCTTCAGCTACCACTAGGCTCACATTTTGAAACACATGGCTTGTGAACCATCTTAGTTTCATTAAAGATGACGTCTCTGCTGATGATACACTTCTTGAATCCTGGCTCATAGTTATGATACAATTTTTTCCACTTAAGAGCCTAACATTCAGATTCAATTGTAAGTTGACCTACATGGTCTATACCACTGGACAATTAATGCACACTACAATAAATTGGTTATTAACTAATAACATTAAAACAATCATTTGATTAACTTTTTTTACTTTAATTGGTTATTTTAAATTTTATCATTAATAATTAATTTTCAAAATAGCCATACAAATTTAATCATTTAGAAATCATTCTTCTAATTAAATCTTGATTTTAAGTTTCATGATTTAATTATGCAATACCAAAAGGTTTAATTTAAATTTAAGTATTTAAAATAGTTGAATTTTCTTTACATGTGAGATATATTAAAATAATAATTAGAAGAAGTTTAAATTTTGTTTATATATAAAATATATAAATAAAATTATTAATATGAAATTTAAATATCAATCACACATTTAAAATAAATTCAAGTTTTCTTTACCACATACATCGATATAGATAATTAAAAGTTTACCCTTTTAATCATTATGACACACACATATATATAACAAATTTTGACCGATTTAGTAACCCAAATTTTGATGATTGAATCTTTAACTAATTTAGTG
This sequence comes from Lablab purpureus, assembly GCA_030347555.1. Taxonomy (NCBI): domain Eukaryota; kingdom Viridiplantae; phylum Streptophyta; class Magnoliopsida; order Fabales; family Fabaceae; genus Lablab; species Lablab purpureus. Next base: position 18,300,385 of record CM059254.1, read on the forward strand.
ATTGAAATCACCAACTAATGTAGTGACCGATTCTAGTGACTGATTTAGTGACTGGTTTTAGTAACTTAGTCAGTAACCATTTTAGTGAATGATTTCATTAACTAAAAATTTGGTCACTAAATCAGTCTCTAAATTAGGTAAAAAAAGTCCAAACATGGATAGTGACTACGTCTTTTAATTACTAATTTCAGTCACCATAGATCATTTTTCTAATAAAATAACTAATTTAGTCATTGATTTTTTGCTACTAAGAATTCAGTAACCAAATTGGTCACTAATTTAGAAAAATTATTTGTCTCTAATTCAATCACTAATATTCACTATTATTTATGGTCATTATTTATCATTTTTCTAGTAGTGGCTATACTAAAAGTAATATTAAATTAATTTCACCTTAGTGTTGCATTAGCATTGGTCAAGTTGATGCTATTAGAGTCTGCCAATACAAATTCACAGTACAACTTTAACACCCATGCTTTTTGCATCCCCATATTTGGAGATACTAAACGAACTCTGTTATGAAGTTAGTGTTAACTATTTTACTTTTCGTGGATTTTTGGTCAACTCTATTTGCCTATTTTCTTGTAGTGTTCTAGGTATATTCTTGCTCATTTTCACATTATTCATTCGTGCACTAATTATACTTCTTCATTTTGTCATTGTGGGTAACTCATGCACCCATGATTTGAAACAAGATTAGATCCTTGTTATTCTCCTCCAACTAGGAAATGTTTCTTTGATTTCTCATTTTTCTTGTTTGTCGAAGTAGGAACAATTTTACCTACCCTAATGATAGATGTCAAAGTATTCTTGTCAAATTCTTTAAGAAACTTTCAATCAAAACATTTAGAATAAGTTATTCTTGTGAGTCCTTACACTATTTATGGCCCTTGATAATAATTGTCTAATGACTTGTGTAATTAGTGTGGGCCCCACATTCATTCAATGTGTATGTCTCCCTGTTTATGGTGAAATTAGACTGGCAATCTCACTATTTTTAATCCAAAAGTGTTTTTAAAATTGATAATCTAACATAAAATGTTATAAAACACATATCATGAAATAATTAAAATTTTATTATTAATACAAAATCAACATTAACATCATAATTAGTATAATTTATGAAGACCTAGACATTGAACACACTAAACAAGTAATAAATCCTAAAATGAAATTATAACTTTCCTATTTTTGGATGACACATAAACATAGATAAATTTTTAAGAAGATGAAAATAGACTTGAAGAAGTAAAAGTTCAAAAGTAAATTGCTTGAAATTTAAGGTAAATTTTCATAAAGATAAATTTGTTTGAAAAGATAAAGTTTTATAGGAAAATTAAAGTGTTGGGAAAGTGAATTTTACAAGAATATAAATGGGCAAAGAATATAAATTATCGAGGATAAATATAAATTAATAAAGGAAATCAACGAAAGTGGTAACCCAAACTGCTAGTATTCTCAAGAGTTTTGTTATTTTTTTGTCATTTTTCCAATTTGTAAGTTTGTTATGAGAAATTTGCAATTACAATTTATCACACTTATTTTATTACAATAATCCTATTTATAGTTCTATTTCTAAATGAAAAATGAAAATACAAATTTACAATAATTTAAAATGTAATTTTCACTAATTATGCCACATAGTCTATCTATGTTATCATTCTTCAAATAAAATCGGATAAAGGTAAACGAGTGGTTAAATAGTCTATCCATGTTATCATTCTTCAAATGAAATCGGATAAAGGTAAACGAGGGATTAGGTAAATATGAGTGTGCGATTACAACTCCCTTCAAAACTCCCTCTTCAATAGACTCATTTATAACTTCTTCTTTCTCAATACTCATTTTCCATATAAGCTAACTCTCTCTTTCCTAGGAAAACCTTCTATACTTTGATCTTACAACCTTCAACACTTTTTATATTAATGAAACATTATATTATTACACTTGATTATCATATTAACAATCATCTAGTCAAATTATTTACTAATTCTTCTTCTCTCGGTCAATTTGTAAATTCTTAGGTAACACTACCAAAAGAAATTAATTACTAAATAAATTATTCAAATCACAATCTAGGTAGCCTAATTTAATTAACAATGTTTGAGTTTCCCAATGAGGTTCTAAGCAACTTCTAGGATAACTTAAAGGTTGAACCTAATAAATGAGTCTTTAGTTTTAGAGGTTAAGAGACTAATCCTTGTAAGTTAATACATGGACTAAATGTATTGTTTTGTTCCAAGCTCCTCAAATGGGATTCTTCTATTAAGTTACACAATCCGTTAATGTCAAAGTCGAAGCAATAAAGGGAGGAACGAACTCATCAACTTATGTCACGCTGCTTTGATTCCCTGTATCATATTTTCCACGATGGTACAATTTCCAAGCTTCTTTAGTTGGGTATAGTTGAGAATCTTAAAAGACTATAACTTACATAAATTCCTTGCATGTACTTTATGAATAATATAATAATGCCTTGCCTTGCATTTGTAGTTTGCATGATATATAAAAAATGACATGCTATTGTAATTCAAACAAGACCTAATCATAATGATACCAAATTGAGCCCCTGTTTAATCCCACGTATCAAAAGTAACTTCACCTATTTTTAGATATTTAAACTAATATACACATAAATTAAGAATGTTTAAAATAATAAACCAATCAATAGGTAGTAAATAAAAGAATATATAGCAGTACATTAAAATTAAAACATCATGACCTTAAATTCATGAAAAGTGAGCACCCCATCTCCATCAAGATCAAATCTAGCTATCATAACTTCACACTCATCTATGCTCCTAGATTCACCCAACCTACTAAGCATTCTTTTAAGACTCTTGGGTGTGATGCAACCACTCTCATCCATCTCATACATCTTAAAAGCCTCTCTTAGGTCATTTTCTTTCTCTTCCTCTTTCCCTCCCTCCACAAACCTCACAAAATCATCAAACCCCACCAATCCATCCCCGTCCGCATCCAGCATAGTCACAGTCGCCGCCGCATCCTCAGCCGACAACGCCTCGCCCATGGCCTCCACGCATTGTTGCAGCTCCGACGGCGATATCTTGCCGTCGCCATTCCCGTCAAAGTGGTTGAATACACGTTCATATTGGCTTAGCTTGTCCATCATATGTAAACCGTAGAGCAATTTTACCACCAAAATTCATGCACCATGGACATATATATTGGTGCAATAATAGGTAACAGTAGCAACCAAAATTGATGTCATAAGATTGCGAAAGAAGAAAAGAAGGAGCATGCAACAAATTTAATCAAAGGTGCCTAAGAAATGATGAAATGAGAGAGGTACGTATGTTATAGTGGCTAATGCCGCGTGACGTGAATTGACCGAGTTATGTAACTTGTACGACCGAAAGCGAACACTGGAAGATTCTGGGCATTTACGTAATTATGTCCAATGACCACAAATAAATTCTAAAGAAAATACTTTCCCATGGCGTGAGACATGAGGAGCCGCCCAAGACTCGCGTGTCACGCATAACCCACGCTAGACGAAGCTTCTGTAAAACACCCCACAAATGAAAACAAAAAGGGTTTTCAAAAATTAAAATCAATTTACGTTAAAGTTGAATCATAAAAAATTTATATTTATTTCAAGAACTTAATTTTATTTACTTTAATCTATGTATAAATTAATTTTAATTTATTAAAAATAATTTATTTTATTTTCTTATGATGAAACTTCTGACACAATTTATTTCTGACCAGAGATAGAAGAAGTGCATGCCTGTACATTTCCAGTGGTGAGGAGAAAAACATGTTTTCGGATTTAATTGATTATTATAGTCAGTTTTAATTGCATTAATTAATAATCAACACTGGTGCTATTTTGACGAGAAAAGAAAAAACGGGAAAATTAGTGGAAGAAAAATATTTATATTTTTCGTATCGGGGTTGAGGCCTAAGTTCTCCCTCCTTAGTGGAACTTTCTAGGTTTCCTGACTCAATGCAATTCGTACGATTCATGAAAAACAAAGACGAAATTATCTTCTTAAGAAAATGGTGAAATTTTACGATAATTTTATCATATTATACACAAGTCATGGAAACAAGACTAAAAAAATATAAGAAATTATGTTAGGTACGACTTTAATTTTTTAAAGCGTCCTGATAGACGGATCATTATACAGGTCGTACTGTTAATTCACACCTTCAAAATTTATATAACTTTTTAAAAATTTAAAAAATAATAAAATTATATATAAGATGTGAGTGGATGGTTAATGAAAAATTAGTCCGTTTTTTCTGTTCTTTAAATAAAATTTATGATTTTGTGTAATGAACTACTTTGTAGGAATTAAGGTGTATAAAGTATATTAGATTATATTGTTGATAAAGAGTTATTTTAAGTGTGAAATATGATAGACCGATTATGAGTGTTTTGTTTATAAGCAAGTTTATTAAAAATATCATGTTTATATAACTACTTTGTGGAATTAGTTAGAAGTTTATAACTACTTTGTGGAATTAGTTAGAAGTTTATAACTAATTCTATCTAATTCGTAACTTTTTTTTGTAATGTTTTATATTTTGTAATATAAGAGTTATTATCTTGTTGATAATTGAAAGATGAAATTTTTTATTTTTTGTATTTTGTTGTGTGTTCTTTGTTCTTTTATTTTTAGAAGATCTATTTTATAACCAATGTTATTTTTCCATTGTATAGTTATACACTCTCTACATAATAAACTAGTATCAAAGCTAGTTTTTTAATCTTTGTTTCTTGCTTATGATCAAGATTCTTACAAAATACAATGGGTATCACTTCAATGATCAAGCAATAGAATAGGAAGAATAGTTTCAACCTTTGGAGGATCAAGATGAGAGCCTTCTTCAAGGATCAACGAGTGTGCACACCATTGTCTAGTAGTATGTCACACATAGAGAGACATATGCAGAAGCAGATGGAGGAATAAAACTCATTCAATGATCCTTTTTTCATCGTTAGTCAACATATTCTAAAGTTGTAGAAGAGAAGATCTTAGTGAGGGGACTGAAACTAGTGAAGCTCATTAAGACAAAATCCATATATAAGAAACTTATTTTGAAGAGAAAGTTATTCAGACTTCTTTAGCAATTGTTACATGTCGCTCTTCCCTGATTTTTACCCTTATCATTAATAACTCCATTTGTTTCCTATACTCCTCTATCATGTTCCTTTTTTTGGAGTCTTTATTAACCCCTTCTCATAGTCCTTGGAGTCTTTGGAGCTTGTCCATTAACTATCATGTTCCTCAAATCTACCTATAAACATGTTTTTTTAAGTCATGTTTCAAAAGAGATTAAAACACTTTATTATTCTAGAAAACTTTAAGAAAAAACAAAAACTCAAAAGAACAAAGCGAGACACATAAAATCAACCAAGCATAAACATTATACTCATTTTTCCTAGAATTTTTTTTAACGATTTTCAAGATATGGAATGACTTGATCAATAGATTAAGAGATGGAAAAAAGTTAAAAGCATGTTCTAAACATCATTTATATGCCTTAGGCAAAGCAAGAAGCAACAATAGATCAAGAATTCACATCTAATTCGCAAAGGGTTTCATACCCATTCCCGAAGAACACTTACTCAGAATGCGATGAAACCTCCTTTCAATGAGTTGATCCTCTAGCTCTGGTAACCACTTGATGTGAACCTTGGAAGGTTGGAAGGATCTTGATCAACCTAAGAAGATGTAGGAAAACTCATGAGAGATCAAAGAGCACATGGTGGAAGCATAAGAAACCCATAGTGAGTCTTTTGGTTTTTCACAAAAACAATAAAGGAAACAAGAACAAGTAACAAAATGAATTATAAGGGATAAGAATATGCCACCATAAGCTTGATACTCAAGGATAAGTGCATGAAGATTTGCCATTTGAGAAAGCTTCTCAAGATAAGAATTAAAACAAGAGAGAAACTTGAAGACTTTCAAATATGAACTCACAAAAATGTTTTCATTCGGTATACAAAAGTGATTTTACAAGAGGGGTTAACTCTTGTTTATATATGGAAAGTGTGAAAACAGGAAAAATACAAGAAGGAAGGATTGAATTGTGTTTTTAAAGATTTTTTTTGCAAAAGATCGTATTTCGTCTGTCAAAGGGTGTTGAGCAAACAAAGTTTGATTTCAACAGATGCACACAATTTGTTGGTAAAAAAATGTCTTGAAAAAATGTCTCGTTAAAGACTTGAGTTTTTCCCTTTGTTAGAAACAAATATAACATGCAATTGATTTAAATCTTAAGGAGAAAGAAAACAACACACAAAGTTTTTATATTGGTTCGTCTGATAGCACAAATTACATCCAATTCTCAACCAACTTGTTTAAGTTTCACTAGCATACTATCACTGCAAGAAAACAAGTATTTTTTTGCCTCGTAGCAACTTTTGGCTAACCTGTACAATATTCTTTCTACCAAGCCACTTCTGGCTCTAATGAGTATTCTCTGGGAAAAGTAGCTACTCTTGGCTAACCTTTTTACATATTGAAAAAGAGTGTGATCATAAATCACAAACTAGTTATTCTAGAAGGATAACATCTTAAAGACAGATACAAAGATTTGAATGCTTGTAGAGGTTGTTAATGAACACCACAATGTTCTTCTAAAGCTTTTGAATATTGAAGAGAGAAAACAACAAAGTTTTAGCACTTGAACAATAATGTGTGTTCCTTGTTTTCTTCTTTGAACTGAACTCTTATATAGTGCTTGAAAGCAACTAGCCATTAGATATTCGTTTTGACATCTTTAACTTTAGGTTAGCTTAAACAACTTGATCTTCTATCGTCTGAAGATGCTTCATGTAGAGTGCATTAAATGCACCTCTTCATGCATTAAATCCATGCTTCTACTTTTGGCATAAGACCTAGTTTGTAACACTTATCCTCTATTGGGCAACAAACTTTTACTTTTTTTAGTGAAAGCAAACATCCGTACATGATAGGTGTACTTCAAGAGTTGACAAAGCTTGGCGCATTGAGAATTTTGTGAGAAAACAACTTTAACTCTTATCCCAAGGTTGTGCTATGAGAAGATGTGAAATTTACTTTTGTACTTGATCTTCAAATCGACTAGAAGAATGTTCCTGAAATTCAAAGTAATAAGCATATATGTTTAAGGTCTTTTAACATGTATCATTTGATGACTTATCATATGATGAATATAAGAGGTATCATTTGTCAAACGATACATGCATGATTTGATGGAGGTTTCATTTGTTAAGACTCATCATTTGTGAGATGCACAACTCCTTTTCTTTTATACATTAAACGTTCTTAAGCATAAGTTCAAAACTATGGAGTGTTGAAATTTTCCTTGACAATCTCCTCCTTTTTTATTGATGCTTAAAATAATTTAAGTTTAAAAGGCAAGGGTTTTCTTAAACACATATCAGATCAAGCTTTTGCAAGATGTAACATTTTTAAACTGCGTTTAATATGAAATGCATGAAGCAAATAAGCATAAACAATTTAATAAGTTATCAAACTTAAGTGAAAATCGCTAAGACTCATTTTATTCATATAGACAAATATCAATGTGATATCGTCTTATGTTGTGAAGAGCATAAGTACAAAATTCTTAGATCAAATAATAAAAGCAATCAGACTTTATATTTAGTCTATTTATATAAGTAAATATAAAGAATTAAATTACAAAGAAATTATAAAAGAAAAGAAAACTTTTATTCTTACCCTGAATAGATGATTTCCCCGATCTTCATCTTCAAGCCTTGGTCTCCCCCTTAACAAATTTGCCTTCTTTTATACTCCCCCTTTGGATTAAGCAACAACAAAAAGTGATATCTAGTCTAGCTCTTCCATACCATCGGTGCGAGGACCTAAACCAAGAATACATTGATTCTAGATAACCTATCCCAATTCATAGCTCAGTTCAAACCTTCCACCAACTAACCACCCCTAAACCATTCACCCACCCATGCATCAATGATGATTTCCTCTATGAACCATTTTTTCTTATGTCAAAAATAGGGTATAAATTATATAAATACATGTTATGTGGTGTTTTAGTAAATGTATTCATCTCTTTGAAATGTGTCTACCTCATGCCTATTTATATATGATGAAGTTTTGTGTTTACATGTTTTTAGCATTAGTTTTTGTCATCATTAAAAAAAGGGAAGATTGTTGAACCACTAAACGGTCTGATAGTATTATGACCATTGGACGACCTAACAGTGTTATGACTCTAGAAGGTCTAGACCCCATAAACTCTTATATAAGAGATGTTTTGATGATAAAAAAAATTAATTTATTTTAATATACTCATGATTCATCTAACATGTTTGTTCATGTAGCTAAGCGATCAAGTGAAAATAATAGACCATAGTAGGTCTAAATGAACTATTAGACGGTCTAGTATTACAAATTGCAAATGAACTAAAATAAGAAAGCTAATTACAATATGATTTTATACACACAAGTTATAAAGATTTTACTTGAATAAAATCACATCTTAATTGATTAACATTCAAGGAATTAATTGCAAATTAATCCAACGTTCAAAACAAAGAAGAAAAAGGAAATGAATGATATTATGCTGAATAAATTGAATTTGTGATGTTATCTTGTATTGTTTGAATGTTTTTCTTTCAGGAATTGGCTAACAAATTTCGAAAGCATCAACAAGACTTTCCTTATTGAGCATCCAACGGTATTAAAAGCGAAGATTCCGTTACACAAAAGAATATGACTGATTTCAACTCTGGTAATGTCAAGTGAATATCAAGGAAAAATCAAAAAGACAATTCAATCTTCAAGAAACGTTCGAATTTTCGAAAGTTATAAGAAGACTTCAAGATCAAAAGCTGAAGACATAGAAAACGAAGAACGAATGAACAAGCATATACAAGCTATCAAGGTCTATCAACAAAGCTTCTAATAGTTATAAGCGGGTGTGAATGAAATTCTTGTAATATTACGAGAATATACCCATTGAGCTTAATTTATTCTCTCGTTTGTATTTGAAAAAAAATCTTTATCTTTTCTATTAAGGTCTTAATCTCAAAGGGAGGTTAAGAAGGGTGATAACCAGGAGTGGTTTGTATACTCGTGATAATTAAGAGTAGTTTGTCTACTCAGTTGTAATAATTTGTTTGATGAGTTGAACCTCTTAAGAAGTGTTCTTAAAGAACCTCTTAAGAAGTGTTCTTAAAGAACCTCTCAAGAAGTGTTCTTAAGGTAGAACTGGACGTGACCCATGAGTTTTTGGTGAACCAATTTAAAAATCTTGTGTTGCTCTTTCAGTGGTTGGACAGTCTAGTATATCATACCATTCGATTAGATGGTATGGTGTGTTCTAACAAAAAAAAATCTAAGACCCTATTCAACCCCCCTTCTAAAGCCTCCCTTTTAAAGAGATAAATAACTTAGGTAGAAGGGAGAATGAACAAAAAAATGTTCTTGAGAAGCTTTTGGGACATAAAGGCTGAGTAATACTTTTAGCAACATTTTCTCATAAGATATCAACATTCTCTTCTTTTCTCTTTGAATGAAGGTTTAAATAACATCACGAAGAAGTAGTGATATGATCTTTAGAAGGATGGATGGATCTTGATCAACCTAAAGAGATGAAGGAAGCATAATCCTCCATGGAAGAAAAGATGTGAGTTGTGAAAGCTTGAAGTTTCATGAAGATGGCATATGGATCCAAACAAAACAAGAAATAGAAACAAGAAGAAGTAATGAATTGAAAAAGAAAATGGATTAAAATAGAAGAATGGAAGAACACGCCACCTTGGTTGGGAAAACTCAAGGATAAGTGCAAGAAGATCCAGCACATGAGAAAGCTTCTCGAGATAAATCCAAAACAAGAGAGAAACACCCTTGGAAAGACTTTCAAATATGAACTCATAAAGAGACAATTTCATTCAATATTCAAAAGTGATTTTTACAGTGAGGGAGACTCTCCTTTTATAATACAAGGAAACGTCCAAGAGGGAACATGAAAAGACAAAAAGGTTAATTCCTAATCCTAGAGTTAACTCTCCTTAATCATGATTAGCACAATTAATTCCACAAAATGAGGAGAAGTCACATGGGTGTTCCTTTAATCTAGGAAAAAGTAATGATTACATTTGACCCTTGCATGTGGTAAAGGTTAAAAGAGCTCTAAGAGTCATGTGGTGTGCACCCCATGTGCCAAGAGTCTAAAGAGAAGTGACTCTTCAAAGCTTGAAATGTCACTCTCTAAAAGGCATTCTTAAAGCCTTCCAAAAAACAATTCTTCTACTTCGAAAATTGAGGAATCTTGGACTTTAATTTTTCTTGAAATATATTTTAGAATCTTATGTCTTTATTTTTCTTTAAATCTCCTTTTCTAAAGCTTGATGTCTTCCTCTTGTCAATCTTTCTTCAAATTTATTCTTTATTTCTTTCTTTCTCCTTTTGTAACCTCTCTCTTGTGAATCTTTCGGGGAGTCTTCATGGAATCTTCCTTTTTATTTCTTTTTATTCTTTTCCTTATTATGCTTCTTGTATTTATTCTTGACGTTCCTTTTCTCTATCTTCAACAAATACTTCTTCATGTAGGATAATATCAAGTAGTCGTTGAAAATCCTTTTCTTGTAGTTGATAAGCTTCAAACCAATAAAGACATTTTTCATTGTATGAGCTACAACAGATGAGGATGAATTAAATGCACTCTATGCAACATTAACTATTTATACCCTCTTCAAGCAACATCCTGATAGTTGGCAATGCTTATCGGGCTTAGGTCAGAAAGCTTTTGTATTATAATCCGAATAAAGTTGGATACCATACACCATGAGCATATTTTCTAGAGTTGACATGAGTGAGAGTCAGGATGTTGGTGATGCATTGCAACTTTAGCTCTTGTTTCAAGATATTTTATTATTGACGTGTCCTTTTAAAGATCATCTTCATTATTTGAATACGAAAACATTCTCTACAACACAAAATAAGTAAATAGAATATATTTGAGACAATAGAACATTATCTTTTTATTGTGTTCTTACTAAGCATGTTTATGAATATCATACTTTTACAAATATGCATTAAGTGTTGTATCATTTATCAGATGGAACTCTAGTGTATTTTGATGATTTGTTTGTAAAACTACCTTTCATCATACAAACTTTGACACACTCATTTTTGTACTTTAGAGTTTGTAAAGTGTAAAATTTCACTTTTGATTAAATTACTATTAAACAATCAAAGATAATTAAACAAACAAATAATATTTGTATAACTATTTGGAATCTCAACAAAATAAATTTTCCTCCTTATAGATATTTATATGCATCATAAAAAACAAACAAAAGATCCATAAATTAATATATACAAAAATATCTTATGTTATAATTCATTCCTGTCGATCTCTACCACCTGCTATATCCTTTACTCACATGTAAAACGTGATTATCATAGACAAATCATAACACAACCACGAAAAGGGTAAGGTAGTGATTTAAAAACTTGGATACATTCATATATCAATACCATGTACATATATTTTCTCATTCTATATCATTCAATCACATTTCATCCATACATTCTCATGAATACATACATAATTCATTCATTCGACATTTATAAGAATCAAGTATCTAACTCTCAGCACATTGGCTACCTCTCATATCATAAATCATAAACACTAGACTTTGCTTTCAGAAGACACATGCGTTGAATTTAATTAGACTTAGAGATCTCTTGTCACAATTCACTAAGTTGTCTCACACAACAAAGCTACACAATAGGAACTCATCCACCTCATATGATGGGGTAAATCCCCAAGACTTACCAGACACAATTCTTTTTCACACCATGCCTAGGTCATAGGAACCTCCTTCGACTCTCACCACTTGATATTTTCTTCTATGTGAGTTCAACATCAATAGAGTTAAAATATCTCTCAAATCCCCAATTCAATATATCACATATACATCACAACATAGTATTTCCTCCATGGAAATAAATATGTCTACAAACACAACACATTATATTACGATCATAACATCTTAATTTCTTATTCATGTACATTCCAAATCAACAAAAATCATGACACCATTTAATATTTTCTTCACATTTTCATATAATACTCATAAAACATAATTCACAATATGACAACTAATAAAGATAACAATTTATAACACATTATAATTATTCAATCATGTTTAAATGTAATTTATAACAAACCTAAAAGGATAAACTACAACTCTTATGAAGACCTCAAGTTTTAAAAGAATCATCTACTTAGTTAAAAAGTTTAGAAACTACAACAACTTCCATTGAAATTGATAGTTTGACCTTTGCTCACTAAACCAGACATAACTTAAGTTATAGAGATTCTTTTTAATTGATTCCAATGCCATTGGAAATCTATTCAAGGCTACAACTTTCATGAAGGCCACTAAGCCTAATCCTAAAAGATTGATTCACCTAGTGAGATCTAACTCCCTCAACGAATAAAGCTCTCTGATTTTCAATTAAATGAATTTCATCCAGTGACAGACTAATACGCCCAACGACCAAACCACTAGTAAATTTAATTAAAAATCTCACCCAATGAAAAAACCTCAAGGGTTTTCAATTAATTGAATTTCTCTTGGCAAGAGTTTTGCTTGTCCAACAACTTTGCATAATTATGAAATTCTAAAAAATAGAACAAGCGACCTAATTAGTTCAAATTGTGTTTTTTCTTTTTTTCTTATACTTAACATTGAATAATTAGTTCCAAAATAATAGCAACTTGAACCAATTTTACTCTATTAAAAAAATTCTAAATTTTCAACTATTAAACATACAACATATCTTCTTTAAATCTATCCAATCAAAACTATACAAAATCTCATTTCAACACTTTTAATCCTTCAATATCACCATCAAAGTACATATAAATAACAAGAATTATCTATGAGAAACATCTAATCAAATCACAATATGAAACAATCTACAAATGTTTACCACTTCATAAAATATGCAATCTTAAGTTCAACACTTATAATATACTTAAACAACAGAGTCTCTACCAAGATTTAAATATTGTGACCATGCCACGTTCACATCCACATCTTCTATCCTAAGGTACTATCAAAACATAATTAGATTTTCTTACCTATTAAGTTTTGCTTCCCAAGCTTAAGCTCCTAGAATCTTCTATGCTCACAAAAAAAATTAAACTTGTACATAAAAGACTTTGATCAACAATCTAATCATACCCTCACATTCTCTAACCAATAGAGATCTATCTTTTCCATAGAAACTAAATAGTCAATCACTACTATCTAACCATGTAACCAAAAATCAAATCTAACTCAAGAAAAATATGGCAAAGAGAAACTTACTCTAAAAAAAATACTAATTAATTAGAATTGTTCTATTCTCTATCAGGAACTTTAATGTGGGATATGATATATAAGAAAATGAACGAATATTTTAGAAACATAGGGAGAAGTTAGAGAAAAGTATTTTAGAGAGATGGTAGCTTTAGTGAAATGAAGTTTGAATAACTATATTTTTCTATTTATAGTCTTTTCAACTTAAATAATAAAATATTCATACTTTATTTTAATAATCTACTTTTACTCTTAAATATATTTTTTGGGTTCTTACATAAAGCGTTCAATCAAACACACATGTAGGGTCTAACATATTTTATTCTTACAATGCTTTACTTTTAGTTTTAAAATAATTTCCTTTTGGTTATAATAAATTGGGTTCAATGTACATAATTTTTTTAATTTTGTTTTTTGAGCTAATATGGTCTTTGCTTACTCTTTTAACCATAACTTTTTTGTAGATATTATTTTTATCTAATTTCTATTATATTGGGTTCTAAATTTCCAAGGCTTCAAAATGAATATATGGTTTCATGGAGTTTGATTCTTCTTCTATTTTCTACAATTTTTGGAAATTCAAACAAATTTGTTGAAATTTTGTATTAAATTTTATGTCGATATGACATTCCTTATTTTAGCCTAGACTTTTGTAATTAAGATTATAGACCTAATTAGAGTTCATAATTAGTCTAACAAAAACAATTAAATTGAGAAATTATATATAGACTAAATGAGCTCTAATCATAGATACATAATTCATTTATTTAGTTTTCTAATTTCAAAAATTGTCTTCTCCTTTCATTTTCTCTCAAATTTTGAATTGTTTTTTTTTATTTTTCTTCTCTTTCATGTTTTTTGTTCTTCATCCATAAAGAAGTAATTCTTGATTTTAATTCATAAACTCAAGAGCATACAATCGGAATTGAGTTTTGCACCAATAATTTAATGTTCCAATTTTTTTTCTTTTCTCTAATTTCGAATTTACATTTTATGACATTAAATTATGTTTCTAAATTTAGAAATTAAATTAGGAATCAATTAAATTTTCATTTAATAATTAGATACGAATTAGATTGAATAATAATGTAATTTGATTTATATTTTTGGTTCAATAATGTTTGTTTGATTGAATCAATTAATTGAATGAGATAATTATTTAAATTTAGATATGAATTTTTATATAACTATTTTAAATTATTTTTAAGATATTAAAAAATTTTAATAAAATATTTAAAAATTATTCACACAAATAATAAATTACATATATTTTTCAAATAGTATTTAAGAATTAAAAATGGACATGAGATAAACTTCTAAAATAAAATAGATAATAGATAACTTGTGGCCATATTGATCCTACTTTTATCGAAAAGAATAGTTATTCTCCTAATATAACTTCATTTATTGAATTTTAAAGTAAGGTAATCATATAATTTTTTTTATCTATATTTTGATAATTAAAATGTAAACTTCAAAATAATATTATTATTTTTTATAAAAATGCTTATAATCTAGGTATAAAAATGTTAAGAGCGTTATCTTTAGCTTGACGAGCAAGGCTCATAAAAGCGTTTACTCGGATTTCGGAGCTACACCTTCTATTTAATGCCGTTGGGTCAGCTTTGGGGCCACCCAAACAGCAGGCTCGTTTGGAAAATACCCAGGACGAGGCACAGGTTCGGACGCCCAGCCTCTTCCATAACCAATTCCAACACACCGCTTAGTGGAATTTCCCGCTCACTTACACTATCGCTTTCGCTTTGCCCACTGAGAGAACAGCAAAAAAGTTGTTCAAGTCGAATACGCTGAACTTGTCTATTGAATGTGATTTTTGTTCTTCTTCAATACAATGGCTAGGTGAGTTCAGAATCAGTGATTTCCAACACTGCCAACAAAGATTTCGTTTTTGAAGTTGGATAGACAAGATTTTTTTCGAAAGCTTCTTCCTTTCTTTTTTTTTCTTCTGTTGCTGTAAGATGCACATGGTTGGATTTTGAGGAAAAAGCGATCTTGCGCAGTATAGTTTGTGGCAAGGTTTACTTTTTGTTGGGTCTTCTGGGGTTGATGATGGCCAATGATGAATATGGATTTTTTTTATGTTTGAAATTTTTGTTTCTGGGTATTGTGACATTCCCATTTTTGTTGAAGGTGTGTGGCTTTTGTGTAACAAGAGAAACACAATTGAAAATAAACTGAACGGTGCAGGGGAACTTGTTATACTATTTTCCCTTCTTAACATGGAGGTTCGTAGCATTGTTGGTGCCTTAGTTTGACTACAGTGGGATTGGCTATGGGGGGGTTTGTCTGGCATTGTTGCAATGTGGGAAGGGGAAAGTTGGGAAATGCTGGATGAATTTGGTATTCTTTTGGGAGATTGTAGTACACCTATTTGTAATGATAGTGAATGTTTCAATGAAGTATGTGGAGGCTTGCTGGGGTTTCATAGTTACTTATGTCAGTGAATATAGGGGCAGCCTGTAATAGAAGTCGTGATGAATACGGACAATGAGTGAAATTGGTTTGTATGACATGATATTGATAATCCTTGAAAGAAGTTAATTTTGAGATTTGTTGTTGTATTTATTGTTTTTGGCCATTTCCTCCTCGAATAAGCCTCCTGGTAAAACAATTTTTTATAGAGGGAAATATCAAGAGTGAAATCTACATTTTCAGCTATGCACGTTCTATAATATGTCTGCCATGCATAAGGGAGCGGGATTTCTACCCTAATGATTTTATTTAATGTCATTGTACTACTACATAACACTACTCTTTTTACTTTGCCCTTGCATGTCTATTTTCTTTTTCCCTCATAACACTGCCAGTGCATTGTGTTCTGTTCCCGCGATTCCCTCATATTCTCTTACATCTGCATGATTTTCTTTGTTGACCCATGGTTGGTATTCAGAACATGAAATTTACATTCTTAAAAAACTGAGTGTTTTGTCTTTTAATGATGAAAAAAGAAGCTGATTCACTTTTGATAAAATAAATAACTTCGAATATCAAGTTTCATTTATCAACCAGTGCACGAATTATGCGAGTCATTTTTATGAAATGTTGATGTCGTAATAGCTTATGTTCTCATAACTGATATGCTTCCTCTACAGACAACTTTATAGGGATTGCTAGTAGTTTCTTGCATTGGTTTTTGATTTCTAACACCCATTTTTTAACTATATGCAAATGCAATTAGTGTATTAAAATTTCTTCATCTATTTTTGTTTGTTGGTTATGGAGTGATGACATAGAATACATTTCTTTATTTTTTCTACAGGAGCTGGCTTATTGACTTTGGAGGATTTGCAAAGAAAGTGAAAAACACTACCCTAGCTTCAGCTGATCAAATCAAGGATTGTGGGGCATATCGAGAATGTCCAAACTGTCATTATCGTATCCATAACAGTGATGTATGTGTGTTAGAATTCAGAATTATATTCATAGCTTACCCAAATTCACAATTCAGAGCTTACCCAAATTCACACGCGCACTAAAAATACAGTATTAGAAGCAATCATTGCTCTTCATGTTACTATTGAGTTGAGTATGTTTATGCTCCTATTCTATACCCTACATTATTTTGGCTTGTGGTACACAAATGTGTAATGTTCTTGTGAAAAAGTTTGCATACTTCTGTAGCTTGATTAAATTCTTGAAAAAGTTTAGCATGAGTTTGAATGATAGCAGATGTTTCATTAGGAATATTTCTCTGCATACAGGTTTCTAGTGAGTGGCCTGGCTTTCCTCTTGGTGTGAAGTTTGATCCTTCTGATGTAGAACTTTTAGAACATTTAGCAGGAAAATGTGGTGTTGGAAGCACACAGCCAGATATGTTTATCAGCGAGTTCATCACAACTCTTGAAGGAGACCAAGGTATTTGCTACACTCATCCAGAAAATCTTCAAGGTGAGAATTCTCTGACCTTTTGCTTTCAATTAAAATATTTAAACTTTTATACTCTTCCCATTATACTTGATTGATAAATGAACTTTTAAAATAAAGTCACCTGTCATACCAGAAAAACATCTGGAAGGAAAAATGGTCAAATACTTTTTTACATTTGTAAGTGACAAGAGATGCCCCTTGTGGAATGGATTATAGATAATTTTTTTAAATTGATTTTTGAAAAGGTTAAATAAAGCAGAATATAATCCATAATGTTGAAAATTTAAGTTCATCAAATCTCAATTTCCCCCTTTAGACCTGATCCTAATCAAGATTGAAACCATGTTAATTGATAGCTATGTTTATTACTTCACTGGTAGGGTTAGAAGAGAGGCTAAATTCTTTGATTGCCAAAAATATTAGCTGCTGCTAGTCATGATTATCTTTATTAAAATTGACTGACTCCCTAAAGGTTCTGGCTATTGTCAAATTATGTCTATTGTTTTTTTCATCAGGTGCTAAGAAAGATGGGAGTTATGTCCATTTCTTTCACAGGACAATCAATGCTTATGCCACTGGTCAAAGAAAGCGTCGTAGGATTCATCATCAACAGGGTTTGACTGAAGAACAATGGCGTTGGCACAAGACTGGTAGGACGAAAGCTATAACAGAAGATGGAGTGCACAAAGGCTTTAAGAAAATCATGGTTCTTCATGTAAGTTCTAAGAGTGGGTCCAAACCCCACAAATCCAACTGGGTAATGCATCAGTATCATCTAGGGACTGACGAAGATGAAAAGGAAGGTGAATATGTGGTTTCTAAAATTTTTTATCAACAGCAAAAGCAGACTGAGAAAAATGATCCAATGGTTGAAGATCATAACAATATAGTGTCAAGAACAAGTCCAAGGACTCCAAAACCATATCCCCCTAATCCACCTCGAGTGGGAAACTCTGTTGATTGTGATGATTACATTGATGAAACTGTAACTCTGTCTTCTGCCCCGGTGAGTAGCTATATTTGATGCATATAGTTAAATATGATTATTAATTTCACCTTATTGATGAAACATGCCAGCATAAAAATGTTTACGTGTCTTGATTTTTTATATGAAGTTTGCTCTAATTTTTCTAATGAGTAATGAGTACTTAAATTATGCAACAGTTTTAATATTCTTTTACCGTCTACCTTCTTTGGCTTACTGAAGTTACTTTTTTTACGAACTAGGATACCAAGACAATCTTTGGAGAATCACATGCCCCAATATCTGGTATTCAGGATCTAGACAATTCTGCTTGGTTAGCTGGCGAATCACAAGCTGACGAACACACTAAATATGATGGCTTGGACGACATATTATTGTGCAAGGAAATCTTAGATTCTTCTACTGTGTTAAATGATTCTGGATTGGACTCCAGCAATCTCTATGACTTAGCATTCTATGATAACCAAATTTCTAGAAATGATAACGAATCTTGCGGAATTTCTGTCCTGGATACGCTGGAACTGGACACTCCTCCGGATTTTGATCTTTCTGTAAGCATCTTTAGTACCCTTGCTGACTCCACCTTTTAGCTAGAGTTCTGCAACTTTCTAACATACTGTGGTTTTCATTGTGCAGAATTTGAACTTTTGTTCTCAAGACAGTATCCTTGAGTGGATGGACAGGCTATGAAGTTCTTTGTGGTACAAAATCCAGAAGTTGTTCCTTCCAATTGCACCCTTTTTTCTTTCTTCGTTCAGTTGCAGTGGTTTTTCTTCTTCCGGGTGCCGCAAAAATATAGTGTGTGCATCAAGCTTAGGTTGTTATCATGTGAAGCTTTTATCCTTGTGAGCAGAAATAATACTGCCATTAGTTACGGAACTCAAGCAACTTTTTTGTGAAATCTTGTAGTTAAGGTCAATCTAAGCTGGTGAAATGATTTAGGAAGGGTAACATTATTGTAGGTTTTTTATGTAATTTTTATTGAGGGACGCAGTGACATATTTTGATCTATAAAATGGGTGTTGTTCTTACTAGAGGTGAGAGAGAGAGAGTTCTTGTGAGGTGAAAAAGTGGAATCTCATTGAATTGTGCTCTGACTTTGGGTTGCTTTTCTTTAATTGAGTTGTTAAATCGGCGAGTGGTTTACTTGCAGAAGATTGTTTGACGCATAAGTTATTAAGAATACAAAGTGTGTATATAAGTGAATGGATTAAGAATAGAATGAATACTCTTTATTAGATTGAGGTGTAAATAGGTTTTTTGGATTTGTGGATGAAGTTTTATTAACTGAAAAGATTATTAGTTACTTGGAATATTTATGATAAGGTTCAACCATAACCAAAATGTGTTCAACCATAACTGAATTGGTATAAGATTAATTGAGCTGTTAAGATTTTTTATAATAATGTAATTTTGTTATTATATACATCCTGAGGATATGTGAAAGTACATAAGTCTCTCTAGCTTGAAATATGAAGATGAGTTGTTTGCAGGTAAACTAATTTAAAGGATGAACGAGTTTTATTTTTAATCGAGTAGTGGACATACGTTCATTGAATGACTTCAGTAAGGTTAAGTTGTTTGAATTATTTTAGTAAGGTTAAGTTGTTTGAAAGTCGATGTTTGTTACCTTCAACTTAGGTTTGATCTCTTAATTATGTCAAATCAAGCTAAGTGCATTTATGAGAGATTTTCAAGTAATGATAGCTTTTTGTTATATCACATTAGATAGGTGGTGGACACATAATTTCTTTTAACACATGATCCTACACATAGTCCTAGATTACTTTTTTGCATTCCTATCTGAGTGAGCATTTTGAGTTGTTTTAAATTTCTCGTCCTTTTTAAAGACCTTTCATTCTCATTTTCTCACTTTGCCTTTCTCCTGTTTCTTAGAGCTTGTTTCTTAACTCGTGTTTCTAAAGCTTGGTTTGCATCGTTTGTTGTTGTTTACTTCTTCAATTTTAGGTACATAATCATGTCTTCTTCCTTTAGGTAGAGAGTTCCTCCTGTTGATAGGGAGGTTGTAGGGACGGGAGAGGATGTTCCCTCCTCTTCTAGTCAACAAAATCTTTCTCTATGGAGGCAATTTGTTAGAGGAAGTTCAACCTTTCTCAAGTGCTCTTGCGACGATCCATTACCATGGTGGCAGTGTCGGTTGTTGCTAGCTCTTCCTTAGGTAAGCATAGAGGTACCTCTTCTGAGATAGTTATGTCAGGTCCAGTGAAAAAGAAAAGTAAGGAAGATCCTCCTAAAATTGTCGACCTCAAGTAGAAGGAAGTTGCCTCATATGCGTTCGAGTTTACCGCTACGGAATCTATACAAAAATTTCTTTCTTCCTTTAATGTTTATATAAACAGTATGGCCAAATTCATTGTGTTCGAGAACTAGAAGAACTTGAACAGAGTTTTCATGAAGCCTTTACCTGCCAATTCATTTGGGACCCCGTGAATCCACTCTTTTTCCTATTCAAAGATCAGCCTTTTGTCTCTGTGTTTTCACATCGACAATTCTTTACATATGAAGAGATGTCAAGGGAACTTCTTACTTTCCAAACAAATTTTCCTACATCTATGAATCTTTCATATTATTTTTTAATTATTCCCCTCTTTTCCATCATTATTTTTAGAAAGATGATTATCAATACAATTTTGAAGTTAATTTTATAAAATTAAATAAATATGTTATTTTAATAAAATTATTAATACATAATTATTAATTATTTTATATTAGTAATTATTAATATATAATTTATTTTCTTTTAACTTTATTTTATAATTATAATTATTACATTTACACACATATATCTATATATATGAATAAATAAAGATAAATATGAAGTGTGTTAGGAAAAAATCTATCATCTTCTATAATTTTGAATATATGCTAAAAAATAATGAAATATAAAATACAAGTAGTTGTGTTTAATACATAATATTTAGTTTGACAAATGATGTTAAGTCTAATAGATAATGTTTCTCGTTAAATGTTCATCACATTAGATCATGTGTACTCTTTCATCAGATGATACGTTTTCAACAACTTTAACATAAATGCTTATTCCTTTGCATTTCAAGAACATTCTTCTAATCGCTCTAAAGATCGAATTCAAATCATATCTCACGTCTTCTTAAAGCATATCTTTGGTAAAAGAGCTAAAACTGCTTTTGCACCCAATTTTGACGCACTCAACATCGTTAACTTTTGAAGTACACATACAAAATTTTGCTTGCTACCAAATGAAGGATACATATTACACGTTATCAGGTCATGTGCCGAAAGCAGAAGCATGCATTTAATGCATGAAGAAGTGCATTTAATACACTCTACGTGAAGCCTCTTCAAATGATTGAAGATCAAGTTGTTGGAGTTAACCTAAAGCTGAAGATGTCAGAACGAGATTCTAACAAGTAGTTGTTTTCAAGCACTATATAAAAGCCCAATTCAAGGAAGAAAACAAGAACAAGACATGTGCGTGAACTTTAAGTGTTGAATTGTTGTAGTTTTCTATCATCTCCTTCAACGCTTTAGAAGAACACCTTGCCTATTTTAGCAAACTCTAGAAGAAATCCAATTTCTTGTATTCATTTGTAACATGTTTATCTTCTAGACTAACTAGTTTGTTATTTATAATCACACTCTTTTTCAATCTTTAAAGGGGTTATACAAAAGTGGCTACATTTCCTAAGGAATAATTGTTTAAGCCAAGAGTGACTAGCTAGAAAGAATACTTGAATGAGTTAGTCAGGAGTGACTATGGGTCGAAACAATACTTGTACTTTACAGTGTTAGTCTATTAGTGGAATTCAATCGTGCTATCAAATGAACGAATATAAAAATCTTAGTGTAGTATTCTCTTTCCTTAAGGCTTAAGTCAATTTCATGCTACAATTGTTGCTAACAAAAAGGAAAAAAGTCTAAATCTTTAAAGAACTTCGTCTATTCAGTATCCTTTGACAAACTATCATAAATATTTACAAAAAATTTTAAAACACAATTCAACCATCATTTCTTATAAAAAAATAAAATTTATTTTTTATGATAATATACAATAAAGAGATATTAAAAACTTTATTATTTAATAATTGTTAAAATAAAAATATTTAAAATTATAAAAATGTATATATAAAAATCACTTATAAAAGTAAATTATCTTTATTTGTGTATAACTTTTTACAAAATAAAAGTAAAATTGATTAAATTTTTAAAAAAATATGTACGTCAAAAAAGTTAATTACAAAATATAAAACGTAAAACATAAGTAAAAGATGTAAGAAAATATGTAAAAAGAACAAATTAAACAAATAATCTTTTTATTAACCATAGAATAGAAAATATATAAAATAAAGTAATGTGAAATAATGTATGAATCTTTTAAATGATTTTAAACCTTTCACCACTTTTTCATCATTATTTTTAGAGAGATGATTATCGACAAGATTTTGAAGATAATTTAATAAATTTAAATAAATTTGATATTTTAATAAATTTTTTAATACATAATTATTAATTATTTTATATTAATAATTATTAATATATAATTTATTTTCTTTCAACTTTGTTTTATAATTATAATTATTAGATTTGTATATATACATATACATTTAAATGTAAATATAAAGTGGAAACACAAATTTTATGATAATAAAAAATAAAAAAATATAAAACATTTAATTATTTTATAGTTATCAAAATAATATTTAAAATTATAGAAAATGAATACATAAAAATCAATTAAAAAATTAATTATTTTTATTTGTGTTTAATTTTTTTAAATATTAGTAAAATTAAATAAATTTTGGAATATAAAATTATTAAAAGGTAGGTAATATAAAAAAATGAGTGAATAAAAGAAAAAAATACATAAAAAAAATCTTTTTATTAACAGTAGAGTAAAATAATATAAAATAAAATGATGTAATATTTGGTTGGAATCTTCTAGATTAGTTTTAAACCTTTGTCTCTAGGTGCATTCATTATTTTGAAAGAGAAAACCTGATATTATTTTGAAAGAGAAAACCTGATGGCTACAGTATTTTGCTTTTGCAGAAGATCCATTCACTGATACCTCTCGTATCCTTTTCCAACACCTTCTCTCTGGGTGGGTTTCAGTTCAGTTCCTGCAGGCACCGGCAGCAACCAAGCCACCTAAGTCAGGTTTCGCTATCGCGATTTGGTACCACCTCGATGCGCAGGTAAAGTTGAGTTCCATTTATTTTTGAACAGGCTGGGTTTTTATTGTTATTGGTTAATAGGTTAAAATTTACCAAACAAGGTTCAATACTTTTATTTTGTGCAATGATTTGGATATTTGAAACGAATTGTTTGAATTAGGTTTTTTTTTTTCATAATTGATTCTAATATCACATTGGACGTAGCTCAAAGGATTATTAATTTTACTTTTTCAAATTTTTGTGATGTGATTCTTAAAATCAAACTCGATTGTAGTAATTATCCAAGTACATACTTATCCAATTTGGATGACTCAAATATAGGGTTTATTTTTAGTGTAATTTACTTTAATGAAATATGGATCAGTTGATATTTATTGAATGTATGAATAGTTTATCCAAATCATCAACTTGATCAGCCAAAACATTTTTTAAAATTTTGTTTTCTTCTTTTTCTGTACATTAATCTTACACGATTGTTCAAATTAATTAATATCTCTTCTCTAGTTTGTTTTTTTTTTCTTAACTTTAAGATTTGATTGTTATTAAACTATGATGACCCATGAATATGATATGTGTATTGGATCGGATGCACCTATAGATACTATTGTTATGTATATGCAAATTCATAAAATATAATAAATATATAATCGTAATTCTACAAGTCTAAATTAAAATTACTATTCAATTCGTGTTGTTGTGAAAATTATTGTCTAGAATTGGTTTGTACGGTGAGATACCTCACCTCTAGTAGATAGTTAGTGACATGATAGGCTCAAAATACTAGCAACAGGATCTGATACTACCTTAGAATATGAACTTTTAAGTTTAGTTTAAGCTCACGAGACCGATATGTAAGGTAAAATTTGTATCCATAATATATATATATATATATATATTATAATTTAACTATATCTTGAATTGATGATGGATATCCAAGAACATTGATTCAAAGTTCTCTCCAGTGTTAATCCCTAATTCAATGGGACTCCTTGAAACATGCTCTTTTTGATGATTACGGTGATATACATAATCCTTTTGCTCAACTCAAACTCCTTTACCAAACTGGCACTATTGTGAAGGCTTGAGAACCTCTTAGCTCAATTCTCCAGTCTCTGAGAAATGATATATGGGTTTCTTTTGGGCAGTTTGCATGATGACGTCTATCTTGAGGTGCTAGCCTTCGAACCCCCATCCGTCATTGTATTTTCTCTGTGACACATTTGACTGAATGAAAGTTAGACTATCTTTTTAATATGGCACTGCTGATCCACCTCCTCCATCACTTCCCATTCTTCACTCCCTTGGGGTGGCCAACACTTCCAACATTTTTGGGCATACAAGCCCAACACACTCTGTTGGCTCTTCTAATGGGTCTGGCTAAAAGGGTCCGTTCTGGTTCTAAGTCACTGGGATCCACTTAATGAATAGGTGGTATTTATTTGGGGATAGCCTGACTGGAAATGTGGGGCGAACCACTATTGATTGGCTGAAGAAGACAATGACATTTGGGGACCAAGGCCACTTTGTCACTTTATATCATGTATTTATTTTCATCAACTTATTTAGAGTTAACTTTGTTGTGTAGTCCATACATAGTTTTTAGCATCTCTTCCGTCTATTTCTCTCTCTTTCATCATGGTATCAGAGGTTACCATTCTCCATGACCTGCTTTGTCAATTCTCGGCTGTTGAGTTTCTTAATGAGTATAAAATGGAACTCTTAATCACTCATTCGATTGCATCTTATATTTCCAACGTGATTATCACTTTTCTATTGTGTCTTAGTTCCTTGAAACAGAAAAAGGTTGAACTCCAACTAGTCACTTCTGTTGTTGTGTTTTTTATTTTCAGCATGATTGTCATATTTCTGTTGTGTCTGAGTCCCTTGAAACAAAAAAAAGGTGAAACTCCTATTGTTTGCCTCTTTTGTTGTGTCCCTTATTTCCAACATGATTCTCAGTTTTGTATTGTGTCCTAATATGGCCTCCCTGTTGTTCCCTTATGCATTGGCCCTAGGGTTTTATTAGGCTTGTGATAAGTAGATCTTAAGAGTTATCTAATATTTATGCGACAATGTATACATACAACATAACGACAATGTATACATACAACATAACCACTTATGTTTCTTGTTTGTTTTTTTAAGTGTAGACACCTCTTATGCCTTTCATATTTTATTCTAGTTCCTTTACTAATATAGGGAAAAAAATTGCTACTATACATAAAGAAATTGTTTAGTATATCATACATAATGTTAAAGAGAACAAATATTTATTATAGTAAAGTAGAAAATGAAACTATTAATTATGACATAGCATTAGGTCACCATGTGAAAAATATAAGACTGAATACATATATTAATACAAAAATTACAGGTAAAACTACAAAACTGATCTAAACCAAATCGCAAAATTGATTTTGTTTGGATAATTTTTTTATGTTTGATTCGGATGTACTTTTAATAAAATACCGAACCAAACTGCACCTTAAACAGTACCTTAAACAGTCTGTTCTAGCCTTTTCTAGGTGCACTGATCTTGACTTTTCCCAAGTGAACTGGTCTTGCCTTTTTCTCAAGTCTTGATTCTTCCAAGATGAGTTGGTCCTTTCTAGATGAATTGGCCCTGATTTTTTCTCAGGTGCAGTGGACCTGACTTTTTGTACATGCTAGTGCCTTGACTTTTCCCAGGCACTGGCTCTAGCTTTTTCCGAAATGTGCTGACTTAAGCCTTTTCCAAATCTTGTCTTTTTCCCAGATGCACTAGACTAGGCTTTTTCCCGATCTTACTGGACTAGACTTTGTCTCAGACGCACTGGACTAGACTTTTTCCTAGAAATTCTGTATATGGCTTTATCGTATATGCACCTGACCTGACGAAGTTTTGTCCCAGAATCACTAGTCTCAGCTTTATCTCAATTTTTATGTTTGTATTTTTTAATTTGAGGGGGAGTGAATTCTTTTTGCAACAAGCTAAAGCTTAATAAGCTTAAGCTTGAGGAAGTCTTAGAAATATAAGAAATATCTAAAGATTTATAAATATAAGCTTGAGTACATTTTGATTTGTTTCCTAATTTAATTCTGATATTATTGGAATATGATGTTAGAATCAGATTTATTTGAATGAGTTATGTACAGATGGCATATATATTATTTCGATTGGCTTATAAATGAATTCTGTTGTGTAGTCCATACACACTTTTTAGCATCCCTTCCATCCATTTTTTTCTCTTTCAACAATTGGAATTACAACTTACAACCTAAAAGGGTTGGAACAAGGAATATCAAGATATGGAAAAGCATGGAAGAAATAGAGGATGAAGAACTTAAATGTGTTCCTATCAAATACATTTCTCTGGTTTTTTTCTTGAGTTGAATTTGGTTGGACAAGTTATTGGTTTCTTCTTTTTGGCTATATATATCCTGCACATTGGAAAAGTTATTTGTTTTAATTGGACAGAAACATGACTTGGTATTTGACCCTCAGAGCACCAAGTTATGGCAGGGAGTTATCATCTATGATCTTTCTTATAGCCATTATGTAATACTCTTTTCGCTCTTATCTAAATTTAGTTTAGTTTCTTATTGGATGAGTGTTTTGAAGTCCTTGTGTCTATTTATTTTAATATTTTTATTGATTTGAACTTTTTTGTTGTTAATGTAGTGGATACTTGCTGTGCTTCACCATTTTCTGCCATGTCAGTTGACTCAAGTTTCACTGCATCTGAAAAATATGATAGAGTAGGACCTGATTACTTTGGGTATTACTCTTCTGAAATTGCAAATCTGTTGTCACAAGATGAGAATGTGTTTCCTGTTTCTGACAAAACTCCTGAGTCACCTAAAAGTAAATATGAAGGGGGAAGAGAAAAGAGTTTAGTCAATCAGAGTGATAATTCTGGTTTGCTGCACAGTAATGGTGTTGGAGCTGGGCTTTCAGACTTTAGAAAGGACAGATTAAAATCCCTGCTCAGACAGAGTGTCATTTCTCTTTCATCTGAAGTTGATGAGGTACATTAAGCATCTTGAACCTGTCCCTTTTATCACTCATATTGGAGCTGTCAATGACTCATTGCTGTGACAACTTCCTTTATTAGTAAAATAAAACTCACGGGTTTGACTTTTGTACATTGCAAACAATTTTGATGATATGATATTCCCATTAATCTTGTTTTATTTTCTTTATTTCCCATTCCATCATTTATTAAGAGAGGTCTTCTAACAATATTATTAATTTATGATCGTTCATATGAAAATAACATGATATTGATCAATTAGCGATTTAGCTCAATTTGCACAAACCTCCGTTTATAAGATTGGGATGCAATTTTGAAGGGTCAATCATCTTCCAGGCTACCTATTCCGCTTTCCCTTGATTCCCTTCACCTCCAAATCCTAAATGATTAGATGGCACTGATGAAGGATTGAATTTGGGAAATTCTAACTGTGAATATTTGATTATTTCTATTCAATTTATTCTCATGGCTTCCATTTCAAAATTTATGCATGTCGTTTACATGCTATAATTGGTATGTGCTTTGCTATCTTGAGGAAATTTATGGTATTTAGAGATGTTACTGACTATTTAAATGAAAAAGCAGGTGGTAGATCCTGTTTTTGCGGCATATCATTTGCAATCCAAGCTAAAATGTAAATCACATTCCGTGAATGATACAGTGATTGCATCTGATGATGTAATGCAAGGTCCTAGTAAAAAGCTAAAGGTGTCCTCATCTTCATCTTCAGCCAGGTTTCTTGAACAAACTTCTAATGTCCATCCCCAATGCAGTAGCAAGGTATAATTTTTGTCAAGGATTTGATTTGATATATTCTTTTCTTTTCTTTCCCCTTCCAAATCATAGAATCTTATTTGGATAAATATTTGTGCTTGTCATTGATGGGGATTCCTCCTCTTCATTTTCTTTGTGCTTTTCCAAAAGCTTAAAGTTTTTTAATAACCAAAAAAATGACAAATTTGCATTGAGAATTGATCACTAAGCTTCACCATTTGACCTATTTAGGATGATACTTCTTAGGAAATGTATTAATGAACGTAGAAGATAAGATGATGAATTCACCCATGTTTTGTTTATGAACGATATGTGGCAGCCATGGTTTTAAATTGCATTTGTGTTATGGTTTGATGCACCCCAACCACAGTTGGATGTGATTACTGGTTCATCAATTAGAAGCACCAATACCAGCCTATAGGATGCTTCTTGGATGGCAAAATGAAATGCAAACAAATGAGTTGTTTCCTAAAATAGGTTTAATGTGTGAAAGATAGGATGGTTCTTGGAGAATGTGTAAGGATGGTTAGATATAAGGAGAAGAAGTTTATTATGATGGTTAGAATATTAATTGGATAGTTAGTTGGTTATAGGGTTAGTTAGATATAAATAGGGGATAGGAGAGATTTAGATTTGTTGTTGTTAAAAATTGAGTATTGGCTCATGGACAAAGAAAAATCTTGTGAAGCGAAAACCCTTATGAGAGATTTCTTTTGTATTTGTTGTTCTTTTTATCCTAGTCAATAATTTGTTTTCCAATTCTTGGTTCCTAACAAATTGGTCCAACATGTTGGATCTCCAATCGTGATGAAGAATTAGGTGAGCATATTGGAGGAAGTTGTCATTGAGCAAAGTATGCAATTGGCAAATTAAAAGCTAATATGGACTAAATCAAAGATTTGCAATTATAGATGACAAATAAGAAACCATCATCTATTAAGGGAACAATTATCTCAATTGTTAAATGTGTTTTATTTAAATATATGCCCTTGGTCCTTCTCTTTGTTTTTGAGACATGTATATGTATATACACACACATACATATACATTCCTCTGTTGTATTTGACACAAATTAATTCATGACTCTTCTCCATATATTTGAACATGGTATTTGGAGGCTAAAGTAGATATGTGTCTTCTCGGTTGACCCATTGTATACCAAAGTAAATTTTATCCTAGAAATCATGTTTCATTACGATTTTCGGCCACCTTCACAACTTCTCTGGCAATTTTCGCAGTTGTTGTAGCACTCGCCGCCGCCATCTGCCACTGTCGTTTGGTGACACTACTGTCTAGCTTGCCTCCATCATACACAACAAAAATGGGGTTGTTGAGTGTAAGAATAAACATCTTATTGAAACGACTTGAACTCTTTTACTTCATGGCGAGGTTCCTCAACAATTTTGGGGTAATGTTGTTCTCACTGCGTGCTATCTCATCAATCGCGTGCCTTCCTTGGTTTTAGATAACCAAATCCCGTAATCTATTCAGTGTTTTATCGTCACACAATCATTGGGTTATCTACTTGGTAGTGTATGTTGATGACATTGTTCTTACAGGTAGTTATCTTCATGACATTTTATAAATAAAACAACACTTGTGTCACAGTAGATAGGGTCTTTGGATCATGTTGTTTCACAGCAAGGAGTTTCCATTGACCCTCCAATTGTTGAAGTTATATTGTAGTGGAATATTCCTAAGACTAGTAGAGTTGTGAGAGACTTTTGAGACTATTAGAATATAGGGTTAAATATGTTTTTAGTCTTTCAATTATTTGTCAAAATTGTGTTTCGTCCATGAGGCAAACTTTGGACTTATTTCGTCCTTATGCTTTATAAACTCGTGGAAATGATCCTTGATGATATGTCAGAATTCCTTTTTATCTATTTATTTTCCTTCTTCATAGTTTCCTACTTCAGTATCATCCGTCTCTTAAGCTTCTTTCACTTTTTTTCTTTCCATTTCTTCTCATTTTCCTCTCCTTAAAGATGTTTTTATTTGTCATCGAGGATCATTTACACCTATTTATAAAGTATAAGGACGAAATAGGTTCAAGGTTTCCCTTACAATTTGGACAAATAATTTAGGGACTATAAACATATTTAATCCTAGAATATATTAGCATATTTTAGAATAACAGAAAATCCATGATTCTGTTTTCTCTCTCTATCTTTCTGTTTTTCTCTCTTTAGTTTGTTTGTTCCATCTGTCTCCTTTGTACATTTGTTCAGGGGTATTTTTATCTTTTGGCTCTTTGGGGTAGCTTATATAAAATGGTCCCTTTTGTAATCAGGAAGATATCTCGTTCAAGACAGTAAAAATTCTTTCCTTCTAAGATGTTATTCAGAGGCTTATGTATCTGGTGCAATCTGTTCTTTCCTTTGATTTCTTGTGAACCCCATGATTCTTCTGTGCTATCTCTCTAAACAAGATTGTGATGCTGATCGAGTGAATCCTGAGTATGATGCTTGGCTAGTTCAAGATCAAATGCTTCTAACCTGGCCTCAATCCACGTTGAAATCCATTCTTTCTTGTGTTATTGGTTCGACCCATTCATATCAGGTTTGGGATTCCATTCACGAGTATTTTCATCTTTGGATGAAAGCATGTGTTCGTCATCTTCTGATGGAAAAAATGAGAGATTTTTGAAAGTTCTTTCTAAACAACTTCAGGTCTATCACATTGCAGCCTTGGATCAATGGGCTGATTTGCTGACAAAGTCTCTTTCTTCCACTAGATTTGGTTTGCTCAAAGACAAACTCAATGTGACGGACCATTCTCATGCCTCTTCACCTTGAGTTTGAGGGGGATATTAGAATATATTAGCATATTTTAGAATAACAGAAAATCTATGATTCTATTTATTCTTTGTATCTTTCTTCCTTTTTTCTCTCTCTAGTTTGTTTGTTCCAGCAGTCTCCTTTGTAAATCTATTAAGGAGTATTTTTGTCTTTTGACTCTTTAGGGTAGCTTATATAAAATGCTTCCTTTGTAATCAGAAAGATATCTCGATCAATATAGTAAAAATTCTTTCCTTCTTTTCTTCTAAGAGGGACTGATGTCTAACACGAAATTATGTCAAGATAGCCAAACCTTTGACAGCTGTACTGCAAAAGGAAATTTTGAGTGAACTCAAGCCAGCCTAAATACCTTTAGACAACTACAGAAGGTTGTTACTACTGCTCCAGTTCTAGTGATGCCTGATTTCTCAAAGTGCTTTTCTGTAGAATGCGATGCTACAGGGAAAGGATTAGGGACAGTTTTATTCCAAGACAAATCTCTGAAATTTATGTGATTTGTCTTAGAATAAAACTTATGCAATTTGATGACGGGTGAGAAAACACAGTGAAATTACAAGATTAATGAGAAATTGTTGTAACTTAGAAATTCATGACCAATTCAACATATTGCCTACACTGGAGATAATTTGAATAATCTAGCTATTCAGCAATGGAGGTTGGAAAGGAGTGCAACACGGAAGCTATGGAGAACATCACTAAAGGAACCCTAGAATTTGGGAAAAGGAAGAGATGTTGAGAAATGGTTCTAACTAGCATGTTAGATGAACTAAACAAGAGGGAAATGTTTGATAAACTGAATTGTATTTATTCTTTTAACTTGTTGAAAGAGAAGCTTACAAAAGTATTTATACCTAAGCACCTATACCGAAAAGGTTAGGAGGTAGTTGTTAGCAATAGCTAACAACTCTTAATATGTATTACAATTGGACAAATATAGAATAGCTAAGTACATACTCTAATGGATCCTCATCACATTTATAAAAATTAAAAAATTGATCAGCTTTTGTCTCCCATTCAAGATACTTCTACGGATCAAGGGCTGGAGTAAAGCCAACTTGCATGGGAATTGAGGATGTGGAATGTGGTGGGTTGTTAGGATCCAATCCCTGAGTATGGGATTCTAGTGAGATTTATAAAGCTTTGGGCTCTCCAACTGCAATAACTAGCTTTGTAGAAGAGGTTCTGCCACGGTTCTTATGATGGACAAAAGTGAATTACAGTGAATTGTTTTCATAATACATGCTGAAGTTTATGAACTCTTAACGTTTGACTTTTTAACGAGGTTAAGACAACATATTTTGAGTTTCAGAACGTTGTGATAGGTTCAAGCTATCATTATTTTACTAAAGATGTCATTTGTGGATGAAGTGTAGTTTACACCCTCCATACTAAGGCTAATGGTACACACTATAATTTAACTACATGTTTAGGAATCTGCTTGTATTCTTAATACAGACAATGTTACATGCACAAAAATATGCTTCAAAATAGGAACTAACTTTCATGCTTTCGTCCATTTCTTTTTAAACTTTTAGATCAGTGATGATGTTCAGTTCTTACTAGAGAATGATAGTGTGGAGGTTGCGGAGATGGTGAAGAAATATTCCAATGAACTCTCTAAAACGGTAATTTTTCTCAAACTTCTGGGTTTTCAAAGTTGCTATCATAATCTTTAAGTGGTGTTTGGTATTTTTGCACTCCTAGGAATCACGTTTCTTACTAAATATATATCTGCGGAATCATATTTCCTAGGAATTATTTATTCTGTGAATTATGTTTCTTGGGAATGTGATAAATATGTTTGGTATGTCTAAAATATTCTCAGGAATGTGAAACATAATTATAAAAAAATTCCTTTGTTGAAATCTTTAATTTCCACCCTGTGTGATGGGGAAGTTTTTGTAAGAAGCTTAATATAAAAAGAAAAAGTTCCAACTAATGCTGGATTCTTGGAAATAGTTTATAAAATTGTCACACCAAATATAGTAATTTAACCTACTTAACCGAAGATTTATGAGAAACTTAATTAATATAGTAACTAATGTTTGATTCTATTCCTTAAAACTATGATACTGAAGCATTTGTTTTACATTATTATATAATATGTTTATCTAATTGGTGTTTAATGTTTACTCTTAGCTAGGGTATATGGAAGAAAAACTTGAGTTGCTTCTTGATACTATAATGTTCAAGTGCAGGTATTTCGTGATACTTTTACACGGATATTTAGAGGAATAATAGCAGCTTGTTTCATACTTATTGGTTTATGTATTTTGCTATACAGATCTAGATCAGTTGGAACTTATATAACAAGACAATAGATTTTTCACCATTGGTGGATTTTATTTAATCTCTTTTAAGCAAAATCCAATGTTGGTTTAAAATCTCTAATTATGATCATGCTCATAAAATCCTAGGATTTTGAAAAAAAGAAAGAACTTAAATGGCTGAATATATTGTCTTATGTTTAGTGGTATGAAACTGTAAAAGTCCTTATGTTTGATAGGCTAAACAACATAATAACTGTTATAATTATAGAAATAAGGAACTGATATTATATAATCAAGAATATATAGATTATATATATATATATATATATATTATTGGGAACATTTATATTTATTCTTTTATTATATTTTTGTTATTAGAGAATATCAATTATTTTTTCTATTTATTGTATCAATTCCTTTTTCTCAATATAAATGAAGTATTCATAATGTCATAAATACAATTTTAGCCCAATATTTTTCTCTTCTCTATAGTTTAACATGGTATCTAGAGTCTTTTTCAAAACCTTTCTTCCAAGTTCGCATTCATTGTTCCAATGCCACCTTCCACAAGTTTTCAGGCAACATTTTGATGACCACCATTTTCTCCAATGAAATAGGATTGGGATTATGCCATGCCGATCAATCCAACCGTCTAAACAAGATTGTGAGCCACCCATCCACGCACTTTAATGTGTGACTTTTCTTTTGCAGCAGCCACAACTCCCACAGGCATGATGA
Organism: Lablab purpureus; assembly: GCA_030347555.1. Lineage (NCBI taxonomy): Eukaryota > Viridiplantae > Streptophyta > Magnoliopsida > Fabales > Fabaceae > Lablab > Lablab purpureus. The sequence goes on from CM059254.1 coordinate 18,334,352, forward strand.
TTGACCAACCTTTGTCGCGGTTGTTTCTCATAGCTTCTTGGGCTCACGTTGGTACCTTTGTTGTATCAAAAAGACGATTATTGCATACATACTAAGAAATAAGATATCCTCTGTAACATTTAGCATCTTAGGGGTTATTATGAACCAAGAACTGAAATAAGAAAGAAAGATTTTTTTTATTAGAATAGGTATTATTGAAAAGTTATTTTGTGTTGTACCTATAAACTGGTCCTAGGATTCTAGGTATGTCTTTTCATTGTTCCTCTATTCATTATATATGTGAACTACCAATATAAATATGAGAATATAAGAGAGGTGAATTAAGCTCTCTAAAATATTGTCTCTTTTTCATTAATCACAGGTTGGTTCAAGAGCGGGTCATTCCTATTCTGTGTGTCATAGTCTTATCTGGTGAAGTGTAAGCTGTCCATTGCTGTCGTTATATTTTTCTCCAATAACCACCTGATCTAGAGCATCTCTTCGAGCTATGCTCGATTCTGGCGGTCTTAAAGGTTGAATTTGTACCATGGTGTTCGTCACTGTTTGCCATTTCTGTCAAAGTTTTCTCTAGTGACCATCAAATCTGGAGCATCTCTTCGAGCAAGGTCAACCTCGCTGATCTCGGAGGTTGAATCTGCTCCACGCATTGCCACTAACACGTTCTTTGTTCACTTCTGCTATGCGCATAACGTCCACACACTGCCTTTCTCTCCCCAAAGTGATGTCGTGCCTCCTCCATAGGGCTTGTCAAACATCCACGTCCCCTGCCTTGACCTTTGGTTCTCCATTTCTTGCTTTGTTAAAGGTCAAATCTTTAATTTCCTTCATTCGGTGGTTCTTCTCTATTGGTTATGAACCTGTTTGTCGCCTCCTTTGAAAAAAATTTCTTTTCTTAGTCTGCCTTAGTTAAACTTTGGTTCCTTGGTCAAGGTCTCTATGATCACCTAGAAGATGGGAGCAATGTACCATCTGATTGAGTTGAATAGTGGAAAGAAATAGACTTTCAGCTTTGTGCTATACTATGACAATATGTGGATCCCCCTAAATATTGGATACTTGTAGATTATTCCAAATGTGCAACTCTTTTGTGAGAAAGGCTCAAAATATTTTTGCAAATGATATTCAATGCCTTCGGGTTGACATCTCAAACAAACTGTTAGAATATATAAAGTTTCCTATTTTAGTGTAATCGGCTCAATCCATCACTTGTATCTTTTTATAAATAAACGCTTAATCTTGTGTGCAATATACATAAGGGATTTATCCTATACCTAATTTTCAATAGGTATCTAGAGCTAGGTTAACTCTCTGTCTTCTTGGTGAACTCACTGTCTTCAGTGCTAAAATTATTTTTTTTGAAAGTTTTTCTTTTATAATTTTTGGAACCTCTTTCCATTGTCGCCGCTGCTGCCACTGCTGCTGTTGCTGTCGCCGCTGCACATAATCACATATCCGTCGTTGGAATAGTGCCTTTCATTGCCCTTCGCTGTCGTTGCCACCGTTCAGATCGACGCTGCCTCTGTCAGTATCGCCCAACCCAGGCGACTCTAGCGCGACCAAGATCGGCCTTGTCAAAGCTTCCATGCGCCCCCATGCGCCATCCAACGAAATGCGCGCAACTTCATCATCTCCATCGTGTGTGATGGTGCGTTCGATGTCGTCTCCAGCAGCAATTTGCATCCTCGTTGTGGATCTGTTATCAAATCCTTGATTGGAATTTGTTTGACTATTCTCCCAATTTTTAGGGTTTTTCTCTCTCCTCCATGGCCTCCTCTGCTCCTGTGCCTCCTCTGTCCATTTATGCCAATTATGTCAATGTGCATATCTTTATTAATAAATTAGATGGTGATAATTATGAGATGTGGGCATCTGACATCTAACTTTGGCTTGAGAGTCAAGGTTACGAAGATCATCTCACTAAGACAGAAAATAGTGTTGCTGAAAACAAGCACTTACAGTGGTAGAAAATTGATGCTCAGTTATGCATAGTAATTAAATCTACTATTGATTCCTTTTAAAGCACATATTTCATACTTACAAGTATTGCTCCGACGTTTGGAATCAGGCCAAACTATTGTACACCAATAACACTCAACGTTTCTTTGATGTTTGTCATAATATGTTTACACTCGCAAGTCAGACACGCTTGATGGTATAATGGCTCAATATCTGGATAAAATTCATTTTCTCTTTCATAATTCCAATGAGAGTTTTACCTGCTGTCTCTACTCCTTCTGAAGAAATTGAGTAACTGTCAAAGTTCTTCATGTTATTGGCCTTACATGGTCTTTCTGCTGACTATTCACATGTCTAAGATCAAATTTTGGGGTCTTCAATTGTGCCTACACTAATATCCACATCTCCCACCCTCTTATGTGTGCCGAGTAAGTCTGCAATTGAAACACCTACTATAGGTGCCTCTGATGAATCTTCTACCCTGATTTCTCACCATGACAACCATAATCGTCCTCATAAACACGAAAAAGGGTGCCCTCAGTGTGATTATTGTTATAACTATGGTCATGTAAAAAAACAGTGCTATGCTTTACATGGTCGCCCTTCAAAATTTGCTGCATTTATCCATCTTGCCCTTACGCCACCACTTACTATGGGCCTCACACCACCATTTGTTCTGGGCCCCCCACCATTTGATGACTCGGTTCAACCTGCTATCTTCAATGAGTTTCTAAAATGGTATGAGGATCGTCAGGGTGAGTTCCATTGCTTTTGTTGTGTATTCAAGTACTTCTTTTGTTGGCATAACACTATCCAACTCTCTTAGTCCTTGGGTTCTAGACTCTGGTGCCACAGACCACATTACTGGTAATAAATCATAAATCATTCTTTACATCACTATCTACTTCGGGTTATTTGTCCTCTGTCACCATGGCTAATGGCTCTAAAGCCTCTTCCCATGGTTCTAAAGCCTCTTCCCATGGTATTGGTACCATTCAACTTCTTCTTTCCCCATCTATTGGTAATGTTCTTTAAATCCCTAGATCTCCATTTAATTTATTATTCCTTAGTCGTCTCATTCACTTGATTGCACTATCTCCTTTACTAAAGATTTTATTTGTTTACAGAACCGGAGTTTGGGATAGACGATTGACACCGGATGTGAGTCTCATGGCCTCTACCATCTATGGAAAATTGCCCATATTACTTTAGTAATGGAGTCTTCTCTCATTCATGCTCAACTGGGTTATCCTAGCCTTGTCAAGATGCAACAACTCGTTCCAAGTCTGTTCAACTTGTCTACTTTTTTCTGCGAGTTGTGTCAATCAAGGAAACATAGTCATTGTTCTTTTCTAGCTATTGTCTCACAACGTGCTTCTTCTCCATTTGCCTTAGTTCACTTTGACATTTGGGGACCTAGTCATGTCCAGTCTAATTTAGAATTTCAATATTGTCACTTTTATTGATGATTACTCAAAGTGTACTTGGTTGTTTTTGATGAAGAGTCATTCAAAATTGTTTTCTATCTTTTAAATTTTTTTAAAGAAAGAAAAACTCCATTTGGTGTTTCTATTCGAATTTTACAATGATAATGCCGTGAGTATGTTTTCCATTCTTTTCGAAGTTTTATGGCGTCTTATGGCATTTTTCACCAAACTTCGTGTGCTTATACATCTCAACAAAATGGAGTTGCAGAGCGCAAGAATAGACAACTCATTGAAACAACTCAAACAATTTTAATTTATGGTAATGTTCCTAAGTGATTTTGAGGCATGTTATTTGAAGTGCTTGTTATCTAATTAATCGCATTCTTTCCTCTATTTTAGAAAATAAAATTCCTCACTCAATTTTGTTTCCACATGAACCTTTCCACTCTTTATCTCCTATAGTTTTTGGATCAACATGTTTTATTCACACCTTAGTTCTAATGTTAACAAACTTTCCGCTAAGTTTAACAAATGTGTCTTTCTAGGGTTCACTAGGTCACAAAAAGGGTATAAATGTTTTTCTCCATCTCTTAATCGTTATTTCGTCTTCATAGATGTCACTTTCATTGAGTTCTCTCTTTATTTTAAGACCATACCTCCTTCACAAAAGGTCATTATTCCAGTTCTGTGTGAGTCTTAGGTTGAGTCTAATATGGCTCCTTCATCTCCACCATCACCACCACCTCCACCACCTCTTTAGGTATATCGACGCCGTTAGACTCCCAATCTCCTACTAACTCACTTCCGTTGCCGACTCCTTCGCACTCTTTGGTTCCGTCAACTGAATGTGATCTTCCCATTGCTCTTCGGAAAGGTATACGATCCACTCGCAATCTTTCTCCTCATTATATAATTTGAGTTATCACAAATTTTCTCTTTCATTTCCTTTCTTCTATGGAAAGCTTGACACCACAGCTCCTTTGGGTTCCAACTCTTAAAAGCAAGAATGTTCAACAACCTGTTGAATTTTCAGTCATAGTTTCTACATGTGGAAGAGGACTTGGTGGAAGGAGACGTCCTCAATGCACATATCGTAAGAGAATGAGTCATATATAAGAGAATTGCTTTTCTTTGCATAACTTTCTCGACAAGATATCCAATATCTCTAAAGCTAAATCTGTTGAGCCTAAATTCTCTAATGACGAGTACCAAGAATATTTTGGGATTAAAATTTAATACCTGGCACAATCATCTTCAAATTCTAACTTGTCAACAACTTGCATCTCACAATCTTTGGAAAACTCAAAGTTCTTGGATAATTTACTTAGGTGCTTCTGATGACATTTCTAGTAATTACCTCTTTGTCTTTGTTCTCATCCCTTTCTTTTCCTAAAAATCCTCATTTCATAACTTTAGCCAATGGTTCTAAAATTTCCTCTAAAGGAGTTGGTAAAGTTTTCCTTTCTCCTTCCTTAAATCTGAAACCTGTTTGTGTTCATGCTTGTCCTTTCAATCTTATTTCCTTAAGTCCATTAAACAAGTCTTTAAATTGTTTTAATAATCTTCAATGACAATTTTTTTGTTATATAAGAACATGGTAGAGTCGATTGATTGACAAAGGACATGAATCTTGAAACTGATACTATTTTGGAACTAGTTCATCTGAGTCTTGTTTCGCATCCTTGTCTCTTAAATTTTCATATGATTGCTTGGGTCATCCTCACTTGTCAAAGTTCAAGAACACGGTTCTTGAACTTAGTAGACTTTAAACATTAGAATGTAAGTCATGTCATCTAGGAAAACCTTCTTTTCCTAAACAATCTGTATCAAGATGTAATTCTATTTTTTCTATCATTCAATCGAATATTTGGTGCTCATGTCCTGTCTCATCTTTTGGCTTTAGATATTTTGTTACTTTCATTCATATGCACTCCCTTTGTACTTATGTTTATCTATTGAAAGACCATTCTAAACTGTTTTCTATTTTTATGTCTTTTTGGAGTGAAATAAAAATTCAATTAGGTCAAGTTATTAAAATTATAATAAGTTACTATGCCAAAGACTGCCAAAGAATACTTCTCTAATTTCTCTTTGCTTTTTAAGTTCACATGGCATATTACATTAGTCTACTTGTCCTCACACATCTAAACAAAATGTTATAGTAAAATGAAAAAATAAAATCTTGGTTTGAGATTGCTTATACCTTATTGTTTGGTGCCAATATATTGGTCCATCATTGGGGTGATGTTGTCCTGATTTCTTGTCTACTTATTAACTGAATACCACCTTCTTCTCTTAGCAATAAAGTTCCTTGTGCCATTATGTTTCCGAATGACCCTCTCTTTCATGTTTTCCTGAAGTGTTTGGGGTTGTGTATTTTTTTTCATGATATATCTCTAGGGTTGGATAAACTCTTTGCCTTAGCTATTAAACGTGTTTGCTTAGGCTACTCTCGACTTAAAAAAGGATATCATTGTTATTCTTCTAAAAAAAGAATTACTGTATGTTTGCCAATGTCATATTTTTTAATAGATTCCTATCTTCCCTCCCTATACCATTAGATGATTCCTTTGTTCCTCCTACTCCTGACAACTTAAATCCTATCCAAAATCCACTGAACCATCATCACCTCCTCTTACTACCTACCAACGCAAAACTCAAATGACTAGTCCAATGCCCGAGGTGACTAACCCCATGGAGAGGACTATAACAATGAGTGCAATATACACTAATCTTTGCAACATGGTGAACTTGACATGGGCAAGGGTTGGCCCAGGTATATGCATGATCTTGCCCATGTTAATTGTTAATAGGGAATCTCTAGCGTTCCTTCTCCCATATTAATGAATCTAGAAACATGGCTTACAACAAATTGAGTTACACTCGGATGGAATTGCTAATACTTTGTCAAATTCACAATTCTGGAGTTGAATTATTAAGTTTGAATTACTTGATAAAAAATGCCCCAAAAGAATACAACAATGTCTCTAGTCATTTTTTTCAAGTTTGTTCTACTCAATCATTTTTCTTCCTTTCATTACAAAACCAGACATGATTTGGTGATTGAAGGGACCTCTAAAACCTTCTGCCTACTTTGTTAATCTTTTTCTCCTTTGATGTCAGTATACATATTCTTACACAACTATACATTCTGACTTCTATTTACAGGTCCATGACCCTTGCTGAGAAACGACAGCTACAGAGTTTAATTCAGAAGCTACCAGCAAGAAATCTTGATCGTGTGGTGGAGTTACTTCGTAGAAAGAGGCCAGCAGAAGAACAAAGTTGTGACGAAATATTTGTTGATTTGGAAACGGAGGTAGTTCTCTAATTGGGTGTATATAATGTAAAATTATTTAGTATTAAACAGAGGTAGACTTGATGAGCACATTATAAGATGCTTACCTTGTTGATTTTCTGCAGGATAATGCTACACTCTGGAGACTGTATTACTATGTTGAAGGTGTTGACAAAGCCAAAAGTCTTTCTAGTAGCTTAGTGGACTAGTTTTCTAAATGCATTTGGAAGCCAGAGCCTTGTTGATAGTTCCTCATAACTCAGATTTTCCGATAGCGTATACAGATTTTGAAACTCTTACCTCTGTTGCGACAGTAGGGATACTTTAGTCTATTACTGGGACGTAAATGCTTTACCTGAAGTTTATAGGATTTAGTGTTTTTTTCCCTCGTTCAAGTGCATAGTTCCAGATTGTTATAGCAAAACGTTACGCGAGATACCCTTCTAGAGAAGAATGATAATTCTTTTGGTTTTCCAACTACGATCTACTCTCTTTTGATTCTTATTTGTAGTCTTAATCACATTAGAACATCTTACTGAATCAAATTACAATATTATAAATCTATTGCAATAAATGTAGTCTATAAGAAAAAATATCTCATTTATGGGAAACAAAATATCGTCTAGTGTGTAATTAGTGCATAAGTATGATTCAAGCATATCCGAGTATTCAAACACTCTTTAATGTGCCTCCAATTTTCTTTGGATCAAGTTCTCCGGAAATTGTGTATGATGGACCCACATTTCTCGGAAATGATTTTTTGACAAAGCGTTAGTTGGTTCGACTCTGCGTTCGCCTCCTTTTAGTGACATTCCTTGTTTCAACTATTTTTGGTGATTTTTCTATTGTTGGCGATTGAACTACCTTTCAGTGGTTGTGTCCACTTTGATCATTATGATTTAAGATACTTCGGTATTAACGTAGTGAAGCTAGAGTTTACCTATTTGACCTGAAGTTTCGAGTTGGTCTATCATATTGGTCCTAAAGATTTCTAACCAACATAATGAGGAAGTCTAAAAGCCGTCAATCTACACAGTTCCACCTAGTATGGGATACAAGTAAGAGTTTCAGGTCAATACATATTTTCTGTCTATTTTAAAAATATTTTTTCAGTTGCCTATTTAAGTATATTTTCAGTTAGATTTTAGCTTTGACCAGGTTGAGATTAATTTTATTAAGGACATCTTTGACTCGATCATGCCTTCTTCAGTTTAGCCGAGTGACTTTTGTTAGTCAATCTTATATATTTTTGTTTACTTATTTGGTCTTTTGATTGATTTTAGTTGAAATGTCTTTGCTTACTAACTTTTGATTTTGATGGAAAACTCCAAGTTATCCAAATTAAAGCTTAACAACTAGGGTTATGGCCAAGAGATATAAGAATATTAAGTTTTCATTGGTCTCAATAAGTCCAAGTTCTTATTATCATTGGTTATTAAGAGTAGAGTTGTTAAAACATGGTTCAGCTTAGTTTGGTTTTAAGGACAAGTTAAACAAATTTAATAGTTTCATTTAACTTATATTTTGACATGAATTACAAATTTTTGTCTAACCTAACTTCATATTAGATCCATGAGTCAACAAGTCATTTTTGACCTAAGTAAAAGTTAAAAAGATTATAAGATGTTCATAAAAATCATAATATATCATTATCCAAAAGTTTAAATTTTAATATTCAAGTATAACATCACATATCTTAGTTTAATATTTTTTTTGTCAACAATATATATATATATATATATATATATATATATATATATATATATATATGATATACCAAAAACAAAAAGTTTGTGATTGTTTCAAAGAAGAAAAATTCTAAAACACCACATAAAATAAAAGTTACAAGATATACCCTACTTAAAATAAAGGAAACAAAAAACACTTTATCTAATCAATAAAAACAAAACAACCTAGCGTTAGGTTCAAATTTATCTTTTTTTAATACACCATCCAACTTGACTTTTATAAATACATATTCTTTATAATTTTGTTAAACAAAATCCACGATTAAAGCACCACTGTGAAATATAAGACAATTGACTATTCACAGTTCTTAGAGTTGAGTATATGAAAGAGTCTGTCCATTTAAGATCTCACTCATATAAACCTGCACTATAAAACACTTGTTCGTATAACCTGTATTTTAAATGGTCTTTGATTTTTATAGATCGCATTCACCTTGCAAAATTCGTGGGTTAATGGGTTAGTTCACACTCACAAAGATATATTGAGATTTTTTAATATTTATTTGTATAACAAAAATATAATTAATCCATTAAATAGTGCATGATCAATGAAAGAAAAAAAAAGATTTTGGTTCAATTAGAGTTGGTAACAACCAATAGAAACAAAAAAAGGTATTAGATTTTGGATTTGTGATAAGCTATAAAAGTACAAAGTATTGTATTTTAAGGTGAATTAGGCTTGTTGATGTGGATTGCGAGTAGCTCGTGAAGTCTGCTGATTGTGTGGGTCGGGCAAAAAAAGTTTACCAGAAAATACAAGTCTACACTCACAAATTGCATATTATACGGGGAGTCTACAGACTTTTGCCAAAATACCCATTTCTATAACCATTGCACGTAGCATATTCCTTGGTCTAATATTAGTTGAAACAATTTTATAAATGTTTCCCACATTCATAATATAACATTAAAAATAAAGAAAATTAATATAAAAGAAAAAAAAGGCAGTTTGACCTTGGTTCATATGGGCCTCGAACCAAATGGTTCAGGCAAAAAGAAGTATATTTTTATTTATTCCACCATGTTAGAAATAACGACAGTGTAAAAATCAAGAGGGGGGTGAATTTGATTTTTAAAAAAAAATTTCCCTTTGAAAATAATTTTCCAGGTTTTAAATAATTCTTCAAAAACAAAATTCGGATTTTCCTTAAACTTTGATAAGTGCAGTTTGAGAGGTAATTGTTAATATGATCCACAATAAAATAAAGAGATAGGGAAAAAGCGAAAGAACACAGAGATTTATATTGGTTCCGATTTAGCCAATCCTACGTTTAGTTCCCAATCACCACAAACACTGATGATCACCCCACTATCTTTAATTGCAATTACAAACACCAATCCAGTGAACACATGTAAAAATAAATAAAGATAAACGGAAACACCTCCTTAGACACACTAAAGATGAACACACCTCCTCAGACACACTGAGGATGATACCCACCTCTCTTGACACACAAGAGATGAACAAAGCTCCCTTTAGAACAGATTCAAGGGATGAATTACAGCAATCAATAACTTAAGCACCTGATGAATGCTGGATATGAAAGCTTAAGTACAATGATCACCACTTCCAAGAACTTAGATCAACCTTGAGAGAGCAAGAAAGCGGTTTTGAAAACTTTAGAGCAAGAACACTTTGAATTTTGTGTTTGATCAGATGTTGTTGAACCTAAGACGTTGCCTTTCATTTTATAATTTGAAATCAGCTCAAAGTTTCCTTTCTTAGGTTGATTTAGCATTGAATTCGCAAAAACGTCGTATTTAATCGATTATATAAAAGGTGTAATCGATTATATCAGAGTAAAACTGGAAAACACATTTTTCCTGATATAATCGATTAGATTAAGGCCATAATCGATTAGATGAACCCAGAAGCAATATAATCGATTATCAAAAACACTTAATCGATTATTTTGTTCGTTAAACTCTTTTAATTCAAATTTTAAGTGAAATAATCGATTAGATTTCGTTACTTAATCGATTAAAAGCGTAGAAAAACGTTTTTGCGAGAAAACGACTTGCTCTCAAGTTTGAAATGGTCTTGAACAGGATTTATGACTTACTCTTTTTATCCATCACCCAAAACAGAAACTTCTAAACTTGAAACTTCAGCTCTTGATAAAATCTTCAACAATCTTCTCTCTTGAAAACATTTATTTTCCTTTATGTCTTGCCTTTTATTCCATGAAGCAACCTTCCTTTATGAGATAGAAACAAGTCTTTAATGTTGTTCAAGAACTTTATATCTTCATCATCAAAACTTTAATCTTCATGACTTATTAAGAGAAAACTTCATCAACACTTATACTTGAAATATGTCAACACACCATACTTTTAAAATTAGCCTAACTTATATCATATGCTACGCGACTCGGGTCATACCTATTTTGATAATCCTTATCCCTAGCATGTAAATAATTGTATTGAATAGGAATAAGAAGGCTTCTAAATGATCCAAGTAGTCTAGGATATGTGGGCTTGTATTTGGGCCAAGTAAAATAGGAAGTTTGAGCTTGTATTTAGGTCTTGTGGATTTTCTTTCTGTACCCCATGATTTCCATCTACACCTCCACGAGGTTGAAAAAAAAGACAACTACCATATCCCTTATCATAACCTTTTGTCGTCACTCCTTGTTGCACCCCTTGGTTGAGAAAGCAGAAGAAGAAGAAAGAAAATGGTGATGGTTGAGAAAGAAGAAAAGGGCATGACAGAAATATAAGAAACGTGCTCGAGATTGTACAATATGGAACTATGTCTTTTGAATTGCACAATTTGGAATATTTTTTTTCATGAAAAAAATTATTTTCAAATTATGTAATCTGAAAGAAAGTTTTTTCTGTACTAAAATGGCTTTCGAATTTGGTAAATCATAAGTTAATTTTATCTTTTGGATTGTGTAATTTAGAAGTTAATTTTATTCAAAAGTCAAAAGTAACTTACACAATTTGAAAGTTAACTTTTGATTTTGATTTCACATAATACAAAAAGTTTCTAGGGGGAAAATGAGAATTTTTGTATTAATGAGGTTTAGAAAGAAAATATACAAGTGTAGAAAGAAATTCTCTAGGTCTTGTTGTTAAGGAAAGGTTTAACATCTTCTAAGGTTTTGTATAAATGCTTAAAATTAATAAAGTATAAATTGTAAATAAAAGAAGTTGCGTCTGGATACGATACATGGTCGACATACAATACATGGTTGATAGACGAAACAAGTTTTTATCAGATCATACACATATCATCTGACAGACGATATGGTTCCATGTCATTTGATACTAACAACTTTTCTATCATATGATATACACACACAACGTTAACATTAATGAATATCTTTGTTGTGCAGGAACATTCTTGAGATCATCTGAACATAATATAAAGGCTATCTCACATACCTTCAAGCACACCATAAAAGAAGAGCTAAAGCTGCTTAAGTTAATCAAATTCCTGACCCGTGTAGTTTGTCAGTCCTTGGAGCACACGTACCATGTACGAAAATTAGTTTTCACAAAAAGAGATGTAAAACTCACTGTCCAATGTAAGACAAGTGCAACAAGCTATCAGGAATTGTGTCAAAAGAAGGACATGTATTTATTGCATGAAGAATGAAATTTAATGCACTCTAATTGAAGCCTCAACAAACAATAGAAGATCAAACTTGTGAAACCAACCTAAAGCTAGAAGATGTCGGAACAAGAACTAGTTGTCTTTAAGAACTATATAAGAGTCATTTTTCAAAGAAGAAAACTAGAATGCGAACTTAAGATCAAGTGCCAAATCTCTCTTATTTTCTCTTCACATCTTAACAAGCTTTAGAAGAACACTTCATGTGTTTCTTACCAACATCTAAAAGGAAACCTAATATTGCATTCATATGTAAAATCACACCTCCTTTTATAAAGGGCTTTTGAGTTAGGAGTGGCTTGTTCTAAGGAATGCGTGGGTTTAAGCTAGGAGTGACTTGTTGAAAGAATACTTGCTTAAGCCAAAAGTGACTTGTGGGAAGAATACTTGTACAAGTTAGTTGGCTACGAGCTGAAACAATATTTGTATCTTGTAGCATGAAACTGCTATTGGACAACATAACCATAGTTTGGGTTCGGGGGTCGATTACATGTGGGAAAAGTGTTAGGCACCCCATGACATCCATTCCTAGTATCTTATGATGCTATTCAAATAAAACATACTCCAAGTTACTATTCCTACCTCATGACTATGACAAGCAAGACTTGATTATTTTTATCTATTTGTTTAATATTCTAATTCTACCCTAGTCTATTACTAAGAAAGCGGTAAATAAAAGCTATAAAGAGAAAAAAGAGAAATTAAAACCTCCAAAACAAACTTTTTATTATTCAAATAGGGAGACGAAGTATCAGAGCTACAATTTCCAGTTTTATTGACTAGTATTTTGAGTGGTGTGTGATGTGACTGTCAGATTGCTCTATTTATACAAAATTTTGAGGTGCATAACGACCTATTCTCATAAGATAACGACCCATTCTCATCTCCTATAAGTTGCATTAAATGAGGTGAGAATGACTCGTTCTCAAGATGAGAATGGGCCATTCTCCGCTTGAGAACGATATGTTCTCCTCCTAAAACAAAAAGATTACATTCTTCGATTCAAGAGGGAGCAATGCACGTGGCTGCCCGGAAATCTCACCTTGACATTGCATTGGGCATAATAGGTATCATTCATCACTTGTCTAAAATCCTTTACATATGTTATTAAATTCATGTAATTGAAATTATAATGTTTTTTACTGTATAAAATTTCTAAAGAATGTAAATATGGTCAGTCTGTGAAACCTGATGAGTTGTTTGTCATCGCTCACACCAAGAAAGATGGAGCTTAGGTAGATTTTTGTGCTTGTGAGACTTATGTATGTAATTAATTTTAAATTTTACAATTTATCTATGTTTTTAACATATGTTGCTTACATTAAAAAATAATATAATTGACTAAAAAGTCTATCACGAGCACTTGCAGGCCATCCAGTCAAATAGTTCCAAAGGATCTATAGGAAATCTCAAATAGCTAAACGCATAAACAAATATTCAATGTTGAAAGGATGTTACTAGAGATAAGAGTAGAGGTAGATGCTATGACACTGGGACTTGATTGTCAACAATCGACATAGTGTGTCATCCCTCACTCAACCCTCAAATTTATAAAGAATTTGAAATGATTTAATAACAAAATATATTGTTTGGATAAGAAATTTTAAAAGAAATTGAAATTCTAGAATTTTATCAGAGTATTTGAATTACTTAAAATTAGAGAATTTCAAATTTCACAAAAAAATTAAGAATTTGAAATTGTTCGAACTCACAAATTCATATTCTCTCTTTATATTTTCACCTTAGCTTGATTTTGGTTGGAACATTATTAGCTTAGCTAAGATTGATACAAAATTAGAATGGTTGGTCTTCAATTAATGTCGACTAGGATTTTTTTATTAATGTTGATAAAAGTTATTTTGTGGCTTAAATTGTTAGAATTATTTTGTTTTAGACCATTCATATTTCTTGCTCGATATTAGTTGGAGTTTTCGACAAATGTCAAGTAGACATTCCTTTTTGCAAATGTGAATTATTTTTTTTCAATTGATTATTCTTTTATTGTTTTATAATGTTTTTGCATCATTGACATAAATGTTATTCTTCGTGAATAGTTTGCTAGGAATTTTTTCTAATGTTAACTAGTAGTACTTTCAGTTAACATTAACTAAGATAATTTTCTATTAATGTCTATTAGGAGAATTTTTTATCCGACATTAATCAAAAGAGCAAAAACCTCCTAACCATTAACATCATAAAAATAATGTTGATCAATGTTTGTAGGGATGGCAATTAGACCCGCACCCGTGGGGACCGAACCGCCCCCGCCCCGAGTTTGACGGGGAAAAACCGAGTTGACCGGGTTCGGGGTCGGGTTCGGGTTTTCCCCGTTTAAATCAATCGGGTTCGGGGTCGGGGATGGGTAATGCAATCCCCGTCCCGCCCCCGTGTCCATCCCCGCCCCATCTTTAAATTTAAACATAAACCCTAAAACTATTCATATTCTTTCTTAGTGTTTCTTTTTATTTTTTATACATAAAGGGTTACAGTGTCTTCTCTGAAACCCTATTCTCTATTCCACACTTTTCTCTTTTCTTCTACCTTTCACTCATTCTTTCAACTTTCTCAATATTTTCAACCAGTTTCAATATACTCTTCTCTTTCTCTCATCCTCTACACATTTACTTTTCTTAGTCCCTTCAACCAATTTGGTGAGCATAACATAAGGTTAGTTCTTTGTTTCTTTATCAATTTTCTAAATATTGTGCATTGATAATAACATCTATTATTATTTTATTCTCTGAAATTTTTGTGAGGACTTCATTTGAGGGATTTGATGAGCAATATTTTGTAATCTCATTGTGGCTAATCTATTACATCTATGGTTAGATACATAACATTTTGCACAATTTCTCACATACTTTCTACATTTGTTTTGTATACTTGATTTGAGTATTCATACTTCTATTTTTATTTTTCATTTTCTAGTATTATTTTATTTCTATTTTGTTTTTAACATCTTATTTACCATTTGATATTTAAATTTTAAAAGTGTATTCATTGTAAACTATGTAACCCTATTAACTTTGTTTGTAATCTCTTTGTGATTAATCTATTACATTTATGATTAGATACATAACCTTTTGTACAATTTTGCACTGATTTGTTATGTTTGTATCTTGGTGTTTCTATTTCTATTTTATTTTCATTTTCTAGCATATTTTTATTTCTATTTTCATGTTCTTAACTTTGATTTTCTTCAAAATTAAATTTTAAAAGTGTCTTCTTTGTTAATTGTATAATTGTTGTGATTTTTATTAATTTTGTAGTCTATCTTTATCGGTTTTTATAATTTGTAATCTCTTTGTGAGTAATCTGCTACATTTATGATTAGATACATAAACTTTTGTATAATTTTGCACATTTGTTATATTTGTTATGTTTGTATACTAGTGTTTTTATTTCTATTTTATTTTCATTTTCTAGCATATTTCTATTTCTATTTTAATTGTTTTCATTTTCATGTTCTTAACTTTGATTTACCTCAAAATTAAATTTTAAAAGTGTCTTATTTGTTAACTGTATAATTGTTGTGATTTTTCTATTAATTTTGTAGTCTATCTTTATCAGTTTTTATAATTTGTAATCTTTTGTGACTAATCTATTACATTTATGATTAGATACATAACTTTTTGTACAATTTTGCACATATTTGTTATGTTTGTATACTTGGTTTTGAGTGTACCTATTTTTATTTCTATTTAATTTTTATTTTCTAACATGATTTTATTTCTATTTTAATTGTTTTTATTTTCATCTTCTTAACTTTCATTCTCTTCAAAATTAAATTTTAAAAGTGTCTTCTTTATAAACTATATAATTAATTACTGTGATTTTTTATAAAATTAAAATTTAAAAAATTATTGTTGAGAAATGTGATAAATAAATCATTTTACTTTTGTAATTGCAGAAATTTTATTTGTTGTTATGGAAAATATTGGAATATCACAAGCACATCAACCTGTTAGAAGAAAATGTAGACCTTTCAATCAGTGATCCTACTACTACACCAAATGAAGTTCCCCCAGCAACAGAAGATAATGAGCATGAAGAAACTGCACAATCAGGATCAAATAGGCTTAAAAGTAAATAATGGAGAGGACAAGGCTCAATACAATTATTGTAAAATGCTTTTGGGTGGAAAATCAAAAAATGGAACAAATAATTTGTAAATAATTTATACTAAAATATACTTCATTAAGAAAATAATTTAAAATTTGTAACATTATAATATATAAAAGAAAAAAATATTTAATATTAAAATACTTAATTTCTATAAATTTATCTTTAACAGTCTATTTATGTGATACGCTATATATATATATTATAGTTATGCTTAAATTTTTAGATTTATTTAAAATATTTTAAAATTATATTTTAAGAAAATAAAATGGAACGGGGATGGGGGTGGGGCGGGGAAACCCGACCCCGATGGGGATGGGTGTGGGGACTAAATTGTTATCCCCAGCGGGGATCGGGGGCGGGGACGGGGATGGTTAAGTGAATCGGGGACGGGGGGCGGGGAGGTGAAACCCGCCCCCGCCCCGCCCCGTTGCCATGCCTAAATGTTTGTCTAAATAATTATGGGCAACGTTAGTTGAAATATAATATCAACTAAAAATAATCATCAATATTTTTTGAATCATTAACAATTATTTAGTATTTATTTTTTTAAATTTGATTTATCCAAACAAAAACATCTGAAAAAGGAAATAACTTGAATGTGATAAATTCAAATTCAATGTATTTAAATGATTAAAAAATTGTAAAATTCTCTATCCAAACATAAGGTAAAGTTACAAGAGTAACTAAATCACTTAAAAATAAAGAATTTTAAATTTGATCAAAAAATTAAGAATTTGAGATTTTTTATATTCTCAAGCTCATATGTCTTTTCTTCATATTTTCTTATAAGCTTGATTTTGGTTAGGGGTTGGTGACTTATTGAGACCAAAATATTTTTTACATGACTATTTTTCGGTTGACGTCGAATAAATTTTTTTATTGATCTTATTTTTTATTTAAGTTGTTCGACTTATATTTAAAATACTATTATTTCTTGTTCGATGTTAGTTAGAATTTTTTCAACGTGAAACTATGAGAACTTGATATTTTTCTATTAAAATCTATCATGACTTTTTTTTTAATGTTTGTCTGATTATTTTTTTATAATCGACATAAATATTATTTATTTATCAATAATTTATTAGAATTTTTTTCCAATATTAATTGAGATAACTTTTAGTTAACATTAACTAAAAAAATTTTCGACCAATGACAATTGAGAAAATTGTTAGTTATTATCAATTAAAACATCAATAAAAAAAACTCTAAACAACATCGTTGTAAAATTAATCTTGATTAATATCAACCTAACTAGTTGCAGTCAAGATGAACTAAAAACAATTTCATTCAACTGTCAATGGAGAAAAGAAAAATTTCATCAATATCAATTAAAAAAGCTTGACAATTTACTTCGAAAAAAAACATAAACTAAGAACAAGTAGAAAATATCATCTAATAGTAATATTTTTTTCCACTGTCAACAATTGTTTGATATTTAAACTGTCCTTTTGTTTTTGTGATAATTAAAACAAAACATTTGAAAAATAAAATAATTTAAAATAAGATTAATTTAAATTGTATTTGAATATCTTAGAAATGGTGGAATTTGCTGTTTATTTACAAGGTAATGCAGTTAATACTTAATATTTGCTGGTGAATTTCATACTTTGTTAGAAAGAGGAAGGTATCATATCTTTCCGTTCTGGTTTCTTTCTACCTTGGGATTGTGGCATAAAATATTCTGAACTGAGTTGAAGGAAAAACTGGAATCAAAGCAAGGAAGCATACCGTACCAACGGCCTTCAACACGTTTTCTACTCACCACCACGGTTAGAATAGGGTTGTTTCTCTTTGATTGAACATTGACGCCTAATCAGAGGCAAAATTACCCCGATTACTTGCAATACAGTTTGGGGATCTTCTTCTCATCATGTGTTTCGTCTACATCATTATTCTTTTCTCTACTTTACACATTTAATCACTGCATACTTTACACCTTAAAATAGTACATACTATTGCAGTAGGACTGTTCCGTGATGTACATTACAGTTATTTCCAAGTCTTCATCAATAGCTTCATAGAGTCTCTGTGAGGTTTCTTGCCTAAAACACTCAAAAAGTTTAGATGCGATGCGACAGCTTTGTGTTGTCTTGTCACTGCCGAGATTATCACTTACTAAAGTGAGGAGGTAGGGACAAAAAAGAAGCTTAAGGCCTTCTAGCTTCCTTCCTCGCTCCTACCGTCCCAAGATCTTAATTATGGGGAAAGAAAGGAAGTTGATTCATAGGTTGGGTTATTCCTTTCGATGTATTATATGTAGCCCTATCACATCGCACTTGAAACGCAACTACCCAAGCCTTGTTTTCTCTTCTTCGCCTCAAAGCTAGAGTTCTTCATTTGCATTTGTTCTGTGTGGCCACAATGAATAGCATTGGCAAGTTGGGTGCTATGCAACAACTGATAAAAGGTGGAAGAATTATGCCTGCAGCCGCAATATCTGATGACAGCGTTTTGGTGAAGAAAATATTGGCAGAACATAACCCTGAGGGAATTGAATATGATGTCAGACCCCTTCTCCATATAGTTGAAGATATTCTAGTACGTTCCACCTTCAGTTCTGAAGGTGCTACCACGGTATGATGCTGTTAACATAAAAACTTGATAATCTATCTGCCAAGCAAATTTTTAAGGGACTCAAATCAGCTGTCTTGTTTCCTGTTAACTTTGTGGTCCCTCAACGAAAAAAAAATGTTTAATAATGTTTTTGTTCTTTAAATTTTGGAGTGAATTCAATGTTGGTTCCTCAAATTAAAAAACAAAATCATTTTAATCTCTCGTTGTTTAGGGACTAAAATGTATTTTATTAATTAGAGAGAAGAAAACTAAATTTATCACTTGTTTTTTATGGACTAAAAATATAATTAAACTATTGAAAAAAAAAGACATGCCTGTCATTAATGCTTGGTTTTAATTAATGTGGTTTTGTTTGAGATTTTCCTGTTTTCTGATTAACCTGTACTATCTTTCAGGGTGCCCATGCACGTGTTGATAATGTGGAAGATAGAAGCTACCGTCCTGGGCAAACAAACATACTAGAGGCTCTATCTGCTAAGATTGATAGGATTTCGTGTGAGGTGATAAAAAAATACATTAAACATTATGTGTAATCACTGAAAAATATTAACATGGTTATCACAAGAGTTTGAGCTACTAACTGATATTATGTTCTTAATTTGTGAAACGGATATATAATATTTAATTGCTGTAAACACTCGAAAGCTACTAACTTTGACGGAACATGTCTGATGCATAATTTCTACCAAATCAAGTTTTAATTATGGTTGCAGTCTTTAAAATTTGGGATAAATCCTTTTTTAGTTCCTGAAAATTCATTCTAATTCCCCAAAATAAAATGGTTTTAGTCTCTAAAAATAAATTTGGAAGACTAAAAACAATTTAAAAAAAACTCATTTTACTCCTTCAAATTTAAATGTTTAGGGACTACAATCATAATTTTTGAATTTTGAAGGACTAAATTAACTTCCGGTAAATTTGGGGAACTTTTTTTGTAAATTTGGCCCTATATTTCAGATACTAACATAATTAAGTCTTTCCATGAAATTTCAGATTTCCTACAAGACTCTCGGTGGCGTAGATGCACACTCCACAACAATTGCAATATTTGACATGCTTACAATCTTCAAGTGGGATGTGAAAATAGTGCTGGCCTTAGCTGCTTTTGCTCAATCGTACGGTGAATTTTGGCTGCTGGCCCAAATTCATGATAAAAACCAGCTTGCCAAATCAATGGGAATTCTGAAGCAACTACCTACTATCATGGAGCACGCAAGCTCGCTGAAACCACGGTTCGATACCCTTAATAATCTAGTTAGCGAGATAGTTGAGGTGACCAAGTGTGTCATTGAGTTCCATGATCTACCATCTCAATATGTTACACAAGACATATCAGCCTACACCACTGCCAACAACTATATCCCAGTTGCTTCCTACTGGACCATCAGAAGCATTGTGGCTTGTGCAGCTCAGATTACCAGCCTCACTACCCTTGGCTATGAGTATGTTTTCCAATCATTTTCAAGTTTTTCATGCTTGTTAGCACATCCATGGTCAGCATTTTGAATTCTCTTCATAAATGAATCCACCAAAGCACGTGAAAAATGGTCATATATATGAAGAAGTTCCATCTCCAACACCATGTGTTAGCTACCTAAGAAAGGGTTTTGTTTAATATCACAGACAAATAATATATAAAAAACACTGTTTCAGGATATTCACATCCACTGATGCTTGGGAGCTATCTACTTTGATTTTCAAGCTCAAAAACATAATTGATCATCTCAGGCAGCTGCTAAATAGTTGCCACGAACATATTGGTAGGCCACTTTTAATTCCTCGTCTATCCATAAATAAAAATGAGATATCAATAGGGAGCGTAATCCATTTGGCTTATTTTGCAGTTTCATTTTTAATTACAGAAGTGTCACATTACTTTTACTTTATTTCCTACTTTCAAAATTTTGTATAGGAAATAGTGAAAACCAGAAAACAATTAAAGTTGCTTTTACTAAACAAAGTAAAAACAACATAACATCATCGTAACTATAAAATAAAAAAAAATCTTACACCAAATAACCCCTTTGCTAGCCCACTAATTTAATCATCATTCAATGTAGGGAAAAAGATGGATGCTGAAGCTTACCAAATGCTGCGAGATTTATTTTCAAAACCCCACACTGACAACATGAAGATTCTCAAAGCTCTGATTTATGCACAGGATGATATTCTACCTCTA
Organism: Lablab purpureus; assembly: GCA_030347555.1. Taxonomy (NCBI): domain Eukaryota; kingdom Viridiplantae; phylum Streptophyta; class Magnoliopsida; order Fabales; family Fabaceae; genus Lablab; species Lablab purpureus. The sequence continues at coordinate 18,355,278 of CM059254.1, forward strand.
TATGATGGTGTTACCAAGAAAAGGGTTTGATTTTCTAACCCAGTAACTTCCTATATTATGCATTAGTATTATGAGAAGTTGTGTAGGTGATGCTAATGTGTGTACAATTAATGGAAACAAACAGGTTAGCCTTGAGCCATTGAGAAGGAAGAATGTGCTGCTTCTATTTTCAGGCTTGGAGATATCCACCGATGAGCTTATGATTCTTGAACAGATCTACAACGAATCAAAGGCTCATGCACCGAGAATGGAGAGTAGATATGAGTTGGTTTGGATCCCAATTGTGGATCCAAACTCTGAATGGATAGAACCAAAGAAAAAGCAGTTTGAGAGCCTTCAAGAAAATATGTCATGGTACTCAGTGTATCATCCGTCTTTGATAGGCAAGCCAGTCATCTGGTTCATCCAGAGCGAATGGAAATACAAGAATAAGCCAATTCTTGTGGTTTTGGACCCACAAGGGAGAGTTTCTTGCCCCAATGCTATTCACATGATGTGGATTTGGGGAAGTGCTGCCTATCCTTTCACAAGTTCTAGAGAAGAAGCTCTATGGAAGGAAGAGACCTGGAGACTTGAATTGCTAGTAGATGGCATTGATCAAGAAATTTTGAACTGGGTAAGCATATATTCTGACAATCAAAACACTTCTTTTTCTCCTTTTTAAGAGTGATCAGGCTTAGTGTTTTTACTATATATAGAATTCAGCCTATTCAATAGGAATGCCATGAAAAGCTTAAGACCACAGCTCCAATCCAAAAGCATATGCTGCTATCTCAATGATTAAAATAGTACAGGATAAATGAGCCAACTATGTTTTAACTGGGAAAAATATGAAGTATGGCCACTAGTTCACGTGGAGCAATGAAATGTTACTATGTGTAGTCGTGACAACACACTGTAGTCTTTGTTGGTAGCAATATAAACAAACCCAACATGGATTGATACATGTTTTCATCTATCAGTCATTTTAAAATTTGGGACTATTTCACACTATCTTGCAAAGATGAATATTAGAAATGCACTTGCTCTCTTTTCTGAAACGCTCTATTATTAACTAAATTTATGTATGTGAACTACATGAAATGGGTCTCGCTCTATTTAATGATATTAGAGAATAATGCAGAATATGTTAACTAACCTTTAGGAAAATAACAAATGTCAATTTCTGATTGCACAGATTAAGGATGGAAAATACATTTTCTTGTTTGGGGGGGACGATCCTGAATGGGTAAGAAGATTTGTGAAGGAAGCCCGCAGGGTTGCAATGGCAACACAAATACCCTTAGAGATGGTATATGTTGGGAAAAGCAACAAAAGGGAGCAAGTGCAGAAAATCATCGACACAATAATTCGCGATAAACTCAACACTCAATACTGGTCAGAGCAGAGCATGATATGGTTCTTCTGGACCCGTCTTCAGAGTATGCTGTTCTCCAAGCTTCAACTCAGGCATACCGATGACGACGACCATGTGATGCAGGAAATCAAGAAGCTTCTCAGCTATGACAAACAGGGTGGATGGATTGTTCTGGCTAGAGGGTCTCACATTGTGGTCAATGGGCATGCGATCACCGGGATCCAAACCTTGGTGGAGTATGATGCCGTGTGGAAAGAACATGCTGACAGGGAAGGGTTTGAATCAGCTTTTAAGAATCACTATGACAAGGTTCATTCAGTTGTTAGTCCTTGCTGCAGGTTCGAATTCTCTCATGCAATGGGGAGAATCCCAGAGAGGCTCTCATGCCCTGAGTGTCGCCGCAACATGCACGTGCTCACCACCTTCCAGTGCTGCCACGATGAAAAAATTGATGAGGACTTTTTTGTCAGCACTGTTACTCCTCCCACCAATTGATCAATCATTGTTCACTAACTATTGCTGCCTGTGTTTCTCTGAAATTTCAAGCACAGCCCTATGTTTTTACTATATGTGTTTGTTCTTTTTTTCACAGATTAATGTAATAAAGAGTGAGTGGTGAGGTGAGGTTTGGTCTCCCCACTGAGGGATGAGTAAATTATGAGAGGGATACTTTCACAACCTTCTCAAAAAATACCACCACCCTACAATCTTTTATAATAATATTTTATTTTAAAAGTTTAATTTGCATTTAAATTTAATAACAAAATATTATAAAAATGGAGCTGTCAAAATAGTTTTTACCGTAAATTATTATGACTTTTTTCAGAAGTTTGTTCTTATTGTACTATTACATCGAGAGGATAGTATGCATAAACTAATTACCTTGGATGATCAATAAAGTTACACTTCTATTAATTTCATTCATCATGCTTTTGTTCTATGAAAAAACAAGAAAACCATCACTCATCATTAGATTTAGTTCTCCAATCCAAATATAAACTAAAACCTCTACTTTTTTTTGAAGATTTCCATCATTTATGGTTCTCCCTTTAACCACAACCCTCTCTACAAGTAACTTTGGCAAAAAATTCTGCCTTACACTAAACCTTTTTTACAATGATCCTAGTCTAGAATGGGCATGACTCCCGAGGTCACCAGGCTACCGATCCAATCTAAGCCAATCTGACATGGTGTCCATTCAACCCTGCTAAAATGTCCCAGGGGCCTTAAGGCTGCAATCTACCTTAGGCTTGCAAAACATAAAGAAGACCCGAATTGGAAATGAATGTGCAATGTATTTTTAAGTCTGAGTGTTAATGAGTGCCAAGATTAGATATACGAGAAATTATCTTTATGTTTGTATTACACCTCTTACAAATTTTAGTATTTTAGTGTCACTTTTCTCTCCTTTATTTATTTTTTTCTTCTATAAGTTCTTTTCTTTTTTTTATGTACTTCTTGTATTATATTTATTATAACAGTTTTTTATTTCATATTAGTTTAGTTTTTTTTTTATTTTTAGTTAATTTATATTCTCATTTGTTATATTTTTAATCAAAACTCTATATTTTTTTATGTTTTTCTTATATTATTACGAGAATTTGTTTTATTTTGTTAATATTTAGTGAATTATATAAAGTAAAATTGTTGTAAAATATTAAATAGATTCTTATACGTTTTTATTTTCTATATTGTAGAGTTTTTACTTCCTATAATAGCACCTGGAGTTACTCCTCGAATTAGTGATCCATCTATAATAATAAGAGAAATAATTTTGAATAAAAATATGAAGAGACTAAGAAAATAAAGGTTATGAAGCATTAGAAATGTTTGATTATCTTAGAAGTGTTTAATAGGCGTTTTAAATTTATTTTATAAGTTGTTCAAATATAAACAGTTTTGTATAAAATTTTGTATAAATTTATTATATATTTATATATTATTTATTGTTGATAAAAAATATTATATTAGTAATATGTTGTAATATTTTTTTAATTTGAATTAAAATGGTCTGTTGGCCTAACATGGGATCAGGCCAGGCCAGGCCAAAAATTTTAGCCCGTTTTAAAATATAGGCCAAGCTGAGTTGTTAGATTTTTTTATCTTGGCCCATAGGGCCTAGCCCGATTAGGTTAGACCGTCTGTTTTGACGGCTCTATCAATAACTTAGTAGTCAACGATTGGAGAAAACCTTTAATTGATTTCTTGTAAGAAAAAAATTTCAACGTCGAGAAGAAAGTCAAATATTAAAGCACCAATTATGTTATATTTGGGATGATGTATATAAAAAAGGGGTTGAAAGGAGTATTACTGAGATGCCTAGATGAAAATGAGGCTTACATAGCTATGATAAAGGCACATCATGGACTTTGTGGAGTTCATTTGGTAGAAGATAAGATGAAATGGATGTTATTAAACCAATGAGTTTATTGACCATAAATGTTAGAAAATTATAGAAAGTCTGCAAAATCACGTGAAAAATGTAAACAATTTAGATTCACTCAACAAGTTTCACTTAATGAATTACATTTGATCATTAAAAATTGGTCATTTAGAGGATGGACGATCGATCTAATAGGTCAAGTACATTCTGATTCATAAAAAACTCACAAATATATAATAGTGGTAGTAGATTATTTCATCAAAACCATTTTTTGGATTTTTTCTTCTCTTCGTGGTTTGTGAGACCCATCTCTCTTCTTATAAGGAAACTTCTTGTTTCCTTGTCCTCTTCGTTTAAGCATATGCTTAAACTTTCTAGACATGAGAGAGATTTCTTCATCGGTTGAGTTTTCAGACTCAACCTCAGATTCAACAAGCTCTTCTTTAAGAGCTTTTAGAGCTCTTGGCTTTTTTCTTCTAAAGGCAACCCTTTTTACCTTTATAGGAAGACATTTGTCAGTTGATATGGGTGCCTCCTTGGAGCTTCTATCGTTGAGGTGTACCTTGTGCACCCTTAAGATTCTGAAAAGTTCATGCCAAGAGAGCTTCTTTGGGTCTCTTGCCTCAGCTATGGTTGTAGTCTTAACTCTAGGATCTCGGTCATGTTGTCTGGTAGCTTTAGATTGATGTGATCCCTTGAGAAGCTTTGACCCAAAGCATCAAACCCATTTAGAAGAACTCGCATTTTTCCAAAAAAATATTGTCTACTCTTTCACCTTCCTTCATAGAGAATGACTCGTATTGTCTTGTGAAAGTAGTCACCTTTCTTAGCTGAACGTTTTCATTCCCTTCATAGTTGATAATTAGGGAGTCCCATATTTCTTTGGTGTTTTCAACATGCACACTTTCTTATACTCATTCTTAGATAAGGCACAAATAAGAATGTACCTTGCCTTGTTGTTCACCTAAACTTGGTTAAACTCTTCTTCCTCCCAGTCCTCTTCTAGACCTTCAACCTTTATGTCTCCCTTGGTTATGATGTACCATAACTGGTAGTGGGAAGACTTCACGTACATCTCCAAGCAATCTTTCCAGTAAGGAAAGTCTTCTCCAAGAAACGCTGGAGGTCTTGTCAGGGATGCTCCCTCGGCTATAAGTTTTTGTATTGCGAAAACCATTGTTGGATCTTTTTCTCTAACATTGTCAGACATTCAACCCTCTAGAGGCTGAGTTTTGATACCAATTGTGAAAAATAGGTAAAACACAAAAAGGAGGGTTGAATTGTATTTTAAAAACTTTTAGTAAATATTTTTTGTCAGTTGAAAAGATTTATCAAATGATACTTTAAATTCAACAGACGTACAAAGTCTATTGATAAAAATAAGTTAAGAAAACCTTTTGTGTTAGACACACTTATAAAATGTAATTGAAAACGAGTTAAAAGAGGATATACTTCACACAACTGTTTATACGGGTTCGTCTAATAACCCAGATTACATTCAGTTCTTCAATCTAACAGATTAAGTTCCACTATGCAGACTCATGCCGCAAAGTACAAGTATTGTTTTAGCTTGTAGCCACTTCTGGCTAACTCGTTCGAGTATTAATTTCTACAAGTCACTTCTGACTCAACCAAGTATTCTTTGAAAACGTAGTCACTCTTGGATAACCCATTTACAATATGAAAATAGTGTGATTAAAAATCACAGGATTGCTAGTTTAGAAGAATAATGTTTTACAAATGGATATAAAGGATAAAATATCTTCTAGAGTTTGCTAAATACACAAAGTGTCCTTTTAAAGCTTAAAGAGTGAGGATAGAAAAAACCAGAGATTCAACACATAAACAGAGTTCATGTTGGTTCCCTGTTTTCTTCCTTGAATTGGACTCTTATATAGTGTTTAACAACAACTAGCTGTTAGAATCTCATTCTGACATCTTCAGCTTTAGATTGACTTCAACAACTTGATCTTCAATTATTTGTTTGAGGCTTCACGTAGAGTGTATTAAATGCATCTCTTCATGCAACAAATGCATGCTTCTTCGTTTAGCACAAAACGTGATAATTGTAGCATTTATCCTACATTGAATAGTGAGTTTTACTTCTTTTAATGTAAGTAGACTTCCATTCATGGTAGGTGTGCTTCAAGAGTTGTTAAAACTAGGCACGTTAGGAACTTGGGTGTGATAAAACAACTTTAGCTCTTCTTTCAACAAATGCTTGAGAAGATGTGAGATTTCCTTGGAATTTGTGCTTAGGATGATCTTGAAGAATGTTCCTATACTACAAAGGAATAAACATTAATGTTAGCCTGTTGAAGCATATCATCTAATGAACTATAAAGGGTATCATCTTGTCAGACAATACAAGCATGATCTGATGTGGGAATCGTTCGACAAGGTGCATCATCTGTCAGATGCAAAATCCTTTATTCTTGTACTTTAATGTTCTTAAACATTGATTCAAAATTTTGGGATGTTGGACTTTTCCCTAACGTATACCTTCTAAGTCTTATTTATAAGGTGAAAAATGACAATTGACATTTTCAAAAAGTAAAACCTTCATCAACCTCCAAGTTATGCCTAAAAGCTAAAATTATCTTGAACGTATATCATAAGTACTTGGAAAAAATTGTTGTGCTGGTCATCGTTCCTTGAATCACTTCTTTCACTGCTACAGGAACCACTTTCCACTTTGGTTCTGGGGATCATTTCACGACGGCCCCAAAACTGACATTGAAAGAGGTGACGTTAAAAGTAATATTTTCAACATCGGTTAATTTTGAACCGACGTTGAAAGTGTCCTCTACAAATGCAATGCAGTTTCTAATTTTCTCATTTTCCCTAAATTTTAATACCTGCATATCAAACAAACCAGCAAACCAACAAACAATTTCATAAATTTCAAATAGCTAAATTTCAAATGAATTATATATATTGAATAATTATTTAAATTTGATCTATTTACAATTGTATAAATAAAATTACAATAAAAGTACTCATATTGTTCCCTATTTCTAATTTCTAAAAACTTCTGTGCCTACTTTTCTCGGACTTGGTCGATAGACTCTGTAGGCAAGGGTTGGGTATCATTGAATACCTGAAACAAAATGAAAGTATGTTAGGTATGACAAGTAGGAAACTTTACCAATACAGTTTTGGAGGAATAGGGTTTTGGAGGACTAACCTGTCTCCAAGTATCTCTGATATTCTCAAAAACTATAAGCCACATCCAATACATTACGTAGTAGCCACATTCGTAGCTACCCGTTTGTCTATTAACCTATAATGAATTAAACAAGTCATTACTTGTGAAAAATACATATTCAATATTCATTAGAGAATTAAAAGTAACCTTACATGTAGGATTTCCCAGTGTGGGTTAGTGACTTTGCTGATGTGCATTCCATCAATGGTACTGCACACCTTAATAGCACTGTTGAGAAGTTATTAGTCAATATATGAACATTACTTATATTTGAAAACACAAACTTTAAAATACTTACCTATTCAAAATGTTTTTGAAATCAGTATCTGGTTTTTTATTCAAAGAACAAAACCAGTACACAGTCTTCTCTAGACGATTGATGAGGAAGAGTTGCCAATGATGCCTAGAAAAATAAAATGTTTAGAATATAACTCAATGACAATAAAAACAATAATAAACTTATATTGACTTACTGGAATAAATATGCTCTAACATATATCTGTCTTTTAGAGGTGAGGATCCAATTTTGGATATATCTTTGGACTTCCTCCCTTCTATTTCCAGCTGCTTGGATTGATCGAGGCTCAAAAATCCATAGACATCCGAAGTTCCTTGCTCCTCGACCAATTCATCCATCATCCTGAAAAATGAAAAATAATAACATGTTATATATTAAATAATGAAATTGAAATTATAATAATAAATATGTACTTACATTGTCCAAAGTTGTAAAATAGAGATGTTGAGATCCCTATTACCCAATGTGACCTCCGAGATGTCGCAGTATGAAATGTAGAGAGGAACCTTGCATTATCTATCCCAAATCTCCTAGCATCCCAGTGAATCTCAAAGGAGTTGCCATAATATTCTGCAGAGGCATGGATCAACTCAACAATTGGATTTTTTGGGAGAGCTGCTTGTTTTCCTTTAATATGTTCAGAAGCAGCACGACTTTTAGGCTTCTGAACATCGTACATGTTTAAAACAATACTAATTAGTACAAAAATAACATTTTGAGAAGTCATTAACATAAAAAATTATCTGAATACCTTTTGAGAAACTTGTCTAACTAAATGTTGGGGCCAAGCAATGAATGTGTGAAGGGCCTGTCTCACCACCTGTACCTCATCAGTAGGCACAGGGACTCGAGCATCAGCATCTCGAATCTCTTCTACCACCACTCTCAATAAACCAGGTGGCAAAGGCACACTGTGGATGGTAGAAGCCCCTTCCTGAACTGAACCAAGGGCCACCAATCTTGGTTCAAGCAAGCCATCCTCCACCAATAAGGCACTTTGTTTCATCCCAAAAGATGTACCTGTGGATGCATGATATGAAGACATTTGTAATGAAGACATATATGAAAAATAAATAACGATTTTACCTATCGGTTCAGGTGGAGGTGCAGTAACAGCAACAGGAGAAGCCAAAATAGGAGCAGGATTACTGGAAGTACTTCCCATTGTGTCAACAGATGGAGGAGATGGCTGAGCGTGTTGGTGGGAAGATGCCATCCTAACTGCCAAGTCAAGAAACATGCTAAGTAGTTGCTCCTGAACCTGTGTTGTGATGACCGGTGTCAGCTTCGCTGTAAGCTTCTTCTCCAACTCTTCTTCATTAATTGTTGAGCTCTGGGTATTCTTGACTGGTGCCCCAAAATAATGTCGAATACCCACACCGGTCCCCACACCCCGAACACGGCCGGGGTGTTCATCTTTACCAATAGCAGTGGTCAGTATATCCTGACGACCACATGGAACGAAAGTTTCCTGTGTACACTGCTCCTCCAAGGAATCTACAATAAATGTAACACATTATATATATAAATATACAAGTGTAACAAATTAATCATATTAGGGTTAAAAAGAATAGTAACTTACAATCCTATTTGCTATCTGTTGAGCCTCCTCAGATGTCATCCCACCGGAAGGCTTTTGACGAGCTCTCTTCCAAGTTTGATGACGTTTAGGAGGAGATGGTGGGGGGAGATCATCCTGGCTTATACCAGAACTGGCTGCTTCTTTTTCTCTGAGTGCAGCCTTCTCGTACATCATTCTCTCAGACAAGAGATCATACCCCCCACGAGACAGACGGTGGGGGGTCAAATTCTTCTTCTGAATCTCCTTGGCCTTTAATCTTTTCTCCTGCAAAATAATTTATATTAGAATATAATACAATAACTTAATAAATTTAAATTAATTTATACCTCCCACTCTGGACCAGTCCTAATCTCTACAAATTTCCTCCACTCCTCCTCAGATATGCCATATCGTTGGCAAGGAGTAAGTCCCTTGCTAACGACATCCTCAGCATAAATCCATTTCGTAGTTAATGTGGACTTGAACTGCCTCCACATTTTTGCAATGATGGACATAATCTTCTTCTTAACTGCCTTGGAGTTTTCAATATCAAAATACTTTTGCAAAAATAAAACATAATTAACATCAAAATTAAAAATCAATATTCAAGAAAAGACAATTGAATAAATTTAAACTTACCAGAATGTTCTGCCAAATGAGATTCTTCACCGTGTCGTCAACATTATCCCAGTCTGGATGCAAAATAGATATCTAAACATAATCATTAGTTAGATGAAAAGAAGAATTATATGTAAATATGTAAAAAACTTCAAATATAAACTTAGAATTACCTTCTCTCGTGCAACGGTACCCAAGTAGCTGTTGAACTGGGTATGATGCGGACCAGACACCTTCCCAGTGCGTGGATCAACAGACACACTCATCTTCTCTCCTATCATGTGTCTGGTTGTCAAGCTCAGTAATCATGTAGCTTGCCTGGTCTTCTTTGGTGGAGGAGATGGTGGAGGAGATGAGGGAGGTGAGGGAGGAGGTGATGGTGAAGGAGATGCCATGTGTCTGTAAAGAAAATATAAAGCAATATAATTTATAAATCTTAAATACACAAACATAAAACAAATACATAAAGAATTTTAAGTAGAAACATACTTAGACAACTAAATTTTCCCATATCCCTTCATCATGATCATTACGAGTTGCATGGACCACATCCTCTTGTACATCTTCAATACTACTAGGCAGTCGTGGTGAATTGGGAATGACAATGAAATCATCTGACTCATCTTCATTTTCATGGTTGACATCAATCCCTTTGCCTTGAAGGACCACAGACCACCTATCATTACATGGGTCGGTCACATAAAAAACTTGTTTTGCTTGACATGCCATGATGAATGGTTCTTCCTTATGACCTAGCTTCTTAAGGTTTATCATAGTAAAACCCATTTCGTCAAATTGAACACCGGTATTGCTATCGACCCAAACACATTTAAATAGAGGAACTTTAAATTTACTGTAATCAACCTCCCAAATTTCCTCAATCACTCCAAAGTAACTTATGGATGCTATGATGGGGTTTTTATCCTTTGAACTAGAAAAGTGCATGGATGTGGCCTCAATAGATACTCCACTATTTTGAACTGTGTTATTGTCATCTTGTGACTTTGTGTAGAAGGAATATCTATTAATGTCGTACCCAGTCCAAGTGATGACGTTATGTTTTGGTCCATGAGCTAGCCATTTCAATGTATCAGATGCATGCTCGATCTGAAAAAATTTAGCTTCTAAACCAACTGACAAACTTGTTGTTATGCTCCTTCACTAACAACCGTTCACCCATTTTGGGGTTTTGGATCCTCAACATTGATTGATGAGCGGATATGTAAGGAAGAACTTCATCCGTATTATTCAAAATATACAAGTGTGTCCGACTCAACTCGAGAATATCCTTTGCTTGAACTTTTATACCACGAGTACCCTTTCCATTTATCCTATCATCATGTCGACTTGTAGGAACACCCACGGCTTGTGCTTTTGCCAAGTATTCGAACAAAACTCGTAGCTTCTTCCGCAATATACCTTTCAACTATAAAAGCTTCGGTCCGTATGGATTCTTAGTATACCCTTTGAAGATCTTCATGTATCGCTCAATTGGGTACATCCACCGCAAATAAACTGGGCCACATAACCGTATCTCTCTTACAAGGTGAACAATTAAGTGAACCATAATATCAAAAAATGATGGAGGAAAATACATCTCCAATTGACATAGTATAATTACTGCCTCATTTTCCAATTGATCTAATGATTTTTCATCAATTACCTTGGCACATATAGAGTTGAAGAAAAAACATAGACGCATAATTGCATTTCTCACATTCTTCGGGAGTATGCCACGTATAGCTACAGGTAAGAGTTGTTGCATCAAAACGTGACAGTCATGTGACTTTAACCCAACTAGTTTAAGATCTTTCATTAACACAAGACTCTTAATATTTGAAGAGTATCCTTGTGGAACTTTAATACTACGAAGGCACCGACAAAGACTAGTCTTCTCTTTTTTGGATAAAGTCTGACATGCTGGTGGAAGATATGTTCTCTTGCCTTCATATCTTGGATGCAATTCCGGACGTATTCCCAATTCACAAAGATCTTGACGAGTATTCACTCCATCCTTTGTCTTACCTTTGATGTTCAAAAGTGTGCCAATTAGACTATTACATACATTCTTCTCAACATGCATCACATCAATACAATGACGTACATCTAGATGACACCAATATGGAAGTTCAAAAAAAATTGATCTCTTCTTCCACTTGCTTCTATCAGTAGATTTCTTTTGGGTCTTTCCAAATTCAACATTTATGTTTTTCACTCAATCATAAACTTCCTCACCTGTTAATCGGTGACTTAGCAATTTCATCCTCCTGGCAACCGTTAAAAGCTTTCTTCAATCTTCGGTATGGGTGGTTAACTGGAAGGAATTTTTTGTGTTTATTATAAATTGTCTTCTTCCCATGTTTCAATTGCAGATAACTTGTATCTTCTTGACAAATAGGACACGCATGATGACCCTTGACATTGTATCCATTCAAGTTACCATATGCTGGAAAGTCATTTATGGTACAAAATATCATTGCATGTAATTTGAAATTCTCCTGTCGATTTGCATCAAACACCTCTACTCCTTCCTCCCACAACAATCTTAAGTCATCTATCAAAGGATTTAAATAAACATCTATGTCATTTCCTGGCTGTCTTGGACCTGCAATCATCATAGATAGCATAACATATTTCCGCTTCATGCACAACCAATGTGGAAGATTGTAGATCACCAATAAAACTGGCCATGAACTGTGGTTAGTGCTTAAGTTACCAAAAGGATTCATTCCATCTGTAGCTAGTCCAAGTCTAAGGTTTCTTGCATCACTACCAAAACTTGGAAATAGACGGTCAATTTTCTTCCACTGTGGAGAATCAGCCGGATGTCGAAGTTGTCCATCTCGTTTCTTTGCAACTGAATGCCATGTGAGATTTTTTGAATCTTCTTCATTAGCAAACAATCGCTTAAACCTTGGAATTATTGGAAGATACCATATAACCTTTGCAGGAGAACTCTTTTTATGACTATCTTCACCATCACCATCACCATCCTTGACTTTGTAACGTGATACACCACATTTTGGACACTCGTGAAGAGATTCAAACTCTTTTCTGTATAAAATACAGTCATTAGGACAAGCGTGTATCTTTTTATATTCTAAACCCATTGGACAAAGTATCTTCTTTGCTTCATACATACGGTTAGGCAATGTGTTTTCATCTGGAAGCATCTCTTTCAAAAGTTCTAACAATTCATTGAAACTTTTATCACTCCAACCAAACTTTGCCTTCAAATTCACCAATCTTAATACGAAGACAATCGTGTGAAAGTTGTACACCCAAGATACAAAGCTGTCTCTGAATTGGTCTTCAATTTATCATATACAGTGCATGTGCTTCAAGAAAGCTCTCCTGACCCACATCACGAAGCATATCCTCTATTCGATCTTCCATACAGACATCCTCCTCCTCCACAGTTTGTGATACTACTGGAATATCAATAAGTTCACCGTGCCATATCCATGTAGTATAATTTTTCATGATACCCTCACATATTAGATGTTCTCGTATTATATCTACGGTTTGAACTCTTCCATTAACACACTTAACATAGGGACAATAAAATTTTTCATTCATCTTTAGACCATTTCGTTCAGCAAAACTCAAAAATTGTTCAACTCCATTCTCATACTCTTCTGATATACGACTTGCATTCATCCAACTTCGATTCATTTTCGGATTTTAGACTACAATTAAGAGTTAATAAAAACTTATCGGTCATCAATGAATTTAATATCATTGATTACTATAATCAAAATTATCATTTAGTAGAGTTTGCTCTATAAGAGAGACAAACTCATTCTAACGAAATTTCAGCAGATTCCTCTATTATTTGACTAAATCCAAATTTTTATACAAAATCAAATACATAAACAACATCAAATAAAGCCCCATGGGCACAGCCAGATCATCAGAACAATCATCTACAGACATTTAATAACCTAATCATACAAACACTATAACATTATTTAGTACAGTATACTAGAGACAAACTCATTCTAACGAAATTTCGGCAGAGTTTCCTCTGTTATTTGACTAAATCCAAATTTTTACACAACATCAAATAAAGTCCCATGGGCACAACCAAATCATCAGAACAATCATCTACAGGCATTTCAATAACCTAATCATACAAACACTATCTACAAAACAAAAAAACAATAAAAGTAATAAAAACCCACTAACCTGGCAGCGGCAGTGGCAGCACTGATGGCGGTGGCGGCGATGGCGACGCGGCGAGGGTAGCGGCATGGCTGGGCAGCGGCGCAGCAGGGACCTAGTTCGCAGTGCTCACGGATTCGCAGCGCAAAGGCGGTTCGCGGCAGGGACGGACGGCGGTTCGCGGCGCAGCAGCAGGGAGAAACAGTTGCTTCGCGGCGCAGCGAGCTAGCTTCAAGGATTCGCACCGGCGGCGACAGGGGCGGTTCGCGGCGGCGGCGAAAGGGACTGTCTTCGGGAAGGAAAGGCGTTCGCGGCGGCGGCGGCGACAGGGAAAACCAGTGCGGCAGCTGGGACGAAAACGCGAAGAACGAAAAGTGAGGAAGAAGAGGACGCGGGAACGTTATAAAGGGTCTTTAACGTCGGTTGTTGAGACGAACCGACGTGGAATGTGGTGGACTTCACATTCCACGTCGGTTGCTATCAGAACCGACGTAGAAGATCTTACATTCCACGTCGGTTCTGATAGCAACCGACGTGGAATGTGAAGTCCACCACATTCCACGTCGGTTCGTCCCAACAACCGACGTTAAAAACCCTTTCAAACCCTTTTTACGACATTTGTAGTTTAACCGACGTAAAATGGCGACGTTAATTCCTAATAGTGTAGTAGTGTTTCCAATAACTATTTTGTTGATCTTTATATTTAAATCTCTCTAAAGTTTATTTTTTTGAAATAGTTGAATCTTCTCGAATATACTTTTGGATAGAACTTCATTGATTAATATGTCTCAGCTTTTACTATTTTTTTTTATAAAAATATCTTTAAAATCTTTTTTACATTTCATAATTTACATTCTCTTTTCTCCTTTAAGTCTCAAGAGGTACTATTTATACCATAATAATATCTAAAAACATATTTTAAATGGATCATCGTCAGTAATATTTTCTTTTTATATTTTTTTAGAGTAATTCTTTTAATGATAAACGTTATAATTAAAGCAAAAAAAAATAGGCCTTTCTTTGAGTGCAAAACCAATATAACCCTTGGGACCTTCTGCGCGCACATGGTCCATTTCACATGGTTAAACAAGAAAAGCATTCGAAATTCTCCTCGCATCCTAAAGGGAGAGGTTGCTTGCTTGTGTTGTGTGAATATGGAAATCTAGCTTCAATCAGTCTCTATCATCATATTCTTGTTGGGCTAGTGCATGTGTTCGGGTCTTGTTCACTAAGTTATTGTCTCATGCGTGCATGTCTTGTGGTGGGCTGTTGATAAAAGATAGTGCGCGTGAAAGATTTGAAATCAAAGTGGATAATTTGTTCGACTCAATGGTGGCAAACAAAATATAGCATATTTATTGCAATAAGAATGAAAGAAAAGGATAAGGACGTGTTTGGTGGTGTACATATTAAAATAGCATCTTTATATATTGCTACTTATGCAAAATTGTTTTCCTGAAGGATACATACAAAAGATTCTCCCAACTTTATGTGCAAAAAAATTTATGATATTAAAGTCACAATATATCTAAGAAAATAAAGTGGCAAGATAAGTGAATAATAATTTTAATTCAGGATTTTAACTTTTTTACGTGTATATAATTATTAAGGTTTTCCCAAATGAGCTTCTTATCTTGGCA
Organism: Lablab purpureus; assembly: GCA_030347555.1. NCBI lineage: Eukaryota > Viridiplantae > Streptophyta > Magnoliopsida > Fabales > Fabaceae > Lablab > Lablab purpureus. Next base: position 18,370,507 of record CM059254.1, read on the forward strand.
ATACCCTTGTCCCAGTTTCTTCTTTGGTAGCCATAAGGTTGATATCCTCTCTCTCTATATATATTATTGCTCTTTTGGTAAAGTATTAAAAAAAGTTTAACACAAATTATTTTTTGTAAACATGTTGAAGGAGTTTTATTTTTTTATTTTATTTGTATATTAAAAAGATTTCACTGTGAATGATAAAACCTTGGACGATCTCTATATACTTTGAAAGCTTAGTTTCATTGCTTGTACTTTGCTTTAAAAGCAAGCAATTTTAGAAAACGTATATTTTATGTAAAATCACAAAGATTTTTAATAACTACATAATATAAAATAGATTTTAAATTTACTTAATTTTTATATACATTAAAAGAAAAAATATATGTATTTTTTTCTATAACAAATTTATTTTCAGTACTATGGAGATACAATCATATAAATGACAATCCAAGGTTTGACTACTTTTAACTCTCTATTTTATCAACTCTCTTGTATTATAGATGAATGGGGAGAGAAATGTAGGAATTTGTTACAGAGGAGATCTTATTTCTACATTAGTGTACTGGAAAATATACATAAACCTTATTTTTATGATATTCCCATCAAATAGTAATTATTATAAGAAAATTGTTTCTCATAATCCAATTATCATTTTGTCATTTATTATTAATATATTTATTTATTGCTCCTTTTAATTAACAAGTCACATTCTTCTCACATGAGACATAACACCTTACATTCTCTCACTTGGTTCATGTCACATTGTATACATTTATGAACTAATAAACAAACTAACTAAACAAACATAATGATATTAAGGAACTAAAATATCATCATAATCTCATAAATAAGAATAGGAACTAATTCAGGTCATGGTAGTTGTACGCTACTCAATTGGCATACTCCCTTCCATGTCCCACAAACTAGAATTATTTTTAATATGAACACAATTAGGAGCTCATAATTAGTCCAACATAATGTCTTTATTCATGGTTCTGCAGTACTGGTGGCAGAAGATTTCCAAGTAGAAGTAGAGAAGAAAACTGTGGTTGTGAACACTACCTCCATCGCCAACGCTACCTAGATAAGGAAGGAGCTTTGTTTGTTGGTTGGAAACAAGGGCTGAAGGAAGAGGACATAGATGAAGTCCTCTATGCTCAGGTGAGTCCAAAGAATGCCTCCAGTGCGGTTGTGAGGAACTTTCTGAGGAGTTCAAACCTCATGCCCTTGGAAGGGTTATACACAATATTTTCTTCAATATTGTGTTACCCATGATTGGTTTGCGAAACCATGTCACTAAGAAGGACAGGTTTCTCTTGTTCCATGTCTTGCAAGGGAAAAAGGTGAACTTGTCGAATCTCATTCTAGAGCATTGAGAAGAAGACGAAGGCACTCATTCCCTACGGATGCCTCTTCTCTCGAGTGATGAAGGCGTGCGGTGTTCGAACTCGTGACCTCCCAAGAAACAGTGATGGAAGGCTCTAAAATCTCTCCACTCTGATGAAGATGCACGTGGAAAAAGACCTGAAGGTAGTCCTTGATAAATTTCCCAAGTTCATCTACTCCAAGGAGACAAAGGAAGCGTTTGTTGAAGCAACCTCTTCACAGAAGAAACGTGTTTCTGAGCAGAAACAATTCCTTTCCCCAGACGAACCAAGCCATACCTCCTTTTAAACCCTTTCCCTATCCTAAGCTTCCCTCAGAAAAGGCCATCCCTCTCAATCCCATCCTTTCATCTAAACCTTCCTCCACCACCTTTACAAAACAAAAAACAACCTTTACCCCTTTCACATCCTCCTAGACCAATGAAGCTACATCTAGTATGTTCTTCCAAACCATCCAAGCCCTCTCACACAGCCAATAACACCTCCTCCACATCCTCCAAACCTCTTTCTCCTTCTCCTTCAAATGACAAAGACTTCCAAACCATCCATACCCAATGCAAACATCAGGAAGATATCTTCCAGATTCACACTAAGGCTATCCATTTAAGCTTGTAAGAAGTTGCACAAGCTCAAATGTCCATTGACGAGAGTATTGAGAAACTTTTTGAGGACTTAGACTTTATTCCCATCCAGACGATCATGGATGAAGCAGCATCTATCATTGATCTCCTAAAGGTGCTTGTTGAAGCGTCTGTTGAAGCAGCACCCTCTCTCAAAATAAAGGCGTGGATGAGCCTATGCTTGATGTTCCTCAATCAGCCTCAGTCTCAGAAGAACAAGTCTTAATTCCTAAGATTGCACCCGAGAGTGCATTTGCCCCAACTTCTATGCAAGTAGATGAAGTTGGTGAGGCTCTACTTGAGCAGATGACTCCCACTACCTGGTGATGCCAGATGCTCCCCTCAATGTGTCTAATGAAGGAACTTGTACAAACGCAACTATAGCATCTACAAATGAAGTTTCAAGTGCTCCTGATGAAGCCAATCGAGCAGACATGAGTAAAACCATTGAGGTCCATGTTGCACACGAGATTGTGGTGCACGTTGTGTTTCCTTCTCCTCCTCCACCACCATTCTACTGGCTTCTCCTAGACAAATCATCATAGATTGTCTCCAACATCACTGGAGATGGTTCCTTTTGATGATAAGGCACAATCCATGGAAGGTTGCTCATGAGCGCAATCATGAAAACATCTTGTTGCATGAGGATATTAATTTTATCATGTACAATGTTGATCTAGTGAAACTGGCATGTCAAGGAGTGAAGGGTCTCACCCTTCTGTTTGATGAGATGTCCTTTGAAGGAATCTCAGGAGTCACTCTTGTGGTTATCATTTTCTGCATCCATTCTAGCTGGTTCTTTAAATTTCAACATATGTGAGTTCTATAAAACTAGTAAAACATCATAAACAAACCTAACATTTTAGAAAAAACAATGTCAGAACTCATGACGGTTTGTACCATAATTATCTTCGTTCGAGAATACGATGATGATCCATACCACAACCATCGTCGTATTTGAGACCTTAATTTGATTTCAAAGTGATATTAAACCTCAGTTTGATGATGGTTGGACTCGAGCCATCGTTGAACCATAAAAATAACAGTGGGTTGAATTATCATCAACTCACACTACTTTTTAACGACACCTTGATTAACAACGATTTGAAAATTATCATCATAACCCTCGTAGAACCATCATCGTTTAGGCTTTCTACAATAGCGTTACAATCACATTCAAGCACGATGTAGGGAATTATTTTAATTTTCAATTTTTGAACCACTTGTAACTTGTGTAAGCAAAGACTATAAATTGGATTATTAGGCAAATTAGAGGTAAGTTTACACAGTGTAATAAAAATATACTCTATAACACATCCTGACGCAATGACAATGAACAGAATTTTTTTGCTAATTCTGTAGATCTTCAACTTCTTACTTTCATGCTTTGTCATCTTCAGGTTCTTCTTGTCTTTGCTTTTCTTTATCTTATTCTTCAAAAATTACAAAAACTAAACAAAAAGAAAAAAAAGGAGTGATTTTAAGCATTAAAATCATAATTGTGTTTACAGGAAAGTTTATAACATATATTGTATGCTAACCTTTAATTAAAATCAATCACATATATTATTGGTCACTCACAAAAACAACTCATTATTCACCCATTTGTCATCGATTTGGTTTGATGATAATTGTTATGACAAATTAAGCCAAATCAACTTTTGATTGTAAATTCTTTTTGTTTAGACTAGAAAATATCAATTTTTAAATTTAAAAAGGGCTTAGATACAAAACTAACAAAGAATGATGAAAGCTGGAAATGAAACACTTAGTTTTATATTTTTTAACAACAATTAACTCAAAATTAATGTGTACCCCAAACTCATCACAAATAAATTTAATAACTATATCTACTTCACCAATTTGTTTTTGAACATGAATATTTATTAAGAAATTATACATTTTAAGGAAACAAACACTTAATAATACTCACCAACATTATTGAAAACAAACTTTAAGAAAATTGCAAAAGTTACCAGGATTATGAAAATTGAGCAAAATAAATGACTAGAAATTAAAATTGTTCAAGAAAGTAATTTGCTTTAAAAAATAAATTATTTGAAATGTAAATGACTTGAAACATAAATTTGCAAGGAATTTAAATGATGCAAACATAAATGTGTAAATTTAAATTAGCAAGGACAGAAGAAAATCTGATAAAAGAAATCAATAAGAATGGTGACCCAAATTGTTATATACTTCACTTATTAGTCATTTGTCCTATTCTTTGTGTTTCTCAGAGTATTAATTTAAGAATATAATTTGTCACCTTAATTCTAATACACACATCCTATTTATACTTCATATTATTTTACCTTTAAGACAAATAAATTAAAATAAAAAATCACATAATAAATGCCTACTTATTTTCATAACTATCATGTTCCACACTTTCTAACTATTTTTCATGGGAACCTTTCATTAGAAAAATGGTCCTTTTTGCAATTTTAACTCTCCTTCGATATATTTTTCTTGATGATTATACCTTTTGCATTTGTATCCTTTCTTTGATCGAATTTCATCGATAATTATACTTAGCAATTGTAACTCTTTTTTTATATAATTTCATTGATGATTCAACATGCTAATTGTCTTGATTTACCTTTATTAAGAATTTCACATATTGACTATCTCAATTTATCTTTATTGAAAATTTCACATATTAACCGTCTGGATATGCTTGTATCGAATATTTCATACACTAACTATTTCTCTATCTAATTATATTGATAATTTCATACCTTAACCTTTATTTAATAAATATCTTCTATTACTTAACATTTTCTCCAAATTGGTAAATTGTTCCTTTTGTCTTTTCTTTATTTATTAATTGCTTCATTCTCAGAAAACATTAATTGTTTATTTATAACTCTAAATTTTTTGTTATCTCTCATCATACTCAATTTTCATCTTTATGGAGATTTATAACAACTTAACGTAAATAATAATTCCTTATTTCTCGATCTTTTATCGCATTTTCAATGTAACACCGCCTCAACAGAAATACAATATTCGTTGTTCATAAAATGTTGGTTTAAAGTTGTAATTGTTGATAGCCATTTACAGAATTGTCATGCTCGTACGTAACACCTCTACTTATTCAAAATTCTCAGCACCAGTAATTCATATGGTGTGCATTGGATTTGGTAAACTACAAAAAGAAAAGGAAGACATTGACAAAAATTGGAAACATAGTCAATAACAAATAAAAGTGTTAATAATTACATGTGCCACCACTTAATAATTTCAACCGAACAAAGATGAAGCGCCTCTAAGTAACGCTGTTCAGATCCTGATTCTTTATTTTCTCGAGGCTAGGGAACCGCGAGTAATCAAATTCGGCTAAATGATCAAAGCAATAATTTATGTGATCAAAACTTGAATGATTGGCCGAAACAACTGGATTTTCATGGGAACATAGTTTCTAACACAATGCTTGTGATGCACGTGACTTCTAGCCGTTGGTTGCGCATACATTAATAGGTAAAGGAATCCAAAAGACAAGTACTATATAAAGAAAGTGAACCTCTTGGGGAAATCCAAGGCTCTGAACTAGTGCCATATCAAAATGGGGTTCCTTGTGCAAATTGTTGCCTTTATAATATTACCTTCGTTAGCGAGTATGAGAGCTGAGAATATTAACTCGTCAAAGCCCTGTGATTTTCTAGCCATATTCAACTTCGGTGACTCCAATTCAGACACTGGCTGCATGGCTGCAGCATTTTACCCTGAGGTTTCGCCATATGGTGAAACTTTCTTCCATGAACCTGTTGGTAGAGCTTCTGATGGTCGTCTTATCATAGATTTCATTGGTAGTTTTCTCCATTCAAATCAATTTGCTTTCTTTACATCTATCCATATCTTTGTGCTGATTTTAGACAATTTTAATTTCTTTTGTTTTCATCACGGAATACTTACGTACTCCATAATAGATACAATCTCCTTCACAACACGAGGTTCCTTTTAGCTCAAAAGGTTTTCATAAACCTTTTAATAATGTATAACTACCCACTTTAATCTTCTAATAACGTTTGATTATTTTCAGTTTTGTTTCTTATTATTATGGTTACTTCGTGTTATAACACAGTATAAAATATAATACTAATCTTGATGCTTAATGAGTTCAAAGTGATATACATAAGAAAATATTAAAAAAAAAACTAATTTGATTATGATTGCAGCCCAGCATCTCGGTTTCCCATTACTGAGTGCTTACATAAACTCAATTGGAACAAGTTATAGGCATGGCGCAAACTTTGCTGCAGGGTCATCAACCATTAGGCGGCAAAATAGAACAGTTTTTGAGGGTGGCACTCCTTTCACTTTTGAAATCCAGACTGCGCAGTTCAACCAGTTCAAGCAACGCACGGGAAAGTTCTTCAATCAAGGTTTTTCGGAGATCATTAATATACACACATCATAAATATAACTTTCCTCAATTTTAATGAAGTCATTGCATATTATAGTAACTTAAACGTGTGTCTGTGATCGGCAGCGAAGAAAAACTCTTTCAGAAGACACTTTCCAAGGCCAGAGGACTTTGCGAAGGCTATCTACACGTTTGATATTGGGCAAAATGATATTGCTGCTGCTATTAACAGAGTGGGCACAGAAGATTCTCATGCAGTGATCTCGGACATGGTAGAATATTTTGCAAAGCAAGTTCAGGTAAGTGATTGAAGTTGACGAGTTTAGTTTATTTTTATGATTTATTGGGACAAATGGCACTCAATACTTTAGTAACACATGCATCCCCAATTTTCCCTTTTAATACATTTATCTCAGATATCTGCTAGACTCCGTAAGAGTTTACAGCATTCTGGTTTTTATAAATATATTTAAATTAAACTTAAAAATAACTTAAATTTGTTCGGTTTTATTTAAATATAACAAAAATATATAAATTAAACTATTTTTTGCATTTTAGATGATTTTATAATTATATTATATATTTTATTATTATTATATATTATTTATACATACTAAATGACAAATCTTATTTACAAATATATAATAACTTAAAATTCAAAATATAAAAATTAAAATTACTCTTTTATATAACTTTTTTAATATTTTATTTTATTTTAATATTTTTTTATATGAGACTAATAATACAAGATTCGTATTACTAACATCACTCGTCTATTCTTCCATTTCATTTATATATCTAACACAAATATATTATATAAAATTAAATATATTAGATTTTTTTCTTTTATATATATTTTTTATATAGTAGTAAAATAATAAATAATATAATAATATTTAAATAATTGATTGTACTTCTATTTAATTTTAATATTCGTTTTGAAATTTTAATCTAAAAACTAATATGAACTACGCAATTTTAAATAAAATATTTAGATGGATAGAAAAACTTAAAATTTTAGTTAGTTATATTTTTTAGATAAATTTGTAATTAATTTTTTATCGATTAATATTTACTTTATACCTAATGTTGTTTTTCAGTATTTACATGAAGTAGGAGCAAGGACATTTTGGATACATAACTCGGGTCCCATTGGTTGCTTGCCAGTGGCCATGCCCGTGCACAATGCCATGAACCATACTCCGGAGGCTGGTTATCTTGATCAAAACGGCTGCGTCAACTATCAAAACGACATGGCCAGAGAATTTAATAAAAAGCTCAAGAAAATGGTGGTTAAACTAAGGGCAGAGTTCCTAGATGCCTCCTTCGTTTATGTGGACATCTTCTCCACTAAGTATGAGCTTATCAACAATGCTAGTAAAGAAGGTAGCCTCTGGAATCTATCATTATTTTTTATGCTAAAATAAAAAATAATTATTATTATTAAAAGATATTTCCTCTCTTTTTAAATAAGAGTCGTTTAAGGTTTTCATAGACACATACTAATAAAGAGAATAACTTTTACTATTTGTAATAAATTTTTAATTTTTTTTCCAATAATACCCTTATCATTTAAAAGAGTGTGTATTCTTTTTCTTTATGTAATAAAGAATATTTCATTTATTCTCTCTCCACTTAAAGAACAACTTTTCAATTCTTAACAGAGTATTTATACCTGAAACAATTTTTTCTCATCTCTATCAAAATAAATTTCCCTCTATAACTTTTAATTTTAAAATTTTCACCACCAGAAGTTTTGATTTAAAAGATTTGAAAAATATTTTTGTTTCTGCAAAAAATTGATATCACTCTTAATTTTACTTTATATATTAATAACTCTTCAACTTCAAGAAAAGGTTTAATTACTCTACTAATATTTTTTTTTCTTTAAAAATTAAATATATTTTATTAATTAAAAAAAAATAGATGAAAAAGTGAAAACAATAAATTATTTATTAAATAATTAGTTTATATAAACAGTAGGTCACTTAAAATTTCAAAAAAAATAATTCAATTGTTATTGATATATTCAAAAGTAAAAATTGATAAAAAATAATTAATACAATCATAAACTCTATAATCGATATATAAAAAAATCACTTTTTTAAAATTATTCTTATTTAAAAACAAGAAGTATTAAATTGACATAAATTTAAATAAATAAAGAATTAAAATAAAAAAATTTATGAAATTTGGAGCTGAAATGATGAGTCAGTTGATGGAATAAGTGACGTAATTAACTAATTAATGTTGCAATGATGAATTGCAGGATTTGTGGAGCCATCAGAAATCTGTTGTGGGTATCATAAGGACGGTTACCACTTGTATTGTGGGAACAAAGCAATGATCAATGGTAAGGAGATATTTGCAGGTCCCTGTGATGATCCTTCAAAGTACATTAGTTGGGATGGAGTGCACTACACGGAAGCTGCCAATCGTTGGATTGCAAATCGAATACTCAATGGTTCCTTTTCAGATCCACCACTTCCCATTACACACTCGTGCCGTGCGCAGGGACTCAATCTTTAATTACCACCTTTATAAATCTAATGCAACGTCTTTGTTTAATCATGGATTATTAATCATCAATTATATTAATATTCATGTTGTAATTTACAGAAAATTTTAACAATTTCGAAATTTGGAATATCAAATATAAATTAATTATAATTAAATTCTTTTCATTTTTGTTTAGAAATATAATTAAAATGTCTTATATTTCAAGTTTTTTATAGAAAAATTTAATTTCTTTTTCAAAATGAAATATAATCTTAATTTTTTTAAATATAAATTTTAAAATTAAACTTTAAAAAAATATTAATCAAATTTAAATATTAAAAAATATTTAGTAATTTAATTTTTCAATAAATATATCTACGATTTAGTTAGATATGATTATGACTCAATTCGATCTAATATAAGTCTGACTATATTTGTCCTAATATATGTCTAACTCGACCAGGTCTAAGGTGGACTCGAGTCGATTCAGCCTAGAGCGGCTCCAAGTTGACTTGGCCCCAAGTTGACTCGGCCCAAATTAGGTCCAACTCGACTCAGCTCGAATCGAACCTAACTTGACTCCAAGGTGGATGTGATCCGACTCTTTCAATGGGGCAAGCTTAACTTGACTCAACCTGGGCGGTCCCGGCTCAATTTAGCACTGGGCAAGCCCATCTCGACTCAGTTCAACTCAACTCTTGACTTGACTCGACCCAAGGAAAGTCCAACTTGACTCAGTCCCGGGAAATCACGACTTAGCTAGGCCCATAGGGATCCTGACCTGACTAGGTGCGAGGCAGGCCAGGCACGACCTGGCTTGAACAAGCCTAACTTGACTTGACCTTAAGGCAACAACTCGACTCATCCCGAGAACAGCCTAGCTCGACTCTGCCCATGGCGGGCCTGGCTTGACTTTACACAATGTAGGTCCGACACGAGTCAACCCAAGGGAGGCCAAGTTCGATACCGCCCATGGCAAACCAAGCTCAACCCAACACAAAATGAGGTCAACTCAACTCAAATCAGGACTAGCACAACTTGACAGAACTTAGAGCAGGCCAAGCTCAACGTAGTCTAGGGTGAGCTTGACTCAACCCGTCATGGAATGAGTCCGGCTTGACAAGGCCCAGGACAAACCTAACTCAACAACAGCACGAGGCGGGCTAGGCTCAACTTAGTCGACGGCGAGCCTGACTCAACTTTGCCCCAAACAGGTCTGAGTTAACTCGAGTCTATAACACTCTAACTTTTATTTAAGATACCACGTAATTATTTTTCTTATAATATTGAGAAATAAAGAAAAAAAATAAGAAAAATTTAAAAATTTTGATTTCTTTCATTCAATTCAATTTTTTTAAGTTATATTTAATTGAAATTTTAATAATGACAGTAAAAAATTGGAAAAATAACAATTTTATCCTTACTTCTTAACCAAAGAAACTAATATGTAAAAAATTACTCAAATAAATTTTAAATAAATAAATAAGCTTAGAATCATGTTATATATATATTTTTGTATGATTTTAGAAAAAAATTCTGTATTTTTAGATAATTTTTATGAAAATGATAAAAACTCTTATTATTAACAAAAAACTATATAATATATAAAAATAATTTTAAATGACGAAAGTAATAAATTAAGTTGATTTATAAGTTAAAAGTATAAAAATATAATTTCTATCAAAATTTGGATATTTATTGAATTAAAATGTAATTTTTTGAATTCTTGAAAAAAATACTAGATAACTATGAAAAAGCAAAAATATAAATAAATAAATAAATGTAACTATTAGCCTTATCTTATAGTTGTAAAAAAATTCATCTTATCATTAAAGATATTAGATTAATTAGTGGCCAATTTTTAACCAAATTTAATATAATAAATTAATTATAGCCTTTATAAATAGATGCAAGTGAGATTGAATAATTTCAAACAATGTCCCATAAAGAGTTTTACTTGTTGACTTTTTATTTGTACTATCTGTTGTACTTTGTTTTACTATGTTTTAAGTTTTATTAGACAAATTTAGAATAAATTTATGTTCTTTGTGAGCTAATTTTACAACAAACGATTATGTTTTTGTTTTTTTTAATAGTGGTGATAATCTAAATGTGTAAATATGTTTGACTAATTTCTTGGTGAATGTAGTATATATATGTTTAATTATACATTAAAGCTAAATATAATAAGTTTTAGACTATAAAAAGTTAATCTTAAATTCAAACTCATATTCTCTTTGGGAGCATTTGTTATGGAGAAGGATAGTAGAGAATTGTATTGATGAACGTTACTCAGTGAAAAAGAGTAAAATAATTTTGTAAAGAAATGCATGAAGGAGTGGATGTGCAAAGATTATGAGGCGAGAAATTGTCATAGTTGTTGAGAAAGTAAAAAATGTTGAAGAAAATAAGTATTAAAGATGAAGTTATTGACACATATAGACTCTAGTAATGAGAAAATAGGGAGATCAAACTTTACTTTTACTGAAAACACACTAAGGTGTAAAACTGAAAAAATGGCAAACAACAAATCAACAATAATATTTTTCACATCCAACATTTACTTTTCTATATACATTCTATTCTTTTCTATTTCGTAATTTTGGTAATTAACCTTAACAAAAATAATTCACAAACTATTTATATATTTTACATCCATATAAAATTTATTGAAAATAATACTGCATCTATTATCTTATAGCTACCGTAAAAAAGCTTCTAAAAATTATAATTTTATCATACATTATTTATCAAAATAGTTAAAAAATAGCCGATTTGATTAATTTGAATTGAAATTAAAATTAGTTAGTGGAGAATATACGTATGTAAATAAATAAACGAGAGTGACAAAAGGCCTAAGTTTAAAGATCTATTAAAAATGAAAGTGAAATTGACAAAAAGAAAAAGAAGAAATAACTATTCCTAAATAAATAAATTATATATTAAGAAAAAAACACTTTTTAATAAAAACCAGTAGTATATGACATAAGAGTAACAACCACTAGTATTTGTTTATGTTACAACGTTAGTATGTTATATTTCTAAAATACATGATGTTTCGAAAGGAGTGTTATTTAATCATATTTAAAAACAAACTTTAAGAACAAAATAGTGATTTAAAATTTTATAATTAAAAATATGAAAATAAAACTATAGCATTTTATAGAAATTAAAAACAATAATTTGAAGTTATAGAATGATTTGAAAATATGATTATTTATTATAAAAAGCTCAATCAAAACACTTAATTATGCTTTCAACCCAGATACGTGACTTCTAGCCAACTACCAACATTTGAACACCGTTAAAATGGGTACGCCCTTAGTTGTATAATAACATATATAGTATGTGTTCTGCTAAACACTGGCACCCAACAACTGCGACATTAGTGTGTGGTCCAGAAATGGGAGTCCTGAGACTGTTTTTTGTTGCTGTGATTTCATTCTCACAGTTTTTGAGTATAGTTGGTGAGGAAAGAAAAGCCTCAGAAAGTTGCAATTTCCCAGCCATATTCAACTTTGGTGACTCCAATTCAGATACTGGATGCATGTCAGCAGCATTCTACCCTGCAGCTTTGCCATATGGTGAGACCTTTTTTCATGAGGCTGCTGGAAGAGCTTCTGATGGTCGCCTCATTATAGATTTCATTGGTACACATTTCTCATTCACTCTATTTTTCTTTATCAGATCACCTCACCAAAATTACACTGCCACTTTTCATGGCTTCTTTTCACATAGTAATATTCTTTAATTTCTAAACCCCAAACTCATAAGAAAATATATATTACATTGTTTATTTCTAAAACAAAACAAAAACATCACAGTACAATAAATTTATTAAAAATAAAAAATGTTAATTATTATAATAATTAAATTAAAAAAATTAAACTAAAAATTATTAATACTTAAAATAATTTTTATTATAATAGAAATCATATCTTTTAATAAAAATTATAAATTAATTTTTATATAATGTAAATTAAATTAGAATCTAAATTAATTTTTAATATTAGTTATTATGATTTTAGTTTTTTATTAAATTAAATTTTAAATTAATATCTAATAATTAAATTAATGATTAATAATGTGATTGGTAAAAATAATTTCTTTTATAATGTAAAGTTAATAGTTAATTCAAGTAAGATATATGTGTATTTTAGAAGGAAAAAAATAAGTGCCAGTTTGATTTACTATATTTATCTTATTTGTGTGTTTTATTTACACCAACTTCAGTAGTTTGAAAATAAATTATTTTAATTTTTTATAAATGCTTAAAATGCAAATATACTGCATTTTATTATGAATTTCTCTATAATTTTATTTATGATTTTCTAATGCCAAAACTTTCCTTTTGCTTGCCATTCTTTCTCTTTGTTTAAAATGGTAGTTACACTGTTATATAAACATTTCATTACATGGCATTCTTACGTGAAACGTATAACGGAGTCATTTTGTAAAAAAAATACCAAAAACGAAAAACGCTTAAATTATAGGGATCATAAAATAATCATATAGAAACAACGTTAATATTATGCTTTTAGTTATTTATGAAAATAAAAAGCAAAATTTCTAAAACCAAACAGGCCTCTATAATTTATAATACACTCAAGAAAAAAAACTCTTGTTTACTATACTATGCATGGATAGGAATGGATTGTGTTCTTAATTAGTTAAAATTAATTATGTATGAATAAGAAAAATTATATAAAAAGATTTTTACAAATTAATTTATGAAAAAAAGTTCTTATTTTTTTTTCTTGTGAAAGTCCCAACGAGAAACACAAAATACTCTATAACAATTAAAACAAATACGTGATTAGTAACAAGAAATTGAGTAACTGGTTGAATCTTTTACATGTATATGCAGCGGAGCATCTGGGTTTGCAACACTTAAGTGCATACATAGACTCAATTGGATCAAGTTATGGCCAGGGTGCAAACTTTGCCGCAGCATCCTCAACCATTAGGAGGCAAAACAGAACCTTCTTTGATGGTGGTAGTCCTTTCAGTCTTGAAATTCAGGTCGCACAGTTTACCCAATTTAAGACACGCACCACCAAGTTCTACAACCAAGGTTGTTGTTTTCTAAGCGTGACGTATATAGCAAAAGGGTTACTTTAATTGCGTCAGAATATGAATATCACAAATATTGACCATTACATGTTAACACGCACGTAAATGCAGAAGCAATTGTGGCTTAAAAAATTGACTTTTCTTACATTAATAGGATCAGGCGACCAATAAGAAGGTTCCTGCATTTTGGGTTTAAGGGGTTAAGTGTGGAAATTGGTAAAGTAGAATCCTGCTTTTTTGACATAAATAATGAACGTGCTTGTCATTGCTTGCAGGAAAGGGAAATTCCTTTCCAAGGCCAGACGACTTTGCCAAGGCCATCTACACATTCGACATTGGGCAAAATGACATTGCTGCTGCTCTTCAAAGAATGGGCCAGGAGAATTCTGAAGCAGTGATCTCAGACATGGTGGACCAATTTTCAAAGCAGCTTATAGTAAGTGATTCAATCCAAAAAAAAAATTGTGTCTTGTTTTCTATAATGTAGCAGAGTTCTAAACAGAAACACACATGTCAGTATTTATACAGTGAAGGAGCAAGAACATTCTGGATCCATAACACGGGCCCCATTGGGTGCCTACCAGTGGCCATGCCTATACACAATGCCTACAATTATACTCCAGTGGATGGATATCTTGATCATAACGGCTGTGTCGTATACCAAAACGATATGGCCAAAGAGTTCAACAGAATGCTCAATGATACAATGCTCAAACTAAGGGCCCTGTACCTTGATGCCTCATTTGTGTATGTGGACATTTTCTCTGCTAAGTATGAGCTAATCAGTAATAGTAAGAAAGAAGGTAAACTTCTTTCTCACACCAAACTTCATTGCCAAAGCTAATTAGTGTCCCTAAGGATATACATTCATCCACTTAGAAAAGTCTTTAACTTTATACGATGTGGGAAATATAAAAGTGTACGTAACCCTCCCTCTCTTAAATTGTTATCTTCAGTGACAGGATTCGTTGACCCATCTGAAATTTGTTGTGGGTATCACGAGGGTGGCAATCACTTGTTCTGTGGGAATTACAATGCTACTATTAATGGTAGAGAAATTCATGCTGGTTCATGCCGAGATCCTTCTTCCCACATAAGCTGGGATGGAGTGCACTACACTGACGCAGCCAATAGCTGGATCGCAAACCGCATTGTCACTGGATCATTCTCAGATCCACCGCTTCCTATTACGCATTCGTGCTTGTTAGCGTAATACAGATTACTGCATAGAGCCAGGGGATTAGTTACTTCAATTTTTTATTTCACGACCTTGATGTTGGCACTTAAGTTATTTTTAATACTTTTTAAAAATAAGGCAGAGAGATGCATTTCAACCGGCGCTTTTGTTACTTTACCATTTAAAAACTGTTGAGTAAAATTATTATTATTATTATTATTATTATTATTAAGTGTTATTAAATAGTTTGGTCATTCAAATTTGCTGTTTTAATTATCAAACATTTTTTTCTTTTTAAAATAATATCCAATATATATATTTATATTTTTTTTTCATATCTATAATATGAAAATGGTTGGATTGAATTTTTAATATTTGATCAAAAGTTATAGTTGATAATTAATAAAAGTTATAGTTGATTCGATTTTGACTTGATTTAGTTAATCTATGCTATAAAATAATTGATATACCTTACATTATTCTTCTCTCCAACAATTGTTTTAGTAGGAATCAAATTCTTTGAATATCACTTGTCCCACTCCATTTAGTCTATACCATGAGACAATTGATGCAAAATATGATAATTTTCTTTTTAACAATTATCTTATTGCGAACCAAACTTGTGATCTTGGTTCAAATATCAATTGTTTATACTAGGTCAAAAGTTATAATTAATGATAAGGTCACAATTCTTTCTAGTTAAGAGCATAGTAGATCTAGCGTCACAGTTATTAGGACTTGGCTAACCTCGCCTATGATACAAGACAATTCATGCAACCTGCAAGAAAATATTTGGACAACTTCACTTAATGTCAATTGGTTTTAAACTAAAATCTAATAGAAACATTATGGCATGCCCAAGTTAGCCACATCGCCTTTAAGGCTTGAGCTTGCAACTATGTACCAACATGTTTCTGATATAGGTATAGGATGATTGTTGCACATTTGGCAAGTGTACCAATCGTTACTGTAGTAATAAAATTATCGTCCTCAGAGATTGAATATGTCAAATAGTAGATTACTAATTTACATAATTTTGAGCAATTCAAAATAGATGGAGCAATGAACATAAAAGTTTAACAAGAATTCAATCAATATTAAAAATGTTAGATTATTTTTATTTCATATTCTTTCTTATACCTACCCTCTTCAATTAATGCAAGAATTATCATTACCCACTCAAGTTTAATAAGAGTTGTTTACCTCCTAATCCGTTAGGCAAGTAAATCTATTCTTTGAACCTTAATCCCCAATTCCTTAGGCCAATTAGAAAATTCAAAAGAATCTTTGAAGAACAATTATCACCTCAAATGAAAACTAATTAGATATGTTCAATTTCTTAATTGTAACAAAACCTAATTTGTTATATCTATAATCACAAACAATCCCCACTCTCCAAAGTGTGAAATTATTCATAGAATAAGCATTAAAACAAAGATAAAAACATCAAGGCAATGAAAATAAACTAAACATCAATTAAAAAGGTTCAGAAACTATAATCTAAAATATTACATCAAAACTCTAACAAAATGGAAATTTAGTTCTGCATAATGTAAAATAGAAAACAAAAAGAGACTAATGATTTGTGGTCTTCTTCTAGTCTCTTAATGATTTACTTATAACAGAGAATTGTCCTTCTTTCTTCCTTTCAGTTTCTGCCCAATTAAAAATCTTTCTTTTCCTCTTCCTTTCAGCTTTTTCCCACTTAAAGTCATTAAATTTCAGAACTAGCGAAACCACAGGCATGGAAAAATCCACAACCTGCCTGTAGAATTCTCGACTCTGACTTTTATATTTATGGAACAATTCCACAGGCATGAAAAAATCCATAACTTGCCTGTGGAACTCTCGACTTTGGCTTTTATATTTCTCAAACAATTCCATAGGCATGGAAAAATCCACAACCTGCATGTGGAACTCTCGGCCTTCAATTCTTCCTTTTGCAATATTTCCACAAGCATGGTTAAACCACACAACTTGCCTGTGGACTTCTTCAACTTCATCTTTTTCCAACATAATACTTTTTCTCTTCAAATTATGCTTTGAACACCTAAAACGCCTATTTACAAAGAAAAACAAGAAAACCACAAGTGTAATCTAAAACAAAGATAATGCATGATAAAATTATTCAAACACTACAATAATACATGTAAATGACCTAAACTAAAGTATGAATGCAAAGACAATTTATACACCCATCAATGATTAACATGAAATATTTGAGATATTAGTGTCACTAACATGAAAGAACCTAAATTTAAAGGGAAATATTTTTTGGATTCCCAAAGGAAATATCAATGTAACTAACATGAAAGGACCCATATTTAAATGAGGTACTTAGTTGATTTTTACTTGTTTTGCAGGGGTTGTCAGAAAACCTAGGAATCATTGCAGTATCTTCTTTTGGGTTGCTTGAAATTTATAAGTAAAGATAAGTTTGTATCATTCACTGCTTCAAATATAAAATGTATTTTGTGTAAAGTAGCCTTTAATGTGTTATGGTTTCTTGAGAACTAATTGAGGAATTCTGAGTTGATGGTTTGTGATTATAAATTTCAAAATTGATGGATTTTCTTGGAATAATTAATAGTTCATTTTTTGTTAAAATAATTCTACTTGTATAATGTTGTGCATGAGTTGGAAATTAATAAGTTAAATGAACAAGAAAGCAGTGATAAGGAAAAGAAGAGTATAGCTCTTAAAGTTGTTGTTCAAAAAGCTTATTCAGGCGAGTAAGAAGTGGATGATTTAAGTGACACTGATAACCTGAATCTAATGCTTAGGAAATTTGGAAGATTTCTGAAAAATAAAAATAAAGAGAGAAGTTTTCCTCAAAGAAGGTATGTCAAGAAATATGTATCAAATTTCCCTAACTTTACATGTTTTTTATGCAATAAATAGGGACACATCAAAGCTGAGAGCCCAAATATACAAAGCAAAGAAAAATCTAGTGACTGGAAACTAAAGAAAGGAGGCAAGTTTAGGAAAGTTATGAAGGAAAAGTCCAAAACCCTTAAGTTTTGATCAAGTGCTTAAAAAGAATAGAGTCTAAAAATGAGAAAGAGGTTGAGCTTATGTCTGATGGATGAACAAGTTGTCTGATTTGAAGAAAGTTAGGTCATGCATCGTTTGACAGACAATACTCTTAAAACATCATATGATAAAATGGAAATAAAATCATATGATATGCACACGACAAACATAAGACTTAATTAATATTTATTTGTGTGTAGGGAACATTCTTTAGATCATTCTGATCTTCAAGAACAAAGACTTTCTCGCATTTCTTTCAATGCACCTTAGGAGCTAAACTAAAGCTGCTTCAGCATACCTAATTCTTAACATGCCCTATTTGTCAAGCCTTGGAACACACTTGTTCTCTATGGAAGTCAACATTCACAAAAAAGAGAAATAAAGCTAATTGTCTAATGAAGGATAAGTGCTACAAGCTATTAGGTATAGTTCTAAAATAAGACCATCCATTTATGTATGTAGAGATGCATTTAATGCACTCTACGTGAAGCCTCATCAGGCAATCAAGATGAAGACCCTTGAAGATAACCTAAACTAAAGTTTGTCAGAACAGGACTCTAACGAATAGTTGTTTCACAACACTAAGTAAGGATTTTATTAGAAGGAGAGAAAGTAACAAATGAACTTTGAATCAAGTGCAAAACATTGTTCTTTTCTTCTATGAACTTAAGCTTTAGAAGAACACTTAAATATGTTTCTTAGCCAAATTACTTGCTTATGGCTTTGTCCAACATTGTCTTGCCTCAAAGACATTCTTTCTATTGGTTATTGATCACTCTCAGACACACTTACTCTTTTGAAAATACAAAGGTTAAAAGGCAATTCAATCATATGCACATGAGCCATTTGTGCTTCTAAAGGATTTTCATCAGACCAAAAAAATCTCAACTTGCATATCTTACTCATACAATACTAATACATGAGTGCTCATATAAGTGGTCTCTCTCCTTAGGAAAAGCCTCACTCAACTATAGCAGGCGGACCTCTCTCTAGGTTTTCCCCTCTGATCAATTTGAACTTTGTACCCTCTTTAGCCAAGTTGTGCACTTCACAATGTATGTAATTTTACATAGTTGTATCAGACTTCTTTCATTGTGGTGTTGCCCACATGTGTGTTTGTATTCTTCCCAAGGGCTCTATGATGGAGAATTTATGTCTCAAAGTAGCCTTAGGTGCCTTTGGTGCACTATTCCAATTGTCTCTTTAGTGACACAATCAAGCATTATGGGATGCTAAAAAGTGGCAAGACATGATCAAATAGCTTTTGAGTCAAAGGATCAAGCCTCTTTTGCCAACCTCTTTAAATGCTCATGTTGTTCTTTCTTTAGATGAAGAAGTGTTACACTAATGTCCTTTTGGTGGTCCTTAAGGTGGAGAAAAAGCCTAAGTTTAAAAAGATGATAAGTTAAGGGGGAGCTCAATAAATGATGTATGTTTAAGGGAGAGCCAAGTAAAGAAGAAAAAAACAAATACGAAGAAAAACATGTTTTTGTTTGTTCTCTTTTATTTATTGTTTTCACTTTGATACTTGTAACATGATGAGTTATAAAGTTTGAATTCTTTTATTCGATTGATTCTTTCAATGTAATTTGTACTCTTCATAAACAAGACCATATATCCTCGATATAATCAACCATACCAAAATTTGAGTGATAAAGTTTGAAACCCCATCAAACTTGTGTTATATTTCTTATTATATGTTTGAATGGGTTTATGTGAAAGTTTATGCGAAAACGTAATCCAATAAAATCTCTTTAGAAAATGTTCATGTTTTAAACTTTATTGTTTTAAGCACAATAAAAAGGAGGAGATTGTTAAATAAAATTTCATCAGACTCCACTTTATTTCGATTAAGTACTTTTACAACAAAGTGTAATACATGAGATAGATTTTATCTTTGCATCTAATCATGACAAATGCAAGTGATTTGTCTGTTGGCAAAAAGACATAGTACCTTGTACACTTATCTTCATCTGATAAGTTCATTCTTGGATAAATGATAAATATATGTGGTCTTAAGAATATCATAGTACAATTCAAATATTTTAAATGTGTATTTTATATTGTAAAGAATGTTCATCTTATAAGATGATATCGCAAAGACTTGTCAACAAAAAAAATCTCTTGCAGAATGTGCTAAAGCTATTCCACACCGATTGAATGTTAACTCAACATAGACCATCAACCATTTATGGTCCTGCTTTTTACTCTAATTTTGATAAAATACATCTGACTTAGGCCTCATTGTCGCAAGATTTTCGATGGTTGAGACTTTCATTTTGAAAATTAGTCACAACAACCTAGAGATGTAAGATAACCAGACTCTCTCTAGATTAATGATTTTGAAAAAGGTTCTATAGAGTCGCCAACAGTATTTTACACAAAACATTGGAAAAATAAAAGATTTTGAAAAATCAATTTTTGGCCTTTATAATGAGAGTATGGATTCGGTGTCGATTACAAAAGAGAAAGGTGTTAGGCACCTCACTCTCCCATTATTAGTATCTTATGATGTATTTGCAACATAAACATTATTTCAAGTTACTAATTTTACCCCGTAGTTATAACATGCACATTCAATTATTTATAACATGATTTCTACTCTATTATATTCTAACCTACTAAGAAAGCAATAAATTAAAGCTTTAAAAGAGAGAAAAAGGATATTAGAACCTCCTAAGCAAGCTTTTTCTTATTAATCAGAAGAGAATCAAATATTACAACTTTAGTTTATCAGTACAACAAGTGTGTATTTGATTGTGGTGTGTGATTTACAGTACATGTCTTTGCTATTCATGGGTTGCGTCAGAGGCAGAGAATGGTCGTTCTCATCACCCAAGACAAGCACAAAAAAATGGATGAGAACGGTCTGTTCCTAAGGAAAGAACGCTCATTCTGCATTGAGAACGACTATTCTGGCCATGAGAACGATCATTCTCACTCTCTAAAACACAAAATTACATTTTTACACTTATTATTCTAAAAGTTACCCAAGTTGTGTTGGCAACTCTTCAGGATTTTTCATAAATATGTCTTTTTTGGTTGTTTTCTTCTTTTTCTGATTCTTCAAGATCTTTTTATTTGAGCTTTACTTCGATCTGGACAAAAATAGGGGTTTACACTCATAAGTTATGCCTAATATTAATGTTGTCTGAAGAAGAGATATGCAACTAGTGTTGCATAAAGAATATTTAATGTATCTTTACACATGAACATCGATAAAAGGAACTTAAAGACGACTAAGTTCTCTATAGCTCACAATGACTACAAAGGATTTACAATGGCTACCTTCTTTCAAGCCTCTATAAATAGAAGATACCTTGAAGAAGATAGGTTGAGGATATTAATGTTTTTGAATGACTTTTACAATCATTAAGTGATTAAAAATCCTTGAGCTTTAGCTTTGCAAACTTGGATAGGACACTATTTGTGTTTTTTTAGCTATCTAGAAGAGTGAACGTCATTTGTATTCATCTTAGGATGTCACCACTCTTTTAGAGTGTGAACTTGTGATCTTTTAGACCACCTTCTTTGTAAACAGTTGTTTTAGCCTAGAGTAGTTGCATTTCAAAGAATACTCAAGTGGTTTATCCAAAAGTGGTTAAGATTCAAATAATACTTGTTTGTTTATACATGAGTGGTTGATGTCCAAATAATACTCGGTTGTATTTTGCAGCAGTAGTCAACATAGTAGAACTAAATCATATTGATCAAGAACTAGACATAATCTTCACTAACAGACAAACCAGTATAAAAATATGAAGAGTAAATATTTATATGCCCTTATCTATTTTTAATTGCATATTGTCAAACTGCATCTAACCAAAGAAGAAGTCCTTTTTAAACATTGATTTATGAAATTATTTTGATAGTGAATCTATCAAGTTAAAACTATGTTTGAAGGTATATTGTGAAAATCTCTAAAAGTTTTCAATACACAATTCAATCCTTCCTTCTTGTGTATTTTGCATGTTTTCACAAGCATTGTTTGTGTTTTTTAGCTACCTAAAAGAGTGAACCTAATATTGTATTAATCTTAAATGTTACCTCTATTTTAGTTACAGTCTTTTGTAAATAAGTATTTTATGTAGAAGTAGTTGCATTCCAAATAATACTAAGTTGTTTAACCAAAAGTGGTTGAGGTCCAAATAATACTTGTCTTTTTAGCTAGAAGTGACT
Organism: Lablab purpureus; assembly: GCA_030347555.1. NCBI lineage: Eukaryota > Viridiplantae > Streptophyta > Magnoliopsida > Fabales > Fabaceae > Lablab > Lablab purpureus. The sequence continues at coordinate 18,392,827 of CM059254.1, forward strand.
GAACTCCAAATAATACTCTGTTGTATTTTGCAGCAGTAGTTTGCGAAGAGAAACTTGATTAAGAACTGGACATAGTCTTTATTAACAGATGAACTAGTATAAAAACACAAAAGGTAAATTTTTCTTTGTTGTTATTTCTTTCATATAATATATATATATATATATATATATATATATATATATATATATATATATATATATATATATATATATATTATTGTACCACTTCTTTAGTTAAACGAAAATATTGTAACAATGAATTCATCAAATTAAAATTGTGTCTAAATACATTTCATCATATGCTAATATTGTAAAAATTACGAAAAATGTTAATTACATATAAAAAATATTCTTGTATATTCTAGTTGTTTTCATAATATTGATAGAAATTATTTTTTTACTTAAATTGTTAGATTTTTGTTGTTGTTATGTACCATTGTTATTTCTTATTTAATATTAGTCAGTATTTTCTTAACCAATGTCATGGAGCTATTCTTTTATATGTGAATAAGGTTTTTTTAATTGACATATATTATAATTATTTTTTTAATATTTGGAATAATTACTTTTTTGACACATGTTGTTTTCTGCTATTAATGTTTTTAGATTTTTTCAAAATGTTAATTGGGAAAACTTTCAATTAACATTAACTAGGATTTGTTTTGGTTAATATTAAGTGAAGGAATTTTCCAACCAACATATATTGAAAAGGAAAAAGAAAACACAACCTACAAAATCTTAAAAATAACTTCAATCAATATTAACATAAACAATTATGTTTATTATCTACTTAAAATAGTTCCAACTTGTTAATGAAAAAAATAATCGTCAATATCACTTTAAAAATATTTAACAAAATAATATTTTACATATTGTGATAATTAAAATACTTTATCTAAAAAATAATATATTTAAATTATTAAATAAAATATTTAAGAAAACAATTTAAAATAAAATTAATTTAAATTTAATATATTTGAATATTTTTAAATCGATCCAATTTCATAAATAAAAGGAACTAATAGTTAGTCGTTATGTCAAAATGACATGGAAGATTCTTATCAGTTTCTATCAGTAACTGACATGTGTCAATATTCCTCCCTTATTCCCACCAAGTAGCTTCAACATTACAATGCACATGAAGCATCCCAGTTTCCGGCAACCATATATATTGTTGTCACACTTTCTCTATTTGTTGCATCCCTTTTATTGCCAATTGCATCCTTTATTTATTTATTTAATTCCATTTTCATTTCCTTTTCTCTCTCTTTATCCAACTATTTAAATTTGAATAAAAGCATAACAGTCTAATATTTGTGCAATCATTAGCATCAAATATTTGAAATTTTTAAAGTAAAAATATACTTTAAAAATTAGAAGTTATATTCTAAAGTTAATTACAGCTACAGTTCCTCCTTGGTGTTAACAAATGGACATTTTTTTGGCTTGATGATAAAAAATATCAGATTTTAATTAATGTTATTGGACGTAAGGTAATTATGTAAATATACAGTAAAAAACGGAACGATCTAATTGAATTCAAATCGTATTTATCAAGGATTTGCTTAAGAAAACGATCCATAAAACGGAAGTTAACCACATGTTATCTTAAAGACTCCAAGATTGGATCCAACCAAAACTCTTGCCAGAATAGGTTGTTTCATTAAAAAAGGTTCACAAACATTGCAATAAACTAAATCAAACTACAACAAAAAACAATTAATTAGGGTATAGGAAAACGACCCACATGCATTTTATTTATTACTGTATTAGTATTATTTGGAGGTCTATTAATTGCATGAGGTGATTGAAACATGAAATTGATTATAGTTGTCGAATACGAAATGATGGACCATGTTATCTGACTAGTCCAAGTCGTACCATGATTTCTTCTGAAGATCTTCAATTACTTTGTAATCCAGTTGAAGAGCTTTGGAGAGAACCTCAGGAGAAATAGGTGGATCAGATTTAAACAAAGCGCTTGCAATTGTGATAGTTCCTGGATTTTGACTGCTAAGAGCAGCAATAGCAACAGCATTGCCATATCCGACATTGAGTTGGAAATGAACGAGTCCAATGGGGAAGACAAAGACATCACCCTTGTTCAGAACTTTGGTGAAGAGGCGATTCCCATCTTGATTGGAGGTCACAAATCCAACATAGAGAGTACCCTCAAGAACAATGAGGATCTCTGTGCCCCGAGGGTGAGTGTGGGGAGGGTTTAAACCCTTTGGTGCAAAATCTATGCGAGCCAAAGATATGCCCAGCGTGTTTAGTCCAGGTAGTTGATCAACGGACACAGGAGTCACTTGTGCATTCATAGGGTTGTCGGTATTCCCAGGCTCCACATGTAAGAAGAAATCTTCAGCTTTCACAAGCTTAGGGTCTTTGCAAAATTTTCCATTCACGAATACTGCAAATTACAAAGCAATGGTTACTATAGTTCTTGGAGACATCTAACAATCAATCTACATCTATATTGTGTAAGAATATTTCTACGTACCACCATCGCGTTCCTTGACTGCCACACAAAAGTCTTGTAGGGGACTAGGGTCATAGGCAGAGACAACTGAGGATGTCAAAGCCAAGACGGCAACAAGCAAGTACAGAACTTTCATTTTCTTTTCTCTCGGTATACTCAGACGATTCTGCTACGTAATGTTCTGAGAAAGAAGTGAGTTTTGATCCATTTGAAGGTCGGTATTTATAGGGATGAAGCATTACTTGGTTTGCAGATTATATTTACCGCAATTAATTTTTTATTTGGTGACGAACCATTCCTCAACAACTACATGCGTGCTCGATCAAAGAGTAGACTAAGGCGATGCCCCATGTGAAAAAGAAAACGCAAGTGTTTCGGTATTACCTCATCATCACCTTGCTTTGCTTCATTATACTTGTTCCAATAATATTATTTTATGAGGGGAATGATCGTTAACTAAATCAAAGTTCAGTCTAGACTTTGTCTCAATATATTACATTGGTGACGATAGTTTAAGAGGGTTGAATATGGAAATTTTTGCCAGGGATTGGGCCACAATCAACGAATGTATATTTACCAAACACAGAGACCATTTCTAATGCCCCGTAAACAAATTCATTAAGTGTTTGAAGATATATGAACCATAATTTATTAAATGTCAAGAGATATATACTTTGACTTTGCACGGTTTACTGCAATTGCTTCGGGGGCTTAACTAGAAAATTGCATATAATATAAAGTGAGACTTGAGGACATGAACTAAAACCTAATGCATTTTAATGGGTAAACGGAAAAAGTTGAAGTGCCAAGAAAGATTAAGACTTCTGATTTTATGTGCGAGTCCAAAATAGATTTAGAATCTAGGGATGTGATGAACGTGATTATGAAGGAGGAAGTTGTCATTGCCTTTTTCTCAATCCCTTTACAATTATTCTACTTGGCATTGTTTCATATACTTTGTTTCTTGTCATATTATTTTTGCTTTTAGTAAACTTAATCTATATCCTTACACGTGTCTTGATGAATTTTGGTCACATTTATTTCAACAAAGAATTTTAAACTATTTTACTTTTTCCAACATTTAGTAGGTTATAGTAAATTAGTTTCTCTTCCACTATTACGAAAATTACTTTTAGAGACCACCTTTAACCTTAATTCACCATGATAAATTCATTAAATACACACAAAAATAATTAATTATTATATTAAATAAATTAGAAAATACTTTATAAATTCAAAATTATTAATATATAAATAGCTTTTATTATTAATAAAAATTTATAATATAATTACATACCGTATTTTTAGTAACTAATAATCATAAAAAATATTTATTCATGCGGAGACAATTATTTTAGTATCTTATTAAAATAGAATTAGAAATTATTTTTTAATCATAGAAACTCATTTTTGGTTAAAAAAATAATAAATTTAGAAACTAAGTTTTTGTTTCGAATTACCATATCATTACAGACTTAAATTTTTAGTCATTATTATCTAAATTTAGACACTAATTTTAGAGTAACTAAATTTTATAAAATTATAAACTACTTTTTTTGTTTTCAATATAAATTATAGATATATTATTAACTAGTTTAATGATCGAAACTAATTTAATAACCAAATGTTTAAAGATCAAAACTTATCACTAATTGGCCTCTAAATAATGAATATCTATATATTAAGATATTATTTATTTATTTATCTATGTAATGTTCATATTTAAAATTAATAAACAGAAAAAATAGAAAACATTGATAAAATCAACTAATTTAAAATAAGTCATTCAATAAATATATAAGATAAAATCAACTAATAATAATTTTAATTATATAAAATAAATATTTAAAAATATAGTAATTATAAAAAGTCAATAATTTCAATATAATTAATTGAAACATAATTAGCATTAAATCTATAATAAAATATTTTTTAATAAAAAATTAATAGTTTGGTAATGTTTGATTTACAAAAGCATGCAAAAATGGTTGTTTTTAAAAAAGGAAATTAAATAATTTAAATGTATTGATGTTTACTCTTGTATAAGACCTGAGAGCATCACTTTTAACTCATCTTTTCCTTTCTACCATTGTATTTCTCTCTTCTTCATATTTTTCGAATTAGGTCACAGGTTTGTCGATGTAACCTCTCTTTGCGCTCTTGTTCCAACTTCTCTCGGCTTTTCTCCTTAGTTTCTAAAAGTTATCTCTTTTCAAAGTAACTAAATAAATTAATAATAAAAAATAAAATAATAATTGAACTAATGAAAAATAGTTTTTGTATAATGAAATTATTTGATAGACCTAGACAAATAATAAAAAATTTATATTTATATAAAAATTATATTATTACTGTACAAATAATATCTATTTTATAGTAACTATATAAGTTTTTCTTAATTCATTTATCAAGAAAGAGAACATAAAATAGAAAGCTGAAAGGAGTGAAACTTTGAATCATCATTGATTTGGTTGTATCTATAGAACATTGAAGATCAATTTATTATAAAAAAAATACATATATTTTTTTTTTAATATATAAAATTACATATTTTAAAACAATCTAAAAATACATTTTGCTTCTCTAATCAGATTACATAATTAAAATATACTTTTTTTTCTTAAAGTATATTTTAGATTATATAATTTAAGATGTATTTGTAGATTATATAATTTAGAAATATATTTTAAATTATACCATTCAAAATATATTTTCAGAATATCCAATTCAAAAACATATGAATAATATAATATGTATTTTCAGATTATTTAATCTAGAAATATATTTTAAATTTAAATAATCTAAAATGAATTTTTCAGATTAAAAAAATGAATTTTTCAGATTTTGTAATATAAAAGTATATTCTAAATTCTACATTTCAAAAATATGTTATTATCTAATACCAAATTAGTTGAATTCTAGATTATACCGTTCATAATTTATTTTCATATAACCTAAAATACATTTTTTAATTTAAGACTGTATAATGTAAACTAAAATTTTAGTTTATACAATATAGAATCTTTCTAACTCAAATAATTTGAATTTTTCACATATATATATGAAGTGTGAAGGTAATAAGAGAAATACAATGTTTTCGGTATTCTTAACCTAAGCCACTTGACAAAAATCCTAAAATGATATACGTCATAAAAATTAAATACATTAGTTAAAGAACCATTGAAATAATATATCTAATTGGGATTAGAAAATAGAAATATACCAATTTATTTAAAGAAATAATTTGATTTTAAATACAGCCTATTATAATTAAACACTAATTTTGAGGTAAAACATATTACTAGACTTTTAAATTACTACTTTATACTTATTAAAATTTTCTATATACCCCCCCTCAGAGGAGTTCGCGATCCAAAGGTTGGGTTTTCAACTAAAAAAACATTTGAACGAAAAAAATACCATTGTAATGTTTGGTTCGACTGAAATAGATGATGTATTTATTAAACAATTATTCAAGTTAAAAAGACATTAATAATAAACAGAATTTAAAAATATCAAAATAAAATCAAATACTCCTGTTTAAAAATTTTGTAATAGCACGATTCCATTTTAAACCATCTCATTATCAAGTTGGTATATATCCCTATGTGCAATTGAGGTTTTTCTTTAATATCAGCTGTTTTATTAAAAAAATAGTATATAATATATTAATCTTAATGAAAGGTTCCATTTGCCCTACGGACAAATTTTAGTTTCTTGTAAGTTGTATCCTTTATGTATCCTAACCAAGTATTGAAATGGAGCATTTATTTCAGCACCCCAAAGTTTTATTGTATTTTCCATTTCTAACATTCCAGAAAAGACAATCCCAAATGCACAAAGAGGTGTTCAAGAAATTTGTGGGGTTTAAATGTTGGAACCCAAATAGATTGGGTAGAATCGAGTAAAATCAACACATTACCAAGTCATCAGGCCAAATTTTGAAAGAACAAAAACACTAAAACAAAACTTTTAGATGTAAAGGCAATTTACTTGTACATCCGCCGGCAGCAAAGGGACAAAACTGAATCCCCCAGAAGCTGCGTGTGCAAAAAGAGTTCTCATACACAAATCAAATAGAAAAACTGAAAACTGAACTCAGCACATATAACAAAACTATGATCCCAAAGGATAAATTACTAACAAGAAGAACCACTGTTTTCTGTAACCACAACTGTAACTATGACCACATTTACGTGCAGAAACACCAAAATGTTTTCACTTCTTCTTCTGTGCAGCCTTGGTAACCTTGGCTCCAGTGGGGTCCTTCTTCTCCACACTCTTGATAACTCCAACAGCAACAGTTTGTCTCATGTCCCTCACCGCAAAACGACCAAGAGGGGGATATTCAGAGAAAGTTTCAACGACCATAGGCTTGGTAGGAATCATCTTAACAAATCCTGCATCTCCATTTTTCAAAAATTTGGGCTCCTTTTCAAGCTCCTTACCAGATCGCCTATCAATCTTAGTCACAAGTTCCGCAAACTTAACAGCAATGTGAGAAGTGTGGCAGTCAAGCACAGGAGCATAACCATTTCCAATCTGACCAGGATGGTTCATTATAATGACTTGGGATGTGAAGTTGGCAGCCTCCTTAGCAGGATCATCCTTAGAGTTTGACGCAACAAAACCACGCTTGAGATCCTTAACTGCAACATTCTTCACATTAAATCCCACATTGTCACCTGGGAGGGCCTCTTGGAGAGCTTCATGGTGCATCTCCACAGACTTAACTTCGGTAGTCAGACCAGTTGGAGCAAAAGTTACCACCATACCAGGCTTCAAGACACCAGTTTCAACTCGTCCCACTGGAACAGTTCCAATACCTCCAATCTTGTAGACATCCTGTAGAGGAAGCCTTAGAGGCTTGTCTGATGGTCTCTTAGGCTCATTGATTTGGTCAAGAGCCTCTAGAAGGGTTGGGCCCTTGTACCAGTCAAGGTTGGTGGACCTCTCAATCATGTTGTCACCCTCAAAACCAGAGATGGGAACAAATGGAATCTTGTCTGGATTGTAACCAACCTTCTTCAAGTAGGAAGAAACTTCCTTAACAATTTCATCATACCTAGCCTTCGAGTACTTTGGGGTAGTGGCATCCATCTTTCAACAAATGTTTCAAAATTTGCATCATTAGAAAACAGCAACAAAATAAAACGCTCAAACATGCAGCAAGGTTCATATGACAAAACAAGACCAGAATTATACCTTATTACAACAACAGATCATTTGTTTGACTCCAAGGGTGAAGGCAAGTAAGGCATGCTCCCTAGTCTGTCCATCTTTGGAAATACCAGCTTCAAAACCACCAGTAGTAGAATCAATGATAAGGACAGCACAGTCAGCCTGGGAAGTTCCAGTAATCATGTTCTTGATAAAATCACGATGTCCAGGAGCATCAATAACAGTGCAGTAGTATTTGGTGGTCTCGAACTTCCACAATGCAATATCAATGGTAATTCCTCTCTCTCTCTCAGCCTTAAGCTTGTCAAGCACCCAGGCATATTTGAATGACCTCTTGTTCATTTCAGCAGCTTCTTTCTCAAACCTTTCAATAACACGCTTGTCAATACCTCCAAGCTTGTAAATCAAGTGACCGGTGGTAGTTGACTTCCCAGAGTCGACATGGCCAATGACCACTATGTTAATATGCACCTTCTCTTTTCCCATGATATCTTAAACTGTAAAATAATCAACGAAAAAAATTAAAATTGCAGGACACATAAATCATCAAAACTCTACACACTAAAACAATTACTTCACCAAATCAACGAACAAAAATAAATTCCAGGTACTCCCACAATCAAATTCAAACAGAAAAGGAATTCACTAAACCGAACTAAAACTATTATGAGACCCAAAGAGTTACGCAGCATATAATTCCTCTACAAATTACACACATTCAGAATCCCCCAGAAAAGCATAAACCAAAGTAGCTATAGTAATAGCTTAGATTCCACGATTTTGCCATTAGATCTATGCATGCAGGAACAAGATTCAAAGCCGAACAACCGGAAAATCGAAAATATCATCCACAACTGAATTAAAATAATAAAAGAAGTCGTAGATTACAAAGTCTAATTCAAACACACACGCACGCAAACAAAGGCACCAACACCAAAGGACCACGCAAATTCAACCAGACATCAATAGACGCTATGAAACCGATGAAACATCATTATCCGACGTACGGCGGAAACAATAATGACTTCCTAATTGGCACAGGAGGAACACAGAAGACGAAAGGCATAGATCAAACGAAGATTATACCTCGGATAAAACGATCTCGAAACCCTCCGCCGCAGTGCACAGACTGAGCGATAGCTAAACCAAGAATAGAGTATGCAGTATGATATTAGGGTTTGAAGGCCTTTATATCCAAACATAAACATTTCAGTTCCGAAAACGCCCTCTGTGTTTCTCATATTTCCCTGCATAACCCGTAACGTTTAGTTTATCAGCATCTACTTTGTCATGCCAATTGATGTGAGGTAAAGAGATTTCTATGTTGGAGTTTCAGTTTTCTAATTTTTATTTTATTTTTAATATATTTTAAATAAAAATTTATAATAATATATAAAATTAATTTTTTTCTTATTTTATCTTTAATATATTTTAAAATAAAAATAAATTATTTCAAATTTTAAAAATAATTATAAATATTTTAATATATAATTATCTATTTTATTTATGTATATTTAAAATTAAAATAATTATTTAAATCTTAAAAATAATTATAAAAACTTAAAAAAAAAATTATTTATTTTTTGTGTAACTATTATTATTAAAAAACACTAAAATATATAAAGCCAGCTGTCTCTTTCCCACTAATAAATAATAATAAAAAATATCTAAATTCTATGAAAAAAGAAACAAAATTAAATTAAGTATCACCGTGTCAACTCCTGGTCACTTAGTAAAATAAAATAAAATTTAAGTGAGTGTATTTATAGGAGAGAGATTATTATAAAAGTTTGGTAGCTTTATAAATTTTATTTAATATTAATAATATAATTACATTAAATGGTTATGGTGTAGTTTTTAACCAAATATCATTTTGTAAATATAATATTATTAATAATATAATTATACAAAATGTTATGACATAGTTTGTTATAGAATATTCTAGTTATTATCTTTGAAGTGGTTATCAACTTATTTGTTGACAATAATTTTATTTATAAGATATTTGAACTTTATTATAAGTATATTAAATATAAGTAGGTACACAAATCTTGCAAATTCAAAATATGAGTACGTAGATGATTTATTTGAATTGATCTATCACTCTTTTTTTTTTCAAAATGAATGGCTTCATTTTTGTAATTTTTTAATTGTTTCAAAGTCGTATAAATTGAATTAATTAAATTCATTTTTTTTTCTTTGATCTCAGAATAGTCATTCATCCAAAATCAATCTGCTTCTGTTTCAACTTTCTTTAAGCGGGTCTGGACTTTTTCGAACTGTTCAATGGCCTCTTCTCATAATTCTTCTGAGTTTCGAATAGTTCTCCATATTTTCTGTTTTCGATTATCTAATAAATCAAAAGTGATTTGAAAAGAATTTAAGTAATTAAGATGATATATCTGTTAAGATATTTATATGAGTTTTTACATGATTAAATAATAGTTGAACTCTAAGAATTTTATCATATACAATTCATGATTTTTATCATAAAAAATAATATTATGTTTTAGTTTATTAAAGCAAAGTTAATCTAATAAAATTATTTAGTGTAAAATAGGAAATTTAAGTTTGTATAACATAAGCAAGAGAAATTTAGAAGAAAGGTTATTAAATTATTCAAGCACATAAGCAATAGAAAAAAAGAATTAAAGATAAAAAAAAGTGTCAAGACAAACAGATAAGTGTGAAATACTACATAAAGTCAAATAAAATCATGAGATAAAGTTAAAAGAATTACACACATTCAAGTGTTACAAAGACTACACGAGATAGACAAGTGAATAAGATGAGGTAAACATGTGACTTTAACAAGACTCAATTTGAATTATGAATATCATCTACTTCTATCACATGTCTATTGCTAATACATTAAACCAACTTATTCAGTTTGTATGTTAATAAGTGCATAGATAAAGGACTAATAAGGAGACTTGATGGTAAAATAAGAATTTTATATTTTTTGTATTGGATCCTCATATTTATTATTATATTTTTCTAATTAAAGACTTTTATAGACATTACTTGTGGGAGAAATTCTCTATAAATTATTGAGTACAACTTTTGGTTCTTATATTTGAATTACTAATTCAAGGTGGAGAATCTTCCTTGACTCATCAGTCATTCTTCATCTTTCAGTGTTCTTTCCCATTTTCTCTTTTTTGTTCATTAAAAATTGTTGGAAATTATCCTTTTTCCTAATTCATGATTAGGTGTTGATCATTTGGTTAGCATACCCTATATCAGCATTTTCATGGTAAATTTGATACTTTCGTAACATTTGAGAGTTTTTCACAAAGCATTGCTTATGGTTGTGGTAGTGTTATCAACATTCGATGCATGTGAATTTCATGAATTCATTTGGAATTCCTTGTGCAATGTAATTTTGTTATCAACTTTGCAAGCATAGTAGCATGTTCATTTATTATTGTTAATTAATTTGAAATGTGAAGTAGTGCTTTGAATCAATGTTCTCATTTCCAAATTTATTCAAGATAGTGGAATTCATAAAAAACAAGTGTCATGTTTTCTTGTGAAACAAAATTGATAGTAGATAATAATGTAATTTTACTAAAGAAAAGAATATTATCATACTTCTCTCTCTATATCTAAGGAGAAAATAGTAACACTCTCTTCTGAAAATAGAAAAAAAACAACTACTAAGAGAACCTTAAGGACAAACTATTTTTTCTCTCTTAATTTTTTTCTTGAGCATTAAAATAGTAAAAAAGAAAATAAGATTCCCTTGATGTAGAAATTCTCTTATGACATTTTCTCACTTGAATATTTTGATTAAATTAATAAAATCTTCATGTCATGTTTTATTCTTTGTCATCCTTGTTGCTTATTTTTATAATATGTCACATTAGGTTAAACCTACACAAACTTGTCAATGTTAATTAACTTTGTCACAACAAGTGCTAGGTTTTCATTGGAGTTAATCTTTTGCATATCTACACTTCCTTCTTTGACTACTTTTCCAATAAAGCAATAGTGTATATGATATGATTTAGGAGGGGTAATATCATTTTAGGTTATCTATGTACTATTTTATGTTTTTAATTTAGTGGTAGAATTGTCACATGAGAAAATCAAAAGACGAATCATTCATGTTTTTATAGTGGAAACTAAAGGCAACATTAGTGAGAGTTAAAGACTATTTAATGGAAATTAATGAGGAATTTAGAGGGTGTTATTATTATTACTATTATTAGGGTTCAATATGTTTTTAGTCCCTGAATTATTTGTCAAAATTGTGTTTAATTTGGGAAAACTTTTGACCTATTTCGTCCTTATAATTTATAAACTTATGTACATAATTCTTGGTGATAAATAAAAATGTCTTTAAAAAGAGAAAAATGAAAGGAATGAGAAAGAAAAAGACTGAAAGAAGCTTAGGAGGCAGATGATAGTGGAGTAGAAAACTATGGAGAAGTAAAATAAACAGATAAAATTTTTTTTAACACATCATTAAGGATCATTTACACCAATTTATAAAATATAAGTATGAAATAGGTCTAAAGTTTGTCCCAGGAACAAAACACAATTTTAAGAAATAGTTAAAGGATTAAAAACATATTTAACCCTTATTATTATTGTCTACAATGACATATTTTAGTCAATAAAAGGGATGCATTTGTAATGCAATGGTAGAGAAAGTTATGAATTTTGAAAGGAAAATAAACATATTCCTTTGTGAGAATTTTATAGAGATATAAGTTATAAGAACTCAAATTTGACCGAATAGGCTATAGTGATCAACCTCATGACTTATAAGTCACATTCTTATGTATCTTAAGTGTGGTATCAATATTCTTTCCCAAACTGAATATTAAACTGGTCACCCTCTATTTTTTCATCAATTGGTATCACTACTTCGACTCTTGATATTTAGTGATATTTTTTATTTTATAGTATTTTTGGACTTATGATATGTACTAGTGCTAAGATTGCTCCTCAATTAAATGCATATAACAAATTGCTTATTGATGATCATGACATTCGAGAACGAATGTCCTTGAAGAGGGAAGGAAGGAATGATATGATCTTGGAGGGGCAATATCATTTTAGATTTTTTATGCATTTTTTTATGTTTTTAATTAAGAGGTTGAATTGTCACATGAAAAAATCAAGAAACATGAAAAATAAAAGTAACATTAGTGAGAGTTAACAACTAGGTCTAAGGTGACATTGTTGAGACCCTAGACGGTCTAACTATATTATAACCTTACAAATTCTAATCTTTGTAGACTCTTGCATAAAAGTAGTGTTGATGATAATAAAAATGCAATTAAGTGTTATGAGTATATATCTATATATATCTAACAAATTTGTTCACGTAACTTATAATTTTAGAAAATTATATAAACCTATAAATGATATAATACAATTGTTAGACGATCTAACAATATTTCACACAATCTAAACAAAATTATTTTAAAAGCGAATCACAAATTTATTTTATATTAAAATAATAATGATTCAAAAAAAATAAGATGGGTAACAGTAAAAATATCAAGCTAAAAATAAATTACAATTAGATGTTTACAATAACTACTTCAAATTATTTTTATCCACCTTAAATGAATATTTAATTATAACAATAAATAATATTTTTAAGTAATCAAAAGATAAGTGTATATAAAAAAATTATAAAGTGGATTATTTATAAAAAACTATTATTGAGATAAAATTTTAAAAATAAGGATTGATTTCTTCAGGGATGATATTACATAATGAGAATTAATTAAGATTAAATAAAAACTTCCATGTTTCTTATTCGAAAGGAGTAAGGAAATACTCTAAATTGTTTTTAATTTATCTTCTTATGAATTTAGTGTATATGATAAAAGAAAATTCAGAAGTACCCATATTAAATTAAATGAAATAAATAAAATTTAGAAAATAAATTAGGTTCCCTTAGGATAAAAGTTGCCTTTACATACCAATTTGATCTCTACATTCATGTGGCTAAAACTTTCATCAATCCGGATTTGCAAAAGTGCTTATTTGCGAAAGTGCTTAAACCTGATTCTAACGTAAATCACCAAAGTTTTCTTTGATGGACAATTCTTTCAAGAAAAAAAATGCTAATAGAATAGTTAGGATGGGATAAAATTAATTACTCCCTCTCTTTTTTAAACAAGTATAGTTGTAGAAATTATTTTTGTTTCATTTTATATATAATTTATGAAGTTCAATATATATTAATTATATTTTTATTTTTAAAATATCAAAATCAATTAAATTATTTTTTAAGAGACTTTAATTGATATATGTTTCAATTACTAATTCCTTTTTTACGTTTTCTTCTATCCTTTCTTAAATCAAATAATAAATTTATATTTAATTTTCTTAAAACATTATTAAAAGAAATTTAAAAATTTATTAAAAAAAAGTAAAAGTTACTACAAATAGGGGAAATAGAAGTTAAGGAGGTGTCATTAACACATTCCAAGAATGTGGAGGTATATCCCAATTTACCAAACAAATTATGTCAATGGCTTCCAATTTGGTAAATCCTGTTGGTGCTAGAAAGCCCAAGTTAACAAAATAATTGCGTTGACCACACTGTCTCCTCCATAATCAAGAGGATTTCAGCAGTAACTCACTTAATCTATTAATTATTATTAATTACTATTAATTATTCAAATACCACGTACCTCTAATGGATTTATTTAATTAATGCTAACTTTTTGTCTCGTATCCATTATTATTAGTATATATTATAAATATCCACAATAGCATCTAGATTTCTTCCAACTCCATCTCGCTGCATAATTTATTCCAAAGAAAAACAATCACCCACCACTTGTGACACTGTTTTCTGACAAAGACACCATTCCTTCCGCGGCTTCACTTTACCACCAGAACCTCTTGCTCTCTCTCTCTCTCTCGAATGCCTCACGCGTTATGGATTAAAATAAGGTGATCATGCTTTCTTTCGTATCTTCTCTTCCCACTACAACTTCCACCTTCTTTAGTTTCCAACCTCTTTCTTGTCCCAAATCTCCATCTGGGTCATCAGTTTTCGTGCCTACTTTTGACTCCATTCCTTAATCAAAGAGTGTAAAAGGTGTTGCTTTTTTACTCTGCTCTCTTTATTCTGTTTCTTCTGTCACTCATTGCTTCTAAGGGCCTTTTATTCTGATTTTTTGGTTTCTTCGTGAGTGCTTCTGAAACCAATTGGAACTTGGTTTTGGGAATTGGTGCTTTTTCGGGTACCCAGTTGGCATTTTTGTTTTGTCCAACCCACAAGTCAAAGCTCTCACTTTCGATATGTTGTAGCCCAAGTGTATGAGCTGTTCCTTGTAGTGCCTAGAGGGCATGGTCTTTTTGCTGACTATGAGTAATTCTTCTACATGCTATACTTGTTAGTTCAACATCTTTAGGGGAAGTAGAATGGGATCTGACAGTGAGGTTCGCTCAGTTGTTGAGTTCAGTCTGGATGCAAAGTGGCTTATAGATCCCAAGCAACTATTTGTTGGGCCAAAAATTGGGGAAGGTGCCCATGCTAAAGTGTACGAAGGAAAGTAAGTCAACGTTTATTTTTTGTAAAAAATTTTGGTTCTGTTTTTGGATTTAATTTTGGTTTGTGAATCCTTTTGTAAATATAATGTCCCATCTCTCTTTAGTTTTGTTAGAAAGTTTTTTTGATTTATATGTCAGCTTCCTTTGCCTTCGTTTCTTGGTTATCATTAAATCCGTCTAGATTTATGTACAATTTCACATTCACTTTTTTATATAATCTGTTTGTTTAGACAAAAATTACATATTTTGCATCCATTATTGGTTCGGAAGTAGAGGATTATTTGATTACTGTATGGCTTCTTCTTATTTGATTTTCTTATTTTGTAGATATAAAAATCAGAATGTTGCTGTTAAGATTATTAATAAGGGTGAAACCCCAGAACAGATTTCTAGGAGAGAGGCTCGGTTTGGCAGAGAAATTGCAATGTTATCTAGAGTTCAACACAAAAATCTAGTTAAGGTGGGTCATCCCAGAACGAAAGCTTTTGTCTTTTCTGAAGTCTGTTTGTGTATACAATAACTGAGATTGGAAGCATATAGTTATATATATATATATATGTATGTATGTATATGTATATGTATGTATGAATATGTATGTATGTATTAATATTTATGCATGTATGAATGTGTATGTATGTATATAAACTGGGCAAAGATAAGTCACACAATAACGTATACATTTGTTTGATGCCAGTTTATTGGTGCCTGCAAAGAACCAGTTATGGTTATAGTAACTGAACTTCTGTTAGGGGGAACATTGCGCAAATTCCTATGGGGTATCCGACCAAACTGCTTGGATATGCGTGTTGCAGTTGGATTTGCTCTTGATATTGCCCGAGCAATGGAATGCTTACACTCTCATGGGATCATTCATCGTGACCTTAAACCTGGTATTTGATAAGATTATCAAACTTGGTAGTGTTGTTAAATTATAGTCGGTAGTTCATATGGAAAAGATTGGACTGAGCTAGAGTTTTGTGGAATTTTAGATCTTGCATCAGATAATGTTTGCTCGTTAATTGCTCAGGGTTGTTTATTTTATTAAAAGCTTCACTTTCTAAAAGGGTGATGAGTAATAGCATAAACATCTTTTCTGTTTTATAGTCTGTATTGCCTGTACATAAGAGAAGAGTTGCAAATCTTTTGATATTATTACTTATTGTTCTCTGTTGCTTGTTATATATCTTATGTGGTTTCAATCCTGGGCTTGAACTAGCAAATGTCTGAAAATGTAGTTCCACTGTGTGGATACTGTTTCTAAGCTATCAACGGAATAGCAACTCAATCAATTTGTGCACTTATAGTTGTACTTGAAGATTCCATGTGTACTAGTTGTTTACAATAACAATGTTGTGGTTGGGAAGAGGAAATGGAAGATAAAGAGGAGGAATGATAGTGTAGTATGAAGTTCTTGGACAACATGCAAGTAAAGAAGAGGCAAAACCTTGAACAATGAAGGTTAAGACAAATATCAAAGGGGTTCCATTGGTGGATACTGCAATGACACATAATTTCATTTTGAGGAGGTTAGTAGAGGCGATGAGTGGGTTGGCTAATTGAGGCAACTAAAACAATAAATTGAGTGATGGGTACAAGACACAAGTGTAGCGGGTGTGTACGGGAGTGGAATTGGAAACAGGGATTTTGAAATTTATGGTGGATACTGTTTTATTTGATTTGGAAGGGATCAATTTAATCTTAGGAATTGTTTGGTTAGCTCCTTCAAGAAGGATGTTGGTGGGTTGGAGTGTGCAAATTATGTCGTTCAAATTGTAGAATTAATGTGTCATGATACAAGGAGTAGCAAATTAGGAGGAGAGCAAGCTGCACTACAAACTTTGCTTGCTAGGTGCAAAAAAGCTTGGTAGGGCAGTTGTTGTGGTCAACAAAGGTGGTAGTTTTAAATGATAACAAAGGAAATAATTTGACCAAATTAATTTTGGGCGAGCAGAAGAATGAATTGAAAGAAATGTTGGAATTCTTCATAAATGTATTTAAAGATCCTCATGATTTGTCTCCAAAACAAAGCAAAGAGCATGCTATTGATTTGCTAGAGGAACAAGGGCTAGTGAATGTTAGGCCATATCTTTTACTTGTATCACCACAAGAATGAAATTATTAAGCAAATTGATGTAATCTTTAGAAGGATGATAGGATCTTGATTAACTCACAAGTGTTGGAGAAGAAGTCCATGGAAAGTGAGAAGAAGTTTGCGGAAGCATATACCATGATTATTCAAATTCGTAACTCATTGAA
Organism: Lablab purpureus; assembly: GCA_030347555.1. Lineage (NCBI taxonomy): Eukaryota > Viridiplantae > Streptophyta > Magnoliopsida > Fabales > Fabaceae > Lablab > Lablab purpureus. Next base: position 18,410,276 of record CM059254.1, read on the forward strand.
AAAACTAAGAAAACAATGTGGAAAATAATAGCATTTTGCCAAAGAAATTAGAAAATAGATTAAGGATAGAGATATGGAGAATACACCAGCTTTGAAAGAGACTCTCAATGTATAAGTGAAAAGAGGATTCACCACTTGAAAATGCTTTCAAAGATAAGAATCAAAGGAAAAGAAGAAAACTCGAGACTCTCAAAGATATCTCACAAAAGTGAATTTCATTCAATCTTCAAAAGTCCTTTTACAAGAGGAGTTGACTCTTTTTTATAGAGCATGTGTCATGCCCAAGGTAATGAAAATGCACCTCTCATGTGGTTTGAACAATTAGAATCCTAAGTGTACTCATAAGACTACTTTTTCTAATGATTATCTTAACTAATGCTATGCTTAACACTTAGTTAATCTTAATTAAACTAGGCATACGACTGGCTCCTTGATTCATGGGTTGTTACTTGATTTAAGGAGAAACATATGGGAGATGTTCCATGAGGCACATGTTGCGCCTAAATGAGTGAATAGCCAAGGGAATTTCGTTTAACATGTGTCTCTTATGTCTATTTGATTGTAGAGTTTTCCAAAGAAATAAAGAAATATTCTATAATCTAAGAGATTTACAAAAATAAGTGCTTTTTTATTTATTCTTCTAATTCTTTGAGTCTTCCTCTTGTGAATCGTCCTTGGGATTTTCTTCTTTTTATTATTTTCTTTATCATGTTTCTTGTATTTATTCTTGAAGTTCTTTTCTTCCCTCTTAATTATATTCTTCTCCCAATCCTATTTATATCATCCTCCTCATCTAGGAGGAAACTCATCCACAAATTTTGGTAGAACCTACATCGAAAGCAGATAAGTCACAATCATGAAGCTTTGATTTTTTATTTAGTATAACTATTAAAAACGATTTTATTCATTAACTATCCTCTAGGATCAAAATCTAAACTACTTGAAATATCATGAGTATATATGGAATGTATGCTTATATCCCATGATCTTATGGAAGGACTTGTTTTTTAATTTGTTTTTAGAACATGCATAAGATGGTCATGTATACACATGTATGTCTATGCATGTCCATGTTAATTATAGAAGGAGTTATGTCACATGTTTCTATATGTATTGAATTCAAAGAACGCTAAAGTAATATGATTCCCTTTTTTGGAAGTTTTATCTACCTCTGTGATATGATTTATGATTTAGAATAAACATTGATGGGCTGGAGTTTAAGTAGTTGGGCTAAATAATTGTTTAAATCCATTTTTCTACATTATCAATGTAATTTTTTGTATTTCTTTTTATTTCAATATTTTAGATGTCTTTTAGGATGATTGAGGTGAGTTCTTTTAGTGCTTTTAGACTCCCTAAACCATAATGATAAATAGTGTGATAATGGTAAGGTTGTAAATATGAACCTTTTGTAAGAATTGAGAGAGATATGAATGTTGAAAGAAATTGAAACTTTCTCTTTGTGAGAGTTTTTCTCTCTGAGAGTTTTTTGGAGTTTTGAGTTATAAAAACTCATTTGATCTTAACCTTCAAACTCTTACCCATTTTGAGAATCTATACTTCAAGAACGAACGTACTAAAAAGGGTCTTCACTTTTACATAGAGTGAGTCAATGGCAGTTTAGTACGCAATCAATTGCAGAAAAGTCAATTAATTATTTAGTCCATCTAAAACTTCAACCCATCAATGCTTATTTTGGATCATATCACCTTGCTTTTTGTAATATCTAAGAAAAAAGAAATAACATTAGAAAGACAAATAAGTTTAGGAATCAATAAATCTATTGATTGTCTTATGATTAATACCTTTCTTGATAAGGTAGAACTTGCTTTCTTGATGATTAAACTACCTTTTCTTGTTCTACCTCTTTCTTTTCTCTCTCCCTCTCTCTCTTCATTAATTTGATCTTATCCACATCTTTAGGAGATAGAGGTTTTAATGTAATCATATGCCCAATGTACTTTAAAGTGTATCTATTAGCAACACCATGATGTATGACATTTCTATCATATTTTCATGGTCTTCCTAATAACAAATGGCTTGATTGCATAGGCACAACAACACATAAAACTTTATCATAAAATTTATCAATGGAAAAGGATACAAGTACTTGTTGGTTCACATCAATTTCACATTCTTTACTTAACCATTGTAGCTTGTAAGGCTTAGCATGAAGAATGGTGGTAAGTTGAAGTTTGTTCACTATCCTTTGACGTGTTATATTGGTGCAAATTCCTCCATCATTATAAGGGTGCAAGTTTTATTCATGGTTAGGCATCTAGAGTGAAAAATATTTTCTCTTTAAGTTTCTTTAAAATCCTTTTTAACATGTCCAAGCATGGACCTAATCATTAGTAAATCTCCTTCAATTGGAGACAACTCACACTCTTCATCAGTTGAGGAACTTTCACTTGAAGAAGAGAAAAATGAAGATGAACAATGCTTTGAACTTACTTTCCCATTATCTTTCAACATCATAATCCTTTTGTTTGGACACTTAAATGCAACATGTCCAAAATCCAAACATTTAAAACATTTTGTTTTACTTGTCGTTTCTTGAAAATGGGGTTTAGATGAAGAAGCTGAATGGTCTTGTGTTATATAAGGTGAAGAAGAAGAATAATGAGGAGTTTTGTGAAGGAAAGAAGAAGAATAATGAATAGTTTGCAATACTTATCTTGGTATGGCTTTACCTCATCCTTTTTATCCTTCCATGTGGAGTAGGATGAGGATCTTTTGTGAGAACATCTCCTCTTAAGTTGATTTTCCACATTAGTAGCTTGATGGACGAGTTCCTCCATAGATGCAACTCCACTATTTCTAGAATATCATAGTTTAGCCCATTTTGGAACCTTGCCATGGTTGAGTCTAAACTTTCATCAATTTCACATTTAATAAGGAGCATTTTCATATCCTTATAATACTCATGGACACTTTTATACCCTTGTTTCCACCTTTGAAGACGAAGGATTAATTCCTTCTTATAATGAGTGAGTATAAACCTTAAACAATCTTTAAAAGCATCTCAAGTGATTATTGACATCCTTTTACTCTTTTCAATATTACTAGTCACTTGATTCCACCAAAACAAAGCATAGCCCTCATATTCTAAAGAAGCAAGTTTAATAATGTTCATGTTACAAAGTCCAAAAGAAAAGAAAATTTAATATACTTTCCTCTCCTATTTTGTGTAAAAATTGGAATCAAAACTACCTACAAACTTTGGAATTTTTACATGATTTTTATTGAATTTTTCTTCTTGTCCAACCCCTTGTGCAGTTCTATTCTTCCTTAAAACTCTCCTTTCTTGATAGTTGAAATCATCTCTCTCACTTTCACACATTGAGGAAGCTCTTCATTACCTTATTTTTCTCCTTTCTCTTTTAAAATCCAAGATTTCTAACTTTTGTTGCTCCATTAATACTTGGAGTTGTTGAGGGATCACTTGTTGCCTTTCCATATTCACACTTCCTTCTTCCTTAAGGCTTCTTGGAGGACTTATGGACATCCTTGCAAAATTAACACAAGCAAGATAAGAAAGCACAAAAACTAAAATATGGGTTAGTAAAAGATTCCAAATCACTCTCCTAAGTGTTTCCACTCAAAAAGTATTTAGGCTTTTATTTGTAAGATGTACAAAATTTCTGAAAAGGTGGGATTGACTCAAATCACTCAAAAGAGTACTAAAAAAGTTCACTAAAATTGCTTCAACAATCAAATCAAGAATATTTACTTTCAAGTTAAACAAACACCAATCCAAAATGCACTTATGGAGGTTTCTAGAAAAGAAAAACTACAAAACGCTACTTTAGGAATTTGAAAGGACACTAAAAATGGTAAAGAAAGAAAGTTAAATCAAAAGATTACCAAAAGATATGACAAAAGACTAAAAAAGTGCAAAAATAAAGCTAGAAATAGATACTTGGAAAAGGAAAAATTAAGCAATCAACTTTACCCATTAGATTCATGTTATAATTTCTAATGAAAGGTACCCAAAACAAACATATTAAAGGAGAAAAAACCCACACAAATGGTTGAAACTATTTGGCAATCCCAAAGTTAATTCAATACGGAAAGATTTCAAGAGAATTAGGATAAACTATTTGAGAGATGTGCTAATTCAACTAGTTTTCCAATCATTCTTTATTTTGGATTTTCTTTGAATTCTTTTGGACTTTAAAGCACTTAGCGGTCTCGCTTTTCTCATAAATTTTCGTTCATAATGTATTGGTTTTTGATTTCGCTTCTTGGACTCAATTACCCAAAGAATAACTACAAAGAAAATGGAATTTCATCTCTTGCATATAATGTTTGTGGGTCTCAAATCTACCTAAAACATGATTATTTTAAAAAAACTTTCAAAAGTAATCCTAACACTTTTAAACTATAGACAACTTGAAAAATTTTACATAGTGTCACTACCACATATCGACAAAATCAGGCTTCTAAGTTGTTGGGGTATAGGTTTGACATTGAGTATAAAGTGCGGTTAGAAAATGGAGGGTTTGATGCATTATCTAGGATGTATGGTGAAGTTGAGTTACACACTGATTTATCAATCTAAGTGGGATGGAATTCAAGAGGCCATGGAGAAGGTTCATCGAGATGAAAAGTTGTTGTCCTTCATCTCTGATTTGGAGATAGGTAAGGAAACCAAGCCTTGTTTTGTTTATAAAATCTTTTTTACGAGAGGAGGTTGGTGCTATCTTCAAATTCAACATGTATAAGAGATTCCATGAGATTCCTCAAGGAGGACACTTTGAGTAGAACATATAAGAGATTGGCTACGAATCTATTGTCATTTTAGGATGAAAAGGAGTGTTTAGCCATTTGTGATGGAGTGATACTTGTCAATGACAATATTACCTTGTTATTGCTCCTATGGGGTTGTTACAACTACTAAATATTCCTAAACAGATATGAAAGCAGATCTCTATGGATTTCATTACAGGCCTTCCAATATCAAAAGGGTTTGAAGCAATCTTAGTGGTTGTGGACAAGCTTTCCAAGTAAAATCACTTCATTTCTCTTGAACATCCTTATTCAGCAAAAGTCTTGGCTGAAATTTTTACGAGGTGTCGTGTTTACATGGTGTTCCAACATCTATACTAAGTGATAGGAATATATTTTTGGGAGTTCATTTTGGTAGGAGATGTTCAAGTTGCAAGGGACTCAAAATAAGTATGACGTATCATCCACAAACAAATGGCCAGGTAGAGGTGGTAAACTGTTGTTTGGAGACATTTCTTAGGTTTTTTGTGGCTGATTGGCCCAACTTTGGGTTCATTGGTTGTCATGGACCGAGTATTGGTATAATACCAGTTTTCACGCATTTGCAAGAACAAATCCATTTTAAGTTGTCTGTGGGAGAAAACCTCTAGTTTTCAATAGGTTCTTGCCTAGAGAGGTGTGCATAAAGGATGTAAAAAAGGAATTGAAAGATAGAGATGAAACACCCAAACAACTAAAATATCACTTGAAAAGAGCTAAAAATTAGATGAAGGCAGTTTGGGATAGGAGTTTGGGTTTTCTTGAAGCTGAGACCCCATGGATAGCTGACTTTAGGAACCAAAATTAATCCTACGTTAGCAACCCATTACTATGGACCTTTCAAGGTGTTGGAAAGGGTGGTTGCAATAGCATATAAGTTGTGGTTTCTCGAGACTACAAAAATACTTCTAGTTTTTCTAGCATCTTTGCCAAAAAAGGGTGGTTTGGTGACTATAGTGTTGAGGTGACACCTCTTTATGTTAGAATAATAGTGCAGGTAAAACAAACCAAGAGGAGGTGAATTATTTTTTTAATAAAAATTAAACCTTTTTCGATTTTAATTAGATTAAAACTAAGTGTAATAAAATCCCCATTATAAATTTAAGTTATGCTTGATTAAGGTTAGAGTATAAATAAAATAAATAAGTAGAAAGTAAATTGAATATAAAAGAGTAAGGATAGAGAGAAGAGGACACAAATATTTATACTGGCTCAGATAAAGGAAATCTTACGTAGTGATAGCTACTAACCATCTTAAGTTAAAAATTACAATTTACAGTGCAACGGAATAAATAAGATAGCAAGAAGATTAACAAAGACACCTCCTTTGTATAGAATAAAGGATGAAACAACACTTCTCTTGAAGATACAAGAGATGAACAAACACCTTCCTTGAACACCACAAGGAATAAAGACACCTTTGAATAACCTCAAAAGAGGAACATGTTAGAATAATAGTGTAGGTAAAATAAACCAAGAGGGGAGGTGAATTGGTTTCTAAATAAAAATTAAACCTTTTTAAAAATTCATCTTATTAAAACTGAGTTTAACAAAATCCCCAAATTAAATCTAAGTTTTGCTTAATTAAAGTCAGAGTGTAATATAAAAAGCTGAATATAAGCTGAATATAAAGAATAGAACACAAATATTTATACTGGTTTGGATCAAAGCAGATCCTAGTCCAATGATTTATCACCTTAAAAGAGAGTGATTTCTACTATTTTAAAAGAAAGTTTACAACTTACAATGCTGCGGAATAAGTAAGATAGCAGGAAGATTAACAAAGACACGTCCTTTGCACAGAACAAAGGATGAAACAACTCATCTCTTGTAGACACAAGAGATGAGCAAACACCTTCCTTGAACACCACAAGGAATGAAGACTCCTCCTTTGAATAACTACAAAGGATGAACACCTTCTTTGAATAACCACAAAGGATAAGAACACCTCTTTTGAAAACCTCAAAAGATGAACACCTTCTTTAAATAACCACAAAGGATGAAACAAATTTGAACACTAGCAGCAGAACAACTTTCACTTTGATCTCTCTAGCTTATTTTGGAAGCTCATACCCTTTTCCAATTCATAGGCAATAAAGGACACAAGGTTTTGTAGAATATGAAAAGTTTTACACAAAAATGTTCAGAATAATCAATTATTGCTTTGGATAATTGATTATTTCATAAAGTAATTGAAAAAAAAAATTGTTGATGATAATAGATTTTTTGCTAGATAATTGATTATTCCAGGAGGTAATCAATTATTTTAAGCATGATAATCAATTATTCCAAAGAGTAAAGGTTTTCTAATCAATTATTCCAAAGAGCAAAGGTTTTCTAAAGTTTTTCAAAGCTTTGATAATCAATTACTTAAAGAGATGATCGATTATTTTGACGTCAATTGCTTTTTACAAAAAACAAATACTTTTTCGAGGCTTAAAGGAGAGTGGTATGCATGCTAGGATCTTCAACTTGATTCTCAACTATTATAAGTGGTGTGCATGCTAGGATCTTCAACTTGATTCCTAACTATTATAAGCAAACATATGCACAAAATACAAATTTAAAACTTCCACAAGACTTCAAGACTTCAAGACTCCAAGACTTCAATCATGAAGGTTTATCTTCTTCTTTTAGAGCTATCATCATCAAATCATTTATCCTTTAGATATGCTAAAGATCCTTCTTCATCTTTAGATTAACACTTTAGAGTTGTGATGTATCCTTAGAAGGATGATAGGATCTTGATCAACTCGAAAGGTGTTGGAGAAGGAGAACTCCATGAAAGGACAAGGTTTGGTTGCAAGAGCATGTCCATGGAGAAGAAACCATTCGGCATTCAAGAAAATTAACAAGAAAATAAGAACAAGTTGCAAAATGAAATAAAAAATGGACAAAAGAGAGAAATGGAAATAGAACACGTCACCTTTAAGAAGATTTCCAAAGGATAAGTGCAAGGAGAATTCACCACTTGAAAAAACTTTTCAAGATAAGAATCAAAGCATGAGAAGAGAATTCTAAAGACTCTCAAAGATGTCTCACACAAGTAAACTTCATATAATCTTCAAAAGTGCTTTTCAATAGGGGCTCGGCTCTCTTTTACAAGACTATGCCATAGTTAAGAGAAATGAAAAGGCACCTCACATGTGTCTGGAACAATTAAAATCCTTAGTGTGAACATAAGAATACTTAAGCCAATGATTATCTCAATTAATCCTATGTTTAACACTTAGTTAACTCTTAATTAAACTATACACATGGTGACTCTTAAATTTAGGAAAAGGCACATGGCTTGTTCCTTGGTTTAAGGAGAAGCACATGGGGGAAATTACAAGAGGCATTATGGAGTAAGGAGAAGTCATGTGAAGAAGTTACAACCATGACATGAAAGTGACATATGTTAGTTAGAAACTCTTCATGTGTCTTCTCCACTTCTAAAATTCATCCAATGTGTGTCCCTTGGTGTCTCTAGGATTGTAGATTATTACAAGAGAATCAATAAATGTTTTATAATCTAAAAGATTTACAAAGTTAAATGCTTCTTTATCTCTTTTTCTAATTTTTTAATTTGAAAATTTTTCTTGATTTCTTCTTTGTTTTTTATGGTTCTTTTCTTTGTTATGCTTCTTGTATCTATTATTGAAGTTTCTTTTCTCCATCTTTAATAGTTTCCTCTCAAATCCTATTTACATGAAGTTGGCAAGGGATAAGATAGTGAGTATGGAGCCTGAAGTTGTACTAGCTAGAAGTGTAATCAAGAAAGTTGGAGAATCCATTAGCTAGGTGGCAGGGACAAGAAATAGAGGAAGCAATTTGGAAAGAGGAATTCATCATCAAGAGTCAGTTTCCTCAGCTGGAACTTGAGGACAAGTCTTCTCTTTAGGAATGGGGTATTAATAGGATTGGAGATGTGAGATTAGATTTAAAGGGAAGGCCGAAGGTTTGGAGGGTCCTGGAGGAAGAAAGAAGAAAAGACAAGGGCAGACTTGGCATTAGGTGTAATAGAACTGACAAATGCATGAAGCGAACTATAGGGTATATGAGGACTGTTAAGGAGAGAAAGGGGGAGAAAAGGAATAGACATTTCTGTTTTGCACGGAGGGCATTAGCTGCTATATGGGAGCCTAACTATGTGGTAGTAGGGTTTATTCCTTCTGTACTTTAACACAAATCATTTCGGGATTTCACTGTTTCCATTGCTCTTTTTCTTTTTAGTCTGAAACAGAAAGTATGGAACTCCAGTTATGTTCAAACCAAAATAAGATGACGAACAGGGTGAGATAGCATGAAAAATGAGTTCCATGATCAACTAGAAAACTGAAAAATCTCATGTGAGATTCTTTTTCGATTAACTGTATGACTCACTATTCTCACATTGTCCTCTTTGTTTATGCCCTTTTTAGTTTGATAATCGCATTTGATACTTTCATGTTGATGAATCTATTAAGAAAAATTTCATGATTTGAATCAATTAAAAATAGGTTCAAGACCATTCTCCAAAGTGGTAATCAACTAGTGTTTCAGAAAGACTATTAACTTAAATTCAATAGTTAAAAAAGAACAAAATGAATCCTTTGAAAGCTAAAGGACCAGAATGAACTTTAGTAAAATGTAAAGGACCAAAAATATACTTATAGAGGATGAAAAAATGTATGCAATTCCTTCATTCTCTTGTAAGGTGCGATGATTTTTGGATGGACCATGGAGATGATGAGTATTATATTGTGGGAAGAAACAGCTTCTTATTTGTATAAAACTGATATTAATATCAACTATCGAGCAATATCTATCTATTCAATGTTCGAGTGGAATTCTGATCAAATGTCCTGTTTTCATCTCAGATAACTTGATCTTGACCGAAGATCATAAAACCGTCAAACTTGCTGATTTTGGTCTAGCCAGAGAAGAGTCCTTAACAGAGATGATGACTGCTGAGACAGGCACATATCGTTGGATGGCTCCAGAAGTACTTCTTAATTGTCAAAAACTAAATTTTTTAATTTTTCGGTTTGGTGGTCCACATTAGTAATTTACAATTTCATTCTTGTTTGGTGACAGCTTTACAGCACTGTCACTCTAAGACAAGGAGAGAAGAAGCATTACAACCACAAGGTGGATGCCTATAGTTTTGCTATAGTGTTGTGGGAGCTCATCCATAATAGGTTGCCTTTTGAAGGCATGTCAAATCTACAGGCTGCATACGCAGCTGCATTTAAGGTTGATAACATTCTTTTCATTTGGTGCTGACTATAATGAATGATGCTTAAGGTCGTAATATTTATATAATTTGTGGCCGGCCTCTAGATCTCCTATCATAACTAGAAGAGTAACAATGAAGTTAACTTTACTTGGAAAGGCTGATCCAGACAATTTCTTGATGCAAGTGGAAATATATTTTCCCTTTTTGGGTAATTATAGAAACATACTTAGAGACTGTTTGGATGAGTTTCTCAAGAATTTAATTTTTCCAAGTGTTAAAATTAGCTTATGCACAAATTAAAAGTAAAAATTTGGAGAAGTTATTGAAAGAGCTTTTGTATCTTATTCATGCCTAAACTAATTTTAACTTATGCAGAAGTCAATTTAATGTGTCTTCTTATTTTTCTTTTTTGAAAATTCTTATAGAGAAGTTTGTTGAACCACACCCTTGAACCTTTTCGAGGTTTTTGTACACTGTTTTATGTTTTCAAAGATTTATATACGGAAGAGTCATACGGGGAGACAATGTGTTCAGAATTCCATGCTTAAAGTATTTGAAAACAGAAATGTAAAATAAAGTAAAATTAAGTTGTGATTATTACTTAACAGAAAATCATTTTTTCAAATCAAGCAGATCCTTCATTTTAAATTGCCAATGTCAATGGTGTTTACTCTATCACAATTGCCCTGGTTTAGTTATCAACCAGTCTTGTTACTGATGCTGCATAAACTTCAGGACTTTGCAGTATATAAATTATGTGATACATCATAGACTAGTGTAATTTTCATGTTTTTACATTCTTATTTTCAAGACCTTTATGACTACAATCTGATTTTTGACATTTGTTTATCATTGAGTGTGCTGCCTTTTTTCATGGAGTTCACTAAGGATTCACGATGGGAATATTTACTTTACTATTTCAGAATACAAGGCCAAGTGCTGAGGACCTTCCTGATGAATTAGCTCTGATTGTGACCTCTTGTTGGAAAGAGGATCCAAATGATCGACCCAATTTTAGTCAAATAATACAGATGTTGCTTCGATATCTAATTACCATTTCACCAGCCAATCCAGTTATTCCAATGCGAATTGCGTCATCCAAGAATGCCGTGTTGCCACCAGAATCTCCAGGTACAAGTGCTTTAATGGCTGGAAGAGATGATTCTGGAGAAACCCCAAAAGTTGATATTGAAGGCAGGTCTAAAGGGTGTTTCTTCTGCTTTAATCAGTGCTACTGATGACTACACAATTGGGACTGCCCCAGATCACAGTATGGCAATCTGAATAAACCCATCACAAAATGTTACAACTAGAATCTTAACAAGAAAGCTTTTATCTAATAAGTCAGTTTAGTTCCCTTGATCCATGTTCTCAGCAAGAGTAGCATGCCATTCTCTTTTAACATTGGGTTAACTCACTTCTAACTAATTGGGGTTGAGGTTGCTGAGATGTATTGTTGTACAATATGGTTCATCCAAAGGCCTTTACCTCCTGCTTAATGCTTAATGTTTGGAAATGATATGGATAATAAATGAAAATGGGGCAACATTTTTATCCCTGCGTTTATGTGATTCCTTTATGGAACTTTGTAACCTTTTCTATTTGCCATTCACTTATGTTTGCCAAATGTCCAATGATGATGTTTCCATCTGATACATTCATATCCATAAGCTCTAACATGCTTAACAACTTAAGGTGTGATTGGTTTCAGAATTTTTCTCTTACTTTTTTTTTTCTAATTAATAATCATAATATTTTTGCTTTCATTCCATTTCTTTTTTCCAAATATTTGTATATAAAATGTTGAAAAATAAATTTGTTGTTTGTACTATTTTTCTGCAGATTTTTGAAGCATAAACAAAGTATAATAATTTTTGTAATTTTTCAAATAAGTAATGAAAATTAAAAGCAATTTTGTAAACCAAATAGTGTCCTTATCCGAAGTTGTCCTTAGTTTTTTTTTTTATAGGGATATTAAAATAGGATAAGGGTGATAGATTTGTTTCAATATCTTTTATATATGGCACTAGTTTGATTTTAAAAATTCAAGTCTAGTTTTTTATAGTTTTATTTACTTGCTTTTTGGTTTATGCTATTATTGGGCCTTATTTAAATAACTTAAAATGTTTATGACGAGTTACGTTTAGATGTTAAAATATTTTTTAAAGAAACTTATAGTATGAAAATATCTTATGGAAGTTTTATTAAATTATTAGTTTAATTTATGTAGCAACAAAATTTTATATGTCAACTAATGAAAAATTATTGTTAGTATGATTTTTATGTTAGTTATTACTTTCTGTGTTTTTTTATTAATAAATAGAATGAAGAAAAAAATAAAAGTCGTTAATAACAAGGGTAAATTTAATACATACGTAACATTACTTTAAAAATGCAACTAATAAACTAAAGTAATAACTTTTATTGCCCGTGTCATTATCCTAGAAGTGTCTTTCACTTGTTTTTTTTTTCTCTATTAGTGTACTTGTTTCAACTTTTGTTAATTTTTCACAAGTCTTACGAAAATTTTTCAAAAGTTATTTTTTAAAGTTAGGAGAAAATCTTTTTATACCCTCAGCTCAATAATATCTTGCAAAAATTTTTTTAAAGTGTTTTAAAAATTTTATTCAATCCTCTTCTAGATCTAACATGCTCTTTTAAGTTTGTATCAAAGTTAACCTTAATTTTTTTTAAAACAAGTAAATTGATCTAATGTTGTAAATGGATAACAAAAGTAAAGTTATTAACAAATAACATTAATGTATACTTGCATTCTTTGAATCATTCCATATGGACATGATAAATGTGATAGAAAACAACAAATATATCCCAATACAAAATGTCAATGAGCCATTACCCAAAATGATATGGATAGATGAACAAAAGTAGAAATATTTGCTCTACCCTAATGCATGAAATGCTCTCGTGTATGCACTCTCTAATGAAAAATGTGGGACACTCTTAGTGTGATGTATGAGAGTTTCACAAAGTTAAAATGAAATAAACTCAATTTGCTTATTTGTCAATATAAGTTATTTAGATAAACATTGTGATAATTATGACTATATTAACAAAATCTTAAGAAGTCTATTTAGACAAGAGAGATCATATGGTGTAATCACAAACCAAGAAAAACTTACACAAGGAGTTACAATAAGAAGTAAGATTAAGATCTAAAAGAGTAAGACAAGAGTAAAAAATCTAAGAGGTTCCAAAAGTAGAGTGATTACAAAAGGATAAGACAAGGAGTTTAATGAAAAACTAAAAAAGGACTCTTATTATGAAGAAACTTATAAAATTAGCTTTGTTTTAGTACATCTTGGAGCCAATTCCAATGTCTGGAATAAAAAATAACTCAACCTTAGAAGGAACAAGAATAAGGATTGGAAGATGCAACCCTAGGTCAACTTTACAACTCGCACTCATGTACAAAAGGGAAGGAAGGTCACAATCTCACCTATATATGAACACATTTAAGTGAGTTTGTATACATAATGGAAGTAAGAATACATGAGTGATACATTTGAAAAGAGCATGAATTTTTCTCTTCCTTTAGAGAGTTTTCTTTGTTGGTTTTGAGAAGCAAGAAACAAGTGGTGATTCTTTCCTTCTTGGTTATCCTTGGTGGTTCTTGAGGATTCCAAGTGAAAAAACTTTTGAGAAGCAAAACTTAGGCCTCCAAGCTTCCAGGAGAGAAATTGACATCCTTCCTTCAACCTTACTTTAAGAAGAAACTCCTTTCGGGTTAAACCAACCCCTTCAATCCTTGGCTCTTTTCATTCATCTTTCTTCTTCATTCTTGCTTTTGTATTTTCAACTTATAGAACACTAGGATACCATTTCTCACCTTTAAGCATATAATAACCTTTCCTAAACACTATACATCCTTCATCTAAACTTAGCCTGGCATTGGGCCAACCTTATTCTTCCAAGAAAACACCAAAGAATTGTTACCTTGCTCTAAGAATTCTCTAAGAATTCAACCATAACTCTTGGTGTTATGTTTTTAGGACATTCAATCTTCACCAAAATTCTAACCAAAACCATACAACTAATCCTCTCTTAGTTTGCTACCTACCAAAAGAATAGAACTAAAAAACACACCATTTCAAGAATCAAGATACCAAATCATCCCAAGAACATACCTTCTTTATCCTTACCGCAAGAATACCTCTAAAACGTCTTCAAGATTGCTCTAAGAACATGAATCCTTCCTTCTAAATGTGAATCATTCATTATACCAACCTTAGAATACCCTTCCACAACTTGATGATCAAGAACACCTTCCTTGCTTACTTTTCATCAATAAGAGTTATTCTTCTTATTTTAACATTTCCTTCAGTTTTGAAGCTAAGAGTGCTAAATCCATCCATTCTTGTTTTAACATGGGAAGATCTGGACTTATTTAATTCTGAATCTAAGGAAACACGCATTGGTCTTATGTCAGAGATAGTTAGTGGAAACTCATAAGATGATTTTGATGACGAGGTATATTTTTTTGATCTTAAATATGCCACTTAAGCATACTATGATGTCTAATATAGTTCAACTTAGAAAAACTTTCAAAAGTGTGTAGAAATTTTTTCAAAGTGTTTCCAAAGAACTAGAAATTTTGAAAAGGCCCATTAATCTTCAAGCAATATGATTGATGAAAATCTTGAACTTGCTAAAGATAACAAGACCTTAAGTGATGAAACAAGCTTTTGAAAACCAAAGTTGAAAACCTCGATTTGAAAAAAAATGTTTAAATAAAGAAATTCTTTTAAAAAAAAGCTTGTATAAGAGACATATGGTAGACAATAACAAGACTATATTGAGTCTATTATATAAAAGTGAGTTTCTTAGAAAGGTCCTAAACCAATCTTCCATAGTTGGAAAGTCTCTGGATCTACTTGTAGGAAGATCACACAAACCGTATGACAAGAAAAGGACAGGATATGAGGAAAAAAAGAAGTATACAAAACTATATACCTTCTAGGCAAACATTTTCTAAAACATCGTCAGACCATGCATCTTCTAGTGGAACACATAAATATAAATCTTACCTCACTAACAAAAGAGGGCCCAAGAGGATATTGGTACCAAAAATAATACCTCTTGCAAATGTTCTCAATGACAGCAAGACAACTCCTATCATGGTACATAGACAGTGGCTGCTCACGACACATGATAGGAGAAAAATCTATGTTCCAAGACCTGAAGAAGAAAAAGGGTTTTGAAAAGGTAATCTTTGGAGGAAACTAACATGAAAGAGTAGTAGTTATTGGAAATATAGGTATGAACTCGCTTCCTTCTATAGATAAAGTGCTTTTAGTTGATGGCCTAGAACACAACCTGCCCAGCATAAGTCAATTGTATGACACTGGTTGTGATGTTATTTTTAATGAAGGTTAATATATAGTCAACAATAAGGATGGGACTTGACTGTTTACTGCAAATAGACAAGGAAATCTTCAGAAAATAGACATGGATGAGTTATCAACTCAAAATGTCTGTTGCATCATGATAGTTAAAGAAGATCACTGGATTTGACATAAAAATTGTGGACATGCTAGCCTAAGATTATTATCTAAGCTGCAGAAACACAACCTCATAAAGAATTTATCATTCATGTCATTCAAAGATAATCTTCTTTGTGAATCACGTGTAAAAGGAAAACAAGTGAAAATCTCTTTCAAAAGGAGAAAAGATATTTCTACAAAAAGGCCTCTTGAGCTAATACACTTAGATCCTTTTGGACCTACAAATAAAGTGTCTATCAATGGTAAGCGATACGATCTAGTCATTATTGATGATTATACTATATGGACATGGGTTAAGTTTTAAAAGGATGAGGCTTTCAAAATCTTTTGTAAAATTTTTAAACAAGTTCAAAATGAAAAAGACTTTTCAGTTATTTCAATCAGAAGTGACCATAGAGGAGAATTTGGAAAAGAAAACTTTCGTGATTTTTACAAAAACTATGGTATTAACTATAATTTTTTTACTCTCAGGACACCATAGCAAAATGGTGTAGTTGAGAGAAAGAATTGTTCTTTACACGAAATGACCTGAACTATGTTAAAGGCTAACTCCTCTTCTAAACATTTATGGGCTAAAACAATTAACACTATTTGTTATTTATAAAATAGAATTTGCATTAGACCTATGAATTGTGGAAAAATAGAAAACCCAACATATCTTCTTTCCATCCTTTCGGAGTTCAATGCTTTATCCTGAGCATTAAAGAAAGTTTGGGTAAGTTTGATTCTAGAATTGATGAAGGAATCTTCCTTGGCTACTTTGAGTTTTCAACTCTAAAACGTCTATTGTTGAAGAAGTCATTCATGTAAGGTTCAATGATTTCAAGCTTGATATGAGATTATTAGAGCACTCTCTTGAATTTGATTTGCAGATTGAACCACCAATATCAGCAGTCCAACAAAGCTAGACGATTGAACAACATTAGACAGTCCAGTAGAGGCGTTAGACGATCTAATTGAGAAAAGATAGCCAACAAGGAGGAACTCTACCTTGGTTAGCAACCATTTAGTGGATGTTATCATAGGTAACCATAAAGAAGGAGTAACAACTATATCAAAGCTCAAGGAACACACAACTATGATATCTAAGATGCAGCCCAAGAATGTTAATGAAGCACTAGATGGTGAAAGCTGAGTGAAAGCATTGCAAGAAGAGCTTGATCAATTCGACATGAACAAATTCTGGGAACTAGTTGCTCAACCTTCTAACAAATCAATTGTTGGAGCTAAATTGGTTTTCAGAAATAAGTTAGACGAACAAGGTAAGGTTGTGAGAAATAAACTTCAATAAGATTTTCAACATTACATGTCTTCAAAAGTTCTGACACGGTAGATGAGGATTGTACAAGAGAAGAAGAAGAAGTCATTGAGGAAGATGAGAGGGTGAACTTGTAGATGGAGAAGTGTAGGAGAAACAAGAGAATGCTGAAAGTGAAACAAGAGAATACTGATAATGAGAGTAGAAGACAAATGTGTAAACATCTGTCTTTTATAATAGGAAAAAGTTTCATATACACCTTTCAACCTTTCTCCATCTATACCACACCTAATAAAATAATAATATTTTATCTTTTTAATTTATTTATCTCAATATATTTTATATTTTAAACTAAAAGTAGTCTTATCATGAGTGTCGCATAGGTTTTGAATAAAAAGAGGACATATTAAAAGATTTTTTCAATTAACATGATAATAGATAATGAAAATGGAAAAGATGATCTAATTTTTTTATCTTTTAATGTTTTCATATTTAGAGTAAGATTATGAGATTCCAAGAGAAACATTAACATTCAATTGGGTGCTGAAAAGTGGTATTGAGAAGTGTGACCATTTTTGCAATCATGAGAAAAGGTTGAAACTTTTTAGGTATAAACAAAAAAAAAAGCCTCATGCATTTAATGGTTGTCAAAGAGATAATAGTTGAGCATGTGTGAGTTTTATTCAAGAGGGGTCTTCATGTTTTTGAGAGAATGACATTTTAGATTTAAAATTTTCAATTTTATTAGAAAAGTTCATTTTCTCGAGGTCATTTGTTGTAATATAAAATTCATTTGAGATAGGATTCTTAAAAGAAAATTAAGTTTAATATTTGTAAAGATATCTAAAATCTTGAATGATATGGTTAGGTTGTGATATAATTCGAGTATTTGTAATATATTGAAATGGATGATGTCACTTAGTCCAAATTCAAGAAAAGTACAATATCTCGAGATGACCCAAAAAATAATTAAATGTTTTGAGATACATCAAATACTCAAAATTGGTCATATACCATAAAAGAATCGAGAAAGAAAGAAACAATTACAAGTAAAAAAATTTGAATAGCATAAACATAAGAGTATTTTTTAAGAAAAGTTCGTGACATGAATAACAATTATGGTGACATTTAAGTACAAAGTTGAAAATTTCTTTATTTTTCAAATAGTTATAGTTACTTCTATAAGTGATCATTATAAATACAATATGAAAAGAATTAAAAAATAAGTTTACACATTGTAACAAAAATATCCTTTATAATATATTATGAAACTATGATCATGAATAAACACTAAATTTGTGTTTCTTCAAACTCTTAATTTCTTGTTTTATAACTTTCTAGTTTCTTATTTGTAGTTATATAATTGTTTAGGATTTAAGGTTTAATATTATTTATTTACAATTCAAATCAATAAATAATTGTTCTAATTATTTTGCCATTTAAGTGATATTTGTATAAATAAAAATTATCATTATTTTTGTTAACATGGAAATATACACTACTTTAGATGTTATATTAAATTTTTTATAAAACAATTAATTTCAAGTTAAAATTTTTTGTTGTTGGTTACTCATAAAAAAAATCTACTTTTCATCCAAAACACTTTGAATTGAAGATTAAAATATAAGAATAATATTCTAGAAAAAATTCTTACTAAAAAGATTATACAAATTTTTAAAAAATTAATTGTAAATATAAGAGTTTAAAAAATATATTATATTTATATTACGAGTCCTAATAAAGATCAAATATTAGGAAACAATTAGAATACTTAAAATAAAAAACTAAAAAAATATAAAAAACTAAATGGTTCTTCCACTTATTCATTTAGAATAACACTTGAATGAAAATTAACTAAATTAAAATTATTTGTGTTTTTCTTCTATATAAGTATATTCAGGATAAATATTAAATAGCGGAGTCTCTAGTTTATACCAGAAGTCTAAATTCCTTGGCGCACTGCGCAGCCCGTGCGCTCCGATTATATGTGACCGATCTCCGCCGAAAAGGTGTTAGTGCTACTCGCTTCCCTCTCTCTGCTTAACTTCCCATTTCCATCTTTCTTTTGTCTGTTTTTGTGTTTCTCTTTCGTCATGGCCTCCGATAACCCCTCGGCCGAGGACGCCTTCAGCGGCTTCACTCGGCCGGAGATGTACACGGAAAACCTCGCCGGCACCGTCGACGCTTACGACCGCCACATCTTCCTCTGCTACAAGGGTCACGTTTACTGGCCACCGCGCATAGAGGCCTCCGACGCTGATCCCCTCCCGAAGCGCGTCGCCGCCATGTTCAAAGCCCGTAAGAACGACATGCCCCTCAAGGTTTGTTCTCAATTTTCGATGAACGAATGATGTATAATAGAAATGAATGGAAAAATTTATGTGTTTTCTTGCGATTTTCGCTATGATCTGAGGTTGGCCGTGGTTTGATACGGCTCGTTTGAGTTTGCAGACGAAAATCACGGTGTGCGAGGCGCGTGAGGAGGCTGGCTTCTCGGACGGTGACGTGCTGATTTTCCCCGAAATGATTAAATACAGGTAAATTGGAGAACATTTTGGATAAGCTATTACTAGATTTCCATTATTGAACTGAAGCTGAACTTCGATTTTTTGTGTGGATCATAGGATTTAGTTCCTTGTGTTAGGGGAAACTTCTGTGTGCAAATGGTTTAAAACATTTAATAGTATTACAAAAATGTTTAGTATTTATTTATTATAATTAAAAGTATTTAATATTATTTGAGGTTGTAGTATGCAACATAAACGGATGTGCAATGCTGTATCTCTGCAGGAGGTTTCGCCCCATTTATCTTCAGTTGTACCATTATTATGTGCATTGGTGGAAATTCTAAACTTGTTTAAACTGGTATTTAGTTGATGTGATGTCTATATCAAATTTGGTCTTTTATTGATGGAGGGGTTTCGGGTTTTATGTGCTGAAATTTTTCTATTGTTTTTGAGGCCTTTTTCTTTTGTTCTCTAACTGGAAGGGGTTTGGAGGAATCAACTGTTGATAGCTTTTTTGAAGATGTTTTGGTAAATGGTAAACCATGGACTGGTGGAGTCCCGGAGGTGTTTAGTGGTTCACACGTTTATGTATGTGCTCATGGAAGTCGTGACATGAGATGCGGTGTTTGTGGGCCAGCTATCATCAAGAAGCTGAGTGAGGAAATTGAGGTCCGAGGCTTGAAGGATCAGATATCTGTTACTGCTTGTTCTCATATTGGTGGGCATAAGTATGCTGGGAATGTAATCATATATAGCGCAGGAGCAGATGGAAAAATTATGGGACACTGGTAAGATCTCTGACTTGCACAGTTGCATCCTCTCATTTTTAAGGAATTCTTACTGTTTAATTGTAGCACATAATTATTTATAGGTACGGCTATGTCGCTCCTAATGATGTTCCTGAATTGTTGGACCAACATATTGCAAAGGGAGAGGTCATTCAACGACTTTGGAGGTTGGTATTTGTTGATAGTGGGATATTAAATATACTGTTAGAAGATTCTAGAGATCTTTTTGTAATAATTACGTTAAGGTCAGAGTTTTCTATATATAGAGGTTGATATATTGTTTAAAATAAATCAATTGAATTAAAATTTTCTCTCATTGAGATTAGTTCTTTCTCAAGTTGGTATCAAATCTCCTAATCTTGACGGCTCTCCTGCATTTCTTTTTTAGTATCTTAGTTGTGGTTCCTTTTTTAGGGTTTGCCAGAATGCACCCAACTTATGGTTCTATCAATGTTATCATCGCCAATTAGACCAATAGTCTCACGACATTTGTTTTTCATCGATCTATCGAAGATGTCACATGCCTACACACACAAGTTCTCTCTTTGTGCGTGAGTTTTGTGTGCCACACATTTCTGGTGCGTGACGACATGTTCGATAGTCGTTCTCGCTGTCCCACTTGTGTTGCCTAAGTCGCTTGGAGGTGGCACTACCACTATTGTTTCCTTTTGCTTTGGGTTGTGTGTCTCTCCTTTGAAGGAGCACTATTCACTGATAGTACGGTCTCTTCTTTGACGTATTGTTCTCTATTTTATTTAGGAGGGGGCTAAGGAATTCCTATTATTTTATTTTGACATGGCAATTCCACTAAGCAATGCTAATCTTACACCCTTACTTGATGACAATCATCTTAATGTTACTGGGCTCAATTTATCAGATGCATATTTAAGGGTACAGGTAGGCTTAACCATGTTGAAGGAGAGACCATATATCAGAATAACCCTAATTTCCAAATTTGGGACAATGATAACTTAGAGATTACTACATAGCCATGGGGATCTCTGACTACAAAAATCAGTAGGAATTATATGTTCTACTCTGGTGCTCGTGAAATTTGGGAAGACCTTGCAAATACTTATTCCATGTGACATGACATCTCTATATGTTATAAGTTAGAAAACAAGATCTTTGGTGCCAAGGAGAACACTATCTCTGTTGAGGAATATTATGGAATGTTAAAGG
Organism: Lablab purpureus; assembly: GCA_030347555.1. Classification (NCBI taxonomy): domain Eukaryota; kingdom Viridiplantae; phylum Streptophyta; class Magnoliopsida; order Fabales; family Fabaceae; genus Lablab; species Lablab purpureus. The sequence goes on from CM059254.1 coordinate 18,431,503, forward strand.
GTACGTGAATTGGATTAGACTAGAATCAAAATTTAAAGCTTGAAAATAGGAGGGGTGTGGTCATTCCTACTAAGTTTGTTCAACGATCTCAAATATTTAAGTTCTTATTAGGATTAAATCCTGAACATGACTTTGTTAGGGCACAAATTCTTGGGAAGAAAAGATTTCCTTCTCATTCTGAAGTCTTCTACATTGTTTGAGGTGAGGAGACTCATAGATGGTCATGATGAATGAGTCGAGCTACCATGTTCTTTGCAATGACTTCCAAACTTGGGACTTCATATCCTAGAAACATAAAACTTAGATTAAAAGACAAGGAGGATTGTTGGTGCTCTCATTGTAAGAAATCTGGTCACACTAAGTAGACTTGCTTCAAGCTACATGAAAAGGAGAAAGCTCTCAATTGTCTGGCAGAACTAAAAGGACAACCCTCAAGGAAGGCTTATTAGGTAACTTTAGATTCTGAAAATTCTAATAGGACTCTTTCATCTTCTTCAATTGAAGAAGGAACACCTATCTATTTGCTGAAATTGAATGTCTAAAATCTCATGGAATCTATTAGTAAGACCCCTTCTGCAACTTTCTCTAATCATGACTGGTAAGAACTCCAATTCCTCTTTTAATGTGTCTAAAACTTTATGTAAGGACTTTTAGGTTCTAGGCTCTGGTACAACAGACCATATGACCTCTTATTCATCTATTTTAACATCACATGTTTCTCTTTCTAGTAACAAAATTACTATTGTCAATCGGATTCGTATCCCAATAACTAGATGTGGTAATATTTCTCTTTTTCCATTCCTTAGCTTTAAAGATGTCTTTTATGTTAAAAAACATTTCAATAACCTGCTTTTCATTAAAAAAGTTACTCATGACCTAAACTGCATTGTAACTTTCTTTTCCACTCATTGTGTTTTTTAGGATCTTGCCATGGGAAGGATGATTGGAACTATAAAGAAACAGGGAGAGTTATATTGCTATAACAACTTGAGAACTAAGTATAGTATTAATAGACAAGGGAGAGTTATATTGCTATAACAACTTGAGAACTAAGTATAGTATTAATAGACAAGGGAGAGTTATATTGCTATAACAACTTGAGAACTAAGTATAGTATTAATAGACAAATGACTACCTCTTGTCTCTAGGCTTGTATTACTTTTGAGTCTTCTCAAATTTGGCTTCTCTATATTGTTTAGTTCATCTATCTCTTTTTGTTCTAAAGTTTATGTTCCCTTATTCTCCAAAGAGTCTGTTGAGTCATTTAAATGTGATGTATGTCAACTTGCAAAACACCTTTGTGTCACATATCCTCCTAGTAATACAAAGAGTGTTCATTCTTTTGATTTGTTCATTTTGATGTCTGGGCATGCATCAAACTCTTGTATATTTGGTGCTAAATGTTATCACTTTTGTTGATGACTGTACGCATGTCATATGGATGTTTCTCATGAAATAAAAATCTGAAGTTTTTACTAAATTCTTCTATATGATAAAAACACAATTTGGAAAGTCAATTAACTTGTGTTTTGATAATGAGAGAAAGTATGTAAATCACGAAATGTCTAAATTCCTTTCTGAAAATGGTATTGTCGTAAATTCACATGTGTGGATACATCATAAAATGACATTATTGAAAGAAAAAATAAGCTTCTTGAGGTGATACACTAGCACTTCTCTTCCAAATTTATGTTCCTAAATCTTATTGGGGTGAGACTCTCGGTACTTATCAATTGATTACCCTCCTGGGTTTTAAATAGCCCAAGTCCCATTGAGTCCATGTCTTCCATCTTTCTATCTATCCCTTGTCTTTCTAGTCTTTATAGTTGGGTGTTTGGATGTGTTGTGTTTGTATAATAGAATAGTAAATTGGAAACAAGCTAAAGAATGGATGTTCTGTATTGTATGGATGTGTTGAACAAATACAAAATCATAATAGAAAATACAAACTAATAGAAGTAACTATCAATCCCAAGAGCACTAGGCTCCCCTCATCACTCTCTCAGTGATGCTCTCCTCTTTCTTTCTTTTTTGTTCTATCTGAATGCTCTTTCCCCTTCCCTCCTTCATCCACTTTTTGCTGATTGAATTTCCCCCTCTTGCCAGCTTAACATCTTTCATTCCTTTTGTGCCCCCTCCTCCTAGTATAAACTCTCCACACTTTGGGCCTAACAGATTCCAGGCCCACTTCGTCCTCTATATTTTTATCATTGTCCATGTTCATGGTCAATTTTGTGGGAAGTTAAATTCTAAAGCTATGAAGTGCATATTCCTTAGTTATGCTTCTAATAAAAAGGGACATCGTTGTAACTATTCTCCGAGTCAAAAGTTTTTTGCCTCCATGGATGTCATTTTTTTCGAAATTAAATCTTTTTACATGTGTCCCCAGCTTCAGAAAGTTTTATTGAGGCTTAGTCTTTTGAATCTTGAGTCATCTTTTGTCACTTCCATACAAGAACTGTCTTATAGTGATACTGTTCTTGATACTCTTGATACTTTTCTTGACATATCTTGTATGGATGTCTATGAAGTTGCTCCTAACAAGGGTAACTTTGTTTTCGAGTTAGGGTTAGTTCTAGAAATTAGTCATCCAAAGAGTTCCTTTATGTACAATATTGAAAGGGACAAAAGCAACTTAACCTGATCTAGAAACAACTCCAATCGTCCAAGTTAGGGGTAAATGTTCATTCTTCTGACACCCTTGAACTTTTGGAAAATTCCTTGAATAATAATTGTGAACTTGGCTTTGATGACTTGCCCATTGCTTTGAGAAAATGAACTCGATCTCGTACCAAGTATCCTATTTCTTATTTTGTGTCACTAAACACCTTTCCATGCAGAACCAAAGTTTCCTCTTTGTTATTGATGCAATTAGAGTCCCTACATCAGTTAAAAAAGCATTGATGGATTAGAATTGGTTTAAAGCCATGAATGAAGAGATAAGTGTCGTAGAAAAGAATAAGTCATGGGAAATTGTTGACAAGCTACTGGAGAAGTAGGATGCAAACGAGTTTATAATGTAACGTATAACTCTGATAGCACATTAGATCATTACAAAACGAAGTTAGTTGCTAAAAGGATATACTCAGATTTATGGAGTTGATTACGAGGAGACATTTGCTCTGGTGGTAAAGATGAATATTGTTAGAATCATTCTCTCATTTACAACTTATTTTGGTTGGGAATTACAACAACTTGATGTGAAAAATGCTTTCTTGCTTGGACATTTAGAGAAAGAAGTCTACATGGAAATTCCTCCTGGCTTTAGGTCTATTGAAGAAGGAATAAAGTGTGCAAGTTAAAGAAAGCCTTGTACAGACTCAAGCAATCACCACATGTTTGGTTTGGTAGGCTCATGCAGGTTATGATCTCCATGGATGACCATACCTTGTTGATCAAACATTCCTAGAAGGTAAACTTAATCTATTGTTGGTCTATGTTGATGATATGATTGTTGTAAGGGATGATCAACATGAAAAAACAAGTCTTGAAAGAAAAATTTGATGATCAGCTTGAGATGAAAGATTTAGGAAAATTAAAGTACTTCCTTGGGATAGAAGTAACTTACTCAAAGAAAGACATTTTTATCTCCCAAAGAAAGTATATTTTTGATCTTTTATAAGAAACAAGTAGATTGATTGCAAGACCACTGGAGTTCCTATGGAAGAAAACCATAGAATTTGAAGTGATCAGGACAATTATACTGTGAATAAGGGCCAATATCAAAGCTTGGGGAGACTTATTTACAAAGCTCACACCAGACCTGAATAGCTTATGCTGTAGTTAGTCAGTTCATGGATGATCCAAGGCATTTACAAACTATGAACATAGTCCTCTAATATTTGAGACAAGTATAGGAAGGGGATTATTGTTCAAGAGGAATGGAAAATTAAAAATAGGAGTGTATACTGATGCAAATTATGCTAGCTTTGACACATATAAGAAATCCACCTTAGGATATTGCATATTCTTCTGTTGAAATTTTGAGTCTTGGAAAAGTAAGAAACAACATGTTGATTCAAGGTTTAGTGCAAAGGTTGAATTTTGAGCTATGGCACATGAGGTGTGTGAATTATTATGGTTAAGAATTATTCTAAATGATCTTAAAGTGACATGTGAAGAGTTTATGACATTTTATTGTGATAATAAATCAGCTATTAACATTGTTTACAATTTAGTTAAACATGATAGGACCAATCACATAACGATAAATTGACACTTAATTGAAGAAAAACTAGATAATATCCTTATTACTACTTATGTTCAATCTGAGCTTTAGTTAGCATATATGTTTACGAAAGATCTTTCCACTAATCGATTTCATGATTTCACATGAAAACTAAGAATGATAGATATTCAATCATTGCTTGATGTGAGTGTTGATTGTAGGATAATATTAAATGTATTGTTAGAAGCTATTAGAAGATTCTAGAGATTTTTTGTAATCATTACTTTAAAGAGGGTTCTCTCTATATATATAGAGGTTGATATATTGTTTTAAATAAATCACTTGAATAAAAATCTTCTCTCATTCAGATTAATCCTTTTCAAGTGTATCTTTTAATCAATGTCATTTTGAAAGATATGTCCGGCTACTGAACTATGTTGTAGATTTGTCAAAACAATTACTGTTTCATTTCACAAACATGTACATGTATTGCCAATTGATTGATTTAAGGAGTGTTTAGATAGTTAGAGACTACCTCCACCCTTGTTACATATTTTTGCTCTGGCCTACGGATGATTATCAAATCTTTATTTTGTGTCCTTTGTTTTCCCTCTTCTCTGTCAACTATTCTGGTATCAACTCCACTGTAGAAATATTTGAGTTCATTGTGTGGAAAGTTTTGAAAGGAGAATATCTCTAGTTTTGTTACCATTTTTTTTATTTGAAATTATTGCATCATGGATTTTCTTTTTCGTAAGATGAAATATGATAGCAGACCTGTAATTAAGCAAGAGTATTTTAGGAGGAACACGTTGGCCGGAAAACTGAAAATTCTATATTAGGGTAACAATGCTTTATGAACAGCATGAACTCTGGAAGTTCTGTATTATGGATTGATATTTTCTTTCCTTATAATTGAGGGATATTGGCTAAACGTTATGAAATTGTTACAGGGGCCAAATGGGGCCATCTGTTGCAGAAGATAAGGGAGCAGATGACAAGGAAGTTGCTAATGGAGAGGATACCAGCATGGGCAAGAATAATCAAGTTGAAAGTGACAATCTGAGCAATAAGGAAAACTTTGGTGGTTGTTGTCAGGGTCTTAATGGGGTTTCTTGTTGCAGAAGTGCTAGTGTTGAGCAAAACAATGGGGTTGAAGAAACACCTGAAGAACATACAAAGAAGGGGAGCAAAGTCTGTTGTAATTGGCCTGTATCACGGCATCGTGATATTCTGACAGCTGTTGGTGTGGTTGGAGCTGTAGCAGTTGTAGCTGTGGCTTACAAACTTTATAGAAGGGCGTGAAAGGTTACTATGTTTTAGATTTGGAGTTTATCAGCACGATATTATTTTTTGTGAAGGTCGAATAAGATCAAGAAACTATTACATAACCACTATTACCAAGTCACACGTAGACACTTCCACCTATTTCATGGAAGGATAGTTAAAAGTTTAGCTATACATGTAGTGATGAAAACTTAATCTTCCTTTTAAGCCCAACGACTTTATGATTGCTTTTGCTGTTGTATTTGTTTGCAAAATTACTGTTATTGCATTAAAGTATTTAATAATATTCTAAATGTTACTTTGAAAATAATAGTGATATTAAATGATAGGAAATTTGAGAATATTATGCTATATATATATATATTTGATTTTTTAAAAACTCATGTATATATTCGATTTTTCAATACTCGCGTATTTTCCTATATGCATAATCACTTTGAAAAAGAAATCCCCTTAGGAGGTGTTTTGTTTTAAAAAAAAATGAGTGTACAAGTCTATATAACTTGGCTTACGATTTTGATTAGGTTGACATTCCAAGTTATATCAATATTATGCAGCATACCTAAATTTCATAAAAAAATAATAAAAATTATACATGGATCACTCCAACACCATTATTCACCCAAGCAACACCTAGATTTTATTATATTATATTTAAATTTTAAAAAACAGAGACATAATTGAAAAGTAAAGTAGGTAAAATATAGGTATTGTATACGGGGTACACATGGATGAAGTGTTGGTGTATCACTTCCAAAATATAAAGAAACCAAAATCTAGTTACTGGGACAGACTTCTTAATTGAAATCTAAATTTCTTAAAAGTAAACCAAAATCTATATTGATGGAAGTTTCTTCAAAAAGCAGAATTGTTCATTTTAAACTTGAAATCAAAGAAAAAAATAGAAGAAGTTAAACATTTAAGATTTCGTTTCTTGGATTGATTTTTGGTGGTTAATGGGTGCCTATGATCTTGAGTGGGTTTTGGAGGGATTGATTCAAATGTTGAGGTGATATTGGAAGGGTTCCTGAAGAGTTTGGTTAGTTTTGAGTATTTTTTTAAGATAAATTCAACTAAGATTTGTGAAAACTGTCTCATGTAAAGAACTAGGTTGTTGGTGATCTTTAGTGGGAAGAGTTTTGGGAAACTTTTTGGTAGGTTATATTGCCGTTGGTAAGAGGAATCTAATGAACTAGGTTTGATAAATTTTTGGCGGTTTTAACTAGGCCTGAAGGTGGAAGGCCACAAGCTATGGTTGGTGGGAAAAATGTTGGTGTTGGGTGGCTTTCATGAAGAGTTTGCTGATGGAAGTTTGCCTGTGGTAAGAAAGTTTGACCGAATTGTGTTACTTAGTTTTGTATGGTTTTTGGAAGGCTTTGAGTGGTGGAAAAATAACAGATGAAAACTTAATGAGAATATACAATATGTGCAAGAAATAGAGTAAAAGTTGACAATCCATTATAATGAATATAAGAAAGTAAACAGAAAAGGGATAATACTGGACGATAAATATCTTATGTATATGTACAATCTAAAAGGTTGAAAAGGATTCTTAATGTCTTTTAGTATATTTTCTTGGATATTCTAAAAAAGACATAGAAATAGAAACCAATTAAGAAAATTTAACTAGGTTAGTTCACTCTCATATATATATTTAACCTATGATCATTTACAATGCTCATATCGAATATAATTATGACACAAACACGGATGATTTCAAAACGAGGTAAACTTCCGATTTGCCTTGTAATTTAAACTCCTAAAATACTGAAAAAAATTTGATAAAACTCAATTTATGAATTTGTTTTCGATGATTTTTGGTTCGATGGAAATCGAATGTCAATTTAACGTTCAATCATCTACTTACAAATGCGAATTGTGGATTACTTTTAGGCTAGCAGTGATTATCACTTTCAATCCTTTTTTTTATCTTTTTGGTTTTATTTAAGAAATTTGCAGAAAGTTTTAAATGACGTTAATGGCGTAAATAAACAATCCTAACCCATTACCAAGTGCAGGAAATGTAAAGAAAAGCACTAAACGATGTGCGGAAAAAGTAATTCTATTAATTACCAGGGATAAAACCAGAAAAGTTGCAGAAAATCTAAAATACATGCTAAGAATGTTAGAACCATGCAGTGCTTTGCCATTTCTGCTCTTGTTTGCTCTCTGGCTTTCACTTACAAAAGTCTAACCCCTTTAATGCACCCCGCGCTCCTTATTTATACTATCTTATTACAAACATCCGTTAAAAAACGATTTTCTCCACGTTCCACACTCTTAAACACTTATACACGTGTTTTTTCTCATTCGTACGAATGACGTGGAAATTCCCAAGCCTCTTCGATGTCATTTCTTCGCTTTTTTCGACTATCCCAGCTCTCTCGATCTTTGTTTGCGTATCTTCATCAGAACTCTCAATTTTTCATAGACCTTCGTCTACGAGTCGCACCGAAGTCTCTTACTTCTATCCTCGATCTTACACCACTGGTTTTCACCTGTCTCGATACTTCCCCTGATCATTACCATGACAACTCTCGATTTAAATCTCCATAGATAACAGAATTAAAGTAATTTGATGAAGAAATATAGAATTTGAATGATTAGTATATCAATTATCAATCCTAAAATTTGCAAAGTTAGATAATAGAGAATTTGATAGAATTACAATTAGAAAGAAAAATAATATAATTAGAAAGAAAAATAATATAAGAGTAGATGTTGATAAATGATTGTGAAAATAGACAAAATACAATAAAAGAGATTAAAAATTTTCACTAACAAAAACTATTCGTTGAAGTTTAACTTTAATAGATGCTTCCAATCTATTGATAAAAAATAGCTTGTTAATAAAAAAAATTTAAGTTTTAAATTCTTCTCTTTTGTTAGTTGCAATTATAACATGTAATAGAGTTAAGGTTAAGGTATAAGAAAAAGAATATCAATTCAGATTTTTATACTGGTTCGTCGCAAATTACGTCCAGTTTTTAATTAACTTGATTGAGTTCTCCTAACAGACTATTGCTGTGATAAAACAAATATTCTTTTGTCTCGTAGTCAGACTAATCCGTCAAATATTCTTTACCACAAATCACTTCTAACTTAACTGAGTACTGTTTCAACAAGTTAGTCCTGAGTTAAACTTAAGTATTATTTAAGAACATAATCACTAGTTAACCCCTTAAGATATAAAAAAAATATTAAACTCTTACAAAATTTACTAATCTAAAAACTTTAAAATCTTAGAAACATATACAAAGATAAGATTTTTTTCTAAAGAATGTTATGAAACACTAATAATTTTCTTGTAAAGCTTATGAAAATTAAAAAGAAAACAATTCATGCTACCCGCAATATGAAATCTTATTTATAGTATTCATTAATAGAACAATGTTTTAGAGTGTATACATAGAGTATCTTTTACTAATATGTAATCTTAATTCTAATGTATCTACAAAGTCTTATTTATAGTGTTCATTCATACAACAATTAATAGTTTTTAAAAACATATAATAACTTCCAACTTTAGGTTTGTATTTCTCCAACTGTCATCTACATAGGTCACGTTCTATTTATTTTTAAAACTTGTACATTTAAATCCTTTCATTAGCCATTCCCTTCTTAATTTTCTTGTATCATAATCATTTCTCAATTTTGATATGAGATAACCTATTTTATTTGATATATTAAGACAACGTTTTTCTTGAGTCATAATAAAGAAATAAGATTATCTCTCTCAAGATCATAGTATCTAAATACATAGATTATTAAAAAATTGTGAGTAAAACAATATTATTCTATCTTGATTTTTGTAAAACCCCGAAATATAGGATATTCTGGAACGAAAAATAAAGTGATCACGTGTCTGCAATCGTATCCAATAATTTTTCAAATAAACATTATGTCTCTCGAAACCAATTTTACACTATAACAACCTCATAATCTCATAATTATAATTATATTAATGGAGTCATTCATCATTGGGCAGAAATAATAAAACCTTGAGATACTAGTATACAATCTTCATAAAAAAAACTGAACTGAATATTTATTTTTTCAGTTATTTTAGTTTTTTAATTAAACAATTATATTTATTTCTAAACTACTTATTGCATGTATTATTCTATATCTTTATCTTGAAATGTATATACCGCAGAAGGTGTAAAATAATTGTTGTCTTTTTTGTGCACAGTGAAACTATATTGATATTACTAGAAATCACGTCACGAACTTCATATATGAGAACTAAAGGTGAATTAATCGAACAAAGTTTGCAAAACCTTACGCTTTATCATAAACCACATATATATATAATCGAATTCACGCTTAACCGACCAACGTATAGCAAACATTTATTTATGGGAATAACCAAACCGCATTTAACTGCATGAACAAGGTTTGTGACGAAACGTGTGTGGCAATAACTATTTTCCTTCCTTTATATGTTTTCTGCATTTGAATGTTCCTTAGACTGTGTTCTCTTCTGTTCTTTGCCACCCTTTGGGATTTCCTCTGCGTCTCTCTTCCTTTTCCCGCCCCTTGCATTTAAACCATACAAAGCCATGTATAAAGTCACTGTTGTTGGTAGCGGCAACTGGGGCAGTGTTGCGGCAAAGCTTATTGCCTCCAACACCATCAGGCTAGATTCTTTCCATGGTAATTGTTTTTACTTAGCCATGTTTTTGTCTCTTTAAATGCAGGATTTCTAAAATTTAGTCCCTTTTGATCAAAAGAAGAAAGAATTAATGTCAATGTTCCATGCTGTGGTGCTAGACACATAAATTAATGATAAAATGCTACTGTTAATTGCACTTGCCATTGGGATCACACCTGCTACAAACAATATAATTTCAATTTCGATGTTATCCCATTTCAATTAATGAATTTTCGGATTTAATCAGATGAAGTGAGAATGTGGGTATTCGAGGAAAAATTACCAAGCGGGGAGAAGCTCACAGATGTTATCAACAAAACCAATGTAAGGGACAGTCAAGCATTTCATTCCCATTGTGTATATATATATGCATTTTTTTTTCAATCAATATTAAATAATTTTCTATTCTTTTTGCCAGGAGAATGTTAAGTATCTCCCTGGAGTCAAGCTAGGTAAAAATGTAGTTGCAGATCCAGACCTTGAAAATGCAGGTACTAAATATATTATTTTCAAAAATAAAATTAAAACCACACAACCTTGTACCAACTACCAAAAGGCCAAGATTTTTCATAAAGAGGACCCAAAACTCCATAGCTATGTACCGTTGTTCAATTTTGATTTTTAAAGGTGTTTTATGGATAACTTGTCTTCTGTTCTGAATGGTTGATTATGCAGTTAAGGATGCCAACATGCTGGTATTTGTAACCCCACATCAATTCATGGAAGGAATATGCAAGAGGCTTGCAGGGAAAGTAAGAGCAGATACAGAGGGAATTTCTCTCATCAAAGGGATGGAGGTCAAGAAGGAAGGGCCAAGCATGATCTCTAATCTCATTACAAAACAACTAGGAATCAATTGTTCAGTTTTAATGGGGGCCAACATAGCAAATGAGGTAACTAGAGGATATTACAAGACTGTTTAATCTACAAACTTAGGACAGCTTACAAATAACAACTTCTGCTGTGTTGTTTACTGTTTCAACAGATAGCAATGGAGAAATTTAGTGAAGCAACAGTTGGATATAATCAAAACAAACCAGCAGCAGATAGATGGGTTCAGTTGTTTTGCACTCCTTATTTCAACGTGACAGCTGTGAGTGTACTACGTTGATAAGCAAACAAAGTAGGGAAAAACTTGGACAAATAGTTTTGAATGGGAAAAAATATTGCTAAATCCCTAGGAATCTTATCTAATCCGTAACAACAACAAATATTGTAATAGAAAAATCATTCAATTGTAATGGTTATTACTACTTGTTTTGCTAATGTGAGTAATTTTAAACTAGTAAGTTGTGAGATAATTCAAGCATGTGGTTTTTTGCATTATCGTTAATAGGTCGAGGATGTTGAAGGCGTCGAACTCTGTGGAACTCTGAAAAATATTGTGGCCATAGCTGCAGGTTTGTAATACAGTACATTAGTATTTGCAATTTGTTCTCCCCCTTTATAGTTTCTGTCAATGATCAAGAAATTGGATGCATATGGGACAGGTTTTGTTGACGGGTTGGAGATGGGGAATAACACAAAAGTAAGTTTAAAGGATTTGATGCCTCAGAAAAGTCCCTCTCTAGTTTTATGTTGTTGGTTTTCTTACTTTATTTATACATATGCATGTAGGCTGCAATAATGAGAATTGGCCTGAAAGAGATGATGACATTTTCAAAGATGTGGTTTCCTTCTGTTAAGGATAGCACCTTTTTTGAGAGCTGTGGTGTGGCTGATCTTATCACGACATGCAGTAAGGAGACTGATTAACTTCACCTTATTTTTCATTGGTATATATTAGGGTTTCATTAAAACCGTATTATTTGTGGCAGTGGGAGGGAGAAATAGGAAAGTTGCCGATGCTTATGCCAGAAATGGAGGGAAGAGGTATGTTCTTCTTTCCTAGTCCACAATTCTTGGATGAGTAAAATATAGTTAACCTTGTCCTGTATCATTTACCTGCTTCTTTCTGCAGGTCTTTTGATGAGCTTGAAGCAGAGATGCTTCAAGGCCAGAAATTGCAGGTACATAGATGAAACTTAACATACCAAACTGATAAAACAATTTGGATAAATTAATGTGGCGTAAGGGAAGTTTTTCTCAACAAAATTTATCTTAAATTAAACAATCAACAAATCCATCAAAGCTCTTTTTATACCACAGTAATTCATGCATGAGACATTAATGTGTTACTTATCAATGGATTTTTCTTCCATTAAGGGTGTCTTAACTGCACAAGAGGTGCATGAGGTTCTAAGTGATCGCGGATGGCTACACATTTTTCCTCTCTTCTCAGCTGTGCACGCAATCAGCATAGGTCGTCTTCCTCCATCAGCCATAGTTGAAATCAGTGAAGAAAAATCCAGGTATTCTCCATAAATATTTATCAGGGAAGTGATATTTGATGTTAAGAAATAAGTAGCAGAGTTAATTATACGTAAAGTTAACTACAAACTTAATTTGTAGGCATGTACAATTACTAAGCTCGCTTTAGATGCATTTGAAAAGGCCACAACATGAAGAGCACACTTACAAAGATAGAAGGACAGCACATACTCACAAGCTTCTTCTAGGAAGGTTATTCTAATTCAAAATTCATATAAAGTACGTAGCACATGCATGCAAGGGTGATAAAAAAATACACCAAAATTTTGAATCTATCTATACTCATTGCAGTTTCCAATTTTGAGATTGTATTTAAATTCCCTATATAGGAGAAATTTCTTCCAAATTTTGCATATTGAATGTCCCTCGTCCTGGATTAATATATTTGTATACACATTCTTATAATATTTTTCAATTCCTCCTTTGATTTTTGTTGTTCTCAACTCGTATTTATACAGTGAAGGGAACTTGAGATAACTTAGCAATTAATTAAAGTTCAATTAATTAAATTTCATCATATTAATTGTATTTAATAAAAGATAAAATTACTTAGAATAAATCTATATTTATTATATATTTACTTGACAACTAAATATTATTTTTTATAAGTTAAAATTAAATAATAATATTATTGATTACATAATTTAATAATTAAATCTTAATTTTCATAACTTATTTATATAATTACTTATTTTTAATTTTTTAAATTAATTATTTTATAATATATTTTATCGAAATAATAATTAAAACTATATGTGTGTGTACATCGGTCTAACTTTATTAGATTGGTGTACATCAAGAATGAATTTTTCTTTAATCTAACCATTAAATTATAACTGTATGATCTCCAATATTTATGTAAAATTTTGTTGGAATTGAGCAACAGCAGAAATGTGATTATTCTCTAATATATTTTGAAGCACATATTAAGTCGGTTCTTTATGTGAACATGACTATGTTTCAGATTAATAAAAAAATTGTATTTATGATCTACATAAAAAAAAACTTTCAATTTAGTGATACGTTTTGAAGAAAAAGTACAATTTAATTGAAAAAGTATCAAAAGATACAAATAGTTGGTAAAACTTATATATATATATATATATATATATATATATATATATATATATATATATATATATATATATATATATATATTGGTCTGCAGAAGATCAAGGAGAACACAAATGCAGAAAACTAAAAGATGCATGCAAGAAAATAAAATTAAAGTCTACGTAGCAGTGTTAGTCCATATATAGCATCAAAGGGGGAGATCGGAAATGCAAAAAAGAAAAAAATATTTAATATATAGAAAAAAAACTTATAATAAGTACCTTTCTCTAACTTCTCTCTAATTTTTGAGTATATATACCTCACATAATAATATGATCAAAGCCTCCTTTTATATAGTAAAAATATTGTTTCTATAAGTCAAGTCATTTTATTTAATTGGTGTAATTGTTAAGTATAAGTGATTATGAAATATTAAATATTTATATTTATATATATTAGCTTAGTATTTTTGTTTATTTATTTTTATTTTTAATATTCTAGTTAAAAAATTGAAGAGTAAATAAATATATTTAAAAATTTATTAATTATAAGGTGACAATTTTATTGTATTTATATTAATTTAAAAAGAATTTAAAATAATATATTTAGTTATTCCTGACAACAATTAGGAAGAATGACAATAAAATTACAATCTCATTAAAAGATTGCTAAATAAGACAGAGCCATAAATTCATAATAGACTTCTATTAGAAAAAAAAAATACTTAAGAGGGTTTTAATGACGCTTTATTTATGTGAAAAATACAAAGAAATGAGAAAAGAAGTTGTTGAAGAAAAAATTATAGAAAATAAAGGTAAGGTAAGTTTATTTATTTTATTATTTTTCTTATAATTGTATAATATTTAGGGGTATTTGGTTACCCAATAAATCGAGTACAATTACTACAAGAAAAATTCAATTTACCTACTTTCGAAATTTACAGGTAATTTAAAAAATCTTTAAATAAATTATAATTATTTATAAATTACTTACAGTAAAAAAAATCCATAAGTAAATGTCTTGGAGGTAACATTTATCTACAGATTTTAAAAATTCATAGATAAATTATCCATAGATAACTTCCATGTAAATAGAATTTATAGATAATTATACAGACAGAATTTGGATGTAATTATGTATAGAAAAAAATTCATATATAATTATGTTCGGATAAAATCTATGTGTAATTATATACTAACTTAATTAATAAATAATAAATAATTATATACAAATCAAATTCGTACATAATTACATACACGTAGTTACATTTTTCTATTTTGCAGCAGACTCTCTTTATATTTCTCATTTATATATGAGGATTAATTTTTGGATGCAACAAGGACTGTAAAATAATTAAAAAATATTAAACTCTATTAAATAAATAATAAAAATAGAAACATAATTAAAAGAAATTATATATATTATCTAAATATAATAAGAAGCTTAAGTATAATAATGATAGTATTTAAATATTAATTATTAAACCATCCATATTTAAAAAGGGAGTTATATTTTTTTCAATAAGAGAATAAGTTAATTACAAATAATTAAGAGTTTATGACCAATGCGTAGTTGCGAGTATAAAAAATAACATTTGAGTAACATATTTATGAAATTTAATAAAAAGTAAAATAATTTTATGAAAAATGATATAAGAGTTTAAAAAAATTATCCTTTTTATAAAAGTAAAAACTAAAATAGTTTTATTAAAAAATATAAAAAGTTATTACAAAATTTATATATATATATATATATATATATATATATATATATATATATTTATATTGCGGTTCAACTTTTAGTTTAGTTATTTACTATTCTTTTTGTCATTTTATATTCATGATTTTTCAGGATAGGAAAATATTTCACGTACACATACATCTGAAACTTAAACAAACACTTAACCAATTCTTTCATTATAATCATTTTGATTTAATTAAAAAAATGAAATGGACTTGATAAAATAGAGGTACATAAAATAATAAAAGGGATAATATTACTAAATGTCTTTTGATAATGTTTTGAAAATATTTTGATATATTTTTAAAACTGAAAATTAAATAAAGTTACAAGTAATTAAAAATTAAAAAAATGAAATTGTATGAAAAAATTTAAAATAATTAAATATTAAAAATTTAAAATTCAAAAGAAACTTAACAATCATAATTATAAATTTTATAAAAGTTGTCAAAAACAGATTAAATAAATTTCAGTATCTTCAAACCAACTTGACATACAAAATACATTTACAATAACTTTTAATATACTTTTTTAACTATAATGTATATTTAAATAGAAAATTAAGATAAATTAAATAAACTGAAATTAAAGAATAATTTATTATAACTTTTAAATTAATTAAAGTTTAAAAGAAAATTTTATTTTAAATTAAATTTAAAAATATATAAAAGATATTGACATAATTTAGAACAGGGATCTTGACTAACATTAAAAGGTTTGTTTCTTAATTTTCAGATATTCTTCTAAATAGTCTCAAGATCAAGTACTTAGGCAGTTCTCACGTCCTATCACAATGTCTTCCTCATGAAAAGTGAAAGTTGTTTTCTTCACCAAATTTTTGACGCGCTTGAGTTTTCTCAACTCTCAAAATACACTTGCCACCATGTATGGAAGTGCTGTTTTCACCAAAAGAAGTAAAACTTGTTATCAAGTGGAGGATAAGTGCAACAAGCTATCGAGTTTTGTGAAAAAATAAGAAGCATGTATTTATTGCATGAAAGAGTGCATTTAATGCATCTACATGAAGCCCTCATAAGACGTAACAAGGAGATGTGTTCAAACTTCAACCTAAAGCTCAAGATGTCAAAACAAACATCTAATGGTTAGTTGCAGATGCACTATATAATGGATCAAGTTCATCTTGAAGAGATATAAAAACAACTTAAGAAAAATGCGCTATTAACGATTGTGCTTGCTCAAATATCTTCTCTAAGCTATAGAAGAACACTGCAAGTGTTTCTCAACTATTTCTGGAAGCAAAATCTTGTCTTTCTGTCTTTGAGACATAGAACTTTTAGACAGACTAACTCAAAAGTTTTGTGACTTAAAATCACAATCCTTTTTAAAACCTTTCATTGTTGAGCCAAGAGTGACTTTGTAAGAAAGAATACTTGGTTGAACCAAGAGTAACTTTGTAAGAAAGAATACTTGTACAGGTTAGCTAGAAGTGGCTACAAGCCGAAAAAATACTTGTAGTTTGCAATATTAGTCTACTAGTGAAACTCAATCAGGTTGATTAAGAATTGGATGTAGTCTGTGGTTTCAGAAAAACCAGTATAAAAATATGAATAATTTCTCTCACACTTTAACTCCTTTAAATTGCATATTATTGCTAGTGCCTAACATTAAAAAGGGGAGAATTGTTAATAAAATATTTGTTTGTGAAATTATTTTTTTATTAACAAATTTCATTATTCGTTTGTTAGTCCAAACTATCGTTTGAAAAACCTTGCGTCTTCAGACAAATTTTGAAAAACTGCGGAAATTTTTTAAAAAACAATTCAACCCTCCCTTCTTATGTTGTTCCTGTTTTTCACACTTGCCTTGTAGAATGAGGTGCAGAACGTTGTCACATTTAGTATAAATGCCTAAACAGGGGTAAACTATCAGATAGATGCGTCACAAGTAATTTAGTCGTAAATAGGCTTCTATCTTATAGCCAAATTATCAAGACTTACTTGTTCCTCACTTGAGTGCATATGCCTCAGGTATATTAGTAGTGGCAAAAGTATGTGTGTTAAACATAACATTATCCCAGAATCAATAAAAGAAATTATAGTACAAAACATGTATAGGAATATGATGAAGCAAATAAGAAAATACGTGGAACAAAAAATTATTATCAAAATATACCTGAAACTAAACCATGAATGTGTTATACATCTTAATATAGGCACCATACTAATTCTGAAATTGAAGTGTTGCAATATGTGAGCATTAAAAGTTAATGATATAGATCTCGAAAGATTTAGTAAAAATCATAAGCACATAGAGGATGGAGCATACCTTAGTTTCAAGTATATGTTGTGAGCGTAGACTCTTGGTTTTGTCTGGGCCGAAGCAAGAACTCATATAAGAAGATCTTGAAGGATCAGAAGAAAAGAAGCAGGATTTATGAAGAATCATGAAGAGTTGCCAATACAACTTGGGTAACTTTTAGGATAATAAGTGTGAAAATTTAAAATTGCAATTTAGAGTGTGAGAACAGTTGTTCTCATGGTCTCTCAAGGCAAAGTTCTTTTGATGGTACTAAAAAAGGGGGAGAAGTGTGGCTTGAAAGTTGATAAAGCTTAAGGGGAGCTTCTGATGATGGGAAAATACAAGCTTAGAGGGAGACAAAGATCCTATAGCTTTTAATATTTATACTTTTCTTTTGAAAGATCTTGTAATAGACTAAGCTATAAAGTTTGATGTTGTTCTTTTCATTGTATTATGTACTCAACTAAAAAATTATGTATGCTTGATATAATTACTCTTAATTAAATACAATGATATGAAAATATTTATGTGTTATTACACAAATTATTAACAACTAACTTACTAAGAGGAGTCCAACCGACTGACATGAAACTGCATTTAGTCCTCCTCACTGATCAAGTACGTTAGACAAACCAGGTTCCAGGTTCAAGGTTGCAGGTTCCAGGTTCCAGATTATAGGTTGCAGGTTACAGGTTGAAGGTTACAGGTTCCAGGTTCCAGGTTCCAGATTATAGGTTACGAGGTTGAAGGTTGCGGGTTGTAGGTTCTTGGTTGCGGGTTCTACGTTACGGGTTGCGAGTTCAAGGTTGCGGGTTGCGGGTTGCGAGGTTGTAGGTTGTAGGTTGCGAGGTTGCGAGGTTACGAGGTTGCGAGGTTGCGGGTTACGAGGTTACAGGTTGTAGGTTACAGGTTGCGGGTTGCAAGTTGCGGGTTACGAGGTTGCGGGTTACAGGTTGCGGGTTAAAGGTTGCGAGGTTGCGGGTTGCGAGGTTACGGGTTGCGGGTTACGAGGTTGCAGGTTGCGGGTTACGAGGTTGCGAGGTTACGGGTTGCGGGTTACAGGATCCAGGTTGTAGGTTGCAGGTTGCAGGTTCAAGGTTGCAGGTTGCAGGTTGCAGGTTACAAGTTGCAGGTTGCAAGTTACAGGTTCCAGGTTGCAAGTTGCAGGTTATAGGTTACAGGTTACAGGTTACAGGTTGCAGGTTACAGGTTGCAGGTTGCAGGTTATAGGTTGCAGGTTACAAATTGCGGGTTACGAGGTTGCGAGGCTACGGGTTGCGGGTTCAAGGTTGCGGGTTGTAGGTTGTAGGTTGCGGGTTCCGAGCTTAAAGGTTGCGGGTTGCGGCTTGAACGTTGCGAGGTTGCGGGTTGCGGGTTCTAGAGTGCGGGTTCCGGTTTGCGAGGTTGCGAGGTTGCGGGTTGTAGGTTGCAGGTTCCAGTTTGCAGGTTGCAGGTTCCAGGTTCCAGGTTCCAGGTTGCAAGTTCCAGATTGCAGGTTGCAGGTTGCAGGTTCAAGGTTCAGGTTGCAGATTGCAGGTTGCAGGTTACAGGTTGCAGGTTGCATGTTCAAGGTTGTAGGTTGCGGGTTGCGGGTTGTAGGTTGTAGGTTGCGGGTTGCGGGTTGCGGGTTCAAGGTTACGAGGTTGCGGGTTGCGGGTTGTACGTTACGAGGTTGCGGGTTCAAGGTTGAAGGTTGCGGGTTGTAGGTTCTAGGTTGCGAGGTTCAAGGCTGCGAGGTTCGAGGTTGCGAGGTTGCGGGTTCGTTGGTTGTAGGATGAAGGTTGCGGGTTCCGGGTTCCAAGTTACGAGGTTACAGGTTGCGGGTTGCGGGTTGCGGGTTGCGAGGTTGAAGGTTGCGGGTTGCGGGTTGAAGGTTCCAGGTTGCGGGTTCAAGGTTGCATGTTGCGAGATTCAAGGTTGCGGGTTGCGGGTTACACGTTGCGGTTTGCGGTTTGCGGGTGGCGGGTTGCGGGTTCAAGGTTGGAGGTTGCAGGTTGCAGGTTGCAGGTTGCAGGTTCCAGGTTCCAGGTTCCAGGTTGCAAGTTCCAGATTGCAGGTTTCAGGTTGCAGGTTGCAGGTTCAGGTTCCAGATTTCAGCTTGCAGGTTGCAGGTTGCAGGTTGCAGGTTGTAGGTGTTGGAGTAAATGGCTGAGTTTAAGAGGGGGGGTAAATTAAACTCTTAAAGATTTTCAAAATTCAAGGCCAATTAAGAAAAACCAGATTCAGAATGAAGGTGAAAAACCAGTTTTTATAAGTTCTTGAAATGCTGATTATCAATTGATCATATATTTGATTCAATTACAATTTAAATATCAATTGCAGAATTTAAAAGATTAGGGAAAGAAGATCAACAGAGAAGATTTATACTGGTTCACCTTTCAACAAAGGCTACATCCAGTTTCCTAAACACTCAAATCCAATCAATTCACTAAAAATCAGTTTTTACATGAACACTACATGAAAAACGAAAATCAGAAAAACTGCACCTGATCTTGAACCCTACAAGACCTTTAAACTCTTGTAAAACTCTATTACAAGAACATCTTAATCACCTTGATTAAGAGACGCAAATGCAGCTAATCAAACACAAAAGATTGGATTGAATTCACCTGGAAAATCAATCCTAGACTGAAAAATAGAGCATGCAGCAGTATGAAAAACAGAGTATGAATTCTTTGTAAGATTCCCTATTCAATTCGTTCTTGGACTTCTTGGAGAGATTCGCAAATTGATTTAGAGTATTAGAAAAACGTTCTTGCACAGTGGGTTTCTCTGAAAATGATTCGTGAATGAGTTCTTTGAATTTTAAAGTATTTATAGCAAAGTTGTTTCAGTGTTTTAAAACTGTTACTGATGAAAACAGTCGGTTGAAAACGCGATTTAACCGGTTGTTTTCATTAAAAAGAATTTTCCAAAGAGCACCCCTTTTCTGAAACTTGAAAACAGTCATTTGAAAATACGTTTTAACTAGCTTTTCCAGAGAGCTAGAATTTTATAACAAAAGCTCAAGAATTTCAACTGGTTTAAATTCAGAAAAACAAATAGCTAAAATTAGCTAAAAACAAGGCTTTAAAAATGAAGAATAGTTTAACTTATTGAAATCACATTTTTAATCAGTTAAAAAACAGTTAAACCCTTTGAAAACATTTTAAAACCTTTTAAAACATTTCAAATCATTTTAAAACCCAAGATTAAGTCTAAGATTAATTGAAATGCATCTTACCACACATCCTAAGACACTCTAATCCTAAGACACAATCTTCATTCATCAAGCACCATCATCTTCATCATCAAAGGTGGTTGGAGACATCAAATCCACTTGAAACCAAGTCTTCAAGTCCAACACCAGGTTGGAGGTTGCAGGTTGGAGGTTGCAGGTTGGAGGTTGCAGGTTACAGGTTCAAGTTCATAGGTTGCAGGTTGCGGGTTCAAGGTCACGGAGTTCGTTGGTTGCGGGTCCCAAGTTCCAGGTTGCGGGTTGTAGGTTGCGGGTTCAAGGTTGCGGGTTGCGGGTTGCGGGTTGCAAGTTGCGAGGTTGTAGGTTGCGAGTAGCGAGGTTTCGGGTTGCGGGTTTCGGGTTGCGGTTGCAAGTTGCGGGTTGCGGGTTACTGGGTTGCGGGTTCTTTGGTTGCGAGTCCCAAGTTCCAGGTTGCGGGTTCAAGGTTGCGGGTTACGGGTTGCGAGGTTCGGGGTTACTGGGTTAAGGGTTGCGAGCTGCGGGTTACTGAGTTAAGGGTTGCGGGCTGCGGGTTACGAGGTTACAGGTTGCAAGTTGCGGTTGCAGAGTTCTGAGTTGCGGGTTGCAAGTTGTAGGTTGCGAGGTTACGAGGTTGTAGGTTACGAGGTTACTGAGGTTACGAGGTTGCGATTCTGAGGTTCAGGTTGTATGTTGCGGGTTCAAGGTTGCGAGGTTGTAGGTTACGAGGTTGTAGATTACGAGGTTATAGGTTGCGGCTTACGGGTTGCGGGTTACGAGGTTAGAGGTTACGGGTTAGAGGTTACGACTTACGGGTTGCGGATTACGAGGTTACGAGGTTGTAGGTTACGAGGTTGCGGGTTACGGGTTCCATATTGTAGGTTGCGGGTTACGAGGTTAAAGGTTGCGGGTCGCGGCTTGCGGGTTGCGAGGTTATAGGTTGCATGTTACGAGGTTGCATGTTACTGAGTCGGGTTACAGGTTTCAGGTTACAGGTTGCAGGTTGTAGGTTATAGGTTGCAGGTTGCAGGTTGCAGGTAGCATGTAGCAGGTAGCAAGTAGCAGATTGCACGTTGCAGGTTGAAAATTGCAGGTTGCATGTAGCAGGTACCAGGTAGCAGGTAGAAGGTAGCAGGTTGCAGGGGTCAGGTTGCAAGTTGCAGGGGTCAGGTTGCAGGTTGCAGGTTATAGGTTGCAGATAGCAGGTAACAAGTAGCAGGTTGAAGGTTGCATGTTGTAGGTGAAGGTAGCAGGTTGCATGTTGCAGGTTGTCGGTTGCGGTTGCGGGTTGCGAGGTTGAGCGTTGCGGGTTGCGGGTAGCGAGGTTGCAAGTTGCGAGGTAGAATGAGCGAGGTTGTAGGTTGCGGGTAGCGGGTAGTTGTAGGTAGCGAGGTAGAAGGATACGGTTTGCGGGTTACGAGGTTGTAGGTTGCGGTTGCGAGGTTGGAGGTAGCGGGTAGCAAGTTGCATGTTGAATGTAGCAGGTTGCAGGTTAAAGGTAGCAGGTTGCAGGTTCCAGGTTGCAAGTAGGAGGTAGCAGGTTGCAGGTTGCATGTAGCGGGTAGCGAGGTTGCGGGTTGCGGGTAGCGAGGTTGCGGGTTGCGAGGTTGAAGGTAGCGAGGTTGCGGGTAGCGAGTACCGGGTTGTAGGTTGCGAGTAGCGGGTAGTTGCGGGTGCGAGGAAGCGAGTGGCGGTAGCGGGTAGAAGGATGCAGGTTGCAGGTTGTAGGTTGCAGATTGCAGGTTGGAGGTAGCAAGTTGCAGTTGCAGGTAGCAGGTAGCAAGTTGTAGGTTGAAGGTTGCAGGTTAAAGGTAGCAGGTTGCAGGTTCCAGGTTCCAGGTTGCAAGTAGGAGGTAGCAGGTTGCAAGTTGCATGTTGCATGTTGCATGTTGCATGTTGCATGTAGCAGGTAGCAGGTTGCAGGTTGCATGTTGCAGGTAGCAGGTTGTAGGTTGAAGGTAGCAGGTTGCAGGTTGCAGGTAACAGGTAGCAGGTTGCGGGTAACAGGTAGCAGGTAGAAGGTTGCAGGTAGAAGTTTCAGGTTGCACGTTGCACGTTGCATGTAGCAGGTTGTAGGTTGCAGGTAACAGGTACCAGGTTGCAGGTTGCAAATTGAGGTGTACAAGTTGTAGGTAACAGGGAGCAGGTAGAAGGTTGCAGGTAGCAGGTTGCAGGTTGCAGGTAGCATGTTGCAGGTAGCAGTTAGCAGGTTGTAGGTTGCGGGGTGCGGGTTGCGGGTGGCAGTAGCGAGGTTGCGGGTGGCGGTAGCGAGGTTGAAGGTTGCGGGTAGCGGCTTGCGAGGTTGCGAGGTTGCATGTTGCGGGTTACGAGGTTGTAGGTTGCGGTGGCGGGTAGTTGCGGGTAGCGGGTTGCGGGTTACATGTAGCAAGTTACGGAGTTGCGGGTAGCGGATAGCGGGTTGATGGAGTGCGGGTGGCGAGTAGCGAGGTTGCGGGTTGCGGGTAGCGGGTTGCGGGTAGCGGCTTGCACGTAGCGGCTGCGGGTAGCATGTTGCGGTAGCGGGTAGCGAGGTTGTAGGTTGCGAGGTTGCGGTAGCGGGTAGCGAGGTGCGGTGGCGGGTAGCAAGTTGCGGTAGCGAGTAGCGAGGTTGCGGCTTACGGGTTGCACGTACAAGGTAGCGGTACCGGGTTGCGGGTTGCGGGTATTGGGTTGCGGGTAGCGAGGTAACAAGTTGCGGGTGGCGGTGCGATCATCAAGTAGCGGGTTGCGGGTTGCGGGTTGAAGCTTGCGGGTTGCGGGTAGCGAGTAGCGAGGTTACGAGGTTGCGGAGTAGCGGGATGAAGGTTGCGGGTTGCGGGTTGCGAGGTTATAGGTAGCGAGGTTGCGGAGTGCGAGTGGTTGCAAGTAGCGAGGTTGCGAGTAGCGAGGTTACAAGTTGCGAGGTTCTGGTGCGAGTACCGGGTTGTAGGTTGCGAGTAGGAGGTAGCGGGTAGAAGGTAGCGGGTTGCGAGGTTGTAGGTGTCAAGTTGCGGGTAACACGTAGCGGGTTGCGGGTTGGAGGAGGCGGAGTAGCGAGGTTCGGGTTGGAGTGCGGGGTGCGAGGTTACGAGGTTTCAAGTAGCGAGTAGCGGGTAGCGAGGTTGCGGTGCGAGGTTACGAGGTTGCGGGTTGCGGGTTGCGGGTAGCGAGGTTGCGAGGTTGGAAGTTGCGGGTTGTAGGTAGCAGTAGCGGGTAGAAGGTTGCGAGTAGCGAGGTTGCAGGTTGCAGGTTGCAGCTTGCAGGTAGCAAGTTGCAGGTAGCAGGTTGCAGGTACAAGTTTTAGGTTGCACGTTGCACGTTGCATGTTGCACGTAGCGAGGTTGCGGGTTGCGGGTAGCAAGTTGCGGTGTGCGAGTAGCGAGGTTGTATGTTGCGGGTTGCGGGTTGGAAGTTGCGGTGGCGAGTGACGAGGTTGAAGGTAGCGAGGTTGCGAGGTTGTAGGTTACGGGTAGCGAGGTTGTAGGTTGGAGGTAGCGAGGTTGCGGGTTGTATGTTGCATGTTGCGGGTTGCGGGTTGGAGGTTGGAAGTTGCGAGGTTCTTGGTAGAAGGTTGCGGTGGCTGGTAGTAGGTAGCGAGGTTGGAGGTTGCGGTGCGGGTAGCGGGTTGCGAGGTTGCGGGTGCGGAGTAGAAGGTTGCGAGGTTGCGGGTAGCGGGTTGCGAGGTTGTAGGTAGCAAGTAGCAGTGGCGAGTAGAAGGTTGCGGGTAGCGGGTTGCGGTAGCGAGGTTGCGGGTAGCGAGGTTGCGAGTACAAGTTTACGGTTGCACGTTGCACGTTGCATGTTGCACGTAGCAGGTTGCCGGTTGCAGGTAGCATGTTGCAGGTAGCAGGTAGCAGGTTGTAAGTTGCAGGTTGCAAGTTGGAAGTTGCAGGTCGTAGGTAGGAGCTTGCAGGTTGCAGGTAGCAGGTTATAGGTTGCAGGTTGCAGGTTGCAGGTAGCAGGTAGCAGGTTGTAGGTTGGAGGTTGAAAGATGCGGGTTCACGAGTAGCGAGGTTCACGAGTGCGAGGTTACGAGTAGCGAGTAGTAGGTTGCGGTGGCGGGTAGCGAGGTTGCGAGGTTGCGGGTTGGATGTTGAAGGTTGCAAGTTGCAGGTAGCAGGTAGCAAGTTGCAGGTAGCAGGTTGCAGGTTGCAGGTAGCAGGTTGCAGGTTGCAGGTAATAAGTAGCAGGTTGCAGGTAGAACGTAACATGTAGCAGGTAGGAGGTTGCAAGTTGCGGGTTGCGGGTAGCGAGTAGCAGTAGCGAGGTAACATGTAGTTGCGGGTAGCAAGTTGCGGGTAGTAGGTTGCACGTTGCGGGTTGTAGGTTGCGGGTTGCGAGGTTGAAGGTAGCGAGGTTGCGGGTAGCGGGTTGCGGGTAGCGAGGTTGCGAGTAGCGAGGTTGCGGGTTGCGGGTTGTAGGTAGCGAGGTTGTAGGTAGCGAGGTTGCGGGTTGCGTGTTGCGGGTTGCATGTTGCGGGTAGCACGTAGCAGGTGTCGGGTTACGAGGTTGGAGGTTGCATGTTGCGGGTGGCGAGTAGCAGGTGGCGGGTGCGGGTAGCGAGGTTGCGGAGTAGCGAGGTTGCGGGTTGCATGTTGCGAGGTTGAAGGTTGAAG
Source organism: Lablab purpureus (assembly GCA_030347555.1). NCBI lineage: Eukaryota > Viridiplantae > Streptophyta > Magnoliopsida > Fabales > Fabaceae > Lablab > Lablab purpureus. The sequence goes on from CM059254.1 coordinate 18,456,825, forward strand.
GTTGCAGGTTGTAGGTTGCAGGTAGCAGGTTGTAGGTAGAAGTTTCAGGTTGCACGTTGCACGTAGCACGTTGCATGTTGCACGTTGCACGTAGCACATTGCAGGTAGCAAGTTACAGGTCACATGTTGCAGGTTTTAGGTAGCAGGTAGCAGGTTGTAGGTTGCAGGTTGCAGGTTGTAGGTTGGAGGAAGAAATGAAATATTATATGGTTTTATGTAATATTTTTAGTAAATTTATTATATGGTTTGGGTATAGAAATATTGGGCGAAGAAATGAAATATATAGAAATATTTTGTATGAATTTTTGGATTGAGATTGCGTAGTATCTTAAGAAAGATATGGTTGACAAAATTCGAAGAATAAATTATAGTGATAAAAGAAATACAATTTTGATAAAAATAAATATTTGATTATCGATGTTTATAATTGGTTGATAATGATACCTTGAAAGTTGTTTAGAAATTTTATGTTGTAGATATTCCGCAAATGTAGTAAACATATTGACATTTTGATATACTAAGTCAGATGGTTGAGTATATCAGGATTTTATTTAATTAAGTGTGAAATCATGTAATATTTTTTTAGTAAGATTAGTATATGTGATATGTTTAGTAAATTTATTATATGGTTTCGCTATAGAAAAAATATTGGAGGAAGAAATGGAATAAAAGGGAATATTAAGTATTTGATTATGTTGTATTTGTTTCAAGAAAATAATTTAGAATAAATACTCATAATAATAATGTAATTTCATAATTTTTTTATCAAAATAAGGGGTTGAACATGATGGAGATTGATCAAATTATTAGATAACCTAAAGTAAAAGTGAGATTAGGGGTTTGATAATGCATTTTGAGTACACTTTTATAATCTTATTGTACATTTAAATCAAGCTTAAATGCTTTGTTTCCAATTTTTAGAATATTTTCTATTAATTGTAAAAAATTAAGTCCAATGTACATACTTTTTTTTAGTTTTTTTAGCTAATTTGAGCTTTGCTATCTGTTTTTGTCATAATTTTTAGTTGATTCCAAGTGTTGATAATTTTTAATTTTCAGAGCTTCAAAATGGACATATCATTTGTTAAATTTAGAATTTTTTACTATTTTTAGAAATTGAAAAAAATTTGCTGATATTTTTGTATAAAAATCCATGCGAATTTATTGTTTTGGACTTTTGTAATTGGGCTTGAGGACTTAATTAAAGCCCATGTTTATTTTAAATTAGTTAGGATATAAATAGTCACTGAGAAAGAAATCATTTTGTTTAGTTTTACAACTTTAGAAGTTGTCTTTTCATTTCCTTTCCTCCATAATATTTAGTCTGTCTTTTATCATCTTGTTTAGTTTTACAACTTTAGAAGTTGTCTTTTTATTTCCTTTCCTTTTAATTTTTAGACCGTCTTTCCATTTTCTTCTCTATGGTATTCTTGTTTCTTCATCGATGGAGGATTGATTCTTAAAGACATGATGAAGATCAAACACTTTGAATTGATTTTTTCGGTTAACATTCCAAGTATGTTTCTTTTTTTTTATTTTATAATTGTTTTCCGTGATACTAATTTATCTTTGCATTTGTCTCTTCTCTCTTTTCTCTTTTCTTTTTCCCTTTGCAATTATGCAATATATTGTTGTCTTCTTTCATGAGTTTGATTTGATTCCAATGTAGATTAGAAGAATTCTTGGATTACGAAACATCCAGCATGGATTGTGAGATTGATTGATTGTTCCGAGGTTTGTTCTCTTATCTTGAATGTTAAAGATTGCACTTCTTGATCAAGATTTGTATGTCTATATTGAATTTCACTTTTCTCCTTAATTGCAAGAGAATTGAATGATTGTGGAAATTTTTCTGTTCTCTTTTTACTTTTATTAACTTTTTATTTGTGTTCAATTCTTTGTTTAATTGAAATTATTTGTTTATGTAAGTTTCTGTTTATCGGTTTTAAAAAGATATTGGATTCTTGCAAATTCTTGGAGAATAAATCTTGGCGACATGATGAAACTGTTGCTGGTTCAAAACCATTGTCTTTATAATACATATTTGGAAATTTGATACAAGAAGCAATGGTTTAAAAAACATTTGCAAACGGTGTTGGTTCAAGATAATGCAAGCAGTGCACTTTTCCATTCTAACTCAACTCTCCTGTTACAGTTTTAGGAAATTGGTGCAGTGCGAATTTAAAAAGCAGATTTTAAAATTGATTTAACTCTGTTGTTTTTAACTTTAGTTACTACATATTATTTTCTGTCACTGTTTTGGATTTTCTATTGCGGTTTTCATTTTCAGTTTCCTGTGTTATTTTTTTTCTTTCTCATTTTTATCAATTTCTGCTTCTATTATTGTATTTTGTATCCTATTGTTATTTTTTATTTTGTCTTAATATACGTTTCTGTTTTACTGCACTTTTTGTTCTTTTCATTGATTTTAATTAATTTATTGTAGCTGTCTCTGTATCCAGTATTGACTCATCTAATTGTTTTTTGTTGTTTGGATGTTTTCTGTCTCAGATATTTCTATTTTTTATATATGCTTTTGTTGTTTTGTATTTTGTTGTTTATGTTTTTGCTTTTTTAGTAATTTTTCTATTGCAAGTTGCAGGTTGTAGGTTGCAGGTTGCAGGTTCAAGGTTGCAGGTTCCAGGTTCCAGGTTACAGGTTGCAGTTTACAGGTTACAGATTGCAGGTTACAGGTTACAGGTTGTAGGTTGCAGGTTACAGGTTGCAGGTTGCCGGTTGCACGTTACAGGTTGCATGTTGCAGGTTGCAGGTTGCAGGTTGCAGGTTGCAGGTTACAGGTTGCAGGTTGCAGGTTACAGGTTGCAGGTTGCAGGTTGCAGGTTACAGGTTACAGGTTGCATGTTACAGGTTGCATGTTACAGGTGTCAGGTTACAGGTTTAAGGTTACAGGTTCCAGGTTGTAGGTTGCAGGTTCAAGGTTCCAGGTTGTAGGTTCAAGGTTGTAGGTTGTAGGTTCCAGGTTGTAGGTTGCAGGTTACAGATTGCAGGTTGCAGGTTGCAGGTTGAAGGTTCCAGGTTGAAGGTTACAGGTTGCAGGTTCCAGGTTGCAGGTTCCAGGTTGCAGGTTCTAGGTTGCAGGTTGCAAGTTCCAGGTTTTAGGTTGCAGGTTACAAGTTGCATGTTCCAGGTTGCAGGTTCCAGTTTGCAAGTGTCGCAACTGGGATCACGACGGGACAACTAAAAATCAAGTTTGACAAACAGAGGAGTCGCCACCAAAGTTTATTTAGGAAAACTACAGAAAACCCATTTTTTAAAAATTTTGGTCTTTGGAACCAAATTTGGGTTCGGGAGTCAGTTACGTGTAGGGAAGGTGTCAACACCCTACGACGTCCGTCCTAAGACGGTTACCTTTAATTAAATGTACAAAAGTAGTGTAAATCTTAAAATATTTATTTTTCCCCAAAAATCAAACAAAGACATGTGTAAAAATTTAATTATTTATTATTTTTAAAGTAAGAAAATATTTATGAAATTATTTATTTTGGGCCCGACAAGGATTGACCTTGCTCTTACGTATTTCCATTTGTTATGGAAAATCAGGGTTACGTAGTTCTTTTTGTAAAAAAAGAATATGAGTGTTGAATATGTTTTAGTTTTAAAATTTTAATAGATTTTTTTGGTATTTTGATAAGATTTATATTTAATTCATGCGATTTAAAGTGTAAGATAGTGTGGATGACAAAACTAGATACACTCACTAATCATACAATAAGTGAAGATAGTATAAACTATACATCCATATTGTAGATTATTGCATGAATTTTCTTTGGAGAAAAGATTTAACTTTTGTAAGACTTATTATATTTAAATTATATTAAAAGATATGGGATATAAGATGATGCGCACGATCATACATATATCTTAAGATATTTAATTTATTTATAAAAGTGATTTTTTTTAATAGTAGAATATAAGATGTCGCGGATGGTCATACTTATATTTAAGATTTATTTAAGTATATATTTTTGAAACAACATTATCTATTATATATAAGATGACGTATATGGTCATACCATTTGAATTTATTATGTTTAAATTATTTCTAAATTTTAAATGATTTTTTTTAAAAGCTTGTTTATATAAAAAAATACAATATATAAGATAATGTGTATGATTATACATATATCTAAATGATTATTTTAATTTAATATATTTAACTTATTTCTAAATTTTAAATAATGATATTTTGAAAGTTTATTTTTATATATAAAAATACAAGATATCAGATGATGTGTATGATTATACATATATCTAAATGATTATTTTAATTTAATATATTTAACTTATTTCTAAATTTTAAATAATGATGTTTTGAAAGTTTATTTTTATATATAAAAATATAAGATATAAGATGATATGTATGATCATACATATATCTAAATGATTTGCCTTAATTTATTATGTTTAGATTATTTCTAAATTTTAAATAATGATTTTTTTAAGTTTATTTATATATAAAATACAGGATATAAGATGATGCATATGATCATACATATATCTAAATGATTACTTTAATTTATTATATTTAAATTATTTTTAAATTTTAAATAATTATTTTTAAATTTATTTATATATTAAAAACATAAGATATAAGATGATGCGTATGATCATACATATATCTAAATGATTTATTTAATTTATGAGTAGTGTAGAAATAATAATAATAATAAAAATTAATAAAGGAAAACTCTATTTTTATCATGTTAAAGCACAAATATATATTTAATTAATAGACACTAGATATAAGATTATGTGCATAGTCATATATATATATATATTATAAGGTATACAATTACATAAAAAAAATTAAAAAAATACACACGATAATATATTTAATTGATAGTTTCATATATCAAAATGAAGTAAAATACACCTATATGTCAAATCTACTACCAAGAATTAATTAAATATTAATAGAGATTTTTGCATAATTAATAAGATAAAGAAAACTCAATACATTAATATTTTTCATCAAGAGAATAAATGGAAAATTAAGATGCAAAATTAAGAAGCAAAGAACTAGAGTTATCATCCTATATAGTACTAACCATCAAGAATTTTGCATCTAAACCAACAATTAATATACTAAAAGCTAGGAAGATAACTCTTATTTAATGCAATCTACTCATTAATGAAAATATAATCATTACAAAAACAAGTAACTGTTTGCACCAATAATAACAATTAGATATATATATATATATATATATAATATGTTAAATACATGAAATGAGAAAAATACCTATAAGGACTTCCTTTGAAAAATCTTCAACAAGTCTTCTCTTAATGTTTCAGTATTCTCCTATCTTCTTTCTTTGAGTCTTATGTTCTCCTTAGAAAGAAGAAAAGAAATTGTGTTCTCTCTTCCTTTCAAGTTCTCTCCTTTAAGAAAACTTTTATCTCTCTCTCAATTCTAGTCTCCCAAAAAAAATCAAAATCCCCCTCTCTATCTCTAGGTTTTTTCTCCTTTCTCAAAAGAATCAAAATCTCCTTCTCTCCACTCTAGATTTTTTCCTTCTTTCTCAAAAAAAATCCAAATCCCCTTTCTCAAAAGAATAAAAAAAATCCCCTTCTCTCTACTCTTGTACCCCTATTTATATGAGTGGGGTGAAGAGAGAGAAATAAAATAAAATAAACAAAATAAATAAAAAAATAAAAAACTGAATATTTGAAAGTTAGTGGGATATAGGTAGTGGAGAAATATAAGGAGAATGAGTCTTCTAGAAAGAGTGGAGGTTGTGAGAAAGTGGAAGTTGTGGGAGAATAAAAATCACCTAAAAAGGAGGAAAAAAAGAAAAATAAAATTTAAAAAAAAAGAATTTATGATATATTTAAATTACAAAATCTCTCCTTTTTTATTTTAAATTATCATATTATTTTACTATATATACATATATGTTAAATAAAAAGAAAATATCTTTATTATAAAAACTTATTTTCTTATTATAAAAATATTTCTATTTTATTATTATTTGTTTACTTACCTTTATTTTATTTAATATTTTAATTTTTTCTTATATTTTTTTAAGTTAAGTCTATTTCATTAATTTTATATCTTTATCATTTTTCGGACGAAATGGAGTATTGACAGTTGCTCCTCTTTACTTAACTTTACTTGATAATATGAAAATAAGTGGTTTCATATTGTTATAGTAAATGTTAAGTAAAGATAGAAACACTGATTTCGTTCGGATTTATATGTAAATGTCGATGAAAGCCTGCTTCGGGATGCAAGCGCCAATCATAAACTGGGCTTGATATGCGGATCATGTGAGTGTCATTCACAAGTTGGGCTTAGTATGATAGTTCCAGTCGGAAGCTAGGCTTGATATGCAAAAAAAATACAGGACAGTGCCAGTCGTAAGCTGGGCTTATTATGCAGGTGTCAGTCATAAGTTGAGCTTAGTATGTGGTGCCAGTCGTAAGCTGGACTTGATATGCGCGTGCTAGTCATAAGCTGGGCTCGATATGCCTGTGCCAGTCGTAAGCTGGGCTTGATATGTCTGTGCCAGTCGTAAGCTGGGCTTGATATGCCTGTGCCAGTCGTAAGTTGGGCTTGATATGCCTGTGCCAGTCGTAAGCTGGGCTTGATATGCAAGTGCCAGTCGTAAGCTGGACTTGATATGCATGTGCCAGTCGTAAGCTGGGCTTGATATGCCTGTGCCAGTCGTAAGCTGGGCTTGATATGCCTGTGCCAATCGTAAGCTGGGCTTGATATGCCTGTGCCAGTCGTAAGCTGGGCTTGATATGCAGGTGTCAGTTGTAAGTTGGGCTTGATATGCAGGTGTCAGTCATAAGCTGGGTTTGATATGCAAATGTAAATGTCAATGAGACATGAAGATCCATGGGTGCAAGAGATAGAACAAAAAGACAAATTTTTGTTGTATATATTTCTTTGGCTTATGCTTTTTATACACAAAGACATGTATTTTGAATCAGTTGTTCTCCTTCTGATCATCAAATTCATATAAGTTCTCCATTTGCTTTTTTTCATTCTTGATGGATCATCATTTATGGCATTTGATTCTTCTAGAGAATAAAATCAAGAAATGCCATGATTCTTATGGTCTAATGCAATAACTGAGGTGTCATACACGCAACACTTTCTTCGAAAGCATTTCTTAATGCATGCTCAAATAAACTTCTTTGGAAACAATAGTAGCTGGACAAACTCAAGCTCAATGTGGAGTAAATTCAAAATTGAATCAAACTATTATGAACACAAGAATATGAGTGGACTGGTTTGAGAGAAGTTTGTATGGCTTACAATGTGTAGAGAGGTGGTCTTTAATACAACTTAACAGGTTGGATGCAAAGTAGGCCCTAGGGATGATACCAACAAATTTTCCCAGTTTTGACTCTTATGGGTGAAGTTTAAGGTTAAGGTGTGAGTAGACAAAAACCGGGATTGTCGAAAGGATTGCCCAGATATGATTTTTGTTTATTTGACTTATTGTTATGATGGTGTTCCCCACCATTTGAGGCATTCTAAACATTTTGCATTCATTTGAGTTTTAGGAATGTACTAGTAGCCAAGTAATTTTATCTTATAATTAAGATTTATGAAAAATTAGAACAACCATTTTTCAATCAGTGTGGACTTTATTAGGTTTGTAGCGTGGTTGGGGTTTAAAAGGTTATGAAAGAAAGGTTATGAAAGCTCGAATAAGTGTTTATGAGTTATTTGCAACGAGATTATCAAGTAGTGCACCCAACACTTTCTTTTCATCAACATTTATTTTCTTCTTTTTTTTCTTATATTATCTGATTTGTCATCACTTTGTGATTTTCTTATGATGTATTTTCTCTTTCTTTTTCTTTGTTTCCCTTTTTCTTTGACAGATGCACTTAAAGTTAACCATGTGTTAACTTTTGACGTAAAGATAATCCTTGCTTTGAGGGTAACTTGAAAGAAAAAGTATTATTTTTTTTTGGCTCAAAGGGGTAACAATGGATATATATCTTATTGGATAAAGAAACATGGCCACACATCATCTCAAATCATGATTGTCTTTTTTCATAAAGATTAATTCTAAGACAAAATTTGATGGCTTTGGTGCATACCACTTTCTTGTCCTAATTTTGCCTAGACAACCCTTACAGGTTTTTAGTCTAGTGGACTTTCTTTATTTTCAAAATGTATTGTTACAGGCCTCAAATATTTTTAGGGAATCACAGATCAATACTCAGACGGGATAAACAGGCCCTAGTATGAGGTTTTCTTTTCTCATTTCAGGATACGATCATACTTGCTAAGACAAATTCTTTTGCTTTTCAAGAAGGAAAGAGGGTAGAAGATTCTGAGTGATAGGCATAAGAATGCTTCAAAGAAGATATTACTTTATGGACCTCTATTAAAACATTAGACTAAGAAGAGAGATGACATTCCAAGGCATTATTTTGTATTTTATTTCCTCTTTTTATTATGTTTTGAACATCATGAACTTGATGATTTGTTAAAAAGAACAATCAACTCAATAGACAATTTTTTTGTATTTATTTATTTATTTATTTTGCGACACCCTATAGAACTCGTCTCAACCAAGATTTTATGGAACTTACTTATTCCATGCACTAACCCCATGGTCTTAATTGATGAACATACATTTCAAGTATTAGTATCACGTAGAATGTAAACAAAAAGGTACTGGAAAACTCAGGTTTAATTTATGAGAATATACAATGGTTTGATGAAAGGAAGTGCAACAACCCATCAAAATAAAGCAAATTCTAGTATTCCTGTAAAATAAACAATGTCAATATCCTTTCACAAAAAGGTTGGTTGCTATGAGATCGCCTCAAGCATAATACTTCTTCACTACATCCGAATTGACTGGAAGAGGTAAGTCTTCGCCATCCATTTTTGTGAGGATTAGGGCTCCCCCGGAAAAAGATTTCTTCACCACATATGGCCCTTCATAGTTTGGAGTCCATTTCCCTCTATGATCCTTTTGTATAGGCAAAATTTTCTTCAACACCAAATCGCCCTCGTGGAATTCTTGAGGACGAACTTTTTTCTCAAATGCTTTTTTCATCCTTCTTTGATATAGTTGGCCCTGACATATTGCATTTAGCCTCTTCCTATCAATAAGATTGAGGTGATCAAATCGGGCTTGAACCCATTCTGCTTCTTCTAGTTTGGTTTCCATCAAAACTCTTAAGGAAGGAATTTCCACTTCGAAGGGAAGCACTGCCTCCATTCCATATACTAATGAAAATGGGGTTGCCCCTGTTGATGTTCGAACTGAAGTGCGGTATCCATGTAGAGCAAAAGGTAGCATTTCATGCCAGTCCTTATATGTCACGACCATCTTCGGTATGATTTTCTTGATGTTTTTATTAGCGGCCTCAACTGCCCCATTCATCTTTGGACGATAAGGGAAAGAATTATGATGTTGGATCTTGAAGTTTTCGCACAACTCACTCATCATTTTATTATTCAAATTGGTGGCATTATCTGTAATAATCTTGCTAGGTAGTCCATACCTACAAATAAGCTACTTTTTTATGAATTTTATCACCACACTCCTTGTCACGTTAGCGTATGAAGCAGCCTCAACCCACTTGGTAAAATAATCAATTGCGACTAAGATGAAGCGATGTCCATTTGAGGCTTTTGGCTCTATAGCCCCAATAACGTCTATTCCCCACATTGAGAAAAGCCATGGTGCTGTCAAAACATTAAATTGTGTAGGTGGCATATTGATGTTATCAACATATGCCTGACATTTGTGACATCTTCGCACATGGATGCAACAATCATTTTCCATTGTTAACTAGAAGTAACCAGCCCTCGAAATCTTTCTTGCCATTGCATACCCGTTCATATGAGTTCCAAAAGACCCCTCGTGAACTTCCCTTAATATTTGTTCGGCCTCTTTTGCATCAACGCATCTGAGGAGTACCATATTGTGATTTCTCTTATAAAGAACATCTCTATTTCGTAGGAAACTTGAGGCTAGTCTTCTTAATGTCCTCTTATCATTTTCAAAGGTTGTTTCGGGATATTCTCGATCTTTGAGGTAGTGTTTGATGTCAAAATACCAAGGTTTCCTATCTGACTCCTCTTCAATTAAAAAGCGATAGGCAGGTTGTTCATGACTCTCCATTCTTATCAATGGCAACTTTTCATCTTGATTTAGTTCAAACATCGATGACTAAAGCATCAGTCAACTTATTATCCTCTCTAGGAATATGGTGAAATATAATTGTATCAAATACTCCATCAATCCTTTGATGTAGGGTTTAGGGTGGATGACCAATGCTGAATCACCATATACTTCTAAATTTTTCGCTTTTGATTCAATTGCTGCCAGAACACCCATGGCACAAGCTTTATATTCAGCGACATTGTTAGTACAACTAAAACACAACCTTACTGTCATTGGAATATATTGGTTTTCTGGAGATATGAAGACTGCCCCAATTCCATGTCCTAATGCATTTGAGGCCCCATCAAAGAATAACGTCCATTTGTTCTTATCTGAACCAATTTCGCTTTCATCAAAGAGAGCTAAAATATCTTCATCAGGAAACTCAGGTTGCATAGGTTGATAATCATCGATAGGTTGGTGAGCCAAGTATTATGCTAAACTACCTTTGATAGCTTTTCGGGTGACATATAGGATGTCATATTCTGACTAACATATGTCATCAAGATATTCTACTAGTAAGGGCTTGTTTCTCAAAAATATACTTGATTGGGTCCATTTTAGTCAAGTGGTGTGACTCAACATATATTGTCTTAGCCAGTGAGACGCCCATGTTAATGCACAACAAGTTCTCTCTAACAAAGAATATATTTGTTCACAACTTGTGAATTTTTTACTCCAGTAATAAATATCATGCTCTTTTTTACTTGTTTCATCATGTTGACCCAAAACACAACCCCTTGATTCATCCAATACTGTCAAATATAGTATAAGGGGTTTCCCTTATATTGGTGGGAGTAGTTTAGAGGCTCTCGTAAATACTGTTTGATCTTCTCAAATGCTATTTGACAATCTTCATTCCACTCCATGACGTGATTCTTGCGCAACAGTTTGAATATTGGCTCACATATGGTAGTTAGTTGGGAGATAAATCTAGCAATGTAGTTTAATCTACCCAAGAAACCACGAATTTCTTTTTCCGTGCGCGGTGCTGACATTTCTAGAATTGCTCGTACCTTGTCGGGATCAACTTCTATTCCTTTTTGGCTGACTACAAACCCCAACAATTTTCCAGATTTCACGCCAAAAGTGCATTTAGCGGGATTTAGTCTAAGCTTAAACTTCCTTAACCTCTCAAACAACCTCCGTAGATTAACAATATGATCATCCTCTGTCCTGGATTTGGCGATCATATCATCCACATAAACTTCAATCTTCTTGTGCATCATATCATAAAACAAAGTCACCATGGCTCTTTGATAAGTTGCTCCTGCATTCTTTAATTCGAATGACATCACCTTATAACAAAATGTTCCCCACAATGTGACAAATGTGGTCTTCTCCATGTCTTCGAATGCCATTTTAATTTGATTATAGCCAGAGAAGCCGTCCATAAAGGAGAAAAGCGAAAATTGTGCGGTGTTGTCAACTAAAGTGTCAATATGCGATAAAGGAAAATTATCTTTGGGGCTAGCCCGTTTCAAGTCTCGATAATCCACACACATCCGGACGTTTCCATCCTTCTTTGGGACTGGGACTACATTAGCTACCCATTTAGGATATTTTGATACTGCTAAGAAACCAGCATCAAATTGTTTTTTCACTTCCTCTTTGATCTTTAGAGACATCTCAGGTTTCATTCTTCTCAATTTTTGTCTGACTGGGAGACATTCAGGTTTTAATGAAAGTTTGTGTTGCACTATAGCGGGATCTAGCCCAGGCATATCTTGGTAGGACCAAGCGAAAATATCCTTAAACTCTTGCAACAAATGAATCAACCTATTTCGTGTTTCCTTTGTTACATTAGTGCCTATCTTAACTTCTTTTTGCTCACTTTCATTCCCCAGATTAATTATCTCTGTTGCCTCTTGATGTGGTTTTATTTCCCTATTTTCCTGTTCCACTAACTTTAATAACCCAGGGCAAGGATCCCAACTCTCTTTATAATCATCTTCTGTATGATCAATAGGATGTATGAAATCATGATATTGAATATTAACATTGTTATTTTCACAGGATTCACTATTTGATTTGCATTATGAATGAATATGCTACAATAAATGGAGGAAAGAGATAAAAATGGATGTGGTGTCAAACTATGACTGGATTGTGTTTGGTGGTTAGCTTGGGATGGGAAGAACGTTCCAGTTTGGTGAGGTGGAGAGTGATAAGCGGGCATGACATTAGCAACATAAGGAAATTGAGTGGTTGGATGTGGATGTCCATAAGAAACTGGAGTATATTTTGCCCATGTTGATATCGAAGATGTTGCATGAGCTTCGGCTTCCTTCTTCTTTCCAGAATTAAATCCTGACTTCTTTGCACTTGATGCCGCGGACGGGCCATGTGCAATTTTCCCACTCTTCATTCCAATTTCTACTCTTTCCCCAATTACAACAACATCTGCGAAATTTGAAGAAACACTACCCAACATATGATCATAAAAGGGAGATTGTAAGGTGTCTATGAACATAGCCACCATCTCCTTGTCATGAAGAGGAGGTTCTACTTGTGCAGCTACTTCTCTCCAACATTGAGCATACTCTTTGAAGGTCTCAGATTCCTTCTTTGTCATATTTTGCAATTGCAATCTATCCGGAGCCATATCAACATTGTACTTATATTGCTTCAAGAATGCATCTACTAAGTCTTTCCAAGATCGAATCCGGGCAGGTTCGAGATGCATGTACCAATTAAGAGCCATGCCTGCCAAGCTATCTTGAAAGAAATGGATCAACATCTTATCATCATAGGCATGTGCAGCCATCTTTCTACATTACATAGTTAAATGGTTCTTTGGGCATGTGGTTCCTTTATACTTTTCAAACTCTGAAACCTTGAACTTTGGTGGTATCGTCACATCTAGAACTAAGCATAATCCCGAAACATCACCAAATCCATAACTTCTTGTTCCCTCTATGGCCCTCAGCCTTTCCTCTAGAATTTCCAACTTACCTCTTGCCCCGAGATCTTCAGCAGTTATCTTTTGGGATTCTTTTCCCTTCGCCAAATGCAAAGCCTTTGGCTGTATAATAACTTGACCAACTTTTCCATTCACATTTCCTCCTTCCATATGGGTTGAAGGCACATGGTTGGTGGATGTGTGAGTTTGAATTAGGATCGAAGTATGTTCGTGAGTAGTTGCTTGAGGCTTTTTGTTGCTCGCGTGATTTGCAGTGAGTATAACTGGATCCCCTTCAGGGTATTCTTCAGTTGGTGGAGTATATCCCGGAGGCAGACCAGATGGGGGAAAGGGTTGTGCTTGAGGTTCTTGATGAGATGTGTATGGATTAGGGTCCATCCCCGTATAGAAGCCCAAGTGGTAGGAAGAGGTTCCTTCTTTGTTTCCAACAGTAGAAGTTTCTTCAGGGTTTTTAATGTTTCCAAAATCTGACTCATTTGGTTTTTCAGCTGGGAGATGTCAGCTTTCATTGCCTCTTGTACTTCTTCCCACTCTTCCATGACTTTCTTATTGGCACGAGTCCTATAAGGGTGTCGTGGTGGTTTTGCCGTTATATTTATGCTTAATTTCTTCTATTATTTTATTAACATGCATTAGATACTGAGAAAAAGAGAAAGGAGAAAAATATGCATGTCATGTTTTTTTTTAAAAAAAAAAGTTAGATTAAGTAATGTTTATTCATTTATTTTACTCTTATGATGCTATGATGCTACCATAAGTATCATGCAAAATAAACTAACCATGTTATGCATGAGATGTAATCAACAAACAATCTTTTTATGCACATGATCATCGAGGCCGATGCAATGTATATCTTTAGTAGGAAACAATAGTGAGGAGTAACGTGATTCAATATTCTCCCTTTGTGCCTAGATTAAGGTTTATAAGAGTAATATTCAAGGGTCTAAGGCCACTTATGCATACTCACAAAGGGTGGCTCCTATGCTTAAGGATATAAGGTTACTGGAACTATGGCTCACTTCACAGTATTTCCCATAACAGTTGGAAGTCAACTAGGTGTGGGAAAACAAATGAAGAGAACAGGCTCCAGCTGGGATTCTCACAATAGCCAAACAGGAAGTACATCCCAAGTGACATTGCTACACAACCCCTCTACTTCTAAGTTTACTCAGACCCGGGTATAGGGTCCCACTCAATGCAAGATATGCAATAATGTGTGTGTGTGAAGGGAGCATATTATACATAGCCAAACCCCCACCTGCGAAACAACCAGAAAAAGTTCCAGGCAAATATAACATTTGTTCTCTAACCTAAGGTCCAGTGATTCAATAACACGATGAATTAAAACACATAAAGATGATATCAAAACAAACACATATGAAAATTCTAGAAAAGGGGAAAAATCAAATATAAAAAATAACAACATACATTTGAATATTTAACTAAATAAGTTTGACTCTCTAAAATAATGTCCCCAGTGGAGTCACCATCTGTCGCAACTGGGATCACGACGGGACAGCTAAAAATCATGTTTGACAAACAGAGGAGTCGCCACCATAGTTTATTTAGGAAAACTACAGAAAACCCCTTTTTTAAAAATTTTGGTCTTTAGAACCAAATTTGGGTTCGGGAGTCAGTTACGTGTAGGGAAGGTGTCGAGCACCTACGACGTCCGATCCTAAGACAGTTACCTTTAATTAAATGTACAAAAGTAGTGTAATTCTTAAAATATTTATTTTTCCCCAAAAATCAAACAAAGACATGTATACAAATTTAATTATTTATTATTTTTAAAGTAAGAAAATATTTATGAAATTATTTATTTTGGGCCCGACAAGGGTTGACCTTGCTCTTACGTATTTCCATTTGTTATGAAAAATCAGGGTTACGTAGTTCTTTTTGTAAAAAAGAATATGAGTGTTGAATATGTTTTAGTTTTAAAATTTTAATAGATTTTTTTGGTATTTTGATAAGATTTATGTTTAATTCACGCGATTTGAAGTGTAAGATAGTGTGGATGACCAAACTAGATACACTCACTAATCATACAATAAGTGAAGATAGTATAAACTATACATCCATATTGTAGATTATTGCATGAATTTTCTTTGAAGAAAAGATTTAACTTTTGTAAGACTTATTATATTTAAATTATATTAAAAGATATGGGATATAAGATGATGCGCACAATCATACATATATCTTAAGATATTTAATTTATTTATAAAAGTGATTTTTTTTAATAGTAGAATATAAGATGTCGCGGATGGTCATACTTATATTTAAGATTTATTTAAGTATATATTTTTGAAACAACATTATCTATTATAGATAAGATGACGTATATGGTCATACATATATTTTAAATTATTCATTTTAATTTATTATGTTTAAATTATTTCTAAACTTTAAATGATTTTTTTTAAAAGCTTGTTTATATAAAAAAATACAATATATAAGATAATGTGTATGATTATACATATATCTAAATGATTATTTTAATTTAATATATTTAACTTATTTCTAAATTTTAAATAATGATGTTTTGAAAGTTTATTTTTATATATAAAAATACAAGATATAAGATGATGTGTATGATTATACATATATCTAAATGATTATTTTAATTTAATATATTTAACTTATTTCTAAATTTTAAATAATGATATTTTGAAAGTTTATTTTTATATATAAAAATATAAGATATAAAATGATGTGTATGATCATACATATATCTAAATGATTTGCCTTAATTTATTATGTTTAGATTATTTCTAAGTTTTAAATAATAATTTTTTTTAAGTTTATTTATATATAAAATACAAGATATAAGATGATGCATATGATCATACATATATCTAAATGATTACTTTAATTTATTATATTTAAATTATTTTTAAATTTTAAATAATTATTTTTTAAATTTATTTATATATAAAAAAACATAAGATATAAGATGATGCGTATGATCATACATATATCTAAATGATTTATTTAATTTATGAGTAGTGTAGAAATAATAATAATAATAAAAATTAATAAAGGAAAACTCTATTTTTATCATGTTAAAGCACAAATATATATTTAATTAATAGACACTAGATATAAGATTATGTGCATAGTCATATATATATATATATATTATAAGGTATACAATTACATAAAAAAAATTAAAAAATACACACGATAATATATTTAATTGATAGTTTCATATATCAAAATGAAGTAAAATACACCTATATGTCAAATCTACTACCAAGAATTAATTAAATATTAATAGAGATTTTTGCATAATTAATAAGATAAAGAAAACTCAATACATTAATATTTTTCATCAAGAGAATAAATGGAAAATTAAGATGCAAAATTAAGAAGCAAAGAACTAGAGTTATCATCCTATATAGTACTAACCATCAAGAATTTTGCATCTAAACCAACAATTAATATACTAAAAGCTAGGAAGATAACTCTTATTTAATGCAATCTACTCATTAATGAAAATATAATCATTACAAAAACAAGTAACTGTTTGCACCAATAATAACAATTAGATATATATATATATAATATGTTAAATACATGAAATGAGAAAAATACCTATAAGGACTTCCTTTGAAAAATCTTCAACAAGTCTTCTCTTAATGTTTCAGTATTCTCCTATCTCCTTTCTTTGAGTCTTATGTTCTCCTTAGAAAGAAGAAAAGAAATTGTGTTCTCTCTTCCTTTCAAGTTCTCTCCTTTAAGAAAACTTTTATCTCTCTCTCAATTCTAGTCTCCCAAAAAAAATCAAAATCCCCCTCTCCACTCTAGGTTTTTTCTCCTTTCTCAAAAGAATCAAAATCTCCTTCTCTCCACTCTAGATTTTTTCCTTCTTTCTCAAAAAAAATCCCAATCCCCTTTCTTAAAAGAATCAAAAAACCCCCTTCTCTCTACTCTTGTACCCCTATTTATATGAGTTGGGTGAAGAGAGAGAAATAAAATAAAATAAAAAAATAAAAAAAAATAAAAAAAATAAATAAAAAAATAAAAAACTGAATATTTGAAAGTTAGTGGGATATAGGTAGTGGATAAATATAAGGAGAATGAGTCTTCTAGAAATAGTGGAGGTTGTGAGAAAGTGGAAGTTGTGGGAGAATAAAAATCACCTAAAAAGGAGGAAAAAAAGAAAAATAAAATTAGAAAAAAATAATTTATGATATATTTAAATTACAAAATCTCTCCTTTTTTTATTTTAAATTATCATATTATTTTACTATATATACATATATGTTAAATAAAAAGAAAATATTTTTATTATAAAAACATGTTTTCTTATTATAAAAATATTTCTATTTTATTATTATTTGTTTACTCACCTTTATTTTATTTAATATTTTAATTTTTTCTTATATTTTTTTAAGTTAAGTCTATTTCATTAATTTTATATCTTTATCATTTTTCGGACGAAATGGAGTCTTGACAGCAGGTTCCAGGTTGCATGTTCCAGATTGCAGGTTGCAAGTTCAAGGTTGTAGGTTGCAGGTTCAAGGTTACAGGTTGCAGGTTGCAGGTTGTAGGTTCCAGGTTGCATGTTCAAGGTTGCAGGTTGCAGGTTACAGGTTGCAGGTTGCAGGTTGTAGGTTCCAGGTTGCAGGTTGTAGGTTCCAGGTTGTAGGTTGAAGGTTGTAGGTTGCAGGTTGCAGGTTGCAGGTTGTATGTTACAGGTTGCAGGTTCAAGGCTGCAGGTTGCAAGTTTAAGGTTGCACGTTACAGGTTGTAGGTTCCAGGTTGCAGGTTCAAGGTTCCAGGTTCCAGGTTCCAGGTTCCAGGTTCCAGGTTCCAGGTTCTTTGCAGGTTCAAGGTTGCATGTTGCAGGTTGCTGGTTGCAGGTTGCAGGTTACAGGTTGCAGGTTACAGGTTATAGGTTGCAAGTTGCGGGTTCCAAGTTCCAGGTTGCGGGTTGAAGGTTGAAGGTTGCGGGTTCAAGGTTGCGGGTTGCGGGTTCAAGGTTGCGGGTTACACATTGCGGTTTGCGGGTTGTGGGTTGCGGGTTCAAGGTTGCGGGTATAAGGTTGCGGGTTCCAGGTTGCGGGTTCAAGGTTGCAGGTTGTGGGTTGCGGGTTGCGGGTTACGGGTTGCGGGTTGCGGGTTACGGAGTTGAAGGTTCCAGGTTCCGGGTTCTAGGTTGTAGGTTCCGGGTTGAAGGTTGCGGGTTGCGGGTTGCGGGTTGAAGCTTGCGGGTTCCAGGTTACGAGGTTGCAAGTTGTAGGTTCCAAGTTATAAGTTCAAGGTTGCAGGTTGCAGGTTGCAGGTTGAAGGTTGCAGGTTGCAGGTTGCAGGTTCCACGTTGCAAGTTCCAGATTGCAGGTTGCAGGTTAAAGGTTCCAGGTTCCAGGTTGTAGGTTCCAGGTTCAAGGTTCCAGGTTGAAGTTTCTAGGTTATAGGTTGCAGGTTATAGGCTGCAGGTTGGAAGTTCAAGGCTGTAGGTTCAAGGTTGTAGGTTGCAGGTTCCAGGTTGTAGGTTGTAGGTTCCAAGTTGCAGGTTGGAGGTTGCAGGTTACAGGTTGCAGGTTGCAGGTTGAAGGTTGCAGGTTGAAGGTTGCAGGTTATAGGTTGTAGGTTATAGGTTGCAGGTTGCAGGTTGCAGGTTGCTGGTTGCAGGTTACAGGTTACAGGTTGCAAGTTGCAGGTTGCAGGTTGCAGGTTGCAAGTTACAGGTTGTGGTTACAGGTTCCAGGTTGTAGGTTGCAGGTTCCAGGTTCAAGGTTCCAGGTTGTAGGTTGCAGGTTGCAGGTTGCAGGTTGCAGGTTGCATGTTACAGGTTACAGGTTTTAGGTTACAGGTTGCAGGTTACAGGTTACAGATTGCAGGTTACAGGTTACAGATTGCAGGTTACAGGTTGCAGGTTACAAGTTGCAGGTTACAGGTTGCATGTTGCAGGTTGCAGGTTACAGGTTGCATGTTACATGTGTTAGGTTAAAGGTTTCAGGTTACAAGTTCCTGGTTGTAGGTTGCGGGTTGCGGGTTCAAGGTTGCGGGTTCCGGGTTCCAGGTTGCGGATTGTAGGTTACGAGGTTGCGGGTTGCGGGTTACTGACTTGCACGTTGCGAGTTGAAGGTTCCAGGTTGCGGGTTCCAGGTTGCATGTTGCGGGTTGCATGTTGCAGGTTGCGGGTTGCGGGTTGCGGGTTACTGAGTTGCATGTTACAGTGCGAGGTTAAAGGTTTCGAGGTTACGGGTTTCGGTGTCGGGTTGCGGGTTGCATGTTTCGGGTTGCGGATTGCACGTTACGAGTTGCGAGTTACAGCGTGCACATTGCAGGTTGAAGGTTCCAGGTTGAAGGTTCCAGGTTGCGGGTTCCAGGTTGCGGATTCCAGGTTCCAGGTTGCGGTTGCGGGTTCCAGTTTGCGGGTTGCGGGTTTTAGGTTGCGAGGTTACAAGTTGCGGTTGCGGGTTGCGGGTTCCAGTTTGGAGGTTGCGGGTTGTAGGTTGTAAGTTCCAGTTGCGGGATCCAGGTTGCGGGTTCAAGGTTGCGGGTTGCGGGTTGCGGGTTGCGGAGTTAAAGGTTACGAGGTTGCGGGTTGCGAGTTGCGGGTTGTAGGTTCTAGGTTGCAGGTTCAAGGTTCCAGGTTGCAGGTTCCAGGTTGCAAGTTGCAGGTTGTAGGTATTGCTTCATTTTCCAAATCATCTAACTTTTGAGGGTCAATTGTTTTCTTTCAAATGACATTGAAGAATAAACACAATTGAGTGATAGAAACTCTAACAAAAGTAGGTAACATGTTACAAATAGTCACAATCAAAGGAGGTTGCATCAACACATTTAAACCTACTAACTTCAAATGTTACGTAGACACAGACTCTTAACATTTGAATAGTTCCTCTATGGAACTTTCACAATGCGTAAACACTTATAAAAGCTTTTCTTTTCTTTTTTTAATAGAGTATGAGAAACTGAAGACAAGTAAGTGCATTTTCCAACAAACTATAGGTGTAATTCGGAATGTATATCCATGTTTGTCAAATCTTGTTGTGCTTTCACTCCATCTTTTGTCTTTCCTTTTATGTTGAGAAATATCCCAACTATACTATCGCAAAAAATTTTATGTATGTGCATCACATCTATATAGTGTCGAACATTTAACTTGCACCAATATGGAAGATTAAACAATAGCGATCATTTCTTCCAGATGTTCTTCTTAGTCGATGTCTTTTGCGTCTTTCCAAACACAATGTTAATGTTATTTACCTGCTAATATATTTGTTCACCATTGTCTGGTATTGATGCAACTTCATTCTCCTAACATCCACTAAATGTTTTCTTGAGTCTATTGACTATGAAATAGGAACTTTTGATGCCTAGTGTATGTGGTCTTTTGCACATGTTTTAATTGGGTGTAACTAGTGTTTTCTTCACATACACACATAATGACCCTTCACACTTTAACTACTCAAGTTAGCATATGCTAGAAGATAATTTATTATGCAAAATAACATTACATGCAACCTAAAATTATCTTCACAGTATTCATCAAAGACATCCACTTTTGTTTCCCACAACATCTTCAAATCATTAATCAAGAAACTCAGATACACATTTATGTCATTTCTTGGTTGTAAGATCTTGAAATCACCATAAATAAGATAATATATATTTCTCTTCATGTATATGGAATGAGGCATATTCTAAATGACCAACAAAACTTACCATGAATTGTGTTTACTACTTACCATTATGGAGAATCAACTGGATGTCGAATATGTTTGTCACATTTTCTACCATTTGCATGTCATGTCAAGTTTTTTGCATTCTCTTTAATGGAAAACAATCTTTTAAACCTAGGTATTATTAGAAAGTACCACAATACCTTAGCAAGGGGACCCTCTGTTTCTTCCTTACCACTATTTCCATCAACTTCCTTTTTGAATCACAACAACCCACATGTTGGACACACCTTCAAAAATACACAATTATTATAGCATGCATATATCTTCTTCAACTCATAATTACGATTAGGTAATGTGTTATCTTCTGGAAGCATTTCATTCAACAATTTCGTTAAACTTCAATCAATCCATTCATTTCTTGCTTTTAAACTGAATAATCTTAAAGTTGTTGATAATCTTGTAAACTTACTGCATCCTGAGTACAATTGTTGCTTAAAATCAAACATCAAAGAATCATACACATGTGCTCTTCCAAAATTTCCTTCGTCAACATCATGTATCATCTCCTCTAAATGATCATTTATTCTTTCTTCAAAAATTTTTGTTGTTGGCATAGTTGAAATTTCTAATATTTTCCTATGTCATGTCTATATTTTATAACTTCACAATACCAAATACAAATAGGTGATCACATATCTCCCAAAGTTCCTGATATATCTGATTCAGACAACAAATACATGAACAATAATATGCCCATTGATAGGTTTTCCAATTTCGTGAGCAAATTGCAAGAACTTTTCAATTGCCTTTTTATACTCTTCACTAACGGATGTGCATTCATCCAACTTTGGTCCATAACTATATAGGTTACAAACTCCATCACCATCAACCATGCAATGTGATTCTCACTCATTCAAGAAAACATTTTCCTCAATTTGCTAACACATACACACTAAGTCCATTATTTTAAATTTGATAAAATTTTGACAATATTTTGCATTGGTCTCAAAAGTACACAAAATGAAAGTGGTGACAAAGAACACATCATAATCAAGTATGCGCCTAAAGAATAACAAGAAATGGTTTGAACTGAAATTTTACCAAATTTAAGGTTAAACTTATAATGTGTACATATTAACAAATTATAAAAAATATTTTTTCCAAATTATTCAATAGGACAATTCAAAATTTAATATAAATAATTAATGTTTAACTATTTGTACTAAGTGTCAAGTGTGAACTAAGGTTTGTTAAACGTACTTAAAAAAAGTTTAAATATAAACTAAACTATTACAACAAAAACAAATTACATCAACCAAACATACTATAATACATTTTAATTCTATGAGTTGTTTAAACTAAATTTTTCACTATAATTTTCGTACAAAAAGTTTATAATTTAGTTTCTAAAATTTTAAACAAATTAATGACTAAATTCTAGGGTCTAAAATAATTAATTAGTTCCTATAATTTCTAAAATCTAAATTATAATTTTAAATATTTTTTAATATATAGTACACAAAAATTAATTTTAATATTTCAAATTCAAAAATTTAATTTCAAAATTATACAAAAAATTTAATATCAATGAATAGTCATCCACAACAATACAATAGACATGTTGATATGTTACCATGATTAAGATTCCAAATTCAACAACAATAATAATAAAATGGTGACCTATAACATGGAGACGTATAACGCTAACATCAATTACATAATAGAATTCCAAAATTAGAAAGAAACCCGAAGCACCACAAATGAGTCATGCTCAAGGTCACCAAAAATATCACAACGCTCCCACGGTGCCATGATTTTGAAACAAGTTTACATCGAACCATAAAGAGTCCAATGCAAAAGAAATTAAAATTTTTAAAAAATATCATCACACTATTTTAGTGTTGTATTTATTTATATAAACGTAAAGACAATAACATAATACACATATTTTCCACTAATAATATCATATTGAGCCAAAAGATTTAGAGTTAATTATGTAGTAAATATTTTAAATATTTTGAGATGTTAGAGCTAAATATGTTATTTCTAATTATACGAAGATATGACAATTAAGAGATTATATATGTTGCTAAGATACAACTCTGAAGTATCCCAATAAACACATAACTTTTCACACAGCCAAAAATCGATCCAAGAAATTCCATGAGATTACTATTAATGGTTAGATTACACAGCATATGGTGATACAACATAAACAAACAAAAAACAGACCAAATTATGTTGCGGAAAAGAAACATACCAAAGTATCAATGACAAAATGATGGGAGATGCATTGGTCACGTTCACTGGTCTAACTCATAGCAAAGAGCCCACTCATCTTCTCTCTCTCTCTCTCTCTTTTTCACTGATATTGTAGTGTCTATTGACTGTTTTTTACTGTCACTTATTTCTCTGTATATGTTGTTCCTATGACAATTTCTCTTCTTAATACAACAGTAAAAACTTAGTTTGACCTAGTTCTTTTTTATTATTTTATAGTTTTACCAGTTTTCTAAGTGGGCCTAACTATTTACGTGAAATGTTTTACATGAATAATCAGAGTACAAAACAATTATTTATTTGATACATGTTTTCGTTTTTCATACACGATAGTTTTGGTTTTTAGTACATCAATTAATATTTTATTTTATTTTGTTTTTAATAAATTAGGTAGGATTGAACAGATTTTGACACAGCATGTTTTGATCCGTTAATAATTCTAATATATTTTTTTAATTATCATTATTGAATAACGATATAAAGTTTAATTTAATAATACTTTTTATTAAATTTAGTGACAAATGATTATTTTGACTGTGTAACACTAACAAAAGAGAGGTTGGAATTGGTATTCCCTGATGATTAATTGTAAGTTCTTCTACAATTAGAAATTTAATTTTGGAAATTTGTAATAGAATTCATAACGAGAGTGATTGGTGATTCATAAGTTAAAACTTGTGAATATATTATTTTCAAATAACATGTTTTTTCTTAAGGTAGCGGTAGTACTTACTCTGTTCTGGTGAATTAATTAGTTAATTAATTAAAATTTGAAGCAGCATAACAGCAAAGTAACTAACAGCAAGCAGAGACACAAAGCAGCTCTCTTTCACTATCACCACCCTCCCTTTCCCTTTTCGTCCCCATCCTCTGCAAATAGAAACCCCCAGAAGATCTCACCCAATTCATTTCAACAACACCAGCGCGCTTCTGTGTGTTCGGGCGTGCTTTTCTGGTACGTGATGGGAGGGATAACATCATCCATGGCGGCAAAGTTCGCCTTCTTCCCGCCGAATCCTCCGTCGTACAAGGTGGTCACGGACGACCTCACGGGGCTGCTCATCCTGACACCGTTCCCGCACCGCGAGAACGTCGAAATCCTGAAGCTTCCCACGCGGCGCGGCACGGAGATAGTGGCGCTCTACATTCGCCACCCCATGGCCACCTCCACCCTCCTCTACTCTCACGGCAACGCCGCCGATCTTGGTCAGATGTACGAGCTCTTCATCCAGCTTAGCATCCACTTGCGCGTTAACCTCATGGGGTGGGTTCTCTCTTTTTCCACTCCTCTCCTCTTTCTTTTTGTCTCTCAGGGCCTTTCTGCAACAACATTTTTATTCTTCAAATCCAAGCACGGTGTGAAATTCGTGATTTGTTGGATTTGTCTGTGAATTTGAATGTCTGATTTGTGGGTGTAGAATATACTAGGACTGGTGTTGTTATTTTTGGGTTTCTCAACAGAATCTCAAAATCTTCTTCACAACTCCCTGTAAGAAAAGGAAAAAAAAAAGCCTTAATTTAACCACAAATAAAATATATAAATTGAGAAAACTACTAAGAGATGTTTTACGATTAGTTTATTCATAAACTGATTTTTTTAATGCAATAACTTTTTTTTATTCTTTATCCTAAAAGTAATTTGAGAGAAATATGAACCATACTACTTGTTAGTCTTTATTCTTAAGCATTTATACGCTTGGTTCCGTTGCATATACGGGGAAAAAATTGGGTTTGCATCAAGAATATTCTTCAACTAGAGACTGGGTTTAATTCCCTTCCAGGTTTAAAGATCGCTTAAATAAGTTTCTCTCTCTCAACAAAGGCTTTTCCGAATCTCCTCCGTACACATGACCAAGGTTCTATTGTGCAAACTTCACTCCATTAACACTATAGGGATAAAAGTTAATCAAATTTCTCCACAAACTACAATTTAGTTATAGATAATTTATTTATGTTCTTTCATACTAGCTTTTCTAAAAAGTATATATATTTAATTTTTACATAACCTAATTTTAATTTTTTGTACGAGCTTTTTTTTTCTTCTCTTAAAAGTGTTTATAGAAAAATTTACGTTATTGGACTTGGTTGAAATTGCATAATATGGAAATCACCTTAACCATAGTTCGTTTGTAATTAGTTGAAGTGAGTAGATTACCTTTCAGTCTCTCCAGGCATGTGGCACACTTTGTTTGGATAAACTTACTTATAACTTACAAGATAACTAAGACTTTGTCTGGATAAGTCTCTTCATGAGCACTTATAAGATAACAAAATACAATGAAATAAGATCCTGTTTCGACAGAGTTTTCATTATTAATAAGGTAAAATACATTAAACTTTTTCTATAAATTAAAATTAACTTCTATATAAATTAGAACAACTTTTTAAATATGTTAAGCAAGAAAGTGTTTACTAATTAATTTTTGTATGGCTTAAGTTTAATTTATAGAATAGAAACTTATTTCATTTTTTTCTCTTATAAATATTTATTAAGAAGTTTATCCGTAGAGGGTCTTATTCTACAGTTGTGTTCGCCATCCAAGTTCCAAATCATCGCATTATAGTAACACAAGCAGAGTAACTTATTGTTGTAACTTTGCGAAATTGATTTATTTACAGCCATGTGGCGAAAAATTCTGAAAAATACTTGTAATTTATATGTAGAGCTATTGTTTAGAGTGAATGTTGTTGATTGAGCTCGACCTGAAAGATTGAAATGTGAAATGGGAGGTTTTCTCACGACAATCTGTGATATGCAGGTATGACTATTCTGGGTACGGCCAGTCGTCAGGGAAGGTTTGTGTTAGTTAGCACATGAAATGGTAGTTCATGTTGTATTGTGTTGTGCATTTTGTACGGTGGTAGAGTTGTAATTGTAAACTTCTGTGCTGATGAACAACATTGTTTTCCCTTAACTGTAGCCAAGTGAGCAGAATACATATTCAGATATTGAGGCAGTATACAAGTGTCTAGAAGAAAGTTATGGTGCCAAGCAGGAAGATATAATCCTGTATGGACAATCTGTTGGCAGTGGCCCAACTTTGGATCTTGCAGCTAGGTTGCCTCAATTAAGAGCCGTTGTTCTGCACAGTCCCATACTTTCTGGCTTAAGGGTCATGTATCCAGTAAAGCGTACATACTGGTTTGACATATATAAGGTAGCATGCTGTTTTTACTTATCATATACTTGAATTCCTTAATCTAATAAGATCCTTCTTTATGTTAATGTGCAGAATATTGACAAAATTCCACAAGTTAATTGTCCAGTTCTCATAATTCATGTAAGTTTGCATAAAATATATTTCTTGTGCTATATACCTGCATTCTTCTGACATTTTTCTTTGCTACATTTAAGGATACTTGACTAGCGTCCTTTTGTTTTTAATCCTTGGTAATTTATTCTTCACACCCCGAGTCTAGTTTCCCTTCTATTATTTTTTTTTTCTTAATTATGTCTCGACTTTAATCATTTAAAAATATTTTCATTCCACTATTTGGCAGAAAAAAATCAGCACAGTATGCCAAGAACCTTTTTTTTGTCGTTCAGAAATGTGAAAGAAGGATAGAATACTCTAAAGAAAACATATATATTCAATTGCTGTATAAAAGCCATCCCGCCACCACTTTCTCAATTGATGTGTTTCTTATTGGTGAAACAGGCGACCATTTTTTTCTTCATTTTTTCAGTAACCTACTCTCTTTTACTTCTCTGTCTCCTTTTTTGCTTTTTTTTTTTCACTGTGCAAAGCAGGGAATTCTTCTTTAGTTTACTTCGATATGGATGATGCCCTTAATTATTATATAAAGTGCACTTGATCATTTACTTATCGAAATCTTGTAACTCCTGTGCCTGTGATAGGCTCTACTGGCCAAAAACTTCGAGTAACATGTCACCAAACTGCCCTATAAATTCAGGAAGAATTTAATTAGAGGGTGAGCCTTGCAGCTACTCCAATGGCCAAGAGTGTTCCTCTTGGTAGGATACTCAACTAGAGTACTCCTCTAGGATGGAGTTCTCCCTGAATAAGAAATTAATCTCAAATCAAAGTATTACAAAATTAAAACATAATTAAAATAGCATAAACTAACAATCCAATCTACATCAGATAAGGTTCCTGTAATTGCAACCTCCTGGTTATGGATTCTTGCTGCTGATCCAGCATCACAATACGTAGGCTGTGCCTAAGAAAATTCATGGTGTTTCCTCAAGCATTGATCCATTATTTTGTTTTCTGAGGAATAAAACTGTAAATTTTATAGCAAGATTGAAGTCAAAATGCTCATTGTTTTATACTTTTCGAGTCTTCAGCCTTGATTACTATACGTACCTACTTCTATACTTCTCTATGGTTCAAAAGGATGCTGCATCACACATTATTGAGATTGTCTATGCGTGTCTCGCAGACAGTGTCATCGTTTTAGGAAACCTTTGTTCCATACGATTTCTCAGTTCTCGCAATTAAATATTTTCCATATTTCAGACCCTTTCATATTTCCTAAATAAAATAAAATATCTTCTGACTCTTGACGTTTCTCTTATTACCATGTGCTTTTCTGCAATGTTTTTGGACCTAAATGGATTAGTTGAGGTTGATAATTCCAGTTTAAGATTTTGGAATGTGCTGCCATGGAAATAGGATGGTAAGAGCATTTGAAGTTCAAAACCAAATAAACGATAATAATAACCAATC
Organism: Lablab purpureus; assembly: GCA_030347555.1. Classification (NCBI taxonomy): domain Eukaryota; kingdom Viridiplantae; phylum Streptophyta; class Magnoliopsida; order Fabales; family Fabaceae; genus Lablab; species Lablab purpureus. The sequence goes on from CM059254.1 coordinate 18,484,534, forward strand.
CTTTTTAAAAGCTAAAACCTTTCAGTAGCAATGACCCAACACATGTCATTTAGTGCTTTATGTCATTGTGTAGGGTACTTCAGATGAAGTTGTAGATTGCTCCCATGGCAAGCAACTCTGGGAACTGTGTAAAGAGAAGTACGAACCACTGTGGCTCAAAGGAGGTAACCACTGTGATTTGGAGCTCTTTCCTGAGTATATCAGGCATTTGAAGAAGTTTATAACAACAGTTGAGAAGTCTCCATCGCAACGATACAGTTTCCGGCGGAGCACAGACCAGTTTGAGCAGCCTCGAAAGAGTACGGATATTTTTGAAGTAAGTAGAAAGAGCACTGATCGTAGAGAAAAACCAAGGAAGAGCATAGACAGGCCAGAAAAGCTGAAAAACTTGTCTAATAATGCTGATATGTTAGAGAAATTGAGAATGACTTTTGATAATAAGGAAAGGTCTCGGAGAAGTGTGGATTGCCATGAGAAGTCTCGGAAAAGCATTGACCATCAATTAGAGAAAGCAAGGAAGAGTGTTGATCGGCTTGACAGAATAAGGACTGGATAATAATTCTTCTCATAGTCAAAATATATATTCATGCATGGGTTGGTTTTATGGGGTTCTTTTCATTTTTATATTGGTCATCTGGTTGTGTAGTATGATTTATATCAGATGTGATAGCCATTAGCGTCGAAGAAAAGGGTGGTGTTACATTGCGATTCACTTTTTATTCAGACGGTATGACCTCTTTTCCTCTCTTGCACTCTCCCATTATGCAGAAATTCCTTATCCAAGAAATGCTACTAACATGTCAGTACATTAATCTTCTAAATTTTCTCCTTCAGTTATTTTGTCGAAAGATCCAAAAAGTTAACTAAATTTTTATTTTCACTTTATTTTAGCTTTCACTGAATGTTTTGTTTCAAGTCTTGAAAGTTTACATCTTCGTTGAGAATTGGAATTTATTGAATCATCCCTTTAGTATTTTATTAGAAGCACGGTCTATATTATTATGAGGGAGTATAATTGTTATAAAATCAGAAATAAAAACAGTGATGAAAAATAGAGAAATAAAGAGGTTTTCAGTGGAGTTGCACATACTTAGAAGAGAGAAAAACACCGAGTTTCATGTACTCAAATTGTAGTGAGAGAGATATTACAAAATCATAGGTTTTCTCTTTTTTAATACATCAAAGGGATATGAAACTCTGCATATCACCACTCCTTTTCACATAACCACTGTCACACAAGTCACTTTGCCCTAAGGAGTAACAGTGATTTTAACCCTACAAAACAGAGAAAGCAGGAAAATAGATGTGACTATATAGAAAAAAATCAATTTCTAACATTCCTTGAGATTTTTCTTGAATACTCCAAGTTTTGATCTCAACAATTCAAACTTGTTCTTGGACAGTGCTTTGGTTATATATCTGCAATCTGATCCTCTGAACTACAATGTATCAAGATGATTTCTTTCGATTTCTCGGATTCTCTGATGGTATGATATTTCACCTTGATGTGCTTTGTTCTACTGTGCTGGACAAGATTCTTTCAATTGCAATGACTGACTTGTTATCAACTCATATGACAGTAGATTCATCATGTAGTTGTCCCACATCATACAAAACTTTTCTAAGCCAAATTACTTGATTTGCAGCTGCTGCAGTTGAAATATATTTAGCTTCAGTTGTGGATTGAGCCACCACATCTTGTTTATTTGAATTCCAAGGAAAAACACCACTACCAAATGAGAAAACATAACTAGAGGTAATCTTGGCATCATTTAAACTTCCTGCCCAATCACTGTCAGCATATCCTTGAAGATCTCCACTTTCTTCCTTTGAAAACCATAGACCATCTTCAGTTGTGCCTCTTATATATCGCAATACACGTTTTGTTGTATGATAATGAGCTTGACCAAGACAATGCATAAATCTGGACAACAAACTTGCAACAAACATGATGTATGGTTTAGTAGCTGTAAGATATAATAAACTTTCAATTAAGCTTCTATAAACAGAAGCATCTACTTTGCTGCTAGCATCATTAAGTGACAGCTTCTCATTTACAATGTTTTTACTGGTTTGCAGTTTTGCATAGAAACCTTTCCAATATTTTCAAAGCATATTTTCTTTGTGTTTTGAAGACTCCAGCATCATATTGGTGTATCTCCATTCCAAGAAAGTAATTCATTTCTCCCAAATCTATCATTTCAAATTAAGTTTCCATGTCATGCTTAAATTTGTTTAAGGAATCTGAATTATTGCCAAATGACCAGCAAAACATACAAGGACACAATGAACTGCACTTTATTTCTTGACCTTTTTACATGCAAAGTAGCTTCACTTTCACTTCGTTTGAACCCCTTGTGCAGTCAGTAGATAGGTATCAATTCTACTATGTCAGACCCTTGGAGTCTGTTTCAATCCATAGAGAGCTTTTTAAAGTTTGTAGACTTTGTTTTCACTATCAAAAACAACAAAGCCTTTGGGTTGTTCAACATAGATGTCCTCTTCCAATAGACAATTTAAAAAGGTTGATTTCACATCAAAATGATAAGTTTTCCAACCCATTTTTGCTACTACTGCAACTAGAAACTTAATTGTATCATGCCTTGCCACTGGAGCAAAATTATCTGAATTGTTGATGATAGTCTTTAACAACCAATCTAGCCTTTAGTTTGTTTACAGAACCATTAGGATTATATTTGGTTATAAAACCCCACTTAAGACTAATAGCTTTTTTATTAGTTGGCTTGTCTACAAGTTGTCATGTTTTATTTTTCTTAATCATATTCATCTCCTCCTACATAGCACATCTCCACCCTTCAATTTCAGTAGCTTTATATTTTTTAGGTTTTAATGCAGCTATGTTACACCTTTCTTAAATTTCAGCAAGAGTTTTAGTGTCTCTAACTGGAAAATCAGCATAATCATCAAAATTTTCTTCTTCAATTTCTGAAAACTGTTCATAGAGATTGTCTACTCCAAGTTGTTTTTTACTTGAGACTTCTACTTTGTATTTCTCCCAATGCCATCTAGAAAACTCATCAAACTTCACATTTATGATAATAAGAATTTTTTCTGTTAAATGATTATATATCTTGTAACCTTTGGAGTTATTAAAGTACCCCAGGAAATACCAACTTCTGACTTGTGATCCAGCTTGTCTCTCTTTACTTTTGGAACAAGAGTATAACATATACAACCAAATATTTTAAAATACTCCACCGAAGGCTTCCTTCCATACGAAGCTTCAAAAGGTGTTTTACCTTTCAAGGCTTTGGTGGGCAACCTATTCAAAGGTGTGTAGAGGTATTAACTGCCTCTGCCCAAAAGATTTTGGGAAGATCTTTTTCAAAGAGCAAACACATTGTCATCTTCATAATTGTCATGTTCTTCCTTTCACTCACCCGATTTTGTCGAGTGTAAGGAACAATTAACTTATGCTAAATTCTTGCTTGTTTACAAAATTTCTGAAACTCCTCTCTTGTATACTCAGTTCCATCATCGAATATAAGATTTTTAATTTTGCATCCAACCTCATTTTCAACTACAAGCTTGAATTTTTGAAAAACAACAAACACCTCTGATTTTTATTTTAGAAAAAATACCCAACTCATCCTTGAAAAAACATCTACAAACAACAGAAAGTATCTACTGTCATTTAAAGATGTTGTGCTCATTGTGCCACACACATTAGTGTGTATAAGTCGTAATTTTTCAGTAGCTTTCCAACTTGCTTCAGTAGGAAATGGAAGTTTGTTTTGCTTTTCATATTGAAATACATCACAAACAACATGTTGTTCTTGAATACAAGGCATATTTTGAACTGAATTATTAGACTTCATCAACCTCAATGTTGAGTAACTAAAATGGTCAAGCCTTTTATGCCACAGGGAAGAATCATCTACTATACTTGGAAAAGCTTGCACAAAAGTTATTTTCCATTCTATAGGAAAACTTTTCTTCGTCATTTTAACATACATTAGTTCACATACAAAGGGATCAAATATGGTACATCTCATATTTTCAAAATGCAAAGTGTAATTCCTTTCAAGCGTTTGTCCCACACTCAAAAGACATTGACTTAACTTAGGCACAAATAAAACATCATAAATGTATTTGGTAAGGAGTTTCAACAGAAATCGCCCATTTTCCTTTAGCATCAACACTTTCTCCATTACCAATAATGGCTTTGGTGAAGTAGGACTCATCAAGTTCCTTGAAAAAACTTACATCATGAGTCATATGATTGGTACACCCGTTGTCTATGAGTCAAAATTCTTTGCTGCTACTTGCAGAATAACAAGTGGCAACAAACAGCTGCTCCTCAATCTGTTCTTGATGCTTAACAACTTGAGCTTACCGTCCTTCCTACTTTGCATTGATGTTGCAAACTTTTTCTACATGACCAACTTGGTTGCAAGCTCTACATTTGACTTTAGATCTAAACCAACAATAATTTTCTGTGTGGTTTGTCTTTTTACAATGAGAACAAGTTGGAAACTTCTCTTTCTAACCTCCTCTTTTGTTATTGTCTTTTACCTTTTTTTTCTTTGCCTTTCTTTCCACCAAAAAGCTTTTTTTTTTTCATAGCTAACTCTACCTTGAGGTTTGTTTTTGCTGTTAGCCGCAAAAGTACCTTCAACATTTTCTTCCATTTATAGTGATCTTCTTAATGGCTTGCAAAGCATTAACGAGATCTGTATGCAAAACTTGAGAAAAATCCTTATTTTCTTCAAAAGAGAACATTTTTTACTCAAACTTCTTAGGAAGACACACCGAAATTTTCTCCATAATTCTTTGATCGTTAAGCTCTTCACCCAACAATCTGTTTTAAGTAACCACTTTAGAAAGTCTTTCAGAAAACTCATTCACTGTTTTAGACTCCTTCATTTTGATTGCTTCAAATTATCTTCTCAAATTCAGTACCTTCATCCCCCTTGTTCTTTCATTACCTTGGAACTCTTCCTTAAGCTTGTCCCCTGCCTCTTTTGCAGTCTCAAGATTCAATATCTTGATAAAAACATCATTGTGTAGTGTTACATGTATGATGGCCAGTGCTCTACCTTTCTTTGTCACTTTTTCATTATGGAATCTTATTTGAGCCATTGTTGAGGTGTTAAAGGGGCTGGATCATTTCCATTTTCTATCACTTCCCATAGAGTTTGAGCTTTCAAATAAGTTTTCATTTTTGCAGGCCACAAATCATAATTTTCTCCAAAAAAAATTGGAGGTGGAGGTAAAGAACTGCTACTGGATGTCATCCTCTCTTATATTTTTCTGGTTTGTATATGATTTCCTAATGGGTTGTCACGCCTTCATAGAGCCTTGAGAACGAAGAAGCTCTTGATATCATGTTATAAAATCATAAATAAAAACAACTAGTGATGAAAAACAAAGAAACAGAGAAGGGATTTTTAGTGGAGTTGCACACACGTAGAAGAAAGAAAAATAGTAAGTTTCATCTACTCATATTATAGTGAGAGAGATATTACAAACGCATAGGTTTTCTCTATTTTAATACATCAAAGAGATATGAAACTCTGGACAAAATAAGGATCACCACTCCTTTTCACCTAACCACTATCATACAACTCACTACGTCCTAAGATAAGGAGTAACGATGATTTTAACCTAACAAAACAAAGAAAGTAGGAAAATAGATGTAACTATATAGAAAAACTCAATTTCTAACAATAATGCATGTAAGAACAACTAGTTAAAAGCTTAATATACCTCGAAAATAATTTAAGCACGGAGTTTTTTGTATATCTTGTCTTTATTTAAAGGTTAAGCAGGTTTTGTTATCCTATATCTAGATAATTTTTTTAATGTAGTCCTCTTGCATTTGAAAGGTATCAATTTTATTTAAAATGAGTTAAAATGACTATTTTTATTAAATTCATATTATTGTTGTTGAGAGAGTGATGATCTGACACAATAAGCACCGAATGTGATAGAGACAACAAAGATTATGTGAATCAGTAGCGCAAAATAGGAACCAAACAGGCAGTGTCAGTCGTTATGGATGAGAGCGTTGGCATAGTGGGAGAGGTCGGTGTATAATGATTAGAGGTCCTACCTTTGTACTCCTCTATCATCATGGTAGATACATGTACTACCTCTCTACTCAAGGCATCAAAAACTACATTTGCCTTACTTGGATGGTAGTTCAATTGAAAGTCATAATCTTTTAGGAATTTCATTCATCTTCTTTGTCTCATGTTCAACTTCTTCTATTCAAGCAAATATTTCTAGCTCTTGTGGTTACTTAACACATCAAACTACACACCATACAAATAATGCCCCTAGGTCTTCATGGCAAAGATAATTTTAGCAAGTTCCAAATCATGGGTAGGCTAATTCTTTTCATACACCTTCAACTAGTGAGATGCATAAGCAACAATTCTCTTCTCTTGCATCAATATGCAACCCAAACCATATGGGAAACATCATAGTAAATAGCAAAGGGTTTACTTAGATAAGAAATTGCTAGCACAGGGTTGTGGTCAACCTTTGTTTCAATTCCATGAAACTTCGCTTACCTCTATCTATCCATACAATTAGTTGATCCTTTCTGGTCAATTGAGTTAATGGAGCTACTATATTAGAAAAGCCTTTTATAAATATCATGTAATAACCAACCAACCGCATAAGGTTCTTGATCTTTGACATTGTCTTGGGATGCTCTCACTACAACATTGTCTCAAATTTAGCAAGATCTACGAAATTCCCCTTAGCGATATCACATGTCCCAAGAATTGCATTTCTAATAGCCAAAATTCATACTTCGACAATTTAACATACAACTTTCTCTCTCTCAAGATACCCAACGTTGTCTTCAAGTGCACCTTAAGCTCCTCATACGAGTGAGAGTAGATAAGAATGACATGTATAAACACCACTACAAATTGATTTATGTATGGCCTGGAGATCCTGTTCATGTACTCCATGAACACGATAGGGAATTAGTCATTCCAGAGGGCAAGACTACATACTCATAGAGATCATACCTCATCCTAAAAGTAGTCGTATGCACATTTTCAATCTTCACTTTGATCTGATGATAGCCTAATACTAAATCAATCTTGGAGAATACAACTGATATAACAAATCATCAATTCAGGACAACGAATACTTATTCTTTATAGTAAGCTTGTTCAGTTGCCTAAAATCAATGCACAATTTTGATAACCTATCCTTCTTCTTTACCAACAACATTAGAGCTCCTCAATGATAAACACTTGGGCAGGTGAAATGTTTCTCTAACAGATCCTTTACATGTTTCTTCAACTTTGCTAGCTCAACAAACACCATCCAATAAACATTAGCACTGCACCAGTATCGAGATCAATGGAGAAAATTAATATCCCTTGGTGATAAAAACTATGGAATCTCCTCTAGAAAGGAATCCATATACTCTTGCATACATGCATATTTCTATTAAAGTTTTCACCAACAACTGACATTTGAACTAGCAACTTATAACACTACATTTTGTCTATCACATCCTTCTGCAATTGACAAATCGATACTCGTTCCTCACTCTAAAGGCTAGGAAACATTAACTCCTTCTAACCACAATATATTAGAATGGAATTGGAAGATAACTAATCCATCCCTAAGATCACATCTGAATCCTTCAGAGGCAAACATATCAGATTCACCTTGTACTAACGTCCCTTAACTACTATCTCATATCTAGCACACTTTGAGGACATTATTATTATAACATATGTTGGTGTAAACACCAAAAAATCACATTGCAACTCCTTCAATGGAAATTACAACTACTCCACACAAGCACATGACACAAGAGAGTGTGTTGAACCATAATCATACATCATATAACTATTTAGTTGATGTCTTTATAATTAAGATAGAAAATTATCTTGATTTAGTTATGAGTGTACACCCTCATTACTTTATCAATATTCCTTTCTTTCTTAAAATGTTTATATCTATTTAAAAACAACCATCTTATTCCAATGAGATTAAGATTTCGTAATTGATTGGTAACATCCAATCAATTACTTTCTTTGCAGTGACCTAACATAGCAAACCCATCCCCTTAAGTCAATCCTAGGAAAGAATTGCTTTGATACAATTATTGTAACGATCCTACAAATCACTACTATTACCATACTTAGTATGTAGACGTAACTTTGCATTGATTGATAATAAAAAACATATTATACATATAATTTGTTTCCAATACAAAAGGGAATCTCTACTAGTACAAGATTCTATTATAAGATATAAAAACATATATAAATATATGTATATAACTACTATTTCATCTTTTAATCTTGTTTTGTGACTCTGAAACATCTCTCTCACTTGTTAAGATATTTACTCTCGTGTAACATAACACGATCATCACATGTCAAACAATCAACAAATATTGGGTAATCTAATAATTCAAAAATAAAAACACATAAGTAATATTTTCATGTATTACACACAATCACATCATTCTCATGCATATTCATCATATCACATATTTAAAATATCCTGAAAATAAAAAAAAATGTCCTTAATAATTCAAAAATAACAACATACAAATAATACTATCATGTAATATATACAATCACATCATTCTCATGCAGATTCATCATATCACATTAAAAATGTTCTAAAATAAAAAATGTTCTCCAAAAGACATGATTGTTATGTTCGAACTCAGAGACTAACACTTGTGGAATATGAGATCTCATTGAATTTGCTCTAGCATAACTAACCATATTGAAATGCAAGTTGTACCTCTCTAGGTACAAACCATCTTATCAATACACACTAGTAGATTATGGGCATCAACTCTTGATTATATTCAGTCTCCCACATAAACATCATAGGTTATGCATAACAACTCAATTTTATCTACAAAAATTGTTAGAAGGGTTGAGAGAAAGACATAGGTTAAATCCCTAATATGTAAAATAATATATTGGGTAATGTATATATAATGAGTTATGTAGAGAATATGGGCTAAGCCCATTACAAAATTATTACAAATAATATACGAATGACAACATTCTAATGATCTATACATGGGGAATTAAGAAATTGGCTCACTACACTGACTGAAAAGGAAATGTCAGGACGAGTAACAGTAAGATAGTTCAATTTTCCTACTAATCTTTTGTACTTTTTTGAATTTGATAGAGACTCCTCCTGACTAGGTAGGAGTTTGACATTGGGATCCATGAGTGTGTTAACAGATTTTGAATTCATCAACTCAATCTCCTCCAAAATGTCCAATGCATACTTTCATTGAGATATAACAATTCCATCATTGGATTGTGCTACCTCAATCTCCAATAAATATTAGAGTTTGTCAAGATCTTTGGTCTGAAAGTGGTGACAAAGGTGTTGTTTCATCAGTGAGATGTCATGATGATCACTACTTGTAAAAACAATGTCATCCACATATATTACCATATAGATGCATCTAGCACTTGAGTGACGGAAAAACATTGAATCATACCAAATTGTTGAACAACACTGCTAAATTTTCCAAACCATGCTCTAGGAGATTGCTTGAGGCCATATAAAGATTTGCAGAGATGATATACCATTCCAGAAGACTCTCCCTAAGCAATAAAACCTGGAGGTTGCTCCATATAAATTTTTTCCTGAAAATCACCATTAAGAAAAGCACCCTTGACATCCAATTGATAAAGAGGCCAACGTTGAAGGGCACTCATTGCTATGAATAAGCGAAAAAATGTCATCTTTGCAACTAGAGAAAATGTGTCACCATTATCTAATCCAAAAATTTGTGTATAATCTAAAGTTATTCAATAATTTTGGTCAAATTTGTTTGAGCAACCTCTCCCTGTTTTAGCGAAAATTGGTCCAAATGGACCCTTTTCATTGGGGTTATTTTTCGTTTGAGTGAAAATAGGACTGAGATCAAATCCTCTAGGAAAGGAAATGTTTGCTTCTACTTCTCAAACAAGTTTCTCATCTCACATGTCATCAACAAACACTCAAATATCAACTTAGACATCATAAACAATACAAAAACAAGGTTTATCACACATTACTATCAATACCATAATAATATACAAAACATCTTAATTATTATTTTTTAACATTAATTTCCTTAATCTAGATTCTGTTTATTCCTTGCTCAGATGAAAAATGCTACAATCTCAAATCTTAGCTCCTATTTTATCTCAATCTTAGACAACATCTCTTCATAAACAAAATTCATTAAGAAAAATTTTCACAAACCATAAACTTTTTCTAAAAATACTCTTAAGAATAAACAAACTTAAACTTACCTATTTACAAAAACTAATTCTATAGAATTTTTTTTTACTCTATTAGCGTCATGCTGCTTCTTCTAAATTTGAAACCCATTAAAGTTTCAATATTTAAATCTTAACAATTGTACAGAAAAAATAGATAGATAAAAAGTATATAGAAAAAACTCTATATTATTTTTATATTATAATATATTTATAATCAAATATACTTATAATATAATATTTTTATAACTTAATATTTTTATAATATAACTTTTTATAATTTAATATTATTATAATATAATATTTTATATTTTAATATTTTTATAATATACTATTTTATTGTTACATACGTGGACGTGACGTGGTGGAGGAAAAATTTCTGATCAAGTTTTGGAGTGGCCATTTCCTTTTAGCACCTGCCACGGGATATTTTTTTTCGCGCTCAAAGATTAAACTTTATGCTGTAATTTAATATTACAAAAGGCACGTGTGTCACATTATTCGACATGTGTTGCTTTTTTTTATGTTGTTTAGGTAGGAAATGATTTAATTGTTACTTATGAACCATATCAATTTTATTTATTTTTGTTTAATAGTTAATGGTCATATTCTTTTAATTGTTTCTTATGATAATATTTTTATCAGTTGTTTCTAACAGTAGTATTGTATCTCTTATTATGTATATTTTGCATTTGGCATGTAAAGACACATTTCTTCCATTTCTATGGATATTTTCTTTTTAGCCTTTTGCAATCAGAAGTTTACGATACGTTCTTATGCAAAATTACGTGGCAAAATATATAAATACTTTTGGACAATGTATCTGGTCAACATTTTGGAGTTACTATGACTCCTTTAATTTTTATTAATGTTAATTGTGGTGTTCCAATTATTAAACTTAGACAATTTATTCTTAATAGTCTTAACAGTTTAATAATAATTATTCAAAACAAATTAATTCTAATAAGATGACTCATGTTTTGATTATAAAAAATAATTTTGATACATTAATTTTTTTTAGTATTATCATATCAAAAGGTGATCTTCTAATGGTCAGACTATCAAGCATAATAGCATCTACACCCAGTGGCAGATCTTAATTAAAATTTTAGGGGGAGTTATTATATATTAAATTAATTTAATATTTTAATAATAATTAAATAATATAAAAAATTATAAATAAAATAATATAATATGTAAAAAAATTAACATAATAAACAAAATTAACATTAAATATAACATTCAATTTACTTCCAAACATCAATTCAATATACTTGTTCACAATGTAATCAAAATCGAGATTTTACAGATAAAATTGTAAGATTATACAATTTTTATTTCAATTCCATGTTAGAGTATACTTATAATTGTAATACATTGTAATTGGTGAGATCGTAGAGAAAAAATTGGAAAAAAAAAACGTAGAATCGAAAATTTTAATGTTTTAACAAATGCAAGCAGTGAATGAGTTTTAATTTCATTTTAATGGGTTTTAATTTCTTTAATATTGAGCACTGATCTATGTTCCATTTATCTAGGATACTTTTTAACTCTTTTCAATAATTTTGAATTGTTTAATTTAGAAGTTGAACAGTTTTTAATTTTTTAATGGTTTTTAATATTTTTTTAATGTTTAGTAATATTATTCCTACTAATTTAAGAGTTGAATAGTTTTTTAGAGGTTATTTTAACATGTAAGTCTGAAGATTGTTTTTATTTTTTTAAACCTTAAACAATTTTTAAATTTTTTAAGCCTAATAAAAATAATTAAAAATTAAAATCTTTCCACTTCTGAAAATAAAAATTTAAACGTTCTTTGCTCAATGTAACTATTTGCTCATTTGAAGTTGAAGAAATATCATTTTCATTTTTATCAATAATCTTCCTCTTGAAAAAAAACATCAATTGTCTTGTTTTTAATCATGAGTATTGTACCTATTAAAAAATAATTATTTAATTTCAAAATATATAAAATTATAATAAATGATAATTTACAATCTAATCTACAGAATAACAGACCTCCTAAAAATATAATTTACAATCTAATGAAATCTACTTACAATAGTCACATAAAAACATAGAAAATAAATGATATTAAATAAAATAAGATAAGAAAAGTTATAGTAGGTACCTGGAATGGAATGGAAAATTTTATAGAAGTAGAATAGAAGATAAGTGACGTAGAGGAGAAATTATAAAAGAGAAAAAAACTCACTATATCTTTAACATAAAGAGAAGAAGAAGAAGAATACTAAGAGTCTATATTTAAAGCAAAAAATAAATGTAAATAGTTGTCATCTATAAATTTTTATGGAAACTCTAAAAAATATACCTTTTAAAAGAATCTATTAATTGTAAAAATTTATTTTATTAAATTGTGTGAGCCCATGTAATAAATTTATATGTATAATAAAAATGTTTGGGGGGTCCGTGGCCCCCACCGGCTCCTATTAAGATCCGCCCCTGTCTACACCTGATGATATTTATACATTATGAAAATATAAGAAAATTCTTCAATTCAATTTCTCACTTGATGATAGTTATACACTATGAAAATATAAGAAAATTCTTCAATTCACTTTCTCGTTTAGTTAAAAGAAATTTTCTTTATTAGGTCATCATAATATACTTTTTTTATCATATTATTATGTTTTTGCCAAAAGTATATGGTTGTTATGTTTGTGGTCGATTTGGGTCGATGATTATCTTTATATTAATTACATCAAATCTTGTAATTGTAAACTCTTATTATTTAGATTTGTAAATTTAAGTTTTTCAATATGAAAAATGTGTAAATAACTATATCAATGAAATAACATCAAACTTACATGTAAATGTTACATTTTTCTTTTATGATTCAATAGGAAGTCTATAAATATACTAAATTGATCGCAAATATATTTAATAAAAATATCTATTTCACTAATTGATTTTATAACATGAATATTTACTTAAAACTCACACATTTTATAAAAAAAATATTAGATAAGACCAAAGAATTTTAAAATGTAAACAACTTGAAATTTTAAATTGACTTGAAAATTAAATGATTCAAAAGGTAATTCACTTGAAATGTACATAGGTTGAAATGTAGATTTCACAGATAAATTTAATTACGTAAATTTGTGTAAAAACTAAATGTAAAAAAATAAATTACCAAGTATAAAACAAAAATTAGTTTGGTAAAGAAAATGAATAAAAGTGATAACCCAAATTGTTACAGTCTTAATAGGGGTTGTCATTATGGTGTTCATGACATTTCTCAAAGTGTATTTTGTAAATATAATTTGTGGCACTTATTTCTAATACAAATAACATATTTATATTTCTTATTATTTGATTGTTAAGTCAAATAAATTAAAAAAAATAACGGTGAAATATGATTTTAGTTCTTGAATTATTTGTCAAAATTGTGTTTATTTCTTGAGACAGACTTTGAACTTATTTTGTCCTTATACTTTATAAACTCGTGTAAATGGTCTTTGATGATGTATCAAAATTCCTTTTTATTTCTTTATTTTCCTTCTTCATAGTTTCTTACTTTATTATTATTCATCTCTTAAGCTTCTTTCACTATTTTTTCTTTCATTTCCTCTAATTTTTTTCTCCTTAAAGATGATTTTATTTGTCACCGAAGATCATTTACACCTGTTTATAAAGTACAAGAACGAAATAGGTCCAAAGTTTGTCCTAAGGACGAAACACAATTTTGACAAATAGTTCAAGGACTAAAAACATATTTATCCCAAAAAATAATAATAATAAAATAAGTGAAATTACACATTACCAACCCATTTACTTCTCATGTTGTGTTCCATGTTTTTCTCACCAAGTCCATCATGAGTAACCATTGAAAACAACTCTTTAAAGTTATTATCTCTCTTCTTGAATGTTCTAATCCTTTGTAGTTGGAGAACAATAAATGTTATTGCTAGCGAATTTATTAGGCGAGACGGTTCCAACTCCACAAGAAAAATACATGCAGGGCGGTTTAAGACTTTAGAAGACCTAAAACAAACTTAAAAAAATGAGACTTTTTTATTTATTAATAAAAAAAATTATGCTCAAATGTATTATAATTTTATTTATAATTTATTTTTTGAGCTTTTTGATACAAAATTATCTATTAAATTGTCGTAATTAATTTTTTTTAACATTTATTTTTCAATAGATAATAAGGTCAATTCCTTTAATCTTTGTTGAGACATTGTTGATCTTAAATAAATTTTTATTATCTTTAGCTTTGAGAAACTCCTTTCAGTTGAGGCAAATTGTTAACATTATTGTATAAGCTATATATGCATTTGGAAAATAATCTATTCTTTTTATATAATTAAGAATGTCAATTGATTTATCCTTTTCCAATCCTATAATTTCCTTTAAGATATTTAATTTTGAAAATACATTCAATCCATTAAGATCCAAAAAATTATTATGTTTCAAAGATTTTTCAAGGTTTCAAAAATATCTTCATATATTTTAAATTGTTCAAATCTATTTTGAAGTGTGGTAATTGTTTAATCTACAATGTACAAAAAGTAATCAAATTCTAAATGATTCTTAAAAAGATTTTACAATTTCATTCTCAACATTTTCATCAAATTGCTTCTTTCTATGACTAATTTTTCACGAAACTTAGGCTCTATATCCATTTCAATAGCAATTTTCTTGACAGAAATTAATGCATTTTCAAATCCATTTTCTCTATACTTTTCAAAAAATGAAAAAAGATATTTTAATTGTTCAATAGCTTCATCAATGCACATATCTTTTGATTGTAAATTCTTACTAACTGAGTTAACTACAAATAAAATGTCATATCAAATATTCATGCCTAACAAAAATTCAAAGTTTTCTAACTCGTAAGTTGCTAAACAATCAACTTCACTTTTCATTTTAGGATCATTACTAGTTTCAGCTAATTCAAATAAAACATCTTTTATTTGTGAAGTTTGAAATCTTATAATTTTCCTAAACATGCAAGTTTAACCCTCAAGAACAGAAGCTTACTCCTCTCTCTCTCTGTATATCACAATTGCGGACTTTGATTTTGAAAGAGATGATTTGAGATTGCAAATTTGGAAGAGAGAAGTCAGAGTTTCTCTAGAGTTATGGTTAGAAAGGAGAAGTCACAGAAAGAGAAAAGAAGAAGATATGAAATCTAGTTGGTAAGATAATAGAGATTAAAAAAAGGTTTTGGAGTTTTTTTTAGCTATTATTAGTACTCCCTCTGTTTCTAAATAAGAGTAGTTTTAGAAAAGTGATTTTGTTTCTTTTTATCTGTCGTTTGTAGAGTTTAAGGTTGCATTAATTATTTTTTACCAATTATACCCTTACTTTTGAAAATATCAATAGCAATTAAATGATTCTCTTATGAGACTTTAAGTGACTTACTGCTTATATCAACCAATTACTTAATAAATAATTTATTGTTTCCACCTTTTCATCTATCTTTTTCTTAATCAATAAAATGTATTTAATTTTTAAAGAAAGAAGATGTTATAGTGAAATTATAAAAAAAAATTGGTACTTACACAGAAAAATGAAGACAGAAGTTAACAATTATATTATTGAGATAATTAAAGACTTATATTAATATATAGAGTGAAACTAAGAGTGATATCAAATTTTTATGAGAACAAAAATATTCTTCAAAAATTTTAAATTAAGATTTCTGGTGGTGAAAATTTTAAGATTTAAAGTTATAGAGAGAAACTTATTTTGATAGAGATAAGAAAAAAATGTTTAAGGTACAAGTGTATTGTTGAGAATTGAAAAGTTATTTTTTTAAGTAGAGAGAGAAAGAGAGTGTATACTCTTTTAAATAATAAGGGTATTATTGAAAAACAAATTAAAAATTTATTACAAATAGCAAAAGTTATTCTTTTTATTGGTTTGTGTAACAAAACCTTAAACGATTCTTATTTAGAAACAGAGGGAGTAATAGTTAACCAATCCCTTTTTTTAAAAAAAAAATTGTTAACTTATTAAATATCATTTTTAGTACCAACAAAAATTAACAAACACTTATAATATTTTAATTAAATTTTATTCTCAAATATAATTTTATAATTAATTTAATAAAGATATATTAATACTAAACAAATTATGAAAACTTTTTTTTTCGAAATCCTAAAACAAATACTTTAATTATTTGAACTTTAAGAAGATATTGAATACATGTAACAACTTGATAAGCCTACTTTCACCTCGATCAATCTTATCTATCACCTTTACTGATGAAGATTTCTGTACTTTTAATTTCACATAAAATGATATAGTTGTCGTCACTGCCACAATAGCCAATTAATAAATTAGAAAAGTGTATCAACTAAGTAAGTTTGACTGATATATGGTATTGGTGAACATTCTTAAAACTCGACGTCCTATCTTCTCTCATCAAATTATACCCAAATTCACTGTCCGAATTTGCTTGGGAGCTTCTACACACCAAGTGATATGTCGTCCTTAAAGATGATTTTATTCATGTACTGAAAAAAGGCTTATTTTGAAAAAAAGAAGACAATAGATATATACCACTGTTGCAGTACATCCCCTCTCCAGCTCTGGTTCCGCACTCACATGCAACACAATCAAAATATTTAAAAAAAATAAAAAAATCATTTGGAGGTGTATAATAAAGGTGAGTGAGGGTTCATAGATTTTTTTCCAAAAGAAAATTATCCACCTATAGTAACAGAATAAGACGGAATTATACCGTATTTTTAATTCATCGAAACCTCTGTTACCATAGAGATTAATAAAAACTTAACAATAAAAAAGAGAAACTTATTCGTGAAGAGAGGGTAGGTAACTTGTGCCAAACCTGCAGGTGAGCTATGGGTGTTTCAAGTTCCAGTTCCAATACGAAACTCGAAACTCCCATGCCATTGCTTCTCTTACAGTTCCACACAACCTTCGAAAAGGAAGAAAAAAGTTCCCTCTCCTTTCCCCTTTCTGTTGCTCCCTTGCGCCACCTTTTCATGTTTTCAAACGCTTCTAAATTCGAATCTCAATTATTACTCATTTGCGTATACACCACTAAAGATTCCCGTCCCCTGTTACTCAACGCTCCATCATCATATACCACCTTTTATTCAAACTTTATATCTCAATTATTATCGCTTAGGTATCTTCAAGATTGAGAAATAAACAAGCATTTCAGAACCCCCACACTCATCGTATCCGCTTTTTAGTTTCAGCAAAACGCGAGTCGTTTTTTTCCGTCGGTCAAACATGAAACATTTTTGTTCGTTATTATGTTGACTATGATGCACTTGAGGAATCTACGTTACTCTCATCAGAATCGCGTGTTCTGTTTTCTAAGCAGTTTTATATGATATCTTTCCCTTTCGCGACACATCGTTTTGTCAAAAGAATTTTGGTTCCTTGTGCTAGAAGCCACTAGCAACTCGTTGTGTAACTTACGTTGGTGGATTTAGTTAGAAGCAATCGTTTTCTTTGTGAGAAGCTTCCTTTTGCTCTTTACTTATTGCATTGAACAAATCTAGAATTTTCTTGGAAAATGGAAACTGCAACCTCGAGGATGACACACACTCGTGCCGTTTATATATAGCCTTTGTATTTGGTTGGTGTTCATTGCTTCATTTTTCATCGTGGTGCATCTTGTTTTCTAGAGAAGTGTTTGTGGGTGTCAAATGGGGGGTCAGAGTTCTAAGGAGGATAGTTGGAGGCGGAGTTCATCAGTAGGGTCTAGTTGTTCTGCATCTTCTTGGAGTGCTTACTTGGATCCGCTATCAGGTTATGGTTTTGATGATCCACAACCGTCTTATTCTTCTTATGGCTGCGAAGCTTATGGTAGTGATAGAGTGGTACATTATGATAGTGCAAAGCTAGAGAGGAGATACTCTAGAATTCTTGATCAATACAATTCCATAGATCAGGTAATAGCTTAATGTTTTTACTCTTTTATGTAGCCCTTAACTGGTATTTTGATTTGGGAAATTATTTTATGGTCCAAATCACCGTGTGTTCATGATTCCGCGCGATCTGCATGTGAGTAAATGTTAACAAAACTGGTTACATGTTATGTGTAGATTAATTAAGATCATAGACAGGTGTGGTAGCATGCAACCTTTCTTAGTGTACTTAAGTGATATGGATAATTTACGGAATAAGCACTCATTTTGGCGTTTATGTTCCTTATTTAAAATAAGTTCTTTAATATTAGTATTTATATAACTATTATTATTTTTATTAGTAGTAATAGTTAGACCTAAAGTTTGTTTTCTTATGAATCAGAATCTGTCCATGAAAAGTTTATTGAGCCCATTGTGTCATAAGTTATTAGATTGCTATCATACCACTCACAAATATCTCATCTCACACATGATATGTTTAGTCCTTGACCTAAGAATGTATGTTAGAAATTTCACATCAATTAGAGATATTGCTAAATTCTAGTATATCAGTAGGTACAAACTTTACCATACAAGTCAGTTTTATAGGATTGAACTAGACTTAAAGTTTACTTTCTAAGATGATATCAAAGTTTATCCTAGTAACATGCCTATCTTGTCACTCACTCTAGAACTACCCACAAATATTTAATATTATGTTTGACGTCAATAAGAAATATGACCAAATTATAATATATATATGTGACTACAAACCTTATTTTGTAAGCTAGTTGTGTAGGAATGTTATTCTTTTAAAATAAAAAACGAAAAATACTACATTGTTTTATTGAATTTGTAGAAGGATGTGAATTATATTGAATTTGTAGAAGGATGTGTTTTATAATGAATTTGTAGAAGGACATGTGTTATATTGGATTCATATATAGATTCATTATGAACTAGATTTCAGAGTGTAGATGCAGCTTGTTCATCGTGCCTTGATATGTGCTCGTTTAAGTATGTTAAATTCAGTTCACCGAAGAGAAAGATAATTGCTCTGCGTGTTTTAGTTATTTTAATGAGTTTAGGACTATATAATATGCTTAAACCTATAGCTATTATGATTCGGAGAGCATTGCCATGTGATTTGGGATGGCTTAGGTTGGTGTTAATACTGTCAAACTCCATTTTAATTGACTGTGCACTTGCCTTTCTTTATTGAACTGGAAAAGAATTGGCGATTTGTATTTGTTTAATTCTGAACATTTTTATCATCTGCAATACTTTCAGGTTACTGAGGCTCTTGCACGTGCAGGGCTTGAGTCTTCTAATCTTATTGTTGGTATTGATTTTACCAAGAGTAATGAGTGGACAGGTAAGCTTTATTTATATATCGTTACTTTAGTTGGAATTTATGAAGTGTGTTCTGGTGTAATATGTTGAACTTGGAGTTGATATTTTAGGCAAGAAATCGTTCAATGGGAGAAGCTTGCATCACATTGGAAATCTTCTGAATCCTTATGAACAAGCAATATCAATTATTGGGAAAACCATGGCAGCATTCGATGAGGATAACTTGATCCCCTGTTTTGGATTTGGAGATGGTATCTCTTAATACAACTTCACATTATCTCTTCCATTATTTTGAAGTTAAGATATGGTTACAAAAATTAATACGATATCATGGCAGCATCAACACATGATCAAGATATCTTCAGTTTCTATCGGGATGGAAGATTTTGCAATGGATTTGAAGACGTGTTAAGTCGGTATAGGGAAATTGTTCCTCATCTTCCACTTGCAGGTATTTTAACTAATTTTCTTGCTTTTAGGGACACTAGTTACTCGAGTTATAAATATCCAATACAGATTTAATGACACGTATCTTAATTTCAGGTCCTACTTCATTTGCGCCAATAATTGAAATGGCCACGACAATTGTTGAGCAGAATGGCGGCCAGTACCATGTTTTGGTGATAATCGCAGATGGCCAGGTATTCTTGACTATATTTCTTTCATATGAAGCTGTCTTCGAGCACAGATTTGGACATTTTATCCATGTGATTGACTTCCAACTTTCCCGTGGACTTGTCAAATATAAGTTTTATTTTTTTATTTGTTTCATTTAGACAGGGAAATGACAGTTAAAATATACATGTTTATTCTATAACTTATTTTTAAAAATATGACTTGTATAAAAAACTAACAAAACAACACCTATACTGTTTGCATTAGTCCCGCTGTTAAAATGTCCTGCACCGACTAAGAATGTGTCCTAAGTACTCCTTGTAAGCCTTGGACCATCCTCCACTTGGCATATTTTCTTTTTCGGATGGTGAAATTTTGAAAGGAAGAGAATGGTACCTCTGTCCAAATCGGGAAAGCTTCCTCACTCAACCAACTTTCAGAGTTAAGTTAAACTCACTCTGCTTCTAGTATGGTATCAGAACCTATCTAGTTTTACTGTTGGGCTATGTTTTGATGCCTAGTCCTGTACGTCAGGAGTGTGTTAAGATGTCTCGCTTGAGTTGCTGAACTATTTAGGGCATGGGCACTCTCCCTCCCCCGAACTAACTTGGGATTTAGTTAGGCCTATATCTAATATGCCTCACCTGCTAGACAGATAAGAATATTCAGATAACTGTGCTTAACTTGATTCATTTGTGCTCCTTTTTTGGGTTTTCACTTTGGCTTAGAATATAGATGTGTTACATGTTTGTTTGTGAACATGTAAAACTCTTCTCAAGCTGTGATTTCATATATAGTCGCAGTAGCGATGCGAAAGAGTGATCTTACTTTCAGTTACAATGTTTTTCTACGAAGGGCAAAGAATAAATCATCCACAAATGTTTGAAACAGGTAACAAAAAATGTTGAGAGACATGGCAAACTAAGTCCACAGGAACAGAAGACTGTGGATGCCATTGTTGCAGCCAGGTGATTGTGGTGTAGTTTTTACTTGACAATGTCTCTTGCTTTGAAACT
This sequence comes from Lablab purpureus, assembly GCA_030347555.1. NCBI lineage: Eukaryota > Viridiplantae > Streptophyta > Magnoliopsida > Fabales > Fabaceae > Lablab > Lablab purpureus. The sequence continues at coordinate 18,505,627 of CM059254.1, forward strand.
TATTGTGCCTTATATGCCTGCTTTTTCACAGTAAATTTCCTCTTTCAATTATATTGGTTGGTGTTGGAGATGGACCATTTGACACGATGAAGGAATTTGATGACAATATCCCAGCTCGGGCCTTTGATAATTTTCAGGTGGAAAATTATTTGGCAAAATGTTTTTACCAGTAAAAGTTCATCCAATGAATCATAGTTGATTTCTCCTTCTTCCTCTGTAGTTTGTGAATTTGACGGAGATTATGTCAAAGAACATCCCTCCTTCGCGAAAAGAGGCTTTATTTGCACTTTCTGCGCTGATGGAAATTCCTTCTCAATATAAGGCAGCAATAGAGCTTAATCTACTCGGGTAATTATTTGGTTCGTCACTATTGGTTTTCAATTCTGTTCATTTTCTGCGGAAAGTTTCGTGATAATTTATACTTATTACACTTGAGTAGTAGTCGGAAGACCAGTGGTCCTCAAAGAGTTGCCCTCCCACCTCCCACATATAGTTCTCATGCTGCAAGGTTTGAGCCAAGTATCGCTCAGCATGGCAACACCTACCCAATTGCCACAGCTGCTTCTGCACCAAGTTTCACTTATGACAATCAAGTACGATTTTCTAATAGAGTAATTTTATTTTCTTCAAGGTATCTCTTGGGAGCAATATCCCTTAAGGAATTTACTTATGCATTGCATTAAATTGTGTGAATGTATATTTGTTTCTTCTTTTTATCAGCAAATATATTTGTTTCTTATTTCATTTCTTGATCCAGTACCCAAGTAAAGGCAACCGAATTATTTCAAGCTTGCTTGCTTACCTTATTATTAACATCTTTAAAAAAGTTGAGTTAATATATAAATGTTATTTTGTTAGAAACTTGTTTGGAATGATATGTATTTAAGAACAATTTACGTATATAAATAGTTTTTATTTACTATTTCATGATTTGTATATCCCACATTTGTGATTAATTTTATTTCAAGTGAATTCATTTTAATTATAACTTCTCAAGGTTGCAAACACTGGTCCAATGTAATTTTGAAAGCTAGTGCATGTTCAGGGCTTAAAATGCCTGCTTTTTCTTCCCTTTTTTTATGAAAAGGAAATATAAAGTTTTAAATGGATTGTATCATTTTGAGGAGCTTTCTGATTTTTGGTTTTCTGCTGGCGAGAGATTCAAGGAACCAGTTGTCTGATTATTGATTAATATCAAATGAAACCAAGGTTGATAAAGCATAGTGTGTTAATCTAGAGGGTCGTTTGTTGCGTAACGTCAGAATCTAAAATTATGGTCCCCCTTACTGTACCATTCATTTTATCTGTAATGACAGAATACGTAATGGTTATAGTCCCGGATTTATGAAGGGTTATTCTAATGTACAACCATTGACAACTTAATTTGGCCTTGTGCAGCTTTGTCCCATTTGTCTTAGCAATGCGAAAGACATGGCCTTCGGATGTGGGCATCAGGTAAATAGAGATATCCTTCCTGTATTTGTTCAGAAAACATCAAATAAACTGAATTTTATTTGACATATTTTGCTTTATTTTTTCTGGCAGACATGTTGTGAATGTGGACCAGATCTTCAGTCATGCCCCATGTGCAGGAGCCCCATTAATACTAGAATTAAGCTTTACTAATCATACGTGGCTTGGGAATATTTTATATATATTCTTTATGCTTTTATGTTGTGCCAATAGCACTTCTTTGGTTTTTTCTTTACTGGTTAAATTCACAGAAGATTAGCACTTGATATCAGTTGCATATGTTTCGAGATATGAAACGGGGGAACTTAAATCGTTATTGTACATATATCTTGTTATGGTTAGTGAACGAATATAGTACTAGAAAGCAAAGATGTTATATGAAAAGGTATCTATTCTGCAATTGATTCACACAGTATACAAAGAAAAACACCACGAATAGCAATAGTTGCATAATAGCAAAAGAAAAGACAGAGGGAGGGAAGGAAGGTTTCTAGAAAGCAAAACACGAGAGAGAGGAATTCTTGTTTTCCTTTCTCTCCTCTAACCAACTATTTATACTATTATCAATGCTAACAAAATCTTACTTAATGAGTTTCAGTGGCCTACTACATGATCTTTGTTTGGGTTCTTTCTATTTTCATTCATTACAATTTCTTTTCCTTTAAATGCAACATTGCCCTCAAGGTTGAAGGAAAGGTAAGCGGGGACAATCACATTCTTGTCCTCGCATGCAAAATTAAGTGTTTAGGGTTTAGCGGGGACAACAGTTCTTTCCTTTCCTCCTACTGACTGGTAAAATAACATAAAGTTAAGTGTGATTTCTATAATAAAGTTTAAGTTGTGATACATGAAACATTGGACGATTATTGTAACATCTTAAAATTTACAAATTTCAATTTAATTTTAATTGACCTAAATTAGAGATTTTACTACTAATAATTTAACTCTTGATAAATGAAAAACTAAATTTCAAGACAATTTTATTGGTTGTACAGGCCAATCTCTTCCTTGATTAAAAGGGCTTTCTTAGGCTTAATAAGATATATACAAACTTACAAGTCATATCCCATACTTGGTTCGGCATCACCCTAACCTACAAATAAGAGTCCAAACATCCAAAAATGTTGAAACAACAACATTTCATCTCTACTTATTCCTTAAGTTGAAAATTTTATTCTCAAACTCTTTCTCCACATGAAATTTTTCTTTTTCATTGCATAAGACCGTGAGCATCCTAGGAGAGCTCATTATCCATTCCTCTCCCTCCAAGGAAAACTTTTACCACTTCCTTCTTCAAGGCACCAAGGTATGGAGGAGTTTTCTCTTCTCTTTATTTTTCCATTTCTTGGTCAAGTGAGGCTTTACTCTTCTCTATTCTTTTCTCATCATTCATTTATGATGTTTATGTCATATTTATGAGATTTGGTTCAATAAAAATACATTGTTGGGACTTGTTTGGTACACCTTCAACTCAAGTTTTGGTTTGGTTGGAGGGAAGTTTTGTTGTCTTGAAAACTTAATAAAACTAGGCCTATTAAGTGGTGCCTTGACAAAACCTTAAACACCTTAAGACCTTTTATAATGATAGAGCTTTGGAGCTGGACAACATGAGACTTGGACTTAGATAATACAAACTTGAAAGTATAAACAAAATAAAAATAGCATTAAAGAAAAGATGACAACCTGGATGTGCTTGATGTTTTTAGTTGTGGTTTTGTGTTTAGTTTGCATGGAGTTTTAAGGATTTTGTTCTCAAAATTCAACATAAAAATAAAATCTTTATTTGTTATAGATCCATATAAACAAAAAACACTTAAAAAGCTTTTGAAATGAAAAAGTTATAGGCTTTTTAGTAGTGATAGTGTTGAGAAAATGGGAATGAAGCATTTGCTTACTCATGGTGAAGGAGTCCATTTTTCATACATTTTCATTTTCTAAGTTTTTGGCCTATGATATAAAGGTGGCACCTTTATATGTCAAGAGGCTAAGGAAACTAAAAGTCCACCAAAACCTATTTTATACTTTACTTAGGGGTGTTCGTGGTGTGATTTGGTTCAGTTTTTTGTTAAAAATACATCTGAACCAAACATAAAAGATATATGCACTTTGGTTTGGTTCAAATTGAAAAAATAAAAAAATCTAAACCAAACTAAACCAAATTGTGCGATGCAGTTTTTAATGTATAATTATTTATTAAATATTTTCTCATTCTTTTCATTTTTAAAATTAAAATATAATAATATAATAATATAATATAAAATATGTTACTCAAAGTCTAAGAAATATATTGAATAATAATAATTATAAAGGTACACATAAATCCATTCATAATTGAATAAGGAAAATATACGAATATATCTTACTTTAGATTTTTTTTAAGCATTTCACCCATACAACATTCATCTAGATCTATAAACCAATCAAAACCTATGAAACTTAATTGCTCTCATTTTGCCTAACAACTGATTCTATGCCTATTTTGACTAGTCAATCTACCTTTTTATATATATGATCCTACTACAATTAAGCTTTATCTAATTTTTGTTCACTCTCTGCGAAAATATTTTCCTTTTACCTTAATTGTAAGCATTCTCACAATAAGAGTTTTTGGTGTATTAAAATCAATGAAATTAACAGAGTGAAGTGGTAGTGAACATAATAAGAAAGTCAAGCTAGATAGTGGAGTTGATGACACCATCCTCAAGAACAGTTGATAATGTTGTTGACGATGAAGAGGAATCAGGAAACTTAGAAATCAAATTTGTGAAGCAGACCAAACAACTCTATAAGGAGATTTATGTTATAATGTATAATTGTTGAAATTTTTTGGTGTTTTGAAAATATGTTTTGGAGATATATAGAACATAAAAGATATATGGTATGGAGGAGTTGTACTTTATTTTATTTATCTACTCTATATATAGAACAAAAATGCAACAGAATATCGAATTTTAGTTTCAACATCCTAAATTTAAACAATAATTGAATATATTATTATTTTTATGAAAAGATATTCTAAAATACAAACTAAAGATTTCCCATAAATTAACTTAAATAAAAATATATTAAACAAATATTCTCAATAATAACTTAATATAATTGTTATTATTATATTAATAATAAAAAATATATATTGAATGTATATTACGGTTTGGTTTGGATCGATTTTGAAAATTCAAACTACAAATTGAACTAAGTCGTGTGGTTCTTAGAAAAAAAATTCAAATAAACTCAAAAGTTTGCGGTTATTTTGTGATTTGGTTTGATTTAGATCGGTTTGTAGTTTTTTTTGGACCAGTTCGATTTTAAACACCCCTACTTTTACTTGTAAATTTTTTTGGTTAGTATGTTCCTTACCATAAGCTTATGAACTAGATCTTAGACTTGAAAGTTTTTGTGATTTGAATCATTTTAGACTCACTTTTAGGGTTAGGTCTGAACTGGACAATTTTAATATTATGAGTTGTGAAAATTCAGAAATAAAAATCACTTTAAAAAGTGCCTTATTTTATTTTCTATCACACAACATTCATCCAAAGTTGGATGAACTAAATTGGGCATGAAAGATTCCCATTTGGTTTTGTCGAGTATTGAGTATCCAAAGGTTCATGAAAGGCAAAATAAACATGAGCTAAAAGAATGTTAGCCAAATAAATCTGTGACATTTCGAGATGGACTAAGTAAGCTAAATTGAAAATGTTGGACGACATCTAGAAGATCGAGAGCAAAAAATTTGGGCAGTTAATCAATACACTAAAAGAGCAACATGTTCTGTTTCTAAAACAACTGAATCCCAGTCATCACTAAAATGATGGGCAAGAAAGTCACTATAAGCCTTTTGCAACCAATTGATTCTTAATCTAAATCATAATTGAAAGAGAATGCATCGATGGTATATCTTTCTCCTAAGAGTATAAATTGATTAATTTTTATTTTTTAAGAAAGGAAATGAGTAAAAGATTTTGTTGGATTTTCATAATTACAAGAGGGTATTCAAGGGTTTTTTTGGATCCCAATAAACAGGTTCTCTAATGATGTGTCATATATGATGAGACTTGGAAAGGCAAGAAGAAATTCTTTTCAAAATAATGGTAGAGCTTTTATATACATTTCAAAGCAACGTTATCTCAGGGGAATCTTTTGGTTTTCAATAGAAAATATTGACAAGAAATTATTGATAAGAAGATATTAATGAGAATATTATTATCGAAAAGGATTGGTAAGAAAAAATTTATAAAGGCTTATTATTAAATTATTTGTTGAAGGACAGTTGTTAACAATTCGAGAAGTTATTTAGGGAAATTACCTTCAACCAATGTGGAAGCAAGAGAATGACAGTTTTAAGATGAATAAAATGTAAATAGCTATTAATAAAATGGTCTTTTCTTTGTAAATTAGTATATATAGGGCTTGTGTTTTAGAAATAAAGGTAACAAAATGCGCAAAGCTTAGAACTGGAAAAAATGGCAAGAACACTTTCTGGTCGCCTGGTGCTTTGATGTATTGCATTACTTTTTATTCTATTCTTGGTAATAAAATATTGTTCATAATTAAGTTATTTTCATTCAACAATTTCTAGATTTATTGTTTCAATAATTGATAATAGGTTATTGTTTTAATTCTCTACAAAGTAATAGGTTATTGATTTATTTAAGATTTCTAACCCTATTTCCTTTTCAAAAGTTTATTTTTGTCAATTATAGAATTATTGTTTCTTGATTAATACTTTTAGATTGAAAGTTCATAACTTTACTAGTCTAAAAAACATTGTTAATATATTAATGAATTCATCAAAATCGATAAGTTTCTATCGGTTTTGGTATTGAGAAATTTATATCGAAAACATATATTTAGATGTTAAATTACTATTAATAAAATTTAATTTATAAATGTTAATGACTTATGTTATAATATTATTTTTTAAATAATAATAACAATAAATTATTAAATTTTTAAATTGACTTTTATTTTATTTTTAATTTTAAAAAATGAGCTAATAAGTCAATATGTCTCTCCTATGTCTAAGTTGTTAACGTAATAGGTTAGATAAAATGAGTGATGAGTTGAAAACCCAAACCAATATGCCAAATTGTCAATAAACATTATAAAAAATTCATTGATACAAACTAATTTAGATAAAAAAATAATCAGTTATTATAATAACTAAATTAAAAATTATTTTATAAATTAAAAATTATTGGTATTTAAAATAGTTTTTATTATAATAGAAACTATATATTTTTTGTAGTTGTTGATCTTAAAAAATTATGAAATTGGTTTTTATATAATGGTGACTAAATTGGTTTTTAAATTAGAATTTAAATTTGTTTCTAACATTATATACCAAGATTTTAGCCACTTACTAAATTAGATTCCATATTAGTCTCTAATTCAATTAGTGGCCAATTTCATCACTTTATAGGTTACTAATATGGTTGGTAAAATTAATTTTTTTGTAGTGAAAATCACACTTTGCTATCTTTGATTTACAAAAGTTCGATTCCTCGTTATGTTTTTTTAGCTATCCAAATATATTATATAAGAACACCTCCAATAGTAGTGTTTGATACAATTGCTAAGAGTTAGTTAAAATAATTTATTATTAAAATAAGATTAATTTTTTAAAGTTGTTTATCTAAACAACTTTAAATAAAGAATATTTAACCATATGACTCACATTTCTCAAATTAATAAATACTTCCTTTGTTTCTAAATAAGAGTCGTTTTAGAAGAATAATTTTGTATATCTATATCTGTGGTTTGTAGAGTTTAAGGTAGCATTAATTAATTATCTTTTACCAATTATACCCTTACTTTTGAAAATATCAGTAACAATTAACTTATTTCTTTTATGAGATTTTAAGTGGTCTGTTGCTTATATAAACCAATTACTTAATAAATAATTTATAGTTTCAACATTTTTATCCACCTTGTCCTTAATCAATAAAATGTATTTAATGTTTAAGAAAAGAAGATGTTGAAGTGAAATTATAAAGGAAGTGTAAAGAGAAGTTGGTACATACACAAAAAAATGATGACAGAAGTTGACAATTGTATCATAAAAAGAATTGAAGACTACTTTGATAACACACAAGATGATATTGACAGAGTAGTTGAAGATTCTCTTGAAGTTGATTAAGATGTTGAGTCCTCATAAGTATTTCATGAAGAAAAAAATAAAATTACAAAAGATTTTGATTTAAGTGAGAAGGTTAACTGTGAATTTGATTTGAATAAGTTTCCAGAAGAAACTAGTAAAGAAGAAGCCACTGAGGAAGAAGATAATGACCATGGAAGAACAACTTTGAAGGAAAAAAATCAGTGATTAGAAAGATGTTTCAAATTTATCTTTCAAAATTTTATTGAGAATTTTGTAATATGAACTTTGAATTTTATGTGAACTTTGAATGTTTCATAGTTTTACAGTTTAACATTCTAATTTTCATCTTTATTTTATTGTTACTGCATTTATATTTTATTAAGACACAAAATGTATACTAACCTAACTACAAGAATTGGGTAAGGTAAATTATAGGGAATTGAAGATATCAATTAATGTATAACCCGACAAGATGTATGTTAACGTAACCACCATATTACAATAGATATCAATCAATATTTAAATAATTTAAGACTTCTTGCATTAATATAGGATTGCACTTCATTTGGATGAGTAATTCTCCTTTCTAGTCTCTCTTTATTAATATGTGAAATTTTATATTTATTGGAACCTTTAATTTTTATTATCTCCATCATACATAATTGCAACATTATAAATATGTGATTGAATTTCACTGAAGAGAAGTCTTCAAATGATTTCGCCACTGTTCCAATAAGTTCATCAATACTTTTAGGTGATTCCTTGTATTGTAATGACTATATAGCCCAAAAATATCCAAGATCTAATGCATTTAAATCTAAAGAATTTACTGGTAGATACATTAAATGAATGTCAAATTCATCTTTTGTAGTTGCTTGAAGGAACTTAATATCATGATGATTAATATGAGTTCTTGCATTATCTTGTTGGATAAATATCAAAGACTTTAAATCCTCTCTTGACACTTTTCTCGAAAAGTTGGAAGAACTTTCTCAATAAGAAATTATCCTATATCTTCTCTCTTTATTGAAGTCATTGTTTTGTTTCCATTGTACATGTAACTTTATTAACACTTGTCCTTTTGGCTGGTTCTTGAGTAACAAATGGAAAAACAACAATTTTTCCAGAAAAAAAAATCTCATTTCCTTGTGAATCAAATCTTGGTCGAGTTAGAACAACTAAAAACATAACTTTTGCAATGAATTTTTTGCTTTTACAAGTATGATGTGGGTCATCCTCATCGGCATAACAAATAATACTTCTCATATTTTTTATCATATAAAACCATTTCTAATTAATATGAATGATATTATGCACACTTTTGAAAGTTGAATCATGTAGTATAAGCAAAATTCCAATCGAGATCTTTTATTTTCTTCTTTCAATAATGGCTTTATGACATTTGAATCACATTGTATATTTCTTGATTTTAGAAGTCTAAACATTGTACTTGGACCTATATTCAAGGCATAAACTAAAGATCAAAGATTTTTTTGTCGACCTAAAGGAAATTCACGAACTCGAGCAAGATCAATTTGAATTTTCTTACTTCCACAATTTTTTACTTTTTTGTACACATTTCATGACTCTCATTTTCTTTTGCTCGTTTCTAGATGGGTTGAACATTTCTCAAAGAAATTGAAAATAGTGAAGTTACCATAATTGTTGCTCCTTTTCGTAATTTTCCATCAATGCTTTTTTGTATCAAAGTATGATAAATAATTTTACATTCTTTATTACTCAAGATTCGTAATTTCTTTCCTTGACTTTGAAATCCTTGTTCAATATTTTCTTGGCTTCCATTATTATTTCCTAGCATTAAAAGCAAAAGGAAAATTACTACTCATACTAAAATAAATATAAATATAAATTTTAGCCAATAAAAAATTAATACCACTTTCAAGTTTGTTTCCATGTTCATGTGTATACCTTAAACATTAAAATTGCAAAAGATAAAAATAAACAAAAAAAACAAGCAAAAAGTTAAAAATAAGTTTAGAATTCAACCAAAATGAGTAAAAGAAATATTTTTAAAATAAATATAGCAATATCATACCAACATAATTGTTAGTCTCTTCAATGTCATCATCATTGACATGTGCCTCTTTGTTTATATCAAATGAAAGCTAGTTTTGTACTGATTTTGGAGAATCTAGAACAATGTTGAGATCAAAAGCTCCTCTGCAACAATATTCAAGTCTGACAATTCTCTTGGTGAAATAATTTGAGCATCTTCATTTTTAATTTCTAAATTTGTCATTTGAACATTTAAATATATATCACACAATGACCATCTGTCTTCGATACTTATATTTGTGGAATGATAATTTTTTTAAAGTTAAGATTCAATATATATAGAGTAAAATTAAGAGTGATATCAAACTTTTTTAGAACAAAAATCTTCTTCAAATTTTTTAAATCACAAGGTAGTAAAAATTTTAAGATTAAAAGTTAGAGAAAAAAACTTCATGGAAATGAGAAAAATATATCTTTTGATATTACAAAAAATTGAAAGATTGTTATTTAAAGTAAAAAGAGAATAAATTAAATATTTTTTTATTACAGAGAGAAAATAAATTATAATACTCTTTTAATGAATAAAAAAATTAAATAATAAAAATATTATTAATTTTTTTAAAATTTATTACAAATTATAAAAATTACTATTTTTATTAACATTTATCTCATTGATTCGATATTTTCTAAGAAAAAAGAAGTTCCAAAAAAAGAAAACTTCTTAATCGTACATGTCTGTAATTGAATCGGGAAATGGAAAATTAATTGCACAATAAAATATAGGTACACTCACCAACGGTTTCACGTAGCATTTAATGCTCTCAACATCTTTTCTAAACTCCACCCTAGTTCGCGTGGCCAGTTGCAACCCACCTTTCCACTTTCACCCTGTCATATCAGATTCACATTAGAAAAGCAACTACTCACAAAACCAAATCCTCCCAAGGGGATAATCGCTACGCTGCTATCAAATCTCTGCTTCATCATTTCCTTTCGTTTGCTTCTCTACAAATGAATTGTTTTAGTCCTAAAAAATCCACCATGTCTGCTCTCCAACTGGTTCCTCTTAGCAAACTTCGCTACCAAAAGCTGAGACATGAAGAAGAAGGGTCCGATGAGGAAAGGGAGATAGTGAGTCAGAAGCCAAGGAGCAGGTTCAGGTTCAAAAGGGTTCCCATCAGGAGAAGGTTCAGGCTCAAAATCCCAAGCTTGAGAAAACTGTGGAGAAAAAGAGCCAGGCTGGTTTCTTCCATGAGAGTTTCATATGCCAAAGTGTTGAAAAGATTCAAGGATGGACACGTCCATTTTGGTGAACTTTTTGCTGGGAACTACTTGTTCATGCATGTCAATCCTACATCACTCAAGTGCCTTCAAAGGGATTTCTGCCTTCAAAAAAAATAGCAGAAAACCTTTATGATTAACTCGGTGTGCATACCACCAATTCGTTGTTTATATATGCCTTGTCTTTTGATCTTTTTTATGTTTCTGTCTTCAATCTGCTACATATTGAGGGAAATGTTGGATCTGGAGGAGCAAATTATTAAAATTACGGCAATTAATTAGCCTTATATATATAAACTTATATTACGTTGATACAATCAAATTCTCTCAACTCAAAATGTTTGATAGTTGATTCGATTATATATTATATATGTAATATATTCCAAGGGTACAACGTGTTATAGTTTAAAATGAAAAATAAATTATTAAAATAGAATTAGATTAATCTGATTAACATATCATGCCATTAAGTTTATAAGAACAGTAATTAAAATATTATTGTTATTATTATCACTATTTCTATTTTTATTATTATCGATATTTCTATTTCTTAACAAACCACAAATGTTTCATTAATATTCTATGAACATCTTTATTTATCTCAAGAGTTATAACGAGAATATTTAATGAAAAAGTATATTCACAAATTATAAATAAATATATTAAAAATATAAAAGAATATACTTTCACATATCTTAATAAAAGATTATTTTAAAACTTTTAATTAGTATTTATTACTGTATGAGATGAAAAAAAAGTTTACGTACAGGATTCAAAACATTACGCTTACGTGGTTGTCTAAATATTTTATAAACATCTTTACAAAAGTTTTCCTAAAAGTGTTTTCACATAAGAGAAGTTATTTGCAATTAATAGAATGAAATAATGAATATTTTAATTTTTATATTGGTTTATTTTAAGTTTGAGGTAGGTATATATTTTCAATGCAATATTCTATAAATTGTTTTATTAAATAAATAAATATTTAAAAATATTGTAATGGTCACTTTTGTTTTATAAGAATAAAAAAGTTTCTTTGGACTATCTATTAAATTCTTAAATCATGAAGAAAATGAAGTTTAGATGATTTATTTCAAATCATGAAGAAAATGAAGTTTAGATGATAAAGGGATGAAGATGAAGAGATGGAGTCATGGACTTAGCTTTGAAAACAAAAGTTCAACTTGAAGCCTTGATAATTCTCCTTAATTGAAAGTCTTTTTGAAGTCAAATGAAGGAATTTTTGAGTTGTGTCTTAGTATGTATGTGTTGGATAGTAAGTTGGGTGTTTAATATCATTCAAACTTAGAAACACCTATGTTTTTTGTAAGAACTACTTTCATGTGTAAATAATCGATTAAACTAATTTATAATTGATTAAAAACAACTTAACTCAATTTTGATTCACCTTCCTCAGTGTATTAATCAATTAAACAATTTTCAATAGATTAAATTGATTTTCTAGGAAGATTTAATCAATTATGTCCTATTCGCAATCAATTAATTATGTGAAAAAATGTTTTTAAGCACTCTATCTTAATTAATTAGTATAAGCTATAATCAACTAATATTACCATTTTTCACTGTGGACTTGAATTTTTAATGGATCAAAATGTGGTTTTTCACTATAAATACACAGGAGCACTAAGCTATGAGAAACACAATAGAATATTACGAATTGCTTTGCTCATAGCTTCTTTTGACCTAGTTTTTTGCAACTGCTTTCTTAAAAATTCTCCAAGGTTTGTCTTTTGTGATAATTGGGATTTAAACTTGGTTAATCTCTTGTGGTTTGTCAAGGGAGGAGTTTTCATCCCTTGTGGTTTATCAGGGGAGGTATTTTAATCTCTTGTGGTTTCAAAAGAGGTAGGTTCATCCTTTGTGGTTTGTTAGGGGAGGTGTTTTCATCTCTTGTAGTTTCCAGAGATCCTTTGTGGATTTTGCAAAGGAGGTGATTTACATTATATGATTTTGCATGTTTCACTTGGTATTAGTGATTAGAAGTTTTTCTAAGATTGTGAGTTATGATCACGTTTACATTGAGGTGATTATACACTGGATGTAAGATTGACTTTTATCTGAACTGTGTGACTTTCTCTCTTCCCTACTCTTGTTATTTTTTTATTCTATTATAGATTGATTTTTTATACTTTGCATATTTCCACTAGTCTACGATTCACAAGAAAAATTTGAATTTGAATAAGTTTGAATTAAAAATCTATTTTATTAAATGAAAGTTTATAAAAAATAATCATTTTTATTTGAAACCAATTCACCCCTCTTAGTTTTTTTGTACATCTCCTTTTCCTAACATACACAACTAAGTATATAAAGTCTCTCCAGGCTATACACCAATAAAATTGTATTTATAAGGTGTCATGCTTAACCAAGTGGATATGAAATACAATACTCCTTATCTAGAAAATAACTTCATACAAAAGTGAAGGATTTACAATTTAGGTGCTCTTTTATAGGTTGTTTGAAAGAAGATATCTCTTAAGCACTAAAAGCCATGAAATAATTGAGAGCTTTTACACATAGAAGAATTTTGCATAAAGGTTTCATCAAGTAATTATGTGTATAATGAGCCTCTATTTATATGCATCACAAAAGTATTTGTTATGACTCAGTACTTGTGCATTGTCCTTGGTGTTAGAGCTTTTCCTTGGTGTTAAAGCTTTTCAAAGTATCTTGTGGAAATAACTTGGTAAATAAACTCATTACTACACACTCTACCACAAATAAAAAATGATAACAAAGAGAACCACAAACGAACAGGTAAAAGGTAAACAGTGGAAGGATCATGGAAATAATTGTTGGACTTGAAGACTTGGCTTCATGTTAATTTGATATCTCTAACCTCTTTGATGATGAAGATGATGATGTTTGAAGAATGAAGATTTTATCTTAGTGTAAGAGTGTCTTAGGATTTGGGGTAAGATTCATTTCATTTAATCTTGGACTTAATCTTATTTTTTTAAATGTTTTGAAGAAGTTTTAAATGTTTTCAACTCATTAAAAATATGTTTTCATTCAGTTAAAATGTTCTTAGTTTGATGGTTAAGTCAATCTTAAACATTTTAACCAACTGGTATGGATTTCAGTTAACTAATATTCTAGAACTAGTGTTTTTAAATTTTGCTGACTGAATTCAACTAATTGTTTTAAAAAATTTAATCAACTTAAATTCTGGAACTGTTGTTTTTAAATTTTGCTTCCAGCTGATTTCAGCTAGCTATTTTTCAGAATTTAAATCAGCTAAAATCCTGAAGCTTTTCTTAAGAAATTCATGCTCTCTGGAAAATCTAGTTTATTTGCATTTAAACGGGCTAAAATCACTTAAATATTTCTCTTTAATGATTTCCACCAGTTTAATCGCGTTTTCAACTAACTATTTTCAGTTTTCAGATTTTGGGTGCTCTCAGGAAAATCCATTTTAAAATAAAACAACTAGCTAAATCACGTTTTAACTAACTGATTTTCTAAGTAACAGTTTTAAAACACTGATACCAGTTCTGTTTTAAATGCTTTTAATTTTCAAGAATTGGGTAACAAATCAATTACAGAGAAACCCATTGTTCAGAACGAGTTTTCAAGTGTTTTAAATCAATTTGTGAAATCAGTCAAAGAGTCCAACATCAAATTGAATTGAGAATCTTTCCATAGAAAGTCATCACCTGAATTTTATCCTATTTCATATACTGCAAGTGTAAATCAGGTGAATTTGTTCCAAAATCTTCTGTAATCTTGTACTGGGTTTATTTTTTCTTAATCAGGGTGATTAAGGTGTTCTTGTAATAGGGGTTTACAAGGGTAGATAAATCTTGTAGGGTTCAAGATCAATTGTATTGTTCTGTTTTTTAGTTTTTCATGTAGGATTCATGTAAAAACTGAAAATTAGTGAATTGCTTTGATTTGGGTGATTAGGAAACTGGATGTAGCCTTCATAGAAAGGTAAACCAGTATAAATCTCTTGTGTTGATCTTCTTTCGCTGCTTCTTTAGTTTCTGTAATTGATAATTGAATTGGATATATGATACATTGATATAAGCATTTTAATAATCTTTAAATAATTGATTTTTACCTGCAGTTGTAAACTGTTTTACTGAAATTGGCCAAGGTTTTCAAAAATTCTTTGAGAGTTTAATTCACCTCCCTCTTAAACTCAACCATTTATTCTCACAAGAATCACCCACAAAATTAATGGGGTTCAATTGAGGTATTAGTGAACTTCAATTTATGTCCACAACAAAATTAACCATGAATAAGAGATTATAACTCAAATTTTCTCTCTCAATAAACTCTCATTCAAACGTTCTTAGTTAAGCACAACTCTAATGTTAATCACAAACCTACGATACATGTTCCTATTTATACAGAAACATCATTATACCTAACTTTCATGAAACACACATAAAGTAATGAGGAAAACATATGAACAATGTTTCTTGTTATAGAGCTTGAAATGTTACTAGGCAATATCTCCAAATGGTACTAGTCTTAGGAGATGCTTAAAAGACTAGATAGACACTAAGAGTTTGTACTATATATACTAGAAGCTTCATCTTCTGCTAGACGGTCTAATATAGTTAGATGGTTTAAGAACCTAAACAAGATTTTACTAGACAAATCTTCACAAATCTCCATATTGGTTTAACATAAATCTTCTAAACAAGAAACACTACCTGCCACTACACTCATACAGACTTAATCACTAATTAGTTGGATTAAATCCAAACAATGAAAGAAATCTCTATGTGGTAGAACCTTTGTAATCATATCAAAGGGATTATGATCTATTGAGACCTTCATCACCTTCACAAATCCTTGAGCAATCACTTCTTTTACGAAATACAATTTAACATCAATGTGCTTTGTTCTGTCAAGGTAGACTTGGTTTTCAAACAACTATATAATGTTGTTGTTGTCATAGTAGATGGTGATAGTGGGATCTTGTACCTTTAGCTCTCCTGCTAGATCCATCACCCATAAGGTTTCCTTCATCGCTTTTATCATGACAATACTTGCTTTAGTGGTTGACAAAACCTCTTGTAGATTGACCTTCTAGTTTATTGCATTAAAGGTATTCAAAATCGAGATCTTACTTAAGATCAATAAAGGAATTAAAAATGGTAAACGAGCGATCGTAACACAAATCGTAAGATCCTACATATTTTTTAAACTTTATATATGCACACATAATCATTATATCTCACTCAAAATTCATAATTCAATTTAACATTACAAAGAAAAAACAATAATCCGTTAAATTATTAGGTGTTAACACCACATCCTAGTTACCTTGTAGTTATGTTGTGCGGTTTCTCTGTTTTTTTAGGTAGTAGCAATTTTGTCCAGAGGTAGTGCTTTTTTAAATTAAAGCTTTGGAGTGAAATTAAACAAATTGGGCTTTGAGTAATCTAATTGGGCTTGAGTTATATCTTACCCAGTTACCCAATTACTACACCTAAGATAAGAGAAGCATCAGAGACGCACCGCCAAGAGGAGGAGCACTAAAGTTGTCACGAGGAGCAAAACTAGGAATCGCCATGAGGAGCAAAGATAGGGGTCATCACGAGGAGCAGAGATAGGCGTGAGGAGAAAAGACAAACACCGTCACCATGAAGCAGAGAAATTAGTTATCGTCTCAAAGAATGAAGACAAACGACACCGTCGAGCCTACTCAAGGAACCACCATGGGGAATGACGTTGCCAAGCAAAGGCATTGTCATGAGCATTGTTCATATCAAATTTTTTATTTAACTTATCCTTAACATTCTC
The DNA here is from genome assembly GCA_030347555.1 of Lablab purpureus. Taxonomy (NCBI): domain Eukaryota; kingdom Viridiplantae; phylum Streptophyta; class Magnoliopsida; order Fabales; family Fabaceae; genus Lablab; species Lablab purpureus. Next base: position 18,522,278 of record CM059254.1, read on the forward strand.
AACCTCAAACTTTCTATTGCTAGCTATCAAAATGTCATCTACATACAACACCAAGCAAACTTTTACTATAAACTTGAAGTAGATGCAAGTATCATACTTGTTATATTCAAATCCAACACTATCAAAATGTTTGTTTCATTGCATTGGGGATTTTTAGACCAACAAGAATCTATTTAATTTACAAACATAGTCATTCTAGTCTCCTACCTCAAATCTTTTTGGTTGATTCATATAGATGGTCTCCTATAAATCTCCATAGAGAAATACATTCTTAATTATTTGTTCCAACTCAAGATTAAAATTAACATTCATGGCTAACAACATTTGTATGGATATATGCTTTACAACGGGAGAGAAAACATCATTATAATCAACTACTTCTCTTTGAGTAAAGCTAGCCACAAAGCTCATTTCGTCCATTGATCTGGGCCCCAAATTTATTTCACTTATGATTGTGGGAGACAAACTTTAAATCCCTACAAAAACAATATTCACTATGTTAGTACACAAAAAATCATTTCTTAGCACATAATCAACATGAAAATTAAATAAATTTAATTTTTTACCTCACTTGTCCCACATTCACCAAGCAACATAATCAACATAGCTCACCAAAAGGGATGTATCCACTGGTCTCCATGGAAATCCTTCATGATAAATAGGTCATTTTGTACGGGCATCTAACACATCAAGAAGTTATGAGTAGAATAACGCCAACTAGAAAACTAGAAGCATGACACAAGATCTAGAGCTTGTCTAGATAGTATTAAACCCAAGTCCAACCCTTCCTAAAAGAATCACCGAGAGCATTATATTGAAGTAAGGATTTGGTCATCATTTGTACATTTTATTCTACATTTCTATGATATAGGTTGCTTTGTATGAGCTTTTTATATAGAAACTAGATTTTTTGTTTCCTTTGTAACATAACTGAGCCCACCTAGGATCAAAGACAAAACCTAGGGTGTCTCATATTAACTCCCAAGCGCAAATGAGCTTGTTTTACACATTTAACACATGTTAATGTTAAAAGCATGTAAAGTGGGACCCATGATGATGGAGATCTGCCTAACTATTATGGAGCAAATCCCACTTTTAATGTTTTTTATTTGATACCTTTTGCAGCTGGGACAAATGACGAGGCAAAAACTACATATTTGAGGACAAATCCTTTTCAAGAGGGAGGAGATGATGGAGATCTCCCAACTATCCAAATGAAGAGACCCACCACTAGGGCTATAACCTGGAGGATACATGAAGATTGGACCTCCACTAACTTCAGTAGGCCCAAATGATCTTAACATGTGTCATCCCTAGTTTGTAGATATTAGAATAGGAATAATAAGGCTTCCATTGGGCCTAGTACTCTAGGATTTTTTGGCCTTGTATTTGGGCCAAATAAACCAGGTCTTTGACCTTGTAGTGTAAGAAGTAGATTAGAGTTAGATGAGGCTATCTAGGGTTTAAATTGGATTTCCTTAAACTCAATTAAAACCCTAAACCGGTCACAAGAAGGTAAAGGATGTCCAAGTAGTCATACTTTTCACATTAAGCTCACACTTTATACATGAGACAATGTGGAAAGCATGACTTGCTTAGGTTTCCTTCTCCCATTCAAAACCGATAACCTTTTTAAGTTTTTATAGGGGAACTGAAATTTGAATTTCCCACTTCTTCTAGTTTCTCAAAACGGTATCCCTCTCCTATAAATAGAGGTCTTCTATGCTTCTATTTCTCACTTTTGAATAAGTAGAGAATTGATGCCAAAATTTTGTTTTTCCTTATTCAAGAGTCACTCTAGGAGTTTCTGCTTCTTTAGAGCTTCTCATAAGGCACCTTCCTTGTGAGGTTATCTTTCTTTCTTCTCCAAGTTGAGAGCATAGTTCGGCCACTCTCCAACTTCATCCAAGCTTCTACAATCTCAATCTTCCATGGAGTATCTTCATCTTCCATCACATGTGGGCTAGATCCACATAGACACCACATGTTTAAGGTTCATGGGGGAACTTAAATTTGAATTTTCACCTTGAATTTTGAATGTAAGTAGTGTTACTCTAGAAAAATTATTTAAGAAGGGTGATTTTCTTTAGGAGAGTCTTATCATGTTTCATTGATTCAAGTGGTGACTCATCTTCATCACTTGCCTTGGAGAGTCTTCCAAATGGCATAAAAACCTTTCTCTATATCCATATAAGTCCTTTCTGTTAATCTAAAAAGCATAAAGTGTTTTGATGATGATGAATCTACAGAAGAATATAAGGAATCTTGAAATCTTTATAAAGTTGAAGATTTATATTCATGTACATGTTCTCTTATAATAGTAGCAATTGCAGTAAAGAACCTTAGCAAAGCACACTGCTCTTCCTAAGAATTGAAAACAAGCTTTGATCTTTGTAAAAAGTATTTAACATTGTAATAATCGATTATCCTTAGTCATAATCGATTATCAAAGCTTTGAAATTTTTTTAAAAACATGTTCTTTCTGGAATAATCCATTATCCCGAGCAATAATCGATTATCATAAGTATAATAATTGATTGTCTCATATGATAATCGATTATCACGTGCTATTTTTCCAAAGTTCAAATTTCTCTCTGGAATAATTGATTATTCCTTGAAATAATCGATTATTCTAGTTGTTTTTACGAAAAATTTTGGTATTCTTCTGAAAAATTGGCACTCTTGTGTCTATAAATAAAGTAGTGTTTTAGCTCTTTAAAAAAGTACAGAACATAAGTGTTTTTTCTCTATTTAAGCTTGTTAAAAACCTAGTCTACCTTCTCTAAAGTTGTTACTTGAGAAAGTTGTGTTGTTGCTATGGTTGAGCTTGTTTCATCCTTTACAGTGATTGTTAAAGGACGTGTTTCATTCCTTGTGGTATTCAAGGAAGGTGTTGTTCATCCTTTGTTCTTCACAAAGGAGGTGTTTTGTCAATCTTTCCTACTATCTTATTCTTTCCGCTGCTCTGTAAGTTGTACACTTATTTTTTAAGATAGTTGGTTGCTATGTGATTTTTCTCTTTATATTCAGTCTATTTTTTGTTTTTATATATTTGGTACTTTGATTTATTTAAAACAGAACTTAAAGTTATATTAGGATTTTTGTTAAACTCCATTTTAACCAAATTAAATTCTAAAAAGGTTTTAATTTTATTAAGAAACTAATTCACCCCCCTCTTGGTTGTTAAACCTGCACTATTATTCCAACATTTTCTTCCACTTCTACTTTCTTTACTCATTCCTAATTATTTACTTGTTCATTCCTTTTTTTAATTTCATCATATATGTGCCTTTCTTATTATGTGTTTCTTTCTCTTTTACTCTTTGAAGAGCATTTTTTTATGGAATTTCTTGGCAAGTAAACTGAGTCAACTGTAGTATAGCTGAAAGAGGGTTGTCGTATCCTCAAGGATTAGAAAATATTTATATAATTAATTAGTTCTTTGATGAAAACTAAAACAGAATTATACAGAGAGAATTCATATACATTATGCAAGTACACATAAGAGGGATTTCAATGTAATGAAATAGAGTAAATTGATTGAAAAATTCAAATATGATTAAGAGTTGCGATTGAACTCACTTGATCATCGATCTGCAACTTCTTGTTCACACATATAGTCATACACTCAATTTCTATGTTCCTTAACTTAACCAAGATAATTCCTTACTCTTGAGTAACATCAATAAACCAATTCATTGATTTACCTAGATTGATTCTTGCATTAAAACTAAAAATTTATAATCAAAGATAATAACTTTGTTTCTAGAAATTAATGCCCTTGAATGATTTAACTCAAATCAAGGTAAGAAAGTAATTTCCAATAACAATCTAACTCCAAAATCATGAGCACATATTCCTTTATCTTCAAGTATTAAACTCAAAGTTAAACAATGAAATGTAGAAACATAGATTGTATATATATATAGAATTCAAAATTGCAGAGGAATTACAAGTTGTTCAATCCCAACAAAGGGGAAGTTAGTTACACATGATCATAATGATCCTTCAAATCCAAGAGTATAAGAGAAAAAGATGAAAATTTGTATATAGCTTATGTCTCTAATGTCTTTTTTTCTCTCTCGTGCACAACTCCTTTTCTTTTCTCCCTTTTTTCCTATTTATAATCCCAACAATTAATTTCCTTCTCAAAGCTTTCGCGTAGCCTCATCTCTAAATGCTTAGCGAATAAGAATTCTTCATACTGAAGGAATTTGAGGTGTTGAGTCTCTAGTCCATGTGCCCAGCAAAATTGGGTTTTGGTTTAACAATCCTCTCTGGAGCTAATGCACTCAGGCCTAACTCCCAGTGCTTAGCCTTAGACTTGATTCCTTTTACACAGCTCTTTGGTTGAATTTCGCTCAGCATCAGCTTTCGGTGCTGAGCACAACTCCCAAGTCTGGTTCTTGGTGCTTAGCCTCAATCTTTGGTGCTCAGCCTTATAGTTGAGATCCTTGCATTACTATCTACCATGAATCAATTAAGCACCAACCTCTTGTGCTAAGGAGATTGTTTATATCTTAGACACCAATTTCTGCATATAAACATAAAAGTCAATCAATCCAAGTATCTTTTCTCAAAATGCAAGAATTTTCATTTCTAATAAGCTTGGGCTTTTTTTCAGGCTAAACATGTCTATTTTGACATGAGCTAAGCCCATTACAAAAAAGAAAAATATGTATTTCTGAAACTTATCATTTTCACATTTATATAACCTTCAGGTTAAATTAGTTTCTAATGACAATCTTCGTAGAGTTTCACTCCATCTATTTAAGATATATAATAATCACCACAACATATAAAATCCACTTTGTGTGTTCTAATCTTGATCATGCAATTTCAAATCTTATCATGATCTCTCCTTGAATCGAAGTTATTGGTTTTTATATATCATTAGGTTGAGACACATGTTGTCCTATTTATATCTCTCCAAATTAAAATAAACTAATTCAACAAAAGATAAATATAATTTATAATAAAAGTTAATATATTATGAATTGCATAAACATCTTCTTTTCAAAATAAAATACATTAGAAATTGTTCAATCCCAAAATCACTTACAATATACGGAGATTTATTCTAAATTGCATAATCTATAATGCATTTTATAAATATACAAGTGTATTTTATATTACATTATCTAAAATGTATTGAAAAGAAAGGAGACATAAAAGATGTGCGTGGATAGTTAGTAAAAATTTAGATTATTTTATATATTTAACAAAGGACATTTTGATATTTATTAACTCACCTGGATATATAGAAAGAATATGATATCATGTAGTGAAAAAAACAAGGTACGTTCTTCTTCTCCGTGCATCCCCACAAAGCTAGTGAATTTACAAAAATATGTATATTCTAGAATATTTCTGAATTGAATGTTCAGGAGTACCTTTCCAAAACTGGTAAATCTGCAAAATTGATAAATCCGAAACATGTAGAAATTGTTGAACTTTTATTAGGTTTTTCCACAACAGAATTATAAAATTTGAATTAAGAATGTTTTTTTTTAAAATACATATTGTGAAATAACATTTTGCAACATCTATTTTAAAAAATTTCTGAAACACTCTTTCTAAAATACTAATTATTTCACAAAATTATGGGAGCGCGTGGAAAAGCATGAAAGTGTAGGAAGAACGTGCTCAAAACAATTGCCTCTAAAGAGTACTAAAGCAGGAAAGTGGTATCCGTTATCCGCTTCTTCGGCCAGTCCAGCCCAAAGAAAATCAAACCCGACATTAAAGCATTTAGAAGAAAAGATCCTTTTAAAAGTGTATTAAGGTGGTGTTATTTTATGACTCATTAAGACACTACTTTTACACAAATAATTAGTTGTTGATCAAATAACTTTTCTAGATTTTAAGAATAACATTTTAAATATTTTTTAAAATACATTTAGTTGTTCTTAAAAATTTTAAGAAATTTGTAAAAATTATAATTAATATACAAATAAAATAAGTTAAGTAGAATAGTACAATTATTACTTAATATATTTATTGTATGAAAATAAATTAAGTATATAAAATGTTAAAATAAAAACTATAGTAAAATATTTGAATCCAGACACATATTGTATATAATATGATATATTAAAGCATAACTTTAAATTTTATATTTAAATTAGGACTGGTTAATTAAGAAATTATCTCATAATATATCTTTAATTTGATATAATATTTTTAGAAAAGAAAGGTCTTTTAAATTCTTTGCAATGTGGTGACTAAAGTCTGGTCAACGCAAAAATTAAGATAAGAGTTTGTCCTCTCCATTCTTTAAAAAACTTGCACTTTGTGGCTGCTATTGATGCTGCAAATACCCTTCTACTTGCAATATCTGAACTAAGCAATTAACCAAAATATCAAGAGTCAATTTTAATCTGTTAAAAAGAAAACTTGTTTGCAGTTCCAAACCCTATAATTTAGGGAATATTAATATACAAAATATATAACTATGTTTGCTGATTCTTTTTAGGCTGTGTTGTGAATGTAAAGTTTTACGTTTGGATGACTAACTTTCAAAATTATTCCTTTAAGTCTAAGATTTTTTTAATTTCTTTTAAATTAAAATGTTTATCTCCTTTTTATTTCTGATCCACAAGTTTGGTTCTTGTATTTCTTTTCCGTTTTAGTCTACATATTTTATAAAATTCATAATTTTGGTCTAATATTTAATATTGTAACGTTTTATTATGTTTTATTTTGGTTCAATTAAATTCTAAACTTCAATTTTTTTAAGACGACATAAGAGATTTTAGTTAATTAAAATATAAAAAAACCAAAAGACATAATTAAATGTAGCAGATTGCAATGCGCCCATTAGTGGCTTATGTTGCTTGTCCAACATTACCCCTGTTATCTTTGGCTGCTTCTTCCTACACCTTCATATATTTCTTCCTGCACTCCAAACGTATAGTGCAATGACGAAAATACCCTTCTATTCTAAATGACATGCACCCCTCTTTCTTCTCTTTCTCCTTCCGCTTTCATTCTCTCTTTCGCACTGGGTTCTCTTCCGGCACCACTTCTTCCTTCCATCACCGCATTCTCTTCCGGTGCTCCCTCTCCATCTCTTTCTTCTTGCATTGAATCCCTCTCATCGGTCTTGTTGTTGCATTTGGTGGTGAGAAACAAGCCCTTTGGAGTGCACACCGGCGGCAGCACAGGTGAGGGAGTTCATTTCGTAGTTTTCACGTTTTTCCGATTTTAGAAAATGACTTCCGACTTGTACAGACCGGAAGTCATTTCCGGATGCGGAGTAAAAATTGGCTTCCGGTCTGTACAAGCTGGAAGCCAAAAAATTTCGAAGTGCTTCTGGCTTGTACAGACCAGAAGTCATTCTCGCATCCGGAAATGACTTTCGGCCTATACAAACCGGAAGCAATTTTTTTGGCTTCCGGCTTGTACAGACCGGAAGTCATTTTCGAATGTGGGAATGACTTCCGGTCTGTACAAGCCGGAAGCCAAAAAATTAATTGACTTCCGGATTGTAGAAACCGGAAGTCAAAAAATGACTTCCGGGTTGTAGAAACCGGAAGTCAAAAAATGACTTCCGGATTGTAGAAACTGGAAGTCAAAAAATGACTTTCAGATTGTAGAAACCGGAAGTCAAAAAATGACTTCCGGGTTGTAGAAACCGGAAGTCAAAAAATGACTTCCGGATTGTAGAAACCGGAAGTCAAAAAATGACTTCTGGATTCTACAAACCGGAAGTCAATAATAAGGGTAACGTTGGAATTTTAATATTTTTGGGGGTGCAGAAAGAAAAGTTGGGGGTGCAGGAAGAATCGCCCGTTATCTTTTTTACCTTGTTGGATCCACCCATGATTAGAAGCCCCTTATGCAGGCTTTGCTTCCAAAGCCTTCTACAACTGAAGATTCCCGTGAGAGTTCTGCAAAAAAAAGTGTTCCTATATATTGTAAAGAAAAAAATACATTCTAGACTACAAAGAACCTCATAATAGTACGAAGCATACAAGGTAGATCACAATTCACACAGTATCATCAGGTTAGGTACATGCATGTATCAATAAAATTGCCAGAAACAGATATCAATATTATTATATGATTAAAATAAAATTATTCATGATGGTTAACCATTACAAAATACTTTATAATTTTTTTATTTATAATCAAAGTTATTTTAAATAAATTAGTTTTATTTAAATTTATACTTTTCAATATAATTGTTTGAGTTTGATTTAAGAAAAGACTACTTTTATTTATATTTGTATTTTATGATAGAATTTTTTCATCGTATTTTAACATAATTTTTTTTACTTAAATTTATATTTTAAATAATTATACTTAAATTTGAAAAAGATATTCACATGTATCTGTGAATATAACTATGTTGGTATAAAAAAATTGCCATATTTTTTATACGGATACCACTATGTAACAAGACAAAAACAAAGACAGGTTTTGCAGACACATGTACTACTCATGTTTGTTCATCCCTTCTCGAGTGATGTCTGTCCTATTATCAACCTTGATTCAACCGATCCCATGTTATTTAAAAACTAAAGCATGAATAATGTTTCTTTAGTTGTTTCTTTATATAACCGAATGAAAAGCTTGAAGAAAGCCAAAAAGATGAGGAGGTGAAAGTTTCGAAGTTCCTTCTCCTGCTGGAACGTTGCTTGTTAATTAATATTAAGTTGGAAGACAAATTTAAGTTTTTGGATTTTTTTGTCTTAGTTTCTTGTTTGACTTAATTAGATCATCAACTTCTTATCCATCTGCATGTTCTACCATATACCTGCCTTAGTTATTTTAGGGTGAAAGAGGTCTTGGCCACAAATACATATATAATAATAAATTTATGATTAATCATGTGTATTTTTAAGAAAATAAAATATAATAGTAGGTGTATTTATTATTAATGATAAGTGTTTTATTTCATTATTATTTAATAAATTAAAGAGATTGACTAGACTTTTGAAATTGATGAAGAGACTGAAAATAAATTATTTGAACAAAAACACATAATCTCCATACCTATTGCATATATAAAGTATGTATATCCAAGTTTAAAATTTTTACAACTAATAATAAAGTATGTATATACCTATATATTATATATGTGCTATATCAAAGTTTTAAAATTTTAAAACTAATAATGAAGTATGTATAACTTAAACTATAATAATGTAAAAATCTAATAAGTTGATACAATTTTTGTTCAATATTTAAATATAATTGTTAGAAACGAAACAGTTATGTTCATTTAAATTAAAATTGACACATCATATTACATGTTTAATTATATGCACAAATGTTTTTTTAATTCTTGAAATATTTCCCTATTTTATTACTTTTCGGCTCCTTAAAAATTTACTTGATTTTTTCCTTTAAATTTTTTTATCCTTATTAATTTATTTTTAACTCAGTGAATTTTTTTTTTCTAATATGTAGTTAATTTATTTTTAGTCTCTGTCAGATATTTTCAAAATGAACCAAATATTATAGAGACTAAAACAATATTTTTTATAAGTACTTAAAAGAAAACTAACAATATGAAAACAAAAATGAAGTATTTACAGATATCAAAAGTCAAATAAACAATTTTTTAAGGGATGAAAAGACAGAACAACTATATTGAAGAAACCAAAAGTATATTATTTAAGCTTTAATTATATAAATCTTATCTATTTTTTTAATTAAAATGTGAAAATGTTGTTATAATCCAGTACATACAATTGAATGGTCTCATTTATTACAGGGTCTTGTTAATATATACACACATTTAAACTAGAGATTATAATTTCTTTCTCATTTTCCCTTCCATATCCTTTTGATTTATCTCAACCAAAAATATTATAACTTGTTTGTTATCACGGAGATATATGTAGGAATATTCTAAACCCATCTTCAAAATTTTCGAAGTTGTTCATATCTTCAAAGTTGTTTTACTGAAAGTGAAATGGACAAAGAAGCCAATCCAAAATGGTGGGTGTAGTAGGGAAGAGGAGTCGCCAAAAATTGAAGGCACGTCCATCAGTTACATCAAACTACTAAGTCAATTCTCTTTACAGTTTGATCAACAAACCTTTCTAAACTCCAATTTCTTTTGACCCATTATTACTTCTATATCCTTAATTATTCTTAATTATTCTTAATTATTCTAATCATTGAAAAATGTTTTTAATAATTTGTCGTTCATTTTATTTCTTATGCAGCAAGCATAGGTTAATCAAAGTGCTAGGACACATAATCATCCTTTAAAGTCCAAGAAAACACAACACGCTTGTTGTGTTCATGACAATGTTTGTATGCACTATCTTGTTTCTTAAAAAGATCTTGTTTGGATTTTAGATAAAAGAGGATTTATTGTTGGAATATATGAGATGAATGTAATTATGATAGAGTTAAAAGATATGGACATGAAGAAGAAAGATAAAGATTTAAATGTGATTTTTTTAGGTTAGTAGTTGCTATTCATTTGAAAAACTTTTTGGTATTGATAAAGAGTACATCATGTTATAGGAGGTGAAGTCTTATCTTTATTATCGAGAGATTTGACACAAAGGCAAATAGTAGAAAAGAGAATATTGGGTCATCTAGGTTGATAGCTTCTAGTGTTACCAAGAGACATGATAGTGTTTAGGGTTTAGGGTTTAGGCTAATATCAATCTCACATACATTTGCAGTTATTGTAAAGAATTAGGTCATTGGAAGAATGATTGTTCCAAGAAAAAGAGTTAAGAGAAAAGATTCAATGTCTAATGAAGATCGTTTGTTGTTTGCGATAGTAAATAAGTTGGATTATTCTGAAGTGTGGGTTCTGGATTCTAGTTATACTTTCCATATTTCCCAAACCAAAGTTGGTTTGAGATAAATGAGTAGATGGCTGATGATGATATTTTGATGAGAAATGAAAATCCTCGCAAGTTGATGTATTGATGACATTGACCGATGTTCGTCATAATCCATTTTGAAGAAAAACCTTATTTCAGTGGGTGCACTAGATGCTAGAGAGTTCACTTGCAACATCGAAGGTGGTGTGATGTGAGTGTATAAGAAGAAGATTTTAACGGTAATGTAAGGGAGCATGGTAGGTAATTTGTACATCATCAAAGGTTTCAGTAGAACATGTTCTACATTGTCTATGTCTCACTCTACATTTAATGATATTTTGTGGCATGTGTCTAGGCCATATAAGTAGGCAAGGATGACAGTTTTGTAAAAACATAGGTTATTGGGTAAGCAATAGATAGAAGCTCTGCAACTAAATATTGCATCTGCGACAAACAACATGGAAGGTCATTTCTAAAAGTAGTGCATAACATGAAAGACACTTTAAATTATGTTCATTTTGATAGTTGGGTTCTTCAAGAGTTTCTTCACTACGAGGTGAGATGTACTTCCTACCCATCATTGATGATTTTTCAAGGATGACTTGGATATTCACAATAAAGCATAAATCTAAATATTTTAGCCATTTCAAACATTAGTCTATTTTTATGTTTAAATAGAAGGTGATGTTGATAAAGACTCAAAAGAGGTTTCTAAGGATTGCCCAAAATAAGCTACAAGTACAAAAGATTTAAGACAAGCTAAGCTTTGAAGATTGGTGTTCTTGGCTTATAGGTGGAAAGGTTAGGTTATACTCTTGCTTAGGTGGTATCTTGGATGAATTCAAATGATTCTTGGAGGAGTTCTGGGATGAAAATTCTTGGAAGGGCTAGATGAGTTTACCAAAGCTAGCGTAAGTGTAAGTGTAGGTTCTTGGTTATCTTTCTTGGTATTTTCGGAGAACCAATTTGTGGGTTTTGTTGTGCATCGTTAGGGAAAGAGATTAACCTAGATTTGGTCAATTTTAGGATGAGATTTAGGTGGTGAAAAGCCTAGAGGCCATGAGTTGCAATATGTGGGAAATTCAACCCACATTACCAAGTCAAATTCAACCCAAATCTAATTCCTATTACTTTTATAGGTTATCACCAAGTATATTTCAATCCAAAGTCTAATATCTTTTACTTTTATTAGTTATCACTAAGTCCAATTCAACTCAAAATCTATTTATTTTGCTTTTATTGGTTGTGCATTATTTAATGGATTGAGTAAATTTTTTATATACAAATAAATGCTAAAAAAATATCAATATATCTTTGACTTGATGAGTTGCGAGTTATACAAAAATTACCTATACTTATTAGACTCAAATATCCAATCCACCCTACACTATTTTAAATTAAACCCCAAATCGACTTGCATAACCTGTCATGTTTACCATCCCTATAAATAAGATCTCAAAATTTGTATAACAATTTAAAATATTATCAAGAATAAAATAAAATAATTTAATAAACATGATACATTATTATAAAAACTACAAATTTAAAAAATGAAAAAAATTTCTATTCACATGTAAAAATATCATAAAAATAGTAATCCACGTATAATTTTTATACTGGTGTATAAAGCTGTCAAAATGGGTCTGGCCCGATGGGTTGACCCTTATGGTTTATGATTCAGGTCAGGTTAGGTTTAAAAAGTAGTGACCTAAATAACAATCTTTTAGCCTAACTCATTTAGCCTGAGGCCATATGGATCAAGGCTAGGCTGGCCTGCAAGTTATTGTGCTCGCCCGTTTATTTTTTATATTAAACTTTTAGTTCTTAATTTTTATATTGTCAAACCAAAGAAAGAAATCTTAGTGTTTGAGAATCTTTCTTCTCTCCTTCATTTCTTCCATTTCTCTCTCACAAGCTCCTTCTTCTCCTTTCCTGCACCCCCATGCCTTGTATTACCTTCACCACCACCGCACAGTTTCATGCCTTCGCCACACCTTCTTTGTTTCACATTAATTTAGATTAATTCTTACTTTTTGTTAACTTATATTTTCATTTGTTACATTTTTAATCCAAACTCCGTATTTGCTCCTGTTTTTCTCATATCATTATGAGAGTTTGTCTTATTTTATTAATATTTGGCGAGTTATATAAAATAAAGTTGTTCTAAAGTATTAAATTGGTTTTTATACTTTTTTATCTACTACATTGCAGAGTTCTTACTCCTTATGACAAGACCAAGAGTTACTCCTCAAAGTAGTGATCTATCTATAATAACCAAGAGAAATAATTTTGTACAAAAATATGGTGAGACTAAGAAAACAAAGTTGTAAAGTACTAGAGATGATTGACTATCTCAGTGTCTAATAGGTGTTCTAAGTTTGTTTTATAAGTTGTTAAAATGTAGACAATTTTGCACATATTTCATATAAATTTGTTATATATTTATACATTATTTATTGCTGATAAAAAATATTATATTATGAATAAGTTGTAATATTTTGTAAGGCTTAAATATGTTTTTAGTCCTTGAACTATTTGTCAAAATTGTGTTTCGTTCCTGCGGCAAACTTTGGTCCTTAAATTGTGTTTAGTCCTTAAATATCTTTCATTTTTTTTCATTTTCTCCCCCCTCATTTTTGTTTCCTTAAAGATATTTTTATTTGTAATCGATGATTATTTACACCAGTTTATAAAGTATAAGGATAAAATAAGTCAAAAGGTTGTCTCAGAGACGAAACACAATTTTGACAAATAGTTATGAGATTGAAAACATATTTAACCCTTTTTAATTTTTAGTTATGACTAAAATAGCCCGTTGGCCTAACACGAGGGGGAGATTCTTTCAGCACCTCCATACCTTCAAGAGACACCCCACATAATTATCAAAAATACCCTTTATTCTATTTCACTGGAATTTTTGTTTCTCTTTAGAATTACGTTTGACTTTTACATTTCATTCCTTCCTTACTTCTTTCTCCTTCGTTGGCCTCACTTGTGTTTGGTTCCATGTATCCATATAACTGTTTACCACCTACGCTCAACCATCTATTCCAAGTTTACGAACCTAGGGAATAGTCTCCCGATTAAACAGCCAACGAAGGGATGAACAAAACATGAAGTCTATTGATTCCATTAGCGAAAACTCTACTAAATGAGATTCCATTAGCGAAGACTCTTGAAACAATTGGAGTAAGAAATCTCCAAGTAAGCATATTATGAGAGACTATTCCATACATATAGAAGAACACGAAAAAAACTATTATTGGAATAAAAATTTTATGAAGGTGCCCTTTAAAAATATGAAGGTAGTAAAAAAATCACTTAAAATGAGATTAGACTAAGCCAAAATTTTTAGTTCATTTTATAATATAGGCCAGACTAGATTGTGTTTTTTTATCTTGATCCGTAAAGTCATGTTCGATTACACTCGACAATCTGCTTTCACATTTCAATAATATATAAACTTTAAAATCAATTTTTTTAAGTCAGCCATTATAATATAATTTTCATATTAATAAATATTTTCTTTCTAAAATATATAAAAGTAAACATAATGCATTGACCTGTTATAAATTATAATTATAATTATAATAAAGTTTCATATTTATAAATATATATTTTAATTTATTAATTTTCAATGAAATAAAAATATTTATAAATATATATTTTAATTTATTAATTTTCAATGAAATAAAAATATTTATAAATATATATTTTAATTTATTAATTTTCAATGAAATAAAAATAAACATTTAGTATAATGCATTGACCAAAAGAATGTGAACAGTAATCTTAATCCTCTTATTAAGATTTTTATTTGAAATAGGAAAGTAAAATTTTTGGAGGATTACATTTAATATGTCCCATGACAGCGTTTACTTAAATGAAATACCTCCTCGTCGTCCCATTATTGAGAGAGGGGGGAGCAGGGTCTGTGCTGAAATAGCCAAAAAAAAAAGAACACCAAACGGCTATAATTGACGTTACAAGCGAGAGTCTCAAAGATCGTGGCTTTAGTTTACAGGGGTTTTCCCCTTTGCTGCAATTTTGGGCTCCTAGGTTTGATCTAGTTTCAAAATTTTTTAGTGCTAAAATAGTGTTGCTCATAACCATAAAACCAACAAACCAAAACAGAAACTTTGTTTTGCTTTTGCGGCTTTTTCCCCACAACCATGCCTGAGGGCTGTTATAGTTCCAAGAAGACTGATGATATCTGCGATGATGTTTGTGGACAGGTATTTTATTTTTATTTCCCCTCTTTTACTCGATTGGGTTTTTGGTTAATTGTACTATACTCTATCCTTTTTTCCTTTTTGGTGTTTTTGGTTGGTTTTTGTGGTATAGTTTTAGTGGGTTTTCTCTGTTGTGTTTTGGTGGCAATGCAAAATGGGAACTTTGAGTTTAAACAGTTTTCTCTCTTTCTGTGTGTTGTTCGTTTTGAGTTTTCTGTTGTTTGTGTGATGTTTAATTTTTTCTCACCCTTCAATTTATTTTTTCATCGTTTTGCATTGCTTCTCTGGGAGATTTTGGCAATGCGGTAATAATTGTCCCCCTTAATTTTGTGGCAGTGTGTTTGTATAGAGATTACAGGTGTGATTAATTTGCTTGTTTCGAATTCACAGTTTATGAGTTTATGCTTTGATTGATAAGAAATTGTTTCTGTCCTTCTGAATTCACAATTTTTCCTTTTTCTTATGTTTTTGAACCTCTGAAGGGGTTTCAGAATTCAATTTTGAATCTGTGGTTTTTTCAGGCTTTGTTTCTAAATCTTAATCCTTCTGTCTATGATATCTGTGAGCTTTTTGAATGATAGTAGTTTTATATTTTGTTCATATAACATTGCGAATGCTGTTACTATTTGAAGATGGTGAGAAAGTTATACCTTTTTCTTTTTTGTCCGATTTACATGTTCATAGTCAGTGTTGTACTTTTATGTTCTTGTGTGCAGTGAAAAACATACGATATGAAGTTTATGATCCGTAAGTTATGCATGTAACTTGGTGATTATTTTGTTTACTATGCAGCATGGAACTCCTGCTGGGTTGAGCATGTCAAGACTGAAGTGCATTATTCTAAAGGGACTGGACTTCAAAACTTACATATTTCTGTGTGTGATTGTTCCAGTTGGCGTGTTCGGTCTTTATTTGCATGGCCAGAAAATCTCCTACTTTCTAAGACCACTGTGGGAGTCTCCTCCAAAACCTTTCAATGAAATCCCTCACTATTATCATGATAACGTGTCAATGGAGTCTCTATGCAAGCTTCATGGGTGGGGGATTCGTGAGTCACCAAGGCGAGTCTTTGACGCTGTTTTGTTCAGCAATGAAGTTGACATCCTCACTATCCGTTGGAAAGAGATGCAGCCTTATGTGACGCAGTATGTACTCCTGGAATCAAACTCAACTTTTACAGGAATTGTCAAACCGTTGCTGTTTGCAAGAAATAGGGACAAGTTCAAGTTTGTTGAGACGCGGCTTACATATGGGGTGATTGGAGGGAGATTCAAGAGAAAAGAAAATCCATTCATTGAAGAGGCTTATCAAAGAGTTGCCCTGGATCAGCTTCTAAAGATAGCAGGAATAGAAGATGATGATCTGTTGATAATGTCTGATGTTGATGAGATTCCAAGCGCGCACACAATTAATCTCTTGCGGTGGTGTGATGACATCCCTCCAGTTCTTCATCTTCAGCTAAGGAACTACTTGTACTCATTTGAGTTCTTTCTGGACAACAAAAGTTGGAGAGCTTCAATCCATAAATACCAGACCGGAAAGACTCGGTATGCACACTACAGGCAATCTGATGTGCTGCTGTCAGATTCTGGGTGGCATTGTAGCTTCTGTTTCCGCCATATGGGCGAATTCATATTTAAGATGAAAGCTTATAGCCATTACGATCGGGTGCGGTTCCCTCACTACTTGAACCCTGACAGGATTCAGGATGTGATATGCAAAGGGTCTGACTTATTTGACATGCTTCCGGAAGAGTATACATTTAAGGAGGTCATTGGGAAATTGGGACCTATTCCTCATTCTTACTCAGCAGTACATCTTCCAGCATATTTGCTGAATAATGCAGAGAGGTTCAAGTTTTTGTTGCCTGGTAACTGCAGAAGAGAAAGTGGCTGACTTTGATTGTAGCTGCTGCTTACTTTAGTGCCGGAAATTGGAAGTGTATTATTACACCAAAGAGGAGCTCTGTTCAATGATTTATAGCTATAAATGTAGGTCATTCTTTACAGAGATTCCGAAATTTGACTGGAACCACTGTATATTCACTTCGAATACAGGGGGGAATGTGTCATTCTCAAGTGAGGAATATGTGGGGGAAAATAGTTCTTTACCAATGCCTTTGGGCAAGCTTTTGTTCATTCACTTTGGGGTTCCCACCTTGCTTCATAAGTAGCATGCATGACTTTCCCCAAGCCTTTCCAGTGGGAATTTTGGTTTCTTGAACCAAGTTAAACTTATAGACCGTGGTGACCGACCACACTGTTGTTGTTTTCTAATTCATCTTTAATTTCACTGCTTCTCCATCCCCATTCTGAATTTCTGATCAGTGAATTAAAATTTCTTCTCTCAGATTCTATTTAATATGACGCGATCACGTTGGATAGACAAAGATGCAATTTTTAAGTTATAAAATATAATTAATCATGATTAGTTGCATGATCCATAATTATATTTGATCAAAATTGTTTTTTTTTTCTGTTGAATATGTACAAAGTTATTCCACAATGCAAACCATTAGAATAACCTTCTTTAACGTAGGGTTCGGGAATAACACTACTAAATTACTGTTTTTTAGGGGACTGACGTCAAAATATCACTTTTAATTGAAAATGTTAAAATAATAGGTTTTATATATTATTTATTTTTCTCATTTTTACTAAAAATAAGGTTTTCAAATTACCTTGAATTGTTAAACAGTATTATAGTGTTAGTGAAATGCAATTAGCTGTTAGTGGAAACAAATCTGTCTATAATTAAGGACTAAAGCGATAATTCCTTCATTATTTTCTCCGAATGCATAAATCAAAAGGTCAAATCTAAAAAGACTTTGTACTTATAGTCTTCAGCTCAGTTGACTAGAACCGGCACATGCTGGAATTGGTCTTTTCATTTTTACCCTTTGGAGTGTTTGGTACGAAGGGTTTTACTTTTAGTATAAAGAATATTTAGTTTCATGAAAATTTAATGTTACCAATGTTTTTGGTTTATTCTCTAAAAGAAGAACAATATTTTTCCACGTATGTATTTTTTTCATGTTACAGAAAAAATACATTAGTTCTTATTAGATTATTTAATATGACAAATAATTAAATTTTTTAATGAAAATATCTTGTTATTTCTTCATTTTGGGAAACTTATATAAATATATTGAAAAAAATTGGTAGAAATCATAATTCACAATATTCATGATGTGGCTCGTCTAAAGTAAAACAAATATCATTCAACGAAGAGACCGTTTTTAAATTTATAAAAAAGTAGTTATTTAAATTTTTTTTACCTTTTATAAAATAGGTGAGTTTTGATCTTATTTTTTTTTAATTTCTACATTTTTAGTCCTTCAAAAATCGAAAATAGTTTTTTATTCATAGTATTATATGATACTTGTGTATGTGTTAAATAAAGGAGTAAGTCATCATTTCAACTGACGCTTACATATAATGTTAACATATGATACATCTAAAAAACTTTTAATATCCACAACATAAATATTATTTATATTTTAAAATAACTATTAAGGACACAAATAATAATGATTTGAAACTTTAAAAGACTTGCTGCAATCAAATCGTTTTCCAGCAACAATTGCCTTGAGAAACCTTTTACTTTGAGAAGTAACGGTAGTCCCCACCTCACACCCCTCTCAGTGTAAGGAGCACGTCTTGAAGATTATTAATCTTGTGTTCCCACCCTTCTTCAACGCTTCTCTTCATGTCTTTGGAAGTCTTATGAGTCAACTCAATTCGCAAGATAACTCATCAAATTAATTTCAATTTTTAGTTTAATCAGATTCAATATGAATTAAACCAATAAAATACGATTGGTTTAAATGTAGAATTTATGTCTCAAGATAAATATATAGCTTTATTCTAAAGAAAAATGCTATCCCCGAGTTCTTTTTATTTAACTTAAGACTTTCAATTCATATAAATAAAAATCACAAAATAAATTACATAAAATAGTGAGTTTCTATATAATAATTATTAGTCTAAATATGCTTACTTATTTTAATATTTGGTCAATTTTTTTAAGATAATTTAAATATTTTTTTTGTTTCACTTTAATTTCCATTTTAATTAAAATGAATTAGTGTGATTTCTTTTATTAGATTTATGTTGGTCATCGTTGTTTAAAAACATGTTAGCAATCTAGATTTCTTCTATATCATTTTTGTTTTTTTTTATATTGTCGTGGAAGACTCATTTTGTCCTATCACACTCTAATCTTTAGATGGAAGAAGAATTACCATCCAAATATCATTTCTTATAAACTACTTGAGTTATTCCTCCATTGAATAAAATTCAATCTTCATTTGTAAATGTTTCTTGTATGTTCTTTGGATCCACTTGGGATATAAAGGCAAAAGATATTCTTTGCCTCTGAAAGAAGATTTGGTTCATACACCTCTATTTTTCTCTCTAAGAATCTGTCTTTGGTGGTTAGACGAAATGAACTTCCACACCTTTATTTTTCTCTCTAAGAATCTGTCCTTGGTGGTTAGACGAAATGAACTTCCACTCCTTTTGGGTTTGATCCCTTGACTGCATATGGGGATTTAGCTTTGTTTGTAAGCTTTGCTTCATTAGCTCGAGCAGAGCTTTGATTCAAAAATTTTCAAAGTCATCTTCAAGATTTGATAGTTTCCCATAAGTCTAATCAAAATCATCAAATTTTGCATTTATGGTTTTCTCCATGACCAACGTACAAAAGTTGTAAAATTTATAAGCCTTATCCTAAAAATATTCCTTTGTCAACCTTTGAATCAAATTTGCCAATTTGATCATTAGTGTAAAGGATAAAACAAACACAACCAAAAACATGAAAATAACCAATTTAGGGTTTCTTTTGTCCCCCCACAAATCATAAGGAGTCACAATCAAATTATGGCACTTAGGTTGTTACACTCTTAAGTAGAAAGAGTTGTGCCCTAACTCATGGCTCTAGCTTTTGGCCTAGTGGCAAATGCTCAATCCAACAATTGGTATCAAACCCAAGGACATGGGTTCAATTCCTAGAGGTACAATTTCTAAGGGGAAGATTGTTGCAGGTGGGCATCAATTGTCCTGTGACATAACTTTTAGCCTAGTGGTCGATATACAAAAGACATTTTTTGTTTGTACCTTTTAAAGAATACTTTAAACATCTTGAAAGACATTTTTTGTTTGTACCTTTTAAAGAATACTTTAAACATCTTGAAAGAATTGTTCTCGTGGTCAAAACATATCCATATGCAAAATTTGTAAAGGCCTAGTAGTTGAAACACAATTTTTAGATTTGAAAGAACTTTTTAACTGCTTTCCTCTCTAACATGCCTCGCAAAGAAGATGAGTTTTCCGTGAAAGAATGATCATTCCTTTAATGAGGTTTTTCTTAGAAAACTTTCAAATATATTTTAGATTTAAATAAACAAGATTTTTTTGTCAAAGCCATCTCTCATCTTCTTTGGAGAACAAACATGTAACCTTTTTCTTGCTTATATCTATTAGATCAATCTCATACAAATTATTATGCCATCTAGCAAAGAAGATAATTTATCCATCAAACATAAAAACTATACATTGGTCCTTTTTGAAGGAGACCATGTAAGCATTGTCGCACAATTCACTTATCCTTAGTAAGTTAAATTTGAGTCCTTAACAAAAAACACATTTTGAAGAGAAACAAGGGAAGAGATACCTGTAGCACCAATATATAGGATCTTAACATTGTTTATGCCTATGAAGGATACTTTACTTCTATCATGTCTTCTTAAATTTAGGAACGTAGACCTTTTGCATGTCATATGACAGGGAACTAGCTTAGTTTGTGACCTTTTCCCATAAAAAGCATTTGCAACGAGAACGGTGAGTTCCTTTGCTACCCAAATATTTTTGGATCCTTTCTTATTAGACTTGGATGGTTGCCTTCTATGTTTGTGTCTAACAGTAGGATGTCCATATTTACCACAATGTGTTTGTATCTAATGTAGTTTTGTTTTGGTCACTTGCTTTGTTTATTTTTGGTCATATGCTTTGTTGTGTTACTTTTTGTTTTGTTGTTTTTTATTATTTTGTAGCGTAATTAAATATGTTAGCTAAAAGAGTGGTAGGACAAAAGCAAGAGGAGACAGGTGAATTAGTTTCAATTAAATTATTTTCCCTTTCTAAGACTTTCCTTGACTAAAATAGAATTTGAATTTGTGGTGCAACGAAACTATGCAATATATGATAACTTAATGCGTAAATGCAAAAATAACAAAAGTAGGGAAAAAGATTACAATCAATCTTACATCCAGTGCTCAATCACCTCAAACCGAGCATGATCACAATCTACTATCTTTAACAAGAGATTACAATTACTAATAACAAATGAAACATGCAACACCTGAAAAAGATAATGAAAACACCTACTTTGCAAACCCATAAAGGATGAAACCCACCTCTCTTGAAACCACAAGAGATGAAACACCTATCTTGACAAGCCACAAGGGTGTTAACATTTTGGCAAGCGCACCAAATCGTTCAAGTAATAATTCGAAAAGTCCAAGTATCGTTTCCCAAAGAACTTGTGCAATACACAATAATAATTGCAATTGATAACTAAATTAGACAAAGAATATTTCCATAATTTGTTTTAGTGTTTAAAAGAAATAAAATTGTTCAAACAACAATAAAAACTCTTTTTGGTATTTTCACAAACACTTAGAAGGTGATAAAGATATGAAGTGATATGGAATGTAAATGTTAGGATTAGATTTCACCAAAACTCACTCTCATGCATATAATCACTCAACTTCTCTCCACTTTAATGTAAATGTCAACCCACTAGTTTACTCAAACCCAAATCCCTTAGTGGAATGAGCCTAAGTTTCCCTATTATGAGTCAATTCCTTGATCCCCTGATAAGCAAACTTGCAATCGCGACAAGGGTTTAAGACAACTAATGAATCAAGTTCCATTCCTAGATACAAGTTTCATTAGGTATTTTGCTTCAATTCAAGATTACAAAAGATAATTTCCAAAACCTAATGAATCAAATATCAAGCTATGGGTGATCAAACCACCACAAGCATTAAGCATAGAAACAAAATACTAACATTGAATGGAAAGACATATATATATATATATAAATAAACAAAGAGATTACATGAGAGTTTGTTTGGCTACATCTAATCCCAACAAAATGGGTTTTAGCTCTTCATTGTCATGAAGAGTACAAAAAATAAAGGGTGAGTAATGGAAGAAGAATGATAACCCAAGAGGAGGAAGATGGTCTCCGAGGAATCCCTAGAAGCTCCAAGTCGCGTTCCAATTCCAGTTTTTGCCAAGATATCCTCTCTCTCTCGAAGACTATGAATAAATAGGCATAAGGGTGTCATGTCAGCAAGTTGGCGCCCGGCGGGTTCCATTTAGAGTCCGGCGCACTCATACAAATATGGTCTCGGCCCAACTGGCGCCCGGCCTTAGGTAAATTCTGGAGCCTGGCGTCCGACCTCAGGTGTCTAGCGCCCGACCCTATTGACAGATCAGGTCTCTGCCCATATAGCGTCGGGATTGCTTCAAGCGGCGCCCAGCGCCAGGAACTTTATTTAATTTTTCATTAAGGCCCTCCTTCTCCATCCCTAGGATTCCAAACTTGCTTCTTTCAACCTCAAATGTTTCCTATACCACTGTTAGACAAAAAATATGGAGATTAGTAATATAATTAGATAAGATTAACCAATTTCAAATTACTTACAAAAAGTATCAAAAAGAGAAGCAAGCAAGTTAAAAGCTTAAGAAAGAGTTGATTTTGTTAATGTGAAAAGACTAAAAGAAGTGGTAAAAATTAACATTATCAAAGGGATGAGCATCTTCTTTGCAAAATGTGCAAAGGATGAAACACACTAACAGATGTTCAAACAAAATTCAAAATGAATAAGAGAAAAAATATAACCTAGAATGTGAAGGATGATGAAATCATAAGCCCTAACAAGTATCAATTTCTTTAAATGGAGCAACCTTGGATAATTTTAGGAAAGTAGCTTGAGAAAATTAGGTTAAACTGAGGCTATGAGTTAAGTAAATCATAAAGCTTTGTGGTGTTTTTTATAACTTCAACCTAGTTTGTATTTATAGATAAAGAAATCGTTGAGCACATTGAAAACTTAGTTAAAAGTGAGAAGCGATAACTTTAATCAATTATCACATTGTTTAATCGATTATTCTAGAGATCATTTTTTAAAATATTTCACTCAGGTTTAATCGATTATGTCTATGACTAATCAATTCAACTTTCCCAGAAAGCTTATTTAATAAATTATCCTCCATATAATTGATTATTTTAGAGTTTTCAAAATTTCTAAGTTGTTTTAAAGTTCAATTTTAATCGATTTCAAAACCATTCAATCAATTATTAAGCGTTAAAACAACTTTCATGAAAAATAAGTCGTTCTTAGTGCAAATTTTGTATGTTCGTTTTGTGCTGAGAACAATCGTTCTCCACCTTAGACAAACCTATAAATAGCAACATTTGTACTGCATACAACACACCACATAAGAATCCAAAAGTACTCTAGAACTTGTAATCTTTCTTTTTTTTTATCAATAGTAAAAGCTTGCTTATGAGATTCCAAATCTCTCTCTTCTCTCTCTCTTTTAAAGCTTTAATTTATCGCTTTCTTAGTATATTAGAATAGAATAGAGTAGAAGTAATGTAGATAAATAATTGAATATGTATGTTATAATTATGGGGTAAAAATAGTAATTTAGAATAATGTTTTCATTGCAAATATACATCATAGGGTACCAATATTGGACGATTAAGATGTTTAACACCTTCCTCATTCGTAATCGATCCCCCAACCCAAACTCTGGTTGTGATGATCTAAGTTTAATTTTTGAAAACTTTTTTCTTTTTTCAATGGTTTGAGTAAAACATTGGTGACGACTCCGTAGAATCCTTTTTCAAAACCATAGACTGAGGAAAAGTCTAGTATATTGGGCATTCCAAAGTCGATGAGAAGTTTTCAAATGGAATGGAAGTCCAACCATCGAAAGTTGCTCTATGAAAATAAAAGAGAGGGAGATTGTTAGGAAAAACTCCAACATCTTCTATGGTTTTAAATGTATGTTTAAAAACAATGAAGTATAAAATGAAATTGTTGCATCTAACAGATGATACTAGTCTAACTAATGATACTAAGTCTAACAGACGATGTTAAGTCTAATAGACGATGTTAAGTCTAATAGACAATGTTAGTCTAATAGACCATGTTAAGTCTAACAGATGATGCTTGTATTCCATTAGATCATGCATATATTGTCTGAGAGATGATATGGTTCCATGTCACCTGATTCTAACGATTTCTTGATTAGATGGTATGCATACACATGATTAAGCTCATTGAACATCCTTTTTTGTGCAGGAACGTTTTTCTATGTAAGACAATTTTACGTCTCCTCACAGTATACCTTAAAAGAAGAGCCAAAAGTGCTTTAGCACATCAAAATCTTGAAAAATCATATTTGTTAGCCTTGAAACACATACCCATATATGGAAGCGACCTTTCACAAAGATAGAAGTAAAACTCTCTACCTAATGCAAGATAAGTGCAACAAGTTATCAGGAGTTACTCCAAAGGAAGGACATGCATTTCATGCATGAAGAGTTGCATGTAATGAACTCTACATGAAGCCTTAAGCAGGTAATTGAAGAATCCAGATGTTGAAGCCAACCTAAAGCTAAAGATTTCAAAACGGGACTTCAATGGCTAGTTGCTCTCAAACACTATATAAGAGCTTTGTCTAAAGAAAAAAAGAAAAAGAAGGAACCAACGTGAACTCTTCTTAAGTGCTGAATCTTTCCTATTTCTATCCTTCTCATTAAAAAGCTTTAAAAACACTTTGAGTGTTTATTAGCAATCTAGACATGTATAGAAGTCTACTTACACTAAGATCTAGACATTCATAAAAAAACATGAGAGGCTATCACATTGATATATGTCTATATGAATAAAATGAGTCTTAGAGGTCATCACTTGAGTTTGATATCTTATCAAATTGTTTTATGATTAACTGTTATATGATTATCTTATCAAATAGTTTGAGAAAGCCATCTCTTTATGACAACTTGATCTGAAAAATTCTTTAACAAAATCCTTATCTTTTTAAAGTTGAATTGTTTTAAGTATCAATAAAAAAGGGGGAGATTGTTAAGGAAAAGTCCAACATCCCAAGGTTTTGAATTAATGCTTAAGAACATTAAAATATAAAAAGCAAAGGAATTTGCATCTGATAGACAATGCACCTCGTCAAACGATTCTTACATCAGATTGTGCTTGTATCATTAACCTTTATAGTTCATCAGATGATAAGCCGTCAAATGATAAGCTTCAACAATGTTAGCATTAATGTTTATTCCTTTGAAGTATAGAAACATTCTTCAAGATCATGATAAGCACAAAGTCCTAGGAAATCACACGTCTTCTCAAGTATGCTTTGAAAGAAGAGCTAAAGCTACTTTATCACATCAAATTCCTGACGTGCCCAATTTTATCAACTCTTGAAGTACACCTACTATGTATAGAAGTCTACTTACACTAAAAGAAGTAAAAATTCATTGTCTAATGTAGAATAAGTGTTAAGTTATCAAGTTTTGTGCTAAAAGAAGAAGCATGCATTTATTGCATGAAGAGTTGCATTTAATGCACTCTATGTGAAGCCTCAAACAGACGATTGAAGACCAAGTTGTTGAAGCCAACCTAAAGCTGAAAATGTCAGAACAAGACTTTGATGGCTAGTTGCTTTCAAGCACTATATAAGAGCCAAATTCAAAGAAGAAAATAACCAATGTGAACTCTTCTTAAGTGCTAAATCTTTCCTATTTTCTTTCTTTCTCTTGAAAAAGCTTTAAAAGGACACCTTGAGTGCTCATTAGAAATCTAAAAGCAAGCTTATCCTTTATATTCATATGTAAGACGTTATACTTCTAGACTAGCAATCTTGTGATTTTTTTAATCACAGTCTTTTCATATTATGAAAGGGGGGTTAGCCAAGAGTGACTACGTTCCCAAAGAATACTTGGTTAAGGTAGAAGTAACTTGTAGAAATTAACACTTGAACAAGTTAGCCAGAAGTGGCTATATAAGAGCCAAATTCAAGGAAGAAAACAACCAATGTGAACTCTGCTTAAGTGCTAAATCTTTCCTATTTTTTATCATTCTCTCGAAAAAGCTTTAGAAGGACACTTTGAGTGCTCATTAGAAATCTAGAAGCAAGCTTATCCTTTATATTCATCTATAAGATGTTATTCTAGACTAACAATCCTGTGATTTTTTTAATCACACTCTTTTCATATTGTAAAGGGGCTAGTCAAGAGTGGTTACGTTTCCAAAGAATACTTAGTTAAGACAGAAGTGACTTGTAGAAATTAATACTTGAACAGGTTAGTCAGAAGTGACTACAAGTCAAAACAATGTTTGTACCTTTACAACGTGAGTCTACCAAATGAAACTCAATCTATTAAATTGAAGAACAGGAAGTAGTTTGGGTTATTAGATGAACCAATATAAACAATTGTGTGAAATATCTCATCTTTTAACTCCTTTTCAATTACATTTTATAATTTTTCTAACTTAGAGGAAGATTTTTCTTTAACAAAAAAAGTTTTCTTAACTTATTTTTATCAACAAACACTAGGAGCATTGCACAAAAGTATGGACCAAAGCACCAATTGTTCTCTTTATTTTGTTTGTCAATAGCATAGGCTTATTTTGTAATAACTTAGACCTAGATAGATGCTTCTTGTAATAAATTGAGCTCCCAAAAGACCAACTGCATAAAATCCTATACACCCTTCTAGAAACCCTATCACACATGGACAACTTCTCACATTTCACATATGTGGTAATGTGGAAAGTGTGATCTCTTCTTGATCCACTTTATGCGGCACTTTTATAGAGCATGTGGAGGAATTCAAATTTGAATTTTCCCCTCTTTTTCTTCTGAAAGGAATAGCAATGGAGTCCTATAAGTAAGTCACCTGTCATTTGTATTTTACACATTGAATTGGAAGTAAAGTTACTCTACCAAGTTTTTTTAGAGAAGAGTGTCTTCTTTATGAGTCTTATCTTAGAGTGTTGATTCGAGTGACGATTCTACATCACTTATCTTGGAGTTCCTTTCCAAGTGGCATGGCTTTCTTCTTTTTCTGCTTCCATATAAGTTCCTTCTTTCATTTTTACTTTCTCTCTCATCTTCCTTAAATTGTATCATTGTTTTCATTCTACTTCCTCCTTTAAATGTTCATGTGATGTTGTGTTTGTTTTTCTTTTGCACTCTTTAAAGAGCACTTTCACACTAATATAAGCTTCTGGTTAAATTCGTGTCCAGTGGCCAATCTTCATTGAGTTTCACTTCTAATTATAATTTTCAATAATAATTCAAAAAAAAACTCCATAAAACATAGTTGTGTCTCCTAACTCCTATCTTGTAATTTTGAGTCATATAAGGTTTATGAAGGAGTTGGTGGTCAAATTATGTGTTGTGATTTTGGATAGCTCTTGTCAAGCTTAGGTGGTGGAAAGGGTGATGGATGGAATCTTCACAAGAACACAAAATAATATGCAAGATGGAATGGAAAAAATAATGGAAGATAATGAAAATGACAAAAGTAAATGAAAAAAGGTAAGGTGAGATGGTGATTACCTTATTAGGTGTACACATCCAAAGATGGATGGCTAAGACCCTTGGAAGGTCTCTTAGAACTTTTCTTGGTGCTCCAAAAAGGCAAGAGAAAGAGAGACCACTTAGGAAAACTCAACCATGTAAGCACCATTCTCACAAAAAAAACTCATAAGTTATTTAAAACTCAAATAGATTTGTATTTTTCAAGTGTGATTTTACATGAAGGAAAAGCTTTCTTACATAGCCTCCATGTGTCACACATACCCATCCTAAAAAAGAATGTGGAACTTCTTTAAACACATATAAGTGTATTTAGGGTTTCTTACTCTAACCTAGAATATTTTTATTCTAGAAAATAAACATAGAAAACTATGAAGCAAATTGTCAAATAAGGTTATTTTTCAATATTTTTTGTCATGTGGGAGACTTTCTTTTATATTATTACATTTTTATATTCTATAATTTTTCTTCTTGAGATATCTTCTCTATTTTCTTCTTTGATTGGAAACATCATTTGCTAGTCTTTATCATCACATCTTCTTATGTGAAATTCCTCCTCGAATTTTGTGGTTCTTCATTCTTAAGATTTTCTTTTATGTGTTGGATTTTGAAGTTCAGTTGATGCTTTTTCTCTCTTGAACGGGGTGAGATTCTCTAAGTTGGTCTTCAAATTATTGTTTAAAATATTTATTGTTTGTTTTTTAACATGGAGGAAAAAGAGAAGAAGACATACATAGTTTGTTAGATATTTTTGGATTTTCTTTTGCTACCTTTATTACCTCTTTGAGAATATTTAAGAGGCTATCTTTTTTGTCTTTTTTGGATTTCTTGTAGAAATTTTTTTCTTATCTTTATGAGTTTATTTTGGGATTAGTGGATTGAGGGAATACTTCTTTTTTTGATGAAAGAATGTGAGCTTGTTGGTGTAATTATGAACCTTCTTTTCATATTACAATGGTTTTCTGAAAATATTGTAGTTAGCTTTAATAAAAATTAGTTCAAATATTATATCATCCTTCTATATTCTTAAAAAAACTCACAAAATATTATTTATTTGAAAAAATATCTCATAAACAAGAATAGAACAAATATGTACACTTTTATTCTCGTATCAATTTAAAAAATTATACATTAATTATTCATATTTGTACCTAGACAATGTAAAATACGCACGTAAATATATCTATTTAACATCTATATTTGAACATCATCCTTTAATATTATTCTCTTAGAAAATTACATTCAAACCTTTTGATTCAAAAGTTTTTTCAAATAAAACATTAAGTATAAAAATTTGTTAGAATATGACAATTTATTTACATAAATATCTTATAATAAAATATATTTATGGTTTAACTTTAACATAAATATCCTAAAATCAAATATATCCCTGCTTTAATTCAAATTAATCTAGTTTATCAATATTTGAAATAAAATAATTTATTTTTTAAATTTATTTATCTCATTATATTTTAATTCTAAATTAATGTGTTATTTGTTTCGTATATTCTTAACAATATGTTGTTATATTTAATAGTTAATTTGATTTGTTAAAAAATGTGCCTATATTTTTTTTATTTAATTTAGCTTGTAATATATATATATATATATATATATATATATATTCATTTTATGTTGCTGGTATAAAATAATATTTATAAATTATGCAACAACACAACGCTTTTTCATATTAGATAATATCATTTAAATAATGCATATCAATTTTTTTATATTTTAATTAATTTTTCACTATAAAAATGTTTTTTTACCAAATATAAAAACTAAAAATAGAAATAAACAAAGGAGAAGTAGCATATAAATCGAAAAACGTTTTTTTTTTTTTTTTTTTACTAAAAGCATTTTATTACTTGATACTGAATCGTAGATTTGATTTTTCTACTAACATAAAGTTTGAATTGGAGATACTTTTTTTTAATCATAAATTGGAGATATATTTTATCCAAAATTAGGTAATCTGGTGGGAGAAGATTATCTGGGTGACAAAATGTTCCAATTATCTTCTAGTAACACCAAAGATAAGAATTTTTTTTTTCAAAAAGAAAATTAAAAATATATAACAGCCGAAGCCAAAAGCAAAACATTCGACTTTTTAAATTTTGCTGAAGAAGATATAATAAAAATTAGAAATTTCAATTCCGGTCTCGATTTTCGATTTAATTGGATAGCAACGTGGGTAGAGCAGAATTGTTGGAAGAATCTGGTTTTGTGCCGTGGTTGTTGTTTCACGATCAAAACGATGTCGTCTCCGGACGTTGTCTCGCTGTTGGAGAACTCGAAGGAGCTCGATCGGGTAAGGAAAGAGCAGGAGGAGATTCTCTCAGAAATCAACAAGCTCCACAAGAAGCTTCAAACGAGTCAGTTCTCTCTTGTTCAATATTATTTTTATCTGTTTTTTATTTTTTCAACACTGCATCTTCGTTCTTTTTGTGATCCTTGAGGTTCATCGTGTTCATGTATGTTTGTAAATCAGGTGTTTCTTTCTTTTGTTTTATTTATTTTTATCCATTTTACTTTTGGATAAATTGAACTTAAAATATAAAATTATAAAAAAACTGTTTTGAGTGTGTTGGCTCTTTCTTTTGTGGAGTTACAACTTTTATTACCCTCTAAAATGCCCTGGTTTTAAGTGTGCTTTTTTTTTTGGATTGGGATTTTTTTTGTTGAAATTACCTTTAGATTTTGAATTTCTCGAACATGGACACTAACGTGTTTGTTTGCATTTCATACATAAAAAATATTGTTGTGTTGATTGGTAATAAGATAAAATATTGGGAAGGAAAATGTATGAGAGAAAATGGGTGATAAACATGCTTGCCTAAGTTAACATGGTCGTGGCAAGTGTTATGAACATCAATAGAAGTGCTAATGTGACTGGAAGTTAGTCCCTTTAAAAGGACAGAAGAACACCTAAGGAAACATTTGTTGTCAGAATCTGAATTCCAAGTGGGACACTGCTTTTAACGTGCTTTAAAGGCACTTCCATGCGGAAGTTAGTTTCGAATATCGTCACAAAGTAAGGGTATATTATTGAGAATATTGAACGCCCTTGGTAGGATCGTAGGATTTCCACAACGGTTTCAGGATTGCAGCAGGATTCAGTGGTTTTGAGCATGATTTGCTTGATCTTCTTGAAGTTGTGTAGGGCTGGATCTCAGATGGCTGAGCAGAATACAGGTTTCAGTTTCATGGCCTGGATTTGCATCTGAGTTTGGACAGGAGCTCTAAAGCAACTTAATGGACATGGGGACTGTGGTTTGAGTCCAGAAGAGAAAATATTAAGAGAAACATTTAAAATATACTTTGCTCTAAACAACATTGATTGATCATCAATTTAACCTCTAACAGACATCAAGTTATGGAAATGGGGCAAGACTTAGTTATTGTTGTGTGCTGATTACTAATGTCTATGTTCAAATTTCATGCTCATAAGACTGTGGAAAGTGGACAGGTTTAGCCAAGAATTCAGCGATAAGTTAAAACCTCAGTTCTATAATGCTTTCCCTCAGTGTGCCTGCTTATTTGTTGCCTTATTTTATGGAACGTTGCAACCATGATTGTCAATCTCGATTTAACTCTTAAACTCTTACAATTTTGTGATTTTAGGCGACAAAACGAAGTTAGCTCTCTGTCAAATTCTTATTGTGGTAAATTAAGGCATAAATGATAAATGCACAAGGAAAAAAAGCGAGTCTGAGTTTGGAATCAGCTTTAAGTTTTGTCCTCATTGACCCCACGATGATAGGGCTTTACCGTGACTCCAATTTGATGAAATTAACTCTTTTGAAATATGTTTTCACTTTAATGACTTTTTGTTTTTTTGAATTTATATATAATTTGGTTGTTTAGTCATCTGATCTTATTCAATACTAATTTACTTTTACACTTTATTATTGTATTTTGCTATTTTTGTTTCATTGTAAAGTTGAAATACTGAATTATTGTTCTGTAAGAGTATTTTGTGAAGCCTATATGTTATTAAATAAGTTTTTTAATACTATTTTTTCTATTAAGTAAACTTGAAAGTGTACAAGTTAACTCTACAAGTCAAGTTTATAGAAGTTAGGCGAGTTAACTTTATAAGTGAGTCATTTTCCACTAATATTAACATTTTGTTATATTGAAAGATATTTCCTTAGTATACCAATAATTTGCTAAAAAGTCATAGCTAATGTGTTATAACTGGGTATATTTTATTTTCTAATTAAAAATGTTGGAAACTTAACAAGAGTTGCTGATTTTAATAGAAAGGCTTTAATTCACCCAAATATTTGAATACATTCAGATAGCCTTGTTCAGAAAAATTCTTTGTATAATTAAAAAATATGTTTACAAAGGGTCAACAATTACATAAATTCTCAGGTATCTTGTGACTATTAAGCTTTGTCAGGTAGTAGTGATGCACTGTGAAAGCCTAATAGTAACAAGATATTTGAGCATTTAAGACTGATATTTATTTATGCACAAAAGTCTCTCATTCTTTCCAACAAGCATATTTTTGGAAGACAGTGATTTTTTTCATTTTATTTGGTTAATGAATAAAGTCATAACTCGTGAAAGGCAAAGAAGTACCAGTAAGATAAGTAGATTGCATAGTTTCTAGTTCTGTGTGAAAAGGGGTAGGGTTAGACAAAAAGCCACCTTACAGGAAATCGTTAAAAGGGATCTTATGGTGAATAATATCTCTGAGAATTTGGTTTTTAACTTGAGCTTAATAGTGTCGTGTAGTCCATGTTGTCAGACTGTGGGATAAGACTTCTGTTTCTATAGTTGTTGGTATATTTTGGTCTTCAATAATCAATATTGTTTAATATGCATAATTCTAATGTATTCAGTGTTTGCTTCTGTTTGTGAACTGCCTTGTCTTAAAAGGATAATCTATCAAATACCCAAATTGTAATGGAAATGTTGATTTGGTTAATTTTGAAAGAGTAATCGGAAAACTTATTGAATTAAGGAAACAAACAATCCTTTGAGTTTGAGAAGTAATCTAAAATCAATAATTCTGTTATAATTTGGGTATTTGATGAATGATCCTTTAAAGACAAGGCAGTTCACAAACAGAAGCAAACACTGAATACATGAGAAATGTGCATTTTAAATAAATATTAACAACAATAGCAACAAAACTCTTATTCCACTATGTAAAATCATTCATGTCTTCACCTAACAACTTACGCTTTTGGATTTCTTGGTTCATGATGTGATACAAGAGCCTCCCCCATTCCATTAACGAGTTGAATTTCACACAAGGTAGGAGGGCTAGTTCATTATGCACATTTCAAGGACAAAGGTACTTGAGAGGGAACTTGTGTGAGACATTATACGAAAACATTTATTTATCTTTGCCTAACAACCAACTTATGATTTGGGTTTGTTGTTCATGAAAGTTTATTTGATTTTAGTGATTTTAAGAAATGACACACTAAACATAATTAGTTGAAATTTAAATTTTGTTGCTGTAGTTTCCATGCTTTGGGATATGAAACTTGAAACATCAAGATTAGAGTCCGTCAGTCACTGGGAACCATTTACTTAGAATGACTCTAATTTGACTAGCCAAAGACTCTTTGTTTGCTACACTGGAATTGCTACATTTGTTTCCGTTTCTGAGAAACATAATTTGATGTTTATTCTTGTATTCTCCAATTATGTCTCTTTATTTTGTTGATATTTTCTTGTCTCTTCAATACAGCTCCTGAAGTGGTTGAGAAGCCTGGGGATACCTCATTGGCAAGGCTTAAAGTGTTATACACACAAGCAAAAGATCTTTCAGAAAGTGAAGCAAGGTATGTTTAATCTGTCTGTAGCTCGGAAACATTTTATATGAATTACATTTTATTCTCTTCTATGCTGAAAATCATTAAGCCTGGGATTTTAATATTAGAGTAACTTGGTATACTGTCCATGCTTGGCATTCTATTGCATATGATTCTTATATTGATTTTGGCTGCAGTATTTCCAACTTAATGTTAAGCCAAATTGATGGAATACTGCCTACGGGTCCACAGGGGCAAACACGAAGAAGAATAGGTTTGCCTCAAATTTGTGATAAATATGTTCCTCTTTCATTTGAAACATTATGACCTCTGTACTGAAGCTTATACATTTAGAATTCATCTATAAAATAAATATATTCATCTTTCATTTTAAATATTATCACCTCTGTACTTAGGCTTAGACATTTAGAATTCGTTGACAAAATAAATACTATCAACTATCAATGTATCAGAATCTTTCAGTATGTTGGTCTTTTAATATTTTCTTTTTATTTGTGCTACTTTTATTAACCAAAAAGACTAGGTATGATTGACCAACATTGTAGAACCCAAGCAATTGTCTAAAGCATTAGAGTTATGCTTTTTCAGTGGAAGGAAAGTAGGAAGTAAATAAAATAAGAAAAGGGGGAGGAAAAGAATATCTGACAATTTTTGTGACAACTACATGCCAAATTTCAATTCATTTGATGTTGTAAATTTTTTGTTGTTTAAGTCTTTTTCTTTACGTCGTTTTTTCTTTTCCAGGAAAAGGTAAAGTCTACTCTTTGGATATTCATCTCTGCTGCCATGTTGGTCAATCCTGAATAGTCCTGCTACATGAAGAAAAAGGGGGAGGGAGGGCACGCTAATGTCTAATTTAAGTAAAAATGAAACTTGTGTATTAATCAACTTATTTATATTTTTACATTCTTTCCTTTTCTGCCTATATGGTGGAAGGAGAATGGAAATAAGTGCTGGGTATATCTATGGAAATCATGATTTGGAGGAGCAAATTAGCCGAATTTATAACTCAATAGCAAGGGTGCTTTTGCATTCTTTGTTATCCCCAGCTAATACATGGTGATGCATTGCTCCCCAACAGTATGGTAATGATTTTGTACAACATTCAGTTGATAAATCAAATGCAAACATGGGAATCAAAATACGTACAAATATGTGGAAGGGTTTATGGAGTATTGTGGTTGAAGCAAATGATTCGATGAACTTTGTTATTATTATAATTTCATTTCCCTTGAGATGCTAGTTTTTGTTTACCTAGTAGCTGCTGACTGTATCCATGTTACAGAAGGTAATGAGCAGAAAAGGAAACGAGTGAAGACTGAGTCAGATATTTCAAGGCTAACTCCTAGCATGCGAAATCATCTTGAAAATTGTGCCAATCTTAAAGGAGAACAGGTATGCATTTGCACTGAAGTTTGATGAATACAGATAAAATGCTCTATTACCTTTTATTGTAAGGTATTTTTCCTTGTCAGTTATACTGCACGTGCGAACAGCACATTGCTTTTGATAAGTTTGTCTGTTTAAAGCTTACAGCTGTTAGAAATTCAGTTATAGTTAGTTCATTGAGTTGTTCTCAGTTGTTATTCTATTATTCCTTATATTTAGTGAAATATCTAAATCTCTCACAAGATTATGCATAAGTTGTAATAACATTTTCAGACGAAACTCCTTTTTTATCACAACAAACGTTTTCGGGAGACAATTTTCTAAAGCATCTAGAGTTTTATTTCTTTAAGTTAATTTCTTGTCAGGTAGCGGCCAGGGTCACCCCACGAAATGCTGATAAGGATGAATGGTTTGTCGTAAAAGTGATTCATTTTGACAAGGAATCAAAGGAGTAAGTACAATATTAATTTCCTATTTTTCTTCTTTCAGTTGCATAATATTAATTTGGGGTAGTTACTCACCTCCTCTTTTGGTTTTGCTTATTACTCTGACATTATTATTGTTGTTTGTGACTTTGCGTAAGGTTTGTACAGACTAATGTGTAATTTCTTCTACACCAAGCGTGTAGGTGTAGTAACAGAACGTAAAGTAAAGGCAGTAATTTTCCAAATGAGAAGGATTTAGGGTGTAATAAATGCTAAAGATAGGATTATTTAGTGCAATTTTCCCCATTAACTTTTGAAGACATGCTTATACCATTGTACAACATTGATGCCTTGAAAAATTAACTAAAATGCAGGTGAGTCGAGTTCCTAACGGTGTATATTTAGCCTGTTCTATCTTAATGACAAGCTTAGCTGCTTTATAACTTAAAAAATAGACTCTATGCAATTGATCTAATAAGGTTATTTTTTCACAAAGGAAAAAGATTGTTAAAGCAGTGTTTCTTGTGTATGGTTTGTAATCAGTGACAGAAGGAATAGTTTTCATTTTGAAATTAGTCTTTTTTAATTCTCCTTTTCATCATTTTATTTGTTGTTTCATGACGTGATTTGTTTTACAGATTTGAAGTACTAGATGAGGAACCAGGTGATGACGAAGAAAGCAGTGGCCAAAGGTAATACCTTATTATGCCACTTTAAACTTACATGGGAATTTCGTTCTTTCCATATGTATTAAGTTGTTACTCAATTTCAATGGCATGTTTAGTTCATTTGTTTCTCTTTCTGCATTCAGACAATACAAGCTTCCCATGGGAAATATCATTGCTTTCCCCAAGAGTAATGATCCTTCTAGTGCTCCAGATTTCCCTCCTGGAAAACATGTTTTGGCGGTCTATCCAGGAACTACTGCACTTTATAAAGCAACAGTGGTTCAAGGCCCTCGCAGAGTAATAATTCTCTCATTTTCTTTAGTATAGTAAGATTATTTCTTGATTCCCTTGCTTCCATTATTTTGTAGCCTGTTAATCCTTTCTAGTTAGTTTAACTTTTGTGACTCGGATTCAATACTGACCAATATTATTTCGCATGTTCTGGGTTATTCTTCAACACTTGGTAACTTTGCAGAGGAAGACCGAGGAGTAAGTATACTTTATTAAGGCTTATTTATTTTAAAATCAAATAACATCACGATATGTTTTTAATTTATATCCCTTTGTTTGGTTTAATCAATCCAAAGGAGTGGGAAATTCAAATTTTTTATTTTTATTTTTTTTAAATTATCACGATATGTTTTTAATTTATATGCCTTTGTTTGGTTTAATCAATCCAAAGGAGTGGGAAATTCAAATTTTTTATTTTTATTTTTTTAAAATTTAAATCAATTGTTTTGTAACAAAATAATTTTATGTTAAGAATAAATATTAATAATATATGGAATTTTAA
The DNA here is from genome assembly GCA_030347555.1 of Lablab purpureus. Taxonomy (NCBI): domain Eukaryota; kingdom Viridiplantae; phylum Streptophyta; class Magnoliopsida; order Fabales; family Fabaceae; genus Lablab; species Lablab purpureus. The sequence continues at coordinate 18,559,023 of CM059254.1, forward strand.
AAGTTTTAGTCGGTATGAAAACTTGTTATATAAACAGAAAGAAACTTCTAAACTTCTTTCCTTATTTTCAATATGAAAAGAACATACCTTTTGTATTATATGTATGAATATTTCTATCCGTTATATTTTTGTGTTTCTTTTCTTCCTGATTCACTAGTAGTTTATGCCATGGTTGATCACTTTCTGGGTGATTGGAACAGTTATGTGTTGGAATTTGATGATGACGAAGAAGATGGATCTTTACCTCAAAGGACAGTGCCCTTCCATAAAGTGGTTCTTCTTCCAGAAGGACATCGCCAATGAGGTTTAAACTATTTATAGTTGTGTATAAAGTAGAAACTAGACTATTGCATATGTGGCAGTTGTGTAGTATTCTGTGTTGTGTTTTTTTTTTAAGATCGACATTGCAACTTAGTTTCAAGCATGTAAGAATGACACTGCAGTTCAACATTGCGTATAAATGATAAATATCCAAGGTTAGTTTCTGACAACTTTGTTATCCTTCTGTGTCTTCCTCACTAATGACAAATTATTAATAGGAGACCTTGTATGAAATTATTTGCCAATTAAACCTATTTTAAAGAAAAATTTACTAATAAACTGTTTCCGGAAATTTGGTCAAGTTTTTTTTTAGATAAAGAAAAAAAGGATTTTAAAAAACAAATAATGAAAATTAAAATAAATAATAAAAAATGTTTAATATGATTTTTTGTTTTCAGGTTTTTAAACAGTGAAATAAATTAAAAGTAATAAATAATAGAGTAAATTCAAAATAAATAAATATTAATTTGGGTTTCGTTTTAAGTAATAAAATATTAATGAATATTTATTAAAAATGATATAAAATTTTAGTAAAATAGAAAAAAATAAAAAAATGTTATATTAGTAATTACGGTGTTGTTGATTTCATAATAAAAAATTTATTTGTTGTGAAATAAGCAATGTAAGATAACTTTAGTAATGTATGTGGACAATTTGATATTTAATTAATAAATTCCATTTTTTATTGATTGAATTAATTATGAAAATAAAATAATTTAAAATTTATCAAACAATATGTGATGTTGAAATATAGAGTTTTTAAGTAACGATTTAAATTAAAAAATTGCTTAAATGAAAAAATAAAATGATTGAATATACGAAACTAATTAATAGAAATAAAAATAAATATACTATATTATAATTAAAATAAGCAAATAAAATAATTAGATATTTAAATTCATTGTTCGGAGTAAAAGAAATAAGAATATAAATTATTTTGAAATGACGAAAAGTTAAATGTTTTAAAAATGGTGAAATAAATATTAATTTAAAATTGATTAATACTATTTTGTATCATATCAGTATAGAAAAAAATTGACGTGTAATTATTGATATAATATATATGAATTTGAAATTATAATGTTATTATTGTAAATATATATAAAATATAATATTTATATATTGGATTAGTTAATAAATATTTAGGTGTTATGAAACTAATATTATTTATATAAATTTTAGATTTAAAATAAATTTTAAGTAATGTATTGAGTAGTAAAATGAATTGTGAGGAATATTATTGAATATTTTCTTAAATATGATGAATTATATGTATATATATTATATTATATTTATGAGGTATTTGTTTCCATAGGAATGTCTAACACTACATCATGCACAACGTATGTAAGGTGATGAATTTCTTTGTTGTGAATTTTTTGCGATAGTAATTCTATGGTAGGGGATTGTTGTTAGATACAACCATGAAAGATCTCATGCATTTTGTATACTCATATGATATGATGTTAACAGTATAATTTGGATAGATATTAGAGTAACTGTTAAGTTGATTGTAAAGATTTCCTAAATTAAGGAAGTGCATATAAGTATGACTTGAAATTAGTGTTCTACGATTTGGTGTACATAAATTTGACATAGATCATCGTAAGTTCTTATAAATGGTTATTGTCTATCATTTATTGTTGGTTGTGGGGAGACATTATGTACTTAAGATCCATGTGAGATACTAAAAAATCATATAAAACTGAGTAAATGAGAAATCAATTTGAAATATGAGTGGTGAGATTCATTTGTGATGCTAGTTCGTTGGGTCTTAAAGTATTTGTGGCATGGAGGAAAAGTAAATAAAATTGACTATATATCATCCTATGTATACATGGGCTTATCAGTTATTATTAGTTTGATATATTTTGTTTTGGATATTGATCCACTAGACATGTTTTATGATATGTTCTTAACAACTTTTCTTTTCATAATGTCGATTTTGTATAACTTGACTAGATTGTTTCGGAAGGGAGGGGACGTAATCTTGAAGCAAATGAAATTATAACTTGTTCGTGTCATATTGGTATCATCTGATTACTATAAAACAAATTAGCATGGTACATGATGACGGGCTTAGGTAATGTTGATGTCCGCAAGCCTTAATATGGAGCTCATAAAATCTACAATAAAATGATCCTTTTTAAAAAAAGATAATAATAAAAAATCATATTGAAGACAAAAATAAAGAAGCATTTGAGATATTATTTTGTTGTATATTGTACATGATCACCTTGAATTTGATATGTTCTTGTTTTGTATTCAACTAAATCATTTTAAGGTGTGGCTTATTAGTCCTAAGTAAGAGTGCTTTTATTCAAATTGAAGTAAAGCAATAGACCATACAAGACAGGTAATTTTTCTAGAGTTAATATACAAGATAGATGTTGATGTAGAGCAACTTTAGCTTACCTTTCAAGAGATAATTAATGTATATGTGAGCTTTAAGAGATCTTTTTGGTAGACACAAAGAGAAAAACATTCTATAACACAAAATAAGCATATAGAATAATTTGTGAAATACAACATAATTTTAAGACTTTATGGATTTTAGGTATCATCTGACAAATGGCTCTTATAAGATGATAGGTTGGCATGTCAGATGCATACAAAAAATATGCTCAATTTTTTTTTTAATAAAACGAGTCAAGATATGAATTCTCCCTTTTAAGGTTAATCAAGCATAATAATATGTAATTGAAAGAAGCAAGGTAAAAAAAATCTCTTCACACAAATGTTTTTATACTAGTTCATGTAAAATCCACAAACTATGTTCAGTTCTTAACCAACTAGTTAAGTTCCACTAGCAGACTCACGCTGCAAATAAATATTCTTTCAACTTGTAGCCACTTTTGACTAACTCATTTAAGTATTCTTTCAACAAGTTACTTATGACTTAACCAAGTATTCTTTCAAAAAGCCAATTCTAACTTAACCAAGTATTCTTTGTTATTGACTCTAATAACTGATTACAGAGTGGATCATTCGGACCTTTCAATTCATAGATGTGGATCTCGGACCTATGAATGGGGATACCCCCAAAACTCACAAAGAAAAAAGAAGGAAGTGAGTTAGACAAAAAGAGAAGAAACTTGGGCAAAAAAAGAAGTAACTTGGACAAAAATAAACAAAGTGACTTAGACAAATCTTTTTTGTCGATAACCTCAGACCAATCAATCGAATATTGATTAATATGTAATCGATCGAACACTAACTAACCCCTTTACAAAAGAGAATGAAAGGTGTGATCAAAGATCACATCAAGGTTACTAATCAAGGAGGGTAGTATCTTAAAGATACATACAAGGTTTAGCTTGCTTCTAGAAATAGCTAAGAACACACAATTAACTTCTAAAGCTTAAAGTCAGAGAGAATAATTCAACAGTTTCAGCACTTGATTTTAAATTCACTTCTTGTTTTCTTCTTCTAATTGGACCCTTATATAGTGTTGTGAAACATCTAGTCATTAGAGTCTCGTTTTGAAACAATTCAACTTTAGGTTTTCTTTAAATATAGTGTCTGATGAGGCTTCATGTAAATTGCATTAAATATAACTCTACATGCATTAAATGCATGACATTCTTTAGCATTATTATTGATAGCTTGTAGCATGTATTCTCCATTGGGCAATGAGTTTTGCTTCTTTTTTGTGAAAATTGGCTTCCATACGTGGCAGATGTGCTCCAAGAGTTGACAAACTAAGGCACATCAGGAATTTGGTAGACTGGGACAACTTTCGCTCAGCTACCAAAGCATGTTGAAAGGGATGTGAGAGAACCTCTATATTTTGGGCTCAAAATGATCTGAAGAATATCACCTGCACAAAAAAATATTTATTCAGTCTTATGTTTTATGTGTGCATAACATCTTAGTGTATTTTCATCTTATTAAATGATGTTAGAGAGTATTGTCTCTCACACAATATATGCATAATCTGATTTTCTTTTCATAAGAAGGTTTTATTCGTGTATTGATATGATCCCAAATCATGAAGAACCTAGTTATCACAAGGAGAAATTGTTACAAGAAGAGCCAAACAAGAATTAGAAAGAGAAAAGCTTACAAAAAGATTTGAACAAAATGAAGGGACAAAAACTAGAGGAATGTACAAGAAATTGGAAGAAGACATTAAAAATATCAATAGTTCTTATAAATTCCTTGAAAATACAAATAGTTTAGTTTCTTTTATTACTTTGTCACAAATAAACACAAGAGGAGGGGTGTTTGGACATAAGGATAGCAATTAGTGGGAAGGGCCTTGTTTGGGAAGCATGGGAGCATCTCCAAACATGGCCTAAATCATTCACCTTCCTCCCATGTGTAAGGGTCGCACCTATGAGACTCTATAAATAGGTGTGTGCTTCATTTGTATCATAACTTTGAAGCTTGAATACATTGCTAGAGAAATTCTCTTTGAAGTTCAAGAGGTATTCCTCATTTTCCTTGAATCTTATCTTGAGTTTTCCTAAATTCAAGTGGTGATTATCTTTTGCACTTATCTTTTCTCTTGAAAAGTGGCATGTTCTTCATTCCTTTTCCTTCTCCATGTTTTCTATTTCTTGTTCTTGTTTAATTCTTCATGTGTCGCACCTATATGGATCAATTCTAGCCACTTGCACCGATTAAATTCAAGTTTAATTCATTCCATGCCTTCCTATGCATGTGTTCTTGATTTTAATCAGTTGAATTGATTTGTTTTTCAATTTTAAAGAGTTTGCACCAATTGAAACCCTTATATTTGGGGAAATTTCAGTTTTCATGTTCTTCCTTGCTAATATTCATGTTATTTTGATTTTATATGCTTCTACACATGTTTGAGAGATCCTACAACACATGTAATGCCTCCTAGGCATGCATCATCTATGGGATGGACTATTGTCTATCAGATGCAAGTTCTTTTGCATTTTATACTTTATTGTCTTTAAGGACCAATTGATTTCATTTACTTTGTCTTTGTTTGAAATTGACTCTCTGGTTTAATTGGTTTATTCGTGAAAACAACCAGCTGATTGTAGTTAATCTATCTTTATTTGAAATTGGCTTTCTAGTCTACTAGTTCATTCATGAAAACAACTAGTTGATTTCATTTAATCTAATTTGATTTGAAATTAGCTCTCTAGTTTAACTAACTAATGTGAAAATAACTACCTGATTTCATTTAACTTGAGTATACTTAATTTTTACCCTTTGTTTTAATCAATTGTTTCAAAGATCTAACTGGTTAAATAGTTCTAATATCATACATCGTGTAATTGCCTAATTCAATTAACTAATTAGAACAATTGAATCCTATCATCTTTGTTGTGTCAATACTTGGACAAATTCAATTGACTAAGAATCTTGACTACTATTTTGTCTTCATGTACTTTGTCTCACATGTAATAGCTTTTCTTTCTCCAAATTGAATTTACCTTAGCTGATTGATACTCTTGAACAAACCACTCCTTATGTAAATCTTTGAAAAGTCTTCAACTATAAATATTCCATTTACTTCTTCATTGAACACACAATGTTATTCTCAATACAAATTATTTTTAAAAACCTAATTTGACCATCCTTTATAAAAATACTTTCAGCTGTGTCTCATTTTCAAATCCTTACATGTATATTTCTTTCAAATTTTTGTGTGCACTATTTCTTTCTGTTGCTTCTCTTTCTCTTACAAATGACCTCTTTAATAAATCTTCGTAAGAGAACTAAGAGTATTGGGTCTGGAGGAAGACCTCCTAGAAAAACTGCACAAACAAACATCAAGTCCACACAACTCATCCACAGGCCTGGTTTTATCGAAGTGTAGGAGATGAAAAGATTATTGAAAAGTATCAGTAACACATAAGTAGAAATCTTGTGAATACACCGAAGATCGTTAGTTTTAAGTGGCTAGAAGATAAAAATCTAGATGAGGATAAGGAAATGTTGGTCATTCAATGCAAAAATTCCTCGATTTGAGTGGAACAATATACCTTAATCTTGTGAAGGTGTTTTACACCAATCTCAAGTTTGATGAGTCCACTCTTATCTCAAAGGGTATTTCATGGGAATGACTATAAACACAAGGGTCTTAACCTTCATAATAACCTGGCTTTGCCATCGCACTTAAAATTTTGATTCAGTTTTTGATATTTTTTTAGTGTTTGCTTTTAATTTGGTGTATAATTGCATTCTTTGAATTGCTTATTATAAAATGAGAATTAATGATATTTGTTTTTCAAATAATATTAGAGATATTTGTTTTTACTAGATATAGCAAAAGTACTAGATACACGCATATAAACAAAAAAAGAAAAGTAGTGAGAATCAAAGTAAGTTTTAATCTAATCTTAGGACAATTGAGAATTCTAATTTATAATAGATCATTCTAAAAAATTACAAACATAAAAAAATTGTATGGTTGATAAGGGGTTGTAACTGACTTCATTAAGGAGTGTGTGAGCTTCCAAGATTAGTAAGTAGCAATGGGGAAAATTTGCTTGAAGTCTTTAATTATTGCATGCATCTCAAAGACTCTCAATTTTTATTTGAGTTGTCATTTTACCTTTAAACATGACATATCTGATAGGGAAAGTTTAGTATCTTACTGACTGGTATCACAGGTGTCATAACTCTAGGCAATGGTTGTCACATATAATGAATTCCTAGAATTACTTTGCCTTTCCAAATGACTTTTTTCATTCTTTATTTATTTACAAACTTGAGGTTGCATTTCAATATTATGCCTATAGAAACACATCCAACATTCTAGCTTTCAAAACATATCCATCATCCTAGCTTTTGAAAATTGTAGAGCTCATTGCTTTGAAAATTGTAGAGTTCATTGTGGGTATAATCTTACATTTCTTTCTCTTGTATATTTGAAAAAAAAAACATACTTAACTTAAATTTTTTGGTTGTAAATTATAAGAAATGAAAAATGTTTAGATAAAATGCCCTCTAAATTAGTTTCTAATATATAGGATATTAAGAAATTATTGATTTTTCTACCTTATCGTTAGCATAACTCATTAGTTCTTTTGATCACTAAAACTATTTTTTTAATATTAGTTTCTTGCTATTTCATCTCACGAAATCAGAATCTATTAAGCTCTAATACGACTTTCATCCTACATTTTTGCACTTCGAATGCGTATTGCACACAGACATATGACTGAAGCGTGCACAACATGGTGTCAGACATATGGTTTTGGACCGGACACAACCTAACTTTTGGATGCTCCAAATATGACACGGTCCACAAGAGTGATTAAGTTTGTTTGTCTAATGTTAAGGTTGAGATGCAACAAAGGTGAACAATGAGTGCAAATGATAGAGACGAAATAAGGAAGATACACTTGTTGGAACACTGGACGATCTAGTACCCCTAGACGGTTTAGTACTCCTAGACAGTCTAATGGTCCTGTGACGCGCTAAACGGTCTAGAACCCCAGGGACTTTGATGAGAAATGTTTTAATGATAACAAAAACAATGTATTATTTATACTTTATCATCTAACAAAGTTGCTTTATGCAGTTGACCAGTTATAGCAGGTATAAGACCCGTACAAAATCTCGATTAAACCTAACAGATGGTCTACTAGTGTGAACCTCACTTAATCTAAATTAAGCAATCTGAATCACACTTGAATGTTTTATTCAAAATCGATAACGAGCTAATTGGAACAAAATTAAGTTTAAAATGATTACAAATTAAGAAAATATTTGGAATTAATGTTCAACGTTCAAATCAAAGAACGAACAAGGAAACAGACAATATAAAGTGAACTTAATCTGTAATATTGTTTGTATTTGTTTGAATTGTTTCCTTTTAGGAATTGGCCAACGAGTTTTGAAATCATGAAATCTTCCCTAATCAAGCGTCCAACAACTCTATGAATGCATATTCCACTATGCAAGAAGAACATATTAGATACCGTCTAGGATATTGCAGAGCAAAGATTAAGGATGAATTGAAACACGAATTAAAGCTTCAAGCAACGTTTGAAATTGTGAAAGCTATAAGAAGACTTGAAGATTGAAAGTTGAAGATAACAACAAGAGAAAAAACGATCAAAGGATACGAGCTACCATAATCTGTTAGCTAAGCGTCTAGTAGTTATATAAGTGGGTGTGTGCAAAAATTCTTGTAATACTCTGAGCTATACCCAATGAGATAAATTATACTCTCATCTATTATAAGAGAGAATCCTTTTCTTTTTTGTTAAGGTCTTAATCTTAGGAGGAAGTTAAGACTGATATAACAATGAGTGGTCTATGTACTCGTGATAATCAGGAGTGGTTTGTGTATTTGTTGTGATCATTTGTTTGATTAGTGGAACCTCTTAAGGGAGAACTAGACGTAGCCCGAGGTGAATTAGTATAAAGATCTTGTGTTGGCTCTTTCAATGTTAGAGAGTCTAGTCTATTATATCATTTGGTAGACGATCTGGTGTGTTCTCGCGAAAGAATATAAGGTTCTATTTAACCACTTTTAAAGCCTCCTTTTTCAATAATATTGTTCCACGAGAATTTAAAATTGGTCTAAATTTATACCAACTCCAAATAAAAATGAGACCAAGTATAAAAATCCATCTCAAATTTTCCTTACTAAACTTATCACTTTAAATTGAATAAAGTTTTCATTAAGTAACTAGATTAAATAAATACTCGTAATCAATGATATTTTAATTTAAAATAAAGAATATGAGATTTATGTTGAAATGTCTCCTCATATTAATAATTTAAATAAAATGTTTGATTTAATTATTAACTTTTTAATATATATATATTAAAAAATTATTTATTATTGAATTTTGGACTTTTTTCACAATAAATCATTTTTATTATTAAAAAACATTTTGAAAATGATTGATAATTATTGTTAAGCCTGATATTTCAAAATTAAATTATTTATTTTTAATTGTATAAAAAATTATTGAGTTTCAAACTTATTTTGATAATTAAAATTATTATTTATAAAATCTTAAAAATTATTAATTATTTATAATTAAAAGTTGTATTAATATTAACTCAAAAGTATTAATTATTATGTTAACTATGATCTTATTGATAATTACAATTTTTATTTATATAATACTTTTGAAAATTAATAATTATCATGATGAGTCTAATATTTATTTAATAATTAAAGTTTCTATTCATATATAATTGTATTATTTAGTATCATGTTAGTCTTAAATTTATTCAATAATTAAAACCAAACTAGTTTAATAACTAAAATTTTTATTTATATAAATTTAAAAATTATTAATTATCATAAATCTTAAATTTATTTGATAATTAAAATTTTTAATATAAAAATTTTTAACTTTAAAATATTTAATGATGTAAACCAACAAAAATAATTTTATACAAAAAAACTAAATCATCTTGGAAATGGAAATATATAGAAAGAATGTCGATCTTTATTATATCTAAATATATATATTTTTTAATTGATATTTTTTTATTAAAAATAGTTTTAAAATAATTTAATGTTATGTAATTTTCTATAATTTAAAAATATTTTAAAAATTATATTAATTGTATAAAGTTAATTAAAACAACAATCTCATAGGATACTAATAATTTTTAATATTAATCCAAATTTAATTTTCAAATACCATATCCATTTTAAAAAAATTTCCTAGTTTTTAATAAATTATGGTTGCTACATGGCCTTTTCAAATACTTAGTCATCCATGGGATCCGGTTTCAAAAAAAACAAATATTCTTAAATTTTATTTTAATTATTTCAGTTCGAAATTTCTATTCTCAAAGATAGTACCACGTCTTAATGAATGGTTAAAATCTATGTTAACAGCAATTTTAAATTATCATGCGACATCGTGTTTGAATTGATGTGTAAGATGAATGTTGGTGAACATGGGAAAAGTCCATGTTGGAGGCGACTGGGAACTCCTCAGCTTCAGAAGAGCAGTCAAAGCTGATGCGCAAGTAATAATTATATTGACTTTGACGTAAGAGTAATTCTGTCTAAACTTTATTTTGTTAGTTACATTTTATAAACGAGATATAAATTTAATTTTCTTAAATCAATATATCTATGAATTTTAATTTTATATTTTTGTATTTGAGAGAGTGAAAATTATTTGGAAAAAGAGAGAAAGTTGATTAAGGAAATTTCTAAATAATTTTACAGAATATAATTAATTTTAAAGAAATTGTAAAATGATATATTTATAAAATGGTGAAATTATTCTTATTCTTATAAATTAATTTTATTTAATTATTAAAATAGTTATTTTTATTTATTATTTATATATTATTTATTTCATTATATTATTATTTATTATTTTTATTATTTTTATTTTATTATTATTAGTTATTTATATTTTATTATCAATAATTTATGTTATTTTGAGGTTTAAGTGAATCATCATGGTTAAACAAATTAATGGAAAAGAAAAGATAGTGGTTTTAGATAAAAAGGAAAGTAGAAGAAAAAACATAAGCAGAAGAAAAATGAAAGTTAAAAGTATGAGTGGTAAAGTGAACCGGTCCGTTCTACTTTTGTCTGTCTCATATTTAGTCTATCAAAAATATATCAGGATGGACTGGTCCATATAAAAAACATAGATTAAAATATTTGGCATATCCTGTATTTTGTGATTTGCAGATTGTTTCATATAAAATTCAAAAAATAAGAAAAAACTAAAATAATTTTTATAATTTTTTAATCCTAAATTTAAATATAATACAAAGCCAAATTAAATTCTTAAAATGATTTATTGTAGAATTGGTTTATGTAATGAAGAATAATTTTTTAAACTTAAATAAATAATTTTAAATTTTACTAATTTAATTAAATATTATTGAATAATAAAAAATCTAATGATTAAAAAAATAAATAAAATAGATTAATAATAAAAGTATTTGATAATATGATTAAAAGATAAATAATATAAATTAAAATGTTTAATAATAAATTAAATAAATTAATAATAAAATTAAAAATAATATAATCAAATAATAAATAAATAAAATTTTTGAAAATTTTGAAAACGTTTAAATTATAAATAAACTATGAAGACAAATATAAATAATTTTTAATCCTTTTGTTTATGCATATCTCTTGATTATATTAATTTTCGTAAAAAAGAATTCCTTCCATGGTTCTTTCTTACAAAATCAGAACAAAAAAAAAAGATTGGTACACACCTTTCCATGCGTATGATCAGTACTCACTTACAAACAAACATATAGCAAAAACAAATTATTATTTCTAATATGACATTATGGTAATATAAACTAATGAATTACACTTGTTGCTTAATTATAAAGATGAACTATAATTTTAGATTCTAAAACGGACTCTGATATCAGTTTTAATATTTTAATTTATCCAGTTTTGTGTTAACATATATTTTTAAATTGAAAGGCTAAAGTATATTTTTTTATTTTGAATTTATATAATAAAATTGAATTTAATTTAAATTTGAAGATTTAAAACAATAAGTTATAGGGAAGGATGATAGAAACTCCTAAAATTTATAGAATTATTTGCATATATATTATACGAATTAAATTGAAAAAATTCAATTCTTTATAATATTAAGTTATTTAATTTTAATAAATATTAAAACGTAAAATTAATTATAATAAAAAATATAAAAGCTAATGAAATGAATGTAAGATAGAAAAAAAATTAAATATTTTTTTATATTATGTCTCATGACATTTAGTTCATTCTCTTATCAATAGTAAAATATAAATTCATTTTTTTACTCATTCTTTATTTCTTCTTTTCTATTGATAAGAAAAGAAAGTAAATATCTTTTGTGCCTTTTATTCTATTTATAATGAAGTATTAGTTTTATAATATAATATTTCTTATATACAAACATTTTTCATACAATAAAATATTTCTTTTGCATATGTAGAAAAAATATTTAGAACATAAAATCAGTTATATTTTGTTTTGTTTAAATTTTTTCATTTTAACTAATATAAGTGTTTTTATTTTTTAAAATATTTTTTTATGTAAATTCCTTTTGAAAATCTACATCTCTTAATGTTAAATTAAATTTTTATAGGTTAACTTTTGAAAAAAAAAATAGAAACAAAAATTAAAATCTTACGTTGAAATAAAAATATCATTTTCTGTGATAACAATTGTTAAGATAAAATTGTGAAACAATTTACGTGAGAAAGAAAGTATCTAAAAATTTTAATTTTATTAATATAGAGAATTAGTTATAGAATGAATTTCTTGATGTATATTTCACATATGGTTGTGTGTTTATTTATAAAAGGAATACAAGAGATGGGTTGAGCCCATTATACTAGAATATGAAATCTTAGATATTCTAACACTCTCCCTCAAGCTGGAGCATATAAATTGTATGAACCACGCTTCTTACAAATATAATTCTAGGTCCCCGTAATGACTTAATAAAAACATCTGTTAATTGATCATTAGAATTAACAAACTTAGTCCTTAATCTCTCCAAGTACTATTTTCTCTCTGATGAAATGACAATCAATCTCTATGTGTTTGGTCCTTTCATGAAAGATAGGATTCAAACTGATGTGAAGGACAACTTGATTGTCACATATGAGTGTCATTTGAGTAACTTCTCCAAATTGTAACTCCTTAAGTAGTTGTTTAAGGCAAATAAGCTTGCATGTAGCGGATGCCACACTGCTCTTGATCTCACCACAACACTTTGTTTCTTACTCTTCCAGGAGATTAAATTATCATCAATGAAGACACAATATTCAAAGGTGGATCTCCTATCAACAGGAGATCCTGCCCAATCCGCATCTGAGTAGGCAACAACTTTGGTATGATTATTGTGTCCATACAACAGACCCTTTCCAGGGGAGCCTTTAATGTATTTCAGTATACGAATGACAACATCCCAATGATCTGTGCAAGGAAAGTTAAGAAATTGACTTACCACACTGACAGCAAAAGAAATGTCTGGACGAGTGACTGTAAGGTAGTTCAATTTCCCAACTAATCTTCTATACTTTTCAGGATCTGAGAAGGGCTCCCCCTGATTAGGTAGAAGCTTGACATTAGGATCCATCGGTGTGTCAGTAGATTTTGAGTTCATCAACCCAGTTTCCTCCAAAATATCCAATGCATACTTTCTTTGAGAGATTACTATCCCATTAGTAGATTGTGCTACTTCAATCCCCAAGAAATATCTGAGTCTGCCAAGATCTTTAGTCTGAAAGTGTTGGCAGAGATGTTGTTTAACTTGTGAGATGCCATGGTGATCACTTCCTGTAATTACAATATCATCAACATACACAACTAGATAGATACATCCAGCACTTGAGTGGCGGTAGAAGACTGAGTGATCTGCTTCACTGCGAGTCATTCCAAATTGCTTAACAACCATGCTAAACTTTCCAAACCAAGCTCTGGGAGATTGCTTTAGGCCATATAAAGATTTGCGGAGACGACATACCATTCCTGAAGACTCCCCCTGAGCAACAAACCCCGGAGGTTACTCCATATAAATTTCTTCCTGCAAATCACCGTTGAGAAAAACATTTTTCACATCTAATTAAAATAGAGGCCAATTTTTCAGAGCAATCATGGAAATGAATAGGCGTACAAAAGCCATCTTTGCAACTGGTGAAAAGGTGTTATTGTAATCTAAGCCAAAGAATTGAGTATAGCCTTCAGCTACTAGGCGTGCTTTAAGACGATCAACAGTTCCATCAGGACCGACTTTGATAACAAAGACCCACCTGCAACCAACAACCGATTTTCCAGAAGGTAGAGGGACGAGGTCCCAAGTTCCACTATTCTGAAGTGCACTCAGTTCTTCGAGCATAGCCTGACGCCAACGGGATGGGACAAGGCATCACCTACAATTTTAGGGATGGATATAGAGGAAATAGAAGAAAGGAAGGTATAAAATGAAGGAGATAATCTATGATAACTTAAATTAATATAGCGAAGAGGAGGTTTGCGTGTGGTTCGTATACCTTTTCAAAGAGCAATGGGAAGATCAGATTCAGTTGGCAGAACCGGAGGAACCGAAGGAGTTGACAACGGAAGTGAGTCAGATGATGGAGATGGTGGTGTTGGTGGTGGTGGTGGAGGTGATGAAGTTATACTAGACTCAACCGGAGGTTCACATATAACTGGAATAATGGTTGTTTCAGAAATGAGTGTAGAGGTAGAAGGGTTGGTCTTAAAATAAAGAGAGGACTCAATGAAAGTGACATCTACAGAGATAAAATAACGATTAAGAGATGGAGAAAAACATTTATACCCTTTTTGTGACCTAGTGAACCCTAGAAAGACACATTTGTGTGACTTAGCGGCAAGTTTGTCAACATTAGGTCCTAAGGTATGAACAAAATAGGTTGACCCAAAAACTTTAGGAGATAAAGAATGGAGAGGTTCATGTGGAAACAAAATTGAGTGAAGAATTTTATTTTCTAAAACAAAGGAAGACATACGATTAATTAGATAACAGACACTTAGAATAACATCCCCCCAAAAATGTTGAGGAACATTACCATGAATTAACATTATTCGAGTTGTTTCAATGAGATATCTATTTTTGCGCTCAGCCACCCCATTTTGTTAAGGTGTATAAGCACATGAAGTTTGGTGAAGAATACCATTAGACGCTAGAAAACTATGAAAAGAATAAGAAAGATACTCTCGGGCGTTATACTACGTAAAATGCGAATAGACACACCAAATTAAGTTTTTATTTCATTAAAAAAAGTTTGAAAGATAGAAAACAACTCTGAACGATTTTTCATAAAAAATAACTAAGTACACCTTGAGTAATCATCAATGAAAGTAACAAAATATTTAAATCCTAAATTAGATTAGACACGACTAGGTCCCCCAAATGTCAGAGTGAATTAAGGCAAATGGAGAAGAAGCACGTTGTGAGATACTAATTGGAAAAGAAGAACGACTGTGTTTCCCTAATTGACACGACTCACAAGAGAAAGTAGATAACTTGGACAAACTTGGTATAAGCTGCTGCATTTTTGCAACCCAGTTGAGCATGAATGAGAGAAGAAGACTCCATTACTGAACCAACATGGGTAGTTGTCCTAAGATAGTAGAGACCATGAGACTCATATCCGGTGCCAATCGTCCGTCCCGAACTCCGGTCCTGTAAGCAAACAGAATCTTTAGTAATAAATTAAATGGAGATCCAGGAACATAAAGAACATTGTCAATAGAGAGGAAAGGAAGAAGTTGAATGGTACCAATACCATGTGAAGGGGCTTTAGAGCCATTAGCCAATGTGGGATTTCTAACACACTCCCTCACGCCGAGGACTGGACATATCGAGCGTGGGACTATAGATTTATGGATAGTCCAATAGCGACTCGTTAGCGGGTGACCTAACAACCTTGCTAGGATGGACTTATATGGCTCCGATACCATATTAAGAAGTGTACTTTAAGCCTAACTCAACCCCACAAAACTGACTTGAAGGTGAGGTTTGCATGCACTTATATACACTAAATTAACTACATCTTTAATTGACGTGGAATTTCCAACAATTAATAAGTTCAAACATTTAAATGAATAAAACAATAACTTTTTAAGTATAAGTTTTTATAATTATATTAAATTTTGTATTTGTTTATTATACTAATGATAGTAATATATATATATATATAACAGGTAGACTGAATTGAAGTTTCCATCATTGTGAAAACTATTAAAATAAGCGAAATGAAAGGGATTTGATTATAATTTTCCAAAAAGGTGGAGTAGGCTTGCGTAGCATTGACCACGGCGAAGGTTGTTAGCGTAGACTAGCACGTGCATAATCTACCACCACCACCTTTTGGTTCTTCATCAATAAATTGTTAAATACTTATTAGTTTTTGGTTCTTCTTCAATTCAGTACTAGAAATTATTCGGCAATCAACAACCACAAACTTTGCAATTGGCATCATATGGCTGCTGAAGCTGATGCCCCTGTCATTCCTCTTCTCACGCCCTACAAAATGGGTAAATTCAATCTGTCCCATAGGTATTCACACGCATCATGATCTAAGAGTGCTTTTAAATTCAACATTTTATGTATTTTCTAATTTAAAAATTGGGTTATTTTTCTTTGTAAATTCAGAGTTGTTTTGGCACCGCTGACCAGACAGAGATCGTACAATAATGTTCCTCAGCCTCATGCGATATTGTATTACTCCCAGAGAACTTCTCCTGGAGGACTTTTGATAAGTGAAGCTACTGGTGTCTCTGACACTGCTCAAGGGTAACTTGTTTTTCAGTTACCTTTGATTGATGAATGAAAAACAACACAGCTTTTAATGTGATTTTGTTACCTTTTATTATCTATGTGAAGATTGATACACACACCAGGCATATGGACAAAAGAGCAAGTTGAAGCATGGAAACCCATTGTGAATGCTGTTCATGCCAAAGGTGGTATATTCTTTTGTCAGATTTGGCATGTTGGAAGGATCTCAAGTACAGGTATTTTCTGACATGTTCATTCCTCATAAAATGTAAATGCTAAATTTTGTTTCAGGCCAAATAACTGTTAAATTAGGGTAATTAGTACTAAGTGGATGACCGTAACCAGGGGGAATTTGTTGAACCTATTCCCTTGACATGCTGTCCTTTTATTTTCTGCACTACCCTTTGTCAAAATCGAAATCAGGAATATATCACTGTAGGAAATTGCTGTTATCAAATGAAATGCCCATATTTTAGAGATTGTGCTAGATAGGATAAGGTAAATTAAATTGCTGTTTGGATGATATTATACCGTGCTTTCTTTGCAATTGCAATCAACAAAAAGTTACTTGGTCTAGAAGTTCACAATAAACAAGTGGAAATGATTAGAGATTGTTGAAACTGAGTACATAAGGAGGGCAACTAGTTACTATACTGTGCTTTGCAGTGTACCATTGAACACAATGTTGCATGCTCAATTTTGTAACAGATTTTCAGCCAAATGGGCAAGCACCAATATCTTCTACCGACAAGCCACTAAAACAACAAATGGGAAGCAATGGCGTTGAGGAAACAAAATTCACAACACCAAGGAGGCTAAGGACAGATGAAATTCCTCATATTGTCAATGATTTCAGACTCGCTGCAAGGAATGCTATTGAAGCTGGTAACTTAACAAAAATTTCCCACACATGTGGTAATGTTCAAATTTTAGATAGCGTGTAATAAGTATCTAACATTGGTAGAAACCCCCATGTGTAGGTTTCGATGGGGTTGAGATCCACGGTGCTCATGGCTACCTACTTGAGCAATTCATGAAAGACACAGTGAATGATCGAAGTGATGAATATGGTGGATCCCTTGAGAACCGTTGTCGATTCGCTTTGGAAGTGGTTGAGGGTGTTGTAAAGGAGATAGGGGCAGAAAGAGTTGGGATAAGGCTATCGCCTTTTACAGAACATGGAGAGTGTGAAGATTCGGACCCCAGAGCATTGGGGGTATACATGGCTAGTGCCCTCAGTAAATATAATATTCTCTATTGCCATATGGTGGAGCCAAGAATGAAGACTGCTCTTGAAGTAGTTGAGTGCTCTCACAGCCTTGCCCCAATGAGAAAGGCCTTCAATGGAACCTTCATTGCTGCAGGAGGTTATAGCAGAGAAGATGGCATCAATGCTGTGACTGAAAATAGGACAGATCTTGTTGCTTATGGTCGGTTGTTCTTGGCTAATCCAGACTTGCCAACAAGATTTGGGCTAGATGCCCCTCTCAACAAATACAACCGTAACAAATTCTACTCTCATGACCCGGTCATCGGTTACACTGACTATCCATTTCTTGATGATTAAGCATCCACTGGGACACCATCATTATTCTTTTATAAAGCTTGTTTTTCCCAATTTGGTTATTCAATGTTTCACATTTTTGTTTACACATTCTCCTCGAGTAACTTCTATATTATATCTTTTTGTTAATGTTAAATTCAATGAAAAAATCAAATGAATAACTTGTCTGAATAACTTTGAGATATTCATAATTTGATTTTATAGTAATTAATAAAAATTAGTAACAAAAATGAATTATGACATTAATTGTTGAGGAAAATACAAATATTTCATAATTTTGAATAATATTGAAAAATAATTAAATGTTAAGATAGACAAAATAAATTTACAGATATAGTAAGTCGTCACATGAAGTAGTATATTATGTCTCTATATCAGATCATGTATGTATTGTCTGCCAGTTGATATCTAAAAGAATCATCAGATGATGAGTTTTGGTCTTTACTAACATTTGAAAATTTGTTTTTAAGCTTTTGGAGACATTCTTTGTGGCATGATCAAGTACCAAGGTAGTTCACACGTCGTATCAATGTCTTTCTTATCAAAAGTAAAAGTTGATTTCCTCACCAAATTTCTGATGCGCTTGAGTTTTGTCAACTCGTAAAGTACATCCGGAAGTGTTGCTTTCATCAAAAGGGGTAAAACTCAATTTCATATGGAGGATAAGCACTACAAGCTATCAGGGTTTGTGTGAAGTTTGGAGTCACGCATTTATTGCATGAAAAAGTGCATTTAATACATCTATGTAAATTCTTCATCAGATGCAATAAGAAGATATTTTTAAGACCAACCTAAAACTGAAGATGTCAGAACAGTTCTCCAATGCCTAGTTGCTCATGCACTATATAAGGAAACGTTTGCATCTTGAAGAGATATAGAAACAAGTTGAGAAAACGTGCTATTGCAATATTTCTACGCTCTCTGATTTCAAGTCAATCAATTATTTTGTTTGATCTATAAGAGGAATGTATAGATATTCTTTGAATATCTCAAAAACAAGCTTTAGAAGAATAAAGCTAGTGTTTTACTTTAGCTACCTCTGGAAGTTGTGTAAAAATTTCTATTTGTCTTTAAGACGTAGCTCTTCTAGAATAGTTTAAGCTTTTGTAATTCCATCACAGACTCCTTTTTTTCAAATCCTTGTCTAGCTAGAAGTGAATTTGTAAAAAATAATACTTATTTGAAGCAAGGAGTGACTTTGTGTTAAAGAATACTAGTAGGGGTTAGCCAAAAGTAACTACGAGCCAAAAGAATATTTTGTAAGTTGCACCATCAGTCTGTTAGTGAAATTCAATCAAGTTGATTGAGAATTAAACGTAGTATGAAGATTCAGACAAACTAATATAAAATCTTAAGTAATTTTCTTCTTCTCTAAACTCATTACATTTATTGCTTGTATTTAAGAGTAAAAAAAGAAAGAATTTCAAGAAAGCACTTTTACTTGTGAAATCTTTTTAAGACTTACGGACTTTACCGTTTCTAAGATTCAAACTATCATATGACAAACCTTGCTTTTACAAACAAAATTTAAAAAATCACGAATTTTTTTTAAAATACAATTCAACTATCTCTTCTTATGTTTTTCTTATTTTTTACATTAATTTATGTTTATGTTAAATATAAAATATATTTTCTTCTGTCTTGAGTGTATAAAATTTTATGCTATTATTTATTAGTTTTTCATTAAAATTTTGATTGATTATGTTAAAAGCATACTTATGAAAAGTATATTTTACGCCAGCATTTGTTAAGCATCCTCCTTGTATTATTAAGAAAATTAATTTGTTTACCACCATTTTTTTCCAAACAAGTTCCTGACAATTCTTTTTAATGAAAAAATATTATGGAAGATGATAATAATAAATATAATCAAATTTTTAAAATAAAATAATAATAACTATAAATAAAAATTTAACCTATTTGATGGTATAGTAGATATATGAAATAATAAGAGGGTCAAAATATTTTAAAATTGAAATTTGTCAATCATAATAAATCTAATCTGATATTCTAGTGAACGTTATAAATTAATTTCTTAGAGTACTAAAATTTATTTAAGGAGTTAAATTCTTTCGATAAATATTTGTCCAAACACATGAATGTAGGGATTAGTTTTTTCATTACATGTATGTATGCATAATTTATTTTATAATTTTATTCTTAATTATTTTATTACTGGATTGTTTTTAACTAATTTAATTTTTAGTTATCTATTTGAAACCATCTTTATTAAATGAGTTAATGACAATTTTTGATAAATTAAAAATATTTCAATACGCTTTTTTAATTAAAAACATACTTTTAAAAATAATCTTTTTACTAGTATTAAGTTAAATAGATTATTGAAGGCTTAAATCAGTTTAAGGTTTCTAATTACAATTTATTTGTGTCGAGTATCCAATAATTTTTTTCTTGCAAATTATAAATATTTAACTTAAGTTCTTGAAAAAATATTTTTTTTTATATTTTTCCTTACAATTTGCTCAATATTAAGTAATTCCAAAAATATTTTTAGATTTTTTTTCCATTAACTCATTTTTTCATCATAAGAATTGATATATTTTTCATTATAGGATGACGTATCTAGTTACTATAGCTAACACAGAGGACAATTCAATTTTTATTAATTGAGCTATTTATTCTTCTCTCTGATTGTGGTGGGTCTTTCAGTTTTTTAAGATTAATCGTTTTGGGATTGTTGTTGAAAGAAACGATTAATTATAGTACGGAAGAGTTTGAATAAAGCTTTTAAAACAACTTTTAGATGCTTACAAGGCTAATTTAATGGTTTCTAACATCCAATTAAAAATCTTTTTATAAAAGACTGTAAAAGAATAATCAAAAGTAAGAAATTCAAGTAATAGAAAAAATAAACAACACACAGCCTTATGTCTACTTCACTCAAATTGAATTCTTGATAATACTACTATGTAAAAGACTTTTTATATTTATTATTTTAAATCCTTTATAATTATATATCCTTAACATTAAAGCTAGAGACATAACATTATATTTATATTGAACAAAATAACATATATATAAATTTATGTTGTATATACAAAACTTTGCACAATTTTACGTCAAATTTGAATCAACTCCAACCATAGGAGTTTCACTCATAAATCAACTCCAACTATAGGAGGTTCATTCATAAATCATAAAAGGTGACAAGTTTTACACCGGATTATATTAGGTTTGACATAAAATTTAACATTTTTTTTAAAATGTTTACATATTTTTAACATATGATCAAAACTTGCATATAAAATCTGGACACAATTATTTTAGACAATCTAAAATACCAATTCAATAATAATATAATATAACAAAATAAAAATAATCAAGTAAATTATTTAACTATTTTGAAAACTTAAACAATATCATAAAAGATTAACTCATTAGAAAACTAATTATTATATACTTTGAATAAAAAAAGTTATCCACTCCTCCTTATGTTTATGATATATCTTTAAATAATAGAGATGCATTTTGAAAGAACTAAAATATTAATTTAATTCTCGCTAACATGCAAAAATCATAAAAATAAATAAAGTCAAACAAATGTTGAGATAAATTACCTCTCTCTAAAAATCAGTAATACATGCACAAATTATGACTCTCATCCAATACAATATAATAATCATATTCAAACGAGTTTCTTTGTCTATTACACTAAAATAAGAAACAAATCACAATATTATTTTTACTAGTTTATAAATTCAATAATTATAAACTCTATTAAATAATTTCCTGACCTTAGGAAATATGAAGTTCAATAACTTTGTTCTGCCTCTTCCACTTAAAATGTTACTTCCAAACTAGAAATATAAATACTCTTGAAATTTGAGTAAGTGTTGTTTAACACAATAAAATATAAACTATAAAAGTGCATCATCTCTAAGATGCAAGTTTTCAAAATAGATCATGTAAGGAACAAGTGCTTCATTTGTTAAACGATATACATCTTGCAAGTCTTTGCCTTATCTGATAAGTGAAGTCTTCATAAGACAATATGCACACAATGTTTTAATCTAACATTGAACTTCACTAATTATTCTATGTTTATTTTGTGTTGTGGAAAATATTTTTGTCTTTAGTTTACCAAGAAGATCTTTTAAAGCTCACATTTACATCAACAAAATTCTTAAAAGACGTGTTAAAGCCATTATGCATCAACAACCATCTTGACACATTTTTTGTCAATTCAGGAAAATTTATTCGTCATGTACGTTCCCTTGGTTTACTTTAATTTGGCTAAAAAACACTTTGACCTAGGACCGATAAGCCATGCCAACTATTAGAATATTGCTTGAAGAAGATAACATTTAGTGTTGCATAATACATTTAATGTATGTTTATATCCTTGCATGGACAAACGCAAGCTTGAAGATAAATCATACAATTGTATATATGAGTTCACAAAAGAAAATATATGAAGATATTCTTAAAAAGATAACCAAGCAACTTAGCAATCACATCAAAATTCAAAAGATGCTTTAAACTCAAGCTATATAATTCATTCCTGAGTCTGTTCATTTGGAATACATAAGGCTAGGTAAGATTAATCAGTGAGTGATGAAGTAACATAAAGTAAATTAGTTTATCATTAAACATTTCATAAGTTGGTATTTCAAAAGTAATAAATGAAAGCATATCTTATATAAATATGTAAATGTATCTAAGTCAAGAAATAGTAAGGTTTGCTTCTTGTTAAAAATCTCTTTCACTTTTCTTTTCTATCCTATTAGCATAATGTTGAGCTCAAATATTCTAAGAGGTATCCCTTCTCTTTGCCGTGAATTCACGATATTTCTTACCTTTTAGGGAATTTGAACCTAGGAGGCTCTCATGTCCTCTTAGAATTATTCAGAGACGAATATCTAAACACTTTTTGAGTGATATGTTTTCATACTAGATTCTGTGTTTTAAATTCAAGGTAAAGATCATAAAATATTTCACAAGATATAAACTATATTCAAGAACTATATGTGAGAAAAATGGTGATTTTATAAATAACTCATAAAAGGTGCAAAACACAACATATTCCCTAGAAAATGATTCCAAGGCTTAGGGTTTCATAACCCATAACCCTATATTTCTCCTATGTCATATCTCATACCACAAAAGAAGGGAATAAATAGAAATAGAATGTAAGGAGAAAACTAATTAGTAGAACTTGAAGAGGATGTGTAGAAGAAGTGATAGAGAACCAAGGAAAGAGGGAAGAAGGAATAAGCTCATGATTCCTTGTGACTTGGGTGGAAATGAGGCATTTTCTCTTTTAGTTCTTAACTCTGTTCTATGGCAAAATAAGAAAAGAAGACAACTTAGGGATATTTATACCTAGCTAGTAGGGTCCAATCCACCAAGTGATCCCAAAATGCTGCATGGATTGCCAAAAATTGTATTATCATTGCCTTAAATTCGCCAAGCGCTGCCCCATCCACTGAGTGATTTACTCCCAAGAGCAAGGTTGAAAAATAATGATTCAACAATGACAAATTCACTAAGTGTATGTCAATGCGTTGAACATATTAACTATAAAGACAATTTTTGGTGAAAGGCTAAAAATGGCTAAACCAATTTGGAATTTGTTGGGTTTGGAAATGATTGGAGAAAAATTATGCAGAAAAAGTTCTAAAATTTTCTTTTGTATAATTTTGCTAAACGAAATCAAATCGGTTAAGTGAAATTTCTCTAATGAGGGCACATTGAAACTAAGTATAAAAAGAGGCTAAATTACTCTCTTACCTAATACCCTAAACAAAAGTTTTGGATGTTACAACGTACTATCCCACAAATTTAATAATAGATTTGTTAAGCCTTAGTGGGGTGCAAACCTCACATTACTAAACCTTTTTTGTGTGGTTGAGTTAGACTTAAAGTCCAATTTCTAAGATGATATAAGAGTTTATCCTAGTGAGATTTGTCAAATTTATTGTACAATCTACTATCGGGTCCCTCTATTCCCAAGTTCATTGTTCTCATCATGAGGGACATGTTGGAGATCTCATACTGTTTAGTAATATGATTAAATTATAATATATAAGTGAGATGAAAACTTTACCTTATGAAATCAGTTTTGTAATGTTGAGTTAAGATTAAAATTTACTTTCATAAAATCATATCAAAATCTATCTAATGAGACTTGTTTCACTTATCATATTATCTATTATTGGATCATTTAATTTCTATACTCGATAAGATCATATCAAAATCTATTATATGAGAGTTGATCAACTTATCATATTATCTATTATTAAATCATTTTAATTTTTATACTCAATATTCTCAACATGAAAATTGTGTTGAATATTATAAATCCATAAAAAATTATAATATATATTTCAATCTTACTAATCTTCTTTGTATCATATATATATATATAATATTAATAATTAATTAATAAATATTAATTGATTATTGATTAACTTTTATAATATTTTCTTTTGTTATAACCTAATTAATACCGTATACGATAAATAATATGTTAAACTATTCTATTTTTATATAATAAAAAAAGTGACATAAAAACAATAATACATGTTTATATTTTATTTAAAAATACAAAATTAAAATCAATATAAATTTTAAATCATTAAAATAAAGTATGGTTTGATTGTGTTTTCGTGGTCCTGTTCAAATTGAGAGAACTCCTTTCCTAGGCAAACTGGGAAGATATAATTTTGAAACGATTAATTAAAGTTACTATTTGATTATTCAAAATAAGAAATTATTCCTTTCGCCTTCATCGTGTGGAGTGCTCCTGATCCCGGGAATGCCATTCCCGATCCTCTTAATACTACTAACTACACCACCTCCACCACCACCACCAACACTATTTCACCACTGTCACCTCACAAGCAAAACAACGCGGGAGATCATGATATCATTGAACCCCTTGCAAATTCCTTACCCCTAAACCCCAAACTCGTCATCATCTTCATTTTCCAGATCACCACTCTCTCAAAGCTGAACAAACCAGCACCCAACAATGGACATTCTCTTCGCCCAGATCCAGGCTGATCTCCGCTCCAACGATGCCCTCCGCCAGTCCGGCGCCCTCCTCCAGGCCCTCCAGCAGTCCGCCGCCGGCCGCGACATCTCCGTCATCGCAAAAACGGCCGTGCAGGAGATCGTCGCCGCCCCGGCCTCCGCCGTCTGCAAGAAGCTCGCATTCGACCTCATCCGCTCCACGCGTCTCACCCCGGACCTCTGGGAAACCGTCTGCAGCGGCATCCGCAATGACCTCCAGTTCCCGGACCCCGACGTCGCCGCCGCCGCCGTCTCGATTCTCGCCGCCATCCCCTTTTACCGCCTTGCCAAACTCATCTCGGACTGCAACAAGGAGATTTCGGAGTGCTTCGACTCCCCCAGCGACAACCTCCGCTTCTCCGTCACGGAAACCCTCGGCTGCGTCCTCGCCCGCGACGATCTCGTCACGCTCTGCGAGAACAACGTCAACCTCCTCGACCGCGTCTCCGCCTGGTGGGCCCGCGTCGCCGCCAACATGCTCGACCGCGCCGACGCCGTCGCCAAGGTCGCGTTCGAATCGGTCGGAAGACTCTTCCAGGAGTTCAGCTCGAAGCGCATGAGCAAGCTTGCCGGCGACAAACTTGTCGACAGTGAGAACTCCCTCGCGATTCGCTCCAACTGGGTCTCCTCCATGGTGGACTTCGTGTGGGGCAAGCGCCGCGCCCTCATGGCGCGCTCCCTCATCCTCCCCGTCGAGAACTTTCGCGCCACTGTTTTCCCCATCGTGTACTCCGTCAAGGCCGTCGCCTCCGGCAGCGTCGAGGTCATCCGTAAGCTCTCCAAGACTTCCGCTGCTGCTAATGCGAGTGACGAGGTTGATTCCCACGCCGAGAAGCTTGTGGGGGTGTCGGATGTGGTGACTCACTTGGCGCCCTTCCTTGTTTCCTCGTTGGAACCGGCTTTGATCTATGAGGTTGGAATCAACATGCTGTACTTGGCGGATGTGCCTGGTGGGAAGCCGGAATGGGCTTCGCAGTCCATCATTGCCATTTTGACGTTGTGGGACCGACAGGAATTTGCTTCTGCTAGAGAGAGCATTGTTAGGGCTGTTGTCACCAATTTGCATCTCCTTGATCTTCACTTGCAGGTGGGGATGCCCCATTTTTTTTATTCACATCCATGAATTCTTTTGAACACACTATCTCATGATTTTGTAGTTTTCAGTATGTTTTAACCAGTAATAGACTGTTTTAGGAAGGGTGTTTTATAGAGTAAGAGACTGTCTTAAAAAGAGTGTTTTACGGAGTAATAGACTGTCTTAAGAAGAGTGTATTATAGTGTGTGTTCTTAACACGCTTCTTAAGTTAATTGTTAACCTGAGTACTCTAGTGCTTATCCTAGTGTTTTAAATGGTAGTATGTTCACCTGAATTGTTATTAGCTTTGAAATTTCACTTTGGGATGAACTTCTAGTGAAGTTAAAGGAGAGGGCTTTTATGAAAGTTTGATTATTCTTCTGCTTATCCCTGGTAGTCTATGCTTTTCCTAATGTTTTTATTTTAATGTTGTTTTTTAGCCCATGAATTATGAATATAGCATCAGAGTTTCACTAGTTTTGTACTGTGTACATAAACATCTCTATAAGCACTTATAAAAGGAATGAGTCTCTTTGCATACACTTTTCCACAAGCAATTGTAGAAGAAAAAAAAAACAAGAAAAAATGAGACAAATTTTACCATGAGTTAAAATTAGTATATGCCTAAGCTAATTTGTAAATGTTCTTTCATATTAGTTTTTCTAAAAGTTTTTAACTTGTACATAAACTAATTTTAGTTTAAGAAGAAACTTATTTTATTTTTCTTATTTTCTTCTCTTAAAATTACTTAGGGATAGTAAAATAAATCAAAATTCTTCCACATGTTAAAATCTATTTAGATATGTTAGTTTTTGGAGAAATCAGATGAAAGTTTTTCTGTTGAAGTTTGATTGTTCATTTGCTTATCCTTGGTATTCTAATGCTTAACCTAATGTTTTAAGCAGTAGTTTGTTAGCCTTTTGAATTATGAAAAGCATCAAATTTCACTACCCTAAGCCAAATATTTTTCACAGCAATATGATGGTTAAAATGTATTTGATCTGCATCTTGTGTGGTACTAGATTGTATTAGTGTATCAATGCTGCCTTGAAATTTCTAGACTTTTGGTTGATTGTTGTTGTGCAATCTACTGGTTAAAATGCATGTATTTGAACTGTATCTTGTGTGATATGTGATACTATATTACTGTAGCATTGGATATTTGGCTGGACAAAGTTGCTTGTGCTCGGCATAGCAGTGCTTATTATGTATAAATGGCTGCGTGTAGGTATCACTTTTCAAGAGGCTACTTTTGATGGTGAAAAACCTGAGAGCAGAATCAGATCGAATGTATGCTCTAGCATGTATATGTAGAACAGCTCTTTGTGTGCATCTATTTGCCAAGGAAAGTGTACGAAGAGGGCAGAAACCTCTTCCTGGAACAGATATAGCCTCTCTTTTTGAGGATGCCAGAGTTAATGATGATCTTAACAGTATTACAAGTAAAAGTATATTTAGGGAGGAGTTAGTTGCATCGCTGGTTGAAAGTTGCTTTCAGCTGTCTCTGCCACTGCCTGAACAAAAGAACACAGGCATGGAGAGTAGGGTCATTGGAGCTTTGGCATATGGAACAGGTTACGGTGCGTTAAACTGGAGTGAACCTGCTTTGGAAGTGGTGGAAGTTTGTCGACCTTGTGTTAAGTGGGATTGTGATGGCCGTACCTATGCCTTTGACTGCTACTTGAAGTTGCTGGTTCGGTTATGTTACATATATGATACCCGGGGTGGTGTAAAACGAGTCAAAGATGGAGCTTCTCAGGATCAAATTTTGAATGAAACTAGATTGCAAAACTTACAACGTGAGCTTGTGAAGGACTTACGTGAGGTACTCAATCTAACCTACATGAAATCAGCAGCACTAAGATTTCTTATTCTTAGAATTGCATGCATGTGGCTGGTACAGCAGTTGTTAATATCAATGAACCATTTGTTAAGGATGAATTTAAAAACCTTCAAGTTTATCCCACATGTATGTTTACCCTCCATTAAGACATTCATCACAACACTATTAAATTCAATAATGAAATTTGATATTTTTGAGTATGAATTTTCACTGTCTTCAGACAGTTACCTCCATGGTGGAAGTAAATTATGTTTTACCTTGTTGAAGCTAGGCAAGCTTTGGCCATTGTTGTGTTGTGGTGCGTTTTCATATTGCACTTGTAGCAGCAGTGCGATTCAGAAGGTCACAATGTGGGTTGTGTAGTGTGAATACACGGTTCATCCACTGCTGATTAGAAACAGTTTAATGTCCAAAATACCTTCACTTAATTGATGTTTGTAAGATTATTTGGGTATTTTGTGTCTTTTCTATTTGGGTTTTTACATAACACGGCAGTGAACAAAATGAACCAGCAACAGTGTTCTTAGTGAATATCTATGTGCCTTTTGAAATTATGAAATATTTATTTCTAGACCCTTGTACATTTCTTCTTTACATCCTCTTATTTTTATGTTGTCAATATTATAAATCAATTCTTATATGATTTAGTTTCCTCAAACACTTTAATGTTGTTTAACTTGGATAAATATAAATCACAAGTGCAAGGAGTTTTCTCACACACTCGAATGTTGCATGTTAATGTGCATGAACATAACAGGTCAATACACCAAGAATATTGGCCCGCCTTATTTGGGCTATTGCAGAGCACATAGATATAGAAGGATTGGATCCACTCCTAGCAGACGACCCTGATGATCCTCTTAATGTCATCATATCAAATATTCACAAGGTTCTCTTCAATGTTGATGCTACTGCAGAAACAACAAACAGAGTTCAAGATGTACAGGCAGTTCTTATATCTGCTCAACGGCTGGGATCACGCCACCCTAGGGCTGGACAGTTACTTACCAAAGAGCTTGAAGAGTTTAGGAACAATCCTTTGGCTGATTCTGTTAGCAAGCACCAATGTCGTTTGATATTGCAAAGAATCAAATATGCTACAAGTCATCAAGACAGTAGGTGTGAATATTGTGCAAATATATTCATTACATAGCTATACATTTTTAATTTAATTTTTCATGTTTGCCATTGGTCCCTATCTTATTCATGTGTTTCCTTAATTCTTCTTTTCTCAAGTTACCTTTTAACTAAAACTCTAGTTAGCTATGATTGTGAAAAAATTATTGCTTGATGGTGTTGTTTTTCTAAATGCTTGCTATTAGACCACCTCTTGGAAATGTGTGTAATAGGAAGAAAAGGAGAGACCTTCTATTGGATGGAAGGTTGTAAAAGGTGGAGAGAGTCAGTGAGTACTGGGGAATTTTGTAAAAGAGAGGCAAGATTTGATTTTTACAATCTTGAGAGGGCATGATTTTTGCATAATCCTGCATTATTGGATTGTCATTCTTTCTCCTTCACATTGGGGGTTCCTGTCTTTGTAACTAAAGTCCACACTTTCAGATTCTTTTGTCAGTGTCTATCACTTGCCAATTTCCTCTGTTCATAATATATTGGTTCTTAATGGCCATTTTCAATGCTAGCCAAGATCTTTATCAAATCATTAATTGAATTCATCATGTGATATGCAATCATTTCTCGTTATTATTATTGCCTTCAGGTGGGCAGGAGTTACAGATGCCAGAGGGGATTACCCATTTAGCCACCACAAATTAACTGTTCTGTTTTATGAAGCATCTGCTGCACAGGATAGAAAGTTGGAAGGATTGGTTCACAAGGCTATTCTAGAGTTATGGAGACCTGACCCCAGTGAATTAACCCTTTTGCTAACAAAAGGAGTGGATTCTACTTTACTGAAGGTTCCTCCTACTGCAATTACTTTGACCGGAAGCAGTGATCCTTGTTATGTTGAAGGTTACCATTTAGCTGATTCAAGTGATGGGAGGATCACTCTGCATTTGAAGGTCAAAAAGCTTTCTGAACTTATTGCTTTTTCACTCAGTTATTTAGATTTGCATGCAAATTTTGAAACATTTAAGTTGGGCATGGGCATATACCATGCTGTAGTGGTAACAATTTATCCCTTTGAAAAATGAGTTACAGGTTGACAGAACTTATTACTTTATGTGAAGAATAGTAGATTAGTTTTTATTTAAAAGTGTGGTGACTATAATATCTACTGCTTGAAGATCCACACAATGTGGCACGTTGATTTCTTTATTGGAAGGTGGCACCTTTAATTTCATGTTCTATCTTTGTACCATTACAACTATGTAATTTTTCAAAAACTTGTATTCCAATGTCATCCTGTAGCATTGCTTTGTGTCATATAAAGTTTTAAAACGCATGGATAAAGTACATTATTTGCTTCTCACCTGGTTTCTTTTCTAAGTAGCCAAGGTATTCGTCCTATTTCAATTTCATTGTAAATGAAAATGTTTCAGGTCCTAAACTTGACTGAACTTGAATTGAATCGGGTGGATGTACGAGTGGGATTATCGGGTGCATTATATTATATGAATGGTTCTTCTCAAGCAGTGCGACAATTACGTGGTCTCGTTTCACAGGTTTCTTCTCCTCTAAAGTGCATATTCCATATCAATTTTGAGTTATTTTGCATTTGCATCTTCTCAGCTATTCTTAGTAGGATCATAAAGGAGTTGTTAGAACAATTTATATTATCTTCTCAACAAAGTTGTTTTGTGTTGTATCTATTTGTGACCTAGTATCCTATTCTTTAAGCTTTTGTTGTAAGCCGATCTTGCACCATAGATATCCATAAAAGATACGAGTAACCTGCACATAGGTGATAGATAGGTAATACTAGCCTATTCAAATAAGTTGAACAATTCTGACAAAAAAATCAAATAAAATTATAGAAGAATAAATCTTAAGAGAACATATAAGTACTCTAATATATTTAAAGATAATATCTTTATATATTTCTTGGCAGTGTCTTTTGTTATTTCTTAAGTACTATTATTTGATAATATGAAGATTGGAACTTTGGACTTTTATGATAATTGTGTTGGCTTGTATTATATTTTATGTTAATTGTTTTCCTTTTACAGTACTTTTATACCCTGTTTCTTCACACAGCCGTTCTTTACAATTCTTGTGTTTAAAATAGTTCTGGGTCCACATTCTTGTCATAATTTTGTTCCACTCTCAGGATCCAGTGTTGTGCAGTGTGACAGTTGGTGTTTCCCATTTTGAGAGATGCGCCCTTTGGGTGCAAGTATTATATTACCCATTCTATGGTAGTGGCGCTGTTGGAGACTACGAAGGTGACTATGCGGAGGAGGATCCTCAAATCATGAGACAGAAGAGAAGCCTAAGGCCTGAATTAGGTGAACCCGTGATTTTGAGATGTCAGCCTTATAAAATTCCGTTGACTGAGCTTCTTTTGCCGCACCAAATATCACCTGTTGAATTTTTCCGACTGTGGCCGAGTATGCCTGCTATTGTCGAATATACTGGTACATATACATATGAAGGAAGTGGTTTTAAGGCTACTGCGGCCCAGCAGTATGGTGCATCTCCTTTCTTGAGTGGACTGAAATCGCTGTCTTCTAAGCCATTCCACAAAGTTTGTTCACATATTATCCGCACAGTGGCAGGGTTTGAGGTGCGCATTTGTTCTCTTATTTGTTTGTTTGAAATAGTTTAAGGATGTGTTGTGTTCCGTTTCTGGAATCACCTTATTTTCCTAAAATCTAGCGGTATTACTATTCAATCTCGTCCCCTGTTGCTTTTACTTGACTGTTTCCACTTTAACCGAAGCAGCAGTAAATACGAACCTAAAGCACGATAAAAATGGTCAATGCAAAATAGATACTTACTCTTTTCCATTTTTCCTCTACCCTTTGTGGGATAGATGTGCTATGCTGCTAAAACTTGGCATGGTGGCTTCTTGGGCATGATGATTTTTGGTGCTAGTGAAGTGAGTAGAAATGTGGACTTGGGTGATGAGACAACAACGATGATGTGCAAGTTTGTGGTTCGAGCATCCGATTCATCTATTACCAAGGAGATCGGATCAGATCTTCAGGGTTGGTTGGATGACTTGACTGATGGTGGTGTGGAGTATATGCCTGAAGATGAAGTGAAAGTAGCTGCAGCTGAGAGGCTTCGCATATCAATGGAAAGGATAGCCATTTTAAAGGCAGCCCAACCACGACCCAAGACTCCAAAATCTGAAGACGAAGATGATGAGGAGGAAGATAACAAAAATGAAGAAAATAAAGATGGTGAAGATGAAAAAAGGAAGGGGCCTTCAACTCTATCGAAACTAACTGCTGAGGAAGCTGAACATCAAGCACTTCAAGCTGCAGTACTACAGGAGTGGCATATGATTTGCAAGGATAGAACTACTGAAGTTAATTAACTATTTTTCTTTTGCTGTTTTGTTTTGTATTTTTTTCCCTTGATTTTTGAGAATGTATGAGTATATTATTCTTTGTAATATTTTCTTATTTTACGGTATATATACAAATTAGGTAGATGCCAAGATTTTCCGAGAGACATTCGAGTGTATTCTTTGTATTCCCATTCCCATATTTTCAGGAAAGTGCTTTGTATATGTACGGTGCGGCTATTGATTCGCTATTTTATATTTGAGCATTTGTTGGAATTGGAAATGTTAGTAAGTTTTCTTTAATGATCTAAGTGTACTTATACAGTACACCTGAATTGTAATTTCTTTGTCATCCTGTATGGTTGGTAGTAGCTAATCCTTTGTTTGGTGGAGGTGAGAGTTGAAAATGGAACAAAGGAGGAAAAAGAGAATAGAAAGTTTGTAATTTCTGTGTCATATCTTGTATACTTGGTACTAGCTAATCCTTTGTTTGGTGAGTGGAGGTGAGAGTAGAAAAGGGAACAAAAGAGGTTTAGTTAGTTAGTTCATTGATGAATTAATAAACTAATTTCATTAAATGGTTTTTAGCTTGAATCAGACTATATGTTTTCATTAGCTATTTTGTAAAAATTAATCAACTAAATTTATTTAGAGCTATGTAAAATTAAATGATAGAATTAATTAAGTGATAAATTGAATTGAATTGCATTTAATTGTTTAATTTAAATTTATTGATTGATAATTGTGCCGGTTACTTTAAAAATACAGCATGTTAAAGAGTATTAACTCTTGTTTTGTCTTCTCTTACATTTGTTATTCAATTGATTGGTTTTTTTCTCTCCAAAAAGCAAAATGCTCTTATCTCTTACTTGATCATGCAATGTACAAAATTAATTTCTACTAATCTAAAATTGCTTGGTTGAAATTTGTTTAAATGCTTATGTTGAACACATTGAACTTATTCTATTATTTGAAGTGTGCTTGAGTGAACCTTGTGCAAATATTTTTGTATGTGTTATTTTTTGTTTTTCTCTTTGCAATGACTTCCTCTAGTAATCCTTGAAAGAGATAAAAAAATTCTGGATCTGCAAGTAAAAGTTCAAAACAAAAAGAACTTGAAATTTCAACACCATCTTCATATAAACCTGATTATATTGAAGCTTGGTTTGATAGAGATGATGAAAGAATTGAGAAGTATTAAACTCATATCATAAGAAAACTGTGAATCCACCAAAAGTTGAGTTTCAAATGGTTTGAAGAGGAAGGGATGATTTGTATCATCACCATGCTGCAGTTTCAAGAGTTGCAAGAATTTCTTGAACTTAGTGGATTCATCTATCCTGATTTAGTGAAGGTTTCTACACAAACCTCAAGTTTGACAGGTCAAATCTCACCTCTAAGGTCAAAGGGAAGGATCTTGCTATCACACCAACAGTATGGTCAAGAGTTCCTGGAATTAAATTTGAATCAGTGGTTGTAAGCATGGGATATTCTGGTACACTGGAAAATTTCAACAAGAATCAAACTTACAGGGAATGCTTGCGGGATCATCAAAAATCAGTAAAGAAATTTCATATTGGAGGTCTAACATTGACAACAAGGATCTTCACCTTCATAATCAGCTGGATGCTTACTCCAAGGGTGAGTAACCATGTTACCTTAAATGAAGGTGATCTTGTTCTAATTTACAATTTGTTAAAATCTGTAAAAGTTAATTGGGTCCATATCATGAAAGACCCCATGCTCAAATAAAAAAGATTATCTGATTATCGCCTTCCTTATACTTTGTTAATTTCAAAATTTCTTGAGTATTAAGAGAACAAAAAATCAATATTGGAAAATCTCATCAGTTGGACAATGATTTTCTGTATAAGTTTGGTTTCAACAAAAATGATGGTGAGTGGG
The DNA here is from genome assembly GCA_030347555.1 of Lablab purpureus. Classification (NCBI taxonomy): domain Eukaryota; kingdom Viridiplantae; phylum Streptophyta; class Magnoliopsida; order Fabales; family Fabaceae; genus Lablab; species Lablab purpureus. The sequence goes on from CM059254.1 coordinate 18,593,379, forward strand.
TTGTTGGGTCTATTGGACAAGCTACTGGAACTGTTGTACAAGCTTCTGGGTCAACTTGAACAAGTGTTGTTGTTGCTGAAGAATCTTCCATGATGGGAGACATCATCCCATATGAATCTCCTATAGATCGTGGCACTCCATTTGAACAAATGGTGCTTCAACATTTTGATACTCTTCAATCCCGCTAGTTGTATCGTCATTCCTACTGCATTAAATATTTTGGGCACATTGATCAACGTATTGAGGATCTGCATGCTTAATTGGGCCAAATCAATGTTGGGTATAATACAACGACTAATGATGATACTGATGGAGAGGATGATAACTGACTTGTTTTATGCTGCTGATAATGAAGTATTGCTATTGTTGATTTTCTATTGTTGCTCATAATGAAGTGCTATTGTTACTACTACTAAATTTGAAGTGTAAATTTTGCATGTTATTTTGCTTTTTTTTTTGTGCGGCATCATTTGTTTGTTTTGCTTATGTTTATTTTTTATGCTGGTTAAATTGAGTCTCATACCCAAATTTGTTGAACAATTTATGTTTTTTCTTCATTTGAAATATTAAGTTTTATCTTCCCCAAAATATTTGATGATTACAAAGGGGAAGAGATAAGTAAAATATATTGTATATGTTATTGTTTGCTGTAATGTTCTGCACTAACATTTCAGGTCTACTACATTCTTAAAAAACATGGATGCTTCAAGTGGTTATCTTCATTAAATACGGGAAGTTTGTTGGACTTGAAGACTTAGGCTTCATTCAAATTTGATGTCTCCAACCACTTTGATGATGAAGATGATGATGTTGGAAGAATGAAGATTTTTGTCTTAGTGTTAGAATGTCTTAGGATTTGAGGTAAGATGAATTTCATTTAATCTTGGACTTAATTTTGTTTTTTTTAAATGTTTTCAAATGTTTTAAAGTATGTTAAGCTGTTTTCAACTCATTAAAAATATGTTTCCAGTCAGTCAAAATGTTCTTAATTTGATGGGTAAGTCAAACTTAAACAACTTAACCAACCAACATGGATTAGTTAACTGATATTCTAGAACTACTATTTTTAAATTTGCTTCCAGTTGAATTCAACTAATTGTTTTTAAAATTTGAATTAGCTTAAATTATGGAGTTTTTGCTTTTGAAATATCCATATTCTATGGAAAATCTAGTTGATTTGCAATTCAAACACACTGAAATCATTAAAGTTTCTCTTTAATTATTTATACCAATTTAAATGCGTTTTCAGCCAACCATTTTCAGTTTTCAGATTTTTGGTGCTATATGAAAAATCATTCTTATTAAGAATTGGACAACGAATCAATTACAAAGAAACTCATTGTTCTGAAAGCGTTTTCCAGTGTTCTAAATCAATTTTTGAAATTCATCAAAGAGTCCAAGATCTAATTGACTTGATAATCTTTCCATAGAAGTCTTCACTTGGAATTGTGTTCTGTTTTACGCACTGCTGTGAATTCGTTTCATAATCTCCTGTAATTGATTGTTGGGTGTTTTTCTTCTTGATCAGGGTGATTAAAAAGTTCTTGTAATAGGATTTTACAAGGGTAGACATATCTTGTAGGATTCAAGATCAAAGTGTTTGTGAAATTCATTGTATTTTACATGAATGGTTTTGTAAAAAACATTGAATTAGTGGATTGATTGATCTACAGGTTAGGAAACTGGATATAGCATTCTTATGAAGGTGACCATTATAAAAATCATTGGTGTTGATCTTCTTCTCTTTAACTATTTCAATTTCTGAAACTGTTTCTTGATTATTAGTTGAATTGAAAATTATGTGTATTGATTCCAGCATCTTAAATACCTTGTAAGAACTCAATCTTTGGTTAAATTGATTCAACTAAAATTCTGATTTCATTTCTTAAATTCTTAAAAGTGCAGAAAATTTTAAACAGTTCAATTCATCCATCTCTTGAACTCAACCATTATTTTTAACATATTTAACACTAGAGAGTTTATTGAGACTTTCAACCATATCCAGAGGCATGATCTTCTATTGGTTAACAAAGTTAGAAAGTCTAGGCATATTCAACAAGATTTATACTGGACGAATCCTAACACTAACTTATAGGACACTAAACTTGTGCTTTATTAGACTTTGAACTCAAATAGAAATTGTGCTACATAGCACGACTTACATAACACAATTTTCATTATAACAACACATAATTAAAGTCATGCTATGTAGCACGATTTCATAAAAAAATATAAGAAAATGTTTAATAGGCTTTTTGTCTCAATCTTTTATGTGTTTTTGCAATGTGTTCCTACTATTATTTTTTTTCTCAATTTAGTCCCAATATTGATTAAAATAAATCAATATGGTCTCTTCCTTTAAATTGGTGTACATTGTAAGACATTGTCTTTCTCTAGTAAGATAGATTCATTAAAAGAAAGAATGATAAAGACAACTAGGAGGTATAATTAGCTTTGTACTATGTGCAAGATTTCACTTAATCCATAAGTCTCAGTTGAATGCTGTAAAAAGGATCATAAGATATCTTGTAGGATTTACTAATTTAGGCTTGTGTTATAAGAAAAATGTTATAAGTTTTAGATTAGAAGGCTTCTGCGACGCAAGTTATACTACAGATAGACTTGAAAGAAAGAGGACCATTAAAGGATGTCAATTCCTTGGTCCATGCCTAATCTCATGGTCATGCAAGAAACAAGACTCCATTGCTTTGTCTATAATACAAGCAGAACACTTGCCATTTGCAAGCTACTGCTCACAACTTCTATTGGTAACATATCAAGTAGAAGATTATTCTTGCTTTGAAAACAAAATACCTTGTTTTGTGACAATACTAGTGCATTTAATCTTTCTAAGAATCCTATTTAGCATTCAAAAGCTAAGCATGTAGAAATAAGATATCACTTTATTTGTGATTATGTCCTGAAAAATGTTTTTGAATTGTTCTTTGTTAAGACTGATAGTTAATGGATATATATCTTCATTAAACTGTCAATAGAACGTTTTCATTGTGTAAAATTGAATTTAAGTATGAGTTCATTTTCTGATGATTTCATCTACATAGTACTGATGCATTTAATATGTTGGTGCAGAGAAGCAATCCATGCCAAGTTAGAGTGTATATTGAAAAGATCTTAAATGCATTAAAACACATTTATGATGAGATATCATTCAAAGGCATGTCTCTAAACACCTTGATTGACACAAATCGACCTGTGCATTGGTAAAGGCCACAAAAATGTCAGAAAAAGAAATGAAAAGGACATGACCCTCTTAACCTCTCTCTTACTTTTTCATTTTTAAATATCACTCTCGGTTATATGATAACCCATTCAATTCTTATTTAATTCATGCATACGTCACCATATTTCTCTAATATCTTGCAAAAACTCATGAAACCTAAATGGCAAACTCTTTCACTATGAATGATGACATCAACACTATGATTCTCTTCCTCAAAAACTATGTTCATACTTGGGCATTTCAACGGTCTAATCATTGATGGAAGACTCACTACTAAAGTGAGAAATCCTTACATTTTTTATGTCCTTTCAAGACATCAGAAAATATGACTGTCTCAAGGAGATCAGAGCAACTGTTTAAGGATCATGGACGAGTAGTGTCATCTTCATGACCATTGACACCTCAGTCTCAAGGAGCACATGTCTTGGGTCAGCTGAGGCTATGAGAGAATTTGGTTGCATTCATGTTTGCCTTACTAAGTTTTTTCTCTCTAGATGTTATAGGAGCTCCTTCTTCCTATGGTTCTTCATGCCTCATCCATGTTGGCTTACATTTTTCCGTCACATGAAAGCCAATGTATCATTTTCTTGTTGGATAAAGAAGAAGATGATGATGAGGCTTAGACTGACAAATATGAAGTCGTCATTACCGAGGGGTAGCAGGAGATGAGGATAAAGCCTTAGATATCTTATAACCCTACTTTCATTCTTCTTTTTGTATATTTTACTAAACTTTAGTTTCATCTTAATACAATTTATTGATAAAATTACAAGATTTTGACGAGTTTGAACCCTCATCATACTATTCTTGTATATTGTTCTCTATTTCTCTATGCGTGTGCGTTATTTGCTTATTTTGGTAGGTCTACGCTCCTTTTTGTTGATGCTTAAAAAAGGGGAGAGAAGATATACTAAAGGGAGTAGATCAAAAAGGGAAAAATATAAGAAGATCTCAATATAGGTTATCAAGCTAAGGGGTAGTTGATCAACCAAAGCATAATGCATAAGCTCAAGAGGAGCAAATGAAGATTTTTTTTCCTTTGAGAAAATCTACATATTGAAATATAATGTCATTTTATATTTTTAAAAGTTCGATTCATCACTGTAATATGTACTGTAAACTGTAAATGATTACATCTCTTATATAGTTTGATCAGTGAATCTTTAATCAATTTGAAATCTCATCAAACTTATGCTTGTTGTTTTATCTTATAAGTTTGAATAAAGTATGCAAAAAAAATGTTTTAGAAAAAAACATTATCTAAATGCTTCGATTATAAAAAAATTTATGTTCAAACTTTATTGTTTTAAACACAATATAAAAAGAAAAGATTGTTAGAATAAAATACACCAGACCTTATATGTTTTTTTATTGGGAACTTTATAAACAATAAGAATAAACATGTTTGTGACAAAGTATATAAGACGAAAGGAAATATTTAAATAGATCAAGTAAATACATAAGTGGCTTGTTTGATAAAGGATACAACATCGGTATGGATACTTTCTTCTCTATACAAATAAGTTTATCAAGATGAATAAAGGTTGACGACATTTAGAAAGCTACAAGTGAAAATATCTTACATTCTTTTTATACCCTAAGCTTGAAACGAATAATGTTTGTGTTCATTAGCAACCTAGAAGAGTGAACCTAATTTATATCTATCTTAGGATGTAATCTCTCTTTTAGTGAGCAAAACCTTGCAATCTTTTAGATCACATTTCTTTGTATAACCGAAGTCATTTATCCAAGAGTGGCTATACTTCAAAAAATACTTACGGTTTTTCTAGAAGTAGTTGTTGTCCTAACAATACTTGGATTTTTAGCCAAGACTGGATGCTTTTTTAAAAAAAAAAATTGGGTTGTTCAGCTAAGAGTGGCTTAGGTCCAAAGAAAAATCCAGTTTGTACTTTGCACTGTTAGTTTGCATAGTGAAAATTGATCGAGTTGATCAAGAATTGAGCATAGTCTTTGTTAATAGATGAATCAATATAAAAAATTTAGAGTAAATATTTCTCTTCCTTATCTCTTTGAATTTTCATGTTATTGATTTTCTTCTAACTAGAGAAGGGGAGTTTGTATAAACAAAGTTTATAAAAAAAATTAATAGTGTGTCTATCGACACTGTAATTACGAAAAGCTTCAGAAGTTTTTAATATACAATTCAACCCTCCCTTCTTTTGTATTCTACCAGTTTTCACATCTATCTTTATGAATTAGAATATATTAAACCAAACCACCACAGTCAAACACAATGAAGAAAAAAGGGAGGTCTTAAGGTTGAAGAGAAAGGAAGGATAGTACGAGTAATGTGAACCTATCATCTATAATTTTTTATTTGTAATGATTTATATTTTCATCTGAGTTTGTGATGGAAAAGAATTGAAAATAGTTAAATTCTACATAATATCACTTTAGTATATAAACTTTACATGAATTACCAATTACCAATTTGTCATAAGTCAAGCTATTCAAGAATACTTTAAATTATTATAAATTTAAATATTTTCGTGACATGTATCAATATGTATACTTGAACTAGAAAAGACAAAGGACCAAACATGTGAAAATCACTTTCCAAGAAGATGTTATGAGCCATGTTTTGTAGGAAAAAAATACAAGGTAGTGAATTTGAAGTTGTAGGTTCCTCCGAAATTCTTAAATCAACAACTCTACTCTACCAATAATACTAATTATATTTTCTTGTGTTTGTAATAATCAAAATGAAAAAACTAGGGGCCATGCAAGTGGAATGAAAAAAAATTCATAAATGCACAATTAATTTTAAGGCTGCAATTGAAAATGATAAAATAAAATACATTTGACCCTGTATTTTTTTAATTAGATGTTTGTTAAACAACAAAGTATAAACATGACTGTGTCAAGTTTGTAAGATGAAAATTTTTTATAACTAATTGTTTGAAACATAAGTTTTCCATTTGTCAAATGATACAACATTTGATGTTTATTTGCAAAGTCTGATATGCCTTTTCATGGAATTATCCTATTCATTTATTATGTGTTGTAAAGAATGTTCCCATTTGCTAATAACTAAGATGATTCTCAAGAAGTCTTGTCAACGTCTAAGATATCTTGGAAAACAAGTTAAAGTTGTTTTGCACCAACAACTTCATGACCCGCACTCATGTCAACTCTAGTAAAAAAAAATTACTTGTACGATATCTCTCATTTTACTCAAATTTGAGTACAAAACTCTCTGACCTAGGCCTGATAAGTGTAGCCAACTATCAGGATGTTCTATTTAAAAAGAGATAAACACTTAATGATGCATAGAGTGCATTTAATGCATCCCCATCTTCGCTTGCTCAGACAATGGAAAACATTTCTCTTAAATTGAAGCTCTCAACGACTAGAAAATTATTTGTAATAACTATTTCTTCATGATGCTACTTAAAACTCTTATTCAAGAAAAAAATACAAGAAACAATTCTGATCATAAGTGCAGAAACGCTGCTAAAATTCTTTCTCATTCTTTATGTCCTGAAAGCTTCTCAAGAACAATATTATGTTCATACTTGATTTTAGTAGAGTGATTGATCATTGCATATATTGTAAGATGCTACTTCTCTAGATAGCCAAAACTGTAATAGAAAGCCTTTGTTTAGCCAGGAACGACGGTTTTCCGAAAGAATATTTAGTCTTAGATAGGAGTAGTTATTGTTTCAAACAATACTTTAGGTTGTTTAGTGAAGAGTGGTTAGGTCTAAACCATACTTGGGTTTTTAGTCTAAAGTATCAAAGTTCGTAATAATACTTGATTAGTTAGTTTTAGCTAGAAATGGTTGAGGTCTAAAGAATACTCACTCCATATCTTTGCATCATTAGTTCGCTTAGTGGAACTTGACTTCTTAACCAAGAACTAAACATAGTTTGAAATAAAAAATGAATTAATATAAAAATATAGAGTTAAATCTTCTATCCTTATAATATTTATTATATTGCAATGTTATGAGATTTGTGCTAACTAAAGAAAGAAAGTTTTTCAAAAATTGTTTTTATAACAAGCATTTGATTTGATAGATTGTCTGTCAAACCTAAACTTGTATATGACCATATATCATCAGACACAAATTTACGAAAATATTTCAAAAGTTTTAAATACACAATACAATTATCCCTTCTTGTGTAGTTAGTTGGCTTGTTTTCATAGAAAAGAATAACATGAAAATGAAAAAGGAATTAGATTTGAGAGTTACAATTTGAAATTCAAGCAAGAGAGGTAAGATTACTTTCCATCCTTATTTTAAAGGGTTTTCGGTGTTATCAAACCAATAACATTGACAAAATGAAGTGAGAATGAACATAATCACAAAGTAAAGTAAGAATAGAGTCACTGACACCACTTTCAAAAAAATTGATAACATTAAAAATAAAAAAAATAAAAAAATTAATAACAACAACCATATAATAATAACAACAATAATAATAATAAAATATCAATAATAATAATAGAATACTGAACAAGTATATTGTAGTGTTGTTTTATTTAAACTAAACGAAACTAAACTAATAAGTTAAAGAAGACTAAACTATTTATTTTTATAAAAAAATTTAAAATGATTCAGAAGGTTTCAATATTTTTTTAATTTATCAATTATTTTTATTAATTTTTAATTTTTTTAAAACCAATTTAACTTTCCAACTATAAAAATTAAAATGTTTATTGTCTTTTCCATAACATGTGCGTAAAACTCATATAATCTTATAAAGCATTTGTAAAATTATTTAATAAACAACATTTTATGAATATGAACTTTCTAACGCATATTTATTAATTTTATATAATCCGTTTTAAAGCTAAATGCTATTTCTTAATTTAGTAAAAATTACCTATACCAATATGTACTCTCACTTTGAAATAAAAAATATACTAAAATAAAGGAAATCATAATTCTAACAAAATTATGAACATCATGAAACAAAATTAAATTTTTACTTAAATTTATATTTAAAAAAATTCCTTTTTAAAGAAATATCATTTAAAAAATAACAAAAAGATATCCACAAATATTCAAGTCCAAATATCAAATAATATATAGTCATTTTTTAGGAAAATACATAGGGGTGGCAAAATGGGTCGCTAGCCCTTTTAAGCCCGCCCCACTATAAGCCTATCAAAAAAGGGTCGGACTGGTCCGCCACAGTGATGTGGGTCAAAATCTCTAACCTGTCCCGTCATAAGATAGACTGGTCCGCTTATTTTTTTTGTTTTAATTTTTTTTAAAAATCTGTTTTTTTTTCTTCAGTTTTTTATTTTATTTTTGACTCTCACCTACCCAATCTACGTCATGACCTTCTCCCCCTTCTACCCCCACCGTCTCACCCTCATAAGCTTCATCAAAGACCCTCCGGCGTCATTTATAGGATTAACTTGCCGGGCACGAGACTCACCATCATGGTAAAGAAGTTTCGGATGTTCGAGAAATTCTCCATGGGAGCATTCTCGTCGGAGATTGCAACGCTTGCACGGATCCGTCATTGAAACATCGTACGACTACTGGGATAGAGTGCTAATAGGAAGACCAAAGTTACTGTTTTACGATTATTCAGTGAACGGTCATCTGGACACGCTTTTGCATGAGGGTTACATCATGACTTTCATATATTTTCTTGTTTTACGATATTAATGAAATCCCTCACAAATTTTTTACTCAATTTTTTCTTTCCATTTTTTCCCAATTCCAACAACTTCAATTTCACTATATTTTTCTTTTTGTTTTCATTTTTTCACTTTTCACTTCTACCAAAAGCTTGAAGCCCACGCGAAAACTTTTATGATATGTTTGGATGGGATTATTTTCTATAGTTGCTTTTGTGAAAACGGAATCAAGCGTTACTATTGGAGGGAAAGAGAGAGAGTTGAGAATGAATTCGCCACTAAGTTGTGGTGAAAATTGGAAATTAACATATTTATCGTCAACTATAATAACAATTATATATATATATATATATGTATATATGTTAAAATAATTTATATTTATATGTATATCTTAATTTTTTTATTTGAAACTGAAAAAAATTAATATTAAATATTAATTTCATATTAACAATTTTAATTTTATTCTTCTAAAATAATATTAAAAAATAAATTAGATTTATGTCGAAGTATAATATTATATTTAAAATTTAATTATATGTTAAATTCATTAAATTTTGTGAAATTTTATTAACAAAATAAATTTAAATATTATTTTTAATTTTACAAATTAATTATTTTTTAATTAATCAATTTTAAAATTAAACTAAGTATATAAAATTAACTAATATTAAATTAAATCATAAATTGAGTTGAAATCTATTAATTTATAATTTGCATTTATGAAATCGATTATATAATGATACATAATGAATTATGGCTGAACCTACACTCCTTTATATATTGTTTTACTATTTATAAATATAATTAATGGATAATTATAATAAATTTTAGAACATTTTAAAATAATATATATTTACTTTGAATTCAAACTAAAATATATAATGAAACTAATATAAAAATTAAATATAATTAAAATATGTGACATGTAAAAATATATTAGTACAAATAATTATAATGACTATATATATATATATAATAAAAAAAATTAATTTTTTCTTCACTTCTATTTTAAATAGGTCTTAATTTTTTAAATTAAGAAAATAATATTAGTCATTTTAATTTTGTTTTACTATACAATAATATTCAAAAATGTACTTTTCACATTCATTTGGAAAAGTTTAAATCATATATGAAAAAGCAAGCAACAGTCCAACAACTTTTAATCTATTTGTAGGAGCATAGGTTTCCTCAGAATCTATTCCTTCCTCTTCATTATAACCTTTAGCCACAAGCCTAACTTTATTTTTAGTAATTATTCCTTTATCATTCATCTTGTTTTTAAACACCCATTTTGTTCCAATTATGTTCATTTTAGGTGTGCAAGTGATTAGTTTCCAGACTTCATTCCTTTTAAACTGATTAAGTTCATCTTGCATAGCTAAAATCCAATTTTCATCAAGAAATGCATCATTAACACATTTAGGCTCAATTTGAGAAACAAATGTAGCAATTAAACATGTATCATGCATAGATCTTTTAGTTGAAACACCTTGTTGAACATCATTTTTTTCGGTGTTCTATTCTGGTGCCAGGATTTTAGCTTATTCTTCCTGATTTTCACCAGCTAAAATTTCGTCTATTGCAACTTTATCATTTTGTGATTATTCAACTGATACACCTTCAATTAAGTTTTCTTCACCTACACCTGTATCATTGACTGCAACTTCATTTTGCACATTAGTCTCATATAAAACAACGTGAATTGATTCCTCAATGATAACTAATATTTTGTTATAGACCCTATATGCTTTGCTATTAGAAGAATAACCTAAAAACAATGCATCATGAGCTTTAACATCAAATTTACAAAGTTGTTCTTTTCCATTATTAAGCATAAAAACTTGCAGCCAAACACTCTAAGATGTGCTATGTTGCGTTTTCTCCCTTTATACAATTTATAAGGTTTTTTTTTTTTTTAAATAGGTCTTATCAAAATCCTATTTATTACATAACATGCAGTTTTACTGTATTTGTCCAAAAATATTTAGGAATTTTTTATTCATTAAACATAGTCTTTGCTAGTTCTTCAAGTGGCCTATGTTTCCTCTCAACTATACCATTTTGTTAAGGAGTTCTAGGTGCTGAAAAAGTTATGTTTAATTCCATATTTTTTCACAAAAATGATTAAACTTTTCATTTTGAAATTCTCCTCCATGATTACTTCTTAGAGCAATTATGCTACAACTATTTTCAATTTGTAAAACCTTGGCAAGTTTCTTAAAAGAATGAAATGCATCATTTTTATTTGTAATGAGTAAAGTCCAAGTGAATCTAGAATAGTCATCTACAATAACCAAAGTAAATAATTTTCACCAATACTCATAGTTCTAGATGGTTCAAACAAATCTAAATGCAGCAATTCCAAAGGTTTTAGTGTAGATACATAATTTTTCAGATTGAAAGACACTTTGGTTTGTTTTCCTCTTTGTCATACATAATAGATTTTTTTCTTTCAAATTTCAGTTTTGGAAGCCCCAAAACAAGTTGTTTTGAAATCATTTTTTCCAAATGTCAAAGCCATGAGTTATCTTCTTTAGGCATGAAACATGTAAAATTGTTTGCACACATATGATCAAGATTAAGCATGTAGATATTTTCAATTTTTTTTCCAACAAACAAATTTTTCCATACTTTTTCTCAATAATTTGGCAATGATTTGTTTCAAAGATGATTTTAAAACCTTTATCACACAACTGACTAATACTAAGAAGATTGTGTTTCAAACCGTCAACATATAACACATTTTCAATAAGGATTGAAGAAACATCACCAACATCTCCTCTTCCAAGTATTTTGCCTTTGTTGTTGTCTCCATATGTGATAAATAGTCCATTCTTTAAGGTGAGATTGACAAACTTCGTTTTGTTACCGCACATGCACCTTGAACAACCACTATCCAGATACCACAATGATTCTTTGGACTTCAAGAACACCTGCAAAATACAATCAATGGAGAATGTTTGGTACCCACATGAATTTGGGTCCATGAAAATTAGTTACCTTTCTATCAAATTTTAGTTTTCAAACATATTTGCTATTAGGAACTCCAAATTTTCTGATATTGCAAAAATTAAAACATGACCTTTGTTTATACAATAGAAGCATGTAATGAATGACATGTTGGATGGTTTTTCATGTGAAAAGAAATTTATCTAAGATTTTTTCTTCTTTTGAAAACTATTTCTAAATCTAAGTCCAGCTCTATTTATTACACCATTTTGAAAACTTAAGAGAGTATCCAAATTGGCTCTTCCCGTAGTGAATTAAGCTAGAGCTTTGTTCAAATACTCAATTTTGTTTTCCAAAATTTTACATTTTTCACAATGCTTTGCTGGAGAATTGCAATCACATGTTGCAATTTTATACAACATTTCAAGATTTTCAAAATCTATTTTTAAATTTTCCAGCTCTTTCTCTAGCTATTTCACGTTGTTCTCAAGCCAATTGTTCATGGCTTTAAATCTATTATTTGAATAGGCAACTTTATTGGCTTCTTCATGCAATTCTAGAAAATTATGCAGCATTTGATCATATGTAGTACTAGATTGAGAATTTGAGGAACTTACACTGCTCACGGTATCACAATCAGCCATCAAACATAATTTGGATTTTTCATTTTCACTTGAAGATTCAGTTGTTGATGACACACCATTTTTTTCCCAAGCTATATATGCTCTTTTGGGCTTGAAGTGTTTTTCATGTTTCTTTTCTCCATTCTTTTCTTTGTTTTGTGAGTATGGACATTCAATTTTAATATGTCCCTGTTTACCACAACCAAAGCGAGTAAAGTTAGGAGAAACAAAATCTGATTTTTTTGTTATACCTCTTTTGATAGTAAATTTTGTTCTTGTATTTCAAAAACTTGTTGAATTTTCTCTCTAAGAGATTCAATTTTTTTGCATTTCTTCCTTCATGTGTTTCATCATAACTTAGCTCCTCTTTATGAATTATAGTCTTCAAGGCTAGCCCTTTCATTTTCTTGTAATTTTCTTCTTGTTCAACATGCCTATTTAACTCAAGTTCATACTCCCTAAGCTTCCCAAATAGTGTAGCAACACTCATAGTTGTTAGATCTTTAGATTCTGAAATTGTTGTCACTTTAGGTTGTCAATTTCTGTTCAAACACTTCAGTACTTTAATGTTTAATTCCTCCTTATCAAACACTTTGCCAAGACCTATAAGGTGGTTTACAATATGAGTAAATCTCTTCTGCACATTTGAAATTGATTCTCCTGGCTGCATCCTAAACATTTCATATCCTTGATATCAATCGTCCCTTCATGTGTAAGTTCTAGCACTTCTCACATATCTTAGAAGTAGCACATTATGATACACGAAAAAATTCATCAAGATACAATGCAGAAGTTATGATATTCTTACCTCTACAATCATACTGCACTTTTCTTTGTTTATCTTGACTAAGCTTATCCCACCGTTTTTCTTCTTCTTTACCATTAACAATATGTTTTGGAACATGAGGTCCATTGATTATGATATCCCAAATAAATTTTAATACATGTATTTTTTATACAAATATAAAAAAGTGTAAATATTAAATTTAAATATAAAACACAACAATCATCATTTTTAATATATATATATATACATAATTGTAAAAACTAGTAAAAATACCTTTTAGACATAATTTTGAAAGTAAAATATATATATATATATTTATTTATATAAACCTAAAAAATAGAATAAATATATTTAAATTCAAATATACCATACACAAATATTAATTTTTAATATCTATATTTTTATATAAATAAAAAATATATAAATATTAAATTTAAATATAAAATACAATAGCCATAAATTTTAATATATATATTTTTTACATAATTGTATCAATATCATAAAATAACAACCATAAAACAAATATGTGAAAGCATACGATCCAATAAAGAGATATAAGGATCACACTTGAATGAGTGATGTGATGGAAGGGAAAGGAGATTCAGTCTTGACACCAACACATGTCACATTCAAGCCACATAGAGGATCACCCAGAAAGCTCACGATGATGACCAAAGTTGAAGGAAGTATCAACAATAGGAAGTAACATGCTAAGAAATTGAAGTTATGAAGTAGGTTATAAAGGATGAGAGACATCGTGGAATCACGTGAGAGGAGCGTCACTCTTTGCCAAACTGAACCACCCATGTGCGTGGTTAACATCATTGTCGAAATGATCGTGCTGAAGGACAAATGAGGAAGAAGAAGACAAACGCGTTGCACGTGCCATGACTTTAATGTGGGAAGCAAATTAAAGTCATGCTTTGTAACACGAATTTAGTGTATTCAAAATTAAATAGAGAGTCGTGTTACATAGCATGAATTTAGTGCATTATAAATCCAAGTACGACTCATGCTACGTAACACGACTCTAGCGCATTCAAAATCGAATTTTTTGCACTCAAAATCTAATTAAGAGTTGTTCTATGTAGAACGAGTTTAGTGCATTCAAAATCCAATTGAGAGTCGTGTTATGTAGGATGAAGTCATTTTTATTAAAATTTAAAAGATGGACAAAGATTCTTATTCAAATTTGACAGAGATTCTTGGCATGCAGGGTCATTGATATTAATATTGCATTATTATGATTCTTTAAGATTTAATACCCACTTCCACTAGTTCATCCATATAGAAATTGCATCATATTTCATCCTAACTTACATCTTCAATTTGTAACTTCTTTTTCCAACATGAATAAATTTGATATAGTAAAAGATTTTAGTGATGAAGGAACATATCGCTCAGAGGATGATGCTATTCATCAATTAACGAAGTCCTCGAATGGACATCGACATACAATAGAGATATGGGAGGGTATGTGTGTTTTCAGTCAAAGGACTCTACAGTAAGTGTTATAAAGCATTTTCACAGCAAGCATGGCTAAAACTTTTCGATTGTTGAGTCAAAGTCAGATAAATATATTGCTCGTTACATACACTACAATAATAGGTGTCAATGGCGAATTAGGGCATCATATAATAAGATATGTAAACAATGGAGGATTAAGAAAATTAAAGCTTCTCATTCATGTTTAACAACAACTTTGCATCTTGATCACTGAAATCTTGATTCAACACACATTGCACATATTATTTATCACCTCGTTAGCACAAATGCATCTATTGTAGTCAAAAGTATAACTACAGACATAAAAGACCGACACAGTTACACAGTGATTAAAAGAAAAGAACGGATGGCTAAACAAAAAGCATTAGCCATGGATTTTGGAGACTGGGAAGAATCATACAATAATCTTCAAAGATGGATGTACGTTTTTCAACAAACGAATTTGAGAACCATTATTCAATATATAGGTTCCTCAACAGAGGGTTACGAAAACATTTATATATTGGAACATTTGTTTTAGGTGTTCAAGCCATGAAGGATTCAAATATTGCAAGCCAATAATTCAATTCGGCGGAACCTTCTGAATAGGTAAATATCATGTCACTTTACTAACTGTCACTAGCCAAGATGAGAATCAAAATATTTTTGCATTGGCATATGGGTGAAACCAAGGAGGCTTTGTTATGGTTCTTCCAATGGTTGAAAGAACATGTAACACCTCAACAAAATTTTTGCATGATAACTGAAAAAAGTTTTGGAATATTTTCCACTTGGCATCTAAAGATCTTCAATAGGATGATATCTCCTCAATATTTTGCATTTGACATATTGCATCGAACTTCAACTAAAAATTCAAGAATGTTGAGTTGAAAAAATAAGCCATCAACTTGGGTACTCTTACATTGCTAAATTTTTATTTTTATAACCACCATTATTGTTATTAACTTGTTTCTTTAATAGGATACAAAATGAAACAACCAACCCTTTAACCACTAAGAGAGCCGAGTTTCCAGAGCAAGTATCTTGCTTGGATGATATACCATTAGAAAAGTGGACACAGACATACAATGAATACAAAAGATATAGACATATGACAACAAATTTGGCAAAGTCCATGAACTGTGTATTAAAGGGAACAAGAGCTTTACCTATATGTGCCCTGGTTAAAGCAACATTTGAAAAAACCAAAACTTGGTTTGTGGAGCGTAGCTCAAAAACAAAAATAGTGTTACTACTAAGACATTAATATCTGGATGAAATTGTTACCTTACTCTAAGAGAATGAAAATTGCACTCAGATGTGTTTTGTTCAACAATACAACAGACAAACCCTTAGACTACATTGTTAGAGTTAACAAATACAGAGTTCAATGTCCAAGAGTTAACAAATCCACATCAACGAAGATTAATCAACTACGTTGTTAGATTAAATGAATGGTGTGACTGTGGAGAGTTTCAAACCCTTAGACTTCCTTGCTCTTATGTCATTGTTGTGTGTTCATTTTTCCATTTACAACTAGGTACATATGTCAACTGAGTCTATAACTTAGACAACAAGTTTGAAACTTATGAACTACAATTTCATCCCATTCAAAGTGAAGATTATTGGTCTTCTTATATGAGTCCAAATTTTAGTCTTAACCCAAGTACCCGACGAGATACTTCAAGAAGACCTTCAACTAGTTGCATACATAATGAGATGGATAAGTTAGTTCAAAATAAGTCAAAAAAATGTTCCTTTTATAGAAATGAGGATCATACTAGGAGAAATTGTCCATACAAAAAAAAATTTGTAATATATTTATTGAAGTTCAAATTGTACATTCGTTATTTGAGTTAAAATGGTCTCATGTTATAAACATTACTCATAAAGTTTCACAAAAAAATTAATTTTATTTTATTTGTTATTTTAATTGTTTATTTTTTAATAGTATAACATGTATTAATAAAATATTAAATTTATTTCATTTTATTTTATTTTATTAATTATTCGCATACCTTTATTTAATTATTTATTTTATTATAACATAATATAATGTTTCTAATTATTTAATTATTATTTATATTTATATAAAATACACAATGCATTAATATTTCAATTTTTCTTTGTCTTTTTTAATTTAGAAAAAGTAAATGAACATATGCAAGCTAAGTTTATTTTTTCAATAAAAAAGATAAAAAAATGTACAATTTGCAAAAGGTTAAATAAAAAAAAAGCAAATCAACTTCTAAGAATTTTTTTATAACTAAACTCAAACAAAATTCTCAACTAAACTCAAATACTTCAAATTTCTATCATTTAATTATAGATCAAACTAAAAACAATAAAATAAAATATTATAAAAAAAGGTCAAGCTCAACATCCTATCTATAATTTTTACATGAATTTTTAATACTATCATCATCATCATTTTCATTGTCCACCAATCTCCAAGTATTTTTCTTTAGTCTTCAACTCTTGCATAATTTTTTGTACATAAATAAGTTGGATTGTACACAAGTCTTCTCCAAAGTGTACTAGATAATATGGTGACCTTATTTTTACAATTTACAACACATTTGACATTCTTCAAAAATCACATACTTAATTTCTTCTTCTCTCAAATTATCATCTACTGAGTATAATAAGATCAAACTATATACATATTTTGATTCTAGGTGACTTTTTTCAACAACAATGTTTATGTTTTTAATGTCCTCATATATATTTATGATGACAATCTTTAATTCTTTCAATCTCACTATATATAAAGTCTCAATATTTTCACATTCTTTACAACTTTTCATAAAAGAATGAATCATCAATGGTTTTTTTTGTAACAATTGAGTAAGCTCAAACTTTTCTAAAGAAACTTGTTGCCATATGTACATGTTCTTTGAAGCATGAAAAAAATCTAAGCAACATATTTTCATTCTATTTATGTAAGATTTAGAACTTGTCTTTGCAACTACATTCACCAAAAAATCTGTCTAAAATGATTTTATTGGTATATTACTTCATGATTATTAATACTCCCTAAATGAAAAAAACACAATATTATAAATTGAAAAAAAAAACTTAAATATAAAATAAAATATCACTAAGATTATATGAAATTAGAATAAAAAAATAAATTCAAAATTTATTCTTCACATATAGACATATATATATATATATATATATATATATATATATATAACAACTCAAATAAAAATCATATTACATAACATTTTTTTTATAATATATAAATAAATTTGTGTTTTGTAACATGAATTCATAAAAATTAAAAAAATATATACGTAAAGTAATAGTGCAATACCATGACAGAAAAAATTCCAAATACTTCTACGTAAATAAAAAAACCACATAGGTAATTTTGAAACATTTTAAAATTAACGTAGTCATTAAAATACACACTTACAACTTAGAAAACAATATACACATTTGCAACTTAAAATACACATTGCACACTTCCGACACCATAGCTGATTTTACTTTAGACGTGTCCCTCTTCTCTCTCCCTACACTTGTTAAAGTCCATCGCAGTATAATACCCACCTACTCTTCTCTCTCTGCGTTCCCTCTCTAGCGCTCACTTCGTTCAACTTACTTCTCTCGAGTCTCGCGGCTAGTAGAGAGAGAGAGAGAGAGGGAGAGGGAGAGAGAGTTTCAGGCGTAACGCACGCTCCTCTTCACCTTAACAACCCAAAACAAAATAGTAAGTTGAAACTCGGAACGTCCAACTTCTCCGCGGCGTAATGACGGTATTCTCCGCCAAGCAGGTGTTCCCGCTGGACTACGAGGCCGAAGTGTCGCAGCGTCTCCTCCAAGCCTTGCACTCCGGTGATCTCTCCCTCGCCTTCCAGTACATCGCCGATCCCTCCGTCGACGTCAACTTCACTGGCGCCATCACGTTGAAGACCTCCGTTACCAACCTCGTACTCCTCCCGGAATCCCCCAGCCAAGTCCGCCTCGATTTCCAGGAATTCGTCTCCGACGTCACTCCGCTCTTCCTCGCTGTCCACGCCGCCAACGCCGACCTCATCAGGAAGTTACTGGTAATGAACGCCACGCTCGTTGCGCGCGCTCTCAGATCCTTCTTAATCATCTGTTCTCGGTTTCAACTGTTTTATCGATTTTCCTTTTCTGCTCTTATCTCATTCCGACTGCTTCTATTATTATTCTTTTCTTCGACTTTTTAACGCTTCAGGCTTCAAATGCTCTTTCCTTCCAAGTTTTGAAGAAAAAAGTGTAGATTCGTTGGTTTTGAACTATTGCTATTTGTTCCGTGTTTCGATTTCAATTTGAACAGCAATTAGTCCTTCAAAATTTAAGAGAAAAAATTGCAGATTCGTTGATTTTGAACTGTTGTAATTTCTTCAATGTTTCAAATTCAATCACTCTTTGTCCTTCTAAATTTTTAAGAAAAAAAAAGATTAAGATTAGCTGGTTTTGAACTGTTTTATTTGCTAAAACTTGAGTACACAATCTGCGAAAGGGTGTTTTTAACTGTTAATTTTAAGTTAGGAGATGATTACTGAGAGTGACGTTGTTGTTGGGGATGTCTTACTGAGTTTCAACTTCTCCAAAATTGATTTTCGATTTCAAAAATAAAAAATCAGACATCTTTCCCTCTGCCATTCTAATTACTAACTTTTTTTTTTCGAAAAATAGGTAACTGGTCCTGACGCTGTTCATCTTTGGTTTTTTTTTTAAAACGATAATGATTTCATCTCGGGGGAGAAGAAAAAGTAGTATTAAAGTAACGTTGATTTTGAATTTTGAAACCCGTTCGCCCTTAAATTCGACGAAATTTCGTGGTTGGTCCCCACTCCACTTTTCTCCGTCGTTGTCGCTGTATACATTTATATCCATCATTTTTCCCTTGTCATTCTTCCTAAATCTAGAGAGAGACAGGGAAATACTCGAGTGTCAAAACGATTCAGAGTTTTGGGGTTTTTGAAACGACAAAGCAAAATATGAATATTGCAACCTATAGGAGGCTTTCAAAGCATTCTAGGCTTGCGATGAAGTGACACGTTCCTATTTGTTCCACAGAAAGATATCTCAGACTCTGTCAATTATTCTTCGTTAAGCCTAAAAAAAAACTCAATTTCCCGTAGTTAATATAAATTTAATTTAAAAAAATTGATCATCCCCTGCTTTATTGGAAAATATTTTCCATTCGTATTAGACGAAGACGTATTTATTTTCATAACTATATTTTCTATTTTTGTTTGGTAGAAAGCTTGTCTTGCACCCTGTGTGCCAACACTATGCCCGACCATTGTACTGCAATTTACGCATGATACTTCTCTCCCTGCCGAGGCCCTACCCACACACCGAAATATATTTTTTATTGCCTTTCCTGTTTTTTTATTCTTTCCATTTGATCGATTTTGTTCACATTTATCTTCTAATTCACTTTGAGTTGACAGCCTGTGTCACATTATCTTTATGTTTCTGTGTGGATTTAATCTTTTGAACTAATTCACAACAGGATTAGTTAGTTACCAGAAAAAAGTGTAGAAGACACTGTCGGAATTAGGTTTGAAATTCCTGATGCGATTTTCCTACCATTTGAACAGAACTATTGGAAGAAACAATAAATTCTTGTAGACTTTTGCCAGGGATTATGTTATTGAGAAAATAATAATTTATTTTTATCATTTTTTGAAATATAAACAATTATATAATCAAACATGGACGAAAAGGTTGATTTGTTTTCTCCAATGGCAGAGTATGGGAGCCGATGTAAACCAGAAGCTCTTCAGAGGCTTTGCAACTACTGCAGCGGTGAGGGAGGGTCACTTTAAAATTCTTGAGATCTTACTTAAAGCAGGGGCATCGCAACCAGCATGTGAAGAAGCTCTTATAGAGGCAAGTTTCCATGGCCACGCAGGGTGTGTAGAATTGCTTATGAGCTCTGATTTGATCCGCCCGCGTGTTGCTGTACATGCTCTTGTGACTGCAAGCTGCAGGGGTTTTGTAAAGGTGGTTGAGATGCTCATAAAGGTGCGTGCTATACTCTGCTGCAGCATGGTTTTAGAGATTCCATAATTGGACCCCTCAATATAGATATAGATTAGTCCTATGGGTAGCATATGCAATAATTTGATCACGTATTTTACTAAGCATTAAGAAGATAGGACGTGTGGAGTTACATCTCTAGCCCCAGCCACGAGGTTTTCTTAAACCGAAAGGTCCTTGACTTTTATCTCGGGCATCATTTGTCGTATGATTGCTGGTACACTCTTAAGCACAGTACTCCTAAAATCAGTCCATGTCTGTATCGAGTACGTACCGTTATCTGATACTCACTGGGGCACATAACAAAAATATTTTACAAAAAAAATTGAATACTTAAGAGTACATATGCATATGGGTACTTTTTGGATACGTATTGGACCCAAGTCTATAAATAATTAGGAATAGTGGTGGATCTTGTATGGTGCTGTGATTCCTAGACTTCAATCAAATGTATTGAAAAAAGATTTCACAACCATCTTCTTCTTATTGTGAGAACTAGAACACATTCATTTATTCTTTCTATAAAAAAAATAGGCTTAATCCTAAGAGTTCCAGATTTAGATTTTATACGCACGGATATTTGTCTCTTACCATTAAGAAGTGATAGTTATAAAGAGGGTAAAAGCAAAATGTGGGATAATAGTGGAGATGAGTGAGCTTCACTGGAAGGGTCCAAATTTCTTCAAGTTGTCATTTTTTCTCTTAGCTAACCAAAAGAAAATGATGGAGATTGAAATTGTTAGTGTGAGATTATAGTCATGTTTAGGTCTCAATATTTTTGTTAAAATTTATATATTATAGTTTTTTTATCATGAGATATTCTTTTGGTGATGTTGAAGAATTTAATTTAATTATATTATAAATTATGTTTATTGATGCTTGTATCGTATTTATTTACATTAAATTGTATTTTTATATATATATTTTGTAGTCTGCAGTTCTTTTTCATATATGAATAGGTTATATTTTTTTTTTAATTTTAAAATATAATTAAAAATAAAATAAGAATATTAAATTACGCATTAAAATGGAAAATCTTTTATATATATTTATATATAAAATTACATTGACGTAATTTTGAAAATGTCTACCCTGTACACGGTAGCAGGTACTGTACCCGTATCCATGAAACCTGGCCAGTACATAATTTTGATGTTATGTACTACAATCTGATCATGTTTCTCCCTCCTGTTCTCTCTACATTAAGAAAATTTCGTGCAGCTGTCATGATTGTTAGTTTTTCTTAAAACTAAACGTTTCACTTGTCCTTTCCTTTGGCAAGAGGAAACTTCTAGTATGATTTTTCTTCCTCCTGGAGTTCATCTGACTTGATTCCTACCGAATATTCGGAGCCAAGTGCCATCGTAGTATTTAGCTGCTAGTATGAATTCTAATATGCTTATACTCAATTTTTTACTGGTACGCAGTTTATGAATATGCTAAACTTGGGATTTTTATTTTCTTCTCCAATGGTAGTGTGGTGTGGATGTGAGTGCAACAGAGCGAGTGCTTTTACAGTCAATTAAGCCTTCTCTTCACACAAATGTGGATTGTACAGCGCTCGTTGCAGCTATAATTCACAGGCAGGTCCCTGTAGTTGATTTGCTACTGCAGGTAAATCATATTGCCCCTTTAGAAATTGTTATTGTTACAATTTGGTTTAGCGCATGAGAATATTCAAATAACATATGCTGAGTCCTAGTTCATGTGCAATCAATATTCCCTTGTTTTTGGAATTTGACTTTTGTGAAGAACTGACTGTTACTTTGTACTAACTTACATTTTATCTAAAATAGTTTCCATGTGTGTATATGAATTAAGAAGCCATGTATGTGACTTTACGGCACGACATACCTCATTTCTTAACACTGTAGATTATGTTCATCACTCTTGCAAAGGTAGCAGCCTCTTTCAAAGTAAATAAGCTTTTATGGTAAAATTTTTAGTATTTGATTGGTTTATACTGGTGATCGTGACATAGTTGGACTTTTCTTTTCACTTTCAAGATTTTATTGTTAATGTGAAATGAGCCTCACTATGACTTTCTTACAATATAGAATGGTGCTAGGATAGACCTCAAAGTGAGACTTGGAGCATGGTCATGGGACACTTCCACTGGTGAGGAGCTTCGTGTGGGTGCTGGCCTGGGAGAACCTTATGGCATCACCTGGTGTGCAGTTGAGTACTTCGAAAGAAGTGGTTCTATACTACGGAAGCTCCTGCAGTACGTTTCCTCCAAACCTCATTGTGGAAGGACCCTTCTACACCATGCCATACTCTGTGGGAATGTTGAGGCTGTTAAGGTGCTCTTAGAATGTGGCGCAGATGTCGAGTCCCCTGTTAAAACAACCAGCAAGACTCAGTTCCTTCCTATACACATGGCATCTCGTCTAGGCTTACCAACAGCTATTCAATGCCTTATTGATTTTGGTTGTGATTTGAACTCCACAACAGACTCAGGTGACACAGCTTTGATGATCTGTGCAAAATATAAGCAAGAGGAGTGTCTCAAAGTACTAACAAGGGCTGGTGCTGATTTTGGCTTGGTGAACATTGCTGGTCAATCTGCAAGATCAATCGCTGAGTCAAACAACTGGTCACTTGGTTTTCAACAAGCAGTGTTGGATACAATAAAAAGCAGCAAGATACCCAAATCCGGCAATGCTACCATTTTTTCACCTTTAATATTTGTAGCTCAAGCTGGAGATACTGAATCATTGAAAATTGTTATTGAATCTGGAGAATTTGATCTTGATTATCAAGATGATTATGGTTTCTCTGCAGTTATGCACGCTGCTTCAAAGGGGCACGTGGATTCTTTTCGATTGCTGGTATATGCTGGATCTGACGTGAAATTGTGCAATAAATCTGGTGAAACAGCAATAACCCTATCTGAAATGAATCAGAATTGTGATCTAATCGAAAAGGTCATGCTTGAATATGAGCTTGAAAGAGGCAATATCAATGCTGGTGGATTCTGCGCATTACATCGCGCAGCTCGTCGGGGTGACTTGGATGCCGTCACATTGCTCACCAGCAAAGGTTATGATGTCAATGCCCCTGATGGGGAGGACTTTAGTCCACTCATGTTAGCAGCAAGGGAAGGCCATGCGACCATTTGCGAGCTTCTAATCTCGTGCGGTGCTCAATGTAATGCTAAAAATGCTCGAGGGGAAACTGCACTTTCTATGGCAAGGAAATTCGCAGGAGGTAAGAACGATGCAGAGGCTGTTATACTCGATGAACTTGCTCGTAAATTGGTATTGGGTGGTTCCTGTGTTCTGAAGCACACCAAAAGTGGGAAGGGTTCTCCCCATAGGAAACAAATGCGGATGTTGGGCTCTGCTGGTGTGCTGTGTTGGGGAAGATCAAGCCGGAGAAATGTGATTTGCAGCGAGGTAGAGTTAGGACCAAGCTCAACATTACGTAGAAATAGGTACAAGAAAGGTGATGCAGATGAACCTGGAATGTTTAGGGTGCTTACTAATAAGAACAGGGAAGTGCATTTTGTATGTGATGGAGGGTTTGAAGGTGCTGAGCTTTGGGTGAGGGGTATTAAACTTGTAACAAAAGAGGCTACTTTTCATAAGCAGAAATCAGTCTAAGTAGCAGTATTTAGTGTCGATATGGTAGGATGGTACAGATGTTTTGGAGCAGTACTTCATCTCGAAGTACTTTAGTTGCTTTCTATTGTAAAGATTTTGACCTCAACGGTTGAACATATTTTCTGGAAGGAAAAGACCAACAGCTTCATGTAATTAGTTTTTAGAAAACAACTAATATAACTACTTCACAACCAAGTTATATTAAAAAATGGTTTAACTACTCTCGATTATTTCTTTCTTCAAAATATTTATAGAAAATTAAAATTTTGGAAAAACTAACGTGGGAAGTTCTTTTTTTATAGAAATCATTTTTGAGTAATTACTAAAATTGATCCGGAAATATAATAAGTGGACTTTTATATTGAATATAATGAAAATTTTGTCTCAATGTATCCAATATCATATATCTACAAAAGAGTTATGATTAATTTAGAATTAAAAGTTTATCACGATCATAAGGTCATCCAAGAGAAACTCATGTCTTAAATTCTATAGTAAACTCACATAAGATTTAATAATTTATTATTAGAATTACTTTGAGATAATTCTTGAAATTTGTAAAATTGTTAAGAGTTGAATTTAGACTTACATATAATAATTAAGAATGACCACGAGCGGATTTAACCACCATACTTGTCCTAGTCTACAAAGGAAAAATCAATATCTAGTATAGGTCTTAATACTCCATGACCAATAATTTTAGTATTTCCTCAAAAATCATTTTTATAGAAGAAAAACTTCTCACATTAGTTTTCCATAAGTTTATTTTATTTTCTTTTCTTATAAATATTTTTGGAAAAAAGAAATAAACAAGACTGGAATAAGCCATTTGTTTAATATAATTTAATATATGGTTGTGAAGTAGTTGTATTAGTGGTTTTCTAAAAATGGGTCTTCCTTAAAAAAGAATTCAACCGTTGAGATCAAATTCTTTACTATAAAAACCAGCTAAAGTATTTTGAGATTATTCGAGTATGCTTTATTAATATGGTGATGGATTCTTGTTTTAATTGAATTCTTTTGCTTCGGTAAAATATCTAGGAATTTGATTTTGAGTTCTGAATCTTTACAAGTTTGTTTAGAATAATGTTTAGTGTTCTAAATTTTTTTTTGGTGTAAAAATAGTTTAAAGAAAAGCTAAAATACACTTTAGAACATCCAACACACAAACAAATAAAAAAATAGTGTCACAAATATAAGTGGTAGAAGGTAAACATAGAAAGGAATAAGAAAGAATAACATCCAACAATTAACGTGATTCGATTGAAGTATTAACGAACTTCAGTTTACGTCCACAAACAAAATTTACTATGCAACAAATATTACAACTCAAACGTTTTTTTCTCTGTGAAATCTCGCTCAAAGTAATTCAAACGTCAAAATAACTCGAAGTTGGTTAAAACATTACCCAAGGTCACATTAAAAGCCTTAGGGCTATTACAACTGTTTCAACTAACTCTAAATGGAACGCATCTAAATTAGAGTAGAGGGCTCGTAATATGTCTCTTTAACAAAACTCTAAACGAAACTAGACGATCTATACAAGTACTCAAAGACCAGAAGGTCTAACAATACTAGACAATCTTTTCCACCATATCTAGAAGCATGATCTTTTACTGATTGGTAGAGTTAGACAGTCTGGGCACCTTGAACAAGATTTATATTGGACCAATCTTCACGAATCTCTACCTTGGTTCAGCATGAATCTTTTGAGTGAGTCATGATCTGCCATCAAGCCTGTTACAAGCTTAATCACCAATTAGCTAGATCAAATCCAAACAATGAAAGAACTTGCTTCCTAGTAGAACCTTCGTAATCATATAAGAGGGATTATGATATGTTGAGGCCTTCTTCACTTTCATAGATCCTCCAACAATCACCACTCTTACGAAATACAGCTTGATATCGATGTGTTTTGTTCTTTTATGGTAGACTTAGTTCTTTGACAATTGTATAGTACTGCAGTTATCACAGTGAACAATGATCGTCTGATCCTATACCTTCAGCTCCTTAGCTAGACCCTTTAGTCATAAGGATTTCTTCACCGGTTTTTTCATGGCAATATACTCTACTTCAGAGGTTGACAAGACAACTATTGAAATATAGAAACAAGATCTAGAGGGGGATGAATAGATCTTTAAAAAAATTAGCCCATTAAAAACACGATTTAATTTGTTAAATTTTTGTTTCCATACTTGATAGATTGATTAATGATGCAGATTGCAAAACCCAGAATTCCATGCAATACATAACTAAAAATACAAAGGTGCACAAATTATTTATACTGGTTCACTCTTTTGCAAGAGCTACATCTAGTTACCCAACCACAAATTAAATTTCACTAATCACAAAGTATTCTTACAAGCAATTACAACCATAGTAATGCTTAAGAAACACCAAAATCACAAGTCTTGACCCTACAAGACTTGATCCCAACCACTACAAAACTTTACTGCAGTTCCTCTATATAACCCTAATCCAGAAACACATACAAACAAACAAGAAATTAAGGAATGAGATCACCTGGAAAAATTGCAGTTCCTATACAATTTCATATTCTAAGGGTGATCTTCTATGCAACTCTCAAATCACAATTTAATGATCAAATAACACAATTCTTGGATAGCCCACAAAGATCTTTTTGCTCAAAAATACTCTTTCTCAATGCGTGTTTCAAAAAGTATGTTAGGAACCTTTTTAATTTTCGTAAATGAAACTATTTAAATGAGAGAAGTTTTCACAAAATTGATAGTTTTAACATATTGAAAACTTGAATTAATATGTTAATTTTACTTGATGATAAAATTAATGGATTAGTTCAAATTTTTAATGAACTAAAACTTATCCAAAGCATTTCACAAACTGAGCCAAGATAAATTAATTTATTGAAAAATAATCTCAACAAATTAATAAACTTGTCTTTAAATTATTCAATATTCCAAACACTTTTAACACATTTAACTAATGCTTTAACCAATTAAAATCATAGTTGAAGTCAATCCTAATACTCCAGATGCATTTTAACAAATTAACGCAATTTTTAATCTATTAAAATATGTAGATGATCAAGATAATTTCAAAGGTAGCTTTTGTCAAGAAATCCAAGTTAATAAAATGATCATGTAATTGTCTAAATGAGAGATGCTTATATAGCAACCTAGAAACATAAAATTACAGACACACAGGATCTTTATAGGCTTCATGCTTCATCACCAAGGTGGTTGACTTCATCAAATCTTCAAAACTTGAGACCAAAGAGCTCCAGCCTCATCAGTAACGTAACTACCTTTTGTAGATTAGCCTTCTAGCTAATTGCAGTACCATACACAGTGAATACATAACCTATGAGTGACTTCCTGGTATCTAAACACCCAGTGCAGTCCAAGTCAACAAAACCTTCTATGGGAGTACCACCGCCAGTTTGTCTAGCTCCACCATATATTAAAACTATCCTTAGAGAATGCTTAAAGTAACAAAGAATCCACTTGAGGGCTTGCTAGTGAGCTCGCCCAGGATTTTCCATGAACCTGCTAACAATACTCACTGCATAGGCTATGTCAGGGCGAATGCAAACCATTGCGTACATCACACAACCCACAAGGTTTGCATATGGAATAACATCCATGTATCTTTGTTCATCCACCGTCTTAGGAGACTGTTTAACACTAAGCTTGTAGTGAGAAGCAGAAGGTGTTGAAACAAGTTTCAAATTTTTCATCTCAAACTTGTCAAGGATTTTCCTATGGTAGGTTTCCTGAGACACCACTAGATGCTTTTGGTCACGTTGTCTACTGATCTCAATCCCTAATATCATCTTGGCAGCTTCAAAGATCGTTATCAAACTTGCTTTTCAGCTCAGCCTTAACCTTCTCAACCTCAGACTTACTATTGCTAGTAATTAGAATGTCATCAATATACAACAGTAATACTATGAAGCGACCTTGTTAGGGAAAAGTCCAACTCTCCATAATTTTGAATAATGCTAAAAAAAATTAATGTTAAGTCTTGAAAAGCGAAGAGTTTTTTCAGACGAAGAGTCTCAATAGACGATAAGTATTGTTAGATGAAGGAGTTACGCATATTTGTCCTTCATCAAATCATGCATGTATCGTCAGACGATACCTCAAACAATCATCAAATGATATACATGATTATCTTGGCTAATTTTAAAAGTTTGGTCCTAAGTTTTTCAGAGACATTCTTGTAAATAGTCTGATGATCAAGTACAAAGATGGTTCTCACGTCCCATCACAACGCCTTCCTCATGTATAGTAAAAGCTACTTTCTTCACCAAATTCTTGACGCGCCTGAGTTTTGTCAACTCTTAAAGTACGCTTGCCATGTACAGAAGTGCCTCTTTCATTAAAAGAAGTAAAGCTCACCGTCTATGGAGGATAAGTGCAACAAGCTATCAGATTTGTGCGAAAAATAAGAAGCAAACATTTATGTTAGATTAATCGGGCATGTAAAACAAACCAAGAAGGGAAATAGTGAATTGGTTTCTTAATAAAAATTAAACCTTTTTCGAAATTAATTTTGTTAAAGTGGAGTTTAACAAAAACCCCAAATTAAGTTCTTCTTGATAAAAATTAGAGTTCACCAAATTCCTGATGCGCCTGAGTTTTGTCAACTCTCAAAGTACGCTTGCCATGTACAAAAGTGTCGCTTTCACTAAAAGAAGTAAAGTTCACCGTCTAATGGAAGATAAATGCAACAAGCTATCAGGTTTTTGCGAAAAATAAGAAGCAAACATCTACATTAGATTAATCGGGCATGTAAAACAAACCAAGAGGGGAGGGAATGAATTGGTTTCTTAATAAAAATTAAACCTTTTTCGAAATTAATCTTGTTAAAGCGGAGTTTAACAAAAACACTAAATTAATTTTAAGTTCTTCTTGATAGAAATCAGAGTTCAAATATATAAGAGCATAATATAAGTTGAATATAAAGAGTGTAGGGATAGAAATAAGATAACACAAATATTTATATTGGTTCGAATCAAAGCAGATCTTATGTTCAATGATTTATCACCTCAAAGAAAGTGATTTCTAGTAGCTATCTTAAAAATAAAGTTTACAACTTATAGAGCAACAAAATAACTAAGATAGTAGGAACACAAAGACACCTCCTTTGTATAGAACAAAGGATGAACAACACCTCCTTGAACACCACAAGGAATGAAGACACCTCATTTGAATAACCACAAAGGATAAACACCTACTCCTTTGAATAACCATAAAGGATGAACACCCACTCCTTTGAATAACCACAAAGGATGAAACAAGTTTGAACACTAGCAACAGAACAACTTTCACTTTGATCTCTTTAGTTTTTTTTTTGAAAACTCAGACCCCTTATGTTGACATATTTCAAGTATGAGTAAAAAGTTACTTAGAAAGTGTTGATGAAGTTTTATCTCAATAAGTCATGAAGATTGAAGTTTTGATGATGAAGATATAAAGTTTTAGTGCAACATTAAAGACTTGCTTTTATCTCACAAAGGAAGGTTGCTTCATGAAATTTAAGGCAAGATATAAAGAAGAATAAATGCTTTCAAGAAAGAAGATTGTTGAAGATTTTCTGAAGTGCTGAAGATTCAAGTTTAGAAGTTTCAGTTTTAGGTGATGGATAAAAAGAGTAAGTCATAAATCTCATTCAAGGCTATTTCAAACTTGAGAGCGAGTCATTTTTTCGCAAAAACCTTTTTCTACGCTTTTAATCGATTAGGTATCGAAATAGAATCGATTATTTAACTTAAAATTTGAATTAAAAGAGTTTAACGAACAAAATAATCGATTAAGTGTTTTTGATAATCGATTATATTGCTTCTGGGTTTCATATAATTGATTATGGTCTTAATCTAATCGATTATATAAGGAAAAATATGTTTTCCAGTTTTACTCTGATACAATCGATTACATCTTTTATATTATCGATTAAATACGATGTTTTTGCGAATTCAATGTTGAATCAACCTAAGAATGGAAACTTTGAGCTGATTTCAAATTATAAAATGAAAGGAAACGTCTTAGGTTAAACACATATGATCAAACACGAAAATACAGTGTTCTTGAGCCAAACTTTTTCAAAGCTGCTTTCTTGCTCTCTCAAGGTTGATCTAAGTTCTTGGAAGTGGTGATTGCATTGTGCTTAAGCTTTCATATCCAGCACTCATCAGGTGTTTTCTTTACTGTTTATTGTTTGTTGTAATTCATCTCTTGGATCAGTTCTAAAGGGAGGTGTTTGTTCATCTCTTGTCTGTCAAGAGAGGTGGGGATCATCCTTAGTGTATCTAAGGAGGTGTTTTCATCCTTAGTGTGTCTGAGGAGGTGTGTTCATCCTTAGTGTGTCTAAGGAGGTGTTTCCGTTTATCTTTATTTGTTTTTACATGTTGTTACTGGATTGGTGTTTGTAATTGCATTTAAAGATAGTGGGGAATATCATCACGTGTTGTGGTGATTGGGCATTGGATGTAGGATTGGTTGAATCTGAACCAGTATAAATCTCTGTGTTCATTCTCTCTTTCCCTATCTCTTTATTTTATTATATTCGGATCATATTAATAATTGTTATCCCGATTGCTTTTATCAAAGATTAAGGAAAATCCGAATCTTGAAATTGAATTAAGATTAAGTTTTGGAAAAATATTTTAAAAGGGAAAAAGTTTTTGAAAACCCAATTCACCCCCCTCTTGGATTTTGCACTGTCATTATATTCTAACACCTTATGTATTTATAGGCAAAGAGGGGCACAAGGGTCTATAGAATATGAAATTTTTTTCATAAAAATGTTCAGAATGATTGATTATTGCTTAAGATAATCAATTATTCCAAAAAGCAAATTGATTTCACAAAACGTGAGATAATCAATTATTGTTCAAGATAATCGATTATTTTGACGTTAAATGCCTTTTACGAAAAACAAAAGGTTTTTTCAAAGTTTAAAGGAGAGTTGTATGCATACTATGATCTTTAACATGATTTTTAATTATTACAAGCAAACATATACGTAAAATACAAGTTTAAAGCTTCCACAAGACTTTAAGACTTCAATACTTCAATCACATGATGTCATTCTCCTTCTCTTAAAGTTATCATTATCATCAAAATATTTATCCTTTACATATTTCTAAAGATACTTCTTTATCTTTAGATTAACAATTTATTGCATGAAGGAGAGCATTTAATGCATCTACTTGAAGCCTTCATCAGATGCAACAAGAAGAAGTGTTCAAACTTCAACCTGAAGTTGAAGATGTCAGAATGGATCTCTAACGGCTAGTTGCAAATGCACTATATAAGGTATCAAGTTTATCTTGAAGAGATATAGAAACAAGTTAAGAAAAATGCATTGTGAAAAATTTTGTGGTTGCTGAAATCTCTTTTCAAAGATTTAGACTAGTGTTTCTAAGCTATCTCTAAAAGCAAAAATCTTTCAATCTTACCATCTTTCAAACGAAGATCTTCTAGACTAGCCAAAAACGTTTTGTGATTCTAAATCACATCTCCTTTAAAACCTTTTTGTAATAGAGCCAAGAGTGACTTTGTAAGAAAGAATACTTGTACGGGTTAATCAGAAGTGGCTACGAGTCAAAAGAATACTTGTAGTTTGCAGCTTTAGTCTGCTAGTGAAACTCAATCAAGTTGATTGAGAACTGGACGTAGTATATGGTTTCAAACGAACCAGTATAAAAATCTGAGTATTTTCTCTCACATTTTAACTCCTTTATATTACATATTATTACTTGTGTCTAACATTATAAAAGGGAGAATTTTTTAACAAAATATTTGCTTTTGAAATTATTCTTTGATTAACAGACATTATTCATCTGTTAGTCCAAACCATCGTCTGACGAATCTTGCATCTTCAAAAGAATTGTGAAAAGTTGTGAAAAGTTTTAAAACATAATTCAACCATCTCTTTTTATGTTTTTCATGTGTTTTTATAGAGCTTTTACCAGAAACTTGAAGTAGATACAAGTGTCATACTTGATATGTTCAAAATCAATGTGCGCAATGAACTCATCAGACCTCTTGTTCCATTGCCTTGAGGATTGTTTTAGACCATACAAGGATATGTTTAGCTTACAAACAAGCTCCTTCTTATCTCCAACCTCAAACCCTTCTAGTTGCAACATCTAGATACTTGCGTCCATATATTTTAGACCATACAAAGATATTGTATAATATTGAGTGTGTTAAATATAACTAAATATTTTCATTCATTATTACATTAATATAATATATTTACATGTTCAAATTAAAATTTATTTCACAGTTCACTTCAATATTTTTTTTTCATATTATGTTTCCTTAATTACCCGTAGTAGATAATAAATCATTAGTTTTTATATTTCTTTTTTAATTATTATGTTTGTATTAAATTAAATCATTTTTTAAATTATAAAAGACTTTCTACATTTATTTTCATTTTTATTATTTATTTGTTTTTTAATTTTTAAAATTTATGCTTGCTGGTTCACAAGCTCACATATCTACAACTATGGAGAGTGTGCCTTTAACATGTGATTCTTATTTGAGTCAGTCTGTCTTAATCAATTTTTGATGGACAAAATGCGGAACAAACAAAAACAAAACTCAGTGGTCCACTTTGTCACCTCTACTAAAAAAACACTAAGTATATAAATAATAAAAGAACAATTAATGTAGTTTTAAAGTTTGAAATTTGAAATACTAGTTAAATAAAAGCAAAAAAAATTCAAATAATCTAACGTTAAAAAAAAGAAAGTTAGTATTTAATGTTTTGAACATTTAATCTTGTGCATTAAATACTTTACAAAATAATAAATTATTTTAACATTTAATATACGTTAACTTCTCTATTCACATAGTTAAAATATAATGTTTTAATTCCTACTTTTAAATATTTATATAAATAAATATTTAAAAGTCATAATTATTAGGGAAGTCAATAATTAAATACTTTAGTTACTAATTTATATATAAATGAATATTATTACAACTCATAACTAAGGAAGAAAGAATAAGAAATCAAATTGTACATTGGAATAAATAAATAAAATTTAATTAAATTTTAATTTTTTTATAAATTTAAGTATTTTTAATTAAATTTCTATTAAAAAATTGTTTTGTTAAATACTTAAAATATTTATATTGTTCAATTGCATCCTTGTTGCTTAAATTTATTGAGAATGATGTGAATGTTAAAATACATCAAATATGTTTCCACGTAAAAAATAAAAAATAATTTAATTAAATTTTAAGTTCTTCATAAATTTAATTATTTTTAATTGAATCTTCAAAATATTTATATTTTTAAATTAAATATCAATTATTTAATTTTATCATCAACTTGAATAATTGTCTAATTTTTGTAACATTATAAACTTTTATCATAATAAAATAAATTCTGAAACCTTATTGTCTTTATAATATGACATTGTTTCATATATTTGTATGGGTGGTTTGATTTTTGTTTTAGTATTTAATTTAGAAAAAATAAAACAGTGTCATTTTATAAAGATAATTAAAATTTTATAATTTTTTTTATTGTTGTATAAATTTATATTTGTGCTTAAAAATACAAAATCAAAAGCTTACATCAATCTAGAATTGAAAGCAAAATCCAACAATAAAAAAATCAATTGAAAATACAAAGATAATAAAATAAAATTTCAAATAAACACTCAACTAAAAAATATCTAAATTTATAAAAATTTAAAATTTAATTAAATTATTTTTTATTTTTCATATAGAAATACATAACCAATAACAGTATCAACCAATTTTATAATAAGAGTTAAATATGTTTGAGTCTTTAAATTATTTGTTAAAATTGTGTTTTGTTTCTAAAACAAATTTTAGACTTATTTTATTCTTATAATTTATAAACTCGTGTAAATGATATGTGTCAAAAATTTCTTAAGTTTCTTTAACTTTTTTTCCTTCTATTTTTTATATTTTTCTCTTTTTAAAAATGTTTTTATTTGTAATCGAGATCATTTACATCTATTTATAAAGTATAAAGACAAAATAAGTCTAAAGTTTGCTTCAGGAACATAATACAATTTTGACAAATAATTTAAGGACTAAAAACATATTTAACTCTTATAATAAATTAAGTAAAGGAGACTTAATTAAAAATATAAATATTTTAAGTATTTAATATATTATTAAACCACATATTTTCTTCAAACCACTTTAAAAACAAACCACTTAACAACTTAAATTAATAATAAAATATTATATTTATAGTATAATATTAATAATAATAAATACAAATAAAATAATATTATATTAAATTATTAAAGAAATGTATAAAATATATTTTTTTTATGTCTGTTATGGGTCAACGTATGGGTTTTAAAACTGACATTTTCTAATTCAATTTTTAACAATTATTTTAGTTACATCCCACTAAAGAATTAATTGTTTTTATGATTTCTAGAACTCAATTAAACTATTAGGAATAAATCCTAATATTTAAATTTAAATTATTTTATTTTAAAAAAAGTGAATGAATGCACATGTCTAAAGTAGTAAAATGTGGGATACTTTCCTCTAGTGTTACAAAATAACGTTTTTCATTTTTACTTTTATGTATGTACACAGCGGTGATGTAAGTGTTTTTCCGTTAACTAGTTGGTTTTTTTGGCGTAAAGACTGAAGAGCTCCTTACTGAGCACACCAGTCGACCGTTTCCAACCAAGGTACACACTCTTCAAACAACTTGCACTTAGCGGAAAACCATGATAAAACCTTAATCTCATCATATAGTTCCTTTTCATTCTTTGAGACAGATACACGCGCACTTTGCAGGGTGGAGTATACAAATAAATGTTGAAGGCCAAGTTCCTTCTTCGTTTTGGAAGTAATCCTGTGCGGGTTGCGGCTTTCTGCTTCAAGAACCTAAGGAAAATTCAGGTCCTTGATACTGACATTTCTTCTGCTGTTGGTTGGTCCTCTCTCTCTCTCTCTCTCTCATTCTTTACGTGGCCTTTTGAAGAAATGGCAAATGTTTGTTTGTTTTGCTTTGAAAAAAATGAAAAAATTTGGTTGGTTTGTTTCATTCTTCATTGGTAGACATGAAATTCTCGTTTTTCTTTGTTCTTGTTGTTGTGTTTTTTATTCCATGAATGGTTATGGTGGGGTGTTAAATTTTTGTGTTTGTTTATGTTCTTCTGTGTTTGTGAGTTTGGGGAATTGATCAAAAAGGGGCAGTTCTAGTTGAGGTTAGTTTCAAAATTGTTGATGTAGCTCTGCTGGCCAGTGAAAATTAATGGTGGAAAACAGTTTTGTTCAGGGAGTTCTTAATCATTTATTGCTCCCAAGTTACCCTTTGGCTGTTGTTGGTTTAGCTGGATGGTGTTAACCCTGTAGGCAAAAAATGTATCTGTTACGGTAAATATGATGAAACTTCTGCGGCTTCAGAGTTTTCATTAATATACCATTTTAAGGATCGCGTGCAATTTACATGTCTATTATATAAGTGAAGTGATTATCCTAATCCTAAATCCTCTTTGTTTGGGAGTTATTGGCATTGAATTCAAGTTTAAGGAGAACAAATAGTGACAATGATGAATGTGGTTGCGGTCACATTGATTGAAAGTTGAAAAGAAAATCCGTTTTGGTGAAAATGAGTCTGATTTGTATTGATAGTATATGATTGTACAGATATATTCAAGGAGAAGTTAACAGTAGCCTAGTAGGGTGTCACGTACTAACGGAAAGACACTAACAGTGATCTACCCGACAATCATATACGCGCAAGGATAGAAGTTGCAAAAGTGCTATTTGATACTTGTATCAGCGTACATTGTCCACATCCTATCAACAGGAGTAATGATTATAGCGTGTTATGATATATTTCTTATGGAGTTAAAAATGGAGATGAAAGTTTATTAATCAGTTTATTGTATTAGAAAACCTCTGCTGCCCCTAATCCAAGTGACTTAACTGGCCTACATATCAGTGAATGTTCTGGTTGCTACAAGATGGTATGTTACAGCTAATAATATTCCTGGTCATAACACAATGGGTATGAAAAATCATCCGGAGTTTATCAAACTCATACCAAACTGACTCTTAATAAGTTGATGGATTAAGAATAAAATTTGTTGTGTTGGAGAGCTTCATAATGAAAGAGTCAAAATGGAATAAATTTTATAGGGAAAATTAGAAACAATAGATTTTTTGTTAAAAATATTTCTGGTTTAGGACAATTAACTACCAAAGTGTTTATTCACCAATAAAATATTATTCCTAGACTGGAAGTATTTGAAACCACAATTTTATTTATTTAATATTGTAATTTCTCCAATTGTATATTCTGTTTTATGGTTTCTGCACTGAGAATATTCCTTTTCTGATCTTTTTCATTTGTATCATGGAGGTCCTTATTACATTGGGCGAAGAGTTTAGGTTAGGTAGTTTGTCATGATTTATGTTATGAATTTTCCATGTTAGATGAATAATCTACTCTCAGATTTTCCATTTATAGTTATGACTATCTGATCAATATTTTTTTTTTTTTTTATGTTTCTACTACGTTTTTGTTTTTGTCTAGGTAGAGGGTATGAGGCATAGATACTTCTCTTGTGTGAATTGTCACCATGTTCGACAGAAATTATTTTTTGTCAGCTGAAACACTTGAATCGATACTTCCATTTGGCTCAAATGCAATTGACACCTCTAAATAGACGGAAGCATACTAGTATTAATTTGAGTTAACACCTGTTAGGAATTAATTCTGGGAGCATCTAAAATGCAACAAACCTCTACAGGTTATTATAGAAAGAAAAATAGGGAAAAGGGTCAAATTGTAAATAATAGTTGATTGGGTCAAGTTGTTAGTTATTTCCGTTAAGTATATTGGAAGTCCGATGTGATTTTTCTTAGTTATGGGAATTAGATGCAACTGAAGAACCTATATGGAAATGGGAAACCTTGTAGAAGAAAAGGTCAACAAAGAATTCATTGATTAAGAGAGGGCTTACAAGAATATGGTCAAGATACATGAATGAATGTCCATGGACAATTAACTACTTATAGTTAATTGAATCTAACAACTTCTCTAAGAAAAAGGGAATATCTAACTAACTCAATTCAACTCTTAGTAGTTGTTGCTGAATTACATTATTCTCCTAGCTTATGTTGCGTCAAAGTCCTCTTCTTGTCAACATCCTGGTCCTCAAGGATTGAATGTAGGATATTTATTCTTCAAGTCATAGTAAAACTCCCAAGTGGCGTCGTGTAGTCGTTGGTCAAAAATTGATACTCAGTTATGTAGTGTAATCAAGTCTACAATTCATCCAACTCTGATATCATGTAAAGAGACATAGGTTGAATCCTTAATATGTATTGAACACATAGGATTATGCATTTATAAATAGGAAAAATACAAAGAAATGGCCTAAGCCTGTTACATTTAACAACCAGCTTAACACGAAAATCATCAAGTGTGTTATCAATAAGAAAGAAAATGTCACATTGATAAAGCCATTGATTCACATTGTCACCATTAAACCACGGAAAGTTAATTTGAGCAAGCCTTGTTTCACAAGAATAGGAAGAAGATCCATGCTGCTCACCTCGAACATCTGCTGATCCCCATGCAACTGCTGTGAACCCAATAATTCCGCCATTGAAGGGTACTCCGAAAGAATCGTACTGGCTGATACAAATTGATGTGATTTTTCTTAGTTCTTGGAATTAGACGCAACACGAAGAACATATATGAAAATGGGAGACCTTATAGAAGAAAAGGTTCCAAAGAATTCATTGATTAAGAGAGGGTTTAAAAGAATATGGTCAAGATACTTGAATGAATGGCAAGGCAAATTAACTACTTATAGTTAAATTCCAATCAAATCTAGTAACTTCCCTAAGAAAAAGGTAATATATAACTAATTCAGTTCAACAACTAGTAGTTGTTGCTATATTACATTATTCTCCGAACTTATATCACATCAAAGTCTTTTACATACAAGACTTCTTCCTCTTCGGGGTTCTTTTTAGTGTTTTTGTCTTACTGGTTTCCAGTGTGAAAAGGAGAGTGCTCCTTTCAGGGATATACTCTCTATACCTTGGTTCCTGTAAGATTTTTGTTGATAATCAATATAGAAGTTATGCAGTTCTTTTTATCTCTTGTTGTGTCTTTATGTTGTTTTTTGTTAGGAATCCAATATCTTTCTCTTTTTAGTTCAAGAGATTTCTAACAAGTTTGGTCCGAAGTGTTGGATCCACATCGCAATGAATAATCGGGTAGAAAGTTTTAGAGAAGGAGGTCAGCGAACAGGGGCTGCAGTTTGCAGATTTAAAGACTAGCTTGGAATACATCAAGAAATTGTTGTTACAGCAGAATAACCCGATAAATCCTTCTGTGGCGCAGGGGGGATGGACAATTCAGTAAATAAGATTGATGACTTGTCAGAATTTAAGAGGAAGTAGTCCTATATGGAAAAGACTTCCAACAGACTTAATGGAATTAATTAACAACTTGACCCAGTTAACTATTATTTACAATTTGATCCTTTCCCCTATTTTTCCATTTTAGATGCTCCCTAAATTCTTTCCTAACAACTCCATTTAGATATTTCATAATGCTACTGGGTTCATTTCATTTGAGTCTTTCTCTCTTAGTATATATATACATCTGTGTGTGGTGTCTCAATGTGTTGACATTAGTCATTTGTCATGTTGGAATGTCCATGTTGTGATAGGTGTTTTTGTCAAAGTCTGTCCTTCATAGGTTAGAACTAAGAAACTTAAGATAGTTGCTAGATCTAGTTCAAAGGTTGACAATTGTGCACTAGCTGCAGCAACCTTTGAACTTATATGGTTATGGCAGCCACTTCTACGGCTGAAATTGGGTGACAATAAGGAAATTTTAGTGGTTTGTTTACAACCAAGTTGCATTAAATATTGCTTCTAACCTAGTCTCATAAAAGGAACAAACATAAATATCAACTACATTTAGTCTTTGACAAGGTTTGTTCAGGATATAGAATACTAGTTTTGTTAACTTCAAAGATCAGTTAGCTGATATATTAACTAAGCTCCTTTGAGGGCCTTGGGTTTATTTTATGT
This sequence comes from Lablab purpureus, assembly GCA_030347555.1. Taxonomy (NCBI): domain Eukaryota; kingdom Viridiplantae; phylum Streptophyta; class Magnoliopsida; order Fabales; family Fabaceae; genus Lablab; species Lablab purpureus. Next base: position 18,632,787 of record CM059254.1, read on the forward strand.
GTCATAAGGTTGGTGCCTGTGACATATGCACCAACTTTAGGGAGTGAACAAACTTGATTTTATTTACTCTTAACTTCTCCTAATTTGGCAGGAAGACTCTAAACACTGCAAATCTTTGGAGTTTAAAGTTTCTCACATTTTTTTGCAAAGGAAATAAGTCTGTTGATGCCTTTGCTAACATTGGTGTGGATAATATAGACTAGATTACTTTTGAATTGACACATTACCTTCTAATATTAGGTTTGACTTCTTAAGGAGTCGTCTAAGCCTCCCTGAATTCAGGTTTTATCTTTTATTGCTTGAGTCTTGGCCTGTCTTGACCTAGTCCCCTCATGCTTTTTGTATCTTTTTTTCTTTTGTGGTTGCTTTAGGTGGTGACAAATGATTGATAGAACTTTAAGTTGCCAACATAGTTGGGATATTAAAGTTTCATAGTGATGCCAACCTTGGTTTTAATAAAAAATAAAATAAACTTCTCCTGATTTGGTAGTCATTGATGGTGGATGTTTTAATCCTGTTGATTGTGTGTGGAGTTGTATATCTGCCAAGGGGAAAGGTCTTGGGGCCAAGAGACCCTAGTGCCCAGTGTTCTTGGAACTACTCAAGCAGTAGCTGTTGTATTTAGGATTTTAATTTTCTTCTGTGTTAAATATTAAAAATGCTTCCGCTAATAAGTTTTATTTACACTAATCAACTGGTTAATTATATTAGAGACTGGTAAGAACACTTTTATATGGATAATGTTTGATGGTGCTTTGTCCTTTATTTCCAAAAATTGTAAAGAATGTTTTTTATTTCTGTTTATAATCCACCTTGTGAAATCCAGATTAACTGTAGGCTATTGTTTTGCCATTTTTTCATTTATTTTCTTTACCTTCTGCAGACAAAATTTTGCAAGATGAAATGGATGTTGTGTCCTACAGAGTGTTGGGCTATCTTCTTCTTGGCATTGTCAGAATATACGCGAGAAAGGTTGAATATGCCCTTGATGATTGCAATGAGATGCTTATTAAAATTAATAAATTTATGGACAACAGAGAAGACTTTGCCCATTCAGAAACCTTGCGTATGTCTATTAGTATACCAGACAGATTACAGTTGGATGCTTTTGAGTTGGACCTACCTGAAGATTCTGGCAAGTAAGGTTTTACTAGATTATAACTTACAAATTTACATGCTTTTGGAATTTTATTTTGGATTTTGATCATTTCATTGCTTATCTTCTATTGTTTCAGAGACCATACTGCTCTTCCAGAAGAAATTACTATTAAAGACAGAGGTACTAGAATTCTTTCACTATTTTACTTTTATAGTAAATTTAATCTTATCCTATTTTTTGAGTAATATATGCTGTGAAATGCAACAGAGTTTGTGTGTAAAACTGGGGGATTTGGGCTGTTTTCTCCAGAGAAGGTATGCATTCCATAGTGCTTCATAGGTGCCAAATTGTAGTGTCTAAATTCTTTAAGCTTACCTGAATAGTGTTTATTCTATTTTATCCACGCAAGTACTTTTGTTTTAGTTTATCTTCGGCTCTTCATTAATATATTATCTAATAAATGCTTTTCCCTGAGTATATAAATGCTTCACGAATAAATGTTTCTGTTGGATTCAAGAAATAAACACATTTAATTCTGGATAAACTGTAGAATCATCTTATTCTATTTAGATTAGATTTTAGTACAAAAATAAACAAATACCGGGTTTCCCTAAAATTGATTTCTCTTTTAAAACACCAAAACCAGCTACCTCACACCCTAATTGTCTTCTGCAAGTTGTCAAAGTATAACTGGGATACCACTGCATCGAAGTGGAGTCCTCGAAACTAACATAAAAGTATCTTCCTAATACAGAGGTATAACTGCCTAATTTTGGTCTTGGCCTATTAATGCCTTTTGTTACACAACCAGCCTTTTGCTTAGTACTGAAACAAAGTAACTGTTCCTTGCCGATCAGCTATGAATTTGGTTCCCACAATTCAAATTTTAATCTTCATCTCCCAAAACAAACATTCTTAACTTTTTTCATGATACCCATGATGTGGCCATACTAATGGTTGGCCACATTGAAAACATTGAACTTCTTTCTTTCTGACATACTCTTAACAAGTTAAATGCCTAGTGCTGCAGGTTTTGAACAATCAATTTTTGTGAATTATCACCAGTATAACTTCTGATTGAATCTGTATCAGGTTTAATCCTTACAAAAGAAACAAAATGCTGCTCTCAAGTTCAATTAGGACTCAAAATTCACCGGTTATAACAGCGCAGACCCAGTGTTCTGGTGCAAAACCCTGCCAAAAAGAAAGTTGAGGATTTCATTTTTTCTCTAAACCTAACATCATAAATATAAAATTTACTCTTTATTTGTTTGTCAAAATGAATGGCAGTGGCCACAATTTGTGGATCACGAGTCCTCACTTGTTTCCTACATTCTAATCACATTCAAATCATTCATAAAATAATCATAAAGTCAATTCTTTTGGAATCTGGGTTAATTGGGCCAATGAACATTATAACTTGCTGCTCAAACTCCTACACACAATTTGGTTCATGCAAGGCTGGTAATTGTTCACATAGGGATTTTCTGTTCCATTACTAGAAAACCTATTCAATGATTCAACTTTGAAAACCTCCAATGTTGATAGAGCCCAGGAACAAGGGTCAGCAGGAGGACCAATTGTCGGGTCAACACAATCCAAGGATTCAGAAACTTTTCTCCCGAAAGAAGGAAACCTGGCAATCAGTAGCAGAGATTGTAGTTGTTCATAGTGGAGTGCTGATTGTAGCAGAGGGAATGATAAAAAGAGTGTGGCTCATAGAGTGGAGGTAGCAAGATGAATTGTGAGTGAACTGGCTTGGTACCTACAGTTCTAGGAGCTGAGAGGTTTGTTCTTGTGATTTCTAACTATAAAATACTTACTTTTTCTTCTTCATTTTGGGCATTCTGGTCTGTGAGTTTAATGCTATTGTTTGGGTGAGTTTAAGTAATTGAAGGCTTCCGGATCTAATCCAATTTACATTAGCCCCTTCCATACAAATCAAGCCGAGGACAGAATGAGTTATGGTTTAGTCTTTTGCATTTCAAAACGGCCATGTTTGTGAATATAATTAATTAAAAAACTTTTCAGCCCTGGCTTGCTACCCAATTTGATTTTTACCCAAATCTTACCCATCAAAATTGGGTAATTTCAGTTTCCAGTCTTTCTTATTAAATGCATTTGAATCTCCATCTTCAAGGCTGGATGTGTGACTGTTGTTGACATGACCTTGATTGTGTAGTTGACTAGTTCTAGAATGGTTAAAACTTCTTCCATGGTGTTTTTCCATTGATTGTCTTTTTTTTCTAAGCCAAATCCTCCAGATTATCTGCAAATGTCTTGGATAGTGTCTCCTATTGTTTCCCTTTTCTTGAGTATTTATATTTGTAGAATAAATTATTTAGACTGTATTCTAATATTTAGAATAGGGGTCATCCCACTTCCCACTATCCTGCTTAGCATTTTTAGAGCTATCTGCTATGCACAGCAGTCAGATATGATAACAATTCAAACATCAAGAAACATAGGGCTTCCTCTCAGCAAAGAGTTTTCTCCTTCAAAACTTCAAGATGACAATCTGACATGTCAAGTGCCCTTCTTCAAGTCACACAACCTATATATCACTATAATAATCATGCATATAACTGCGAGATCTAAAGTTCATATAAAAATAGAATCCTAATAACATAATACAAAACTATGACTGCCTTGTTTAAAACTTGACTTATTATCTTTCATTGATTGGCAATCACATACTGGTTAATAAGTAACTTCCTTTGTGGAGTTGTACTTTAGGGATTTAATTGATTATGTAGTGCAAGCAATGTACAATGTAGATACTGTTTTGCTTGGGTTTTACCTTAAAGCTTAAACTTTTAGGTGAATTAGTCCTTTACAGTCATATGAGAAAGTTATCTTGGTTTTTAATTGTATTAAAGCCTTTCTTTTTCTATTTTGTTTTTTGTCTTTCTTGTCATAGATTTTCTTCAAATAATATTAAAGTGAAAATCAAGGCAGATAAGATTTAATGATATTTTGTTCGGAACATCTATAAAATAAAAATAGGGCATAAATTTGTACGAAATAACTGGAGACAGAGGTACATGGGGAATATGATCCTGCTGACTGATAAAATTGTATGAAACAGTAAAGATTGCAATTATTATTTGAACGTTTTTTAACACATTTGAACTTAGAATTCAATAACAATGGAATTAAACCCAATTACAACAAGATAACCAAATGGAACAAAAAGAATTAAGACAAGAATGAATCTTCAAGCTGGGTAAATCACCTCCACGTTCATACCTAATGGAAGATTCAGAAAAGAGAAAGAACTCAGGAAAGGAAAATAGAATGCCCGAAGAAAATTTCATAGAGGAATTCAATACCACAATCCTAAACTTCAACAAAATACTTTGAAGTTCTTTAATATCACATTCCTTTTGTAGTTCCTTGAGCTCTTGTTCTTGACTACTTCAACTGAATCTGTTGCTCCATGATTCCTAACTTTCTCTGCCTCAATCGCCTTTGGCACGTAAACTTGCTTTCCCGAGCTACATGTTACAATACCATCTCCATGAGAATCAACGTTATCCTCAAGGTTGAAATGAGGGTATGAATTTTGCATATCTTCCACATATTCCCAAGTTGTATTTTCAAGTTTTGTAAATTCCCATTGTATTAGTACGTAAAAAAATATGGTTCCCCTTGATAAAAATTTGATGAGATAAAACCTTGACAAACCAGAAGTGTGGTTCATATTCTGAACTAGTAAGGAAAAGAGGCAAGTACTGTTGAGTCCAATTGCCTTGAAATTTCTTAAGTGAAATGAAGCATAGGGTGTATCTTAACCATATTAGGCAACTTCAACCTATACGCCACCTCGCCAGTCCTCTCCAACACTCCAAAGTACCGTAATCCCAATTTGTCAGTCACCAATGCCATATCTCCAATATCCAATTGTACATCACGCCTCTTCTTGTTGGTCTAGAATTTCATGTAATGTTGTGCTTTGGACAAATTTAAGGAAGAGGGAGGGTTTACCTTGACAACTTGGGAACTAAGGATAGTATCAATGAGAACACAACTACCTCTTTTCTCCAAACTTGCACTACTTTTAAGTCCTCTCAAATTTGTCTTCTGTGTCATCGTTTAGGACATTCATATTTTTTTGTTCTAAAGTCTATGTTTTCTTTTTTATTTTCCAAAGAGTCTGTTGAGTCATTTAAATGTGATATATGTCAACTTGCAAAGCACTATTGTGCCACATATTCTCCTAGTAATACAAAGAGTATTCATCCTTTTGATTTGCTTCATTCTGACATTTGGGAGCCTCCATCAAACACCAGTATATCTGGTGTGAAATGGTTTGTCACTCTTATTGATGATAGTACTCGTGTCACATGGATTTTCCTCATGAAAAAAAAAATCTGAAGTTTTTGCCTTATTTGTCAAATTCCTCCATATGATAAAAATACAATTTGGAAAGTTAATTAAATGTTTACATTCCGATAATGGGAAGGAATATGTAAATCATGGCATGTCTAAATTCCTTTCTGAAAATGGTATTGTTCATCAATTTACATGTATAGATGTACACAACAAAATGGCATTGCTAAAAGAAAAAATAGGCTTCTGCTGGAGGTGACACAGGCACTTCTCTTCCAAATGTATGTCCCTAAATTTTATTGGGGCGAGGTTGTCCTTATTAATGCCTATCTTATCAACTTATTACCCTCCCTGGTTTAAGATGGCCCGAATCCCATTAAGTCCATGTGTTTCTTCTTTTCATCTATTCCTTTTCTCTCTAGTATTTTCATAATCGAGTATTTGGATGTGTTGTGTTTGGCGATATTCATAGTTAGTTTCATGGGATGTTAGATCCTAGAGCTGTTAAACACATATTCATTAGTTATACTTCAAATAAAAAGGGATATCGTTGTTTCTATCCTTTGAGTTGAAAGTTTTTTACCTCCATGAATGTCAATTTTGATGAAACTCAATCTTTCTACTTGTGTCCTTAGCTTTAGGGAGAGTGTTTTATCGAGTCTTTTGAATCTCTTGAGTCATCTTTTGTCCCTTTTATATAGGAATTGTCTCATATTGATACTATTCTTAGTACTCCTGATACTTCTCCAAGCTTATCTCATATGTATGTCTCTGAAGCTGCTCCTAGTGAGGGCAATGTTGTTTTTGAGTTTGGTCAACTCTAAAAGTTAGTCAACCAGAGAGTTTATTTCGTATACAATATCAGAAGAGACAAAAGCAATTTAACCTAATCCAAGAATAGTTCCAATCGTCTAAGCCAGGGGTAAGTGTTCATTCTTCTTACACCCTTGAACCTTTGGAAAATTCCTTGAATAATAATTGTGAACCTAACCTTGATGACATGTTCATTGCTTTGAGCAAAGGAACTCGGCCTTGTAGCACGTATCCTATTTCTCATTGTGACCACTAAACACCTTTCTATGCAACTCAAGAGTTTCCTCTCTACCATTGATGCAGTTAGAGTCCCTACATCAATTGAAGAAGCATTGAAGGATGGGAATTGGGTTCAAGCCATGAAAGAAGAGACGAGTGCCTTAAAAAAAAACCGTACATGGGAAATTGTTGACAAACCACTAGATAAAAGGACAGTAGCATACATATGGGTTTATAATGTAAAATATAAATATGATGACACCTTAGATAGTTACAAAGCAAGATTAGTTGCTAAAAGATATACCCAGACTTATGGTGTAGATTATGAGGAAACATTTTCTCTAATGGCAAAGATGAATATTGTTAGAATCATTCTTTCACTGACAACTTATTTTGGTTGGGAATTGTAACAATTTGATGTGAAAAATGTTTTCTTGCATGGACATTTAGATGAAGACTTCTACATGGAAATTCCTCCATGTTTTAGGTCTATTGAAGAAGGGAATAAAGTGTGCAGGTTGAAGAAAGCCTTGTACAAACTCAAACAGTCATCCTGTGCTTGGTTTGGTAGACTTACTCATGTTATGATTTCTATTGATAGTAAGATATTAAATGTACTGTTAGAAGTTGTTAGAGGTTATTATTAGAAGTTGTTAGAAGATTCTAGAGTTCTTTTTGTAATTACTCCTTTAAGGTTAGAATTCTCTATATATAGAGGTTGATGTAATGTTTCAAATCAACTCAATTGAATAAAATCTTCTCTCCTTCAAATTAATTCTTTCAAGTATTTGCATGGGGTATCGACAAAGTCAAGGTCACCATAGCCTGTTCATCAAACATTCTCCAGAAGGTAAACTTATTCTACTCTTGGTCTATGTTGATGATATGGTTGTAGTTGGGAATGACGAACATGAAAAACAAATCTTGAAGGAAAAGTTTGCTACTCAATTTGAAATGAAGGATTTAGGAAAATTAAAGTACTTCCATGGGATAGAAGTAGCTTACTCAAAGAAAGACATTTTTATCCCAAAGAAAGTATGTTCTTGATCTTCTCAAAGAAATAGGTAAAATTGATTGCAAAACCACTGGAGTTCCCATAGAACAAACAATAGAAGTGGAAGTGATGAATGCAATTCTGCTGTGAATAATGGTCAATATCAAAGACTTGTGGGGAAGCTCATTTACTTAGCCCACACCAGACTTGACATAGTCTATGTTGTGAATGTAATTAGTCAGTTCATGCATGATCCAAGGGAGAGACATTTACAAGCGATGAATGAAATCCTCCAATATTTGAAGACCAATTTAGGAAGGGGATTATTGTTCAAGAGAAATGAAAAATTAAAAATGGAAGTTTATACTGATGCAAATTATGCTGGGTCTGTCACATATAGAAAATCCACCTCAGGATATTGCATGTTTTTAGGTGGAAATTTGGTGTCTTGGATATTGGTGTGTTTATAAGTTTTTTTTTCTTGTAGGTTGAATCATCAAACCAATTCCACTAGTTTTGATAGGTTGACTAGTCGAGTTTTATGTGCTTTGCCACCATCCATGCAAGATGTTTTATGCTAATCTGAATCATTGATGATTGACGAAATGAAGTAGTTAAATTAAATTCTGCCTTAATTGTAGCCATTATATGTTATAGGCTTATTGATGGAAGACATTTTCATATTCTAGATAGTTTTAAATTTACTTGAAATAGAAAGGGCAGACCCTTATGTTATGTTATTTTCTTGATTCTGCATACTCTAATGTCTTACTTTTACTATGCAGTTTGAGGAGTTTGATAACATTGAAAATACCTGCTCTTTTGATCGTGATAAAGTGGGAAAGTAAGTTGATCCAACTTATGAAAATATTATTTTATTTCTTTGTTCGTAACATGCTGCTGATTATAATTTGGGTTATTGAGTATCATCTTTATTGAACTAATTTGATTGTGTAATATACTTGGCAGTGCTCATCTAACTCAACTGTTGAGTATGATGGGTATTAAAGTTGATCCACTTAGTCCAGTTGGTTTATCACAAAGCAGGGATACATTAGAAAGCAGCATGTTTTCTCTAAAGGAGCCAATGAACTTGGAAAGTGTTTTAATAGTAGAAGGACTAGAAAAAGAATTTGTCAAGTTGCCTGGTCAAGATCAACAAATTATTGAAGATCAGATAATTGAAGACATAGTACCAAGTGAAGATGAAATACATGAAGATAGTAGTAGAATCTCTCAAGATGAATATATAGATATCAGTACGTTTTCTGGGAGAGAGGAGGAACACGTGTCATCTATGGAAGAATTTACCAAATCTTGTCAAGTTGACACCGTCCAAAGTTCTGTCAAGGAAACATTAAGCTCATTATGCAACATGAATGAGGAAATTATTGAAGTTCATGAAGCCAGAATTTTGGAAGAAAGTACAGAAAAGCTTCGGGATAAGAAATCCCGAGAAAAAGAATGTGTTCACCATGTCAATTCATCTGTTGCCAGTGACATCCATGAAGAGCTCATTGAAGGGTATGCTCAAAAGCATGATAACAAAGGAAAATTAGGGTTTCAAGAAAAGGTTTCACTTGAAGATGAAAGGCTTAGTTTTACTCTATCAAAAACAAAAAATCTAGACGTAACTCCTCTGTCTAAGTTTCAAGATTATTCCGTTGGAAGGCCAAAACAAGGTTCATGAAACCATTATTCTTCATAAGCCTTTAAAATGCTACTGCTGAATACTTTTCTTTGTTTGTTTTCGGCATGCGGATCATTATCTTCTATTTTTTTTCTTGAAAATCTATTTTGGCAGGTGCTACTACACCAGAGTCGATGCTTATTTCTACACCAGCTGCAAGAGACCACTCTCAGTTTTCAAGGAAAAGAAGAGCTATTCTTGATCAAAGAAGGATTGTCCTTCCTAACAAGTATGTGATAATAATTATACGAAATATTCTTACAGGTCCTTTTAAATCATTCATTTTTTCTATCTATTCAAATGTTGAATGCTTATTTACCTTGCTTTCTTGTGCACAAGACTGCTGGTATAAAGGATTGTTCCATGTATCTGGTATTTGAAACTATTATCTAAATAACTAATCTATAATTTTTTCCAAATATTAAGTATAATATATCCATTCACGTTGTAATTAATAATTGTGTCGCAACTGAAAATTTGCTCATTATTAGAGTGGTGCGGAAAAATCCATTTACTTATTTAGGAAATATTCGTAAACAATTGTTACCATAAAAATTAGGCCCATTTATTTGAATTTCTTACTCTTATAGGAAATCCCTCCAATCATTGGTTTTTTACTCTATTTTCTTTCCTTTTCCCATTAATATTTATGTGTAGCTCATGTGATCTAGTTGATGAAATAACAGCTATTCCACTCACGATAGAATTTTTAATGCAATTCTTATTTCGACATGCAAGTCTTGTTCTTAACAGTGTTACGTTTTGAACCATTTCAGGGTAATTACAAAGATCTTAGGTAGTGCAGAAGATATAGTTCGTAAACGAAGAAAATACCGTCGTACTTCACTTACTTGGAAGAGAGAATCTCCCATTTCCTGTCATCCTGATAGATTCTATGAGCCCTTGCTTCCTTGTAAGTTGTTTTATCACTTCTCTTTTTTTTGTAAACTCTTCTATCTTTACTAATGTTGATTTTCTCCAGGTTGTTCCTCAAAGCTTCAACTCCTATTCTCTAAAAAGAAAATGAAAATTCCTGATTCCCTCAAGATTGTGGAAGCTTCAGGGAACTTACACTTGCAAGAGTCTCCAACTATTGCCACTCCGCTAAGCCCTCCTCAAAATCACATACCAACTGTTCCGCAGACTACTTCTTCGTATACACATGAAAATGAATTTCCTAGTCTGTTGGATGAGGTAAATAATAACTAAATAAGAAGATTCTGTTTATTCCACGTAGCTCAAATAAAGAAAACCATATTTCTGTTCAGTTCAGGAACAGTGAATTACTATGAACCTTTAGACTATATGACAAAGGGTGAAGATAGTTAGAATTTATGAAAATATGCAATAATCTTTTGTTATATCTTATATATCCTTCAAGATTAGTTTCCTCCACATTATCTCAGGATTTGTTTTTTCCCATTTATTTAGGATTGTGATTAGTACTTTAGGTTGTATGATTTGCTGCAAAAATGGGTTATACTCTAGGTTTTAAAGCTTATATTATCCTTTAGGATTTGTTTCCTCCATATTATCTCTTAAAAATTAAATTTGCTTCCCATTTATTTAGTAGTATTCCAGGTTTTATTATATCATCATATTGTATCACATCACAATACTTAAGTATAATATTTATAGTGTCTATTTTTTGTTCAATTTCCTTACTTTATAACGTAAAACCTTATAATTTCAATTTGACATCGTAACTACTTCATCTGTGTCCTATCTCGCCAGTGCCAACAATCCATTTTTTATGCTGGTATGTTCGTTTGTTTGTTTTTCCCGACTCCCCCCTCACTGGGCTGCAATTTTTTTAAAGAATTCCTAGTCCTTCCATTTTCTCTGGTCCTTCAATGAAGTCTTTTTCATCCAATAAATTAACTTTTTACTTTGTCATAAATATATAGGATATGTTAAACGTGATGATTTTATGAATCAAAGCCAAGTTCCTCTATCATTGTTGAACAAAAAAAGTCTTACAGCATTAACTCTCTTTGCTGAAGAAAAGGAAAAATAAGTCCACTGTCGGCTTTAGCAGATGTACATGCGAGTCTGCATTTCTTGGAATTAGGTTCTTGAGTGTATTTGTTTTTTAATGAAGAAGCCCCTCTTTAGTTTTTTTTTTTTTTTCTCTTATTTTTCTGCAATGATCTAATTGATGTATTCATGCATTTATTATGTTTGTCTCAGGAAATAAATTCATTTGGGACAGATAATGCAAAATGTGAGAACTCTTGCAAATCTCCATTTACAAATGGTTGTAATTTTTGTTAAATTCAATGTTTTACCGAATATTACATGATTTCTTTATTTGTTTTCTCTACAGTAGTTGGGTGGTCTGGTCGAACCAGGTAAGATGGTAGTTGGCTTCTGGAATACCGATAGTTCAATTATTTTTTATAAGATTGACTTATGATGGTGTTCTTTGATGATGTTCAGGGATATAGCAAGTTACTTGCATAAGAGTTTTCTACCTGCAACGAATCAGAAAGAGAAGAGTGTGCTAAACTTCTCAGAAGTTTTTAGAGGCCTAGCCCGGAAAGAAGGGGCAAGGCTATTTTATGAAGTACTGGTATGTTAAACTTTTTTGTTTCAAGATTATGTTCATGCTTCTGAAAAGTTTGGTGACTATTTTTCTTATGCTTCTGTTTTCTTCATATTATGTGCAGAAATCTGAATTGTGTTTTCTTTTCTTTTACTACTCTTGTTTTGTAGATGACATTCTTTTCAACTATAAAGGATGAAAATATGTTCTTAATAATTGCCAAATCTACTTTTCCTGGGTGATGATAATAGGAAAAAGTGACGTTGTAGTTGTCCATTTGGTTTGTCATATAATAACTATGTACTTTCAATAACTTTTTATTGAGGGTGACGCCCTTTAATTTAATGGATCAACTCTGTTGTTTGATTGGAATAAAACTCTAGAATGCAAGTTAATAGGGAATTTATGTTTGTCCTTCTACTTTATCTTAGCAACCATATTGAACAAATTGACCCTGTCAATTACTTTTTAAGTTATTTAGTTTTTTTTATTTAAAAGAAAATGTAGTTGAGAAGTTATTATAGGATATTGTAATTAATTACAATTGTGTTGTCAGAAGCGGTTAGAAGATTCTAAAGATTTCTTTGTAATCATTACTTAAGGGTTAGAGGTCTCTTTACATAGAGGTTGTTATACTGTTTCAAAGTATCAATTCAATTCAATATTTTTTCTTTCATTCAGTTTGATTATTTTTAAGTTGGTATTAGAACTCCCGATCTTGAGGGTTTTGCTTCCACATTTCTTATACATTTTTTCATTGTTGTCATAGCTACGCTTCCCTTTTTAAGGGTTCCTTGAAGTGCACTTAGTTGGTGTTTCACAATCACTGTTGTTGTCACCAAACCCTTTATTACAGATATAAATGTAAACATTTAGGTATTTAACTGAATATTTAGTTATCTGTTTTTTTTATAGTTAGTTTGTTATTGTTGTAACCTCTTCTTGAGCTTATATATGCTCAAATTGTATCGTTTTTGTCATTAACTGCAATAATAATTCCCTTTACTTTCTATTAATCCTTTCAGTGTCTTCTCTCATACCTAAAACTCTAATATGGTATTGTGAGTTAGGGATTGTTCTACAATGGCCAGTTCAAACTCCCTCCCTCGATATTTTCTTAATTTTGTAGTTGAAAAACCTGATGATTCCAATTATCTTTATTCGAAACAAAAGTTGAACCTGCCATAAAGTCACATAGACTTCATCGATTTGTTGCAAAACCAGTCATTCCTCCTTGCTTTCAAATGATGACGGGGATTCTTGAAAAATAATCCCAGCCTATGAAGAATGGGAAATCTAAGATCAAATCTTGCTTACTTGGCTTAATCAATGCTTTCAAAGTTGATCTTGTCCCATGTTCTTGGATATGTCCACTCTGATCAAGTGTGGGAACAAATTCATGACCACTTCTTCACCCAAACCCAGGCACTTGCTAGACAACTTTGCACCAACTATGCGTGCTACCTCTCTTGACAACAAAACTATGCATGAGTTATTAGGACAAGTTAAATTATGAACTTGTTGGAAGCTTGCAACATTCAACCAAACAACAAGTAATCAATTGAAAAATAAAATGGATTGAGATAAGGAAAAGGGAAGACCACACTACCATGAATGGAAGAACTCAAAGATAAGTGCAAGAGGATTGGCACTTGAGAAAGCTTCTCATGATAAGAACCAAAACAAGAGAAAAACATCCTTGTAAAGACTTTCAAAATATGAATTCACAAAGAGATTTCATTCAATATTCAAAAGTGGATTTTACAATGATTGAGCTCTCCTTTTATAGGACTATGGGACGTCTAAGGAGGAGTGTCAAGAGTCAAACAAAGTTAATTCTTAATCCTAGAGTTAACTTTCCTTAAATATGATTAGCATAACTAATTCCACAAAATTAGGATAAACCACATGGGTGTTCCTTGAATCTAAGAAAAGTAACGATTATATTTTACCCTTGCATGTGGGAACGATTATAAGAGCTCCAAGAGGCATGGAACATATGCCCCATGTGCCAAGAGACTAAAGAGAAATGACTCTTCAAAGCTTGAAAGGTCACTCCCTAGAAGACATTCTTCTAAACATCCAAAAAGGCATTTCTTCTAACAAAAAGTGAGAGGAATCTTTGACTTCTTCAACTCAGAATATTCTTTAGCATCTCAACTTATTGGTCTTCTAATATCCTATTCTAGAATTTGAAGTCTTCCTCATGTAATTCTCCCTTCAATGTTTTTCTGTATTTCTTTTTGTTGCTCATTTTTTGCCATGTTCCTAGTATTTATTCTTTGAAGCTCTTCTTTTCTTCCTTTAGTAATTTTTCTCTCATCCAAGATCATATCATCCCCCTTGTCTATGGCGGAATTCGACCACGAATTCAAAAGACCTGTATCACTAAGAGAAAGATCAGATACATTGAAGCAATAACTCACATTATATTCTTCTGGGAGATCTAACTGATAAGCATTATTCTCTATTCCTTGAAGGACTTTGAAAGGACCATCAGCCTGAGCCTAGAGCTTGGATTTTCTTTGATTAGGAAACCTATCCTTCCTCAGACGAACCAAAACCCAATCTTCAGGTTGGAATATAACCTCCTTTCGTCCCTTATTTGCCTAACTCGTAAGTTTTTCCACCTTCCTTTTTATTTCTTGCTTGACCTTGACATGTAAATCCTTTATGATCTTGGCTCTTGCTTCTTTACACATCATTTCTTTTGTAGTAGGGGGGGGGAGATAAATAAAGAGGGGTCAAAGGATTAAACCCATAAACAATCTCGAAAGGGGAGTAAGAAGTGGTAGAATGAGCTACTCTATTATATGCAAATTCAATATAAGGTTTATGTGTTTCCCACTCTTTAAGATTTTTAGAAATCATACATCTCAAAAGTTGAGACAAAGTTCTATTAACCACTTATGTTTGAACATCAGTCTCTGGGTGACAAGTAATTGAGAAAAGAAGTTTAGTGCTAAACTTGTCCCACAAAGTCCTCCAAAAATGGCTAAGGAATTTTGTATCCCAGTCAGACACTATTCTTTTAGGAAGCCCATGTAGTCTAACCACTTCTTTGAAGAATAGACTAGCAATAAAACATGCATCATCAACTTTGTGGCATGGTATGACATGAACCAGTTTAGAAAATCTATCTACTACCACAAAGATGGAGTCGTGTCCATTCCTTATCTTGGCAATCAAAGCACAAAATCCATAGTAATATTCTCCCAACGAATGTTAGGAGTTGGAAGGAGAGTGTAGAGACCTTGGGGTAAGACTTTAGAGACTTGGCCTTTTTGCAAACATTGCATTTTTCACAAAATTTTGCAACATCATTTTTCATGTGTGGCCAATAGAAATTATCTTTCACAATTTCCAAAGTCTTAATTACCCCAAAATGTTCCATAAGGACCACCTTCATGTGATTCCTTCACAAGACTTGTTCTCAAGGATCCCTTATGTATGCACAGACTTTGTTTTCTAAAACGAAAACATTCATGTTACAAGAAACCTTGATGGGACCCTTTTGAACAATTTTGATAAATAGAGGAGAAGTCATCATCTTGTTGATACAACTCCTTGATATGATCAAAATCCGAAAATTTAGTTTCCAAAGTGACAAGCAAGGTGTATCTTTTAGACAAAGCATCAACAACAATGTTAATTTTCCCTTGCTTGTAATTGATAACATAAGGGAATTGCTCAATGTACCCCACCCACTTTGTATGTCTTTTATTAAGCTTGTCTTGGCCTTTCAAATGTTTAAAGGTCTCATGATCACTACGGATCACATTACAGGTAATAAATTTATTTTTTCTTCTTTATATACTTCATGTTATTCACCATATTTCTCCATGGTCAATGGCTCTAAGGCCCCTCACATGGTATTGGTATTATTCAATTTCTTCCTTCTCTATCAATTGATAATGTCCTTTATGTCGCTAAGTCTTCTTTTAATTTCTTATCCCTTAGTCGTCTTACCTGATCCCTTGATTGTATTTTTTTTTTTACCAAAGATTTTATTTGTTTGCAAGACCAGAGTTTAGGATTGATGATTGTCACTGGATGTGGGTCTCATGGTCTCTATCATCTACGAACATCAACAAATGTTGGTTCAGTAATGAATTCTTCTTCCCTCATTCATGCTCAATTGAGTCATCCTAGCCTTGCCAAGATGCAACAACTAGTTCCAAGTCTGTCTAAGTTATCAAGTTTTTCTTATGAGTTGTGTGAATTAGGAAAACATAGTCGTAGTTCTTTCTCCTAAAAGTGTCTCACAACGTGCTTCGTCTTTGTTTGTCTCAGTTCACTCTAAAATTTAGGGACCTAGTCGTGTTTGGTCAAATTTAGGATTTCAGTATTTTTTCACTTTTATTGATGATTATTCTAGATCTACTTGATTGTTTTTAATGAAAAATCGTTTAGAGTTGTTTTCTATTTTTCCAACCTTTTGTAATGAAATTAAAACGCAATTTGGTGTTTCTATTTGAAATTTACGAAGTAATAATGTCCATAAGTATCTTTCTTATTCTTTTCAAAATTTTATGGCTTCTCATGACATTCTTCATCAAACTTTATATGCTTATACACCTCAACAAAATGGGGTGGCTGAGCGTAACAATAGAAATCTCATAGAAACAACTTGAACGATTTTCATTCATGGTCAGGTTCCTCAACATTTTTAGGGTGATGTTGGTCTAAGTACATCTTATCTCATTAATTGTATGCCTTCCTCGTTCTATTTTATTTCCTTATGAACCCCTTCATCCCTTTTCTCTTAGAGTCTTTGGGTCTACATGTTTTGTTCATATCTTAGGTTCAAGTCTTAATAAACTATTTGCTAAGTCTCATAAATGTGTTTTCTTAGGATTCACTAAATCAAAAAAAGGGTCTAAATGTTTCTCTTCAACACTTAATAACTATTTCATTTCAGCAAACACCACTTTCACTGAGTCATCTCTCTATTTTAAAGAAATACTTTTTCCTTTTGTGTCTCCTTTTGACCAACCCACTGTTCCAATTGTTTGTGACTAGAGATGACAAATGAACATGTCCCGTGGGTATTACTCGAACTCATCTGAACTTTGACGAGGAATCTCTACATTGACTGAGTATGGGTAATACCTGCTTTTTTAAATTGGGTATGGAGACAGGGATGAGGATTTACTTTTTTGTCCCATCTTTGCTCTCATACTCATTCCAATACAGTATCTTCGTCTTTATACTCATTCATATTTTAATTTACTAAAACACATTTAGTTTATTTAGTAATCTTAAAAGCTTATATTACTTTTTTTAGTTTTTAGTTTTGTAATTTATTTCTAAAGCATACATTTGAATTTTTTTTAAATCTTAGTTTTGTAATTTATTTTTAAAGCATACATTTGATAATTTTTTTTTACTTTTTTCTATAATTATTTTATCTTTATTCAATGTTATTTGAATATACTTTAATTTGATATTTATGCAGTTATAATTTCTTTATTGATATTTGTTAATGGAGAAAAGAAAAGTTGTATCATTTTGACGTTGAATCATTTATAATATCATGTTGAATCATTTATAATATCATGTTTCCTTTATTGTGATTTTATTTTTTTTAAAAAGAATCATTTAATTAATATTTGGAATAATAAGGGGTGAGTATGATTATATCTGCTACCCAATCGGGATATACCTGTACTTGATGAGGATGGGGATGAGACAAAAATTTCATACCTGTTGGGTGTGGGGATAGGGATAGGGATGAATTTTTACTGTGGTAATGGGATGTGAAAGTGAAACTCGTCCTTGCCCCTTCTTGTTGCCTATGAGACCATCCTATGGTATCTAGTGTTCCTACAAACCCCCACCTACACCACCTCTTTAGGTTTACCATTGTCGACAGATTCTCCATTGTATACTTTACGACTCTCTTCCACTGCCAACTCCTCCATCCCCTCTAGTTCCACCAGTCGAATCTGATCTTCCTATTGCTCTTTGTAAAGGTATATGTTTCACTCATAACCCTTCTCCTCATTATACTGCTTTAAGTTATCACAAATTGTCTCCATGGCTTTATACACATCTTTTGTCTATTTCCTTTGTATCAATTCCTAAATTTGTAAGTGATGCCTTAGCACATCCTGATTGGAGGCAGGCCATGCTTGATGAAATAAGCACTCTTCGGAATAATGGAATTTAGGACCTCGTCCCTTTACCTTCTAGGAAATATATTAGTTGTAAGTGGATCTTTGCTATCAAAGTTGGTCTTAATGGAACTATTCATCATCTCAAGGCTCGCCAAGTGGCCAAAAGTTATACACAAATTTTTGGGTTAGACTATGGTGACACGTTTTCTCCAATTGCAAAAATGACCTTCGTTCACATATTCATAGTCATGATTTCTCTTTTCAACATTGACCTCTTTATTATTTGGATGTCAAAAATGTTTTCCTTAATAGTGATTTGTAGGAGGAAATTTACATGGAGCAACCTCAAGGTTTGTTGCTTGGGGGGGAGTCTTCTAGAATAGTATGTCGTCTTCACAAATCTCTATATGCCTCAAGGAGTCTCCTAGGTAGGGCTTGGTTTGACAAATTTAGCACTATTGTTCGACAATTTAGCATGACCTGTAGTTAGACAAATCACTCTATGTTTTATCATCACTCGAGTGTTGGGTGTATTTATCTAGTAGTATATGTTAATAATAGTGTTCTTATAGGCAATGATCACCATGAAATCTCACAAGTAAAAAAAACATCTTTGTTGTCATTTTCAGACAAAAGACCTTGACAATTTCAGATACTTCTTGGGGATTGAAGTAGTGCACAATCCAACAATGGAATAGTTATTTCTCAAAAGAAATATGCATTGGATTGGAGGAAATTGGATTAATGAATTCAAAGTCTATTAACACACCCATGAATCCTAATATCAAACTTCTACCTATTCAGGAAGAGTCATTCTTAGATCCTTAGAAGTATAGAAGATTAGTTGGAAAATTAAACTATTTTATAGTTACTTGCCTTGACATCTCCTTTATTGTTAGCATGGTGAATCAATTTGTTAATTCTCCATATATAGATCATTAGGATGTTGTTATTTGTATATTGAAGTACATTAAAGATTTTTCCAGAAAAGACTTGTTTTATGGACACAATAGTCACTCTAAAGTTGTAGCCTATTAAGACTTTGATTGGGCAGACTCTCCTTTTGATAGGAGATCTACTTCTAGATATAGTGTCTTCATTGGTAATAATTTAATTTCTTGGAAAAGCAAGAAACAAAGTGTTGTTGCAAGATCTAGTGTTGAAGCATAATATAGATCTATTGTCTTCACTACCTGTGAACTTTTATATTAGTTCAAATCATATTTTTCAAGAAAGGACTAAACATATTAGGATTATTGTCACTTCATTTTAGAAAAGATTACATTTGGAGATATCAAGACTAAATTTGTTAATTATAATGATCAACTAGCTGATGATTTTACTAAATTATTACGAAGACCTAAAATTGATTATATTTGTAACAAGTTTAGTTCGTACAATATATATGCATCAGCTTAAGAAGAAGTGTTAGATGTATTATGGTTTCTGTTTTTAATGTAATAGGTTCAGATCCATCTCTTGTATTTTTCCTATTAGTAAATACATAATCTTGTGTGCTCTACAAATATGAGGAATTCAATCTATATTTTTCTCTCTACAAATATGAGGAATTCAATCTATATTTTTCTCTTAATTAGTCTAACGACCTTGGTTATATTAGTGTAATTTTTTTCTATTTTCCTTTTTAATCTTTTGGATATAATTGTAAGACCACTGTTACTCATGATTGACATGGACCTCATAAGGAACCAAGATATGAGAATGTTTGTTTGAAATTGTTTTCTGTGGGAAAAAGATTTTAACCTTGTTTTCTGTCTATGGTTTTTCAGGTTTTGAAAACTACTGGCTATGTAGATGTGGAGCAAAACGAAGCTTACGGAGATATTGCAATCTCTAAACTCCCAAAATTAGACCAAACATTTTGATTTGATGATATATTAGTAAGTAGATATGAAAGGTGATATCGAAATAGAAAATTGATAGGATTTTGGATGATTTATTTGTTGTATTTTTTTTTCCATTTATATACTATTCTTATGTTTAATTGTACAGCATTACTTGCCATTTTGTTTTAGGTATACTTTTCGATAAACTTGTGGATTTCTGCCACAAGTTACACTGTACAGTGATGTCAAAGCTAGAAACTTCAATATGGTAGTGATAAGCCCAAACTTCGAAGTTATCACATTTCGGAAAATGTTTTACTGTTTGTTTAAAATTTTTTGAAAAGGTTTTGAAGTTTAGACCTATTTCTTTGCATGGTAGTCTTTTGTGTGTGAATCAACTACTCCAATTTAGGCACGTTTTGTACAGGGTTGTTCAAGGATTTGAGAGACTTAAAAGGAAATTTAAAAATGAGATTTTTTTTATTTATTATTAAAATAATTTATGGAAAATGTATTATAATAAAATTTATTTTCAATTTTTTTTGAAGCAAAATTATTGATTAAATTGTTGTAATTAAATTTATTTAATATTTTTTTAATAGATAATATATTTCTTTTTGGGATGTAAGTCTGATTTATATTTTTTAGTAACATATTTATATATTTTATATGAAATAAAAAATTATAATATATAAAACACTACTAATTATATGAAAAAGAATAGGTTAAAACAATAAAATTTGGTTTTAATTTTAGAGAAAATAAACTCGATTGTAAACTCGTAGTATTTAAGTTTCTTTCTATTCTTTAGTAAGTACTTCAATTTAATTTCTAAATTTTAATTTTTTCATAAATTTGCACAGTTTATTTTAAGATTAATCATTAATAAAATAATTAAAAAAAGTTATTTTGAAGATTAATCACGCAGTTGATCAGGATTTGGGATTGATGTAACATGATAACATCCCAAAAAGAATCTAAATAACATTGGCATACAGATATGCACAAACACGTGTGTCTGTACACATAGATGTCAATACACATTTTACAAAATAAATTCCTCTTAGAAAAATTATACATACAAACTTTAACATGTATCATGTTGATCACAATCACTCAAAATAACTATTTTTCTCTATTCCTAGAATATTTTCTACTCCCGTGTAAAATTAACATGATCATTGTAGTTTATAGAAATAGTTCAAAAAAAGGGTAAGCTAAAATTTATTCCATTTATAAACCATTTAATTAAATACATCACAATTCTTAGCACACATATATATGTATATCATCACATCAAATAATATTCTCATAACACCTCAAGCCAAGTATCTAATGATTTTCTTACAAGGTCCAATCCGAAAATACAAGCTTAACTCTCGAGAATAGAAGAAAGAAGAGGGAACACAGAGAGATAAAACTTATCCAAAACTGAAGTAGATCAGGTAGAAATACTCCTCCCACTCTCTGAATCACGCTCTCTGAATCACAATTGTGGACTATGATTTTAAAAGAGATGATTGGAGATTACGAATTTGGAATAGAGAAGTCAGACCTTCGCTGGAGTTAAGGTTAAAAAGGAGAAGTTATAGAAAGAGAAAAGAAGAAAATAGATATAGGAATTGATTAGTGAAAAAATATAGATAAAAAAGATATTGGAACTTCTTTAACTATTACTATTAACTAACAAATCTCTCTTTCCTAAACAAAAGAATGATTTAAAAAAAGTTATTAGCTCATTAAATATCATTTTTAGTATCAATAAAAATTAATAATCATTCATAATATTTTAATTAAATTTTATTCTTGAACATACATTTACAATTAATTTAATAGAAATATATGAGTACTAAAAAAATTTTAAGGACCTAAAATAAGAATTTTACCTATGTGGACCTTAAGACGACCTTTTAGTATAATACTTTTATATTTTCTTCAACAACTATCTTCTTTCTTAGAGTAGAAAAAATGGAGAATATTTCACAATGCATAAATTCTTTTCATCAATAGGAAGTTCAACTAATTCCATTCTTAACCATGTGTTTGTTCTTATAAAAACCAGGTGATTTCGCCAGATTATATCTTCTTATTTCTTGTCTTAGACAATGTCTTCCTATCTAATTGGGATATCCTCTTTACTTGTCCGAGATGCTACTTCTCCATCCTCTTCTGGTGTTTTGTCTGATAAGAGATGTCTGTGACATTCTAATATTCTTAGTTTAGATTTTAGAACATTAATAGATGTATCATCAATAAAAATATATACCTTGTACTTATTGTATTTGTAGTCTCTTAGGAGCATTTATCTTAATGGGCCTTGATTACGTGTCCCAACTATCTTGTCACGTCTTTACTATTATAGTTATTATATCAGACTAAATATAATTATGTAACTAGGTTGAGATGTTAATCTTTATCATGTTTATACATTTGTCCTAAAACTTGAGGAACACTAGTAATTGAAGAGTTTATATTTAAAGTGTAGAAAACGAAAGTCGAGATCATCTCGACTTTTGAAACGTTGTAGTCTTTTTATGTGATCAATATTGTCTAGGTAACCATACTTACTCTATGTTCTAGGTCTAGGTGACACGTTGCACCACCAAAATTTAGCACACATACGGTAATGCCATAATTATGCCATCAAGATGGTTGTGTTCGAGAAGCATGGATGTTTCAATTTTTAACCATTAGATCTTGGAGATCTAATAGTTAGGGATTTGTTGCGACAATTGGTCTTTCCCCTTTCTATCTATTATAAATATATGGTAGGTCAATCGTGTAAGGAACTACTTGTAATATATTTATTCATAAAGGCTTTCCTTTGTCGAGATAGTATTCAAGTGTTTAGGTGAGTAATGTCTTCGTCGGGTCAGAAGTCGATGTTCAAAGGCGTGGACCCAGTGTCTTGAATTGGTTCGTACAAGATATTGTATTCCTCTATTAGTGATAATAGTGATTTTAGTGAAGTTGATCTTGAAACCGTGGTCGAGATTAAAGTATTGGAGTGAGCCAAAAACGATTTTCCTTATGTATGGGGTATAATTCGATAAATCCACATTCAACGAAGTATTTTTCCAAATATAGGTGGTCATCTTTCATGTGTGAACATTAGTCATTCCTTTGCGAGCAATGTATGCATGTTAGAGAGTATAGTTGAGGATGACATCATGTCGAGTTTCATTGTCACGCTATTGACAACATTTGCCATGGCTGAGAGGGAAGTTTGATGGACTTCTTTTACATGTATTGCTTAATCATATACATGCACATAATTTTCCTTTCATCGAGTTTACTATAAGTATGTTAAGGGTTCTAAATATAACATTGACTCAGTTTCATCTAAATAGTTGGATATTCCTACAAACATTTCAGGTAATTTGTTAGGTCCTTCATTTAGAAATTTGTCCTCAATTCTTTCTTTATTTTTGTAGTATTTTGCCTGAAAATCGAGTAGGTTGGATTTCTTTAACATAAAAACCTATAACGTCTCTATTTGCTACTTATATCACTTTTTATAAGAATTATAAAAGGGGTTCTTTAAGGTAATGGTCAATTTGAATTGTCGTTAATTCTCTTATAATAAAGATAAGTTCAAGTTTTCGTTTTCTTGAACCAAGAACCTTGTGAGATACCATAATTGGTCAACATCTCAATTGACCTTGATGGTAAAGATACTTGACAAACTTTCTTAAAAGCTTCCTATCTGCAAGATCCCCTAACATCCATTTGATGGTATGTGTTGTTTTCCTAATTTTTTTGTATGTTCTTGTTATTAACCTAGTTGCGTGATTACTCTTTTTTCATATATTATGGCTTCCACAAATCCTTCCAATAAGAATTTATTCAAACAGTTGAGGATGGGGTGCGTTGTTAAGAAGGAAAAGAAGAAAATCGATGAGAATCCTGTTATAACATAATCTAAACTGGATTATGGTCGTTAATTGCAATTTGAAGAAGAAGCATAAGAAAATGAAGAAATATTCTTTTATGCATCAGTCGAAGAGATGGTCATCCAATTGATCACTAAAAAAGCATTGATTGTTCTTTCCTAACTAGTCAAGGCCTTCCTTGACTGAGACTTCCATGTGGTGTTAGGCTTAAACATCTCATTGAATTCATCAATGAAGGATGCAATCAATTCGATGAGAATAGATAATTTTCTAAGTACCTTGACGGAGCTAGAAGCTTAAGCTCTAGTTCTTGGTCAGAAGATGGGAATTGAGTTGATGTGGCATACAACCTCGGATAAACTCGAAAGAATAAACAATAGGTCGATGAGTATCAAAGTTTGCTAAAAGAGGCTCTATATGCCAACTCGTTGATAGGGAGTCAGTTAAAGGTATGCAAAATGTTCCAACCTCATGTTTGTTAAGGTAGTATCCTTAGGGTTAATCATTGTATCCGAGGTATTATTTGCTTTGGAGCTTGAAGCTTCATCATAGTTTTGTCCTTAAAAGGCACCTTGAAGGATTAATGGAGGAAGATGTATATAAACTATCATTAGTCTTGACTCCTAAGCAATGTGAAACTATTAAGCGTACCAGAACAAGCCCCCTAGTCAAGGTCTAAGGGGAATAAGGGTTCGTGTTAGAAACCATTCCCTTGTTGAGGGCTATGAGAACAAGGGTTCGACTTTGGAATCACCTTTTGTCCCTATAGATGACTCTAATATTTTGACCTCAAGTCTGACAAGGTAGTATCGTTAGTGTCATTTGTGGGGATTAAAAGGTAGTTCCTAACACAAACATTGGTTCCCCTCAGACCTCGATTGGGTTCTTGTTCCAGTACGCTCAATAGTCTCACATTGCTTAGGAGTCGAGACCAATGATAATTTACATACACCTTTCGCTCTTAACCCTCCAAGGTGACTTTTAAGAGCGAATATTACCTTGGATGCAGTAATGAAGCTACCTTAACGAACTTGTAGTCAAAAAACAAACCAAGAATATTAAACTCTCTTCAAAGGAAAAATAGAAGAAAAATAAATTTCAGTTAAGTAGGTTAGAACAAAATCTAACTATTTCGTTAATCATGAAGAGTTAGTTGCTTAGAGGAAGGTCAAAAGTGTTGTCATTTAACGATTAGATCTAGAGGGGGTTAATAGATATTTAAAAAAAATAATATATTGAAGATGCAAATTAATACATTAAGATTTGTATTGAATCTTGATTGAAAACAAAAAGATGCAATTTGAAATGCTTAGGTCTAAATTTTAGGTGTAACTGAAAAAGAAGAAGATCACACACAGAACTTTTACATTAGTACACTCTTATATCAAGAACTATATCCAATTACCTATTCCAAAGATTAAGCTTCCACTAAAATCGAATGTCTTGCAAGCGAATACAACCCTAGTAGATACTAAAGAACAAGTCAAGAACTTAAGTCTTGAACCACAAATACAAAGATTCAATACCCTACAAGACCCTGCTACAATGCCCACTGGAAAAACCTATTCCAAAAACACCAACAAGATAAATATAATGAAACAAGATCACCTAAGAATCTGCACACACAATGGAATTGATTTCTCATGGTGAACTTCTACACAACTAAGCAAATATTAACTCAAATTTTCCTTACTCGAATTAAGAAAGCGTATACATCATCCATTCTTTAACCATTCACAAAATTAAGCAAATTGTGAAAATAATATTCATTAAGCATGAACAAAAATATAAGCACAGAGATTAGAAGATGAAGATTCAAGAAGAACAAAAGGAAAATGTGAATTAAACTTCGAAGTTCATAATAATCTACTCAGGAAATCAACCTCTGAAAATTATCCTTCCATGGAGTTGCAAACGAAATTCAGAAAAGAGAAAAATAAAGACAAAAACACAACTAGCAGCAGAAAACAAAAGTTGAAAGATGAAAGCCAAAAGATGGAAAAATGGAAGACAGAAATGTGAACAGCTGAGATAGTGCGTGAATGAATGAATTTGCCTCCTCTACTTAAGGTTTTGTAACCCTAGGTCAGCCTATCTCTACCAAAATGCCTAGGCGTCATAAAAAAATATTATCAAGCCCAAATTACAAATATAAAAGAAAACGAAATTAAAATCCTAAGTGAAGGCTAACGTGGCAGTAATTTCTTCAAGTCCAGAATATTTTTCGTGCCCAAAATCGTCCCAAGATTATTTTGAAAAATAAAAACAAACGAAAATAAGATAAATAAATTCGGATTAATAAAAATTTGAATTATTGGCCAAATAAAGTCCAACTAATAAAAACGTGCCAATAATGGATAGTTAGTCGCAAAACAATGATTAAGATAAGTACAAAAAGGTAAGAAAACGTGGATAAATTATGATTTATCAATAATGCCTAAGAGGGATCACATTAAGTCAAGCTTCTTAGGACAAGTTGTGTTTTTCCCTTTAGTTTGAAGATATTCATTTCCTCCCTCGGCTCTACAGAGATAAGGTTAATAATGTGAGGGTCTAAGTTCACCACTATGGCAACCATCTTCTCCTTCTCAACTGTGGATGATGGAAGGTCTTGCATGTTGATTAGGGGTGTTATGTTTAAGGTCAGTGTAGGATTCCCTTGTTGTTCTTTGGTTGACCTGAATAATTACTTTGTCACCAGATGTTGATGGAAACTTCATGGCAAGATGTGGGGTCAACATGATTACAACAAGAATGTTCAGGGAAAGTTTGTCGAGTAACATATTATTTGAAGTATTAGCAATAACTATAAGGTAACACACTTTAATGGTACGTTGGTCATTGCTCCCTTTCTTGAACTTGGTGTAAAGATCAATACAGTTGTGTGTGTCAACATGTTCTTCAAAGAAATGGACTATATGGTTGTCATAAGGTTGTATGACACTTTCGGGTAGCTCTAAGTGCTTGGATGTTTTCTAGTACAAGATGTCAACAAAGTTGCCTTAGTCAAGTCTTCATTATTGCAAACTTTTGTACCTTTATAATGATCACCATATGATCATTTTGTAGTGGTCTATAGTTTTAAAATCTAGCTCCGCAAAGGTGATGAGAGGCATCTTTCTCCTTAGGGTTAATATCATGACATTCATTGAATGCACTTTATACAGGTGTTTTTGTAGAGTCGAGATCAAGGCTTTGCCTCCTCCAATTGTGTTAACAACTTTGTTGAGGAGATGATATCAATTACGAATATGTTGCCCTTCTTCTCTTGGAGAGGGATATTGTTGGAGCTCATCGTGATATAATTTGTTTTCCCCCTTTCAAATTGAATGACACCAGTTATTATCACTTCATATGAACCTTTGTAGTTGGCCAGCTTGTATCAACTCCTCTATCTTGTCTTTTAGGGAATACATTATTTTGTTGTGTTGCCATAATTTTGATTACATTGGCAATACCGACTTGTATCCACATTTTGTGGCATCGAAATGTTTTCAAACGTGTATTAGCTTAGTTGTGAAAGCCTCCACCAAGATCGAGCTTGGCTTATGCAACTTGTTGTTTGTGATTGTGTTCTTTCTCAAACACTTTTTCTCAGGCTTTACCATTCTGGCTTGGAATTTGCTATAGAAGTTTTTAAATTCCTTTAGTTTCACAAATTTAGTTGCTTGATGTCTAAACTCACCTAGGATAGATGTTGGTTTCTTGCATAGGCTGTTGGCTAATGATCCGAGCTTGAAGACGGTGACCATGTGGTGTAGAGCCACTTTTGGGTTTAGGTTCTTTATGTTCAAAGCCTCCTTTCTGAAACATTCAATAAACGTTGCAACGATTCTTCCTTCTCTTTTTTGGATGTTTATTAACACAATAGATTTGAGATAATGGGATCAACATGTGAAAAGTTACATGTTAAACTTTATGACCAACATGTCAGCATAATCTATGGAGTATGTAAATTGCTGCGTGAACTAGCTTGAGGTAACACCTTTGAGTGAGGTTGGAAAGACTTGACATAAGATAAAATCGTCCATCTTGTGAAGGTTGACTTGTGTAACATATGATGGAGATTAAGTTGTATGGGTTTTTGAGATTTGATGAAGCCAATCTTTGTTTGATAAAGCTTGTGAAGATTGAGAATTTTTGAAGACTTTGTGATCAATATATATTCACTACTTAGGTTTTTTTGTAAGCCTTTTCTTAATCCAATGAATTGATCATACATATCTAGTTAAAGCTTCTTTAAACTGGTCTAAGAACTTATCTTAGTCATAAGAATCTTTTAACAAATTGAAATATCACGTTAACTTATTAAAAATGCTTATAATTTTTCAAAATTGATTACAAATGACATTTTAACTAATTATGCTACCAGATTAATTTGTTGAAATAACTTAAAACTCTTAATAGTTTTGAGGTCAATTTCTTAATATGTTGAAGTTTATCTTCAATAGATTAATTTTCTATAGCTCAAACTTTGATATAATATACTTTTATTTTAATTTATTAAAATTTTAAACTAATCTATTACTTTTACTATTAAGTGAAATCAACATAATAAGTCATATTTTTAATCCATTGAAACAAACAACTATATTATTGAATCTCTCATTTAAATTGTTTTTAGAGACAGTTTTTGAACAAATCTATGTGAAAATAATTTGCAACTATTGATAGAGAATTATCACTAAGCTAAACAAGTTTAATCGGAACTTTTGATAATCAAGAGGTTGATAAATACATTGCATGTGAAGAATCGATATAGGTTTCACCTAAAATTCAACTATGGTATGTTATGCATAAATCTAGGTGAAATTGTTTCATTATATACCTCTCATTCGTGTTTTTAGAAAATGATTTTTTAGTGGGCATCAACAATGGGGTGATGCAGGGTTTTTTAGTCTTTGTCTTGTAGGGTTCAAAACTTAGATTGTTGATAATTTTATTACTTTAGTAGGGTTGAAAATACTTGTTAAACTTGTTGTTTAGTGGAAGCTTAATAATTGGATTAGGCAACTGAATGTAAAAATTGTTGTGCATTCTTGTTCTTCCCTACTTTGTTCTTGTTTCTTGGTTTTCGGGTATTTTGATTGTGTCTTCCTTGTCTCTAATCATGAATTCTTAAAAATCGTTAAGGGGTTGATTTTGAATTTTAGCAGACTAATATTTAGAAAGATTTGTTCACCCTCCTCTAGATCTCAGTTTAAATTTACAACAACATAGATGTTGACAAGTTCATCGGGGTCAATGAATATGTGATAGCACATAATTTGTATTCACATGAGTATTATTATACCTTCTAAGTAATTTTCCATATTTCATTGTTTGTATTTTCTTACCATTTTGTCATTTGGAATAAATTAGGATTGTTTTAAATAATTGTTTTAATTCAGTATTTTCTTATTTGACCTTTTTATACTCTTTTGGCGATAATTTTCTATGTAGATATTCTTTTTGGCTAATTTTTGTTTCATTTGATTATTTTATTTCCAGGGCTTCAATTTGCATATATAGAATGTGGAATTTGGAGTTTGGAACTATTTGTGATAAATTTGAGAAGTTCAAACAAAAAGACAATTTTTTTTATACAAGATTGCATGTTGAATTGGACTTGTAAGGCCCATTTTGGCCAAAACTTAAACTCATTTGTTTCCATCTTTTAGAGCAGTTATATAAACACTTTGGTCTCTAGAGAGACACAACTTTTACATGCTTTAAACACTTTTGCATTTTCATTTTTCAATTAGAAGCAATTTTCCTATATGGATTTTCTCTTCTATTCTCTCTCTTTTTTCTTCTATTTTCATTGTCTTTTGATATTTCTAGCATTTGCGAATGGATAATGCTTCCATGGAAGGTTGAACTGATTGATTCATACGCTTTGAGTTGTTCATCTTCTCTAATTCTTAGAATTACAAACTGATTCTCTATATTTGTAGGTTGATGTTTCAATTTCGTTTCTGAATTTGGTTGTAATTTTGCTTCTTATTGATTTGCATTTATGATTCCTATATTTTAGGATTCTCTCATTTTATGATTCTTGCACTTTTGGGTTTGACATTCAATTAATTTCATGATTCTTGAATTTTAATTTTTTACAATTTGTTTTTGCATACCCTTGAATTATATTTGCATTTATAATTCAATTATATTTTTACTTGTCTTGACATAAAAAAAATATTTCCAAATTAATTTGATAAAGGAAGAACATTAAAGAATGAATATAATTGATATTTTTCCTTGTGAGTCCATCTAGGTGGTATTTTATATAGCAAAATTTAGAAAAAACTTAGAATGTTTTGAGTTCATTACGATGGTGAATATCAATTTATCATGTTGATTGATTGTGATATATTTCCAACTTGGTGGAAAGGGATTTTCATGATCCCATTGATGAAAGAATGTTAACAAGATCCCTTTATCATCAATGAAGTATGAACATGTATGGTAGAGAAATCAACTTGACTGATTGTTGTCAACTCTTGTCATCAATCTTTCTTTCTTTGTTTAATATATAATAGATGAGGAATGTTTTACCCATTCCTGAGATTACTCCTTATATGTGCAATTTTTACCCTAAATGTGTTTATCTCCTTGAACTTTTCTTCCTAAATTTGTCAATTCTTTTTTAAGTTTAACTAGTATCATTATCTTGTCCATATGATTATTTTATGATTTAGGTGATCGTTGTTGCTTTCAATTAATCATATTCTTGTCCATATGACCTCATAGGATCACATATTGTGATTTGCAATCCTAGATGAAGTCCTCCTATCTAATTGGGATAACATTCAAATTAGTTGGAGTTTTGGAATAATAGTAAATATATAGTCAATGAAAAATGTCTACTGAGTACATTTAGGATATCATTAATTGTTGTTATTTATTATACTATACTCTTATGAATTGTCATTCGAGTTTTTTTAAAATAGTCATTCATGTTCTTTAAAAATAGTTTTCATTTCTTAAAAAAAAAGTATTTTTGGAAACTTCGATATGATTTTAGGATACATTTTTAACCATAGATAACTTATGTTAAATTGACAATATTTTAATATTGGGTATCTATAAATTAAAAAAGATATACTAATTAAAATAAATTACTCTTTTTGGGCAATATTTTGCTACTTTAAATCAATTAAATTAAAAAAAATTATACATGAACCATCACACAACACTTGAGCGACACTTATATTTTATTTTGAGTTAAATATGTTTTTAGTCTTTGAATTATTTGTCAAAATTATGTTTCATACGAAACAAATTTTGAACTTATTTCATCCTTATGCTTTATAAACTCGTGTAAATAATTATTAATTATGTGCTAGAATTTCTTTTTGTCTCTTTATTTTTCTTCTTCACAGTTTTTAACTTCACTATTATTCGTTTTTTAAGTTTCTTTAACTCTTTTTCCTTCTATTTTCTCTTCTTAAATATGTTTTTATTTGTCATCAAACATCATTTAAACCTGTTTATAGAGTATAAGGACAAAATAGGTCAAAGTTTATTCCAGAAACAAAATACAGTTTTTATAAATAGTTATGAGACTAAATACATATTTAACTTTTTTTTTTTTTTTTTTTATCTTTTATTGTGTTCAAAAAATCTAAGGTCTGGTTCAGAGGTTTCAATTGCAGGGAATTACGTGTATCACTCCCCTTAAACTAAATGATTACTCTTTTTGTAATATTCTGCTAATTTAATTGGCTTCTTTTGTTGTGTTCTGGCTATACTAGGTATGTCCGATATTTTTTAACCAAAGCTGTGAAGGATAAAAACAGGTTATGTAATTGATAATTAAAGTAAACCAAATTACCCGAGATCATAAATGTATTTATTGCATTGTAATCACAAGATGAATTTGATGATTTAATTTACATTACCTAAATTGATTTTATTAAATGTAAATATAATATGTATCATAAAAACACACGTATTAATTATTTACTAATATATAAAATTATATTATAAAATAATTGATGTTTTTTAGTTTTTTAATTTTTTTTAATTAAACCTTTTTACTATTATCTTATTGTTTAAATTGTTTATTTATTTATTTTCCTCTAAATAATAAATAATAATAAATTAATTTTAAAAATATAATAAAATAACAACAATTCTATTAATTTGAATAAATTGTGAAAGTTTAAATCATATATTTTTATTAAATTTTAAATGATTAATAATATATTATTTTATTTTAAAACTATTTTATATATTATTTTATTTTAAAATTATTATTTGTTTATAATATATTAATGTATGGCATAATTGTAGAGATTATAAAAAAATTAAAATAACAAAATAATAATTAAAAGATAAAAGTTAAGTAAAAAATTATTGACATACTAATAAAATAAAAAACAATTACTACATTTGACGTATATATATGTATATGATACACACGATAGTCTAACAGTTAAATTAAATACCTAAAAATAATGTAATTATATTAATTTAAAATATTTTATTAACCTTTTATCTTAATTTGTCTTTTTTTCCTTTTTTGAAGTTAAATTAATAATAATAAAAGGAAAAATAAAAGAAAGATGAAATCGTTGAGACATTCTTCTCAGTCTTCACTATCTCACCCCACCAATCTCCGCCCGCAGCCTGAAAGAGATTATGGCTTCTTCTGCAACAGACGATAACCCAAGTAAGCTATCTAATTTCTCTAATTTGTCTGCGTTTTTGTTATAATCATAATTACCATTTCTTCGGTTTACATACTTGTTTATATTTCGTAGTCAGTTGAGTTGCATGTCAATTCTTAAACTAGGCAAAAATCAGAGAATATGTGACAATTTCAGTGTAAAATTCATGCTTACTAAGATTTGTGTTTAATGTTTCTTAAATTTTACTAAAACCTTGACTTGGTACTTTCGGGTCTGCAGGATCCGTAAAAAGAGTAGCTGTTATTGGTGCTGGGGTAAGGTGAGGTCACTTCTTGATGTTATCATTCAGTTCTTCCTACGTATTTTTAAGAAGTGCCAGTGACACATTTTTTTGTGTAATGCTTGTTATTATATGAAATTCACCTTAAAATAAAGAATGTGTTGAAAAGAGTGTGTCCAAAAGTGTATTTAAAAGTGTGTTGCTAGAATTTCCCATTGTTTTTATCTTTTTTCTCTATATATTATCTGGTTGCTGCTGAATGCTGATGCTTGGAACTTATTTATTTTAATTTAGTCTGGTTGGAAGTTTAGAATGTTATTGTTGACTTGGCTGGATTTAAACTTGTTGGTAGCACGGAACCTTGCCTTTCATGTGCTGGGAAATTTTTTGAATTTCATCAACATTGGTTTTATGTTGAATTGAAGCGTGTGTAAGGAAATGAATTTAATGGAATGATAAAATCATATTATTTCAGGTTGTTTCATTGTTGCTATTTGGCTGAAATATGACGATTGATTGCATTTTATGGTCTATTGTCTTTGACGATTGCATGAGGGTGCCTGCATTGTCCATGATAAATTTTTCAATCATTGGTGTATTTGACATTTTAAATATTCATGACAATTAAGTCTCGCTAACTTTTGTATGGTGGTATCAAGTGGGCTTGCTGCCGCCTACAAACTGAAATCACATGGTCTGGATGTCACTGTATTTGAAGCTGAAGGAAGAGCTGGAGGGAGGTTGAGAAGTGTTTCTCGGGATGGTCTAATTTGGGATGAGGGAGCTAATACAATGGTAAGTTTATCATGGATTATTCATATGCTATTTTAAAGAGATCTTCACATTAGAGGAGGAGGATTTTTTATTTAGTCTTGGGAAAATTTCTAATTATCCTTTTGGTGTTTTTTCTATTTCCAACTTTGTTACAAGAAGATCATTTTGTTACACAACCTACGTGAGATTTGGTTATAGTGAAAAATTCTATAAGTTTTAACATCCTAAAAGTGAGTTGACCCAGTTTGCAAGTTAGTCATCCATATGTTTTAAGGCACTTGCTATAAAAAATAAGCACACCCATAGAAAGAGAGAAAACAGAATAGCAAAAGACTGATCAACAATATGTTTATTGATAAAAGAAAAACAGGTATATATACAACACCGAAGCAACATGTATAGTGAGGTGCAAATTAGTTATAACCAAATACAAAAAGGAACCAGCGCATAAAGGTGTAACAGAAAGCAAAACTAATTATTTTGTTTCTCGTGAGAGCCCCCCTCAAGCTGGGAATGTATCATTCCCAGCTTGGAACAAAGTTCTTGGAAGATAGATGGAGATAAAGCTTTCGTAAAGAGGTCTGCCAGTTGCATGGAAGAGGAAATAGGCAAGAGCTTTAGAAAACCACTTTGGACTTTCTCACGAACAATGTGACAATCTATGTCAATGTGCTTAGTTCTTTCGTGAAACACTTGATTAGAAGCTATCTGTATTGTTGATTGATTATCACAATAGAGAACAGCTGGTTGAACAAGAGGAACATGAAGATCTTGAAGGAGATAAGTCAGCCATTGGAGTTCACATGTAGTTGAAGCTAGAGCTCGATACTCAGCTTCAGATGAGCTATGGGATACAGTAGACTGTTTCTTTGAGCGCTAAGAAATTAGAGAGTTGGCAAGGTAGATGGAAAAACCTATGACTGGTCGTTTAGTGTCACTACACCCAGCCCAGTCAGAGTCACTGAAGGCTTTAAGTTGAAGATTACCAGTGTTAGAGAAAAAAATTGCAGCAGCTGGAGTGCCCTTGAGATAACGGAGAATATGAAACGCAGCTTGAGAGTGGGCAGTTGTGGGATTGGGCATGTATTGGCTTAATTGCTGCACAACATGACTGATGTTTGGTAGTGTATTTGTTAGGTATATGAGTCGTCCAATTAAGCGTCGAGAGGTGGCATGTAGACGAGTAGAATAATCCATAGGAGTTGAAATAGGACGAGACCCAAGCATACCAGAATCAGAAACGAGATCTAATGTGTATTTCCGCTGACAAAGATGAATGCCTTTACGGGATCATGCAACTTCAAGACCAAGAAAAAACTTCAAATTACTAAGATCTTTGTTTTGAATGTTTGATCTAGAAGAGTTTGTGATGTGACGTATGTCTTCAATGTTGTTTTCTGTTAAAACAATATCATCAACATAGACAAGAAGAGTTGTTGTTGTGTTACCTTGGAAATGCAGGAAGAGAGAATGATCAACAGGCGACTGTTTGTAGTCATGAGAAAGAAGAAAAGAGGATAGACGAGTGAACCATTGTTTGCTGGCTTGTTTGAGCCCATACAAAGAGCGTTGAAGGCGACAAACCTGATTAGGATTAGCAACAGAAAGACTTGGAGGAAGCTGCATATACACCTCTTCATTAAGTTCACCGTGAAGAAAAGCATTGTTTACATCCAGTTGTTTCAAATGCCTATCATTATGAGTTGCTAAGGCTAGCAATAAGCAAACAGTGGTGAGTTTTGCCACTAGTGAAAAAGTATCCACAAAATCTAATCCCTCCATTTGTGTATAACCCTTCACAACTAAACGAGCTTTATGCCGCTCTATAGAACCATCGACACTGTATTTAATTTTATACACCCAGCGACACCCAATGGCAGTTTTATGAGGTGGTAAGGTTGTGAGAGTCCAAGTGTTATTCATTTGGAGAGCATGTAATTCAGCTTTCATTGCTTTGATCCAACAATCATGACAGGAAGCCTCAACATATGAAGTACGTTCAGTAGTGGCAGAAATAGACATGATGAAATGATGATGAGATGGAGAAAGACAAGAATAAGATAAGACTGAATTGAGAGGATACTAACGCTTGGCGAGATGGTAGAATTTGTTGAAGTGAGAGCACTATGGTAATCTTGAAGGTAGGTAGGGGGTGTTTGACTCTTGTTGATTGACATAAGGGAGGAGGAGAATTACTAACAGTGGGGATGATTGGTAAAGAGTTATGTGAAACTGCAGGGTGAAGGTAAAAAAGAATGTTATCATTGGTGAATGGTACAGGAGAGGGAGAGCTGTTATTTGTGTTTTGTGTTTCAGTGAATGGGTGTGGAAAATGATCTTCATAAAACGGAATATTACGTGAGATAGTGATATTATGAGAGTGAAGATCATAAACAAGATATCCTTTGGTGTGTGGTTTAAAGATGAGAAAAATGCATGGGTGAGCTCTAGGGTCAAGTTTTTGTCTATGAGCTTTAAGAGTGCTAATGTAACATAAACATCCAAATACACGAAGATTGGAAATTTCACATGGGCTGCCATGAAGTTTTTCATAAGGTGATATATTGTGTAAAAAAGGAGTAGGAATGCACTTAATTAAATATGCAGCATGAGATAAAGCAAAACACCAAAAACTTGGTATTTACGTTCAACAATCTCATTTTGTTCGGGAGTCTCAACACAAGTTATTTGATGAGTTATTGCTTTTAAAGCAAAGAAATCATGCATGAGAAATTCAGACCCATTATCAGTTCGTGTAATTTAATCTTGATGTTAAATTGAGTTTCAATGTATGCAATGAAATTTGTAATGTGTTTACGAGTTTCAGTTTTTGTATGCATGAGATAAATCCATGTAAAACGGGAATGATCATCCACAATGGTGAGAAAATAACGATGACCATATATGGAAGACTTCGAGCATGGTCCCCATATTTCCATATGCAAGAGATCAAAACAATTGGATGCATGTGAGTGGCTAGAAGGAAAAGACATTTTCTTATGTTTTGCATAATGACATGTATTACATGTAAAATGTTTATTACTTTGCATGAAAGGGTAACAGGACTGCATGAGTTGCAATCGTTCAAAAGATGGATGGCCCATGCGAAAGTGCCAAATATCTATAGGAATTACGTTGCATTTTGGGTGGACAATGGTGGAGTGTATGGCATGTGCAGTGATGTGATTGGGTGTAAGATAATAAAGCCCATCTCTCACTTCAACTGTACCAATCTTCGCATGAGTGTTCGTATCCTGCAAAATACATGTAGTGGAAGAAAAGGTTAATTTGAAATTAGTATTGGAAACAAATTTAGAGATAGAAATGAGGTTAAAAGTGAATGAAGGTATATAAAGGATGTAAGACAAAACTATAGAATCAGATAGATATATAGTGCCTGAATGAGTAGCACAAACATGATGACCGTTTGGTAGTTTGACAGCAACAGGATTTATTTGATTGTAAGAATGAAAAAGAATCAGTGAAAAGACATGGTCAGTCGCTCCAGAATCCAATATCCAGGAAGTGTGTGTAGTTAATAGAAGTACCAAAGGTTGGTGCAAAATGAGTGGAATGTGAGGAAATAGAAGCAATTTGGTTGACATGAGAAGGAATAGATGTTGAGTTCCCAGAAGATGGTTGTTGGATTAAAGCGATCAATGCTTTATACTGCTCAGGTGAGAAACGAACCTCTTGAGACTCAAGGTGCTATGTTTGGTCATCAATGACTATGCTATCAACTGTCACTATGCTATTCGTAGTGCTCTTCGCATTATAAGATTTGTAACCAGAAGGAAACCCATGTTTCCTATAACAAACATCAACAATGTGACCATTCCTTCCGCAATGAGTGCACGTTTTTCCATTCTTGATATTGTTATCTCTACTCTTTCTTTCATAATTGGAAAGAAACCTGTGTTTTCTATAACAAACATTCTCTGTGCGTCTAAATCGTCCACAGAAGTGACAAGTGGAATTTACAGTATTAATCAAACTTCCTTTGGATTCAACATTAATATTTATCATGAAATTGTTATTTAATAGTTGTCATTCTTGCTGTACAACATAGGAAAATATCTTTGAGATTTCTGGCATTGGATCCATAAGCAGTATGTGAGATCTAACATTGCTATACTGCTCGTTTAAGTCACGTAGGAATTGCATCGTCGATCCTCCAGTTTGCATTGAGCAATGGTAGTGAGAACAGAGCAAGAACATTTGATATTACAAAAACAAATCGGATCTGGTCTGAAATTGTCTATTTCATCCCATATAATGCGTAGTTTTGTGAAGAATTTTGTGATAGAAAGGTCACCTTGTTTCATGGATGATGTGTCTTGCTGTAGATCACATATCCGAAGAAGATCACCCTACAAATACCGGGATTTCAAATTGCACCAGATTTCTTCTGCTTTATCCATCCAGAGGATGCTTTGCCGAATCGAAGGAGATACAAAATGAACGATCCAGGAAACTACAATATTGTTGCAGCGACGCCATGCATTGTACATCTGATCTGTCTTTGATGGTTCAGGGGCACTTCCATCTACAAATTCTACTTTGTTTTTAGCATTCAAAGCAGTTATCATGGATCTACTCCATGAATGATAGTTGGTTGAATCTAAAGCTGGAGAGACGAGAGTGACTGTAGGATTCTCGCTCGGATGGAGGTATAGGAAATTGTCCATGCTAGGTATTTGTTCATTTACCCCATTGTTGATAAGAAAGAATGGAAGCAATAAACAAAAGAGGAAGAGGAATAGTTGAGCGCGCAGCAGAGCTCTTCATGAAGAGCTCTGATACCATATCAAAAATAAGCACACCCATAGAAAGAGAGAAAACAGAATAGCAAAAGACCAATCAACAGTATGTTTATTTACGAAAGAAAAACAGGTATATATACAACACCGAAGCAATGTGTACACTGAGGTTCAGATTTTATAACCGAATACAAAAGGGAACCAGTGCATAAAGCTGTAACAGAAAGCAAAACTAATTATTTTGTTTCTCCTGAGACTTGCTTCTCACATGAACTTTGAGAAGTTAAGACTAACCAAATTTAATGTTTTCAATATAATAAAAAACTTCCGCACTGTTATGTGTTACAAATAAACTTCATATATAAAAGTTGAAAATGACTTAAATATCATGGGCTTATTTGTAAATTTCTCTTTATTCAATATATGCTTATAGCAAAAGTTCTTATTATTGATGTTGAGTTTTGTTCATCTAGTGCAGACTGAAAGTGAAATTGAGGTTAAAGGTCTGATTGATGCTCTTGGACTTCAAGAAAAGCAGCAATTTGTAAGGATTTTTAGAATAGAAAACGGAATGTCTAAGAATATCTTTTCCCAATTTTGTAAAGCAATTTTCTTTCATTTATCTTCCATTGTTCTCCTCTTTATTCTTTTGAGCCACCATAATTTTAGTTTGTTGAAATGTAATATTTTATTGTTTTACATGGAAGTTTAAGAGTATTGATGATAGATCTATTCACAGTTTAAATATTTGCTATAGTTGTGATTAAGATTGAGATTTTATTTACTGTTACAGCCAATATCCCAGCATAAGCGCTATATTGTGAAAAATGGGGCACCAGTGCTGGTATATCTTATAACTTTTGTCTTTTTCTAAAATATTGATTTTTGTTTTTTGTATTTTAAATTATTTGAACTTTTTAAATGGGTTTTCTTGTTTTTCTGCTCTATTTGTCTCATAATAAATATAGAATGTGGTAACTTTTTACATCAGGTACCCACAAATCCTGCTGCACTACTGAAGAGTAAACTACTTTCTGCACAATCAAAGGTTTCTTTCTCACATGTCCAAGGATCTTTCAGCTTCTTGAGATTTCAAAATTTTTTATTATCATTGAATGCTTTTCTATTTCATTAATGATATAAGTACTTATCCTCACACACTACTCAAGTTGTCCTTTCTGTAATTTTTTCTGAAGATATCAGGTTCTGGACACATTCCCTTAGCATGTGTGAATATCTTTTCCTTTGCAATTTTTTTGGCAATTATTGGAAAAACATTCCCTTATATGCAAAAATGTAGGTTATGATGATAATATGGGTAAATCATAAATTTGCAGTCGGAACACAATTATATATTTATGCTATTAAAGATATATGTTAATTATTTTAGATATATGATTTAATTACATTAAATAGAGAGATATGATATGATTTGGTAGGAAATATCTTACCAAATATTTTCCATATATTGATTTTGTTCCTCATATGTGTATCTCATCTTCATTATAAATAGAATAAGAATACTCGTGTACCCAACACACGAAATTCATTATTCCTTCTCAGTTTCTCTCTTCTCTATATCTTCCTTGAGTTGTTTTGTTACTACTTTTAACATGATATCCGAGCCTAACGGGAAGAGAACTCTCTTAGAGAAAAGATTAAAGTTGATGACATTTGTAGAAAGCTCATCTTATATGATAAATATGCTCCAACTTGAGGATGTTAGAAATGCAGGTTTATTATGTTAGAGTTATGATTTGATTAAATTAAATAGTGAGATATGACAAGATTTGACAGGGAAAGTATAACCAAATATTTTCCATAATTGGATATTGATTTTGTTCCCTATTGTTGCATCTCTTTGTCATTATAAATAATAATACTCATGTTTGTACCCAACGCATGGAATTCTTTATATTCCTTCATGCTTTGTCTCTTCTCAACATGGTACCAGAGGGCTGTCATCCTCCTTGACCTATTTCTTCACTCATCCTTTCAACATATATGTTTTTTAAATCGAAGTATATCAAAGTATTAAATTCCAAATATTCTATGATGTATGGAGTCTATGATCTTTTTTTATATTATTAGCATACAATGTCAATTGCCCAATCTCATTGCTTTCGAAATAACGATTAGCTGAGAAATATGACTAGTTTTGTTTTTGCATATGTATATAGGTTGTTTTTTATTCTACTTGTACTACTTGTATGCTAAAATTACTTTTCCTTGAAATAGATCTTCTACTAAGAATATCAAACATGGGAATCTGGCATTAGATGTACTCAATGAAGTTGATGGCGAAACTCTGAAACTAGACTAACGGTGTACTGGAAATAATTTGGATTGATTTAATCATATGGGAAAATGAGTGATCGTTTTGTCATGCTGTTTGTTCCTTTTCTTTTTCCTTTTTTCTAGTACTGTTAGTGGTATTCATTATTCCAAAATGTAGTTAACTAAACCTGTACATTCATCCAGCTTCAAGAGGATAACTTGTCCACTTAACTTTCTAAATTTGCAGATCCAGGTCATTTTTGAACCATTTTTGTGGAAAAGAAGTGTCCCCTCTAATGTGTGTGATGAAAATTCTGAGGAAAGGTTCAATAAATCTCAATTGATGGCATCCAATTCAACAGAACCTTACTCTGTTATATTTTATGACATCCTGGAAGTAATATCTTAGCTTTTGTTCTGCTTTCTTTTTGCAGTGTTAGAAGGTTCTTTCAACGTCATTTTGGGAAAGAGGTATAAGCCACGCTGCAATAGCCGTCACTCGTTGGCTGTTTTTCTGCTTGTGTCTAACATGATATATACTTGCAATGTTACAATTCATACATCTTCAAGCATAATATTTTGTCTAAACTACACTTACAGTCACTTTATTTTTTTTTAATTTGTTCAACTTGGTCCCTTTATTATCAAAATGTTCATTGAGTTTCTCTGGTTGCCAAAATATTATGTAATATAGTATTTTCTGTATGTCTTCTTCACCCATCACTGTCATATAAGACTAGGCTAATCTTGTTGGTAAGGAAATCAGACAAAAAGAGCCACATTGAACATATTGTCAATTGGGAGAGCCCATTAAACATTAAACACTAGTGATCAATAAACATGTCAAAGTGGACTAACCCAGTTCACATTGGTTGACTCACTACAGGTTGAACTAAAATTGAGTGAGCTCGACCCGACTCACTTTGTGGTGAGCCAGAAATTTTGCAACCCAGCTCAATCCTGGCTTAGGTGGGTTGGTTTACCCATATTTTTATTTTTTTTAATGATTTTTTTTTTCATTTTTCATGAAACATTAAAGTTGTGAATTGAAAAGTCTAGAATTATTTCTTGTTTTTTAACATTTTCAATATCTTCATTTTTTAAAAAAATATTAAAAATATATAATTTATAATATAAGTGGATTGGTGGGTGAACCCACCACAACCTGACTTGAACCCACCTAACCCAGGAGTTAAGTGAGCCAGACTCGTTTTAGCTCACAATCGAGAAAAGAAAAATTTCCAACATGGCCTGGCTTGAACCCGTGGTGGATTGGGTTAGTTTGTGGGTTCCAATCCATATTGACATGTATAGTGATCAAGTTGAACTAATTAAAAGAAAGAGGGACCAAAAGCGTAATTTAGCCTAATATTTATTGTTTGGATTGCAGTGTTTTATGCCTTATTCTAACAAAACTATTTGAAGGTTGTGGACTATCTGATTGATCCTTTTGTTGGAGGCACTAGTGCAACAGATCCTGAATCACTTTCTGTGAGTTATTTCTCATAAATTAATTTGTTGTCATTATTTTACATTTCATCATGCCTTTAAGTTTGAATTTTGTTATGAATAAAAAAAACTGAATTTTGATTTTATTTAGATTGGATAATCATATGGGATAGTTAACTTTGCTTTTCGTAATTGTAGTAACTTCTCTATTGACCTTTTGCTTTTCTATTATCTGGTATAGTAAAATTAGTAGTTCATGACATCTTAGGCTTTTCCTGACTACAAAAACTGCATAAGTAGGTATGATATAGTTGGTATATACATATATACACACACATATATTTGTATGTGTGTGTATTTGTGTATATATTGCTCTAGCAAATTGTGTTATGTTCTACAGACATTTTTCTTTCTTTCCATTTTATTTTTAAATAATGATTATGATAAGAAAGTGTGAGAATCATATCACGAGGTAGTTATTGTAGTTACAAAGTCGAAGGTCTTATAAACCCTAAATTAGAATCCCTTCTCATTGTGCATTAGCCCTTTGACTAGCCTCCTTTTCTATTACAAAAAACTGGGAATGTAACCAAGAAACTACAAACTTGAAAGAACAATAAGTAACCTTGCTCTTCAAGGCCAACCATCTTCGATCCTATACCTAATTCTTCTTTCATATTCGTGGTCTCCCTTTATATTTTACCATGTTCCCTCTATTCCTTCCCTTGCTTTCCTACTACCCACCTGCCACTTCTGCAAAGTGGTTTTAACCTAACTCCCTTTTCTGTCTGCTATTCAAATCATCCTTGATATATTAGGTTTAACACTATGACCTCGTAAGAGGATATGGGGAGTATAGGGTACCCCAACAGAGAGAGAGAGATAAATTGAAATCATATTATTTGTCTTAGTGGTAGTCAGACACATGAACTTAATGATAGCATGTGCTATTGGTGTTGGGGCAAAGATCCTGGTCATACTAAAATTTTTTATTGTTGTTATCTTGCTAATTTTAAATAGTTTTGGAGTGCGGTAAATTCACCCTGAAATCTTTTATTAGACCATTTAGAATATACAAACACTTTTAGTTGTCCTAACTTTTGTCTTTAAATTACTTGTTGTTGTAATCTATTTCAAACAGATGCGCCATTTTTTCCCGGAGCTGTGGAATTTGGAGAAAAGGTATTGCTTACTACTTTCTTTTAGTACTCTTAGATTATTTTAGCTTATGGTTTCTATTATAATTGGTGTAAATAGCATTATTACGATAAAAATATTCTCAATATTTCCATTGTAATTAGAAAAATATATCTTCAAAATCTTCCGATTCATTTTAGCATATTTTTTTCCTTATTTTCAAGGATTTGATTATTACAAGTAGAGATGATGAGAAGGCAATTGGTGTGATTTTTATCAATAAATATTTCTTTATTTCCTTACATAGTTCAATTGTATTATAGAAATAAGAAGATCCTATATAATCAAGAATATCTAGAATATATATGTATTATTAGGAACATTTTTATTTATTTTTGTATCATATCTTTATTATTAGAGGATGTTAAATCTCCTTTATCTATTGTATTGATTCTTTTTTCTAAATAAAAATAAAGTGTTCATGTTGTCTAAAAAGCACACTATTTCAACTCAATGTCTCTCTCTTTCCTACGGTTTAACATAGTATCAAAGTCTTTTACTAAACTTTGTTGGCTTGGTAGACCCACTACCTATGGAGCATAGTTTTTTGGGCTAACCTTTCTCCCAAGTTTGTATTCATTTTTCTAGCACCACCTCCAACAAGTTTTCTAGCTAAGTTTCTAGTTCCCACCATTTTCTCCGCTACACATAGGGTTGGTATCACGACATGCCAACCATATAAGCACCGATGCAAACCACCCATCCATGTGCCCTCACACTCGAATTTTCTTCGACTCTTAGGTTATTTTATTATTACTTTTTCTTTCCCAAATTTGAAGAAAAAATGTCTTTCAACATCAAATGAACCTCCATAATAGATTCTCCCACATTATCTAGCCACATTTTTAGTATTGAGAATATGGACGGGTTAATTATTCCACTAGGGTGTTGCAGATCAACTTCTGGTGGTTGGACTTCTATTTTGAAAATTAGTCGCATCAACACCGATGCTACGAGCTAATGGGATAATCAAAGATCCCATTGTAATATAACCCCTTCTATGCCCGGTTCCTTTACGACTCCCAAAGTTCATCACATGCTAAAGGAAGAAACTCTCAGGGTTGCATTTCAAACCCTAGGTCATGGCAAAGAGGGGAAATAAATCGGCTTTAGTTACTGATCCAGTGATCATTTTCTCAACTGTGATGCCTTTTCCATCTGGGGCATTGCTCTTTCACCTTGTAAGGGCATGTCACATGTAGGCATCAGAATACTTGGTCGCCCTGGATGTATACATATCTTGATAACTGGGATGATTCACGACCCTCTGTCCCAGAAACCTAGCTCTGACAATGAATTGATCTATACCCTTCCCATTCAAAATTTAACAAAGGGTATAGAAATACCTCCCTCATTTCCGTTTGCATATATTAGAAACATGAAGCCAAAAAATCTCTCGTGGTTGTCGGCAGGGTGGGCTCGATGATATGCAGCAGAAACTTCCACCCAATGAATGCTAAAAGTTGTGTGACTCTCCCATAGCCCTACTTCTTCCAGTATTTCCTCTATTAGATATCTCATGGCTTCTATGCCAAACCCCTCGAGAATTTGTAACTTGACTCAAGCAGCTTCTGACATTTCTGTTGGAGACATAGGTGGAGTAGGCAGATATTAGAGAGGTTATTGGTGAAGCCCGGTGAATCCTCTTTCTAGGATTAAAGGATGAGCTAGGCTAATCCATAATATTATGAATGCAGGAAGAATGCAAGAAACTATAGAGAAGGATAAGAAAGCTTTTGGTGTGA
Source organism: Lablab purpureus (assembly GCA_030347555.1). Lineage (NCBI taxonomy): Eukaryota > Viridiplantae > Streptophyta > Magnoliopsida > Fabales > Fabaceae > Lablab > Lablab purpureus. The sequence continues at coordinate 18,677,432 of CM059254.1, forward strand.
GAAAACTGAATGAAGGTCATATCAATATATAGACCTCAAAAAGGCGTAGAACGGTTGTTCTCATTTTTAAATATTTTTTTTAGAAAAGTTATTATCTCACTATGTGAATGCCTTATATGCAAATGATAATTTCTAAATGCAAGTTAACTTTTATTTTCAAAGAATTAACCTATACGCTTATTCTTTTTTTCAAGATAAAATGTGGGTGGCTTCTTGTGCCGTTTTTCTCTACTTTTCAAAGATTCTTTGCTAACCTAAGGAGATGATCTTCGCCATGTTTTAAAGTTGTTAGAGTTCATTTCTCGGAATCCGATATACTTAATCCTCTTTTTAGGATACAACGTCACCTTTCACTTTGGAGTATTCAAAATACATTCTCCATGTAAATTTTACAATATTCCCTTTGTCACATATGGTCAAGCAAGAAAAGGAGAGGATTTATATCCTCGACAGAGCTTGTTAGAGGGTATTTTATTTGCTTTCAAAAAATGATTTTTGTAAGAATGGCTAACTAAGGTAGGTTTTTGTCTAAGCTAACAGATAAGCTTTGTTTAAAACACACAATCAATTTTTTGTTTACTTTGTGATGACTCAAGGTTTATGAATTTTCAACTTCTAGCTGCTTTATTTATTTTCTACTTGTCCTTATTTTTAACTAGCTCACCCCCTTTTTCTTTTTTTCTTAAGGGTTAGTTAGTGGAGTTGCCTCAATTTTCTCATGGCCCCCTTTTGCGGGTTCCTATAGGACTTATATGTTTTACAGACTTTGTTTGGAAATTCATTTTTTAAACAGCACAGAAGTTGTCTTTATTGTATTTTGTTTCATCCCAAGTCACCTTTTTTTGGATGTTAGGAATTATGATTTTTCGTATTCTAAACACACACTTATCTATTGGGTTTATTATTGTGGTCTAACTTTTGCGATAGGAATAAAAGAAGCAGATGTCAGAAATGTGACATTATATTTTTAAGGAAATATTGTATCATTTAATGTATCTTAGGCCTTTTTCCACAATTGAGAATATTCCATCTCCAAAGAATGAGAGGGCATATTGTATCAAAATTCTTTCGAGGTGCTGCCTTGAAAGCAAATAAAAATCCCTCTAACAAGCTTTGTTAAGGATATAAAATCCTCCCCTTCACTTCTTGCTTGACCCTATGTGACAAAGGGAATAATCTAAAAATTATATGGAGAATGCACAGTGAATACTCACGAGTGAAAGGTGAGGTTGTATCTTGAAAAAAGGATTAAGTATCTTGAAAAAAAGATTAAGTATGTCGGATTCCAAGAGATGAACACTGACAACTTTAAAATATAGCGAAAATCATTTCCTCAAGTTAGCAAAAAATCTTTGGAAAATAGAGAAAAACAACACAAGAAGCCACCTACATTTTATCTTGAAAAAAAGAAGCGCATAAGTTAATTCTTTGAAAACAAAAATTAACATGCTTTTGGGAATTAACATTTGTATACAAGGCATGCACATAGGGAGAGATAATAATAATTCTTAAAAAAATTAATGTAAAAAATGAGAACGACCGTTCTGGGTAAGAGAACAACCGTTCGCATGGTCGTTGGGGGCAAAATGGTCATTCTGGGGTTAAGAATGGTCATTTTCCGCCTTTTTGAGGTCTATATATTGAGATGACCCTCATTCAGCTTTCTAACATCAAAAGCTTTCCTATCCTTCTTCTCTATTGTTTTTTGCATTCATAATATCATGGATTAGCCTAGCTCACCTCATAATCCTAGAAAGAGGATTCACAGGACTTCATCTATAGCCTCTCTTATATTTGTTGCTCCACCTATGCCTCCAGCAAAAATGTTAGGAGCAGCTCGAGCCAATGTACAAATTCTGGAGGGGTTTGGCTTAGAAGCCACAAGATATTTAGAAGAGGAAATACTGGAAGAAGTGGGGCTATGGAAGAAAGTCACATATCTTTTAACATCCATTGGGTGGGAGTTTTTGTTGCATATCAGCAAGCCCACCCTGCCAACAACCGTGAGAGAGTTTTTGGCTTCATGCAAACGAGGGAGGTATTTCTATACCCTTCGTTAAATTTTGGATGGGAGGGATACAACAAACTCTCTCCCTAAATCAATTCAATGTCAGAGCTAGGTTTTTTGGGACAGAAGGTCGTTGATCATCCCAGTTATCAAGATATTATACATCTAGGGCGACTGAGTATTTTGATGCCTACATGTGGCACACCCTTACAAATCAAACGGCAAAGGCATCGCAGCTGAGGGACAAAGCTCTCACCGTCATCCATCGTTTAATGGTCCATCATTTAATCTGGTCTCCGCAATAGAAGAGTATAAACTAATGTTGAAATGGCCAGAGCCAACAGGGTTTTTTTTATACTCGAGGATAATCTGATTTCTATCGGTAGGATGGCCGATCTTAATATGTTTGAGTTGGAGGTATCTGGAGCTGTGAAAGGATGGACAATGCTCCAATTTCATCTTTCACTTCTCGCAGACAAGCACGAATGGGTATGTTTTAATAGAACTCTAGCATTGACCGTTTTTTGCTTGGTTTTGTTTCCTATCGATATCAAGATTATTGATCACGCCTCTATGAATGCCTTCTTTGCTTGGGATGTGCATAAAAAGAGTCGTGTGCCTGCTCTTCTTGTCAACACCCTAGTTTCTGTAAATTTTTGCAGTAAGAAATCAGGGAAATTATTGCGATTTACAAGTGCTCTACACAAGATGCATCAATGTGACATGGAATTATCCAATAGCTACTAAGTTGATCAAGAATGCTTCTTAAGAATGTCTAGACACAATATCAATAATCAATGTGCCTATGCTCAATATGATATTGTTAGCAGAAGTAGAGATTTAGCAAAGACAACAAGTGTGACTCAGACCCTTTCTGGTACAACAACAAAATATGTCAATGTAAAGTCTTAACCTTTTGATAAAATGCATAGAGCGCATATTTCATATCCAATCTATTAAGAGTGAACCTTGTAATCCTTACAACATTTGTTGTATAACTTGGAGAGACTTCGTGTACTTATCCTGGGAGATATTATGTACTCAATGTTTAATCTCAGAAGAAGATTGGTGTATAGTCTAGGGAGCCTTGTGTACTTAGCTTGGAGAGGTTTATATACTTGGATATAGCCTGTAGTCACTTTATGTATTTGTTGTAGGCCAAAGTGACACTGATAATACTTGTAATCTGTATTGATTAATGAAACCTTTTATAGTTTGCAAAGGAGAACTCGATGTGACCCATCAAGTTTAGGATGAACCAATATAAAAACTAAGTTATCATTGTTATTATGTGATACACGTTGCATTTTTTCTTGGCCATCTCTTTAAAGCTTTGTGAAAACCTTATGAATTGTTTTTACTAACCATCAGATGACCTCCTTAACAACGTTTGATAGGTTGCTCGGTGAAATGTTTTCCACGTGTTTTTAAGCTCTATTTAAACCCCCCTTTTAGAACTAACCTATTCTTTCAAGTGGTACTTGGGAGTTGGTTCCTCTTCCAGCTAGCAAATCAGTTGTTAGATGTTAGTGGTTGTGCACCTTATATGTGCCCCACATTACACATTGCATTTAATCTTGTTTATCTTGAGAGGACCAAACATATTGAGGTAGATTACCATTTTGTAAGAAAAAAATTAGAGTATGGAGGCATTACCAGTAGATTTGTCAACTCTACAAAACAATTGATTGACATATTCACCAAGTTTCTAAAATTACGAAAGATCAATTATATGTGCAGCAAACTAGACACATACAACATATATGCTCCTACTTGAGGGGAAGTGTTATAATTATAGGAAGAAGGAGCAGATCCCATATAATCAAGAATATCTTAATTATGTATGTATTATTAGGAAACTTTTATTTATTTTCGTATTATATCTTTATTATTTGAGGATGTCAAATCTCCTCTATTTATTGCATTGATTCCTTTTTCTCAATATAAATAAAGCATTCATGTTGTTTCTATGTTGTTTCTATGCCTCGACTATTGGGTATAAGTATAATAGTTAACCTAGTGGTAAACAGTGAATTCAAAAGTGGTTTCATAGGAAGTGGACTTTAAGTTTATCTCAAACTCACAAAACTGACTTGTAAGATGAGGTTTGTACTTACTTATATGGTATAATTTAATCATATATCTCACTAGTACGGGATCTCGAACAAATCCTCTTACATCGAGAACTGAACATCTCAAGCATGGAAGCTGAACATCTCAAGCATGGAATTAGATATTTGTGGATGGTGTAATAGCAACATGATAGCGGGTGGTACGACAAGTCCAACAAACTTTGCCAGAATAGACTTTGGTACCATCTTAGGAAGTGAACTTTAAGTCTAACTCAACTTCACAAAACCAATGAGATTTGTACCTACTTATATACTAAAGTTTTGTCATATCTCTAGCCCGATATTGTCATACAGTCCTATCCCATGGCAAGTTTAAGCAGAAAGAATCACCCTTTAAACAATTGAGCATTCTGCTTTTTTCAAGTACATTTTGGGTGCAGGAGTTGGGCAGCAGTCTCCTTAGGAATGTAAGGTATAATTTCTTATGGTTGATCATGGTGGATATTCTATATTTTCAGGTTTGGTTCCGTTATTGCTGGGGCATTGCAATCTAAGTTATTTTCCAGAAGGGAAAAAACAGAAAATAAGACTGCACTGAAAAAAAACAAACACAGGCCTGGTTCATTTTCTTTCCAGGGTGGGATGCAGGTACTGAATTGTTGTGCAAATATATCTGAGAAAACCCTGTGCTGTGCTTGATTAGATACATTGACCGTATGAATATTGTACCAATCTCCATGATTATCTTTCATCTCAATTATATGATTTTTTCCAGCACAGACACTAACAGATACACTGTGCAAAGAGCTTGGGAAAGAGAACCTTAAATTAAATTCAAAGGTTTTGACATTAGCTTATGGTCATGATGAAAGTTCCTCATCACAAAACTGGTCTATTACTTGTGTTTCTAACCAAAGCACACAAGATGTCGATGCAGTAATCATGACGGTTAGTGGCTGTCTTTCTTTATCCCTTTTCATTCTTTCACTAGATCTCTAGGTGTAGCCACTGAAAGATCTTGTTTACATGAATATATGACTGAAATTGAACGGAAGTAAGGCGAAGATTTGAATTTCAGATAAAAAGGAGCAAAAACTAAATAAAAGAACGTTTTGTACGAGAAAAGAAAAGGTATTAGCATTGCAATTGCTATTCTTCTGTCGAGAGATAAAAAAGAATGCTCTTTTTGTATTCTTGCCAGATAGCCCCGAAAAGGTTGAACCAAATAGACAATTTTGTTCAATGGCGACCTTCAAGTTCTTGCAATCAATTATTAAGTGGTATTGCTATATATTTGAATGCATCTTTGTTTGTAGCATACTAATTGCTGTAGACGAATGCTACTGTCACCTGGTATCTCACTTTGCTCAAAATTAATTATAAACATTATTTAAGGGAACTCCGACTTAAAATATGTTACAACTGTGCTAGAATCTCTGTTGATGGAGAGCAGGATCATAGATTTATTCTGACAAATCTGCGATTGATAATCTGCTAATCTGCATCGGTCTTTATTAATATCCTCTCGACTTTTAAGCAGCATTATTTTATTCAAGAAAACAGAAGTTGGGATATTTTGCAACTTTTATTTTCCTTTTCTAAAATTGTGATATGAACCTTTTGTTAGTTAGTTTCTGTAGTTATATTTCAAAGCTTCACGATGTTAGTTACTACTACTGATAACTTCAATTTTTGATGATTTTTTTGTGATAATAATATAGGCTCCTCTATGTAATGTCAAGGATATCAAGATTACAAAAGGGAGAATTCCCTTTCCGCTTAATTTTCTTCCCGAGGTATTATATACCATTTCAACTTGACTTGGAGTTTGATTATTTATTTCAAAATTTATTAGTTTGCAAAAATATATGGTCCCATGCTACGCCCTACGTGTACCCATTAATCAGAATGTGAAAGGGGTTGTCAAACAAAGCTAAAGCCATGTAAAATTAGTTCGGTTGTGAATGTGAAAGATTATCAGGGGACATCCCCATAATGAACCGGTGTAATTAGATTCTATTTGTTTTTAAAACAACATCTGACAACCCATGTTGCAGATAAGCTACGTGCCAATCTCAGTTATGATTACTACCTTCAAAAAGGAGAATGTAAAGAGACCTTTGGAGGGTTTTGGAGTTCTTGTTCCTTCTAAAGAGAGACAAAATGGTTTAAAAACACTTGGTAATGTTTCGACGTGCCTATGGTTCAAAATATCTAAAATAGGTTATAAACTATTTTCTGATGTAACTGCCGAATTTTCTTGCTCAACAGGTACACTTTTTTCCTCTATGATGTTTCCAGATCGTGCACCTGGTGATCTTTATCTCTATACCACTTTCATTGGCGGACACCAAAACAGGGAACTGGCTCAAGCTTCAACGTACTTTTACTGTAGTTGTAATCATATATTTTACAGAACGAGAACCATGAGTATATTTTGTCTCTATATTTTTCTTTTGTGACTCCTATTCAATAAATTATATAAACTAAGCAGTGAGAATATAATTATTGGTATAATACATGTCAAAAATCATAAATAATCTCCTGCTGACTTGTCTTTTTTTTTTTATATCTTTTTTCATTATTAGTTTGCTTGTTTAATGCAGTGATGAACTTCAGAAAATCGTTACTTCCGACCTGAGAAAGTTGTTGGGAGCAGAGGGGGATCCAACATTTGTTAAGTATGTAGTTAATTTATTTTCTTTACTTTTCATTTAGATTACATTTTATCCTTCTAAGTTCTAAATTGTGCTCAATGACAGCCATTTTTACTGGAGTAAAGGCTTTCCTTTGTATGGACGTAACTACGGGTCAGTTCTTGAAGCAATTGATAAGATGGAAAAAGATCTTCCTGGATTTTTCTTTGCGGGTAACTGATTGCGTCTTTTATGTTTTCTTGTGAGGATAATATTATGTGGAATAGGATAATAACATGCACATAGCATAAATTTGTAATGATCATCTGAGTGAACAACAGCTTAATTAAGTGCTTATTAAATAAGTATTTGTCATATAAATTGGAAGTTATTCTGAAGAACTTTATTGAGATAAGTTGAAAACAACTAAGCTATTTTAACATTTACTTAGCATTAATATTAGGCAAATAAACTGTAAAAGCTTTTTCAAATCCACCCTAAATTCTTGTGCTAATAATGATGAACTTTGTAGGTAACCACAAAGGAGGACTCTCAGTTGGCAAATCAATTGCCTCAGGCTGGGAAGCGGCTGATCTTGTAATAGCCTACCTCAACTCTGCTTCAGACAACAGTCCTGACAAATGATATACAGTGGATGTGGTAGCTAGGAAGGGTATGCTTTCTATTTACCAAATTTATTTAAATAACTTCTTATTTCAGCATTTGTAAACAATGTAATAATTGCTACCGCCGCAAAATGATCATAGATGTATTCTTTTTATCCAAGATGTTGTTAAAGCTTCTGTTACTCAAGATCAGTTGGTTATCTTCAATATTTAAAATTGCACGATGAAAAATATAATACATACATTCCTATATAATTTAAGATATTTTTGTCTTCCCAAATTCTATCCATGAGCACTTGAAAGTACTGAGCTCTAGTCATAAATCTTGAAATTTAGATTGTAAGGTTAGTTTGATTTTTCAAAAAAAATCCACAGAACTTAGATGTAGGGATCATCTACCTTTTGGATGGTCTAGTCTAGAACACTCTCAAATTATCTAATCTGTAATAGGTTGAATTATACAATCCCAAAATAGAGATTCCTGTATACATGTTTATACAATGTTCTATATTGATAACTTTAGAACACTTTTTATTGTCAAATCGGGAGTATGTTTCTAAATTATAAATTTTGAAAACATTCTGAATTTTAAATTGTATTATTAAAGAACATAAACATAATAGAATTTTAAAATATGATAATGTGTATCACAATAGTTGTGGTACTAGTGTGCGTCCATGTTTACGATGATAAAACAATATATAATTAAAAAATCAATTATTATAATATTGATTAAAAATGAAAATGAAAAATAGTTATTAAATTTATGTTAAAATTATACATAAAATTTTAAAATTTTATTAATTTTTATAATATTATAATTATATGATAAGAGCAATTAATTTTTCATCACAATAATTATTATTTATGGTGGATAGTTTTTTATAAATCAATAAAAAAATTTATATTAGCTATTGTTGTATTAAGAATCAAATTAGTAACTTTTTTTAATTTTTGTTATAGTATTGATTGTTATAACAATAAGTATTTATTGCAAGGACTAAATTTGTAGATGATAAATAGTCAGTGATTTTTTTTTTTTCACTTAAAAACTTAGTAATTTTTAAGAATATAATTTAACAAATCCTTAAATTTTGATTAAGTGTTAATACAAAAAAATATAAAAATAAAAATAGATTTTATCTTTTAATAGATCTCGACAAAGGTAAGTATTTAGTCTGTTCAATAGACATAACAAGTAGTTTGCAGTTTTTTGTATCATTTAATAAGTATTATCACAAAGTTGATAAAGTTACATTGTCTAACATATATCTTATTAATGATTTTGTTTAAAGTCTCTTAAAGAAGATCTCATCAAAACAAGTCAACTTGAAAAATGTGTTTTAGTTGTTCACGTCAACAACCATCTTAATATAATGACATGTCAACTCTATAAGGACTATCTAATTCATATAAACTCGTGTTTTTTTTCAATTTGGGAAAAAGTCTTCTGACCTAGGGATGATAAGTCAGGTCAGTTATCAGAATGTTGTTTGAATAAGATATAAACATTTAATGTTACATGAAGAACATTTAATATATCTCAGTTTCTTATGTATAAACAAACTTGAAGGTGAAGATTTCTTTTATTAGCTTCTCAATTGGCAAAAAGGATTTTCAATGATATTTGCTCTTTCTCCTATATAAGGAAGCCATTTAAGTTTATGAATATTTGATGAATATCTTGAATGATAACTCTTTTTAAAATCTTGTTATCTCATTAAGTTGTAATCTTTATATGTCTCAAAAGTTTGTAGTGAACATTGTTTTGTGTTCCTTTAGCAAACTAGATGAATGTTTAATTCTTGTATTTGACTAGAATGATTTTTCTTGCAAGGATTTTCTTACAAGTTGAAATTCGATCACTAAGCAATATTTAAAACTGAAATAAAAGTTCAAAAGCTTTAGTTTCTTAAAATGAAAAGAAAAAGAAGGATTAAGTAACAACCAGTGAAAAGATATTGAGCCTTGAACAAACTAAAAAATCATATGTTGAGAAGATTAAAAGTTAAGTAAAAAAAAAGTAACATGTTGCAAGAATGATTTTGAAAAGTTTGTAGAGAGCTCTTTGAAAGCTCTAAATTTCTTAATTCTCTAACTCCAACCATGCATATGACAAGTTTGGTCTTGGATAAAACTTAAAAGGTAAGAAAGAGAATTTGCTAAAGGTGTTTGCCACCCTAGTGGTAAATTTGGACATTTTAGTGTCAAATGTCAACATAAAATACTTTCACCTAAACTTAATAAGAAAGAACCCAAAAAGATTTGGGTATCACAAAATCTCATCATTCCTCTTAGAGATGTGCTTTATGGGAAGAGGACAGGGACTAAGTTGGTTTTTGGAGACACATGACGAGCAAAAGGTCTATATTCCTCAACATAAGAAGATATGACAAAGGCAAGGTTGCTTTTGGAGGCCCTCGCAAGGACAAGATGTCAGGCATTGGTATTATAGGTCTATCTTCCCTTATTTCATTTAAAAATATTTTGTATGTTGAAAGACTCAAGTATAATTTACGAAGAATAACTTATGTATGTGACAATGGTTATATGGTCTCTTTCAACAAAGGCCAATACATAATCGCATTATCTAATGGACAAACCATTTTTACAACCAGACGATGAAACAATCTTTATGAGATTGATTTGATAAATTTAAGCAAATAGAATACTACATGTCTAAAGAAGATGAAAGATGCTTATGACACAAAAACCTAGGACATTTAAAATTGAAATATATTTTAAATCTTTCAAAGAGAAACCTTGTCGGAGGATTTCCCAATCTTTCTTGGAAAACTCATCTTCTTTGTGAAGCATGTCAAAAGGGAAAGCACTTAAAAAGTCTTTTCAAATCTAAAATTGTGTTTTGACTACTAGATCCCTACAATTGTTGCACATGGATCTATTTGAACCCACATGAATGTTGAGTTGGGGCAGAAGGAAATATTGTTTAGTCACCACATTCAAGATTTACATGGGTATTCTTTTTAGTCCACAAAAGTGAGTCTTTTAATGTGTTTGAGGTATTTTCCAAAAGAGTACAAACAAAACAAGATTTTTGTATCTCTAGCATCATAAGTGACCATGACATTGAGTTTAAAAAATAAAGAGTTTTAGACATTTTGTGAAGTTAATGGCTTACACCTCAATTTCTCTTCATTGAGAACATCTCAACAAAATGGGGTTGTGCAACGTAAGAACTGAACTCTATTAGGGATGGTTAGAACCATGCTCTATGAACACTCTTTGCCAAAGCATTTTTGGGTAGAGACAATGAGCATTGCATATTATTTACAAAATAAAGTACTCATGAAACACATGCTTGATAAGACTCTTTATGAATTGAGGAGAAACAAAATCTCAACATAAGCTATTTTTATGTTTTCAGCTATGTTTTCTAGATCCTTAGCACCAAAGATCAAATTGGTAAATTTGACTCTAACTTTGACAAAGTTATATTATTTGGATACTCTAACAAATTCAAGTCTTATAGAGTTTATAACTCTCCTTCTTGATCGTAGAGGAAACCATAGATATTAAATTTAATGATTTTGTTCATACTGATAGGAGACTATTATATCTAGATAAATACTTTGCATATCTTAGAATCAAAAATGTCAAATGAAGATAAAATAGATGCAGGAACAACAATAAACATAGTGAAAGGTTCACACTCAAAAAGAGCTATAGAGGAAGGATCATTAGATCTAGATTGCACATATTAGACACAATAGAGGGACTAGAGATGTGTTTCATGTCATCCACAAGTGGAAATCATCAAAGACTGAAACGATGGAGTTAGAACCATATCATTCTTCAGAGGTGAAGCCTCTTTCACCTTTGTGTTTCAAGTAGAGCTAAAGAACATCAAGGAAGCTCTGGCAGATGAAGTCTGGATCCTCACCATGGAGGAAGTGCTAAACTAATTCACCAAAAATGATGTCTAAACATTGATGTCTCCTCCTAAATACGCTACAATTTTTTTTTTAGAAAACATATTGACCTCTAAAATGATGAAATTAATAAATAATTTTATTAGAGACTAATTTAGTAAGTAGCTAAAATCTTGGTAGTTAATGTTAGAAACTAATTTAAATTTTGATTCAAAAGCCAATTTAGTTACCATTATATAAAAAATTACCAAATAGCCACAAAAAATATGGTTTCTATTTATTCTAATAATAATAAAAATAATTTTAGATACCAATAATTTTTAATTTATAAAATAGCTTTTAATTTAGTGAATATAATTACTAATTATTTTTTGTCTCTAAATTAGTCTTTATTTAATGACTTTAATGTAGTGATATCAAAGTGTGTTAGGGACTTGAAGGGTCTTTCTCAACAAGCTAGATGAAGATGGAAAAATAGTAAGGAACAAAGCTAGATTGGTACTATAGGACTACAATCAAGAAGAAGGTATCGACTTCACAGAAACCTTTGCATCCATTGCTCATCTTGAGGCAATAAGGGTTCTATTGGCCTTTTCTGCTTACAAAAATATTAAGGTTTTTTCAAATGGATGTAAAATTTTCATTTTTATATGGATTCATCAAAGAAGAAGTCTTCATGAAATAACCTTCATGCTTTGAAGATTATTCTAAAATGGGTTATGTTTTCAAACTAAAAAAAACTTTGTATGGTCTTAAACAAGCTCCTAAAGCTTGGTATGACAAACTGAACAATTTTATTTTAGAAAATGACTTTGTAAAAACAAAGGTTGATACAAACCTTATTCTGCAAGGAGTGCGACAAAGACTTCATTATTGTACAAATATACATAGATGATCTTATATTCGGTGCTACTAATGAAACTCTATGCAAGGAGTTTTCTAAGTTTATTCAAGGAGAGTTTGAAATGAGCATGATAGGAGAAATGAAGTTCTTTCTAGGACTACAAATAAAAAAACAGGAGAAGAACACCATCATCCATTAGAAGTATATAAATGAGATGCTAAAGAAGTTCAACATGGAATACTCAAATCCCATGAAGACTCCATTGCAAATGTATACTCCTTTGGATAAGGATGAGAATGATAATAAGGAATATCAGTCGATCTATTGATGTGTGATTGACTCTCTCCTTTACCTTACAGTTAGCAGACTAGATATTATGCATATCATTTGTTTATGTGCAAGATTTTATTCAAATTCAAAAGAGTATCATTTACAAGGCTATCAAGAAGATATTCCAGTATATCATATAAGGTCTACTAATTTGTGTCTATGTTTGATTTTAGGGTCAAGCAAGAAGCCAATCTCCATAGCTCTATCTACCATAGAGGTAGAGCACATGTGAGTTGCAAGCTACTGTTCCCAACTTATTTGGGTAAAGTGTTAGCTAGAAGATTACTCTTAGTTTTGAAAACAATATACCTATATATTGTGACAATACCAGTACAATCAATCTCTCCAAGAACCCAATTCAGTATTCCAAAGCTAAGCAAATTGAAGTGAGATATCATTTCATTCGTGACTATGTTGAGAAAAATATTTTTGAACTTGAGTTTCTTAAGACATATTACCAATGGACTGATATTTTCACTAAAACTTTGTTTGTGGAATATTTTATCTTTATTAAATCTCATATAAATATGATTAATTTCACAAACTCAAATTTATCAGACGGTGTTATCATTTGTATAATACTAATATATTTTCTTATTTTGTTAAGGTGTAATAGCATCAAACACTAACTCATGACAAATTAATTATTGACATCAAATGAAATAAGTCCAAAGGAAACTCATATAATATGTAATTATTCATAGTGTAGTTAATGTGAAACAAGAAACAAAAGGGAAGAATAACCATCAAAATCCTCATATACTTTTCTCTTAATCATTTCTTCTTTTCTTCACACCTTCATGTTTTCGTGCTATCAAAGAATCTTTGAGCTCATTCTTTCTATGCTAGAACAGTTCTTACACTCAAACGTCCATTCTTTCTTCTCATAGTAATCTGTGGCACAAAAACCTTCTTCAAACCCCACCATGAATATTGTTGCTAAAGCAATGTTTATGTTCCCTAAAGTGTTGTTCATCATGAGACACAATATAAGCTTCTAAGAGATGGAAGGGTTGGGTTCTTGTTAATAGGGTGTTTGGACCCCTTGGATGGGCCAAGTTCCTTAGTTTGTGAAACTATTTGAGCTACATTGGTTGTTTTGTACTCTTTAAGTACTTCTTACATTATACTCTTTACACTATGCACCTTAGTTTGCAGATAATGTAAATTATTTTTTTGTTTCTATTGTACCTCCTTCATGGTTTAGATTTATAAACTTAAAAGTGATGCAAAATATTATATCTAAGATTATCCATAACCGTGGAGATTTTGTAGTGATTAGGTTATTCACAAGTATTAAGCTTTTGACCATGAATTTCAAGTTATATTTCATTTTTGTCATAAATAACCTGTAGAAGGTCAGTTTGGTCTATAGAGAAAGTAGGAGAGTACTTGATAGCAAATTTTACTAACCCATCATCTTTAGAGATGCATATGACCACTACTTGTGAGTAGGAGGGACTATTACTTAAAGACATGAGAAGCCCTAAGAACCCATTATTTTGTTACACTTTTTTATGTTTCGGGTATAAACTTTATGGGTTCTTGTCTTACTTCTTTTGGATACTTTTATATTCTACTTGTTTTTTAAGAAATTGCTCCTGATGATGCTATCAACCGTCTCAAAGCTTGTCTAGTGCCATTACTATTTTTCGACGTGGCCTCTTTATCAATTGGATGTCTTAATGGTGATTTTTAGGAAGAAATTTATATAAAGCAGCCTCTAGGCTTTGTTGCTTGGAGGGAGTCTTCTGGATTGGTATGTTGTCTTTGCAAATCTTTATATGGCCTCAAGCAGTCTCCTAGGGCATGATTTGACAAATTTAGCATTATTGTTCAACAATTTGCTATAACTCGTGGTGAGGTAGATCATGCATTCTTTTACCGTCACTTAAGTGCTAGATGTATCTATCTAGTAGTATATGTTAATGATATTGCATTTACAGGAAATGATCACAATGACATCTCATGGTTAAAACAACATTTTTGTTGCCACTTTCATACCAAAAGTCTTGGTAAGCTTAGATATTTCTTTGGGATTGGGGTAGCACAATCTAACAATGGAATTGTTATTTCTTAGAGGAAGTATGCGTTAAATATTTTAGAGGAAACCGGGTTAATGAATTCAAATTCTATTGACACAGCCATGGATCCTAATGTCAAACTTCTACCTAATCAGCGGGAGCCACTATCAGATCCCAGGAAGTACAGAAGATTAGATCGAAAATTGAACTATCTTACAGTTACTCGCCCTGACATCTCATTTTCCATCAGTGTGCTGAGTAAATTTCTCAATTCTTCATGTGCAGATCATTGGAATGTTGTCATTCATATATTGGAGTACATTAAAAGTTCCCTTGGAAAATGTTTGTTATATGGACACAATAATCACACTAAAGTTGTAGGTTATTCAGCTACTTGTGAACTTATTTTGCTTAAACAGTTATTAAAAGAATTGCAATTTGGAGAGGTCACTCAAATGACACTTATATGTGACAATTAAGTTGCTCCTTATATCAGTTCAAATCATGTCTTTCATGAAAGGACCAAACATATTGAGATTGATTGTCGCTTCATTCGTGAAAAGATTGTATCTAGAGATATCAAGACTGAGTTTGTTAGTCTTAATGATCAACTAGTATATGTTTTTACTAAATCATTGTGGAGACCTAGAATTGATTATATTTGTAACAAGTTTGGTATCTATAATTTATTTGCACCATTTTGAAGGAGAGTGTTAGATGTAACGGACTTAGGCCCAAGATCAAATCAAGTGAGAAAAAAAACTTTCAATGACGTCCTACTAAATACAAATTAGCCTAAAACGTGTCTAAGTCTTCATGATTCATTGATCCTCATAGTTCGCTAAATCTTCAACCATTGGATTCTTCAAATACCTGAACTTTAGATCCAAAAAATTCCAACACAATGTACTATCTAGGACCAAAATTATCTCGGCTAACATCCGAGCACATATTAGGAACCTAATATGATTACAAACAAGACTATTGTTCATAACACAAATTATGTCCTAACCTCTCAGACTAAAAGATAATCAATCATTCAAGGGATATGAATCATGTTAAACTAGGCCCATCCAAGTAAAGATTCATCAAAACTCTATAAATACGTTCACATTTGACTAGCATGAAACAGTGTTCATTAACATTTATTATTCTCTAATATCAAAAACTGACTTGAGGATCAAAGTATGTTTTGCATGTATACCACCTATCCCTTGCTTATCTCTAGCATTAACATCTAAATCATCACAACTATATAAAAAAACAAAAAGATCTCAACTTAATAAGAACAACTTGAAAGAAACACAATCTCGACTCATTATATAAATAGAAATTAAATTATTTTATCAAACAAAAGGCAAAAAAATGTTTCAATTTTATTACGTGAAAATGAGTTTTAAAACAACTTGAAGTTTCATATCAATAATTTTCATATTGGTGTGAGAATATCTATAATGATTATTCAGTGAAAGTGTTCGAAAAGCCATTTATTATATATGCTAAATATTTTCAAAATATAACATTTTTAAATTCATTGTTATTAATATAATTTAAAATTATTTTAAAAAGTGACGAACACATAATCATAGAGAGAGGATACAAAAAATACGAAAAATACATAAAATAAAACTATCTTTTAACACGTAATTATAACAACTGATAAATTGTATGTTTTAAGAAAAGGAAAAAAAATCGTACATTATTTATTACTTACTTCACTTCAGTACTCTGTCATGAATCAAGGTATGGAAGTGGACACTTCAACCAACGCCATTATCCTCTTAATTTGGTGAAAACTATGTTATTAACTGAACTTACCAGAAAAGAAATCTATAATATTAATGAACTTATAGTAATATACACATTCAATTTCATTTTTGTTGGTAAACATCTTTATATATATATATATATATATATATATATATATATATATATATATATATATATATATATATATATATATTATATATATATATATTAATTGTGAAGCAGCTAACTACACCTTGCATAGGCCCATTGTGCTATTATGACTATGGAAGTTGTTGCAACAAAGCATTGTAGGCATCAGGTTTTGAGAGTTTGGTGGTGAAGAACTCATAATTTTAAACTTCAATTTGGTTCATTCAAGCTTCACTTGGTGTGCACACTCATTAGCTTGGAAACTAATTTACTTAATTTCATGCTTCAACAGTCCTATTGAAATTTTTTGTTAATGTCTCAACAAACTTAACCTAAAAACCATGTGATTGTTTAAAGTTGCTTTTCTTGAAGAGGTGACTTTAAGGATGAATCCCACAATCTTAAAATGGAAATCACTCTTTTCCAGAAGTAAAGACAGCTTGAAAGTTTCAGAGGTTACCTTGGCTGAGTAATTTTCTTTTAAAAAATATCAAATGATGTTGTTTTTCTTAGAATTGACTAGTTTATTGAAATGAATGTCTGTAACCCATCCATTGAGCTCAAGATATGTTTCAAAAGTAAAATAATATTTATGGAGATACTTATAAATAAAATACTCCACTAAAATTATTTTCACGTTCTAAATTTTTATCTCGATAGTTTTCGTATAGAAATTATATTCGAATTTTAAAACACCATTTTCGTATATTAGAATTATACTAGTATTATGAATCTAAATTTTTAAAAAATATACTTAAAATTTTGTAGTTTGAATTTTAATATAATATAATTTAAAACAAGTGGCATTCCAAAAAAATGTTTAGATATAAAAAGATTATATCAGATTTACTTAATTTAGTTACGGTCTGATGCTCATCAATAATTAATGTAACATAAATGCTATTTTTATTTGAATTTAATTTAATAAAGTTAACTAATTATATAGAAACCACTCTTGAAGTGATTATTGTTAAAATTAATAACTTCATTAAATGAAAATTTATAATGAGATGATTGTCATCCTATTTTAATTATTTTTTTATTATCACAAAAACTTATATATAGAAAAAAGAAAGCTTAGTGAGAAAGTATAAAAATATAAGAAAATAAAATGAATTTTACCCGAGAATAGAAAAGTTAACATGTGAAACTTAACTAGATCAATAATGTACTAATTAAAAAGAAACATTTTTTTGAAGGAAACAAATTGCTCATCTAATTTAACTGTACCTATATCTGTTAAAAAATGCAAATATATTTACATGGAAAAATTGTCCCCCAAATATTTTATTCCGAAATTTGATCATTGTATATTGAAAAAAAAAATCACCATTTATATAATATCCTCATTTAAGGAATACTATTATAATAATCGATATAATTATATAATATATTATTTCTATTATATTTGTATATATAAATATATTATATCAATTATAACCATTAGTTATAATTATATATATATATTCAGCATGTTTTCTAAAAGTTTGATATATTTTTAATATCATTTGTATCAAAATTTCTTTTCGTAAAGAGTAATATTATAATAGTGTCACTCATACAACCAATTAGAGTAAAATAGTAAAAATCAATATATAATTACATCTTTATCATTAACATTAATAAATCATACAATCATACTAAGTATATAATTATCAATAAAATATAACAACACAAACTTCATATTTAGTCATATTATCATTCATGATTAAATATGAGACGTCTTCCAAAAAATTTTATCCATGATAAATACGTTTCACCAGAAACTAATATTAGATTATTCCATAATTGGGGCAAAGATTCTCTGTAGTTAGGATGACATAATACATCTGTCATCGAGAGCATAAAATATACACCTCATCTTCAACAACCTCTCACCTCATCAAAACATATTTAAATATGCATCATTTTTGCTTGAGTGAAAATAAGACCATAAGTAAGTTTTCTTTCACTCTGTTGTCATTTTAGCTTAAGCAAAATTTTTAGCTTGAGTGAAATCTAGTTTTAGCTTGAGCAAAATCCTTTTGCATGAGTGGAAATCTAGTTTTAGCTTGAGTGAAAATCTTTTGTTTAAGAGAAAATAAGGTCAAGAGTAACTCCAGTTCCAGGACCATTTTCACCTAAGTGAAATGTCGTCGCTTAAGTAAAAATACTACTTTTACTTGAGTGACAATACTTCACTTTAGCGAATCTAAGTGGTAGAGGTAATCATTACCCATTGCCCTACTTTTGCTTAAGCGATCATATATTATTTGAGCAAAAATAAGGTCGAGAGTCACCCTAATTAGTTTTTCTATCTATTTTCTCACACAATTAGTCATAGGCCTCCGTACAACAATTTCACACAACCTTAGGTTCATCAATAGAGTATACAACAACATATATCTACAATCAATCATAATAGTTGATTTCTCATCCTCATTTAATCAAATCAACATAACTAATAACTAAATCTACCAACAACTTACCACTACTTAAAAGAAAGATAGTTAGTTCTCCTTACCTAAATTAAAACACTACAAACTTTATTTTCTTTATCTGCTTTAATGAATTCAGGTAAACCTTCAAACTACATTTGAAATAGGCAGAAACTCCTCTAAAAAATCCAACTTAAAAAGAGAAGAGAAAAGAAACTTAAAAGTACAAAAAAATTAAAATCATGATCGATTCACTTAATTCCACACTTCATCGATTTCGCATGACTTTAATCTATCAAAAAGTTTTAAAGATTTAAAACTTTATACCCTTAAACAAAATGAAAAAAAAAAAATTAAGGAATAAATTTTAAAATAAATTAAAAATAAATGTTAAACTCTTATTTATAATCGTTAAAACTAATTTACTTTAAAATTTTATAATTTAAATAATAAAATATACACATGTTACATTATCGGTACTGTTAAACAAATACAAAGTAAAATTTACCACCACCTAAAGAATTATTGGAACAAAGACATTAAACATTAATTATCATTATATTACATTATTTGAATTATGTGAACTAATATTTCCCAAAACATTAAATTTTATTGTAGCATAATTTTTTTATGAAATTAATATATTATGAGAGAAAAGTTTTACAAATTTAAATAATAGTGTTAATATTAAACATCTTTATTATAATACCACACACAACATTGTTATGACTTAAAGTTTATAAAATCTTTTATTAAAGTAAAGTATGTATGATATAAAATTCAAAACTCAAAATTTAAAATAAAACATTGAATTATAGAATAAAAAAATTATCTTAAAAATACATATTTATATCAATAACTAAATACAATATTAATTAAAATGTAAATTTCATACAATTTTCTGTATTGAAATTAAAATAATAAAAAATTAAAAATAATGTGTCATAATAAGAAAGAAAATAAATTAACCTCCTATATTATAGTATCTGCAATAAACGTACTTTTATAATAGAAGAAAAATCTAATCCTCCTGCATATACATCAATTATTCTAATATAGATGTTATATGAAACACATTACAAAGTTTAATTGTTAAATTAGTAATTAATGTGAAACATGATTTAAGATGAGATCGATTATCTCCTCATAAATAATAGGTGATATCACTTATTTTGTCACATATATCAAATTAATTAAATTATAACATTTAAATAAATGACTTTGAAATGAAAAAAATTATGACTTAGTAATATGCAACTTTTTTTTTTTCCATAAATCTTACCTACCTACTATGTATTTAAAATTTGATGATGTGACGAAGAAGGTGGCTATGGGCACCACCACATGAGGAATGTAGTTATTTCCTTGGGATTGTTAGAAAGTGTAGAAGGTGATATTAACATTTGATTTTGGTTAAAACAAATTAACATTATTGTTGACAACTGTTTGTGTCGGTGAGCACTACCACAGCCAGCCAGATTGAAAACGATGTATGCCACATCGCGTTGGGGTAGTATGTCTTCCCACGCGCCTCCTGCATTTTTACGAACAACTTTGAACTTTATTTTAACAATTTTCAACTGTTTGGTTTAGAAAAACACATTGTAAAATTAATTTTAAATTTATAGCTTTTTATAAGTAATTTTTTAATTAAAACATATAATTTATTATTATTTTTCAACATCTTCTCTTTTAAAGTTTATAGGTACTTCTTTTAGATAAAAGATTATTTTTTTCATTCAAATCAAATTAATTATTTTAAAATAACTTTTAATAAATATATCCAACAAATAATTTTAGTTATAATTAATTATACATATAATAAATTATAATTTAATTTACTCATAGGTTACAAATACACCTAACCTAAAAAATGAACACAATATGTTTTTAATATAATTTTTTATTAATTAATATTGTAAACACCATATATTTTAGTGGGTCCATCTTTATTTAATGTTTTTTTTAATTTTAATTTTCTAACCAATAAAAATATATTAAAAATAGTTGACGGTGTTTTATTTTAATATTTAATGTTAAATTAATTTTTTATTTGATTTTAAAGTTTGAAAATAATAAAAATATAAAACCAGTGAAACTTATTATGTGGTAGAATTATACATTACTCACTCATTATTTTTTTAATCATGAAGTTAAAATCCTATTTCATTTATTTAATAATGTTAAAATTTAAGATAATAATAATAGTTATTGTCTTATGAGTTATTCCTTTATTCTTAATTAATTTAATATATGAATTATTCATAATGTAAAAAGGTATCATAATTACTCCATTAAGATAGAAGAAAAATAGTATTTTTTATTTTTAATGAAAATCTCAAATTAGAGATAAAAAGGAAAAAAAAGAGAGATTGTGGTAAAAATTTACAACTTCGAGGTCTACTTGTTTTAAAATTGATTTATTAACTTTATTCAATATCATATTTTTTTAAATCAAAATAAATAAATAAATAAATATATAAATAAGTAAATAAATAGTAGAATGGTAGATGTGTTCATAAAGTACTTAAAATCTGTTAGAGGCACACGCTCCTCAATGGGTGTGACGAACTTTTTTCACTCTGTTTTTATTATTTTAATGAGGTCTACATTTTTTCTGCCAAGCATCCCATCGAGATTGAGTCACTGAGCATCATGATTATATCGTTTGCAGAAACGACGCCGTTTCTACTTTACATTATTCTTGTCAAGTGGTAAGAGGTGAATCCGTTCACTTTTTTCGAGTATCAATTCTCATAAAAACATCATGTAACCCAACCAATTAATATTAGATATTTTAAACTAAAACAACCATATTTCCCAAATAATCATATTAGCTACCCTTTCTTTGCAAGTACAAAATTAGCAACTTTTCCTTTTATCACTACCAGAGTATTATTTATGCTTATGCATTTTCATACTAATAATAAAATTTTAAAATATAATTAAATGCAAAATAAAAATGTTATATATTCACATAAAATAAAAATATCTCATTATTATATAAATAAATTTCTTGAAACAACATAAAAGTATATTATTATAACAGTTTTACAAATTAATTAGAATGAATTAAGTAACATAATGTTATTTACACACAGAACACAAAGTTTACTTATTTTTTAAAATTAAATTTAAGGTTGAAATTTTTAAGTAGTAATGTAGTGAGTAAAATAATTTTATTTATTGTGAAAAATCTCAGCTTTTTCTGTTCATGCTTCCTATAGGAATGTTCTTCTTTAAATAATGATAAATTATTTTACTATATTTTTTAGGACATTACTCCCTTTTCGTTCACTTGCATAGACTCTCCCATAGATATGGTGGTGACACTCCTGCAGTTCCAGCTAGTTGTCTCGGCTTTCTGATTTTACCAGCCACTGCTTTCCCCGTACTCACTCTTCTTACATTTCAAGCATTCTCTTAGTTCAAACTTTCTGTGACTTCTGCTTCAGTATTTAACCTGACACCATATTCTGCATTATCATCATTGTTCTACTTGGTTTTGTCTTCAAGTTCTGAGCTTTATTACTGGGTTTCTCCAGCTCTTGCTTGATCTGAGTCTTTCTGTTTATGACCCAGGTTTTGTGTTTTTTTGGTCTTTTTATTTGGTCACTCATGGTTGGTTTCAATTTATCTGCACCAAATTTGCTTTTAAGTGAAGTTAAATTTGAGTCTTAAATAGTTTAATGGTTCTGTCCTTACATTGTATCTTCAGTGTTGGAAGTTTGTTCGAGATAACCACCAAACCTTAGGTGGCTGCTTCACTGGCAAAGTTATTTTGTTTCTCTGTTTCCCCAACTTTTCTTTTATTTTGTTTCTTCTTATTGAGTCAACTATACTTAATAATTAGTGAGTTCAAAGACCACTTATTGCTATCTGATTAGGATTGTTGGTAAAATGCAAATCTCAATCTGATTTATTGCTGTCTGTTTCACTTCAGAGGGCCTGTGAGTTGTGATTGTTCAACTACATATTCAGCTGCATTTAAGAAGTTTTGCTTTGGAAGGACCCTTATATTTGCGGCAGCAATGAAAGGAAAGAACAGGAGAAGTGGTGGTGCTGTTCATATGGAATACCTAATTCACATTCAGGAGATCAAGCCTTGGCCCCCATCACAATCTCTCAGATCGCTTCGTTCTGTATTGATACAATGGGAGAATGGTGAACGTGCTTCAGGGTCTACTGGTCTTGTTTCCCCTTCTCTCAGTCCTAGTTCTGGTGCTGGTGAGGGAAAGCTCGAGTTCAATGAATCATTTAAGCTTCCTGTAACTCTGTCAAGGGATATGTCTATCAGAAATAGTACTGCTGAGGTGTTTCAAAAGAATTGCTTGGAGTTCCACTTGTACGAGACTCGAAGAGACAAGACTGTTAAAGGGCAGTTGCTGGGGACTGCCATCATAGACTTGGCAGATTGTGGTGTGCTTAGAGAGACCTTGAGCATTCGTACACCATTGAACTGCCAGAGGAACTACAGAAACACCGATCAGCCACTTTTGTTCATTCAAATTGAGCCGGATGAAAAGAGTCACCCTAGGTCCTCTTTGAAAGACAGCTTGTCAAAGGGGGTGCCAAAGGACAATAATGGCGATGAATCTGTATCAGCATTGATGAATGGAGAGTATGCTGAGGAAGCTGAGATTGCCTCTTTTACTGATGATGATGTTTCCTCTCATTCATCTGTGGCTGCAGTCACTACTTCCTCTGAGTCTAGCGCATGTATGCCTCCCGAACAAGAAGAGGTATTTACCCAAATTCCATTCTCTTATTTATAGCAATGTTAATTTCTTTTTTTCTAACCATGTTAGTGTCTGGCAATTTATGTTCCCCTCCAGCCATGTTCCATGAATATACTTTTTGAAATAGGACAAAATGCAGTCATTGCAATGTTTATATGTTTTGCACCTGTTGACTAAGGTTTAGAGCTTGTCATTGAATGCTTGACTGGACCGTTTCAAATGAAATTGTATTCTTGAATCACTACAAGGAAAATAAGAATCCTATTTGTTGTACTTCCAATTACCTACATACAAGGATATGAAGAAAGCACATGAGAAAAGGACCAAGAAAGTAGGGACAGGGATGAGCAAGAGAAGATATTATTTTTCATTTGTTATAAGCTATAACAGTTTGTGTTAGTGGAAAAAAGATATGGAAGCAAATTGTGAGTTAGTTAAATGAGAAGAACAAATATATCAGGGGCATGAATTGAGTGATTTAGGTTGTAGGGAGGTTGCAGCCCCTGTGGCAGTTCTTCCTATTCAGTCTTTACTGTTTATCATTTCATTTTACTGATCATCTTCTTAAATTGTTGGTCGTATAACAATTGAAGTATGGGGATCTCTAGAGTGATTCCATTAAAGTCTCAGTTTCCTATCCATATCTAACTACATCTTTCACTACACATTTCTTTTTCGGTATAAAGGGAATGGCAGTGCTTGCATTGTTCTTGCTGGATACATCTAATTTCTAAACATAATGTAACATTGAGAAATTTCTTGTCAAGCTATTTAGTAATTGTTATTTTGCTAATAAGGGGTATAATATAATAATGCCTGCTTTCTGTTTGTTGGACATAACTAAATATAATTATATATGAAGAAGATTCTCATGAAGCCATGTAGTAATTGCTACTGAAATTGCAGAATGGACCAAATGGATCAGTGCAAAACAGTGATAGGAATGACAAGGGGTATCTTCCCTTGGCCTCAGAGACAAGAGTTGAGAAGTTGAATGCGATGGAACAAGATTCATATGAGAGACTGGAGAGGAGTTCTTCGTATGTGTCATCCATGGATGTGTCCTCAGAAGTTGGGAGTCCAGTAAATGGTCATACCTCCATTACAAGCACTGCCCATTATAGACCAGTGACAACCCCAAAGCAGGTTGTTTCTTTGGAAGCCGATTCTTCTTCTCCAACCTTAGGGGAAAATTCTAAGAGCAAGTTCAGAAGCAGTGAGCATGAAAATTTGAATCAGGAGGGTTGTGAAAAAGTTGCCGATTGTATAGAAATGGGTACAGGTGTTCACATAAACAGTAACGAAAGTGATTTTGACATCTATTCTAGCAACACTGCATCTCTAGGTAATAATCACCTCATGGACAAGAATCCAAGCTTTGGTGTGGAAACCAAAGACAACTTAGGTGAGAGAAGTGAGGAAGTTGACAAAAGTCTTCTGCGGGAGGGGGGAAGCGATATATATTACAGTTCCATTGAGGATAAGCATGGCAATGAGGTGTTGCATTTTGATAAGCTGTATCTTGTTGAAGATGAATCAGTGGCACAATATGCAAAAGACCAAGCTTTATTGAGTAGCAATTTATATTCTTTAGGTGGGTCAGATAGTGGTATGAAAAGCAATTTTCTGAAAAACGAAAGACTAAAGCATGTGAAGTCTGTAAGGTCATCAGCAGACTCAGTTAGGAGTATTGGGTCACTTGGTAACAATCATCTTGCGGAGGTAAAGGAAAATGGTGGTAATGGAGATGTCCAAAATAATGGAGGGAACATTCAAAGCAGTGACAGAAAAGATGCCAAGGTTTATCCAAGGGAAGCCAGAAATGCCATTTTAGACAGCAAGATTGAACACTTCGAAAACAAGATAAAGATGCTTGAAGGAGAGTTGAGAGAAGCTGCTGCTATTGAGGCTGCTTTATTTTCAGTAGTTGCCGAACATGGAAGCTCAATGAGTAAGGTTCATGCCCCAGCTCGGCGCCTTTCCAGGCTTTACCTTCATGCTTGTAAAGAAAATATTCAAGCAAGAAGGGCCGGGGCTGCTAAAAGTGCTGTTTCAGGATTAGTACTTGTTGCGAAGGCATGTGGAAATGATGTCCCAAGGTAAGCTTGAGTTATATTAGGTACTGCTTTATTTTGGGTACAATGGTTACTTCATTTTATTTTAAGTATATTTATCCATTGTTCTATCTCTAGTCAACATAATATTTTAAACACTAGTGGCTTCCTCATGAGAAGTTTGGGATTTATTTCTAATTAAAATAATTCTCTTTAATTAATTAACTCAGAAAGCAAGAAACCTTGTTTGGCATGAAGAAAACTTTACACATACACTGCTCTGTTTAAAATGAAATCAAACTTATTCTAGTTTCTAAAAAAGGATAATACAAGATTATGTGGAAGATTAAGTGGATATACTCGATGAAACTCTCAGCTAATTGGATCATCAGTCTGGATGTTTGAGGTTTTTTATTATTACTGCTTAAATTGGAAGTTACAGTTTCATCAGAAACTGTGCTGACTGCCGGGGTAATTAACCTCTTCTTGCATCTGGATACAGGTTGACATTTTGGCTGTCTAATTCTATTGTGCTGAGAACAATTATAAGCAAAACTGCCAAAGACATGACACTATCTAATCCTTCTGGATCTAGGACAAGAAGGAAGAATGGAGAAGGGAAAGTTGGAAAGGTAACACAACCATTAATATGGAGGGGGTTCTATCCTAGGAAAAGCGATAATACAGCTTTTGAGAATGGAGCTGTAGGTAACTGGGATGACCCAAATGTGTTCACTTCTGCATTGGAAAAGGTAGAAGCTTGGATCTTTTCTCGCATTGTGGAATCTATTTGGTGGCAGGTAACACTTTCATTTCATACAAAAGTCTTTAGTTCCCATACGAGCTAATTATTAATATAAAATAGTCCCATTGGCTTCTAACATGGATCATTCTTTCTGTGTGTCCAGTCTTTGACTCCATTTATGCAGCTTTCTGATGCAAAGGTCACTCGTAAGGATTCTTCAAAAAATATGTCTGGCTCATGTGACCAAGAGAAGGGAAATTTATCACTTGATATTTGGAAAAGTGCTTTCAGAGAAGCCTGTGAAAGGCTATGTCCTATCCGAGCTGGAGGGCATGAGTGTGGTTGTTTGTCAGTGCTGCCTAGATTGGTTAGTATATATCTATCCATTTCCTTCTTCCTTTCCTTCTGTGTTTTTAGGCTGAAGGTACTCAAGTTTTTCATTATAGTACCTTGTATTGTCCCTTTATGTCATTTATCTGTAGGTTTAGTCTGCATTGGTAGCTGCAGAGTTTTGAAATGGATGATTATGTAAACAAGGAGTAATGAGTGCATGTATTTTTTTCACTGGAGCTTAGTGCCTCCTTCTGACTCCTCACTGGTGAAAAAGGGGGAGAAAAGTATGGTTTCTGCAAATTGCTTAAGATGAAGCCAAATATTTGCAACTCCTCTGGGATGTGAAAACCCCCTACTTCCCCAACAAACTCATATCTATGAATATACCAATAAAAATGTATCTTCGATTTAGTCAGACTATGAGACAGAATTGACCTCAGACTGCATTTTGTTTTTACTTCTTCTAGATAATGGAGCAGTGTGTGGCAAGATTGGATGTTGCCATGTTCAATGCCATTCTTCGGGAATCTGATGATGATATTCCAACCGATCCTGTATCTGATCCCATTAGTGATCCGAAGGTTCTCCCCATTCCACCTGGTAAATCAAGCTTTGGATCTGGCGCTCAGCTAAAGACTGCGGTAATATCTCTGATCTCAACAAGTTTTTGTCGGAACTAGAACATGTGGCTCTGTACTAGTGAATGTAGTTGTAGCCTACTGGCATAGGTTCAATTTACTTCTTTCCTTTCTGCTAATATCTGTTTCTTTAATGTAGCTCTAAAAGTGGGCCAGGAGTATGACATTTTGGCCTGGAGTTAACCACTAATATATTGAGCAATTAGAGGTTAACTGCTTTGCAGCAAAAATGAAAAATAAAGGATGATTTGAATGCATATGTTCAATATAATACTGGAACCGACTGAATAGTTATTTTCATGTGTTGTGGATTTCTCAGATTGGTAACTGGTCTAGATGGCTGACTGACCTATTTGGTCTGGATGACGATGACTCACTTGATAGAGATGATGATGACCTTGACAGCAATGATGGAAGTCAAAATACATCCTTCAAATCCTTCCATCTTCTTAATGCATTAAGCGACCTCCTGATGCTTCCTAAGGACATGTTGTTAAGTGCATCCATTAGAAAAGAGGTTAGCCAATGAACATGTGTTTTTCGCCATTTAATTAACTTGGCATGTGTTTCTTCCCCTTAATCATTCTTCCATCCTTGTTTGTGAAGGTGTGCCCCATGTTTAGTGCACCTGTAATCAAGAGGATACTAGACAATTTTGTCCCAGATGAGTTTTGTCCTGATCCAATTCCCAATGATGTTTTGGAAGCTCTGGACTCACAGGTTAGATAAACAAATTTGCAGTTGTCTTTTTTTTCTCGTTATTCAGTAGTAACTCCGTCACAGTGGTTAAGTATAGTAGTTAAGTTCATTTCATATTCTGGTTTTCATACATTAAAGAAATATTTTTCCTAAATTACCCTCAAATTATATTTAGTGAAAATGATGTTTAGGTTTGAAGATAATGATACTTTTGAAATAGTAGCATTAAATAAGGTTTAGAGAATTGAAATTTGCTTATATTTAAGTCTACCAAATATGACCTTTTCTTTCCTTATATTTAGTAATATAGAATTTCTAGTTTGAAATTTCATACATGCCTCAAAAAAACAATGGGTAAATTAAATTGATAGTTCATGATTTGTACACGGTTGTTTATTTGATGTTCAATGTTTTATGGTTAATTGATTAAGAACTCCAAATTTGGCTTATGGTCTCTATATGTGCAAATTTGAAGGAGGATGATCTTGAGGATGGAAATGAGTCCATCAACAGTTTCCCATGCAATGCAGCTCCCATTGCATATTCACCTCCACCAGCAACTACCATTACAAGCATTACGGGGGACATTGGAAGTGAATCTCAGCTCAGAAGAAGCAAATCTTCCATTGTTAGGAAGTCATACACCAGTGATGATGAGCTCGATGAACTAAATTATCCATTATCTTTAATATTGAATAGTGGCTCCTCACCGGCATCAACAAAGTCCCACTGGAAAGGTAGTCACGATGAATCGGCCATTAGATTTGAACTTCTTAGGGATGTTTGGATGAACAGTGAATGAATAACCTTTGCAAGAACCTTTTCCTGTTACGTTACTTGGGTAGCACTGTAAAAAGCAAGATTTTCTCTAGGTTTAACAGATGGTGGAATGACCTGCATATAATAAATAATGATGTTCAGTCATATTTGGTAGACATATAAGCAAATGTGGCCATACAATAAGGTCATGGGTCATGTGAGATTAAATTCTGAATTGCTTATTTATGTAACCAGTTTCAGAGGCTGATTTTTGTTTGTTTCGAATATGGGTTTGAAAGACCCAAGAAATTCAAATTCAATTTGCCTCCAAAGGAAGCGGAGAATCTTGAGGGCTTAAATATTGGCGACAGTTCAAAATTTGAAAAGCAGAAAGCAGTTTTGCGGGATCCTCATTCGTCGTAATAAAATATGACATGGCTTTAACAAAATGAACATACGATATTTAAGAGTCCTTAACTTTTACATCATATGCTTCGTGATTTTGGGACCAGGAAAAATACTAAAAGAAACTATAATACTATAATGATATAATTGAACAAAAGAAGACAACACGGACTCACTAGTAGGATTTAGGACCATACAACAGTGGGCACGGATTCATGCTTGGACGGTTGCGCTACAGAACAAACTAGCATTCTCAAAATTTTGCAAAACAATCAACAATATAGAAACCGACACAAAATTTCTATGAAATTGATGTAGCTCTCATATTCACATATACTAAAATGCCGACAATGGATAGATGCCATCGAAGATTGGCGGCCCTTCACGCGGTTAACTTCTGTGAAGAACTAAGAGCATTAATATGCTGAAGATGTAGGGCAGCTAAAAGTCCCTGCCAGGTTTCACCATGTCCACCTGCTAATTCAAAGTTCAGAAGTTTCTTCTGCTTCCTGTAGTAATCTTCCAACAGCTTGCACTAGAAGAGATAAGCACAAGTGATTAGTATCTCAAACAAGCATATTCTTAGCACAACTTTAGAGTTAGTATGGGAACCTTATAAAATTGGAAGAAAATTATTTCCTTAGACAAATCTAATCCATAATTGCATCAAAATGAAAATAAGTATATAGTTACCTCGTCTTCATGACTTTGGACATGATCATCAGGCATTTGTTTTGATGGGTTCCTGGAGCTGGTCATAAGAATATATTCTTGGCGAGAATTAAAATTTCGATTTCCTAGATTTTTTTTCATTAATTCTTCTTCCGAACTTTTGAAGTTCACCACCAGATCAACACAAGCAATGTGATCAAGAATCTCCTGTGAAACATCACGACATTTTGTAGGAATGAATATCAAAGAAAATTTTGAGCAGTTCATGATTTGAAAGATGAAATGAAACAACTTACAGCTTGAATCCTTGTTCGAGGAAATCCATCAAGAATAAATCCAGTTTCGCCTCTTGAGTACCCATCGTCCAGTCTCTTCTTCAGCAGCCCAAGAACAATTTCCTCTGGGACAAGTTTTCCATGATCCAAGGCATGTGCTATCTGCATTGGAAGAGCCCCACGTCACATTAATATTAAGAAAACAATTTCACAACCCATTACCCCAATGGTATGTTTATACCACAGAAAAACATTAGGAAAAAAGAGATGAGTAACGATATATTTTCATTTGTTCAATAAAAGAGAATCGAAAGGAAAAGAATAGAACAACAGACTTTCAAAAGTAAAGTTCAACTTTTTTTCCTTTTCACTGTCTTTAACTTAAATTTCAAAATTTGTTTCACACAATCTCTATTCCAGTATAAAAACTCAATCACAAACTATAATGTTCCGTAAATTTATTAATTTTAATAGTAATTATCTTACAGTCGTACCAAAATAATTTCTGATAATATATAAAAATGATTTCACACTTTAATTACGTCAATTGTTTATTTAATAAACAAAAAATAAATCAAGCTTAAAAATCTATAACTTAGAAGGATTCAATCCCAAATTCCGGTATCTAATAACAATCTTAACAACATATTTAGTAATAATTATTTTACAAACCATCATTCAAACCGAATCTTCAGTTTAGACACATTTTTACAACACCCATACCGCTCAAAAATGATTTTGTAAAATTAATTTACCTGATATATCTTTGAGTGTTTTATTCATCGCAAAATTCCTTAAAGCTGCTCAAATTTCAAATAATTTCTAAACATATATTGTTCTTCGATATGAAATCAAATGTGATCATTAAGTACAAAATCACGTTAATTATAAAATCACTATTTACAACGGTAATTACCTATTTTTTTCCCATAATTCGACCTGATTCTCACAATTAACTTTAATTCAAAACCGAATAAACGCGTCGAAAGAAAGAATTGGAAGAATTACAAGGAAATGAAAGTAAAGTAGCGGAAAAAGGCGAAAGGAAACCCTTGAATGGAAGAGTGAATGAACGAATTACTTGGTGGTAGAGGGAAGAGCGAGGGCTGAGGTCCTGGCTGAGGAGCGTGGCCATGGAAATGTGAGGGACTTCCAGAAGCTTTGAGAGCCTCTGCGCGAAGATAGACCTCCTAGCTCCGGGCTCCCCTATCATCACCCACTGCACTCCGCGCTCCGGCGTGCAACCCTGCGCGTCCAGCACGCCGCGTGGCGCGCACTCCTCTTCCTCGTCATCGTCGTAGTAGCACTGTGCCGCGCTGGCCGATCCAAACCCCCGGTTGGACCTGAGCGCGAGAGACCTCAGTGGCTCCGCGGCGACCCTCAGTCGTGCGATTGCGGCCATGGCGGCGGCGGAGGCGTGTTTTCCGTTTCTGAGGTTTCGAGAGAGAAAATGGGAAAGGGTGCGCGATGCGTAGAAACAGAGAACCCTGGAGCTGAGGTTTTAAGGAGGGATTATTGATTGTTATTTGAGGATACGAAACGACACTGGTTTGTTGAGTAATTACGGAGAGTGCCACTCGCGGCGCGTGTGGGAAGAGAGCTTTTTGCCACGTGACTGAAGGTGATTGGTTCAGAAGGAATCTGGTGTGTGCGGGTTCACCGTGTGCCCTTTTTTGCAATGAATCGTAAAAGTAGGATGTTGTGGTAAGTGAGTGATACACCTATAATTTGAGGAGTTGGATCCAATTTTATATTTTGATATATTAGGATACGTTCTCAAATATAACTCTTTTCTTGTCTGCCAATAAATTATTTTTGATGATAAGTTTTTTATTATTAATTAGCTTTTATATGGAACACATCTTGTATTAGAATAAAGATATACTAAACAGGAACTAAATTACAATAAATTTAAAGCACATATATGAATTTAAAATAATATATTAGAGAGTTAAAGAATATCTTATTTATTATTATATTATAAATACTTTTATTAAAATAATGTGAACTTTTTACACTTCATTTTATGTTTTTTTACATATTTTTTTATCAGTTTATAAAAAATATATCAAAATATGTTATGGTTTTGTGGTTATTTAAGCTTTGAAATCCACGAGTTGGCATTACCGAATACAACTGTTGCTACAGGCACGCAAATAAAACTAAAAAGGTAATATTTGATAGAAACAAAAAAATTAGTTTTCCAGAAATTTATGGTTGAAAAATATGTTTCTTTTTAATGTTTGGTTACTTTTACTAATTTGACCATAGTAAATGTTTCTCTAGTTGCTTTTGAGGTTTTCTTTAAAGAGATGAGATATAAGATGAGTTATAGTTCATATTAAATATATGGTTGATGGTTAAACTTCTTATGTATAATTCTCTTATGCTATTTTTACTATTCTACTAAAATCATTCATGCTAGTAGCAAAATATATAATTATTATGAAAAATAATGTTTTTTAATTTACACACAAAATTAAATATTTATTATTAAGGATAAAATAGATAAATCATTTTATTTTTAAGAAAATCTAAAAACTAATTATTTTTTTACTATATGATTAGGGTATCTTATAATAGGAAGTGAAGAAAGTAATACTTCTATTTTAGTCAAATTTCTTACAAAAATATTCTTAAAAGAAAAGTGAAAATTTATTTATTTTTAATTAAATTAAAACTAAAATTATTGAGAAAAGTATCCTATTATTACTTTTTTAAATCATGTCATGTTAATTGAAATTTTGTAATAAAAATAAAATATTAATTTTTATTTAAAAAATATATAAATATCCCCACTAATATTTTCTACTAATAAAAAATATTTTACTCATTATTAAGAATCACAATTTTCAGGAATTTGTTTTATAAAAGTTTGACTTTGGTGTATGAACACCCTAATTATGCACACTCATCGTGTGATAATGTAAAAAATATATAAACTGAAATAAAATATTTTCAAAATTTGAGTTTCCAAAAATCATGATTCTTAGATATGAAAAAAATTTCTTTGATATATGACAAAAATACTTATTTGTTACTCATCAAATTACATTAATGGTTTCATATCAAGTTAATTAAAAATTTATATCAATAAGATATTTAGTTAACTTAATTTATGTATTATGCTTTTTAAAATTAAAAGAGGTCTAAATGAAAAAGAAACTTCTAAAATTAGTGTTTTAATTGTTTTGACCTCGGACATCGAAAAATACGATGTAAAATAAATATTAATAATTTTAAATATTTTTTAACTTTTTTTTCATAGAATCCTTTCTAGTTATATATAAAAGTTAAAATTTACATTAAAGTTAGAAAATTATTTAATAAAAAAATAATTATTATATTTATAAATTTTAGAAATAATATTGTTATTTATTTTTTATTTTAGTGTAGTAGGTAAACAGACTAGTTTGAATATGGTTACTACATCATATACTCAATGAAAGTTATAATTTATGTAAGTATTACCAATTTTTTTAGAGGAGGTAATTTATTTTAACATTTATTTATTTTTATAAATATTGTATGTTAGCGAGAATTCAATATATTTCCATGTTTTTTAAGATCCATCTCTTTTGTCTCAAAGAGATGTAATGAAGATAAGATAATAATGTGTAACGTTTTTATCCAAAATCTATAATCTAGTTAGTTTTTTAAGTTTAGTTAGTTTTTTATTATGTTGTTTAACTTTTTTAAGATAATTAAATAATTTAGTTGAATCTTTGGGTAACATATACATTATTGTCTTAATTTGTACTATTAGATTAGTATTTTGAATTATTTGTTATATGTGGATAGTTGTATATGTAATGCAGATTTTGGTTGTAAGTTAAAACAAAACTAATTTTTAAAAAAATACCAAAATTTAGGTTGAATTATACCAAATTTAACATAAAGTTACATAGGATCTTACCATATCCTATATAACTTTACATCAAACTTTAGATTAAACGTATTATAAATTTAACGTAAATTTACTTCTTCTAGATTAATGTTGGAATTAGATCTAACATAAAATATAAAAAAAGTGTAAAAAAATTATTTTATACCAATAATAATCTCACCAAACTTAATAAGTAAAAATATAAATTATATTATTCTCATCCAACTCAAATTTAATTTGTTAGATTGGCTTCGGTGTGAACCAATAAATTAATTTGGCATGCTTTAAAAAGTAAAAAATAATTTTAAATTTGAGAATAAAATATGTGTATTTTAGATTTAAGTTATATTAATAAATTTTAGATTAAATTATTTGATAAATAAATTATAATACATATATAAATAATATAGTAATATAATTTTTTAAATAAATTATTATTTAAAAAATAGATCATCAATCTAATCTATACAACTCACACTTAAACTGTGAAACAAAATAAATAACTTAGTTCAATTTAAATCACATATTTTTAACTAGTCTTATTATTATATAAACTTTTCCTACATATAATTCAACAATGTTTATTTTAATATCTATAAAAAATATTTTACTTTTTTTTTAATTTTGTGATAATGTTTAACTTAAACCAACATAGAAATATTATCTGTGTAAGCAATAGTTAAGTGTCTTCTTCTTAGCATTAAGCGATTCTCACATCTCACATGCTTTCATGTTTTCTTTCTTTTTCTCTCCTCATGTATTTATATAAACTCATTCTCTTTTTGTTTTTTGTGTACTTGAACAAAATAATAATATGAGCATTATTTTTCTCTCTCTCTTGTTTTTTCTTTCTTATGAAACTTTGGTCTTCTTGTGTACTAAAGTAGGGTTGCATGGTCATCTTCTTCAAGATGATATCAAAGCTCTTCTTTTGATGAGCTATGTTACGCCACTCTATTCCTTTTCCTTCTCCCACCTTTCTTTGGTTGTTTCTCGTCCACCATGACCGATGATAACATGAACAATCTCTCCATTCACAACTTCCTCTATCTTCACCCTAGTGAGAGTCTCGTTACCTCTCTTGTTTCTCTAGTTCTTGATGGAACCATTTACCACTTTTGGAGTCGCTCAATGATAACCATCTTGAGTGCTAAAAACAAATTAGAATCTATCAATGGAGTTGCTAAAGAACCAACCAAGAACAAGCCTTCATATCATGCTCGGAATCGTTATAATAACATGGTGGTCTCTTGGATCATCCACTTTGTCTCTAGTTCCATTCACCAAAGCGTTCTTTGGATGGATCATGCTGAAGCCATCTGGAATGACTTAAAAGCTAGGTATTTTCTAAAATAATGCAGAAACAAGATTTAGAAGGAAGGTGAATAGATCTTTCAAAAATTAACTTGATGAAAACATGAATTAGTTTATTAAAATTCATTTTTCCCTTGATAAAGAAAATCATAATGCAGTTTATAAAACCAGTTCTTAATAGAGTGAAGAAAAAAATAATAAATGTAAATTGTATACTAGTTCACTCTTTTTCATGAGCTACATCCAGTTACCTAATCCCATATTAAGTTTTCACTAAATAATATATTTTTACAAGCAATTACAACCCTTGTAATGCTTAAGAAAACACTAAAACACAAGTCTTGAACCCTACAAAACTTGATTCAAACCTCTGCAGAACCCTATTGCAAACCCAATGGATAAACCTAATCTAGTAAAGTATACAAAAAGAAATTATGAAACGAAATCACTTGGGACAGATTTCAGCCCTTGCACAATTTCATATTCTAAGGTTGATTTCTTATACCACTCTCAATTCACAAGTAGATGATAAAAGAATAAAAATTTTGGATTGTCCACACAATTCTTCGTGCTCAGAAATATTCTCTCCCAAAGCATTTTTCAAAAAGTATTTAAAAAGACCCTTTGATTTTCATAATTAAAACTATTTATATAATAAGAGAGGTTTTTAATAAAACTAATAGTTTTAACAAATTAAAAACTCTATTGAATAGTAAAATTAATGAATTAGTTCAAATTTTTAATAAATTAACACTTAGCCAAAATATTTCACACTTGAGCCAAGGATAATTAATCTATTAAAAAATAATTTCAACATATTAATAAATTAGTCTTAAAAGTATTTAAGATCCTGAACAATTTTAACACATTAAATTGATGTCTTAACAAATTAAAATAACAACTAAAGTCAAACCTTGATACTTTAGAAGAATTTTAATATATTAACGTGATTTTTTAATCTATTAAAAGATTAGATGATCAAGATAATTTTCAAGATAGTTTGCATTAAGGAATCCAAATCAATATTATGATCATCTAATTGTCTAAAGAGAAAAACTTATATATTAAGATAGAAAAACAAAATTCCAAACATCATCAAATCCTTTTAAGGACTTCATGGGCTTCATGATTTTTATGATAATGAAGTTGAATTCATCGAATCTTAAATTCATCGAATCTTTAATCCTCGTGCAAACAACTCAACCTCATCATTTTCAAGATAATATTTTACCAATTTTATATTTACAATTTGAAGCTTCATCTATGTGCCAAGGATATAGATTCGTCACTGAATTCTTCACAAAGCTCTGCATCATCTGGGATGAGCTTGACAACTTTAGACCTGAGCTCGTCTGCGAATATCCTACCAAATGTACCTATACTATTTTATCCAACATCAAGCAGCGAAAAGATGAAGATCGTGCCATGCAATAGAAATATTATCTCTGCAAGCAATAGTTAAACGTCTTCTTCTCTACACTAAGCGCTTCTCGCGTCTCACATGCTTTTCACATTTTCTTTCTTTTTCTATAAACTCCTTTTTTGTTTTTTGTGTACTTGAACAAAATAATAATATGAGTACTATTTCTCTTTTTTTTTGTTTTCTTTCTTCTTCAATTTTGGTATTCTTTTGCATTAAAGGCTTTTTATAGGATTGAATGGTCATCTTCTTCTAGAACTTATGTTTTCGAAAGAATAATTGTATATAAATATATATTATTGAAATTAAATAAACTAATTCATATTTTACTTTTAATTTTTTTATCTTTAATTAAGTCAAGTCAAGTTCAGAGTCACATATACGTCTACATTCATCTAATCAAATCAACCTATATCTTACATATAATTAAAGTTTTATAGTGAATATTTACTTTAATTTTAGTTTTAACCCAATTTTAAAAATTTGTAGATTGAAATTTTTTTAATCCACCCATTTGAGGTCAATAAAAAGATAACGTTTCGATAAATAAATGAATCACAACTCATGGATCAAATTGTCACTATATTGCTGAGATCAAGAAGAGTCACTCTTAAAGCTGAAACGTGGGAAGTTGATGTATTCTTAAATGGACACGTGGATGGTCAGTAGGAAAGGAAAGAAAAGTTAATCTGCGTTTGGACAAGTCGCTACCACGTAGCACACGAATTCACCGGTAACTGATTCTTTTTTCCTTTTTTTTTCAATTCTCACAACCTTTTTCGAGAGAAATAAAAGAAAGACACAGATCAAATAACAAAGTAATGGTTAATAAACAATTATATATAGGTAAAAAATAGAATGTTTGAATGAATATATTTTGGAAGTATTATTTTATCTCTACAATTATCTTAAATTATTTTTTCTTTCACAATTTAATTTTTCATTTAGTTTTTCAATCATTTATTATTTATTATTTAATCTTTATTTTTTATTATTTAGAGACAGATGAACAGGTTTTCTTCCTGTAGAATTTATATTAAATTATACCAAAATGAAACACTCGTATCTTTCTTTCTCTCTCTATATATATTTTATACAAATTTATAAAAATAATTACATGAAAAAAATGATAATTTTATATTTTTAAAGAGAGATTATATGAATAAATGATAATTATAATTAATTTTAAAATTTAAATAGTTTTTTATTTTAATTTTTAAAATATTTGTTGAAAATAAAATAAAATATAAATGTGTACATTGTAAAAGAAATTTCTTTATATATTTTTATAAACAAAATACATATTTTTATTTTTTTATGTTATTGTTTCGACCTCAAGTATGGTGAAATAGTATCGTTAAGGCCAATCACTGCATCTGAGGTATTATTTGCTTTGGAGTTCGGAACTTCATCACAATTTTGTCTTTAAAAGACACATCAGAAGGTTAAGAGAGGAAGGAGTATATAAATTGTCCTTGGTCTTAACTTCTAAGTGATGTGAGACTATTCGGTGTACTGGAACGAGTCCTCCAGTCGAGAGCTAAGGGAACGAGGGTTTGACTTTGGAACCCCATCTCTTCCTCACAGACGACACCAATATTCCGACCTCAAGTCCGTTAAGATAGTATTGTTAGGGTCAATCACCGCATCTGAAGTATTCTCTGCTTTGAAGCTCGGAGCTTTGTCATGGTTTTATCCTTAAAAGACGTCTTAGAGAGTTAAGGGAGGAGAGGATATATAAATTGCCCTTAGCCTCGACTCCTATGCGATTTGAGACTATTGGGTGGACTGGAACAATTACTTTTTAATTAACCAGTTAAAATTTATTTTCTTGAAAACACGAATTAACTTGTTAAAATTTTGATTACTTCCTTGATTTAGAGAAACAAGATGCAATTGGAAAGCTTAATTAATGCAGAACAGAAAATAAGAAAGGTACACATGTAATTTTTATACCGGTTCCCTCTTTACAAGAGCTACATCTAGTTGCTTAATCATAGATTAAGCTTACATTAATTAAAAAAATTATTAAAAGCAATTACAACTTTAGTAAAAGCCCAAGAACATAACAAGAACCCAAGTCTTGAACCCACCCGATTCCAAACCTCTATAACACCCTCTTGTAGAACCCATTCGATAACCCTAATCCAACAACTCACATAAACAATGAACAATGAAACAAAATCACTTGAGTATCAATACACGAATGGTGAAACTCAAATTCAAAACCCTCAATTAACAATTGAATTATCAAATAAATTCAATCTTAGATAGCCCATTTAATTCTTCTTACTTAGTATAATTCTCTCTCAAAGTGCTTTAAAAAATGTGTAAAAAGAATCGTAAGAAACTTGTAATTTAAACTATTTAAATAAGAGATTTTTAAAGAGAACTATCAATTTTAATAGATTCAAAACACAACTTTAATATGTTAATGTTAAGGAAAAGTTCAACACTCCATGATTTTGAACTTATGTTTAAAAATATTTAATGTATAAAAGAAAAGTATGTTGTGCGTCTACTAGACGATAAGTCTTGACAAACTAGAAGTCTCAATAGACGATAAGTCTTGAAATACGATGAGTCTAGATAGACAAGAAATTTAAACAAACAAACCATCAAATCATGCATGTATTGTCTAACAAACGATACCTTGAACAATCATTAGATGATAAGTCATCAGATGATACACGTTTCAAAATGCTTAACCATAAATGTGTGTTCCTTGTTTTTCAAAAACATTTTTCTGGTCTATCTGATGACCAAGTACAAAGGCAAATTTCATGCCCTCTCACAACATTCTCTTCAAGAATATCAAAAGTTGTTTTTTCACCAAATTCCTGACGTGCCTGAGTTTTGTCAACTCTCAAAGTACATCTGCCATGTACGGAACTATTGTTTTCACCAAAAGAAGAAAAACTCACTGTCCAATGGAGGATAAGTGCTATAAGTTATCAAGTTTCGTGAGAAAAGAAGAAGCATGCATTTAATGCATAAAGAAGTGCATTTAATGCATCTACATGAAGCCTTCATCAAACCTACAAAAAGAAGAAGTTGAAGACTAACCTAAAGCTAAAGATGTCAGAACAGATCTCTAATGGCTAGTTGCTCTCATGCACTATAAAAGGATCCAATTGAAAAGAAGTAAATAAGAACGTGCTCTGTCTTTTCAAAGTGAAAAAACTCTACTTGTTTTCTCTTTAATCCTTCATGAAATTTAGAAGAACACTGCTAGTATTTCTTTGTTATCTCTAAAAGCCAATTCAAATCTTGTATTCTTTTATAAGACGCAATCCTTCTAGACTAGCTAAAAGTTTATTTTGTGATTCTCAATCACAAACCTTTAAACAAACCCTTGTTTTTTAGAACCCAGTAGTGGCTTTATAAGAAAGAAGACTTGGTTGAGTCGAAAGTGCCTTTGTAAGAAACAATACTTGTACGGGTTAGGCAAGAGCGGTTACGAGCCAAAAGAATACTTGTAATTTTCAGCGTTACTTTGTTAGTGAAACTCAATTTGGTTGATTGGAACTGGATGTAGTCTGTGGTTTCAGATGAACCAATATAAAATCTTGAGTGTATTCTCTTCTCCCTTATCTATTTTCAATTGCATATTACTAGATTGTTCAACGTTAAAAAGGGAGTTTTTAACTTGAATGTAAGTTCATTTTTCAAATAAGTTTTGAGTGACGGATGTTGTGCATCCATTAATCTCATCTATCGTCTGAAAAATCTTGCGTCCATAAATGACATTAAAAAAATTGGAATTTTTTTTAAAACACAATTTGGTAGGTGTGCTCTAAGAGTTGACAAATTGAATGCGTTAGGAATTTGGTAGACATAAGCAGCTTTAGTTTGTCTTTTGAGGGTGTGCTTTAAAGGATGTGAGATAGTCTTGTACTTTAATACACAGGATGATCTGAATAATGTTTTTAAGCTTAAAAGAGAATTATTAATGTTAATAGTATACATGTGCATATAATCTGATTAAATTTTCATTTACTCAGATAATGAGGGACAATATTATCTGTTAGATGATACATGCATGGTTTGAGGAGAAGTAGATCATCTATCAAGTATATTGTTTGTCAGATGCAAGTTCCTTTGCATGTTTAGACTTAATTGTTGTTAGGCATTTATTCAAAATTCGTAGGGGATGTTGGACTTTTTCCTAACAGAAGGGAGTTAAAATTTAAATCCCCTCCAAACTCTACAACAAGGGCACTAGATTTGAATCTAGAATGTCACCTAGGATGGTCATGTTTTTCACCTTGCCTCATGTGTAAAGTGTGAACAACATGTGGGAAGTGTGACTTCCTTGGGACACTCCTTACGGTCCTTAACCGACCCAAGGTTTACTTTGGGCTTAAAGGAGCCCAAATAAATCCTAGATAGAAAACCCTAAGCTTAATTTATTCTATAAACTACATGGCTCAAATATAAGTCCAAAGACCTAATTTACTTGGCCCAAATACAAGGCTTAAAATCTTAATTATTCTTATTCTAATCTCCACAAACTAGGGATGGCCCATGTGAAGATCAACTTGGGCTTGCTGAAATCAGTGAAGGCCCAATCCTTTTTTATTCTCCTGGCCATTACCCTAATGGTGAGTCCCTTCAAATGGATGGCTTGGGATTCTCCATAAAAAAGGAACCTACTGTATTATGGAAATGGGTATGGAATATTTTACTAGTATTAGGTTAGAAAGAAGGAATCATAAGTGCAATGTATAGGGAAGCAAGGCACAATCTTGACCCTACCTGCTGCATCAAATAACCTTCAATATGGTCAACCATGGCAATTGGGTGGTGAAAAGTGTATAATTGAATTTAGTAACACTCAATTTACTATAATTATTCCCCCAACCCAAAACAAACACTTCAAAAATATCACACAAACATTCTTCATTCACCATCTCAACCTCACCAAACAAAAGAAAAACACACACATGTCACAAAAAAATATATAGTAATGACTCATGAATGCCTCTGCTTACCAACAAATCATGCTCATCCTGCTTCATTTCTTCTTAACAAATATCAAAACAAAATATAGTATGTCTTCTAAGACCCTTACACATAAAAAATCATGCCCTACACTACACTAACACTTAAGCAGAAAGAACAACGTAACAGAAGCACCAAATATTGAAGTAAAGAAGCACTAGATATTGAAGTAAAGTAACATAATACTAATATATCTTAAATTGCATGAGATTTGAAGATCCAATTAATGGAACCAAGCCAACAGGAGTGTTGGTCTCAAAAGCATATAAGAGTTACCTAGGGAGAATTTAAGCACAAAAAAAAAAGAAACACTGTGAAAAATTAAACACATTTCATTAAATAAGATAAACTATCTACTAATAATAGCCATGTAGAAATGATACTCCTGCTAAGGAAGACAACTCCAATACCTTTTAGTGGTAGTCAAAACAAGATTTTGTTCCGATTAGAGATTTTTTTGAAAACAAAAATCAAAACCATAAAGCAAAGGATGAAATCATGAATTTCCTTTTTCCTCAAAAGCAGTGAAAAACAAGAAGTTGAATCCGAGATTATGAGTACGATAAAGGAGACTATGCTTGCAACAAGTAGGGCAAAGGGTGAGATTATGAGTGTGAGGATTTCAGAAATTATGCTTTTTTATTGAGAGAATGAGACAAATGTGAGAGGTAGAGATTATGGTTTGTGATTGTGAATGGGACTGAGAGAACAAAAGAATGTTGAATATGACTAAGAACGAGAGTTTGCAAACGAGAGGGAATGGAGAGCATGAAGATAGGTTCAGAACGATAAAGAATGAGAGCTTATAATGAGAAGGAATGGATAGCACAAAGATAGGTTTTCGAAAATGTAAATGAGGAATGAGAGAGCACGAGAGTTTTAGAGACGAAAAATTTTAATTGAAAACAATTTTTTGTATATTTTATTTTAAATTATTTTCTTTCTAATTGATTGTAGGGGAAAAAAGAGAGTTTAGAGAGAAGGGAACGAAATTTAGAGGATTGAAATGGAGAGAATGAAAAACGTGAGAGAAAAAAAATACAACATATTTATTAAGTCCGGTAGGCGCCCCGACTGATGTTTTCGTTGGATTGGTTTTTGAGACGAAAAATCAGGTGGCAATTGTAAACTCCATATCTAAAATATAAATTATGACCGTTATAAATTTTGGTACTATAAAATAATTACGATAGTTTTTTAGAATTAACATATTAAAACCACCACCATAAATGCAATTTTTTGTAGTGAACCTTTAGAAATACTTTTAATTTCAATTTTAAAATTCTATTTTAAGACTCTATATTTAAGACTAATACACTTGAGTTACCTTGTGTAGAAGACATTCAAATAAATGCAATGAAAGCTTTAATACTAAATATATTTATAGTATCATCCATTAAGCATCATCATCAAAACACTTCTTCGGCTTTTCAAGGAAAAAACACTTGTCTTCATTATTCAAGTTCAACAAAAAGATTATAATCAAGTATACAAGACCTCTCCTAACAAACACAAGTACACTAAATCACTCATGATTATTCAATTTTAATCTCTTTCTAAAGCTAAGTACAAGTATTATTTGTTGTAACTGATTATACAGAAAAACAATATAAACCTAAAGAAAGACTTTGGTGTTGAAAGGACGTAAAATGAAATACTTTTTGTTAGAGTTGTAACTTGACCGAGTGAAGGATATTATAAGGTTTGTCTCTCTGAAATACAAGAATTATAAATAAAAATTTTAAGTTTTTTGGCTTTCTGTGAATTGTAGAATTGTATTATCGAAGCGTGTTAGCATTTACCTTCTCTTTACTTTTACTTTTATAGAAGCTCAAGAATATAATTATTATAAAACAATCTTCCTATGTTGATGTAATTCTCATATAATTCTCCTTCAATATGATATGTTTCCTTTCATTACATGTTATATAAAGACTGAATTGTGAGTTTGATAGTCTCACATTGGATGGAGATGAGCAAGATGAGCATTATATAAGGAGAAAGACCCACAAACTCATAACCTTAAGGTTTTGGGTTGAAAGTGGTGTCAAATTCTCTTATATGGACTGACTCTTTACTCTGGCTCATTGGATCTACTGAGACCTACTGAAGTACCGACTCTTCCCAGTACATCCATTCAAGGGGAATCCAACAATTGGCGCTGTTTGTGGAAAGTGTTACAAGTAAGAAACTTGAGTGTAGAACACTTTAAGTTTGATGGGGAGTTAGCAATGCGTGGAAGAAACTCACACTTAAGGGGCAGACTCTGAGAAATTCAAATGTGAAATTTGATAATCCCACAATGAGTGAAAATGAATAGTATATAAGGAGAAGTCACAAACTCATTGTGTTAAAATTTTTAATAGAAAATAATGTCAATGTCACTTATATGTGCTTTGTGTTAACTCATGACTTATTGGATCCATCAAAATTTCCTAAAATATTGACTCTCTCTAATATGTCTGTTTAAGAGAATCTATATATATATATATATATATATATATATATATATATATATATTATATATATATATAATATAAATAAATAAATAAATAAAGAATCTATGCAAATATTTATTCTAAATGATTAGTATTATTATTGAAAGTTTCCACTCTGAACACGGTTTTGAATATCTGATTAATATTGATAAGGAAACAAAATAAGATTATGAATATCAAGCTTTATTTCAAATCTAGAAATAAAATCAAAACCCTCAAGATATACATAGACTATTTAATATTAGACCCGTTCTAAATAATTAATGATTATTCTAAGTTATCAAAAGAACCTAATTATTCTGAAAAAAAATTAAAGGACGAAAATTATCTTTTTTTTAAGAGATAATCGATGAAATTTAATCTAAAAAGTAAAATAGTTAGAAGCAGTTGTTAGGCACTCTACCCTCACATATAGAGGGAAAATCGTATTTTATCATATCTATGTTTAAAAGCTAACGGGATTAGCTAGTCATAAACAGTAGGATACATGCGACCTGGAAAAGAATGTGTAATTTTAACATGTTCGATTTAAGGTGCAAAACTTGAGTACAACTGTTTTTAGAATAGTAAAATTAATAATATTTTCTTTTATCTTATACTGTTTAATATTAAAATAATAGCTGTTACATTAACGCAACAATC
Organism: Lablab purpureus; assembly: GCA_030347555.1. Taxonomy (NCBI): domain Eukaryota; kingdom Viridiplantae; phylum Streptophyta; class Magnoliopsida; order Fabales; family Fabaceae; genus Lablab; species Lablab purpureus. The sequence goes on from CM059254.1 coordinate 18,722,264, forward strand.
TAGTTGCTTACTACAGCACCAAACAAACTCCGAATTCGACAGAAGAAATTCGGCTGAAAATAAAACTTTATTTACAACGGAAAAAGACCAAAAGAGATACGCATTCATGCTGGTTATTTTTTATTTCATTTAATGTCAACATATAAGGGTTGTCACACAACATACCTTCACCAAGAGCCTATCCTTGTGGTGATGGTCTGACTAAGGTTCACTTTCCAGTTCCCCGGTATTACAGTTTGATGTTCCACATATTTAATGTTGTGAGACTTTGCAAGTCTTCAGAGCAACCTATACAATTTTTTTGTTGTACTTGTTCAACATGCTTGACTGTTTCTAAAACCTTGGATTGAGATGAAACACATGGTAAAACTTTGTCAAACTCGTTCAATCACAGGTCTAGAAACTGCACCTTACATGTTGCGCCAGTACAGCAGTTGAATATAGATTTTCCCGGGTGTTCATATTTGTACCACTGGGATTTTATATTGCATAAACTTATCTACAACATTTTCATCAAGAAAGCATCCCAGCACTACCCAAAACCAAAGACATGAAAAATTCTATTCCAACGCTGTAATATCACAACATTCTTATTATCAACCGTGTCCATCCTTCTACAATTCTCATTCCCTCTTCACAAATCGTCCCTGCAAAATGTACCAAAAAGAAATTCATTTTACAACAGTTCAGGAAGAGTTCAGCATGTCCAGAATAGGAATAATAACTTTCAGACGTTTACACCCACTTTTAATAGACAAACATGCAAATAAGCATCGTGTAAAAAAATTTGTTTTGTAGTAATCACATTATCTAATCCTAATTTTACAACACACGCTGACCCACGTAAATCTCACTCAATTTTAAAATTTGTTTGACAGAAAGTGATGATAGCATTTCTCATCCACCGCACTTTCACTCATAAAAAGTCATTATTAAAGTTCACTCTTGACCGTACGAAAGCAAGTAACTAATGAAATTATTTTCAAATAATATAAAATATAAATATATATATGAATAATAGTAATTTCATTCCATAGCACATTAAACATATGCTTTTACATTTTTCTCATATATAGAGGGATGGTAATCAATGTCCTATAGTAAGCTTGCTTATTATGATACTAGATCTCAGGATATTATTCGGTGGGACAATATTTCTGGATTTCTTAATCTAGAGTTTTCTAAAAATAGATTTGATCTACTTTGTGGATTGTTTCATAGCGAGTTTTGATTTGCTGTCCCCACTTTTTTCATATTGTTTTTCTTTTCCTTTTATATTTCGAGTAAACAATTGATGTTTGTGGTGACTAAATAGTTGAAATGGCAAACAATATAGTAATTTTTTAGTTAAAAAAATTAATAATATTTGAAGGATAGCCAGGTATGTGGTTAGTTCCAACTTGATAATCAAATTTGCATTAAAAGATGTGCTACAATACTATACGAGATCTCTAATGCTGGTACTGTTACGACTTATAGGTTCAGCAAACGATTTCTAATCTTGAGCACTAGTTGAAGTGTTTCACTGGGCTGCACATTGTCATGTTACCACCATGTAATTGCAATGACATTACGACAAACAATCGTAGGGCAAGTGAACTTATTGTAGAACCATTGTGAGTGAGTCCAACATCAATTTTCTACCCATAAGTGTATATGATCACATGCCCGATACAATCCAAGAGGGAACATGATAGGGAGAGAAATTTGTTGATAAAGTGGTGTCAACACGTGCCGGAGTAGACTAACAAATAGAGGAAAACCAAAGGTAGAAGAAGCCATGTTTGGTCATAAAAGGGAATATGAAAGTACATTTTACTTAAATACTCCTACCATTATGAGAAAAATGTCTTTTTACCAAAAGCCTTTTTTTCCAAATTATCTTCCATTTTACAATACCAAAAATACATCAACTTAAAGATGTTTTAGTTACTTCATAAATTTTCCCATTTGGTCCTTTTAGTTGTTATTTAGTCAGTAAATTTATTCCCATTCCCATATATTAGTCTTCCATTTGTTTTGTCCGTTAATTGCTAATGTAAATGAGGAACCAACTGAAAAACCCATGGTGTTTAGACTTACAGAAACAAATGGGGCTAAAGAAAATGACACTTGGTGAACAAAGTAACTAGGAAGACTAACAAAGACTCTACAGAAAGGAAGAAAAATAACAACGACTCGAATATAACTTCTTAAAAATGATACTAAATAAGAAAAACATGATTATGTATGGACTAAAAACGTATTCAATAATGTAGATAACTTTTTTTCACTTTGTTCTTTCAAAATTAAACTAGCACTCAGTACCTACATTCTTTCTAAGAGATAAAATATTAATAACATATGTTCCAGTTAAGCTAAAAATACAATGTCGTTTCATGAAGAAATTTGGCAATTTATGACTACCATGTGTTAGAATTAGCTGAAGTTTAGAAAATAACTATTCCTTTTTCTTTTTTCCATCTTTTGTACAAGATTTTGACAATCTATTTTTTAATACAAACTGAATTGATTCAAACACACTAACAGTGTCTTGACTCAAGGCTGAAGAGGAATTGCTAATTGCCTAATGGACAAAACATAGAGTAAGTTTGTAGTATCTTTGCAATTAGTATAAGCAATGGCATGAAGATGGCTTTTCCAACATCAAATAGCCTCCATGAAAAATATGTAGACTATTATAATACACCCATCAAGAATATGTAGATTAACATAATGTTAGAGTGAAAAAACTATTTATGCTTCTGTTAAAACAACTTTTAACTAGGGAGATAAAACAGTTTTGTATTAATACAAAAAACCAGTTAATAATTAATGTTTTTCATGCATTTCTCTTTCTTTTTCTCACATTACATAGTTAATAATTAATGTTTTTCATGCATTTATCTTTCTTTTTCTCACATTACATGCATGATGAAGTGGCATAGCAATTGAATAGAAGCAATCAAATAATACGACAGTAAGAATGAGAGTAGGGAATAGTACCTTCATCCTGGGCCGTTTCTCAGCATTCAGCTTGCGAACTTCATAACGGATCTTCTTAGAGAAGAGCCTGCTTTGCCTCTTCTCCTTGTATCTCTGTACGCTTGCCTCTCTCTGCCCCAACTTCCAACCATTTTCTTCCTTCACATTCGTCTTGTCAGCCCCGCAATCTTCAGGAACATTCCATGCGTTGCCAACCACACCACTCCCCCAACCATTCCATGCAACCTGTTCAAAAACCAACTCATGAATTTAAGAGTGAAAGCATCACATCCCATTACTAAAACAATTTCTCTAGTCCCTAACCATTCCAAATATAGCTTCTATGAATTCGTGGTCACCCTCTACCTTTCTCAGGTTAACTATTTATTCATTAATGATGATTGATAACAATATGAACAGTACCCAGCAAACTTGGGTCACGCTCATCTACCTCAGTTCTATGCTTCCAAATCAGGCAAAAAAAAACAGAAAAGAAAGAAAAGTTCCACAATATACTCCAATATTTTTTAAATTCCTCGTCGAAGTACACCCCTTTACCAAAAAGTCTACTGAGGCACAATCCGACGATTAAATAAATAAACTAACTCTACTTCAGACACGCCCACCACATTTTAGAAACAAATCAGTGACATAATCTACGAAGACCCCGTCTTCGCTTTTTTAATTCAGTCAACGATGTCTCAAACTATGAACACCGCTACATATGTTTTTCTTTAATCAGCAAATTAAATATTACTATAATAGATAAGAAATGTGGTATAAGGTACACCACCTACAAGCTGTAACCACAAAACCTGACTAAGAACAGCGCTATTTTAGGTGATATCTAAGTTATAGTATAATTACTTGGTGCATATTTAAATTCAAATTAGTATACTTAAATTTGAATGAATTCATCCAAATTTATGTTCACTGAGTTTACAAAACTATCATGATGCGTAAATTTCCTCTAAAGAAAGTAAAACATATCACCAAGCTGAGTTTCATGGACAAAGGTAGGAGAGTAAACACTGTAAACCAAACATATATAGTCTAATAAGGGTCGCTCCTCGAAACCCATGTCTTCCGCATCAAAGATATCTAATAGACTTAAATTGTGCCACCAGAATTTGGGTATTAAAAAAGGTCTTGCTAATTGGTGTCCACTAACTACCAAGTAATTGAAAAAAATACTGAAAATCAAATCAAAACACATTAATAAAAAAAAATATACATATATTTTATTTAATTTAAAAAAAAAGATTCTTTTAAATCTTTATCAAGTTTCTGAAAACTGTTGATACCATTTGCCTTTAAAAAGAAAGAAAAATGTGAAGTGAGGGTTTTGAAAAGTGAAGAAGAAAATCAATAAATGGCAATATTAGGAAGAGAAAAGAAAGTTATGAAGGCATAAAATATTTGGGAGTGGAGTGAAAATTACATGGGGGAGGAAGGCATTATGAAGGAGGAAACCATTGAGGAAGTCTGGGACAGTGTGTGGGGCCCCCTCTCCCGCGACGTATAGCGAGCCTTTATCAGACCAAGCATTCAATATTCCCTGGTGATCCAGCTTCAAAGACAACAACCCAAAGGAAGTCGCCGTCGTCGTTGTCCCCATCATGCAATAACTCGTCACCTCCTCCATCACCTCCTTCTTCTCCTCCACCACCTCCGAGTAGCACACCCACCTCTCCTCGCTCCCCTCCTCGCTCTCCCTCCGCCGCATCGCCTTCCTCACTAGCCAATTCCCCGCGTCCTCCGCCGGACACGTCATCGCCGACAGCGACCCCTCCGTAGTTGCCGACGACGGCGACATCGAATCCTCTTCCAGCAGCCCCGTCAGCGTCGCCCCGCCCTCCGTGCTGAAGAGCAGCGCCACGTTCTGCTCCTCGTGCATGTCATGGTGCTCCGGATGCAGAGGGAAGAGGTTCAGCTGCGGCTGTTGTTGGGTCTTGGGCTTGGGCTGGGCCGCCATGTTCTTGGGCTCGGATAGCTGGAGACGCAGACTGACGAACTTGGGCCTCCGCGTCTTGGTCCGGTTGCCGCGCCGGTGCGGCTTAAGCGAGGAAGAAGAGGAGGAGGAGGAGGAAGAAGAGTGATATCGTTTCGTGGGTTTCCGTGTCCTCTTCATTGTAGAGGTTGTTTGAATGTCTGCAGAAGAAGGACTGTTCTTGTTGCACATCACTGAATGAATGCGCACACACCAACGCTCTAACGCTCTCTCTTTGTTGGAGTTTCGGTTTCTCACTCTTGGGAGGGCAAGAAAAAGTGAGCGAAAAGGTAAGGACTTTTCCAGAGGTGGGACAGGGACGCATGACGGGATGATGTGACGTGTTGCCCATTGACACGTGGAGTCTTTTTATTGGCCCTCGTTGTGGATTCCATTGTTATCTGGATTTCGTTTTTGGAAGAGATGAGGTGATAGATTGGGTTTGGAGGGAATTGGTGGAAGTGTTAAAAAGTAAAAAGCTTTTCCCTTTCTCATTGGCACTCTGGATTACTCTCTCCCACTACTGTTGATTAATTCAAAATTTGCTTTCTTTATACCATTTATACAATCAAAAGAACCTCTTAGAAGAGTCTCCATGTACACGTCCACATGCAACATACAACTAAGGTTTAACATGCTACGTAAAATAAATTCAATAAAAAAGTCTTTAATTATTATATAATTTGATTTATTAATATCATAATAAAATTTACTTTAACAAATATATTATTTTTTATTTATAAAACATATTTAAAAATTAGAATTAAATATATTTTTAATCTCTATATATTAAAATTGAATCTTTATCTCTAAAATAAATTTTGAATAATTTTTTTATTAATTAAAAATGTTAAAATACATATTGCATAGGAAAGTTCGATAATTTAGTATTGTATAGTTTCTAAGTATTTGTCTTTTGTTCGAATTTATTATCACCTCTCATAAACTAATCCATTTTTTATTCTTTTTCCTTTACTCTTACTATTATTAGAATTTTTAAATTTAATAAGAATTTTTTTATAAAATTATTATAAAAAATTGTAAAATAAGATTTTCTTACTATTTTTCTTATAAATTTGTAGAAATTTTTTTATGAAATATAAAAGATTTTAGTACATCATCATCTTTCATCACACCTCTCTTTCATCATCAGATTCTACCGCATCCAACCATTACCATCCTTCGCCGCACCCTCCTCCACCACCACTAGCTTATGTGTCTCAACCATCTCATGAAAGTCATAAACATTTATCCAACAAATCAAATTACAAATTTTAATATTAAAGTTTAGATTATACGGTATTTGTTATCTATCATGGTTCATTGTTATTCTTTCTTACAAGTTCACTTCTAAAACTACCGTAAATTGTTTAAATTAGATTTGTTTATAAATAGATTTTTAAATCATTGTTATAACATGTGCTTTCTTTTCGTTAACAAAATTCTCTACACAACTAATCCACCAATTTTTTAGATACTGCGAATAAGGTTGTGTTGAAATATGATAAAGAATGATAGTAAAAAAGATACAATATTAAAAGATAGTTTCGGAAGATAAATAAAAAAAACTTACTTTGTGAGTGATAATTATAAATACGTACAAATATACGTTTATAAATTATCTCGTTGTCGTCTATTAAATAATATTTGAATACTTGAAAAGTTTCTTTTAATTTGTAAAGTTGCCCATTTTTATTTATCGAGATCTGATTATGAGTAATTAAAAGGTCAAAATAAAAATTGGCAACTTGAAGGGCTATTCCTAAAGGACCTAGCAAATTCTTAATTGGAATCAGAGGATCTCTTTGAATTGGATTCATTTCTTCTTTTATCCCATTGTAATATTTTCCATCGTGGAATATTCTATTTATCACATAAGATATATTTAACATTATTTCTCAAAAAAAAGTATTTACAATAGTTTCATAAACACAAAAATGAAATTAGTTTAAAATTTAATAAAAAAAATCAATTTCAAACAAAACTCAACTTCGACTAAAAAACTAAATGATATTTAACCCAAAAACATTTTCTTAATACAATTAACAAAATTCTCTTTATCAGGAAAAGGAAAGTAATTTTAATATTGATGCATTATTCATATGTCAAAATATTTACTGTTGTAAGAGTAGTTAATGATGATTATGTTATTAAATTAGTTTGGTCAAATTATATTTAAATGGGATGTTTATTAAAATATAGTGATTGAAAAGTTGATAGTTAAATTATTGTTTAAAATAATGTGGTGTTTGAAGTGTTATTGGTGGCGTTATTATAGATATTGATTTGTTATTGGTGGAGGAGGGTAAGAGAGTGGTGATGTGAGTTGAATAATGAAGCATTTGAGAAATGAATTTGTTTGCATGCAATTAGTTGAGAAAGTGATAAAGAGGTTAGAGAGAAAGTGAGGAGGATTTGCACGAGAAAGTGCAGGATGGATCCCACCATCACACCCTTTTTCCTTTACCTTTTGCTCTGTCGTGGGAACCCCGGAGCCACCCGTGTACAAAACAACACTTCATATGTGTCACAACACTTAATTCACAAATATCTTTCTATTGACCTTTCTTATTATTTAATAATCTAAATAGTTTTATAATGTACGTGCATAAATATTTTAATTATTTTAATACTATGAAACCCATATAGGGATTCGGATTTCGTTTTTACATATATTCGGGAGTGGCAAGGGGACGACACGATTTCACTTTTTCATCTTCAATTTTACACTAGAAATTAAATTTTATTTTCGTTTTTATACACTTTTATTGTGTACAGATTTTTCCTATGAGATAATAACTATAATTATATTTATTTATTTTATTATTTTAAATATTAATTAAATAATTATTTTATAAAAAAACATAATATTTTAAATTATTCAAAATCAAAATGATACATATATTCTTTTTTCTATTAATAAATACTAATAAAAAAATTATAATTACATAAATCTCAAATTAAAATATCATTAAATAATAATTAAATAAAAGTTAAATAATTATAAAAAAAATTATTAAATATATGTTTTAGAAATAAATTACAAAACGAACTAAAAAAAGTTAATATAAATTTTTTAAATTACTTAATAAACTACATGTGTTTTAGTAATTTAAAACAAGAATGAATATAGGGTATTAAGATAGGTATGGAAGCGGGGACAGAGATATATACATCTCTATCTCTGTCCCCAAAAATCGATTATTACTCATACTCAATCAATGTAGGGATTACTTGTCAAAATCGAAACGTGTTCGGACAATACCCATGGAGATGAATTCATTTAACAACTTAATTTGAGTTCATCCAAATAAAAAAATATTAAAATACTATACTTTTGATATTTTTAAGTAGGTTAAATATATATGATATAGTTTGATTATGTTAATAAATATTAAAAATGGAATTCTCATCAAATTTATGCTTGTTGTTACATAAATATGATGATAGCATTAAACTATTTTTATAGAAAAGTTGATTTGTATGCTCTGATTATGAAAACTCTCACGCCTAAACTTTATTATTTTAAGAACCATAAAAAATAGAGGAGATTATTAGAATAAAATACATCAAACCTTATATGTGTTTTGATTAGGTGTTCTATAAATAATAAAGTATAAATATGGTTGTGCAAAAGTCTAAAAGACAAAAGCAATGTTTATAACAGATCATGAATATATATATATATATATATATATATATATATATATAGTATTTCTTCTAATAGACGATACAATCACTTAGTATTTCTTTAATAAACATTTAATATTGCAAGAAGTGTGCACTTAATGCATCCTCATTAGCTTAGATGATGAAAAACTTCATTCTCAAGTTGAAGCTTCTCGAGAGCAAGGAAATGATTCTCAACAACAAGAAAAATATTCACAATGGATACTTCATTGCGATGTTATTTAAAGTGTTAGTTTAAGAAGGAAGATAGAAAAATGTTGAATAAGGACAACAACATTGCTAAATTTCTTTCCTTTTTTATGTATGCCCAAGAAGCTTTCAAAGAACACTGTTGTGTTTGTTCTTGCTTTTAGACATATGTTTTATCCTTTTATACGATGCAAGATGATGCATCTCACTAGTTAGAAAAAAATGTGATCACTTTATTTTAGAAAAACCCTTGTTTAGTCAAGGGTAGTTGTGTTATAAAGAATACATGAGTTTAGGTAGGATTGACTGGTTTTCTAAAGAGTGCTCAAGGTTGTTTAAATAGGAGTGACTATATTCAAAAGAATACTCATTCTTAGCCAAAAGTGTATGTGTTCAACATAATACTTGGTTGTTTAGTCATGAGTGGTTGAGTTAAAAAAAATATCTAGGATTGTTTATCCAGGAGTGGCTACATTCCAGAGATTGCTCGAGTTAGCTAGAAGTGGTTGTAGTTAAAATAATACTTGAATTTTTAGTTAGGAGTGACTACATTCTAGATAATACTTGGGTGGTTAGTTTTAGTCAGGAGTGATTGAGGTAAATACTTTTCTTGTATCTTCATAGTATTAGTTTGCTTAGTGAAACTAGACTAGTTAGTCAAGAACTAAACGTAGTTTATGTATTTAAAACTAATCAAGTGAAGGAGAAGCTTTATGAAATTAAATTTCAAAAATCTTATCTAACAGATTGTCTGTCAATCTTTGAACTAATGTATGATGATTAGACACTATCAGATGCAGATTTGTAAAAATTTTAAAAAAAAATTAATACATAATTCAACCTTCTCTTCTTGTATATTTAGTCTCTTTTCAGATATCCTATCAAACCCTCACATCTCAAACTAGCAACTCTTGTGGAGTAAAATCCAAAAAAGTGGATGTCGCATGACCTGCATCTATTTAATAGACTCAAGTCCTCTACTTTCCATACCAACAGATTCCCACAAGTAGTGATGAATAAATGTGCTAAGTTCACGAGGAGATAAATTGAATTTAAAATCAAATTTCATTCTTAATTTTAAAATATATTATGGATGAAAAATCTTAAATATTAAGTAAGTATGAAACTCAACATAATATGTAGAAAGTTTCAAAATTATTATCAATAAAATTTTAAATATGAAATAAGTTCAAGAATCAACAAAATATTTATAAATTTTCAAAATTATTATTGATGAAAATTTTAATTATCAAATAAGTTTAAAATTTAATATAATATTTAAGTTTTTAAAGATTATATAAATAAATATCTTAAATAGCAATGAAGTTTGGAACATAATATAATATTTAATTTTTTTTAAATTATTATAAACAAAAATCTTATGTACTAAATAAGTTTGATATTTAACATAATAATTAAAAAATTTCAAAATCTGGATGAATAAAAATCTTAAATATTAAATAAGTTTAAAACTCAATATAAAATATAAAATATTTAAAATTATATGAATAAAAATATTAAATATTAAGCAATAAAACTTTCAAAAGTTTTATTTGAATAAAAATTCTAAATATTAAACTAATTCAAAACTTGACACAGTAATTAATAATTTTCAAAATTTATTATTTAAATAAAAAAATTTAATGGTCAAACAAGTCATGAGATAATTAAAATTTTTGAAATTGTTAAATGGACAAAACTTTAATAATAAGATTTGATTAGAAAACTTTCTAATATAATCATATACTATAATTAACAATGTTTTTAATTTTAAAAAATAGAATAAGCTATTATCTATATTAAAAAAGAGTATAAATGTTTTGAAGAAAGTTTATCGGTTATTATATATTCAATTTATATAATATTTTAATCCATACGTGAGCGTATGCCAACAAAAGTAAGAATAACGCAATTTACATCCATAACAATAAAAAAAAGAGAAAAACAAGAAAAAAGAAAGAAAGCTATAGTGCACTTATAAATTGAATAAATGTGCAGATAACATAACCTCTTCAATTAAAATCATTTATAATATATACAGGCTCACAAACTATCAGACAAGGCATAGATTGCATATTAGGCACACTCACTTTCCATACATTTGTGGTATCATTGATACAAAATAAATCATATAAAATTAAGAAAACAAAAGAAATTATGAACCTATACATCAATCCAGTAAAAGGAAAATAGAATCTCAAATCTTTGGGCTTGCAAAGTCCACGTGTGGTGTTATGCATTCACTTTAACTCACTTTGAAAAATATAGAGAATAAATAATACTGTTAAATATATTTTTAGTTTTTAAAATATTTATTAAAATTATATTTTATTTTTAAGTAAAATCTAGATTTATTTTATCTTTATCTTTTATAAATTTGTGTAAATGATATTTGATGATATGTTAATTTTTTTTTTATAATTTTCTATTTTACTATCATATGTTTCTTAAATTTTTTTTATTTTCTTTCTTTCTTATTTTTTTATCTTTAAAAATATTTTAATTTATCATCGAAAATCAAAATAAGTTAAAAATTTATAAGACGAAATATAATTTTAAAAAATAATTTAAGACTAAAAATATATTTAATTTTATATAATATTATGTTCTTGCCATATCTGAGCCTCTAAATTCATTTGCTTTTCTCAGTAATCTAGATTTATATTTTTAGATAAAATCTAGATTTATTTCAAGTTTATATTTTATAAACTTGTATAAATGCTCTTTGATAATATGTCAGAATTTTTTTCATTTTTTTTTTCTATAATTTCTTATTTCACTATTATATGTTTTTTAAATTTTTTTTATTCTTTTTCCTTTTTTTTTTCTTTTTTTTTCTATCTTTAAAAATGTTTTTATTTATCATTGAAAATCATTTAAATCCGTTTGTAAAGTATAAAAACGAAATAAGTTAAAAGTTTATTTCATAAACGAAACATAATTTTAAGAAATAATTTAATACTAAAATCATATTTAATTTTAAATAATATTAAGCTTTTCTTGCCAAATCTGAGCCTCTAAATTCCTTTGCTTCTTTCAGTAATTTTTACGAGTTCTTTTTAGTAGTTGGGAAAAATTAAGAGTCTTGGTGAAAGAATGGCCCAAGATCTTCAACATCCAAAATGCAAGGAGGAATTATTTGTTCTACATGTTTTCTATGCACAGTTTCCAAATCTCATTTTGTTGAATGACAGATTTTGAAAGCCTGGTAATTGATCCAATAGGTAAGCTTTCGAAGTCCTTATGTCTAAACTCCTGTTTAAACCTCTCCACCAGCTGTTCACACTCCCTCTATATGAAATTGATTTCCCTCCCTCCATAACTCAACGCCACCGTCTCCTCCTCAAAATTTGGTCCTAGAATTACCCACTCTCCCCCGCACCCCATTGTACTCATTTCTCATCTCTCCCACAATTTTCTCTAACTCCTTCTTCATCCTCGCCTTCTCCTTCTCATTTGCCACCGCCTTCGTCTTCAATATTCCACCGAAAATATCCCTGGATCCTTCCCACAACGCCTTCTTTTCATTCCTCAGCTTCTTCAACGCCCGGTACAGCCTCTCGTCAACCTCTTTCTACATCTCTTGCTTCTTCAATTTCACAGCCTTCAATGTTGCCTCCACCTCTCTCGTGTCACCATTCCCTTTCCTAGGTTCAAACCGAATACTCGTGACTCTTTGCTCTCTCTTTCTCTTTCTCTTTCTCGATGCCTCTCTTTCTGAATAGACTCCACGAAATTGCAATTGCCAGTGCAGGCGGAGGAGCGTGGAATGCGCCGAGCACGAAGAATCCAACAACGAAGCAAAACAGCTCGCGAACGATGTGTTTCAAGAAAGTGTTGTCGCCGGGAAAGGGTGCGTGTGCTGGATGACTAGAGCTGTCAATATATACATCGTGTCTGAAACAGGGTAGGTGATGGATGACTAGAACTGGCCCAACTACATGACCAAAAAATCTACACAAGAAAAAGCCCATACGACCTGAACACCCAACAGGGTAAGAAAAGCCCACATGGCATACAGATGATGTGCAGCTGACTCAATTCAACATACTGGCCTAATCCAACTCAACTCGATTGACTGGGGTTCGATTTTACCTCGCGAATAAGTTCTAAGTAGACTTGGTTGACATAGGTCAGAGTTGACTTGGCTAACGCTCAACTTGACCTGATCTACGTGAGTTCAACTTGATCCGATCGATATTGGTATGACTTGACGAAAATCGAATTAGTCAATGCACGACTTGATTCGACTAATATCGACTTGATTTGACCCAGTAGATGGCTGCCCGATGTTGATCCAATCAATGTTAGTCCAACTCGAATCAACAGACGTCTGTCATACTTGATTGGGACAACGTCATCCAAACTTGATTTGATTGACGTTAGCTGATTTGATCCAATCAATGTCAGGTTGACTTGACTTTTTGGTCCTGTGGGCTGGGCCAAATTGACAACTCTAATTCTAATACTCCCTCTCAAATGGGCAAGTGGATGTCATCCATTCCCAACTTGTCAACAACATACTGAAATGTAGAACCACTTGTTGGAACAACTAGTTCTAGAAAGGGGATTGAATAAAGTCTTGAACTCTTTTCACAAAGAACTAGATTAGACCATCTAGAAATCAAGCAATGTATAACAACACAAACTGTTTTGTACTAGTTCACCCGAACTCACGAATTACGTCTAGTTCTTCCTTAAGATAACACTTAAGAGGTTCCACTAACCAATATTTGATTACAAGGCAAGTACACAAACCATGTTTGGTTATACACGAGTACATAAACTACTCTTAGTTATCACGCCTGAGTTTTTTCAACTCTTAAAGTACACCTACCATGTATGGAAGTGTTGCTTTCACCAAAAGAAGAAAAACTCACGGTCTAATGGAGGATTGGAGGATAAGTGCTACAAGTTATTAGGTTTAGTGCAAAAAGAAGAAGAATGTATTTAATGCATGAAGAAGTGCATTTAATGCACCTACGTGAAGCCTTCATCAGACACTATAAGAAGAAGTTGAAGTTTATCCTAAAACTGAAGATGTCAGAATGAATCTCTAACGGCTAGTTGCTCTTGCAGTGTAAAAGGATCTAGTTCATTTTAAAGAAGGTAATAATGTACTCTTTCCAAATGTGCAAAAAATTTGCTTATTTTTTTCTCTACTTAATAAGCTTTATTTTTTTTCTATCTCTAAAAACCAATCTAAACTTATATTTCATTGGTAAGACACAATCCTTCTAGACTAGCTCAACCTTTTATCCCTTTTTTCTTTTACTCTTCCTAAGTTTATTTTGAAAATTTTTAGTAATATCATCACCAAAAGGAAAAACAGAAAATAGAGGCATTATCACTAGAAGGAAAAATAGAACTAGAGGCATGACAAATAGGAATTATCAATTGTTTTGATTCACATTTTTCTTTTCTTATTAAAAGGTATGTTAACCTTTGCAAGACACCCTCACACTTTAAGATATTCAAATATGATTCTCTTTTCTCCATAACTCAAAGAGTTTTATCACAATCCTTATAAGAAATTCTATTAAGAATATGACAAGTAGAATATAAAACTTCACCCCCATATTTTTAGACAAACCAAAACTTGAAAGCATAACATTTACCATAACATTTACTATATGAAGGTGTTACTTCATGAATAATACCATGAGTTTCACAAAATTTACTCATTTATAAAAGACATATATTCTTTTGAATTGATTTTCCATCTCTGATTTGTATATTTTAAATTTATCAAATAATTTTTGTTTGGGATTTACTAAATACACATAACAATATTTAGAAAAGTCAATAATAAAAATAATAAAATATCTTTGACCACAACGTGTTAACAAATCATTAATATCTCATATATATATATACATGTGACTTAAGTAAATTAGTTTTGTTTATACACGTATAAAAAGCATTTTTTTATTATCGGAACACATATTTCATAATTTTTTTAAAATTATTAGAAAATCTAGAAATAATACTAAAAGACATCATCTAATAAAATTTAAATTTATATAAACAAGTCTAACATGTGACATATCACAACTTTTAATATTTATACACTAAAAGAAGGACCAATAAATATTTCATTAAAATAAAAAGACATAACTTAAATAAATCATTACAAATATATTCTTTATCATGAAAATACTATATCTACTAATCACATATGTATTGAATTCAACAACAATTTTGTATTCATAAAAGGTGATGTCACGAAAAAATAATTTCTTTTAATTTCATGATATAAAAAACATTTCTAAATTTGTGAATTCAATTTGAAATAGATTTATCATCAATAATATGAAGCTCAATCATCCTTTTAAAAAAATATCTACATAAACATTTTAAAGAAAATCAATATTTCGATTCAAGTGTTTTCCATAACACAATAAAAAAATTGTAGTATGAGTAAATATCTTATAAAACAAAACACTTGAAATATGTTCATCACAAAATATTTATATATTATTAAACAACTCATTTAACAATAGAATATAATGAATACTCTCATTAAAAATTTTCAAAAAAAATAAGAAAACTGGGGAAGAAATTGTGAGATGGCTTTTTAGGCTATCGATAATGGTTGATTGATATAAATTGATATAAATTAAATAAAATCAATTGCATCCATTCGAAAAATATTTCAAATTTCATGAGAGTTTTGGGTTCACTGGATGCAAACAGGGTCATTAAACAGAACAAATAAAATGATTCTGCTAGCCAACAAGATCCAAAATTCCATTGATCTTGCTTCCCATGAAAATAGGACCCCTTCTCTGTGCTGGGGCCTCTTCTATAGCTGACAACAAAGCTTCGTAATTATCATTACTAATATTAATAGTACTAAAAATGAGACCATACATAAATATAAATTCGAATCGTTCTGAATAGTGGTTAGGATCAATTTTCATTCGTTGGCTATACAATTTTCATTTAAAAATTTATTTTTGATCAAAAGACGCAGATTGCTTTACGATCTCAAGCCATATTATCTGCAAAAACCTTTCCTCTATTATCATAATACTTTATTCGTAAAATTAACCATATGTGCTTGATTGAACTACCCTTTTCACCCAACGAATTGAACTTTAAAACTCATAATCTGCCATCTTTTCTGAAAAATTGTCCCAAGAAAGCTTCTCTCTTTAGCTTTATCATTGTTAATCTCCTTTTGTCGGCGTGCACGCGTGGGTTTGAACAATAGGACATAAACCATGATAATAAGAAAATTGTTAAACAAGAGAAGGAAGCAACACTTCACATCATTAACTTAACTACGCATAATGACTTGGCATTTCATCAACTAACACATTTTTAATTCAGCCAAGGCTCCAAACAACACATAAGAACATAATTAAGTTCTTATACTCTAATGCAAAAGTGCGAAAAACACGCGTGCCTCACTACATGAAACTGTATCAGACTTTACTTTGAGGTTAACACTAATTGATATTAATTAACGAGTTTTGTTAATCAGTCATACAGTGATGGTATGACTTGGAGTGCTAATGGGTTGGTCTCTTATTAAGCCAAGCATTTTCTTCTCCTTTATAGCTGGATCCTCCAATAGAAGAACCTTGTCCTTGTCTCTCACCCCAACCATATGTAGATATTCATCGTCATCTCTCTCTTTACCCTTGAAGAGAAGCCTTTGCTCTCGGGGCTCAAAACTTGTGGCAAGGGACAGAATAATTTTCAATTCTCCTGCAAATTATTAGTTGTTCACAACTTTGTCGTATACCCACAACAGGATTACTTCTATAATGAACAAAAAAATTGGGTGATAAATAATCATGGAGCATCTTAGAAAGAAAACAGAACATCTTGGGTCCTAGTTATCTCAATTTTGACCTAACTTGTTTCCTTAAGTTTTGTCTGTGAATTGTGAATATATTATGAATCAAGATGAAATCTTCAAAACATATTCCCCTACCCAGGACCGAAATATACAGGTGGTAAGTAGTATGGTAAAACAATTTTTAAAATATACTCATTTCAAAATTTAGATTTAGACTAATTTAGACCTAATTACTAACAAACGTTGCAAGATATATATTTGACAACTTATCCCTAACTTGTTCTATTTCAGCCATGTTACTATGTGGAATCTTCAACCTGATTTATGGTAGAACAGACATACCAAAAGTTGATGTGGCCTCAATAGAAATTTCGTGTGACCGTGACACAGTCGACACTGTAATTGTGATGAATCCCTCCCCAGCACTTTGGTTACTCTCTCTTTTCTGAACAAGCATGCCACCAGGCCTGAGTTCCCATTGGATTTCACCAATGCCTCTGCAATCCTTTTCTGTGGGTGGTGTTGCTTTGTTCCCATTTCCAAGCTTGGAGCTGCTTCGGGTGAACCTCATCGACCTCAACTTTATCATCTTGCTCAGTTTCTCTCTTCCCTATTCTTGTGTTCCTCGGAAGAGCTGAAAGAGTAGGAAGAGGAGTTGATGCAGTTGGGGCAGTTATATAATACTAGAAAGCGTGCAAATGGACGAAGAAAACCATGAATAAAATATAAGTTGGCCTTGTGTTGCTAAAAAGCAAGACTTAAGAACAGAAAAGCCAATGAGTTTGGAACATGTGGAAGACAATGGAGGCATTGGTTTTTCTGCTGATTTTGTAAATCACTGTGGCACATGGGTGGTAGGTACCTGAGAACACGCTAGCTTGATTAGTGGGCCAAACTCAACACATTTCAATAGCTACTTGCTTCTTTGTACTTTTAAATTGAAATCGAAATTTTTGGTTTAGGAAAATGATAGTTCTAAGAACTACGATTCCTCTAAACTATCACCCACTTCAGATACAAAAACAAGGAATCTCAATTACCAGAATAACTCTAATCATTTATGAATTTTTTAAATTTATATCTTCAATTTCTTGACAACAATTTGCGTGTTTCTTTTTTCTAATTAAAACGAGATAATGGACATATATAAGATGAACGGGTAATATTTAAAATTGAAATTGAAAAAAATAAATGTGTTCAAAACAAATAAAAAATTAGTGATAGTGGAATGAGTACTATTATTACCGTGAAAATTAATAACCTACTATATTAATATTAATTAATTACGTTCAAAATTGATTGTTTTGAAAATTTTTATGTTTATATATTTTATTTCAGGTTCAATTACCTTTTAAATTTTATTATTCGTTTATTTTATTCAATTTAATTTTATTATTAATAAAATGTTCAATTAAGTCCCTTAATTTAAAAAAAAATGCAGCAATACGATTATTTTCTATCTAGTCAATTGTGAAATGGTTCACAAACAAATGCTAATGGTTTATGCATAATGCTATTTATAACCATGGATAGTGACAAATTATAAAGTAATGATATCAAATTTAACATGTCTATGGACGAAATGATCATTTCTTTTAAAAGTTGAGACAGTGAATATTAAAACAGTAATGTTGTATTTGTAAAATTAATTGACTTGATTAAGACATAAGTAACATAAAAAAAATTAATGAATACTTTATTTATATTGTTTATCTTATTTTACGTTATATTTAATTTTTTTTAATTCTATAAAAAAACTCATTATTTAGAATAAATTTTAAGTACTTTTTTCTTTATATGATTAAGTATCGAGTACACAATGACTTTTGAGACTATGTGTACAAAATCTCTTTAATCAATACAATACATTTTGTGTATTGTACACACATATCACATATAAAGTTCTTTGAGTTTTGCATCAGTTTTATTGTTCTTTTTGTCTTGCATCTTTTTAAGACTTCATAAAGATAATGTATGTTGTTCTCAATGTCTTGAGTCTTCTCAAGAGTTCATCAAGATATTGCTAATTGTTCTCAGCGTTTTGCATCATCTAAAAGTTGTATAAAAACCAAGTTCATTGTTATCTACGTCTTGTGTTGATAACCATCTTGCACTTTAAGCTTCTTGTTGTTAGTTTAGGGACTGAGTTTAAGAAGGGACAAATTGAATTATCAAATTTTTTTGAAATAGGATGATAAATGATTATTGAATCGATTAATAAGAATGCAATAAACCAATTTTAGTGCACTATTAGATATTAGTTAAAAGATATGTCGAGAGATCGAGAGATCGAGAGATAGAGAGATATAGATAGATAAATAAAGAGAGAGAGATAGAGATACGTCAATATTTATATTGGTTCACTCTATCACAAGACCTACACCTAACAACCTAATCACATCAACCAAGTTATCCACTATAATCTTTGAGTTTTACAAATACACAATCCTATTAATGTAAGAAAAATAACCAAGAATCTAGATATTGAACCCAATAATACTAGATACTAACATCTACAATACCTCACTATAGAAAGAATATGGAAAACCTATCCAGATCAACAAACAAAGCAAAAGAAATAAAACATACACAATGAAACAAGTTCTCCTTGACAGAACACAACACAACAGAAAAACAAATTTAGGTAAACATTAGTGTTTTTCAATCGCACAAGGTATTGATATCGTATTCAATTGAAAAATGCTTCAAGAATAGTTTTTAGGACAATATAGACTCTCCCTCTAATTTTACAAATGATTTCAAAAGAATGGTTTTGATCTCATGTCAAACAATTTAGAAACGAGAGATACATATATAAAACCAACTGTTAGTTTTAATGAATTAAAACTACACTTTAATGTGTTAATTTTACTTTTTAATAAAATTAATGGATTAATTTGTCGTTTTAACAAATTAAAACAAAAGATACATAACTACTTATGATTTTAAGTTATTTTAACATATTACATCGAAAATCTAATAAATTAAAATGTTACTCTCAGTAATTCTAGATCGGTCAAGAACATTTTCACATATTAAAAACATATTCCAATCTTTTAAAAATCTACCTATCACTAAGAAAATCTACTTAAGTTTGTTATCAAGTGAGAGAAAACTTACAACATGATTAAAGCAAGAAATTACAATGCTAACCCCATATCAAACACAAGATCAACATCTTCAACACTTTCATCATCATCAACATAGTACAATGTGGTTGGAAGCATAAAATCTTCAAACTTGTAATCATCAAATCTTTAAACTTCAAGCTTTTGTATCAACAAACTCTCTCTATTTGATGATGACAATCACTTCAACATGATAACAACCATTTCAACTCTCCATCTAGTGTGCATTAAGTTTGATCTTTATAATGGTTGTAATCCTGAAAAACATACACACCACCTTTTTCCCCTTTGTCATTATCAAATGGAGTAAAAACTCAAAGTAAGAGAAAAAGGTAAAATAGTTCTCATAGATTTACATGGAATTAATATTGATCAGTAGATTTCAAATTAATAACAATAAACATTGAATATATTCAAAACACAACAAGAATAAAAAGAAGCTACAACTAATGAAAAAAGCCAATAGTAACATACTCCTCATAAATATCAATTTTCAGATAAACAAGCACATCAAACATAATATAAGGAAACATTTAACCCTTGAACATTTTATGTCTCAAGCAACTAACATACACAAAAAAATATGTTTAAGCAACAACAATAGTAATGTTCTCTTTTTAACTCCACAAGCCACAAAGCAACACAAATAAGCAAAAACAAAATGAGTAAGTTGAGAATGTTAAGTACCATGAGAAGATATAAACTAAGAAATAAGTTTTGTTGATACTTTCATTAAAATAGTTATAATTTGATAAAACACAAAAAAGTAATGAATTCAATTTCAAAAACAATTTAAAAGATAGCTTAAGCAATTCAAAATGATCAACAAATTAAAAGAACATATTAAGATAAATCCACAAAAGAATTCAAATTAAGAAATTTTAATCTATTAAAGCGTGATTTTAATTCATTAAAAGATATGAAAAATCACTTGAAACACAAATTGATAGTTTTAGTCTATTAAAATGACAAAATAATCTATCAAAGTAGTAAGAGTAATAAAATCATTGCGGTCGAATGTATTTTAATGGATAAAAATGAGTTTTTAATGGATTAAAACAAAGATAAAGTTTATTGCACCTACAAGTATCAAATCAAGCACCCATCATGTAATATTTAAAGATCATCAACACTAAATCAAAACCAACACATCAATTAAATTCAAATGCACACAAAATCATATTTAAATATGCAGTGATCAAAATTTAAAGAAACAAATCAATGAACAAGATTCTTAATCAAAACAAAAACATTCATAATATCAAATTTCTTATGCAAAACCAATTCAAACAAAAGAACAAAACAAGTATGAATAGAGATTGATGAATTTTACTACTATTTATTGGCATATGCCTTGAACAACCATTATGAACTCTTTGGTTTTAATGCATACTTGCAAAAACATGTTTTAGAACATAAACTTTAGTAGCCAAATCATTTTTCAGTCTTGAATGGTTAGTCTCCTTCCTTGAGTCTTTTGGCTTCCAAATTTATCTAGTATTAGGAATGCCAAATTTTCTTATTTGACAAGATTTGGATGTGTGACCTTTCTAATGCATACCCCCAAGTCATCCAAATGAAGGGAACTACCACTAGGGCTATAGCCATGAGAATATAGGAAGACCGAACATCCACTGACCTCAATAGGCTCAAGTTGATTTTAACATGGTATCCTTAGTTTGTAAATATTATGTTAGAATTACAGAGAGATATCAAGAAGGGGGATGAATTGATACCTGATTTTCTTCCAAATCTGTCAAGTATCAGATTTTACATTTGCTTTCAGGAACAAATTAGTTTACTTATCAATTAAAACAATTGATTAGTCAGCAGATTATAAAAGAATGTTAGGGAAGAGAAAGAATGCACAAGAATTATACTGGTTCACTCTTTTTCAAGAGCTACGTCCAGTTTTAACCTGTCACTCTAACAGATAACAATAACACTAATTGAAAAAGTTTTTACAAGAACCCCTCTTATAAAGACAATCTAAATTAAAATGATAAAATCCTAAACACTATAGAATTCGATCAACAATACTAGACTCACTCCAAGTCTATTGTGATTACACCAATCACAAGTACAGATTTAGAAAATACACTAAACTACCCCAAAATAGGTAAAACCCAATACAAATTTCACTATTACAGTTCCTTTTCTTGATTCTTCCTAAAACTTAATTCTTCAGTGAATTTGTAAATGAGATCTTTTTCGTATTTCTCTCCTTTTTTTGATCTTCCAAGTGGCTTTGTATTTATAGAGAATGAGAGACTTGACTCTCAACAACTGATATTCAATCCTGAGTTGCTGGAAGAATATGGAAGAAAAATAGTTAGCTAAAGATAAAATAGTTGACTTAATTCATTAAAACACATTCCAAGCATGTTTCATGTATTAATGAAAATAGCAAACTAATATTTCAAATTAGCTAACTAAACAAAGATAATCTGCCATAAACTAAAAACATCAATAACATCATTAAATCAAGAACACTGTAGCAACATCATCAAATAAAAAATATCAACATATTAGAATAGGAATAACCAAACTTCTAATTGGACCTAGTATTTTAGGATATTTGGGCCTTGTATTTAGGCTAAGTAGACTAGGTTGTTGAGTTTGTATTTGAGCCACGTAAAATAGGAGTATAGAATAACTAAAGTATCCTTGCTAGGGTTTGAATTGAGCTTTCTTTGGTCTATTCAAAATCCTAGGTTCATATAGAGTTGATCTTGGAGTTTCCTTCTCACACTTTGCACATGAAGCATGCATGGAAAGTGAGTGCACATGTGGCATCCGATACACTTTATGCGACACTGAAGAGGGATCTTAGGAAGAGTTCAAATTTGAATTTTCCTTCACTTTTTAGGTCTCTCAAAATCGGATACAAAGGCTATAAATAAGAGACCTCACTTTTTGTATTTCTCACTTTTGAGTGAGTAGATTTATATTGTTAAATTGTCATCTCACTTGTTTTTTGGGTCATCTAGGAGCACTCTCCTTCTTTAGGTCTTCTCATAAGGTACCTTCCTTGTGAGATTAAATCACTTTGCTTTACCACTTGGAGCATTCAATCTGACTAGTAACTCTCAATCATTCATAACTTCCACAACTTTCTTCCATGGAGCCTCAACCTTACTCCATCACCTTTATTCAAACAATAGAAACATGTCATTAATGGTCTGCTAGAAAGTTTTCAAACTTTAAATAATTTTTTATAATATTTTTCTTTCTTTTAAAACCAAAACCAAAACCAATTCTAGCCCTATTAAAGACACATTTTTAGAACTTAAAAGTACATCCAAATTATCTCTCTACTGAATTTTACAAATGTTTTTTATCAAATGCTAAATTTTATCTTCTAAAGTCTCGCAATTTTTAAATTTGGAAATTGCACGTTGAGAAGTAGAATCAAAATTACATGAGAACTTTTATAAGTCATTAAAGCTTTGAGTTTTATAAATTTCCAATTCCTCTTGTAATTTACTCACTTTCTTCTCAAGTCAATTATTCATACCTTTTATCCTATTGTTTGGATAAGACAATCTTTCTGCCTCATCATAAATAAGATTAGACGTTTCCAAATATCAACACGTTTATAAATGTACTTGAATAAAAAATTATGTTTAATATGTAAAACTTATAAATGTTTTTAACAAAAGAAAACCATAAAGAAGTTTTTTATTTAATTTAAATATAATCTTATGAAGATGTACAACTTCTTGTGTGATAGATATTTGCTAGAAAGTAAAATTTAAAATACATTGTGCTGTAAAATAATTTAAAAAAAAGATAAACAATAAATATGATTAAAAATTTAATTTTCCTTAATAAAATTTAGTCAAATGTAAATATAAAATTCTCATAATGAATAACCAAATAGAAAAGATTATTTGAAAAAAATAAATTGATTTATATTCATGGCAATTAATTTTTTTGACTTGTATTTTATCTTCATTATTTTAAAAATACTTACAATCAATCATATATCTCCTTCATATAATTAAAAACAAATAGAAAAAAATTATACATTGATTTCACACAAAAAATTATGTTACTTGTTGTTCTTTTATTCTTTCTTTTAAGATCAATAAGAATTTTAAATGATTATTAAGTAAATTTTATAGTTTGTGTGGCAAGGTGGAGAACATCCAAGTCTAAGGTGGAGTGCCCAAAATAGCCTAAAAAGCCTATGTTGTTCATGATATGGGACTTCATGCTCCAAACTTTTTAATTGAATATTATTAAACTACTTAACTTTCAAAGGAAGATTTTATATTTAAACAAGTTTTGTTTTCAAAGTTGTTTTTTATCAACAAACTCAGTGCATCTATTAGACGTGTCTATTGTCTCATAAGATCATCTCTTTTTATTATATTCGAAAAATTTGATAAAAAGTTTAATAACACAATTTAACTCTCACTTCTTGCATAATCTGAAATACTAAAATAAAACAAAGGTGCATAAATACAATATTATTATTATTTAAAAGTAAAATGAGGAGTATTTTTGTGATTTCCAGAGTTCTATGGGGATAGAGGATGAAGTTATGGAGGTGGGAAAAAATCTCCCCTGGAGGCCTTGTTAATACCAATAGGCCCATAACATGTGGCTTTTGTTTCTTATATCTCCCTAATTTTGAAATAATTGTTCTCCTTTCTATAGTCCATTTCAATGGTGATTTCTAGATTATTTATTTTAGAAATCTCTTGGAATAAGCTTTTTCGTAATAAACTTTTTAAAACAAGTTTTTAAATAAATTTTTCATAATAAGCTTTTTGAAATATATGATATACTTTATGAAATATCTAATTCGAAACTATAATTTAAAAATATATTTTGAATTGGACAATCTAAAAAGATGGTCTGTAACACCAATTTAAAACGCTATCCACTTTCAATTTTTGGATTACATAATTCAGAAATATTATGAATTGGGTAATTCAGGGGTCTTCTATATTAAATAGTTCAACAGGTAAAAAAAATTACAAAACAACATTAACAACATTAACACCTTCTCTCTTATACCTTCACACACATTTTTTCCTCACTATTCTTACCCCCCCTTCATCCTTACTCATTACTGTTTCAAACTCCCGTACCCTTAATTGTTGTTTCAGTTCTATAAAAAATTTCATTAACATCTAACACTATTACACCGTCTCTATCCACACCTCTATCAGCAATAGAGTGTAGCAGTGACATGAGTGTAATGGCGGTGTGATGCAAAAGAGATATGGGTGTAGCAAAGACGTGGAGGAGATGCAACATAAAAGAAGAAGATATAATAGAGATTGTAGTTGTAACGGTAGTGTGGTGCAATGAGGAAAATATTTTATGAAATCATGGGATGCTAGAATCAAAAGTCTAACATGTTACTCATTTGGGTGTACATAGATCTTATGAATGAGCATATTACATGATTTATCATAATCTGATTACTCTTAACCCACTCATACTTAAAGATGATATTTTATAAACCAATACAAAGGAGTATAATCCAATTTGTAGAATGAAAGCGTAACTTATTATTCAAGGTATAGGTTATTGGATACAACTTAAGAAATTAATTTAAAATGCACTATTTTCCTTGGGACAAACTTGCGATGACGCTGCTTCCAATTGCTCCACCGAAATTCTAGCATTGCACATGTTAGCAAAGGCTCTTGTGTATTTCCTTCCATAGCTTGATAGGGTACCACAAAGGCTCTCATAAGTTTTTATCTGCATGAAATTTATCACAAATGTTTATCATCTATCTATCATACAAAAAGTGTATATAAAGTGCCTAAGAAATCAATTTTACGATCAAAATTTGTGTCCAATAACACTTTTTAATAAACAAAGAAACTGGTTAGAAATTTATATCATTCCACTTACAAGGGTCTTAAAACAATCCCAATCATCAACAAGGGGTTGTCCTGGTGGACGAACATGGAGCATCATGGTAGAGCTATTCTCCTCTCCAAACAAGAGATCACCTATGAGATGGACAACGTTATCTATATGCTCCTTATGAGAAATTTCATCATCTAAATCTTTTTGAGCTTTCATCTTCTCATCAGAACCATTCGGGGCCTTTTGCAACTAAATTTAACAACAGAGAAATAATTATTTAGTTATATTTTTTTAGAATTCTAGTGTTCAATTTCAATGACCAAACGGAGAAAGGGAAGATAACTTTCCTATTTATCTCTATAAGTTGAACCTATATTTGGGTAAGATGTCCAACCAAGAATTACCTCGAGCCTAAGATGGAGTAAATGAGCATCGCGTTGACTTATAAGTTTAGTTTCTGTAGATGGTTCAAAGGAATATGCATTTTCGTGATGACTATTACAGGGAGTTGCACCAATGTAGGTTGCTAGAAAATCATTGTTAAACCTTATATCTCCGTATTGCATCACATGAGAACTGATGTTAATATTACTAACCAATGTTCTTCGACGAACCTGTACAAAGCTTACAAAAATATTCTGTGTTAGATCAACATTGTTAAATGTGTATAGTTATTGTACAATTTGTATACATATAAAGGGTTGATTGATATCTTACAACTCCATATTGTTGTTGTAAAGTTTCTTTCGTCATATCATTTTTGTCACTGTTCCATAAAAAGATTCAAAATATCAAAGCAAGTAATGTGTTAAAGTGTTAATAATGGAAGAGAATATCATAATAAATATAAAATAAATGTTGGTTAGTTAAATACTCGGGAAATAAATTTAGAGAAAAAAGGGATTTTGGATATTATGTGAAGATAATGTTTTAAAATTGAAATAAATTTATATTTAGAAGTAAACCTTCAATATTTACTTTTATAAACTTATAAAAAGTGCTTACATATACTTTGGTGTCATGGTAAACAAAAAAGCTAAACTATATGTTTTCTCATGTATTATCATAAACAAATTATTTTAATTAAAAAGTCATAAATGATAACAAAAAGAATTAGATAATTGGAAACTTTTCAAATTCTAATATCTTAGTAATTCAAACTTGTTTTCTTTTAAATGTCTTTGTCATCATATTTGCTATATGATCTTTGGAACTATAATGATTCTTCAAATTATAATTTTCATTATGATTGTTGTCATTTTCATTGCCATTGTTGTCACTTTCATCATCTTTATTGTCATCTTCATATCTTTTTCTTGACATTCTTGTTCAAAAAAATGTATGAGCTTATGAAGTTCAAATTCTTGTTTCATTGTTCATTCTTCTTCAAATGTGACAAAATTGTCAAAATGTGATTTCTTAAATTTATGCTCCTCCAAACCATCTATGTTACCTTTCTTTATCCTTTAATTTTCTTACTCAAGGTAAATAATCTTAGCATTGAATTGTTTTTTCTCTTTAAATCTTCACCAAGATCCAACACATTTTTATAATCATTTTCTTGTTTCACAACATCAAAGTGAAGAGAGCTAATTTTCATAGCGTTTTTTGTCATGCCTCAAAGAAGTTATTTTGCTAAATATTATTAAGGACTTTATTCTCCTTCAATTCTTTGTTGAGTTGTTCGTGTTCTATCTTTATAGATTTCATGTAACAACTTGAGTTTATGACCTTCAACTCTTATAATTCTGAGCTTTTATGTTTTGGAGTGGAATAGTTTGAGTGGCTAACTCTCTTGTGCTACAAATGTGATTTGTTTATCTTGATTACATAGGCTTCTTTTTTTCTTCCATTCAACTAGAGAAGTTTTATCTTTCATCTGAATGGTCATCATCTCACTTTTAGATCAAATATTTTATACTTCATTTTTTTAAAAAAACTAGAGAATAATTCTTTTTTATCATCTTTCTCACACAAAAGAGAGTCTTATTCAACTCTATATAGCTTTGGACATATATGTCTTGTCAAGTTCTTTAAAGATGCTAGCATTATGAGTCATGTGGTTTGTGCATGCACTATATATTTATCAACCAAGCTTCTTTGTTATTATTTACTACATACCACTTGCAACAAAGAGTTGTTCCTCCATATAGTATTGTTGGACAATTTGAGTAATGTCTTTGTTGGTTTTTTCCTCTTTTATATACTTTCTCCATGTGCTGCCATTTACGGACTTTGCATCTAGTGTTTGATTTGAGTCAACAAAAAATTTTCGTATGTTCTTTTTTGTATAAGACCAAAGTGGAATCTTCTTCTAACTTTTACCCTCGTTGTTATGATCCTCAAACTTCTCTTTTTTATTACCAACAATTTGTTTCCATTGTTATACTTTACCTTTGGCATAAAGCACCTTCCATACACTCCTTCATTATGAGAAACCATTTATGCTTAATGACATGTAGAAAATTCACAAGCTTTATCACTGTTATCATGGAGAAATTCGTAGTTAGAAAGGACATTTTTTTTATTGAAACCTATTTAGAAGATAGAGGAAGATTTTTTTCTACCTCACATTAATCACTCAATTCTTAACCAAACAACCTTATATGTATGACTACCTTTAAAAGTTAAAAGTTGGTCAGTGAGACAGATTTATTGTCCTTCATTTTGACAACTTCAAACTCTCTTCTTAAATTTAAAACTTGCATCTTTTTCATTCTATAATTCTCTTGAAACTCAATCTCAAAGTTCCTTAGTAGTTTCCAAAGTAACAATCTTCATGAAAATATCATCATGTAAAACTCCTTGTATGATGATAAGTGTTTTTCCTTTCTTTGTCATTATCATTAAGACTTCTAAGTTGTGTTAGTATTGGGTTTCCAAGTGATGAAGTTTGAATACTATCATTTTTTACTATATCCCACAACCTTTGAACTCTTAAATAAGTTTTCATTTTCGCAATTCAAAGATAAAAGTTTTCACTAAAAATAATGTGAAGTGAAGCTATCAAATTATTGGAGGCCATATTTATTTTGAAGTCTTTTTATTGTGCGATTTTTCTTTCTTATTTTTGGGATTCTCCTTTTTTCTAGTTCTCTCATAATTCTTAAAGATCATTTAAGTTTAGATGTCATGTGATTAGATATCATGTTAAAGTGATAAAAATAAGAGAAATTATCAAAATAAATTTTAATTAAATACTAATAAAAAACTTAATTAAAGAAAGAATTTAACATATTACAATAAATTCACACCTACAGAATTACTTTTGTAAACATTTAGAAAGTAATTGCATTTAGTCTTGGTAAAGGAAAAAAATTAAGATGTATATTTTCATACATTATAAAAAATATATTTTATTTTAATTAAAAAATAATAAATCAAAAAATCACTGGGCAAAAAAAAAACTTCTCAAATTCTAATAAAAATACCTTAAATTCACACAAAAATAACTGATCAATTACATGAATTTATATAACAAACATAACATAATTATAGAGCATTCATATAAAAATAATAATATAAATGAACTCTTCTCACTTCATATATGTGTATAAATGTCAGGGTTTTCAACCTTATTGAACCATTAAATCTGACATCAGTAGTTGTATTGGTTGAATCCAGAATTAAAAACATTGATAAGTACAACATATAACTAATCCTGAAACATTTGTTGAACAAGATCAATGATTTTCATGGATTTAAGCAGCATTATATGAGATTAAGTTTTGACTTTAGGTATGAAAATATGTTGATTCAACAAAAACAAGTAATGAATTCACAGAATTACCTGTCCTCTAACCATGCAACGGTGTAAGCATCTCCTAAACAAGTAGTGTAGTGAGACGGTGGAGAAGGGTATAAATCAGGACAGTAAATTGCATAACTATTTTCATATGGGTTGGAAGCTGTTGTCACATATATGTTCAAGTTATTCGGAAGAATCCCATCGAACATGCTCCCAGATTCGCATGCTTCCATGTATATTACCTTTTGTTTTTCATTAATAGATTAATCCACATATCAGTTCAAATATATCTATACCAGACATAAACTTTTTTGTCTAAATTTAATTATAGGACTAAACAATTTTATTGCAAAGTAAAGATCTTTATTTTATGCTAAGAAAATGAAAAAAAATATTCCTTTTATAGCTGTTATAAGACATAATTAGAAGAAATTGTTGATCCTTTTTTAAGACTTTTTAAAAATATTTATACATCTTTTTGTTGCTTACTTTTGAGTGTTATGTTTTATATTAATCAGGGATTCCAAGAATGGGAGTAATCTATTGTGATTAGAAGGACTGAAAATTTTGATTAGTTATTTTTTTTAAATTTTAATTTTACTGTATAAAAATATTTTAAAAGTACATCTAATTATATAAAATTTTAATTAATTAATTAATATTTATAATTTAATAAATTAAAATAATTATTATTTTATTAAATTGTTTCATTATAATTGAAAACTAAAATTTAATTTATAAGTGTTAATAATTTAAGAGGTAATATTATTTTATATTTATTTTCTCTAAATGATATAAAATAAAAAGTTAATATTTTAAACTATTTTTTTTAATTTTAATTTTAAAAAATAGATTAGCCTAATCATCTCCTATTCTTTTGTCTATTAGTTTTAAAAGTCAAGTGGGATTGCTCAAAACAAGTTGACCGATTAATCTAACTTACGAGATTTGACCATGGATATTATTAATAAAAAAATAAGAATAAAATTTTAAAATCATTAATAATAAAGATTAATTTGTATATTAATAATTTTCTTAAAAAAATTAACTAAGTTATTCTTTTATTAGTATATATATATATATAAGTACCTTATATTAAAGATGGGAAATAATTTATTATTTAATTTTTATTTATTTAAAAATTAAAAAATTATATACTAAATAAAATATTAAATATACTTTAATTTTAATAAAATAGTTATAATAATTTATCTTTTTAATTTATATACACCACTATAAATGAATGTATATAATCTAATAAAAAGATGATATGAAAAGTAAATTCATAAATGATAAAAAAAAAGTAATTAATGTTAAATTGAAATTTAAAAAGAAAATATAATTAAAATAATTTTAAAATTTTAACGTATAAAGAAATAAAGTATTAATTAAGTATAATTTAACAAGTTAAACTTCAAGAAGTCTCATTTAATATATATATATATATATATATATTCAATTTTTTATAAAAGATTTATTCTTGTTTTATCAATTATATTTAAAACAATTAAATATATATTTTTTCAATTATACTCTTAATTTAATTAATAGGAAAAGCAAAATTTAATTATTATAACAAAGAAATAAAATGTGATGACAAATAAATATATATTTGGAATAAAAAATTGAAACAAAAATATAATATAATTCACTTAAAATGACATATTAAAACTAAACTTAAAATATTTATTTCGTTATTAATGCAAAATCTCAAACTATTATTATAAAGAAGATACTATATTAGTGTGTGTATATATACAACGTGTAACATCAGAAGATTAAAGCAAAACTGACCATCTTTTTGTATGATTTAGCGGCATGTTTCTCCTTTAACACTTTCACCAACTCGTCTGCTGCGATGAATCTCCCCACTGGCATGCCTGATCACATATTCTTTACCAACTTAAATATTTTCTTTTGAAAAATCATCAATACATAACCGTTTCTATTTCAGGAACATATCATAAGGTTAATATATTTTATTATAATATCTTTTAATATTAAACAAAATTTTAGATTATAAAAACAATAAACTATTTTCATATTTTAAAATTATATATTTATTGTAACAATTAAATAAAATATAAATCTTATAAATATAAGTACAAAATTAAGAAAATATTAAAAATAATATGACCTAATAGAATCCAGAAAAATTTTCTATCATTAAAACATGTCCAACAGCACCACCAGAGACAATACTATGAGAGACATTAATTTTTATTTAAATGATCCTTAATAAAATAATAGAATGAAATATATTTTTAATTTTTAAATTATTTATTAAAATTACATTTTATTTTTAAAATAAAATTTAAATTTACTTTTTCGTAATTTATAGATTAACACAAACTATCCTTAGAAAAAAAAGAATATTAAAATTAAAAAATAAAAAACAATGAAATGAAAAATTATAAAAGAGAAATAAAAAATAAAAACAACTCTAATATATTATTAAAAATTATTTACATTAATTTATAAAAAAAATATTAAGAAATTATCTAAACAACAAAATATAATTTTAATAAATAATTTAAAAATAAAAATATATTTTAACCCTAAAAATCAATGTTTTAAGTATGAAGAAACTTACCAACGAAACCAACAGTGCCATGGTCCGCATAATAAATGAAAATGGTGTCCCTTCTTCCACTCTTCAGAATCTTGCCACTGCCTCCAGAGAGAGCACTACGGTTACCACTGATCACAGCGTACAAGTTTTCTGCACTTGCGGCTTCTCCAGTGTAATCCTGAATTTGCAGATTACCTTTCCGTATTTATAAATGATAATTTTCAAATTCCACTTCAATAAACCTTTAATTCCTTTAAATTATGCATGATTTTTGGTCTTCAATGGTTCTTTAGCTATAAGTAATTATTTTTATTTTTCAAATCTATAACTCTCAAACTATTATTTGAAGTATAAATATTTGAAATTTTATAATTGATTTCGAATGTAATTATTCAAAGTTATGTTTGATTGTTTTAATATTATGTTTGGATGCTTTTGAAGATATGATTGAGTGATTTTAATATCTTCTTAATTTATGCGTGAAATTTATTTCTATTATAGATAAATTATTTTTTGTATGAAAATTATATATTATATCTAAAAATAAGATGAGGTCAAATTTAGATAGATACCCTACAAGTACATAATTAATTATTGACACGTGTTACACTAATGAATAAAATAATTATGTTGAATTTTACCAGTCCATAAAATAAAATTTTGAAAGTTAAATAAAAATGTGTCACTTACTTTACCAAAATATAATATATATATATATATATATATATATATAGAAAAGGATATACCTTTTATCTATTTAACTCCTTTTCAATAAATAAAAATGTTCTCATTTATTTAATAAAATAAGTAATTAAACATTATGTTTTTTCTACTAAAAAAATAACTAAATAAGTTCTTGACTTAAAAATAACCTCCATATATATTATTTTAATATTACTTTTTATAAAATTGTATTTCAATATTTTGTAAGATTATTCATACAAAATTAATATTATTAAATATTTATTATTTTAATGTAATGAAAATGGAACTATACAGGTACCTATATTTTCATTAGTATTACTTTCTTTTTAATAAAAATAAAAATTATAAGAACCGACAACTTGTTAATAATTTTTTTTTACTTTTATCATAAATGTTTACAGGTTTAGTAGTTTTCTCTTTCTCCAACATTGTAAATTCACCCAACTTTCAAAACAAATAGCTTTTGCCCCTATATATATATATATATTTTTAAAAACTACTCAAACTTAAATCCCAACTCTAATCATTTTTCCCAGCAGTCAGACCAGTGTGTGAGAGGTTTTGAAATATTAGGACTGCAACAAATGTTTTAAAATTTAGAAAAGGAAAACAAAATTTGGATTTCTTCTAAAAAAAAATTACCATAAATCTATATTTAAAATCTAAATTAAAGTTGTTTTTCTTAAATTAACTATTTTAAAAAAATTAAAAGGTAAATTATATATATATATATATATATATATTATTCTATATTTTATTTACATGAAAAAACAATATTAAAGTATGAAAATGTTTTAATACATATACTTATAAAGAGATAAAAAATCATTCATATATAATTTTTTCTTTAACTTTTTAAAATATTTTTAAAAAATAAAATTATAACACAATTTCGAATTTTAAAAGAAACAACAACTATGTGTTTTGTTTTATATATTTTAACGAAAACAATTATAATATAAGATAATGATACATTTATATTACAGAGTGTCTATATATTATTTTAATATTTTTTTTTAATATTTTATAATTAATTTATTAAATATTTAATAAAATACAAATAATGTGTAGACATGTAATATAGTACTATTTGACTAAATAATATATGATGTTTTTTTTTGTAAAAACAAAATAAACATATAATTTAATTTAAAAATAAAAATAATTTGAGGACAAAAACTTTACATTTAATCCTAAAACATGAAAGGTAGAAAAATGGAGATGAAATTTATCTGAAAGAAGGATACATACCTTGGGAACTCCTTTATAGACATCTGGACCATTTGGTCTATTGATTATAGTACCAGGCCTTGGGTTTAGAGGATTGTGGGCAATGTCGTCATACATGAAAACGATGATGTTTTCATCTTTAAGCCCACCTTTCTTCAGTGTTTGGTAGGCATGGCAAACATCAGCTTGGTGCCTATAATTCTCATAACCCTTTGAACCAGCAACAAGAACAGCCCATCTTTTTCCCTTTCCATGCTTATGCTTCCCATGATTGGATGCAGGGCGCACACCTTCCAACACACTCACACCACAACTTATCCACACTAAGCCTAAGACTGTCACCCAATTTCTAATCTTCAGCTTCATCTTCCTTCTATTCTTTCTGTCAGAAAAAAGGGCAAATTTCTAAGAAATAGACCATAACCTCAAAATCTGAGTTTTATATACGAAATTAAAATTTTAGTTAGAAGCATTTCTTTTTATTAACACTCAAATAATAAAAATTTAACTAAAGTGTCCATTCAAAGAGCTTTTACAATAAAATAAAAATTGTAAAGATATATTAAAAATAATATTGTAAATTTATTAATCATTAATATAAAAAACTGGTATTAACTAAAACGTGTAAGCATATTTATGACATTTATTAAGAAAACGTATAATATTTATTAGTATCTGTTTAATGCACATATATTAAGTAAAAGTATTTAGTATACTAATTAATATTTCAATTAATAAAATGTTTTCTATCCGTAAAAATATTTTTATTTGGTATACCGATAAATACTTTTTTTTGTTTAAATGTATATTTTTAAATGCATGCTAAATTATGACTAATATTAGTATACTTTTATGACAAATTAAAATTATTCATCGGTAAACTTAAATGTTTTTATTTAATATCTTGATATATTTATTGCAGACATTACTAGTAATAGAATATTAATTAAAGATATATTTTTAAAAAAAATTATTAGCTTGGTTTTCATATAAGAATGAGTTTATTTTTGTAAGATTGTAAATTTTTTTTTAGATCTTTTATATTTAAATTTGTCAATTTCCACACTCACCAATATGTTATATGAGAAAAGTGTAGATTTTTGCTAAAGACACTTTAACGTTCAAGTTAGCTTGAGCATGTATATTGTAATAATTATATAATTAATGAATGATGTATGCATTATGAACTCCACCTATATATTATTTGTATTAGGTTATTTTTTTTAATCGGCCTATCTAGCCGCCTTTGTTTTAGGGTTTTAGGCTTCTAAATAAGATAATCTCTTCTCTATTGTCTAATTCTTTTCCTTCGGGTTATAGCATTTAATTATGATTTTAATCTTGCTATGTTCAGGGTATTTATTGTATAGTGGTCCCCATGCTCGAGTTTGATGAGAGACGGTAAAGAATCTTAAGGAAAAAGGTTAAGAAAAGGAAAATTCATTCCTTTATTTAATGTTCACATATCAAGTTAAGTAAAAGAAAAACTCATTTCTTTGACTGGATGGTTTTCGATACCTATCATACACTGGCCTCCTAGGCTTGAGTTGGCCAAGAGGAAATAAAGAGTCTTAAAGAAAGGGTTAAGAAAAGAAAAAATCATTTCTTTGGTTGGGTGGTTCTTGATACCTATCGTACACTAGTCCCAGGCTAAGTTCATTGAGAGGAGATGAAGAGTCTTAAGAAAGTGGTTAAGAAAAGAAAAATTCATTTCCTTGGTTGGGTGATTCTCGATACCTATTGTATTCTAGGCCCTAAGCTTCCGCTCGCAATTTGGGATTTTCTTTTTGGGTTAAATGTGTTTTTAGTCCCTAAACTATTTGTCAAAATTGTGTTTTGTCCTTGGGGCAAACTTTGGACCTATTTCGTCCTTATACTTTATAAACATGTGAAAATGATTCTCGATGATAAAAAAATATCTTTAAGGAGAAGAAAATGAGAGAAAATAGAAGGAAAAAGAGTGAAAGAAGTTTAAGAGACAGATGATAGTGGAGTAGGAAACTATGGAGAAGGAAAATAAAAAGATAAAAAGGAATTTTGACACATCATCAAGGATTGTTTACATAAGTTTATAAAGCATAAGGACGAAATAAGTCCAAAGTTTGTCTCAGGGACGAAACACAATTTTAATAAATAATTCAAGGATTAAAAACATATTTAACCCTTTCTTTTTTCACAAGGTCTCACAATCTAGGTATGTGAGCCCTAATCATTAGTGCTTTGTACGCAAATGTTTAGAGTCATGCATTATGGAATGTTGGATATGATCGATTTGATAGTTGGGTAAAAGGGGGTCACTTGGTATGGCTACTCTCACAATTTCTTATATATATGGAATGGGGCAAGACTTGGGGACTGCACTTGTTTGATTGTTGCAAGTGAAGGTGTCTAAGAGGCAAGATATATACTCAGGTGAGCATGTCTTCATCTTCGTCTTCTTATTTTGAGGAGTTTCCGAGTGTGGGGTTCAAGGATTCGGTTAGACTGGTTAGTGTTTCAAAAAATAGTACTACACAATTGTTTTGCAAATTGCCCACCTGAAAACTCTTTAAGGTTTTCGTTTCCCCTCATGATGAACTATTCTTGAGGGTATGTTTTTATCCTTCTATATCACATTATTAAGATGTTTTTTAACTTGATTAAGTTTTTTTAAAATTATGCATGTGTCATGCCAACATTGAACCTGAGAACAAGAACTATTTCCAAGAGTTGAGAATGAGGCACATTGTTATTGTGAAGGAGTAGAGGGAGGTTGCAGCAACTGTCGAGAAAGCATCTGGTCTGATTACCAGAGGTTGTGGTGACTGACTTATGGCCTCCTTCGAATGCTAGAAAGAAACAAAAAAGGAAAGAAAAGTCTTTCAAGAGACACCATTATGACTGATCTCTCTTTTTTCCATCCCCAAAGATGTCCTATTTTCGACCTTTAGAGGGTGAGACAAGTTTTGGTGTCAATGATCTCTTATGTTAGAACTTTGTGATCTCTGATAGGTTGAGTATTTCCTTAAGCTTTGTCGAGAAGGCTTTATTCATCCAAACTTCTCTTTTTGCTTCCTTGGAGGCTTTTATTGAGCTTTAATCTCAAGTGCTACTTCTCGACAAGAGGATGGGTCTAGACTCAAAGAATGAAACTTCAATGGATGAGATTGAAAAGTTAAAAAAGGAATTGTCGGATTTTGCAAACTCGTTTCACGAGGCACTCCAAACAAACTCCTTATTCAGGTGTAAGAATAAAGAGTTCGAGAATAAGTGCTCACAACATGGTAAGGACTTGGCATTAACGAAAGATGCCGAGATTTCAAGCAAAGGAAAGAGGAATACATTTTCTTCTTTAAAGAACTCTAACAAAAATGGTCGAGCTAAAGCTCTCGTTTAATGCTAAGAAGGAATGTAGGGAGAAAGCCTAATTCAACCTTGTAGAGGCTTAAGATAATGTTTTGGATCAACACGAGGAAGGTTTCTACAAAGTACTAGGACAAACTACCTTTCTTTTGAATGTTTCCCTTGATGTGAGTAAGTTTGATATTAACAAAGATGAGTATTAAAATGAGTTATTGCCACTTGGTGCTATCTTGAAGAATATCATGAGGGAATTAGAGATCGACTAGAGGCGTGAAGTGGTGGTGATGCCAAATTTCCTCCTGCTACGTAATCTCAATGGTCGTCTTAACCTTTTTATGGCGTGGATTAAATCTTGTTGGATCTTTCAAAGGGATATGCCGGGGGATACAACACTAATGAGTAACGAGCCAACCCACATAAGGATCACGACATCACTTCTAATTCAAAACCTTAAGACAATGATTTTACGGGTCTTCTTCCTTATATGTTGCTCAACATACTCATTTTTATCCAATGTGGGACTCAAACTCACACTTGGATTCCCAATAATATTCCCCTCAAATGTGAATCCTCTCCCTTGAACGCAAGCATTTCTTACCATGAGTACTATAGTGAGAACCCTTACTTGTACCATCATTCATCAATGAGACATGTTTTTATGAAACCTCCATCAGGAATACTTTCAATACAGGGACCACTTCACTCACTCTATCTATACTCGTCTTAGTTGGCTAACCATCAACTCTGATATCATTGTTGGATCTTTCAAGAGTGAATACACTCGGAGATATGATACTAATGAGCTATGAACCAGCCCACATATAAATCATGACATCACCTCCAACCCAAAACTTTAAGACAGTGAGTTTATGAGTCTTGTTCCTTTATGTTGCTCAACATACTCATTTCTATCTAATGTGAGACTCAAATTCACACTTGAATTCCCAACCGATCTGTAATGCTTTTTCGCTTTTGTAGGAAATGACTGATTAGGCATGACAATGGGCGAGACGGAGGCAGGTTTTGCTTCCCCGCCCCCGTCCCCAACTCACTTAATAATCCCTACCTCACTCTTGATCTCCATCAAGGATAGAAATTTAGTTTTCACACTTATTCTATCGAGGTCGAGTTTCCCCACTTCACTCTATCATCGTCTCATTTAATTTTTTTAAATATAATTTAAAAACATATTTTTTAAAATGTATATGTCATAAAATAGTCTATTAAATATAAATTTATAGAGATTAAATATTTTAATATTAAATATTTTTTTCATATATTATTTTTTATACATAAATTAATATTTCTAATATTATAAATTTTATTAATGAAGTATATTTTAATTTATTATTTTTATATTAAAATATCTATATAAAAAGATATTTGATAATATTTTTATATATTTATATTAATTAATTTTAAATTTAAAGATGAAGTGGATATAGGTAGGAGATGGAATGAGGATTGTATTAGTCATCCAAGCCAAACTTAATTTCTTAAAATAAAATATTTTATATTCATATCCAAACTAGTTGAACTTAATTTTTCTCAAAAGTAGATAAA
Organism: Lablab purpureus; assembly: GCA_030347555.1. Classification (NCBI taxonomy): domain Eukaryota; kingdom Viridiplantae; phylum Streptophyta; class Magnoliopsida; order Fabales; family Fabaceae; genus Lablab; species Lablab purpureus. Next base: position 18,761,033 of record CM059254.1, read on the forward strand.
GTTTGATGCCAACAATAGATATAGTTTGCCACATCTGTAAGTTCAATTGTGATCTTCCTAGTGATAAAGCCTATTTTAAGTTATTTGAAGTTGAAGGCCGATAGTTCCTTTTAATGAATAGATATTATCGTCATTAACTTATACACCTTGCTCTTTATTTAATGCGCACTTATCAAGTTAAGTCAAAGAAAAATTTATTTATTCTAATATCAATTAGTGTCAGACCGAAATACCATACAATTTGAATTGATTCAACATGATTATTTATACTATAAAAATTTGAATTTATATTCTTCTAATATCAATTATTGTCTCACATAATAAATATATTAAAATTGATATTGAAAAAAGAATTTTAATAATAGTTAAGGTATATAAAAGAATACACTATAACAAATACGAATTATAATATACATTGATTTATTATTTAGTAAATTAAGAAGAAATGAAAGGATAATTATTATATTCTACTCTTATTTTATTCTTATACTATATCACATTTCGATCATCAAATAAGTATTAAGAGATGAAGATTTCAATAAATTACATAACGTACATTTGAATGAGAATTGGTATTCCTTAACTAATACGTTAGAAATTTATTAATATTCATCGGCTTATTTTTTAAAACTTTATTCTAAAGAAGTATTTAAAAAACAATTGAAATTTCAGTTTTGGTCTTCTAATATAACAATACTGATTGTCGGTTGATTCACAGTTTCATAAGAAAGTTGACTTTCTCACTTTAATATGTCGTATTTAATAACGTCTGTCCATTATTTACGTTTATTTATTTAATATGAATATGAATTGACATTTTTACAAGATTTATTTATAGTGTGTACAAAATAATATTAATCAATAACTGCAATTTTAATAAATAAGTAATAGTTATAATAAATATTTATATTTTGTCTTAAAAACGTCAAAGTATATGATATATTGAATACAAATAAAATATGTTTATAAGTTAAAATTTCTAAAGTTATTTAATATTTTTACAAGAGTGAAACGTGTTTTTTACAAAAAATTACAAAAAAGATTCTGAAGAAAATATAAAGTTTCATTTCTAAATTAGTAAGAAATTGGTTAAAACTAAATAAAGATAAGAAATATTTATTCATATAAGTGTTCATTCATGTTAGAAAATTTTCCTAACAATAGAAGCTCATATTCAATTGCTTGTAACAAATTGTAAAACGGGTCGTTCCGTCTCACTTTGACTCGTCCCGCATTTAGTGTACTAAAAATGGGTTGTGCAAGCTGGTCTGAATAAGAAATGTGGATTAGAATGTTTGACATATATTATATAGTTATGAGTTTACGAGCATGCAAGTTTGCACGCATAAAATTTAAAAAAAAAATAAAAAAATTTCTATAATTTTTAATTCCAAATTTGAATATAATACAAAACTAAAGATTCAATGCAAGTATAAAAATTACAAAATAGAACATAAAAACTAATTATTTATTATCTATTACCAGTAATTAAGGAAACACATTATAAAATATATATTAAATTAGACCACGAAATAAAATTTAAATTTATAGTTCTAAATATATGGTATTTATCAAATAATGAATGAAAATATTTATTCATATTCAACACACACAATACTACACAATAATAAAAATAAAAAAATAAAAAACTATATGTGTCGCAGGGCGGGGCGGGTCAGCCCGTACTTTAACACGCACGAGCTGTGGGTTATATGGGGCAGGCTTATGTGGGTTGGCGAGCTAAAATGTCTAGCTCGTACCGCACTTTTTGACAATGGGTCGTGGGCCAATCCATGCGGCCCGCTCCACATTGCCACCCCGACTTGTGACAATCAGTATTTTTAGTAATTTAGAACCAAAATAAGGGATGATAGAATCTGCAACTGTGGATGAAATTTATAACGGATAAAAATTCATAACGGATAGTAAATGAAATATCCTAAGCTGGACATCTTCATTCCTTTCATAGTTGATGATGAGGGAATCCCATTTCTCCTTTGCAGTCTACCACAACTGATAATGAGTTGACTTCACATACATCTCCCTCCTGTCTTTCCAATAAGGAAAATCTTCACCCAGAAAGGTTGGAGCTCTCAACAAGGAGGCTCCCTCTACAATCAGTTGTTATTTTACGTGTGTCATATGATAAAACTTTTGTCCTCTAACTCTATCAGACACTCAACCTTTTAAAGGTTAAGCTCTGATACCAACTGCAAAAAATGAGCTTTACTTCTTTCTTTATGAAAGCTGGCTTTTGTACTATGGTATGTGTGCTTCAAGAGTTGACAAATTGCATATGTTAAGAATTTGGTGAGCTAAAACAACTTTGACTCTTCTTTTGAGATGCTCTTAGAGGAGACATGAGATTTCTATTTTATATAGAAGAATGTTCTTGCACAACAAGGATGTTCGATGAAGTTAATGATGTGTGTGCATATCATCTGATCAAGAAGCTGTTAGGATCAGATGATGTGGAATCATATTGTCCGTCAGACGATATGTTCATGATCTGATGAAATAAAGACATTGTCTGTGAACTTAACATCGTCTATCAGACGCAACATCTTTTACATTTTACACTTCATTCTTTTAAGCATATATTCAAAATCATAGAGGATGTTGGACTTTTTCCTGATAGAAGAAAATAGAAAGCTCAAAAGGTAAATAGAAAAGCTTGTAGAAAAGAGAAGAAATTTATAGAAGGAATAAAATGAGTTTATAAGAAGGGAAGGGAGTTTAGGGGAAAAAGTGGAAAAACTTACAAGGAAAAGATAAGGAAAGGACCACGGAAGAAAAATAATCTTGTGTCTTGTAGAAATTGGAAGAAATTTATAGAAGGAAAAAATAGTTTATAAGAAGAGAAAAGGAGTTTAGGGAAAAAGTGGAAAAACTTATGAGAATAAAGAAGAAAAGGACCAAGAAAAATAATCTTGTATCCTCTCATACCTCAATAAATTAGAGAGGAGCAAGAGGAATGAAAAAGAGGTTTAAGAAGAATGAGAAAACAACGAAAAGGAATATAGAGAAAAAAAATAGAAAAAGAGATATTAGAAAAAGTTAGGAAAGAGGAAGAGTTAAGCATGCAATCCTCTAATAAAGAGAAAGAGTCTTTTAAGAGGAATTGCACCATACTAAACTCTTCTTCCCTCCTAGGTCATGAAAAACAAATTTCTTCAAAAGATATCTTTAGTTTTGTTGTTGCATAACACAAAGCAATGACAACACAAAAGGTGAAAAAACATATCATAGAAAATACACATAAAATTATTTTCAATAAAATGTTCCGTAATTATGCATCTTTCATGAACATTAAGGAACATTCCTATGCTGTTACTCCTTTCTTTTATAAGAAGACTTCTTTATGTTTTTGTTTTATATTTTTTGTAGGTTGATATTTGATCTCAAAGGACGTTCATATAAGAATAAATCAATAGGGTTGATGTCATTAAGCATCATTCAGATCTGAGGACAAATCCTTCATAAGAGGAAGGGAATGATGAAACCATCCGGCCACAACACCCATGGCTTATAGGGTAGAAGAATATGAAACTTCAAAGATGAAGACTCCCCTATTTTGGAGAGTAGAAAGTAGGATTTTCTTCTTTTTTCTTAGTATTGTAAAAAAATAATTAGGTGCACATAATTCTTTGTAATTTTTAGGATTCTGTAAAGGCTTGTTTGGACTAACATTGAGCCTATATTTGGGCAAGAAAGAGACATATAGGAGCATGAGAGTGGTGTCCCAAAGTATGAAAAGAAGATCGGAAGAGGAAGTCCCACGTCACTTTGAAGAATAATTTTTATGACAAAATGTGTGTTTTGTGATGGAAAATTTCATAGCTACTTCGACCAAGTGATTCCAATTCCCACATCACTTGGAACATGTCGCTTAAAGGCTAATTTGAGCATTGGTTCTTGTATTGGACATCCCACTTTGACTTTTAGTCCCACATTTCTTGGTTTTAGCTTGCAAGGGAAGCTACAACATCTATATATAGAACCCTTAAACCTTGTATAACTCACCTTTGTTGAACGAGACATGACATGCATATTTTTGCAAAACTTAATCTTGTTTCTTAGGTCATTCAAGGGAGACTTTTCTCCTATTTCTTCCTCAAATAATCTTCCTTGAGAGAGAATTAAATCTAAGCTTCTCAAGAAGCTTAGAAAACTTTAATAGCTTTTCCACATCTTTCACTAAATCTTGGGGAGGAGTTCCATCGTCCATCGAGAACTTGAAAAGGATATTTGCATATAATTGCCTCCTAAATACAATAAAAAATTTGCTACCATCCTTGTTTGCAAGATGAAAAAGAAACTGTATGGACGTAAACAATCACCATTAGTATGGTTTGGAAGGTTTAAAAAAGTTATGATAGGTTTGATATTCAAGCAAAGCCAAGGAGAACATACACTATTAAACACACTGAGTCAAAGGGAGTGACAATGTTATTGCTCTATCTAGATGATATTATACTTACAAATGATGATGATGATTATGATGAAGAGGAGCAATGATTATTAATCCAACATATAGCCAAGGAATTTGAAATCATGAAAATTGAGATATTTAAGTATTTTTTAGGGATTGAATTGACCCATTCTAAATGGGGTATTTTCATAACCCAATAGACTGATTTGCCAAAAGAAATGGACAAGATAACATGAAAGCTTGCAAGTACACCAATTGTTCCAAATCTAAAGTTGGGAAATGCAGAAGAAGATACAATAGTTGGCAAGGAAATGTACCAAAGATTAGTGGGTAGACTCATATATTTGTCTCAAACTAGAGTCTATGTTACATTTTTTATTAGTTTAGTCATCCAGTTCATGCACCAATCAAAGAAGATTCACTTATGGGTGACAATAAGAATTGTGAAATATTTGAAAGGTACCCTAGGCTAGGAAATTCTATTAAGATGAAATAGGAATGTAAGTCTGGAAGTATATACAAATGTTCTATGTAGGGACAATTGTGGATAGGTGGTAAAGTACATGATATTCCACTTTCCTTGGTGGGAATCTTGTAACTTGGAAGAGTAGAAAACAAAGTGTGTAGTTAGATCTAGTACTAGAGCAGAGCTCAAGGCAATGTCACAAGGGATTTGTGAACTACTGTGGTTGAAAATCATCTAGGAAGACTTGGGAATAAAGTAGGATGAATCAATGAGACTTTATTGTGATAAAAAATGCATAATTAGCATGACTCATAATCCAGTGCAACATGATTTAATCAAACACATGAACTTGACAAACATTTTATCAAAGAACAATTAGACAATGGTCTAATATACACTCTATATGTCTCCTCACAATGCCCTCAGAGCTTAGTTTTTGTTACTTGTTGCAACATTTTTTTCATGATACCTTAGCTTACCACAAAATATGCAGTGAAGTAATGCACGACCTCTTTTTCCACTTTCATTATCATAAAAGAGACTAAAATCATCGGCACAACAATCAATCCTTTAAGCCTCCAATCTAAGCTTTCATACTAACCTTCTAACATCATAAAAACATTTTAGCAATCCCTTTTTTGTGGGTGTTATGTCGAAATAAAATTTGTGTAATAAACTCTAAGCTTTGGTCAAGAATGTTTCCATTAGACCTGCAAATTAAAAGCCTAACGTATATTGATAATTTTGGCTATGTTGCCCCTTCAAATAATGATTTACTTGCCTCTGTCAACAAATTATAAAACCTAAGTTTCTTTATTTTAAGGCTCTTCTATGTTGTCTAACTTGGGGTGAAGGACCCATGTTGTCGAAAAACATTATGAAACATCTCATGCATTAACATAAATTGTTCCCCTTGATCCATATCTAGGCCACTACTTAAACCACATCCCTAAACCCTAAATCCTAAACTTTTAGAACTATAAAAGTGAAAAATTCAAATTGTTTCATTTTTATAGTTGTTTTAAAATGGGGTCGAAAAATGAAAATCATTTTTTTGGGGAACTAGAAAAAGGAAATTCGACTTCCATCCCCCAAACTGTATGATGTTGAAGAAAATTGTATATATTAAAAGTCATAAAGTGGAATTGGAAACTAGTTCATTAATATAAACTATATTTGAAACTAAGTTGATACTAAAACATCTTAGTTTAAAGAATTGTTGTTGGGACATATGTTGAAAAACAACTTCTAATTTTATCTTAAATAAGATAAATACCTATATATATATAAGGTTTATATTAACTAAGGTGTTGTTGACAAGAAAGATTACAAATTAAAGCAATACAAAGACAATTTTTTTTACAAATATATAAGTCAATATTTGGAGATTTTCTTTCTTTCTACTTAAAAATCTCCAAATAAGTCATGAAATTAATTTAAAATAGCACAAACAACAATTATGAGTTGTAAACTTATTTTATTATGTATTTTCATACATTAAAACTACTATATGAAATATAACTACCATAAAATAAGTATATTACATTATATTATTGTGATATAATTAATGTTAAAACTGCAATAAACTAGATATCAAGTGTTATTTCTATATCTAATAACTAGAACTATATGGGTGGGTAGGGACTCATCTCGTGATTAGATTCCACATGTAGGGTACAACATGTTCCAACCATACCATGAATGTTTAGATTCACTTTTGTGACATATATTTATTCTTCGAAATATCTTTGACTATTAGATATATATGGAATCATTGATAACATGGGTACGTGTTTTACTAATGTTAGACTTGAAGGCCAAGTCAAGCTTTTTGATTTTGATGATGAAGATTCAAGATATTTAAAGATGGTGAAGACATAAACTTTTGTATTGAGTGTTAAAGTTTCCATTGCATGTGTTTGAGAGTCTTTCACAATAAGGTAAGTAACAAGTATCTTAAAATGTTTTAAATGGTTTTTAACTCAGTTTAATCGATTGATTTGTCCAAAACATATTTTATAAAGATAATTGATTATGGTTTTTGATACCAGATTAAAACAAAAAGTGATTTTCATAAATTTTCAAAATTTGGTTAATATAATAGCTTAAATTGATTATAGTCTATTAATTTGTTCTTGAGATTTTCAATAATTGGAGAAAAACAAAATAATCGATTATCTCTCTATATAGTCAATTAAAATAGAAAGTTTTTATTCCTTAAATACACCAAACGGTTAGAATAATCAATTAAATATGTCAAGATCAATTTTGAAATGATCTTTGTGAATTCTATATAAAGAGGATGTTTGTGCAAATTTTAACAACAAACAATCAAATTTTCAAAAGTGAATTTCAAGTGTATTTCTAAGTTTCAAACATTTTCTCGAAGATTGTCTAAAGAAAGCTTAAAGAAGTCAAAGAGCATCTTGTGGGTTTTCAAGTTTTCAAAAGAGTTGTTGTGTGTTCTAAGATGTATACTTTGTGATCTTGCTTCTTCTGTGTTTGGTAATATCTTTCTGAGTTTCTCTTGTTGTTTGGGAGTGTTCCTTATATATCCTTTTGATTTGTCAAGAGTTGATTTGTTGCATATCATTCTTGAACTGATTTAGAAGTGGATTAGGTATATCCTTCTTGTTTTGGTTCTGAGGTTGATCTTTGCATATCTCATTGAGCTTGTTTAGGAATTGATCTTGCATTTTCTATATTCTATCTATCTAGTTATCTTGATTAATTGTAAATGAACAAATAAATAGAGTGGATTCCAATTATTCTAAACCAGTATAATTGTTGCGTATTCTTTTCTCTCCTTTAACTATCTTTAATATTTAACTTGTTATATTTTTGTCTCTTATACATTTTTATTAATCTTAGTTCATTTAAAAATTAAATTCTGATTTTCTTAAAAAGTTTTAAAATCAATTTACCTTCTCTTAGTTTAACTAACCTTTTCTCTTTTCTCAGCAACTAAAACTTCAAAACAATAGCAGGGAGTGTTAGAAACATATGTGGGAGCTTATTAAAACTCATTTTTTGGGGTGAGCTTCTTATGTCAATAAGTTCTTTTATATAACTTGTCAAAATAAACTCTTTTAATATATTTTAATAAAGCTTTGTCAGATTTATAACATTTCCTCGGTGATAGGATATTATTAATAAATGCTTAACTAAATATTTTTATTTACATGATATACCATAAACTTAATTGTTGAGATATTGGAGTTATGGGCATTTGAATGAATCAATTGTTGCTAAATGCTAATTCAAATTGTGATTGGAGAGGCTGGAGTTGTTGGCAGGGCAGTGAATGGGATGCATGGGATTGTTCTTTGAAAACAGGAATAAAAAAATTGTTCAATTGAAAATTTCGCTGCCTAGCTGTGGAAACTTTACACGTTCTGGTTGACATAGCCAGCCTAAGCAATAAATATAGAAGCTATCTAGCTGGTACTAATCATTTCATATGTCCCTAATTATTAGGGTCTATTTTAATTAATTGCACATTAAGGCACCAACACTCATTTCAGCCATCACATACACACTTGGATCACACACACCCATATTAAGCTTTCTACACTTGCAAAATATAGATTCTACAATAGGCTTTTAGATGAATTAATCAACAACCAATTTAAAATATGGTTACATTTTTATATTAAATGAAAACCTTTTAAATCAGTTTGAGGTTTAACCATTCTACAATTCTTTTAGAACTATTAGCATAAAATCAAGATAAAAATGTTAAATATTTTTTTAGTCTTTGAACTATTTGTCTAAATTATGTTTTGTCTTTGGGATAAATCTTTGACCTATTTTGTCCCTATACTTTATAAACAGGTGTAAATGATCCTTAATGACAAATAAAAACATCTTTAAGGAGAAGAAAATGAGAAAAAAATAAAAGGAAAAAGAGTAAAAGAAGCTTAAGAGATGGATGATACTAAAATAAGAAACTATAAAAAAAGAAAATAAAAAAATAAAAAAGAATTCTGAGACATCATCTAGGATCATTTACACGAATTTATAAAACATTAGAATGAAATAAATCCAAAGTTTACTTCAAAGACAAAACACAATTTTAACAAATAATCAAAAGATTAAAAACATATTTAATCTAAAAAGTATTATCTTATCAGTTAACTTAAAAGTTTGTAAAATAAACCGTCATCTTCCAATTGCTTATCAATTATCAATATATTAAAACGGTTTCTATATCTTGTAAGTAGAACTATAAGGGCTGCTTCAAGTCGTAAAGTATACTGCCAATGAAATACTTTTTTATTCAGTTTCTAGCTTCATCATAGATCCTCTGGTATGACCAAATTCACCGTAGCCTTAACAGAAATTGGAAAATACAAGGAATTCTTTCATCTTCTACATAGCTATGCTCCTCACGTTCTTCCCTTGGTTTCTTCTCATTTTCTGAATTAATGGAAGTACTTTCTCAATTAATACTTGCGTAATGCACTTATTTGGAAGTGCTTTCAGTTACGATTAGTGAATGAATGAAATAGGTTCAAACTATGTACATTTTGATATAAACAAGGAGAAATATACATATCTAAGTCTCACACTATGAGCAAGTTTAGCTTTGGAATAATGGTTTGAGTTGTTTGACATACCTAATATACCTACTCATAGATGTCTAGAGGCTTATTTGAGATGTTTGACCAGTACAAAACCAAAGCAGTGGCTAAAGTGGTTCATCTGGGCATGGTTGTGGAATTGGCATGGATTGTTGCTTTAACTATTATCAGTAATGTCATATCATGCCATGTTTCAAACTATGATGCTTTTTATTATTCCAACTTGTGTGATTTGTGTTATTTTTTAATACTCTTTCCTACTGCAACAGGTTACCAAATGCTCCATATATGAGCTAAAAGAGTTTTATAATTTTTAATATTCTTTCCTGCTGTATGTGATTTACGTTAAAGAGTTATACTATTGCATAACACTTCGCAACTGCGTAATTATTTTATTACCTGGATTGGTGGAACTAATGAATTATTGCTTTAAATATTATTGCCTTTGATTTGTTAAGTCCACCTGGATAGTTGTTGGTTGTAACTAACAGCTCGAAGCAAGTTTATGTTTTTATACTGTTCATATGAAATCTACATATTAGGTTTAATTTTCAACCAACAAGTAACAAATTATTGTTGGAAGGTATAATTTGTAATTAACTCGTTCAAGTATTCTTTTCATAAGTCACTTTTAGCTCAACCATAATATTCTTTAAATAAGTTATTTTTGGCTCAAACCAACTATTTTTTCAAGAAGTTACTTTTAACTCAAACTAAATATTTTTTGGGAACACTCTTGACTAACCTCTTTACAAAATATTGTAAGAGATGTGACCAAAGATTATTGCAAGATTGCTATTCTAGAATAGTAACATCTTAAAAACGTATTCAAGATCTGGCTTGTTTCTAGATATCATTGTTGTAGATGAGACTTTCTATGACGATTTTACAAGATCTTTTATGACAGTTCTAAGCTCGTCATAGATGCAGACGATATAGTATGAGTGAACTTTCTATGTCAGTTAAAAATTTGTCATAGTAAGTCTGACTTGCTATAAAAGGTCTGGTAACAATTGTCATGGCATGGCAACAGGGTAGGACAAGGGCGGGTTTTGTCTTCCTGGCCCCCATCCCCCGCCTTTCGTCCCCCGTCCCCGACTCACTTAATTATCCTTACCCTTGATCCTTGTCGTAGATAGAAATTTAGTTCACACACCCATTCCATCAGGGATCGTGTTTCCCCGACCCGTTCCATCCCTGTCCCGTTTTCTTTTTTAAAATATTATTTTTTTAAATATAAATTTTAAAAAATATTTAAATAAATTTAAAATTTGAAGTATGATTATAATATATATATATATATGTGTGTGTGTATATGTATGTGTCACAAAAACATACTATTAAGGATAAATTTATAACGACTAAATATTTTAATATTCAATATCATTTTCTTTTATATATTATTTTATTATACATAAATTAATATTTTTAATGTTAGAAATTTTGAATTATTTTACTGATGAAGTATATTATAGTTTATTTTTATATTATGATATGTATGTAAAAAAATGTTTGATAATGTTTTTTTTTTGTTTTATACATATCAAGTTTAATTTATCAATCTTCAAAACACGTAATATAAAGTCTAATAATCCTTCAAAATGAATATCAAAATACATATTTATAAACACTAATAAATAAATAATTTTCAACAATTATTCAAAACAAAAGAAAAAAAATTTCAAACAAACAAATATCAGATAATCTAATAAGCATATTCCAAATTAGAAATATTGTCATTTCTATTAGTTCACCTACATAATTCAAAATAAAATGTATCATTGAAAAAAAAACAAATAACTATCCTTATGCGTTTACTAAATTGGTTGAAGGGATTGAGAAAAGTAAATATGTAGAGGATGAGATAAAAAGAAGAGTATATTGAATCTGTTGAAGAAATTGAGAAAGTTGAAGGAATGAATGAAGGATGGAAGAAAAAAGAAGAGTGTGAAACAAACACTAGGAATAGAGTTACAAAAAAGACATTGTAGCCCTTGATGTGTGAAAAATAAAAAGAAACACTAAATAAGAATAGAGTTAATTTTAAGGTTTAGTTTTAAATTTAAAGACGGAGCGGGGATGAGTATGGGGACATGGTGGGGATTGCATCACTCATCCCTGACCCCGAACTCGATTTCTTAAAATGGGGAAAACTCAAGCCCAGTCAGCTCGATTTTTTCTCGTCAAACTCGGGACGAGTACGGTTCGGTCTCCATGGATATAAGATTGATTGTCATCCCTAATTGTCATAATATCTTTAACACATGTAAAAAAATAATTTTGTAGATAACACTTTCTATGTCATGTACTTTTATAAATGATATAGAAAGTTTGTTTTTACTATGACAGTTAATACTTCAACCGTCATAGCAAAACAAACTTTTTATGATTGTTATAACACTAATTGTTATAATAAGTTAGTGTTTTTTTTATAAATTATTTTTGTTTTAAAAATTTTCCTCCATTAATAAGATAGTACCATCATCTGCATATAACAACAATGTACAATTTCCAAACTAACTAATTCACTTATACTTAAATGGTATTATCCAATAACATTATGAAAAAAAGATAAACTATAACATTTGGTTGTACATTTAAATAAACTAAGAAATTCTATAATTTATTAAAAACACTTAAAAAATAAATATATTGCATCCTCACATCTTTTGTATATTTATCTTTCAATAAAGATGAATAACTGAATAACTAAAACAAATTAACTTAATTAATAAAAAATAAATTCACACTTAAATAAATAACTAAAGACATATTAATCTTAAATCACATTATACATCCTAATCTTACCTAAAACAAATGTTGGAAGAGGAGTATAAAACTAATCGACACACTTCTAACTATAAAAATTATAATTCCAATCAGAATAAATGACACACAATTAATTAACAGTAATTATTTGTATACAAATAAAAAAATACTTCTTAATTCCAAGTTATCACAATAATACAAAAGGTATTATAACACAAATGTTTCATTTAGGGTGCTTCTTAGGCATGGCAACGGGGCGGGGGCGGGTTTCACCTCCCCGCCCCCCGTCCCCGATTCACTTAACCATCCCCGTCCCCGTTCTCCGACGGGGATAACAATTTAGTCCCCACACCCATCCCCATCGGGGGTCGGGTTTTCCCGCCCCGCTCCCATCCCCGTTCCATTTTATTTTCTTAAAATATAATTTTAAAATATTTTAAATAAATCTAAAAATTTAAGCACAACTATAATATATATATATATATATATGTATATATATATGTGGCGTATCACATAAATAGACTATTAAAGATAAATTTATAGAAATTAAGTATTTTAATATTAAATATTTTTTTCTTTTATATATTATAATGTTACAAATTTTAAATTATTTTCTTGATGAAGTATATTTTAGTTTATTATTTTAGTATAAATTATTTACAAATTATTTGTTCCATTTTTTGATGTTCCACCCAAAAGCTTTTTACAATAATTGCATTGAGCCTTGTCCTTTCCATTATTTACTTTTAAGCCTATTTGATCCTGATTGTGCAATTTCTTCATACTCATTATCTTCTGTTGCTGGGGGAACTTCACGGTGTAGTAGTAGGATCACTGATTGAAGGGTCTACATTTTCTTCTAACATAGGTTGACGTGCTTGTGATATTCCAATATTTTCCATAATAACAAATAAAATTTCTGCAATTACAAAAGTAAAATGATTTATTTATCACATTTCTCAACAATAATTTTTTAAATTTTAATTTTAATAAAAAATCACAGTAATTAATTATACAGTTTACAAAGAAGACACTTTTAAAATTTAATTTTGAAGAGAATGAAAGTTAAGAAGATGAAAATAAAAATAATTAAAATAAAAATAAAATCATGTTAGAAAATAAAAATTAGATAGAAATAAAAATAGGTACACTCAAAACCAGTATACAAACATAACAAATATGTGCAAAATTGTACGAAAAAGATATGTATCTAATCATAAGTGTAATATATTAGTCACAAAAAGATTACAAATTATAAAACTGATACAAAATTAATAGAAAAAATCACAACAATTATACAGTTAACAAATAAGACACTTTTAAAATTTAATTGAGGAAAATCAAAGTTAAGAACATGAAAATGAAAACAATTAAAATAGAAATAAAAATATGCTAGAAAATGAAAATAAAATAGAAATAAAAACACTAGTATACAAACATAACAAATCTGTGCAAGATTGTACAAAAGTTTATGTATCTAATCATAAATGTAGCAGATTACTCACAAAGAGATTACAAATTATAAAAAAACTGATAAAGATAGACTACAAAATTAATAAAAAATCACAAAAATTATACAGTTAACAAAGAAGACATTTTTAAAATTTAATTTTGAGAAAAATCAAAGTTAAGAACATGAAAATAAAAATAAAAATATGCTAGAAAATGAAAATAAAATAGAAATAGAAACATCAGTATACAAACATAACAAATCTGTGCAAAATTGTACAAAAGGTTATGTATCTAATCATAAATGTAATAGATTAATCACAAAGAGATTACAAACAAAGGTAACAGGGTTACATAGTTTACAATGAATACACTTTTAAAATTTAAATATCAATGATAAATAAGATGTTAAAAAACAAAATAGAAATAAAATAATACTAGAAAATGAAAAATAAAAATAGAAGTATGAATACTCAAACCAGTATACAAAACAAATGTAGAAAGTATGTGAGAAATTGTGCAAAATGTTATGCATCTAACCATAGATGTAACAGATTAGCCACAATTGAGATTACAAAATATTGCTCAGCAAATCTCTCAAATGAAGTCCTCACAAAAAATTTCAGAAAATAAAATAATAATAGATGTTATTATCAATGCACAATATTTAGAAAATTGATAAAGAAACAAAGAACTAACCTTATGTTATGCATTCACCAAATTGGTTGAAGGGACTAAGAAAAGTAAATGTGTAGAGGATGAGAGAAAGAGAAGAGTATATTGAAACTGGTTGAAGAGATTGAGAAAGTTGAAAGAATGAGTGAAAGGTAGAAGAAAAGAGAAAAGTGTGGAATAAAGAATAGGGTTTCAGAGAAGACACTGTAACCCTTTATGTATGAAAAATAAAAAGAAAAACTAAGAAAGAATATGAATAGTTTTAGGGTTTATGTTTAAATTTAAAGATGGGGCGGGGATGAGTACGGGGGCGGGGCGGGGATTGCATTACCCATCCCCGACCCCGAACCCGATTGATTTAAACGGGGAAAACCCGAACCCGACCCCGAACCCGATCAACTCGGTTTTTCCCCGTCAAACTCGGAGCGGGGGCGGTTCGATCCTCGTGAGTGCGGGTCTAATTGCGCTTCTCAAACAACTTACATTCATCACTTCAACATATACGCACAAATGTCTAAGTTACAACCATTTAATGTAAAACTCGTTTTCATACTTAATTACATATATTTTTAAATCTCTGCTACAATAATCAATTGATTGTATTCGTAAAAAAAATAAAAAAAATAAAGAAATAACCTTATTTTTTAAAATAAAATTTATTTACACGCATAATTAATTTAAACTCTATCCATTTTAAGAATTTAAAAAATAAATTTTTTTAAATAATAAATCCCTTGCATTGTTCTTATCCTTAGGTCTCAGTCCTAAAACTTCAATAATTTATGTATCTTTTCAAATGTTAAAGGAATATTTTTATTTCACTCTAACTCTATATTTTTTAATAACAAATTATGTGAATGACTTCACAACCTTTCAGTGATTTTTTAAAATTATAAGTTTTGTAATAAATTTTTAAAACAAAAAAACTAGAACCACAGATTAAAAAAATGAAATTAGTTTAAAATTTTAAAAATATAAAAAATTAGAAGAAACAAGTACTCTAAACATACCTTATTAATGTCAAAAGTAGCTGGGAAATTTTAACAAAAAATCTGATATTTTGGCAAGAGTAACTATGAAATTAAAGAGACTAATTTGCACAAAGTTAAATTTATGTGAAAGAGCAATTCCCTTGTGAAACAGTTAAAAAAGAGAACTAATTCACATTGTAGAGAATATTGGTACCAATATGTCAACCATTGGTGGATGCACCAAAAAAATATTGCTATATGAACAAGTTGGGGAGAATCTAATACTAAAGTTGGAATAAATCAAGATGAATATTCTTATACTTCAATTTCAAGTATTGCTTAAAAACATAACTTGCTGATATTAGGAAAGAATATTCCCAACACAAACATTCAAAAGAAAGCAAATTCCAAAAGTTCCTTTCCTAACTCAACTCATAAGCTTTGCTACAAATTAATTACAAAAAGAATTGCTATGGAGAAAGATATTTTGAAGAATAAATAAATAAAAAAATGATGAAAATCAGAAAAGTAACAACCAGTTCTACAATACATGTTAAGTACTGCTATCATTGCTAAACCTAAATGGCTAACACAAATGACTCTATCCTCTTTGAATTGCATAGTATTAGATAACTAATATTATAGGAGAGCTACATAGCATAAAGGTTAATTTGTAATGAATGTGATTATATTGCTTGACTGCTATTAAAGTAAGCATGAAGAATAGATGTTTGCCTCAACTTAAGGTAGAGGAATTAAAAGGTTGATAGTATCATAGTTTGGAAAAGACAAATACCATAAAAAAAATTCATTAAATATAAATTAATTTAAAAATAAAAAATAATTATTTATTATAGTAACTAAATTAGAAATTATTTTATAAATTAAAAGTTATTAGTATCTAAAATAGTTTTATTGTAATAGAAACTATATTTTTTTATTATTAATTTTAAAAATTATAAAATTAGTTTTTATATAATTGTTATTAGATTATTTTTTAAATTAAAATCTAAATTAATTTTTAATCTTAGTTATTAAAGTTTTAATCACTTATTAAATTAAATTTTAAATTAGTCGCTAATTTAATTAATAACTAATTTTATAAATCAATAATATAATTGATAAAAAAAATTTGTAGAAAAAATTGACTAAAGAAAAATGTTGCATAACTTTGAATATAGTTCTATTTATTGGCAATTAGAGAGAATAATTTACAACAATATTAAGTTGATATTTTTTTATTCAAATTCTCTTTAACCTGCCCGTAAGTTATACTATCAAACACTAGCTGTTGTATAAGTAATGTTATTTATGCTTTTATTAAGTTTTGACACAATGCCATGCGCACGTGTTTTCATTAAGAAGTGCAGGTGCATGCATAAATTTGTGTTTAACTATAACTACAAGAGTAAATATAATTCTTGATGTATAGCACTTTAAAGGTGTCTTCTCTATTGTATGATCATGTTGAACCTTAAAGTGAATAAATTAGACCTTTAAAAATACATGAGTTTTATATTTATGTTCTAATTTTATAAAGCTGTCCAAAAAAGTACCTTTTAATGGAAAGATTCAAATCTCTTCAGAGGATCCAAACTATAAATTGTATAACTAAAAAAATTGAAATTAAACTCAATTGATATGTATATTTGTGAGTCAACCTTGGTTGAACTTCATAATGCTAATTTTATAAAATACTTAAATGTTTTGGTATCAAATCAACATTGTTGCAAGGGTCATTTAAAGGTTTTATAAACATGGTCATAGTAGTTTTTTAAAACATTGTATCAGGAAATTAAGATAAAGTTTTGTCCAAGTAATAGAAAAAGATAATAAAAACTTTAAGTTTTGTACTAATTCATCTTAAATGTAAGCTACATCTAGTTTTTTCATACAAATAAACAAATAAATGTTTACAAGTATTTTCACTTCTATTTCTAGCTTATATGAGTACACAAAATTTCTATAGGTTATCCATTAAACTCTCCCTATGTTTTTAACAAGTATATAACACCTCTTGAGGCTAAGTTAAGAAAGCCTATTTAGGCTATACAATACTAAATTTTTCTTTACAAGTCTTCACACTCAACTAAGTTAATATTAAATACAATCACTTCTTCTCTAGAATCTAACGTGTACTAGAAGCATTAAAGAATGAAATAATTAAGAGCTTTATGCATGTAAAATAGTTTTGCATAAATGTTTTATCTAGAGTTATGTTCATGACGAGCTTTTACTTATAGGCTTCAAAAAAAGATTTATTGTGACTTACTGCATATTGTCCTTGGTGTCAAAGTTTTTCAAAAACATATGTTGACTTTTGGTTGACACTCCACAGTTACACTCCATTTGTTAATTAAAATGACATGTTTTATCTTAATGGCTATGTTGATGATACTAATCACGCTAAAGTGAGCACACAATGCTAAGTGATTAGATTACATGCATGTTAAGATCTTCTTTGAAATTTTTTAGTCTTCGCTTTAAATCTTGTAGACAATCTTCTTGAGTGTCCAATATTCCATTGGAGTCATCTGTCAAGATCTTGATCATCCAACGCTTCAATCTCTAATGCTTATTGGTTCTTCACAAGACATCCATCAAAAGACAAACTACACCTATTTGTATTATAAGCAATCTTTGGTGATTCACACTCGACAAACTTATTAGATATACCAAAACTTTGTAGTATATGTCATCATCAAAACTTAGGGTTACTTGTAAGAAAATGTGTAGACTTTTGTTTAATCATTTATACCTTAACATACTATGTTTACAAAAAACCAAACAATACATGTCTGAATGTCTTGAGAAGGACAAGTATCAAGAAAAGTAAAAACATTACTTCAAGAAGGATGTAAGAAAGGTCCTTATGTCAACATGGAAGACTTTTAAGACTTAGAAGCCAAAAAAGAAGAAGAAGAAATAACCAATTTTGTTTCCCATGGAAGATACATAATCTTTCAACAAGAGAAGAATTAGGTTATAAGAAAGAAGAATCTTAAAAGCATTCATTATCCATTCTTATTAAATGAGGAATTTTTAATCCTCAAGGACTGATAGAAGATTACATGTGTCCATCTGGGTACCTAAAAAAATTATTCTTGTTACATATGTGTTTAACAATAGGAAAAAGACACATGTCATGGTACCTAGACAGTGGGTTTTCTATCACATGACAAAAAAATTCTATGTTCCTAGACCTAAAGAAGAAATTTAGAGGTCAAGTCACATTTAAATAAAATAAAAAAGAAAGACAGAAGCTACTAGGGATGACAAATGAACTCGTGTTTATGGGTATTACCTGAACTCGCCCTAATTTTGACGGAGAATCCCTGCATTAATTGGGTATGAATATGGGTAATACTAGATTTTTTAAATTTGGTATGGGAACGGGGATGGAGATGTACATACCCGCCCCGTCCCCACTCTCATACCCGTTCCAATGCCCAATATTTATTCTTGTTTTAAATTACTAAAACACATTTAGTTTATTAAGTAATTTAAAAAAGCTTATATTAATTTTTCTTTAGTTCTTAGTTTTGTAATTTATTTCTATAGCATATATTTGATAATTTTTTTTACTTTTTTATAATTATTTGATCTTTATTCAATTATTATTTTATGATACTTTAATTTGAGATTTATGTAGTTATAATTTTTTATTGATATTTATTATTGGGAAAAAGAATATATGTATCATTTTGAATTTAATTAATTTATAATATCAAGTTTCCTTTGTTGTGTTTTTTATTTTTTTGTAAAATAATTATTTAATTAATATTTGTAATAGAAAAAGACGAATACTATTATACATGTACCTGATGGGGATAACCTGTACCTGGTAGGATGATGAGACAAAATTTTCATACTCGTTGGGTATGGAGATGGGAAAGTGAAACCCTTCCTCGCCCCGCCCTGTTGCCATCCCTAGAAGCTACTAGATGAATAGGTACGAATGTTGTTTTAAGGAACTAGAAAATGAAGTCTTTAATTAAAAAGGAATTTGAAGAAACTTCCTTAAGAAGACAAGTTAAAGAAAACAAAATTATAAAAAATATAGAACCAATTCTCCCACATGACAAAAATAGATTGAAAATAGGCACAAATTAGAGTAGCTTGTTTTGGTATTAAAATTATAGATGACAAATGAATCCATTCTCGTCAGTATTATCTGAACTCGTTCTAATTTTGACGGAAATCTTAAAAGCAAATTTAGTATAATCAACTAGTTGAAATGCATTTTAATCCGTTGATCTAGATTGTACAAAAGTTAGAAAGACTATTTCAATCAATTGAAATGTGTTTTAATCAATTGAAATAACTTGAAATTATTTTGTAGTGATTTTAATTTATTGATGCATTTCAATCGATTGAAACATAACAAATAAACTTCTTGATGAAAGTTCTAGTATTTTAACAGGTTGAAATCTCATTTCAATCGATTAAAACATGTTTACACATGTATTTTTATTCAACTAAGAACAATTCAACTTTAAAAAGTGATTTTAACTTATTAAAATAACTCGACCATTATTAAAATCAATTTAAACATGTTTTTACTAAAACCAAGAATTATCAACCTACTCATACAACTCCTTGAGACTAATGAGTAGACCTACAAAAAGTCACTTTATCAAGAAGTTTGAATCTTTATTGAGACAGTTCTTCAAAGAGGTTGGTAGAATCAAATTACATATTTAAGTCCAAGAAATGTTATACAATTGTCAACAAATAAAGCACTTGTGTCTTTCATGATTTGATACTAAGACAAAATGTGTCTTCATGTTTTATATTAAGTTTTAAAGCACTTAATAAAAATAACTAAGGTTATGATGATCTTTTCTCTAAACAAGCGTCTAACTACTAGAACATTAGACCATCCAAGAGACAGAAAGCAAGAATGTACTATTTTTGTTAATCTTTCACTCTGTGAAGTTATCTTTAGTAAGGAGTTTTGATAGTTTATATCCTTTCTTTAGAGAGTTTTTCCTTGTACTTCAAAACAACTTCTTTTGTTGTAGCCAACAATAACACTAATAGAATACTAAGGAAACCTAGAACTGACTTAGTGAAAAAGTATTTGTGTTCTCTATCTTAAGGAGAGATAAAGGCAATAGCCAAGAGTTACTTTGTGTACTCGTTGTGAGTCATAAGGGACATATAAAAAACTTGTAATCATTATTTGATTAATGAAATCTTTTATAGTTTGTAAAGGATATTTAGATGTAGCCTAGTATTAGGGTGAAAAAGTATAAAACATAAGTGTCTCATTGCTTCATCTATTGCACTTGTATTAACCTTAACTATCTTTTATAAGTTAATTTTGAAAATATTTTTAGAAATAATTTTCAACAAGTAAACAATAATCCTTGGATCATTTACTAATCATTGTTTTTTAGAAAATTTAAAAAAAAACATGTTAAAAATGTATACATTTTCCTTCTAGACTAACATGTTCTTTTCAATTTCATGAATTATCTAAAATCTCCATTCCTTTCTTAATGAGAGGTCTTGGGTAGATATAATTCCTTTATGACCATGGTTCAATTTCTGAGTTAGAAAATGGATTGCCTAGCTTGTAGTTAACTTTAATGAGAGATTAAGGATCATAATGATAACAAAAATGAATGAATACCTATAAAGAAAATAGGAAGAGTTTCATAACGTGAAGTAGGAGGATTGTAGTGAAGAAGAATAAGAAACATAAAAAAGAATGTTTATTTTCAAACCGAGAATATTAACATGGATAAGAGAGAAGTGTAAACTAAGGTAGAAAAAAAAAGAAACTTTGACAAAAATAACATATCGATATTTAATAGACAAATGTTCGTTCATGGTTACTAAAATGTTACTAATTTATCCTAAGAAAAAACATGTTCAACAACTAAAAAGTATAGTCACCAATATTTTTTTATTACTCTACTCACTACTAGAAATGACAACTAGGTAGGGTGGATACACATTTGACTATACTCAATCATGTTATTAAAGTAAAAATTCATATACATCTCGTTCTCATCCCCATTGGAAATGAAATTGGTCGTCCTTATCCCTGTTAAGTAGAGGTTGTACTTGTCCCCAGTCCTATACTTTTCCAATATGAATTAAATAATTTTCTTACAAAAAATAAAAGTCAGAATAAAGGAAACATGATACTATCAAAGATTCAACGTCAAAATAATATACATTTTCTTTTTTCTATGTCAAATATCAAGAAAGAAATTTGTATAAAACTTACCAGAGAGTACTAAATAACAATTGCATAAATGATAAGTAATTATAGAAAAGAGTAAAAGTAATTACACATAATTAAAATTCCATGACAACTACAACATCTATTTTTTCTTGAAAATTTTATGACGAAAAGTACCTTAGGGATCTGAACAAACTTGTTGCATATCAAATCAGTTGAACCGCTAAGATAAAAGAAAAAAAATCTGCATAGCAAAAAAAGAGTTCTCTAAATGAATGAAACTAAGGACAAAAAATAAGGGTTAAATACGTTTTTAGTCCCTAAATTATTTGTGAAAATTGCGTTTTGTCCCTGGGGTAAACATTTGACCTATTTCGTCCTTATATTTTATAAACTAATATAAATGAACCTTGATGATAAATAAAAACGTCTTTAAGAAAAGGGAAATGAGATGAAGGAGAAGGAAAAATAATGAAATAAACTTAGGAGACATATGATAGTAGAGTAGGAAGTTATGGAGAAGAAAAATAAAGAGATAAAAAAGAATTCTAACACATCACTAATGATTAATTACACTTATTTATAAAATATAAGAGTGAAATAGGTCTAAAGTTTACTTTATGGATAAAACACAATTTTGACAAATAGTTAAAAGACTAAAAACATATTTAATCTAAAAAAATATGGACATAAATTTTTTTAAATTACTTAATAAACTAAGAGTATTCTAATAATTTAAAAATGAGTATGAGACAAATATGTACTTATAAATCCTGTACTTGATTTAAAAAATTAAACATTATCTATATCTATACCTAAACCTAGTTAATACAAATATTATCCAAAATCAAAACATATTCAAATAATACTCACAACAACCTTTTATATCTTTCAAGAAGTTGTTTTAATAAAATGTAAAATCACAACAACAAAAATTTGATTTACCAATAAGAACAATTATATATTTCATTTAATAATAAAAGTTATTTTTGATTAATTAGGATTTTGAATATAAAAACACACAAATTAAATCATAATGTTACAATTTTTAAGTTTGATCCTTTCATTTTTTTTCTCTAAAATTTAAGTCTCTTCTTTTATTTTTTTATTTAAAAATTTGAAATTTTGTTCAAATCTTCAATATTTTTATATATGTTTAATTCTTTTCTTAGATTTTATAATTAAATAATTTATTGATAAAACTATACACGAATACGTCAATATAGCATTCAATTTCACCAAATAAACGAAATAAAATATACCTAAAATTAATAATTAAATCAATACGAATTTTTAAAAGTATGAAAATCAAAATAAATATGAAAACTAAAATGGCAGAAAAAAGAGAGAGACGGAAATCAAGATTGTAAATTAGGAATTAAAGTGACCAATATTATAATTTTGCAAAAATATAATTTTAGTTTCATTCTTTTTTTTTTTACCAACTTGCAGTTACGATTATTACTTTCCCGCAAATTACAACACAAAAAATATCATATATCATATCATTAACAATTGTCAACATCTCCATGCTTCAACTTCAAATATCGGGTCCTTTGTAGCAAAAGAAATTAGAAGTAAAAAAGCACCTAGCATCATTAAAAGCACGCAAAGCCTGGCCAAATAAAAGAACAAGAATATTTATAGACGCTGTTTTCCGAATGTTGGAAGCAACAAGCGGGGCAAGGTGTAAATAAATCCGACCGAATATGAAGATTTGGATAACCATTATGCGATGATGATTCTTTTTCTGTGATCCAAACGGCTTCATTCATTACTACCCTCTGATTTTTTCAGGCTTAAAACTATTCAACAGTGCCAGAGAAGTCACATTCAGCTTGTACCCTCTTCTACAGAGTTAACTTTTTTTTACCGTTATGAAGTTGGAGAACCCAACAAAAAGGGATTCAGGAAGATCCACTTGTTTCTGTGGTGAAGGGCGGAATAAAGGGCAAGTTTGAGCTTTCGTGCTAGTTTATCACTGTAGAAAAAACGTCTTTTTGGCTTCTGGGTGTTTATTTGCAACCTTTCTCATGTGCTGAGTGAAGATTAACAGGGTCAAAGATTGGATCTTCTTTAACTTGAGTGTAGTGAGTGGGGAACCGAAAGTGTGATGAGTTTGTAGTGTGCTTTTGCAGAGATCTGAGTGAATGGAGCCTCCTACGGGGTTTCGTGCTTCTCTGTGGAGTTTCGTCCGATTTCTTCCTTATTTCATTGGGCTTCTGCTTCTAGGCAGCATCAAAGGTAAATGGCAATGGATCTGTTCTGCGTACTTTTGGATTGTTGTGAGTTTCTTGTTTTTAAATTAGTTGAGCTCTAGTTGAAAATTTACTTATCGAACTTGAGCATATTAGAGACGATTTCTAGGTTGTTACTTCAGGAAATGAAATACTGATGGACCATCTGTGCATATATTGTTTTGCTATTTATAATTTGTTAAATTATTCAGTGATTGTGCTGTGAAATTTATTCAGCTTTCTTTTCCTAAACCAATGGTGGGAGGTTATGTAGAGCCTGATGTGGGGTTTTCTTTTTTCACGTGTTGCCTGGTGGCCCATTTGTTGACAAATTATTCATTTTTATTAAATTAATTGCTGTCGACCACCCCTTGAATCTTTCTAGTATCTCATCTCATAAATAAGGATAAATATTTGAATTTTGTATTTTTGTTACTGCTTAATCTTATGGATTTGTTTATAAGCACAGCAGCAGAAGCTGTAATATTATACAGAATTTTGAAAGTTGAAACTACAAAGGAATAAATTTAATGACCGCCAACTATAGAATTGTTTAAGGTCAGCTTAGAATTATTTCTAGGCAAAACCCATCTAGGAACTTCAATAGTTTCTGTACTTGCTTCATTTTCTAGTTTCCATAATGCAATATGTAATAGCATCTTGTTTGTCATGCTTTACTGTACTAGAGAAGATTAAGGGTAGGGTTCTATCCGAGAAGTATGCTTGTAAACCTTACTTAATTACTGCTCCAATTGGCAATCACTGCAGGCATCATTTTCTGCCCTCTGATATGCGTCATAATTGCAACTGGAAACACTGCTATCATACTTGCACTTTGGACAGCGCATGCTGTTTGGACATATTATTGCGTTGTGAGGTGCTTTCCTTGACTGCCACTCTTTCAATTTTTCTCACTGTTCTATCCGTGTATATGAAATTGTAATTACTTTCTCATAGTGATTTCCCTAACGCAGAGCTAAACAATTAGGGCCACTTCTGAAGCTTCTTATCTGCCTGTGTGTACTACCAGTGCTGTTGGTTTTGTGGCCTATGTTTGGTATTCTTGGAAGTATTCTAGGTGGAGCAGCCTATGGATTTCTTTCACCCATCTTTGCTACTTTTGAAGCTGTAGAGGAAGGAAAAGATGACAAGCTTTACCACTGTTTCATTGTATGTTTACAATGTTTTATTTCTTGTTTAAATGCTGGTTAGATCTGTTACACTGTTATTAATTTCAGAAACTGTACTGAATTGTCAGGACGGTACATGGAGCACTGTTAAAAAGAGCTTCATGGTTGTAAGGGATGTAAAAGATGTGGCTTTCCATTCATACTTCTCAGTTATGGATGACCTGCGACAGAAAGGACCTCCAGATGCAAAATACTATGAGATCAGGTTTATGCCTCTTTATTTTGTTTATTTTGTTTATTTTGTTTATTTTGATGCCATTGTGCCTTCTGAACTGGAGTTTCTCTGGTTCAAAACCTGTAAACAATCTCTATACTTTTTTGGGGGTAAGGTTGCATACAGCTACCCTCCCTTGACCCTACTCAATTGGAAACAATCTCTACACTTTGGTTGAAGCTCCTTCTTGTCCGTTTAACTGTGTTTGTAGGTCACACTTATAATTTAAAGCTTTTCCGATTTTAAATCTTAGTTGTGTAGACAGTATGTTATCAACTTGAATACTAGTTATTTTACTTTGAAACTAAAGGAGCTGGGTTGGAACAAATGAAAAAAAATATCAATATTCCCTCAAGTCTTAGAAGGCAGAATGGTTTCACAAACTATAGGTCAGTTGGATTTCTTGTAGATTGCTATCTTTCAAAAACTTAACACTTGGAATCACAGAGGGTGATCTTGGATAGAATCTTAAAGAATGATAAATTATTTTTTGAAATATGATTTGGTTTGGGTGACATTTAAGTAGAAAGTAGAAATCAAAGTATAGAAAAATCTTAAGGTGAAAGAAATTGTTCCATAATTGTATTCCTTTCAAAGGGTCAATTATATACAAGATTATCAGCATAATTTAAGGCCATAAAATAGCAAGACAATCAGGCTAATTATTAAGAATATTAACTAGCCTAATATAAAATTACAAGGTATAGAAAAGATTGGAAAGAATATTAAAAGTATTTATAATAAATATTTTATCACACCCTCACAGTCAAAACTGGAGGTTCTTGTTCATTGAGACTGACTTGAAAAATCATCAAAGACTATGCACATAAGCCCTTTAGTTAAAATGCCAGAAATTTGATAGCAAGAGGGAACATGATGACACAAACTTGCCCACAAGCAACTTTCTTACATACAAAATGTATATCCATTTCAATGTGTTTGGTTTGTTGACGTTGTATGCGGTTATTGGAGAGATATATTGCACTCACACTTTCATAGTACACTAGTGTTTGTTGGGCCTATTGTGTCACCCGTTCTCAAGTTTCTACTAGTCCTATGTTCGAGATGTTCAATTCTCGGGATGAGGAAGTATGTTGGAGATCCCAGCTTTACTAGAAATAAGACCAAATTGTAATATATAAGTGGATGCAAATCTCACCTTACCAAGCCAATTTTGAAGGGTTGAGTTAGGCTTAATTTCACTCTCTTGATGACTTACCATAGCCTTTCTAAGAACCATGTTGACCCGATAGACCCATTGTATTCGAAGGATTCCTTTTTGCAAATCTTTCTCCCTGATTCACTTTCCCTTTTCCAACGCGCTCTCTGAAGGGTTTTTTTTCCTTCTACTTTTCAGGGAAAAAGAGTCTTCCAACCAAATCAACCTCCAGAATAGATTGTCACATCTTTTCTAATCCTATTGTTAATATTGATAAGATGGATGAATCTAATATTCTACTTTCATTATTGAGTCTTTTGTTGCTTGCTCCTACATTCCAGAATGATCCATTTCAATTAACGTTGCAAAGTTTATCAAATGGTGAGACATGCCAATTCACTAGTAACATTGTTTCAGTGGTACATATTGGTAATTCATTTGTTTGTCTCTCAATCGTCATCTCTTGGTCTCTGAATTATTGACTCTAGTTCAATTGATCATGTATCTAGTAATGATTCTCTTTTCTTCTCCTTTACTAAATGTGTCCATTTGACTTTTATAATTGTTGTCAATGGTTCACAAACACAAACTTGCAACATTGGTATTACCCAACCCTCCCGTCCCTTACAATTGACTATGTTCTTTATGTCACTAATTGTTCCTTTAATTTTTTTTCTATTGCCCGATTGATCCAATCCAATGATATTATTCTCACCTTCAATAAAAATAATGTTACCTTGTAGCATCAAATATCGGGTAGGATGATATCGAACATGAGTCACATGGCTTTTACTATCTTTATCCACCACCATCAATATATGCATCGACATTCTCTCCAATGAAAAAAAAAATATCAATTCCCTCATGTCTTAGATGGCAAAATGACGAAGATATGGTTCTTGATATTGAAGCCAAATGGAAGGAGTTCTTTGAGCTAGACATGGCTGACAGGAGACTATGGAGAAGAAATAAGATGATTAGGAGAGGAAGACAAGAAAGGTTCTTTGGTCTCTTGATACCATGAAAGAAATTGTTCCGTGATTGTATTTCATTCAAATGGTCAATTATAGACAAGAGTATCGATATAATTCAAAACTATAAAATAGTTAGAACTTAGACAGTCAAGCTAATTAACTAGCCTAACATAAAAATTACAAATAATATTAGAAATATTTGCAAGAATATGTACTTATTCTATCATAATCAACTTGAATTCTAGTTATTTTACTTTGAAACTAAAGGAACTGGGTTGAAACAAATGAAAAGAAATATCAATATTCCCTCATGTCTTAGATGGCAGAATGGTTTCACGAACTATAAGTCAGTTGGATTGCTATCTATCAAAACTTAACTCTTGAAATCACAGAGGGGGCAGCTCTTCTTTATGTCATACTAAACAGTGTTGGTTATTTTAATCTTTAATCATCATTTGCATACCGAACTTATGAACAAGCTTGAGCATATAACTGAAAATATTGACAGAAGACATTGATATTGGATAGAATCTTAAAGAGTGATAATTTTTTTTTGAAAATATCTTCTGGTTTGGGTGACCTTTCAGGAAAAAGTAGAAATCAAAGTACAGTAAAATCTCAGTATATTGTTTTTCCAAAATTTTCTATTTTTCGGTTCAAACAATACATAGTGAACCAGATAACACTAGTTGTTAACTATGTTATTCTTTCTTATGTATTTTATTTGCTAGTTGTGTCTTTAGTTTCTGATAGATTTAACATGAGAATATTGAATTGTAAATTGAGAAAAAAAGTTATCTGAATTGCTGTTTTTCTAAACATAAAAGCAATAAAAAATTATGACCATGAGAAGTAATAAAAAGGCCAAATATGATGTTGTCATACACAGGATTTGTGCTATATGATTTAATTTTAGCTTTTTTCTGCTTTAATGCAGGTTGCTTTATATTCCTGGTGCTTTATTGGCTGCAATTATTGGAATCATGGTTGATGTGCCAGTTATATCATTTGTTGCCCTATGCAAAGGTCCATACATGCTTTTTAAGGGGTGGCATCGATTGTTTCATGATCTCATTGGCCGTGAAGGCCCTTTCCTGGAGACCATATGTGTGCCTCTTGCGGGTCTTGCTATCCTTCTCTGGCCATTGGCTGTTGGTGGGGCAGTTCTGGCATCCATGTTAGCAAGTTTCTTTCTTGGTGCATATGCAGGGATTATTGCTTATCAGGTCAGTCCTCATGTCTTTTCCCTACCTACTTGTAATATATTACTACTGTTATTGTTGATAGTAGAATATTAAATGTACAGTTAGAAGTTATTTGAAACTGATATAATCTATGGGAAGACTCTAGAGATCTCTTTGTAATCATTCTTTCAAGGTTAGAGTTCTCTATATTTAGAGATTGATTTACTGTTCCAAATTAATCAATTGAAGAAAATCTTTGCTCATTCAGATTAATCCTTTTCTAATTAGTATAAGAGCTTTCAATCTTGGGTACTCTATCAAGTGTTATTATAGTTGTTAGAACCTTGTAAGTATACTTACGTGAATATTAGCCTAAAATAGGGTAATTGAATATCCTGCAATTATGTCCTTAATATTAGAAAATTGATTTAGGTCCAACTTAACTCTACAAAATGGGCTTTTAAGTTGATTATATCTTTATTTGATGTGTGATCTGGAATATATCATCTACAAATCTTGCTAGAATAAATTCTCATATAATTTTAGATAGTGAATAGACTTAACTCAACCCTTTAAAATTGATTTGTAAGGTGAAGCTTGCACTTAATTATAATTTTATGATATTTCTAATTGTTGTGAGATCTTTAACACCGTATATTGTGAAGGATGATTTTGGCCCCTTTTGAAATGCATAACAAGTGAAGGGGGGAGGGGGGTGTTACGCAGAGAGTAAGGCAAAATCAATTCAGAAATGCAAAAAAGGAATGTATCAATCAAGAAACAAGTTAAGGAACTATGGACACCTGTCCACTTGACAAACAATTTTGTTAAAACAATAGATAAGAGGATTGTTGGCATGCTGCTAGGAAGGAATGAAGGATAATATTAAAAACCTGGGTTACTTTCCTTTGACACTTGCCTACAGAATACGTACTAGGCTTTATGTACTGCTGATCTTTAGAATTAATCTCTATATCGTGCTGGTCCTTTGCAGCCTTTGCCAATACTACACAGGTATACCGTGACATTTACATTCAATTTTATTGGAGAATTTCTAAAGTCCTGAGGATGGTTACCTTTTTGGTGGTAGTGGATGAACTTGTTCAAAGTATGGCCATTTTTTTTGCCCCGTTGCCACCCACTTACTGCTAAAGAGGTTACTGAGTTATTTATTAAAGAAGTTGCCAAGCTCTATGGATTTTCTTTCCTCCATAGTCTGAGAAAGAGATCACATTTTTACGGGACAATTTTGGACTGATTTCTGTAATCAGTCAGAAACCAATCTGAAACTCAGCTCTGCCTAACATTCACTATGATGTTGAGTTGGACATACAGAAATTGTTAGTGTATCGGAGATTCTTTACAGGTTCTAAACCTAACCACTGACCCCATTTCATGAAATGTTTTGCATAGGTCCACATATGGAAGAGACCGTCCAATATTGCTCAAATGTACACAAGATTTATCAATAGTAGAAGTGAAGCAGTTGATGGCTAAAAGAACAATAGTGTTAGATGAACTCAAATCATATTTGGTGTTAGTTCATTACTAAATGAAGCAGTAGGAATGGAAGGGATATGAAGAGCCTTGAAACTCCGTCTAGATAAAGTTTCAACCATATATACAGTCAGGATTTTGTCTAAGATAAATGAGATTAATATGTTGTTTAACTTATTCATTTCTACTTAATATGATATTCAAACTAACACTTGGATTCCTAACAATTTCTCCTTCAAATAAGTTTCTTCTACATTAGTACATTTCTCCTTGAACGGAAGTATTGCTTAACCACAAGTAGCTTACAGTGAGGCACCCTTTCAGTACAATATCTATCAGGCTAGAGGATTGTTGGGTTTTTCAACGGGGAGATTGAGTACCAATGAGCCATGAATCACCTTCAATCCAAAATTTTTAGGTAATGAGTTTATGGGTCTTTTTTCTCGTATATTGCTTAATTTATTCATTTTTACTCAATGTGAAATTTAAACTCACACTTATCATTGAGTATGGTTTATTGGAATTTCAAATTGAAGGTATGATGAATGTATTGGCTTAGAGTATTGTCACCCATTCCTTTATTATTTCACTTGCAAGGAGGGTTAGAAATGGATAATAGTGTTGTCAGTTTAGTAACGGAATGCTTTTAAGGAAAAGAGGGAGAAGGATGTGAGTGTAGTGGGAAGGCTAAGAGGTCTGTATCAATAAGCGTCCACTAACTTAGTTATCTTAATTGGATGGTTCAGAAATTGCATAGCCTTGATCTATGAGGCTTTTCCATTTTCTGATTATTATTTCCTTTTGTGCTGATATTCTTCTGTTGTTTCCGTGTGAATAAAATAAAATCTGTTTCCTATTCCCCCCCCCCTACCTGGGCTGCTGGTTTCCTAGCTGTCTCACTGTGTTTTTGTCTTCTCTGAAATGCAGGAGTCTTCTTTCAAGTTCGGTCTTTCATTTGTTGTTGCAGCTTTGGCCATTTATGATGAATACAGCAATGATATTCTTGACATGCCAGAAGGAACCTGCTTCCCCAGGTTTTTTTTTTCTGCTACCACGCATTTATAGCTGTGACTTACAGTTAATGCTTTTATATTATGTTCTTATGCAGTTGATTTTTGATGTAGGCCTCAGTTTCAGAAAGAAGTTGATTTGTCACAAAGAACATCTAATTCATATTCCACCTCAAGACCTAGCTCCTTCAGAAAAGCTCCTTCTCGCACGACTTCCATGAAGAACAACATTGCTGAGTTGAAATCATTTGAGGTATTCTTTGTAATATCTTGTGTCGAATGATGTGACTCAAAATATCATCTTTATCTTCCTCGAATGTGTTCATCTTTTTCAGCCTAACAGTCTGTACTAAATTATATTGTTCATGAATTGTGTAGCTGTTGGATGCCTTATTCAAGGAATGTTACCGAGTTGGAGAAAAAATGGTTTCTGAAGGTTTAATTACAGGAAAAGACATAGAAGAAGCCAGATCTGGTGAAGGGAGTAGAGTTATTAGTATTGGTTTGCCAGCATATTGCTTAGTTCAAGGACTCTTGCGTTCTGCAAAATTCAATTCCATGGGTATATTGATTAGTAAGTGGAACCCTCTAGCTTCTTTCCTTCTGTTTTTTTTTTTTCTTTTTTACCTTCTAAGACTTCTATCACTTTTCGTTGTGATTTTCTCTTTTTGAGATTATTTTCTTTTAACCATTTTGTTTACTTGCCCAATGTAGGTGATGATACTGAACTAACTACCACAAACAGACCAAGAGAGAAATTTTTTGACTGGTTCCTTAACCCCCTTTTGATCATTAAAGAGCAAATCAAAGCTGAAAATCTTTCTGACTCAGAAGAGGACTACCTCTGCAAGTTAGTTCTCTTGAGTGGTGATGCAGAGAGACTGAAAAAATCTATCATTGGTCCAGCCCCTGAATCCGAGGTCAAACGTGCAGAACTTGAGGCATTGGCTAGAAGGTACTTACTATACAAAAAACTTGGTTAGTGTGAATTTGGGCAAGCACTTACAAACTTATCATGCATAGTGTTTTGTGATTGAATGATATTGAAAAACTGTTTTATTCTGTTAATGTATAATATATTTTCTCTTAAAAATAAATAAAACTTTCTGGATATTTTAAAATCAACGTATGAATCTTAACATCTTCAAATACTACCGCATCTAACATTTCCATAAACGCTTCACAAACTCCTAAGGGTTTTTAGTGTAAAGAAGTAACAAGTAATTATCTCGTGAAAAACTTGCATGTTAGAAGCTAATCTAAATTGGGTTAGTATAGAATTCTCAACCCAACGTAAAGGTTACATTCTTTTGGCTTTTAAAAGCCAAAATAAGTTATGGTGATGGGCCCTGCCTTTTTTCTGAGGATGCTTTTACTTCAGATAGGCTTCGTTCCAATGATCCATGTTTAGATTTTATCTCATTTTTGTTTCCATTCTGAAACACAGATTGCAAGGGATAACCAAATCAATGTCAAGGTTCCCAACCTTCAAGCGACGCTTCGATGATCTTTTAAAATCTCTATCTGATGATCAGAAACATGGTGGTCCAATAATAACCAGATCAAAGAGTGCCTTTGCTCGGTTGATTAGTTTAAAATCATTCAAGGGGACAATAAACAGGTCAGTTCACGGATCACATGTTGTGCGAGACATAGAAAACTCATGATAAGATTACCGTGTAATTGACAAATTTAATCTCATACCTGTAACCTTCAGTACATCTTTAGATAGAAATACAAAGTGTAATTGACCATAATGCCGAGTTAATAACCCAAAAAATCACAACAGATATGATTTTTCCGAAGTTATTGTAAAAGCGTATAAAATTTGTAATATTTTCGATGTATAGGAAATTTTTTCTAATTATAATTTCTGACCTTGTTTGTGAGCAAATTTGAGCAAACGGCAGCCTCAAGGATTCTGTTGTAGACCCGCGTTACATTTTCATCGTCATCAATGATTTTATTGGAAGCTTGCCTAGAATTGAACATTCTCTCCCAGGCTTGTTCAAGTTTTTCACATCTAGATAAAGTAGATCTCAATGAGATTTGGTGTTGCTTGAATTACAGTTTAACGTGATTTTAAATGCCATATATGTGTAAATAGTGTATATACATATATATATATATATGTATATGTATATATATATAGGGAAAATAATAAAGTTTATTAATATTTATGAATACATAGTAAAAGTAATTCAAGAAAAAACACGTTAATTACACTTTTTTAACAAAATTTTATTAATTGGTGACTTTTATGTAGATTCCACTGCACCAAACTCTTCATTCTTTATCTAATGGGATCAATATGAAATTCACTCAACAAGAAAAGAAGTGTTAGAGAAGAATATGTCAGAAAGTATATTCTGACAATGTTTAACAGAAGCATATCACTCACTGATTAATAGATCCACTTGTATAGTGGATGTTTATGCTTCAATAATGGAGCAGTAAGAACTTCAAAACAATTCAGAAGTGAAGTTAAGCCATCACAACTTATAATTGTAACGAGTTTACTCTTCTTTCTTATTGTTATTTTTATTAGAATAAAATTCACTAACGATAATATTAAGTTTTAAATATATTTTAATTCTTTAAATTTAGAATAATTTGTTTTAATCCTCTAAATTTAAGAGTAATTTCTTTTAGTTTTTGTAATTAGAACAGTTATTTTAATTGAGTTGTCAAATTGTATAATTAGATTCAAACCTCATTCTATTAAAGAAATGGAATAATCACATAAATAAAATTAAAAAATTAATTAATTTTATTATAAAATTATGATTGTTACAAGATATTCAATTTAATCACAATATCTTTAATACATAACACACATCTCTCATTTTTTTTCTCTTGTTATATGATAAATGAGAAACTTAAACTAATTTATAATAAAATTTATTTAATTCTTAATTTTTCTTTATGGATAAAAAAACTTATGTTTTCTTTACTTTTTATTTTTTTCAAAACTAAAGATTTGACTTTCCAGTTTAATAGAGGAAAAAAGACCACAATTAGTTGGACAACTCAACAATTCTCCTCTTCCAAGTGCATCTTGAAATTCAATAGCTTATATTAATTTTCAAAGTGTCTTTATATAGTTCAAGTTTTTCTTTCTTTAGTGATCACATTGTAAGTATGTCTCCAACATTCTTATCAATGTGAATCATCTTTACCAAACTTAACACCTGTTAGTTTATCATTATCACATATCTAATAATAGTGAACATTAATGTGTTTTGTATGCAAATGATAAATTGAATTTTTGCTAAAGTTTAAAGCAATTTAACTATCACAATATATTGTACCATCATGATTTCTTATCATCAAGATTTTTTATCATCATTAATCTCTTTTTTAAAAGAGGGACATGACTTCTTTCTCGACTTGAAGTGATAAAAGTTAATGGTTACCTTACTAGCTTGACATTCTCCATATTGAACCTTTGAATTCTCTTAGGACAACCACAACATTTGTAGTTTTCTATTCCTGTAAATGTGCATGCCAAGAATCTACTGAGTTGGTCCTAACTTTCATATAAAAAGACATGAAAAGTTTTTCCTACAATTGTTTTTTTATCTTTGATACATCTTTTCCAACTCTCAACATGTTGTCCACATATAATAGTAGTGCAACAAAGTCTCCTCCTGGAAAGTTTTGGAAATAAACACACAAATCTTCAAATGTTCTTCTATAACCTTAAATCACCATGAAAAGTGTCAAATTTCATATATCATCGTTAGGTTTCTTGTTTGAGACCATGCAAACTCTTCTTCAATTTACACAAAAGGTTTTCTTTTCCTAGAATTTCAAAAACATTAGGTTGTGTCATGTATATTTTTTCATGGAAGTCACCATGCAAGAACACAATCTTCACATCCAATTTTCAAACTCTAAGTGTATATTAACATTCAATCCAAGAGTGACATGTAGTAATGTCTTCTTTACCATTGATGAGAAGATTTCAACAAAATCAATTCATTTCTTTTGGAGGAATCCTTTAATCATTAGTTGTTCCTTATGATTCATGACCTTTCTGCTACTATCATTCTTGATCTTGAACACCTGTTTATTCCTTAATGTCCTTTTTCCTATAGTGATTTCAACTAAGTCACATGTTTCGTTCTTTTGTAAGGACCTTGTCTCATTCTGCACAACCCATAGCCATTTCTCCTAGTTTCGATGAGATAATACTTTTTCAAATCCTTCTGGCTCCCCCTATTTAGTGAGAAGAATATATTGTGATTCTGAATATTATTTTGATGGAATCCTGCCTCAATTTGATCTTCGTAATTAAGGCTCATCTAGTTCTAGTGACTTGTCCATTAGGTTGATGAAGCTCCTCTAGTTCAATAACCTCGTCTACATGTTCAGTAGAGCTTCAAACATATTCTCATGCACTTGTGCATTCTCTATAATAGTAGGTGATGGATTTGGAACAGTATCCTTAATAATTATACTTTTAGTCATCGTAGAACTTTTTAGGTTTTTATATGTTTAGTTTTTTAATATCACATTTCTACTTCTAAACACATTTTTCTCCTTTGGGTCTCATAACATGTATTCAAATTCTTAGTCTTCATAACCAATTAAAATACATAGTATGGTTCTTGCATCAAGTTTTGCCCTTCATTATTTGGGTACATGTGCAAATATCAAACACTCAAACACTTTTAAATGTGAGTATGAGGGATCTTTCAAAACCATACCTTTTCTGAAATCTCAAAGTTCAAAGGAATTGATGGTGATTTATTTAACAAGTAGAACGTACTGCGAATAACTTCTCCCCAAAATGTCTTGGGAAACTTCATCATATTAAGCTTATTTCTAATTGCATCCATAATGGTTAAGTTCAACTTTTCTGCTATATTGTTGTTTTAAGGTGTATGCGGTAGTATATTCTCATGCTAGATGTCATATTTCTTACAATATGCATTGAACTCCCTAGAAGTATACTCTCTTCCATTGTCTAAATGGAGACACTTTAATTCTTCCTTGTCTCACGTTTTACCGTGGCATGAAACTACTTGAAAATTTCTAGTACTAGATCCTTCATCCTTAGAAAATACATACAAACTTCGTAGAAGCATCAATAATAAAAGATAGAAATTACTTGTTACAATCTAATGATTCCACATCCAAGGGACCTTAAACATTAGAGTAATCAGACTTAACAACTTCGATCTTTATACTAATGACGAGCTTAAACAAATTTTTCATTGTTTACCATATACACAATGATTACAAGGATAAATCGTTGTATCTTTAATAGTGATCAACTTTTTCTTTATCAGGGTTGATAAACCTTTCTCACTTGTGTGGTCAAATTTTTTATGTTACAAATTTTGAGATTCTCGCTCCAGTGCATTTATGTTGTCTATGTCAATTTGTATTCAAGTTTTATATAAGTTACCACAAAGTTTTCCATGAGTGATAACTATAACTTTTTTTAACATTTTCAAACCTTGTTAATCAAGGATTTGTACTAAAAGTAAATACAATAAAAGATTTGAAACATGTTGAATATCTCTTAAAGTAACTCTGCACCCAACATCGTTAAACATTACAAATTCCTATTTGTCAATTTATTTGATTTTGTATTCTTATCACTAAGTACTAATCACATCCCTATTTTTCTTTTGAAGTATTTGTTTTGACAACATTTATGCATAAAAAATGAGTCCACGGATTAAAACAAACTTTTCAATATTATAGTAAATAATCGTTCAAAATTTAAAAGAAAAAAATAAATTCACTCAAATTTGAGAAAATAAAAACATATTTAAGTTTATTTTAAATTTATTATTTGGTTGGGTTAAACTCCTAAATTAGCTAGCAAATCCCAATTTCAATGTAAAATTACAATAATGATGATAGTCAATTAGTGTAATTTGACAATTATATCTTAAAATCTAAAATTATAATATTTGAATGACCAAAACTTTTTTTAATATTCCTTAAAACTTGCCTATAGAGTAAAAAAGGGTCATTTTGTTTAAATTTAAAATAAGTATTTTTCAAATAACTAACTTTTATAAGAAAATCACTGGTTTAAGAATTATATATGTTTCGCTTCTTAAAAAAAATAGAAATCTGCTTATTTTTAAAACAAGCACATTAGATAAGTAAATAAAAAATATAAATATTCCAATTTTTATTAAAAAAAAACTGTTACAAATTATACACAACCAAATTGGTTCAATGTTTGGCTTTAAATTTCTGCAACACCTGGTTATCTCAAAGCAAAACAACCAAAGAAGAAATAACAAAGAAATAAAATTGCAGATACAAGATTAATGATTTATGTCAAGACTCAAGTTAAAATATCACTGGAAACAGAAAGTTGGTCTTATTTCTGACTGGAGAAGTGACAAATCAAAACATTTGGTAAAACATGTCTATGGGGATGATAATTTTTTCTTTTTGTATAGTGATGTCGGTATAGGAACTGCAATTTATTGATTTTTTAGTTTGAGTTGTACTTTTTATGGACTCAATACTTTTTAGGTTTAACTGTGAATGAGCTCATCATGAAAGAAAAAATATAATTGCACCAAGTGGAAAAGC
The DNA here is from genome assembly GCA_030347555.1 of Lablab purpureus. Lineage (NCBI taxonomy): Eukaryota > Viridiplantae > Streptophyta > Magnoliopsida > Fabales > Fabaceae > Lablab > Lablab purpureus. Next base: position 18,798,609 of record CM059254.1, read on the forward strand.
TCGCAAAAGATTAATATGATACTAAATTCAATAGTTGAGCAAACTGACAAGATTTCAAATGTTAACTTTGAAGTCGCAAAAATTAAATAAATATGTGGTAGAGGATTCAACAATTATCTTCTGATTACAGAAGTTAAAAGATGCAAGACAAGATGTTATCATCACTTTTAAACAATCGTTTTGACTCTAATGCCCAAGTAATAAAAAACACAGGAAAGACACAAATTTCTTAAAATGAACAAACTTCTGTACTTCCAAATATTTTAGCAGAATTTGAGCCAAAACTCTAACGATAATTCCGCAAAAAAATATTACATCTCTATTTGGGTAGCAATAGTGGAAGAAAACATGACTGTGATTCTTTTACCTTCTTGGCCTACAGATGCAAAAAATCTAGAGCCGTGACAGAAGAATGTACAGAGGTTACATAATATTTTACTATGCTAATTTGGATGTATTAGATTATTTATGGAGTCTCTTGTGTCTGTGAGCGATAGATTTCACTTCTATCAAACAGTTTACTTCTCCTGGGAACACCAGCCAAATTGTAGAATTCAGTCAATGTTTTTCTAATTTGCACTTTCTTCTTTTTATCAGCAGGCCGAGGTCCTAAAAGGCCTAATTCGGTGGTTGCACCATTAGCCTGGGAGGAATGGACAACTGCATCATAAGCTTTAGAAGAGAGGCTAAGGCCTTCATTCTTAGCTCTCGTATATAACTGATATGCCAGCCTTGGTTTTCCATCATTTGCAAGGGCCTCAATCAGCATTTCGTAAGTTATCTCATTGGGGGTGATGTTCTGAACTTTCATTCGATGAAACCATTCATATGCTGCGCTGCTCATACCATTACGAGCACAGCCAGTAATTATGGCATTGTATGTCACCACTGTTACCTCAATTCCTAATGTTACCATCTCCTGAATGATGGCATCAACTCTATTAAAATTTCCTTGTGCAGTATAAATAGAAGCCATAATTGTGTAGGCATATACATTTGGTTCAACCCCGACCTTGACCATATGGTTCCACACGCGGAGGGCATCATCATAGAGTTTTCCCTTTTCAAGAGCACTCAACAAAGCCCCATATGATATCATAGTGGGCTTTTCACCATTTTCAATCATTCTCTTGAATATTTGCACTGCTGCAGCAGTTTCCGAAGCCTTGGAACAGGCCACAAGAACTGCATTCCATTCCTTACTTCCAGGCTTTAGGCCTTTTTCCTCCATCTTGTTTAACAACCTAACACCCCATCTCCAAATTCCTTTTCTCTTGGCTGCATTGAGAAGAAAATTGAAGTGAGAGACTACAAGTTCGTATGACAAGTTATTTGGTTTTGGCCCTTTGTCCAATAAATCTTCATATATCTCCAAAGCAGCCCACCATTTCTTTGCTTTCCCCATCAACCAAATTGCATGGTTGCAGACAGACAAGCTGATTTTGTCATACCTTTCTCTAATCCGGGTGTACAGCTCTTTCACAACAACGTAGTGATCTTCACGAGTACAAGCCCACGCAAGCCGCTCGAGATCAGCCCGTGTCAGTGGAATCCCAGCATTATCCATATCAACAAGAAACTTCACCACATTGTTGCTTAAGTTATCAGAACTGACAAGCCAACAGCGCATTACTTGATAGCAGACACGGATTGTGAACTTCTCAAGCTTCATGAATTCTTTCTCCCAATCTTCTCCATCGTCATCTTCTCCTATTTCACCTCGACGGTAATTTTCTCTTAACTCAACAAAGAAATTTAGAGCTCCATTGCAATCTTCCATCCTCCGGTATGCCAACAAGGCTTGAGAATAGGATACCGGAGACAGGGAAAAGCCATTTCTATGGATCTCCTCAAGCACGTTGAGAGCTTTGTCACATTCTCCTCTCTCAATGTAAATTGCCATCAAGGTGTTATATGTCACAACATTATAGGAGATTCCATCAGCAGCCATTTCATTCAGAATGGCTTCCATTTCTGCAAATTGTCCAGATTGTTTGACGACACCTAATAGACCGTTATATATAAAAAGGTTAGGCCCAAAAGAGCCATTAGTTTCTATCTTCCTCTTCTTCATCCATTCAAAAAGAATCAAAGCAGAATCCATTCTCTTTTCTTTACCAAAACTGCTAATTATCGTCGAAAACACCTGGAGGGGCAAGTCCCTCTTGTCTACAAGAACCTCCTCCACATCCTCCAATGTCTTCGCGGTCTGCAGTCTCAAGGCTAGTGCTCTAACATCAACCTTATCATCACTCTCTTCTTTGCCACTTTCCTTGCTATTGTCACCAACACCCATTTTTGGTTCACAGTCACTGTCCTGAACTTGAGCCAAATTCAAAGACTTTATACCCTCCGACTCACCATTAACCGGTGCACCATTAGAATCAATCTTCTCCTCAACCAATTCACTACCAACTCTTTCCTCGACCAATTCACTCACAACTTCTTCACCATCCAATGCGCACGCTAAGTCTCCAATAAGACTCGTGTTTTGGTTCAAAATAATACCAAATTTGGGTTCAGCGCATCCCAACAAAAACCCACATCTCAAATCCAATTTTGAGTGTCCAGAAAAGACCGAAGTCCCATACCCTCTTGAACATTGAAAAACACGAACTTTCGCACAACGAGAAGCTTTAAAAACAAAACCCAGTTTCGCCCTTCTTCTCCTGTTCAGATCAGAAATACCGGAATGGCCTATTTCAAAGCGAGGGACCACCCAGTTGTTAACTTTGAAGGGCCAAGTGCTAATCATTTCTCCGAAATTTACAACCCAAAGATGAAACCCTCTTTCAAATAATTGACGCTATAATAAGTTACAGGGATAAGTGAGGAAGCAGCATAAGATGGGTTTCTAGCTCTTACCTTCTACCATTGATTCGAATCAGTTGAAGAATGGTGACTTAGAGGAAGCTTGCGTTGTCACAGCCATTCGTTTGCAGCTAATCAAATGGATAAATTGAGAATAAAAATAAAAGTTATTAAATTATGTAAATAGAGCACACCTACTGTAAACCGGAAAGACTGGGGCGTTATTATATTATTTTTCAGAAAAAAAAAATCAGTAAGTAACTTTCCAAAATAATTATTGCTCACTTTTACCAGAACGTTTTTCTCTTTTAAAGATTTTAATAAGCATCACTATGTTTATTTCAAAAAATAAAATAAAATGTATAAAAATTGAGAAAGTTGCAAAATAATATTGAAAAGCTTGAGACATATAAGTTATGAGATTTACTAGATCTAACTATTTCAAGAAAAAAAATTAACTAAAAAAATATAATTTCTTTGAGAAAAATCAAGTCCAAAAGATTGTAAAAACGAAAATGATTTAAGTAATTAATGAAAATATATAATTTGAGAGAACACTTATAAGCACAATATTCTTAGAATTGAAAACACACATTAGTTATTAGCTTTTAGGCATAATGTGCATAATGTGGGATTAATGAATGTTTTATTTTTCAAAATGTAGTTGGTATCTTGTAAAGTAAAAATATATTTATGCCACATTTACTTCTATAAAAACATAAACATTCTAAATGCAATAACTACAAATATAATGACTTATCTTATAATGAATTTTGATACATCTATATTTTAAGAATCATTTTCTCACGAGCATTTTTTTATAGTATAATGAATTCACTCAAGATTTAAGTAGATCATAGAGTATGAAGAATGAAAATTCGTAAAGTTCAAAAGATATTACACATATCGAGAAAATAGTAAAATTCAAGATATATGAATCAACGAAGTATATCTCGAGAAGAAACAACTACATCGAGAAGACACAACTATTTTGAAAAAAAATAAATCAACTTGAGAAGACTTTAAAAGTGAAGATCGATGAAACAGTTAATGAAATGATATAAATCAAGAAAAGCAATTATGAGCATGACAACTTTTCTTAAGAACTAATAACACATGTTACGTGTAACATGGAGGTTGATAGAAGTTCTATTTTCAAAATGTCAACTGACAAATTTTACATTATAAATAAGATGTAGTGAACCTTCTGTAAAGTAAGAACACATTTGTAAAACATTCACTTATGTAAAAATGCCTTGATGTAATGACTATGAATATAATGACTCGTCTTCCAATGTATCACTTCAACTTTTTATCCTTTCTCTTATTTTATTTAAGACTTTCTTATAAGATCTCAACTGTTAAAAATAATTCTCAAAACCTCTTTCTTTCAAGCCTCTATATATAGAAGATATGTAGAAGAAGACTAATTGATGACGTTTAACAAAAACTCTTAACAATTTAACGTTCTTGTTATCTTAAGAATCCATGTGCCCTAAGATGTAAAGGAGAATATTATTTGTGTTCATTAGTTGACCTAGAAGAGTGATCTTACTTTGTATCTGTCTAAGGACGTAAACTTTCTTTTAGAGAGCAAACATGTGACCTTTCATATCACTTTTTATGTAATTTTTGTTTAGTTAGGAGTGATTGTGTTCCAAAGAATACTCGTGATGAGTTTTTAGCTAGAAGTTGCTCTCCAAATAATACTTGGATATGGGTTGTATTTTTGCAGCAATAGTCTACTTTAGTGGAACTTATTTGTGTTGATCAAGAATTGGATATAGTCATCATTAACAAACGAACCTGTACAAAAATATTAGAGTAAATCCATCTTTGTCTTTATTTCTTTCTTATTGCATGTTATTGATTTAGGCTTAACAAAAAAGGAGACATTTTTTAAAATATGATTTACGAAATCTTTTGACAATGCATTGGTCAAGTTAAAAACTGTGTCTAACGATGTACCTTATACGTTGAATTACGAAAATTCTTACAAGTTTTAAATGCACAATTCAACCCTCTCTTAATGTGTACTTTGGTTGTTATTACATTTACTTTGCTTACTTATCTACTAAATGCATTATCTGTTAAAATAGTTTGTGAAAAGCCTCTTTTACGAAAACTTGATTTATCATAATGCCTTCCTTATAAAAAGTAAAGTTTTTTTTTCACCAAATTCCTAACGTGCCTAAGTTTTGTCAACTCCCAAAGTACAACTGCCATGTACAAAAGTGCAACTTTTATCAAAAGGAGTAAAACTCATTGTACAATGAAAGATAAGTGCAACAAGTTATCAGGTTTTGTGTGAAAATTAGAAGCGCACATTTATTGCATGAAGAATAACATTTAATGCATTTATGTGAAGCCTTCATCAAACGCAGCAAGAAGATGTGCTCAAGACCAACCTAAAACTGAAGATGTCAGAACAGATCTCTAATAGCTAGTTGCATATGCACTGTATAAGAGATCGAACTCATCTCGAAGAGACATAGAAGCAAGTTGAGAAAAACGTGTTGTGACAATTTTCTATGCTCATTCTAATCTCTTCCTTAAAGCTTTAAAAGAACATTGCTAGTGTTTCTTAGCTACCTTTAAAAGCTAAACTTTTCTTTCAACTCATCTTCCAGACATAGTTCTTCTAGAATAACTTAAAAGTTTATGATTCCATCACAACTTCTTTAAGAACCTCTTGTAATAGAGCCAAGAGTGGCTTTATATGGTTGAGCCAGAAGTGGTTTTGTAAGAAAGAATACTTGTATGAGTTAGTCAGGAGTGATTACGAGTCAAAAGAATACTTGTAGTTTGCAGCGTTAGTATGCTAGTGGAACTCAATCAAGTTGATTGAGTAGTCTGTGGTTTCAGACGAACTAGTATAAAAATCTGATTAATATCTCTCTCTCCTTAACTTTTTAGATTGCGTATTATTTGAGTCTAACGCTAAAATGGGAAGTTTCTTTAAGCAAAACTTTTATTTGCGAACCTTTCAATAACTTTCATCTGTAAAGTTCGATTTATTGTCTGACAAACCTTGCGTCTTCAAACAAATTACGAAAAAATGCAAAAAGTTTTTTAAACACAATTCAACCTTCCCTTCTTATGTTTATTCTATTTTTCACAGACTTTCTCAACATATCCAAAGAGTTTTGCTTAGTTATACTACACAATTGAATTCATCAAATAAAATAATACATGTTGTCAGATGCTCTTAGGAAGGAATTGTTTTGATACCATAAATGTTGATGATATATGGAAGCATGCGTTATTCAATTACTTGAATCCAACTATATGGGTGTAGCTAAGCAAGAATTTTTGTGATATAGAACTCTTTGTGATAGAAGGAAAAATTTTAATAGATTAAACCGTGTTTTTTATCAATTAAAATGTTCTTTGTTTGTTAGAAAAGTTCTAAGTAACCTTTTAAGGCTAAGCAAATTAACTCCAAAAGTAATGAAAAATTTGATGAAGATATATTCAATTAAAGTCTGTGCAAATACCTCTATCCTAAGGAAACATATAAGCATTAAATGCAAAGAACTGAGAGTAGACGACTCCATTAAAGTCAGTAGATGACTCTTATACAAACACCAATCATTAAACGACCTAAGTCTAGCATAATAGACATATCCTAAAAAGTGTCTTGCACGAGACACATTTTCACAATGTCATTTTGTCTATTGACTACACAATTACTTAAAACGACTTCCTATGATGATCTTGACACAACGCACCAACCATCAATGTGCAAAAACCCTTTTGGGATAGCCAGTTATACAAATACATCATAGAGATAAAGAGTGTGATCTAATAACCTTATTGTACCATAACTAAGAGGATTTCAACAATTAATCTTAAACCCCTAAAAAAGCTTTGACCTAAGATGCTTGGAAGCATGCAACCTTCAACAGTTCTTTTTTAGACACATATATGAGAAAAACCATATAAGAAGAACTATTATCAACAATCTCATGTGCATGCGAGAAAGTGTTAAAAACCTTCCAGTCATAAAATAGTAGAAAGATCTTAATTTTAAACTCTTCACACTTTTGAAGTAGTATTCTCTAAAGCAATAGCGTATATTTCATATCCACTCATATGGGTGTTAACATTGTATCAAATAAAATTTTAATCTTATACACACTATAGAAAATTTTGTGTACTTAACTTGGAGAGATATTCTGTACTTCAATATTCAGAAAGGATTTTATGTACTTGTTATAAGCTAAAAGTGGCAATGATAATATTTATAATTTGATTTATGTAGTAGAATCCTTTGTATTTTGCATTAGAGATCTGCATGTAACTTAGGTTGGGTTAAATGAATATAAATCTATGTTATTGTTGATTTATCTATTACATGTTATATTACTTGTTGGTTATTCCTTTCAAAAGACTTCTAAACGTATTTTATAAAATCGTTAGATGATCCCACGTAGTCTCATATAAATTTATTGTAAAAGATTTTCAAAAGTATTTTTAATAGTTTTATTCAAATACCAATTCTTAGAACTAACATGTTTATTTATAATCTTCTTATTTCAATGATTTGATGTTATATTGCTTATAATGTTTGTCCACTTCCATTTTTTATATGTTTACATGTTTGAATTCTATTTTTATTATCTTTTTTAATTATCTTGTGATAATATGTATCAAATCATTAACTCATAGTTTATTTTTTAGTATAATTTGTTTACTTTTTAATTTTTTAAAATCAATTAAATACCACTAAATTTTATTCCTCTAACATAATATTCACACTCATTTAAACGCTTTAACATTTCTAATGATCAAAATCTTATTAAATATCTCAATACTTTTATGGAAAATATCTTTTAAAGTATTATAAAATCCTAATTGAATACATTCACATTAAAGGTGGATCAATAAGGTACAAGAAAAATGAAAAAAAAAAGGAAAACAAAAGTTATTGCAATTTATTAAAATAAAAAATATCATAACATATATCTGATTAAATAATTTTTGTAAGAGCATAAAGAAGCACTGTGCATAAATCTTTTAACTAAATAACTTTTGTTATGACCATAAAGTACTCTGATATTCGTTTCCTCACATAAGAGGAATTAAGCGAGTATAGCGTCAAGAATAAAGTGCATCCTGCGCCATCATCTAAGCATACTCTAATAATATATTAGGATATTTTTTTTCTATATATTTAAACAACATTAAAATTAATTTATGTACAAATTAAAAGAATAAAAATTTATATGAAGATTTTTTATTTATAAATTAAATTAATATAAATTAATTTCAACTTATATATATATATATATAAACTTCTATCTTTTCTTATTTTAAAAACTTCTTATAAAAAAGTTTATGTGAATATATCCTTAAATTATGGTTTTGATGCGCATGGTTTAATTTGGAGAAACGTTGCTCTAAGCATAGCCGCAGATTTAATGTTTTATAAGCCAACACGGTAGCAGACGCATGGTGAACACGCGCACCCCATTTACAAGAAGGTATCGAATTAAATGCAGCTTCAACTTTTCCACGTAACACCAGTGCTTCCCCTCGTCGTGTCACCACTCCAACCCAACCACAAACTTCCCGAACTACCCCCACTGTCCCCACAAATTCACCAAGCAACCACACCTTAATAAAATCATAAAAAGTTTTTTCAAAATAATTAAGTGTGGAAAATAAATATTTTTTTTCAGAATAAGCTAATTGAAATAATCACTTAAAAGGACTATGAGTAAAGAGTTAGGCTTGGATCAATTGAGTGCGATAACAATTAAAAGGTGAAGAGGAAAGAGAAAGAAAATAGAAAAACAAGACATTAAGATAAAAAATCAATTGTCTTGTTTATTAAAATTAAGAAAATATCAGTCATGTGCATTTGATGGGAAAAAAATTAAAGCATAAAGAAAAAAAGCAATCTACTTTATAAATCTTTTAATTAAGTAAAACCCCTTTTTAGTATTTTATCTTCTAATATTTTAAATTTATTAAAAATTATAAATTTTAATGAATCTCCTTATTAATTCCAAATTAGGTATTGTTTTTAATAAATTAAATTAATAATAATTTATGGCCGGATACAAATTTAATTATATAATCGTTGAAATAAAAAATTATATTAATTACGATATTTAGTAAGTATGAAATAGATATATATTTCTTTTTTATTCTTATCAATGGGTATATTTTTATTTATGATAGTAACTGTTTAAATATTTATTAAATAAAAATATTTTAAAAAATAAAAACAATATAATATTATTTAGAATTTATTATATTTTTTTCCTTTAATGTCAAATAAGAATAATAATAATAATTTTAGAATAGAGTATTAAATAAATGAAAATAATTTTAGTAATTTAAAACCATATCAAACACACACATATATATACATATATATATATATATATTCCTGGTTAAATTTAAAAAGTCAAATATTATTTATATTTATATTTTGTGGAATTTTGTCCGCATAATTATTTGATATTAATTAGTTTACAAATACAAATTTGTTTTGAAAGAGAAAGTGCCCTAAGAAAAAACTAAGAGAAAGTGTATTAATATTTAAATAAATGTTGTGGAATAAAAGGTCCATACTAATTTAATATTAACTAATTAACATATAAGTCATAAATTAACAACAGATATATAATTATCCAACAAAACAGCACTCTTGCAGAAACAAAAACGCATTTGGGTCATTACATTACATCTTAACAACGCTCCCCGCATTACATTCACTTTGCTCCAACCTTCTCGTTTCGATGGCGGCGACGGGGTTGCTGAAGAGAGCGGCACAGCGAGTGCCCTCCTCGCAAGCTTTCAAGCTGGCATTCATCCGGGCCCACGCCTCGGAGGCCCAGGCCCAGCAGGTGGAGCCCAAGGCCCGCGACACGACCTCTCTGAAAACGTTCCAAATCTACCGGTGGAACCCGGAGAACCCGTCGAAGCCGGAGCTGAAGGACTACCAGATCAACCTAAAGGAGTGCGGGCCCATGGTCCTGGACGCGCTCATCAAGATCAAGAACGAGATCGACCCCACCCTCACCTTCCGCCGCTCCTGCCGTGAGGGGATCTGCGGCTCCTGCGCGATGAACATTGACGGCTGCAACGGCCTCGCCTGCCTCACCAAGATTCCATCCGAGACGACGGCCTCCACCATAACGCCGTTGCCGCACATGTTCGTGATCAAGGACCTGGTCGTGGACATGACCAACTTCTACAACCAGTACAAGAGCATCGAGCCCTGGCTCAAGCGGAAGAACCCGCCGCCGGTGCCAGGGAAGGAGATCCTGCAGAGCAAGAAGGATCGCGAAAAGCTCGATGGGATGTACGAGTGCATTCTGTGCGCCTGCTGTAGCACATCCTGCCCCAGCTACTGGTGGAACCCCGAGTCCTATCTCGGACCTGCCGCCTTGCTCCACGCTAACAGGTAACGCTCAAACCCTCTTTCTTCTCTCCTCAGTTTTGGGTATTTTCCTATGTTAATTTGAGTTACACCTCAGTAGTCTGCAAAATTAAACAGATTACTTTGGATATTGTTGTGCTATATCGAGTTAAAACAACAGCAGAAATAACTGTTATATAGGTATAATACTAAGTTTTGTACCACTTCGAATTAGAGTTTCACAGGCTTACATAAAAAAAAGTCAATCAATTTAGGGTTTTGAGGTGAAACTCTAATTTTGATTAGAGGATAGTAGTCAAGGCATGCAAGGAACTGTATCTGAGTTTTGTTATTGTTGTGCTTGGGATACGCTGTTCTATTGGGTTCTGTGCGTTTTTGTTAATTGGATTGGAGTTTGGGAATTATTTTTGGAGCTGGTTTTGTGGGTTGGGAGTGTGGTGTGATACAGTGATAACAACGGAACCTTTTTTTTTGCTACATCTGTGTGAAGTCGGTTTCAAGAAGCAGAGGATGTCGTGAAAATGGAACACTGTTTGTTGAGTTTTATGAAAATCTGGAAATCATGTGTTGATATTTTTTTTGTGATACTTAAACGCCGTTTTGTTTGCCTGGGTGGGGTATCTTAGTCGTTGCTTGGTTTGGCTTTTAGCTTTTAGAAGTTTTCAATTGTAAGATCTTACGTTGAAACTCTGCCAAGGGAAGAATGTTGTTGAGGTATGTTAAGTTAGCAGGGAGATCTCTTCTTTAATTTGAGGCGCTTTTGTTGAGCCTCTCGTATACTTTTTACTTTTTCCCCTCTTACAGGTACTTGAAGAGTAGTCTATTTAATTTGTCTCTCAACTACCATATATTTTCCCTGTTCTTCTCTTTCTTTACCATTTTTTTGTACAAGTGACAAACTTTATGACATTTCTATTTTACTCTAACCTTCTCTTGAACATTTAAGTCCAACCAAGTATGCACGTGTTTACATTGGTGTCTTGGCTGAAATTGAGGGCATGAGAGGAAATTGATTTGGAGTATGTGTGTTTTGTTTATGCTTATACTATGTTTTGGATTCTGTGTTTTTGCTGTACTGATTTGAAAGCTTGGGTTGAGAAAGGATTATAATACACCTGCCATGAAATATGCCTGATGTTTTATTGATTTGGTATGTTAATATTAGGGTAATATGTTGCTGTTCTTGGTGTACTTATGCTAAATAGAATCTTCAAGATATGGGGCTCAGTTTTCTTCTTGTTTCTGTTTTACTGAATTCATTTATTATTATTTTTGTTTGGTTCTTTTTAAGTTTTATTTTAAATGGTTGGGGATCTATTACAAGTATTAAAATCTGTGTTTGTTGTGTAGGTAACTTAATTTTGGTTGAATCATGGTTTTTCTAGTAAGAATGTGACAAAAGAATGATACTTGTATTGTTTCTGAAACTGCAATACCTCTTTGCATTCTTAGGGTGGCTCTTTTAACCAACATAACTGATTTTACTGAATTATAGAAGGAAGTCAGTAATTAGTTCGGATCTTTTCCTCCATACATACTACCTTTTTTTGGACTTATTCTTTTCCTATGACTATGTAGACACTCACTATTCTTTTTGCCTCATATTAACATTCTTTATATTAGGCATTATTAACTTTAAACATCTTTTCTTGTCTGTATGGTTATATTTATATTTGTTTACAGTTGTAGTAAATAATGTGTTAGAGGAACATATGTTGATCCTTTGGTCGTACTTGGTCAGGATTGGGAATGAATGAGTTCATCTCCTTATTAGAAGATACTTCTTTTTTATTAAACTCATTGCATATGATCTTACTGTACCATGTCTCTGTTATAGATAGATACTTTGGCAGTTGGGTTATTCAAAGCTGAGATATTGTTTGTGATGATGTTTGCAGGTGGATAAGCGACAGTCGTGATGAGTACACTAAAGAGAGATTGGAGGCCATTAATGACGAATTCAAGCTCTATCGTTGCCACACCATATTGAACTGTGCTCGTGCCTGCCCAAAGGGGTTGAACCCAGGAAAGCAAATCTCACATATCAAGTCACTTCAGCCAAAAGCCTAAAAATTCTATTAGAAGCGTGATGGTGTTTCGTTTGACCCTTTATCTTGGCATTTTGTATTTTCTTTAAAGTTGGGGATGATTTAGATACCTTCTTAATAAAACCTGAGCCTCTTTTGTGAAACATGGGTTTAGTTTATATTGACTTAGTGTTTCTGTAATAAATGTTAATAGCAAACAACCCCACCTCATAAATCGGCTGTAGCTATGTTGGATTATTCTTCATGGAATTTTTTACTAAAAGACACTTTACACTGTAAATTGGGAAGCACGCTTGTTCCTTTTGCCTAAAAAATTCCGGAGGTTTCTTTTGGGATGACTGTCTCTTTAGGTGAGTATATGCATGTTAAATGTATAGAAAATTGAACCATTTGCTTCTCTCCAATCGTGTTAAATTCTAGGTCAAGGTGATGATCAATGTGGCGATTGGAGTTGGATCCGTTAGGGCATTGCGTTTAATTTTATCCCTGTTTCAATTTTTATTAGTATCTAATTGACAGAAACAAAATGTATTAAAACGAAAATCATGAATTTTAATCTATGTTAGGAGTATGGTAGTTGAGTGCATATTTGGGTGGTCATGGCTGCCCTATTGAAGCCAATATTACATAAGAGACTACCGAACAAAAAAATGTACTGAATTTGAAACGCTCGATTCATTGAATTGACGTGAGGAGTCTTCAATTTAAATATGGTAGAGAAATAATCAAAATCAGCAAATGTGTACTCAATTAACACAGCTTTAGAATGATCATTACATCTAATCACGGCTTATAAAAGAAGAATGAACATGTGAAAGAGATTTAATGATTTAAGTGATAAGAGAGCTAATCCCATTCCATATATTGAGAAAAACTTCACATTAGCATTGAGCTAATCTAATACCAAGATATCATCACCATCAGTCATGAAATCGTTGGCAGTAGCTTGGTTTATGGTTTTCATAGTTGCTTATGTGCATGGCATTAATGTTAAGGGTAGCACTCGCCTTGCAATCCTTAGGATTTCTCTGGGAATCCAATCATCTCAATACGAGACTATAACAGGTAAATCCTCCACTTTGTCCTATGCTAATTTATTTAGTTATGTTTGACCCAAATTCTGAGGGGGGCAATTACAGAATTTGCACATTTCATAAATCCTTACAAGATAGACAATTGATGTCTCTACAGGATGCAACAATGACTGTGACACCGCATGTTGTAACTGTGACATTACCAAACAGCCTCCTCTCTGTGTTCTATGCTGTCAGGAAGATCCTTAGAAGGCACAAGTATACCTGACTTTTAGCAAGTGAAAGTCACTGTCTTAGACAAAATTTAGTTCAGGAAATTGCATTCATAACCTCCACATGAAAATCCAAATTCATTTCAATTGTAGCCATTAGAACCCGCTTATCTGAGTTTAAATTTGATGGCAAACAGATTTTCATCCACAGACCCAAAAATCTACAGGCCATGATTTGATCAACGCAACCCAGGATTCATAATCTTTATATGCATGATGGGGAAAAACTTGTTACTTAAATCACTGAAAAAAAGGAATATAAAAGCAAGACTTATTCGACAAAATTTTCATAAGTATTACCATAGGAAAAGAAAAAAAAGCATAAACTAAAGCCCTTATTAAAAACAAAATTTTTTAAAAATGTAAGAAAACTTTCTACAAATTAACTTATGGATGAGAGTCGAAGTTGCAGTGAAGATACTTTGGATGAAATACTCATTTTCTTTTATGTTTCTAAATATTTCTATAAAAATACTTGTCCAAACATACATTCACGAACTATCTCGTGTTCAATATAAATTCAGAGTTATTTCTTCAGTTTTAATAAATCTTCAACTTAGTGGCTCGATCTATGAATCAAACTTCCTGTACCTTCGTAACTTTTCACAGCACTCCATTGTTTTGTGAATAGATAATTTTATCCTTTGTGTTCTCAAAACATTCCAAAACATTTCAATCCAAAAAACTTTTGGATGCTAGATATTTTTGTAAATTCACCATGCCTGTAGGAGTGTGTGAAGAAAGCATGGAAGTGCAGGCCTGTAGGAAGAAGCAGCCCAAAAGGACTGCACCCTTAACCCACTATTCTCAGAACTTCTAGTGAGTTTGATTCTCTTGTAACAATACCGACTGTTCGGCCAATACGGAAAGAAGAGGTTCTATTTTCATTCAACCGAGCAACGCAAAATGAAATAGAGTGAATAATGAAAATCAATGCAAATATTAATACCTCTCAATTTTTATATACCTATAAGACATCTAATAAAATAGTAATATTTTTATTTTTCTAACTTATTCATCTCTCGTTATTTTATACTTTAAAATAAAAATGATCATATCATTCACGTAGGATAAATGTTTAATAAAATAAGATGTCTATGTATCATCCACCAAGTGTATTTATTCCAATTGTACAAATACATTTACCTGTTATCTCAGGACAAATCACGTCCTTGTAAAGCCATGTTTATAATGTTTCAACTCATGACAAAACTCTAACCATAATAAAACTCATCTACAAAAACAATTTATGCTGACCTAAGAATATTGCCTCTGGAAAGATCTGGACATTACAACAACCCCAGGTTTCCTATTCTAGTCAAGCCTGATAGCTAGTTCTTAGGATGGTAACATGAAAGCAAGTTAAAAAACCTATATGCTTCTTGACAAACCAAGAAATACAATTGGTGATGCTATTTGCACTCTTAGATCGGCAATATCCACATCATGACCACCTTCTACGAGGCCCCACCTGTCCACCTGAAACAGAGAACCAAGAAAATTTTATTTTACAGATCATGTTAAGATTATGTCATGTACTTCAGCATTTAAGCACATTATAAAGAGAGAGAAGTTTATGATTCAGGTGATAGATTATAGAGATAGTCATAAAAGTACATACTTGAGAATCTTCTTCTAGTCTAATAAGTTCAATAGCTTCCTCAATTTGCAATTTCCCGTGCACCATTCCAATAGCAATAATTAATGAATGTGCTGATGCTGCAATAGCATCAATTGTTGCCAATTCGCAATCATCTGTTTTCTTTAGAAGGTTCTCAATAGCCGTTACAAGACCATCTTCCTGCTTTCCACCAAAAAAGCTTGAGTAAACAACAGGCTTAAAGCCAAATTCTATCTCCACCCAGTGAAGCAATGGATCAATTTTCTCCACCTGACGATCTGCAAAGGTTGAATTCAAATTCAAATCCATACATCTAACGCAAAAAACAATGAGACACTTATTGATCTAAATAACTTTGATTCATAAGAATGTTACATTTAAGAAAAAAAAAATCATTCTAGGAGGTTAAGGCTAAAATATAATCTTATGTCACTGAACAGCTTCACAGGTGAAGGAAACGTGAATTCAACTAGCCACAAGTACATCACAAAAATAATACCAACCCAACGAGAAAATGAAAAAGAAATCTTCATTTGGACTTGAAACTCATGTTCCTACGAGGTGTAAAATATCATTGCTATCTATTTTCGTTATAACTGCATCAGCTTAAGCTATAAAATCAAATTAGTAGCAATAAATAAATGTCCACCCCAAAAAACCATCAATTAAAGGAGCACGACCAAAATGCATTTTACAACATAATTTTTTAAGATAACAACTTCAAATCACCAAATTCTGATGTATCTAAGCATGTATTTACATCAAGCAATGATAACTTTATTAACTGGGATCCGACATGTTAAGACATATCAAGTTATAAACTCATACCATACCATGCACATAGCTTGTCAGCTCATTGTCATCAGGTGCACGACAAAATACTAAATCTTGATTGAATTTCTTCATCAAATTCTCAATAATTTTGCTCCTTGTGAGGGGAACTCTTTCCAGGGCAGTGCAAGCAAGTCTCATAAGAGGCATTGTAAAGGGTCTTATGCCATCCGTTAGCTACAATAAATCACTTCATTAGCAGTCCAATTTAAGTGACACTTACAACTTAAACATAATATGCAGCTTCAAATGGAAATCAAGTGTTTTGAAGGGGAGGCTGGAATGAACTATATTGACCCCGCCAAGTGACTTTAAATTATTATAAACCTTTTTGGAAGACAATTTTAAAATTATGAAACAAAGTTCACAGCTTTCATCGAAGCTAAAGGGAAAAAAGCATCTTTGGTTTGATGATGGCAGCCCTCAGATTCAGGGTTGTGCAAAATTATGACAAATGAAGCCATAACCCAATATTGAATTGAAAAAATGAGATATAAATCTTCAAAAAATGGTCATTGTTTACCCACCAGCTGGGCCAGATAATTGTCCACTATTTTCAAATAACAATATCCTCTACTTTGCACGAGATAATACAGATAGTCATGATCAATTAACATGGACAGCCTCTTGACCAATTCCTTCCTGATGTTGTAACATGCAATGCATGGCCTAAAATAAGGCCAAATTTTATGAAAATGAATCTCTTCATGTCTAAAGCTTCGCAAGAAGGTCCTATTCAATTTTTTTCTAACTCCCTCTTTCTCCCTCTACAGACACTAAACAGGACTTACCTATCTCTCTTGACACAGAAAAGAGGATCAGATAAAGAATTTGAACAAAACCAAGTTTCATGCTAGATGATAGAATCCATTTCTCACTTAACTGTATCACCACCGAGAAACTGTCAAAAACACTTGCATTGTACCTTGGTAAAGCAATTGCAAACTAAAACTCAATACAAGACGCAAAAGGGAGTACAAACACAAAAAGACATAAAACAACACTAAGAAGAAATAAGCCTCTTTGCCCACTCGACGGCTCTCTGCATAAATCAAACATTCATCGAACCAAACATTCTGATTCTGTTTGGATACCCTTCCGTAGCACTTATATAAAATAAAATAAGAAAACGAAATGAATTAAACTTCTTGTATAACTTAAAACCTACTTACGGTGTCCTATGATAGAGTAAGAGAAATTATATGACATCCATACTACTACAAAAGATTAAACTATATGTGAGCTTTAACTTATGGGAGAAACTTACTTCCTTATTTTCTATTTTTGTTTCTTGTAAGTGTTAACCACAAAAGTTTTTGTTTATCTAACCCGATTCTCCTCAACAAATTTTTTTCCTATTTTGTAAAATATTGTTACATTATTGGAACTAGATAAATTTCAAACAAACTTTCAAATTTTGAACTAGAGCAATTGAACGATTGTATATTTTTGCTTCTGAATTTTCTTACTTTCAACAACACTATGGGACGTCACTGCGCATCTTTAGGAATTCAAACAATGTTTTACCCAAGTTTTCGTATTAAAAAGGACCAAAAATGGGAAAAATAGTCAAACACATAGAAGAGCACACCTGATATTCCCATTCAGCAGCAATGGCTTTGGCAAGAGGAAGAGTGGGAAGCTTGAGGGGTCTCTTGGAAGGAGTCTTTAGGGTTCTGTAATCGAGCATCACCGTCCACCCGTTCCCGTCATCGGCTTCACGAGTCTTCACCTCGTTGTAAAACCGCTTCCCCACGATCGACCCGGTCATGAACGACATCGGCATCGTCACCGACGACGACGACTTCCACTTCCCTGACGGCCCCTTCACGTACACTTTGTCCCCCTCCGAAGAGAACGTGAACGACGACGGCGATGACGATTGCCCTGGCTCCTCGTCCGCCGCCGTCACCGTCGCCAGCCGCCGCCGAATCAGGGGGGCCGAGAGTGCCGCCAGAAAATTGGGGCTCGCTGGTTTTACGCATTTTCTTACTAACGAATGAGCCATTTGAAAAAAAATAATAATTAAATTAATCGATTCGGAGTACTTCGACCTTCACTCGTTGGAGTTCCGAAGGGTTTTTACCTGAGATTTCAGCGAGAAGGGAAGGGAAAAGAGAGAAAGAAGAGAGACTAGATGGTGGGCCTTAAGGTCCATGGAATGAGATCATGGGCTTCAGTCTGGATCTTTCTTCCTCACCCCATACTTTGCGCATGCACCCCATAAATTTTTTAAAAAGACCATTTCAACTTACAAAAGTTATTTTTCTCGGATTTCGGTTTATAGAACTCTCTTGGATAAAATATATCGATGTGAATTCATTAGTGGATATGAATGTTATATCATAAGATTCTTTTTTTCAATACAAGCATCATCGTCCTATCCTTGTGTGGGCCTCCTTCCCTCCTATCCTATCAAACATAAAAAAAAATATCTTTCATTTTATTCTCACAACATAAACAACAAAACTAATCTCTTTTGCAACCCCATAAAAATCAAAATATGTATTTAAATATTGAAAAATAATCCATGTACTCCTACTCTACCATTATTCTAAACCTCTACATATCATTTTTTTTTCAAAAACTTACTTATTTGTATGTAAGAGTAAAAAAGGTGAGAGACAATTGTTTAAATTATAGAGGTGTATATTTATTATTTTTTAAATATTTATATAAAGCAAAATAAAATATCAAATAATTAAGATGAATTTTATCATCACTTCTTTTACTATATTTAAATGATATTAAAGGCTTACATTTACAGTTTTGAAAATAACAAAAACTTCATATGAACAAGATACCATTTAGAATAGATTATATTTAAAAAAAACCATAAAAATTAAAATGGATTAAGAATTGAATATGAGAAACAAAGTAGAACATGAAATAGAAATGAAAAGCATACTAGAACAAGTAATGAAAAAGAAAAAGATTAAGAAGACTTGTGAAGTTAGAAAAAGAGTATCACTTGAAAATGAAGAGAACTTGAGAGAACTTCATGTTCATAATAAGCTCCATGTAAGATCGTTACTTGCCTTCTGAAACTCCAAGATAAAATCCAAAATAAAAAATCATTACACAAGTGTTCTAACAAACTAAACTTTGTATATATTCGAAAAGTGATTTACATACTAAAATCACTCACACAATATAACACAAACTTGTCTTTGAAATAACAATTTACACACCAAAATCATAATATTGAATTTCTAGAACAATATAATATAATATAATATAATAATAGTTTGTATTAATATGTCAAATTTATTAAGGAACAAAGTCTTTTATGTTTTTTCATCAATGAACTTTAGATGCTTTGTTTTATACCTTTATTTAATGTAAGGGTCTTGTCTAGCCTTTAATGGTCCCTATATTTTGACTTTTTGTCAGTGTAATCTCAATATTTCTTTTTATTCTCAATTTTATCCCAATTTTAACTAATATGAGTCACTGTATAGGTTAATGTTATTAAGAGGGTGACAATATAGTAGTGTAAATATTTAACGTGACTTTTTTATAGGCTTATCTATGGCTTACATTTGTCAAATGGTGATGTCAATGAAGTTTCACTCAGATGGACACGTGTTTTATCCAACCCAAATTCAGTTCAAGCACAACAATGACAAAAGTTCTTCCACTGAAGCAAAAATTTTCTCCTTTCCCACTGCTTTTGCATTAGCAATCAACCATCAGTACCCGAAACTTGGTGGTGACAATTTTTCCCTCAATGTTGCTCGCAGACGTGTACCTAAGTTAGTACTTGGGCATCGTCAACCCAAATAAAGTGGGGAATTTTTCAAACCACCTTTTCGCAATGGAGTTTGTACTGGTAAGTAATATTCTGATCTCGTTGGTAGTCTTATTGTTCAAACTTAAGGGACTGTGTACTAGTAGATAATATTTTGATCTTACTAGATAATGTTATTTCTTGCTAGGATCCTGACTTGTTTTAAAAACACCTCATCATTAATGAAATTGAACATCCACATGTATCTAATTTGTATAATTATGGAAATATTTGGTAGCAACTAAGAAAAATGGAGCATAACTAAGAAATAAATATGAAATAGTCCTAAATCCAACAATTCAGCTAAATCTTATTAAATTAGGATAATAATGAGGGATCAAGAACTTAAATCGAGGAACACAATTACAATCATTCAAGATAATAGATTAAGAATATCAAGATCAAACGAAGGACATACAATTTTGAGTGCTCTAACTTAGGGGTCCTCATATCTTTAGGCTAGAAATAGCAGGGAATAACAATGAATTGGGGTATGAACTTTTAGAAATTTACCTTTGAATCATTTGTAGGAGAATTGAAATAATGTCAAAATCCCTCGACCACCAACATCGTTTCACTGACGACCAAGATGTATGACTAGATAATCCAAACTTGAAGAAATAGAAAAACATGTTGGATGAAGGAACAAAACCAAAATGTGATCTCAAGTTTTGGAAAGCTCTTACAAAAGCCCAACTATTAAGATATAGTTGACCCGAAGCAACATTTATCTCGTTAAGAATTTCTTTCTCGAAATTGTCAAGGGGAAGATGCAAACCCAACTTAGCAAAAAAATTTAACATAGAAATAGCAGAAAAAGCAACTAGAAATAGAGGAATTACTACACACAGGTTCATCAAGGGAGTCAGGTGACAATGATCTTTGTTTCCTCACCAAAGCGACTCAAGGCTTGAGTATGATGAAAAAAGGGCATTTTTTTTACGTTGGTGTACAATGAAACCTCTTTAAGGATGTCAAGTTTGGCCTAAGAGTAACGACTATGATAATCCATGGATAACCCAACAAAGATTTTGATAATTCAATGACTCAAGATTTAAACTCATACAACAAAGGAAATTTAAAATGAAGGTGAGCAAGAGAGGAGATGAAGAGTGGCATACTTGGAATGGAAAATGGTGTGAACAAAGATGTATTTGAGAAGAAGTTGAGGAGTTGCGAGGTGTATAACCGCTAAGGAAATTGAAGTTCAAACAAAATTCAATAAGAGGAAGACATGTGGTTATGGTAGTTTTGATTTAACAAACAATCAAATGTATTGGTAGGCAATATTTTGACCTCGTTAGTAGCCTTATCGCTCATGCTATCGCCCAATTTGAAGGGGTTGTGCACTGGTAGGTTATATTTTGACCTCGTTGCTAACCTTATTGCTCATATTATCATTGATGCTTGAGGGTTGTGTACTAGTAGGTAATATTCCAATCTCACTGATAGCCTTATTGCTCATGTTATCGCTCAAGCTTGAGAGACTATATATTAGTAAGTAATATTTCAATCTCGTTGGTAGATTTATTGCTTATGTTATTACTCAAGCCTAAGGAGTTGTGTACTACTAGTAGCAAATATTATGATGTGACTAGATGTCGTTATTTCTTTCTAGGATCACAACTCGTTTTAAATGTGCCTCGTCATTAATGAAATTAAACGTCCATAGGTATCTAATTCGTATAACTATGGAAATATTTGATAAAAATCAAACAAAAGGGAGCATATTCAAGAAATAAATAAGAAATAGTCCTAAATCCCAATAATTAAGCTAAATTTCATTAAATTAGAATAATAATCAAGGATCAAGACCCTTAAATCAAGTAACACAATTCTAAGTGCTCTAGGTTATGGATCCTCATATCTTTAAGCTAGAACAAATTGTGGGGCAAACATATTTATTCTTGTACCACAATTAAAAGGAGTTATGAGAGGAACAAGAGGGACCATGACTTGAGAGGGTGATGTAGAACATAATTTGCATAACCTAATAACCATGGTGGAGGAGTTGTGGAGGTAGGGGGAAAAGTCGAGACAATAGACAGAGGAAGCACAATGGGAGCAGGAGGAAATGAGAAGAATGCATAAGAATCTAGATGGATGATGGAAGAATCGTTGAATGGGTAGGAAAAGTTGCGTCGAAAAAATGAGAAGTTGGAAAAGGTGTTGAAATAGCAGTATGTGGGAGGTGAGAGATAAAGGTATCAAATGATATCTAACCTTTCTAAGATAAAATCTCGTATGAGTCAATCACACCACATTATGCATCTCCTAAAATTCGTGCTTCATGAGAACATAAAATTTGGGATCTCATATGAAGATTTTTAGGGCACAAATGTTGATTTGTGGAGGAATTAATGGAGTTATATGTAAAATGCTTGTTAAGACACTAGAAGGAACCGTACTAGATTGGTTTAGCAGTTTATTGAAGGGAAGTTTGATGTCGTTGGATTTTTTTCCCAGTTATTCATGGCCCAATTTGTGGTTAACAAGATGAAATCGCCGAAGCTAGGAGATTTTGACATCTAACAAGAAAAGGGATATCTTTGAATAATTATTTGAAGCAGTTTAACGAGGGTATGTTCATCAATGATTTTATCAAAGGATTGAAAATAGGTATGTTTGGAGAAATTCTAATACAGAAAAAACTAGAAGAAATGACTGAAGTTTAGGCCAAAGCCACCTCACATATTAAGGTGGAGGAGGTCATGGCGGTGAAACGAAAGGAGGAGAAGGATAAACAAGGTTCTGTGATGGACTCGTTGACAAAAGGATGGTCTAATCATGATGGAAAATACAGGGACACATATAGAATATTCTATTCATATGAAAGAAATCAACCTTATAGATTGGATTTTGAACCTACCAAGCTAATAGTGTCAAAATAGGAGTTGTTCTAAGATGTTAATAAGCCCAAATTGTTGAATTTTTCAATGAAGACAAGTAAGGTGTTAGGGAGAGATTTGAATGCATGGTGTCATTTCCATGGAGTTTCAGGCCATGATAAGAAACATTATGTCTTGTTGCTTAGGCAAGTGGAGCAACTAGTAAATGAGGGTCCTTTGGTGATGTATCAACAACGAAAAGAGAAGAACAAGTCAAGAAAAAATTCTCAGTGACAAACAAAGTTGGAGGAACATGAAACTTGTAGGTTAGGAGACATTAACACTATTGTGGGACGATTTTTGGGAGGAGGTGTGACTGGAACATCGAGGAAAAAGTATGTCAGGTTAATCTTTTCTTTATCATGAGAAATAAAAAAAGAAGGGTGGAGACCCCATGTTAACTTTTTCGGAGGAAGATATAGAAGGTGTCTTACCACATGAGAACGATCTGGTAGTTGTGTCGGTGGTCATGCAGATCAGGAATGTATATCAGGTTTTGATAGATTAAGAAAACTCAGCCAATATCTTGTTTTGGGAGACATTTATAGCATTGGGAATCTCCAGGGGCACACTAATTCCTTTTAATGGAGTTTTGGTCGAATTTTCAGGGGAATAGATTGAGGCACAAGGATTCACAGACATAAGAACAAATTTTGGAGATGAGGCCTACGCAAAGACAATTATGATAAAGTATATAATTGTTAATGTGCCTTTGAAATATAATATTCAGTTAGGAAGGCCATCTCTAAATAAAGTTGGAGTAGTATCAATTGTACATCTGTAGGTCAAATATCCAACTAGGGGACGATTAGTCAAAGTCTTAAAGATTGATCAGGGGATAATGAGGAAGTATTATGAAGACAACTTTAGAAACTTAACGAGAAAGCCAAGCCAAAGAAAGGTGGAGGATCTAAATATTCTGGATTTGGATCTTGTATGAAAGTTCAGAAATATAAAATAATGAAGGACAAGGATCATAGGTCTCAATCGGTGGACGAGTTTCAAGAAATATGTTTATAAAGAAGTATGTCTACAGAAGGGGAAGAATGCCCGATTTAGTTGCTAGATGGGCAAGAATGAAGAAAAACCCTTGATGGCTTTGTTGAAGGAGAATGTCATAATGTTTGTATGGTTGGTCGGCAATATGTCAAGTATTGATCCTTATTTTATTTGTCACAAATTAGTGGTTGATCCAAAAGTGAGGGTGGTGACATAGAAAAGAAGGAAGCTCGATGATAAGAAAAGGGAGGCAATGTTAATAGAGGTTGAAAATTAAGACAAGTGAGGTTCGTAAGGGAAATTCAGTACCCAACATGGTTGGCGAATGTAGTCATGGTGGAAAATGGCAAATGTGTACAAATTTTACAGATTTGAATAAAGTGTATTCGACGGATTCATATTCTCCACCAAATATTGACAATCTAGCAGATAAGGTCTATGGATATGAGATGTTAAGTTTTATGGGTGTTTACTCAAGATACAATGCATCTGGAGGATGAGGATAAAATAACATTCATGGCATACACGAATAATTTTTTTTATCGGGTCATGCCTTTCGATTTGAAGAATGCAGGGGTTCTATACCAAAAGCTGATGAATCATATTTTGAAGAATATAATAAGAAGGAATGTGGTAGCTTATGTATATGATATGGTGATAAAATCAAGGAGGGGCAAGGAGCATGTAGAGGACTTAGGGGAGTTGTTCAACATGATTAACAAGTATGGTTTGAAATCGAATCCATAAAAGTGCACATTTAAGGTGAATAACGGGAAAATTTTGGGTTTCATGCTTAAACAAAGAGGGATAGAAGGAAATTCTGATAAGTATTTAGCCATCATAAATATGAGAAGTATGGTGAATGTCAAAAACGTGCATCAACTGACCGGTCGATTAGCATCATTATCAAGGTTCTTATATGTAGCTGGAGCTAAGACATTGTCGTACTTTCAATATCTCTGAAAAATCAAATGTTTTTAGTGGATAGAAAAGTGTGAAGTGGATTTTATAAAACTGAAGGAGGCACTGTCGAATCCCGTACACTTGACCAAGCCTAACAAGAAACAATCGGTATATGTCTATATCACAATAGTTGATTTAGCAATCAATTCAACTCTCATACAGAAGGAAACAAAAGAATAGAAAAAACATATATTTTCTAAAAAAGTGATAAAGAGGTTAAAGCAGAACTACAAGAAGATAGAGAAATCAACATTAATTATTATTTTCACATCACAACGTTTAAGGTATTATTTTCATAATTTCCATATATTTGTAAAAACTTATTTACCTGTGAAGCAAATATTGCAAAAATTAGATTTGGTAGGTCGTATGGTGAAATGGGTAGTTGAATTATCCCAATATGATCTCAACTTTGAACCTAGAGGATTGGTGAGGGCATGATCGCTATTTGACTTTGTGGTTGAGTTGACATCTCTTCTCCCTAAGTTGGAGCAAAGTCTGACATTGATATTGTTGTTGGAATTTGAAGTACTAAAAATTCAATTATTTGATGAATCCAACATCTTTCCTTGAAGTTTTGAATATTGAAAATCTTGAAACTTGAAGACTTGAACACATAAAGACAAGTGCTTCAAAGTTTCTTGTGGTATATTCGTTACTAGAATTCATGTAAGCATTTCTCCATCACTTGATTTAATCATGTATTTTGTGAAAAACTTCTTTTGAAAATTATTAGAACTTATCTTGTTGACATGCAAAATTTTAATATATTAAAAGGTGATATGTTAATATGTTAAAATATTTTTGTTTGGTCTGAATTGACTCCAAGTAAAATTTTAGTTGGTTAGATTATCAAGTTAATTTGTTAAAATAACATAAAATCTTGAGCTAGTTATGTGTCTTATTTTTCAATATATTAAAATGTGTCTTTAATAGATTATTTTTCTAAAGCTCAAATTAGATACAAAACTTTTTTGTTTTAATCTATTAAAATGATGAAATATCCATCAATTTTACCATCTAGTAAAATTAACAGATTAAGTCGTAATTTTAATCTATTAAATTTGACAATTAGTTTTGTAAAATATCTCTCATTTAAAAACCATTTGACCTAACTTTTGAACTAGACTTTTCAAAATTCTTTGAGCATTTTGAGAGAGAATTAACACTGAGGAAGAGAAGTTTCCTTGAAGCTTTTGTAATAAAAAACCATTATCAATACCCTGTATTTATGGAGAGATAACATAATATTTTGCCTGGCTTCTTTTTTGTTGTTCTGGTTTCTATCAAGGTGAATTCATTCCTTTGTATTCTATTTGATTTGTTGTGTTTTTGAAAAGTGTTTCATGTGGGTGATCTGCAGTAGAGTTTTGGGAATCTTGTCTTAAAGGGTATAAGACCAAGATTCTTGGTAGTTTTCTTGGATTACTATGGTTATTAGTGCTTATAAAACTTATTTTAGAGGAAATCTTAATTGACATGGTTGAAAAATTGGATGTAGCTTTTGATTAAGAGTGAATCAATATAAATTGTTAATAAGAGGTAACAAAAGGAAACAATAACCTGATGAAGAGTTTGATGATTTAATGACTCAATGTTTAAACTCATCAAACAGAAGAAAGTTAAAGTGAAGGTGAGCAAGAGAGAAGATGAAAAATGGCATACCTGGAATGGGAAATGGGGTTACCAAAGATGTATCTGCGAAGAAGGTGAAAAGTGTCGAGGTGTATAACCGCCAAGGGAGTCGAAGTTCAAACAATTCCCTATAAAAGGAAGACACATGGTTATGGTATAGTTCTGATTTAACAAGCAGTCAAGTGTACTGGAGAGTAATATTCCAACCTCGTTGGTAGTCTTATCGCTCAATCTTAAGAGGTTGTATATTGATAGGTAATATTCTGACCTTGATGGCAGCCTTATTTCTCATGCTATCGCTGAAGCCTGAGAGGCTGTGTACTGGTAGATAATGTTTTGATCTCGTTGGTAGTCTTATCACCCAAGCTTGAGGAGTTATGTACTGGTAGGTAATGTTTCGATCTTGTTGGTAGCTTATTGCTCAAACCCAAGGGACTATACACCGATAGGTAATACTTTGATCTTATTAGATGACGTTATTTCTTACTAGGATCCCAATCCATTTTAAACATCCCTCATCATTAATGAAATTAAACGTCCACATTATCTAATTTGTATGATGATGGAAGGATTTGCTAACAATTAAGAAAAATGGACTATAATCAAGAAATAAATAAGAAATAGTCCTAAATTCTAATAATTCAACTAAATCTCATTAAATTAGGATAATAATAAAGAATCAAGACATTTAAATAAAGAAACATGTTTACAAATATTAAATACAATCAATTATAAATAAGATTAACAAGATGAAATGAAGAACAAACAATTCAGCATACTTTAACTTAGGAGTACTCATATCTTTAAACTAGAACAAAGTTCAACATCATCCACCACTTTGAGTTTAGGGACATCAATGACAACCATGTTGGTGTCATCCTCAACAACATGGTCTCCAACAAATCTGTTGAAGGTATGTTTTTCCCCCAATGACTCAACCAACAAGCAAAGACCGAGTTTGAAAAGTGGTAAAGTGACATAAGCATGGTTAATTATAACTCATCAAAGAAGCAATTTGAGGTTAGACTCTCTCCAACTTCCTCCAAACCCATTACCCCAATTTTAAAGTACAAAGTAGATCTCTCACCAATTCTCCAAGATTCCATATACATTGTGTTCTCTTTTTCAACAAGGTTACTCGCAAGCACTCACTATATTTTTGGGTGGAGCTTCAAAATAAACGAAGAGGCCAAACCCCTTTCCTAACACAACCTCCCATCTCTCTTTACCTCCAACAAAACTCAAAAGCACTTAATTTAAGGACTTTGGGTTCGCCAAGCTTTATGAGTATGGTAATTTATGGTATAGTTATACAATGAATACCTAAATTAAAGATAAAAATACAATCGTATATAAAATAATCATAATTCATAGTATAACATAAATCTAACAAATTTTGGAGATTTTTTTAAAATATTTTAGATTAATGTACCTATTTAAGAGATTTTTATTGTAATACCACTTCAGGTGTACCATTTTTTTCAAATGTAAGGGTATCCTTTTCAATCCTTTTTATCACATTATCATTTATTTCAACCTTTCTGTTATTTTATTTATTCTATTTCAATGATCACTAAGTGTAAATTCTACACTAAAGCATCTAAATCTGAGTGTTGGGTTAAAGCTATGTTAAATGAACTTGTTACCCTTGAGTAGAATAAGACATGGACCTTAACTGATTTGCCTCCTATCAAGGTCCCCGTTGGATGTAGATGGGTGTATAAAATCTAGTATAATGTCAATGGTTCTATGGAAAGATATAAATCCCTTCTGTTATAAAAGGATACAACCAACATGAGGGGCTCAATTTCCTTGATACATTTTCTCTATTGGTTAAGATAGCTATGGTTCATATGTCTTTTCCATTGCATCCATAAGCAACTGATATTTGAATTAGCTTGACGTAAACAATGTGTTTTTACGTGGAGAACTCCATGAAAAGGTATTCATGCACATTTTACAGGGTCTCACAACATTAAATGATCAAGTTTGTCTTTTAAAACGGTCATTATATAGGTTGAAATAGGCCATTTTTCAATGGTAAACAAGATTATTCAATTTCCTTCTTTCTCACGAATATAATCATTCACAAGTTGGTCATTCGTTATTTCTAAAGTTCTATGGCTCTCATATCACGACTCTTTTGGTGTACATAAATGACATCATCCTTTCGGGGAATGATTTAGATAAAATATCAAGAATAACTGTCATCCTTGATCAAACATTCAAGGTTAAAGAACTCGGGGATTTTGAAGTTTTTCCTCAGGCTTAATGTTGCTTGTTCAATTCATGGTATTCATCTTTCACAAAGAAAATACATATTTTGGTTGATACAGGCATCTTGGGTTGTGCTTCCACTCCTACTGATTATACTTGTAACACCCCATAATATCTAACATAATAGTCAAGTGATAATAATATACTATTTTATTACAATCATCCAAAATGGATATATATAATAATACAACCATCTAAGCTAACTATTCTGCTCCTCTCTTGGAAGTCTGCTCGCTTCCCTCACCCACCAGATAACAAGGGTGAGCTAACTATTACAAGCATAAATGACCAATAACTAGATTATAATTAATCAACATATCAAACAACCGAGATATAATATCAAAACATTATTCAACTAGACAATATAACCTTATACTCAGTCACCATTCCCATTATGACCGAATATAAGGCGTCTTCCAGAAAACTCTATTCATGGTAAACAAGTCCCACCAGAGGCTAACACTTGACCCCCAACGTGGTCCGGGCCAGGGTGCCTAGGGTCAAGTGACACAAAGCACCTTCTATCGAGAGTCAGGTGTACGCCTACTCCGAGAGCCTGATCTAAGCCTCCCTCAACTTCTCACCACTTGATGCCTTATCTATGTGACTAGGCAATAGTGAAACCAGGATACCTCTTATCCATGAGCTTTCCTGTTTACCACTACTCTCTACCATACAATACCACTCTGGGTAATGTACCAACACCCCAAAAGGTCCAACACAACACCCATAAAGGGCCAACAACAACATTAACACCCATCAAGGCCATAACAACTCACCTATCAAAGGTTTTTAACACTCACTAGTAGAAATACTAACACCTTTTATCCCATTGTGAGCTATATCAGCAACCATTTACCCCTTTTGATAGGCTAACAACATTTATAAAATCAACAACATACCATTCAACAACAATATTTACAAATATACAATATAAGGTTCACCATTCGTATATATGAGTATACCAACATATTCATCATCTTATAAAATATCATTTAGTATTTATCAACTCACAACATGATCAACATTAGTCATCCACAACTTCTCAACTCATCAAAACATGTTTAAATCTGCACCATTTTCGAACTAGCTGATAGCTTGACCTTTGCTTACTAAAATTAGTATAACTAAAGCTCTAGAACTCCTTTTTAGTTGATTCGGAAGCCATTGGAAATATAACATGCAAGACTGCAACTTTTATGAAGATCACTAAGCCTAATTCCAAAAGTTTGACTTGCTTGAGCGAAAATGAGGCTAGGACCAATTTTTTTCTCAAAGCTTCTTGCTTGAGCAAGATTTCCTCGCTTGAGTGAGATTTCCTCGCTTGAGAGAAAATGCAACTTTCACTTGAGCAAAAACTCTTTGCTTAAGCAAGTCTAGGCGATGGGGGTAATTATTATCCACCACCTCACTTTCGCTTGAATAGCATATCCACCTGTTTTCTCACACCATCAACCCCTATACAACAATTTTTCACAACCCCAGACTCATTAACAAAGTATATAACAACAAATATCAACATTTAATCTTAATAATTGATTCTTATTTTCATTTAATAAAATCAACATCACCAACAACCAAGACTGCAAACAACCATCAACTAAACGCAGAGAATTAGTTAGCTCCCCTTACCTAGAGTGAAGTATAACTTTTCAAGCTATCTTCCTACCTCTATCAACTCTAGGTAAGTCTAAATTATACACTGAACGGGAAGAATCTCCTCTTAATTCTTAATCCATCAGAAAAGGAGAAGAATAATTCAACAACCAAAAACTCATAAACTACTTACCCATTCTAAAATCTAATCAGATAGATATGTTCTACGCTTCACCAACTCCTTATGCCTTTAATCTGGTCAAGTTTCCATGGTTTGAAATTTTGTTACTAAAAAGAGAATGTAGACAGAGGAGAGAGAATTTAGAAAGAAAGGATTTTATAATGAACTATAATAACGTTAAAATCCTTTATATAAACGTCATTAATAATTCACTATAAAAATCTATTATTAAAATGTCCCTCTGTCTTACAATACTACCAAGTTAACCTTTAAGATACGAAAACCTCTTGACGATCCTTCAACTTATAGAAGGTTTGTTGGAAAACTCATATACCTTACATCTACCCACCAAATATAGGCTTTGTTGTTTAAAACCTGAGCCAATTCGTCTCAAGTCTCACTAATGCTTATTATCAAGTTGCATTTCATGTTCTGAGGTACTTAAAGAAATCTATTGGTGTTGG
Source organism: Lablab purpureus (assembly GCA_030347555.1). NCBI lineage: Eukaryota > Viridiplantae > Streptophyta > Magnoliopsida > Fabales > Fabaceae > Lablab > Lablab purpureus. The sequence goes on from CM059254.1 coordinate 18,829,415, forward strand.
TATATTCCTTTCCTTATTGAGTTTTCTACAATTGAAAAGTTTTAGTGATTTGAATTAGGTGAGTTGTCAAGAAATGTGATGCTCTATTTCAGGATATTCTGTGTATCTTGGAGAATCTTTAATCTCTTGAAAATCAAAGAAGCAAATTATTTTTTTAGGAGTTCCTCAAATGCAGAATACAAAGCCTTTGCCTCGGCCACTTGCAAAATTCAATGGCTTAACTTTCTCCTTGATGATTTTCGTGTGCATTATAATCGTCCAACCTTGCTTTTATGTGACAATGATTATGCAATCCAGATAAGGAATAACCAGATTTTCCATGAGAGAATGAAACATATTGAGAACAATTGCTATATTTTTCGAAAGAGGCTCAATCTTGGAGTTTTTAAGTTGCTTCCAATTACTTCTTCATCATAGCTTGCAAACATCTTAATGAAAACATTACATCCACATGTTTTTAAAACTGCCTATGTCAAGTTGGAAATTATCGATATTCATTCTTAGCTTGAGGGGGATGTTACAAATCCACCAAGATCAATGCCAATATATGATGATACCTAATATTTTTATTTATCATTGTTTTTCTTATATTTTTTTATTTTTATGTTATTTTGGAATCTTTTGATTATTCTCTCATCATCTTTTTCGGTAATAATTTTCTCTTTATAACAATCTTTTTTCTATCCTCCCTCATTTTATATAAATGTTATGTTTACATTAATAAAAATTAAACATGAAATTTTACTTTGTTCCCTTTGTTTATTTTTGAATGTTACTTCTTTATTTTTTATGATTTTTTCTACACCCCAACTTAAAAAAGGATAAATATACACATTAACAATAATCACAACATTCAAGATACATCTATACTTCTTAAAGGTAATTATTATTTTTTAATTTTTAAACAAATAAATTAAAATTTAATAACATTTTTTCTCTCCAATTATTTTTTTTTTCAATTTTATTTCATTATTTTAAATATTTTCAATTTGATGTGGTTTTTTTAAAATATGAGTTAATATAACTCCTTCTATCAAATTGAATGACGTGAGCATCATTATTACATGTCAATTTTGTCAACATTTTAATTTGTCTCATTCATTAATTATACGTTATAAAGTCGTTATAGGAAAAACCTACATTAACTTATTTAGAAATAAAATAAAATTGGAAATGTTTAAAATAATGAGATAAGATAAAAAATGTTATAATAATACGAAAAAAATATATTAAACCATTAATTAATAGATGAAAGGTCAACTTTAGTTAATTTTAACGTATTTAATATATTCTTGTAAATTCTTGATATGATTTTTTATTTAATATAAATTACGTTAAGAGTTATATGTGTAATATATAAAAGTATTACATTAAAATAATTTAAAAAATTAATTTGAAAATTGAAATATTATCTACAACTATATATATATAAAAAGGAATTTTTCTACTTTTTATATTTTTATTTTTCTTTTAGTTATATTTCAAAATAAAAATTTATAATGATATATGATAAGATTCTTTTATTACACATTTTATATTTTATTTTATACTTATTTATATTTTAAAATAAAAATAAAAATATTATTTAATATAAAAGATTATTTTAATATTTTTATAACCACTTATAAGTAAGTGTAAATTTTTCAAAAGTAATAAAATTTTCTTTTGTGTAAAAAATATTTTAAATTTTTTAAAGTATAATATATAACTATATATTAAAAAATTTCTATTTTACCATTAATATATTTAAAAATAAATATTTATAATTTATGATAATATATAATAAAGATTTTTTTATATATATTTTTATTTTTATTTTATCTTTAATTGTGCTTTAAAATTAAAAAACTATATCAATGTACAAGGAGATTTTATCTTGTATACATATTTCATATTTTTATCTTACTCTAAATTATATTTTAAAATAAAAGTAAAAATATTATTTAAATATAAAAAATAACTTTAATATATATACATTATTATTAATTTTTTAATGTATATATACACACTGTAAAGTCATATGAGTGTACATAGACATGTAAAGCAGCTAAATTCACAAAATCCTTGTGAACACTTATTGGTTATGTTTTGTAAATAGCAATCCTCATCAAATACAACATCACCAAATCATACGTATTTTCCATTTACAGAAACACCAGTGAGAAACATAATCACGTTTGGTCACAAATTCTAAAAAGTATAAAAGAAAGCAAGAAAGAAACGAAAGTCCCCTGCATAGCATTTTTAAGAATCACATTTGGTAGATACACAGTTATACCATCTTCAGTTCAAGAGTAAACTCAAAACAAAACCAGGTTTATTTTATTTTAAATGAAACTGCTTATATTATGCTATTATATCCACATTTTTTTTATATGATAAAAAACAACAAATACAATTAGAAATAATCTACAATTTTTTAAAATATAAATTAAAAACAATTATCAAAACATTGTAATAAAATATATAAAAATATAAAAATCCATACTGATGTATTAGAAGAATATATATTTACTCGGGAGTTGTGGTTTGTTCTTTGGATTGAACAAGTTGGGGAAAGAATAATGGCTTCTTGGAATTCAGTTCCACTCCATGTCTCCTATGAAGTTCTGGGTTGGTTTGCTTTTGCTTCCTGGTCCATCAGTTTCTACCCACAAGTCATCTTGAACTTTCGCAGAAAAAGGTACCACTAGGCCAAAAGCAATCAATTTTCCTCATTAATTACCATTAGTTTCTGCATAATCTTTTTTCAGTTTCTTATCTTGTAACTTTTTGCATTTATTTTGTTTTGTGGTTTGGTTTGCCTTTGTGTATAGTGTGGTAGGACTGAACTTTGATTTCGTGTTGCTGAATTTGACGAAACACTCCTCCTATCTCATATACAATGCATCTCTGTACTTCAGCTCTACTGTTCAGAAGCAGTACAGAGACAAATATGGTCAGAAAGAGGTTTGTTCATATTCACTTTTTTTTAATATATCCACTTTCTTCATTGAAGTTATATTGATTTATCTCAGTTTGTGCTAAAGTGAAAGGGGAAAATTATGTTTGTCAATTTACACAGTTCGCTATCATGATATTTTGATAATCTGATATGCTTGTGTTCCAACTTCAAATTTGTTGCACTGCACTGTTAGGTCATCAACGCTTGGATTGTCAACTTTTTTTCTTGTGAGTTATCACAGTTTTGTGCTTAAATGAGTATTTGGTTCTTGTGAGTTAGCACAGTTATGTCCTTAAATGAGTATTTGGTTCTTGTGAGTTATTACAGTTCTGTCCTTACATAAGTATTTGGGCCTTGTCCGCTGGTGTTAGGAAGGCCCAAGCGCAAGCTAATCATGGGCCAACCAGCCCATGTATCCATAAAAATGTCTTTCGAAGACAAAATTGTGTAGACTCATGATATGTATAGAGTGCACAGTACTTTAAATATGGTGACAAACTATCATGCTTCAGGCATGTGCAACTTATAGAAGCTAGAAGTTTTTAGAAGTTGTGTTTCTCAGTTTTAGATTTAAAAATGCTCAAAATGTTAATGGTTAGAATGTTAACAAGTCACAAGATGATATAAATAATATTCATTGATTTAGAAAAGATCACCCTTTTTCCATTTCTTTGTTTAATAACAATATGTATCTGCATAAATTCATTAGCAAACGTTCATTCAGCATTTTTTGATATATTTCAGATGATACCTGTGGCAGCAAATGATGTTGCTTTTTCAGTCCATGCTGTTTTGTTGACTGCAATTTCCTTGCTCCAGATTGCACTCTATGATGTTAGTGCTATACTCCCTTTAATTGAGTTTATTGTTCTTGTTCTGAATTTATGATTATCCTAAAAGAGGTTACGTTTTCATGTAGCGGGGAAGTCAGAAAATCTCTAAAATCGCATATGGAATTCTCCTTGTTACATGGACCTCTGCAGCAGTCTGTTTCTTTGTAGCATTGCACAATCATCACTGGCTCTGGCTAATCTCAGTCTTCTCGTATGTTTCGTGTTTTCATTGTTGCACGGACAATTGCATTAATTTGACTTCTTGTTATGGATTATTAACAAATTTGCATAGGAGAATCATAAGACCAAGTTTTTCCCATGCCATTGTTACGTATAATGCATCATGAATGATGAATGTGTCAACAAATTTCTTTCTGACTTTTCTTGAAACGGACTAACTTGCAGTGACATTCAAGTTTGCATGACGGTTATAAAATATATTCCCCAGGTTAGCAGCTATTCGAATTTGTATGATTTCCTTGTAATTCTATTCCTCATGTTTATATTATTGCCTGGAAAATTCAATTTGATTGATGAGATATAGTATAATTTAGCTCTTTGAAGTAGGAAGGAACCAGTAAGATAGTGCTAGTCTTGTCTTCAGTGAAGCATATTTTGGAATGCAAACATATTCAATCTAAGGGCTTTTTACTAAACTGGATTGAAGGCATTTAAGAAATGTTTCATATTTCTTTGGTCATGAAATGAAATTAATTTTCGTTGAAAGATGTTACCAATGTTATCTTAAGAAGTAAGTTGTGATATGAATATAGGCTGTAATGAACTTTATGAGAAAAAGTACAGAAGGCTGGAGCATTGTTAACATTCTACTGGACTTTTCTGGCTCCATAGCTAACTATGCGCAAATGTCTATGCAATCAATCGATCAACGTAAGTCACCTTCTTTACCAAAGGGTCTTGTTCTATTTATAGTTAAAAAAAATGCTAGTAACATACTCTACAACACTTTTAAACACTCTACTGTCGTTTGAAAATCATTTAAAATCATAACATTTTGGTTATTGAACATTTTATTAAAAAGTCTTGATCATGATTTCGCAATTTTTAATCAATGATAATACTTTAGAAGAAGTGTAGTAGAGAGTGTGTTACTAATACTCTTTACAGTTTAAATTGATATAATTTTGAAATTCCAACTTTGATTTCCAGATTCTTGGGTGAACTTCTATGGAAATATAGGGAAACTACTGCTATCCCTGGTATTTGTTTCTTTCTGCAAGAGATTTTACTGGTTAGATTGTTATTCTGATCCAGTACAATTTCTACTGACATTGCTATTGATAAAATGAACCATTGCAGGTGTCTGTATTCTTTGACATCCTCTTCATGTGCCAGCATTATCTGTTATATCCTGTGAAGAATCGGAAATTAGAGACATCTCCTGAACATGATAATGCCAAGTCTTCAGATAGACCATTCGAGAATGTCTAAGGTGTAACTTGTTTCATGATCTCTCTTGTCATGAACTCAGTCCTTATTGATCATTTTGCATGACACAGGGCATATGTTAGAGGATTTAACTCATTTGGCCAATGTTTCTTTTTTTGCTTCATGGAAAATTCCATAACAGTAAATGCTATTAGTATATAAACATAGAAAAGGCAAACTAAAAAATTTATTGGTGTCCTTGTCATTTTCTTCCCACCAATTATTCACCCTTCTCCAAGTCTTGAATTTTGGAAAGTGAGTTGGTCTTGTTTTTCCATAATTTAACTTGAGAATGCTAGTTTACATACTAATTCTGTCAACACTATCATTTAACTTGAGAATGCTAGTTTACATACTAATTCTGTCAACACTATCATTTCAGGATTTAAACCCACAACCTCCTCTCTTTTATGTTTCTCTTTTGCTACTAGTTAATTAATATCTATTTAACTATATGATTCAAAATTAATATTTTAATTAATCATTAATTTCTTTATATTCTCATATATTTCTTCTTATTTTTATTTGTTAATAATAAATTTTTTATTCTTTTTTACTTTTTACCATGAAATCAAGGATCACCATGTAATTGTTATAATATATTATTTTTTTAAAATTTTTTAAAATTTTAATTTTCACTGTTAATCCTATAATAATTATTATAATATTAAAAAAAATTATTAATTTTATTAAATTAAAATATCTCAAAATTTGAGATATTAAAATGTAGTACATTTTGAAATTGAGTTTTAGGATCAATAAAAAAAATAGATTTCCTGCATCTTTAACGAGAAAAGTTAGCCATTCACTAATGTTGCTCATTAAAATTCTTTTCATTTATACAGGATATGAGTAGTATGATACAAAAATTATTTAAGGTCCATATGTAACACCTGAGTTAGACTTTTTTCTTGAATACAAAGCAACTTAATAATACATTTTCGTTCATACCTAAATTTATCATCAGATTTTTCTGTCCGTAAGTTACTAAAAATTTATTTTACAAGTAAATTGTCATCAAATAATTTTCTCCATAAATACTCATTTGGATAACTAAACAAATTTATCCGTTACAAACATTACCTACAAACAAAATTTATGTAATAATTTACTTAGATTACAACGATATATTTTTTATAGTAAGTTTGATTATTCTAGTACTAGAAAATAATATTAAATGGCATATATATATATAAAAGTATTTTATTAAATTATGACGTTCAGAAAATTGTTAGATATTCCATTCCAATAAGATAGAATTATGACGTTGAGAAAATCACTTTATCGTGTGTGATCGGTGTTCTACTACAATTTTCAAAGCGATTCTAATCTTTGTTCTTGGACGCTATTGCAGTTAGATTCAACCTATCAATACTATGTCAAGGGCTTTCTTTTGTCCTTCCTTATATAAAATTATTTTCATAATAGACAATATCTTAAGATTTAAGTATTATAAATATGCTGACATTAGTATAAATTTAAGATTAAAAGAATTTTGATAATATCTACATCACATAATTTTCTTCAATGGCATAAATTATTTTATGTTATGATTATATTAGTTAAGTTATAAGATATTTATAAATTACTCAGAATAATTAAAATTTAAATCTATTTTTCTTCTTTATTTTTTAAAGTATATTTGAAGGACAAAATTGTTATAAATGTATAGATTTCAAAGTGATTTAATCTAACAATCTTATCTTAATCGAAATCGAAATATTAACTTAGCATTAGAGTTGAGAGCTTGTATCTGTGCATTCAAAATTCCCCCAAAGACAATAATTTCTTGTTAACCTATTGAATTTCTTTTTTTTTTTTGTTTTTAAAGATCCTAATTTCTACATTATTTTTATTCTTTTACTAATTTTTTTAAACCTAGATCAAGGGTTCTGTTGTAGGGTACGTGTATATAAGAAAGGGTATTACAAAAATTAATCATTGATTGATTCCATCTAAGAAATACTCTGGTTGAAAAAATTCTGTTAAATGCAAGAAAAAATAGATAAAGTCCAACAAAAAATATTTTATCCAAAAATTAAATTTAAATTATGCTCAAATCATAAAAAATTACTGTGACAATAAAAGAGACGTATATTTATGCCTTAGAATTTATCTGTTAAAAAAAAGATTACGTATATTTATAAAACGTCGTGGGCAAAAAAACTAACCGAACCTTTTTTATTTGAAATGACGGAGTTGGTGAATTTTTCAGATATTTAAAATAGATTCAATTGTTTACATCAGCGATGTGAACTTTCATATCTAAGGAGCGCAGCTACGCAGTTCGTGATTGCTGTTGCGCGAGCGAAGAAAATGGCGTCTTGGAATTCATTTGGACTCGAAGTTGCGTACGAGGCTCTGGGTTGGTTCGCCTTCATTTCCTGGTCCATCAGTTTCTACCCTCAGGTCATCTTGAATTTTCGCAGGAGGAGGTACCATCTTCCTTTTCTCTCATCCTCTATGGTTGTATAATTTATTGAATTAAACTTTAAAAATTTGTTTTTTCTTAAAAAAATTAGTGTGGTTGGGCTCAACTTCGATTTCGTGCTGCTGAATCTCACCAAGCACAGTACCTATCTCATATACAACGCTTCTCTCTACTTCAGCTCTGCTATTCAGAAGCAATACTTCGACAAATACGGTTATGGAGAGGTTCCTTCTTAAACTAACTTCAATTGTTTCTCAATTAAATGAAAACGACACCGTTTCATGTGTGGGAAAAAACATATTTTTATTTTTTTGTCTTCTAAAAATGATTACGTGGGAGTTTATGTAAACAGACCCTATATAAATTATAATGTTTGAATCACAAAATACTGTGTAACTTTAGTTTATTGATTTGAACAATCAACATCTTTAGAGTCAAATAAATGATGATTCCTGATTGACTGGCAAGTGTAAAAGTGGTTCTTATTATGGGAACAAAAGTAAGAACTGCTCTTCATGGAACTGTTTAGGACTCTTTCTTTTGGAGAAAAAAAATCCGACCTTATTCTCTTGGCGATTGGAAAATTTTGAATTGTTTGAGAGTTGAAGTAATGTTTGCTTTTTTGTATATAAACATTTGGGTGTTCCCTAATGTGGTTTTTGTTTTACCTATTTCAGATGATACCTGTGGCTGCAAATGATGTGGCTTTCTCGATCCATGCTGTTCTACTGACGGCAATCACGTTGTTCCAGATTGCAATCTATGAAGTAAGAATGATGTTGTTGAAAAATGAGAATGATCTTCCTTTTTGTTCTATGGACTGAATTCTCGATTTTTGCTGAACTTAGTAATTGGTTGTTTGTAGCGTGGGAGTCAGAAAGTGTCCAAAGTTTCTATTGGGATTGTCTCTGTTGCTTGGCTTATTGCGGCAGTTTGTTTCTTTATTACTTTGTCAAATCATTCCTGGCTTTGGCTTCTCTCCGTGTTCAAGTATGTTGTCCATGCTTGTGTGGTTAATGCTTTTGTTTCATCCATTTTGGCCTTCAATTTAATTCCATACAATACATGCTTGGATATACTTTTTAGTTTTACAGCAGATGTTATTTGTTTTACTATTGGAGATTTGATATTGTTTATTCTTAATCAGTTTATGGTACCAATTTTGGGAGCTTCCATGTAGTAATTTTATAAGTGCTTTCTTGAGACCTTCCTAATTCATCTCGAGCTGGCATGCTATTTGCAGAACAGGAGAAAGCTTATTTCTCTTTTGTCAATTACTTAAGAGATGGTGTGGTCAATCTATGCAAATATTTTCTGTTTACTCTGTATATGGGTAGGCAGGTGCATATGAAATTGAAGCTGTGACTGAAAGTATTTCCGTTCTAATTTGAGAGCACTAATGATTTCATTGAACTTACGTGTGCCCGCTTCAGAATATTATCATTTGAGAACCTTTACTATTTATTATTCTATGACCAATTTGATGAAGACATTTAATTTTTTTATGTGTACGGACTCATCTTATGGTATGATGTTAAGACAAAGTTTAGAATCTTCTTCTGTATTTGGAGCTACCTCACATCCGCCTTTGCTGTAGTGCTACAGTCCATGTTCTGTGTTAATAGAAAATATCAGGTTGTTTTAAATCTTTGGATGTAATTCATTTTCTTCTAACTTTTTGTTTGCATTGATTTTGTTGCAGCACAATTCAAGTAACTATGACTATTGTAAAGTACATTCCTCAGGTTGGGATGTTTTTTTCAATCTTATTTGTCTTCTTTTTATCTTTAGACTGTTATTGACTTATCATTTTTTTAAACTAAAATTTCCTAGCAGAAACTAATTTACTGCATAAGCTCCTAACTTCCAATGAACCTATTCATGTTCTTTTCTGAAGTCTCTCTAGTCATTAATAATTAAAATCATGACCTTCCTGCTAGTGAGAGAAAAACCAATTTATTAAATATAAGGAGTCAGATGGAAGAGTAAAAGTAGGAACATAATTCTTTCTCTGTATTCATGGTATCCTCTTATAGTTTGAATTATTCCTGTATTATTAGTTGAAGCACCATTTTCTATTGTTGAAATTGTTCACAATTTGGGATTTAGACATACTTCAAATAAAAAAATTGACTGGTTAGGAAAAGTGAGCTATCATACTGTCTTAGTCCCTTAGATTTTAGTGGAAAACGCAACTGATCTAGTTCTAGATCATTAATAATAAACTCTTAAAACTTAATGGATTGTTATTTGATGAAGTGGACCTTATTTATCTCTTTTATGTGAGTGTATTTGAACAATAACTTAAAGGGAATTATATATCATAATTTTTTTTCTAATCTCTCAACAGTCAGGCCTGACTTGCTTTACATCTTCTCGCGTGTCCATGTAATTATGTGTCTTATGAATGTAGGCAGTTATGAACTTCCTGAGAAAAAGTACTGATGGCTTCAGCATTGGTAACATTCTACTTGATTTTTCTGGAGGAGTAGCAAACTATGGACAGATGGTTGTGCAATCAATAGATCAAAGTATGTTATCTGCTCACCTCTGCTTCTGATATTTCTTGTCATTTGATTATATATATTCTCACATGAACTTATTTTAAATTCAATCTTTTAGATTCGTGGGTCAACTTCTACGGGAATATAGGAAAAGTGTTGCTATCTCTGGTATGGGAAGCTCTCTTGAGGATTATTTTTCTTCTCTCTTTTATTTATTATTTGTCTCTTCCATATATTTTGCATGCAGTTGTGGTTCGAATACTGACTCTTTTTTTCTAATCATTATTTTAATCTTAAAGTTATACTCTTCTTTACGGTTGAAAAATTTATTTTTTTATTCAAGAGTGATGGCTTACTACTCAAACTGAGTAGTTAGTCGATGCATGTATTTAGAATCCAATTTTGCATAGATCTAGGATGGAGCTTGTGCCTGGTAAATTATGCTTGTATATAAGGTCAGTCAGACACTGTTGCTTGAGGCTTTTGTGACATTGTTTTCTATGTAATACTCAAATGCAGGTATCGGTATTATTCGACATTATTTTCATTATTCAACATTATGTACTGTATGCTGGTAATAAATCCTCCAAATCGGAGGTCACCACGGAGCATGAAGATCAAATCAGAGAGCACCTTGTCAGACCTTCTGATCAATCACCACCAGAGAATGCGTAAGATACAATTTGCTTCATAATGTATATTGAACTTCCTACTGGTTGATATTTGTGTCAAAATCAAATTAGGATGTTTTTCTTCTTCCATACATCAGGGGCACTATATTACTGGGAACTTCAATAGCCAGTGTAAAAGTCTTAAGAATTATTCCCGCGCGTTCTTTTATACTAATTTGTATCATAAAGTCATAAAGTTATGTATCACTAAGTGATATTAGGTTGTACAATTTATTTGATTGCTCATATTGTTCTTTGACTGTTGTTGCAAGTTGTCTAATTTTGAATTTTCCTCTTAGGAACGAGGGGCAGCGAATTTGACGTGCATTTGATGCTCATATTGTTCTTTGTTCTTTGACTGTTGTTGCAAGTTGTCTAATTTTCAGTTTTCCTTGTAGGAACGAGGGGCAGTGAATGTACTAGTTAGATCATCAATTTTGGTTCTCACAAGGAATGTAGTTTGGTAATCTTAGGTATAACAGATTGCGTCCCATATATCTTTTTGAGCAAGTTTAGCTATGTTAATGTACCAGAAAATGGGAAAAATTTACTGTGTCCCACATCTTTTTTGATAATGAAATTAAAGTCTTTTTTTCATTTTTCTAAACATGATATACATATGTATATCAATTTCACAAGGTTTAGATTGTTATTTGCTGAATTACTGTTTCTTGATTTCTAGCTTTGCATATGCTGCATATTGCTGTAATTTGCGAGTGTTGTGGGTTTTTGTGTGGAAAAAAGTGCAAGGATTAAAGAATAAACATTTGGAGGTCTCACTGCTTTCCATACACAAGAAAGTGTTCTAAATGGCGAAGAACCCATTGTTTTAAGACTTTGTCTTAGACTAATCCATGTTCTTAGTTTTATCGCGTTTGTCTCAGACTTTGACATTATTCTCTTCTTTGCAGTCTACATAACTAACATGGATGAATGTGACATATTCAAACAGTTGATGTACGTGCGATATGGACGACCACCATATCACGAGTACACTAGCTAGAATGAAGTGGGACTCTGACATCAAATCATTTTTTTCTGAGAATCCTTATCTTACCAAGCCATATGTGGCTGATCTAATTTCCATTGTCAAAAAATACCGGAATGCTTATACAGAAGATCCTTTGTTAGGTAAGATAACAAATAATGCTCTTAGAAATGCTATTCTGTACGTGTTTGAGCCATTAACTGACCAAAAAGGCACACTGTCATTGGAAACTATTGAACATTAGTTTTGAATGCTACTGAGTTGACCTGTTCTGAAGAGCCTCAAAATTTATCTGGTTCTCAAGAAGCACAAACAGTGCAAAGGAGGCCAGAGTTGCAACCAATGCCTGGACAAGAGATTCCAATTTTCCCCTCTTCATCAAATGTACAGGAAATGGAAAAGTTGCAAATGGATCTGGGCTACTCAGGGTCTTTAGCAGTTCAAACACGTACAGAATAGCATTTCTAAGAGCATTATTTTTTATCTTACCTAACAAAGGAACTTCTGTATAAGCATTCCGGTATTTTTTGACAACGAAAATTAGATCCGCCACTGATGGCTTGGTAAGATAAGGATTCTCAGAAAAAATTGTACGTGAGATTTGATGCCAGAGTCCCACTTCATTTCAGCTAGTGTACTCGTGATATCGTGGTCGTCCATATCGCACGTATATCAACTGTTTGAATATGTCACATTCATCCATGTTAGTTATGTAAACTGTAAAGAAGAGAATAATGTCAAAGTATGAGACAAACGCGATAAAATTAAGAACATGGATTAGTCTGAGACAAAGTCTTAAAACAATGAGTTCCTCGCCATTTAGGACACTTTCTTATGTATGGAAAGCAGTTAGATCTCCAAATGTTTATTCTTCAATCCCTGCACTTTTTTTCACAGAAAAACCCACAAATTACAGCAATATGCAGAGCTAGAAATCAACCAACAGCAATTCAGCAAATAACAATCTAAACCTTGTGAAATTGATATACATATGTACCGCATGTTTAGAGAAATGAAAAAAAGACTTCAGTTTCATTATAAAAAAAGATGTGAGAAACAATAAATTTTTCCCATTTTCTGGCACATTAACATAGCTAAACTTGGTATCTTTTCCTAAATAAAACTCTCTAAAAAAATGTGGGACGCAATCTGTTATGCCTAAGATTACCAAATTACATTCCTTGTGAGATCGACTATTTGACAGTGAGATCGATAATCTGACGGTTAGATATTTGATCTGACAGACAAATATTCATTTTGACGGTTATATATTCGATCTGACAGTCAGATATTCGATCTCACAATCAGATATTCGATCTCTAATGGTCAGATGTTCGATCTGACGGACAGATGTTCGATCTGACGGTTAGACCTTTGATCTGACGGTCAGATGTTCGATCTAACGGTCAAATGTTCGATCTAACGGTAAGATATTCAAATATTTGTCAGTTATATCGTATATCTGTCTGTCATATCGAATATATGACCGTCAGATCGAATATCTGCCTATCAGATCGAATATATGTCTCTCAGATCGAATATCTGTCTGTCAGATCAACAATCTGAACATTAGATCGAACATCTGACCGTCAGATCGAACATCTGAGTCAGATCGAACATCTGTCCGTCATATCTAACATCTGTCCGTCAGATTGAAGATATGTCCGTCAAATTGAAGATCTGTCCATCAGATCGAACATGTGACCGTCATATCGAACATCTGTCCGTCAGATCGAATATTTGACCGTCAAATTGAACATGTGACCGTAAAAAAAAGAGTCGTCAGATTAAATATCTGTCTGTCAGATCAAATAGATAGAATATCTGTCTGTCAGATCAAATAGCTGACTATCAATTAACCAATATTTAATTTAACTTTTTTTTAAAATTAAATAACATGCTCTAGTGGAAAATGAAAAAAGAGAAAAATATATCAAGATTAAAATTAAGAAAAAAAAACAAAATCATAAGAAAAATTAAAAAAAGAAAAAGAGAAAATTGACAAAAAAAATAAAAAATAATGATAATATAAAAAAAAGTAGAAAAGAAAAGAAAAAATAAATAAGGGGTAAAGAAATAAAAAGACGGAGTGTGTGTAGAAATCTGAATATTGGGGAGTGAAAAGTGATGGGCCAGTGGCCTATTGGCTAAAGAGGAAAAAAAGAGGAAAGGTGAACATATAATACACGTGATGCGAAAAGAAAAACTGACATATTTGGGCCAAATCCAACCTTAAATAACACCCTGCGGTATTATATTGATGGGCCAGTAAACCATTATTTAAAACGACAAGAAAAGGGAGGTGAACTTATAATACCGGGGGTGCGAAAACCAAAGCTGAACCCATCCTTACATAACACGCATGACATTACTAAGCTACTGAATTTCTTAGTGGTGTATGTGGCTAACGATAAAATGAAAAATAGATGTAGTTCCCTAATAACTTCACATCGTAATCAAAACCAAAATCAAGTCTGCGAAAGCCAATTTCATTTAAACTCGATGGATAATATAACAGTTTTGTTTATACTTTCCATACATAATACTCTGCGCACGTTGAATCAAAGGATACCTCTATTATAAGGTAGATGCCCCACTTAAATCGGATGCTTTATGCAGGGGAAAGTATAAATAACATTTATACTAGTAATTTCAGAGAATGAAAAATACAAGGCATGCAGTTTCAATTTTTGCTGTGTAATTTCATTTGATGAGGACCTTTTGAACTCTGAATGCTGTTTTAGTGATTAAACTCTTGGTTTCCTTTGATCTAGCAAAACGCTGTTTTTTAGTGCATATTAAACTGAAGTCTTCTTTAACAAACACAATGTGATAATATTCAACTTATGGTTGAATTTGAATTAGTAATTGTTTTTGAGTATTAGATTAGAGACTAGATTACAAACAACATCAGACAAACTTTAAAAGAAACATACCAGTGAACAAGAATTTAATCCAATAGGATGATGTTAGTGGAGAGGTTTGTTTCCAAGATATTAATAAAGAATGAAACAACATTAGAAAACATTGTAGAAGTTTGTAATTGGCATAAAACAAAAACACTTCATTGAAAATTCTAGTTAAGAACAACCAACAACATTAGAAAACATTATATAAGTTTGTAATTGGCATAAAGCAAAAATATTTTATTAAAAACTCTATGTAAGAACAACCAAACGTAGAAAACAAATTAAAACAAAATCACTAAAAAAATGAAGTACAAATATTGATTTCCTCTAAAAACAGAGCTAGGTGATTTTTTAATACGAATGAGATACTATATTTATTTTTTATTTTTTTTAGATATTTTTCAAAAGGAGCTTCAAGAAATTTTTTCAATTAATAATATAGGATTTCAATGTTTCGTAGTTTTTAAACGAGTTTTTTATTTTAAAAAAAAGATAGAAATCAATTTTGCTGAATTAGTATTTTCAACATATTAAAAGTAAGTTTCACTCGACTGAAACATTGTGTTTCATAATTAATTTAAATTGGTTGATTTACAATTTAATTGGTAGAGAACATCAAATCAATTTAATCAAGCTTGTTTGAATCTTCAATGTTAACAAAATCCTCTTATTTGATGATGACAATTACTCAAACTTTAATACATTTAATTGATCTTCTACAGAGGTTGCAATTACTAAAAGCAAAGAATCGAAAACTTTCCCTTCCCTTAATCATAATCAAATGTAAGAAAAACATAAGGCAAGAGAATAGTGAAAGAGAACATAAAACTTGAAAACAAAATCACTAAACAATGTAAAACATACCTAGTTAAACTCTAGTGCAAGATATGAAATGAAATTCATCTAAAAACATAAACCATCAAACACTCATCAAAATACACACACAAAACAAACCTTATTTTCATATGGTAGCATCAAATCCCATTCACTGAGAAAAACATGACAACTACTCCCTGTGAGAATAAAGTTCCAAGTAATGGTAAAGGCTAAACTATTGTCCTCCATCTTGATACCTCTTTTATGAAAACTTTTATGTTAGAGATTTTATCCTTCAAACAAATTTTATACATCTTAATCTTGTTACAATTACCACCGACAATAAAGTTCCTTTTGTAAATTCTTATTACTTTGACTTCTAATAATACTTTCAAATTTTATATTTGTTAAGAAAATCTTCACGTGGTCTAAATAAACCAAAAAATATTTATTAATTTAAGCTTT
Organism: Lablab purpureus; assembly: GCA_030347555.1. Classification (NCBI taxonomy): domain Eukaryota; kingdom Viridiplantae; phylum Streptophyta; class Magnoliopsida; order Fabales; family Fabaceae; genus Lablab; species Lablab purpureus. The sequence goes on from CM059254.1 coordinate 18,845,425, forward strand.
AAGATGTTACATTATGCTTAATGCATGTTAATTCTTTTAAAGGTAAAATTTATTAATTTTGTATAGCAATAATATTATCAAAGAACGAAAATGTTTCACTAGTACATAAGAATTTTTATGTATGATAATTTGGTCTTTTTACATCAAATGAAACTTTGATGTCAATGCAGGAGACACATATTTATGTCAAAGTTGTTCCAACTGAACATAAAAATTTCACGTCATACCATACTAGATTTGACTTAAATTTACCTTATGCCAAATAGAACACATGGTTATGATAATTTTGATATGTTCTATTCTTATAATACATTAACAATATACACTTCAATAACACCACAGAAAGATGCTAGAATCATGAAATAGAAATGGGTAGAGATAGGTTACCATGTGAAAGAGGTGATAATAGAGAAAAATATGCAATGAAAGAGAAGTATAAATAAAGAAGCATGAGAGTGTAGAATTGGAGATTCAAATTGGGGAAAAGGAAGAAGATAAGATCTAGCAGTAGATGGGGGAGAGAGAAGTACTTTTAAGCTCGTCAAGCCAACGAACAATGTTGTCAAAGGTGGTACGGAGAGATGTTGCAGACATTGAGAGCCCTGACAACCCCACGATAGTAAGTGGAGGTGATGATGCAAAATCGCTCCTTGTTGCTGGTGTCCCAGATCCAAATTTTATCCATTAATAGATGGAGCTTCCATTGCAGCTAGATCTAGAGGAAAATTATGAGCATTACGTTCATGCATGACTTCCATACCAAGGGAGCCTTAACTTTCATGGAGTTGATCTCCAACTACTCTTTCTATATCACTTAGTAACTATTTGATGAAACGCTCCAACCATGCATTTTCTTACTGTACACTCCCTTTCGCTGCTCTCAACTCACTTGACCACTTCCCTCGTTGCTACTTCCCCTCAATAGGGCAAGCACACAGGTTTGAGGTTGAACCCGATTTGGTTCTCCATTCTTCTTGGAAGGGCCTACTATGAGGGTTTGTGCTGGTCCTGTACTGGATTCTTGTGGCGATGCAAGGATTGGGGTGTAGATTTTTATTCTATTGAATATGAGATTTTGGAGTTTATGTTGAGTTTTGATAAACTTTAAGCATTTCCTACCAATGAAGGGTTGGTTGTTGCAGAGAGGGTACATTTGGTTACTATAAGGAAGGTGGCTTGAATTTGGGTGAGAATTGAATGGTGGGTCAATGAATGTAGTAGTAATATAATTGAAGATAATAGTAGAAACGTAACTGATAGTAATTTCAGCTTTACATCAGACCTTTCACGGTTAGATGTAAAAATGAATATCTACATCGAACTACTATAAGATTTGATGTAGATATTCAATTTTATGTTTAACCATAAAGGGTATGATGCATAAAACTTCAACTCAATTACATAATTGTCACCATATTTTTTATGTGCGTTTTTAGGTCAAACAAGAAAAAATGGACCTAATATCCCTTTTATCCACTAGCCCTTTCTTTTTACTTATTTTTTTTCAATATGACGTAACATATTAATTGGAGTTGGGTTGTAACTAGATGGTGTGTCCAAATTAGAAGAGGACAAGTATGTTCTATAACTAAAAACCTTTATTCTTTTATTGGCTCCTTTATATTATGGATTTGACCATTTAGATTCATTTTTCAATAGACACATAATTGAGTTTGAAACTTTTTTCTATATTTTGAAAGTGAATACAATATGCTTCTCCCATTACATTAATCTCAAAATTATCACTTCTCTTTTGTTGAACTTCATGTTTGTTGCACCTTGTAAATTTTTGAATCATTTGATCCAACTTTTTGCATTGTTATTTAAATTTTGTTGCATCCTTGGAAACATTTAACCATGGTTTGATGATAATGTTGCAAGATTTCTTTTAATTATGCATGTACAAGTAGCAAAATCCTTGGTGGGGTTAGTTTGTAGTAATATGATATAGACCAAGAAAAGTACTTAAAGAACCACTACAAGAAACAAGGCCAATATCTAAGAAAGAGAGACAAGAGTAAAAGTCCTAGTTATTAGAAGACAAGCTAAAGAGTTAGAGTAAGAAATCAAGAAAGTTAGTTTATAAATTAGAACTCTTAATTGTAAAGAAACTTGTAAAAACTAGTTTTGTTTTTGCACCTTTTGAAGCTTATTCCTGTGGAAAAATAAAACAACTAAACTTACAAGAGACAAGAACAATGGAATACACACCCATCCCTAAGGTTATTTTATGAGTCTCATAAATGTACCAAGGGGAAGGAAGCTCATTGCTTAGCTCCTATATAAACACACCAAATTGAGCTTGTAAACACAACTTGAAAATAAGAATACAATTGAGTAATATTATTTGAGATGAGTGTGATATTTCATCTTCCTGTTTTCTTCATTGGTTATGAGAATCAAGTGATGATTCTTTCCTCCCTTACTTACCTTTCGTATTGTTTATCTTATCCTTAATAGTGCTTTTTAGCTTATCCTTACCGATGTTTAAAGGTTTCAAGTTCTTAGTTTCTAGTAAGAGAAACTCAAGTCTCCAAGCTTTTAAGAGTGAGGACAGGACTTAACTTCATTAATTTTCCAAGAGAAGTTTCCTTTTGGATAAGAATCAAACACCTCAATCCTTGATTCCTTTTTTCATCTTTATTACTATTTTAACTTTTGTGAAAAACAACACTAGATCCTTACTTAGAAATTGATTTATCGTTGTCTTAACAAACCTTTTTTCGCACAATTAAGATCAGTTTAAAAAAAATTTCTATTTTGAAAATAAAACTTTACTATTTTCATATTTAATATAAGGATGATCAATCATGAGAAAAATGTTTGTATATAATCTAATTTTTAAATTTTTTTATGTAATTTCTTTATTTTTATTATCTTCTATATCAACTAATTTTATTTAAAAAACTATTTTTTCTTACATTATTATCAACAAAGTTTTTTAAAATTCGTTTTTTTGAGTATTCTAGCATTGTTCTAAGTGTAAATACAAATTTTTGTATGCAAGGAATAATTTTAAACTCGAAGCACAGGTGGTTGAATAAATTCTCAAGATGGTGATGTGGATTAATTTTAAGGGATGTACTTTATATATTAAGTGACGTGATGTTAATTAAAATTTAAAATGAAAAATTTATTTTATATGTGGAGTCGATGAGACGTTGTTGATTGAAAAATGATTGTATCAATTTAAATTGATCTAATATAAAATAAAATATTCACTTCGAAAAGAGGTGAAAATAATTAAGAAAATAACATTTAATAAAGTTTGAGAAACTGCTAATAAATAAACAATATTAGTAGCTCTATTCTTAACGTTTCATAGAGCCTTGGCTACAGTAGCTATAATGTGTGAAAGATGTGGATGTGTTCGTGCTAATATAATATTTTATTAAACATTTCGAAACACGGCAACATAAAATATTTGTTGGAACCAGACGTTCATCCACAGACGCCGTAGCCGCCGAAGAACAAAATTATATTAATATTGCTCCCACGCCCATCATACCCACCCTACCATTTCATTCTACATAATCAAACAAACCCCTATTTACTACTAAATACTAATTACTTTATGAATTTAGACTATTATAATAAAACCTTCTTCTAATAGAAAAAATTAACAAATTAAATAATAGAAAAAATATTGATATTTTAAAACCTCTCGTACAGAAAACCTAATTATAATCATAAGAGAAATAACAAATTATAGATGGGAAATTCAGAATCCAGCCAACAAATTACACTAATAATGAATGATAAAATTTAAAGGCCGATGAATAAAACAAATATGTTACATTTTAAAAAAATAATCTATTTTTAGTATTTTCAATATTTTAATATATATATATATATATATATATTTCTGACTTTTGAATAGAAGGAGTCTTTTTCTCTGTGCATCTTTAGTGTTTATCCTACTGCAAACTGTTGCTAGTTCCGTCCTTGCATGTATCATTGACATTTTGCATATAAGTTTACTTCAACAAGTTCTTACTTTCATTGACTTTCAGAATATAAAATAAGTATTTGCAGCATCCCGTAAGCTGCATGCAAGCATTTCTCCTGCACTTGATGCAATCAGTGGCTGAACAATTCACTATGGTGATCATATTTTCAACTCTTCTGTCCATTAAGTTCCAACCCTTTTGGCTGCTTCTTCTGATATACTTTTGTGCATTTCCCCATTGTGATGCTGCTAATTCTTCTCATATTGCTTCTGAAGCAAATGCTTTGTTGAAGTGGAAAGCTAGCCTTGACAACCACAGTCAAGCTTCTCTCTCTTCATGGACTGGAAATAGTTCTTGTAATTGGCTTGGAATTGCATGTGGTGAGTCCAATCACGTGTTCAAAATAAATCTTACGAATATTGGATTAAGAGGTACGCTTCAAAATCTCAACTTCTCCATGTTTACAAAGATTCGCACTCTGATTATAAGTAACAACTCCTTGAATGGAAGTATTCCTCCTCAAATTGGAGCACTTTCGAATCTTGAAACTCTTGATTTGTCCATTAATAAGCTCTATGGTAGCATTCCCAGTACCATTGCTAATCTGTCCAAACTTTCATATCTCAGTCTTCATGCAAATGATCTCTCTGGGATCATTCCTTCTGAAATCACTCAGTTGATTGGCCTTCACACATTGTTCATGGGTGACAATATTTTTAGTGGGTCCCTTCCTCAAGAAATAGGTAGACTGAGGAATCTGAGAATACTTGATATTCCTTGGTCCAATCTCACAGGGACAATCCCAATCTCTATAGGAAAGTTAAATAATTTGTCTCATCTAGATGTAGGAGGCAACAACCTCTCTGGCACCATTCCCCAGAGAATTTGGAATATGGACTTAAAGCATTTGTCCCTTGCAGTTAATAACTTCAACGGTTCCATCCCCAAAGAAATTGTGAATTTGAGGAACCTGGAGATTCTATATCTTCAGAAAAGTGGCCTTTCTGGCGCCATGCCAGAAGAAATTGGGATGTTAGGGAAGATAATAGAACTGGACATCAGCAATTGTAATCTTGTTGGGTCCATTCCTATTTCAATTGGAGCTTTGACCAATATAACACTTCTAAAGTTACAAGACAATCAACTTTTTGGTCACATTCCTGTTGAAGTTGGGAAGTTGATTAACCTCAACATTCTATTTCTTGGAAATAATAATCTTTCTGGCTCAATTCCTCAAGAAATTGGACTCTTGAAAAAACTCGCTCAACTTGATTTGTCTATGAACTCTCTCTCTGGGAAAATCCCCTCCACAATTGGAAACTTAAGCAATTTAAATGATCTTTACCTTTATGCAAACAGATTCTCTGGTTTTATCCCTGACGAAGTGGGAAATCTCCGTTCTCTTGTCAATCTCCAATTGTTGAGCAACAACCTCTCTGGACCAATCCCACCTTCCATAGGTAACTTGGCCAATTTGGATACCATTTATCTTGATGAAAATAAACTCTCTGGATCCATTCCTTCAACTATTACAAATTTGTCAAAGCTAAGTGAATTAATTTTATCATCAAATGAGCTCACTGGACAAATCCCGGCTCACATCGGAAACATGGTCAACTTGGACTCCATTTTCCTTGGAAAAAACAAACTCTCTGGATCTATCCCTTCCACTATCGGAAATTTGTCGAAGCTTACTGAATTATCTTTATCCTCAAATAAGCTCACTGGACCGATCCCAACTCCTATTGGTAACATGGTTAATTTGGACTCAATTAACCTTTATCAAAATAAACTCTCTGGATCTATTCCTTCAACTATTGGAAATTTAACCAAAGTAAGGACGTTATCTATATTTGAAAATGATCTTACTGGCAAGATTCCAATTGAAATGAACAAGCTTATTGCTTTGGAAAATTTGCACCTAGCTTATAATAATTTTGTTGGCCATTTACCTCACAATGTTTGCATTGGTGGAATGTTGACAACTTTTTCTGCTAGTGATAACAATTTCACAGGCCATATTCCGGAGAGTTTGAAGAATTGCTCCAGCCTTGTAAGAGTCAGGCTTCAACAAAATCAATTAACTGGAAATATAACGGATGCTTTTGGCGTGGTTTCAAACTTGGACTACATCGAATTGAGTGACAATAACTTTTATGGTCACCTTTCCTCTAACTGGGGAAAGTTCCGTAGCCTAACAAGCCTCAAGATCTCCAACAATAATTTATCAGGTGTTATACCACCACAACTAGGTGTGGCAATCCAATTGCGTGTACTTCACTTATCCTCAAATCGTCTTACAGGAAACATCCCACAAGATTTATGTAACTTGGCCTTCTTGTATGATCTCCAACTCAACAACAATAATCTTACAGGAAATGTTCCTGTAAAAATATTATCAATGCAGAACCTTCAAATTTTGATGCTTGGATCAAATAATTTGTCTGGCTTAATCCCAAAAAATGTTGGGAATTTGCTCAATTTATTGAACATGAGTCTGAGCCGGAATAAATTTGAGGGAAACATTCCTTTAGAGCTTGGCAAATTGAAATTTCTCTCAAGTCTCGATCTCAGTGGAAATTTGTTGAGTGGAACATTACCACCAACGCTTGGAGAATTGAAAAGATTAGAAATATTGAATCTCTCTCAAAATAATCTTTCAGGTGATCTCTCTAGCTTTGATGATATGATGAGTTTGACTTCTATTGATATATCATACAACCAGTTTGAGGGTCCAGTTCCAAACATTCCAGCCTTCCACGATGCTAGAATTGAAGCATTGAGAAATAATAAAGGCTTGTGTGGAAATGCCACTAGCTTGGAACCTTGCCCAACGTTAAGTGGGAAATCTCACAGTCTTACGAGAAAAAAAGTCATAATAGTTTTATCCCTTACATTGGGTGCTCTAATACTGGCATTATTTACTTTCGGAGCCTTTTATCATTTATGCAAAACTTCAATAAAGAAGGAAGGCCAGGTTACAAGTTTACAAACTACAGACATATTTTCAATATGGAGTTTTGATGGAAAATTGATATTTGAGAATATTATTGAAGCCACAGATCACTTTGATAACAAGCATCTCATTGGCGTTGGAGGGCAAGGTTGTGTTTACAAAGCAATGCTGCCTACAAATCAAGTTGTTGCCGTGAAGAAACTCCATTCCATTCCAAATGGAGAAATGCTCAATTTGAAAGCTTTCACAAGTGAGATCCAAACTTTAACACAAATTCGACATCGTAACATTGTAAAGTTATATGGGTTTTGTTCACATTCACAATTCTCATTTTTGGTGTGTGAATTTATCGAGAAGGGCGATGTAGGAAAGATTTTGAAGAATGATGAACATGCAGTTGCCTTTGACTGGAATAAAAGAGTTCATGCTGTTAAAGGGGTAGCAAATGCTTTATGCTATATGCATCATGATTGTTCACCTCCAATTGTTCATCGTGATATATCAAGCAAGAATGTTCTTTTGGATGCACAATATGTAGCTCATCTCTCAGACTTCGGAACAGCCAAATTTCTTTATACAAAATCATCCAATTCTACATCATTTGTAGGAACTTTTGGATATGCTGCTCCAGGTCAAAATCCTTTCTTTATATACTAATCGTGTATCTCATGATATTTTACTCTTTGCATATGATAACACTTTAATTTGTTACAGAACTTGCATACAGTATGGAGGCAAATGAGAAATGTGATGTGTATAGTTTTGGGGTGTTAGCATTGGAAATATTGTTCGGAAGGCATCCTGGTGATATTACATATTCTTTAATGCTATCATCATCTTCACCCATTGGTGTGACCACAACACTTGATCATATGGCATTGTTGGATAAGTTGGACGAACGTCTCCCTCATCCAACAAGTCCTATCATTATGGAGGTGCTAGCAATTGTTAAGATAGCAATCTCCTGTTTGAATGAAAGCCCACGATCTCGCCCTACCATGGGACAGGTTACCAAGGAGCTTGCAATGTGGAATTCATCTCGAAGGTCTCCCCACGCACACAGATGAAATACTCAACGTATTAAACATGGTTGAGTTCTACTTGTTCTTTTCTATTTTGCACTGTATTTTACTATTTCTTATTTTGTCTTTCACTTCTTTGTAAAGATGTTTTTTCGTGTTAAAACTTGAACTTCGTGATATCATTGAACATTGAACAGTTTGTCTTTGTATATAAAAATAGGAAATAAAAACAAAATCTTGTAAGCTGAGAGGAACTGTTGAAGGTGATTGCCAATTTTTTTATTTTTTTGTTTTCGAATAAAATTTGTAAAACAAAACACGGTTCTCAAAAATGAAATTGAAATTATTTTTTAACTTATTTTGAAATAGTTTATTTTTATTTTCAAAAACAAAACAAAACAAACTTTGGTTTTAGTTTTTAAAGTATCCTTCCCATACTCATGTTGGTGTAATTACTAGTGATGGTTCTGCAACAAAGATAAAAAGGCATAAGTCTCCAAAGCATCTTAGGTTTGATTTGCACGGTTTTTGGATTCAATTTCGTTTTCAAATTATCGATTTTAGTATTTCTTTATATATATATATATATATATATATATGAAAATGGATAAATTGTAGACTACTTTATTAGGAAGAAATTGTCACCTTAATGATGATTTACTTATTCTATGAAGAAGTCGTCACATTTTATGATGATTTTAACACAAATTATATTAGAAGTACTCTAATAGAATGATTTCTATTTCTATAAATAGAAGTTTACAAAAGTATACGTGGACTCTATATGAAGAGTGACACAAAATAAAAGAGTTTTTTTTAAATATTAGATGGTTTATTGGATGTCCTTTAATGAATAAGAATAATATAAAAGATTTATAGGAGTTAAACCTAAATAATTGGACTAAATTCAAATCTTCTTTAATGAACTCTTATATGGTTTTATTAATTACAAAACAAGTACGCATGTTACTCTTCGTTCCATGAGTATACAAGTTATCTTATACTATATCATTCTAGTTTCTTTATGAGACTAAAAATTTTGAAGTATTCTTAAATATGACTTTTAGCTGCAAATAACAATGAATTTACGGAATAACTCTCATAAAGAGGATATACAATGAAAATTTTCTTACAATGCTCTAACTTCATAGAGTGGGAGATATTACAAGGTTTCTCTTCCCAACTTACAAAGACTAAAGACAAAGAATATAAGCTCGCAAACTTTTTCGAAGAATGTAGAATTGTACATAGTTGTGTGGTAGGATGTGTTCTCTGCATTAATCTTTATCTAGTATTTTTAGTTACTTAGGAATATGATTGTTGTAGAACAATCTTCATCTTGATATAGTTAAGCAATTTTGATATTATTTTCCTTTAATCTTGATGTGTTGAATTAATATAATTAACTTTATTATTTCTTTCTTGTGTCTTCATATATAAGGTTATGTTTCCTTTTATTTTCTTGCTAAATATAAAAACAAAAATAAAGCCTAATGCAAAGTATCACAAATAATATATGTTTCGATGGAGGATCATCAATGAAAGAATAAGGGTGGCAATATGAGTCAACCCGCCCAGTTTTGGCCTACCTCGCATTTGGCTTGCCAAAATAGACGAGGCGAGTTAGCCTGCATAAGACGTACAAGTTAATAGGTCTTGAGTCCTTCATAGTGTTTACTTTGTATGGCCTAGAAGAGACCACTCACAGTATCCAAAACAGATGTTTTGCATATAAAATATGAATCTTAAAAGTTTTATATCTAGAGCCTTGTTCAATTTTTTCTATATGTTTAACATTCCTTTACTTGTTGTTCTGAAAAATATTGTTCATTTTAATTGCATAGTAGATAGAAAAACCATGAACTATTTGTCTCTTGTTCCATGTGTTTGAGTTCATGTTTGCTACTAGATCATTGGGAAATTCCTAGATTTAGGTTTCTAATTGTTTGAATGAATCATATATTTGTGTTCTTGATAAATTTTGTTGAATCAAATTTTTATAAGATGGTAAACACAACTACTAGTTCAAATTTGAAATTGAATTAGTAAAACAATTGAGTTACTTCTTGAATTTCAAGCCAAATTAGAAGGCAAAGTTTCCAAAACAAAAGAAAGCAAACAAAAGAAAAGAAAAACTAATCAAATAAGAAAAAGAAAAGAAAAGTCGAGACTAGTTCAAGTTGTATGGAAAAAAACAACTAAAACAATCCTATGCTCTTTTTATGCAACTTTTCACTCTTAGCTAATCCTTACGATTAAATTTGGGTAGTAGTAAGCATATAAGAGTTTAATCATGTTTAATTCCAAATTAAATTTGCAATTTATGTTCATAGATTCAAATTTCATTTTATTTTGTTTGGTTAATCAATTCTAGAATCTCTCTCAAGGAATTTCCTCTTGAGTGCTTGTTTTAAAAGTTTCCTTCAATTCTAATTTGTCTTTTCTTTGGAATTCTTTATAATCCCTTTGAGTTAACCAATTATAATTTAGCTTGTCTTTATTTTAATTCTTCAAATTCTTGATTGGAATTGTTTTTGTTAACCACTATTTCTCTAAGAAGCACCTACATTCCAAGGTAGCATATTAAGTGTTGATGAAAAATTAAGGGAGGATTACTTGGGTTTGGAGGATCTTTTGACTCAAGCTTTACCTTGTGTTTGGATGGAGAATTTCAAAAATTTCAAGTAATTGAAATGCAAGATATTTGAATTACTTGCAATTGAATTCTCTCATTTTCTAAATAGTTTGTTTGGACAATGTAATTAAAATACCTTACATTTCAAATTTTTTGTTTAGATAAAGGAATTTAATTTGTCTTTGAAGATGAAATTTAATCTTAGATTTTTTTAAAATATAAATTTTAAAATTAAACTTTACAAAAAATATCAGTCAAATTTAAATATTCAAATAAATATTTAATAATTTATTTTTTTAAATACATATCTACGATTAAGCTCAACATGAGTCTAAATCAACTCAACTTGATATAGGTCCGACTATACTAAGCCTCACGTAGGTCTCACTTGACTAGGCCCATGCAGGCCTGACTTAACTCAGCTTGGGGCGGCCCCAACCAGCCTGAGTTAGGCCCAACTCGACTTAGCTCAGACTAGACCAACTAGACTCCAAGGGTGAGCGCGACCTGACTCGTCCGGGGCAAGTCAGATTTTACTTGACCCTGGGCAGTCCTGACTCAATTTAGTCTTGGGCGGGCACAACTCGACTCAGCCCTAGATATGCCTAGCTTGACTTAGCCACAGGCAGGTCGAGACCTGGGCGATCCCGACTCAACCTGGCTCATCAAGTGCTTGGCTTGACTCAGCTTACCGACTTGGCCCAAGGAGGGCGCAACTCGACTCAGCCCAGGATGAGCCCAACTTAACTTGGCCTAAGACAATCCAACTCAATTATGCCCAGGACAGACCCAACTTGACTAGGCGTAGACTATGGATGGGCCTTGCTCAACCAGAACCATGATAGGCCCGCTCCACTAGGCCTTGGTGGGAACGACTCAACTCATCATGCAGATGGCCCAACTGACTCTGCTTATGGCGCACCCAACTTGCCTTAACCCGGTGTAGGCCCAATTCGAGTCAACCTAAGGCGAGCCAGGATCAACTAAGCCTGGGATGGCCTGGCTAATAGCCCAGGGCAGACCTAACTTGACAAGGCCCGAGGCAAGACTCGACTCGACACGGCCCGGGGCGATCCCGACTTGACTCTACTCGGGGTGGGACTGGGTCGACTAGGGTTGGGACCGAACCTGGATCGAATCAGTTTCGGGCGAGCCTGACTTGACTTGGGTCGACTTTGCTTGAAGAGGAGATAAACATTAATGTTGTATGGAATGTATTTAATGATCATCCTTGTTAGCTCAAACAATGAAAATCATCATTCTCGAATTGATGCTTCTCAATGGAAAGAAAAAGATTTTCAATGGCAAACAAGAATTTGCAACAAAAACTTCTTTGTGATGTTATTTAAAGTCTCAATTGAAGAAGAAAAAATAAAGAACAACATTGAACAAGTTTTTCAACCACACTATTGTATTTGTCCTTACTTCTAGTTGAGTGATTTATCTTTGTATATGTTGAAAGATGCTATATCTCACTAGTTAGCCAAAAGTTGTGCTCGTTTAAATCACTTTCTTCTTAGAAATTCTTTTGTATAACTAGTTTAGCTAGGACTGACTGTTGTTCCAAAGAATACTCAAGTTGTTTACCTAAGAGTGGCTATGTTCCAAATAATATTCAATCTTAACTAGAAGTAGTTGTCTAACGCCATAATTTATAAAATATTTTTTTCACAAATATTTTAAAACTATGAAGTAAAGTTAGTCAAGTAATTTAAAAGAAAACAAATTAGAATGAGGTCATGAAAACAATTAAAATATATGTAAATTGATAGGAGTATTTTTTTTTATTTTATAGATTCAAAAACATTTGTCCCACTTTCGTTTGGATAAAATTGACACAATATTCATTTTTAAAGTTTACAAAAAGTTCTCATTAATTAAAGCAAAATCATAAATTGAAGAGAGATAAAATCTATGGAAAAGAGACCAAGTAATATACATCATATTTGTGTGGGTATAGCACTAATAACATATATTCATATTAGAGGGATTTTCTTGCAAATTTATAACAAAATAAAGATAGGACTTAATTAAACATACACCATAAAATAAGTTAAACCCTATTAAAGAAAATTCTCATTTAATAGAACCTAAAAGTAAAAGACTAGAACTAGTAAAAAAGTATGTAGTCTCCTTCCAACCTTTCCAATACTAAATAGAACCACTAAAACTATCATAAAGTTTGAAAGTTAATACAAATTTGGGTTCTAAATATCTCATACTTATAATATACTTCCAAAATGTTATTTTCCACATCTCAAGCTGAAAGTTATATACCCACATTAAATGTCAGAGTGGGCTAATCTCATTGCTATTATTTGTGTTGTCATTTTCCTTTTCTAAAACGAAAGAAAGTAACAGTGAATTTTTCCTTTACCTCTAAAACTTCACCAAAGCATCTCAAAATTTACAAGATAATTATTTAAGTGTAAGAAAAAATAAATTTATAATTGAATGGAACAACTCTTAAAAGAATTAGATTAGACTATAATTTCGAACCATAGCCAAAACACGTCAAAATAAGCAAAATTAATCATAAAATAATTTGTCACTAAGAGAAAAAATTTGGCAATCATCATAATTATTTAATAAGCTCTCACACTTACAATTATCAAAACTTTTATTGTTCATTTTCATATTTTTTAATTTTATATTCATAACAATATCATACTTTAAGTATTGTTGGTTGCCTAAACGCTCACATTATACCTCTCGAGTCATAATGATCTTATGCCAATATGGATAGTAGCCAATAGGCTGTATGCTCCCACAAATAGCGTGTGCGCTACATAATCCCTCTGGTCAAAAATATAGTCAAGAGAAAAGTCACAATGCGAGGCATGTGATTGTGTATATCAATCCAGGGTAACCATATCACCACCCTTTATTCCCCTAGGTCTACTTGACCTTTCTCTACATTTTATACCCAATGTATTTCTATAACTATCCATACAATCCTTAAATTAACATAAAGTCACTTTCTTATTCTTGTACCTTAATTATCATCAGTGTAACTTATTTTAAATCTCGATACCATATTTCATATCGCAATCATCCTCCTACATTAATTTTTTGTACAATCCTTGAAACTTCAATTAATTCATGAAACATCATATTAACAAAAATTTTGACAACATAAAGATTGCATTTTGAATCTCCCAAAATTTTAAAAACAATCAAAAGGCAACAAATACAATTCATGCAACTACATACATAATCTCAAATTAAATGCTCCAGAAATAAAACATCTCTAGACTCAATCCATTCTACAACAAAATTTTATCAAATTACACTATAATGTTAAAATTTAGAATACATATCCTAGTTTGTTGTGTTAGCATACATATATCCATTTTCATGAATTATTTGATTTAAAATAGTAAACAAGGTTGGTGTCTAAAAAACAATGTAAATGCAAAAAATTAAAATTAGAACAAAAAAAAAGAACTTCCATGTAAGTATTTTACAACTAAAACAACAAACTTGTTTTATTTATGACTTTGTCTACATAACTTCAAATGAGGTTATTTTTTAACCTGAACTTAGATTTTCATACCCAAAAAGTCTATTTTTGAACTCAAAATTTGAAAATTATGCACGTACAGATACAAAAAAAAACTAGTCATATTGTATACATGGAAAAAATGTACCAAAACAAAGAACTAAAAATTGGGATTGACTCCCTTATCTAAATGAAATAATTGACAATCTATGATTGAAATGAAAGGCTCAAAGTGATGTATTCCCCTATTTAAGTTGCATTACAAAAATCTTTAAAAGAAAGAAAGTCATAGTTTTATAGAGTAGAACTTACAAAAAATATGGAAAAATATATCCTAACCCTAATTGAATGAAACTAAATGACTAAAATTAAAATAATTAAGAAAGGAAAAGAAAAGGAGAATAAAGCTTACCTTAAAAATTTTTTTTCTCTTGTCATAAGAATGTTATGAAAAAGGGACAAGGTCTAGGCTTATTTATAGGCAAAGTGAAGTCACTAAAGAACAAAACTTTCATTTGTCAAAGATAAAATAATTTTTCTTAATTTTAATCCACACTACAGTGAATAGGAGAGAGAATGGTGATTAATCATCAAAACTACCCTATGCTTATCCATTCCAGTTAATTTGTCATATCAATCAATATTAACCAAAGGAAAGATATTTGTTGATTTTTTTTCTTAAGCTTTGGGGCAGTTGTGCTTGTCTAATTTGTTTTAAATTACCAAATGACACACCACCATATTATTGGCCAAAACCCTTAATTATTTGACAAATGACCTATTTGTAATTATAAAAAAATGATTAAGGACTAAATTACAAATATTAAAAAATTTCAAGGACTAAGTTGCAAATAAAAACAATTGAGGACCAGTTTGAAATTATTAGAAATTACTTAAGGGTTGATTTGCAATTTTAAGAAAATTTAGATATTTATATGTAATTATGAAAAATATTTTTGAAGTTAATAGAAAACATTCAATTTTTCTCTTGAAGGTTGTAAACTAAATCTTCAAGTCAAGAATAAAATCAAACATAATTAAAAATTATTTTGTCTATCATAAAAAATTGGATATTACAAGTTGCATTCCAAATAATACATTGTTGTGTAATCAGAAGTGGCTAAGTTTCGAACAATACTCGGGGTTGTTTAACTAGAAGTAGTTATGTTCCAAAGAATACTTAGGTTTTAGCTAGAAGTGGCTACATCTTAAAGAATACTAAGGTTTTAGCCAAAATCGATTTTGGTCCAAACAATACTTGGTCTTTTTAGTTAGGAGTGGTTGTGTTCTAAATAATACTTGGGTAGATATTTTTAGCCAAAAGTGATTGACGTCCAAAGAATATTCACCTTGTATCTTTGCAGTATTAGTCTTCTTAGTGGAACTTGATTTATTGGTCAAGAATTAGATGCAGTTTGTATGTTTAGACGAACCAGTATAAAAACATAGAGTTACGTGTTTTCTTCCTATAATCTATTTTACATTGAATGTTATAAAATTATACTAATTAAAGAAGATGGAACTTTACAAATTTTATTTCAAACAAATTATTTGACAAATCATCTTTTAAGCTTTAAACTAGCATATGACTATATACACTATCAAATGCAGATTTGCAAAAACTTGCAAAAGTTTTTAATTCGCAATTCAATCATCCTTTCTTATGTATTTGACTTGTTTGCACATTAGTTATTTTGATTAAGTGTTTTCACAACAAAGTATAAATTATAAAATTTGTTTTGTTTAAGTAATAGATCTAGTCAAATGAAAGTGTTTTATCTGTCCAACAGATGCAATAACATCTTGTAGTCTTATCTTTGTATGATAAGTTAATGTGTAGACCGACAATAGTACATCTTCAATATTATAAATTCTTAGTCTATGTTTTGCAGAGAATGTTTCTTCAGACATCTTCTAAAAGGATCTCACAAGTCTTATCTATATCAAAGATCTCTTGAAGAAAGTGTTAAAGTTTGTCCACACCAACAACCATCATGATAGTTCTATATGTCAACTCTACAAAGACCATCAGACTTGTACATTCTTACACTTTTACTCTAGTTTGGAAAAATTTGTCTAACCAAGGTCTAATAAATCATATCATTGCTTGAAGAAGAGATATGAACTTAATGTTGTATGAAGAGAATTTAATGCATTTATATGTTTGAACAGGACAGACACAAGCTGAAGAAGAAGAAGACCTTTTTTAAAGCTTTCAATGGGCAAAAAGTATCTGGAACAACTAATTTCTTTCATCCTATATGTAAAGGTGTTTCTCAAGATGAAGAAAGACTGACAATAAAGTTAACAACACTTTAGTTGAAAAAATCACTTGCATTATCTTTATGTCCAAAGCTTGAAAAGTTACAAAAAACATTATTTGTGTTCTTAGCAATCTAGAAAAGTGCACTTTCTTTGTATCTATCTTAGGACATAATATCTCTTTTAGTGAGCAAACCTTGTGATCTGTTAGATGATACCTCTTTGTAAAGAATACTCGGGATTTATCCAAAAGTGTCTATTGTCCAAACAATGCTTAAGTTTTATCCAGGAGTAGTTGCATGTTAAAGAATACTTGAATTTTTTATCTAAAAATGGTTGAGGTCCAAAGAATACTTGGTTGTACTTTACAACATTAGTCTGCATAGTAGAACTAGATCATGTTGATCAAGAACTAGACATAGTTCTCGTTTTCGGACAAATTAGTATAAAAACTTCAGAGTAAATCTTTCTCTCCCTTACTTTTTGTTAGCAGCGGAGTAATATCAAGAAGGGGGGGTTGAATTGATATGCAGCTTTTATGAAATCTTTTTCGTATCAAAAAATTTACTGGTTCAATTTACAGAGAATTAGCCGACTGATAATCGCGAAATAGTTGGTTAGTTCTTACTGCAGAATATATCAGATAATGAAAGAAAAGAAAATATGACACCAAGAGTTATACTGGTTCGTTCTTTATGCAAGAACTACATCCAGTTGGTGATCTGCAACTCCACAGATCCTAATCACTATTAAAATCGTATTCTTTATAACGAATCCTTTTCTTGAACACTACAAGAAAATCAAAGAACCTATTCTAAACACTATAGAATAGCTCTACACCCACTGACTCACATTGAGTCACTGTGATCACCCCAATCACAGACACAGGGTTCTAAAACCCACCTACGAATCTCTAACCCGAGATCAAAGAATACAAGATACAGTGAAAAGAAAGAAAATAATCTTCTTGGAAGAATACACAGTAAATTCGAAACTCTGCAAAAATCTATTCGTCTGAAATGTATGAAGCACTTGAGAGCTTTCTCTTCAATTCTTTCGGTAGTTGATGCGTCCTTGAATGTTGTATTTATAGACAAATGATTTGTAATGGGTCTTCTCCTTTTGAAAATACAAAACCGCGTTTCTGCATGTTTTCTGCATAAGGTATGTGCCAGAAACAGAATAGTCGACTGAAGACTCAGACCAGTTTGTTATTTTCATTAAACCTGTATACCTGGTACATTTAATGAAAATAGTCAACTAGAGAAGTAGAATTAGTAGACTAACTGATGAACAATAACAACATATTATTATTATTCAATTGGTTAATTCTTTAAGATAATCTAACATCTCAATTAATCCTAAATCATTTCAAAAACATTAACCACGTATCCAGCACAATATAAACACAATTAACAAAGCTTTAATAAACATCATCAAATCACAAATCATCAACACTTTTTTGTATTTTCTTGTTATTGAATTTCCATTAACTAAAGAATGAAAGATTTCTAAACAAAGATTGTGAAAAGTGTTTTGTAGTTCATTTGTCAAAAGTAAAACTACATCTTAATATACTTCATCAGACGTTAATATTGTAAAAATTGGAGAAAGTTTTAAATACATAATTCAATCATCTCTTCTTGTATATTCGATCCATTTTCACGTAAACTCTTGTCTAATTTTATGAATCTTTACTTGTTTTAATTACACATTGATAATAGAATTGTTTTAAGTAATATTTAAACCAACATGCATAATGTTGTTGTACAATACATCTTGTTATTGAATATTAAACTTTAGACTTTTGCACATTGATATATCATATTATTTTAGTATAGACAAGTGATAACTTTTTTTATTTTCAATTACTCCAAAAATGACTTGTTGGACAATGTTCTTGACATAAGGTCAAGTTATGCCAAATACAATCGTTTTAAAATGTAGGTCAGATAAGGTTGTCAAATATTTTTTAATTTGGTCTGTAGGCCTAGCCTCACTAGAACAAACCACCCGTTTTGATAGTCCTAATAATTACTTACTAAAAGTTCGCAACACTTCAAAATGTAAGATTGTAAGCAAATTTTTATCCCAGATCCTATCAATTGTAAGTTATCTTTAAGTATGAATCCTAATAATGAAGCAAAGAGGGTGGGAATATTTGAAGTACCGTATGCATCAGTAGGGAAAAACCTTATGTATGTAATAATATATACAAGACAAAACACTACACAAGTAGTGGGAGTAATTATTAGATTCATGGCAAATCCTGATGAAGAACATTGGAGTTATATTAAAAGGATCCTTAGATACATTAAAAAGAATCTCACCTGTTACATTATGTTTTGAAGGATCAAAATTAGTTACCAAAACATTACACAAGTAGTGGGAGTAATTATTAGATTTACGACAAATCCTAATAAAGAACATTGAAGTTCTATTAAGAGGATCCTTAAATACATAAAAAAAATCTCACATATTGCATTATGTTTTGAAAGATCAGGCTTAGTTATCACAAATAATATTAATTCCAACCTTGCATTGATTTTTGTAAGAAGATATCTATTATTGACTATGTGTTTACACTTGTAAGAAACACAATAAATAAATTATCTAAATTATAAGATATTATGATTTTATCAAATTGTAGAAATTATGCACTATAATAATTATCCAAATATATAAGAAAGTTATTTGAATTCAAAGATTAATTATTATTATTATTATTATTATTGTAATAGTCAAAAGAATATCTTCTACATTACAGAACATATAAATACATGATATCACTTTTATTTTCTATCATTTTATAGGATATGAAAGAAAAACTTAAAGAAAAGAAAAATTTAAAGGAAGAAAAATATTTTCTCGTGTAAAATTTTCTTAGTAGCTTTACTCTATTTTTTTATGAAGAGATCAATTGTAATTATATTAGTATCTATGATAGATTTTTTTTTTATAATACTAATCTATAAGATCATGGTTAAGAACTACAAAATCTTGTATATCTGAACTTATTGTTATGAACGTAAATCTATTAGTATGAGACATTTTTTTCTTTAGTATATAAAAGAGTGAAAATTTTGTTTTTAATGTTTGGAATAAGAAATCTCCGTATCTTAATATATATATATATATATATATATTAAATTTCTTCAAAACTATTAGAACTAGATTTATCTTTTGAGAAACATGAGTGAAAGTACTAACAAAAATATTTGGATTTTGTTCATTTTATTATATTTTATTTTAATTTTGAATTGTTATGATGTTGAGTAGGTTGTATACGTAAAAAAGATTAAATTGAGTGTTATAGAGGAATATTTAAATAAAAGGGATAATATACTTAACAGGTTTATTCTGATTTAGGTTTCTATTATAAATACATTTATATATTTGAATATGTTTGGTTGGCGTGGTTCATCTGGAAGCGTAAAAGATGGTGGTCAGGAAGTTTGAAATTAAACACAAGACAAACACAGTTTGAAAGCGCATTGGAAATTTCTGCCTGCTTACGACACCGTATTGCCAAACGTATGCATGATGTATGTAAGACGCCAGTCAAGATTTCCATTTGACGCCACTTCTTCGTAGACTTGGAATTCCATTTTCTATTAAAAAAAAGGAAAAAATAATATAAGAATTATTATAAAAGTTAAGAACATGTAGAATAGAAGTATGAAGAAAAAAAAGAAAAAACCTATTTTCACACCATTGTTATTTTTTACACCATTTGATAATTTTACATAATGATAAAATATTAAATTATGTCCTTTAATTAAAAAATTAAATACAATATTAATATATATGTGTTTTTTATTACATGAATAATATAATAGAATAAAAAATTAATTAATTGTAAACAAAATATTTTATAATAGTTAAAAATTAATTCCTTTAAAAGAATACTTTTAACATATTTTTAGAAGTTGTATTATAATTTATTAAAAGCTGCATTCCCTCCCATTATTTATTTTTAGAATAAAAATATCTTCTCACATTTTTTATTATTATACAAACGAAAGATTCGAACATGGTATCATTTGGTTAAAGAATACACATTATTATGAGAGAGTATTTACTATAATATTTATTTATTTTTATTTTCATCGTATTTCCACCCAGAACAATATTGAGTCCAATTTTTTTTTAATTGAATCCTATGATTTCAAGCCGCCTCTATCATGAAAGTAAGATTTAGAAATTGCTTCAATCTAATCAAACAAAGAAGGAATAATAATAAATTGGATCAAACTTAAGAGTTGAATAGAACTCACTTCTTGTATGTTTCGCATTCTTCGTTCAATTCTTTTAATCTAGACTTCCAATTGCGACAAAATTTAGGACGTTTTATTAATATATAAATTTAGAGTAACATAATGTTAATTTTAAGGTTCATTGGGATCATTTCAGGGAAATCGAAAGAAAAATTAAAAATATTAGTTATTTATTATAATGGGTTTTTAAATTTTATAATTTTAAATTTATAGTGACAATTAAAACGCACTTAGAAAAAAAAGTATCGTTTAATGGTAGTTTTAATTATACAAAAAATATTAATAGTTAAAATTAATTTTATAACATAAAATAATTATTTATCAAACATATTAAATATAATTTATTCGTAAATAATTTTATCAAAAAATTGTATTAGAATTTATATATTTAAACTATTTTTTAATATAAAATTTTACTTATACAAAATAAATATTTGTTTTGTATTGTGCATAATAAGGTGAGTATGATGTTAGTGGTACGGATTGGTTTGATTTAAAAGAGAATAAAATTTAAATCATATGCGGTTTTTAATTTTTTCTTTTATTAAATATTTTTTTATTTTTCATCTTTCCAATTAAGAATATAATAATATAAAATATTTTACTTAAAAACTAATAAATATATTAAATAATAATAATTACGAAGGTACATACAAATTTATTTAGATTTAAACAAGAAAAAGATACAAATCTTACTCTAAATTTTTTCTCTAAGTATTTCACCTATACAACTTTCATCTAGATCTATAAACTAATAAAAACATATGAAACTTGGTTGTTTTCATTATTTTGATTAGTCAACCCACCTATTTATGTATCTGACCTTATGTTCACTTTCTATCAAAATATTCTCCTCTATCCTAATTTTACCCTAATTGTAAACACTCTTATTCTAAGATTTTCTAGCATGCTAAAATCAATGACAATGATAAAATGGAGCAGGAGTGGATATAGTGATGAAGTCAAGCCAGATAGTGTAGACTTGATGACACTATCCTCAAGAGGAGTTGACAACATTGTTGATAGTGAAGAGGAATCAAGAAACTCATAAATTAAATTTATGAAATAGGAAAAACAACTTTGTAAGGATATTTAGATTAAAATATATATCTTACTATTATTATTCTTATTATTATTATTACTATCTTAATAATATATATATATATATATAGATTGTATATTGTAATTCGGTTTGATTTTGATTGATTTTGAAAATTCAAACTGCAAACTTAACCGGACTGCGCGAATCTTTGAAAAAAAATTCAAACCAATCCAAAAAATTTTGATTTTTTGTGCAGTTCCATTTGGTTTAAATCGGTTTTCGATTTTGTTTTTGGATTGGTTCAGTTTGACTATGTATGTTCCATCTTTTCCTATTTCTATTATATATGAAATCTATGTCTCATCTCCATCTTCATCAGGTACTAAGTATATATGTATTCATGCATGTAGCTTATGTAGTGTTCTAATTATTAATTAAATCATTTTTATAAATAAAAATTAAATAAAAAACATGTGGTATTTTCAAGAATTCAATATCAGAAGGATATTATATTCTTTTCTTTAGTGTAAAATTTCAAGGAACAAATTATAATCACACAAATTTTAGTTCTTGATCAATGTGGGGATCCTCATCAAAATCGGAATACATTCGAACAATATTCATAGGACAATTTTATTTGTCATCCCTAATTGCACAAAGTTGGCTTGTTAAAAATATCATATTATAATTGTGATAAGGGAAGTCCAACAGGAAAAAAATACTTTGATGCTTACTTCTCTTGTTATAAAGGTGCACGCTATTTTCTTAATAAGACGTATCAAAATGATTTTATTTTCTTTCCTACAACTTTAATGTTTAAGAAAAAAACTTAGAGATAAAAGTATTTTATCCTTTAAGGTTTTATTAGTAGTTGTTTTTTCGATTTCCAATAAAGGTGTTATTACTTAGAGAGAGAAGTATTGTAATTTTCTTTCTTTGGTAAAATTACATTTAGCTATTGTTATTTTTATTCATCTTTTCATATTTTATTTTTAGTTGTGAATTATTTTGATGTTACTCTGATACCTAACAATGGTATTAAAGCTTGGTTGCTAATCGTATTTTGTTTGTACTGATGCTGGAATAATGATGTAGTAAAATCTTAGTATGTTCTGTGATAGTAGCTAGTTTTATTTTTCGTATCGAAAAAAAATTACTAGATGTAAAGTGTGGTAGTGTGAAAGTGCATGTCTAGGAAAGTTTTGACAAAGGAAAGATAAGGTATTTAAGTGTGTTCATTATTGACTCATCTCTCTTTCGTAGGAACTTATCTCGTGTACTAATTCATGGTTTATCATCATTATTCAAGTAGACAATACTATTCATGAAGAAAAGTGCACAAGTTGGTTTTAAAGTCATGATATAAAAATATGAGATAGAAAAGTTCAATAGGAATATTTTCTCGCTAGAAATTAAAGATGAAGACAATTTTGAGAAAAGACAACTATGTAGGTGCACTTGAAGAAATATTTGTGGACATCATGGATCAAATATAGAAAGAATAATGATAGTGTTATCTCAAATTTGCAGTTTGCAATAACAAATATGATTTTGTTCAATATTGCATGAAAGACTATTGTGAAGGATATTTAAGACACTTTTATCAAATTGTATGAGGTTAACTCACTTCACACAAGAATATCCTTGAAAAGGAAACTCTATAGTCTTTGAATCAACAAGTCCACATCGATGACAGACCATATCAACAATTTGAGTATGTTATTTTTTCATCTTTCAACGACAAATTTCAACATAGTTGAAAATGAACATATGGAGGTTATAGTTTATGGTTTGCATGATATGTATGATTAACCATCATGAACACAACAAATAATAATATTGATAGACACCTACACTTTGAGAATATTGTCAGAATTACTTTAGAAGAATAATTCAAGTGAAATAGGTAGAAAGGGTGAAAAGTTCAAAGCAATCAAAGACTTTGAAGATGATGAGACGTAGATTAATAGAATGTGGCTCTAGTTGGAGTCAAAATCATGGTAGATCAAAGTCTCCAAGAAATAATTTTGAATGCTACCACTGTGACAAGAGAGGGCGTGCATAAAAATATGATTGACATATGAAGAATGAAAGAAAGAATTCTAGAGCGTCTACCTCACAAGGTTGTGTTGCAAGTACCTCAAGAGATGGAGATATTTTGGTTAGCAAAGCAGTGATTATGTTTAATGGTGAAAAGTAGTTACATGATAGATTTAAGATCCATACTGAGGGTGGGATCTTAAAGGATGTGAGAAGGAATTTGGTAGTCATGAAAGTGGAGAATATCATAGAAAACTTACATGCTTTTGGGAGATACATTGCAAGAAGTAGATGCGATAGTTGATCAACAAGTAAAAAAGAAGCAGTTGACATCATAGACTTGGATATATATTAGAGAGTGAGGTTTAAAATCATTTTAGAATGTAATCTCTTACCCGAGGTCAAAGAGGTTGTTTTACCTTTCTACTTAAGTTAACAACATAGATTAAAGTTTGTTAGAGTGGAAGAAAACACATATTAGACTTGATTTATTCCAATATGTAAGAATCATTAGCATCATTCCTTAGGGAAGAAAAATATTTATGGGTGTACAAAAGAAAGTTCGATATGTTTTCAATGTTCAATAAATTCATAGCACGAGTAAAGCTTGAAATTGAGAAAAGAATTAAGTGCTTTAGGACAGATAATGAAGAAGAATATTTAGATGGCAATTTTTTAGCACTATACAAGAAACATGGTATTATGAAACAATTATTTGTTCCACATTAGCATAATGGTATTATAGAATGAATGAACAAAACTATCACATGTAGAACAAGAGTTATGATGAGAATAACGAGACTAACTAAGTCATTTTGGGTAGAAGGAGCTACAACTGTCTATTATGTGATAAATCGATCACCATCAACATTTGATTGCTTTGAAGACACTAATGAAGATCTGTAAAGGTAAAAAATTTATTATTCTTCCTTACATGCATTTGGTTATTACGTGTATTTGTGATACAACTCTCAAGAAAGTAAAAGGTTCGATCCAAATCCAAAAAATGTAGATTCTTGACTATGCTAACAATTTGAAGGGTTAACACTTGTGGGATCCCTCTACCTAGAGGGGATGTAGTTTTTGTAAAAAATGAGTTGAAACTAAAAGGCTTTAAAGAATAAGAAAACTTGGTTTGAATATTGACCAAATATCTATAAAGTTTAAAACAAGTGCCAAGTGTTGGTATAAGGGGTTTGATTTCTTCATTATTAGCCTTGGTTACAACAAATTAAGTTCAAACAATTATACCTTTTACAATAAGTTTGGTGAGAATGACTTTATTATCTTGTTGTTTTATATGGACATCGTGTTGCTGGTATACCTTAACAAAAAAGCTTGAATCCAAGAATTAAAGGTATTGGCCTAAGTTTAAAATGGACTTAAGACCAACAAACAAGATTTTAGGGAAACAAATTCACTAAGATAGAAAAGGTTGGAATTTTTAACTTTTTTAGAAGAATTACTTACTGAAAGTCTTGTGGCGCTTTAACATGCAAGATTTCAAGAAAATTTTTGCCTCACTTCCTATCAATTGTATGTTATTTTCAAGTATGAGTCCTAACAATAAAGCAAACATGACGAAAATGCCTTGAGCACTATATGCATCAATGGTGGAAAACCTTATATATGTCATGATTTATACAAGATCATACATTTCACAAATAGCGGTATAGAGTTTATTATATTCATGAAAAATCTCAATGAAAAGCATTAGAGTGTTATTAAGAGGATCCTTAGATACATAAAAGGAACCTTAGATGTTGTATTATTATTCGAAGGATCAAAATTAGTTGTTAGAGGCTATATTGATTTAGATTTTGCAGGTGATCTTTACAAAAATGTGATCTAGTACTCTCTATGTACTTACCTTTCTTGTTATAAAAGGAGCACATTGTTTTATTTAGTAAGACACCAAAATCACTTCCTTTTCTTTTTTACTACTTTTGTGATTGAGAGGAAAATCAAGAGACAAAAATAGTTTCTCCTTTAAGATCCTTTTAGTAGTTTCTCCCTATTTTTAAGAGAGGATGTAATTGGTTTCTCCTTAGATTTAGAGAAATGAGTATTTTAATTTCTTTCCTTTAATTAAATTACATTATTGTCTATTGTCAATTTTGTTCCTTTTATCTTTAACTTTAATTGTAAGTACTCATATTATTTACTCTAGTGCCTAACAATAATTAAAATAAAAAGTTAGTTTTCACAGACTATATGATAAAAGTGTCACATTGTGTCTAAATTAAATTTCATTTGCATATATAAATCTTTTACATAAATAAATTGCAATACTTAGTATATTACAAGAAAATAAATATTTAACACTAACACTAATAAATAAAAGTTGACACTAATTAATTTAAATGTAGTCTTCAAAATTGTGGTGGTTAACTTAATTTAAACTTAAAAATAAATTAGATCTCTCTTTCTAAAATATTTAGATAAAATCATTAGTTTATTAAAATTAAATATTATTTATTATTATCAAAACATATGGGATAAACATCTTTAATAATACTATACTATCAAGAGTAGACTATTGAAAGTAAATCATTCAAATCTAATATACTTGAGTGTTATATTTTTAGATGAGAGTGAATTGTTACGATTCTCTAGTTTAAGGGATCTAAAAAAAATCCACAAATACTCGAGTCACTAATTTCTTAAAGGAGAAGTACACAAAAAAAAAAATAAAGATCATATATATCTTCAAAAATAATAACAACTTTCTCTAATGAGAAAACGGATTAAATATATATTTAGTTTCAATAGACTTCTATACGTTTGAGATTTTATAAAAAAGGATAAGCATTTTTCTTAGAAATTTAGAAAAAAAAATGTGTAGAAAATTCAAGAAAAATAATTTATAAAAAATGACTATTTTTGATGAAATAAATAATAAAATAGTTAAATTTTGAATTTATATTCTTAAAATTTAATTTTAAATGCAATGTTTATTATTTAAGCTCATTTCACGTAAAACCATGTTATTATATGATATGGTAAGAATATTATTCAATGGTCTCTTGTAAGACTCATGGTAGATGTTCTAATATGTTTCTTAGTATCAAAAGAACCATATAATAGTAAATATTAGTAGTTAGAATTTTTGGGACGATATTTTAGCGTCCCTTGTACTTCATTGTTGTTTATTAATAAAGTGCATTTGATTGGAGAATTATGTAAAGGATAATGGAATATTGTCGATCTTGTTTGAAGCAAAGTGGTCCATTCATAAGGAAGAAATTTTGTAATGGATAATAATAATAACCTAATTAAAGGAGGTGGAGGTGGGTGGGAGTATTTTATAACCTAATTTATAAACTGTTACTTTCATAGTGCCCCTTCCATACTGAAATTGAACTGTCACTACACATGAAAGATCTTGGCGAAATTATGAAAACCCAGTCAAAAAAGACTTGGTCCATAGAATAATAACACCACTGCACATTTGGTTCAATGTTATTGGGTGGATTTCAAACTAAAAATTGGACAATTATTTTTTTAGAGTGTCTTTTGGTAGAGGAAAGAAAAAGAGTACCAACATAAACTTAAACGAATTGGTTGAAACATTCATCTAAAGGATGTAAAAATTAATAGAAAAAAAATAAGCAAGACAGAGAATCTGTTTGGTAGAGGAAAGAAGAGAGTACCCATAAATAAAAAATAAAGTATAAAAATAATTATGAGATTCACTTATTTTATTATTCCTCTTTATCTCTTTTAGTTTTACTCTCACCTTCAATCAAATAAATCGTGAGATTTTGGTAAGCCTGCAAATTTGTGAAAAAAAAGGCACTTTTCTAATAATAATAATCTAATTATTATTGTTGGAAATTCCACATCAACTAGAGATAAAATCAATCTAGTGTATATAAGTGGATGTAAACCTTATCTTACAAGTTGGTTTTGTGAGGTTAAGTTAGACTTAAAGTTCACTTCTTAATATGGTATAAGAGCCATATAAGTCCATCCTAATAAGGTTGTTAGGTCATCCGCTATTGGGCCGCTATTGGACCACCCATAAATCTATAGTCTCACGTTCAAGATGTCCAGTCCTCAATACGAAGATGTGGGGTTGAATTAGGCTTAAAGTCCACTTCTTAATAATTATAATATTTAGAGTTTGTAATTTTTCATAGTTTTAATTTTTAGTATTCTTTTTAAAATTTTATCTTTTGTTCATTCATTCAACATCTGAAACAAAACCCTAAAAATATGTTAATGTAATAATGTGAAACGTTAATATCAGACATCACACTCACATCGTTCTTAGGTGGATCTCTTTTTAGACTTTCTTAAATGTTCAAATCTGAAAAAATTATAAAGCTAAGATATTTAAAGATGTTATTGAATAATTTAATTTTCTTCAATTTTTAATATTTAGAGTTTGTAATTTTTCATAGTTTTAATTTTTAGTATTCTTTTTAAAATTTTATCTTTTGTTCATTCATTCAACATCTGAAACAAAACCCTAAAAATATGTTAATGTAATAATGTGAAACGTTAATATCAGACATCACACTCACATCGTTCTTAGGTGGATCTCTTTTTAGACTTTCTTAAATGTTCAAATCTGAAAAAATTATAAAGCTAAGATATTTAAAGATGTTATTGAATAATTTAATTTTCTTCAATTTTTAATATTTAGAGTTTGTAATTTTTCATAGTTTTAATTTTTAGTATTCTTTTAAAATTTTATCTTTTGTTCATTCATTCAACATCCGAAACAAAACCCTAAAAATATGTTAATGTAATAATGTGAAACGTTAATATCAGACATCACACTCACATCGTTCTTAGGTGGATCTCTTTTTAGACTTTCTTAAATGTTCAAATCTGAAAAAATTATAAAGCTAAGATATTTAAAGATGTTATTGAATAATTTAATTTTCTTCAATTTTTATCGTTATTGTAAGAGTTTATCTTGTTTATTCGAATTATTGTGTTTCATGATATTAGTGGAATAAAGAGTATGGTAAAATAATATAGTACTAAACAAAGAAAAGAAAATAGATTCTATTAAACAACAAAAACGGTGTCGTTTTAGAAATTCAATAGGGGCACAATATATAATAATGGAGTAAAGGATCTGAGTCCTTAATATAATGCCAATACCATCAATAGTTTTGTGTTAGCATGATGATGAAGAGACTAAAATATTAAAAGAAATGAAAAAATTACAAACAATAAAAAATTATGGAGAAAACAAAGTATTGCAATCTCAAATATAATGCAAAAGGTTAATTTAAAATAACTTCAAATTGTTATAATTTAGTTTTTATTTACATTATAAGAAGTTACATCAAGATAAAGAAAATTATAGTATATTGAAATAATTAACTTGATAATATTAACATAATTATTGTATTATATCATATTCTATCCTCGTGATCACAAAATAGATCTTAGTACTTACACCTTTTTTATATACCAGACACGATTATTCCATTATGGTTGAATCAATATGATTATATAATGAATAATTAAAAATATTTAAAGATAATTATGATTGCAAATTAATGACTAAATATAATATAGTATTATCACTATTTATTTTTTCACTTTTAAGTGAATAATAACATGTATTTATAGTTTTAAGAGTATTAAAAAATTTAAGTTAACAATAATAATAGTCATATATTTTATTTTTTAAAATATTAAAAAATACACACATATATACATAATAATAAGAATAATAAAATTTATAGTTTCAAAAATTAATAAAGAAAAAAGGAGTTGATGAACTGACGCACTAAAAATACATATAAGTGTGAATGGAAAATAAATAAAAAATATTATTGTTTTTCTATTTCTTTGTCATAAAAATGGCAAATTACTATTATTAAAACTGGGGTTGCCCCTGATTCCAAAAAGCAAAACAAAGGTTTCTAGAGACATGTAGTGATATATTGATATACTAAATATTTTCCCATCCAAATCTTCATCTTCCCCCACCAACCCTCACCCTTTTTCACTCAACTCAACCCTGCAATATTAAAATCACTGTCATCTCTATCTTCATTAAAGCACACACAATGTATTTTATTATCAATTTTATCCATTATAAATCTTATCAACAATTTGAAAGTGATTTAAAGTGTGTGTTACTAAATACTGTAATATTTCTTTTCTATACTTTATTTGTTTGCTTTTTCATCTTAACAAACATTAATTAGTAGCCTAAAAGCAAAAAGCAACAGGCTTTCTTTTTCTTATGTTTAGGAGTCTTCTTTCAAATATTATATTATATACTTTTTTATAATAACAATTAATAGAAAGAGTTCAAATATATATTAGACATTTTTTATTCATTTCAAGATTTAATTTTTCTTTTAATTGAGTTTATGGGTAACTTTATTGATAGCAAGTTTCTTTTTTAAATTTAGATCGGTAATTTGATTGAATTTAGTTGGTTCTATAAATAGTTTTATTTGTTAAACATGTTTTTAGTTTTTAAATTATTTATTAAAATTGTATTTCGTTTTTAAAATAAATTTTGAACATATTTTATCTTTATATTTTATAAATAGATGTAAATTATTTTTTATGACAAATAAAAATATTTTTAAAAATAAAAAAATAAATCAAATAAAAGAAAAAAAAAACTTAAGAAACAAATAATAATAAAGTTAAAAATTACAAAAGAAAATAAAAATAAAAAAAATTATGACACATTATTAAAAATCGTTTATACAAATTTATAAAATATAAAAACAAAATAAATCTAAAATTTATTTTAAAAACAAAACATAATTTTGACAAATAATTCAAGTATTAAAAGTTATATTTAACTCTAATTTTATTTATATTAAGATTTTTGGATTACAATTTTGTTTATGTTTGCTATTAGTTATAGATACATGTTAAACAATGCTTAATAATTTAAATGGAATAAATAAATCCTAACCATTTAATACGTTTATTATTAAATGGAGAAATAATATACTTAACATCGTACTAAACAACAGTTTCAAATAGATACATATTTTCTCTTAAGTTTTTAGTTTTAATAGAATAGTTTAGTATTTTAATAGAGTCACACGTAGCCATTCTCATAATATTTTTTTTCTTATCGAATCTAAGGAAGAAATAAAAATGAATTAAATTGGTGGGATATTAAGAAGAAGAAAAAACAGAAAAACAGAGACACTTGGAAGCAAGTAGAGGATTGAATGCATATGCAAAAATCAAAGTCAACATAGACGACTCGGATTTTGCGGAAGAAGATAGTGAAGTTGGCATGATGATCTTGTTTGGTGCAAATTATACTAACATTATGATGAACAGATTTTGTAGCATTATTCTGCAAAACGTCAAAACAGGCATGGGAGTTTCTATGAAGTGGGGCATGCAGTTGATTTTGAGGGAACATGAAAACGATGGAGCTATCAATTGCTGGAAAACCATTTTCAAGGGATAGAAGAGGTTGTCATCAGGTGAACCAAACAGTGCTTAATGATATATTAAATAAACTTCTCTCTCACCTCTATCAACTATCACCCTTAAACACTTTCTTAATTCATCCTATATATATATGTCAAAAATATTTCCTACTTTTTAATTTTCTAATATATATTTATATATCTTTCAAGACAAAAATAACAAAATACCTTTTATAATTAGTAATAAAAATAATTATTATTTTTTTTATTTTATCTTTATGCAATTTAAAATTAATATCAATTAGTTGTCAAATATAATTGAAATCCCTGTAAAGATTATTCAGTCTTGATTTAGTCATCGTACTTTTTTTTACTTTTAAACTTTTCTGGTTACTTTTTGTGTTTACTATAAATTAAAACGAATTTAGGCAAAATTATTTTTTTAAATGCATAATTCAATTAAGTAATATATTTGATTTTTTTATAAATAAAATAATTACTATTTCGGTACACTCAATAGTTTTATATTTTTTAGGAGTCTATGTCAAAGGTAATTTATATATTTTTTTCTTTCTTAACTCTTCGAAGCGTCTTTTAATGACAAAATCGTGACGGAGCTCCAAGCTCCTAAGCGAATAATACTTTAGATGCGATAATTAACCCTAATGATGTTACTTTAACAGATTTGAGGTCGGAACATTGACGTCGTCTGTGGGAATGAAAGGGAGTTCCAAAGTCGAACCCTTGCTCTCTTAGCCCTTGATTGGAGAGTTTGTTCCAGTACACCCAATAGTCCCACATATCTTAAGAGTAGAGGCCAATGACAATTTATATACCCCTTCCTCCCTTAACCCTCTAAGACACCTTTTAAGGATAGGACAAAATCGTGACAGAGCTCCAAGTTCCAAAGCGGACAATACCTCGGATACAGTGATTGATCCTAACGATATTATCTTAACGGACTTGAGGTCGGATGAGGTCGGTTGAGGTCGACCATTTTCGGTAAGAACATTTTGGCGTCCACCGTGGGACTCAATAATTTTTCCTAACCACATTTCGAGCCTTTTTTTTCAAACAAAGCTTCGAGATGGATTAGACACCCCTGGATGCACTTAAGAACCACATTGAAGGTTTGGTCCAAGACTTTGAGAGAACAACAACGAGCCGATTTGTAAGCACTGCAGGATCAACTTGGCATTGCCCGAGTAGCCCGTGATACTAAGGGTGAGTCACACCACAATGCGGTGGTGCGAACCGTGGCCGACTCTAATCTAAGAGCCGAAAATGCTCCACCAAATAGAAATCCTCAGCATGGTCCAGAAGGGAGTCATCACAGGTCCGCACCGAGAAGGAGTCATCTCTACACCGAGCTCTACACGACCAACAATGGAGGATATGTTTCCTATCTGAATGAGGACTTGTATCCCCCTCATATGTTGGAGGGATGCGTACGGACCGGTCCCACCACCAATTCCACCCTTCCTATATCAGTATGACAACTTGGGGAGGTACAGGAACACTCACCCTTATGAATAGAGGGGGCTGATCCTAGATCAACCATATGGGGCAAACCTTACTTCCAAGAATCCCGACCAAATGCTCGAATAGAAAGACGAATTTGGGCACCGTTGGGAGCTTATAAATGTTGAGATCATTATTCAGAGATAGAAACTTGATGAATGCATGTGTTCAAGCTGAAAGGGGCAATTCTCGATTTGGATATTGCTCAAGCGACGTATGGTCACTCAAGTGAAGCCTAGGCGGTGTGATATCATTGCACCCACTTGTCTTAATTAGGTCTCGCAAGTGACATGTTGGTCGCTTAAGCGTCATCATACGTCACTTAAGTGATGACTTATAACTTGAGGGATAGAGACATTGAGATAAATCTCTCTCCTTTAAAAGAATACTGTTCAAGTACTAGTTTGAATACACTAATAATCTTAGAGAAAATTTGAGAAAAGGGATATATTTTTTAATAAAATAAAATAAAGAAGGAACACCAATAAGTTATTTATAAACTTTCTCTTATTTATCTTTTTTAAAATTTATCTCTATTAAAATTTCAATTCTCACATATTCATTTTCAGTCAAAGTATACTTGGAAAAATTACTATATAAATGCAATATAAATTTTAATTGTACTATATAAATCATCGTATAATTGAATTTTGAAATAAATAAATATTTTTGAACATATAAATCACAAATAATTTATATTACCATACCAAAATTTTAATTATTGATAAATTAAAAATATAAAAACGAATTTATAAATAGAAACTAAAATGGTAGATTTGAAAAATATAAGATGTCAATTATAAAATTTCTAAAAACATTCTAATTGAAGAATAGTTACAAAAACACTTTCATTTAAAATAGTTATTCTAATTTATGGATAATTAAAATTTAACTACACATTATATTAAAAAAGAGGAAAGAAATCCAATCTTAATTTGGAAGCATATTGAATATAGTTGTGTGGAAGTTTGAAAATTCACTGATGCAATTACATTAGAAGTTTCTGCTAACATGTTGTAAAGCAAACGCGTGCAAGGCACCAAACTACTCTTATTGACTCTTTTGTGTGGCGTTCTATTACTGTTTTTTATCCCACTTTGCATTCATATTGTGATTTTATGACTTCATCCTTATTCATTTCAAATGTGAAATCATTTTAAATGTAATTAAAATTATTAAACCCTTTTGCAAAGAACTATAATAACTTTTTCCTTCCAAATTATATATTTGACAAGACATAAGTTTATAGCAATAATTTATTTATGTTACTGAGTAAATTTTCTAGATCTTATGACCTACAATGATTATAATTAAGATCACATAATCACAGAAAATCATAATTACATTGAGTATTCAGGTTTTAGCATGTTAGAAATAAATTTTTTAAATATTTTGTTTGATGTTTTTCAAAGATAATTTGTCATCGGTTTATTTTAAATAAGTACGAAATCAGCGTAATTTTTATTCATCAATGCTTCTTATTACATTTTCTTTTCTAATTTAGCTGATAAATGTTAACATATAATAATTTCAAAGTAAAATTTAATATTTATTTTCTGAATTCCTATAATCATGTAAAAATATCTTCCATTTAACTATATAACTAAAATTATAACTATTCTAAAGCATATATAATAATTTAATATCGATTTTCTGAATACCTACAATTTCTTTTATTTTATTCAATGTTAGAATGTGTTTGTCTATATGTTAGTAAGAATGTCCGTTTTCATTTACTTAGTTGTTGATCTGTTTCTAAAAATCACTCTAACTCTTAAATTAGTTTTCGGATATCATAATAAATGTTATATATAGTATGAATAACATATTTTATAGAATTCTAATGATTTTGTTATATAAATTTTAATTAATCACAGTTCACATTTTTTCAATATCTGATTAGTAATTAGTCTCATGAATTAGGTTATGATATATCTAATTAATAATAATCTCATTTCGTTTGTTGATTGCTAGATTCCTGTAAACTGAGATTATCTTCTCTTATCATGATATGTTTGCCTGCATGTAACAAAAAAAGTACGTTAAATTATTTTTAAGAAAAATTAGAGCAAATTGACACTTTAAAAGAGTGGAATTAAATTAAAAAAACTAAAACAATAATACGATGAAAAAACAATTACACCTACAAATTATTAAGAACTCGGTCTCTTCTTTATGTTTTACGGTGAAATAAAAAAAAAAAGGTTTTATAAACTGCACAATCAACGACAACGATGTATCTGGTATAAAGACAACGACGTAAGTAATATAAAGAAGATAAAATGATGGTAATAGTTTAACGTGAGTAATACGCTGAAATAACAACATTTCTCGACCTATTCAACCAAAGAAAAACTACAATATTTCTTGACTTGGGTTCTTGTGTATGTTATGCTTATATATTTGTAGAACCCCATTAACTGCATGCAAGTATTTCTCTTGCATTTGATTGTATCAGACAATCGCTGACATCGAAAATTTACCATGGCGTTTGTCTTTCCAACGCTTCTGTCCATGAATCTCCAACCTTTATGGCTGCTTCTTATAATGTTCTTTTGTGCATTTCCCCATTTTCATGCTGCCGATTCTTCTGATATTGATTCAGAAGCAAATGCTTTGCTGAAATGGAAAGCCAGCCTTGACAGCCGCAGTCAAGCTTCTCTCTCTTCATGGAATGGCACTGATCCTTGCAAATGGCAGGGAATTGCATGTGATGAGTCCAATTCTGTTTCTAACATAAATCTTACACGTGTGGGATTAAAAGGTACACTTCAAACTTTTAACTTCTCATTACTTCCAAACATCCTCGTTCTGAATATGAGTTTCAACTCCTTGTCTGGAACCATTCCTCCACAAATTGAACACTTGTCCAATCTCAACACGCTTGATTTGTCTACCAATAAACTCTCTGGTAGAATTCCCAATACCATCTGTAATCTCTCCAAACTTAAATATCTGAATCTTAGTGTCAATGCTCTCTCTGGTCCAATCCCTGACGAAGTGGGCAAACTCCAGTCTCTTCTCACATTCGATATATTTACCAACAATCTCACTGAATCAATCCCACCTTCCTTAGGTACCTTGCCCCTTTTGGAATCCATTCACCTTTTTGAGAATAAACTCTCAGGACCCATTCCTCCCACTATTGGAAATTTGTCCAAGCTCACCATGTTATCTTTATCATCAAATCAACTCACCGGAACCATTCCTCCCCATATTGGAAATTTATCAAACGCCAAGGTAATATGTTTTATTGGAAACGAACTTACTGGCGAGATTCCAATAGAAATGGAGAAGCTTACTGGTTTGGAATGTTTGCAACTAGCTGATAATAATTTTATAGGCCAAATACCTCAGAACATTTGCCTCGGTGGAAACATGAAATACTTTACAGCTGGTAATAACAATTTCACAGGCCCAATTCCCCAGACTTTGAAGAAATGCTACAGCCTTAAGAGACTCAGGCTTCAGCAAAACCTTCTAACTGGGGATATAACAAACTTTTTTGATGTACTTCCAAACTTGAATTACATCGATCTGAGTGAAAATAATTTTCATGGTAGTCTTTCTCCTAGTTGGGGGAAATTCCGTAGCCTCGCAAGCCTCATGATTTCCAGCAATAATTTGTCAGGTGTTATTCCACCAGAACTAGGAGGGGCAACCAAATTACAGGTGCTTCATCTATCCTCAAACCATCTCATAGGAAACATTCCAGAAGATTTATTCAACTTGACCCTCTTGTTTGATCTTTCACTTAGCAACAATAATCTTTCTGGTAATGTTCCCATGAAAATAGAATCACTGCAGCAACTTAAATATTTGGAGCTTGGGTCAAATGATTTTACTGGCTTAATCCAAAAACAACTTGGTAATTTGCACAATTTATTGAGCATGAGTCTGAGCCAGAATAAATTTGAGGGGAATATTCCTCAAGAGTTTGGCAATTTGAAATATCTCTCAAGCCTCGATCTCAGTGAAAATTTGTTGAGTGGAACATTACCGCCAACGCTAAGTGGAATAAAAGGCTTAGAAACATTGAATCTATCGCACAATAGTCTTTCAGGTGGTCTCTCTACCTTGGATGATATGATAAGCTTGACATCTTTTGATCTATCATACAACCAGTTTGAGGGTCCACTGCCTGACAATCCAGTCTTCCGCGATGTTACCATTGAAGCATTGAGAAATAATAAAGGCTTGTGCGGCAATGTCACTGGCTTGGAGCCTTGCCCAACAGTAAGTGGGAAATCTCATAGTAATACGACAAGGAAGGTGCTAATAACAGTTTTACCCCTTACTGTGGCCATTCTCATGCTTGCAGTACTTGTTTTTGGGGTCTTCTATCATTTATGCCGAACTTCAAAGAAAGAACAAGACCAGGTCACAAGTTTACGATCTGCCAGCATGTTTCCAATATGGAGTTTTGGAGGCAAAATTATGTTTGAGAACATTATTGAAGCCACCGAATATTTTGATGATAGATATCTCATTGGAGTTGGAGGTCAAGGATCTGTTTACAAAGCAATGTTACCAACAGGTGAAGTTGTTGCTGTGAAGAAACTCCATTCAGTTTCGAATGGAGAAATGGTGAATCAGAAAGCTTTCACAAGTGAAATCCAAGCTCTGACAGAAATTCGACATCGTAACATCGTAAAGTTTTATGGGTTTTGTTCGCATTCACAGTACTCATTTTTGGTGTGCGAATTCCTAGAGAGGGGCGATGTGAAGAAGATTTTGAAGGATGATGAACAGGCAACTGCTTTTGATTGGAATAAAAGGGTGGATGTTGTTAAAGACGTGGCAAATGCTTTATGCTATATGCATCATGATTGCTTACCTCCAATTGTTCATCGTGATATATCAAGCAAAAATGTTCTTTTGGATTCAGAATATGTAGCTCATGTCTCAGACTTCGGAACAGCCAAGCTTCTTGATCAGAATTCATCCAATTGGACATCATTTGCAGGAACCTTTGGATATGCTGCCCCAGGTTGGTTTTCCTTTCTATATTAAGTATATAATGATATTTTAGCTTGACTTTAGTCATTTACAGATATATGTACTTCACAGTTATCTTCATTCTGTCTTCACAACAAAAATCCTAGTTATTTTGCATATGATAGCAGTTTTAATTTGTTACAGAACTTGCATACACAATGGAAGTAACCGAGAAATGTGACGTGTATAGCTTTGGGGTGTTAGCATTGGAAATATTATTTGGAAGGCACCCTGGTGATGTTACATCTTCCTTGTCAATTGGTATGAGCTCAACACTTGATCATATGGTGTTGATGGATAAGTTGGATGAACGTCTTCCTGATCCAACAAGTTCTACTGTGAAAGAGGTGGTATCAGTTGTGAAGATAGCAATTGCTTGCTTGACTGAAAGTCCACGATCTCGCCCAACCATGAAGGATGTTACCAAGGAGCTTGCAATGTCGAGGTCATCTTCACTGTCACACACAGAGGCCCAAAGACTGAACATACAGAATATACATGCTTAGTTCTACTTTTTCTGTTATTTTTGTATTGTATTTTGTTGTTTCTTATTTTATATGATGTGTTTGATGTTATATATGAAAGATAAATCTTGTAATCGTGAAGCTAGCTTGTCTTTGTAATATATAGAAATAGAAAATAAAAGAATAAAAAGCTTTGTTTACTTTCGTCTGCTATTTTTTACTAGCAAAGAAAACCTTTTCTTACATGCACAAGAGTGAGAAAATCACGTTATTTTTCTATTCTATTAAAGTAGCAGCCGACTTTTATTTACTTAAATATATAAGAGAATGACGATTCATCCTCAAGTGGTTACCGACACTTCATCCGCAGCCAATAATTATAATATATTATTAAGTGTACGGGTTTGGATTTTAGCTTTAAGTTGGAGCTAAATTTAATTTGAGTTAGAAATTTCTCTTATTATATTTTTAAAGTTACTTGCAGTTTAAAGTGAATTTTGATTCTAACTAAATTCGATAAAAAATTGTCAAATATATTACTGTTTAGTAAAACTTAAAAGTTGATTTTAGTCTTTCAACTTAAATTCAAACACATCTAAATTCATCTAAATTAATTCATTGATAAGATCTACAGTGACATAAAGAGATGTATGATATTATGAACCCTTGAATATTTTAAAATATTTATTTAGTTATCAATAAAATTACATGTCAAATACTTCCACTTTGTATTTGGCTTGAAAATTTCATATTTTTTAAGGTGAAACTTAAAGATATCAAATATGAATTGGTTTTATTTTTATTGTTTCATTCTTTTAAATATTTTTTATAAGAAAATTTAAATTTGTTAAATTTTAATTTTTTTATTTCTATAATGTATTTCAATTATTATTATATTAAAAAATTATGAAAATAATAAACAATTATTAATATTGAAAATGTTAATATTGATAATTTTTTAATAAATTTTGATTGTTGTTATTTTTTAATCAAAATTTATTAAGATTTTTTAATTAATATTAATAAAACCTTTTTATAATTGATATTATTAGATCTTTCATATAAATAATATATTTTAAGAGTCTACACTAAATAAGTCAAATTACATAAAGAAACTGACATCACTTAAATTTTTAAATGAAATGATTCCAAATTAATTTAAATATAATTATTTAGATTGAGATTAATTAGATTTTATTCTATAATATGGTTTGTTTGAGTTATTTTTCAAACTTTTCTATCAATATTTAGGAAAAAAGTCATTCATTTAATATGGTCAACAAATAATCATAGTTGAAATTTTTATCAATTAATATTAAAAAAATCTTAACAATCTATTGACAAAAATGGTAGCATTGATATAAAAAAATCATTGTACACATCAACCAAAAAATAACTATAAAAGATGTCAATAAAAAAATCTAAATCACATTTATCAAAATATTAGCTGAAAAGTAATCCTTCCCGTGTTGATTACACAATTTTTAACAATGTTGATTATATAATTTTTAATTCAATTGATAAAAAACCTTGATAAATTTCAATAACATCAATTTAAAATAATTTAACTTGACACGAATTGAAAAAAAGTTGTTCAACATAAGTCAAGAAACACCATTAACATTAATTATGAAAATCCTGAGTAACATTAGTTGAGAAATAATTCTAGCCTAAAATCAGTAATAAAATTTCTTACCTAAACAAGATATTTTATCTAAAATATTTTAAATTCTATAAAAGTGAATTAACTTTTTCAAATTCCTTGAATTAAAATTGTAGAAACCAATATTATTAAAATTTCTCTATTTTTTTAATGCTTCCTTTGACCATTGATCACTTTTTATTTTCAAGTTGATTAAATGGTACTACTAAAAAATGTTTTCTAAAGCTTTTTTATTATCTTCTTATTAATATCTATATTATTCACATTTTTTTAAAGATTCAATATTCTCCTTTTCTCTTATATTCTTTTCTTTATGAGTTTTTCTCTCATTTTTTTATACAAATATTTCTATTTAAACAACAACTTCTTTCGTCAATGTCAATTAAGAACAACAACAATATTTTTCAAGAATGTGGTCGCAAAACATCAACATTTCCTTCTCCACTAGTCAGGACCACAAAGGTGATCTCTTTTATCTACAACTTCTTGGATCTATGACTCAAGTATTTGAAGAATCCAATTATTTTTTAAATTTTTTTTGAAGATTTAAATATTTTTGAAGACATGCAGTGATTCATAAAAACTTAGATGTGTCTTAGGATGTTTTGTGTTGCTTAGGATAATAAATGTAACTTTTGATCTCATATAAAGAGTAGAAAGTTTTCCCAAATAAGTTATAGTTTTGCATGGTGGTAGGAAGTTTTTTAATTGATTAAAAAAATGTTTGTAATATGTTCAAACGTTTTTGAATGATCTAAAACGATTGTAAAAAATATTTAATAGATTAAATTATAGTTTAATGTGTTAAAATAACTTAAAACCATGAACAATTTTATATATGTCTTCTGTTTTAATACGTTAAAGCAAGCTTTTAATTGATTAAAATAACCTAAATTTAATTTGTATATGACCCTTCTATTTTAATCTATTTAAATATAAATTAATCTTCTGATTTTGCTAATTAACAAGTTATAGTAAAATATTAAAACACAACTTTAATTCATTAAAACTCTTATTTTTGTAAAGACTATATTTTAATGGATTAAACTTATTTTAATCTATTAAAACTATCACACACACATATCATTTCAAAATCAAAATCCATGAAATCAAAATTCTCCTTCTCGAAATCATTTTTCAAACTGAGAGAGTCTATTGGAAAAATTAACATCAATTCAAATAAATTTTATTAATTTATTTTGAAATGAACAATACGGTAAAAGTAACGATTTTAAATTTTGGAAGGATAAAGCTAAAGAAAAATGTAATGAGAATTAAGCTCAAAATTTACTTGAATTGTTAAGAACTAAATCCGGTAAATTAAACTTTTAAAGAGAAAAGTTAATTTTAATTATAAAAAAAATAAAAAATCGTTGGATATTAAAATATATCTATTCTTAGAATACATATAGTTTTGGGATCTATGCACGTAGAAAAAAAAAATCAAAGTCAATGTGAATGTCCCGAAGGTGAAGAAGAGGATAAATGTTTGTAGATGAGGCTTCCGCGGTGGAAGCACTAGCTGCTTACATGAGTGCATATTTGAGTTGAAAAGGTCAAAAACAGTAGAAGCAAATTGCTCTGAGGTGGGTCATGCACTTAACAAATGACTTGTTTTTATTTGAAACTCAGTATGAAACTGGTATATGTATCAGTTGTTCCAGTGGAGTAGCAGCATTGAAAAAAGGAAAAAACATGGTAGAGGTCATTTTCAAGCAATATTGGAAGTGGGCAAAAACAGGAAAAAGAAAAAGAAATGGATGTTGGATTGGAAGCTTCCATGCAACTTGATACTATTTTTCAAACATATACACTCTTCATTTTTATCAATAGGAATATGGCTATGGCCATAAAGTAGCCCCACTCTTTGGCTGCTTTAGCCTTGTGTTCATACCCAAATTGAACAGCTTTCATTCTCATCATGTGGACCAAACATAGAAGGAGTTTTGGAAAGAATGCAATACAAAATACATTAATTGTTAGTACTCTTAATTATTTCAAGTACTCCTTGAACCCTGAATTTAGATAAGTTGATAATTTTATTATAATTATTTAAACATATACACCTTTTACATTCTATTGTGGTAGATTTGAATATAGGTAGTTAACTTAATTACCTATTAAAAAAGAACATGACTAATCTAATGACTCGGTTATAAGACTTATTAATCATTATAAGAATCAATAAAACTATTAGAAATTTTGAATGAAAAGCACACAAATATAACTCGTAACTAGTAAAATTGTATAAAAAGCACCTCTCACTTGAGGAAAGAAACTCAACTCCAAATCTATAAATTTAAACACAATTTCAAGATACTTTTTGCAAGAATAAGAAAACTCTCCATGTTCAATGAAATCCGCAGGTATTTCGGAGAAAAAAATGATATATCCTTCTACCATAATTCTCTCAAACATTTTTGGGTTTTCCCATTCAAATAAATAATATAAAGTTATAAAAAATGTAATTTTTTGACTAGAATGTACTAGAATTTATTTTTATAAGTTAAATAAAATACTGGGAGTACTAATTTTCAACACGTAGAAACCAGCTGGATCCCCTTACATGAAAAAATTGAAGTCAATATAAATGCCTCAGCCAGTGACTGGTTCTTGAAGACTTGGAGTAGGTGTGGTATTCTTTTGGAGAATGAATTGAAGGCAGTGACATTTTTATTTATTGAATGAGATCCTGATCTTTCCAAAACATTTATTACTACAATATGTTCTTATGAAGTGCTAGTTTATAGGAGGATGTGATAAAGATCATTGCACTTCATTAGGTTAAATATATTTTTCACATGAGAAGATTCCGTTCCCTATTTTATGATCATGCTTGACAC
Source organism: Lablab purpureus (assembly GCA_030347555.1). Taxonomy (NCBI): domain Eukaryota; kingdom Viridiplantae; phylum Streptophyta; class Magnoliopsida; order Fabales; family Fabaceae; genus Lablab; species Lablab purpureus. Next base: position 18,887,985 of record CM059254.1, read on the forward strand.
ACGTTATTATTATTATTAGTATTAGTATTTGTTCTTATTTGGTAGTTGAGTCAAAAGAAAAAACAACGAAGTCAATTGCACTCTGGTGGACCATGCAGAGAGACTTGTGAGTACAGTGGGGCTGGAAAAAACAAATGGTTCAAACTATGCTGCAAGATTGCAACTTGCTATTGGTTGGTAGCTTGCTTAAATATCAAATGTTAATTTTAGGTAGTGGCTATAAAGTAGGAAAAGTTTTTGCTTTTAAACTTCAATTGTTCATATTGAATAGAAGAGGTTTCTGGTCAGGTGAACTAATTAGTCTAATGATGTATTAGGGTTTTCAAATGGAATAAATTATTCAGCTTTTTCTGTTCTTATTCAAAACAAAGTACTGATTTCCCTTGGTGATATTTGCGAAAATTTAAGGATTAAAACTTAACAAAGGAATATTTTTACAAAAATAATTCAAAATTTGGAAAATTATAACAGAAGAATACATATTGGACATTATGTGTAAGAAATTTTATTTTAAATTGTCAATTAAGTTTTTCAACTGATTTTAAATATTATAAACAAAGTCATGAAAAAATAATTATATTCGTAATAATTACTAGTTGAAACTGGAAATAATTGTACTTTACATCATAAGATATTTCACGTAAAATATAACAAAATTTAATTGATATTTTTAAAATTTTGTCAAACGTAAAATTTAAAATTTATGTCAAAGTCTTATATCGGATTTCGGATGTAAAACTTGTTTTATCACTTAGAACCTTTTATTTCTCATGCATATGAGGATTTTTATTTGTATTACTCTTTCTTCTTTGGTTACAACAATGATGAGAGTGTATTGTGGTATTTTCGGTGGTCCTGTAACTCATTTGTGGTGGTGGACATTTTTTTCAATTGGTGAAACAAGTAACTTTAGAAGAGGTTGAATAAAGCTTTAAATTCTTTTTGCGAAAAATTAACTAGATTGTCTAACCGAATATTATGAATAGATTAGACCATTTAACACTAAATTATCAACACAATATGTTTATACTGATTCACCTAAAACTCATATGATAGATCCAGTTGCCGTTTAAAGAATTATTCTTATGAGGTTCCACTAATCAAATCAATGATTTCAACGAGTATATAAATCACTTATGGCTACAACGATTATACAAATCATTCATAGTTATTGTGTCTTAACCTCCCCCTAAGATTAAGACTTCACAGAAAAAGAAGATTTCTCTTAAAGTAAAAGGGAAAACAATTTACACTCACAGGGTATATTCAAAGAATATTACAAATACTTTGCTTACACCCACTTAGAATTACTATTGACTTTGACACTTGTATATATGCTTTGATCGCTTGTAAGTCTTGTGTCTTTAAAATAGTTCTTCAAGTCTTTATATAGTCTTTGAGAATTTTGAACATTGCTTGAAGTCTTTAAAGTTTTTCGTATATTCCCTTGATTTTCGCTTTCCATCATTAGAGTTGACTTTGCTTGATTATTTTTCTCATAGCGAAAGGAATAACTTTTTGTATAATTGGAAACTTAGAAAAGAAAGACTTGATATTCTTTAACTCTTTTATTTTAATCTAAAAGAGAACAATTCAAACAATACAAGATAATATCACATATTATATCGTTTTATGTAATATCATTTGTTTCCCTTTTCTTTTTTATAATTGAACATTACAATATATAAGAAATTAATTCTTCAATGTTGATCAATAAATATCTTTTTTTGTGAATAAAATCATTATAAGGTTATGAGGAAAATATGTTTATGATTCGACTTTATCAGTTTTATTATTTAACATTTCATTATATTGTAAGGTCATTGGATGTCGTACGATTGTAGTATTTGTATTTTGTTTTCATCATTGAACCTTTGTTGCTTCCTTTCCTTACCCTTCATCTCCTGTTCGTACATTTTTCCCAAAACCACATTGTTCTTCTTTTGTCCTTTCTTCTGACCACTTCTTAGTCATAACCTTCTCATCCTTAATTATGCAACTCTTTTCCTAACCTCTGCTATATTCAAAAGTTTCCACTAAATTGGAGACTCGCCAAAATGGTAGGCGCATAGTCCCTTTGTGATTGCATCAATGAACATACCTTATTCAATTATGCTATATGTGTTATGATTTTACAAAATGATCCCATGTACACTTTTAAGGATTCATCTCATCCTTGCTTAACATAAAAACATCTTGACCTTTGGAGGTTTCGATTTATTTACTAAGAAATACGCCATTAAAAACCTTGAGAATGATTCACAGGATACAATTCCCTTAGGAAGACTACTAAACCAATCCAACATTGTGTTCGACATAGTCCCAACAAACATTTTCCATTGGACATCATCCGGTCTACCACTAATAAACATTGAGCATAAAATATTTTTACATGCATGAGAAATATGATCCTGTTTGCTAGTAAACAAGCTAGCCTTTGGTATCATATAATGAGGAGGTATTGGCTTGTCCAATCTTGGTCGACATCTACCTCCATGTTGTGGAAATAGCTCAAGAAAAACTACAATTCACACTAGAATGTCCAACACACAAATGAACCCAAAAACATAATAGAATAAAGTATCACAATTAGAATTGGTAAAAGGTAAACAATGAAAGGAACAAGGAAGAATCACACCTAGAAATTAACGTGGTTTAATTGAAATATTAATAAACCTCAATCTATGTCCACGAACAAAATTCACTATTCAACAATTTAACAGAGTTTATAACTCAAACATTTTTCTCTCAATGAATTTTTTCGTTCAAGACAACTCAAGCATTAAACAACTTAAGGTTAGGTAAATCGTTATATAAGGTCCCTTTTTATAGCCTCAGGGTCGTTACAAACATTGTAATTAACTCTCAACAGACACGTCGATACTAGAGTCGAACACATGTGAGACATGCCTCATTTATAAAACTCTAAACGTTACTAAAAGGTCTACAACAAGTATTCAAATACTAGACGGTCTAACATTACTAAACAATGTATTGAGACTTTCCACCATATATAGAAGCTTGATCTTCTATTAGTTGATGATACAAAATTAGATAGTCTGAGAACCTTTAACAAGATTTATACTGAATCAATCTTCACACTCCCTTTGAAACCCCATCATTTAGACTCTAATGGTTTGTTGCAATTCCTCAATCCTCCTACGATATTGATCTTGTGTTCATAAAGATTCTTCCACTATACATGTAGCCTCTTAGTTTTCTCTTTGTACTTCTTCATGAACCCTCTAGATTCTTTTGATTTCTTCCTTACCACTCCAGCATAACTATTTCATCATGGTCATAATGTGTTATAAAGAAGAAACATCCACCTCAATCATCTCTTGAGATATTACATCCTCTCAATTTGATATTTAGTTTCACAAGATATATTTACCTATCTTATGGTAAATATTACAATGTTTTAGCCAACAACTAAGAAAATCTCTTATGGTAAAGTATTCAATATTACTATATTATCCTTTCTTAATATTGGAATCTCTATTTATAATTAACTATTTTCTCTGAAAATTATAATTAACTTTATTATCAAAATTTGCCTCTATTGTTCTATTGTTTAATTTGTTGACATGTTAATTTCACTATACTTAAAAAGCAATATATGAAATTAGTATTTAATGACGTACAAGAATTTGCTCCATTAGATTAGAGTTTTTATACTTCACATGATTATCCTTACAAATGATTCATTATTTTCTTTAAGAACCACAGAGAGGAAGATCACACCTGTTAACAAAATGTATACATCACCCAAGGTAAATCTCGTAAGTAAAGATAAATAAAGAAAATATCCATGCCAAGTCATGAAATTGTTGCTATGCCTGATTTCTAAACTCTTTGATCTAATATCTCGTTGGAGTTTAATGTATGATTTCTAATTTATTAATTTTCAGGATGCTTATACACAATTTGGCCAGAATCAACGTTTTCTCTCTGATTGGATAATTTTTTAAAGTACCTCCAAAAAAATTATAAGAAAAAATGGCTTCCACAATCAACGTTATACATTTATAGAAGATTTTCTTTTTCTTTTTTTAAAAATGATTATAAAAAATCATTCAAAATGATCTCATCTCCTATTTGATTTTGAGGAGAGAAATAAAAGAAATTGAATAAAGAGAAATAAGATTTTCGTTAAAGAAATAGAGAAAAAAATAAGTTGAAAAAGATAAAGAGAGAATAAATAAAATTGAATGCCATTTGTATGATAAAATAGAAATATATGAAAAATAGACAATTTCTTTTAAATTGTATGATTTGATTGATTTAACAAAAGATAAATGATTTAAATAATATAATATCTCATTTTATATGGTATATTTGAAAATATAAAGGTAAAATTGTAATTTTTGTCTTTCCTCTTTTTATTCATCATTTTCCGTTGTTTTTCTTAGGACTAATTTTCCTGCTCTACACATCTTAATCTCTCGTTGAAAGATAGTGAGGAGCAGAAGATGGTGATTTAGCTGGCGTATCTTAGCATGCATGCATATGTGCCAAATCTAATTATATAAGTCTAAGATTAGATTAGACAGAGCTGTTGCTTTCGCTTCTTCAATATTTCTTCCTCAATCTTTCTACAATAATATTTTAGTTCATCAAGTGCCAACGTCGTAGGTCCTTTCTCCTCCTGTATAAAATTTTAAAAAATTAAAAAATATATAACATTTTAATAACTTTTTAACTTTAAATTTAAATATAATATAGAATAAAGATTAAATAAAAGTATTATAATGACACGATGGAGTACAAAAACTAACTATTTATTAATTATTACCAGTAATCAATAAAATATAATTAAAAAATATATTAAACACACTGAATAAAATTTAAATATATATATATATATATAAATATATAATATTATGAAATATAAATAAAAATATTTAATTATATAACATATAATATTAACCAATAATAAAATATATAGTTAAATATGTTTTTAGTATTTTAATTATTAATCAAAATTGTGTTTCGTTTTTGAGACAAACTTTATATTTATTTTGTCTTTATACTTTATAAACTCGTATAAATTATCTTTGGTGATGTGTTAAAATTATTTTTATTTTTTTATTTTTTTTATAGTCTTTTATTTTACGACAATCAATTTTTTAATTTTTTATATTTTTTTCTTCTATTTTTTTATATATATTTTTATTTATTATCTAAAATTATTTACATTTATTTATAAAATATAAAAATTTATTTATAAAATATAAGAATGATATAAGTTCAAAATTTATTTTAAAATCAAAACACAAATTCAAAAAACAAAAATATATTTAACTTTAAAATATAAAAAAATACGCAGTCACATATTATACAAAATAAACTTATATAAATTAATTGACTAAAATGTCTAATACATTTTATATATTTTAGCATCAGACCGATCGTGCACCTCCCATTATCATCCATATAAATTATAATAATATTTTAATTTTCCTATTTATTACATTTTTTCTTATTTGTATTTATTTTTCTCACAATTATCATTAAGGATGTAATAGGAAAACTATTTAATATTTTATTGGTATTGTAAATTGACAATTAAAATAGAAAAAATTTTAAAAATAAAAAAAAAAATGAGAAAAAGAAGATATTTTTTTCGGTTTCGAAATAGTCATATATTCATACCATTTATTTATTTTATAACTTTTTTCGACTTGGTTCTTGCTTCTTACTACTCCCAGTTAAATTATATGATAGACATTATTTGCTGGTTTTCACTTCAGTCAAATTTATGGTTTTTCTTTTATCGAGAATAAGGTTATATTCGGCCTAATTCTTGTTTAAAACCTACTTCCACTTTAAATTCAAAATTTAAATAAAATCATTATAAATAAAGTAGAAGTTATATGATTATTTTATACCTTTTAGCTTTGAAGATTCTTTTGAACTAATGTTGTTGGTAGAAAATATAATTTTTAAATTCTTTTATTTAAAACTAATTGTCCCATTTAAAAGAAGAATATATTTATAAAAATATTATGCAACGGTAATTTAGTCAACCTAAGTTAATTTTAATAAGTTAATTTCAAAAGTGGCAAACATAATTTTAATGAATATTTTTTTAATGATTTAAAAACAATTTATTATATATAATAATAGTAAATTAAGTATTATAAGTATAAAACAAAAAGAATCGAAACATCTACTTTCAATAGTATTTTTAGAAGAAAGAAATAATTTATTTAAATATAAATCATTAGTGTGAAATTAAATTGAAAATGATTAATAAATAACACAAAAAATGTTTAATAAATAACACAAAAAATGTTTAATAATTATATTATTGTAATTAAGAATTGAAAAGCTTAACCACAGAAATTATTAAGTATATGTTTTACTCATTTTTATTATACTTCATGCATTTTCTTAAAAAATAATTAAATTTTTAATTTCCTAAAAAATATTTTAGAAAATATAAAGACCTCTCAAAAGTAAATATAACTTGAAACAAATTAGAATTTCTGATAATTTTTTAATGGAAAGGTGGATGGAGCTCTCAAATTGAGAAGTCTTTAAAAATTTTAGAAAGTTATGTTTTAGTTTGAATTGAAATTTGACGAGGAAAGTGCGTGATAACACTATAAAATGAACAAATGCCTATGTCGAGTTATTAAATGTTGTTTTCTTTTTTCAATTATAAAAAAAAATAAGTTTAATATATTTTTTAGTTTAATCTTTTTTAATTTTTGTAATATGATTCTATTATTTTTTTTCAAATATAATTCTAAATTTAGTTAAAATCAATTAATATAATATTTTCTATTAAATTGATTTTAGGGTGTTAAAAGAGTAACAAGGTATATGATATGAGTGTATCATAATTATATGCATATGACACATATCAGACAGAAAAACAGAAAGAAGAGAGATTATTCTAACATATCTCTTGTACATATGATATTATTTATGTAATTTTTCTTTTAAACATGATCTATACTAATTTAATGAAATTGATCACATTGATAGATTTTAATAAAATTGAAATTATATTAAATAAAAAAATAATAATAAAAACACATTAAAAAATTAAAAAAAACTATTAAGCCAAAAAGTAATTAAATATATTTGACTTAATTTTGTTAGAAAAAAAAATTAGGAAACTCGATCCAACACACTCTAAATATATTTAGGTATTGTGAAAGAGGAAAGAAGTTCAGTCTATTTGCATTGTTGATTTTGTACTGTACCACAATGTTTGTTCACTTCTTTAACAAAGGGAAAAAAAAACACACTATTTGTTGACTTCGATTCTTGTATCATTGACGTTATGCTATAAGTATCAGCGACAACATCCCATTTAATTGCTGCTTTTCATTGCATTGGAAAACCGGTGGTTGAAGTTTCCTCATGGTGTTCATATTTCCAACTCTTGTGTCCTTGAAGCTCCAAAAAATATGGCTGCTTCTTGTAATGTACTTTTGTGCATATGCAGTGGCCTCTTCTCCTAATCATGATGCTGTTGCTTCTTCTGAAGCAAATGCTTTGTTGAAGTGGAAAGCCAGCCTTGACAGCCACAGTCAAGCTTCTCTCTCTTCATGGAATGGCACTGATCCTTGCAAATGGCTGGGAATAGCATGCGATGACTCCCATTCTGTTTCTAACGTAAATCTTACACGTGTGGGATTAAAAGGTACACTTCAAACCTTTAACTTCTCATTACTTCCAAACATCCTCGTTCTGAATATGAGTTTCAACTCCTTGTCTGGAACCATTCCTCCACAAATTGAACACTTGTCCAATCTCAACACGCTTGATTTGTCTACCAATAAACTCTCTGGTAGAATTCCCAATACCATCTGTAATCTCTCCAAACTTAAATATCTGAATCTTAGTGTCAATGCTCTCTCTGGTCCAATCCCTGACGAAGTGGGCAAACTCCAGTCTCTTCTCACATTCGATATATTCACCAACAATCTCACTGAATCAATCCCACCTTCCTTAGGTACCTTGCCCCTTTTGGAATCCATTCACCTTTTTGAGAATAAACTCTCAGGACCCATTCCTCCCACTATTGGAAATTTGTCCAAGCTCACCATGTTATCTTTATCATCAAATCAACTCACCGGATCCATTCCTCCCCATATTGGAAATTTATCAAACGCCAAGGTAATATGTTTTATTGGAAACGAACTTACTGGCGAGATTCCAATAGAAATGGAGAAGCTTACTGGTTTGGAATGTTTGCAACTAGCTGATAATAATTTTATAGGCCAAATACCTCAGAACATTTGCCTCGGTGGAAACATGAAATACTTCACAGCTGGTAATAACAATTTCACAGGCCCAATTCCCCAGACTTTGAAGAAATGCTACAGCCTTAAAAGACTCAGGCTTCAGCAAAACCATCTAACTGGGGATATAACAAATTTTTTTGATGTACTTCCGAACTTGAACTACATCGATCTGAGTGAAAATAATTTTCATGGTAGTCTTTCACCTAGTTGGGGGAAGTTCCGTAGCCTCACAAGCCTCATGATTTCCAGCAATAATTTGTCAGGTTTTATCCCACCAGAACTAGGTCGGTTAACCAAATTACAGGTGCTTGATCTATCCTCAAACCATCTTATAGGAAACATTCCAGAAGATTTATGCAACTTGACCCTCTTGTTTGATCTTTCACTTAAAAACAATAATCTTTCTGGCAATGTTCCCATGAAAATAGAATCACTGCAGCAACTTAAATATTTGGAGCTTGGGTCAAATGATTTTACTGGCTTAATCCAAAAACAACTTGGTAATTTGCACAATTTATTGAGCATGAGTCTGAGCCAGAATAAATTTGAGGGGAATATTCCTCAAGAGTTTGGCAATTTGAAATATCTCTCAAGCCTCGATCTCAGTGGAAATTTGTTGAGTGGAACATTACCGCCAACGCTAAGTGGAATAAAAGGCTTAGAAACATTGAATCTATCGCACAATAGTCTTTCAGGTGGTCTCTCTACCTTGGATGATATGATAAGCTTGACATCTTTTGATCTATCATACAACCAGTTTGAGGGTCCACTTCCTCACAATCCAGTCTTCCGCAATGTTACCATTGAAGCATTGAGAAACAATAAAGCCTTGTGTGGCAATGTCACAGGCTTGGATCCTTGCGCAACAGTTAGTGGGAAATCTCATAATAATACGACAAGGAAGGTGCTAATAACAGTTTTACCCCTTACTGTGGCCATTCTAATGCTTGCAGTATTTGTTTTTGGGGTCTTCTATCATTTGTTCCGAACTTCAAAGAAAGAACAAGACCAGGTTACCAGTTTACGATCTTCCATTATATTTCCAATATGGAGTTTTGGAGGCAAAATTATGTTTGAGAACATTATTGAAGCCACCGAATATTTTGATGATAGATATCTCATTGGAGTTGGAGGTCAAGGATCTGTTTACAAAGCAATGTTACCAACAGGTGAAGTTGTTGCTGTGAAGAAACTCCATTCAGTTTCGAATGGAGAAATGGTGAATCAGAAAGCTTTCACAAGTGAAATCCAAGCTCTGACAGAAATTCGACATCGTAACATCGTAAAGTTTTATGGGTTTTGTTCGCATTCACAATACTCATTTTTGGTGTGCGAATTCCTAGAGAGGGGCGATGTGAAGAAGATTTTGAAGGATGATGAACAGGCAACTGCTTTTGATTGGAATAAAAGGGTGGATGTTGTTAAAGACGTGGCAAAGGCTTTATGCTATATGCATCATGATTGTTTACCTCCAATTGTTCATCGCGATATATCAAGCAAAAATGTTCTTTTGGATTCAGAATATGTAGCTCATGTCTCAGACTTCGGAACAGCCAAGCTTCTTGATCAGAATTCATCCAATTGGACATCATTTGCAGGAACCTTTGGATATGCTGCCCCAGGTTGATTCCCTTTCTTTATATTAATTGAGTATAACACGATATGTTCATTTATCTCTTTTAGTCATTTAAAAATATATCTGTTTCACAATTATGTTCATTCTGTGTTTGTCCCTAGAATCTCCTAACTATTATGCTTATGATAGCAATTTTAATTTGTTGCAGAACTTGCATACAGTATGGAGGCAAATGAGAAATGTGATGTGTATAGTTTTGGGGTGTTAGCATTGGAAATATTGTTCGGAAGGCATCCTGGTGATATTACATATTCTTTAATGCTATCATCTTCACCCATTGGTGTGACCTCAACACTTGATCATATGGTATTGATGGATAAGTTGGACGAACGTCTCCCTCATCCAACAAGCCCTGTGGTCAAAGATGTGGTATCAATTGTGAAGACAGCAATTTCCTGCTTGATTGAAAGCCCACGATCTCGCCCCACCATGGAGCAGGTTGTCAAGGAGCTTGGAACGTCAAATTCATCATTTTTACAAAATACACACCTAGAGCAAAAAGACTGAACATACTCAACACGCTCTATTTTTACTCTTCTTTTGTTTTATGTCCTATTTGTGCTGTCGGAGGTATAACCGGTTACTTTTTCATCCTCTTGTACTGATAGGAAGGAACAGAGGCCGTGTTTGCAGAGTGTTACTTCTGCTTTAGAAATTAGAACTATAGTGTGAGAAAGGCTCCTTGATTGCCTCATGATTATATCATGGATTTATCATATCCCCCCTCCCAGAAAGTAAGAATATAAGTAAATTTATCCGTCTCTCATGTTCAACATTTTTAATTAATTAATTCCCATTTAAAAATAAAATAAAAAATCAGGTTAAAATTGGATTTCCAATCGAATTCCCAAATAAATAGTAAATAGATCTTAGGAAAATAAATAGGGTTTTGATTTATTTGAGTAATTTTCTTTTAAAAGGGTTTATTTTGGAAAAAAATGTTAAATATTCGTCGTAAATATATAATAAGAAAAGCCTTTACCTCAGAAAAGAGTACTTTATGTGATCCTTTTACATTATTGGGGACCCTATGGGAAGTTTCGTTGAATGGGATGATGAGGGACACATGATGGGTGAATCGATGGGGATAAGTATCCTTTGTAATGTCACATTGACCCCACCAAGTTCGGTCCAGTGATAACGAGGTACCAGAAGAGGTTTCAAATATGACAGACAAGGCAATTTGTGGATGCTTGTGGGGCAATGGATCATGGTCTCAGAACTTGTGGTTCTAGAGATGACTCTGAGGTTGGTTGTTCAGGGAAGCCTCCCATTTGGACTGCTGAGTGGCGTGTCACATGCGGCGTTTAGCTACACCTTTAACCAACCCACGCAAATGCAATAAATATGTGACAGAAGTTTGGCTTTTAAGTAAGCACAACATTATCTATAAATACAGAAACTAGTCACAATCAAATCGTGTAAGTTTTATAAGACCTCTTTCACTAAATCCTAAACCTCTTCCACTGAAATTTTCTACTGCATGACGAGAATAGTGTTGAAACTTGGTGTTTTGAAAGACCCTCACTCATCTAATGTCGAATTAGGGGGTGAGAAACATGATGGACGCAACTATAATTAGGATTAACTTTATGAACACACCTATATGGAGGAACTGTTAATTAATGTCCTTCTTCAGTAGGCAGCTGTCCAATTGTACTACGTTGCCCGATGAAGAATAGCAATTTCAGACTTGTGGGACCCATTGTAGTGTGAAAATTTATCCTAGAGCCAGAATTGATCGGGGGATGGGGCCCATAATTAATTCTGTGGTTGGCCTGAAAATTTGTATCATAAAAGGTTTTCTGAATCGTTTAACTTGAAAGTTGACTGAGGAAGGTATCAAAAGTTTTCAACTTTCATTTACCAAATACCACTTAACAATGAATGGAAAGTGGAAAAAGTTAACTATCTCTCAAAGGATCCTAGAACAACAATAAAGTATTATTTTCTATTTTGATGACTTCGTTTCTCTGTCTTGGTAAAGAGTGGGTACCTACTAAAATAGTGCAATGCTTAAGTTAGTATAAGTACTAAATATAGAAAGAAGTATCAAAAAATATGGTTTAGTAGTTGCTTTTGTCATTATACTCCTATTAATTGCATATTATCCTTTAATTATATTTAGTTTATAGTTGAAGATGATTTTACTTTTATTAAGAGGGTTTCAAATATAAGTGACAACTAGGACATGGAAGGTTAACAATATTTTGTGGGTGAAAATTACTTAGTCAGGTGAATGGAAAATTGAGATAGAATGTTTTGATACTAACTCGAACTTTAAATAGTACACTAGCTTGGAGTGGAACATGAGAAGTCTTTGAAAAGAAAATTTCTTTTTTTTTTGTCGAGACATTATTGGTTGTACTATACACTAGTCTCTCAGGTTTGAGTGTAACATGAGGAGTCTTTAAAAGGAAACATGCATTTCTTTGCCAAAACATCATAGGTTGTAATGTAGATTAACCCCCAGCTCCAAGTGGAACATGAAGAGTATTTGAAAGGAAAAATTCATTTTTTGTCATGAAGTTATCAGCTATACTGTACACTAAACCTCCAAGCTCAAGTAGAACATGAAGAGTCTTTGAAAAGAAAAATTCATTTCTTTGTGAAAACGTTATTGGATGGTACACTAGGCCCCCCATGATCAAGTAGGAAATGAAGACTCTAAGCACGGGAAATTATTTTTTGCATATTTATTGAGAAACGTGTAACATTCCAAATTTTTGGGATATTTTTATTTAATGAAATGAATGCTTTTTTCTTCAATATTGTAGTGTCAAGGAATTATATATTAATTATTATAAGATTAGTAGTTAAATTGGAATTTAAAGGAATTAATGATTAACTAAAGATACTGCAAACATGTGTGCAGTTAAAAACACAATTAATCTTTACCAAAATTTCATAAATACAAATTTCAGATTTTTAGATTAAGTTTTAGTTCGAACTTCAATCCATTAACATGCAGTATCATAGTTTAACAAAAAATTGAATTGCAGAAGAACCAGAAAGTAAATCAAAGATCAAAGGAAGAGAAGAGCACACACGACATTTATAGTAGTTCACTCCACTAGGAACTACATCTAGTTCTAACCACCTATGACAAATAATCCACTAAACAAGTTTTTACAAATTATCAAACACACAATCAAAATTCCACATGTTGAACACTACAAGAGGGAACTTTGAAACTGCAGCACCCTACCACTAACCCAGTTCTTGGAAATCCTATTCAAGGACCTTATGAACCCTTAACAACAAAAGAATAGACAATTTTTTTACACCACAAAACAATATTGCTAAAAATACAAGTAAAAGAATACAAGAACAATAGTAGAGGTTAAAGAAAAAATTTAAAATATGAATCAGTTCTACCCAGACAAAGAGAGAAAGATGCACATTCGAGATTGATGCTAAAAAAGAATGTAAAAGAATCTTTGACATTTTTCTTAATCACCATTTAAGATTCGTACTCAAAACTATTTGTTCCTTGTAAAGACTTAACTAACTTTGTTACGAGTAAAGTGATTCATTTTAAAGTAGAAAAACAATTATTTATGAATCTGACTCTTTTAATGAGCTTAACCTATTAAAAGTCGAGTTAAAAAATATAAGAAATCTAATAAAACAGAACTTATTTAAAAACTAAGTTCGAGTAAATATCCCAATTTAACATATTAACTTTAGGTTTGAGTTGACTGAGGAGGTTGACAATGGTCGATTGGATTTCGATGGCGAAGGAGGTGACGAACAATTCTAACTTCAGGGTTTATTGTTCTTCCATCTCATGCACTTGGGCTTGGTATGCTTGACGTTATTCCCTTAGGGCGTCTTGCACCAAAGCTTACACTTACGACAAGATTTCCGTAGGCGCAACTGGGATGGAAAGGTTAGGTTGGGTGGTGGAAGATGTAGAAAGTTAGGTAGAGAGTGTAAGAGTGAAGGTAAGGTCATCTGGGTTTTGTGTTTGGATATCATGGATTGGGTCGGAAGGTACCTCAGAAGATGTTGTCTAAAGAAGAACTAAGTTCGCTTCAACATAATGCAAATGTCTTCTTCAAAGAATACTAGGGGAAAAACCACAGAAGGTCACCATAAGAGCATTACGTCTTCAAGGTAACATCCTATGTCTCTCACCATCTGATGAAGCATATGATAATGGTTAAAAATGAGAGAAGAAACGAGAACACAAAAGAGAGAAGAAACAAGAAGGCAATTCTTAAGATGAGAGAAAAGGAGACAATAAGTATGACTAAACATTAATCAAAGGTCAGATTAGCTAAAAATAAAAATTAAAGAAAATATGTATATTAAAAACAATTTATTACAACTAAAAGAAAATGAGTTAAAAACTGAAAATGAAGCATATGAATGTTTTTTCAATGTACAATAAAACTATAAATATGTGCACAAAATTTGTCATCAAATTTCCTCATAGTTAAGTTTTTGTACTTCCAAGCAAAAGAAAACTAAGAAAATAAAATATGAATACTAAAGATGAAAACAAGAAAGCAAACTCACCAATGGATCCTAAAATGAAAATGTTGTGAGCAATCATATATTCAAAATGTTAAATAATCAAGACAATAAAAAATCTATTTTAGAACATAAAAGTAAACAATAATTATAATAAAATAAAATCATGGATCAATTATGGTAAAATTCTCACAAATATGTGTATAACTCTTTCTCTCAAGTGTTTAGGATTGTGTTTACACTCAAATGCTTATCATGGAAACAATCATTACCATAAACTTGACAAACCTTTCATTTACTCTACTTGAAACACATGTAACTAAAGACAAACTTTTATTTAACTTTTAATGTGACCAACTAAAGAGAAAAGAAGAGCAATAGAAAATGAGTTAAAATAAGTAAAAAGCAATCCATCATTAAACTAAAATTAAACTAAAATCAAACATTAACTTATTATATTTCTTATTTTCTATTTCATTCATTTTTTTCTTTCTTTTTCAGACCACTTACACTTTTATTCTTCTCATTTTCTCATGCTTTTGTTTCAAACTACTTTCAACCAACTTATGATGCATCAAAAGAGGTACAAGGCTTGGTCATATTATGATTTTTCAATTTCAAGACTTGTAATGAGCGACAAAGTAATCAAGAAAAAAGTTAATGAGACTCAAAGGGTATACAAGAGGAATTAATCCAAGGTAGGTCAATTTGACTAAGTAGTTGAAAATGAAACAATGTCTAATTCATATCAAAATTGCATGTGAATAAGTAGTATAAAAAATAGTCAAGTTCTAGCACACATACAAACATGAGTGAATCACACAAGATAGAAAATAGGATTAAATCTTACCAAGATATATTTTACAAAAAATGATCCTCAGCCTATTTATCATGTAAAACTTATTACACTCAAATGTAAGAAACAAATTTATCATCCTTGAAACTTCTAACTAAAACTGATGAAAATAAAATTGTTGACAAAAGTTTTAAAAACATAGGAATCCATTGACAAGTAAGTTAAACAATGCAAAACCTAATCTAGCAATACACTCCCCTACACTTGAATCAAACATTGTCCTCAATGTGAGAATGTATTACAAAAAGAAAAATGGAAAACCAACAAACAAAACAACACAAATAAAAACATTGCAAAAAAAAAATATCAAATAAAAGAAAGCAACTGGAAAAAAAACTCATAAGTGTCAAATGAGACACTTCATCAACTAGGATAGGCTCCATCAAAGATATGTCCATCAAATCCTAAGTCTCATCCATAGGTAAGCTTTCATGGATTAACTTTAGCTATTGACCATTAACCTTGAAAATTTTACTAGTAGCTATGTCTTTTATCTTAATTGCACCATCAAGAAAAACATTAGTAACAACATCCATCCCATCTAAAATGAAGCTTACCAACAATAAGTGTCAAGTGAGAGTTGAACAATAACATTATTTGGCCTACAAGGAACTTCTTTTTTATCAAGAGTTTACTATCATGAAATTTCCACAATGTTTCCTTGTACATCTTGATGTTCTCATAGGCCTAGTCAAGTGTCAAGTTACAACTCTTCACTACACAATATTTATAGTGCTCAATCTCCATTGGAAAGTGGCATGCTTTACCGAATACAAGTCCATATGAAGACATGCCTAATGGTGTATGGTAAGTGGTTTTGTGAGCCCAAAGAGCATCATTTACTCCAATCTTTCCTCTTCGAGTGAACCTACTTTTATAAAATCTATTTAATCTCTCCATTGAAGACCTCAACTTGTCCATTAGTTTGAGGATGATATGGTGTAGAAACTCTATAAGTGCAATATCTGTACTATAGAATCAGAACTAGTTTTGGGTCTTTTGTCTTCTTTATTCTTAAAGAGGTGTGGCTAGACGGTTTTCCATCATCAATTGTTGGAAAAAAAATGAGAATTGAAGGTTCAGCTAAGCTAAGAAGGGGTAAATTGGTTTTGAAACTTTCTAGCAAAGATTAACCCTTTATCAAACTATTTCATAAAACTGTACCAATTTAAAACTGAATGCAATTAATTGAGGAATCAAGATTGACAGAGATTTGCACCCAATACACAAAAAGAAAGAACAATATGAAAGTATAGAGAAAGGATGAGATGAATTACATAAAGATTTATATTGGTTCAGATCATACAAGATCCTACATCCAGTTTTAGTTATTCAAACTTTTAGAACAACCAAAATCCACTATCTTTATATGTTTACTATAAGAACTGAACACATGTGAAACATATACAAGATAGGGATTACACCAATCAACTTCAAAACACACTCCAGAAGGATATCTCAAACCCTTGGATCACACCAAGAGAAAATACAACAAACAATTCTTCAAAACTCAAGAGGACAATAATTCAACCCTTAACATAGCAAGAGGAATAAAAAAATGGATCAAATCTCAACAACACATAGATGAAATGAGATTATCATATCACAACAAAAGCAATTACAAGTGCAAATTATGTCCTAACACATAGTATTTGATAATTTTGTGAAAACCAATAGAGTTAAAAGATTTATTTGAAGATTCTTTATTGCACTTATGGAACAATGTTAGAAAACCTCAAGAAGATAACTCTAAATATTTGGTATGACAATTTTGGAAGATTGAAAAAATTTAGAATGATTAAATCAAAGATTCAATTTATAAAGTTTTTGAAACATTGATTAAAAACTAATTTTGTTATATTTAATTTATTATATACTGTTAAAACAAGTTTATAAGAAAATTATACTTTCTGTCTTAATTAATTATCACTGCATTTAATTTCTTAAAATGTTCTTCATATTTATGGAAAACTCTTAAAGAACATTTTAATAAATTAACTCAAAGTTTAATCATTAAATCAATTAGGAAAATGTTTTATCTTAAGGTCTTAACTAATTATCCTAATCACCCTTAGCTAGGAAGAACAAAACAATCAATTATTATTTTTGTTAATCAATTAAACTAAAGACTTGTTAAAAACTCATGTTTCAACTATTAAGTATTTTAATGAGTTATTAAAAATTGTCAATTAATTATTATGTTATTGTTGAATCTATAAATCCTTCAATAACACGTTAATTGATTATCAAAACACTTAATTAAACTAGAATAAAAAGCTTTTCAAAATCAATTTAACCTTTTAAAAAACATATTTAAATTAAAGCACTTGTGAATTACCTTATGCAAGATTCACAAACACATACAATGAAAACTATAACATTCAATATATTTTCAACATCATGTTCACTGAACTTCATCACCAAAATAAGTTTCTTTAGCTTATCGAGTTGTCTTTACTCTCCAAGTTCAACATTTTCAAGTCTACTCTTTATTCTATTTCTTCTCTACTCTAATCCAAAAGCAATAACTTTGTGATGACTTTCAAAACCTGCTCCTTACTCTATTTCTTTTCCACCACAATCTAAAGGCAGAGGAGAAGATAAATTATTGCAAAATGTTTCTTTTAAATAATTATTAATGACGTTTTACAAATCCCCTCCAAGTATCGGGAGGGAAAAAATGTTACAACAAGGACTAAAAAAACTGTCACAATTCACAACACATGAAATGCCTATGCTGTCTGTGAGTGAATCATACTGTACATTAATCCCCTACTCAGCAGGACAATCGCAGTTCAACACCAAGCTGTTCGAAACATCGAAGGTGCGTGATTTGATTCTCTCATTCTATGTTGCTAATCTTTTCATGATTTCTGGGTGCAAACAGTACAAGCACTCCCAAACCTATCCAAATGAGAATCCTTGAACATTCATATTATCATGCTCTAATGGAATGAAGCCAAAATCTCGCAAGTATATAACTTATACCCTTCAACTTATGATTACTTCACTGCAGAGTAGTCTTAAATTCTTTACCTGCAGACTTTTTATGCCATAAGAATAAGAGAAGCAAAAGGATTAAAGTGGCAAAGCGATTTAAGTCATGTCACCATCTATCTTGGTTACAAGTTTCTTCTCCTGGTTCTATGGTGTTTCATTTTCATTCCTTTTCTTTTATGACCAGAATGCACCAAAAAAACTATGACCAAGAAGCCAAATACAGAAAATGCACATAAAAATAACACCCAGAACCTGAAGGAACTAGGTATCCCTGTCCCGTCCTTTTGAACACTAGCCATTTCCTCAGAATAATTTGCTGACTTATGATTTTCCTTTGACTCAAAATTCTCACTGAAATTGCCTAATTTCCCAGAGATTCCACTTTCCTCTGTGGCGTTTAATTTGGGTATGGAACCATCTTTGCTGCAGTTCATTCTTTCATGATGCAAGCGCAGTGCTTCATTTAGTGTCTTCACACATTCTATACTGAGAAAATCTCGCTGTAAATTCTCTTCATCATTGTGATCAAGTGTTAATGGGTCTGGTGGCTCTGGAAACTTGGCCCAGCATCTGTTAACCATGTCAACTTCTCGCCACTCTGCCTTGTCAAAACTCCAATTCCCAACTTTGAATTCTAATCCATAGTGAAAAACTCTATATTTGATTCCTGGTTCAGGAACATACCCCGGGTATATCATAATCTCTCTGTTTATAGTATGCCTCAATTTCAACTGCATTAACAACATTAAAGGTTATACAGTGAAACCTGTTCATAATTTTAAGAGGGTATGATCAGAGACGAAATTCGATTGTCATTTCAATCAACAATAAGGTATGCAGCATATAATCATGTGAACACTCATAAAGCATGAAAAGTTCAGAAAGAAAATCATGTCCAAATTATATCATATAAAAATTCAATAGTGCCTTTTGAATTTTTGTGTTGGCTCCCTTGCTTGTGCTTGGATGAACGGGTATGCTAAGTATGAATTGTGAAAATTTATAAACAATGTACCTCTGCTGCACCAAATGAGTAACCATACATCTCGCTGATCCAACCGGATTCATATATGTCTCCTGTTATATTTCTGGCATAATGAGCTCTATCAGCCCGAACTTCCTCAGTTTTATGCAGCCAAAGTAAAGCAAATTTTCGCAAATCATCTATATGCATGATGATTACACCACCAACCTTGTCACAAGCCTCGGGATGGCTTGTATGCAATTTTGCAAGCTCATTGTCACAGCCAATGAGGTAGCTATCATGTCAAGAATAAAAATAGAAACAACAAATGAGTCACCATACTTGAAATGAAAGGCAAGGATAAAACAAAGAAAGACAACAACATCCACAATACATTGATGCCAACAACACAAATAGGTTTTACAATGATAAATTGAGTTCACAAGCTTACTCATAAGGAGTTGAAACAGGTTTGCCGTGTGCAGCTTTGAATTCCCATGGGGTAATTGGGCCTCTCATTATCATATCAGCGTCTAGAATCACTATGAATTCAGCTTCAATATTTGCATGATTGAGCCAGTGGAGAACTGCAGCTGGTTTGTTAATTGCTGGATACCTGATATAAAACAGAGAAATTTATTTCTTTACCTAAAGTCTAGATAATTCATCTAAATAAACATCTAAAAGTGATATGATCTCAATAATTGTGCATTTAGCGTAGTAGAGCAAGCTATGTATATATTTCAGCAGGCAACATCAAACAAAAAGACAATGAGTAGTAGATTGCCACACAAATGTGAGACAAATAAGCAATTATTATTGCAAACAGTTAATCTCTCCACTAGTATCAATATCAAGGTTATACAATTCAGAGATCAAGACGTGCAATAAAGATAGCTATAGAGTAGAACTTCATTCTTTCCCATGTATAGAAGACCTGGACTTTGCAATAACATGTTAGTTCTAGAATGTGAGGTTGAATTGAACTTATAAAACATTTTAGACGACTTTTCATAATAAGCAGTTAATAGACACTCCACGAGGGTTGTCAAAAAGTATAGTTTCACAATATTTTCGTAAGATGTTTGTTAAGACAACCAAGAGCTACACGAGCAATAGATGCATCAATATAACACTTCTAGTCTTTTATATTGGTTCACCTCAACGTAACATACATTTTGTTCTCCTTTATAATGTAAAAGGGTTCCACCAGTCAGACTTGATTACACTATTATACATTGTTACTTTTGGCTTATACGAGTACACAAAGTCATTCCTGTCCCGAGTACACAAAGTCATTTCTCACTATTCCTTTATCTTCCCTTGAGATAGAGCACAAGTACTCTTTAATACTTGGCTTTTCTAAGTACATAATGTCACTCCTAGCCTTAGAACAAAAGTTGTTTGAAAATGATTTAAGGAAACTCTCACAGGAGAGAATATAATCTAAAAAGAGCCCTTGTATGAGAAAATAGCTTCACACAATGACAATTTTACAAATAAAGTTCATTTTCTCTAAGTCGTCTATTAGACAATCTTCAACCTAGTGCAAAGAAACTTTATGTAAATTGTTGTATGGACAACAATAAATCGACATAGAAACTCTTAGAATCCTGTCATTTTTTGCATGGAAAAACTTCTATTTATATTTTTCTTACCGCTAGAGCTTGTGTGCTTATCTCCATCCTTATGTCAATGCTTTATCAGAGTATCATTGCCTCTTGGCTCACACTTTTTCCTATAGCACTCAATCCACTGTGTATGGGACAACTTTATCTTCTACAAATCCCTTTGTAGTACTAACATTACTAGAATGACCATATAAACTTAGAAAGTTGGTCTTCAGAGTGAGGAGACAATCAAACAATTCAAAATTGCATCATGTAATATCCATACGTACAATTCATCTACTTCTTGTGTCGTCTTTTGGACTACTTATCTTCGTGTAGCATCTAGTATTCATTTAGTCTTGCATTACGACACTCTACGTTTAAACTGGCAGTGTGTGTCTAGTAATCTTTGTGTAGCATCCTGGGTAGATTATGTTTAACATTGTCTAGATGTCATGTAACGTCTAGCACTTCGTGATTTTGTTTAGACTTTAATCTTTAGTGTGTTCATCCTGTTTTTTTCATATACACACTAAGTAGCTTTGACTAGATCAACCAAAACATGAGTTGTCTTAGTCAACATTGTATTGATTGATAAAGGATTAGACTATATACGATAAGTCATCTATGCCTTAATAGTCCCCTCTATTCTCAAACAATCAATAACCTACTATTAGTCTCCCTTTACTTCCTTATAACTACACTATCTACTCAGTGACCTCCCAAACAGTTACTGCAGTAACTGTTATTTCCTTGCTACAGCTTAAATCTCTGATTCTGTATACTCTTATTGTTCCTCACAGATCCCGATACTCCTTATTGGAGGCCTACCACGGATAGTAGTGTTACAGATTAAATAAATAAATGTTGTTTGATGGAAGTCCCACCAGACATAGAAGATGGACTAAACCCAGAACCGTATGTATAGAACATCAAAAGCTACCCCAATACATATTGCTTAGTAATCACATTCAGATTACGTCTAGAAGGTTTCACTTGTTTTAATAATGAAATAAAGTTGAGAAGATATATCTGTTACTGATCATCTAATTTCCATGTCAGCAAGCGAACAGTTTTCACTAGAAATAAAAATCAGGGGAAAATAGAAATTGAAAAAGAAGCAATCAATCGAGGCAGATAACAAGTTTGACCTTAGCGAATATAGTTTCAGATAAAATCTTAATTTTATCATCGGGAGAAGTTCATCAAGATGAAATGCTTTTAGCAAAATTAGTTTTAAAATTTTCTGAGAAAACAAAAAGAAGCTGCAAAGGTTAGTCCTTTGCACATTTCATGCTTGATTGCTACGGCAGAAATAAAAAGTAACTAAGAAGACAAACATAATACAATTGAAATACACAAACAATTACCAATCGCCTGTTAATGGATGTTGACTCATAGAAGGGACGTAATGGGTGGGAGCCAAGTTATGGCCTTTATATAGCTTTAAGTCTGCATCAGAACAGCTGAGAAGTCTAGAGATATTTCCTGGCTGTCCACTTAAACGGAAACTATGCATAAGCCCTACCGTCTGCCAGTCAAAATATGGAGTGCATTCAGTGGAAAAAACAGTATGGATTTTAGGATATGGTCGGGCAGCATCATGAGCAATCTGTTCTTGTACTGTATCCTCCATCATTTGTAGAGTAGCAGGAGTTAGTATTTTTGGTTTAGTTAGTTCAGCAAAGGCTCTGCTTTTTAAAAAGTTCACATATTTAGACCATACTGGTTTAGGGCAGCCGTTAGCTGCATGATGTAACAGAAGAGCTTCATTTAGAATGTTTACGCACTCTATACTTAAAAATAGTCCTCGCCGTAGATTAGGATCTATTTCCAACTGCATTACCTGCAATAAGAAATTTTCAAATTTCATTAAAACTTGAAAAAAAAAAAACCGATGTTTGGATGCACGCAGTATATTGACTAAAACATTAGGCTTAAAATGCTCGGTCTTATAAATACACATCAAAGGGAATATCTATGCTTCTCTACAAGACTATGAGACTAGAATGCCACCGAAATAAGTAGCTGTTTTCTAGAAGACACAAGTTTCCTTCTATAAATATGTTGGTATACATACCTCCCTGGGATAAGGAGGTTGAGGAAAGAGCTGATCACAGCTATAAACAATGTCATCCTCGTCATGGTCAGCCTTACTAAATGACCAATTTCCTACCCTAAATGGCAGTCCATAATGAAGAAGAATTGGTTCAACTCCCTCTCGGGGTGCATAACCTGGGTAGATCATCAAGTTATCATTGATCTTGTGTTGAAGCCCAACCTGTGAACAGCAGAAGAAAAGCCAAATGAAAAGAGTGAAAGAAGGATAAAAGAAAAACAAACAGTGAAATTTAAATAGTTCAATAAAGTGCTTGATAATTAGGGTCATAGCAATGTACAAAATACACAAACATTTTCAGAGTGTCAACTCACTTCTGCTGCACCAAAAGAGTATCCATACATCTCACTAATCCATCCTTTCTCATATATGTCACCAGTTATGTTTACTCCCCAGTGAGCCCTATCTTGCCGTACTTCTTCTGTTTTTGAAAGCCACATAGGTGCCAAAGATCGCAGGTCATCTATATGCATTGCCAAAAGTCCACCAACTTTGTCACAAAGTTCTGGGTGTTTCGTGTGAAGTTGAGCCAATATATTGTTACAACCTCTTAAGTACCTACAGAAGGAATTTAGTTTTGTTTAGGCCATGTTTTCATGGTGATCCAGAGATATTAACTCTGAATAAAAAATTCAAGATATATGTACTATTTCAAGAAATTCAGACGAGTTTCATAACTGGATTCAAAGTCACGAAACAAAATCTTTCTTGTTTGGATTTTAGTGAAGTTCGTATTTTCAAATTTATCATTACAATACATGCTTTAAATCTTCTCTCTCTCTCTGCAAAAAATATATCAAATGAACATTCAGGTATTCAAAGCTTCTATATTCTCAAAATCGCCCATTGCCATAAATGAAGCTACACTAGCTCAATTACATCCTTCCATTGTGTGAATATATAGCTAGTGACACTATATCACTAGAAAAGGACTAACTAAAGTATTTAAGATATTAATGAATACCCATAATATGCTGCAAGAGGTCTTCCTTTCTCTGCACCAAGTTTCCAAGGCACAATTCGACCACGGATTATCATGTCTGCATCAAGGATGATAACCCAGTCAACATTCTCTGCATCTTTACTATATTTGAGCCAATGTAAAATCCCAGCAGGTTTGTTTATTGCAGGGTACCTGCACAGTAGACAAAATTTATATCTTATGCACCCTCTTATGGGAAAGGGATGTCACTAATTTACTTCTGTAATATGGTATTCATGAGTATTATTTGGCAAAAGACTAAATTTTCTCATCCCTGTAAAAACGGGAATGGTAGGGATCAACCACTTACAAAAAGTACTTGCAGAATTCAATGTGAAAAAAACAAGAGGCAGAAGCAGCACAATATTCAACTAACACCCAGCATTAATTTAGAGGAGCAGAAGCCAAATAGGTAAAAGGTCTTCTTCACTCACAATTAAAATAGTATATCCTAGCACAACATGTTAATAAAAGACATCTTGTCTACTTCAAAAGAGATCAGTTAAGTAAAAGACACTCATACAAACCAATGCACGTAAGTTTCGATAACCAACTGATGTAAACACAAAGACATACATTAACGGGAATAAATTAGCTAGCGCAGAACAAAATTTTGCGAAGATTAACGTCAACACAATCACACAGCAACACATCATGCATTTAGCAAAACTGTACCACCAGAGTGGCATTAGCTAACGTAGGAAAATCAGAACCTGTTCCAACAATAGCAGATCATTTCTCAATTAAACCACAACACATAAAACCAATCTACTCTTTCACCCCAAATTAAAATCCTGAAGCTGATTCAACTTCTTGCAAACACTGAATCTACTTTACCAGTCACCAGTTGTGGGGTGTTTGCTCATCGAGGGCACCTCAAAAGTGGGAGCTAAATGCATCCCTCTGTAAGTTTTCTTCTGCTCCTCAGTGCAACTGAGAAGACGCGTAATGTGTCCCGGTTGCTTCGCCTTTCTAAAACTGTGCATGAGTCCAACAGTTTGCCAGTCAAAGTAGTTCTGACACTCCACAGAGAAGAGAGTCTGAATCCTCCAAGGAGCTTTTTGAGCTGCTTCCACTTTCAACACATGACAAACGGCCAGACCCAGCATCACCAACGACACCAAAATTGAAAATTTCTCCATTCTGGATCAGCTGAAAAGTGAGATGTGAAGTGGGTGTTGTCTAATTTTGGGAACAAGATCTAAATTTCATGACTTTAATGGTTTCTATACCCAAGAGAGCCTGTGCGAACGCGAAGTCAAAGTTGGAGTTTTGTGGTAAATGCTTTTAGTTGACGAGGATGTTACATTAAATGAGGAAACAATCAATAGCCATGAAATAGGATGATCCAAAACTAGAATTTTAAAAATGAATATTTTACACCAGAACGTGTTGATAATATTTCACAAATGAATAAAAAACATAAATATGTAAACATATGATGACGAAATGTAGAAAAACAACTTAACTAATAAAATTTATGAAATAATTATAATAGAGCGATGAGTTTAATAATTAAAAATATGATGATGAAATTAATAAGTAGACAATACTAATAAACTAAAATGAAAATAACAATTTGATATTGAGTTAGCATTAGGAGTTAATCTCACAATATCCTCTATTTTCAAGCACCAAATTCACTCCACTCTTTCTTGACGTGTACATGTTTGTTTTTATCTACTTTTTCCTATCTTTATTATTATTTTTAATTATTTTATGAATATTGTATCTGATGTATTATTGTATATATTTATTATATGAATGTGATTAATTTTTTGCCAATAAAATCTTTTCAAAATATTCAAAGACACCCTAGCCATTTTATTTACCAAGATATATATCTGTTTATTGTGGAAATTCATAATTTGGATTCGGAGAGACTGAATTCTGAATTGTAGTATTTTCTTATGCTAATAAATGATTTTTTTCCATAAATAATATTTTTTTAAAATATTCAAATGCATCTCTTCCCACTTTATTTACTTGGATACACTTTTTTTGCTGTAGTAATTAGAATTTGGTTTTTAGAGAGCGGAATTCTAAACTGCATTTTTTAAGTTAATTTGTGTACTAAAATTTGGTCTCCTCAAAATTGAATTTCGAGCTGTTTTTTTCTTTTTTAATAATTATGTTAAATAATATATATATATATTTAAAAATTATTTATTATGTTATATTTTATATTTTATATAGTTTTAGAAATATATATTAAATTATATGTTATAAAATTGATATTTTATATTATATATATATATATATTTAAAAATCTATATTACATTATATATTTTATATTCTATATTTATTATTAAAATTATATATCGTATATTATATTGTATATGAGATATTGTATAATAATACTAACTTTATATGATTTTAATGTATATTATATTATATTATATATATATAATTGCTATATTATTAAAATTTTATTTTTTATAATAAAATATAAAAATTAATAATTGTGTGTTTAGAATAATGTATAAAAAATATTGATTTGTATTAAAGAAGTACAAAAAGACATTATGAATATAGGTAAATAACTTAAATTTAAAAAAAATTGATTCTTTATGTAACGTGTACTTGTAACTATATTATTGTTATAGATTTTTAACTTCATATTTTGCAGCTAATTTCATCGGTAATATTTTTAAAAGTCATTATATTAAAGGATGATCATTATGGAAGAAGGTATCTCAAAACACCAGAGATATGTGGTTTAGTGAGCTTATAGTATTTATTTATGTTAGTCGTTAACTTTAAACTGGTTGTTAAGTCTTGAATTTATTACAACATTGACTTGTTTTATTTGTGTATGAAAAAGTATATTACTATTTTCCCACCTTGTTATAGGTTGGCAAGAAGGAATTTTAGAATGCAAGGTGCAAACATATTGAAAAGTTCACTAAATAAGTATCGCATGGTAATGAAGAAGGCACATTGGCTTGCAGAAGATGCATGTGATACCTTGTGCCAACATTGGTGATCAAAATAATTCAAAATAAAAAGTTTAATTGTAAAAGAAAATTGAGCTACTAATTGTGAAGGATTGGGAGTATTACTCCATAAAAATTGCTCCATTATTACTTCTCAACATAGTGAAAATATGGTAAAGTTTTTTATACTTAAACTTAATTAAACTAAACTTGAATTATTGTTTAGCTTTGAAGTTAATTTCTAATGAAATTCATTGGTTAAGTACATTGATATCTATGTACATTGTCATTTTAATTATTTGTTTCTTAGTATGTTTGTTGTTGTTGATTTGATTATTCTTGTTGAAGTGGATATCAAAACACTTACCATTTGCAATAAATATAAGGAATTTTGCATGTGGTCATTGATTTTTTTCATAGACACATTTAACTTGTGAATAAATATAGTTTTCATGTGTCTACACACATGAAAGTCTACCTATAAGTGTGCACATGTTTTTAAGTTATACATATTTTTGCATAATGGAAATATATTAATAAGATGTGAGAAATTTATCTCTAGAAAAATTACAAACTTTATACCAAGTAAAGTCTAAATTTCTAAATGAGAATATATTTTTGTTTGGTAGATATTGTCATTTGTAAATTTGTATTTTGAATCTTATTTTAGATAAAGTTGAATGGAAAAACTCCTACCTCATATTAGTTGTTTTGTCAAACACATAAACGAAAGGACAATACATGGGTGGACCGGAGATAAGTAGAAATAGATTTAAGTCACAAATATGATACATTTTCTTGTCCAATATTGATGTCTTTTTATGTTTTTACTACAATTTTTATTTTGGTGTTGATGGATAGAGTTAACCCACACATGGGAAGAAGCTTCTCAATCAACATTTATTTTAGGAGAGTCTATGCTTGGCGAATTACAACTTTGGTATAAAGTTTCTAGCATAAACAAACATAAGATATATGGACTTGGATTTGAGTCAAGCAAAGTAGTTATGAAACAATTTTGTTATGATTTGTACTTGTTATGGTTAAAAATCAAAATCAAAATTAAAAATAACACAATGACTGATTTAGTGATGGCTTATTCTATCAACAAATTGGTCACTGAATTGGTTATTATTTTAATCACTGATTCGACTACATAAATGGTCACTAATTTGATCAATGATTTGGCTACTGATTCGGTCACAAAATCAGTCATATAAATGGTCATTAATTTGGTCATAACATCAATCAACAAATTGGTCACTAATTCGATCACAAAACTGGTTGCTGAATCGATCACTAACGAAAGAATGGCCATTTTGGTTGGTCACTATTTCATTCACTATACTAACCAGTGAACAATTTTGATCTTTTAGTGTCCAAAATTTCAATCAGTAATTGACGGTTTTCTTGTAGTGAGTAGTGATTGTCGCCACTTAAACCAATGCTCAAGATAAAACACCAAGGGAGGAGAACACTCCAAGACACACACAAAAGCTCATGACTAAATTATATTTCTATATCATAAATGTTCAACCCTTTTACAAGTGGAGAGACCTTCTTATATAGGCATGGAGTAAGGACCTAAAGAAAATTGCATTGCACATGATCCTAGAATATTCCTTCTAGAATTTAGCCAACCTAGAGATTTGGAGCAAAACAAAAGTTTCTAAAAATTAGGACAACATTAATAAGAACAGCACCTTAGCTTGGGGACTAAGGTAGCCCCTCTCTTTTCTATAAGGTCAATGTTGACCTTAGCTTTCCTATAAGATCAGCTAAAGGTTGTTGGGCTAAGCTCCATGCACTTCCTTCCTTCGGAGAAAAATGTTTTTATAATAAAGAAAGAAATATCTTTAAACAAACTTATAAAACAAGATAAAAATATAAGTTTAAAAATATAAAATATAAAAAAGATACTAAATAAACTAAAAGAAGAGGATAAAATAAAATATAAAATATAAAATATAAAGAAAATGCTAAATAAACTTAAAGAAAAGAATGTGAAGAGGATGTTAAGAAAATGTTCATTATAATCATAGCTGTGTGATTATGGTAGGATATTCTTCACCATGTTCTTTATTGGTGGCTAAAGCTCATGAGTATGTTGTGATATTTCTACCCTGATGAGAGTATGATATGACATTTCTACCCTCAATACAATTTACAATTTAAACGTTTAGTTTAGTTAAAATGTTAAAAACTTGTTCCTCTTTTCCTTTAGGTTAGGCTTTCCGCACACCTCGTATACTTTAGGGACACCACTTAAAGTTTTAAGTAGAAAAGCCCTTGTTGTGTCCCTAATAGTCTGAAACGATGACTGAATCCACTCATTTAATTGTGCTTAATGTGGACTGTGGGAGTGCTGCGCATATCAATAGCAGTGCCAATGTGAAACATAATTCCATCGTGTAGCTCATCAGCTTCCTTGCTATTTCCCTTAACTTCATTGCACTCAGATTCATGCATGTAGATTAAAAGTGCGGTTTGTGTCATCAATAATTTTCAGTGCTTGGCATGACTCATTCACAATCATAAAAAATCAAATTATCAAATAAATCAATTATTTCAAAACAATATCTTCCTAATTATACTGCATAAAGTTCCACCCACACATCGATTTCTCCGACATCTTTAGTTATTTAAGGAGCTTCATGTGTATATATTATATTCATTTAATTATATATTTTTTACATCATATTAATTTAATTATATGCCCAGCTTTTCGTGTATATATTATATTAATAACGCCACATAAACTCACTTTCCTCACCATAAACCATCATTACGATTGCGTGGAGAAACAATGTACACAAGAACTCTTATTTACATACCAATGTAACAATTATAAATTTAAGTCATATAATCCTATATAAGTAGTTAAAATTATAAGTTAATTAATATAGTAACATGATTTATTGAAATATTGTTGCGTACATTTATTTTTAAATTTAGATCACTTAAATATGATTTGAAGAGGTATTATACATTTATTTTATTTATAATGATTTTTTTTTTCAAAACGATAGTTTACGGTACTTATCATGTTCTGATTTTTTTTATCGTTTATATGAATACATAATAGAAAGTTAAAAGTTAAAAAATTATAATATTCTAATAATGTAATTTTTTACATCATCATTTAATGATCAATTGTCATATAATAACCGTTTATTAATCCATGTGATAATCATTTTAAAAGTTACATTTAAAATGTTGTTTAATGAATTGAAAATCTATAAACTTGAACTCAATTTAAAAAATAAATACTATAATATAAAAATAGAATTATTTAAAATACTATTTTAATAATTTGAATTATTTAATCGGATGCATTGATAGTTTTTTTTATATAACCTGTACATATCTGATACTTCATATTTGGTAATATTTCCCTTGAATTAACATATAAATAAAGTGCTATATTTAATTGTGACTCTGATTTAAACTCAGAATAAATTACGATGAAGAAATAAGTGTTTTATTACCGTTTCACAACTACAACATTTTAACTCTTAAATTTAATGATGGTGAATGTGACTTTTGATATAGTCACAGAGGAGACAAGAAAAGGCCATTATCTGATCAACCCTGCAGCCTTGTGCCTCTCACGTGTTGAGGAGCTCTATACAAGCCATGTATATTTAAGGAACAAGATTTTACAGAAAGCAAATTCGCACTCAACATGGAATCATCATTGCATTATGTATCATCAGTGCACCCGAAAACAAGAAAGAAAATGCAAGGATAAAGTTGCAGTATAGTCTATGTTAAACTTCTGTAACATTTTATTGCTCTATATTGTAAAAGAAGGACACTTTATATAAGTTAGTTATGCTTATTTATTCCCTATTTCCGAGAAGAAAATGTCTTGATCAAGAGGATTGAAACCATCCCATGAGAGAATGGAATCCATACTATCAACCCATTTCTCTAAGGAGTTTTCCTGTATGTAAGATGATTCATCCATAGAAACATCCAGAGAGACAGATGAACTACATAAAGAATTAGCACTAGTATTGGTTTTTTGACTCATCCATGATCCCAACTCCAACTGTGAGCATAGCATTTCAAAATTGTTTAAAAGTTCAGTGGTATCATCACATATCACCTTGTTTTCTTCTCTTTCCCCTTCTGTTTTTGTGATTGCTTTGGTGCCATCAGTCTCCAAGGATTTAATCTCCACATTTCCTTCAGACCCTCCAGAAATAGAAGTCTGTGGATAATTGGTCTTACTTTTGCCCTCAACGGCATTTTCCTTTGACTCAATTGGCTTGTGGGTAACAGGGTCCAGACCAAGGAGACTGAGTCTTTTCTTGATTCTTGTATTCCAGTGGTTCTTGATTTCATTGTCTGTCCTCCCAGGAAAATGTGAAGCAATCTTAGACCATCTGAAAATATGCTTCATTGTGTTAGAACCTAGTTAGAGTTCAATATGCATGCATCCAATGACATTGATTTAGATATTCTCATCTAAGGATCATATTTTTCTGGCTTAATGACAATTCAGAAACACATGTTGTACCTGTTACCAAGACGTGAATGTAGTTCTATAATTTGATCCTCTTCCATCTCTGTGAAGGCACCTCTCTTAAGGTCTGGCCTCAGATAATTAATCCATCTGAGTCTGCAACTCTTTCCACATCTTAGAAGACCTTCACCAGCAAACAAAATACACCAATACCATGCAATGCAAAATAATCAACCATAGAGCATGCAAACACAGGTTTTAATAAATTAACTAACTACCTGCTAGTTTAGGAACCGTTCTCCAGCAATGAATGCCATTATTGAGGATAAAATTCATGAGCTTATGATCTTCTTCAATAGTCCATGGACCTCTCTTCAAACCAACCTTATCACAACAAGGTTGTCTTCCCATTTTGTAATTTATCCTCACTTTGAAAAATCAAGATAAATATGGATCCCTTGGTAGTTATTACCAAGTGTGAAACCTTGGAAGCATGACACTTAAAAAGGAGCTTGAGATTGAAGCAAAGATGCTGCCAGTTCATTCAAACATTTAAATAAAAGCATGATGTCTATAGAGGGGGGAGATAAATGATTGGTCGGAAAGCACTTTGAGTTGAAAGCTAGAAAAGCATGAAAGGGGTTGTGATAATAAAATGGTGGTCACCACTCACCACCTTTGTTGAAACATATAGAAAGAGTCCATTTAAACCACAAAAGCTTCTATATACACCAAAACGTGAGAAAAGAACACCCGTTGACAAATTTTATTAATTGTTTGGTACCAAAATCTTCTCCTATTTGTATTAGTCCATGTATCTTGTAAGCCTTCAATAAAAATATTGAGTTTGATTGGGATTCCATGGACCCCAGAAAAGTGGCCAGCTTTGTCGTTGTAGGCAAACCTCATTTCCTTTTCACTTCGTAGATGCTTTCCCCGTTATGCCCAAGTGACCCAAAATTCCACCCCATTCATTTGAGAACTACTTTATAAATTGAGTTGGTGGTTAATACGACACAGGAAAACTATGTAGTTAACTTTTTATCAAAATTTATATTGAACTTGGAAAAGGTCGTCTGATGCGTAAATTATAAAATAACATGGAGGAAGTTTTTAAGTCACATCATCAGAAAGTACTCCATAGTTAATGGAGAGAGAAAAAATACTGTGCCAATTGCAATGTTTGGGTTAGGACCACACTACTAGATTCTAATGTACTATGAGAGAAAAACAAGAGGCGAAAAGTAAATGAGCAAAACCATACACAAAATATCTCCAAATAGAAATCAACAAGTATTTACTTTCACCTCTCATTTTGTTACGGAGAACTTTCATTTATGACGTGTAAAGACGAGGATTTATTTGAAAGTTCAAAATTTGTTGGATAAAGGAACAAAATCATAGTATTAAAACTTCGTTACCAGAAAACCAAACAAAAGTCACAACGACAATATGACAAGGAAGGCAAAATCCATATTATTGTATATGAAACTTTGCATGATGATATTTCGATTAAGATCATTATTCAAGTAAGTTCAGAAAACTTGGGATTAGGAGTGTTCATAGCTTACCCTATTGAAAAAAGTTCATTTAACGAAAATTTTAAGCACATTTTAATGACAATTTTAAAATTATCGTTGATGATAATTTTTTACAACAGTGAAAACCATCATCATATATGTGGGATATGAAGACGATTATATTAATAATCGTCAGTCGTATCTTTTAAAAATATAATTTTATTGTTTTTTCATTTAAACAATTTGTATTAAAATAGAATTTGATTCAACAATATCTTATAAAAACACATTTAATCAGTATTCAACTCATTAAAAAATAATAATAAAATTAATTATATAAAAAATATTATTCAAATCAATAAACATCTAACTCCTAACCATATTTAAAAAAAAAAAAAATCAACATGCATTTCAAAGCAGGTCAAGATGGTTGTGGAAGAGAGAGGGAGTTGCACATATTGAGAGAGGAGCAACAACACATAGAACAATGATGACAACACACAAAAGTTGCGATAACAAACTCATAAAAGTTGTGATGACGACATGAAAAAAATAGTGACAACGACACACAAAAATAGTTGTGATGATGCATGAATGCAATTGCGATGACAAGCGACAACGATGACACACATAGAGAAATGAATAAGAAATGAAGAAGAAAGACAAGGTGACGACTCACAAGAAAAAATGAAGAGCGCACCCTAAAACTTATCAACATATATGATGACGATTTTATATTCATTACACTCCCATTAGTCTTTCATGCTTTTACTTTTGTATAATTCAATTTCGCTTATCACTGCTGTTTTAGAAACAATTTTCACATTGTATCACATGTTCAACTGCATTTCGATTTGGTTCTTTTCATCCTTTTCATACTTTCTTGAGCTGTGTTTCATACAAATTAGTTTCTTGTAAAGATAATTTCAATTTCTTGCATTTCCATAGAGTAGAAAGTACACTTCTTACGGTGTAAGTTCTTGTTCATCAGTCTGAAACTTTTATTGTTTTTCTTGAATTTAATACTAAGTCTGCTATGACTCTTGATCCTTTCTTGCATTGCAATATTTTTCAATTTTCGTTAATACAATTTCAACTAAGTTCTTGAATTTCTTTTTCAGAATTTCTTGAATCTCTTTCCTAATTAATTTGTTGGTTTTATAGTTGCATCTAATAATTTAGAATAGTAGTTTACTGAATTTCAATTTTCATTTTGAACACCCAAGTCTAATTTGTTTAAAGAGAATAATGCATGGCAATAAGGATACTCTCCCATAAGTGTGTCCTTGGGAGATTCAACATCTTCTATGTTACAACAAAGGAACTTATAAATCTTTGAAAGAATTCATGTGACATGTGTTCGTTAAGTGTTAAAGCTTTGATTGCATGTGTTTAAGAGGTTTTCAAGAGTAAGTCACACATATCTTATAACCCATTATTCGACTCATCTTAAACGATGATTTCAAAAGCTTAAAATGTTTTTAAAAGTTTTTTAACTTTGTTTAATCGATTACTTGTTTTCATAATCTATTAATTTGTTCTTAAATAAGTTTTTAAAGATAACCGATTATGGTTTTTTATAACATATTAAAATAGGAAGTTATTTTGATAAGTTTTCAAAATATAATTGATTATTTTTTTCTTGAGGTTTTCTAGAATTAGGGAAGAATAAAGTAATTGACTATCTTTTTGTATAATTGATTAAAATAGAAAGCCTTTATTTCTAAAATGCACATAACGATTAAAATAATTGATTAAATAGTAATTCAATCGATTAAATGCATCAATATATAAAGAGGATGATTGTGAAAAATTTATTAACAATCAATCAAACATTCAAAATAGGCATTTCAAGTGTATCTTTGTGTTCAAAACAATTGCTATTCAAGAGTTTACAAGCTTTAAAATTTTCTAATGAGGTGTGTGTTCAAGGTTGAATACCTTTGTGAAATTTTCTTTTATTTTGTTTAGTAATCTCTTTATGCACTTTTTTGTTTGGAAGTGTTTCCTTGATATCCGTCTTGTATGGTTCTGACGTTGATCTTTCCATATCCTTCTTGAGTCTATTTAGGAGTTGATCCTATTTGTTTTCTATTTGTATTTGTCTACTTAGGTTGATTGATTGTAAAGGAACAAATAAAGATAGTGGATACAAACTATTCTATTGTTGAATAGTTGAGACTGGATGTAGGATAATTTTAGTTTGAATAATTGTGTTTTCTTTTTTCTCCTTTATCTTTTTTAATTTTAAACTTTTGATATTTGTGTATCTTTTAAATTCTTCTTCAAAAGAGATATTAAGGGACTAAAGTTTTTCAAGAAATTTTCAAAACCAATTCACTCCCTACTGGCTTGGTTTAGTTAAGTCATATATCTTTTCCCAGCACCACGTAATAGAATTCAAATGGTATGACATATATATTATCTAATGTTAAAAACTCCATTCAACCTCTCTCATTTGTTATACATCACCTTCTTGCATTTTATCAACGACTTGAAAAAAGATACCTCATACATGCGTTACACTACATTGATATCTTTTTATTACTTGTATGTTGTATGTTTCCATAAAGATTATAATATAGAAACCCTCTTCCTATTCTCGTTACACATTTATGCTCTATTTTTTGTGTAATGTGATTTTATTTTTCAAAGTTTTGAATCATTTTATACTAATAACTTTCTTCTCCTTCTTGAATGTAATCAATCAAAAGAGAATGGCTCTTTATGATTTCAAAATGCCATGTGACAAGCTACTTTATATAAAGGTTAGACTTAACCTCTACAAGAGTAACACAATCCTTTCCTATACACCAAGTTCTCATAAAATGGTCTTAGAGAGATTAATAGAATTAGTATAGTGTCTCATATTCTACTTTTACATTTAACATGAAGCTCCATTATAATCAAATTGAGCTCATTAAAATGAACTTTAATCAATATACCCTCCTTCATAAACAATCCAAATTATCATTTCCTTGATTACTAAATGAATGTAATAAAGAAAAGTTTCTTTATTTTTAACCACGACATAAATGAATTAATTAAAAAACTTTTTCTGATAGCAAAAAAAGGAGTCATGAAATACAAATTTTTTTTCTTCCATATCCAAAATAATCTTCTCATTGTGAGACATATTTTGGAGCAGTTCTCAAGTTTCTGAATCCTTCAACAAGTTTTCATTTTTTATCTCCAAATGTTGAAATTATTATTTTCATTGAACTCTCAATCTTATGATGTATGTTCAGTTATTGCAAGATACACCAACGTTGAAATAAACAAAATTGACCTTTTGAATTTTTGTTTTATGTAGAAGAGTGAGAATCAAATAAGCAAATGATAAAATAAAAGAGATATAGAAGGAACTAACAAAATAGATATAATGAATCTAGTGATACAAATGTTATAATTCATCCCTTAAAATAAAACATGTCACCCGTATAAAATAAATGTGACCCTTATAAAAGGAATATAAAGAGATTAACTAAACAAAAAATGATTTCTACTGCCACCAAATACTCTACCCCCAAGCGAAGCTTCATCAATAGATACTTTACCCATGGACGATCTCCTAATTTGTGCATGAAAGTGTTCAAGACATTTTCAACACTTTTAAAAATTGAACTACGAAATCAAATTCTCTTAAATTTTATTTATGATTTCATAAAATAGTACTTTATTGTATAAAAAAATTAAATTTAATTAGATTTTTCAAATCATGTTAGACATATCATGTGGTTTTACTTTTTTTAATCTCAGATGAACCAGGTCAATTAATTATCAAACAATCTCATCATGGGCTCGATCAAGTCACTGCCACTTCTCACAACACTACAAGAAAACAAATATAATATAGTTTTCATAACTGATTTTATTTTATATTATATTAATTTTAGTATCTTTACACCAAATTGTAAGGAACAACTGAGAGTAGATATATTGAGGAAAACACATTTTTTCAAGTATTTATTAAGATTAATGCATTTTTATTAAGATTAATGTTTTTTTTTGTAGATATATTGACGAAAACAAATTAGGCCGTTGAATTGACGTAGAAGAGGATGTGCATGCAAAGCAGGATATGAAGAGAGCGACATACACGGGACAACGCAGAGTGAAGAGAAAATAAGAAGCAAATATGGTCTCTCTTTTCCTTCCTCTCAATGCCCGGTATTTACTCTCCTTCTTCGTCTTTTCTTCTTCCTGGAGACAAAGAAAAACACAAATCCTTTTTCGTTCCCTCCAAAATGAATGGCATGAAGCAACAATACAAAGAGCATTCGGGACTCTCGCGCCATGAAAGACCGTAGGAAGCGCAACGGCGTCGTTTCATGGAGCGCGCTCTTCTGGTGCACCCTACTCGTGGTCCTCTCCTCCATCTTCTTCACCACCCTCTTCTTCTCCCCCTTCCACCTCCCGCACCCACCGCTCCCGTTCCGATGGAAAACGCAGCCCACCATCTCTCACCCAACAATCGCCATCCGCGAAACCGTCATGCTACCCGACCAGGCCCTCATTTTCCTAAACTACCCTCCCTCTTTCCGCTTCCACACCAAACACGACCTTCTCTGCCTCTACTTCTCCGCCGACTCAACTAGCAGACTCACTCAGCCACCCATTCAGCTCCACCCTTCACGCCTCCGCGAGCAGATCGTGCGCTGCGCCCTCCCTCCACGTGGCCACACCGTCTCGCTGTTCATTAAATCAGACGGCGTCCTTCCCACTAAAGATTCATCCACTCACCCGTGGACCCCACTCGTCTACGAAGCCCTCTTCGACCGCGACAACACCACCATCGTCTTCGTCAAGGGCCTCAATCTCCGACCCGAGAGACTCATCGAACCCTCCAGATTCCAGTGTATCTACGGCTGGGATTTCACCAACCCCAAATTCTTTCTTAAATCCGATGTCATATCAGCTGCACAGGAGATCATAAGGTGCACAACACCAAAAAGCATTTTAATCGGCCGGGACCAAGCCCAAGCCCAAGCTTATGCCCAGTCCATCAAAGTGACTATTAAGGCGAGAGACAGAGAGATTTTTCCTTCCATAGCCCGTCCTGGGCTTCGTCTACAACACGATACGACGATGAAAAAAGCCCATGAGATTTGTATTTGCACCATGATCCGCAACCAAGCTCGGTTCTTGAAAGAGTGGGTAATGTACCACGCCAAAATCGGAGTCCAACGTTGGTTCGTCTACGACAACAACAGCGACGATGATATAGAAAACGTGATTGCTTTCCTACAAAGCGTTGGTTACAACATCTCGCAACACCTGTGGCCTTGGGTCAAGACACAGGAAGCTGGGTTTGCGCATTGTGCCCTGCGTGCCCGGTCCTCGTGCAAGTGGGTTGGGTTCATTGACGTGGATGAGTTCTTCAATATAAAGACAAAAGGAGGGCTGTCCCGAGTGATTGGGCACCATGCGAAGCTCGGACACAACGTTGGTGAGATCAGGACACTGTGCTTTAGTTTCGGGCCCTCGGGGCTGCGAGAAGTACCAAGAGAAGGCGTGGCGGTGGGGTACACTTGTCGATTAAGCGCAAGTGAGAGGCACAAGAGCATAGTGAGACCTGAGGCACTGAACCAGAGTCTGATCAATGTGGTGCACCACTTCCATCTAAGTGCGCCATTTGTGGCCGTGGATGCAGAGAAAAGTAAGATAGTGATTAACCATTACAAGTATCAAGTGTGGAAAGTGTTTAAGGAGAAGTTCTATAGGAGGGTGGCAACTTACGTGGTAGATTGGCAGGAAAAGCAAAATGTGGGGTCTAAGGATAGGGCACCCGGTTTAGGGACCAAAGCGGTTGAACCACCTGACTGGGCCAACCGCTTTTGTGAGGTTAGGGATAACGCGTTGAGGAATTGGGTGTTAAGGAATTTCTTAGATCGGCGCACCCATCTTCTGCCTTGGCAACCTGAGTTTGACCATCATGTTAGAAAGAGGCGAAGACAAAGGAGAAAAGGCCTCTCATGATGCAACCATTTTTCTAGTCCTATCACTTTTCTTTTCGTTTTCATTTTCTTTAGTTTTTGTAACTTTATATTATTTTCCTCTTGCAACGATTAACATACTTTTTTCTAGATATAAGACATAATTGGTTTATTTGTTTCTTGTTTTACTTTGTACATATATACATCTAAGTGTTTTGCTACGCAGCAAATACTAATGTGCACTTATAAGAATTGGTATGCTGAAGAATTTCACTTTGTAAAATAATCACTCAAATCAAACTGAAATTTTGTAGAACCCTAAGAGATGACATTTTGGCCGAGGACGAGACATAACTGACGCATTTTATTTGGCAGTTTTGGGGATGTTAAATATCATTGAAATGGTTTAGTTTTTATTGGCATTGAAACAATATGGGAGGGTAATATTTTTTCAGTTCAACAAATCTTCTACCTATTTGATGAAATGGTTAAGAGATTATAACTATTTATAATTTATCAATGGATATAACTCTTTTGCTAAGAATAATTTATCGGCCTAGGTATGATGTTCTTGTTTGAACATCTTGATTGGGTACTAGATTTATCTGGAAAGGAATTGGATAAATTCTTATTGCACCTCTTTAATTTCTTTTTCTACTTCCAAAATTTTGAAAATACTAAAATTACTTAAGTGATATTGATTTTTGATTTTGAGATTAGTTTTTAAATTATAGAATATAAAAACTAAAAGTGTATTTTGAAATAGAGAATCTTGAAATTATTTTTTTTAATTTTAGATTGTAAAATTTAAAAAATAATTTTTTTTATCAAACTTTCGAAGTGTAATTTCTAAATAATAAATTTTTAATTTTAGATTATTAATCCAAAATTATACGGTATATTTTAAATTTAAAAATGAATTTCAGATTATATAATCATTAATATGATTTTTAGATTGTATAATTTTAAAGTTTTTATTAAATTATATCATCTTAAAAGAAAACCAATATGATTAGTGATAGTTTGATAATTTTAATTGTTTTTTTTGAAGTGCAGAAAGAAGTGGAGGATGAATGACTTAGAATTGACTAAACTTTGGCGGGGCTCATGAACGTACATCTTAGGTTAACTTTATTTGGGGTTTTGCTTCTTGCACCCACTGACTGCTAGCTGCACCCAATAGTGAAAGCATAAATGCAAAATTACCCTTGACTTATAATTTAACTTCAAATCACCACAGCCCACTGCTGTAGCACCGCTACACTGTCGCTGCATTGCTGTTATTGTGAAAGAACAGACGAGTTTTCGATTTTTCTTACATTATTAATTAGTGCTTCCTGAAATTTTCTGAGCTGGTGATAGCAGACACTACTTGGATTTCAATTTCCAGAATGGGGAAGGTGTTGAAGTGTTCCGGATTAGTATGTCTTTGGTTTGTTGGAAAGCCAATCTCCAACGTATAACACCCTATCAATGATTGAAACAGAGTATATGTCATGCCCGAAATCAACTAAGGGTTGATGAATGAACTTGGGTTTTCATAACAGAAGGTTGTCATTTTTGTGATAGTACAAGTGCAACTTCTTTGAACAAGTATCAATTTCAGACTAAACACATCAACTTTATTCATACTAAAAAGATAATTGAAGTGGATATTTTGGATACAAAAGAAAACCCTTTTGATATGTTTATACAGTCAATTCCTAAAACTAAATTCATGTATTGTTTGAACTTGTTGAATGTTTATTATGAGAATAATGTCGATGATAAAGATTATAAATTGAGGTAGAGTTTATTAGATGATACCTTGAATTCTTTCTTGTGTGCTAGACTATCAAAATCATCTAGCTAGTTAGATAAACAGTCTAATAGTCAAATCTATTATTGTTGTTTTTTAATTAGTTAAGATTTTATTTTCAATTAACTAACTTTTGTTTTGCCTATATATAGTTGTCTTGTATATAATAGAGGAGGATGGTGACCGTATTGGTTATATTATATCACTAAATTCATTATATCTTATGTATATATGAAACTTACTTTGTCTCTGTATGCTTATGTTTTTTTTATTGCTTGATGGTTTGATTTTTTTCATAATAGTTCTTATACTATTATATTATATTCTGACAATCAAACGATTTCTAATTATATTATATTCTAACAATCAAACGATTTCTAAGATGACATTTTATGTTTATCTTTTTTTATATATTTTAAGTATAAAAATGCTATTTTTTTAACTTATTCTTTTAAAAGTTTGAAAAGATTTAGTAAAAAATGCTACTTTTTGTTATTTA
Source organism: Lablab purpureus (assembly GCA_030347555.1). Classification (NCBI taxonomy): domain Eukaryota; kingdom Viridiplantae; phylum Streptophyta; class Magnoliopsida; order Fabales; family Fabaceae; genus Lablab; species Lablab purpureus. The sequence continues at coordinate 18,929,055 of CM059254.1, forward strand.
TAAAGTAAAAAGGAAAACATCATCTTTTATAATTATAAATATATATTATTATGAATATTAAAAAGAGATATAATGATATTAATACTAACTATTGTATCATTTAATATTTTTTAATTAAAAAATTCTCAAAATATATATATATATATATATATATAATGATCTTTTATCTTTTACATTTTATCCAATTTGTTCTCTTATATTTCAAAATTCTTACTTTTTAATCAATTTGTTTTATTATATTTTAAAATTTAATTTACCTTTTTATATTTTTAAAGTAATTCAAAATCATCTTTCTTAATTAGTATTTAAAATTAAAACCTTGTCTCAACTGCATTTTTCTCACTTTTTTTCTTTATTTCTTTTTTGTACTTCTTGTCTTTTCTACCATGTAGACATGTGTTTTTGTCCAAATTGAAGCACTAAACTAGACTGAATACTCAAGAAAAGAAAAAAGACTAATAGAGTCTTATCTCTAAAAAATAGAATTCACTGAAAAGACTTAAGTAGTGTTTAGGGTAGGAGGTGTGAAAATGTAATATTTGATTTTAGAAGGAAAACAATTCATTCTCAAGGGGATAACGACCTATTTTCACCATAATAAGTCTGAGGTAGAGAAGGTTAAGGCTGAGCTAAAAAGCGAGTTTGATATGAAGGATCTTGGAGCTACCAAGAAGATATTAGGGATTGAGATCATTGGACAACGTGACCAAAAACGTCTAGTGGTATCTCAGGAGACCTATCTCAGAAAAATCCTTAACAAATTTGGGATGAAAAACTTGAAACATATTTTAACACCTCTTGTTTTGCACTATAAGCTTAGTGTTGAATAACCTCCTAAGACAGTGGAAGAACAGAGAGATATAGATGTTATTCCATATGCAAACCTTGTTGGTTCTGATGTACACAATGGTTGGCACTTGTCCTAACATAACCTATGCAATGAGTGTTGTTAGCGGTTTCATGGAAAATCTTGGGCAAGCTCATTAGTAAGCCCTCAAGTGGATTCTTTGTTACTTTAAGGGTTCTCTTGGGAGAGTTCTAATTTACGGTGGAGCTAGACGATATGTTGGAAATGTTCCTATAGAACGTTTTGTGGATTCGGACTATGTTGGGTGTTTGGACTCTAGGAAGTCACTCATTGGTTATGTGTTCACTGCGTGTGGTACTGTAATAAGCTAGAAAAGCAGTCTATAGAAGGTAGTTTCCTTGTCGACCATTGAAGCATAGTACATTGCCATGATAAAAGCTGTGAAGGAAGCCTTATGGTTGCAGGGTCTAGCGAAGGAGTTGAAGGTGCATGACTAAGTGATCATTGATAGCAACAATGTTATACGATTGTCGAAGAACAAAGTCTACCATAAAAGAACAAAGCACATCGATATCAAGTTGCATTTCATAAGAGAGATGATTGCTAGAGGGTCTGTAAAGGTGATGAAGGTCTCAACAGATCATAATTCCTCTTATATGATTACGAAGGTTCTTCCAAGAAACAAGTTCTTTCATTGCTTGGATTTGATCCAGCTAATTGGTGATTAAGCTTATAATGGGCTTAGTGCCAGTTCATGACTCGCTCAGAAGATTTGTGATGAACCAAGGTGGATATTTGTGAAGATTGGTCCAGTATAAATCTTGTTGAAGGTGCCCAAACCATCTAACTTTGTTAACTAGTAGAAGCTCATGCCTATGGATATGGTGGGAAGTCTTAATAGACTGTCTAATGTTGTATAGACCATCTAGTCTATTTGAGTACTTGTATAAATCGTCCAAGCATCATTTAGAGTTCTGTAAAGGGACACATCATGTGACCTCTACTCTAGTTTAGATGCATTCTAATAAAGAGTTAGTTGTAATGGTTATAATAACCCTAAGGCTATTTAATGGGACATTCGGTTATGCTTTAATCAACTTCGAGTTGTTGTAATGCTTGAGCAGTCTTGAGCTTGAGAGTTGACTGAGAGAGTAACGTTTGAGTTGTAATCTTTGTTCATAGTGAATTTTTGTTTGTGGTTGTTGAAGTTTGTTAACACTTCAATCAAACCACGTTTATTTTCTGGATGTTATTCTTTCTTGTTTCTTTCTCTATTTACCTTCTATCAGTCATATTTGTGGTACTTTATTCTGCCTTGTTTTCTTGTCCGTTTGTGTATTAGACTGCCTAGGTGAACTTTTTAGCTTTTCTTTGAACTATTTTCCACAATAGTAATCATATACAAACAACAACACAAACATAAATAAACAATCAATTACCTAATACTAGTCACTATATTATCAAACATATTGTTCCTTATAAAATGTCCCACCGGACACGCCAATTTGTCTGTGTTGATAAATAGATTCTTATTGTAATTGATCAACAACAAATGTATTTAACTTAAAATTGTTTGTATTTTTAGAAAGTATTAATATATAATATCTATAACTATATAGATTTCCATAATTGCATATATGAATGTGATTTTAATGTGAACAAATGTTCATTTTTTAAGTTTAGTTAGTAATATCGTTGTGCAGATAAAGCAAAGAAGAAAATAAAATGTGATAATTCATATGAAAAACTTGAAAGCCATAAAACATGAAATGAAAGTGTTGAAGAAACATAAGATAAATACATAGATTCTACTTGTTTTCATTGTGTTGTGACATGTTACAAAGAGGATTATTTGATTATAGTGTGTAGACTAGGCTTCTAATTCTTAATAGTCTTATTTATAATATTTATTTACACTAGCAATTATACATATTAAAAATAATAAAATAACTTTTCACTCTGTGTTAACTACTATTTATGTTCTTTACAATGTTCTTTTGATATTTTCACATTCATATTTTTTGAAAGTCCTCAATTGTAACTTCTTTTTTTCTCAAGCTCTTTAGAAGACAACTTATTCAATCATTTGGATATCTCGCCTTTCAAAATACTTTTATCGTGATTCTTTTGTTGGCTTGAAATATTTTGTCTCTATTAAATTGATATTACGTCATTTTAAGTATATTACATTACATACTTCGATTTATTCAACTTGTACCGGTATAATTATGTCTTTCAAACTCAAAATATATTTCCAATCACCATTATGTCTCAAACCAATCATCATGTTATAACACAAAGTTATTAGTTAAGAAGAAAAATTGATAATATTTTTTATTATATAACTATAATAATGGATAAAAATAAATTATTTTAAATATATATATATCATTACAATTATATTTTTTTATAATTATTTATTATTATGATAATAATTATGAAAAAAATATATTTTATTATTTTTATATCATAAAAGAAGTGAATAACTAAACATATTTATTTCATCTAGCATATATTAAAAACATAGTAAAATACAAGTAATTTAATACATTGTTTAAAATTTTGATTAAGTAAAATTATAAAATTATATTGAGTATAAAAATATTAAATAGTGTAATAGGTAATATAAGTACCGTATAGAATAGGAAATAAGTGTTGACCACATTAAGTTAGTGGATCGCATGGTTAATCTATGCCACCCACTCTCTCATCACATGGATGAAAAAACTGTGTTCAGAGGTCATACATCACGTCATATAAATTATTAACATAAAAGAACTTATATTAATTAACAAAGGAGCTCTAAAGTTTAGTTTTTTATTTTTTAAATCACATATATCTTCCTAAAAAAATAATTTATTTAATATTTCATCTCTTCCTAAATAAAAGTGATTTAAGATTTAATTATCCAAATTAATAAAAATAGTAACTTTTATTATTTTTAATAAATTTTTAATTTTTTTCTATAATACCTTTAAACGAATATTTTTAGAGTGTTTATCATAATTTTATTTTTTTATAATGAAAGAATATTTAATTTATTATCTTTGTACTTAAAAAAATAATCTTTTAATTTTCTGTAATTTTTTTTCTCATCTCTATAAAAATAAGTTTTTTTATATAACTTTTAATTTTAAAATTTTTACCGCAAAAAATTTTGATTTAAAAATTTAAAGAAGATTTTTATTCTTACCAAAAGATTTTATATCACTCTTAGTTTCACTTTATATATATTGAATCTAAATTTTAAAAAAATTACCTTTCCACAAGTATGAGTACTAAAGATAAATGCATTGTGTGATATAGATTTTAATGTTCAAATGAAAAATTCAGAAATTCAAACTTTTAGTTTCACTCTATATATAATTTAAAAAAATTACCATTCCACAAGTATGAGTACTAAAGATAAATGTCAATGTACGATATAGATTTTAATGTTCAAATGATAAATTCAGAAATTGAGAATAAAGATGCTCAAATTATTTTGGTAAAAAATTTATCTGACTTAATATTGATGCAAGGATCATTTTACTTATGATCTTTCTATCTACTTTATAAAAGTCTTTTTTTTTAAATTAAATATATTTTATTGATTAAAAAAAAGATAGATAAATGATATAATCAAAGGACCATTTAAAGTCTCATAAAAGAATAATTTAATTATTATTAATATTTTTAAAAAATAAAAATATAATTGATAAAAAATAATTAATATTACTTTAAACTCTTCTGATAATATATAGATAAAAAGAAACAAAATTATGGATAGTATTAAAATAATAAAATGGATAGCAAAATTTTATTCTAAAATTATAAATAGTAGAGGAAATACGTTTTGCATCTCTGGGAAAATTTCAAGTTTAAATTTTAGACAATCTTATAAAAATATTTAAATTTTACAAGGACAAAAATAATAAGAAAATGTTTTGGAGAACATGTTCCGTATTTTAAAAATATCCAAATAAAAGTGATTTATGATTTAGTTATACAACTAATAAAAATAGTAACTTTTATTATTTTAATAAATTTTCATTTTTTTTCTATACTATAATTAAAAGAGTATTTTTAGAGTGTTTATCATACTTTTATTTTGTGTCAGACTATTTAATTTATTCTTTCTCTCTATTTAAAAAAATAACATTTCAATTTTCTGTATTTTTTTTTCGTTTCCATGAAAATAAGTTTTTTTGTATAACTTTTAACTTTAAAATTTTTACCATAAAAAAATTTGATTTAAAAAATTTGAATAAGGTTTTTATTTTTACCAAAAGATTTTATATCACTTTTAGTTTCACTCTATATATATTGAATCTAAATTTTAAAAAAATTTACCATTCTACAAATATGAGTAGTGAAGATAAATTGTCATTGTGTAAAATAAATTTAAATGTTCAAATGACAAATTCAAAAATTGAAAACAAAGATTTTCAAATTATTTCAGCAAGAGAATTATCGAATTTAATATTGATGTAAGAATTATTTTACTTATGATCTTTTTATTTATTTTATAATTTCATTTCAAATTTTTTTTAAATTAAATATATTTTATTAATTAAGAAAAAAATAAATAAATAAATGAAAATAATAAATTATTTATTAAAAAATAATTAGTTAATATAATCAGAGAACTACTTAAAGTTTCATAAAAAAATAATTTAATTATTATTAATACTTTCAAAAAATAAAAATTGGTAAAACAATAATTAACATTATCTTAAACTCTCCTAATAACATATAAGATAAAGAAAAACAAAATTACGGATAGTAATGAAATAATACTAGGAGTAGCAAAATTTTATTCTAAAATTATAAATAGTGGAGGAAATACATTTTGCATCTCTTGGAAAATTTCAAGTTTAAATTTTAGAAAATCTTAAAAAATATTTAAATTTTACAAGGACAAAAATAATAAGAAAATGTTTTGGAGAACATGTTCCGTATTTTAAAAATTTTGTAACGACTCAACATGTTTTACTCTAAATAATAGAAGTGATAAATGCAAGTAGAGAAGAGAATTTTTTTTCTTCTATTGCATATTTTTTGCCATCCAAACAGCACAATTAAATAGTACCAGCAAGCCGCTACTGAGCCATGATAACTGAGTTAAGATTTATTAATTGGAAAACTTTCCACAACTTGGAAAACAAACAGAAATGACAAAGATTTCCTTTTCAACTCCAATGGCCTAACTCTGAAGGGCATGGATGCACATTCATGCATCAAAAGTTCCAAAGTCTAACATTCAAAAACACCAAAATTCTACCACCAGCACATGTTTTTGGAGAAAGAAAGCTTCATATATCCAATACATCATGTGATCAACAAATTACAGCAATACGTGGCAACTAGCTAACAAGGCTGATCAACAAGCAGCAAAGCAAACAAACCAAAGAACCTAATAGAGACTAAAAGCAACATATAGTTTTATTTACTAAAGAGAAATGAGATATTCATTATCATGTAGCAGAGGGTCAGGAACCATACTACATGATAAACATTTGTGACTAAACTCGTTTCCCCTGTGAAGTGAAACAAGACTTTCTGTGTACCTAGCAGCTCTTATAGAATCATATTTTCCATAAACCTGAAGATCTCTTGTTTTCTCGGAATCATAAAGCACCAATCTTTCGTCGTTGTCCTTCCATAGAAACCGATTGCTCCCACAAAACCCCACCAGCTTGTAAATCACTTGCACGGGTCCAACACTGTATTGCTTCACCCACGACCCTTCATTCCAATAATCTCTCATCACCCACACCTCAAAGCACTTCTCTGTCCCCCTCACGGGGTAAACAACAACACCAATTGAAGCAGATTCCTCAAAGGGTGCCAGAGTTGCAAACTTCTCGTCCGAAGAGTCGCGTATTCTTGGCACCTTTATCTTCCTGAAGGACTCGTTGACCATGTCAAATGCTAGAACAATGTCTTGTGACACACCTGACTCTTCAACAAAGCCCCACCAGTGGCAACAATTGTTGGCGTAAGTGTAGACCCGAGAAGAACCCCAAATTTCAATTGGGAGTGGGAGAGCAGCATCAAGTTTTCTCCAAGAGTTGGAGTTATGGCTATACAACTCAGCTGTCCAATACCCAAGTTGTCTTTCATCTGTTTCCTTCAACCACAGGTCTTTGATCACAACAACTTTGTAGTCATTGGTTTTGGGGTCAAACCCAAAGCCAGCATAATCTGTGAACGAATAAGTCCCATGAGGAGTTGTGAAATGGGATTCAGGTAAAGCCTTGAACTGTCCCAATGAAGGGTTCATCAAGACATTAGGATTGCCTTCTAGGAAGTATATGCCATTGCAAGGACCCATGATTTCGGTCCAGTATTTGTGATCAGAGTTGTGCTCATAGGGAGGGTTCAAAACATTGGAGGAAACAAGTACTTTGGGGTCATTGACGTTCCAAGAAAGGACAGAAATGAAAGTTTTGAGGCCAGAAAAAAAGGGTCTTCGAATGACCAAGAGATGTTCCTCTTGGCTTTGAAGATTGTTGTAGGAAACGTAGTAATTGGTAACAAAATGAGGATCGGTTATGAGATCTAACCAGGACTTGCAAACGCACTTGCACAGCAGCAACACCTTTGCTGGCAACCTTGAGAACACGTTGGACACCAATTCTGGTGGCAAAAGCTCCATCATATGGTCACCTTTGAGCGGCAAGTTGAAAGGGGAATTATAAGCTGCGAGTTTTGCTCCTTCTCTATTCTGATTCAAAACATGTTCAATATACAACTAGACAGTGACTAAAAGCATACTCATTGGTTTTCTTTGTCTTCATCTCTAATCGAATATGCGGGTCAAATTTGGCTGTGAATAAAATATCTTGAATTATAAAGGTATTGTAATCGATGTTAGCGAAACGGAATTCAATGGATATTTTTGTGGACTTCAATAGATATTTTTGTGGATTTCAATAGATATTTGTCGTTTTACTTTTATTGCTTTATTAAATTGTTTTAGCCTTGTTAATTGCCTTGCAATTTGCAATTGAAGTCAAGAATTTTAATTACTAACAATTTTGTATTTTGAAATTAAAGATAAGAGGAAATTTTACCTTTTTGTATAAGAAAGGAAAGGGGAAAAATCTATTTTGGATTTGACAATTTTATTCTAGCTATGATACTTGTATAGATTATTTATAATAAAAAAGCAATTATCAATGTTGTTAGACTTTGAGCGTATGCAATGGGATTATTCTATATTTAAATTAGTGCCTTTAAAATTCAATAATTCTTTACACATTTAATATTATTTTAAAATAGAAATTACACACTTGGTCCAAACATTATTTAATAAAATTAACATTTTCGGTATGTAAGGTTAGAATTCAATTTCTAAGAAACTTAATTCTCACATTCGTTTTTTCTCCTCATACACGTTCTCTTACCGAAAAGTTATGAGTAATTTTTGAAAAAAATATTCAATGCGTAAAAATTAAGATTCAACCATGAACTATTTAATTAAGGAATACAAATAATTTATACTTGATAAAACATAATTATTTTTTTATTTTGTCATAAAAAAAATACTTCAAATTTAAAAAGATTTATTTAGATTTGATTGTGTGAACTATATACTCTCAAATCACGATTTTATGTTATGTTGAGAACTTTGTGTATAAAGCTTCAGTTGATACAATTAAGTTTCTTTCATTTTTGTTTTCGTGTTTCTTGTTAATGTTGCACCAAATCCAACAATTGACACGGTATGTGGGAACAAAAGAAAGAAAGTCAAGAATTGCAAGGTTGAGTGATGGTTACCAAGTTTGACATTGAGAATTTTTGTGGCGATAACATCTTCAAATTATGGAAGATCAAGATGGAGACTATATTGATAGAACAAGGATGTTTTGATGCTATAAAGGGTGAGGTGAACATGTCAGCATCATTGTCTTACAAGAAAAAGACGAACATGATCAACAAAGCTAGGAATGCCATAATCTTGTGTCTTTGGGATAAGGTACTAAGGGAAGTTGCAAAAGAGAAAATTGTTGCATCGATGTGGTTGAAACTTAGTCATTATATATAACTAAATCTTTGTCACATAAACTTTTTCTAAAGCAATAATTGTATTATTTCAAGATGACTGAGTCAAGAACGATGGTGGAGTAGCCAGTAGATTTCAACAAGATTTTGCATGAACTGGTGAACATTGAAGTGAAGCTTAGGAGTGAGGATAAGACTTTGCTTCTTCTCAACATCTTGCCCAAGAAATTTGAGCATTTCAAAGACGCTTTACTATTCGGGAAGGAACAAACCATTATCCTAGAGGAGGTTTAGACCTCAATTTGAACTAAGGAGTTGTAGAAGCTTCAAGAGTCTAAGAGAGAAGATAATGGATTGAGTCTGAATGTGTCAAAGTCAAAGGGAAAGGAAAAAAGGAGTATTATAGGAAAAAGATGAAGTTCTCATGAAGGGTGTGGATTTGTATCTTGAAAAGATGAGACTTTTTAAAGATTTAAGGAGTGTCACTTCATGGTAAGTAATCAGCAGGGAACCAAACTAAAGGTGCTAAGTGATAAAATATAGAAACAAGATCTAGAGGGGGGAATAGATCTTTTGAAAAATTAGTTTGTTAAAAATACGAATTAACCTGTTGTTTTTTGTTTCTAGATTCAGTTGAGTAAATTAATATGCAAATTGTAAAACCCATAAATTAGTGAAGTGCAAAACAAAAAATAAAGAAGTGCATAGATAATTTATACTGGTTCACTCTTTCACAAGAGCTACATCTAGTTACCCAACCACAATTAATCTTTCATTAAATAGAAAATTTGTTCTTACGAACACTTACAACCCTAGTAAGTCTAACAATCACTAAGAACACAGGTCTTGAACCCTACAAGACTTGTACCCAACCACTGTAGAACCTTACTGCAGTTCCTCTAGATAACACTAATCTAGAAATGCACACAAAATACAATTCAAGAAACGAGATCACCTAGTATGTTTACAAGTAAAGATAAATTCTGAAAATTGAAGGATGATCTCCTATGAAACTTCTCAAAAGCCAAATCAATGATCAAGATCCAAATCTTGGATAGCTCACAAAGATATTCTTGCTCAGAAAGGTTCTCTCTCAATTCGCGTTTCAAAAAGATTCTTAAAAGTTTGTTTTAATTTAGTAATTCAAACTATTTATATAGAGAGAGGTTCTCATAAAAACTAAAAGTTTTAACCTATTAGAAGCTCAATTTAATCTGTTAATTTTACTTAACAATAAAATTAATGGACCAGTTCAAATTTTTAATAAAATAAAACTTATCCAAAGTGTATAGCACTTGAGTAAAAAACAATTAATCTATTGAAAAATAATCTTAACAGATTAATAAACTTGTCTTAAAAATATTCAAGATCTTAAGCATTTTAACACATTAAACTAATGCTTTAACCAATTAAAGTGGAAGTTAATTTTAATACTTCAGAAGCATTTTAACATATTAACACGATCTTTTAATCTATTAAAAACATGCAGATGATCAAGATAATTTTCATCAACAAATCCAAGACTATCAAATGATCATATAAATGGCTAAGTGAGAGATGCTTACAAGAAAACCTAGAAACACAAAATTACAATTACACAAGGTCTTCATAGGCTAAAATGAGGTTGACTTCATCAAATCTTCAAGGCTTTGACCAACCAAAAGACTTCATTCTCATCACTGAGCACTAACAATGGATTGGAGTTTCTTTCAAAGCTATTTAATAAGTTTTATAGAATAAAAGGTATAAGGAGGCATAAGACAATCACAAGTACTCCACAACAAAATGGACTTGCAAAGAGAATGAACAACCATTTTGTAGAGGGTGAGGTGTATGTTACTAGGGGTTGGTTTGCTTAAGACCTTTTGGGGGAAGTTGAAAACACTGCAGTTTATTTGATAAACAGATATCCATCATTTACTCTCAATTTTAAGACTCCCATGGAAGTGTAGAGTGGAATGCCAGTATATTATGAGAATCTGAGGGTGTTTGGTGCTTTGGCATTTGCTCATGTCAAGAAAGATAAATTGGAGGCATTGGCTATGAGGTGTATCTTCATTGAATACACAAAAGGAGTGAACAGGTACAAGATGTGGAGGTTAGAACCTGGTGAAGTTAGATGCTTCATTAGCGGGGACATCATATTCGATGAGACTCAGATGACTATGATGTGCAAAAGTCCTAGGAAAGGTAAGGAGAAAATTCACGTTGAGGTGAAATCCTCTGTTGCTGGAGTAGACCGTCTAATAGGATCAGATCGTCTTAAGGGGTTAGACAATGACACATTAGATAGTGAAATCAACATTCTACCTCTTATTCGAGAAGGCTAGGACATGTGGATCCAGACTCTAGTTATTAGCTTATTTGTGATAGTGAAAGGAGGACAATCAAACCTACACAAAAGTTTGGGTATGTTGATTTAATTTGCTATGTGTTGATTGTAGCTGAAGAGATAGAAGGTTTAGATTATGATGTCTAGCCAGTATTATCCCAAAAACAAACTCCACAATGCAATCCAATACGTAACAAATGTCACCCTCATAGAGAAACTAGATTCAATTACAAAGACTAAACGTTTATCATTATAATAAAATTAATATATAATCAATTGCAAAGTTATAATTAATGAAAATTCCATTTCATACTTTTGTTTTTCACATTTTCTTTCAAAACACTTCCCATTCATATAAATTAACTCACATTTTAATAGTTTACTTAATTTATTATGAATAAAACAAATAAAATAAATAATATTACAAATTAAATAGAAAATAGATGACCTAGTACATAACTTCATCGATCATTTTCATCGATTGAGGACGAAGAATTGTTCATCATTGACATAATAGTCACTAAATGAACAAACTCACACCTCATTATTGTTCATACATAAGGAATCATGTTGTGGTCAATGAATTTTCATTGATTAAGGACAAAGAATTGTTCATCATTAACATAATAGTCACTTGTTTGACTTTTTGGTAAGCACACCATTATCGTCAATAGTTTTAATAATAAGTAAGAGTATCGAATCCATAGGGACTTGGGGTAATACAAAGAACTTATACTAAATTTAAACAACTAGGCTTAAAATAAGCAATAAAACATGATATATGATTCAATATAAAGAACTTGAAAGGAAAATTAAAGCTAAACACTACAATATTTTTTGTATTTTAGAATGAGAAAACTAGTTGGATAAAAATATGTAAAATGGGTATTGTTGGGATTAGAGTTCACCACCTCACTCTCTTATTTCATTAAGCTCAAAAATAAAGATCTTCCTCTTCTTCATTGCCATCAATCCTTATATTAAAAAGTTGTACCCCAATGAGAAAATCTCAAGTGTACCTTATTGAATTATAATTCCTTGTCAACTCAATAAAATAGACTTGCATTAGGTTCAAGGATTCAAAGATGATCAATAAGTCATTCTTCGTGTCCAGACAAATGATTTATTGATTGTCTTATCTTAGGTCAAGAACTCATAAGGGTTTTCCAACATCTTACAACTTCAACTAGCATATGGTTGATCAAGCCACAATAAACGATAAACATAAAGATAAAATATCAATGGAGAAGAGTAATATAGAACTGGATATAAATATAATCAAAATATACAAGAGAGTGTGGTGATTACATTTAACCTCAACAAAAGAGGGTTTAACTACTCATGGAGTTGAATAGCATGGAATCAAAACAAAAAGATGAAGAAGAAATGGAGGTGGAAGCCATGGATGGGTGTCTTAACCTTCTTTCTTTATATTTCCTTTGTCTCTTTTCGTTCCTCTCTATTCCCTCTTTCTTTTCGTGCCTTGCTCTATTTATATATGAAATTTCGAGCCAATGGGAGAGCATTTCATAAGTTACTCGCTGAACTAAAACTTGGGCTTGTTGGGCGAGGTCTGGAAGCAAAGTTTTCATGCTCTCTACCTTTAAAGCTTGTTGGGTGAGACCTGATGATCAGATTATGTTGCTCTCTGGAATTAGTTTTGGCTGAGCAAGGATGATGTTAGTTGAGCAAGGAAGAGGCTGGTTGAGCACGGAGTAGATCTGCCTAAGTAAAGAACCATGCTGACTTGGCTAACTTTGCTTCTTCCATGTTCCTTTGTTCTCCTAACTTTTCTTCATCACTAAATCCTACCAAAAGGGTTTTGAAATGTTAGATGTATCAATCAATAAGTATAGTTAACCTCTCTTTTTCTATCATTGTAAAAACTAAAAAGAAAACTATGAAAATCATCATAAAGTGTTTAAAAGAAATAAAATAAGTGAATATCATACTTAATAAATTAAGCATAAAGAACACTTATCAACACTAAATGAACACTTATCAACACTAAATGAACAAATTCACACCTCATTATTCTTCATACATAAGGAATCATGTAGTATTGCACAATGTCCTTTGTAATAGTGCATATTTTTATTTATGAAATAACCATTGGAATGCATTAGTACACATGACATTACTCTTGACTTGTGAAGAATCATACAATAATGAACAATGTATTTTGTGACAATGCAAGTCATTGATTGTCATAATAACCACTAAATACATTGATTCCCAGTGAGTAATTTTTCCTTCCACCACCTTTTGTCACTCAAGTGATGGATTGGTTGCTAAAAACGAGAGATGATATCACTCAATAGATGGTGGTAGCTTAAGCAAAGGAGATGTTAAGGTTATTCTCTCTTCTCTAGTGTTGCTCCTGGGAGACCTACATGGAAAGAGACTTTTTTGTAAATATAGCTAGAAGTGAACAAACTTTTAGGGAAATACAAATAGAAGTATATACATTATTTTTACTTTGGTAAATTTGGGAGACCTATAGTCTAGTGATGTAATATATGCATATTATATGTATTCTTGTGTATAGTGAAGATTAATAATATATATTAATAACTAGTATAATAAATGGTTTAAAAATCTAGGATGTTACACAATTTATATAAAATTTATTCGTTAAAATGTTACAATTAATTCATTTATTTAATCTTATAAGGGTAAAATATTATTTTAAAATAACTATTTTGATATAATATTACAAATTTTATTTTATTATTTAAATTATTTAAAATTATTTAAAATTTAATTCATTTTTAAGAAACCAAAACAACAAAATATAAGTATAAATTTTTAATTTCAAACTATTACTTAAAATTTCTAAAGATTCTATTGCATTTTTAAAAAAAATTAAAATATTGGTTTAAATTTATATGATCAATAATCATAATGTCATATAACTTTTTTACGTTTCTTCCTATCTTTTTTTTTTTTAAGTTTTATATCAATCACCTGTATTTAAAGGAGATTCTCTTCGTAATTGTTTTGATTCAAAATACATATTTCTTTTATAATTTTAGCTTTTATATTTATAACTGTTTTTAATAATTTTTTTACTAGCTTTATCTTAATAAGCATAATTAATTTTACTATAGAAAAGCTACCTAAAATAAGTAATAGTTACCTCAATTGAAAAAATTACAAGTGTTGTTATTTTATACTCATTTTTTTATAGATTTCATGTAAATTTTAGTAATATTTTTCATTTTAATTATTATTATAAACATTAAATTTTTATTATCATAAAAAAATTATATACGTAAGTGTTTCTACTATTTATGAATAATAAAAAATTATATTAAAAGTGAAACTAAATAACACCAATTTTATTCTTAAATTTTTAATTTATATTTTTTTTAATTTTAATTTTATTATTGTTTTTTGAATTCTTTATTTTTATCGCTTTTTATAGAAAACAAGAAAAAAAATTAAGAAATAGATTTCTAAAAAACTACATTTGATAAGTTTTTCGATGCTAATATAGACCAATGGCAGTGAAAATAGGGTTCATAAAAAAAGTTGGGATCACGAAGAGTAATTGTGTTTATTTGGGCATATTTTGGATTTTTGTAAAATAAGGTTTATTAGGGAAAATGTTATTTTATTTAATTTATTTTGATTTGATTAAAGTGGTGGTGATGTAAAACAATTCCCAAAAGAAAAGAAGAAAGCAAAATATTTGAATGGCACTAAATAATTGATGAGCATTTCCCGTGTCTCTTACGGCGTCTCTATCTCTCATTTTCTGGTGGCCCTGAGTCGAGTCGCATCCCAATGCTACTTTTATAGCACGGTCCCAACAGCCATCACCTTACCTCATCCTCATTTCATTCCTTTCTTCTTATCTTTCCTTTTCTTCTTTTTACAACTTTTATCCATCAAAATCTCGAATTCAGCAAAAGACAAAATAACTACATAAATTAAATATTACTCATGTCTTCATCTCAATTCATCATTAGGAAAATTTGTATCGGCAATCACACAATCAAAAAATATCTCATGCGGAAACACACCCGCAGACAATAATATAAATAAAGCCCACAAAATTTTAACTTCATTTAGCACTTCAACATCTAGATACATGAATATTTAATAAAGTATTTTATTATTCAATATCTAATTTTTCTATATCTACGTACATGAATATTTATTAAAGTATTTTATTATTCAATATGTAATTTTTTTAATAAAAACTGTAAATCATCTAATACGATGTAAATTTTCTTATATAGTTTTTCTGTTAAAAACTATAAATTTTTTCATATAATTTTTTTTGACAAAAACTATAAATTTCTATCTATAATTTTTCTGGTAGAAACTGTAAATCTCTCTATGACACATAAAAGTCTCCTATATACCAAAAAAAACCTGTTGAATTATAATGTAAACATTCAAATTTATTTTTCATTTTTATAATAATTTTTTATTCTTCACTTCTTCATATCTCAATGTGAAACTTTAATAAATATGTATATTAGAACAAAAATTTTTCCAAAAGATAAATTATTAGAAAGATTCAACACATAATAAATTAAAACAATTTATATATGAAATATTAACATTATTTTTAACTTAAAATTTTAAGGTTATTAGTTATAATTTTTTCTTTATTTATAAAAAATTTAATTTTTATTTATATTTGTATTTAATATATGACTTTACTCACAATTATTAATGGAATCATTTTCTTTTTATCCTGTTACTTTACAATGTTTTTATAAAAAATTTTAGGTGCCAAATATATTATTTATTTAATATAATTATCAAAGTAACTGTTTTTTACCTCTCTTTTTAAATGACATAAATTTAGTATTATTTTCTAAAATATCACAAGTATTATAATACAATGTTTTAATGTATATATTGAGTAGGAATGATAATTAAAACTACGGAGATTGAATCATATTTATTGGGAGTTTGATGGAAAAAAATTAAGTTGACCAGATTTAATTTTTGGTTTGAATTTTTATTTTATTTTAAGAAATTGGGTTTAGAGTTGGAAATGAGTAATGTAATCCTTCTTATTGTCTTTATCTCCCTCCCATATTTAAATTTAAACCTAAATTCTAAAATATTAACTATATTCTCAATATCTCTGTTTCTTTTTCACACGTAATAGATTAGTGTTTCTTGTTTGTTTCACACTTTTCTCTTTTTATTATATTATGTGTTTTGAATATTGATAAATTAATTTTGTATAAAATAAAAAAATATCAAATACTTTTTTACTTAAATATTTTAATATAAAAATAATAAATTAAAATATATTTCATCATTCACACATAAAAGACAAGAGTTTCTTGTTAGTTTCGTACTTTTATCTTTTCATTATATTATGTGTTTTAAATATTGATAAATTAATCTTATATAAAATAAAAAATATCAAATACTTTTTTTACATAAATATTTTAATATAAAAATAATAAATTAAAATATATTTTATCAATAAAATAATTTGAAATAAATTATTGATAAAAGTGTATTTGTTTTTATTTTGAGTTTTTTGTGAGATAAATTTTGAAGGTGTCACGTGGCAAAACTTGCCATTTATATTACCTCCATTTATATATAATATAGATATAGATATAAATAGATATAGATATAGATATATATAGATATAGATATAGATATAAATATAGATATAGATATAGATAAATAGATTTTATTTTGAATTCTTTTTAGAAATTTTTTTAATGTGATGCATGGAAAAACTTGTCTTTTATATTACTTTCATTTGTATATAGATATAGATCTAGTAATTTATATTACTTTCATTTGTGTATAGATATAGATGTAGATATAGATAAATTTGTGTTACTTCCATATAATATAGATATAGATATAAATATAAATATAAATATAAATGACTTTTATTTTTATATACTTTAATTTAAAATAAGATTGTAAATTTATAAGTTTTTGGTTAAATTCTGAAAATTTATAAGATTTTATAATTAGATAGATCATACTCCAAATTTTAGAGAGTCAGAGAAAAAAAAGAATAATTAAAGAAAAAATTATTATTATAAAATTAAAATTAAGAGTGTTACAACACTCTTAAGAAAAAAAAGAAAAGTTTTGTAATTCAGAATACACAAGTTAAAAAAAAATTAAAGAAATTATAAAAGAAGTTGTAAAAATTTATTCATGCAATTCCCGATTTAAGTTTATAAATAAGTTAATTATATTTTTTATTTTCTTCCTTAAAAATATTTATAGAGAAAATTATCTAAATATATTCTTTATTTCGTAGTGTACTGTGCTATTTGAAAAAATGTTGAAATTCGATATTTTTATTTAGTGAAATTAAATAACAAGATTATTATCCAGTTGTCAATTAAACTTTTTCTTACATTTATATTTATTCTAAATCCTAAACAGTGTACAGCAGCACTCTAAACTTACAAAATAGCAAAAACGGAAAGACCACGTCTCATTATTGCTCCAGAAAATATAGCCGTTAGAGTGGCCAAACCACAAAGCAATTCAAAATAATTTGACCGTTGGATAAATATTCAAAGCAATTGCTGGTACTGTGTGAGTGGGACTCTTGCCACCTCTTGCCCGTTAACCGTTGCAAAGTCCAGGAGAGAGGTATGGAGCACAAAAGAATGGCGGTCAATGGAGAACAGAAACGCAGCCCCAGAAACCAAAAGATCCCATTAGCAGATTCCAATGTCCAAACCATGGCGACCCTTTTGACCCCAAGGTTCAAATCTGCAGCTGCTATGGCTGGTTGGGATGAAGAGGCACTGTTATTGGCCAGCCTCATCGTTGAAGACACGCCAGATAGAGATTCCAAGCACAAGAAACGCTCTGTTTTGAATTCCAAATCTCCATCCACCAACTCATCAAGGTAGTGTCTCTATTTTCTAGACCGAACTTAGATACAATTTTCATAATCAGAATTGGAGTTTAACCTTCGTAATCTATGTTACCCTTTTGTGCAAAATGGAAACTTTTATGAGATAAAACTATAATTTTTATTGAAGAGAGGTATCAAAACTACCTATCAAACTTTTTTATGGTTTTGTCCTTCTTTCTGTCTTTTTTCTTAGTAAAGATTTTTTCCCCAATAATTCTGCCTTTAGAAAACGTAGAGCTCGGAGGACTCCACAACAACCAATCCCTGTAATTCTTGATCTTGATGCAGAAGAAACTCCCAAAAAAGGTCATTTCATTATCTTAGAAGTTTCAATTTTATTTTATTTGTTTTCTTGTGGTTTATTTGTGTCTGACTAATTGTTTGTGTTGATGGACAGATAGTGGGAGAAAGAAGAAAGAAAAAGGGGCTTGTGTTAATAACGAGGGAAGCAAAGTAGGAGGGGATGAGAATGAATCGAAAGAAAAGAACCCGGGTTCCTCTTCTTCTAGTTCTTCTCTACCCTGCATTGATAAACTTAGGGACGAGCTTTCCTGTGCTGTAAGAGCCTTGTCATGTTTCGTTCTGCTTTTGATTTAGTTTCATGTTTTGTTTCGAGATGAATGTGACGTTTTATTTGCTTTCTGCAGATTTGTTTGGAAATATGCTTTGAGCCAAGTACCACTCCTTGTGGTCACAGGTAAATGAACACCCCCAGCAAACTGAACTTTTCGTTTGAACCATTGAAATCGCTAGAATTTTCCCTATTTAATAGATTTCTGATCTGGAAATCCACAGTTGTTCATCCTTTGCAGAAATTTACTCTAGAAAAATTCCTTTGTGGGTACTCAATTTAATTTTTAATATATCAAATCCTAGGTTTCTGATCTAGAAATCTACAAATTTTCAGCTACTTCAGAAAATTATGCTAGAAACTTGCAGAGTTACCCAACTTAAATTTTAATATTATATCAACTCCTAGATTTCTTATGTGAATACAGTTTTTCAGCTTTTGCAGACAATTATGCCAGAAATTTTTCCATGCGGGTACTAAATTTAATTTTTAATACATGAATGCCTAGATTTCTGATTCTTCAATTTTGCAGCTTCTGTAGAAAATGTCTACGATCTGCTGCAGACAAGTGTGGCAAAAAGTGCCCCAAATGCAGGCAATTAATAAGGTGTTAGTCTATTTTTTTGTTTACTTCACAAAAACATATGTTCTGAATTAATGCTTTTCTGTTCCAAAAGCATTCTATTTCGCTAGCTTATCTATATAAATCCTCTTATTGCAGCAATGGACGATCATGCACCGTGAACACAGTCCTCTGGAACACAATCCAGCTCCTGTTTCCCCAAGAAATTGAGGCAAGAAAAGCAGCTGGCTCCTTGAATGGTCGTCAACAAGCTCAAAATCTGAGTCCAGAAACAGCATTTTATGCTAACCTAAGGAATACAAGCACACAACCTTCTGGAGGCGGGGCATTGAGCAGAAACATGAATTCAAGAAGGAGTGTGTCAATAACATCATCTACACAGGAGGATGAGGATGCTGCATTGGCTAGAAGGTTACAGAGAGAAATTGATGAACAAAGCCGGGGATCAACTAGAACTCGGGCTCACACTGCAAGATTGAGGCCAAGAAGAGGGGTTTCTACTACTAGCCAACATGAGGATGCAGCTTTGGCTCTAAGGTTGCAGAGAGAAGAGTTCATCCAAACTATTAGGTTACCTTCATCATCATTAGCTAGAGAAAATTTGAGGGCTATGGCATCTAGAGCCATGAATCCTAGGATTAGTGACAGAAGAAGATAATCTATATATAGACCAGGGTCAATGTTATTAGGTTTCTAGAGCAAATTTTGAGGGCTGTGGCATCTAGTGCCATGACTCCTAGGATGAATGTGTGAAAACATATTTTGCACAAGAGAACCATGTGAATTTTGCTTTCACAGAAGACTTGTTAACAACCATGAAGCATGTTAACAACTCTAGTTAATTATCGTAATCTTTGTGTATGTCTGTTACATATATAGCCTTTGTTGTTTTGCTGCTCAGTGTGTGGTTCTGTTGCCATGCGTTTTTCGTTTTTATGCTTTTTGTTACGTTTGTTAGCTTGCATTTGTGTATCTTGCTTAGCTTTGTAAAAGTTAAGTGATTCATGCATGCATTAAGAAGTTTACGTTATTTTCATTCTCTGCTTTTTCGTGGTGTCTCTCTTATTTTGGTATCAGAGCAGGTTACCTGCCTCTGCTCTTTCTTCCTTTTTTCTTTCTTAATTCATCATGGAATCTACTACTTCTGAATCTTCTGAATCTCAAAGCGTCAGATTCTTTGAATCCTTCAAGCCTCTTCTATTTGCATCATAGAGAAAATTCAGGTATGATTCTCGTTTCCCCACAGCTTAATGGTATGAACTACCATTCTTGGAGCAGTAGCATGCGTAGAGCTCTATTGTCCAAAAACAAACTCAAATTCGTGACTGGCGCCATCAACATACCTGAACAAGACTCTCTCCAGAACACCTAGAAAAGGTGTAATGTAATGGTTCTTTCTTGGATTATCCACACTCTTAATTATCAAATACCTTAAAGTACGATTTATATTGATAATGCCAAAAAGTTTTGGGAAGATTTGAAAGAAAGGTTCTCCAAGGAAGACCATTTAGATTATTCGATTTATTTCAAGAATTGCACTCTGTAAAGCAAGGAGAGAGAGTGTTTCACAAAGGTGTACCTGTTAAGCTCTTAAAATTGTTGTCCGTTATAGGAAATCAGATCATGTCATTTGTTTTTTAAAAGGATTAAACGATGTCTATTCTTCAGTCAAGACCCAAATTCTTTTAAGGGAGTCCTTGCCTATTAATCGCGTTTTCTCTCGTTTTGCAACAATTTCACGAAAGCCAAAACGTTGTTAAATACCAGCAATCAATATTCTACTGGAATGCAAAACAACCAAAACAATTGGAAGCCTCAGGGACTTGGTTCTTAGAAAGGTCAAGGACGTAGTCGTGGAAGAAATCCAAATTTTGAAAAACAAATGAAATGAATCATACTATCGATGAATGCTATTCCACCTTGGTATAAAAACAGAAATGACTCAAATATTAACAGTATCGTGCCTGCTTATGTTAGTTCCAGAAATGAAGAGATCAAGAATCGTATTCAACAAGATTCTTCTACTTATAACAATCAATTGACAGCTAAACAAATTCAACAGCTCTTGAAATCATTAGAAGACAACAACAAGGGTTCTTCTCATAAAGTAAATCAAATCAGAGGTATCAATGGTGAGCAAAAAGACTCCAAAGGTAATATCTGTTCTTCATGAATACTAGAGCTACTGATCATGTATCGTATAACAAAGTCAAACTTTTTCAAAATAAAACCCATTGAAGTCAAACTTCCTAATGGAACTCATGTTTTGGCTAAACATGCTGGCACGGCTTGTTTTTTTGAACACTTAATTCTTTATAACATTTTACCTGAATTTGAATTCAATATTAGTTTTGTCCAACGCCTGATTGAGAATTTGAATTGCAAACTAATTTTCTTCCATAACCGATGTCAGATTCAGGATGTTCTTACATTGAAGATGATTTGGCATGTTGATCATGAAAATGGTTTATGCTATTTAAAGGAGTCAAACGCTGCTACTGCCTTGCACTGTATGAACAATGCCGGTTGCATCAAGAATAACACTGTTATTAATCTTTGGCATAATAGACTAGGTCATCCCTCTATCAAAGTCATAGAAAATATTTGTAAAAACTTTCCTTATACTCATGCTGACTTTACACATGTGTGTGATGTTTGTCATCTTGCTAAGCAAGATAAACTTCCCTTTAATCAAAGTGATAGTGTTTCCGCTTCTATTTTTGATCTTCTTCACATTGATATTTGGGACCCTATTGTTATTCCCTCTATACATGAGCACAAGTATTTTCTTACCTTTGCACAATATAATAGCAATATTAAAGCTATTAGAATTGACAATGGTCAAGAAGAATTTGTTTTGCAAAGGTATTTATGACAGGTATGGTATTATCCATCAAACAGCATGCATTGTGACCCTGAGCAGAATCCCAGAGTTGAACGGAACCACCAGCACATCTTAAACGTCACCCATAGCCAAATTTTCCAGTCCAATCTCCCTAGATGTTTTTGGTCCTATGTTGTTATTCATGTCATCTATCTCATCAATAGACTTCCTTCACATGTTCTTGCGAACAAGTCTCTTTTTGAGATTCTTCACAATAAACTACCATCTTTTGAAGATTTGAAGGTCTTTAGATGTCTGTGTTTTTACTTCCACCATCAACAATAACAGGACCAAGCTTAACCCGCAGGCTCGAACATGTGTATTTCTGGGATATAAACCTAGCATGAAAGGTTATGTTAATCTTTACTTAAATTCTAGAGAAATTTTTATCTCCAGAAACGTGTGATCTTTTATGAAGATATAAATTTCTATATATCAACTTTGATTCCACTAACACTAATATCAATAATTCTTCCACTCAACATCATTTTAATTTCTTCTTTGATGATGTTAATCAAGGTGCTATCAACAAAGAAAGAGATCACAAATGTTGATATTGTTAAACAACAACCTCAAAGATTCACCAGGTCAAGGAAAGCACCAGATTATATTAAAGATTTCCACTACAATTTGATCAATACCACTGTCGCAAACCGACTTCCATTTTGAAAATAAGCACATCAATCTAGAGATCTCAGATAACCCAACTCTTCCCAAGTTTGAAGAAGGTTTTATGGAATCGCCACTAGTGTTTTACACAAAACACTGGAAAAAGAAAATAGCTTTCGCAGATGAATCTTTGGTCTTTATATCCAGAGATTGAATTCGGGGGTTGGTTACGAGGAAGGTGTTAAACACCCCACTCACCCATTATTGGTACCATATGATAACATTCACTATTAAAAACATTACTTCAAGCTATTATTTTTACCTCGTGATTATAGCATGCATATTCGATTATTTATCTACATGACTTTTATGCTACTTTTGTTCTATTCTACTAAGAAAGCTATAAATTAAAGCTTAAAAGAGAGAAGAGACAAAAGAGAGATTGGAACCTCCGAAGTAAGCTTTTCTTCTTTTATTCAAAGAATTTTAGACCTACAACTTAAGCATATAAGAGTATAGTTCTGAAAGGTGTGTCTTATGCAATACAGAAAGTTGCTATTTATAGGTTACGTCAAAGGTGAAGAACGGTCGTACTGAGAACAAACCTTTCAAAAAAGCTCTAAGAACGGGTCGTTCTCAGAACGACCGTTCTCGCCTAAGAATGGGTCGTTCTTAACCTGAGAATGACTGTTTTCGTCTGAAAACGACCGTTTTTACCTAAGAACAACCGTTCTTGCCTAAAAACGACTGTTCTCACCTGAAAACAACCGTTCTCACTTGAGAATGTCGGTCTATTCTCACCTGAGAACGTCTGTTCTCGCCTGAGAATGCCTGTGTCTAAGAACAATCATTCTTAGCTTGAGAACCATCGTTCACAGCCTCGCAACAAGCCTACAAAATTGCACTGAGAACGGTCATTCTCAGCTCCTACTAAAATACAATTTTTGAATTTTTACATTTATTGTCCAAAAAGCTACCAGCTTTGTATTGATAGCTTTTAAAGAATTTTCATAAATAAGACTATGTAGCTCTTGTCTCCTCTCTTTTGATTCTCCTGTTGGCTTGTCTTCGGCTCGGACAAAAAATTGGGGTCTACAACCACAAGCGCTACTAATGACTTGTCCCTTTTCCTTTGTTTTCAGTTCTTTCTTATATAAGAATTTATCTATTAAATGTGTGAGATACACCTTAGCTATGTCTCATAATAATTAACTAAATAGTTATAAACAGACTATTTTCCTCCCCGAATGGATTAATGCTATGAATAAAGAGATTAAAGCTTTACAAGAAAATAAAACTTAGCATTTCACTACCCTTCCTCCTAGAAAGAAATCTATAAGGCTTAAATGGGTTTATAAAACTAAATACAAAGCTGATGGTTCAATAGAAAGACGTAAAACTAGACTTATAGCTAATGGCATAAAACTAGACTTATAGCTAATGGCATAAAACTAGAGAGGCATAAAACTCAATTAGAAGATGTAGATTATCTTGATACTTTTTCTCATGTTGTTAAGATAAACATTGCTAGACTTATTGCTAGACTTATGCTTGCTCTTGCAGCTATTAACAATTAGCAACTTGAACAACTTGATCAACTTGATATGAACAATATTTTCTCCATGAAAATCTCAATGAAAAAGTTTACATGGATCTGCCCCTTAATATGGTTTCTCCTCAGCCAAACCAAGTCTATCGATTAACAAAATCATTATATGGCTTGAAACAAGCCAATAGGCAATGGTTTGCCAAATTATCTACCTCTTTTTTATCCATAGGTTTTACCCAATCTCAATATGATCATTCTCTTTTCACCAAAAGAATCACATCTACTTTCACTGTTTTAATTATATGTGTAGATGATATTATTCTAGAGGGAGATTCTTTTGCTGAAATATGTGTTGTAAATGACTTTCTTCATCAACAATTTCAAATCAAGGACCTTAGCCATTTAAAGTATTTCCTTGGATTGGAAGTGGCTAGATCTCACAAAGACATTCACATCTGTCAAGGAAATACATCTTATATGTTCTTGTACATAGTGGACATCTTGCAGCTCGTCCCAGCTCCATACCTATCACCAAATACACTAAAAATCTTTTCAACAGCAATGGAGATCCTTGTGACCTGGATTCGTAGAAGGCTTATTGGACGTCTCTTATATCTTGCCAACATTTATCCCTACATAAGTTTCATTGTCAACTTCCTGAGCCAATTTGAGCAGCATTCTACCACTCATCATCAACCGACAACAAATAAAATCTTACGTTATCTCAAATCCAATCTTGGTCAGGGACTATTCTTCTCTTCTTCCTCCAAGATCCAATTGAAAGGTTTCAGCGAATCCCATTGGGCTTCTTGTCTCAACACTAGTCGGTCTATCATGGGATACTGCATTTTCCTTGGTTACTCTTTGATCTCTTGAAAGTCAAAAACCAAAGCATTGTGTCTTGTTCCTCTTTTGAAGCCAAGTACTCGTGCTCTTGCTACCACCACTTGCAAGTTGCAGTGAATCAACTATCTTCTTTGTGATTTCAACATCCTTGATCATGACCAAGCAGCTCAACATATTGCTACTCATTCCAGTTTCCCTGAACGCACCAAATATATTGTTGACAAATTGTCATGTTGTTCGTGATAGAATTCAAGCCAATCTTTTTCATCTTCTTCCTATTCACTCCGCCCATCAACTTGCGGATATCTTCACCAAGCCTCTTGATTCTCCTTCTATCAGCAATGTTTCCAAATTGGCTGTTCTCAATATCCACTCTCCAGCTAGAGGGGAGGATTTGTTGTTTTGTTGTTTAGCGTGTGGTTCTGCTGCCATGCGTTTTCCGTTTTCACGCTTTCTATTATTATGTTTGTTAGCTTCCTTTTATGTATATACACACACTTACTTAGTCTTGTAGAAGTTATGTGATTCATGCATTAAGAAGTTTACATTGTTTTCATTCTCTACTTTTTCCTCACGTCTCTCTTTTTGCGGTCAACGTTTTTTCTTTCGTTTAATGAAATGTATGTATGAATCATTTTAAAGTCTTCAGAGAAGTTTGATTAATTTTGTTTTGAGGGAGAATTTCAATTCTTTACTTTTTTGAAATTTAAAACAAGGAAAAACCAGACATGACTGCTACATAAATTGTAATTCCAAGATTGTCTATCTTTTATCCACATGTCAAATATTTTTTAAGATAGTACAATTTATTATACTAAGTTAGAATTCCCAATTAGTTAATGAAAAATCACTTAAAATTGAATTTTCTTAATTTTTTTTAATAAGATGAGAATAATTTAAAAACAAAAAATAATCAATAAAATAAATAATTATTAATAAATTAAACATTAATTTTAAAAATGAATTAAATATTTTTTATTAAAAATTAAACTTTTTATATTTAAAAATTATTATAAGAAAAAATTAATGAAAATTAGTATATAAACATTGTAATTGACAATATTTTTTTAAACAAACAATATAATAGTTAATAAATATAATTTTTAATTATTAGATTTAGAAAAAATTATTTAGACAATTTTGTGTATGAGAAAAAATTATTTTTAAGTGATTGAAATAAATAATAAAAGATTATATTTTTATAATTAATTTCAAATAATTATTAAATAAATAATTTAAAATTAGAAATGATTAAGGAAAACTCAAAATTAAAATTTTAAGTGGTATAAATAAGAGAATTGAAAATTGATATGAAGTAGTTATAAATTCTTTTCCTACATGGTATTGTTTCCCATTTATTGTCTAAATTATATTGTACCAGATATTTTCTAAGATGGCACAATTTATTTCGATTGAGAATTTTCAATGTGATTAGTTAATTAATTAATTAAAAAATATTTAGAATTCAATTTCACCTAACTGAATTTTGGATTGAATTTTTGTTTTTAAAAATGAGTTGAGGAAAAAGTTTAAAAATAAAAAAATAATTAATAAAATAAATAATTATTATAAAGTTAAACTTTAATTTAAAAACCAACTAAAATAAATAAATATTTAAAATAAATAATTGTTAAAATAGAATTTAACAAAAATTTCAATATAAATTTAAATTCTGCTTTATAAAAATCAGAGTGTAAAGTAAATAAACAGAATATAAAAATTCCACAAACGATAAAACAAGTTTGAACACTACTAGCATAACAACATTCATTTTGATCTCTCTAGGTTAATTTTGAAAACTTTGACCCCTTATGTATTTATAGAAAAAGAAGATAAATGTTGTGTAGAACATAAAAAGGTTTTCATAAAATCATTTAGAATAATCGATTATTACTTGGGATAATCAATTATTTTAAGTATGATAGTAGATTATTTTGAATGTTTTTATGAAAAAATAAAAGGTTTTTCTAAAGTTTAACTAGAGTTAAGAGCATGTTATGATTTTGAACATTATTTCTAACTATTACAAGTAAACATATACATAAAAAAAAAGATACAAGATTAAAGCTTCCACAAGACTTCAATCATAAAGGTTCATCTTCTTCTTTAGAGTCATCATTATCAAAACAATTATCCTTTAGATATTTCAAAAGATCTTTCTTCATCTTTAAATTAATAAATTGATCAATTATGCTAAAAATTAAATGTGTTATTTAAAAAATATTTTATACAATATACTAATTACGACAATAAAAGAAAATAAAGTCAATAATTATGTGTACAAAATTATTTTATACATTTCTGGAAATTAATTGAAAAATTTATAAAGTTATATATAATTTTAAAAAAAATAATTGAATATTTTATTTAAGGTTTAGAAAAGGAGTACACATAAATATAACTTAAATTAAATAGATAAATATTTTAAATTAATAAATTAACTTAAATTAAAAAATAAAAGAATTAATATCTTTGCTAATATTTTATATTTATCAATTATAACATTTACAAAAACATTTTTCTAAATCTAATAATTAAAAATTACATTTATTAATTATTACAATGTTTTAAAAAAATTATGATTAATTATTATATTTATATATTAATTTTTCTTAATTTTTTATAATAATTCTTAAATATTAAAAACTTAATAAATATTATTTTTTGTTTCTTAAAATTAATGTTCAATTTATTAATAATTATTTATTTTATTAATTATTTTTTATTTTAAAAATTTTTCCTTATCATATTTTAAAAGAAATTGAAAAAAAAAGTAATTCTAAATAATTGTTTAATAATTAATTAACTAATTACATTCAGAGTTCTGACCTATCTTAAAAAAAATTTACACACTAGACCAAAAAAAAAAATAGAGCCATAAACAAAATAAGCAAAGGAAGAGTAGTATCTGGATAAAAAAAAATCATTGATTGTCACTCCATGCTATATAATTGTTCACGAAGTAGATTGTGACTCCAAACTATATCAATCAGTTTGCATACTGAAAATATATTAATAAGTAAAGAAAATAAAAGGAATACAAAGCAAGTGATGGAGTAAACCAAAACTCAATCAATAAACCTATATAAAAATGCACTTATGTGGATTAAGCTGATTAAGAATTTGAAGAATAAAGTTTTCTTTAATTTGTATTTGATAATATATCAACAATGTATTGAGTATTTATAATTGTTCATTCTATAGGTGGATACATCATGTACAGGACGAAGTTTCAGTTTTGAATAAAAGGCATAATCATCAGTAAGCATGATTTTTATTAAAACGTTTTAAAAAATGTTTAAGAAATTTTTAATAACATAATTAATTATTTTAAGTAGAATAATAAATCATCTTTACTAATAATTAATTAGTTCAAAGTCATTTTAAAACAGCATTTTTTAAATAGTTGACTATATTTTATATAATTGATTATTGAATATTTTAGTTTGTGTAATTAATCAAATTAAATGAAAAGTAATAGATTAGATTGTTCTACCTACATGAAACAATAAAATTGATTATTTCATACTGTGAAGAAATGTTCCAAGAAATTATTTTTTTATTTTATTTTTTAAGAAATATATCTATCAAGGTTAAGTGTTATCATTTTGATTCTTTACTCTTTGATGTTATCTTTGAATATTCATAACATACTAGTGACATCTTTTTTTATTTTACTTTGTGACTTTTGATACACCTCATAGGGTGATTTTGTAATAATAGATGTATTTAACTACTATCTCTTGATGGTTCTTCAAGAGAGTTTTTAGATTACATATTTTACATGTGTAGTGTGTTTATAATATAATATTTACAAGACAGTAGAAACCATCTTTCTAAAGTTAAATAGATTAATATTTAATGTAAAATCAGGTTGATTCAAATAAGTCTGGAATCATTTTTATAAATCTTTTTATACTTATCTTTTATATTTCTTGAATATATTTGTGTTATGCCAAAATTATCTCCGCAACTATTTATTTCATAAAAGTTTCCAAGATATATTAATTAATCAAGAAAATTAAAATCACCAATTGACTTCTAAAGAGTATATAACTTTTACTTCTATGAATTTGAAATAAAAGGAATACAAAACAAGTAGAGAACTAGCCTGGGATACACTTAATGAATATAAATTTTACTTTTGGGTAAATTGAAATTTTATAATTTCAAAATGTCAAAACTTTTATAAATTTTTTAAAATCAGTCATGAGACCCGAACCAGTTCTTTTTCTTGTTTTTATATTATTTAGTTGAAATATTAGGTTTAATTTATTATTATATATTAATAGGTGATGTATTTGTATAAAAATTAATTTAATAAAAATAATTTTTTAATAAGATATATGTTATGTTTTAAGAAAATGTTATAACAAAGTTACGTAACGTAAATAGAAAGTTGTTAATTTGTATCCCAAAGTATTTTTATATTGGGATGGTTATAGTTTAAAAATCATAAAAAAAGTTATTTATTGTTGTATCCTTATTATTCATTCTCTAATATTACCACTTTGCCATTTTTACTTTATAACTATGATTTTGAAAATATATTTAAGATTATACTACTTAAAATAGTTAATTTATCATGATTTTAAATCCACTATATATATTATGATTTAAAAATTTAAGAAATTAAAAAATAATTATAATTATATTTTATAGTATAGATTTAAAATATCAATGTGTTATGATTATTAAGTGTGAACAAATTATGTGTCCCACTGTATATGACCACTCTAGCGTTTCTATTGTCTTGAGAAGCTCAATTTAGTTAATCTCTAATCATACCCAAATACAAGCATAACAATCTAGTTTACTCTGTTCAAATCAAATACAAGGTACTACTAGATTCAATTGTAAAACAGCGGCATATAAACTTGAATGTGCTAGTCTAATGAACTTCGTCAATGTTCTGAAGATCATCCTCTTATAAGATTAGGATACAAAAGTTTACAGAAACAGTATGAAGAATTTTACATTCCTCACATTCTGGCAAAATTGCAAAATATCCTCGTAAAACGATGATACAACGCACATGGAAAATACGTTAACACTATCCATCTAAATGTTACAACAGTTCACACAGGAATACCGGCATAAACTCGATGAACCGATAGGCCCTGCTCGTTCTACATGAAATAAAATATCTAACAGCAATGACCTACGTGAACAATCACAATGGCACAAGCCACTCATTAGTCGTCATCAATCATGGAAACAATTACACATTACACATACATACACGTGGCACTCTAGTGTCTGCATCTCAGAAAGTCGTTGTGGGAAATTTCAGTGCCTGTGAGAATGCTTTCGGCTGCTATAAGTAACCTCTTTCTTTTCACCGTTCCAGCTACGCGACATTCTTAGACCGAAGGAAATGCCCCCGACAGCACCCATAACATAAAACGCTCTGTACGGAGCCAAAGTAAGACCAGAAAAAAAGGACCAGTATCCAGCTACAAGATAGATAAAATAAAGCCTAACGTTTCGGATGGGGATCCCAGTAAAGGAAACGAAGAAGGAATTGAACTCAGGCTTCGAGTTGCAGATGCCATGAAGTATGACGCCAATGCAAAGCACTGAATCCAGGAGCCATGGGAGGCTCTCACCCAATGCTAGTCTCTGCAAAAATTAATAATTTAAACGTAAATATAGAGAATTTTCAGCGTGAAGACAATCTAGAGAGTACCATCATAAAAAATATTAGTTCATTTTATCACAAGCAGTGATCTAGTAAAAGTTTAACTTCAATATCAACTGCACTGATTTATTTCTTATCCACGCCCAAGGCGATGAAAACGAGCATGGTGCACAGTTAACAGAATAGTTCATTATTTTTGAAAGTGAAAACGCCTCCAGAGGAAACAAAGATCCATTGAAAGACAACAAGAATAAAACAAACTGAAACGTATTTCTTCAAGTGCGTATATAACTATAAGGGAGAAAGAAAATCATCTAAAAATAATGGGCTAAGATTTTGTAAGCTCATGTCTCTCCTAGTCCTCATCAGGGACTAACAAAATCAGGTGTAAAATTATGTTGTGGGAATTCAATCAAAAGCACATTCCCCCTCCAAAGGACCTGCCTAAAACATTCCCTCAAGAAAAGTGATTGCATGACAGTATGTTTTGAACTGTTAACATGACAATAATTTATATCATGTACCTGGAACCAAGCAACAACGGATGGAGCAAACATCATCGTTGCAACAAGATGCAATATCAACAAGCCATGGCGATGGTGAAATAAATCTAATTGTGTGTCACCAAAACTTTTTGACGAATCAGGACTGTTGGAGAAGTTGTCTTCCGAAGGGAAAGTCCGCTTAAAACTTCCATCAAATTTGAAATTCTTCCTTTCAGACCCCATATAATCTTCATTGTTACAATCAAAATTTTCATTATTTTGTTCGTGGCAGCAACAAGATGCTGTCAGGAAACTGCTACATAAACAAAAGCAAAAATCAGTCACAAATAGTCAAACACGTTATGATAGGATGGGTTTAAGGCCTAAAAAAGAACTATATTAGATGAATTTAGTATAAATTGATAGTACAGTATTTATCTTTTAAGCTAGGATGACGACAGTTGTAAAATTGTAATCTTCTTAACTCACATTATCAATGAAAAATCAGGTTTTTTTCAACCTTCTATGATTTAATAGTAGATTCCTAGTATATGTCAGCAATGTAGTTGATAGAATATTATTCAATGTTCGATATCGGATAATAGAAAATATCTCAAAAATCCTTTACAAAGTTATATGGGAAGTCATAACGGGTTATGACAGAAACATTGTGTAAAAAAAATACAATACATATAATTTTAAAAAATACAAAAATAATAAAAGAAACAACTATAATTAATAATAATATTATGTCTAAAAATTCAATAACAGCACCATCAAATCAAAATATCACAAATTTTAATTCAAAACTTAAAATAAGAACAAAATTTTAAGTTCAAAACTTATAATAATAACAAAGCATAAAATAAGTGTCCTAAACTTTTAATTATCTATTTCTTCAATCTCGACATATTGGTGGAACTAAAAATAAAAATTTTAAAAATCTTCAATCGGCTGCAGCAGACAGGAAAGGAGAATGATGTAAGTTGCATTATTGTCTAGGTTAGTGTCATAATGGATTTTGTTAAAAAGAAAAAAAAAAACATTTGGGTTCAAATGTTTGGCCTGGTTGTATTCTCTCATGGATGCAACTGCCTCCATTTTCACATGGGCGCAGCTGCCTCCTTCATTTTTGCATGCAAGCTGTATATTTTTCTGAAATTTTTGCAATCTCCGTTTCGTGACACTACACCATAACACCCAAAGTGGTATGAAAAACTCGCATTGGTGGCGACAAGCTACAAATCTGCCACCAGTTACCGCCATACCAAATATTCCATAACACTCATCCTAACAACGGTGCTTTGTGATCCTACTAACCTCTCACACCCTTTAGCCCAAATAATATGA
This sequence comes from Lablab purpureus, assembly GCA_030347555.1. Taxonomy (NCBI): domain Eukaryota; kingdom Viridiplantae; phylum Streptophyta; class Magnoliopsida; order Fabales; family Fabaceae; genus Lablab; species Lablab purpureus. The sequence goes on from CM059254.1 coordinate 18,961,582, forward strand.
ACTTGGTATTATTGGGTATCTAAGTCCCACATCAAGTAATATGGGATGCTCAATAGAGTATATAATATAAGTACTTAGTTCACCCCTTCAATAGCTAGAATTTGAAGGTGAGTTCCTGAAGTGCTTGGGTACTTAGCAACAGTGTTATCGATATCATATATCTCAAAAATTCTTTATGAAAATATATTGAATTCTATAGCAGATTATGGCAAAAGCATCGCGGACAAAAATAATTGAAATTTAAAAAAGAATGAAACACAACCATAGATTTACTTGTTTCAATAAATATCCTAAATTTCTAATCATCAGTTCTTTTTCAACCCTAACATAATTATCTTTAATATTATCTAATGGGGCATGTCCCTCCTCTTCTTCCCTTCAAAGAAAGCTTGGTTAAAATTAAATAATTCTTCAATATTCAGAGTTGGAGCTATCAAATTCCAATTCATGATGAACTCCAACTTGAATCTTCTCTTTGTCCTTCCTTTGTGTTGAGGCCAAAGTTGCACCTTCTCCTTTCTTGGAAGGTCACCAACACCTGAAGCTTCATAAACAGTTGCCCAATTGAGGGTGGGATCATCATCAAAAACCAACTCATTCTCCCATCTTCATTATCATCACCCACTTCCCTCACTAACCACTCATTGCACCCATCAATGTCAATGAGTACAACAGGGTCAATTTCATCTCTAATATTGTATCTTTGAGCAAGTTGTTGGTTATACTTAATGTAAACCAAATAATGAAGTTTCTTGTACTCAAGTCTATTTCTCTCTTTTGAATGAATCTGCATGAATAAATAAAATAATAATTAGTTTCTTCCAACTTTCTAAAAATATAAGAATGAGATGAGGCATCATGAACAACAATTATTACTTGTTCAAATACACTCCAATTGTGCTCACATCCTGATGAGCTACATGTCAAACTTAAAATCTTGATAGCTAGCCTTTGTAGATTTGGAGTAGCATGACCATAGTTTTTCCACCATTGAACTATAAAAACAGATAAAAGTAACTTAAAATTTATTAATTATAACTTAAAGTAATTTATTACAACACTTGGAATTGTTCAAGTATCTCACCAGGAACTATGGTCTTCCTTGATTCTTTCGCAAAGTCATCGTCAAATAATCCACTTCCACTTTTATAGAGAGGTAGCTCAGTTAAAATTTTTTGTTGTACATCTTTACTTGGCACCAATCTTTTGATGCAAGCATACAACGCATTAGTTACCTCCAAATCAAACTCCATTTTGGGGTTAGAGTAATAGAATTCTAAATTCAAAAAATCACCAGCTGCATGCAATGGACGATGAAGTTGGCAAGTCCACCTATTATCAATGATTGTAAATACATCCTTGTATTTACTTTCATTGTTATTGAAAAACTTCATTATGGTTTCCTTGGCCTTCTCCATTACTTCATAAATATATCCCATTGCTGCTTTTCTTTCCCCATCTACAAGACAAAGTACTCTAACAAGAGGAGCCATGACTTTCAAAGTAAAAACCACATGGTTCCAAAATGCAGACATAAGAACAATTTTTTAAGCTTCCCTCCCCTTAGCTTCATTAGATAGCTTATTTTTGCTCCACTCATCAGAAATGAATATCTTTCTTAAATTTCCTTTGTCTTGATGAAGTCTTTCTAATGATAAATAGGATGTAGCAAATCTTGTAACAGCTTGTCTTACCAGTTCCCTTTTGTTTATGAATTGTCTCAACAAACTCAAGGTACTTGAATGACTATATATAAAACCAACCAGCCTAACTCCCCTTTGGATTGTCTTCCTTATTAAATGAATTTTTTCGATGTCTTCAAGTATCAAGTCTATGCAATGGCCAGCACAGGGAGTCGAATATAGATTGGGTCTTTTCTCCTCCAAAAGCTTACCACCTAATACATAATTGCTTCCATTATCAGTGATAACTTGAACGACATTCTCTTCCCCAATCTCCTCTACAAGGGAATCAAGCATCTCAAACAATTTCTCACCTATCTTCACCAATTTTGACCCATCAATGGACTTCACAAACATTGTCCCTGCAGGAGAGTTACTAAGAAGTTAATCAAACTATCAGTCCATGCATCTGACATGATAGAACACCCATGTTTGCTCCATTGCACTTTATGATCTTTTAACAATCCTTCAGTGTACTTCACCTCCTTGTTAAGTGGAACTCTAATTTCATGATAACAAGGAGCTGGTAAATGTGAACCATAAGCTCCAATAGCTTCGATCATGTCTTGAAAACTAATTTAACAAGATTAAATGACAAGCCTGCTTGGTACCAAAAACATGCAATATATTGATGAACGGAGGCCTTTAAATTTTTGTCACATGCCTCTTTAATATTAATTTGTCTTTGTTTTTCTTTCTTTCTCTTCTATAAAGAAAAGGTAGGATTCCTACAAAACATATCCATTGGCCCTTTTTTCCCATCATTCTTTCTCCCTTTGGTCCCTTTGGGATTACTAGCATGAAAATTCAACTTCATCTTGACTTTCTTTAGTATCACCAAAGCTCTCCACATTATGAACAGAATTTACTGAAGCAGCTGTTTTCTCCCTAAATAATTTCCAAAGCTCTTCTCTAACATCTTTTGGAGCCTTTGGGCAAGGTGCAACATTGTCCTTTTTTGCCATTAGATGCTCTTTAGCTCTTGTGACTCCTCCTTTCATAATTTTTCCATAATAATTGCAAACGGTAGTGTTTAGGTTTGATTCATCCAAAGGATGACAATATTTCGACTCCGGATCATTTCTAGTAAAAGATCTTGAACTGCCTTGTTCAGTTGTAGCCATTAAATGTGGTTAAACTAAAACAAAAAAAATAAAAAATAAAAAGAGAATTCAAAAAATAACACTAGAAAAAGTATAAAAAATAAAAATAGAAAAAGTATAATAAACATAAAAGAAGAAAAGAATATATTTAAAAACAAAATTCAGAAAATGAAAAAGAAAAAGAAAAAGAAAATATTTAAAAAATCAGAAAATACAAAGAAAATTTAAAAAATAGAAAAGAAAAACTAGATGGATGGATGGATGGATGGATGGATGGAGAGAGAGAGATGAATCTGTGCGGGTAAGGTTTCTGGTTTCTGGAATAAGAAATACTTACTCTTTGTGGGTTTGGGCCGGGTTTGGACCCAAAAAAATTAAGGTTACATAGGTCAAAGAAAACGGAAAGCATTTGAGCTTCCAAAGACGAGATTTCTGCCATGGCTCGTTCGAGACGCCATGCTGCGACAACAAAAGCAGCCGCCATAGACCACCACGTGAAAACCGGTTCGCCACCGCCTTAGTGTGGCGGTCGTTGGAAAATTCGAGACCACATTCCGCCATGGCTGATTTTTAATATCATTGCTTAGCAATTGATACAAGAAGTAGTTGACAGTGTCTTTGGAAGGCTAACTTTGGACAGTTCTGATTGCTTGACAGTTTTGATCTGTGGAAGATCCCACACCGATTAATAATGTGGAAAATTCATCTTACAAACCGGCAATTTTGTGGGGTTGAGTTAGACTTAAAGTCCACTTATTGATACAGTATCAAAAGTCTATCTTAACAAAGTTGTTGAGCCTATTGAGTCACCTACTATTGGACCGCTATCGAATTACCCATAAATACTATCGCTACACGTCCATACATATAAAATATAACTACTTTAACTAACATTTGTGAAACACACCTAAAAATTTGAAAAAAAGTCATGTAAGCAATGTTTCCCACTTCTAAGCTGAAACATCACTTAGGCAGCTTCTCCATACGACACTAGTCTCACTAGAAGTGAGAGACTAGACACTCTGTTGAGATACATACCACAAATACTTGAAGACACACATCTACTAGATGGTCGGATGAAGTTAGACAAATAGGAATCTTGACAAGATTTTATTGAATCATTCTTCATTGTATATTTATTATTAGAGGACATCAAATCTCCTCTATTTATTGTATTGATTCAGTTTTCTCAATATGAATAAAGTGTTCATGTTGTCCCAAAAACACATGATTTCCACTCCATTTCTCTTTCTCTTTCCTATAGTTTAAAAGTTATGAAACAAGTAAATCAAGAAAATACTTCAAAAAGTATCATAAAAAAGTGTACATGTTCAATATAGTTTAAAAAATAAAATTAAAGAGGTCAGTTGGTTGATCGATTAACCCACCCAATCTGCATCAAGTAGGTTGAAATGTGAACCCAAACCACTCAAACAGGTGATGTGGATAGACAAACCAATTTTGATAACCCTATTCCCAATTAAAAAGAACATAAAAACATTTTTGAACCAATATTCCAGAACAAGAGCAGTTTAGTCATGTAGAAAACAGAAAGGACTTGAGGAATAATACAGCAGCTTCTCTGAACCAGAACCCTCACCACAACAAGCACTCATGAATGTATGAAAACATACCAAGAGATATTAACACACCAACACAGGATTTGCTAAAACTCATATTGGAAGAACCTTAAATCAGCTTATGTATGTCAGATGCATGTAAGATACATTGATAGGCATTTGAAAGTACAAGAACAATATCAAATGATAAAGTAATTTCATCCTTTCGGTAATAACTACGAAGAAATGTAATAAATGTAGATATATATACCTGCATAATGCATTGTGACAACAAAGAAAGTGAGAGAAGAGAAGTATGAGGAGACCAAAAGATGGATGAACCAAGCTTGCCAAGACCATTGCAGTAAGTGCCATAACAAGTACTGGATTGGATCTTAGAATCCTAACCACCTGTGTGCATACCAAGATTCGAAGGTAAATGTGCTGAACTTGAAGTACAAAAGAAAACTGAAGATCACAAACTACTTCTAGCATAAGCACCCTCCTTGTCTACTTTCCACCTCTATCCTACAATCCCTTCCCCCACAGAAATAACTCGTGAAAAAAAAATTGGACATAAACTAGGTCAGTAGGCCTACAAAATGTGGATAAGAAACCCAACTACAACATGTATGGTTTGACAATCACCAGGACATATAAGTTTGTACTTTTACCTTTAGAGAAAAGAAGCTAGACGAACGATTAACAAACCAATGAAGAGAAAAAAAGCTAAAATTCTGTTCCCACATTTGCCACCTGCGACATATTTATCATTAAAAATGTAGATAGAATTAGCATTTCTTTTGTTGATTATCAAACCAAGAATTTCTATTGGTAGAGATAAGAAAATAAATATAACAGATATCCACAAGAAATGTGATTCGCTAGCCAAATTCCTATCAATCAAGGGTACCCTTCTTGACATTAGCAGACACATTGGGCAAAATTTAGTGTGATAAGTGGTATATATCAATCAGTCATCTAACCTTGTCTTGATGAAGATATGTGTAACAGCAGCCACAAAGAATACCAAGTGAGTAATCAGAATTAGAATGGCTATGAATCCGTTTGCAAATATATAACAAATAAGAGAGATGGCAATGAAGCTAGCAAATGGAGGAAGTGGCTGAGACATCAACAGTGAGAGGAATAAGGAAAAGAAAATGGGTAGAATGGCCAGGGGAAACAAATGTGATATTAGTGTCAAATTTGATTCCAAAGCTGTCAGCATTGATGGTATCCTCAGATCAAGATCCCATGAATATGCTTGCCGCATTAGAGCAAAGAAAACAACAGCAATAGAGAAACCAACTATCTGCATGAACAGCCAATAAACAAAATTATTTCACAATAATGGAATCCTTATATTGAGTGGATGGATATAAACAAAATAGACCATATGCGTGAACCAACAATTTACCATTGTAAATCAATTGAAAGCACTACATTGTACAAAAGAGGATAAGAAAAAAAATTCTAATCAAAATATAACTATATATGTTTTACAAAGGCACGAGACTACTGGAAATCAAAAAGAAATAAATAAATAAAATTCATGATAAGAGGTTACAAAAATCAGGCTTAAAGAAGTTCATTTACCTTTGGACTATACAATAGTAGAAGCCTACTTGCAGCAGCACTTAAAGAAATTGAAATGCTACTCTTATAAGAACAATGAGGGTCAACCTGTAGAATAGAGAAATTAAAAAAAAATTAAAAGAATTGTCATAATACCTGCCACAGTCAGAATTCTCGATAGTCACAGAAACTTGATGGTTTGGCATGAAAGTAACTCCATGTTTATTTGTTGAATTTAAGGAGGAAACAGCTGAATTTTATGCATTAGGTGATTCATACCAGCAAAAGAACAATGGTTCTTTCAGATTGCTGAGTTGAACTCCAATGTGCTGGGGAGGAATCAACAACAAGTATCTCACTATTCAAATTTGGATATATATGAAGACCAGATGTATCATCCCATGCAAGTGCAACAGGTGGGAAACAGCGCAATTTGCAGAGCCCTGAAATACCAATCTATAGTTATATAAGCTGAAAGGAAAACAGTAAACACAAGAAAGAAAGTGAAGATTATTGGCTGTGATAATCCAATTGTAGATGAAAAAGATCACTTGGTGATAGATGAAAAAAGGTCACGCAATCAGTACTGTACTGTGTGCGTGAAACAGCGGAACAGAGTGTGTCTAATGCAGACCACTGTATGTATTTATACTAATTTACAGAATCAACTACAGTAAATTATTGTGTAATAATCAGGAATAATCTATAACAGTTAATGATTAACAAAACAGCTAATGACTAATTACATTATAACAGTCGGAAAGCCCCCGAGGAACTCAAGGGGAAATGCCGGCAGAAGACGTTCAGCAGGAGATCATAATCAGAGATGAGGCTTTGAAACAAATCAAGCAACATTTACAAAGAGCACGGTAGTGTATGAAGCTTCAAGCTGACCTTAAAAGGGAAGAACGCAAATTTGACATAGGAGATTGGGTGTTTTTGAAACTAAGACCTCACAGACAGAATTCTGTCCTTTCCATAATTAATGCTAAGCTTTTTGCCAGGTTTTATGGGCCTTTTGAAATCATTTGGTCAGGTGTGCACCATGGCTTATCGTTTGAAATTACCGGAGACAATTCACCCGGTTTTGCATGTGTTTGTTAAAGAAGGCACTAGGAAACTACCAAGTGCAGTTCGAGTTACCTACAGGCTTGGGAGGGGATGCAGATGATACATGGATCCCAATTACAATTTTGGCTTCGAGAATGGTGGTCAAACATGGTGAACAGGTCAAACAGTGGCTGGTACAGTAGGCTGCAAAGTCCATAGAAGAAGCAACATGGAAAGATGCACCGGTAATAAGGAGCCAATTTCCCCAATTGAATCTTGAGGACAAGATTGCTATTAATGGAGCGAGTAATGATGGGGATCAAGATAGAAGTGTTGGGCCTGGAGGAATGCTAGTCCAAGAGGCAACCACAAAGCCCAAAGAGTGGATTGTTTACAAGAGAGAAGGGAAAAGATCAGAGAGAGAAAAGAGAAATGTTGAGCTGACAGAATTAGTTATAGAGAGAGAATGCAATCCCTTATATTAAGCAGAATGAGAGTGTGAGAGGGGGATGGTCTTTTGACGTTGTTGTAGTGGGACTGAGTGGCTTTACACTTCCCTGTAAGGAGCCATAGATGTGGGGTATTAGAAGGTTCTATCCTTTCTAATGCATGTTCTGTTTTTTTTCCAGTGCTATAAAATAAATCCCCGTTTCTATTCTCTCTTTACACCTTTTCTACTCATATTTTCTTTCAGAATTGCGGTCTGTATTAAAATACCATACTTCCAATGTGGGACTCCAGTCCGGTACTAAATTAGTGTAACTATTAGAAACGCAAGCACAAACCCACTAATCATACTAAATAAAATCCCTAATATTCTAATAGCACATAAGTAAGAGGCAAGAGGCAAATGGCGCTGATTGATGAGAGCATTCAAATATGTTGGTATGAAGGGAATAAGACATCATTCAGACAAACTAGTTTATACATAGGATGTCTACTTGTATCCTCAAAATCTGTCTATGCTAACAATTGAATTTAAAAAATACATAATCCTTTTAGGGTCAATGTAATAATAAACCGTTAGTCTAGTTTTCAGATGTCTTTCGATACTTGCTAAAGTTTGCACTACATGCAAAATACATTTCAATACACCAAGATGCCATATGAAGTTAGAAAACAAGCACACCACAGAAAAAGCTATCACCAAAAGTAAAATACTTAACCTATAGTTCAGTTGGTATTGGATTAGGATTCTTACTACTACTCTCAAGGTCTCCAGCTTCCTCTTCTGGAAGTCCAGAGTTTCTGATTCCACAGCTGACAGTTTTCAAAGACAAAGTAACAGGTAGAAGACCCACACTGATGGCAAATGATAATTTGACAGCTAGCGGATGAGCTTCTTCCAAAACCAAATCCTGCATAAAACAACATATCAAAGTTAAGTTTTTGCCCATAGAAGAAGAAAAAAATGTTCCATTCACTTGCAAGTTGCCAAAAATTAAAATTGAGGAACATATTTAGCATCGTAACAGCATAATTTCACTTTATTTCTAATTAAATTATCTATATTTATATTTTTTAAATTGCTATATAACCTAATAAGACAAAGGCACATCCCAGATAATAGTTCCAACATTACATGTAAGCATCAAAGTAAGCTTAAGCTATATAAGGTCTATATCCTACAAACTGCTTCAGAATTAGAACAATTGCAGACGTAACAACAGGCATGGCAATGAAAAGAAACTCAAGAAATAAATTCATATAAGGAAATAAAACTACAATATAGTCTATGCTCTATACTTCAGCAGCATTCCACAAAAATAACAACCTTCTGAGAATAGGTAGATTGAAGCATAAACCATGGAGATAATTCTTGACTTCCCTCCTCTGGATTAAAGAACTGCCCAACTGCCATGGATGCTGCTGGCGGGGGTCTTCCTGAAACACTCTATAAACCACATTGTCATGCAAATATGGAAACACATTATCAACTACAAACACCATACAAAAAGCTACATCCTATTTATATAGGCAGAATGATTTAATTATTCCATCTTCAGTCATCATAATTAGTATGAAATTACACTTACACAAGAATTTTTAAGATTACAAAAAGACACGATATTTAGTTGAACACACGATCCACCCATCCAGATGAAAATCACCTTTCTAATTTTATGAAAGATACTTGTAAGATCAAATGTAAAGTAAGTACAGGCTTCCTAGTGGAAACTTTAAAATGAAAAAGTTTCAAACTCGCTCCTAATCAAGCAGACCTAAAAGGCCCAAGGGAAGAAAAGAATCGAATACACATAAATATTTTTCAATACCTCTCAGGAAGATATGCATTTCTTAATATCTAAAAAGAAATTATTCAAAACTAAAAAACTGTACCGGACGAGGTGCAACTGATATAGTAAGAAATCTGAAGCCGTGCATATCTTCTGGACCCAACCAAAATACAGCAGATGGAGGAGCTTGCTCAGTCTGACTGCCAGGTTCAAGCTGTTATGTTATTGCACATTAAATATTGTAAGTAACCATAAAAAATTAAGTAAACATCTAGCTCATACTATCTTATGGAACTCAACAATAGTAACGTAGTATAAAGATAATCCAAACAAGAAAGAGTAGTCTGAAAAAGGGGCATAATGTACCTGACGTGGTGCTGGACCTGAGGGAATGCGCATCATCTTTGCTGTTACTTCAACAACCCTATCATTGAGAGGTAAACTAGTAGCAGATTTCCCCTTTTCAGGCCACAAATGAAGTCTAATTCCAGAACATGGCTCTAGATTGGTCACAAGTACAAAATGACTTTTTCCATTTAAACCCTACACATCCAGATTAAATGATTGAGCAATGGCATTATGGCACCATTCTAATAGCAATTGCTATCAATGATGAGGCTATAAAACTTTGAGGGCGCAAGTTCAAATTGTCATGGACATTTGTGCCGAAGTAGAAATTCTCAAGCATAAGAACACACAGCAGATCTACAAGCTAGCTAGCTCATTATTCTCCAGCATTTCAAGATTTGAAAAGGACCATTCATAGTATCAACAATTCCCATACTCCATTATATTCCAAGATTTGAAAAGGACCATTCATAATTTCAACAATTCCCATACTCCATTATATTCCAAGATTTGAAAAGGACCATTCATAGTTTCAACAATTCCCATACTCCATTATATTCCAAGATTTGTTCCTAATTAGATTAGAATTGGGAGACTACGATTCATATAAATAGGGATGACTGCTATGCCTTTTCTAACAAATCATTGCATAACATACATCAATACTATTTTCTATTATTCAATGTTTGTTCTCTCTTTTCCTCCTTCTCTACCTAAATCTCTACAGTTTCAACAGAACTTTTCCTCTGCATGTCAAATATTTTGGATATTGTATCAAAGAAACAATAAAAAATACCAATTTCTGTATGTCCAACCACCTCCTGCGACCATCCATTGCTAATACAGTCACCTCATTTATCTTAATGTATAAGTCTCTATCAAGGCCCCCGTCATTCCAATGAACAGTGGCAGGACAAGCAATCGGCCTATGTGGTGGAGATCCTGTAGCCACAATATAATTTGAATACTTAATTTTCACAAACGTGGAAGGTTATTTCCAAATGAACAAATATTGACATTCACAAAGTTTAGTCCAATTAAACAGAAACCACCACATGACAAAGGTATTGAGTTTCCTATCCAATGCAAAATCATTTTTCAAAAATGTTTCTACATTACATCAGTTATGAATCTTGGAAATCCTACATTAACTAGTGATATAGTAAAATCATAGTTTTTAAGAAGAATACAAACCTTACTTTATAAGTCAGTTTCGTAAGATAAAGTTAGATATAGACTCACTAAGAATAGAAAAATCACAATGCAAGCATTTGTCAGAGTTTTTACCCATATAAATCAAGATGGCTGGTGACAGAAAAAAGCACAGGGAAAAAATGGGAAAAGCTATCTTCTCTGCCCATAAAGCATAATTTAACTTTATATTATTAGAAAAAACTTCAACAGCTATATGAGCATAAAATAGTGCTGGAATGATTATTATCCAGAAAGTTTGTCAACAGAATTTTCAGATAAACTAAATAGAAGAATCATGGGATAATAAAATTGAAAACAACAATATATACCAGTGACATCTTTTGTATTCTGGACAGGAATGTTTATTGGCTGTTTATAAGAGGGTAACTGCATCATCCAGTCAAAATTATGAGATATTCCACTACGCAGCATTCTTGCAAAAACGGCAAGTCTCTTTTGCGTATCTGCAAATGGTTGACCTGTTCTGGAATCTATCAAACTAAGAAGTGTGTGTGATACCTAAATAAGAATAAAAATTATAAGGATCAGATAAAGGAAAAGCAAGCCTATGTTCTTGACAAAGAAGAGACCTACTTACTTGAACAACCAATTGATTACACCATAAAATAGCTTGATGTTCCATTGACAACCACACATTTTTCATGGCCGTACTACTGATCATGAAGCCATGGGTTGGGGGCACAATATTATCAAGTGATGTTAATTTTGACCGTACCTGAAGAAAAGAAAGAACAAAAACTAACCATTATGTGATGGTTCATAATATTTAGCAGTTATTTAATAAATGTGATTCCGTGAGAAAGTGCAACTTGAACTTCCAGTGTTATGACAAAAGATCTACTTCCCTGACAAAAAACTAAATATACATATACTCAAAATTTAACAAAGTTCATTTCTAGATATTACATAAGATGGCAATTTAATAATGCTAAAAGGAGATACAAGTTATGAACGTCCCTAAATAGATATGGTAAGAGGGTACGTACCCACAATCAAGAAATTGTTAAAATTTAACAAAGCATAAGACAAATAATCTTCTGAAGCGCAGACAAACAAGGCCTCTTTTCCTATCAAATATCATTCATTGGTAATAAATCTACTGCATATACGGGGAAAGTTGAAAACCCATTAACAATACCTGGTAATCATTGTAGGCACCAGAAATAGATACAACTACAACATTAGAGAGTACTGGATCAGACACATAACGCCCCGTGTTAGTGGTTTGAACCTTATATCCTTCTCTCCATTTGGAATTTACACTTGCAAAGTAATGACCCAATGAAGGCTGCAATGCCACAGGAGGTGATCTGAATAAAATACATGTATCCCATCAAACATTTAAGTAGCACATAGAAATACCACAAGAAAACAATAATAGGAAAAAAAACCTACTGATGTGGGGTTGAAAGTGTAAGGACAGTTTCAACTGCTGATTTCCTAAGATGAGGGTGGATAACAGCAGCCCTAGCAACAAAACCTCCCATTGAATGACCAACCAATATCACACTTTTTGGCATACTCCCAGAAACTGCAGCACCTTCTCTTGTTCGAGCATCATAAGACACTTTATATTGGTCCAAAATCTGCGTGGCCAGATCATAAGCATTGAACAGGGTGACAATTTTCAAGAATTACCAGTCTCAAGGAACATAATGCATACGATGCTAGAGATGGCAACTACTGAGAAAAGAGTGCATGACACAGAACTATAAAGTCTAAGGTGAAGAACATGAAAATAGAAGAATGTGTAAGTAATTTGAATGTAAAAGAAAGTATAGAAGAAAGAATGAATATTTATTATGTTCACACAGTTAATAACAAAATATCCCTACTGCAGTAAAAGATACAAGAACGTGTTACAGGAATTAAAAAACCTGATCTCTTCTATACAATCCAAAAATATTCCCTCCCCCCATTTTCCCCTCATTCCCATTCTTCTATACAACTGACTTTACTTATTACACGACTTTGGGCATTTTGGGCCCAAATCCCTTTCCTTCCTACCTCTCCTTACATAAATTCTCCTAAAAAGAGGTCTGTTACGAACAACACTCCCCACCAAAAGTTTCACCTTGTTATCAAGGCAAAAGTGTGAAAACTGTTCTATTATAGTATCAAAGGATTCCCGTGTAGCTTCAAAGTCAGGTAGATTTTCCATTTGATTAGAACTACTGCTACTTCTTCAGACTTGTGGCGAACTGCTGTGACTTCTACAGATTCAACTTGTAGCCCCAGGTCTTACGATATTATCAAAAGCAGAGGTAAGGTGGGTAGCAACGAAACATAAAAAACTGGGTGGATTCTTCTTTCATTAGGTAATTGTAGTTGATAAGCAACTTGTCCCACCATCTTCATAATCTGATAAGGGCCATAAAATCGTGGACTCAACCTCTCATTCCTTTTCTCTGCCAAGATTTCATTATGTCAGGTTGTAATTTTAAATGTACCCAACCTCCAATTTCAAAGTGCACTTATCGCCTATGTTTATCAACAAACTTTTTCATCTGATCTTTTGCTTTTAAAAGGTTCATCTTCAAGTAGTGAAGAATATTCTTTCATGGTTAAATTTGATTTTAAAAAAAAAAATCAATCTGAATAAGATAAGATTTTATCCAATTGAATTGATTTGAAACAATAAAACAACCTCTCTATATAAAGAACTCTAACCCTAAAGAAATGATTTCAAAGAGATTTTTAGAATCTTCTAACAACTTCTAACAGTATTTAATATTCTATTGTTAACACTTCCCCTCAAGCTAGTGAATGGATATCCATCATTCCCAGCTTGCATGTGAGGTCATGAAATTGTTCACTGGGAAGACTTTTTGTAAACAGATCTGCTAATTGAAACCCAGACAGGACATAAGTAGTAGTGATAAGGCCACTGTCCAATTTTTCTTTAATAAAGTGTCAATCTATCTCTATGTGCATGGTCCTATCATGTTGAAATAGATTGCGACCAATGCTAATAACTGATTTATTATTACAATAAAGAACCATGGACTCTTCACATGTCACTTTAAATATCATTTAGAATAATTTTCAAACATAACAATTCACACACCCCATGCACATAGCTCAGAATTCAACATTGGCACTAGACCTGGAAACAACATTTTGTTTCTTACCTTTATAAGACACCAAATTTCTACCCAAGCACATGCAAAGTCCTGAGGTAGATTTTCTATTTGTGATTAACCCTACATAATATGCATTAGTATACACTTTCACTTTTAATTTTTAATTCCCCTTCAACAATAATCCCCTTCTTGAACTTGTCTTCAAGTATTGAAGGACTTTGTTCACAGCTTGTAAATGTCTCTCTCTTAAATCATGCATGAACTGACTAACCACACTCATAGCATAGGCTATGTCAAGTCTGGTGTAGGCTACGTAACCCACAAGTATTTTATATTGGCTCTTATTCATAGTAGAACTACATTAATCACTTCCAATTTTAAGGTTTAATTCTTTAGGAACTCCACTGGTCTTGTAATCAATCTTACATGTTTCTTTGAAAAGATCGAGAATATACTTTGTTTGGGAGATAAAAATGTCATTCTTTGAGTAAGCTACTTCTATCCCAAGGAAGTACTTCAATATTCCTAGATCTTTCATCTCAAACTGAGCAACAAGTTTTGCTTTCAAGATTTGTTTTCATGTTCATCATCTTCTGCAACAATCATATCATCAACATAGACCAAGAGTAGAGTAAGTTTACATTCTGGGGAATGCTTGATGAACAAGGTATGGTCACTTTGACTTCGTCAATACCCCATGGAGATCATTACATCAGTGAGTCTACCAAACCAAATACAAGGTGATTGCTTAAGTTTGTACAGCATTTTCTTCAACCTAAACACTTTACTCCCTTCTTCAATAGATCGTGTTAGAATAGGTCTTAATTAGGGTTTAAATAAAAGGTTGTTGTGTGCTAAACTTTGGCACTCTAGAAATGACCTTTCTTATTCCTTTTCGCTTCCCTCTCATTTAGTGTATCTAAACTACTAATGCGAATATAAATGAGAACCTAAGAGAAGGGATTCAAGCTCTTTATTTCATATTCTCTTCCTTTTTCATTTATCTCAAGTTAGTATTAGATCCCATTCTACTTGTCTCTATCTTTTCCGATGAAGAAAACTCTATCTATTGCCATTCGTTCGCCACCACTATCCATCGAAGGGTTGAGTGCGTCTCGACGAGTGTGACCTAACCTCAATGTCTCATATCCATATTTCAACAAATACACTGACATGCACCGTTCTCATCTCAACCCTAACTATGCGCGTGTGGCTCAGGTTCAACTCATCGACACCCTCTGAAGGCGATTCTACCCTTGTTTCTCCATTCTGGCACAGTTTGGGGTGATGCTTTGGTTTCTCTCTCCTACAGCCACGTTTCGCTCTCTTGCAGCCATGTTTATCTAACTTGTCGTTGTCCTTGCCTCTCCCCTTTTCAACATGTCTTCCAGGATAGCCATCTCTTTTTCCTGGACTACTTCTAAAATTTTCATAAACTAAATGAAAGAATGTACCTATCTTGGTCAGTTCAGTTGAACTTTGGTTCCTAGGCCAAAGGGTTCCATGATCACCTCCAAGAAGACAATGTAATGTACCATCAAATCAAGTTCAACAATGGAAAAAAATTGATTTTCAACTTTGTGCTTTAATGTGGAAGTCACAAGAACCAAATATGTTTAGCACTGTTAGATCATTCAAGATATCCAACGTCTCTATGGTTCTTCTAATTGATTGGCCTTCCTAAAGAAAGCTAATAATTACATGATGTCTTTTATTGTTGAAGCTCAACCAATAGTCGAAGAATCGAAGATTTTCTTGGAGGTTGCATCTTCAATTCTGATTGAGTTTCAAACAATAAAAGATATCATGTCATTATTAGCTTTCTTCAGGAAGGCCAATCAATTAGCAAAATCATAGAGACGAATATCATTTGCAAATATATTTTGGGATTTTTTCCAAAAAGAATTATAGGTCTTGAATATTTGGTTCTACTGACTGCCAAAGTAAAGCACAAAGCTGAAAATAAATTTTCTTCCACAGATAAATAAGGGATGGATGTTAGGAGACAAGAGTAGCTTTTCATTTGAATGAGTAGGAGTTACCCTAGAACTATCAGTAGGGTGCATGATCTCTAATTCGACATCCCGCCAAGAATACTTAAACAAAACAGAAACCTTCTTTCTTATCGATAACAAATTTCTCTAGTTCTCTTCTAATTTACTTTGCGATGGATAAAGAATTCCTATGTTAAATTAGATAGAAAAGAAGCAATGCCACAAGGAGAAACATGAAAGCGTTAAGCTTGATCTGATGATACATTACTTTCATTTTCTTATAAGTGATCATGAAACCCTTGGTCAAGGAACCAAAGTTCATCTGAAACAGACCACGACATAATTCTTTCCATTTAGTTTCTCAAAAGTTATTGAAGGTTTCCCAAAAAAAGAGACATGTTGAAAAGGGGATAGGCAAGGACAGTGGAAAGTTAGAGAAATAGTGAGGAAAGATAAACAATGACTGCAAGAGAGAGAAATTGAGAGCCTAACCCTAAACAATGTTGGAACTGAGAAGCAAGGGAAGAACTAGCTTGAGATGGAATCCAACCATAGATTTCCTCAAATAAAGATTAAAAGATCATCAAAAAGAACGGAGACAAATTTCCTCAAATAAGAACATTGTACCTCATCCATGACTGATTGAAAGGTTAAGGGAGCATTAGTTAGCCCAAAGGACATCACCACAAACTCACAATGCCCTTCATGAGTTTTGAAAGCTGTTTTGGGAATGTCTTCATTCTATGGGACCTTACCTAGATTTAAGGTCCAGTTTGGAAAAAATATGGCTCCCTCTAGTTCATCCAACAACTGGTCAATTTTGGGAATTGGAAACTCATTAGGAACTATGATTTCGTTTAATGCATTGGGCTAGAATAAGGACTTACACTTCGCCTTAAAATTCCCGTAATTAACATATTGGCCCCAAGTTTTTCTATTTCATTTATCTGAATGAGGTACCTGTATCGCCTCAAATTTGGAATCTCTGTCTCTTCAACACAATAGCATGATTATGTCTCCTTGTTGTTGGCACAGGGTTCCTTGAATATGGAACCTTTTTTATTTCCTCAAGATTTTTGTCCTGAAAATCAGATTCTTTAACTAATTCTTTGCATTCCAAGAAAAATTCATGACCTTCATCCTGTAAAGCTTTATAAACTGTTTTAAAAGATGTAGTTCTGGACAGTGTTGGTTCACCCCTCAATACTCTGGTTTCCTCATGAGTAGAAACCTTAAGGATGAGCTCCCTGAGGTTAGCTCTAATTTGTCTCAAACTTGCTGACAATTCCCTTCCCAAAAATACATCCACTACCTTCAAAATCATATATGAAGACATCCTGCTGAATCTTTAACCCTTGGATTTGAAGTATTAGTTGCCTACATGCCCCATTAGACTTGATTTTTTCTAGTGTAAGCTGTCGTTTCTGTAATGGGTAATTTTTTTTCCAGTAAGAACTTCGAAGATACAAAATTGTGCGATGCTCCACAATCTATCAGCACCATAACATTGGTTTCTACTAATTTTCCTCACATTTTAATTGAATTCTTGGAATTTAGCCCAGAAATATATACATGGATAACTGTAATTCTTTGTAGTCTATATCCTCTGAATTTTGGAGCTCTCCCTCTTCTCCTTGATTTGTTTCCCCTTCCAAGATTAATACTTGTAATCGCTTACTTTTACACACATGCTCAGGATGATAAAATAGTAGAGTCAATAAAAAGGAAACATTTGCACAGCCGAGGGTTTAACTATGTCATTCTAACAAGTCACAGCATTCATTGAATAACGTTAAACTATAAAGTCTAAGGTGAACGACTTGAAACAGAGAAGAATGCTATTCAAAGCATCAAACAAAGCCAAGTAGTTTATTCCCTACCATAGGATGGTCTATAAGTAGAAATAATAAATATGACTAGCACTAAGACATAACAAGGCTCAACATTTGCAGAGCTGAGGATTTAACAGTCATTCTAACAAGTCACATAGTTCATTGGATTTTAATTATCTTAATAATAAATAATAAGAAAGAACATTCTCAGTTTACTGATATTTTTTATACCATTAGTGTGAACAGGCCGAGCCCATAACAATGATAACAAAAGTTCAATTCACACCAAATTGGCAATCTACAAACTACAAATAAACCATCTCAAGAGTTAAAGATTACAACCAGCTCATATTTATCCAATTTTCATTTTCTTCCCTTGGATATAAACTAAAAATGATATAAGTGATACCTTATGGATAGCATATACAACATATTCAGTGTGCTCTTCAAGAATCGCACCATCCATGGCAGAATGTTCACCTTCAAGATCAACAGCAAACCAGTCCAGCCTGCTGGTATACTGGCTGGGTAATTGGAAACCGGATAAATTTATATCTACACCTCTTTCTTCAGCTCTTAGGGAAGCTTCTTGGTAGAATGTACGCTCAAGGGGACCATTCTGATATGCCCTATCAGATTCCGCTGCCAATGACCGCACCTATAGAGTGGATACAACTAACAGAAAATGTTAATAGAAGTATAAAGTTTGGAGGACAATAGTACAAAAAATTATGATTAAAAAAATACATTGACGGGAATAACCGAACCAAAAATCATTATCAACACTAAAGTTAGTTTCCTCAATCATAAGGGATCTATGCCATATTTCCTCATTTTTTTTATTCTTTTTATTCACTTTTCCTTGTTTTCAATTTCACAAATGAAAAGGAAGCCACATTCCCGCACCCAAAGGAATTTCACAAACTCCAGCTAATAAACCTTTCAAGAATGAACAGAGAATCAAGTAACCCCAGAATCTAGATTCAAATCAGAAACCTTGGCGAACAAGTGAGCCTGCCTCAAAATTTGAAAAAAGCAAACTGGATATGCAGATTTACATGTCATCATACTATATAACTATATTTACCACTCTCAAATCAATCTACAACAACTAAATCAACTTACTCCCAAATACCACAAATGTTTAAGAACATCTTCAGAACATTAAAACTAGTCAAGCCCAGCAATAATTTATTAATATTTCCCATCCTTCATTTTTACGTAATCCAATATTTATATAACATGTTGAAATAGTCTAACTCAGAACTAAACAAGTACGAATAAAACCAAACCAACTTTGCCTAAATCGGAACAAGAAGAAATAGGACCTTGCCTGTTTGAAGCTGCCACCATTGCCTGGGATGAAAAGCACGGGCACACCACTAAGCTTCTTAAGATGCTCCTTAAAATCGATTTTTTTCCATCCCTCGTGGTACAAGTACAAGCCATACTTCACAGGCGAGATGCTCTCCGAGGATGAAATAGGAATATAAGTCGGATACATGTAGGTCATTATACATCCATTCGAAATAGGCTTCAACAAACCATATAAAGCAGCGAGACAAATCCCTACGACCACAATAATCAAAATTCCAATCCTAATTTTCGCTCTAAAGCCCGGCATTTTCAAACGAAGCTTCTACTCCACAGTCTTCAAATCAATGCAAATTTCACTTCAACCAACGCTCTAAATCAAACAACGGCAGTGCCCCTGGTTGAAACAGAGCTTCAAGCTATGCGAACAGCGAACACCGAACAACGTTCTTAAACACTTAAACTAAACCACACAACTAAACAGAAACTATTCCATCGCTGGAACCAGATCGCGATCGATTAAACTGCCGCTCCAACTCAGGATTCACATAAGCATCGATCGAACAGCTTCAATCGCCAAAAATAGATCGCTTTGCACAAATAATAAGAAGATCTACAATCTCACAAAAGCACAACTGAAGAATAAAAGAAAATCCGAACACTGAAAAAAAAAAGATTATATCAAGAAATCAGAGTATTATAAACATATAAATAAAAAGAGCAAACTCCAATATCGATATATAGATCTGAAACACATCCTGCGGAGGCGGCGGCGGCGCAGACGGAGAAGAAGATAAATAGACACACACAGAGAGAGAGAGAGAGAAGGGTTACCGAATAGTGGAAAGAAGAGCGTGG
This sequence comes from Lablab purpureus, assembly GCA_030347555.1. Taxonomy (NCBI): domain Eukaryota; kingdom Viridiplantae; phylum Streptophyta; class Magnoliopsida; order Fabales; family Fabaceae; genus Lablab; species Lablab purpureus. The sequence continues at coordinate 18,981,435 of CM059254.1, forward strand.
AAGATGAAGATGGGGAAAATGGCGTGAGTTGTGTAGAGAGGGTGCAACAGAATTTTATTTTAAATTTCGTTAGTGTAAGTTGCGACGAAAAAAGAAACAAGGAAGAGCGTGCGTCACAACATGACTGTGACAGAGTAGACAATGAAGTTCCCGCCTCCGTCCAAAACTCCTGCGATGTGTTCTTATTAAATGTGGGATCTATTACGCTCCCACAGTTTTGGGCCTTCATGGATATATACAATGTAGGAGTACCAACAGATTTATTATGTTTTCTAACTAATACTGTTATTTATCAGGCGCTGCCAATATTATAAAATAAGTACAGGATATATAAAGTTAATAATATGATTTAATCTTTTAATTATAATAATTTTTCAAATACATTCTTACAAGGGAAAACTATTAAATCAGTAGAAGATTACTGATTTGATCTCTATTATCATTTTTATGGGAATTCTTAATTTCATCCCTATATATAGCACATACTTAATTTCTAGATTTATATAGGTCGAAGTTAAAAAAGATATAATTTCCATAAAAAGATAATAGAAAATGATGATATTAATTAAAAAAAATTATCAAGTTAAAAGGTATTGGTAAGTTTTGATGGAAAATAATTTTGACCGATATTAATCAAAAATTATTTTTAACTAATATTTAATATTTTTTAATTAAAAAATGTTGTCTAATATTAAAATATTTTTTATTTGACAAAATTAAAATTTAACAAATTTAAATTATTTTTTCTAAACAAAATATTTAAAATATAAAAAACAATTAAAAGTTATTTCAATTCAATTTTTTTAAATTTTTTTTAAATTGTAAAATTTTCTATTAAAATACTATTAGAATGTAAAAAGAAGAGTGACATTAAAGCTCATCCTTGAATTTTAATGCTCGATGAATTCCTTTCACTATATTAGCTGGTTAAGAAAATGTATCGAGCAACTCAATTCTTTTTAACAATTGTAATTAAGATTTTGTTTACTTTAGATTGGAAAAAGAGGTAAGGTAACATGGTCTATTTTTTATTAAAAATGAGGAAAATAAACACACATAAACTTTTCATGAATAATTAAAAAGAAAAATATAAAAAGTGTGAAAGATTGGTTTCTAATATATTAGTCACAAAGATTATTTTTAAATTATATTATTTTCAAATTTCTTATGAGATAGTTTTTTTACAAATAAGATATGAATTTTTTTTTATTAAATCTAATTATTCTTTTTATTGTCACAAGACATGAACTTTCTAAGCTAACAACTTGTTCATATTAATTTTATGAAAATTGGATAAATAATTTGGTTTCATCATGATTTTGAATTATATATGGGTCTTTTTTTAAAACAACATTACAACCATCATCACACAACTGACTTATGTTATGTAGGTTGTGCATGAGGTCATTTATTACAAGAACTTTCTCAATAGAAGATAAAGATTTCATACAAAACAACTAAATCCAATTATCTTATCATGTTGATCTCCTCTAAATAAGAGATTGACTTCTTATTTGTTTTTCAATTCTTAGAACATAGACCTTTCTCACGTCATATGTTGTGATCATCTATTATCCAAGTATAAAGATTGGGGTTTTCTTATTACCATTATGTTAGAACAAAGTCCAACATACCATTATCATATTTTTATTAAGTTCTTAAACAACAAAGTGTGAATCATGAATTTTGTTAAAGTAACAAATCTTGTAGATGCAAGTGTTTCATCTGCCCAACTCTTGTAGTCTTTTTTATTCATCTGATAAGTGATATGTTAGACTGACGATAAGGTTACATAGTTTTAAGCATACCTCGTATAACTCAAATTATTATATGTTTATTTCATGTTTTTCTTTAGTTAGGAAGAAAACTCTTTGACCTAATAAGTTGAGCCAACTATCAGGACGTGGCTTAAAGAGCAGATAAGCACTTAATGTTACATGAAGAGTATTTAAAGCATTTCTATGTCTTACGTGAACAAACGAAGTCGAAGATGAAGAGTTTTCCTCAAGCTTCTCAATAGGCAGAAAGGATTTTCAATGGTTACTTCTTCAAGCTTATATAAAAGGGCTTCTCAATTTGAAGAAAGGTTAATGAAGTTTGATATCAAAGTGTGGAGTGCAATTTTCTCTTAATAATTATGTGTCTCAAAAGCTTGTAAAGAGCATTACCTGTATCCCCTCTTAAGACGTTTATTATATGTATCCATCTTAAGACATTTCCCATCTCTAGTAAACCAACATGGTGATCTTTTAGATCACACCCTTTTGTAAACCAAAAGTGTTTTAACCAGGAGTGGCTAAGTTCCAAAAAATACTCGGTTTTTAGCCAATAGTCGTTGTTTTCCAAATAATACTTGGGTTTTTAGCAAGGAGTGGTTGTGTGCCCAAGTAATACTTAGGTTGTTTAGCTAGGAATGGTTGAGGTCCAAATAATACTCATTTGTAATCTGTGGTTGTAGTGTACGTAGTGAAATTTGACCAATTTGATGAAGAATTGGACATAGTCCTTCTTAACGGATGAACCACTATAAAAGTTACAATGTAAATTTCTTTCTCTACATCTATATCTTATTACATCTTATTTTCGTTGTTGCTTACAAAAGAAGGAAAATTTTTATAAATAAAATTTTGTGAAAGTTTTGACATTGTGTTTGTCGAAGAAAACTGTGTGATTAATTAACATTAGACATCAAGTTTACAAAAAAAATAGAATTTTTAATACAAAATTCAACCTTCCCTTCTTGAATATTTGAGATGTTTTTCACAATTGGTATGAAAGATCAACCTCTAAACAGTTGATCACCTAACCACAAATAAAAGAAAAGATTCTAAGATATGGTAGGTATGGAAGGATCACTTATAGTTGAAGGAACATCCCTTACAAGGCCACCAACCTTTATGAGAGAAAACTTTCCTTAATAGAACGATAAAATGGAGATTTATATAAATTTCACGCACTATTAGCTGTGGAGCATCATCACCAAGGGAGATGTCATGGTCAACACTCCTAAAGTATAATGGGAAGAAGAAGAAGAAGAAGAGTTCAACTCCATTCAAAAGTCAGGAAGGCCTTTGTCAGCTAATATGGATGCTCCTTGGAGCTTTTGTCATTAAGATGTACTTCATGCACCCTTAAGATTCAAAGCAATTCATCCTAAGAGAGCTTCTTTAGGTCTCTTGCCTCAATTATGGCTTTGGCCTTGGGCTCCCATATCTTAGGCATGTTGTCGAGTAGCTTCACATTGATTTGAGTCTTTGAGAAGCTTTGGCCTAGAACATGCATTCTTTCAAACATATCGTCTACCCTCTCACCTTCTTTCACATACTCATATTGTCTTGTAAGCGTAGCCGCCTTTCTTAGTTAAACATCTTGGTTCCCTTCATAGTTGATAATTAAGGAGTCTCATATTTCTTACACTTTCTTATATTCAATTTTAGATAAGGCACAAATAAGAGTGTATCTTGCCTTATTGTTTAGCTGAACTTGGTTCAACTCTTGTTCCCTACAGTCCTCTTCTGGACCTTCAACCTTTATGTATCCCTTAGTTATGATTTGTCACTAGTAGTGGGTAGACTTCACGTACATCTCCATGCAATCTTTCCAATAAGGAAAACCTTCTCCAAGAAATGTGAGAGGTATTGTTAGAGATGCTCCCTCAGCTATAAGCTTTTGTTCTACGAAAGCCATAGTTAGATCTTTTCTTCTAATGTTGTCAAGCGCTTAACTCTCTAGAGGCTAAGTTTTGATACCAACTGTGAAAAACAGGTAAAACATAATAAGAGAGGGTTGAATTATGTTTTAAAACATTTTGTCTATTTTTCGCACATCTTCTATCAAAGAATACTTAGCAAACAGAGTTTAGTTTTAACAGACGTATAACATCTAAAGATAAAAAGTACTTCGTAAAAAACAAAGTAATTGAAGTATTCAATTCTCCCTTTTTATATACAAATAATATGTCATTAAAGAGAGGTTTAAGAGAAGGAATACTAAACCTGGATTTTTATACTGGTTCGTTTGATAATGAGAGACTATGTCCAATTATCAATCAATAGATTTGTTACAATAATAGGACAGGTGAAACAAACCAAGAGGGAGGTGAATTAGTTCTTAATAAAAATTAAGCCTTTTTCGAATTTAATCTTGTTAAAACAGAGTTTAACAAAAATCCTAATATAAATTTAAGTTCTACTAGATTAAAATCAAAGCATAAAATAGATAAGCAGAATATAAGTTGAATGTAAAGAGAGTAAGGATAGAGAAAAATACATAGAGTATTTATACTGGTTTGGATAAAAGCAGATCCAACGTCCAATGACTTATCACCTCAACAGAGAGTGATTTCTACTAACTATCTTAATAATAAAGTTTACAAACTTACAATGCAGTGAAATGAGAAAGATAGTAGGAAGATTAACAACACACCTCCTTTGTACAGAACAAAGGATGAAACAACACCTCTCTTGAAAACACAAGAGATGAACAACACCTTCCTTGAACACCACAAAGAATGAAGATACCTTCTCTGAATAACCTCAAAAGATGAACACCTCTTTTGAATAACAACAAAGGATGAAACAACATCTCTCTTGAAAACACAAGAGATGAATAACACCTTCCTTGAACACCACAAGGAATGAAGACACCTCCTCTAAATAACCTCAAAAGATGAACACCTCTTTTGAATAACAACAAAGGATGAAACAAGATTGAACACTAGCAGCAGATCAACTTTCACTTTGATCTCTCTAGGTTATTTTTTAATGTTCAGACCCCTTATTTATTTATAGCCAAAGAGGGGCGCAAGGTTTTGTAGAATATGAAAAGGTTTTTCTAAATACGTTCAAAATAATCAATTATTGTTTAGGATAATCGATTACTCCAGAGAGTAATTGAAAAATAAAAGTTTGTTGATAATAATCGATTATTTTGCAATATAATATATTATTTTAAGTATGATCATCGATTATTTTAAGTATGGTAATCGATTATTTCAGGAGATAATCGATCATTTCAACGTTAAATGTTTTTTATGAAAAGCAGAAGGCTTTTTTATGCTTAAGGAGAGTTGAGTGCATGCTATGATCTTTAACATGATCCTTAACTATTACAAACAAACATATACATAAAAATACAAGATTAAAGCTTCCACAAGACTTCAATCATGAAGGTCCATCTTCTTCTTTTAGAGTAATCATTATCAAAACAATTATCCTTTAGATATTTTTAAAGATCCTTCATCATATTTAGATTAATAAGATTGAGTTTTACTTCTAGTTAACCTGTTCAAGTATTTTTCAACAAGCTACTTTTGACTTAAACCCAAGTATTCTTTGAGAACATAGTCACTTATGGCTTACCCCTTTACAAAAGAAGAGAAGTTTGATTAAAAAATTACAAGGTAGTTATTCCAGAAGGGTAACGTCTTATAGAAAAATACAAAGAATAAGATTTCTTTTAGAGTTTGTTAATAAACACACAAAATGTTTTTCTAAAGCTTAAAGAGAGAGGATAGAAAACAATAGAGATTAAATACTTAAGCAAAGTTCATGTTCCTTGTTTTCTTCCTTGAATTGGGCTCTTATATAGTGTTTGAAAGCAATTAGTCGGTAGAGTCTCGTTCTGACAACTTCAGCTTTAGGTTGACTTCAATAGTTTGATCTTCAATCGTGTGTTTGAGGCTTCACGTAGAATGCATTAAATGCAGTTCTTCATGCAATAAATGCATGCTTATTCTTTTTTTAGCATAAAACTTGATAACTTGTAGCACTTATCCTACATTGGATAGTGAGTTTTATGTTTCAAAGTAAGCATACTTTTGTACATGGCAGGTGTACTTCAAGAGTTGACAAAGTTGGGTGTGTCAGGAATTTGGTGCGATAAAGCGGCTTTAGCTCTTCTTTCAAAGCATGCTTGAGAAGACGTGAGATTTCCTTGAACTTTTTGCTTAGGACAATCTTGAAGAATGTCTTTGTTCTTCAAAGGAATAAACATTATGTTAACAGTGTTGAAACACATCATCTGATGAATTGAAAAGGCATCATTTGTTAGATGATAAAAGTATGATCTAATGTAAGGAATCGTCTGAAGCGGTGCTTCGTCTATCAGATGCAAATTCCTTTATTTTTATGCTTTAATATTCTTAGGTATTGATTCAAAACCTTAGGATGTTGGATTTTTCCCTAACAATTTGTCATACCAAATTGATGGTCAAAATTGAAGTATTTAATATAACTTTTTCTCAACTATTTCATTTTGATGACATGAATATAATAGGGTCATACACTCCACAAATTGAAGTGTTAGTGAAGTGGAGGATGACATGACTATGGAAGAGGGAAAGACAACTCAAGGAGGAAGAGAAGATATTGAAGAGGGTGAAATTTCTCAAAGAGTCTCTACAAGAAACATGACCAAGGAGAGGCAAGAAAGAGAAATAAGAAATAAATTCCAAGAAAATTTTACATGGGGAAAGCTAAGAAGATAGAAAAGGAATTAGGAAGTAAAATGGTTTTTAGATTTTCTATATAATTCTAGAATTAAGCACATAAATGCATTTAACTGATTCATGATTAAGATAGTTAAGCATATTCATGCACCTAACCACCTCATCATGTGAAGGTTATAAATTCTTTCAAATGTCATTTTCATGACATGAGAAGGTAGTAACTTCCCTCACATGTCATCATCCAAATGTCCATTTCAAGGTTTCATCATTTTCTTTCTTTTAGCCCTTGTTGTAGAAAGTGGTCAAAACTCTTCCACTATAGATAAAGGTTTGCCCTCGTGTACAAACTACACTTGAATTTGAATGAAATTGGATTTGTGAGAATTAAGTGTTTTGAGAGTATGAAATTATTTTCCATAAGTTCTTATCTTGGAGAGCTTATTCAAGTGATGAATCTTTAATATACTTATCCTTGATTCTTTAACTAAGGTGGCATGTTCTTGAACTTCCTTACCTTAATCCATATTTTCTTTCTTTCTGTAACTTGTTTTGTTTTTATGTTTGACCAAGATTTTCCTATTACTAAAGGTTGTTTTGCTCTAAAATTTTCTTTGAATCGATAGATTTTACAATAATAAAAGAAGATCCACATTAGGTTGGGACTAGCTAATTCACTGTATTTAAATAATTTATTGATATATTAGGTATTTCTCATATAGATATTAATATAAAGTTGTTATATATTGTAGTTTTTCATGAAAACACAATTTTGAACTTTGTATAAACATTAATACGAAGTTCTTATATATTGTAGTTTTTTATTAGAACACAATTACTAAACTCTGTATAGATAATATGAAGTTGTTATATATTATAGTTTTTCATGAAAATACAATTATTGGACTCTCAAGTGCTAAATTATATCATAAACTATAACATATTTTATTAAATTTTATAAAACTTTATAATAGATGACATATTAGATAGTATTTTTTATCATTACACTTTGTTAGTTTCTTGATTTATAATAATTTTTTTGCTTTACTTTTATGGATTTTGAGCAGTGGATGATATTAAATTGTAATGACCTGAGTGATAAATGACCTAATAAATAAGCTTCAATTATGAATGACTTCTTTTTATTATACTTAAGTTTGTTTCATATATCGATTTCAAATTGTGTTAAACCATTATTTTATAGGTTTAATAGGCATTTTGATCCTAATATTTTGTGAGAATTTGCAATGTTTTTCTACATTTAATTTTTTTCTCAATTAAGTCCTAAATTTTATTAAAATCTTCAATATGATTTCTTCTGTTAGATTAATGTTAATGGTGTTAACTATATAAGATGTAGCACATTCAAATTAACTCGTGACATGTGAATAATGACAGAAGGGTATGAATATAAATATGAATATGAAAACTATAATATGTAGATTTTTTACAAAAAGGATCACATTGACAGATTTAATAAGATTTGAGACTCAATTGAAAAAAAAATGAAATTTGAGACTCAATTAAGAAAAATAAAATAAAATTTAGGATTCAATTAAAAAAAAAATAAACGTAGAAAAATATTACAAATTTTCGTAAAATAATGGAACCAAAATATCTATTAAAACTATTTTATATATTGACGTTCAATTATGTTTTTAGTAGTTGAATTTAAAACTGTGGAAATATTTATTAAAATTGTATAAATTTTCACAATTTAAATAATATCTGTCATTAAAAGTGTTATGAGAGTATTTATATAGTTACAATAATAATTCACTACATAATCATTATTATTTATCTCCAACCTCTAACGACGATTTTTGTTTTAATGATTGTTAAAAGTAACGATGATTATTAATCATTGTTGCAATCGACTATTTTCGACCATCTTTATCGACGACAATCAAATTTGTCGTTAAAACCACAAAAGTTATCATAAATTAGAAGAGATTATTTTTCATCACAAAACCCGTTCATTAATATTTACACAACGACTTGGGAAGACATACTCTAGAAAAGATTTGTTCGCCCTCCTGGGAGGTGAATTTGGAAAGTATTTTGAAAAATTAAATAATTTCATTTTTGAAAAAAAATCTCTAAAAAATTTTAAATTATTCTGAAAAATAGACTTCATTTTCCATTTATTTTGCATCCAAAGACAAATCTATTACACAAACCGCGTCAAACACTCTTACATAAATTCAAATGCTGGATGCACATCCATGAGGAGTGCTTCAAAGGGAAGCCTCTCAAGCTTATTGTGTATTCATTAGCAACTGAAACTTCCTCATCTTATTACGTTTGGTCACTCTACAAGGTAGGAGGGATCCATATGTAGCCATGTGTTTGAACATAGCCAGCTTGTTTGAGTAACTGATCTGCTTCTGCAGGACCTCTGCTTCCTGGTTTGTAAGGGAGTGGCTTGAACTCCCCATCATCAATTCTGTGCAAAAGTGGGGTGAAGATTTGCCACGATGCCTGATAAGAACCAACCATAAAGCCATTAAGTTTGTGAAGCAGACTCTGCTGCAATAATACTCTATCAAGCATGTAATCATCTTACCTTCAACTCATCTCTGCGAACAAAGTGTTGCTGATCACCTCTAATTCTGCAAAAAGCATTTCAATTTCCATTGTTATTTATGTTAATATATTTGTTTCTTACAACAGAACTTTTCTAACTAATGCAATGCATGCAGTTCTAATACTTCTAAGTCCTATCACTTCTGCTTGGTATGTATAAGAAAAGTTTACAAAGGACTTCTTATACATCTGTATCAATAAAACCCTAGAAACCATTGATAAGCTGTAACTATGAACAGGGAAAAGGAACATACGTGTCAAGAATTAGGCGTTCATAAGCCTCTGGGATGGTTATCCCTTGATACCGTTGTCCATATGACAAGTCAAGTTCACTTTGAACTGCGGACATCTCCAGTCCAGGTTGCTTGACCTGCATGATAAGACATTGAACTAGTCAGTCCACTCTTTTTTCAATATCATTGAATTAATTTTAGTATTTTATGCAGATAGCTTTAACTAGCAAGCCATAGTTACTTTACACTGACCTAACACATAATTTGCGAAACTCAAGCCTCAAGTCCCATTTATATAAAATACGTATGACTTTTTTTGGACGGTTTAAAAATAAATTATTAACTGATAAAACAAACAGTTCAAAAATATATTTATTCTATTTAATCATCAAGTATTTCTTTCACGTATATTTTTGACAGAAAACTAGTAGGTGGGTGAACTTCTTCAATAGTTTGGCAAATGGATTTAGTCTAAGCAACAGGAAAAAGAAGCATATAGTAGAGCTGCAATGTTTTCAGATGCTAACCACCAAATTTTCTATTTACATTTGCAGAAAAAATTATTCTTAACTGTGTATTGTGATATATATATATATGCCGCACACATACATAGACAAGAACATTCATCCTATAAAGCAAAGTCCTTCTTTCAATGCTACTTCAGATCCTCAATAAATGAATATAACATACGAAAAAAAACTGTAAGATTTAATTAGATCAAACAAGTGGCATGATCAATCTCATTATGGAACATTAGTAGTACTGCCTCACCGTAAGCTTCATGTAAATAGCTTCAGAAGGCTGGAGGCGGATGACAAACTCATTTCTCCCCTGCTTTTGACCTAAAATGTTAAAATTAAGAGTCATGTTTATGCTAAACCGATATTTTTTATGACAACGAAGAATATAGGCAAGCAAACATTGATATTAATAGTCTGTGTAGTCATACTGGGCCAACACATAAAGAATTGGTGTCCCCTTTGTAGGTTTTGATACCGAAGAGTGTCAAAAACCAAAATAAATTATGAACATGGGTCGATTTTTTTTATTATGAAAATAGGATAAGTTGTGTTCACAACTTCCATTCAACTTTTAAGTGAAATTGTGTTATTTAAATACGATTTTTATCTAAATTTTTTTTTTGTTTTTAGTGAAGTGGTGTTTAGATATTCAAATTTGTTTAATCTTTTAGTGAAATCGTGTTATGATAACACGATTTCTATAATTAAAAAAAGCGACCATATTTGTAATTTTTAAATTTTTTAAATCCTGAAGGATAAAAAATCCCTTTGTAATTGTGTAATATAGAGATTAAATTAGTCATTTAAGAATTTTTTTTCAGTTTCCACTGAAATAAGATTAGTTTAGAGTATGAAACATGTTTACAAGTCGTGCAATACTCATCAATATCAAATGTTTGCCAACTTCTTCCAACAGAAAAAACAAGGGATAATCCTTTTCAATTAAGACAATGGACAAGACACCAAAATGCAAAAGACATCTTCCTAGATTGTCATAACTCATCAGAAAAAGCTCGAAAGATAGGAGCAAACAAATGCAGACGGTATTTTATTCAAAAACCCTGAAACTTATTCTTGTATATAGACCAATGGTTAACAATGACTCTGATAGGGTTTGCTAGGATAAACAATAATGAGATCATCTTTTTAGTAAACGATGCAGAAAAGGGTAGTAGTAACATTGATCCAGAAGAAACACAACAAACTCTTGAAATAAGAGAAATTAATTTGAATAAGGCTGAAGCAAGAGACAAACAATTGAGCCATCATCAATTGGGGAAGATGGTTTTCTATGTATTTGAGTATAACCTGCGGTGGCAAACTGGATTGATCCCATAAACTTTATTTCTGGTCTAATGAATTGAATAAAAAAAATTTAATAATCTATTTTGATCCATTAAAAAGTCAGATCCATCTGGATCCATTTGATAAAAATTCAATCCATTCATTAACAATTCTTTCATGGACGGATATATATTTTAAAAAATTAAAAATATAATTTTAAAACAATTTTCAAAAAATAAATTTTGTAACACAGATTTTGAACGTATATTTTTAAAAACTGTTTCAAAAAAAGAAGTAAATTTAAGAAATACTCAGTTAAAAAAAATTGGTTGGATTAGTTTTTATTCATTAAGTATCAATGGGAGGATCCATTAGATTTTGAAAAATAATGAATGGATCATTAACATCTATAAAATTAAATTGATGGATTTCATCTAGTCTTTTTGTTTTATATTTTTTAATGTATGGATTAGATGAATTTTCTTGTAAATAGATTGAATGGATGATAAATAAATGGATTGTTTTTTCATCCCTACTCTTCACTCTCTAAAGAAAAAAGAACAAGCATAAATGAAAATGATGAAGCAGACTGAGGTTCCCCAAAACCAACCTCAATTCTTTGTTCCTGCCTATCCCTCTCCCCCACGTTTTCTTCACACCTTTTCACTCTAACAAAAGGCCACCCTCACTTCCTCTACCCTGCTAATGTTTGTTTAGGAAGTGACAAGAAAATCTCCTATGCATATTCATTTTTATCTTACCCCTTTGCTTTAGTCCACAACCTTTCCTTTTATTTCTACTCTAGTTTAGCTGAGTATCTATCATCTTATCTGACTCCACTTTCACTTTCAAGATTTCATGTAGAATGCAGCCAACAAAAGATGTAAGACAAGCAAAAGTATGTTAAAGAGAGAACACCCAGATGTCAAGTGTTATAGTTACATACACTTGAAAATATCACCAGGAACATCCTTGAATTGAACCCGAATCTCAGCCTTTCTAGAATTTAGGGCCTTCCCTGCTTTTAGTATGAAAGGAACACCTGATGCAAAAAAAGATTATATTTCTTTAAGGCGCCAAAATGAATATGAACTACTTTTGTTTTCCAAATATTTAGCACCAAAGAAATTAAGAGAAGCTCCAGTGTCTTATTTCTTTTGGAAAGAAATGCTGAAATTTCATCTGACCTTCCCATCTTTCATTGTGAATTCGCAGAATAACAGTGGCAAATGTTGGGGTGTTTGACTCGTCAGGCACAGTTGGGTCATCTGTATAGCCTTCATATTGTCCCAGAACAACCTCATCATCTCTAATAGGGAGCACTGATTCAAGAACCTGCACTTTTCATATCAACCAGAAAGAGTTATAATCTATAGAGGCATTCTATGGCTTATCTCAAAACCTAGCTAACTATAAAAGTGCAACATGGAAAATTTCAGGATACGAGTCATTAAAATAACCCTTTGATGCAGTGCTAGGATGCAAAATTAAATTTAAATAGAGAGCAAGGAATTGGTACTGATACTGATTACTTTGCTTTGGGATTAGATAGGAGGAATAAATGAAAATAGAATGGAAAGAGGCACACCTTCACTTTCTCATCCCGAATGTGCTCAGGCTTGAGAGAAACTGGTTTTTCCATAGCAACCAAACAAAGAACCTGAGTTGGTAGAAAAATAATGAACAAATTATATTTGGTTGATAATTTCTGATGAATTAATTAATAGATAGCATTATACATTTGGTGTTTAGTACATTATAAAATTAGATTTTAAGTGACAGGTTTAAGATATTCAGCAAATCAAATGCATTCAGAAAAAAGGTTTTCCGTAGTTTGAATTACTAGTTTGAGTAGTTTTCCTTTAGTTTATCCTTATTTATCTTTCCAAATGCCAAAGTTTCCTTCAGTGCACCTTCAATAGTTAATAATTTTAGTTTCAAGCACGGCTAATAAAATGCTTAATTTCAACAGTGTAGCACTGAAGTTTTATGCTAAAGCTTAGTTCTATCAAGCACACCCTTAATTAAATTTCAACAGTCGAGAGAGACGTGAATTCAAGTATTGTTGTTGTATTTCATTATTCAACAGAAGTTCCTACTTCACACTACAGTAATAATTACAATGTTGAAACTATTTCATTATATAAAATCAGGGCATCACCTGCAGCAGATGGTTTTGAATAATATCTCGAATAATTCTGCAAAACAAAAACACAGTAAATTGACGGTTTTGGTTTCTTTGTTGCAATAAATAACTATAATTTCTATTAAGATTAATTGTTGAAAAATACACCACAATATTTCAATCATGGAAGATACTTAGGAACAAAATTAGAAATTCCTTTCAATATCAGCAACAAAAGTAAAATTGGCAAGCAGAAACTTGTTTTCTTTCAATATCTTCTCATTTCATGTTCTACAGTTGGAAATCACTAGTCATCTGAGAACTTTGCCAAAAGAAATTCCACACATACCCGTACTGGTCAAAATATCCACCACGGCCTTCAGTTCCAAAATCCTCTCTGAAAACTATCTGTCATTGAATTAACAGCCAATTTCAAGTTTAAAATTGTAGCATACCAACTTTGGTAATGCAGTAGTTGAATTAGATAAGGCAAGAAAGACAGTTAAGCCTATATTTGAGATGGTTGTAAAACATGAAGAATGAAAAAAGGGTGGATAATATGATAGGACAGACTAAGAATTGCCAACACCTTCCCTAACTTCAATTGAATAAATGAAGTTTAAGTAAACTCTTCAACCAAAATTGTAATTTTTAACAATTAAAAATTATCACCTGCACATTATCAATGTTGTCGCGGTTCCAAAGAGGCAAGAAAAACCGATTTGCAAAGCGAAGTACCAACTGTCAATGTACGTTAAATGAAAATGGATTTATCATCAGACAAAATTCATGAAACAAACAAGTAAGCCAAAAAAGGTTTCTCAAATACCAAATTCTGCACTAGTTCCTTTCCCAAGTAGTGATCAATACGGTAAATTTGTGGTTCCTCAAACAACTTTCCGATCTCAGTACTGAGTTCCTCAGCAGATTGTAGATCCCTACCAAAAGGTTTCTCGACAACAACACGCGTCCATCCACCAAGATCAGCTAAGAAAAGGAACAAAATGCAACAACCATATCAATACAATCAGTATTAGATTTCTCGATGATGGACAGGAACTTTAAAATGTAAAAGAATATAGTAAAAAAGACAACTGTTCTTTTCACAAAAAGTTTTTAGTCTGTGCTGATAAAGAGACAGAAGATGATGACTCCAAGCCAAAAATCCGCTTTGCAAATGCTAGCTACCTAACAGAAAGTTCAAGTTTGTTTCGTGATTCTTTCCTTTTTTCTAAACACCATAAATATAATACAGCCACCTGTAACTATCTTGTGAAGCCAAAAATCTTATACCAACCACTGGAAGGAGCTATATCCTTAAGCAATAACCTCTATTTAGCACCAGTTTTGTCAGGAAAGAGACCTTGTAGAAAGTAAACAAGTAAACTACATTTAAATAGAAGTAAAAAAGAAGAGCTTCTTAGAGTGGATCCAGTGGTTCACGGCCCTTTAAAACATTTGCAATCGAAAAGGTAATTATGAAAATGATACATTATATGATAGCATCTTACATTTATTCATGCAACAAGTCTTGATCATCTTGCAAACAGATGGATATACTGAAGGAGGAAGAGCAAGATAGAAAAGCCTCCGAGATAATCCCTCTACACTGTTTTTCAAATATTCATGCGCTGAAATCTCTTTATCCAACTGGCGAAAGCCATCCTCAGAATCATAAGAGCCACATACATATTTGATCTGAAAACAAGAAACAGGGAGACAGAGAATGGTCATTTTAAATCAACCTGAAAAGTGTTATGTCGTGGGACCTACAGAATATTGGTAAAATGGTCAAGACACCCAGTACTAACCAGCTTTAAAAACTTCTCTAAATCGTCCAACTGTTGGAGGGACGCACCTTTGTCAGGAACGAGATAGCTGCACATCAGATAATATTTTCTAGGCTTAGAATAGGATGAAGTATACAGACAAACAACTTGGTGAAAGAAGCTGATAACAAACATTCATGAGTCAAGACATACTGTTCACAGAAAAAACTTCACAATAAAGTCTTTGGCTAAAAGAAAATAAAGATCCATGAAGTATGCTGCATTAACTATTTACACACTTTAAAAGACAGAACTGCAATTGCAAACACCATCCAGTTACATCAAACCAACAGCAACAGTTCTGGATTAGCAGGCTGTAAGTGATCTATGTAGTTTATTTACTATTTACAGAAATCCAAAGAAAAAGATAGAGAATTTTATTTTGACAAGAAGTCTGACCCTCGCAATCGCTTTCTCAATTCATCATCAGAGATTGGTGTCCTTGCATAGCCAAAAATATGAACTTCGTCAGGTGGTAAGAATCCCTGCAAATAAAGAGACTAAACGTTGGAAACAGTTGCTTTAAGAGAACAATCTTATAAAATATTCCAGGAAATTTTCCACTAAATGACGAACTAGTAATAGACATTTAGTTTTAGTGTCAGAAGCTTGTATAATAAATGAACAGAATCCTTTCACACAAAAAAAGAGAGTCACAGTATTCTGAAACACATTCTGCAACGCATCCCTAACCAGCATTATCCATTATCCATCAAGATTCTGCTTTACCTGCCGGTACAGGTGGAAAAGTGCAGGAAATGTCTTCTTCTTAGCAAGATCACCAGAAGCACCAAGCACAACTATAGAGAGTGACCCAGTCTCAGGTACATTTCCTGCCTCTCTTGCGACTGTGGATTCAGTGCCAAAGCTAGCTCTTCTTTCAATGTGCCATTCACTTGTTCCCATCTTCTAGCAGCACCGGATTACCAGAACCACTGCAATAAATTTGGTAATTAGTGTGACCTTATTAGTATCTGGTATGAAATTATAAGCTAATATCCAAAAACGATTCTATTGATGAAGATAAATTGCATAATGATATGCGCACAGAATTCAGAAAGCAACAGGGATGATGACACCGATTACCCAGAACACAAACATCCAAACGAGCATTCAGAGAAAGTATCACCAATCCATACAGTAACAAATCAAATCATCCAAATAAATGCCTTTGGAATAGTGCATACAGTGATTTCAGTCCAATCTCAGACATTACAAAACAAGACAAAACTATCATATTCTGAAATTCAGCGGAAAAGACAACTAGAATCCAGTAGAATAAAAAAACAAAACCATTCACAAGTTTGCCGGAGTGAGAGTGGAGAATTGAAATTTAGAATTTACCTTGAAAGCAAAATAATAAAGTAGCAGGAAAGAAGAGATTTTGTATGTAGAAAGATAAAAAAAAATCATGAAAAAGGGGTGATTCTTCACCACACATGCAAGGAGAGATGGAGAGTACCAAGTGATGCAGAGTTAGCTGAAACAGTGACTGATTTTGATGATAAGATTGTGTTGTTTGAGAGAGAGAAGAGAGTGTTTTAAGGTAGGAAAACTCAAAACAGTTGCCGGTTTCTTCCACAACTACCTCCTCAGTAATTGTTATCAATGTCAGCTCAGAGGTCAGAGCCCTCATTGCTGACGCATATTTAGTCTTTTACTTATTTCTGCATTTGCTCTCTACTTTCATTTTTTCTGTTCAGACCCCTATTTTGGACCATGCCGATAAAGTGCTTTACCAATCCACAGTAAATTTTTCTGTCGAGATTGCAGTCGTACTTTTTCCACTGAAACTAATGCTTCTTTTTGACAGTTAAAGTATCTACCAACAGCAAATAAAAGTGAAATTTTATTTATCTTTTTAGATAAATGTTTGAGAAATTAGTTTTGAAAGAAACAAAAAGCAAATTAAAATTAATCTCTCTCTATATATATTATAAATCTTATGCATTAATAAATATTAGTTTATATAAAGTATTTTTTTATTTTATAGTTCAGTTTCTTGAATGTGTCTTTTATATATTAAAAGTTTTTTCATGTTAGCTTTTATATATTTATTATTTGAGATAGTGACTTATATTTAAAGAATATTAATTCTATTTTTTATACTATTTTTTATATTAAATTTTCTTTTCTCACTTCTTAAGGGAGAGACTAACTCTCTAAGATAAAATACTTCAAATGACACAATCTTATAACTAGGGTCTAAGAGTTTGAATACTTTAGAAGAACCATTTTTGACATTTCTTACCTTCTTTAGTTTAAGTAAACAGAAGTACAGTTGTTCTGCCTTTGAGTACACTTTGATCATTATTAGTTTTCACATATTTATTAAAAGAGAATGAGTTATTAAATAATGGATTAAATATATTTTTAATCTTTAAACTATTTATCAAAATTGTGTTTTATTCCTATAACAAATTTTATATCTATTTCATTCTTATACTTTATAAACAAGTGTAAATTATATTCAATGACAAATAAAAGCATCTAAAAGGTAAAAGAGTGAAAAAAACTTAAAGACGGGTGATAGTGAAATAAGAAACTATGAAAAAGAAAAATAAAAAGATAAAAAAAAAATTTGACACATCATTAAAAATCATTTACATGAGTTTATAAAGCATAACGATGAAATAAATGCAAAGTTAAAATTTGAATATTTCATTCCTTTTCTTTGTAAGTAAATATACACTAAAATTTTATAAATATAATATTATTATATTATTTAATATAATTTAGTGTTGAATTTAATCATTCAAAAAAATAATTAAACTATTTTTATTAAAAAATAATTATATATTTTAAAATATATTAAAAATAATCTTAATTAGCTATATGAAAAGAGAAGAAACGAAAAGCTAAAAATAAAATAAATAATACAAAAAATTAAAATTAATGTTCTTAAAAAATAAATGACTTTTTATAAACATAAAAGTAGTAAAAATAATTGTTATTACATGAACAAAATATAAATTAGCTTCATAAGGAAGATCGAGGAATTATTTCCTACCATCCCATAGTATTAAAAGAAAATAAAAAAATGTCATGTTTTAAAAATATAAAATTATTTAGTATATTTATTGATAAATATTATTTGATGAAAAATGATTTACACTTAAAATTAGTGTTATACTCACATTAAATTAATATTATAATATTTTAAATTAAAATAAAAATAATTGAATGTATTATAAAAAATAAAACATGTAAATTTTTGAAAGTGTGGTAAAGCCTTCACATGGTAATTCTCAATGATTATTGCTTGATTAGTACAAATTTGTATTATTAAAATCCATAAGTGCAGGTCCGGGAATGAATGTGTCGGACTGCAGCAGTACAATTCTGACAAAAGTGGGTCACACAGCATTTAAAAGATAGAAAATTATAAATAAAATAGGAATTAAAAAATGAAAGAAAAATATTATATTATTTCAAAAGTTAAAATATAAAATTATTCAATGTAAAAAACTGTGGTCTAAAATTATCCACAAGTAGAAATGAATAATTTTAAGCTACGTGCTTTTAAATTATTTGTGGATATTTACAGCTTTAAAGTAGGTACTTTGGTGGAATTAAATTAGTATCTTCATTTTATCAATTCATATCAAGCTGGAAGAAACTGATTTGTTAACTTATTATTTTCTTAAAAAAATTAAAATTCAGAAATTTTAATTTATAAGTCCAAAAAATAATAATTTAAAACATAAACAAAAATAAATCATATAAATTATTTAATATTGATATCATAATATATAAATATAATATATATATATATATATTAATAAAAGATTATATAATAAAACTATAATATCGACATAAATATTGATTTGATTTAGTTAGTGTATTCTTTTCTTATCTCCAAATCGAATAACGTATACTTTATGCTTAGTTTAAATGTAATTTAAATTAAAATTAAATAAAAAAATTATGCGAACATCTTATTTTTGTAAGCTAATAACAAATAAGGAAAAAATAAGTTAGGTTAATTGATTTTATCATTCTCATCTATACTTTTTTATTATTTTTTAATTTATTATTTAAAATGAAAAAATATTATAAATGATTATGGTTTTATTGAAAAGTGAATTCAATTTTTTTTTCTTTCTAATTTGGTTATTAAGAAGCTGTCTAAACTGACCACTTATAAATTATAATTTTAAAAGTTATTTAAAAATTAAAATAATAATATACAAACATTCATTTGATATATATTTATTTAATATATTTTTTTCATGTTTTTTATCACATAATTTATTTTATAAAATTATATTTTTTCTTTTTTAAAGTATAATTTAGATGTAAATGAAATTTTTAAATATATATAAATCATTTTCTTAAAAATTAATTAAATGAATGAATTGAGTACAATTCAATTTGTTTTATAATTAGAAAATATCTAACCCATGTGGGTGAGAGTAATTTATTTTTAAATAACTTTGTATAAGATGTCCTTCAATATACACATATATGAAGAATAATGATGATAGAGAAAACAAAAATCATCCTCTGGTAGGGTATGAAATAATGTTTCATATCTTTAAGAAGGATCCGCTGAGAAAGACAGAAACAACAAACAGTATTCAAATATATTTAAATAAACAATAAGAGTCAAACTTAAAAATGGGTTATAAGTTGCTGCTTAGAAAATTAATTAATCCAGCCAGGTATATGTTCACACTAATTTTAAAATAACTATTTTTAATCTAATAATTAAAGGTGGATTTCTTCATGTAGTTAAATAAAACTTCGTGTAAAGAATAATATTATTGTTTTAATTTAAGTTAAATATTCATTAAATAAATTTTAATGTTAACAATTTATATATTTAAATTTAAAGTTTTTTCACTCTTAAAATGATAATTATTCTTACTTGGTACACAACGCGCCTTTTGTAAATAATCATTAGTATTTTAACTTGTGTGGTAGATAAGATATATTTTATTTTATATAACTTAAAATTTTAGTAAGTAATTATTTTTTTATATGTAAATTAAAATTTCTGATGAATAAACATTTTGAATGTATAAAGTATATTTTAGATTTTTATAAGTATACAAAGTTGTTTATATAGAAATTAATAACAAATTAAGATGATTACTTGTGAAAATAAAAATCACAATTAAAAAAAATAAGAAAAAAAGTTTAATTATTATACACCATAATTGAAAATTTAACATTATTGTTGGTACAAACTATTTATCTTTAAATTTATTTCATACTCAAAATTATATTACTATAACTTAAATATTAGAAGACATTCTTTTACCATTTGTCTAGTGTTCTCATGTAATAAAGTGATTGTAATTTATATATTCTTTATGTTCACTCTATAGTTTATTTAAGTTTATATATATATATATATATTAAAGGGTTAGGAGAGAAATTATTAGTTTTTTTATTCTATTCTATTATATTATTATTAAGACTTTAAGTTTTATTTTAATGTAAAGAGTTTTATAAGACTTTTATTTTAATAATATTTGTGTCTCTTATTAGAAAAAGGTTTGTTTTAAAATTAAAATTAATTTTTTTATTCTTATGAATTTATATGTATGTCTTAAAAAAATAATTAAATATATTTTTAATTTTAAATTAATCTTTGAATTTATTTCGTTTTTATAAACAAGTGTAGATGATCTTTCATAACAAACAAAATAAATCTAAAATTTATTTCATAAATAAAACAGAATTTTAACTAAAAGATATAATATTAAGATACAATGCATTAGATACCATTTATAAATACTTCATATGTTAAAAGTAAATGGACAATAAATTATTAACTGTTGATCTACAAAATCAATGATGCAGTGAATACATTTTTTAAAGACTACATGAATAGTTCATATATATTAAGAGTAAATGAGTAATAAATTAAAGACAGAAATACATAATTAATAGTAATTTATATTATTTTTAGGCTCAATAAAAAAATCAATTAATTATATATTGATCAAGAATGATACTTTAGTTCCTCTAATATTTTAAATTTTATATAATAAAAAATATTTTTAAAATTAATTCAGTAAACAACTTTCACATTATCCTTATATTTTAGATTAAATTATTGCTATGGTACATGAACTTTTTTAAAACAAATAAAATTACAGTTCTTAAAAGAGGTTGTTATAGACTTCAAACATCTACCAACCCAAAAGATGAAAAGCCCATCAAACTTCTAATTAATTTAAAACCTAATTAAATAATCATCCAATTATTCAGTTTTTCTAAATAATAAAAAAATAAATTGTTCTCCCGTGGGACCTTATAGGAAGAATGAATTCACCAACTCTTACCGGTCGTTGCAGCAGTCATGAGTCATAAGACCCACCTAACCCCTGACTGCAAATTAATTAACTCATTCTTTAGGCCCCATTCTGCAAAATTCCTCATTTTCAGCCATGCGATTCACATGTTGCGATTGGATCTAACCAAACCACTAATCTAACAGCACTGTCTTAAAAAAAATAACAGTCTTCAAAAAAGAACACTATCTTATATTATTATACATTATATTCGATATCTATATACACACATAATCGCTTTCAAAAGTCTTAGGATATATAATAGAAAAAGATGTTTCTGACTTAATAACGTTGGCACTCTGTTCATTGAAAAAGATTGGCCGTGGCGTTAGTGTGGTTTGACATGCATTGGTGTTTTAATTTTGTTTCAAAATTACTGATATTTTAAAAATGATCAAGATTTCTAAGTGTATATATCAAATTTCAATAGTTAATTTTATTAAATATAATGGTGGTTTAGATAAGTAAGTCAGTCACTTGTTACTCCTTTTTACATTACATCAATAAATTTGCTTCTCCTAAAATTCCTTAAATGGACTTAAATCAACCATTAGATTTAAAGTAATATGAGTCATTATATTTAATAAAATCAATGGTTTAAATTTTTGTAAGTCGTTTAAACTTCTAATTTGTGTTAACGGATTTTAATTTAAAAAAAAATGTGTAATTATGTTTGTTAAGATAGAGCTGTCTTATTAATAGATACACATATTCTTCTAACATTACATATTTAATTGCTATATATATATTCTTCATAATGAAATGTGTTAATAAATTTTGCATGAGTGTATTTTTACCTTACCTTGCTTTCTTTAAGTTGGTAGCACAAATTTTATATATCTAATTTGTTTAACAAGAATAAAAATCGCTTTATCTTAAAAGTTTTAGTAAATATATCAACAAGTATAAAAATTGTTTTATCTTAAAAGTTTTAGTAAATATATCAACAAGTGTAAATAGAAATATAAAATGATTAACTATTATTTTTAAGAATTTCAAACAAACAAAGTGAAAATCAATTTCAATATACTTTTATTAAGATTAGATAAAATATCTTTGAGTTAGTTTAATTCAAATATGTTGTTAGTCATAGAGACATACCATGCCTCAACAAAATACTAAGATATGTGTGTTTTTTTAGTCTTTCATGAAATAGGTGAATGACCAAGAAGTATGAATCAATCTATAAGAGATCTTTGAGTAAGTGGGCAACTTGCCCAATTTGAATCACACCAATTATATAGGTTCAAATCACTATCTCAACATAAAAGAATACTTTGGACAAAGTTCCCTTTCAAGTAGCGAACCAAACATAACAGAACATTATAAGAAATCTTAGCCTTGGGTTTACTAAAATATGAGTAGATGAGACACCCAACAAGGCATTGATGACATATATATCGGAAAACAAAGGACCATTGAGGATAGATTCCTTCTTTAAGCATGGGAGCTTATTTGGATGTAGAATGGATGAGTGTTGCGGAAGCAAGGTTTTAGGTGAGGGAAGAAGTGAATGTAGAAGGTAGAACTCCAAGGAGAGGTGCGACCAACCCCAAGGAAAAATTCTAAGAAAGCCTAAGAAGAAGACTCAAAGTTTAAGTGATGGCCAAAATTGGGAAACAATTCTTTACTCAAACTCAAAGTGAAAATACATGAGGTAGGCGTCCTCCCTATTTATAGGTGAAGGATCCAAAATTTTGAAGAGGCATGAGTGGGAAATTCAAATTGAATTCCCCTCCAAAATTCAAACACTTGGTCGTGAATTTGAGAGGGAGAGGGACACCTTGGCACTCATGCTTCCCACACACTAGTCACACATAAAGTGTGAGCTACATGTGAGAAGTGTAAGTGTTAAATGTCACCCCTCATTCCCTTGGTTGGCCATCTTCCTCTATCTTCATCCTATTTTACTATTTACACCTCTTGGCCCAAATACAAGCCGTACTTTACACTATAAGGCCAAATACAAGCCTAAAATTTACACTACTTGGCCTAAATACAAGGCCCAATTATTCTACACTACTAGGTCCAAAAACAGGCCTAAAGAAACCTATTCTACTCTATATAATATTTGTAAATTAGAGCCTAGTCCATGTATATATATAAAAGTTTAGACCTATTCAGCTCAATTGAGGTCCAGTCTTCCTGAATCCTCTTGGACATGACTCTTGTGGTTGGTCCCTTGGAAAGAGGTTTGCTATCAATTGGTCAATTTTAAGTGATGATTTTCTTCAAAAGGAAAAGACATTAACTTAGCTTTAATCTAGTCTCAAAAATAATATCTAAGGCATATTTTCTTTGACATAAATAAATTCTAATGGGCAAGCGAACAACCTCCACTTTGAGAAAATACTTCAATCATCTCAAGACCTTTATATAAAATCATAATGAAGATAAAGCTTAAAATGTAGAATAACACCAATATCATTCTCATAAATAATAAGATTCTCATGAAATTTTACCCTTATTATTTCTTTTAAAACTTCATTCCTCTAGTTAGCCTTAATTAGTGTCACAAAAAAGTAAAAATAAAATCCTTTAGCAGTGGAATCGAAGCAAGAGCCCTAGTAAAAATAAGTTTAGGAAGAATGCTTCTTGCACTTCTACATTTCTTTCAACACCTCCAAAAATACTAAAATTATCACAATAAAAAATAAGTTTTAGATTATAAAACAAAAAAATTATTTGTACAAATATAAAATTCAAAAGTTATCTTATTATAAAATTTAAAAATCAATTTTAGATTCAGAAGGAACTTTCATATCTTATAATTTAAAAAATAATTTTTTAAAAATATAACTTTCAAATTGTATAATTTAAAATAGAATTTTTTTTATACAAATAATTTTCAAATTATATAATTCAAAAATTTATTCTAAATCTATAATTGACTTCCAAGTCTATAATTAGAAAATAATTTTTCAAAAACTTAACTTACATATTTTACAATCCAAAAAAAAATATTGAACTAATACAAATTCAATCTAAAAATTATAACTAGATTACACAATCTGAAAAGTCCCTATAAAGCATTTCCAAAGAGGAATACACAAAAAACAAAAACCAAAAAAAATTTATAAGAACAACTTAGATCATTTTTGGAGGTACACGAAAAAAAGTGGAGAAATGCATCAGGAATTGCCTCATCCTGGTAATAACTTGTACGTATAATCTACATAGAAACATGCAATAATATTAATAAGCAAACAACATTGCAAGATGCTTGCATTCTCCAAATCAGGAACAAAGAAAATTTATACAGGCATATGATGTAACATTGAAATTTGAAACAACACATACATCTAAGACGCTTGCATTCACCAAGAGAAACTTATCCAACGTTTTCAAACATTATCTACAAATTCACGAAGGGCAGAAGGAAGAAAAGAAAGTTAACTATGATGTATTCTTGGGGACTTTGCGTGATACGTTGAATTAAGATATAACGTTGACCCACAATGAAGCTCTTTTGCTGAACAATGATCAGTGGAACTAAGAGAAATTGAAATCACATTTTTAACCACTTCGGCTTAACAAGCTTTTTCTCAGCAGGTTTGCGTTGTTCAACAGGAGGATGTGTTGCCACAGCAGGTTCCGGTTCTGACTGTACTGAAGGCTCAGATTGTTGGCCTTGATCATTAGCAGCATGCAATTCCTTCAAAGACAATATATCTTCTTGAAGGTAAGGACCAGTGCTACCTAAGCACCCAATCAAATAAGAAAGGAAAATATATAACAGCTGTTAAGTATTTAATCCCAAACAAGGTAGTGAGAAACACTTTATACAGCCTTTTCAGCATTGCATCATCATCTTTAATTAACTAGAATACACATTAATGGCATATGATGTGAAAAAATAAGTTAAGCTACAACAAGTTATATATTGTTCAATGCTGTATACACTTGACTGCATTTACTTGATGAAGTGACATGTCATTTGAAGGATGGACATTTCACATGTTAGGAAGAGACTAAATATAAAATCTTAAATTCGGCAGATCAGTTACAAAATAAAGTACAAAAGAGTACAACTGCAAACTTGAAGGATTTGAACATTGAACGAGCTTCAAACCAACCTACAAATACTCCAAAAATGTCTTCTTAAAAAAGGGTCCCACAAGTGGAGAAACCATGGAATTTATATATATACCAAGCAGGTCAATTTGAGCATTATGACATGAAAATTTGGTCCTCTATAGCACTGATATAATGGTAAAATACTTAACAATTGATCCTCCATAGATTAGTGTCACGACGTTAATTCTCCAAAGATTGTCAGGTCACATAAAAATATGAAAGAATTGCCAAACATGTCCTCTTCTATTGCTAATTCAGTCTCCATTAGAACAAATATGCAGACATTTGAGATATTCAAAGAATTCATTAGGAAACAAAAGTTTCTGACACTAATCTTCCAAGGATTTAGGGGCTTACTCACAATAACAGGACACTCAAAGGACTTTACAGCAAGACAAGTCTGAAAAAGGGATTCTCATGACAGGATGAACATACCTTTTGGGACATCGTATGAGAAGTACACAATGGCACCAGGACAAAAGCCAGCATCATAAAAATTCTGAGACATATCTTTCATAATCTTTTTAGGCGGAGTAGTATCTGCATCATTAGAAGTTAATATTATTTATTTTCAAATCATATCCAGAGCAACTCTTTACTGATTAGGTAATTTATAATATTAAGAGATGGTTCAACCTAACCCATGCTAAACTAATGGTAAACGAGTTAAGGGAATTTGAATTATGCTATAAAGGTCTGTTCAAATTCTAAGCACCATATATCATTCAAATTTTAATCATACATACACACTAATATGCCTACATATATAGAATGGTTGCTCTGGCAGTGCAACAACTTTAGTCAGGACATCAATTAAACTCTGGACTGTTTCTGATGGGTGGAAGGTAGTCTCCAATGTGTGATTATCTGGGAAGCGAACTCTAATTATAGCCTGCAAAAAAGCCCAAACAAACTTAAAAGATGAATTTATTCTTTTACCAATCTGATTTATTCCTTTCAGCCTTCAGAAAGCATTTATGAACAGTGAAAATATATCCCATATGGAACAGATTAAGTCTTGTACCCAAGTGAAATACTATCCATATTTAGGTTGATTTGTTTTCTGATTGTTTCGTAATTATTTTCTTAGATAGATAAATTCTAAATTTCTAATTCCTAAGGCTCAGTGGAGTGTTTCTGTCATCCTTGAAAGTTTTATTTTGTTACCGTGGAAATATAACACGCATTCAGTATTTTCAGTCTCAACCGCAACTATACCAATAATAATAATAATAACAACAACAATAATGAAAGAATAATGAAGAGAGGATGCCAGACATTACCTTGGTCATTTCCGACCTACGTGCTGCCTCTTCTGCTTCTCGGATTTTTCGAGTCTTCAAGAATTTATCTGAGAAAATTTAATACACTAAATTTTTAACGTAATAAAGGGAATATTATTTTGTCTAAGCAGTAATCTTATTAAGGTAAATGTTCAAATTAAAAAATCGGTATATTCCTGGGATGAAACAGGGAATAAAAATAGGTGATAATAAGTGGTAAATAAAATTCTACTTTGTTCGTGGAATGATTAGTAGTATCACCATTACCTTCCTTTTTAGCTGCCAAAAGTCTGTGATAATCTTCAGCAGTAAACTCATAGAAGTCATCAGTCACCTCTTCTAGAAACCAACCATAAACATAAGATTATTCCGGATATTTGAGAAAAAACCAATATCAATAAATGAGATTTTCCAGGAAAGCTTTTCTAGTGCCTTGGGATTGTCTATAAGATAGGGTGCAATTACCATTGGATAATGCAGCATTTGATGATGAAGAAACAAATGTTTCAAAAACACGAATCTCTCGCCCAACTCTTTCTTTCACTTCATCAAGTTTGATCTGCTTCAATGAAATATAATGGCGAAGTAAATATCAATGAAATAAATAGTTCATTTGATGTGCAGAAGCAGTAAACCTGAACCAGGAAAAATTGGTAGCAGTACAAATATATAAGTTAAGCATACATGAGTTAGAAATATCCACAATGCCTCATGGAAGTGCAAAGATAACTATTAAAGTATGGGGAAGAGAGAAACATTGAGCTGAATACGTGTGTTTCAGAGACAGCACAAGTAGTTAATTTGTATTGAAAAAAAATCAAAATACAATAAATAGAGAAGATTTAATATTCTCTAATAAAATGGGAATAGATAAAAATGTTCATAATAATACATATATAACCTATATATTTCTAATTATGTAGGATTAGTTCGTTATTTTCATAACTGTAACACTCCCTCAAGCTGGAGCATTAAGTCGTAGGTTCCTAGCTTGCTATAAATATAATTGATCTCCATTTCTCTTAGAGATTTGGTGAATATGTCACTCAATTGTTTGTTAGAGTTGACAAATCTAATGATAAGGTCTCCAAAGTCTAGTTTTACTATTATGAAATGACAATCCATCTCAATATATTTGGTCCTCTAATAATATGAAATGTTGTTTGGTTGTCGCATACAAGGTGCATTTGAAAACTTTCTTCAAATATATTTGAGGATTTATTTTAGACATACAAGCTCATAAGTGACTAATGTCATTGTCTTGTATTTTGCTTCTACACTTGACCTTATCACAACATTTTGTTTCTTAATTTTCCATGACATTAGCAGGAACAAAATACCTTGAAGTGGAGCGTCTATCACTTGGTGACCTACCTAGTCAACATTAGAACACCCAACAAATTGAGTATTTCCCTTATCTTCATAAAGGAAGCCTTTCCTAGGAGCCTTCTCAATATATCATAAGATTTCTACGACTACATTCTAATGGTCTTAACAAGGAGAGTATAAAAATTGACCTACTACGCTTACTACAAAGATGATGTCAAAACAAGTCACAATAGGGTAATTAAACTTACCAACTACCCTTTTGTATCTCCCAAGATCAAAATAAGGTTTTCCTTTATCATGTACAAGTTTAACACTTGGATCCATTGATGTGTCTACATGCTTAGCATTTATCATCCTAATTCTTCTAGAATATCGAGAGCATATTTTCTTAGACATATGTGGATTATGTCATATCTATACCAAGGAAATATCTCATGTGTCCAAGATCTTTTTTTGGAACTTCTACACAAGATATTATTTTAGTTGTAAAATACTCTCCTTTTCACTACCTATAATAACAACATCATCCACATATACAACGAGATAAATATATCTTTTAGGAGAAAGATGATAGAACAATGAATGATCACCATCACTTCATATCATTCCTAGATGACAGTTCAGGAACACCCAAACCATGGTTATTGCTGCGTAGGCAACATACCATATTAGATTACTGCCCCTGAGTAACAAATCCAGCAAGTTTCTCCATGTAGACTTCATCAAGGTCACCATGTAAAAATGCATTTTTAGTGCTAAACTAAAACAAAGTCCAGTGGTGAATACCTACAATGGACAAGAGAAGTCGAATAGAACTCATTTTGGCAATAGAAGAGACAATATCAGTATAATCTTGACCATAGATTTGTGTGTATTTTTTGCAAACCAGTCAAGCTTTATAGCGATCAATGTTACCATCAAGTATTGTTTTAAGAGTATACAACCATTGACATCCAACAATTGGTTAGCTAGCTGGAAGAGCAACACCGTTTGAAATATAAAAAACACTTTCGATCGACTATTCATTAACCAAATCCAAGTACATCTTCAATAATCATCAATAAAGGTAACACAATATTTAAAACCAAAAGGGATAACAATACGGGAAGGACTCCAAAATATCAAAGTGTACTAAAGAAAAAGGAGATAGAGCTTGTTTATTAAAACTAGGGAAAGACTGACAAAATTGTTTTCCTAATTGACATGACTCGCAATTCAAAGTAAACAAATATTTTAAACATGACACCATCTTCTACAATTTTGTTAACCTGAGACATCCTAATTAAGCATGAATCATCATTGGACAAACCACTAATTAACATACTATGGTAATGGATAGAGATAGTAAAGGTCATGTGACTCACATATGATATCAATCATTCCATCTAATATTCAATCCTAAGGTAACATTATTTTTAGTGAAGGTGAGGATAATATAATGGAATTAGGGTCAATTGAGCACCAAACACTAAATTAAAAGGGCAATTAGCAACATCAAGAACAAAGTCAACAATAAGGGAAGGAAAAGGTTGGGTAGTACCAGTGTCAGAAACATGTGTTTGTGAACCATTGGCAACAATTATAACAAAATGACAACTTTAGTAAAGAAGGAGAAAAGAGAATGATTACTAGATATGTGATCAGTTGCACTAGAGTCAATAACCCAAGGACTAAAAAGGTTATTGAGAGAGAAAAGCATATGAATTAGTAATGGATTAGCGTGTCTCACACCATTTGATAAAGTCTTCAAATGTTGCTAGAAATGGATTAGCCAGGAATGTAGGAGCAACATGTGACTCAGCAGTAGAAGTGGCATAGTTAGACCCATTCATCTTTCAATAGTAACAATATGGTTAGAAAAGATGGGAGAATCTATTCTGGAGGTTAATGTGGTGTTGAAGACATTTTTTTTCTAAAATGTTGGAGAAAAAAAAAAAAAAAAGCTTAGGAGAGGGCACTGGAATAGGGAAAGTGAATAAGAAAAAGGTTCACAAAAAGAAAAGAAAAATCCTTCGAAGATAGTGGGTCTACCAGGCTAATACAATTTTGAAAAAGGCTCTAGATACCATGTTAAAAAGTGAACTTTAAATCTAATTCAACCCTACAAAATCAACTTGTGAAGTGAGATTTATACCCACTTATATACTATAATTAGCCCTATCTCTAGTCGATATGGAATATCCAATAATAACAATCATTTATGAGGATAGTGAAAAGAACTTCCTCATTATTATTTCAATTTAACAAGTCCAAAGAACCAAAAGTATTTTATCTTGGAATGGAGGGTGAATCATTCAGTGTTGAAGTTGCAACTTCAATTCCGCATCACATAACTCAGTTTATGGTTGGGTTAACATATGTAACCAGTTTGGTCATGCATGAATATATTCTGAAAAAACACTAAAACTGCATTCAAACAAATTGGGCCAGAAGAGTGGGAACAACCTCTCTTAATCCTCCACTGTGATCTCCACACAGCAAGTTAGAAAGAAACCCTACTTTTCTTTTCTTTGATATCAGCTTCTCCCTACACCCGATAAAGCTACATGCACTTCATATATACAATGTCTCCACCTATTTTATTGTCGTTTGCACTAAATATGCAAGGTTTGGCTAGTCACTGTCCCCTGCCTATACTTTAGTATTTACTTGTCTCTACCCCTAAACAGATATACAAACTCTAGAAGAAAGATCCAATACAGCCTCAATGAGAACAGATAAGAAACATGAGTTCAAACAAGAAAAAAAAAGTCAAGAGAATCAACTTTGAATGGTGTTACATGAGATTCAAATTTTTTCTTTATACAAAAGAAATCCCGAATCAGTCCCAAGGCTGGGTCAAAGCAGTCGTGCCAGAATCAAAGAAAATCTCAGATTTTATGATCTGAAGAGGAAGATCAGCTATCTCAGTCCCATCACACCAAGTAACCTCAAATTCAGAACTAAAGAGGGCTGAAAACCCACAAAATTATGCAATTCTACAATCTAGGTCATGATTTTGACAAAGATAAGGAGAATGGTGGTAACAATAATACATAGTCTAGATAGGACTGATTACTTTTCAAAAGCTTTGTTTGGATAGGACTATTCAAATTTATTGAATTCTAATTTTCTTGTTAGATACAGTGTTTCAATTAACACAAAATAAAAGATTATTTAATATTAAACAATATTTTATAATTCAAAATTATCATTTGGTGATATTTTTCCAAGACATTTGTTGAGGCTATTTTTCAATTAAATGTTATCAATATTTGTTTTGCTCCTGTCATCAGGGGTTTTTCTCTACTGACACTGATTATTATTTTCGTCTAATACTGGCCACAATTATTTTGGCTAACATCGATCAGGGTTATTTTCTTACACCATTGGTCAAGGTTTTCATAGCCAACTTTTTTAGAATATAGGCTAAAAATATCAACCAGATGATATTAGCAAAAAAAAATCATAGTGAAGGTTGGTTGAAAGCTTTCCCAATCTACATTAAAAAATGTCTGACCAACTTTGTTAACAAAAATAAATAAATAATATTGGTGATGTCAAACAAAATACAACCATTGCAAAATTCAATCAAAACACAACCATTGCAAGCATTGACCGAAACATAACTCTAATAGATGTCAAGCAAAAAAGACTTGAAGACATCAGACAAAAATAATGTTGAGTGAGAAATGACTCTAGTCTAAAATCAATGGAAAAATAATCTTAACAATGTCAACCAATAAATAACCTATATCAATAATAAATAAATAATAATATTGGTGATGTCAAACAAAATACAACCATTGCAAAATTCAATCAAAACACAACCATTGCAAGCATTGACCGAAACATAACTCTAATAGATGTCAAGCAAAAAAGACTTGAAGACATCAGACAAAAATAATGTTGAGTGAGAAATGACTCTAGTCTAAAATCAATGGAAAAATAATCTTAACAATGTCAACCAATAAATAACCTTTGTTAACAAAAATAAATAAATAATATTGGTGATGTCAAACAAAATACAACCATTGCAAAATTCAATCAAAACACAACCATTGCAAGCATTGACCGAAACATAACTCTAATAGATGTCAAGCAAAAAAGACTTGAAGACATCAGACAAAAATAATGTTGAGTGAGAAATGACTCTAGTCTAAAATCAATGGAAAAATAATCTTAACAATGTCAACCAATAAATAACCTATATCAATAATGGCTGAAAATCCTGACTTACATCGAGTGAAAAAATAGTTCCACTAACATCGTTGAAAACAAAAATGTTAGTCAAAAAGTAGCCTTGCCAACAACCTGCGACATCCCAACCAAGACAAACACATAATATCCCCGCTGAGACCAAGTATGAAGAGAAGAGACATAGATGTTAAACAAGAAAAAATACAAAGAATTTCAAATTCTGACATTTTAGGAAGAATTTAAAAAGGGATGGGATCTTGCAAACCAAATTCCAGAAATAATGCGACGATTGATGAGAAAGTCAATCATAGAATTAAAAGGGGAATAGGAAAAACCTTTGTGGAGAGTTAAACAAATGGAAGAAATACTAGTTAAAAGCTATAGAAGAAAACACATAACCAACCCTACCAAAGTGGGAGTTGGTTAATGTAGTTAGTGAGTATAAAATACCAAAGAATGCATAGTGTAATCGACAACCTCTTCTTGCAATTTTATGTAAAATAATTCTAGGTCAAAGCTGGCTAAACGGCAATGGAATCTAGAAAAGGTTGTGGATTAATCTACTGTACTGAAAATTAAATTTAAAAAAAAGTGATTTTTTTAGAGGCCAAATAAGTGTATTATAACAAAAAGAAAAGGTAGATAGTAGTCACAAGATGTGAACAAGCTACATTTAGCATTAGTACACTAAGTCCCACTCTAACATTAAGCTTATAAAACTAGCACACAACACAACACGACCCATCCCAACACCAACACACTAAAAAGCAAAATCAGAAACCACACAACAGCAAACAAGAGAAACACAACCTGAAAATTTCTATTTCCAATTGGAGAAAATTAAGTGTTAGCCATCTTAACACAATGCAAAGGTTGAACCAGCTAATCATAAAAGGAAAATGATGATGTTTTGTTGCCCTTGGCTCTAATCCACGAGCAAACTCTAAACTTAGTTATCACAACCAATTTATTTAAAAAGTGATTATAATCAAGCTGATGAGAAAGACAGACAACTAAAGGAGATTACCCTTTACACTTACCGCCCCCATTTTGAGTAGGATAATTAATTGATTAGTTCTTGTGTTTTTCATCCTTAAAAAATATTTTTTTTGGGTACCTTGTTAGTAAATATCAATGTCAATTCAAAAACAGTAGAAAACAAATAGACAGCGCCGAGAACAAAAACAACTATTTGCTTTCCAAGAATGTAAACAATCCAATCAAAAAAACTTGCCAAACCCACAAAAGAAATCTGACAAATATTAAAGATTGATTTTTTTTTCATTGGGTACCCTATTACTACCTATCAATGTCAATTCAAAAACACTGGGGAAAAATATAGCCAGCCCTGAGAACAAAAAATTGTTGCTTTCCATGGGAATAGACGATTCAATAATAAAAAAGAAAAATTCAAATAAACCAACTAAAGAACTCTTTAAATAATCAATAAAAAGGTAAAAATAAATCAAACCCAGATCAGAAGCGAAGATGAATAGATTATCAAAGAGATGGAGACAGAACAGAATACTCAGAAATCGCACAAAACCCAAGTATTCAAAAAGAATTAGTGTAGTAACAGAAGAGAGAAACCTTGGTGGCAGCTTCAGTGTCCATGTCGGTGGAAAATTTGTAGGTGGCCCTTCTCTTCGTATTAGAAGTTAGAGTGAAGGAACCCACGACCATTATAAGTGATATGAAACAAAAACTCTTAATATTGTGAAAATTTTGTGTCTTCTATGGGCTGTTCCACTCTCTCTCCTCTCTCCCACCTTTTTATAATAATCTTTTGGATCATCACTTGATTATTTTCTTCTTAGATATATGCTAATAGGGTAGTTTCACAAATTTATTTTAAATAAAAAACACTAAATTATTTTTTATTTTCTTCTCACAGTTTCACAAGTATGGTATTCTTTGTATACAAGCAAGGGTTGCACCTGATGATATCCCCTGTTAGAGTTTTCTTTTAGAAGATTATAACTTTAATGCACATCTTGTTTAGATTCTCAAATTGAACATATTTAGGTTTTTGTATAAAACACTGATTTTAATAATAAAAGTATTAAATTAATTTCTTGAATTATAAAAAATTGAAGTGTAAATAAGAATTTATGAAAAGAAGTTTTATAAAATTTTACTATTACAAACAAAATTTATAATGGGTGAAACTTAATTAAAATAAAATAAGATTTATTAATGTTTTACTAGATTTTTGTATTAAAAATTTGTAAGAAATATTTAATTAGGATTTCAAAAGATTTTAAAAGATTGTTTTCTTTAAAAAAAAGGTTGGAATATTTAATCACCATTTCTAAAGATTTAAAAATTATCATAATCAATCAAGAATATTAAGATGTTTTTAGATGGCAAGGTAATATTCAATTGAAATTTTTAAATATGTAAAAAGAATCATTTGCTAATTAAAATCATACAAATTTAGATTAATTTTCTCTATTGGATTTTATGTTACTTTTCATTTATATGAATAAATATGATTCACACAAAACAATTTTACCAAAATATTTGATATTTTTCTATTCATCATTAGATGTTTTTTCCTCAACCTCCAAGTGACAAAATAGTCTTCTCTACCAGATTAAAACCATTTTTAAAATCATAAACTCTAGTGTTTTAAGTTAAGAAGGGTTTCTAAAAGACTTAAACTTAGTATTTTTAAACAAAATTTAACCAAAGAAAGGGTTTATATTTTGAAGAAAAAAAAATTGCTAAGACTTTAAAAACTTCAACATCCACGTAAAGTGTATGGATATTCCTTTATAAACTACCATACATTTGTTTTATATTCATAAGTATAAATTAGTATGTGTAAATTTTTTTAAAATATTCTAAAATAAAATAAAAGATCATCAAAATTATTTTTCTGTTTTTGAATAAATAAACATTGTAAAATATTACTACATAACGTTGCACATTTGTATAATAAAATTATAATGAGAAGATTATTATAACGAGAAGAAGATCTCACAAGTCTTGTTTAGGTTAAATATTTCTTGAAGAAAGTGTTAAAGTTGTTTCATGCCAAAAGTCATTTTAACACATTTCTATGTCAACTCTCTAAAGACCATTAGCCTGGTACAATTGTACCTCTTTTACTTCAGCTTGGATGAAAGTTTTATGACTTAGGCCTAATAAGTCATGTCAACTATTAAATGTTGCTTGAAGAAAAGATATGAATTTAATGTTGTATGAAAAACATTTAATACATCTCTACATATGAACATGGACAAACACAAGTTGAAGAAAAAGAAGATTTTCTCTAAAGCTTTCAATAGGTAGAAAGGATTTGCAAAGATTACTTTCTTCCATCCTTTATACAGAGGAGTTTCTCAAGACGAAGAAAGATTGACAACACTCTTAATGAAAAATCTCTTGTATTCTTTTTGCATCCTAAGCTTGAAAAACATTGTTGTGTTTCTTATCTATCTA
Source organism: Lablab purpureus (assembly GCA_030347555.1). Lineage (NCBI taxonomy): Eukaryota > Viridiplantae > Streptophyta > Magnoliopsida > Fabales > Fabaceae > Lablab > Lablab purpureus. Next base: position 19,017,078 of record CM059254.1, read on the forward strand.
GAAGAGTGAATTTCATTTGTATTCTTCCTAGGACGCAATCTATCTTTAATGAGCAAACTCTATGATATGTTAGATGACACTTCTTTGCAAACCAAAGTTGTTTAGCTAGGAGTGGTTATGGCCCAAAGAATACTTAGGGTTTAGCCAGAAGTAGTTGTTGTCTAAACAATATTTAGATTTTAGCCAGAAGTGATTGCATGTCCAAAGAATACTCGAGTTATTTAGCTAGAAGTGGTGAGGTTTAAAGAATACTTGGTTGTACTTTGCAAAGTTAGTTTGCATAAGGGAATTTAATCATGTTGAACAAGAACTAGACATAGTCCTGGTTAAAGGATGGACCAATATAAAAATCTTAAAGTAAATATTTATCTCCCTTATCTTTTTATATTTGCATGTTAGCGAACTACTCTTAATTAAAGAAGGAGAAATTTCTAAGCAAGCTTACAAAGAGTTTTTTTACAGTAAACTATGTCTAATTATATTCTATCATATATTGATATTGAAAAAAAAAATTCAAAAGTTTCAATACACAATTCAACATTCTCTATTCTACTTATTTCCACAAAATGGAAAATTGATTATCCTTAGCAAAATAATCAATTATTTTGAAACATAATGGATTATTTGAACTAGTGTACTTATAAGCATTTATATATTATTTCTATACATAATTCATTAAATGTAGCAACAAGGATTAAAAATCATTTCCTATTGAAAATAATTGATTACCTAATTGACCTTATAAAATTATACTATGAGACTATATTAATGGATTTTATTTAATATATTACGTTTAATGGATTAAGAAATAGACTAAATGGTCTTACATTGTTATAAATGCTCCAATTGCTTGAGGAGTGTGTTTTAGTTAAGATCCTATGATAGTGAGGTGTGAATTTTGAAAATTACCTTTGGTGTGTGAGTATTTTTATAATTATCAATGTCATTATACGTGTTGGGATTAAGACTAGAAGTGTTTGACCCTAACAATTTTTTTGTTAAGATTTTTTGTTGTGGGAAACTATGATCATTATCTTACTGAATTTTTGGTAGAATTATGTAAAGGGCAGTGGTACCATCTAAAGGATCACATTGGAATTTTAAAGGTGGCATCGAAGGATTCAACTTTGTACTCTTCTTCATATGTTCGACATCTTCTTATTTGTGTGACATGTGATACAAGGGATACTCTTTCGAAAGGTTAAGATATTTAGAAAATAAGTACGAAGAAGAGACTAAGTACTATGAGTGGTCGTGGATACCTTGGGAAATAACAAGCAATGGATCTTTAAGACTTTGGTGCACCAGTAAGGATGGGCAATTCACTAGCCTCACTAGTCACTCCCGACCAGCTTTAGTCTTTATTTTTATTATTAAAGAAGTAGGATCATATGCTTATACTTCTATTATGATCACCCTGATAATCATTCCTTTTGTGGCATAAGACTATTAAGACTCGAGAGGTTTAAGGGCAACAAGTAGGACCCAAAAAGTTTTATGAGTAAAATGTAACAAATAATTAGAAACCATGAGTGTTGTATGCTAATTAATGTAACAAGAGGTTGCATAGGTTGTATGTATTGTTTGAAGGTAGATAAGACTTACCCTACAATCAACCTTTCCATGTGCTAACAGTCTTGGTAGGAATATGATTTGAAGACTTCTAATGGACATGAAAAAGAAAGAAGGAAGCTAGATGTGATGAATATTTTCTTTGTATTTATAGTCATTTTGTTGTTTTAGATGGCCCAAACATACTACTTGCTATTTTGAAGCTCACGTTCAATTACATTACTATGTGGATACAAATACCTACTTCAAGGATTCAACATATGGATCGCATTTACCGTATGAGACAACTTTGAAAGTCTTGCAGGTGTTCTACTCTTGCTATGGTTCATATCTTGGAAAAAATTTTCAAATGGTTAATCCTCTTCACAATTATCCTCTGGAAGTCTCCTTCAAAGGTAGCATATTCTCCATACCTTTTCCTTTAATCCATTTTCTATTTCTTTTTACAACTTGTTCTTATTTTCTATTTGTTTTTCTTGATTGTTGAAATGAGAACAATCATGGATTTATGCTTTCACAACTAATTCATGCTTTTTCATTGATTTCTTCTTCTCCAACACCTTTTGGGTTGATCCTCTCATCTTCATTAGAATTTCATCAGCATCCCACATAGATTTTCCTTGACTTGATTGCAAATTATGTCTCTTTTTTATGTTTGAAGCACGATCATTTGACGTTGAATATTTTGAATGATTCTTAGTGGAGTCTATGATAATATTTTTATTTAGCCGAGCTTTACTGTGAGTCTTTCCAGTCTTTTTTTTAGTTTCAAATCTCATCGTATTTGTTTTAATCATTCAGCTTGTTCTACAAGAGAAAGTTTAGTTAATTTCACTTTGCTAACTTGAGTTGTCTCTTTAATTGTAAGTTCTTTTAATCAGCATGTCATTTCTTTAATTGAAAGAGTCATTTCTCTTTCTGTTTGAACATAACACAATAAAAATTTACAGAGATTTTTAAGTGTACATGTCAATTTTCTAGCTCTAGTAAGATCGCAATGTAAGAGATGGTGTTAACTTGGTCAAATATCATTTAAGATTGGTCTTCTTTAGCCTAAATATCATATTTTTTTGACAAATGGAACATTGGGATTAGGAGTCTAATATAAGGGAAACTCCTAAAATAGAAGGATTATTCTTAGGAGCCAAGACTTTCACAAATTTTCTCTTAAAGTGCTTATTTAATGATAGGAACAAAGTTAAAAATCCATGACTAGCAACACCAATAACATAGGTTCATGAAATTCTTTTAGATGATTTATTTTCAAAGAAATAAAAAAGTATGTTAGAGGATGGAGAAATGTTAAAGTAAGTACACAAATATTTGAAATATTTTAACAAAGACTCAGTTGTTAGAATGGAGTTGGGTGAACATTACCTTAACAATCGTCAAAACTTATTTTTTAAAAGAGATAAAAAGAAGTCAGATATCAAATTTAAGAAATAAATGTTATAAAAAAAATATCTCTAAAATGTTCTCGTACATTTTTCATACTAATTCATGATATTACAACATTATAATTTTTTTTGTTGGATGAGTAACTTAATTAAGAGCTATATAACCAAAAGTTTCATGAACAATTTTTGCTTTGGATGAATAATAAAGTTGATTACATGTCACCATAGTAATTAAAAAAAACTCGAAAAAATGTGCAATAGAAAATATGGATAACAGTAGTTCAACGAAGATATGATAATCAAAGAAAAATTCAAAAAAGATAGTGCGAATAGAAATAAAGAACAGTGTTTCAGGACAAATATATTTAGGAGTAATGGTTTTAGTTCAACAATATGTTTAAGGGTTCAATAGAATTTTTTATATAAAGCATATGAAATGTTTTAAGGGTTTATAATTGGAAAAAGTTGGAAAAATTAAAAAATATTAAAAGATGCCTAGAAATTATAAAGCACGTTGAAAAATTCAAAAATAGGAAAATGAAATTTGAGAGCGTAATTGAAAAATGCGATTAGATTGGTTTAAACAGACTGAAGAAGTAGAGAAACCTCTTGCTCAAGATATGGAAGATGAATCACTTCGTTTAAGTGAAAATAGAAAAAGATGAAAAAGAAAAGTTGGTTATTTAAAATAAATTCAAAAAACGATTTTTGAGGAAGCATTTGAGCAGAAGAGATGTGATTGTTGGAAGAGTATGGTTTGAACATGGTAGATCAAACATTTCGTTTATAAAAGGAAGTTTCGGGAAGAGATAAAAGTAACATCATAACCCATTAGAACAAACTTTATATAAGTCTTCGATTAGGAGAATAGGAAACTAGGCAATTTATTCATTAGGTGTGTGCACACCATAGACCACTGTATTGGTAGTTGAACCAATCTCTTATTAATAGCGGTTGTAATAGATCTAACACGTAAATTATAAGGCTTACTAGCTAATAAATGAAATCTAATCAATTACTCAAAGTCTTAGGCGAAAAGAACGAAGATAAATACTTGGTACTAGAAATTGGTTAAAATTAATACGAGTTCAGCTTTAAAGGATGTACAATATCCTCCAAGATTATATTTCTTCTCTTTTTAAATAAGAGTCGTTTAAGATTTTTTCACACAGATAAATAAAAGTAATAATTCTTATAACTTATAATAAATTTTTAAATTTTTTTCTAATAATACTCTTAAAGAATTAAATGTAATTTATTGACTAACAAAAAAATAGATAAAAAGATAAAAAATAATTAATTAATACAAACAGTTAGTCCATTAAAGTCTCATAAAAAGAATCATTTAATTATTTTTATATTTTTTAAAATAAAAATATAGTTAATAAAAAATAATTAATGTATCATTAAAATTCGCAAACGACAGATAATATGAAACAAATTTATTTAGAAACAGAGGAAAGAGGAGTAATGGTTAATAGAAAAATACACCTACCTAAATCAACTCATTTCTTCTTCATTCACAATCACATTATTCTTATCTAAAATAGTTCTTTTTATTGATAGTTTAAAAATCTTTAAGCCTGGAGGAAAATTAAACTCTTAACAACATATGAATGAAAATGTATGATACCGAAATATGCTTTATTTTAGTAGGGTTTTATATGTAATTCTCAAAAAGGGGTTCGTCTTCACTTTCAAAAGCTAGTAAGTGTTTACCTAGTTTCTTAATATATTTATAATTAGATTAAGACATTACACCACCACCAATCTCACTTCTATTATAAAAGTAACCCAATGTACTACCATTTTGTTTACAACAGTTAGACTTCCAGGAACTTGTTGACATTCGTACAACCTCGCAGTTTCTAAAATTTAAGCACGAGATGCGTCAATGAAGAAAGAACGTTTTAAAATCGCTAGCAAAGAAGCTTGGTCTCAATTGACACAATGCTTGGGACCATAGCTTCTCTCACTCCAAAAAACACAGCAACACACTCATTCCAGAAAGGGTAATCCTAAATGTACATTGAATTACCCTACTGATGGTAGAGGCGGGTGTTGGCTTGAGTTTCTTTGGGGTGCATGAAATACCCAAAACTTGGTCGATTCCAATGACAATGTTTTTTTAGTTCTCAAGCTAACCCACGAAAATAGTCACTATATTCATAATCATTTCTGTTACTACGAAAAGGAACCTGGTAAAAGGTGGAATAAGGCACAGCAGAAGTCATATACAAGTGAACTGAACAACAACATAATCGACAACGCGGCTACTCTTAAAAAATATACCATACTCCTATCCAGAAACATCCATCAGCATCAACAGTTTCTAGGCATGTTTACCAAGAATTGTCAGGGGACTGAATGAGAATTTGAATTCATGCACGGTTTCATGTCCTCTTAATCTTCGAAAATGTTCCTGTTTCAGAGAAGTAGGTGCTTTGCGTTCCACTACCAAGTTGGTGTGCATGAGCCTGTGGATTTGTCAGCTCAATCCCCTGAAAAACAATATAAATAACTCAAGATTAATGCAAAACCTAAAACGAAAGAAAAATTAACTATGTTTTGTGTTAAAAGTGCTATCAAAATCAAGTATTCCATCGTCCATCACAAATATAAGTTAAATTATTCATATGAATTAATTCATTAAGAAAGAATATATCTATATGCTATCCGACATAAATCCAGTGAAATACGTTTTTGACAAAACAATGTGTTCCATAGCAACCAATATTGCGACTATCTATAAATAGCATATTGTGATAACCAAGGAACCTAACCAACTAAAATGTCTGATTCTACCGGAAGGCAACCAATTATCCCTATTTTATATTGGTGTCTAATTTTCAAAATAGGATTTCACAACAATTAACGTGTTTAAGACATTCCAAATTCAAACTCAATTTACTGAGCATAGCTATAAGACGCGTTAGATTACACTCAGTCTACAAATCTTTCACGTCTATCAATATAAATCAAATAAACCAAGAGTGTGTCACAGAAATCATCAGATGGAAATACCAAGCAAACAGAAGGCAGAGCAAAAGCACAAAAAGGACTAGCAACTCGAAAGTCTTTCCCATTTGTTTTATACATAACAAAGGCATTGGATTGCACAAGGCACAAAAGTACAAAACAACTTTCCGAAGCTTAACATAAGGCAAGAAGACATTTTTGCCAAAGCTATAAAGTAATAGAAATATTTGCTGAAAGTATCAACCATAAGCTGTCTTCTACACTTTAAATTATTTTTTGATGACTAAGCAAATTTGTGACACAAATAAACCAAATTATAACCGGTGTTGGTAGAGATCCTATTCAGTTAGATACACCAACTAAAAACACAGCTTAAGCTTAACATAAGGCAAGAAGACATTTTTGCCAAAGCTATAAAGTAATAGAAATATTTGCTGAAAGTATCAACCATAAGCTGTCTTCTACACTTTAAATTATTTTTTGATGACTAAGCAAATTTGTGACAAATAAACCAAATTATAACCGGTGTTGGTAGAGATCCTATTCAGTTAGATACACCAACTAAAAACACAGCTTAACCTAGGGTTTGGATGGGAAATTTTTTTGTGAACCAAGAAATGGCAGCCCAACCAATAAGGCCCAAAAGGGTGAGCCCATTGACTCACCCATGGATTCCAATACCAAACTTCTACCTAATCAAGGGGAGTGACTTTCTAATCCTAAGAAATACAGAAGATTGATTGAAAAATTGAACTACCTCACAATTATTCGTCCTGATTTCTTTTACAAGCAGTGCTTTAAGTCAGTTTCTTGATTCACCATGTACAAGACATTGGAATGCAATTATTCACATTTTCAAGTATATTAGATGTGTCCCTTGAAAAGGTTTGCTATATGGTCACAATAATCACATTCGTGTTGTGGGTTATTCAAATGCAAATTAGGTTGGATCTCCTTCTAAAAGGAGATCCACCTCCAGATATTGTCTTTATTGGAGACAATTTGATTTCCTAGAAAAGCAAGAAGCATAACATAGTAGCAAGATCTAGTACAAAAATAGAATATAGAAGTTAGAACACTAATTTACACACCTTGGAATTTTTACTTAGTGCTAACAACAATAACGCATAAAACTATGAAAGTAATTTGTTTGTTACACACAAATCATCAAAACTGATCATGTAAGACACAACTATTTCGTCTATAAGATAATATGCACCTTGCAAGTCTTTGCTTCATCTGATACGCGAAGTTTTCATCAAGTGATCTACATACACCCAATATTTTAAGCTAATATGGTACTATGCAAATATTTCATGCTTATTCAGTTATGTAGAAAATGTTTCCATCTTCAACGTACCAAGAAGATCTTATAAAGCTAATGTCAACATCAAAGATCTCTTGGAAGTTGTGCTAAAGCTACTATGTCTCAACAACCATCCTGGCACGCGCTTTGTCAAACCTAGAAAAGGCTATATGCCAAGTACAGTTCTATGCTTATCTCCAATTTAGGTAAGAGCACTTCAACGGAGGCATGATTAGTACTACCAACTATCAAGATGTTGCTTGAAAAAGATATTAGCATTTAATGTTGCATGCAACACACTCAATGCACCTCTACGTCCTTGCTTGAACAGACACAAGCTAAAAGAAGGTATCAAGAGTTGAAGGTTCTCAACAAGGAGAAAAAGATTTGCAACGACTCTTTCTTCAATCTTTTATAAAGCTTGCTTTGGAGTTGAAGAACAAAAAATACAAGTGAACATTTTATCAAAACTCTACTAGTTTTCAATCTCAACTTTTCTGAACCCTAAGCTTCCTTAGAACATTGTTTGTGTTCATAGCAAACTAGTAAAGAGATATAAACCTTGTCTTCGTTGCAAAACATTAAGCCTCAATAGTGAGCAACCATTGAAATTTAGATCACACTTTCGTAAACTTTAGTGTTTTAGCTAGAACTAGTTGAGTTCCAAACAATACTTATGTCTTAGGTAGGAGTGGCTGCTATTCCAAATAATACTCTAGGTTTTTTGCTAGGAGAGGCTGCATTCCAAACAATAATCGTGTTTTTTGCCAAAAACAACTAAATGTTCAAATAATACTTAGGTTGTTTTTAGTCAGGAGTGGCTAAGGTCCAAAGCATACACGTCATGCACTTCACAGCGTTGGTCCGCTTAGTGGAACTTGACTTATTGGTCAAGTCTACTTTTACAAACAAACCAATCTAAAACTCAGCATAAATCCTCTCTCTTCTTAACCTTTGTTATACATGTTATATTTATTGCAAACTAGTCAAGGAGAGCTTTCAAAAACTATGGTTTATAAAGCCTTCTGACAAATTGTCTATCAACTTAAAACTTGTGTCTGCCTACACAACATCAGACACAAATTTGAAAAAATTATTCAAAGTTTTCAATACACAATTCAACTCTCTCTTCTTGTGTATTCAACCTACTTTCCACAATAGAGTTGTGGTCTCTGCCACCTATGAGCTTATTTGGCTCAAAACATTGCTTAAAGAATTGAGATTTGGAGAGTTCACTCAAATAACTCTCATCTATGATAACCAAGTTGCCTTACATATTTCCTCATATCTAGTATTTCACAAGAGGACTAAACATACTAACATAGATGGTCACTTTATCTGATAAAAGATAGATTGCATTTGAAGACATCACTCGAGTTGTTAAGTTTAATGATCAGTTGGCAGATATCTTCACCAAATCTTCGTGGGATCCTAGAATTGATAATATTTGTAACAAGCTTGGTTCATATGATTTATATGCATCAGCTTGAGGAGGAGTGTTAAATGTTTTTAAATATATGCGCCTTGGCTGATTTCTTTGTATGTTTTTTTAGACACATATATATGCATGTTCCTCTGTTATAACTGATACATAAACAGATTACTATATGACTCTTTACCATATGTTTGAACGGGGGTAAAGAAAAAGGAAAAAGTAGGCAAGCTTGACTCTTTAAAAATAAGAACGTTGTTATTCAAGAAATTTGCAAATGCACATATGGAAAAGGGAGATCACTTACGAATTTTCTTGCTAACAATCCAATTGGGAGTTTTTTCTCGAAGTGTGTAGATACTAGTGATTTGATAAAGGATGCCAAACAAACATTTGACTTGTTTGACAACATTGTGGAAGAAATTGGGGAGAATGCACTCCAAGTTGTGATAGATGGGCATCAAATCTTGTGGTAGCAGGAAAAAGTAGAGGATAATGCATGAGAAACTAAACTTCAAAGAAAGGCTTGTTGCTCAAGTCGAGATGAAACATCTAGTAAAATTGAAGTACTTTCTTGGAATAGAAATTGACTAATCAAAAAACGACATTATTATCTTCTAGAGGAAATATGTTCTAGACCTTCTTGGAAAAACAAGATTGATTGCAAGGTCACTAGAGCCCCTATAGAACAAAACTATAGAATGGAAATGATAAAGATACTTCTGCAGTGAATAAGGGCTAATATCATAGACTTGTAAGGGAGCTCATTTAGTTAGCCCACACCAAACTAGACATAGCTTATGTTGTGAGTGTGGTCAATCAATTCACACACTATCCAAGACAACCAGTATTTACATGCTATGAATAAAATCCTTCAATACTTGAAGACAAATTTAGGAAGGGATTACTGTTCAGGGATAGAAAATTAAACATGAAGTATACTAACGCAGACTATATTAGGTCTATTACTAATAGAAGATCTACCTCGGGATATTGCATGTTCTTGGGTGGATACTTGGTAAGAAATAAGGAACAAAATGTAGTTGCAAGGTCCAAAATTTAGAGTTATGGCACATGGGGTGTGTAAACTGTTATGGTTGAAAATTATTTTGAATGATCTAAAAGTGAAACCTGAGAAACCTAAGAAACCTAAGACTCTCTTTTGTGAAAATAAATTAGCTATTAGTATTGATTGCAATCTAATTCAACATGATAGGACCAAGCAAATAAAGATAGACCAACACTTCACCAAAGAAAAAATTAGATAATGGCCTTATATCTACTTCCTACAACCAGTAGATTTGTTTAAAAAGGGACTTTCCATAGAATGGTTTCATGATCTTACACAAACTAAGAATAACAAATATCAATTCACCAGCTTCAGGGTGAGTGTTGATTTCGAGGAGATATGATAAATTATTGTAGTTATTACCAAAAAGACATTGTACAGATACGAAGAGTTATTATTTATTATTGTAATTGTTTCTAGGGTGGTAGAGTTTTATATAATGTACCCTCTTGTACTGGTTCACAATCAAGGAATTGAATCAGATTTTCTCAACCTTTCAAGTATTACATGAAGTTAGGAATGATAAATATCCATTTAGCAGCTTTAAGGGTAGTATTGAATTACAAGGAGATATTATTAATTATTGTAATCATTACCAATAAGATATTATTTACTATTGTAATTATTTCTAAGGTGGTACGAAGAGTTATTTACTATTGTAATTATTTCTAAGGTGGTACGAAGAGTTATTATTTAGTATTGTAAATATTTCTAAGGTGGTAGAGTTCTATATAATTTACATCTTGTACTGGTTTGCAATCAAGGAATTGAATCAGATTTTCTCCTTAATTTTCAAGTGTCCAACTTACTATATTTATAGTGAATCTTACAATTCACAATACATTTAAATTGGGTTTTTGATTCATGAGTCCCTATTCAACTACCTAGGTCGGCCCCAAAAAACACTAGTGTTAGAGAAATAGCACCACGATCGCTATTCCAAGCACTATAGATAGATACAAACTAAATAATTTAAACTGCTTAACAATGTTTCATTCACAGCTTCCCACAACCAATTTGGGATAAATTCACTAATTTTAGAGCGATAGCAGGATGACTGCTATTCCAAAGACAATAGGTACAAGCTATATAATTTAAATGCTAAACAATTTTTCCACTTATAACTTCTCATAACCACTTAGTGCAAAATTCACTACTTTTGTACAAATTAGGTCCCCCAGAGAGCAGGAGAAAATATACAAAAACAACAAAAGATAAGCAGCAAACCTGCACTGGTGTGAAAGCAAGACTTGATGTCAAACCAGATGTAGCACCACTACTACCATAATTCTTTTCCTTGAATCTGACAAATGAAAATAGTACACCAGAATTGTCGTCATGGTCAGTTAAATAAATAATGTAATAGAGACATCAATGATAATTTATCATCTTGCAACAAAATCAGAATATCAAGTAACTAGGACATGGTATAGAACTCAAGCAATGAGAAGCACTTACCTTTTAGCAACTTTTGCAGCAAGTTTGCTTTGACCAACAGACACTCGCAGTTTGCCACTGCCTGCCTGACCAAGCATTCCATAGCCCTCACCCAGACCATCTCCTATAATTCACATGCATAAAAGTATAAGAATATAAGGAGAGATTGTCATTTTTACATTTAAGTTTCCAAAGGATTTCATATGAAGTCATCATTTCCATCTTAGGACTTAGGGAACTTATTGTGTTACAAGAGCAATTTGGCTAAGCATGTAACAGCTTTACCCTTTTATTGCCATTGTACTTTTACCTGGATTGTAAACATGGAACATCATAGGCACAACATACTGCCTAGGGCTTGTAAGTGCTATAAGTTGTACTTGATAGATTTAAACTTTAGATCATAAATTATATGTAATTCTTGTAGACTACAGGCATGTCAAAGTGAGGCAAACTGGCTCGCACGGGTTGACCTAAAACTGTGAGCTCAACCCGACTCACTTTATAGTGAACCAAAGATTCTACAACCTGACTCAATCCACAAAGGATAAGTGGGTTAAGTGAGTTATCTCACTAACCCATATGTATTTTTATTTTTTAAAATAAATAATATATACAACTATTTATTCTTTTTGAACATCCTCATCTTCAAGAACATAAACAAAAACATAATATTAAAAAAAATATAATTTATATTATAAGTGGGTTGGCAAGCTAGTCCACTACAACCCAACTAGAACCGACTTAACCTTAAGTGAGCCGAGCTCATTTTGGTTCATAATCGAAAAAAATTCTCCAACCCGGCTTGAACTGATGGTGAGCCAAGTTGGCTCAGGTTGTAATCCATTTTGACATGTCTACCACAAGGTATAACTAGGACCTCTCATGTGGTATACTAAGGCTACAGAACTAGCAAGGTATAAGACCTAGAATAAGAAGTGAAGAGTACTCAAAGGTGTGTTTTGGAGAAGGGATACTCCTATCTATAAAAATCCAGATGTGACCAACACAGTCATATGATCCACTAACAATAGAATACAAGAGTAACATTATGAGAAAAGGAAGCAATATTCACATAGTCCAAATAGACATATATGTGCTAGGCAAGTACCATCAGAAGCAAGTATAGTGTAAGATAATCTAATAGTCATACACTAAATACCGCATAAGGATATGAGAATAAATGATAAAAAGAAAAAAGATAAAACTTATGATAAAAAGGCCTTGGCAACCCATAATTGCACACACAAGGGGGGAAATTGACATGTCTTTTAATTGAGTTGTGCCTACGAGGCCAATCTCATGTCTCCCACAAGCCCCACACCTCTTACTACCCACTTTGAAGTCATAAGAAACATGTTGGTATATAAACTTTTGAAATATGATTGAACTCCAAATTGCCTAGTTCAATCATATTCCATGTGTTTACATACCAACATGTTTCTTATGACTTTAAAGTGAGTAGCAAGAGATATGGGGCTCGTAAGGCATAAGATTGGACCTCGTAGGCACAAGTCAGCTCAAAAACCTACCAATTCCCACCCCGCTCCCCAACTCTATGCATGAGATAATGGGCTACCAACATCCTTTGTCATAAACTTTATTTATCTTTTCCCTTTTATCATTTATTCCTACATTCTTATCCTTATTCAATGTTTATTATATGATTGTTAGGTTATCTTACTTACTTGTTTTACGCTATACTTGCTTCCCACAATATTTGTCTTGCACATATATGACCATTAACGTTACATCCTTCTTTCTCATAATGTTACTCCAGCATTCTTGTGTGAGTGGGATCATGTGACTATGTTAGTCACATCCAAACTTCTATAAATAGGAGTATCCCCTCTCCTCCAAAACACACCTTCAAGTACTCTTCTTATACTAGGTCCTCTACGTATACTTTTGCCAGCTCTATAGCCTCGGTGTAGTATACGAGAGGTTCCTACTATATCCTACAAAGCTTTTGTGACACACCACAGTTACATCCTTAAGGGAAATGCTCAACCACACCTCAAGATGATGTATTGTTCATGTTATTAGCCATATTTTACTATAGATATATGGTCTTGATTATGGGGATACTTTTCTTCATGGTGAATTGGATAAGGACATCTATATGAAGCAACCTCCTAGGTTTGTTGCTCAAGTTGAGTTTGGTCTAGTTTAAAAACATCGTTGATCTCTCTACAAGTTGAAACAATCTAAGAACTTGGTTTTGAAAGTTTAGCCATATTGTACAAAATTTAGGGATGAAACAATGTAGTAAAGCAAATAACTCAACTTTCCACTATCTCAATTCTCTTGGAAAATGTGTTTACCTAGTTGTGTATGTTGGTGATGTAGATATTATAAGAAATGATGCTACCAAAATTTTCCAGCTGAAACAACATTTATTTAATCACTTCCAAACCAAAGTTCTCGGATGCCTAAAATACTTCCTTGGGATAGAAGTGGCTCAATCAAAGGAAGGTATTGTACTTTGATAGACAAAGTATGCTCTAGATATAGAAGTTAATGGCAAAATAGGGTGAACCATATCTTGCTCCAAATAGATATAGAAGAATTGCGGAAAAATCATTTATTTTGTCATGAAAAGACATGATATTTCTTTTACAATAGATGTTGTTAGTCAACATATTGATCAATAGAATGTTGTGCTACCTTTTACAAGGCATATTAAAAGAACTCTAGCTCAAGGTCTATTGTATGAGAATAAAGGGACAAATCTCTAGATATGTATATCCATTGAAGGTATTATTATCTCTAGGAAGAGTAAGAAACATAATGTTGTTGTGTGGTCTAGTGTAGATGCCGAGTACATAGCTATGGCCACAATCACTTGACAATTGATATAAGACTAAACTTCTTTAAGAGTTAAGATTATCTGCTATTCAACAAATAAAGTTATATTGTGACAACAAGGAAGCCCTTCACATTGCCTCTAAACCAATGTTCCATAAAAGACCAAAAATAGAGATTGAGTGTCATCTTATTCTAGAGAAGTCGTTGGCCAAGGAAATTTCTACTAAATTCCTCAATATAATGAATATGAATTCATGCATCAAATTAAAAAATCAAAAGGCAAAAAATTAGTATGCAAACGTAAATCAGATCAGGACAAGAGCAAAGTGCTAAAATTACCTAATGAACTCTCTTCTGGGACTCCAAATTGCATCCTATTGGCTAACTTCCTCATGTCTGTTATTGCATACCTGTAATTAGAATCAACAGGTCATAAATTTAAAAGCAAAAGAAAAGGCACAAGGCAGCATACCCTCAACCCAGCAAGCTAAAATACAGTACAAACAAAATTTTAAGACTATGCTAACCTTTCCTTCATCTTCCTAAGCCGACGACCACCTCTCTTCTTTTTAGGCTCAGAATCAGGAACTGGAAGTGGTTTTGGTTGCTTTGCAGGAGGGGGCTCCTGCCACTTCTCAATTTTTTTGTGAATCTCATCCTTGAAAGCCCTTCCAGTGTTTCCAGATGGATCCCCACGTATGGAATCTACACGTGCTGCAAGTGTAGACTTTGCAGCCAAAAGCCGACATGCTCGCATCCTTAGAGATGGAGGAGTAGTCTGAAATATCTCTGTTTGCTCGAGGTAACCTACACGAAATTGAGACGTTGCCGTGGAGAACCCAGCAAGATTCTTTTTCTTGGCACCAAGAAGCTGAACATTACAAGCAGGCATCTTAGCTAGGGATGCCAGACCACCAGCTGTGCCCATGAGTTTAGCTGCAACAGCACTCCCAACTATAGCAGAGAGATTAGGTGCAATGTAGCCCATTCTACTCTCAACGAAATCTAGAACTTTCTTCTTTGCTGAATCAAGATCAAGTGCTCGATCACAGGCCTCAACTGTCTTACTAAGGACTTCTTCTGGGAGAGGCTTGCCAGTTGTGGTTGAAGCGGTAACAGACACAACCATGATAATGGCTGAGGGTAAAAGCCCTTCTAAATCAACAAGAGTCAAATCCATTTCATTTCCTATCTTCTTAACAACACGTGCATAATCAATCGGGTGATGCACAAGTGACTCAAGCTCTGGAAATTTCAATCGATATTTGTCACGAATAAAATTGTGGATTATAACAATTTCATTCTCAATGTCAACTGACAGCGCATTGCAATCGACAATCAATTGATATTCAGGATCATCTTCTAGATCCACTCCCTGAGTTGAGACATCCGACCCCATTTTAAGGGCCTCTTCCACTTTCTGCCATTAAAAGTAACATTATACCTTATTCACACACCCATATTAACATAAATGTCTAGGTATCAGAAAAAAAAAATGAAACTAAAAAGACACAACAACCCCATTATTATAACATAAAACAATGAAAGGGACCCTAATTGCAACTAATTCCCAGCTCAGTAAAACTGATTCTAGATTCTACAAAAGTCAATAAAGCACCCAACAGCAATAGCAATAACAGTGACTATTGACAGACAAGCCTGGTTTTAATTGTGATAGTAGTAGTGACATTGGAGGTCCCACCAGCAACAACTGTGAGCAAGGTTTTAAACAACATGACCATGATTTTGGCTGCAACATCAAGTTTTTAGGATGTCTGCAAGCGTAACAATATCACAATTGTGGCTGCATCAACAGCATCTGTCCCCAAGTTGGCGTAATATCAAGGAAAGCGATGAAACGGCGTCTACAATTTAAATCCTTGACTGTGGGCAATCTACAACGACTTAGAAAAAAATTAGGAGCAACTAACCTGTATAATATCAATGTACCTCTGGGTTTTCTGCAACTTGGAAACACTGTCCAAGTCATCATAGTTGAGGTTTTCTAGGTCAGCCAGATCACCATCAACATCCTCTTCCATATCTGCAGCATCGACATCGTTATCCTCCTGAAACAAACGGAAACAATCACCTTGTTCGTAACAAAACATTTTTCTGATTTCTTTCAAACTTTGTAGGTTAGATAAAAATAGATAAAAAGAAGAAGAAGCTTACCGGAATTTCGGCCTCGTTATCGGAGAGTTCATCAAGGTCGGCGAGAAAAGAATCAGCAAGTGTAGCCTGGAATCAAACCCGCACAATAATAAGACCCCAAATAAACGTTCATACTTAAAAATTAAATTTGAAACTGAAAATGTTCAAGTAAAACACAGAAAAACTTCATTGAACTGAACCAAAGGGAAGAATAACGGAAACAAACCATGTCTATGGACGAGGTGCCCGGAATCGATGTTGTCGTGAATTGGTATTCTGGTCAGTGACCGAGGAGACCTCAGAAAATAGGATTTAAGAATCAAGGATGAAACTGAAAGCACGCTTGACGGTAATGGGCCTGCCTCATTTGGATGAAAGGCCCAACGCTGTTATTTCAAAAATTCTTATCATCCATAAGATTAAAAGGCTACTTCTTCGACGTCCATAGTTTCTCCCTGCACCCCCCACAATTTTGTAAAATGGTTGTTTTATCTTTTTACTGTTTTAAAAAGAGAGTTCAGAAAATTTTTTGGAATAGATATTCCGGAATGTTGACAATATGTATTTTGAAAAGGGAATTTTATAATAGAAGATTTACAATTTTATTCTAGAAAGATCTTTTTAAAATAGAATTTTTAATATTCTGAAACATCTCAATCCGAAAATTTCCAGAAAAAAATAATTTATAACATAATTTATCATGTTAAGGAGTAATTTTATAATTTTACATTGTCTATGAGGTGCATGGAGAAACTACGAAGGTGGAGAAACTACGAAGGTAGAGAAACTACTGAAGTAGAGGAAGAACCAGACTAAATTAAAAAGTTAAGGGTGAGTTTGTTTCAGATTTTCTTTAGAAAAATATCTTTAATAGAAAAATAGTTATTTATTATAATCTTTTAGATATTTTTTAATTTTAAAAAATTACATATGAGTTGAAAATATTTTTTAATATGTTATTCAAAGTAATTTATTATAATTGTATTGATAGATGTTTTTTAAAGTACTTTCGTCGCTCCTTTATGACAAGTTTGAATCATCTTGTAAAAGGGAACTAAAATACTCTATACACTTACATGAGAAAAGATATTGATGTTAGTTGCAAATTTAACATAAAAATATAATATAATAAAAAATAATTAATCTCAATAAATTAAGAAAATAATCAATAAAATATAGAAAAATAAAATATTCAAAAAGAATGACAGAATAAAGTCTAATATGACCAACTATAAATAGAGCCACCAATATTATATAAAGATAAAGTTTTTCTAATACTCTAACTAAATGATAAGTATATCTCTGGATTATAACAACAATAAATTGATACCAAATTGTTTTAAAAAACATAAATGAACACTTTTAATTAAAAAATATTTTTTATACTTATTAAGTATAAGTGGTTTATGCTTGTTCTATTTTGTTTTATTTTTTTTTAAAGTCATAGACTAAGATATGTTTAAGAGTAAATTAATATAAGAATATTTTTATTTGAGTAAGTTTTACATCCTTTTTGTTTTCAAATTGTCCTTTCTTTTTTGTCTACATGCATTTTTAAAAATTTTGTATGAAAGATTAGTCGAAAAAAAATGAATATGTGTTAGTTTATGTTCTTAATTAATAGTGTATTTAATGGTTAGGTTTGACTTCTTAGGATTAACTTAAAATATTTTTTAGTATTTTTAATTCAATCTCTTTTTAAGGAGTGGACTTCTGAAAGAACCAAGTTTTAACAAGTAAAAGAAGTCAATCCTAGTATTAAATAGGTTAGACAACTATGTTTGAAAGGATTTATATATTTCAAAACTTAAGTGACAATTGTTGAAATTATTAAAATTTGGTTTGAATAATAGACTTGAAATTTCAAATTATATTATTTGAATATCTAAGGGTTAGTTCATGCTAGTAAATACTTAATATGATGAACCAATAAAAATGAAATTATATTCTATTTTTAAGTTGAAATGTATTTGGTAATGATAGATGTTTAGAAATTGAAATTTTGTTGAGTTGTTTAATTTTCATTTTGAACACTAGTTTTGAATTGGATTTTAATGATTTGAAAAAATGCAAAGGTTATACCAATTCTTTTAAATTAAGTTTACTTTTGGTGTATATTTGATGTGGAGTTGTGTGTTATTGAAAGATTTGATTATAGTTCTTTTGAACATGTTCTAGTGCGCCGAAAATTACATATATCACTTAAACAATAAGTTGGTTGCTCAAGCAATATATATTAATTAGAATTTAGTTATGTTTTGATACTTCCTCACTTAAACAATAAGTATCATTAGTTCGAATCAAATTTTAGCCTTTGATGAAAAGTATCATCTATATGTATATATCCATAATTTGTATCATGTCAATCACTAGAAATTTATAAGTAAGCGGAAGCGTACCTAAATTCATGACAATAAGGAAATGTATAGTGGTTTGGCCTTTCAAATGAACACTTACTCTCTTGACATAATTATTTAATTATCTCTTTGATAATGGGATGTCAGAATAGATAAGAACGTAGTGTGATTTGAGGACCTAACCTATTTGTCACAAAAATGACTTTTAGTATTTCTATCTTTTACCAATCACATGATAAAATAACTCTTTAGTTAGCAAACACTAAAGGTCCATAACATTATACATAACTAGCCAAACAATTTATGCGGCATTAGATCACTTTTAATTTTGGCAACCTTATGTATTCTTATTATACAATTATTTACATATAAGACCAATGTTGGACTATGGATCCAACAATCTCCCACTTGGACTATATGTATAACCTTATAATTATATAATTCTTAATATATCTTTTACCAATTTGGTTCATCAGTCATGTCAACATAGTAACAAAGCAGTATTTTTAACATTTTTCATAACTAAACTCATCAATGGTCACATATGTTGACACAAATGAACAACATAAATCATGATATGGATGTGTAGTATGGAATTTTCATGTAATGTGATCTTAATATGCCTAATTCCATTAGGTCCTCCTTAAACTTTAGTGAGATCAAACCATAACAAAAAACAAGGTTTCAATATATCAAAACTTTATTTCTATAGAAGATATACTTAAACCATACATATATTACAAAAAATATATTTATGTCATAAAAGCATCTAGAAATTATAAACTCCCACTAAAATTGAACATCATTTAAAGACATAGCACTCATACGAGCAATATGCTAATGAAACATTTTGGGTGTTAATTCTTTAGTAAGAAAATCCACAACCATGAACTTTGTGCCAATATGTTCTATAGACAACTGTTTAATTTTAATTCTTTCTTCAACAACCAGAAATGTGATATTTATGTGTTTAAACTTCGTTAAGCTGGTGTTGTTATTGAAAAATAGAAATGTTGATTTATTATCACAAAATAACTTAATTGGTCTTTCTATACCTTCCACTATACGTAATTTTGTGACAATTTCGCAGCCAAATTTTGTTATTAGATGCCTTATAACACACTATGAACTCAACTGCCATAGTAGAAGAGGCTATAAGAGATTGTTTAGCACTCTTCCATGAAATAACACCTTTAGCTTGCATGTATATATAACTTGATGTTGATTTCACACTGTCTTGGCATCCATAAAAATCAGAGTTAGTATACCCAAAGATCTTAAGTCGATCCAACCTCCAATATACGAGCATATAGTCTTTTGTTCTTTGTAAATAATGCAAGACAGTTTGACTCTTTTCTAATGATCCAATTCTGGATTAGTCAAATATCTGCCTACATACCTATAATATATGCAATATTAGGGTGCACACATTAGACTTCCTACTGTTGATGCATAAGGAATCTTTTGCATTTCCTTTTCCTCAAGATTACCCTTAGGACATTGATTGAGACTAAAATTGTCTCCCTTAGCCACAAGGGGTTTACCTGGTTTACAATTTTGCATGTCATATCTTTTGAGAACCTTTTCAATATAACCTTTTCGAAACAAACCAAGAGTACCTTACGAACAATCTCGATGTATCATTATGCCCAACACAAAATATGTATTACAAAGATCTTTCATCTCAAAGTTCTTAGCTAGAAATTTTTTGGTTTCATGAAATAAATCTATATCGTTGCTGGCAAGCAAAATATCATCAACATACAAAGCCAAAAAAATATACTTACTCCAACAAAACTTATGGTATATGTAATCATCAACTAAATTCACCTCAAAACCACATAAGGTGATCATATGATGAAACTTGAAATACCACTGACGAGATGTTTGTTTGAGCATGTAAATGAATTTTTTAAGTTTGCAAACTAAATTCTTTGAAACATTGTCTCATCAATATTGTCGTTGAGAAGCATTGTCTTTATATCCATCTAATGTAACTCAATATCAAAATGTGTCATTAATGCCATTATAGTCCTAAAAGAGTCTTTAGAAGAAACTGGAGAAAATGTCTCTTTATAATCAATGCCTTCTTTCTGTAAATCCCTTTACAATAAGACGAGCTTTGAACCTCTCCACACCACCGTATGAATCCCTCTTGATCTTAATTTTATCTTTATTCTTTGAGTACTTATTTGTGAAACTTTATTAAATGGAGCATTTGTATCAATTAAATAAAGATTATCATAACTTGATAAAGAACTAGAACCAACCAATTTTGAATCATGAAACAAACTAAATTTTTCATTCCCATATGAACAAGAATAACCAAATTTTTACAAAGCAAAAATAGAAATCAAGTTTCGTCTAAAAGATGGTACAATAAAAATTTCATCTAGATCCAAATAAAAATTAGTCTTTAACAATAATCTAAATTTTTCAATTGCTTTAACTTAAACCATCTTTTCATCACCTATATAGATGTATCTTTCACCATCATTTGGTTTTCAACAGTTCAGACAACCCTATATAGACACACTGATGTAAACTATTACACCAGAATCTATCCACCATGTGTGTCTTGGTACAAAAGTTAAATTAACCTCAAAACAAATCAAATTTAGAAGTATATGTTTCTTAGCACACCATGCATGATAATTAGTGTAATGCTTCTTCACATGCCCTACAACTCCACAAAAGAAACAACCATTGCCTTCAAATTCATTTGATTTCTTTGGCATTTTACTTTTAGGTGTTGCAATTGGAATTTCCTTATCCTTTTTTCTTTTCAGTCCATTTCTCTTATTTTGAGGTATAGGCTAGATGAACACTTTCTGTCTTATCTTGATTCAATCTTTCTTCTTCCTGAATACAATATGTGATGAGCTCATTCAAAGACCGAGTCTCTTTCTAACAATTATAGTCCACCTTAAACTAACCAAATTGTGTTGGAAGAGATATCAGAACTAAATGCACTAATAAATCCTCGTAGAGTTCTAATTTAAGTGATTTTAGTTTTGAAGCAATATGAGACATCTCCATGATGTACTCCCTAATTTTGCCTTTTCCCATATACTTCTTTAAAATTAGGTTTTCTAAGAGTGTACCTATCTCCATCTTTTCATTCTTAACAAATATCTTTTCAATTTCTGCAAGGAAATCTTTAGTTGTATGAATGTTTGTACCCTGAAATGTTTTCAGAATGGGCTTCTTCATGATCATAAGACTTATATGATTTGACTTCTCCCACATTTTCATTTCCCTCTTGTGTTCAGAGGTGCTAGGATCCATAATAGGGGAGTCTATCTTTAACGCAAGGTTAAGATCCATCACTCCAAGAACTATCAAGACCTTTTCTTTTAAAGACTTGAAGTTTGAGCCACTTAAAACAAGAATAAAATTTATATTGGCAGTAATATTTGCAGATCATTCATAAATGAATTAAGAACAACAAACAAATACGCTCATATCAATCTAAAAAATTAACTATTCCTTGATACCTTAATGTGGTAATAAAACGTTAATAATAATAACATGTCAAATAATAAACCTTCCTTTCGACTGACCTAATATTTACATACAAAACTAAATAATTATTACACATTTATAACCACATATGCATTTGTAATTATATAAAATAATAGTCTTCTTTTTGACTCACTAATACTCACATAAACTACAATATCACAACCTTTTATATTTTAAAAAATAAATTAATTTTCACAAGAGAGGTCACTTTGGTGACATATTGTTTAAATTAATTAATTTTAAAAAAAATATATAAAAACTTTCTCCAGTATTTAAATTTAAAATTAAAAAAACCTTAACACAAAAAAAATCCATATATATACATATTCATATATATTCAAGATAGACTAGAAAACGTAAATAAAAAAATGCAATGAGAAAATATCCTCAATCCCTAATGATATGGATTTTGATACCAATTTTTAGAACTGAGCATTAACCTTTGATGAAAATTATATCTATATGTATGTATCCTATAATTTGTATCACGTCAATCACTAGAAATTTATAAATAAGTGGAAGCATATTTGAATTCATGATAATAAGGAAATACCTAGTGGTTTGGCCTTTCAAATCAACACCTACTATCTTGAGAGAATTGGGGACCTAACTTATTTATAGAAAAGTAATAAAAAAGAACTTTGGTATTTCTATCTTTTAGCCATCACAAAACAGAATAACGCTTTAGTTACCACACATTAAAGATCCATAACATTTCAGATACATAACTGACCAAACAATTTTTACGTTATTAGATCACTTTTAATTTTGACAACCTTACGTATTTTTATTATACAATTATTTAATATAAGACGAATGTTGGATTATGGATCCAATATCATAACCCAAGTAATGAGTGTCATTGTTGTTAGAAAAGTTGGTTCTAAAAGGAGGGTTAAATAGGGTCTGGACTCTTTTTGCATAGAGTTAGACTAGATCGTCTAGAAATCAAACAACATGTATATAGTACAAACACCTTTTATATCGGTTCACCTAAAACTCTTGAACTATGTCCAATTCTTCCTTAAGACAAAGCTTAAGAGATTTCACAAATCAAATAAAGATCATAACAAGTACACATATAATTCCTAACTAAACAAGTAAATAAAACACTTATGGTTACAACTTTTTAATCTTTCCCTAAAATCAAGATCTCAGAAAAAACAAAATAGAACAAAAGAACTCAGAGAGAGGATAATTTAAGCTTGTTGGATATTTTCTCAAAGAAAAATACTACAACAGTTTTCACTCATATCCACTTATGAACACATGTAAATTTGAATACTTAAAAAAGTTTTCATATTGTTTGTGTGTTCTTCATCTTTTGACCTTAATCTCTTTATATAGTCTTCAGTTGACCATTGTTTTGAATCTTCAAACTTCATATTCTCCTTTAATTTTGCTTCTAGTAATCAGGTTTGATTTGACTTGATTAAACTTGATTTTTATTTTAATTTAGTTAATATTTTTATCAAAATATTTTAATATATTTATAATTTAATTTATAATATTATTATTATTTTTTATTAATAATATATTATCAATTTAAATATATTTTAAAAAATAATAAAATAAATAATATTTATATTATATTATAAAATTCTATCTATTTTAATAATTACATATTTGAAAGTAGTTTTAATTATTATTATTTAAATATTTTTTTTAATAAAAGTATTTTTACTATAAAATTAAATTATCTTAATCCATTTTTAACTAAAATTAAATTTAAAAAATTAAGTTTAAGTGAATATAAACTTTTCAAGTATAAATTAAACATACATTAAGAATTTAAAAAAATTGAATTTAAGGAATTGATTGACTTACTTCTACTAATTTCTACGCACTTAGGTGAGTTTGGATGAGGTGATTTATTGTTGGTAAAAATTTGATAGCACGGAAAGAGAAGAAAGTATTCATGTTTGAAATGCATGATTTGAGTGAAAATGGTGAGAAGAGAAGGAGAGGGAAAGGGGGAGAGGTGCCACTTCTTCTCATAGATGAGAAGAGAAGAAAGAAACATAGTTTACCAATTTACCCTCTCATTTGATTTGATTATTTAATGTAATTAAATTCTAATTATAACAATTCAAATATTCATTTGAAATTGTAAAATTAAACTTTTTATTAATCCAAATTTAAAAAGTGTAACATATTTTTTATTATTAGAAATTAACTGTGTTGCATATTACATATAAATTAATTGTATGTTATAAGAAATATATTGTATTTGATGTTGATTTAGATTAATTTTAAATTTTTTTAATCACTCTGTCTTATTTGATATTAGTTATTTGTAATTTCTTTCTCGTAAAATTAATATAAAAAATAAATTAAAACTATATAATCATATACATATTATATATTATTATGAATGTAATATTAATTTATTTTTCATAAAATATATAATAAAATGTATAATTAAATTTAGAAAGAACCAAAATAAATTAATAATAATAAAAAATAAGTTAAAGATAATAAAAATTACTCCTTTCATATTTTATTACAATTTTTACAATTATACATGGTTAAATGAGAGGTGTAATTTCTTTTGTTCTTCTTTCCTTGTAACATCCTCATTCTTCTAATAATTTAAAAAAATTCATTTTTTCACAATTATTAACTATTAAAGATATAAAAAATAATTAGCAACAAAAAATTAAACTTGATTTTTAAATTATCTATTAAACTTTGTAGAATTATTTTTTACATAATTTTCAATTAATTATTTAAATATATTAAATTTAAATTTAAATTATTTTTTAAAATAATTTAAAAATTTATCAAATAAAACTTCATAATTAATTTTTTCAATTAATCTTTACTTTTTGTTTTCATATAAAAAAATTTCAACTTTACTTCTAATTTATTATTTATATACTTATATATGTATTTGAATAAATTATTATATGAGTATATTAATAATTTACTATATAATTTTTTACTTAAATCTATTCATTTTCTCTTAATTGAAATAATTTCATTTTTTCTCTCTCTTTCTTTTCCTTTCCATTTCACCTCCATCCCATCTCCATTCAAACACATCTTTAAAGTTTACCACTCACTTTGATGATTTTATTTTATACTTTATTATAGTAATTTGACTTAAATCAAAATAATTAACAATAATCATAATCATGTGAGACTAATATTTTTATTTTTACTCTAACATAAATATATTTTCATTAGTTGAAATAAATTAAAATTTGCAAAATTATTATAAAATTAACTATATTAAACTCAATAATTAAAATTTCTATATATATATATAATTCACACATAAAGTACAATTTATTATTTGTATAGTTTCAAAGAAGCATTTTCATACCAAACTCGAAGTATGATTTTTTTTTAATTCCTAAATTTTTGAGATTTTATGTTTTTATAAAAGCTTATGTTCGAAGATATTATATAAAGATAATGCATGGATGTAGAATTATATTATAGTTAGCGATATAAATTTGATGGGTTTGAAAAGTTAGAAGAGTCTAGAAACATAATAGTATTATAACTTGGATGAGAAAAAGGAATAATGTTTGAAGTAGAATGTTGAATAAAAAAGGTAAAAAGAGAAAAAGTCCAAAAAAATGGCAAGAGGAGGAGAAAGAAAAGTGAGGGAAAAGATGAGCAGTTTGCAGGGAGCATAAGCATAGAGGAGCATGGATGTATGTATGTATGTATGAGTAGCTATCCTTTCCAATCACCAAGGGACCCTTCCTTCTCTCTCCTCTCAACCCGCCATCCAACTCAACCACCGTCACAAAACCATCAATTTCCATCCCCCTTAAACCATAATCCACCCCAATCTCAATCGAATTTCGCGTTTCAAAAACTTTGAGAAGAATTAGAAAGAAATTGAGAAAGGAAGAGAGAGTGTTACAGTGGAGGAAGTAGTGGTGAGAGAGAAATGCCAAGTGTGGCTGTCAAGCTCTACAGCGTGTTCTTCAAGTTCCTCTTGAAGCACCGTTTGCAGAACCGGATCCAAACCTCTTCCCAACACTCCGACCCGTTTGGTGTTACTACCCGACCCGAAGAGTCTGTCGCCGCCGCCAACCCCTCCTTCGCCGACGGCGTCGCCACCAAAGACATCCACATCGACCCCTTGACCTCTCTCTCCATCCGAATCTTCCTCCCCGAATCGGCCCTCACCGCTCCCGAGCCTCATTCCAAACCTAAGACTCGCTCCAATCCCGAGCCTCAGCCTCGATCCGCGCGCCTCGATTCGATTGCGCGGAGGAACAGCTATGGGCCGCCGGTCCTGGAGGAGAGACGGAGCAACAGCTTCGGAGGGGGCTCCGCCGTGGATGGTTTGAATCTGATGTCAGACGGCGCCTACCGGGGCTACTCGCCGCCGTCGGGGACGCAAGGGGAGCGGCGGAGGCTGCCGGTGGTTCTGCAGTTCCATGGCGGGGGGTGGGTTAGCGGAGGGAGTGATTCTGCGGCGAATGATGTTTTCTGCCGGCGGATCGCGGGGTTATGTGATGTGATAGTGATTGCGGTGGGGTACCGGCTGGCACCGGAGAACCGGTACCCGGCGGCGTTCGAGGACGGCGTGAAGGTGCTGAATTGGCTGGCGAAGCAGGCGAATTTGGCGGAATGTAGCAGGTCGATGGGGGGTGGCAGGAGTGGAGGGCATGGTGGTGGGGAGTTCAAGAAATCGGATGCTCACAAGCATATTGTTGATTCCTTTGGGGCTTCTGTGGTTGAGCCTTGGCTTGCTGCTCACGCTGATCCTTCAAGGTTGTTACTATTTCATGATGATTGTCTTTATTTAGTTACTATTCCGTGGAGTTAAGGGTTGTCTGATTGATGACTTATGAATTTAGGTTGGAATTTGATCTTCAAGGTTGTTTTTGACTTGTTATCCGACTGCATTTAGTTGTTGTTTAGTGTGTGTATAAACATTTATATCCATTTCCTCTTTGATATAGAGATAGTGTTAGCTAGAGAATGTAGAGTCAGGTAGGTCTAGGATCCTGAATTGGGGAGGAAGAGTTTACGAATGAAAGTAGGTAGGGACTAGTTTAAGCTGAACTCCAAATTTTATGTTAATTGCTCAGTGGCAATGGATTTGATTAATTTTTTATCACGAGTTATATATGGTTGGATAAAATCTAGGACTCCACTATGAGAGTTTTCTTGTGACAATGTTTGATATATCTGATAAGGTCACATTTTATGGAAGTTTTAGATTTAGGGCAAATAGTTGTTAACTTTTTTTTACGGATTCAATAATTTCCGAATTTCCATCTCAAATGTGGTCTATGTCTAACTTTAGCTGTGATTAAATCACATTATGGTTACAAACATATAGATCTGGTTGGTTCATATTTAAGGTTGGGATTCTTAGTTGACATGACTCATTACATACTCTAGAGAGAATGGATTTCTCTAATATTGTTTATATTTTTATATTAGTATTATGTGTCCTTAGGTCACTTACAATATGTATATTGAAAAGTACAAACACATTGAAAAATAGGTGATAAAGTGATTATTACTGATGATGGCTAGCCAAATATTCATATGCTGGAGAGGTTACTTGTTGGCTGAAACAAGTCATTCTGCACAACTGTTAAGGGAATTAGTGGGAGGCTTTTGTTTTGTTAAAAGTGGACTTGTACACATGTAGTGCTTAAGCAACATTTTGTGGATGTTTTTCTCCTAGGATTTCTTTTGTTTTTTTTTTGTTGTCTGATGGTTTGTTTTTGTCAGTATCAAATTTTTGTTTTCCTACAATGATGGGAGCCTCAGGCACTAGCACACTTTTCTAAACTAATCTTTCAGTTGTTGGACACCTCATCTCAACTATATCTTCTAGACTAAACGATTATGTATGTTCCTTTGCTAAAACCCAATTTTTAATTGATGAAGCTTGGTTATGGAATCTTTGACAATATTTATAATCAAATATCTTTTTTTTTTCTCCAAAATAGTTCTTTTCAAATAATAATCACTATTAATCGGAAGCCATATTTGGCTCTTGTTAAAGGTGATACGGTGAATTGAGAAGATGATTGTTTGACCAAGTCGCTCCTATAGGCATGTCGAACATACTGGAATGCACTGCCTTTTTAAAAGGAAAAATTCTAATGTTCTCTCTATGTATTACTCTAGGTAGCTTTATAACCATCCATTTATTATTTGATAATATTTTATTTTTTATGCAATGGCTTGTATTTGTATGGTTATATGGCTCCATTTCCACTAGCTACATTCTGAGTGGAATGATTTTAATTCTCTGAGAGTACCTAAGTATCTCCTCTACAAGGGAACTTGTATGTGTGCATTTGTATTGTTGATCACATGAATTTCTTCCTTATATGCTTCCTTCGGTTCCAGTTGTAAGATAGTCCTCAAGGAGTAATGCATTTCCCTTTTCAGTGCTTAACATTTTTGTTCTTTTAATGTTGAAACAGATGTGTTCTTCTTGGAGCAAGTTGTGGTGCCAATATTGCAGACTATGTAGCTCGTAAAGCTGTGGAAGGAGGCAAACTTCTAGACCCTGTGAAGGTGGTAGCACAGGTTCTAATGTATCCATTTTTCATTGGAAGTGTTCCCACACGGTCTGAAATAAAGTTGGCAAACTCTTACTTTTATGACAAAGCCATGTGTACGCTTGCATGGAAACTTTTCCTACCTGAGGAGGAATTTAGTTTGGACCATCCGGCTGCTAATCCCCTTGTCCCGGGTCGAGGTCCTCCTTTAAAGTTAATGCCTCCAACATTGACAGTTGTGGCCGAACACGACTGGATGAGGGATCGAGCCATTGCATACTCAGAGGAGCTCCGGAAGATGAATGTGGATGCACCTGTTCTTGAGTATAAGGATGCTGTACATGAATTTGCAACACTTGATGTCCTTCTCAAAAGCCCTCAGGCCCAGGTTTGCGCTGAGGACATAGCCATATGGGTGAAGAAATATATTTCACTTCGGGGTCATGAATTCTCATATTGAGTAGGATATAGCAGATTCAGATGATGATTGGCAGGAAGATATTTACTTCAACTTCAGAATTAGCTTCAGATCACTCTTTTGCTGCTATTACATGGGACCTGTGATATATTATTTGATTGGTTTTGATTCTTGACAAGGTTTGATGTTGACTGGTTCCATGTTCATACCTGGCCAGTTTATTATTTTTTGGTTTGTAAAATAGAGTTGTCCGAGTAGAATTAGTTGAGCCACCAAGATGCATTCACCTCGTACATACTGCACTTAACCATTCTTGTGCCATTTTCCCTGTGTATTATCATGTCTTTCTCACCAAAAAAAATATAAAATTTAAGGAATCATATTAAGTGTGAGTTTATGGTATGGTATCCAATTCATTACTCAATCTAAGATCCTCCGAATGGTGAGGGTATGTTCAATTGGGCATTATGAAAACCTCAGAACCCTTGGTGTTATAGATTTCATTGTCTTTTATAGCCGTGTCGGTTATATTACTGCTTTAAATGTTCTAATATGCAAAAAGCACTCTGTTCATTGAGTACTGTTCTCCTTTTTGTTGGGATGCAGTTACCACAAACTGTGCACAGTTGGACTCTGGCTTCTCTGGTTTCTTGATTTCCCAACTACCGGGAGAATTTGGGGGAGAGATGTGAAATTCAGAAGCTCTTTTAAAAAACGCAGTCTGTGGAAGCATTAAATCTTATCCAGAATGCTTGCCGTCATCCCATACTAATGCGCATGCTGCATGAAGAAAATATATGTGCACAATAGACCTTTTAGCAGCACAAATAGCTTCTGATCAATGAATTTCTGATCGAAAATAAATTTGTAGTGATTGAAATAGAAAATAAATTTATGATAAAAAACAAATAAATTCGATAATTCTTTTTATTTTGGCCAACACTTTCAAAACATTTTTAATTTGAATGGATTCAAAATACAAATTGAATTCTCTCTTGAAATATTAAAAATTAGAAACGTTGATAGAAGAATTTAATTCAGATAACAGAATTTTTAATTCTCTTATCATAAAAGAAAGCTCGGTATTTTATATGAAAGCTCTGAATATTAAAAGAAGATCAGTATGAAAATAATGATAAATAGTGACAAAACTAGAACTAAGAAAAGTAAAAGTAGTTTAAATAAAACTTTAATGAAGAATATTTGTCATAGCCTACCGAGTAAGACTAGGAAATGCAAATTCAGAATGAGATAAGAGATCTAGAAGTAGAAAAAGTAAATTGTTAAGAATAAAATAAGAACTTTTATAAGTAATCAATAAAATTGACTGAATCGATAAAGTGTTCCTTTTGCATTTTGTGTTTAATTCGAGTCAGATTATATAAAATGTTTGTACTACTTTAAAAGTGACATTAATTTTTTTTATATGAATAATTTTTTCCATTTATTTTCTTAAGTGATATCTATTTTCTCTTTTATTCAAAAGTTCACTCATCATCCATCCGGTACAAGAATACTTGACATTAGGATGACAATTGGAGCATATAATTTTTTTATTTAAAAATTATAATATCAATTTTCTTAGTTTCTGAATAAGAGTATATTGAAGAGAATAATTTTGTTTCTCTTTATCTTTGTAGATTTTAAGGTAGGATTAATTATTTTTTATCAATTATACTCTTATTTTTTAAAATATCAATTATTTCTTAATAAATAATTTATTGTTTTTATCTTTTCATCTATTTTTTTCTTAATAAAAAAATGTATTTAATTTAAAAAAAAATGTTGGAGTGAAATTATAAAGGAAATGAAAAAAGACCAAAAGCAAAATAATGATCATCTTCACCCATATTCAAGTATGATAATCTCTTGTTCAAATAATTTGAACTTCTTCATTCTCAATTTCTAAATTTTTTATTTGAACATTTAAATTTATATCACACAATGATAATCAATATTCAGCACTTATGTTTATTTGTAGAATAATAATTTTTTTTAAGTTTAGATTCAATATATATAGAGTGAAACTAAGAGTGATATCAAATTTTTTGGTGAGAACAAAAATCTTCAAATTTTTAAATCAAAATTTCTAGTAGTAAAAATTTTAAGGTTAAAAATTATAGAGGGAAACTTATTTTTATGGAGATGAGAAAAAAAATGTTTTAGATACTGAAAGATTTTTGTTTTTAAGTGGAGAGAGAATATGTTAAATATTTTTTATTACATAGAGAGAAAACAAATTATGATATACACTCATAAAATACTCTTTTAAGGGTATTATTTAAATTTTAAAAAAAATTATTGCAAATTATAAAAGTTATTACTTTTATTGGTTTGTATAACCAAACCTTAAACAATCTTATTCAAAGACATAGGGAGAACTAACCATACAACTAGGTTGTAGCTTCTCTTTAGATGTTATCTTCTTTTATTTTCTCTCTCTTGTCTTCCTTTACTCCACACTAAAAAGAAATAAGCTTGTTGGGAATAAAAGCTTCTAGGGAATTTGTGGTTGGGAAGCTATTATTAAATGTTTTGCAGAAAGTAGTTATAGTTTTCCATATGAAAACTTTCTCTTGACACTATTTGAGCTTTTGAGCCTTTGACACACACTTGACAATGCCTACGCCTACGTGGATGGGTAGTTGACATGGCAAGGGTATTTTTTTTCCATAAAACTTGAAATTTGAAAATGAAATATGTTTTTGTGGTTTTGCCACTTGCTCGTCGTTGTTGTCACCAAGACCACCACCACGATAGACAACACACAACACAATAATCACCACGATAGACATCACGTGACATAACCTTCACACAGACTACACCACCACAACCACCATCTTTGTCATTGCTACCACCGAAGACCACGATGACAACAGATAGTACGCAACACAATAACCACCACAATAGTGATGGGAAAACAACAACTCAACAAGTAAAAATACCAAAGTATGCAGCGTAAATAATCCCCCAACTTGCAAGAATCTATGAGGAGTAACAACAACAGAAAACTGCAGAATCAATTACAAAAAAGACGTCAAATATTTTAACATGGAAAAACCCTCTCAAAGTGAGAAGTAAAAACTCATAAGCACAAGCTAGTTAATCAAGCTCTACTATGATCAAATAAGGATACAAGAGAGTTTAATCAAACACACAAACAAGTGCTTACATTCAGCCAATACAAGAAAACAAGAAAGCTTTCAAATTGAAGAACAAAAGAAGAAACCTAAAAACGAAGCAACTGTGCGAAATTAATATCTTCAACTACATACCTCCAATTCACGATCCCAACAATCAAAATAAAGAACCCTGTGTCAGAGTCTGCTGTAAAAGTTTTAGTCCGATCCAACGATGAATGAAGTGGCAATCACGATTTTACAGGAACTAGTCTATGTATATGTGAACCAGTTTTTCTGCATTCTTTCTCTCTTCTTTCTCTTCCCAGTGGCAACGAAAAATAAGATTCTCTTAACCTAGATGGCCCCTCTTCACTTGTCTTAAGTGGGACAAAATGGACTTAATAAGTTTGAGCCTTTTTAGACATATAGTTGGGAGTCCAACCCAACAAATAAACACCACGCAACAGAACCTTCACAGAACCATTGTCGTTGTCGTTGCTAGACACCACCACTGAACCACAAACACCCACCAACTACCGATGACACAATGCATCCCCGACCACACAACCACCAAATCCTCGCCGCAAAAATGAAAAGAAAACAAGAACATTGGTCGTTGCAAGAAGAAGAACAAAAAACTTGCCTGATTTGGAAATGACCTAAAACCTAATCTGCTGAGAACCCCACTTTTTTTAAAATATTAATATACTTGTCACATTACTACCACATCAACAATTTTCAAATAGATGTACTAATATAGATGTAATGTGCTGACATATATGTATTGACATGACAATATCAACATATCGAAACTCTTTTCCATATTTGTCAAGAAATATTTTGTTCCTACGTGAGTTAAGATTGAAATATATTTTTTAGGGGTGATCAACATTTATTGGGCCGACCGAAACCGACCAACCCACACTTTTTTTTTTCTTTTCGGACGGTTAATGTCGGGGATATCAGTCTTACGGGTTTGGAATTTTTGTTTACAACATATTTATGCGGTTGGGTTCGGATTCTAATATTTGTACCCACCGCTATCCGAATCCAACCGAGACAATAAACATTAATAAAAGCTCGAGCCTTATGTGAGAGATTAATGTTGGAGCTTGAAAGTAGCGTGGGTTTTTTTTTTAACCCTAACCCTTTCTGCATCTATGAGTGTGCTGTGTGATCTCTGTGAAGTGTGAACCCTAGATCTAGGTCCATTGCCTTCTCCTTCTTGCTCCTGTTCTTAATCAATACCTCCCTAAGATCTGCCGGAGTCATAAGCACCACGTCCATGACCTCCTTCAACTGCTTCAGAATCAACCACTCCAACTCACACTCTTCATAACCTAAGTAGTTTTTCAGCAGAATCTTCAACGTTGGAAACGAACAGTAACTAATTTAAACACAAAGAAAAAAGAACATAGACCCAATCCAAATAAATTATACAATTTTTAGATTAAAAAAATGTTGGTTCCATGACCTAATCCGATTAATCCGACCTGTTTAATCCGAAATCCGTCTAATCCGAACTCGACTAACTCGACATATTATAGCAGACAAAAATGAATCACTTTTATTTTGGATCGGTTTGGATTGGATTGAGTATCTTCAACTTGAAACCGTCCGAACCGATTCGTGATGAGGCCTAATATTTTTACAACTAAGTTATCAATGTAGTGAAGTTGTAAGACAGATGTGCTGGCCTATGCTTCCTTACTAAGCGGACATGGGGCATATCATTCATCTTTTTCTACTTCATATCTACGAGGCAATGACTCCAATATAAATATACCATGGCCATAGAGTGACTTTCTCTTTGTTATTATCCCAAATATATTAAAGGGATCATCTTTAAAGATTCTATTGGCTTTGATTACAACTCCTCCACAATTTATATTTTAATATGTATCAAAATCTATTCTAACCAAATTTATTAGGTCTATTATATCATTTGCTATTAAATCACCCTTAAATTATTTTTAAATAACTAATTTTATATTTAAGATATCTAATCTTCAATATAAATCAATGTATAAAAAATCTTACATTAACTAAAAGTAAAATAAAATAAAAATATATAAATGAAATTGGACCTTTCTTACAAATTAATTTATTAAAATTAAGTTAAACTTAAACAACCTCTCAATACAAGAAATTACATAATAATTTTCACTCTCCTTTTCCATTTGATACGGAAAAGTAGTTGTCACGTACTATAAAGCTAATCCAAATACATTATCTTTATCTATGGTTATGGGAAAGTTGTTTTTAGTTCAGGAGCAATTTTGAAAACAATCTAAATAATTATATGATTTGATAGCCAAATCTCTTTTCTTTCTCTCAGTAATGTGTTTTCTTGTATATTTGCCTTTACGTAATAGAAGGAACACACCAAGAAAAATGACCCTTTTGTTAAGTGCATTGTGCAATTGAGATCGGATAATTCTTCAGCACCTTCTTAAAGATAGATACTAGAATCCAAAAAGTAAAAGTGTATTTCAGACTATAGAATCTGAAAATTATATTTTTGACTTTTAAATTGTAAATTTTAGAAAATAAATTTTTTCATCAAAATTTTTATATTTAAATAATAAATTTTTGTTTTTAGATTATATGATTCGATATTTTTAAAAGTTTTTACCGAATTACACAATAAAAAAAATCATTGTAAAAGAAAGGGGTGTAAGAATAATTTAGTAATTTTCATTTTTTTGGAAGTGCAGAGAGAAATAGGAGAGGTGCAGGAAGAATTAGCCTTGAGATCGTTAAAATGACTGTTTGTATTAAAGCGTTACCAAACATGTAGTTAGTTTAGTTAGTCCAAGAAATTATTTGGACGTCAAATTCATGATGCAACAAAAACAGTTGGGTTTTTTTGTAGTTTTTATGCCAATGTTGGTAAGAAAAAGGATATGGTCCATACTGGCCAAAAGTGGAGTTAAGATGAGACAACAAAAATCTTTTGCAAAAGAAAAGAAGTATTGCATAATTTATTAAAGGAATTTACATAAAAATATTAAAAAATGAAATTTAGGTTCATTCAAAAATTCAAATTTTGGTTAAGGGTCAATGAAGAAATATATTAGCACCATCGGACATTTATCATAAACAATTACTTTTAGTTAAATGTATAAAATTAATATAATTTTAAAATTTTTGTTTTACTCTTTAATAGTCAAAATTAAGTTATTTATTAATTACTTATATTTTAGAAGAAAATATTTATTTTAGTCCAATAATTTATCTTACTTTTATATATTTTCATTTACAACAGAAAATTAGGAGTATATATAGTTATTTTTTTAAAATATTTGGTTCTGTTGTTTGACATTTTTAAAATGTTTTAAAAATATATTTGTTCAAATAAGTATTTTATATTGAACATTTTAATTTATTAAATAAATTTAATGTTGATAATAATTTTAATATTATTATATGAATGAAAATTTTAATTATCAAATAAATCCTAACTTTAAATAATAATTAATAATTTTTAAAATTGTTATTATTAATTAAATTTGAGATTTAATATACTAATTAATAATTTTTAAAGTATTACATAAATTAAAATTTATTTATTAAGTATGAGATTCAACTTGATAATAAATCATTTTTCAACATATATTAAATTGAAATTAAATTATTAAGTAACTTTGAGACTTAATATAATAGTTAATAATTTCCAAAATTATATTCAATGAAATATTTAATTAATAAAAAGAGTTAGATAAATATGATAGGGAATAATTAGCAATAATTATCAAAATTATATTGAATAAAATTTTTAATTATTAAATATGTATGATATGATAATTAATAATTTTCAAAAAGTATTTATATAAATAAAAAATTTAATTATTAAGTAAGTATGAAATTCAATATGATAATTAATAATTTTTAAAATTATATTAAGTAAAAACTATATAAAATATATAAGCAAAACACATTTAACTATAAATAGTTTCTCTTTAATAAAACAAAAATCTATATATATAGAAAGATAATCATTCATTGACACTTTTAAATTAAACAATCAGACTACAAGTATTTTATGGCTTCTTTTATTTAGTTTTTTTATTTTCATTTGTTTTTTATGTTTAAATTAATTTAATGAAAAGAACTCTAACATATGTTTTGTTAACTTCTTTTCCTATTATCATCGTTTTGCTCTCATCTTCTTGACGAATAAATTAATACAAATTTACTGTGGATTATTTAACACAAAAATCAGAGAATGATAAAAGAGAAAACCACAAACAAACAGTGATAAGAAATTGTTTACGTTGTACTGGGTTGTGATTTTGGAATAGGGTTTATGAGTGAGTAATCCAAGAATGTGTTGGATCTTTATCTTATAGGTTCTTGATACGTTCTTTAATATTTACGTAATTACTTGTAAAATATTTTATTTTACTAAAAATTTTAATATTTAAATTAGACAACTGATGTAATTCTTAATTAAAACTAAATCAGTATAAAATTTTGTATATAATCTTCTTCTTCTATGTTTCACCTTCATTTTATATCTGAGAATTTCAATCTGCATCTTTTTTTTTCTTATCATGATTCAATATAACTTTTTAGAAGGTTAATTCACATTTTCAACTTACTAAAATTTTAAAAGATTTAAATTTTAAATAACAACATAGTTTTTAAAATAGACTAATCAATAACTTGAAATAAATAATTTTTTATTTTTAAGTTTTTTAACTTTAATGCATTTAATTCTTTTTAGAGTTTATTAGTGGATATTTCACTACTTTTATATTCAATTATCTATCAATAATCTTTGAATTTTAGGAAATTTTCTAATAACATACACAAATAGTCATACTAACCATCAAAAAATGAGAACTTTATTCTGATATTACTTTTAAAATTTTTTCTTTCGGTATGTTATTTAAAATTTTATAATCATTTAAACATACATATAATAAAATGGTAAACATTCTAAGGTTACTGACCATAAGTCTATTAACTAAAATGTTAAAAAACAAAATATAAAGATAAATTAGAAAAAAAAACTAAACCTTTAAAGTGACATGTTAAACTTTTTTTTGTCAAAACACTCTTATCTCCTTTCCACACCCCTGCATATTAATCACGCCCTTTTACACTCCCAACCCATGACATATAATAAAAGATTAATTAAAACAAAAGTTGATTTTTCTAATTGAATTAAAATAGTTTTTAATCTCAATATCATCCCTTCTTTTTTTTCAACAAGCTTTGCATAAAAATGTCGTTTTGGAACATAAACATGTTTTATTTTGTTTTTTAACATTTTAAATTTTACAAAATACTATTGATTTTCATGTTTCAAAAAGTATGTTATGAAATTTTAAGAAGAGAAAAAATGCATCTCAAATTTCACTCTAGAATGTAAAAGAGAAAAAAGTATTTACATTAGAGAGTTTAATAAATACACGTTTTTATTTTCTTAACATTATAGAAAATACTTTTTTAACACTTTTCTCACTTTATATTTGAGAAAGTACTTCACAAAATTGTTAAGAAATAAAAATGTGTTTAAGAAAGCACAATCCAAAATGCAAAAGTAGAAAATAATATCATACGAACTAATTTTGAAACATTTTCTTTGCGTTTCTAAATATACTTTTCAGAACACATTTCTATTTCCTTCCGATCTTGAAAAGTGTTTCTTGGAACATGAAAATGGAAATATTGTTCGAAAAACTACAAAGAGGTTCCACAAAATATTTCATCACAACTCTTATCTCATTTTACATTTTTTTAATGTACTTTCGAAATACATTTTTATTTTTTATCATTGTAGAAAATTCTTTTTGAAATACTTTTTCTTATAATGGGTGTTATAAAAAGATACATGTATAATAATAGTTTTAATAATTAAACTAAGAGATACATGTGTAATATTTATAAATATAAGATATATCGTATAATAGTTTTAATAATTAAAATAAGAGTGTCAAAGTAATAATTTTAGTTGAATAGGTGCATGTGTAATTACAACAATCTTAAAGTATTATTCTAATTAATTCCTTTAATTATTCATTTAAGAAAAATACATTTGTATCTTAGTTTTTTTCATCCATAAAGATTATTTATACCATAAAACTTATGTTTTTTCCAATGAGTGTTTTATTATTTAAAATATTAGACTCACCCATCATCCTCTATCAGTTCTCAATTATTTTATATTATTTCCTGGCTAATGTAATTCTATTCAATATTAACTAACATTCAGAATCAGCTTCATAGTGGTTTGACTATAACATTTTTAACCAAAAATTTCCCTATTAATTGTTTAATGTATAAGAAAATCCATGAAGAATTCTTAAAATGAAAATGAAAAATTATGTGTCAAAATTGAAAATAGAAATATGAAGTGCTCATGTAGAATATAGAACATTTTCATGAATTATGATGCTTGAGTGGCCCCTTTTTGTTATATTTCAATTCAAATAATGTTATCTACAAATATTTAGATTAAAGCTACCTCATCTAAATATTCTTTATAGTAGGTGTTGCTCTCAATCACATCTAAATTTTGCAGTTGGTGTTGCCCACTTCTTTTGCCCATTCCTTTTCTGATTAGTCAGTTTTTCAATTATATATACATGTGATTGTGCTTTTTCCAGCTAGTTTTTTTAATGGGTTGATGTGCAAACTCACTTGTGGGGTTGAAATAATTTTAGTTAACTAAATTAATTTACAGAAATTATGGGAGATTGTATACATTTTTTTATTAATTTTTTAACGTTTATAGGAAATTCTTTTATCAAAAAATAATATAATGTTTTAAAAATAATTAAAAAAATAAATGTAATACATAAATAATATTATTATGATATATTAAAAGATCAGTGTAAAAATAGAAAAAAAGATATGAAAGATTTCTGCTGTATCAGGAAATCTCAAGAAAGCCTATGAAAAGTCTCTAATAATGTAAATGTTTTACCTTTTCAAAAGTTTGATTTTAATAATGTGAACACTTTAAAAGATTAGTATTATGTATTGAAGGTCAACAACACTTGTGTTATGGAGGTATGTTGTATGCAAATGTGGCCAAGATGAACTCTGATACACAGATATGGGAAGCAAAGTTGGCCAATATAACCCTAAATGAAGAATGAAAATGCATGGTGATTAGTTTTAATGTGGGAAAGAAAAATTACTCATAAAATTTTACAAATTTGTTATAAATGTTTTAATTTGTGTTGTTTTTATTGTAATCTAAACTTATATTTATGACAACGTTTTTCTATTCAAGAAATCTAGATGACAAATTTTATGATATGCTGTTATTTGGATTTAGCGTTGAAAAAATTTTAAAGTAAAATTTAACACTAATAATAAAACAACGTATAAAAAATGTGACACTATTTTTAATATTAAAGAAAACTTTAACATTCACAGACACAAAACAATGTATAAAAATATAATATCACTTTTAATATAAAACTTTAAAATTTAATTTATAAGTTTATATATATATATATATATATATATTAAAATATAACAAAAACTTAATAATAATTAACAGTAAAAGTTTCTTAATTGATATTATTTATAAGTACTTTAACAAACTCGTCTATTATGCCTATGAAAAATCTAAACCAACATTTTTTATATAATTAGCCAACTTGCATCTCCTTGGTATAAGGTAATATAAGGTATATTCCCCAATAAATTTTAATGGTGTATTTTTATTTTTTAATTAATTATAATTGAAAAACTTATACCGTGTTTTTATATTTTCTAATAAAGTAAAATTAATAATAATAGTTACGTAAAAAATAGTAGATGGTTATGATATATTAAATTATTAAAATTGTGAATAATTTATAGTGTGCAATGATATTAAAATTTGTGTATAGTTAGTTTTTTTAATATTTAAATATTTTATCTTTATGTTTTTAAAATATTAAAATATAATTAAAAATAAAATAAAAATATAATATATATAAATCAAATGGAGAATTTCTATATTGTTATAAATAATTGTATAGTGATATCTAATACCTCAAGCATAATAATAATATTGTATTTACATTTAGGTTCTTCTATTTTAATTATTTAATATTTAAGTCAAATTTAGTTGAACTATGATTTTATATCAACAATAATAACAAGACTAAAAAGTAATGTTGATTTAAAAATAGATGAATTAAAGAAAAATTGGAACAATTAGATAAGACTTTAGTAAATACAATAGAAATTAATAAAATCATAGCATATTTAAAGCTTAGAAATTATTATCTCATATCTATACATGTGTAGATCTATAATTTAAAGCTTAGTCATTCTTAATAGTATTAAGTCTTAAACAAATAAAAAAGATGCGGAATCAACCTTTATCTATTCGATAATTTAGAATTTTGTAGGAGACCTAAACGTTTTTAAAGAAAGGTATGCAAATCAATTAGAAAATCTTTCTTACCCTATAGTCTAATTATAGATGCTATAAAGATAACTTTTTATCAAGATTAACTCTAAGAGAAGATGAGTTTGTTGGTTTTTGGAAGGAAAGGTTTTTACTTGGGTTGCTAAAATTATTTTCAAGAAAAGTTAAATTAAATTTAGAAAGGCTCTATGGTAAGCCAATAACATATGATTCCTTAACCTATGGGCAGATACACAATATAGTCATGGACATAGGAATACAAGTATGCACAAATTTTAAACTTCAAAATAAATTAAGAAAAAAAATATATGGTAAATAAAAAAGAAATTGGAACTTTCCATCAATCATATGGGATGGAGCCTATTAGAGCACCAAGTGCTAAAAGACTAGAAAAAATAAATTAAACGACCATATAAAAAACTCACTCCAAAACCTTATAATATGTTGAAAATATTATTATAATTTAAAAAATTTAATTTAGTGTTGTTAGTAAACATTTTTAATTAATGTTATGACAATTATTTTATTTTTAATTAAATTTATTACTAAACATTATTAAAATTATTTTGTATTTAATTAAATTTATTATTAAATATTGTTGCAATAATTTCATTTTAATCAAATTTATGATTAATTACTCTTTTTTTCTCTATAAATACAATGTATCTAAAATAAGAAAAGACATAAAAAAATGCAACAACTTTGACTCTTCTTCTCTATTTTATTTCTTAAAAACATTAGTCTTCATAAGGTTTGAAAATTCTTCGCTGCATTCGATTTATCTTACGAGTTGTTCTATCTTGGGAGAGGAACGCATATTATTTTTGTTTTGTCCTGTGCAGTGGGGCATTTTCTCTCTCTAAGGACAAAGCTCTACGTGCCTCAATCAGGTTCTTTCTAATATCTTCTTCTTTAATTATATTTTATTCTATATTATTGTTATTTGTTATAAGAATTTTTTGGGTTACTCAATTTAATTTTTTTTTGTCTCTCTCTTTTATCTAACATTCTTAGAGAGAAAATGATAGACATGATAATGTTAAAGAAAAAAACTTACAATTTCGAAAACTTTAGTTTGTCAAGACTCAACTCACACATATTTTCACAACACTTACAATACATTCAGCTCTGCCTCTTCAGCGAATGAGACCCTTGTTTATATAAGATAAAACACATTGTTTATATTATTGGATGCATAAAATTACAATAAAACCTAAATACAATTATTGAACAACTTTAAGTCTTCTCAATCTTCTTTTGTCAGTACTCTTTCTCCATTCAAATTCTTTGTAGATAGATGTTAAGTTGTCTTTCACAAACTTTTTTCGATGAGATTCTCTAAAGATAAACATTGAGCTGACTTCTTTATCGTTTTCTTTAACCAAACATATTGAATAGATTGAAATAACTTTAATATAGTGGAAAGTCTATCAACAAATATCAATATGGTCTCCCACTAGGACTACCTAGAAGCACTTCTTTAGTATCTATAAGGTTATAGGCGCCTCCATCCAAAGTACCAGCTACTTTGGCCAATATTGTCAAAATCTCTCCATCAATATAAGGTATTTCAAAAAACTCATTAATCAATACCACCAATAGTTTAACTCCTTTACAGTGCCATAATGTCCTTATAGGAACTAACGATTTTACCCAATCTTCCCAAACTACACAAGAACCTTTAAGTGATGAATATACTAGAAAATCTTATCATCACCCTGTATTAATTTTAGAAAAGTCATGGATACAACCCTCACCAAGATTAATAGCCTACAACTTTTTTCTTAGAGGTTTCCATTATCCTCCAACTCATTTTGCCAAAAACCCAAACTTTTTATGAGTATATATTGACAGACATTGATCTTTCCAAGATAAAAATACTTTAAATCTTAACTCTTTAAGATAGGAATCAACTCTTATACTAGGAGAAATCTTTTACTATCATTTTCACCCCAATCTTACACTTATTATGATTACATAGAAGCATGGTCTCATGTTCTGTATGTATGTCTAGGAACCCACTCTTGGTTATTGTAAAATGTAGAAACAAAATCTAGAGGGGGTGAATAGATCTTTCGAAAAATTAGTCTGTCAAAAACACAATTTAACTTGTTGATTTTTCATTTCTAGATTTAATTGAGTGAATTGAGATGCAAATTGCAAAATCCAGAAATCAATAAAGTGCAGAACATAAAATAAAGAAGTTCACAAATGATTTATATTGGTTCACTCTTTCACAAGAGCTACATCCAGTTGCCCAATCACAAATAAATTGTCACTAATAAGAAAATTTGTTCTTACAAACACTTACAACCCTAGTAAGCCTAAGAACCACCAAAAACATAAGTCTTAAACCTTACACGACTTATACCCAACCATTGTAGAACCCTAATATAGTTCCTTTGGATAACACTAATCTAGAAACGCATACAAAATACAATTAAAAAATGAGGTCACCTGGTATGTTTACAAGCAAAGACAAATTTTGAAAATTGAAGGGTGATCTCCTATGCAACTTCTCAAAAACCAAATTCAATGATCAAGATCAAATTCTTGAATAGCCCACAAAGATATTTTGCTCAAAAAGGTTCTCTCTCAATTCGTGTTTCAAAAAGATTTGTAAAAGGCTGTTTTAATTTCATAAGTCAAACTATTTATATATAGAGAGATTTTCATAAAATATGATAGTTTTAACCTATTTAAAATTCAACTTAATATGTTAATTTTACTTAACAGTAAAATTAATGGACCAATTCAATTTTTTAATAAAATAAAACTTATCCAAAGTGTATAACACCTGAGTCAAAGATAATTAATCTATTGAAAAATAATCTCAATAGATCAATAAACTTGTCTTAAAAATATTCAAGATCTTAACCATTTTTAACACATTAAACTGATGCTTTAACTAATTAAAATTACAATTGAAGTTAATTTAAATACTTCCGAAACATTTTAACATATTAACGCGATCTTTTAATC
This sequence comes from Lablab purpureus, assembly GCA_030347555.1. NCBI lineage: Eukaryota > Viridiplantae > Streptophyta > Magnoliopsida > Fabales > Fabaceae > Lablab > Lablab purpureus. The sequence goes on from CM059254.1 coordinate 19,060,516, forward strand.
TATTAAAAACATGCAAATGATTAAAATAATTTCTATGATAGTTTTCATCAACAAACCCAAGACTATCAAATGATCATATAAATGGCTAAGTGAGAGATGTTTACAAGGCAATCTATAAACACAAAATTACAGTCACACAATGTCTTCATAGGCTACAATGAGGTTGACTTCATCAAATTTTTAAGGCTTTGACCAACCAAAAAGCTCCATTCTCATCAGGTTCATATGGTTTAAAAGGGGTATATCTTTGAAGTTTCCCAAATAATTTATTAAATGGTTTGTGGATTTTGGACCTTTACCATCTATCTTTCCTTCCTCACTATATGAAGTATTATCTTATTTCAAAGAGAGCTCAACAATTGTAATTGGATATCGATAAGTTTCCTTTGTTTCAACTCAATCAATTACTTGTATATTTGCTTGGAATTACATCATAACCTAACCATATGACAAAGTGAAGATCAAAATGTTATCAAGAAAAATAAAAATAAAGTTGTGGAAAAGGTTTAAAATTAAATTTATCAACAAAACAAAAATTGACAAATGGTTAAAGAATAATAGGGAAAAGAAGGAAGAATAACATCTTCCATCGGTAAAAGAATCATTATTTTTTGTGGAAAAGCAAAAATTAATGACAAAACTTGTAGCAATTACTTTTATGAAACAAGTTGAACAATTCATAAAATCCAAAATGACAACAAAAAGAAATAGTTGAAAGGAAAGCTTAAGTCAAAGTTATTTCAATTCGTTCAATATGTTTAATTAAAGAAAACTATAAAGAAATTAGTTCAATGTTTATCTTTAAAGAATCTCATCAAGAAAGTTTATGGAAGACAACTTAACATCTATCCACAAAGAATCTGAATGGATGAAAATTATTGACAAAAAAAAGATTGAGAAGACTTAGAGTTGTTCAATAATTATAATTTGGTTTTATTGTAATTTTATGTATTTAATAATATAAAGTGTGTATAAACAATATTTTCTCTTGTATAAATGAGGATCATTCACTAAAGAGAAATAGTTGAATATCTTGTGAATGTTGTAAAAGTATATGTAAGTGAATTCATTTTTCTAGCAAGCTAAAATTCTCTAAGTTGTAAGTTTTCTTCTTTTAACGTTGCCATATCTATCCTTTACTCTATTTCTTATTACTATCTTTTATTAATCTAATGGATCCAATCAATATTGATAACAATAAGAATAACAACAATAATAATAAAAATAATAAGAAAAAAATAATACTAATAACAATAATAATAATAATAACTATTAACAACAATAATAACAATAAAATAATAATAATAATAATAATAAATTATTATTATATATAAATTTAATTTAATTTTGATAATACATATATTACATTGTCATAATTTTTATTTTTACTTTAAAAGTTTATATATACGAGTAAGAAAGAGGTATTTCGTTCTTCTAAATTTATTAAATTTTTTTAATAATAATTACACAGAAAATAGATAATTATATTTTTGAAAAATTTATAATTATTTTTTGTATTTAAATAATTTTTTTTATTTTAAAATATATCTAAAGATAAAATAAAAATATAAAATCTGTAAGAATACTCATGGTATATTTTTTAGATTTTTTATATTTTAAAATATAATTAAAAATAAAATAAAAATATGAAATATGAACACTAAAAAATATTTATTATATATTATTAAATTATACATTATACATTATTATAAATTATAAATTTTTATTTCAAAATATATTAAAAATAAAATAAAAATACGAAAAATAAACACTAAAAGAAAGAATCTCTTGCTATATACATTATACATCCAAAATTTTATATTAATATAGAAGTACTTAATATTTAAATTATGTAATATGTTTTAAATATATTAAATTGTGAATTTGATTGTATGTTATTACTGTTGATTTTTAACAAAATTTAATATATATTTATAATAATTAAATATAAAAAATTTGATATAGTATTATGAATTTATTAAAGTTATTAATTTTCATAATATTTATGTATATTTTAATTAATTTGTAAATCATAAAAATTTATGTTTTAATAATGTAAATTTAATTCCTTAAAACTTTTAAATATAGTTATACCATTTTAATACATTGTATTTTAAAAAAAAATAGTATAAATATAAATTTAGTATTGAATAAAAATCTTTTGTACATGATGATAAAATTGTGGGAGAGAGAGGAAGGAGAGAAATTGGTTAGAATGGTGGAGATGACACTATGTTTTGCCCATGAAAAGGCAGAAAAGGAAAGAGGAGGCAAAAATTGTGGTGGTGGGAGGGACATTCATCAGATGCATCATCACTGTCATTAAAAGCAGACACAAACTGCACTGCACTGCAAGTCCCTTTTTGAATGCCAGCAGAAGAAGAAGTACCTTCAACCAATTATGATGGTTAAAGCTGTCTCTCACATGTGTGATTCCAACTTCCAAGGCCAATCACTGCTTCCTTCCTCCTCATTTTCAACCATCTATAACCCCTCACCAAACTCTCTTCCCATCTATCTATCTACCAAGCATTGCTTATCAACTAAGCAAAGCATGCTCACTGAACTCTTCTTTCACTCATGAGTGACCCCCTTATGGTGAAGTGGGTAGGTCACTAACGTCTCATCCTAGAGATTGGTTATAGAAAAATTATTACTTGCTTGAACAAGCCCAAAAATGATTATGGTTGTTATTACTTAAAATAGAACATTTTTTATAGTGTTAATTTAATAAGGTGTGATTTTGGATTTCCTTGGAATTCCACAATAGACAATGAGAAATGATATTAATTCTAACAAGAAATAAAAAAAATTATATTTTTAAGTTAGAATTAGTAAATGAATAAAAAATTAATATAAAGGTATTATTATATGAACTTTTATTGCATATATCTTATATTGATGATAAGGTTATTAGTGTTCCGAATATATCTTATTAGAGATATAATAAAGTAATTATTAATTAATGTGATGATAATAATTGATTTATAATATATCTCAAGTTATATTTTGAACATATGGAACATAAATATGTATACAAATAGGTATATAAATTTTGAAATTTTCAATTTTAAGTGAGACATGATACTGAGATAGTTATAAGTTTTTAATATATAAAAATTGTGTATATTTTTTTTTATTTTGTTATTGATAGATGCTTAGAATATCAATCTAATAATTCACGATTAAAATAAAAGATAAAAAGGATAAAACTAACCATAAAAAATAAAATTACAATATTTTTCTCTGGAAAAATAATTATAATTTTTCTTGAAAATAAAATAATATAATTATGGATAAAATTTTAAAGAAATTTTTTTCCTTTCTTAATTTTTTTCTCATGCAATCAAGTAGTAAAAAAAAGAACTCATTTTGATTTGTCTTACTAAAAAATATTGTGTCACTTTTGTAATAACAAAAATTTTCTTAATGTTGGACTTCTTTTCTCACATTGTATCGTATGAAGATTTTAATTAAATTAACAAAATCTTTATATCATGCTTTATTCTTCATTTTTCTTACTTTTTCAATAGGTCATAATAAGATCGATCTCATATAAACTTGTCAATACTAACTGACTTTGTCATAACTTCTGCCAAGTTTTTATTAGTGTGAATCTTTTGTATATCCATGTTTTTCTCTACAACTTGTTGAACAAAATGGTAATGTATAATTATGTGCTTTGTAATAGAATAAAAGAAAAATTCCTTGCAATGTGTAAGATACTTTTACTATCACAATACATAACAATCTTTTGTTGCTTATGCCGAAGTTCCTCTATTAACTTTTGAATCTAGATGACTTCCTTGCATGTTTGGGTAGCTACCATGTATTTCAACTTGTGTAGTAGATAAAGCTACAACATCCTATAACTTGGACAACTACCTTATTGCCCCTCTAACAAATGTAAACATATAACTAGCAATAAATATCATTTTATCAAGATCATCTGCAAAATTTGAATCAATATAACCTCTGTTAACTAATTTTGATCCTTCAAAATATAATGCAACACCCGAGGTTCATTTGATGTATCTAAGTATCCTCTTAATGACATTTAAGTGTTTTTGACCAGGATTTGTCATAAATATACTAATTGCTCTAACTACTTGTGCAATATCTAGTCTTGTACAAATTATGACATAGATAAGACTTCCCACCATGCTGATATATGTAGTAGTTGAGACATTTCCATCCTTTTTGCTTCATTGTTAGGACTCATACTTTATCACAACTTGAAATTGATAGGAAGTGTTAGAAATTTTCTTAAAATGTTTACATGTTGAAGCGTCATAAGACTTTTAGTAATTAATTCTTCTAAGAAAGTCAAACATTCATATCTTTCATGTCTCAGTGAATTTGCATCCTAAAATTTTATTTGTTGGTTCCAAGTCTTTCATATCAAACTCCCTAACTAACTATGCACTCATTTATTGGATTAGAGCTTTGTTGCGGCCTACTACCAACATGTCATCCACATACATCAACAAGATAATAGAATCCTTCTCATCAGACTTATTGTAATAGGTACAATGGTCTGAATCCAGTCTATTACAACTGAGGTTAATAATGAAGGAATCAAAATCTCTTGTACTAATACATGAGCACTTGCTTTAGATTGTACAGAGATTTGGTCAACCTGCAAATCAAGTTTTCTTAGTTCTTTAAAGCCTTATAGTTGAATAATATATATCTCCTCTTCAAGTTCTTCATGAATAAAAGTTGTCTTTACATATAAATGTGGAAGATGTAAATAAAAAATGCAATACACATGGCCAGAACCATTCTGATTGTAGTTAATCTAATAACCAACGTGAATATCTCATTGAAATTAATGTCTTATTTCTAAGCATACTCCTTTACTACCAATATGGCATGACAATGTTCTACTTGATTGTTTCCATGTCTTATTTATTTCAAGAGCCTACATTTCTCCTTGTATTGTTGTCATCCATAGAAAAACATTTAAATCATTCACAACCTCTTGAAAATTTGAAGAGAATATGCATCATTACTTTTCATAACATACTGTGAGTACCTAGATGGTTTGAATTTATTTAGTGTTGATCACTCGAGTCCTCCATAACTAACCTCATTATACTTTTGTTCCTTAATGTTATGTTCTAACTCAAAAGATTCATCTAAAGGCTTCTTTTATATCTTTACTATGGTTGTGTCCTTTGTAAATCTATCACTTTCCTTTGTAAATCTATCATTCTTATGCTGATGTTTTAGTTCATTTTGTTTGCTAAAAATACATCCATACTAACAACAAACATGTGGGTAGTGGGATCTCACATGCAATACCCCTTCAAATTGTTAGGATAACCTAAGAATATAAATTTCCTGGATTTTGGATCCAAATTTGTTATATCTTGAAGTTGTACTTCAAATACATAGGACAACCAAATACATTTAAGGAAGAATGGTTAGTTGGTTAGCCTTTTCACATCTCCGTATGTATCTTCAAACCAATTGTTGTTGATGTTGTTCAATTTATCATGTAGCAAGTGATTGTAATTGCTTTCACCTAGAAAGACTTGACCACTAATATTGTTATCAAGATAACTTTTGCTCTATCTATGAGAGTATTGTTCATTTTCTCCATCACACCATTTTTGGTGACATGTATGTTTGATGAGTGCACAAATAGGGAAGATCTTAAATAAGTAAATGCTTTTAAGAAAATTTTATTTTGATTGTAAACTTTTGAAAGTAAAAATTTATTTTTATTTTCTTTCATGAGAAAAATAGGAGTAAATAGTAATTTTGTAATTAGGCTTATTAAGCCCAAAAATTTAAAGAGTATGAATATTGGAAGGCTAAGAAGCAATAAGAAAATTGAATTCATCAAAGTCCAAGAAGGCCATGATAAAATTCCACGAAAGCTAATCAAATTTGAGAAAAGAAAAAGTCAAGAAGGCATGAGAAACATGATCCAAAGAAGGTATGCAAGGCATAAAACAAGCATGGTTCACACCAAGCAATTCTTGGCCAAAAGTTCCAAGGATTTAATCATTATCTTTTTGAATTTTAAAATTCAAAATTTTCCTCCATTTAGCTTAAATGTATTTAGGTTATAATTTCATTTCATTTAAGTTGCTTTTCATTTGTAATTTTTGGATTCAAAGGCTATAAATAGCCTACTATTCTCTTTGTATTTTTTTAAGATATTGAATGAGTGATTTCTAGAGAATTTCTAAATTACTTTGAAAAAAAGAGAGAGAAAGTTCTCTTCTTGTTTAATTCTTATATTGAATCATTGAATCAAGTGATGACTCCATCAACACTTATCTTGGAGCTTCTCCAAGTGGCGAAACAATTTCCATTCTCTCATAAGTTTCTCTCTTCTATTTTGTCTTTTCATTTCTTGAATTTATAAATTTGTAGCTTGCTCTCTCTTTAGTTGTTTTATTCTTATTATGTTGTATGTGTATGTTCATGTTCTTTTCTTAGAAGTAAGATTTTACACTTGAATAATCTATTGACTTAAACTCGTGTTCAATTACAAATTTCTAAGAATTATTGTTCTATATTCTTCCTTATGTTGTTATGGTTCTACTTTTGTGTTCATGTTCTTGTTCCACTCATAGATAAAGGCTTTCACACTTATATAATCCTAAAGATTAAATTTGTGTTCAGTGGTAAACATCTTTGAGTTTGTTATTTGTTCCAAGATTCATAAAAAGAAAAAGTAATTCAAGTTCCTTATCTTAAATCAAGTTAGTGAAGTTATACTTTTATCATTTGATAATTAGAGCAAGGTTAAATCCATAAATGTACGAAGAATGATTTGATTTTGAGTTTTAGCTTAATTTAGTAAATTTCTAGAATTCGTGGCTAATATCGTTTCGGTCTCTAATTTTTGTGACTAATTCGCTGCTAATCTTTGTGTTCTTAATTTGATTTTTAATTTCATTGATAGTTAATATTTAGTTTCTAATTCTATTGGTAGTATGTTGTTAATCTATTTTGTGTTTATGTTCATAATTTCTTAATTTATTTTTTTATGAATGAATGATGTTGTTTTCCCTAAGCACGTGTGTTGTCTAATAATATTGTTGATTGATTACATTTATCTATAGTGCAATCTAACTTTTTTTATTTGATTCATATGCATATGTATTCCTTTGAAGTTTTCATTTATTCTATGCTACCTGTTTATACAATTTGTTGTAAGAAATATAGTTTTTATAACAACATTCTAGTTAATGTGTAAGTTTTATGTGACTTTGAGTTTGAATTTATTCATAAACTTTAAACATAAGGATTAAGTATCTAGTTCTAATTTGAAACATGTAGTAATATTATGTGTAGGTTCAGAACTTCAAAATCACATCAAAAGCAAATCAAAAGAACTTAAAAGTCTAAATCTCATGAGCTAGTAATGCAAAAACAAGGTAAATAAAATGTCTTAAAAAAGAATTAAGTGTTTAATCAAATTGTTCTAAATTTAGGTATACTATTAATTGTTCATTCATATTGACTTGAGAAATTGATTCTAAAATTTAATTGTCTTAATCTTTTTACTTCAAGTAATATTGAATTTAGATATTAATTAGTTTATTTAAATATATTCTAATAATAATTATAATACATTATTTAAATTATTATTGTCTTTAAAAATATTTTTCTATTCTTCCTATTTACTTTTTTTTGTTGAACTATTTCTTCTTTTGTGTTTTATTGTTTGTCTTCAAATTTATTGAGTTTTGTTTTTGATAAGTTTGTATCCTTTGTTTCTTAAGTACATAGTGAGTTCCTCCTTTTTCATTTGATGCTCAAATTCATAACATAGATTCTTGAAAAGTTAATTCTAATTGCTTCAAAGATTGAGTGATTAAGGGCACACTTGACTACCTTTAATAAACAAGCTAAGGATATGCACTTATGGAAGAACATTTAATTGTTTTATGAACTTTATTTCTTTTAGATTACTCTTATTTGATTGTGTTGTTAGGTATAAAAATTATCAAGAGCATCATCTCCAATCTCTTCAAAAAGAACACAATTATTATGGAATCATAAGCCTCCAAAATGAGGGAAGTAAAAAAAGAGAAGAAGAAGAAGAAAAGAAAAAGAAGAATAATGAATAGTACAAAACTATGGAGGAATGAACTAATATCCAAGCCCAAAGCCACATAACTATCATTTAAAATGTCCAAACTATGATTGAAATTGTGATCGTAGTGAACGAGAAGCTAAAGTGAAGCAAAATTTTACTACTAACAATGTAGATTATATTCAATCTGTGAAGCTAGTTTCCTTAGAGTTTGAGCAATATGCAAGTAATGGTGGCATAAAATTGTAATAAATATTGAGCTAAACATGAGGTCAAACATGGTCTCTTGGGATGACTTCAAAGCTTATGCACACACATTTTGTTCCTCCTTTCTATAGGAAAGAAATCATTTTGAAGCTCCAACAATTTTAACAAGGAACTAGGAGTGTAGATGAGAACTATAAGGATTTATAAATTACTTTGATTAAGTCTAGTTTGAATGATGAATCTAATGAGGCCCAAATTTCTAGATTTGTAAATGGTCTTAAAAAGAGAAATACAAGATATTGTAAAATTGTATGAGTACACATCTTTGAAAAAATTGGTTCACCTATCCATGAAGTTTGAATCACAACTTTAAAAAAGAAATCACAAGAGTACTCATGATGATGGTTTCTAAAATTCTTCTTAGAAGGAAAAAAAATAAATTTAAAAATTCTTAAGAAAGTGGAATTTAATCCTAACCCAACCCTACACGGTTGACTTATAAGATGAAGTTCACATCAACTTTTATATATATATATATATACATACATATATATATATATATCTTATAATTTGTCATATCTCTAGTTGATATGAGATCTCCAACACACGCATCACGTTGATGACTAGGTATCTCAAGCGTGAGACTAGGAGGAACCCAATAATGAGTGACACAAAGCCCAACATACTTGCTTTGGAAGCCTCTAATACCATCTTAGGAAAGTGGAATCCACATTTTGTTGATCTACCTCTCATGATCATTAAAACCTCTACTTGCTTTGAATTTTCTACCATTTATACCTTAACTTTTTGTCTAGATTCTTCTTTAAGAATAGCTTCAAGAACATCCTCAGAGTATATATGTCCATTATTTGTTATGTTAATGATGAATTGATCATACGGATTAGGAAAATTTTGAAGTAGAAGTTCAATATGTTCATTTTCAACTTTATTGAAATTTGCTTTTGAAAATTGGGCAATTAAGATACTCAAATTATTGATCTGGTATATTACCAATGTGTCATTTGAAGAGTGTAGAATTTTCTCTTCAAGAATATTATTGAGTGAAGTGACTTGTCCTCATACAATTTGATAAGAGTATCTCAAATCTTCTTTTTAATATTATTTTTTACAATAGTGGATAAAATTGCATCTTCCATTACTATGTACAAATTTGTAATAACATTGTCATTAATTTTTTTTTATTTCTGATAAATGATGTCCACAAATTTTTCTTCAATTACATCTACACAAGTACCTTTTCACAAATTTGTTTTCATCTTTTTAATTTTCATAATGAAAAATTATTTTCGTTGAACTTCTTTATCTCGTATTTCACTATTATAATTTTAAATTGACTATTTTATAGAAACAATAATGAGGAATTATAAATTAGTACATAAAGTTTTTAAGAAAGAAAAGTACACCATTAATATTTCTTCATTTATCATAATTTTCCTAAACATGCACTCTCATATTATTTATTTTATATCAAATAATAAGAATAATTTTTTTCATTTTCTAATGCAAAAGATAAATCAAATTGCAATCACACAACATAGTAAGATTTTTCTACAATTTCAATGTCAATAACTATTAAAGCATTACTAGCAACAAGTGTTTAGGTGTCATCGAAAGAAGATGATAACTTAAAAGCCAAAATAAAACATGAAAATAATAACAAAACAAACCATGGACAATGATATAATTTTACTAAAAGAAAAAAAATATCATATTGTTTTTAAAATAACACCCTTTATTTGAAATAAGAAAATACTACTGAAAAAACCTTAAAGAAAAAAAAAATTTCCTCTCATTTTTTTTCTGTAGTGCACTAAAACCATAAAATGAAAGAAAGAAATTTCTGTATTTTACTGAGAATACTAATCTATTTTCCTAAGAAAAGAACTTATCTTCTCATAGTGTTCGAGTGTCCTTAATAACACTTTCTCTCCAACATGATGTTCATCATATTTAATTAATCCACGCTCTAAAGGGAATATTCAGAAAGTTAAGCTTACTTTATAAATCACTTCTCGCGTCTTCTTCAGTCATTCTCTAAATTTCTGGCATGTGATCTTTTGGTCCCCTTTTCCACTCTTTCATACTTGGTTGTCAATTATCATATTTCCCTGTAAGCTTTCTTTTGTTGCTCCATCACCATCACACAGATCCAGCTTCTTCTTTTGAGAAAATCTCATCTTAATTATTATCACTGTATTCTTCTGCTGTTCCTTGCCTACACTAGGGGAAATGGTTTCCCTTTCACTGTGAGATTCAGCTGATTTGATTTGATCTTCCCAGATACTTTTGTTGGGATTGTTAATTGTGAGCAGTGCTTCAAACTTCCACAATGACAACTACATATTTCCCACTGAGATGGGAGAGCACTGGGGATCAATGGTGGTATGCATCTCCAATAGATTGTGCCGCTGCAAATGGACACTATGACTTGGTTCGCCAGCTGCTTAAAATTGACAACAACCACCTCTTCAAGCTCACCTCATTGCGCAGAATTCGCCGCCTTGAAGTTGTGTGGGACGATGAAGAACAGTTCAGTGATGTTGCAAAGTGCCGTTCACAAGTGGCACAGAAATTGCTTCATGAGTGTGAGTCAAAGAGAGGTCAGAACAAGAACTCTCTCATCCGTGGAGGGTATGGAGGGTGGCTAATGTACACTGCTGCTTCAGCTGGGGACTTGAGTTTTGTGCAACAACTTCTTGAGAGGAACCCTTTGTTGGTTTTTGGAGAGGGGGAGTATAATGTCACTGATATCTTTTATGCTGCTTCCAGGGGCAAGAATTGTGAGGTTTTTAGGCAGATTTTTGATTTTGCAGTTTCTCCAAGGTTTGTCACAGGCAAAGGTGGGGTTTTGGAGGAGTATGTTGGGGATATTCCTCCTGTTTACAAGTGGGAGATGAGCAATAGGGCTGTCCATGCCGCTGCTAGAGGGGGCAGTGTGGAGATTTTGGAGGAGTTTCTTGCTAATTGCTCTGATGTGTTGGCTTATAGAGATGCTCAGGGCTCCACTATATTGCATTCTGCTGCAGGCAGAGGGCAGGTTGAGGTGAGATTTTGCTGATTTTGTTCTCTTTAAAGTTGATATTTTTATTTAATTCTCCATTTCAAGCATCAAAACGGTTCTACTTGTCTAGAGTTATGTTTTCTCTAACTTCCTTCTCACGGGCCTTAGCAGATGACTATTCATGAGGCGTAGTACTAGTAGGAGGCACTTCAAGAATTTCAGAATGTAGTCCCTAATATTATATAGACACTGATTGTTTTATTCCCTAAAATTTGTCTATGGTCACTTCCATTATTTTGTCATTCGTTGATACTTTTTCTTCTTCATCATCTTTTTTTAAAAAAAAATTAGAGACACGTGAATTTTTAATGAAGACAAGGATTAAAATAACCTGATTAATTAATATATAAGGGGTTAAAGTGAGGACTGCGGGAAAAACATAGGATGTTTTTTTGGGTATTGATTGACTGTAAGATGCTTTGGATGGCTGCTATTACAAACGCCTGGCGTAGAATACTGTTATTACTTGGGAATGAAATAAGTCCAAGTAGAACAAAGATCAGATCTAAACTATTAACATCTGGGGGGGTACACTTGGAGGAAGATACAGTCCACTACATTATACCTTTACATGTTAATCATACCATTTGTTGCGGTGGCTTTACATTATATCAACTCTTCATGGCACTTGTGCAGGTGGTTAAATATCTCACATCGTCCTTTGACATAATAAACTCCACAGACCATCAGGGAAACGGTGCTTTGCATGTGGCTGCTTACAGGGGCCAATTAGCTGTAGTTGATGCTCTAGTTTCGGCATCTCCTTCATTGGTTTCTCTGAGAAACAATGCGGGAGACACTTTCCTCCATAAAGCTGTGTCTGGTTTTCAGTCTACATCATTCAGAAGGTTGGATAGACAGGTTGAACTTTTGAGGCAGTTAGTGAGTTGCAAAAAATTTCACATAGAGGAAGTCATCAATGTAAAGAACACTGATGGAAGAACTGCACTCCACATTGGCACAATAGGTAAAATCCACACTGATCTTGTTAAGCTCCTGATGACTGCTCCATCAATCAATGTGAATGTGAGTGATGTTAATGGCATGACCCCACTTGATTACCTTAAGCAAAGTCCAAACACAGCAGCATCAAATGTACTGATCAGGAAGCTGGTTGCAGCTGGGGGAATGTTCCACAATCAAGGCTATAATTCGAGAAAAGCCATTACTTCGCACATGAAAATACATAGTATTGGAGGCAGTCCTGGAACATCATTTAGAATCTCAGACACTCAGATATTTTTGTACACAGGAATTGAGAATGCATCAGATGCTAGTACGGATCAGGGAAGTGTAGGAATGAGTTCATCTTCATCAGACCATACTGCATATGACTCAGCCGTAGAGAACAGACCCTCAACAACAAGCAAAAGGCCATCGGTGGCTGCCGGGTTGAAACGAGTCCTTCAGTGGCCGCTGGTGAAGGACAAGAAAGATGAGGGGATCAGGAAATCATTGGATGAGGGTTCAGTGGAATCATCCAGAAAATGGGACATCACAGATGAAATTCCAACTCCACTAAGACAAAAATTCTTTAGGCATTCAGCACTTCCAAGCAACAAAAGGAACCTATCTGTAAGGAGTTACCAGTCAAGTCCAAATGCTAAGAAGAGATTTGCTTCGGGACTGGTACATGTGAAGGTTTCAAGAAGATCAAGCTCTAGCTCATTTTCTATATCATCATTATCATCACCTAGATCGATAGATAAGCAAAAGGGTTTTTGTGTTGACAATGATGTTGCTGGACCATCTTGCACAAGTCACCATAATGATAAATCAATAAATTCAGGGAAGAGAGCTTCTGTTAGCAAAAAGCTAAAGGGCCACTATTTCTGTTTTTCAAAAGCCTCAGTTGACAGGGAGCAAGAAAGCCATTGTTACAAGGACCATGATGTTTTTGTGAGTGGCCTAATTGGATGAAATATGGTTGTTTCTGTACTGGTTATTGTCAGTTACAGAAGATGAGAAGGTTCTTAAAGATACGAGGGCTTCCAGAGCAATAATTGTTTGCAAGTTTTAGTATGTGATGAATTAAGATTTGTTCATCCTCAGCTCTACTTGTTATGGAATTACTCGCTTGTTAAAATATGCTTCTTATCATAATGGCATCAAATCAACAAAGCTCGGTGAGTACATTGAGAATTAGTATTGCTTATATGACCTGCATATTTTGCATGTTCGAAAACAAGGTGAAGGTTTATGAGAATAACTATATGACTATTAATCACGCATGAATGGGTATATATATATTATGCCCCAAATATCGTTATATAATGTATATTTCAGACTTGTTCATTCCCTCCGTTTCCACCTATTCAAACATAATCTTAAATCGATGGTATTTATTTTGTAATGTAAGGTAATGTCTCTGAAGTGTGAACATGTCACTGCTAAGTTGGGTTTGTCACAAACGAATAGCAAATATATAATTTAAAGAATATTGTTGGGTTACATGTTAATGTCCCAGAGTTGTAATACTTGTCTAGCTTCTGTCCTTTATTATTTGCATGCATCCTCTTGCATAGAGACTAAAGTCTCATTTATTTACCTTTCTATGATTAATTTTATCTGACTACTGAGATTAAAAAAAGACAAAAGTAATCATGAATAGATTTAGTATGTTCGTATGACGCGCACTCCATAAAATAGTAATACTTGAAATGTGTTTCTAAGTCAATATCATAGCCATTCGTTACTAGATCAATTTTGGCTAAATATCCTGCAGAAAAGCATGTTTTGGTGTTTCTATGCACAAGGATCATTGTTTGATCTATTTAAGGTAATGTTATGTGTTACATATGTAAACTCAGGAGACACTATGCAAACATCTGAATATCTGTAATAGGACTCGAGGTGTGGGCTTAGATTTAGAAGGAAGTCGAAGGTATAGAGGGTCTATGTTAAGAGGAACAAAGAAAGAAAAAGTGAAATATAGGATATATGAGGACTCTTATCCTATGTTTGGATCAAGGTGAGTATTGCTCTAAAAAACAAAGAAACAATTCGTTTATTTCTAGGGATGTGTGAAATAACAAAATTGCATATGAATATCCCTTTGACCATTCTTGGATTATAAGACAAAAAAAGAAACAAGTCTCACTAAAATTATAAAACTACTATTTTATTCTTCATTAATATCTTATAAATTTTAATATAACTATTTGATAACTGTGTGATCATGTGATTATATTATATAACATAATCAATTATCTATTATTATGTTATTTAATTATGATTATGTTATATAACACAGTCAATTACGATTGTATTATATAATAATAAAATATTTAATTTTTCCAAAAAAAATAGATAAATATAATTGAAAATAATAATAATAATAATAATATATATAAAAAATATTAATAGTAGTAATAATAATAATAGTAATATTTAAAAAATAGTTATAAATAATTAAAATTTATAAAATAATATTAGAAAGATAACAATAAATGAATAATTCAAAATAATTAATAATAATAAGAAATAATTTCAAAAATTAATAAAATAACAAAACTATAAATAATAATATAAGAAATAATAATAATATGATTATAAATAAAAATTATTAATTATATAAATAATAAAAAATATAATAAAACATAATCTATATAGATAATTTATTATGTTATATACATAATGTATAATAATAATATTAAATATTAATAAAATTAAAAATAATTAAAACAATAATAATGTTATATAAAAAATAGTAACATAAACAATAATATAAAAGAATTAAAATAATAATAATAATGATGAAAATAAATTTATTAAATAATAATAATAATAAATTTGTAAATAAGTTTATGTTTTTTTATTTTAATTATTATAATTTAATTATGTTTAATTTTAATTATGTAATTAAATATGTTATTAACATAATTTAAACTATATTATTTAAAGTGTAATTTAATATAATATTTTTTAAAATTTGATTTAAAGTTTAGTTTAATTTTTTAAAATTTATTTTATACAACTTTTATGTATTGACCATTGCAAATAATTTATAGTTATTTTTTAATTCAGTATCTGAAACAAAAATAATATTTTAACCAAAATGTGAGAAAATAATAAATTATCAATATTTATTTCGAATTTATTTTTAACTCAAGAACATATTAATATTCTTACAATTTTATCAATCAAAAATTAATTTTAAATTATCACACTAATTAAATTATTCACAAATTTTTCCTTCATTTCTCTTCACACTCTCTTTCCCTTCCTCCTAACATACTCACTATCCATATATTAAGATGACTTAATTTTTTATGAACATATTCATACTTCACTTCTTTAAATCACTTCTTGAAGACCACATAGATCTCACATGAGAACAACTTAAAGTTAAATAATTAGAACGATATGGAGGCATTAAAGAGCTTCTACATAGTTTACGTGCTTCGGAATCCATGCCATGTTCATGCATGATGAATCTACCAAGGGTGACAAAATTGGACTTACAAGAAAAAAAAAAAGGAATTGGATTAGATATCGTGTAAAACTAAGAGAAAGATAAGAATAGTCCTAAAAAATACGAGTCAATTGAACTCTAACATCTCTTATCATTATTGTGATTTATTTGAGTACTAGGAAAATACAATAACTACAAAAGTGTACTTGATTAACTACAATGAATAGTGGACTATTGCATATTGTAGTGATTGATTATGGATACACGTGATAATTAACCTTGAAGGAAAATAAATTTCATTAAGAGAAATACTAGAAATCTTTCAATAAGAATAATTATCACATCGACACACAAGAGATATGTCGATATAATTTTTTATTCATATAGAGAGGAAATGAAGATGATACTAAACCAAAAGCTACATATATATATATAGACATAATAAATAAGGTCATGAGAATCGTAGAATCAAAGACAAAGAATCACTATGTTTTTTAGTTTGATGGACACAATATACATTTTAGTACAGGAAATGATTAAGAACAACTAACTCTAACTTTGACAATTATACTAAATAAGAAGTGGTGTGATTGATAAATTCCAAAAGTTACATATGTCATACTTACATAATGTTGCTGCATGTAATCGTGTTTATTACTATTACACAACTTACATAGATCTATATACTCATTGAAATACATTTTAAATGTGTATAAAGAATTATTTAAAAAATTATCCAATAAATTTTATTGGTCAGCTTCTTAGAAAACACAAATATTACACAATCTAAAATATCATAAAAAAAATACTCAAAATACATGTATATGTTGAAAAAAATAATTAAATTAATTAAAAATATAAAATATCTATACTTCAAATTTAGTACTAAAACTGAAGTAATCTAAAAAATTAAATAACCACTATTTGAAACTTTTTTTTGTCAAAAATAAAATAAAATAGCATTTTTATAAAAACTAAATAATTAAGAATTAATATCTCTATACTTATTAAATAGAATTTAAATAAATTAGAAAAATTGAAATATTTTTATTTATTGAAGAGAAATGAAATACCTAAATTGATAAAAAAATATTGAAATATCTATATTTTAATTCAAAATAAAATATTTTAAAAACTAGATTTAAATACAAATAAAAAAATTGAGAAATCCTACCAAATTTTCATTTTCCGTATATGAAATAAACAACTTCAGAATGGTGAGATATGGGTTTGTAGGTAACTGATTTCTCACTCTGCATACATAGAGAATAGGATCTTTAATAGAATCTTTGGGTAAATAAATAAGAATATTCAGTAAATAAAAGTAAAAAACAGTATATTAGAAAAAAGTCTGCAGGTGGCTGGATACTTCTTAGTTTTGAAGTTATGAATTTTGCAATTTAGTCCTCCCCGCTCGGTCCTTCTCCATCGTTTCCTTAATCATTGTCGCTGTCGCCGACAAACTTCTGCTGCTGCAAGTGGCTGATGAACATTCTGAAAAATAAACTAATACGAGAGATCTTTTGATGCAGAATCTCATTGATACGAGAGTTTTCAGTTCTTGAATTACCACAATCTCGTTAATAAAAGTAGTAAAATACACATCATAATACATTTATCACCCAGTAAGTTGATAAATATATACATTTTACAAAACAATGAAAATTTTTGAAGATGTTAGGGACATGTTCATTGGATTCATTATAATATAGGTTTTAATTAACTTTTATAATCAATTCACAAATATCCATATAGGGCACAGACCTTAGGGCGCTGTGGTTTTTGACTAATCAATTTAAATTATTGATGCTGATATATCGCAGAAGAATTGACTAGCCACATGATCACTTCATAAATGTCTACAACTTGAGTAATGTGAACTTGATATTTTGAGAAGATTAAGCTTGAGAATGAAAGTAAGTCAACAAAATGTCATAGAATATTTATCACAGAATTGGGTCGCCCAAGTTGGCATAAAATTCAGAACTTTGACTATAATTATGCATTAAAGATGACAGATGGATCACTAGTTCAACATGGTGTATCTGGAAGTTTGAAGTCAAGAACTTTATTATAAGCATAAACTAATATAAATTTTGTTCGAAGGAGGATAAAAAGTTAAAATAATCTATATATTGGAGCAACTTTGACCTATCTTACTTCAACTTGTTTAGTGAGAAGGGACAAAATTAATATGACAGCCATGGATGCTTGCATTGCACTTGTCAGCAGCATTGCTTACATGAAAAAAAAGGGTTCCAGATGAGCATTTTGCAGACCCTTAAAAAACGTTCCGTATGTCAAAATCTTATGATATTTTTGTAATTTCGATTAAGGTCTTAAATAATTCTTAGTAATTTAACTTTTTTGAGTATCTATATATTTTTAAAATTCCGTCTTTAATTTTTTAAATAATTGTTGATTGAATTTTTTTAATATCGAATAAAGAATGTTACAGAAAATTAAAATTCTCTTTTGATGAAATAACTAATTAAAGAAAAATAATATTGATATGGAATTTATAAAATATGAGTAAGAAAAAGAAGGAAACACGTGATTTTATAAATAGAGCAAACCCTTTATTAATTATACATCCATTTTCAATCTCCACTTTTTATTCAATTACTTCTAAATATGTTTTAGAAAATAAAAGTTATGGATGAATCTGTGTTTCTCCACGTAATTCAAAGATTGTTCATTAAAAAAAGGATTTTAAAGATTTGAAATATGTTTCAATAAAAAAATTTCTCATCTTGACCTCTAGGGAGTATATTTGGTATATCGAAATTTTTAGATTTTCAAATATTAGAAGGTTGAAATATTTGTTTTTTTATGTTTGATCTATAATGAATGTTAAATAGCATAGGCATTAAATAATTACGAACATTAAAATGTAGTGGGAAATCCCTATGTCGTATTCTAAGGAACTATGATTAGAATGTCTGAAATCAATCCATCAATTAGAATTAGTATCTGTGCAAATCTTAGAAAAAGTTGTATGTTTGAATGTGATATAACAACTACAAAGCAATATAGTAAATTGACCCAAACGATTATTAATCCACTAATCTATTTAAGAAACCTAATTTTTTAAACCTAATTTTGATCACAAATCAAATTTCTTTTAAGCTCAATTAATTCTTTTAGCTATAAGTGAAAATCTTCCAAAGGAGAAATTCAATTATAGAAAAAGAAAAAAAATTAAATCAATTCTCAATCAATTTTTCAAGGATTCAATAAGCAAATTATCCTATAAATTTAGAACTGCGCGGAGAAAATTGAAGTAGAATTAAAAGTAAATTACATTTGATAAAATTTACTCCTTATCAAATTTACTCCAAGTAGATCTATTCCCCTTTCATTCATCAAGCCACCAATAAAAATACATATCACAAATAAAAATACATATAACAAATCACCTTTACAAATATCAGAACGAAGGGAATTAAACATAATTACAGTTACTAAACATGTTTATAATTGAACTAAATAATATTTTCTATAATGAATAATAATGAATAACTATAATAATAATATCTTAATAATCTCAATAAAATTGTTAAAATATAAATTGGAGAAAAAAAAGAAAAAAACAACATATGAATTGAATAGATAAAGAACACTATGAAGTCCCAAAAACTATTTCAAGGAAACTCTAAATTGGAGAGAGAATAAGAGTAATTAAATTTAAATTGTGAAAATGTTAAATATAAAGAAAAACGATTTTAAGAAACTATGAAAAGTTCACATGAGACTATCCACTTAAACACGAGCTTGCTATGCTCTTTGCTGATATTTTAGAATTTTTTTAACTTGTTAAATGTCCTGTATTTCATGGAATGAAATATTTGATAATTATGTTGTTTTAAATTTTGTGAATTCATTAAGTAAACAATCCTTCTCTAAATAAAATGCATGTTTTCTTCAATTCTTATCCAATTTCGAGCTCGAATATTTCAATCCACCTATGACTTGCATTTATTAATAAAAACACAAAAAATGAAGTTAGAGTGAATAAAAGTTAAGCTTTAAGCTCTATTTATGATTATGTTCTTTTTTATTATTGTTTATCAAAACTAGATGAATAATTTTAATACCCACAATTTATTTTTAATAGTTCAAAACAAAAGGTCTATGACACGTTATTACACAACCTCTTCCATCTCATATAGTTGATTTTGTTCTTTATAAGCTTAAGTCTCTATTTAATTTCACCTGATTGAGTTAATTTGGCGACATTATCTTCTCTTTCGTTAAAAATAAAAATGATCTCACTTCACATAATTGAATATTGGTACAAACAATTAGCTTTAGATATAAGTTACAAGTGAAAAGAATTAAGTTATTTCTAGAAGGGGATTGAATAGAGATTAACATACAAAGTATGTTAATATTCTATGTAAGGTCATTCGTTTATTCTGCAGATAAGAATTCTATTTATATATATTTTGAATAAGATCGATGTGATTTGCGTGCAGATCTTGAGTTATATATAAAAATCATAGTACAGGTTGACACATCTTTACTTATCATATATTGTTAAGTCATAAATAAAGAAACATAAGTTTACATCTTTATGAACATACAAGTCTCAAAATCACTCTCTTTACAACTCTAAGCACCTTCTCAAGTGCCACCAACAAATCAATTATCTTTCATCGTTATGTCCAATTAGCCATCACCACCACTGCCAAATACACTTGAGGAATGATGACACTCACACCTTCACCTTTTGCTCATGATATAAGGAGAGAAAGTATATATAATTTTTTTATAACTTCATACAATTAATTTTGATACTATAGTTCTCACAGTATAGAATGCATGTATATAATATAGCTCCGATACTACAGTATAAAAGTTACCAATAAATATTAGATCGTATGCGATATGTTGTGTCAAAGCATTAATTATAATCTATGTAATTAGCAATCATAAATTATTTATAAAATAAAAATAAAAATATAATTGTAAGTTTATGCATTCTAGTTGAAAATATTGATTAAGAATTCAAACGCGATTTATATATAGAAACAAAATGTTTTACAACAGTCATGTTGAACTAAGAAACAAGACAAAAGAAATATGAAATGAATAAATTAATTTCAATTATATTACACTTTTATTTTATAAATTTGAATTGTTTCTAGATTACTTTACAGCATCTATGAAAACACAACCTTCCAATTTTGTCTATGGACAAATGTCATTGAAGTCATGCATTACTAATTTCAAGTAGGGATGACAAGAGGGTTGGATAGGTGTGAGTTTCACTATCTCCATTTCCATCTCTGAAGTAAAAATGCATTCTCATCCTTGTCCATACTTAACTTATATGAAATTTTTGTCTCATTCTTATCTTCATATGGTAATGGGTAATACATATATCCTGCGTTTATATCCACCCTTTACTATTCCAAATATTAATTAAATAATTTTTAATAAAAACTATAACAAAGAAAACGTGACTTTATCAAGGATTTAATGTCAAAAGGATACACTTTTTTTTTTCAATATCAAATATCATGAAAGAAATTATAGTTGCATAAATAAAAAATCAGAGCACCAAATAATAATTGGAAAAATGTCAAATAATTATAAAAAGGAGTATAAATGATTAAATTTGTGCCTTAGAGATAATTTGATTAAATGAAATTGAGGTTTGTGTTAGCTAAAATCCAATAGGTTGTGATATGAGGAAAAATACATTAGGAATTTAAGTAAACTTCGAGAATTTTGAACAAGTTGAACAATTAAGAGAGGATAAAAAGTATTGTGTAGCAAAAGAAAAAAAAGAAGGGTACGAAACTAATAATCAAATAAAATAAATTAATATAAGTTATTTAGGTTACCTAATACAATATGGGTGTTTTAATAATTTAAAACAAAGATGGATAAGAGGATATGAAAATGTATTGGAATGGGAGTGGGAGGTGGGAATATGGAAGATATGTGTATACCCATCTCCGATCCCATGCCCAATTTTAAAATGTAAGTCAAACTGATTTGTTAAATTTTTTTATTTGATTTGTAGGATAAGTCAAGTTAGATTGAGTTTTCCGTTTTGACAACTCTAATAAATATATAAATATTTAATAAGTTTTTTGTATTGTTAATTATAGATTTAAGGTACAATGTGAAATAATTTAAAATATTTTAACTATAATAAATAAGATAAGCTGCAATTCAAATAATATCTTATAGAAGTAATTCGAATAGTAATTATAATATAAAAAACATGTAACATGTTGAGAAAAGTTAAACCAATAAAAATAAATAAAGCAAAAAGCATGCAAGAAGGATGAATATATTTGGTGTGACTATATTTAATAGAGTTTTATGTTCAACTATGACTAATGGTAGAATTTCTACTATGACCTGTTTAGAGACAAAATAAATAGAGAGAAAGGAACTAAGTAGGTGAGATATAAAAAAAATGGAATATAATATTGTTTGGTTGAAACAGAAATATATAAAAAAGATTAAAAATAATTTTTTAAAATAATTTAATTTTAAAATATTATTTTTATTATTATTAATATTAATAACATAACAACAACAGCTGTAAAGAAACAATGAAGTAGTATACCATGGTCAATATTAACCTCAAATCAATTTTTGTGAGTAAGTTTTGTAAGTTATGTAAGGTGTAGTAAGTATATTGGATTACCTTTTACATTTCTTTTCCTCACAAAACAACTCACATTCTCTCTGCATCCATTCTCTTCCTTTCCTTTCAATCCTCTCTCCCTCTCTATATATATGTATAGAACCAAAAGTATTGTTAAATATTTATTTAATTTAGATAATTAAATTTATTCATGCATTTATGTATTTAGTAAAAATTACATATCAAAATTTAAAATATTCAAACTTACATATTCTACAAAATGTGTATTTCATCATTAATTAATTAAAAAAATCAAAATATGACTAAAATAAACATAATAGAAAATGTCAATATTTCTCCATATTAAATATATTTTATAAAAAGTAGTTTGGAAAAAATTAATTTCAAATCCTTGAGCACTTAATTTAGAGATTGAAGTCCGTATCACTTGTGTGAACAATTGTTATAAAAATTGATACTATTTGATCATATATTATATAAAAACTAATTTAAACTTTTATTACGTGGTCCTGATAAGAGGTTACGAATAGTTTTTCTTACATTGCTTCAAAAAACAATTGTTGTTCAACTTGTTACATCAAATATGTTGTTTATTGTTAGAAAAGTGATTCACTTGCACGTTTCAAACTTAGAAACTCTTTCCAAAATATTCCTAAGTTTACAAGTGAGATTACGAAAAGAAGCAGCAGGTAGCTGATAAGTCTATAGTCAACTATAGTTGGCAGTATCTGTGTTGTGTTAGGGTTGACTACAAAATGGGGGCAGAAAAAGTCTAAGTCGTGTTTGTTATGTGTGGACTAGGAACACTCCTTTATGATTCAGCTAAGAGTTTTCACATCACAAAGTTGCACCATAGTTTCCCATTTCGATCCAGGAAATGACTGGGAACAGTTCTGAGTGATTTAGCTTAGAGTTTCCACAAAGTAGAATCACACTCAATTTCTGAGTTCGATCCAACTCATGATTGGGATGAAATATCTAGTGGGTGGTTGGGTCGAGTAAGTGACCCACAGAAGTTGCAAAATATTGACAAAATTATGCCTTCAATTTCTCAATTTGGACCTTATCTGGTGTCTGGATGCAGAATATTTATTTTATCCCCATAGTTTAAAAAAAATATTTTTTATGTTAAAAATTTAGATTCAGAAAAAGACAAAATTTAAAATTTTAGGTTAAAGTTATGAGTTATGAGTCTGACTCAACTTTTACACAAGTTGAAATAATCTCATTGCATCGGGGAAGAGATGTAGAATGGTAGACTAACTTGTTTCTGTGTACAAGCATATGCTTTGAGATATTAAGATCTATATAAAGAGTAAAGAGCTTATAATAAAACAATATAATTACATTTTATGGTCAAGATTCTATGGTTTATATTTTATTGATATAAAAATAGTAAAATTGGTAAACTTAAAATTAATGTGAATAGTTTGTTAACTTGAGAATAGTTTTCTATAGATTGAGTTTAATGGTTCTATGATATTTTTTAATATATTTTGTTTATTAATTTAATTATATTTTAATAAATAATATTTTATGTTATTTCTTAGTTATTTTTTAAAATTTATTAAAAATATCAAGACATGAGATGAAAATATATTTATGTATATATGTTTTTTTAATTATAACATTATTATTATTAATATGTTTATATATACATTTTTCTATTTTAAAGAAAAAATTAAGGTCAATAATCACATTTTTATATGCCCATTGTACATATTCAACCTAATCCATCATATATATCTATCGTATTTTTTCATGTTTTTCATTTTCAACATGTTAGTCTTTTATTTCTTTCTTTTCGTCTTTCTTCTTTTTTTACTCTCATTTGTCTTCCCTTCTTTTGTACTGTCTTTTATCTTTTCTTTTTTCTTGTTTTTTTTTAAATTTTTTATCTTAGTTTTTTATTTTCCATTCTGGTTTGTTTTCTTGTTAAGATAACTTTTTATGATTGAATTTTTGCCTTAAATTTCTATAAACCATTTAAGGAAAGATGAAGTTGAACAATTCAAAATAGTAAAGTTATTGTCCTATTTGATTTTCTATTTTGTATGTGTCAACTTATTTATTGCTTTTTTTCAGGTCTTCTTCTTTAAAGGTAAGGATTAATTAAGCCATCCAATTTCTTAGCTACATTAATTCTTCTTCTTGTTTATTCAATTTTTATTCTTTAAATTTTTCTTATGTTGAAGACTTCTCAAATTCAAATTCACTTAATAAAATGTTTCTTCTGTTGATAATTTTATTCTATTAAGTTAAAGATCAACAACTTCCTTCCATTTGGTGATATTTATTTTTACAATTTCTCAGTTTTCTACTAATAATTAATAAATACTAGTAAATATATATAAGTATGTTCAAATTGAATTCATATATACACAGGTGTGTATATATTAAGTTTAAATTTTACTTTTTATATAACCATTTCTTTTACTGAATGTGCAATATATTAGTAATAAAAATTAAAATAAATAATTTTTTTTATTAAATTTATATTCAATTAATTGAACTCAAATATCTCATATCTAATTCATTACGTAAATTAAATTGTCGAATATAAATTTTATAATCTCTAGTTTATCTCCTCCCCTGTTGATGTCTTTTAAAGTGTTTTTAAAATTTTTTTAATTATTGTTATCATTGTTTTTCTTTTTTTCTTTGTATTTTTATTATATTTTTTTAATTTAATTTATTGATTAAATAGTTGATTATATAATATTAAAAAAATTAACAACATATTTAAAATTATGTAGATGTAATATAATTTAATATATTATATTAAAACAATATTATATCACAAATTTTGAAATGTTACATACTAACTGCATAAAATAACTTTGAAGATGATAATTATAATAAGTAATTATATTATGAAACATGATACTTACTTATTAAGAGTTACTAAAAATAATATTTTTCATCCTCCAAGATTATTTAACTTAATTATTTACTTTTGTTATTAAATTAAGTTGTCTAACGTATTTTTTTATAGTCTATTAAAATTGGTCAGTGGGTAGACATGTTTTCTGAATTCTACTAAAAGACCCTTATCTATTAAAAAATTCAATGTAAACATTGATGTTTTTAAAGTGATTCTTAGTAGTCCTTTGGTCAGCTTAAACTTAACGTTATTAATATTTAAAATTAACTCATCACTATTATTCCTAACTCCTTTTTCTTCTCCTTGAATTCATCACTATTATCACCACTTCAAGAATTTTGGTAACTAGTTATAACACTAATATTTATTGAAATAAAAATAAAAATATAATGAGATGTAACTTCATTAAATTGAACTACATTTCAATAAATACTAATTTTATATTTAAATTTAAAATAATGGTACAGTGTTAGTCAAACCTATACAAAACAGAATTCAGAAAATAAGATTAATATTGACAAAATTACACTTTATGGTCAAGATTCCATATTAAATCGATGTGACAATAGTATGGAAAAGATATATATATATATATATATATATATATATATATATATATATTAAAACGAATAACTTTGGTAAATTGGTAAAATTAATGTGAATAGTTTGATCATTAATTTAATTTAAAATATAATATTTTTATTTTCAAATTTAATTTAATTCAAAATAATTTCTTTTTTTAATTTATTATTTATACATTACTTAATGGATTAAATAAATTATTTTTATATAAATAATATTAAAAAATTTCACTATATTTTTAATCTTACACCATAAAATTGTCTTGTCCTTTAAATAGTCAACTACACTCAATTATTTGATGAATATTTTGTATATATGCATGTGTGTATTCAAAACCAATTCCTAAACTAACTATAGAATATCAACCCATTTAACAATTTTATATTTCTGATTTAAATCTAAATAATTTTAAAGCATAGTTCACTTTTCCTTACTTAAGAGGGTTTTGTCTTCTAAATCAAAGAGATGTCCTAGGATAGTAAAAGAACTTAAACTACTAAAAACTCCAATGAACTAGAAAGCATCCAAAATATCAAAACACTAAAATTCAAAATTGATCTTCATGAAACAGCAATTTCTTAGCTCAAAACTTTTGTAATTGAAAATTTTTAATCGGTTAAAATTGATTTTCATTTTACTGTCATCTCATTCATACAAATTGCCTCCAGAAAGTAAGAGAGAAATCAATGAGAAGAAAAATTGTTGAGAAAGATTATAAGTTTTGTAAATGATGATAAAATTCTAATTTGTATACTCAATATAACTTCAAATTTTAACTTTTATCTTTTTAAAAATTATTTCTAATAAATAAGAAATCAGATCTTACATTATTAAGCACATGATCAATTTGGGCTTTAAATATATGAGACATTGTTAATATAAGGAATTTGTTTTCGTTTTAGTACGTGAGTGCATAGAAAAAATATAAATATTCCTAAAATATTATTATATAATTAATGACAAAAGTATTCTTGATTTTAGCGTCTAATTTGTTTTTAAAATTATATTTTAATTACAAAATGATCCCACGAAACACAACACCAGACATAATTTATTATATTTTAATATAAATTTGTTATAAAATGGGTAAGAAAAGAGTTTTTTTTTTCTATTTTTTTTATAAATTTACAATATATTTATAAGAAAATTTTCATAAAATATAAAAAATTGTAATAATAATGTATGTTTTCCTAGCACGTAAAAATCCTAAATTTCTTACTTGTTTAAATTTGAGGTTATATTCTTTAACATTAATTTAAGTTTCAATTTAGTTATTGTTCATCATAAAAGCTTTTAGTGGTTGGAATGGTTCTAAACTTGGTCTGCTTAATAAAAAACTGAATTTAAATGTTGTGGATAGAAAAGATTGAAAGTTGTGTGATAGAGAGAAGTAAATCAAAAGGGAAACCATCTTCCTAACTTTTTTTCTTTGGCTAGAAAGTAATAATTGATTTAATCCTATTAAGAAGTTCTTTCTTGTGACGAAGGACATGAGATTCACAGTAACTTTTTCCCTAAAGCTAGATTTTGCTTTGTCCTGATCTGAATGTGTATGTGCCTAACATTATTCTTAAAGCAAAACAAAGGCAACATTCGTTTTCATTGCCGTATATGTTGTACTAAGTCGTTCACACATGATCCATGCAAAACAAATAAAGGAAACTTAGCCTTTCACATGACTCATGAAAACGAATATATTCTCAGAAAGATTATGGCACATAGATAGACCCTCTTTTCTATTTTAATAAACTAGAAAGTGTTATATAAACCAATGCGTGAGTTGGCGCTTACGTAATGATAATTGCATTCGTTTTTTTTTTCATTTTAGAGTCTCCAGTAGTTTATGATCAGATTCTCCCAGAAACGACAAAACATGGATGGTTATAGTTTGTTTGATGCTTACTGTGGTAACGTGTTTGGAACTTTTCTTACGGATTTGGTTTGAATTCATGCTGTGTAAGGCCACACCACATGACAAATGGAATCAGGAAGTTCCGCTTTCTCAGTCAATGAATGATTCATTCGTATTAATTTATAAGAAATATGCAATCATTCTTCTAAAAGATTCTCTTGTAAGGTATTTTTTTCTGTTCTAATTTCAATTTATTTTAAACTAAAATCAACTCATGTTTTAAACAATACCTTTTTATTTTTAAATTAAGTTTTATATTCCTTTTTCCTTAATTATTAGAAGTAATGTATGTATTAAATAAAGAAATTCTTTAATAAAATTAGTTAAAAATCTGACTATTGAGTTTTTCAAAAAGAATTTACTGGAGAACTCACCATCCAGAATTTTTAGACCATAAATTCATAAATTATTGTTTAATTTATTTATTTTTATTATTTTCATAAATTTATATCTGAATTTTTAAAATTAGTTTTGATATTTTCTTTTGATCGGATCTGAAAACTAAATTATGCTTGGAGATTAGGGAACATAACATAAGCAGGAGACAGTGATAATAAATATTTAGAGATGGGTTTTCATGCAATGCATTAAGATTTTGTAGATTGGACACTTTATAATAATAAATGATGTGAGAATTTGGTTGTGTCAAAGAGAATATTAATAATGACCCTCACAACTCGTTTTGGTACAAAATAAAATGGTGGCACATGATCAGTTACTCTATCCCTTCAAAATCTATAATTATTTTAACTTAGTATACGTTCGTCTCAGAAAATAATAACATTTTTACACTAAAAAATCTCATTTAATAATATTAGCTTTTTTAAAATTCAATACTTTAGTATATACACAAGGATATAATCAAAAAAATTACAAAAGCGATGTTAAGGTTGTCAAATAATTATAATTTTAGTTCAAAACTAAATTGTTTAAAAAACTAACACTGGATAAATTCATTAAATATAAATTAATTTAAAAATAAAATATAAATAATTATTATATTAACTAAATTAAAACCTATTTTATAAATTAAAAATTATTAATATTTAAATATTTTTTATTATTAAGAAAATAAATAGAAATCATAATTTTTGTGACTATTAATTTTGAATTATTCATGTATAGCGAATTTTTTATAATCTATTTAAATTTGTTTTGACATTAAATAATAGATTTTAATTATTTATTAAATTAGTTTTTAAATTAATTTTTAATTAAATTAATGACCAATTTTATTATTTTATAAATTAATAATATAGTTTTTAATTTTTTTATATATAGTTTTACAACGCAAAGAATAATAAATTTGTAATATTTCTTAAATAGGTTGACTTTTGGAGGAAGTTAATCCTAGGTTCAAGGCGATATTTTTTTATGAGTGAATTATTATAATATGGTAGCAAGGCAATTTTTTTATAACATCTATTTCATTTGTCTACAACTTATTAATTCAATTCATTCATTATAAAGATATTAAAAATATATTAAATTAAATGTATTCTTTTAATTAGATAATTAAATACTATTATCTAGTTTTTTTTTCAAAATCCAATAAATTTTCTTATCTATATTTAATTTATCAAAATTAATCTAACTATTTTTTTATAATAAATGCTTTCTACTCGACCCACCATAGTGTTAATTCATTTTGTTTGTCACGACCTGGTTACTAACAAATAAATGTTTGTTCTTATATTTATTAGAATTAAATATATTTTTAATTCTTGAACTATTGGTCAAAATTTGTTTTTGTTTTTAGAACAAATTGTGGATATATTTTGTTTTTATATTTGTGAAAGTAATATCAAAGATCCTTGAAAACATACGACGTTAACAAAGACAATTTTTTAACATCCATATGGCTAGGGCATCTAACACGTGGCTAGGTCATTTAACACAACTTCTCCTTCGTTCTTCTCCTTTGTTCTTCTCATTTTCCTTCATTCTTCTCCTTATTTCTGTTTTGTGAATTTTGTGGATTTAGTTTTCATCCTCTTCTAGTTGTTGGAGGTTGTAGAAGACAAAGTTGTTTGTGTTAGTAGTGTTCAAGTTAAGTATTTGGGATTGGGGATTAAAGATTTGGTGTTTGTCCTTCGTAGGTATCTCATGTTTCATAGTCATGGTGACTTTCATGTTTCGTCCTCCTTCGTGATTAGTGATAACGAATGAACCCATGAGTCGTAATTTGTCCGTGTACCATTTTTCTCCTTCTCCCTGTTTTGGAATTCTGAAAAGAGAAAGGGTTCACCAGTTCAAAAATGTCATCTCGATCTATGTAGAGGAATTGCGGATCGAAGTCCAAAACAATGTCATCATCATGTTCACATTTAAGGCCAAAAGTTTGTGCGAGGGTAAAATTGTTACTTCTAAAGGCAACCACATTGAAGAACAATGGAAGACTGTTTTGGAGATGTAAAAATTGGTGAGCAAGAAAATTTATTATTATTTAGTCCATTTACTTTTTGATATAATGAGTTGTTATTGTGATTGTAGACTCATTCCCATTGTTACTACTTTGAATGGGTTGATAAAATGGAAGTTGGGATTGAAGGAAACTGAGAACTAGAAGAATAAGAGGAAGGAATTGTTTCTGTTAATGAAGAAATGATGTAGGATTTATTGAGGAAGAATGCCAAGCTGAAGCAAAATTTAATGGCTAAGGAAAACTGGGAAAAATTAATTTCTATTTTTTTGAGTTGCTTCTTGGGCATTTACAATTATGTTTTCTTTCATATTTGTTCTAGAAGCCAATTGTAATATGTAGTATGTATTAGTTGGGTTAAATAGAATTTTGATTCATATTTTTGCTAAAAGCAGGCAATTGTAATATGTAGTATGTATTAGTTAGGTTGAATAGATTTGTATTGCAATTTGATAAGATCAATGTTAAAAGTAGTTCTATAATTGTGATTACATTATGTTTGTGTTGTGATTACATTATGCTCATTGTTATGATAATTGTGATAAATGAGCAGTTCTATAATTGTGATTACACTATGTTTGTGTTGTGATTACATTATGCTCATTGTTATGATAATTGTGATAAATTAGCAGTTCTATAATTGTGATTACATTATGCTCATTGTTATAACCCAAATGACAACCAATGCTAGTGTATAATCATTACACACTCTACAATGTTAGTCAATGTCTTTGTACAATTACCATCACTGCATACCCTGCATTAATGGTAGTGTATAATCATCACACCCTTGTATCAATGTTAGTCAATACTTGTGTACAATTTTCACTAGCCAAGACTCATCCTTTTCCATGACAACATGGATATGCCATGAGGATACTTAACTTATCTTCTACAAAAGATCTTCCTCCCCCAAAATGAGAGAGATAACGACAAGTCAAATTGATCATTCCAATAAATTTTTCTTTGTCACATTTGACAACACTTGCAAACGACATTACAACTTTAGCGACCAAGGATGATTCTTCAATAACAAGGAATTAATCTTTTCTAATGTAGAAGGTTAGACTAAGTTGCAACCACAAAGCATACTAAGACTATCCTACCCAATCATAAGCTTTGATACCACTCTTGAATAAAACGTCAACATCTTTACTCTTGAAGAATAATTTTTCTAATAGAAAAATAAGATAAATACAATACAATAATCAACATAAGACTATAACTTGGGAATTCCAAAATTGGAGAAAAACTACAACCATTGTTTAAAGTCAATAAGAAAATAACAATGTTTGAAAATTCTTACAACGCATAAACTACTCTTCCATACCCTTGACCCTAGTACACTCGCAATTTTTAAAACAAGTAATTAAATCAAACCTCACAACACTCAATAACAAGAGTATAAAAAAAGTCAATACAAACTTAAAATATTTTTTACTAGAATATATAGGAATCATGGACTCAAATCCATATTACATAGCTTGTATCATTCATTCTTTTGTTTATTATAGATGATATAATACTTCTAAAATGTATTATTTTCATTAACATCAATAGAATAGTTTAAAATAATAATAAAAATATTTAATATTATTAAAATTGTTTGACATAAAAAAAAATAATAAACTGGTGTAAAAATATCCATTTTCTATGTATGACAGTTCAATAATGTTTTTTTTACATCATTCTTATTTACACAAATCTGAAAACGGCATAATTTAACTCAAATACGCTACATAAAAATTCAGTTTGAAATAATGAAAATTAAATTTTAAAAAGTAAATTTGAAATTCGTATGAACAAATACGACTTCATTCTTTTAAATAACAATCACATAATCACATACAACAACTTTAGTTATTTTAGAAAAAAATATATCAAAGTCGTATGATTACATAATATATTTCAATTATTTAAAAATAAATAAACAAGAAATAAAAATTGTATGTAAGCGTACGATGTTTATGATTTAAAAGAAATACTTTGTAATTTAAAGTCGGGCATAACTTTTATGATTTAAAAAGCGTACGATCCGAGAATTTGTGCTTTTAAACAAGACTTGCCTATCTAGATAACTTCTTATTAAAATTTATCTATTTTCATAAATTTGTTTAAAACTTTCACAAATTTGATGTTTAAAGTGAAATAGTATTTTATCAAATAACTTATTTGATTGAAATTGCATGTAACATCTTTGATACCTGATTCATACAACAACATGGTATGGATCATGCATGATTCTCGGAATCTTAATGGGAAATGACACGATGACAAAGTGGCAAACACTACTCATATTTATAGTATTTTCAGATAAACATCAGAAAAGAAAATGACAACCTCGTACGTGGCAAAGTCCTAATTTTGTATTAATTAAGAATTAAATTTTTCATTTTTTCTTAAAGATATTATTTTATTTAATGGCTTAAAGTTAATTCTAGAGGTTGATAATTTTTTAAACCCTTTTATGCACTATTATTTATCATACAAATAATTATTATAATACAAGTATTTCATTTTTTAAGTGTTTTTTTATTTCATATTTAGATTAATATAATTGGAATTTAAACCCCAAACCTCATTTAAATCCTTAAACCCATTCCTAAAGTTGATATGATTAATAAACTTATAAATTTTGCGCAGTAAAGGAATGTGAATATGTTTGGGTGAGTGAACGGTGTGAAGACGAACATAGTTTGTGTGCGTTAGATACGTTGAAAGTTGAATTTATTTTATTTTATTTTATTTTTGACTAAGTTGAAAGTTGAAATTTGAAGATCGGTTCATTCCTATTTAATTTGCAACGCACTTTACTTAGCGAAGACTAAATTGTGATTATATATACAATAGCACGCTCCCACTTGCAAGCACCATTTCGTTTCCACACTCAAGTCAATACAACTTACAAGGATACAGCAAAAAAACCTAAAGATTCTCGTAATAAATTCTACACACACTAATCACTTTTTATCTTTTAACTTTTTCTTATAATAATTTATGTGAAAAATATTTGGCTTTATACAAGCAGAAAATGTTGATAAAATTGTATTAATTTATAATATTTTTTGGGATAAAATATAGTATTAACATTAATATTATATATTGTATGCTTTTAAATTTAACTTACTGTAATCAATAATAAAAGTAGTAAACTATTTTAGTATAAACGTTATGTTTGTTATTTTGCAACTAAATTTCTAATGCATACATTTTACTAAGTTTTTTAATATATTTATTATTGTAAAATGCACATTTCGGAAGAATGTTATAAGACTTATTATTTCGTAATTAAGTTATTACATATTAAACTTAATAAGTATAACATTTCATAATAACATAATTTAATTTTTATTATATATACACATATGGGTATATAAATATAGATATACAAATAATATGAGAAGAATAAAAATAATAATTTATTAAAAATGAATTCAATGTCCTCTAGTATTAATTTCTTACATAAATAAAAATTTAAATAATTTAAAAATTATATTTATATTCTATTGAATTTTTTTACTTTAAAATATGTTATGAACTATAATAATTAAAAGTAAGAAAATAATTTTAATATATTCTTTTGAAATAATAACTTAATTTTATTGATTTAACCAAAAAATGGTTACTGTATATTGACTAATCAAAATTTATAATGGTAAAAAAATTATTTTTTATATTTTAAAATATGTTTTTAAATTTAGTTTAATCTAAAATATTGAAATAATTTTTTTTCCTTATATATTTCCGGACATGAAATTCTTAATGAATACTTTTTTATAACTGAAAGTTTTTATAACTTTTTTTAACATGAAGATTTTTAAATCTTTGGATAATTTATAATCAGTGAAGGAAATTTTATTATTAAATTTAGTTATTATTGCACTTAAAAAATATTATTAATATTAATTTATTTATTAATTTGAATATGATATCTTTGTTTATCTTTTTGAACGATGTGATATATGAAATTGATCCTTTAATATTATCATGAATAAATCTTTTTTTTATAAATTTAAAAGACATCAAATTATTATTATTTTAATATAAAATAAATTTGTGATTTGATTTTAATATGATTTTATTTAGATTATCTAAAATATTGTTAGATCGTTTAACCGTTATAATAGACCTTCTATAAGTCTATCTATTATACCATCTGGTATTTTAGCTGCATAAATAAACTGTTAGAAAATTTATATATATAAACATATATTCATAATACACCATTTAATTTTAGTTATTATTAAAACTACACTTGCGTAAAAGTTTACAGGGTTAGACTATAAGGGTCATAATAAGGTTAGACCTTCTAAGGTCAACAAGGATGTACAACGTATCTTGATGATTGTTATGACATTTTCTAATAGAAAAATTTTACAAAAGAGAAAAAATATAATAAGAAACAAGGTTAGCAACACAAAAATTTTGTTACTCTTTAATTGAATTTCTCTTAGCTTGGTGAATATAAAGTAAGGAAAAATGCTCTCTATATTCACTCAATTTTTAAAAAAATAACTTTTTTAAGAATCAAGTTATTGAATCTAAACTTTAAGTCAAAGAGGGAAATTATTTACACACATAAAATTTTTGAAAATAGAACTTACAAAGACAAAACTTCAAAACTTTTTCAAAAAAAGACAAGCAATAAAAGCACAAAAAATCAAGCTAAACCAAAAAAAAATAAGATAAAAAAAACTAAGAAGGGTCATGTAAGAAAAACACCATAAAAATGTATTGGAGAATTATCAAACATACAACAAAATCACTTAAATACTATGAAAATTTCAAGTAAACTTTACTAAATAAAAGATCACCATATTCATAAAGGTTGAATTTAATTTGTCATACTTCAAAGAAGGAAAGAGATTTGATAATAAGTTTGAAATGATAATCACAATTCTTTTAAACTCTAAACTCTTTCTTGTATTTGTTTTAATCAAGATGTTTCTCAGTTTTAAATGTATAAATTTTTTTTATACTTTGTACATTTAAAACTTAATATGAAAAAGTATTAATGATTAGAAACAAAGTAAGAACACTTGATTCTTATGTTTGGAACATTAATAAATTTTTTACTAATGTAATTTCTACTTAGAAAAGTTCACAATGTAATATAATAAATGTTAGAAATAAGACAAACTAAAATGAATAAAAATAGACACCTAGACATAATTAAAACCAATGAACAATATCATTATCACAACATGAAAAAACTCAAAGCATAATAATATCATTTTTTGATCAAATTATCCTAGATATTGTGAACTTACTCTAAAGAAATTGCTTATGGACAAAAACTAGTATTAAAAAATCAATGAAGACCCTTATATGTCAATTAAGGCTTGAATCGATGTAGAAAAGGACATATAACATCAATTTCTTGCCATAACTAATGTTATATGTACTTTTCTACATTGATTCCAGCCTTAACTAATGTCAAAGGACCCCATTGATAATAGTTGAAATTGCAAAAAAAA
This sequence comes from Lablab purpureus, assembly GCA_030347555.1. NCBI lineage: Eukaryota > Viridiplantae > Streptophyta > Magnoliopsida > Fabales > Fabaceae > Lablab > Lablab purpureus. The sequence continues at coordinate 19,096,189 of CM059254.1, forward strand.
ATTTAACACATAAATTGACTTTTAGGTGTTGTTGAAATTAAGTCGATTTCTTTGGTTAAGATGAAATGAACTAAATGAAGCTTCTTATTAGACACAAATTTAATAAAAATGGATTAAGTAAGAGTGAAAGTTTGCTTCAATGAAAGAAAGGAAATGTAACACATAAGTAAACACATATGCATTGTAGAATTGAATTGAACATAGAAAAAATAGACAAGTAAGGAAGATCAAACTAAGGAAGGAAGTGGAAGAAGAGACTCTATGTAGCTTTGAGAAGGTAGATTCCATGCCACTTGGAAATATTTCCAAGATGATTGATGCAAGAGTAATCACAAAAATCGATGAGACAAGATAAAACTCATGAAAAGAAAACTCTTTCTCTCAAAATTTCTCTAGAATAACACCTCTTTCCATTCAAAATCAATGCGTATTTACAAAGGATGGACGGTCTTATTAATAAATATGTGGGTTGAACAAAAGGGGGTGAAAATTTGAATTAATTGCTCATGTGTTCCCTTAATTTGCAACACCAAAACCAGATCTAAGTCGTGTGCCTTCAACTTGTGTTTCACATTTAACGCATGTTAAATGTGTTCCATGCTTGAATAATGTGTTCCATGTTAGCATCCTTTAGATGCATGGTCCTTGGAAAAAGTGTCCCAAAATGTGGCTTGCTTCCTTTGTATTCTATTATTCACACCTTTAGCTTTACTGGACTTAGTAGGTATAGATACAATAATTACTATTTATACTTTTTTTACAATTGAACAAAAATTAGAATTGAAAGTAAATTCTAATAGACAACAAACATTTATTTAAATCTAATAAAGATCTTATCTCATCCATGCACTTAGCACTCATTACATTGATTTAGGTTATAATTGATATAGTATATGAGTTTTTTTAGACATTGTTTTTGTTTTGTGAGTTTCTCAATCTATAATTGAAAAAAAATTAGAATCAGTCATACCATATATATATTATATATATTTGTTAGGGAAATAAATCTAAATTAAAACTAAATTAATCATAACTAGTAATCAAAACTAGACTAATCATAACTACTAATCTAAACTAATCATAAAAAATAAAGTAATCATAACTACCAATTAAAACTAAAGACTCAATATCTTACATAATCCTAAGACCAACCTATAACAAATACTAATTTTTAATGTAAAAAATTGTTGTAAGAGGTATCAATTTTTTCATGGCAAAGGCGGAGTGAATCAAGTCACAATCAAATCGTGACGCTTTAACTATTACACTCTTAAGTAGAAAAGGTTGCATCCTAACTAACAACTATAATTTTTTATTTAGTGGTAGATGCTCGATCCAACAATTGGTAAGCCAAGGTTATAAGTTCAATTCCCAACAGAACAATTGCTAAGGGAGGAATTGTTGTATGTGGCAGGTGAACCAAAGGCCATATGAGCCAAGTCAATGTGTTTGGGTTAAGTAAAAAAACTTGCATCATTTTTAGTTTAAGTCTTCGATCCAACAAAAATATCTTATCCACTCATGACGATTTTCTTCAATTGCCTAATACATAATAATTTTCTTTTACAATAGAAAATTTTAAATTGCAAATGTGTTCCATTAGAAAATGTGAAGTGTTATATTACTTTTTCTCACGAATCTTTAATACTCACCGGAGTTATCATTCACATCCAATGCATAATATATAGTAGTCACATTCAAAGTTTCATTATTACTTACTGCAGTAATATACAAAATTTAACTAAGTTAATTCATTCAAAATTAATAAGCATGATTTATAATAGTTTCAATGAATTACTACAACTCAATTAATAATACATGTACTTTTTTATATACATCTAATTTTCTTTTTAGTATTAGAATATTACTCTTTTTGTTTCATTTTGATTGCCATGTTAGGAAAAAAAAAGTCCCAACACGATTCTCATTTTAGCTTTCTGGGGCCATTATTATTTTTCGGTTTTCATGTTAATATTATCTTAAATATTAATAATGGTAATGAAATAATAAGGCAAATGAGGTACAATTTTAAAAAAAAAAACTAAATATTCTCTTTAATCTATTTATTGGAATTTTTTTTGTTTAAAAAAGTTTAGAACCACTCAATTAAAGGAGAGGAAAAAGAGTAACAATAAACAGCAAATTAAATTTTGTAAGGAACAACGCATAAATTTAAGCAACATATACTTTGTCATTTGTAAGAACCATTAAACAGGGAAAAGTTTTTAGTTTGTAAATTAAAATAATATTTTTAAAAAAAATTCCCATTGTTTCATACAAATATATATTATCTCATGAGGAGAAGAAAATTCAACTTTTGGGAGGCAGGATTTAATACCAAAAACACTTAATATTATTATCAGTTAACAAAATATATTTATACAATTTTTTAAATATTTTACTTAAAAATAATAAATATAAAAATAAAAATTTTTAAATAAATACTCATAGCATAGCTATTATAATTTTTAAAACAATTTTTTATAAAGTACACAGTTTTATTAAAGATCACCCAGCAAGGAAAAAATAGGTAGCGCGGGAGAAAGTTCGGAATAGAAAACAGAACTTTTAATAAGTAGACTTTTCTCTCTCTCTCTCTCTCTCTCTCTCTCTCTCTCTCTCTCTCTCTCTCTCTTTCTCTATCTCTCTCTCTCTCTCTATATATATATATATATGTATTAGAATTTATCTTACTTGTTCTTCAAGAACAACTCTCTGAGTTTCTCTCCTTCTCTCTTCATTTCAAACGTTGCGATACGATAATTATTGAAAGCTGCAACGTGATTTTGCGTTTTTGAAAGGCGAAAGCTGAGAAAGTGCGTCCTGTTAATTAGATTGTTCTTCATTGGTCTCTGCTGTTGTGGTTATTATCATGGCATCTCAGACACCAGTTGAAAATAATTATCTCAAAAACGCTGTAAGTCTGTTTCTCACTCTCTCTGTCTAAATCTATTTTCATTTTCGTAATCTTCCTTTTGATTGCATACTCTGTTCTGCTACTTTTTCCGAAATTAAAGTTATAACGACAAAATATAAATATCTTTAAAAACTCTTCATGAACATCAAGATTTTCCTCCTTTTGTTGTTGCTACTGTTTCATGAAAAAGGTAATTGAGTTGCATGAGAAATTCTACTGTGACTGCAATATAAAATCCTGAATAAAAGATAACGTGTTTTAGGATATTTCTCTTTAAACACAGTTGATGATGAGAAATTCAACCGTCAATGTTTCTGTTGTTGATATTTTTTTATGCAGTGTACTGGTTTTAATTTTTCTAGAGAGTAATATAAACTGATAATTTTTCCATTAGTTGACTTTACAGTGAATAGATATTTTGTTGAGAGGTAGTTTAGAAGTAAAGAGTGCAGAAATTTGCCCTTGATTGAGGTTTATTTTTGTTGAAGTTTCAAAAATTAGAAAATGGTCCATTTCAATAATTGCCAAAACCATTTTTCTATGCACACTTCATGAAACGCGTGAATAGTACATTTGACCATAACCTTCATCCTTTCATATTCCAATTAATTCCTACCATTTCCTAACATGTTTGAAAAAAAGAAATTACTATGCTTTCATTGACATTTAATTGTGGCTGTTGTTATGGCTCCACATGATTTTGCTATCCAAATTTCCATTATTATACACAAATATCCGTACAGATTTCTTTGTAGCGTGTAATTTCTTTTACTTCATATTTTATGCACAGTTACCTTTCAGTATTTCCTTCCTCTTTCTGAGCAGAATTTAATTTATATAAATTTAATTTTGTCCATCCAATTATTCTCTATTTTTTTAAAAATACACACATATATATATATATATATTGATTTTAATTTGTATAAATTGGACAACAAATAATTTAAACCAATAAAATTTTTTGTATGAATATAAATAAAGAAATAAAAAAATTTAGCGTGTAATTTTTTTATTAAAAGATGCACCGAGATTATATATATATATATATATATATATAATAATTTTGAAAAAAATATGGTTTGTATTCCTTTAAATTTTGAAAAATATTAAATATGTCCTCTAAAAGGGTTTTGTATTATTTTTAATCCTTTAAAATTTAACTATATTTTTTCAGGCTTTTTTAGTAATAACGATATAGAAAAAACTTATATAAGCCACAATCTTAACATAATGCTAATTATATATCGAACTAAAATTACTTTTGGTCGAAATTATCGTCAATATCATATTATTATCAAAATTCCCAAAAGATATTTTACATTTTAGAGTTATTGAAATAAACAATACTAAAATAAAAATAAATTTTACCATATAATTTATTGCAGTTTTAAAACATTTGATGTTTTTTTTATAATTGCTCCTCCTATTCCATCAAGTGAACTCAAAGGGCCTCTTGAAATCCAATGTTTTTAGGTCTGAACAGTTAACTGTCCAACAAATATTTTTCTTAAAAGTAGTGTACCACAAAGAATGTTATAAAAATATTATTAGTATTTTCCCCAATATTTGCCATCTCCAACATATAATAATCAATAAACTCAATACAAACTGTTCTCACTTCTTATGATCCAATTAGATATGTGGCCCAGAAGTACAAGTAAACAATTTAATCGTATATTTTTTTACTACTTAAGTTTGTTGTATATTTTATAATTATTTTTTTAATTTTAAACATTTTACTATCCAATTTTTCTCCTGATATTTTAATTTTTTAGACATTTTACTAGTAAATTGGTAATAAAATGATGTTATTGTACAGTAATTGTATTTAATAATGCACAATAGGCAAAATAGGTTACTATTACAGATTTTTCATAAATTTACAATAGTTAAAAATAATTAGTCAAAATAACAGGTTGCAAGATGATAAGATCCAACTCACTAAACCTGCCTGTTATTTAATGTGTTGAGTTTTATAATTATAATTACAGTATGACGACGTTTGAATGAAGCTATTGTATTTTATTTTATTTAAGATTAAAGAGTCAACAGCACTTCAGGACAGAATAACCAATCACGGAGCATAAGACTCTGTTTACTTCTTTTTTTCATTTTTATTAAAGAAATCCAACTAGTCAACTAATTTGATTTACTACCTATGACTTAGTTTGAGCTTATCTAAATTATGGATATGCATTAATAAATTATTAGAATTTTTTTTATAAATGAAATTTTTGTAAGTAAAAAAAAATATAGCTACAGTTGTATGATTTCTTACAAATTAATATATAAATTAATTTTAATTTGCATAAAAACTAATGACACCTATATATATATAGAGGTACATGTTGCCTTTGTATATTTCTTTAAGAGTATCCAAGATATGCTTATCAACCGTGGTTGCATCGACTATTGAGATCTCTTGAGGCATATATATAAAAGGCTACTATAAGAAATTAAGAAAATATCTTTGTTAAGAGTATTACCTCTAAAAATTACAATTTGTTTGTTCGTGATGAATATTTTAAAACGTGTTTCTTCTTTATTAATGCCCTCAACTTTTGCTTCTTTAATATAAATTGAGAGGCTTTTAGATTTAGCTTAATTGCTTATACTTTTTAATTATCATATCATTATTATTATTAGTTAAAAAAATTTAATTTTACAATGTTTCTCAAATATATTAATTTTAAAATTAAATATATTTTTAGTCTTTTAAATATTTATCAATAATATATTTTATGTATTGAATAAATTTTAAAACTATTTTATTCTTATACTTTATAAATAGATATAAATAATTATCAATATAAATAAAAATATCTTTTAAAAAAAATATTAATCATAATAATTAAAAAATATTAGAAATATTATAAAAAATAATTTACACAAATTTATAAAATATAAAAATAAAATATATCTAAAATTACTTCCACAATTATACAAATAGTTTAAAAACTTAAAAATATATTTAACATAGTTTTATTTTTACTGTAATTAAAATATTTTTATTTGCATATTAATACATAATTAGGCAACAACCAGATAGGATTTCAAAATTAAACGCAAAAGAAATTTTAAAAATTCAAAATTATACCTATGGCAATAGTCAAAGTCATGTGATATATGATTCCCAAAAGTTATTGTCGGATAAAAGACACGCACTTTAAGATTATACAAGAACCACCTTTAAGCTACATTTTCCAAGAAGTTTGGACGATGTGTTCCACAGTTGTATTGGGCCACAATTCATTGGCCCATAAAAATCATAAGTGGCATCTCATGCATAAGAAAATTCCAAACTAAGCCTGGAGTGTGTTTTTCTCTTCTTAATTAGTTATAAAATGTTTATTCTTTTTTTCTTTCCATAGGTTACTCATTGTAATTTATTTGTGATTGTTGATGAACAGAGTGAAGAAGAATTGCAGAGACAGAAGGCAATTGATGATTGGCTTCCAATTACTTCTTCAAGGAATGCAAAATGGTGGTACTCTGCCTTCCACAATGTCACTGCCATGGTTGGGGCTGGTGTTCTTAGTCTCCCCTATGCCATGTCTGAGCTAGGCTGGTATACCCTTCTTCAAACCCACGTTTCCTTTCTCTATCTCTACTTAAAAACCATTTCATCACATTTTTAGTAAATTATTAATGTGAGGTTCAAATTAAATATATTGAATATAACAAATATTTCTTGAGTCTGCTCATTGTTAAAGGAATCAGTAAGTTTTAAGGAGACCGATTAACATTTTCCCCAATACATATTACTAAAAGAAGATAAATAACATTTTATTATATATGCTGTGCTTTTTAATTTGAGAACCATTGTGTTTCCTTTAGGGGTCCTGGTGTAACTGTACTTGTTCTGTCATGGATCATCACCCTTTACACTCTTTGGCAAATGGTTGAGATGCATGAAATGGTTCCTGGCAAACGTTTTGACAGATACCACGAACTGGGGCAGTATGCCTTTGGGGAAAAGCTAGGACTTTACATTGTGGTTCCTCAACAACTTGTGGTTGAAATAGGGGTGAACATTGTCTATATGGTCACTGGGGGAAAATCCTTGCAAAAGTTTCATGACACTGTGTGTGACAGCTGCAAAAAGATCAAGTTGACCTTCTTTATTATGATTTTTGCTTCTGTTCACTTCGTATTGTCTCACCTTCCCAACTTCAACTCTATTTCTGGTGTATCTCTGGCAGCAGCAGTTATGTCCCTCAGGTACAAGTTATAGCCCTTTTTTATTAACTAGGTTTACTTCCAATTTCCAAACGTTTTTGCTTAAATTTTATTAATGAATATGTTATTTTATATCCAATATTCAATGAGAATAAAAGTATCACATGAACATGTTTATACTAACATAATTAAAATAGTGAAAATTAAATTCATGAAAGAAGAATCAGAGGATGAAATTTATAAAATGACACTAGTAATGAAATAACAAAGATGCAATTAAGTCTGTTTTTTATTATCCTTGTCATTGTGAACCATCTTAGAGTTAACTGGTTAAATTGATATATCTATTTATTATCGTCTTGTTTATGATTTTTTTTTTCAAATGAAAACATGACATGAACATATTAACTTCAACTTTGATGTTTCCATGACATACAGTTACTCTACAATTGCATGGGCAGCTTCTGCTCACAAGGGTGTTCAAGAAGATGTACAATATGGTTACAAAGCTAAGAGTACAGCAGGAACAGTATTTAACTTCTTCAGTGCCCTTGGTGATGTTGCTTTTGCCTACGCTGGACACAATGTGGTGTTGGAAATCCAAGCAACAATTCCATCTACTCCAGAAAAACCATCCAAGGGTCCTATGTGGAAAGGGGTGATTGTTGCTTACATAGTTGTGGCTCTATGCTACTTCCCTGTTGCCCTTATTGGTTACTGGATGTTTGGCAATACGGTTCAAGACAACATTCTCATCAGCCTGGAGAAACCAAAATGGCTTATTGCAATGGCTAACATGTTTGTTGTGATACATGTTATTGGAAGTTATCAGGTGAAATTCAGTTTCACTTATTCTTGTCCAAAACCTCTTTCATTTTTTTAAAATCACCTTTCTGTTTGGTTCAAAATTAAAGTAACCAAAAGTAACAAATTCTTTTGTTGATCAGATTTATGCAATGCCAGTGTTTGACATGATGGAAACTGTGTTGGTGAAGAAGTTGAAGTTCAATCCTAGTAGAGTGCTTCGTTTTATTGTACGCAATTTGTATGTGGGTAAGTAAACACTTCCTCAGATTACAAGTTCAAATATTTCACTTCTAATTTGGTTTGTGGTTGACTGCAATTGACATATCATTCTCTATGTTTTCAGCATTCACAATGTTCGTTGCTATTACCTTCCCATTCTTTGGTGGACTCCTAGGATTTTTTGGAGGATTTGCTTTTGCACCTACAACATACTTTGTGAGCCAACTACATTAGTGAATTGAATCCACCAAGAATCATTATTAGGGATAAACAAATTTTAACTCTTCATTTTCTTGCTTATTTTCAGCTCCCCTGTATCATGTGGCTTGCAATCTACAAACCAAAGAGATTCGGTTTGTCTTGGTGGACCAACTGGGTATGTTTGGTTTTCAGTTTATTCTCCATAAAATTATTACATTTTAAGCCAGGATTAATCTTGTTCCATTAATAACAGATTTGCATTGTGCTTGGCCTAATGTTGATGATTTTATCACCAATTGGAGGATTGAGGACAATCATAATTGATGCCAAGAGCTACAAGTTCTACTCATAAACCCATTCCTAGTTGAATTAATGATGGGAATATGAAGCGTGAAAAGATAAGAAAGGAACGAAAGCTCAAGCTGAATTGGGTTTTAGTTTATCTTAGGTCGCTGGGTGATCTTTTGTATCTTGAATATCTTGGTGGAAAGATATTCATGAATGAAATCAAAAGGCAAAATATATATGTATATTTGCTTTGGCAATTTTAACTTCATGAATATAAATCGTTGTTCTCTATGTTTTTAAAACTGTTTGCTATCTATCTGGTTCCAATGAATTCATTTTTGTTAAATGTTAATTTTTTTAAAATTAAAAATGGTAATCTATCTAAAATTATTGGATTTAGTTAATATAATTTAAAGTATACTAAAAAAAACAAACCATTTAAAAATCTTAAATAGATATGTCATTGATATTATCATAATTTTCTCAAAATTATAAAATAAATATTTTACTTATTCTTCTGCTTCATTATTATTTTATATTTATTGGCATTTGTAAATTATTATAAAGAAGAACGTAATTTAAATCTTTACCAAATTATTTTAGATTAGATACATTTTTACTTAATTAGATTCTTTTTATTTATTTCTATGTACGCGAAGAAAAGTAATTAAAATTATCAAACATAAATTCTCAAATTATTAATCTGTGAAACTTTAGAAGACTTCGTAGGACTTTATTAAATACGATCAGCTACTTAAATTGAATGATCATTCAATAGGATTTTACTTAATTTACTATAAAATATTAATTAATTGGTGGCGGTTATTTTTTAGCCGTTTTACTAAACCACTGTAAAATTCGATTAGGAGAGAAAATTTTAATTGCTATAATTACTTTACTTTTTAATTTTAAAGTTGATATATTTTAAAAAATTTCAAATTATGTCTTTCATTTTTTTTAAATATTTGATAATTTCATTCTTTTTAATTTTTAATTTTTGAAATCTTTCTTTTTAAATTTTATCTTATGTTATTGTCATTATCATTTAATTGTTGTTGCATCCTCTATTACCTCATTGTTATAACGGTTATCATTTCATCCTTGAATTCATAATCTTTCAATTTTCCAAACTCTTAATTTATACCTTTAATCTCTGATCATTCCATGTTATGATGAAAACTAATTCTAGGAAGCTAAGATTAAACTTTGAAGATTAACATGAATGAATAGGGATTTCCAACAATAAAGGAAACTCAAACGATTCTATTGAATTGTGAATGATTACAAAGAAAGAGAAGAAAATGAATTCATACATTCCATCCTTTTCAATTCTAACAATTCCTTATTTAAAGGATGTCTACCCATAGTTTCTAACAACTTAGTCCAACTAACTCTTAGCTAAGCTGCCAACTCAGCAACTCCTCCCTAATTCCTGATTAAGCTAATAATTGCTAAAACATAATTAGTAATTACTGCATTTTCTTATAACAATACTCACTTCTTACAATCATCATTGTCCTTAAGGGTGAAATGCTAGAAACATATTCTTCAAGTTATAATAGAATTTCCATGTAGAGTCTTCAAAAAGATTATGTTTTTATTTTACCAGCACCTTAGTCATTGCGACCCCTTTTCTCCTTATTGGCATTCAATCCAGAATGGCCTTTAGTACCTTCTCACAGAAAGCATCTTCTACTTGATAAGGCAAATTAGTATAAATGACCACTTCTCCCACATGTTAGACACATGGAACACTTTATGCACTTTGGAATGTGTTGACAACTCCAATTTATAAGCTACTTCTCCAACTTTGTCCAAACTTTTATAAGGCCAAAACAACTAAGGACTCAGCTTAGTATTGCTTCTATGTGCAATTGATATTTGTCTATATGCATGCAATTTAACGTACACGAATTTGGTATTGCCTATCTGTTTTATTTTCATCTTCTAATCGGTCTTTTGCTCTCCTTAGATGAAATTTTATAAATTTAATCATTTTCTCCCTTTTTGCACGACTTTAATCTATTAATTTATTCTTGGATTCACCCACCAAATAAGGAAGATATGGAGGAGGGGGTTGGCCATGCACAATCTCATAAGGTGTAGCTTTGATTGTTGTGTGGTAAATGGTATTATACCATCATTCAGCCAAAGGCGGCCATTTACTCCATTGTTGTGGTGAATCAGTACACATACACCTTAAGTAGGTTTATAGGCACTTATTCACGATCTCACTTTGGCCATTACTTTGTGGATGGTAACTAGATGACAATTGCACTTGAATTCCTTAGTAAGCCATAAACTCCTACAAAAAATGACTCACAAATACAGGATCTCTATCACTGGTTATATAACTAGGAAATCTGTGCAACTTGAACACATGGTCCATAAACATTTGTACCACATTCCTAGCCGAATAAGAATGAGATAAAGCCATAAAATGAGCAACTTTGCTCAACCTGTCTACTACCACCTTTATCAACTGTTTCACGGATGAATTTTGTAGGTCAATGTTGATATGTTGCCATATTGATTAGAAATGGGAAAACTTTTTTGGCACTTAACCCATTCTGCCCATTTTGGTTTTTGTTTTTGTGTATGATAATTTTACAAATTGCGATTAGATACATCACAAATTTCAGGTATGTCTTCGACTGTTTCAACATTTGTAATTTCAAATTCAAATTTCAATTTTCAAAACCCCGCCCATTTGTGAGGGTTTGCTCTGATTATCACATATATATAACACCTTCACTTTGTTCATATGCTTTGAGTGAATGCAGAAACCCACTAAAACCTAGTAATAGCGATGGAACGACCAAATAAATACGATGTCATTGCTGATGTGAATGGCGAAAAGGATCATTGGAAGATACTTGTGTGGGTCATTTGTTTGTGGTTTGTGTCAGATTTCACTAGACCAAAATTTCCTTTTTCCTTAGAGATGGTTCTTCAGGACAAAGAAGTTGGTGCCTTTTATATGATTTATTGATTATCCTTGCAGGTTTATATGTTTTTTATTTTGAAATACTTTACTGAGCTAATTACCAAGCTAATGTACTGCATGTACTTTTATTCATATTTATATTTTGTAGTGCAGTTTCATTCTTTTATTTTCTCTAAAATAATTTAAGATGATTGTATTTTATTCTGGAAATTTCATTGGCCTTTTTCTCCATTGTTGACATGAGATTTTCTCTAATATAACATTTCTGTTCTTTAATATTCTTAATTGGAAAAGTGGACTGATTTTGAAATTGTGTTATGTTTTTTAAATGATAATGCAAGGTGTTACACAAGGTCTGCATAAGATGTGTAAAAGTTTTGGAGTTACCACCAAAAGGTCTTAATCAGTTGACAGACTCTTCCAAACATTTTATAGAGGATGACTTCGTACAATTGATACCAAGAAATACAATTCATGGATTGAAAGATTGTAAAGAGGTATATTCTCTTTTTTTTATCTTATATAAGTTGTTTAAGAATGTATATATTGTAATTATGGTTGACAATTGTGACAATGTTGTATTGGTTATATTCTAGGAAACAACTCTTTTGTTGATTTGCAATAAAACACCACACTATTGATGATGATGATTGGTGGTGTATACTGCTTGCATTGGCAATAAAACAATATACCTAGATTCCAAGATGTTTTCTGTAAGAAAGGTAACAAGCATGTAATCATAATAATGTATAAGCTAAAGTGCTAAAGTTTTCTGTTATGTATGACAAATATTGTTTGTTGTATCTAAGTTATAAGATAAAGGTTCGTTTTATGGATGACATTAACTCAACTACCTCCATTTTATAGAGATCTTGTTGAAAAATCATGTCCACATATGTTTGAATCCTATGACAAAGTTATGTCTAAAATGAATATTCCTTATTAGAATTATAATTTCTTATAAACAAATATAGATGAGTTGTTAATTAGCTATTCAATGTATTTTAACAAAGTAATACAGTTGAAAAATTGCTTAAGGAGTTTGAAGATCTGATTAACAAATTCTTTCTTTTCATTCAAAGAAGAAACCAAAAATAATCAAACATTCAAATTTGAACAAAGATTTAAGGTGAAAAAAATTTATATGAATAAAAACATTATTCAAAAGTTAATGCATGCTTGAACTTAATGGTTAGTATCTTGATTGGTCTAAGATACTTTTTTATTTTTTACAATTATTTCTTATGATTATTTATTAATACTTAAAGGGTTACTCATGAACAATAACATTGTTTAGAATATTCCTTCTGAGATGTTAACTTCTTTTGTAAAAAACACTTCAAAATTTTGATAGTTCTTCAAATAACATTGCAAAGGTCTTCTATTGTTATGTTAAGTACTATTTATAATTCATGATATTGACATTATGAAAACTAATTATATAGTCAAATTTTATGTTCATATGTTTTTGCAGAATTTATCTGCTAGATTTAGAAGTGAACGTGATGATTTTGATTTTAAATTAGTGGACATAGACTCTAATTTGATTTGAAGAATAATGATATAATGTCACCTGTTAAACCTGTTTGATATTCCTTTAAAATGTTTAAGTGAAACATCAACATTCAACATAATATTAATATTTCTTTTAAATATTAATATTATTTCACAAAATTAAAAAAATTATATTTAATTTACTATAATAATTCTTTTACAAAAGAATTTTGTGGGAAAAAATTAAAATAATTTTTATGTAATTAATATATTTTAGTTATTTATAAAAAATTATAATCAATTTTATTACTATAAGTTTATGCAATTTAAATAATTTTTTTTAAAATAAAATATATATAAACAATATTTTTATATACATAAATTTTTTTATTTAATTTATGAAAACCATTGAATTATTATATTTAAAATAATCTTTTATATTTTTAATGAAAACACAAAATAGTTTACATTTAATTTATTAAAAAAATTAAACATTCAAAAAAATATGTTATATAAAAAAATAAGTAAAAAACACACTTAATTTTTTTATTAACTTCTTTGTTAAAAATTTATATTGGATCTTTAGAAAAAAAAAACTAATTTTTATTCTATATTTTATAATTTTAATCATATACTTGAATCATATTCTATGAAAAAGTATCTTAGGTAAAAAAAAACTTAATTAATAAAAAATATTTTTAAATAAAATTAAAATATAATATTTAAATCATTTGTTATAATTATTAAAATTAATTTTTAATTATAAAAATTAATAGTAATATTTTGAAAAGATAATATATGTAAGAATTTATTTTATGCTCAAATATTAACTTTTATTTATTATTTATCAAAATTAACTTAATCATTGATTATTCAAATAAATATAAATAGGTAACTTTGAAAATAATTTCAGATTGTTTATTATTGTTCAAATAAATAATAAGATTTTGTTATATAAATCATGTAAAATTATTTTTCACATTATTATAAAACATAAATATAATAATATAAATTCTAATAAATTTGTATACATTGTTTATAAATATTTTATATATTTTTAAATATTAAAAAAATAAATAATAATTTAATGAATAAATAAAATAATGCCGTGCATTGCATGGGTAAAGAGACTAGTTATTTACATCTACAAGTTTATTAAAATAAATTTTAAAATTTATCTTATTATTCTCTCGTAAAATACTATAATAATTTATTGCTAGAATATTTTCTGCAAAATAAAATTAACATATTATAGAATGAACTAGTAATAATAAAACTTAAATGATTTCTATACAAAGATAAAAAAAATATATAAGAAATAAAAATAAGTTTTAAATAAATTTGAATGTTTTTTAAGGAGACAAATGTACCAACTATTAAATATATTCTAAATAATAATGATATGAAAGTTATAATTAATTCAGATTCTTGTGATAATTACTCGTGATACTTTTGTAACACGTAACGTTAATGGTGTATGAGTAACGTCTGAATCATGAACAAATTCATAATTTTAATTTTTTTTCGAAATTAAAAAATGTGTTGCTAGAAATTAAGTATTTCAGAATGAATGAACGTTATTTTAATTAAAGCTCATCAAGCTACAAAATTTCTTTAAAAAAATTTACTTAACTGTGATTTCTCATTTGAATTTAGAGATCTATTTTCATCATTTTTAAAACCCTTGCCAAGTTAAAACAAAACTATTTTCATCATTTTTAAAACAAAAAAACTACTCTAGCCAATAAATATTCGTACATTATAAATAAAAATGTTAAAAATAGTAGTTTACAAACTAAACATAAAAGTCTTTGGTTATAAAGTATAAATAAGGAACACTATTTTTTCTAATTAAATATTTTCGAACCATTATTAATTATTAAAATTCAACATACTAATACAAGACTAAAATTTTTACGGAAGCTTTCTTAAAAAATATTATATATATTTTATTCTATCGGAATGAAAAAAAAAAATCTAGTTTTTCAGAGGTTGGAAGGATATATTTTCAACGTTTGATTCACCTATGCAAAAACAATACTAACATTAAACAAAATTTATTGGAATTATTTATTATTTGTAATCAAGATTTTCTTCCAATGGAGAGACGTAAAAAACTATTTTTTTTTTCTGAATTAAAAGAAAAAGTTCACTGAAAAAAGGTTAATTTTATTACATTATTTAATATAATAATGAATTAAATATTTTCGTAAAAATAATAATATTTTTTATTTCTACAGAAAAAAACTTATAATATAAATATTTTCAGCTTATTTTTAAACTACCAAATAAGATTTAGTAATTTACAAAGATCACACTTATCTAGATTCATGATTCTCAACAATAATCATTCCTCAGAATCAGAATTCTCAAGAATTAAGAATCATTATTATGAATAATAAATTTCAAAATTCATAATTGTAATGGATGAAAAAAACATTCCTTCTACCAAATTAATAAATATTTTTTCCTAAATAAAAAATATTTTCTTAAAAGAAAAAAAATGACAAAAATAAAGGTATCGCTATATATGAGTGTTTCTCTTATTTGGTTCTTTAAGAACTCTGATTTTCTCTCTTTCTTGATTTGAAAGATTTAAACAAGATAATTATTGAAAGCTGCAACGTGATTTTGCGTATTTGAAAGGCGAAAGCTGAGAAAGTGCGTCCTGTTAATTAGATTGTTCTTCATTGGTCTCTGCTGTTGTGGTTATTATCATGGCATCTCAGACACCAGTTCAAAACAATTATCTCAAAAACGCTGTAAGTCTCTTTCTGTACCAAACTTATTTTTATCATTCTTTATAAGCTTTTAGTTTTTTGTTACTATCACATGAAAAATGTAATTGGGTTGCATTTAGAATATCAAGAATCACACAAAAGTTCTAACTCTGCCAACTTATTTCAGAATTTTACCCTTTAATCTCCTACTCATTCCATACAGATTTCTTTGCTTAACTTCTTAAGAATAAAATAATCACTTGTTAACAATTTCTTCATGTTCGGATTATTATTTTAGAAACAAAAGAAAAACAGAAATTTGTTTTATCTTTGAAGCACTTGGAGTTGTCTAATTTTTTTTTTAAGAAAACTGATAATTTTTCCATTAATTGACTTTAAAGTGAATAGATATTTTGTGGAGGGCTGTTATGGATGTAAAGAGGGTAGAATTTTTTTTTCCTTGATTAAGGTTTAGTTTTTGCTTTCCCTATAACTTTCTTGGATGAGAAATTGGTCCATTTGAATAATTGTAACATATTTACGGAAAAAATATCCGATAAAAGGAGTGTTATAAAACTATTATTAGCATTTTCCCCAATATTTTGCCATTTCTTATATATAACAATGAATATAATAAAGAGGTATAATCATGTCCTCACATCATAAGATCAATTCGATAATTCAAATTAAATTTATGAAATTAATTTATTTTTAATGGGATTGATTTAGTTTAGGTTAATTTGTTGTCTTTTAAGTTTAATAATCAAGTTAATAAAATTTTATTGGTTCAAATTTACTTTCTCTTAATTCTAATCTAAAGAGACATGTGAAACTATATATACGTGGTCCCACATACAACTTAGTATGAAAAATAAAAGTCCTCCTTAAGCTTCTTATGCCTAAGATTTATCTTTTGCAATAAAAGACTAGTTTTTATTTGTGCAATAAAAGACTAATTTTTATTTTTTCAATACATAATTAGGCAATACCCAAATAGGATTTCACAATTACAGGCAAGAGAAATTTCCTCAATCGAGATAAAAATTCAAAATCATACCAATGGTTCATATGATATATGATTCCCAATTGTTAGCATAATATAAAGACAAGCACTTCAGTATTGTACAACAACAATTTAAACTACATTTTTCCAAGAAGTTTGGACAACGTGTTCCAAAGTTGTATTGGGCCACAATTCATAGCCGATCAAAATCAAAAGTGGCCTCTCATGCATAAGAAGATTCCAAACTAAGCCTTCTGTGTGTTTTTCTGTTCTTGATTAGTTAAAAAATGTTTATTCTTCTTTTTCTTTTCTTTTCTTAGGTTTACTCATTGTAATTTATTTGTGATTTGTGATTGCTGATGAATAGAGTGAAGAAGAATTGCAGAGGCAGAAGGCAATTGATGATTGGCTTCCAATTACTTCTTCAAGGAATGCAAAATGGTGGTACTCTGCCTTCCACAATGTCACTGCCATGGTTGGGGCTGGTGTTCTTAGTCTCCCCTATGCCATGTCTGAGCTAGGCTGGTATACCCTTCTTCAAACCCACGTTTCCTTACTCTATCTCTACTTAAAAACCATTTCATCACATGTAAATTATTTTTTAATTATAATGTGAGGTTCAAATTAAATTATTGAACATAGCAAATATTTCTTGAGTCTTCTCATTGTTAAAGGAATCAATAAGTTTTAAGGAGATCGATTAACATTTTCCTCAATGCATATTATTAAAAGAAGATAAATAACATTTTATTATATATGTTGTGCTTTTTAATTTGAGAACCATTGTGTTTTCTTTAGGGGTCCTGGTGTAACTGTACTTGTTCTGTCATGGATCATCACCCTTTACACCCTATGGCAAATGGTTGAGATGCATGAAATGGTTCCTGGCAAACGTTTTGACAGATACCACGAACTGGGGCAATATGCCTTTGGGGAAAAGTTAGGACTTTATATTGTGGTGCCTCAACAACTTGTGGTTGAAGTTGGGGTGAATATTGTCTATATGGTTACTGGGGGAAAATCCTTGCAGAAGTTCCATGATACTGTGTGTGACAACTGCAAAAAGATCAAGTTGACCTTCTTCATTATGATTTTTGCTTCTGTCCACTTTGTATTGTCTCATCTTCCCAACTTTAACTCCATTTCTGGTGTATCTTTGGCAGCAGCAGTTATGTCCTTGAGGTACAAAGAGTTTAATTCGTCTCTTAATCATCTTACTGTGATTATTTCCCAAATTTTTTTCCTTTGATTCTTTTTTTTTTCTTAAATTTGATTGGTCAATTTGTTAACTTAATATGCAAAATTTTAGTGGAAGTATCTATGTAACACTCCAATGGACTGTCATACGAACACATTTATACAGGCGTGTCATTTTACTACATGGCCTTGTTAGCGTTTATGTTAGGCATTGGAAAGCATGAAATGAACACAGTAACTTGAACTTTGATGTTTATACATGACATACAGTTACTCTACAATTGCATGGGCAGCTTCTGTTCACAAGGGTGTTCAAGAAGATGTACAATACAGTTACAAAGCTACAAGTACATCAGGAACAATATTTAACTTCTTTAGTGCTCTTGGAGATGTTGCTTTTGCCTACGCTGGACACAATGTGGTGTTGGAAATCCAAGCAACAATTCCATCTACTCCAGAGAAACCATCCAAGGGTCCTATGTGGAAAGGAGTGATTGTTGCTTACGTAGTTGTGGCTCTATGCTACTTCCCTGTTGCCCTCATTGGTTATTGGATGTTTGGAAATGCGGTTGAAGACAACATTCTCATCAGCCTAGAGAAACCAAAATGGCTTATTGCAATAGCTAACATGTTTGTTGTGATACATGTTATTGGAAGTTATCAGGTGAAGTTCAGTTTCTCTTTGCACAACTTTTTCATTCTAAAATCACCTTTCTTTTTGGTCCAAAATTAAAGTCACCAAGAGCAACTAATGATTATTTTGGTTAGATTTATGCAATGCCAGTGTTTGACATGATCGAAACAGTGTTGGTGAAGAAGTTGAACTTCAAACCCAGTAGAATGCTTCGTTTTGTTGCACGCACTTTGTATGTGGGTAAGCAAGCACTTCTTAGTGATTAATGTTTTGGTTATAAGCAATATTTCACCTTTAACTTCGTTTGTGGCTCAATGCAATTGACATATCAATATTCTCTTTAATTTCAGCATTCACAATGTTCGTTGCTATTGTCTTCCCATTCTTTGGTGGTCTCTTAGGATTTTTTGGAGGATTTGCTTTTGCACCTACAACATATTTTGTGAGCCAACTACATTAGTTAATTTAATCCACCAAGAATCATCAGGGATAAAATATTAACTGTTCATTTTCATGCATAACTTTCAGCTCCCTTGTGTCATGTGGCTTGCAATCTACAAACCAAAGAGATTCAGCTTTTCTTGGTGGAGCAACTGGGTATGTTAGATTCTAATTTAGATTTTTCAGTTCATTCCATTTTAAACTAGGATTAATGTTGCTACCCTAATTGCAGATGTGCATTGTGTTTGGCCTATTCTTGATGATTCTCTCACCAATCGGAGGATTGAGGTCAATCATAATTAGTGCCAAGAGCTACGAGTTTTTCTCATAAACCCATTCCTCACTGAATCAATGAAGGAGATATGAAGCATGCAAATACAAGAAATGAATGAAAAAGCTCAATAAAGGCAAGTGTGAAATAGAATCTGGTTTATCTTAGGTTGTAGGGTGATCTTTCATTCTAGAACATTTTGGTTGAGGAGCATCCATATCTTGCCCCGTAGTGGAAAACAAATTTATGAATGAAATTGAAGGGAATTTTATATTTACTTTCTTCGTCAACTTTTACTTGCACCATTTTTCTTTTCTTTTTTTTCGGTTTTAAAGGGTTGACTATTCATTTGTTTTTTCTCCAGTTCGCTCCTACTCTGATTAACGAAACCAGCATATACAAAAGAAGTAGCTCAATAACTTGATCTTTTTATAAACATAATGAAATTATTAATAAAAAATAATTGTTTTTCAAATAATTACATACTTTTATCAGCAACAAAGCAATGACTTGTACTCTTGTCAAAGTTTAATGAAGATTATTTATTTCTTCATTCTCAAACAAGTATAAGCCGAAAGGAGATTTTGATTTAATATATCATTAATTGATTAAACAATATAATTGTATTTATATTTGAGAGTATCAAACTACAATATATCAATATAATTTTATATGCTTCTGTGTTTTACAGTGTCAAACTAAACCTATAATGGATGAATATCCACTTGGTATACCTAAATATATATAAAAGAGACCGAAAAAAATTTAAATATAAATAGTAGAATCATTTGATTATGCGTTAAAACATGTTTATAACAAAATTATAACAACACAATAAATAAAGGATAAGTCAATAATTTAATTAACAAGGAATAACATCAAAATATATAAAATTACACATTAATTGGCTTAAAATAATAATCTCATCAACAATAATAGATTGGTTTTAAAATATTAATATTAAGTTTGAATCAAAAATTAACATTTTATATAATATTTAGTTTGTCTCACAATCTACCATTTTTTATATAGATTTTATATAATAATTTCTTGTGACATGATAATATTTTACACATTTTGTCATTGGTGACTCTTCACACCTAACTTGATTAGAAGTCTTTTGGTTTTCCAATGTATACATTCGTAATATTCACACAATATTTCAACAATTTAGTTCTATCTCCCTCACTACCTACCTAACACATGTATTCATCATAATATTATCACTCTATTAATTACTTACAACTATCTCAACAACTTCCATTCAATGCAAATCAATTCATAGTCACTTAAGATATGTTCCTGAGAAATTACAAATTGATCAAGAGAAAGTAGTAAAATAATTATCAAATCTTAATGTAGAGAATCAACTAGAAAGAGTAAAAGAAATATTATTATCAATAGTTGGGATATCGATAAATGAAGGGTTAAAATAGAGATTGACATGGAAGAAATGAGTTATATATAATGATGAAGAGAATTATCAAAGAGAGACATCCAATAGAAAAAATAGTCAAGGCTACTCGATAGAACGATAAATATAGTTTAGAAAGAAGTTGGCAAAGAAGATAAAAATTTAAAAAAGTCATCGATACATATAGTATTGACAATATGGATATGGAAATGAAGATCATAGCGAAGGGAGAATAGCATCGAACATAAGTTAAGAAAGAGAAAACATGGAAACCAAGGATTATTTCAACACAATTGTATCGAAGAGAAGTTTGCTGAAATCTCCATTGAAAGAGAGGTTATAAAGGAGTGCATCAAGAAAGAAGATTTGAGCAGTTATAACCGTTTACCCATGTCTTGAACATTGAAGAGTTATACATGGAGATACTACCTAGAGTTGTTATAGGAAGTTATATTTCAAATTGTTGTAAATTTTACTCATATATCCTTTATTCTAAATTTAGAACTCTAGATAGGATTATTGTAATAGAATAAAGGGTGAAAAATTGTATTTATAACTAGGGATGACAATTAAACCCGCATCCGTGGGACCCGAACTGTACCTGTCCCAAGTTTGATGGGGAAAAACCTAGTTGATTGGATTTGGGTTCGAGTTTTTCCCATTTTAAGAAATCAGGTTCAGGATTGGAGATGGGTAATGCAATCCACACCTTGCCCCCATACCCATCCTTGCCTCATCTTTAAATTTAAAACTAAATCTGAAAATTAATTATATTCTTACTTAGTGTTTCTTTTTATTTTTCACACATAAAGGGCTACAATGTCTTTTTTGTAATTGTATTCTTAGTATCTCTTCCACACTCTTCTCTTTTCTTCCACCCTTAACTCACTTCCTCAACTTCTTCCTCAATTTTTTCAATCAGTTCAATATATTGTTCTCTTTATCCCATCATCCACACATTTACTTTTCTCAGTCCCTTCAACCAATTTGGTAAATGAACAAAATTAGTTCTTTGTTTCTTTTTCAATTATACATTATATTTTGAATTATGTAGGTGAACTAATAGAGAATAACAATATTTCTAATTTGAAAGATGATTATTAGATTATCCGATATTTGTTTCTTTGAATTTTTTTTTCTTTTATACAATGTGTTTTGAAAGATTAATAGTTAAAAATTATTTATTTATTAGTATTTTTTAAATATTTATATTTATTTTAAAAGATTGTTAGACTTTATATTGTATTTTGAAGATTTATAAATTAAACTTGATATGTATAAAAAAAAACATTATCAAACATTGTTTTTACATACATATTATAATATAAAAATAATAAACTAAAATATAATTTATTAGTAAAATAATTTAAAATTTATAATATTACAAATATTAATTTATGTACAAGAAAATAATATATAAAAGAAAAAAATATTTAATATCAATATTTAATTTTTATAAATTTATTCTTAATAGTCTATTTTTTAGGTATACTTATATATTATAGTTGTGTTTAAAATTTTAAATTTATTTAAATATTTTTTAAAATTTATATTTTAAAAAAACAATTTTAAAAATTAAAATTTAAAAAACAAAATGAGTCAAGGACGAAAGTGAGAGATGGAAGACGGGAAGGCAAAACCGGCCTTTTGCCCGCCGCCAATTGCCATGCTTATTCATAACTTGTACTCTAAGAACACCACAAATAGAAAAATAGCAACTCAAGTAAAGTTTATGGAAATTAACCTTCGTTGATTTCCTTAGAGTTTACATTTCTCCCACATTTATTTTTCCAGCACTTTAACTTTCTCGCCAAGTTTATTTTTCAAGCACATTTACTTTTCCTCAAACTTTACTTTTCAAAGCCTTTACAATTTTTGCAAACTCCTTTAATTTTCAACAAGTTTATCTTTTTAGAAAATCTTTTCATTATTGTCAAAATTACTTTCAACTTAAACAAAAAAACCTTTAAAAAAGAGTTACTTTTGTTTTTACACAAATATCTATGTTTAGTTAAAAAATGAAAAAATTAGAATTACATTTCCATATTTATTATGATTTTAATATCTTAGATATTTTTGTCTTTTTCAATTTTTGTAATAATGATATTAATAATTTTGTGTTGATAATAAAATCTTGAATTTGTATTATTTATTATTTGATATTGTTTTGTAATTTAAATTAATATCTGTTGATAAAAATAAAAAAACACTTTAAATTAAAAATCATAAGATTGCTAATTTAAATAAAAAGAATCTACAATAAAAAAAGTAAAAATTATTACTTAAATAAATTGACTCAAATAAATTTTACCAAAGCAACGTCATAATTATGAACAATAAAATAATCAATTTTAAATAAATAAAATAAAAGTCAATGCTTTGAAGGACAAGCGTCATCAACCCACCACTTAAGTGGCATTAGGAAAACCAGCAAAAACACCCAATTTTACAATATTAAACAAACAACATAGTGATTGTAAATATAATCATTTTCCAAAGTTTCTAATTAATCAGAACTTTCAAAAAACATCAGAAATAACACTGCGCTATTAATTTTAAACAACCTCGAATTCAACCCAAACACAATTTAATATACATAATATAAATTGCACACCAGTTGCGACACTTCACATTCTCTTCATCTTTTTTTTTTTCCATCTAATTTAGTTTTACAACATTCAAATACTACGAGACACTGAAAAAAAAAATTAGAAAAAGATTAAGGAGTAATGACCAATATTTATCGGAAAAAATATTAAAAAAGTAGTTTACGAAATGTTGGTATGCAAAATCTCAGCACCAATTAATAGAATAGGAAAAATGTCATGTTTTTGGTATCCATTAATTTTTTTTCTATCTACGGGTAAAATTGTTTTAGAAATTTACAATCTTAGTCATATATTATCTTCTTTCCATATTTTAATTTCTGGTATGATTGTTTTCTTCAAACACACAAATTTTCATATGTAAAAAATGTTATAAATTTAAGTGTGAGAAAATGAGTAAAGTTTCAAACGGAATAGAAATAATAAAGTTGAGTTGTATATAATAGTAAAAC
Source organism: Lablab purpureus (assembly GCA_030347555.1). Taxonomy (NCBI): domain Eukaryota; kingdom Viridiplantae; phylum Streptophyta; class Magnoliopsida; order Fabales; family Fabaceae; genus Lablab; species Lablab purpureus. The sequence goes on from CM059254.1 coordinate 19,119,979, forward strand.
TCTTAAACATTGAGTATTAAGGTTTTATATTGGAAGTAGTGTCATATTTTTACATGTGTGCTCCTTTCTCATGAGTGTTGAATCTCTCTTAAAAAAAATTTCAACAGAAAAGTCATTGACAGTACAAAACAACATTTCATGCATTTGGAAAATGCTTTGTCAAATTTGTCAAATACTTTAACCCTCATCCCACGACAACTTTAAATCTTCAATCAATAGACTAAGATAAACATTTATGTCATTCTTCGAGCTAGAGATCATCATAGAAAATATCATGTATTTTCATTTTATTTTTAAAAATATCATTGCAACTTTTCTTTATGATGATGGCTCACATACCATCGTCAAATTGAGTCGTAAAATACATTTTTTTACAATAAAGTCCTAAATAATAATTGTTGAAACAGGAGACTCTAGAAGGGGGTTGAATAGAGTCTTAGATTCTTTCACGAGAAGACACCAGACCATCTACTGGGTGATATGATAGACTAAACCGTCTAGTACTGAAAGAGCCCACACAAATCTTTTTACTAGTTCCTCCAAAACTCACGAGCTACGTCCAGTTCTCCCTTAAGAATTCTTCTTAAAAGGTTCCACTAATCAAACAAATGATTACAACGAGTACATAAATCACTCTTTGTTATATCAGTCTTAACCTCCAACTAAGATTAAGACCTTAGCAGAAAATAAAAAGAAATCTCTCTTATAATATATGAGAGTACAATTTAGCTCACTAAGTATCGTTCAAAGTATTACACGAATTTTTGCACACACCCACTTATATAACTACTAGACGCTTTGCTAATAAATTATGGTAGTCCGTATGCTTTTATCGTTTTGGCTCTTGTTGTTGTCTTTAGCTTTCAATCTTATAGTATTTTTATAGTTTTCGCAATTTCAAATATTGCTTAAAGCTTTAATTCGCTTTTTAATTCATCCTTAATCTTCATTTTACAATATCCTATATGATATTTGATATGTTCTTCCTGCATAGCGGAATCTGCGTTCTTAGATCCATTGGACACTTGATTAAGAAAAAATTTATGATTTTAAAATTTGTTAGTCAATTCTTGAAAGGAAACCATTCAAACAAATACAAATAATATTACATATTAAGTTCGTGCAGTATCATTTTTTCTTGTTCGTTCTTGAAGTTGAATGTTGGACATTAATTTCGAATACTTTTAAATTTGTAATCATTTTAAACTTGATTGTGCTCTAATTAACTCACTATCGATTTCGAATAAAAAATCCAAGTTTCATTCAGCTTGTTTAATTTAGATTAAGTGAGGTTAATACTAGTAGATCGTATTAGGTTTAATAAGGACCTTTTAGGAGGAGGAGTTCGACGTGGAGGGAGACGAGTTTGGCACGGAGGACGAGGACTACGACGTGGAGGAAGACGACTTCGACGCGGAGGAGAAGGGCATGGAGGAGGAGGACTTCTTCGGTGGGCGGAGGAGGAAGACTTCACATTCTTCATTGGGGTTTCATTCTTAATTGTGGAGGAGGAGTTTCGTTTCAGATTTTTCATAAATTACACACCAATTCTTTTTTGGACAAAATTATCCTTGTGTCATGTCACCCATTTCTTGCACGTAAAATGGAAAGTCTGTGTTAAAACAATAGTAGTGTCAAGACAAACTTTTCTTAAAACAATAGGAGCGTGAAGACAAACTTTTCCTTTCTTTTTACAAACGCGTTTGTGATTATTGTGTGAAACAAATTGCCGGCTTGTGTTATACTCATTCTGTCAACACTGGGACGGACTTCTCTGGAGAGTCTCTTTCACAAGCACCAGCTCTTACTATGCATTAAAGGAAACTTCACAACCTCCTCTAATTACCTCTTCCTAAACTTCACCACCATGGGAACTCAGACTCCAACTAGTGAAAAGCTTGCTTTGTCAGAACCAGAGGTAAAAGTCACAACCTTTTATTAACTATATGCTATTCAAAACTGTTAGTACAGTAACAGTATGTTGTAACTTGGTAGTTTTAGTCCTGGAAATTTTCATGTGTGTGATGTTCTTGGGTTCTTAAACAAGATTGATAAGAGAACTGCGGAGCAGAAGGCAATTGATGATTGGCTTCCCATAACTTCTTCAAGGAACGCAAAATGGTGGTACTCAACTTTTCACAACGTCACTGCCATGGTAGGAGCTGGAGTTCTCAGCCTTCCTTCTGCCATGGCAAATCTTGGATGGTATGTTATACTGTTTCCCATACACCAGATGCAAAGAAGTTTTCTTTTTTCTTTTGTTTTCTCATTTTTAAGGTTATCAGTTAAGAAATGAAGCAAAAGGGTTGGGAAAAGTGAATCTCTTTTGCTGTGTATAGAGTAAAAGAAACAAGAAGTAGTCCTTGGTTATGGAGAAAGTGTGGAAATAGAGTGTGTGAATGTTAACTTTTGAATCTGGTGGAACAGGGGTCCTGGTGTGGTTATTCTTGTGCTGTCATGGATAATCACTCTCTACACGCTGTGGCAAATGGTTGAGATGCATGAGATGGTTCCTGGCAAACGGTTTGACAGGTACCATGAGTTGGGGCAGCATGCCTTTGGGGAAAAGCTGGGACTGTGGATTGTGGTTCCTCAGCAACTGCTATGTGAAATTAGTGTGGACATTGTTTACATGGTCACCGGAGGAAAATCACTGCAGAAAATTCATGAACTTGTGTGCAAAAAAAATTGCCATAACATGAAGACCACTTACTTCATCATCATCTTTGGCTCAGTTCATTTTGTTCTCTCTCATCTTCCCAACTTCAATGCCATCTCTGGCATATCTTTAGCTGCAGCAATCATGTCTCTCAGGTAATCGTAATCATGATTTTTCTTTCTTTTTCATGCCAATTAGTCCACAACTCAAGTCAACTAGTCAACTAAACCAACCCTCTCCATCAATTACTGTCTTTTTCATTTATTTTCTAATAATACTTCCAAACGCCTTGTTGTTTATGTATTCACCACTTATTATACGTTCTTTTTATCAGAAGATAAATGAAAACTCAAATATGGTGCACGTATACAATTTTTACATTATAACGCACGTATAAAGTCAAATATTATTTAAAAGAAAGACAAAGAATAAACTTAATATCAAGTGACCTGATGTGTTTTTGTGTGATGGATTTTGTTATAGGAAAAAAATTGCCTCCAAGTTTATTATATTGAGGTTTTATGTGACTTTTTGAATTGATTTGCTGAAATTATGAGTTGCACAGTTACTCAACGATTGCATGGGTGGCATCGGTGGAAAAGCATGTTGAAAATCCTTTGAGAGAGGTTGAGTATGGATACAAGGGCAGCAGTTCAGCAGGAACAGTTTTCAACTTTCTGAATGCCTTAGGTGATGTGGCTTTTGCCTATGCTGGACACAATGTGGTGTTGGAGATTCAAGCAACCATCCCTTCCTCCCCAGAGAAGCCCTCAAAGGGTCCCATGTGGAGGGGAGTTTTGATGGCATACTTAGTTGTGGCATTGTGCTACTTCCCCGTTGCTCTCATTGGCTATTGGGTCTTTGGCAACTCTGTTGAAGACAACATCCTCGTCTCCCTCAACAAACCCACTTGGCTCATCGTTACTGCTAACATGTTTGTTGTCATCCATGTCATAGGAAGTTATCAGGTCTGTAACAACAATTCCTCACTTAGTAAGAACACACCTTCGTAGGAAATAATATTTTATTAAACTAAACTCAAGTTTTACATGAGTAAAAATACAATTTTTTTTTAAAAAACTAATTTTAGTCAACTTCTCTTCAGTAGTTTATATACAAATTAATTTTAATTTATGGTTTTTTTCTAAGTTGTCCTGAAAAAAAAATTATAAACACATGTAATTTTTATCTTTTAATTAAAAAGATCCATCGATTTTAAATAAAGAAAAAGAAAGAAAAATCTGTTTAAATTTCTTAATAAATCAATTAACTCATTGATTCAACTATTTCTTTTTTTCAATAATGTCTTCATCATTTGATGAAATGGCACTTAGATAAGAAAAAAAATTGAAAACTCATTTTTCGTAAATCCCATTTTTTATCTTTCTATTTAACCAAAATTACTTGTTTTGGTAAAATAGTTAGATAAAAAACTAATTTTTTTATGAGAAAAAACAACTACACTTTTCAATAATAAGGATGAGGTAATACAGAACTACAATTTTCTTACATTGACTTCAAATTTGTGTAATAATTAAACAGTATTTTTCAATAATATTCTGAAGCTATTAAACTTTTAAGAACAAACATAAACTACTGAATTTGTCTTACATGGGTTGTGATTCTTTTTTCTTCTTCCAATTGGTGTCTGTGTTAGCATGCAGCTATATGCAATGCCGGTTTTTGACATGATCGAGACATTGATGGTTAAACAATTGCGTTTCAAGCCAAGCTGGTGGCTACGATTTGTGGAGCGCAATGTTTACGTTGGTGAGCACATGAATCACCTTCTTCTCTCTTCTATATTTTTTCTTCTATTTCACTCTTTAAATGCCTTTGTGAAATCCCCTCTTCTATGTCTCTGATTACTGTAACCACTTTGATTCAGCATTTACGTTGTTTGTGGCAATCACTTTCCCTTTCTTTGGTTCCCTTCTCGGATTCTTTGGAGGATTTGCATTTGCTCCAACAACATACTTTGTAAGTCTTTCAAAACCCTATTTTATATATATATCTACCATATCATACGTAAGTGGTAACATCTTATGCCCCTTAATTAAGTGGTTCAGATGTGAACTCTAATAAATATGACTTTCTGAATATAAAATAAAGTTGGTGTTACTCATTATACTTAATTTGTGTGTATGATTGAATAATTTTTCGAGTTAATATAATGTTGTAGCTTCCCTGTGTTATGTGGCTTGCTGTTTACAAACCTAGGAAGTTCAGCTTATCCTGGATCACCAACTGGGTATGTTCAACTGCACTATATATGCTTGTTCCCACATATTTAATTGAAAATTTGTTTACCAATTGAAGTTCCCTGATTTCAGATTTGCATTATACTTGGCCTTCTACTCATGCTTCTATCACCAATCGGTGGATTAAGGAGTATCATACTCAATGCCAAGACCTATGGCTTTTACCAATGAGGAAACTAGTAATTGAACTATGAAGAAAATTGTTCTTGTTAAACCATTTACGCAATAGTTTTTACAATAACATTTCTTTTCTCTATCTATCTCTCTTGATACATTACATGTCAAAATGGTGTGAAGAAAAACAATGGTATTGTATAAATTTCTGTAAAACAAGGCTGCTGCTAAATTTGATTCATAAGAATCATCGAACATGTCAAATATTCGATTCCTACGCTGTCTTTACTTTTGGATTCGATTATTTGACTTCACAACCAGTGGTTACATAGATTTGGACATTTGGAAATGGTGGACGACTATGTTGCGTGTTGCATAGATTGGAATACAACTACGTCAATATATATTTTTAATATATTAATGTAAATATGATTAAATTCTGTAAATGAAAATAAAACATAAAAAAACATAATTTATAAGTACGATAAAATTAAATTCTTCAATATGAGACAAAAAAATCTTGTAATAAATTACTAAAAATACAAATTTTAAAGGAAATATTATATATAAGATCTCACATCACTATTATATCAAATTTTAACAATTTCAATTTCATTATTTTCTACTTTTTCATGTGTAAAAATAATTTCTCCAATTATAAAGATAAAAACTAAAACTTCAAGAACTTCATCTTCTTGGAGTGGGTCTCATTCATCTCCATCAATGCCTCATATTTTCTTTTTCACTCTTTTTATAACTACCAGTTTGAAATCCGTGCGTTGCACACACGGGTCTGTTGTTTGTTTTTTTATATTATTTTATTAAATTAAAAAATATTCATGATATATTTAATATATTTTTAATAATTGAGTTAAAAATTAATTTTAAATATATGTAAAATAGTTGAGGAGGAAAAAATTTAATAAGTAATATTATGATTATGGTTATTTAAATTTTTTTTAAATAGTCAGCTATTTTAATATTTAAAAGTAAGATTATTTATGTTTAAAAATTATTAGACACTGTCACTATACAATTATTTAAATGAATATATTAAAGAAATAATAATAATAATAATAATAATAATATTATTATTATTATTATTATTATTATGTAAATATTGGTATCTTATGAATATATCAATTACCAAATGTTTTTAAACAAATTATTTAATTTTATATCATGCATAATAATAAAGTATAACTATGTTTAAATAAAATTAATATTTTAAATGTGTAGAGGTTTATTATTGAAATTCTTACAGTTTTACATACTTAAATAAAATTATTTGTTTTTTACAATTATATTTATTTTAAACTTATTAGTCTTTGTCTTTATTTTATAACGAGTATCTTAATTATGTGTTAAATTATGTAATGTACAACAAAAATTAATATATTCAGTAAAATTATGAAAAACATGTAACATGATCTAAATTTCCGGATAATATAATCTACTATTAAAATTTTAACTTACATAGAATAGAATACATAGTATAATTCCAAATTTATAACTATAGATGAAGGAAATACGTTCTTGATTCAATGTTTTATACATTCTAGAATTTGTAAATGCACTTCAAATTCTATGATGAATATAAATGTTGAAAAAAATTGAAAATAAACAATTTTGGATTGTGAAATTTAGAATCAATTATTAAGTAACTTGCACATAGCATATAATTTCTATATGTATTTTTTAATATATATATATATATATATATATATATTTATTTATTTCTTTCATTACTTTATTAGATTTTCGTGTTTTTTCTAGTATATAATTCAGATATTTATATATTGTAATTTAATTTTTATTAAATTTTATTTTTTTTCGATTTCCTTTTCTGAATCTCTGAATGTGTCCTGGACTTGGCACATGATTCTTGTTCATCATTTGAGAATAACATTTATTGATAACGTTAAGTCAACAAGATATAAACCCTAATTAATCACGTTATTCATAGCATCTTAACTTGGATCCTTTGTTTTGTATCACAGCTTTTGCGGTCAAATTTTTCCAACCTTAATAACACGCAAGACTTTTGCAACCAGCCACCATGCCATCTTGCACCAGCTAAGCATGTACTAATCTATTTAGAATCCATCTCACAATCCTTTAATACTTCAAAAAAATGAATAATTTTTATAACTACGATCAATTTTCGCAAACTTTTAAATTTCATTCATCTTCTAAATATATTAAAACACGATGTTTTTTTCTTGGGAATGAATTTTGGTCGATATTCTTTCATAATATTTTCTTGGGAAAGTGAGAATCTACGAGCATTTTCAATAAAAAAATTATCAGAAAAAATATCATTTTAACAAAACTCTCTCTAACGTAAATTATTACTCCTTTTAAATTATTAAATAATTGTTAGTAAAGCTATCATATTACTATTTGATTTTAGAAAATTTATATAAACATTCTTATTTTCTTATAATTTATAGTATGTTTAAGTAAAGGCTAGAATATCTACTTGGACCTTTTCTACTGAACTAATAAGCATTCTTGTGACTAGTAGTAGATATAGGTTTAATAACTCCTCTTTATACTATTGTTATGAAGATCTTTTTTTTTTTCAATTTCATCTTTCCATTTGTAAATATTCTCAATTTACTTTTATTTTTTTAAAGCAAAGTCAACACAGTACTTTATTTTAATTGCTGGTCCAACTATTGTTATAATGAGACTAAATTAATAACTTTCAAAGAATCTTTTCTAAATCTCATGAAAAAATTTGTTTTTGAAACTTTTTCGATCTTAGTTTTCTGGAGAGTTATACATATATATATAGTTTATATTTAATATTTAATATTTTATAAATTAAAGAAATAATAATTTTGTCAAATACAAGAAATATTTTTCTATTATAGTTAAAATAATCTTTTTAAAATTAGAAAAATTCAATTTAAACATTTAAATCATGTTATTTTTATATAACTTTAATAAAATAAAAACATGTTATCTACAACATATTTTTCTGACAAAATACCTTATTTATATATTTTTTTACTTTTTTCTTCTTTTGAGTTTTGTTCCTTTAGTTCTATGTCAACTAGAGAGTCTCACATGCTTGATGCTATATTTGGTAGTACCAGTAATGTACTTATAAGAATTTTTGCGTGTTAAATAAAATTATATTTTTAAATACTTAAATATAATTTAATATTTTATGTATTATCTTTTATTAAGTTAGTATGATATTTTAATTTTTTAAGATAAAGAGAGTGGACAAGATCTGTCAATTTCGAAATAAAGATCTTCACTTTATAATTATTTTTATGAAATTTGAAATATATGTTACAATAGTTTAAGACTTACTTTTACATATATTTTGTGATCTTTCTAGATTTAGAAAATCAATTTGATATTACTTTATTATATGTCAATTTAAGTAAATTGATTTCACATATATCTTATGATATTGTTGTACCTGGTAAACTAATTTGATATTATTTTATTGTGGACATTATATTAGTAAAAAACGTATGATGATTTATAATACATTTAATTGAATATTTTGGCAAATTGAATTGTTTCAAAAATTTATTAATTCAATTACTTTAAAATAAAGTTAAACTAATAATTTATACATTGTCATATTATATCCAAACAAATGGTTATTTTAAAATAACTACTTATTATCTTATACAATTAGACTATTTATCTTTTTTTATAAAAATTATCAATACTATTATAATCATTTTCTAAAATAATTTTAGAAAAAATAGATAATTTAATTATTAATTATAAAATTATTAAAAAATAAGTGATAAATATTTTTTGGAATTTTAATTTGTTTTAAATATTTTTAACAATTTTTGCGGGTTTAAAACCTGTAATAAGTATTAAATGATAATAAATATGATATACCTTGTGATTGTTTTTAATTCTCAAAAATGATAAAAAATCATAAAATAAGATAAATTTTGTGACGGTTTTTAATTGTAAAAAAATATTAAAAGAATTATAAAATAAGATAAACTTTGTGGTGGTGTTCAACTGCTAGTAAAAATTTTCTTTTTTGGTAAAGATATTAGCGTTTAAAATATTTTTTTCACGAACTATTTTTTATATATGTAATTTTGACGGTTATTTTAATTATCGAAATTTTATTTGTGACAGTTTTTAACTCCTAAAATTTACAATTTTAAGCTATGCAAGAACAAACTTTTTTGTATTGACTTCTCTGTCACTCTCCACCTTTTTACATTCCCTTCACATCCACCTTCAGCCTTCCCTCCATCATTCTTGGTCACTAACAAATCCATCTGAGCAACATAGGAATAAGTCCACTGCAAATGGTGCGTGGTTTTGGCACTCTGTCATTTTCAAACCCTTTTTTAACAAACCAAAATAATCTTTTTTAAACATTGAAAACCTATTTTCCAACACCCACACACCAAGAAAGATGATAATGAGTTTACTGATTTAAACGCAATCTTTCAACCTTTCACTCATTCAACTCCTTCTTCCCCCGAAGCTTAACTCATTTACCGCTGGTAACAACCAGCCCATAATATAGCACCTAGTTTCAAACAAACCAAGTCTATCTACTTACTCTTATACGTTTCAAAACAAAAGTACTAGCGGAACCAAATTCAATACATTCCTACGAGGGCCGAGACGGACTCCTCCTCTTATCCTGGGTAGATGTCGAACTGCTTCTTCTTTTATGGTTCTCCTTGCACTTCAGCACTATTGTCTGATATCCTCTTAGCAATGTTTGGCAACAAGAGGACAGAAAAAGTTGGCAACCTTTGTTCTGTATTTTAATTTCTGATATTTCTCTGCTACATATTTCAAATCTACTGTTACAAGAATTTATAGGCAGAATAACTGCCTCTTCAAATACCAAAAAAAAAAATCATAATACCTATTAAATAGGTTTGTCAAGTTATATTTCTAGGTAATACAACTCATGTCTAGAACCATTAATACTATTCTAGAAATACCAAACGACAGATATAAACTTCTTAATTTAAGTTTTATAACAAGCAATGTCAGTCACGTTTAAGATGATACTGGTTGTCGCAGACCAATTTTTGATGGTTGGACTTTCATTTGAAAATTAACATCAACTTTGGAATGTCCAGTATATTGGACTATTTCTTATTCAATGATTTTGAAAAGGGTTCAACACTTCATTTACACATTGTTGGTATCCTATGATATATTTACAATAAAGACATTATTTCAAATTATTATTTTTATCTCATAATTATAACATGCGTATTTATTTATTTATCTACATGATTTCTATACTAATTCTACTCTACTTTACTAGGAAAGTAATAAATAAAAGCTTTAAAGAGATATTAGAACTTCATAAGCAAACTTTCTATTAATCATAAAAGAGATTACAAGTTTTCATAAATAAAAAGTATTGTTGTATATTGTAGTGTATTTCTGAATTAATGTGATGTGTGCATATAGGTGTTTCCTATTTATAAGCTTTGTTAATGGCAGAGAATGGTCGTTCTTCCTATGAGAACACTTGTTCTCAATCACCAAAACGAACACAAGATTTATGTTGAGAATGACACATTCCTAACTTGAGAACGCCCATTCCTTTCTTGAGGACAGTCGTTCTCCTACTAAAAAGAGGAAAACACATTTTTACACTTATTATCCTAAAGGTTACCCAAGTTGTTTCAGGAACTCTTCAGTATTCTTCATAAATAAGACTCTTTTTCATTCTTCTTCTTCTTTTGGATTCTTCTTCTCCTTCTAGATCTTCTAATTTAACCTCTTCAGCCTGGACAAAAATAGGGGTCTACACCGGTATGCTTGCAAAAGACACTTTGATGCTCAAGTAAGGTTTTGGTAGTCAGAGTAATAAGTATACATTTAACCAAGAAATTGAACCCAGATACATGTAGGTTGCTACTGTATTTATATTTTACATTGGTCCTATGTGGACAAATTTAGGTTAACCATGGTTCACGCTCTCTCTGATGATTGATTAAGTCATCATATGTTTTATTATTAATAATTAACACATCTATCTTTGACACGTAGACCCTTGTTTTTGTCTAGGTTGAAGCAAAACTCATATCAGAAGAGAAGAGAAATCCAGAAGAAGAAGAGGTGGTTGGAAGAGTATCATTCATGAAGAATCCTGAAGAACCCCTGAAGCAACTTGGGTAGTCTTTAAAATAATGAGTGTAAAAATGTAATGTTGTCTTTTGGGGGGAGAACGATCATTCTCAAACCAATAACAGTCATTCTCATGTTGGGAATGGGTCGTTCTCAGTATATTTTTTGTGTGCTTGTTCTAGGGCAGAGAACGAAGTTCTTAAAGGGAGAACAACCATTCTCTGCCTCTGACACAAGCCTGTAAAAAAGCCACACCCGTACTGTATAAGACACACCTCACAAGAATCCAAGAGTACACTAGAACTTGTAATTAAATATTCATGCTATAATTATGGGGTAAGAATAATAACTTGAAATCATATTTTTATTGTGAATACATCATAGGGTACTAGTAATGGGAGAGTGAGGTGTCTGACACCTTCCTCACTGGCAATCGACCCCCGAATCAAAACTCTGGTTGTGTTGACTTAAGTTTGATTTTCAAAAATATTTATTTTTTCCGATGTTTTGAGTAAAATATTGGTGGTAACTCCATAGGATCCTAACTTTGAAACGGAAGTCCAACCATCGAAAGTCGGTCCGTGACATGTCAAAGGAGATGTTATAGTCATTGTCACATAATTGGTTTATGCTCAACAGACTATACCTTAGTCCTTCAACATATAAAATATTTTTAATTGAAATGAAGGAAGATATACCTATGGTGCCAATGTCATATATCCTCGATGCCTCCAAAGGCTACCTTTCCTCCTTCATGTTTTTGAAGGTTTAGAAACATAAGTCTTTCTCCTGTCATGTGATACGAGCATCCTTTATATAGGTACAACTTTAACTTCTGCCATCTTCCCATACAACACATCTATTATGAGATTTTTTTGTATTCAAACTTTCTTTCAGAAATGTGGATTGAGTTGAAGAATAGAGTGAATTGAACTTAAAAGGATTTTCACACTCTTAGCCAATTTCAAAAACCAATTCAAATTTTTAGTGAATCAATGCATTCAAAATGATGTTCTTGAAAGGTTCTTGACAAGTTCCTAAGATGCTTTAACCAATTTTTTTTATGTTCAAATCAATTAAAATTTAGAGAATTATTGTAAGAATTAAAAGAGTAGGGAAGAAGAGATCAAACACAAAAAATTATGTTGGTTCACCTTCCCAAAAGGTTACATCCAATTGTCCAACCCCACAGATTAAGCTAGTCTACTAATTTTAAGTTTTTCCATGAACCCTACATAAAAAATAAAAAACGAGATCCAGAAAACCATTTGATCTTGAAGCCTACAAGATCAAAAACTCTATTGCAAGATCTTCCTTAATCACCTTGATAAAGAAGATACAAACCCATAACCAATTACAGAGAAAAAGATGGAACAAAATCACCTGGAATACAAATTCAAACAATAGTACAAAAACAAATGATGAACCAAGGTAATTATCTTAAAAAATTCATTCAATTGAACTTTGATCTTGGAGTTCTTGAAATATTGATTTCAAAAACAATTTCAGAATAAGATGATGAGCTCTCTAAATCACAGGTTTTTCTAAAATGTATTTTCTTACCAGTTTCTAGAATTCTCAAAGTATTTAAACCAAACTAGTGCAATGTTTTTAAAACAAATACTGATATAAATAGTTGGCTAAAAACATTATTTAACGAGCTTATTTCACTTAAAAATTGTTTTTAAGTGATTTAAGTTGGTTCGCTTTGCGATTCAAGTAGTTGTTCCAAAGAGCATCAAAATCCTAGAAGTTGGATTTAGCTGGTTGAAAATACATTTCAACTGGTGTAAATCACAAAGATAAACTTTAAGTGATTTCTGTTGGGAGATTCTCGGGAGGATAATGAGCTACAAGCACAACCACATAAGTGTCTATGACACCATCTCCAACCCAAAACCTTAAGGCAATGGGTTTGTGAGTTTTCTCACTTATATGTTGTTCAACTTACTCATTCCTACCCAATGTGGGACTCCAACATCACACTTGTATCCTAACAATTTCAACCTGCTTAACTTGAGAATCAATTGGCTTTTCCAGAAAGCATGGCTTTTCAATAAATAACAATTCTACAATAAAAACTGGTTTATTTTTCAAAATAGTTAGTTGAAACTAGCTGGGAGTAATTTTTACAGATCAACAACTCTCAATTTTCAACTGACTGAAACTTCTAATCAGTTGGTTAAATTGTTTAAACTTGACTTAATCACCAAGTTGTGAGCATTTTAATTGGCTGAAAAGATATTTCCAATTACATTAAGTTAAGTCCAGGAAGTCTAACCCCGGTGAAGCCATATAACTTTTATTAATTAATCTATTTCCAGTTGTTTATGTTGTTGCAAGTTGAATCTTTCTTTGTGAACTTGATGAATTTAAGTCTTTTACATTTTAATCTAAATAAGTAACACTTCATATACGTTAAACAATCGCTTATCCCTTAGGAAAATGATACTTGGAATTTTCACTTTATTATTTGCGCGATTTGGTACACTTGCTAAGGAGTTAATACTAGGTTGCCATGAGACTCTTTTTTCTGAAGTTTGGCCTCTCTTCAACTTGGGATACTCATTCTTGATGTGCCCAATCTTCTTACACTTGTAACAAACCACTTCTTGACTTTCATCTTCTCTTCGTGGTTTATGAGGGTCATCTATTTTCTTATAATGAGACATCTTGTTTCCTTGTTGTTTGCATTTGTGCATCTGCTTAAACTTATGGGACATAAGAGAGATTTCTTCATCAGTTGAGTTAGACTCAACCTCAAATTCTACTGGCTCCTCTTCAAGAGCCTTTAGAGCTTTGGGCTTACTTCGTCTAACAACAACCTTCTTCACCTTTATTGGAAAGCCTTTATTTGTAGACATATATGCTTCCTTGAGCTTCTATCACTAAGATAGACCTGATGCACTCTCAGTATTCCTAACATCTCATCCCAAGAGAGCTTCTTTATATCTCTTGCCTTTGTGATAGTTGTTGTCTTGGGCTACCAAATCTTTGGCATGATGTCCAACAGCTTTATATTTATATGGGCTTTGGAGTAAATCTAACTAAGGGCTTCCTACCCATTTAGAAGAACTTTCATTCTTCCAAACATGTCATCCACACTTTCACCATCCTTCTTGGAGAAAGATTCATATTGCCTGGTTAGCGTGGCTGCCTTTCTTAGTTGGACATCCCCATCGCCTTCATAGTTAATAATCAAGAAGTCTCATATCTCATTGGTTGTCTTCAACCAACAATCCTTTTTGTACTCATTTTTAAACAAAGAACAGATAAGAGTATACCTTGCTTTGTTGTTGAATTAGACCTAGTTGAACTCTTCTTACTCCTCGTCTTCCATCGGGCCTTCAACCTTAATATCCCCATGGGCTATGATTAGCCACAGCTGATAATGTGTGAACTTTACATACATCTTCATCATTTCTTTCCAGTAAGGAAAGTCATATGATGAAGGGATCTTATCGGACAATATGTTGTTACGTCAAACGCATAAAGAAGTTTTTCAAAAACTTTTACTGAAAACAAGTTTAGATAAGAAATATCCCTTTTGAAGTTAACTCAACAAAATAAAATGCAATTGAAAAGAGTAAGGGATAGAAATTACATAACACAAGTTTTTATAGGGGTTCATCTGGAATCCACAGATTACATCAAATTCTCAACCAACAAGTTCAGTTCCACTAGCATACTATCTGATGAGTCATTATTTTCCCTTATTTTCTTACCTTTTTGTACTTGTTTTCATCTCTAAATTGTGCTTAATTGTTTATATTTTGTACTAATTTCTATTAGGGCTATATTTGGACCAGAAATTCATATTTTAATTAATTTGAATTTTCTAAGTTTAATTATTCCAATTTTTATTTTCAGGGCAGTTTAAAATTATTTTGGGCTTGGAATTAATTCATGGACTTCAAGAAGAGGAGCTGCCACGTCACAACTTGGACCAGATTTGTTTCTTTGGATTTTGGGCCCAATGGATCTAGGGTTTTGTGCCTATGCAATGCAGCTACAAGTAGGGCAGCTGACGAAGAGCGGAAGATATACAGACACAGCGCGGAGCAACACGGCAGCAGTAGTAGGATTAGGGTTTCTTTTACGTTTTGCCTTGCGGCGGCAGCAGATATTTTTTAGGTTTACGTTTTGTTTTTAATTCAGAATTCGTTTACTGTTCCATTGTTTTTGCAATTCCAGTTTTTCGTTTTCTATTTCAATTTCGTTTATCAATTTCGTTTATCAATTTTGTTTATCAATTTCGTTTATCAATTTCCTTTATCAATTTTGTTTATCAATTTCGTTTATCAATTTCGTTTATCAATTTCGTTTATCAATTTTAGTTTACGTTTTCTATTTTCTGAATTAATGGAAGGGTAAAATTTCAGGGTGGGGCTCTTGGGCATGTTGCACTCACTGATGGAGGTTTTGTGCGTTTTATGGTTTCGTACGTTTGATTCTCCAATGTGAAGTCTCTGTTCTGGAGGATGCTTAATCCTGCGGAGGGTGACCTTACAAGGTTCACGTTTGCTTAATTCGTGTATAGGGAAGTCTTGGGTTAACTTTCACTTAGTTGGTTAATCTAGACCGAACAAGGATTAAACGGACTAATAATCTGTTGAGAGCCAAGGATGTTAGAGATGCATTGTGTTCAAGAGTCTTGCCTATTTTAATTATTGCAATCAATTTGTTATTTGTCTGCTATATTTTAATTAACTGTTATCTGTCCAAAACCCCCCCTTGCATGATTCAATCTTTTGACAGTGAAAATTGGTCCTTGAGAGACGACCTAGGAGTCACTTCTTCTAGTACTACATTTAATTGTTTTTTTTATTTGACCGAGTACGACATCGATCACTATCGCTACAAGATACAAGTATTATTTCAGCTCGTAGTCATTTCTGCCTAACTCGTTTGAGTATTTTTTCCGAAAGTCATGTATGGCTCAAACCAAGTATTCTTTCAACAAGCCACTCTTGGTTCAAGTCAAGTATTCTTTGGGAATGTAGTCACTCCTGACTAGCCCCTTTACAAAAGATTGTAAGAAATGTGATCAAAGATCACAACAAGGTTGTTATCCTAGAAAGATAGCCTCTTAAAGACGTATACAAGATTAAGTTTGCTTCTATATCTAGTTAGGAAACACATTAAGGTGTTCTTCTAAAGCTTTTAGGTCGGAGAAGAAAAATAGCAGATTTTTTGCATTTAATTCAAAGTTCGCTTCTTGTTATCTTCTTCTAACGAGGTCGTTATATAGTGTTATGAAGTAACTAGCCATTAGAGTCCCATTCTGACAAATTCAGCATTAGGTTATCTTCAAGCATCTTGATCTTGATCTTCTGATATGGCTTCACATAGAGTGAATTAAAGGCAACTCTTTATTGATTAAATGTATGGCCTCTTTTTAGAACTATTACTAATAGCTTGTAGTACTTATTAAATTGTAAGTTTTGCTTCTCTTTTTGTGAAAGTTAACTTCCGCACACAACAAGTGTGCTCTAAGGTTTTGACAAACTGAGCACATAAGGAATTTGGTACACAAAAACAACTTTAGCTCATCTTCCATGAAGTGCTCAGAGGGACGTGAGATAACCTTTGTACTTTTAACTCAGGACGATTTGAAGAATGTTTCCTATGCACAAATAAATATTTGTTAAGTCTTATGATTTTCATGTGCTTATCATCTGATTAATCTTCCTTTTTATCAGATGATGTTGGAAAGTATCATCTGACAGAAGATACATTCAAGATGGACTATCGTGTATCAGACTAACCATTGTAATATTCCAAAATTTATAATACAATATTTTCAATTTTGATGTATTAAATTATATTGTTTTTTAATAATTTTAAATATTTATTATTTTTGTAATCTAATAAATTATTTAAGCAATAATAATAATAATAAATATAAAAATAAAATAATGAATAAACATTTTTAAATAATAATAATTATTAATTAAAAAATTAAAAATTATTAATTATTAATTAATTAATTTGAAAAATAGAAGAAGAAGATAAGAATGACTTATCTCTTCCTACATGAAGAGATAAGCATTCATTTAATGCTCAAATTGACTATATATATGTGATGAAGTTGGGGGTGGGGGTAACATGAGAAGGTGAGAAGGAGAGAAAGAGGGAGAGAGAAAGAGAAAGATGTTAATCTAAAGATGAAAAATGATCTTTAGAAATATCTAAAGGATAATTATTTTGATGATGATAGCTCTAAAAGAAGAAGATGAACATTCATGATTGAAGTCTTGTGGAAGCTTTAATCTTGTAGTTTTATGTATATGTTTGATTGTAATAGTTAGGAATCATGTTGAAGATCACAACATGCACTAAAAACTTTGAAAAAGCCTTTTTTTTTCGTAAAAAGCTTTTAACGTTGAAATAATCGATTATCTTACTTAAAATAATCAATTATTTTGTGAAATAATCGATTATCATCAGCAAACTTTTATTTTTCAATTACTCTCTGGAATAATCGATTATCCCAAGTAATAATCAATTATTATGAACGTTTTTAGAAAAACATTTTCATATTCTACAGAACCTTGCACCCATCTTTTTCTATAAATACAAAAGGGGTCAAAGCTTTCAAAATTAACCTAGAGAGATCAAAGTGAAAGTTACTCTGCTGCTAGTGTTCAATCTTTCTTCGTCCTTTGTAGTTATTCAAAGGAGGTGTTCATCTTTTGAGGTTTTTAAAAGAGGTGTTGTTATCATCTTTTCTGGTTATTCAAAGGAGGTATTTTCATTCTTTGTGAGATCAAGGAAGTGGTTGTTCGTTCATTCTTTGTGGTTATTCAAAGGAGGTGTTTTCATTCCTTGTGGTGTTCAAGGAAGGTGTTGTTCATCTCTTGTGTTTTCAAGAGAGCTGTTGTTTCATTCTTTGTTCTATACAAAGGAGGTGTCTTGTTAATCTTCATGCTATCTTTCTCATTTCGTTGCACTGTAAGATTGTAAACTTTATTATTAAGATAGTTAGTAGAAGTCACTCTCTGTTGAGGTGATAAGTCACTGGATGTAGGATCTGCTTTGATCCAAACCAGTATAAATACTTTGTGTATTTTTCTCTATCCTTACTCTCTTTACATTCAGCTTATATTCTGCTTATTTGTGTTATACTCTGATTTTTATAAAGCATAACTTAAATTTATATTGGGTTTTTGTTAAACTCTGTTTCAACAAGATTAAATTTGAAAAAGATTTAATTTTTATTAAGAAACCAATTCACTCTCCTATTGGTTTATTTTTACCTGCCCTATTATTCTAACACTTGGCATCAGAGTTGATTTTTATATTGTTATTTCAAAACATATCAGTAATGGCAGGACAAAATCAAACTTTTGCTGAAGGTGCTTCTATTAATAGACTTCATCTTTTTGCTGGAGAAAATTATCCTTTCTAGAAAGTTAGGATGCAAATATTTTTGGAGTTTGTTGATAGAGGAGTTTGGGATGTTGTTTCAAACAATACTTTTGTTCCTATGAATGGTCTTGAACTGAAAGAGTACTCTACATGGACAGTCGAGGAAAATAGAAGAGCTTAGTATGTTGTAAGAGCTAGAAATATGATTTCCTCTGTAGTAAATCTTGAAGAGTTTTACCGAATCTCTGTCTATAAGACTGCAAAAGACATGTGGGACATGTTAGTTGTCACGCATGAAGGAACAAATGACTTGAAACATGCCAGGAAGAACACTCTCATCAAACAGTATGAGATGTTTAGGATGCAACAAAGAGAAAATATTTATGATATGCAGAAACGCTTTACACATATCGTAAACCATCTTGTCGGTCTCGGTAAGTTTTTTGATACTGATGAGTTAAATATTAAAAATTTGAAATCTTTAAACAGGTCATGGCAACCCAAAGTTACTGCCATCATGGAATCACAAAATCTTGAGAGCATGAACTTCAGTTAGGAAGGGCTAACTAAAGAAGAACATGAAAGGCAAAGGAGAAATATAGCCTTCAAATATGAAATTTCTAAAGAGCAGAGTCATGAGGAAGAAGATGACTCTGATTGTGAATATTTGAATAGTTAGGGTAGCGCCCTGGACTAGGATATTCCACAAGCCAAACTTGTGACTATCCGATACCTGCTCAGCATCACCAAAGTTAGGTAGGGAGTATATATATCTCTTTTGTGGGCTGAAAAATAACCTAAATTCTCTCGAGAAAATATTTATGATTGTAGCTACCTAATAAATTCCCAATGAACTTTTGATATTCAAAGTAAATAATCAAAAGTAGAATATGGATCCATATGTTGGTAAAATGAATGAGTTTGATTCTCATATATTTGGTAAAGTATGCTTGAGTCTTACAGTTGTAGGTCAAACTTTAGTCCCCTTATTGTTCGTTATTGTGTGTTAAGTTTATTAAGATTGATTTTTTAGGCTTACAAAGACCTCACTCCTTGTAATATTTTCTTTTGTATATACATGTGGTACGAATAGAAGGTGAACCTGCTAAGTAGAAGTTGTTTAAGAAAGTTACGAGAAATCTTCTCTGAATTATTGACTGTGGACTATTTATCTTTAATATCATTAGGAAATATTAAATACATAGATAGTGTTCTATTCTAATATAAAACTCTTAATATATTTTTATCTTTGAATAATTATAAAGATGTATGTTGACATATGTATGTATTTATAAAGTTATGTTATATATTTTCTTCATAATGAAATACTTACAAGAACACTAACTTACCTCAATAAATAGTAATGGATGCAATTTCATTTGTAAAATGAATATTTATTGTATTTTATTTTAATCCCCGTAAATGCATATTAATTATGCCCACAATTATTCAAAAGATCTTGTAAAACCATGTCAAACACGTGAGAATCAGAGGCATAAATAACTCCTTTGATAAGGCCCTTCATTTTCCAACCCCAAAAGGACAAACATTAATTTTGAAGCATAGAGGCATAATAAAAGTCAAAACAAAACACACCAAAGCATTCGAAACCAAAAGAAAACCAAAGTTCTGAAAATGACAAGTATTATAATAATAATAATAAAAAAAAAATAATGTTAAAAAAATAAAAGGAGAGAACAATCCTAATGCTGATATTTGTAGATGCAAACAAAATAAGGATCCCTATCTAATTTTCTGCTCTAATAATTTGCCCCTTCGTTCCCTAAAAAACTGAACCCAAAGATTACAAATCCACATGATACTAACCCCAATGGCCATAAGCACCACCAAAACCCACGAAACCCAGGCCCAAGCAGGAATAAGCCCACGCGCGCCCCCACTCGCGTAGAACGCCACCATCCGGTACATGAAGTAAGGCCCAACGAAGCCCCTCACAACGGAGTAAACAGCGTAAAACGGCGGCGAGAGCGCGTGGTAGAACTTCGCAGCGAAGGGATCCTCGCGCCGCCGCGCGCCGGCGAGGGTCCACGCGTTCTGGCAGGCGCTGGTGACCTCGGCGAGGACGAGGAGCACGAGGACGGAGAAGGCGCCGTGCGAGACGGCGTGGCGGCAGGTGAGGACGACGAAGAGCGTGGCCACGTGGTGCGCGATGAAGAGCACGTCGCTCGGGTAAAAGGCAACGTAGTGGAGCAGATCCGTGAGAAAGTATGCGGCGCTGAAATCGAGGACGAGTTTCTGGAAGGTGGTGTTTGGCGCTGCGAAGCCCCGCTGGTCGTCGGCGAGGAGGGCAGCGCTGCCGAGAAGCGCGGCGGGGGTGCCGTGGAAGATCGAGATCAGGCAGCTGGAGAATTCGGGTCGGATCTTGGTGTCGTGTTTTCGGAAAACGATGAAGTAACCGAGGAGGTAGATGGCGAGGAACATGAGGAAGAATGGCAGAAGAACCCAGCTTTGCAACGACGCTAACGAGGTTGCCATTTTTTTTTTTGCCTTTTGGTTTGAAACCTTTGTTCTGTGTTTTATGTTTTTGTCGGAATGGGAAAATAGAATATTATGGGTATTTATTCTGATGCTGTGGTTGTGTGTGTTTGAAAGGAATGCGGTTTGGGTTAAAGGAAGAGTGAATGCGAGAGAAATGGAGATTTGAGGAACTGAGGAATGAAGTAAGCGAAGCAATGAAGCTGCCAGAGAAACGAGTTTGATGAACCAACTGGACTATTCACTGTTTCTTGGGCTTTTAATGGACTCACTCTGTTCCACTTTACAAATTATCATCTTTTTTTTATTTTCACTCTTTACAAGTATTCATGTCAATTAATATATAAAAAATTATATTTTATTAATAAAATACTTTTTCTTCAATAAGTTTTTGGTTTCAATAAATTTCTAAATGTTGTTCTCTGACTTCTGTAATTTTTTCCGTTTAGATCATAATTTTTTTTTATTTTTGTTTTGTTTATTGTATTTATTTTAATATTTGTAATATGTAAGTTGGTTAGTGGGGGTGATTAGGGAGATAAAGAGTCGCCCAAGTACAAGTAATACTATTCGCCACTTCTTTAAAAAAATTATGATTCGTTGTATATCCTCTAACTCTCAGATTTTACAAAAAAATTATATTCATGAATCTTTTTTATGTATTTGAGTATTCACGATAAATATTTTTTATTTTTATTTTCTAACATTTATTAAAATTACTTAAAAACATAATTCTTTACATATAAATTCAAGTAAAAAATCATTTTAAAGTATACATAATAAAATATCCTATAAATATATTCGATCTTAAAAATGAATTTCTTTTTAAATGGCATAGTTTTCCTTTTTAATTTCTCACTTGATACATTTGGTCTCAATTTTAACAGAATATTAGTTGCAATTCGGTTTTTAGATAACCAAATATTGTGCTGGTTTTCTTTTTTCAATTCCTTTTGACAAATTAGAGAAGGGAAAATTTTAGATATTAAAATAAAAATAAATAGTAATATTAAAAAATGTAATATTTATTTAAAAAAATATAATAAACTTGAAAATAAAAAATATAGTAATTAAAATATTCATAAACGTATTATATTTTTAAAAAGAATTATTTAGAAAAGTATTAATTTTTTTTAAAAAAATATTTAAATAGTTTGTGTATGATGATAAATAGCAGAATTTCCTTTTTTTAATTTTCATTCGTTTCTATGATGAATTTTTTTTAAATAATGAAAAAAGTTAATAAAAAATAAAATGCTGATAATTAATCTGAAATAATTTTTAAAAAAATAATATTTTGTTAAAAATTTGTTAAAAAAATTAAAATGATTAACAATGAATAAAGCGGGAAAATTAAAATTTAAAAAATTTATTAATATGTTCAAATTATTAATAATTGTTTTATTATTTTTAATTAATTTTTTGAATTTAATAATAATTAAATTACTTCATCCAAATAAAGAAGGAAAAAATCAAGAAATTTGAATTTCCTTATTTAAATAAAACATTTGAAAAATAAAACAATTTAAAATAAAATGAATTTAAATAGAGATAAATTCAAATTTAATATATTTACATGCGTTAAAAATTATAAAATTTCTTATCCTGATGACATACAGTAATGATGCTTTTAAAGAAATATTTAAGAGGAACGTTCAGATTCCCAGAGCATTTTCTTGTAGAAATGGCATCCCTTTAATGCTGTGCATTAAAAACCTTCAAGCCACTGATTGATGCAATTGGAAATTGTGACCCTTGTGTAAAGTCCCTAATCCTACCGTCATCAATATAGGATTCATCTTCTGTAGAGAAAGTTAAAATACATAAGAATTTAAAAAATCATGAATTTGAAAGAGAGTTTTGGTTGCACAATTATATTTGATAGATGGAAAAGAATAAAACATTGATAAATTTTTTGGTCCAAGGAGTTGGACGTTTGTTAAGAGTGTTGATGCATCCTCTTGTACCAAGACTAAAACAGTGTTTCTGTTCTTACATAATTGGAGAGTGACATTTTTGAAAGATAGGTGCTCATTGTGCCGACAATACTACATTTGAGGTAAGGAATAAGTGGATCCAAAAAAATTATCTAAATTAAGAATAAGTTCTATCACAGGTGAAACTCCAACATGAGCAAAACCATCGTTCTCTAGTACAATAGATTGACACCCAGATATAAAAAGAAAAACCTCGAACTCTTGGGTTGGTAACACTATACGGGATGCTAGGAGAACAAAAATTAAAAATAAATAAACAGCCACTATTTATTGTAAATTTTGTTGAAGATAACTGGAGTCGTTTTCACAATTTGAGCCAGCCAATGAGATTTTGCTTTCACATTTTATATATAAAATCGTAGAAACAGGAAACAAAAAGATAATTTAGCAATTAGATACGAAAACGTTTCGCCTATTATGAACAAAAAAAATTGAACGGAACACACAGTAAGATCACCTAACGTTCTGAAGATGAAACTGCCTTTAAAATTTCAACCAAAACTAAGTTAATAAAGGAATAGCCAGACTCAAATACAAGCACGAAAAGTAGTAAAAAGGTGGAGCTACAACAGTGTATGTTCACAGATTCGAAGACCTATCTTTTGTACAACATAACCTATACGACACGCCATGCTCTAGCCTCTAGCCATCAGCCAATACTGGAAAAACAAGAATATTGATGTACTACTTCTATTTTCATTGCAGACAGCCCCAAACATAGCTTAGTTTCTGTTCAAACTGTTCCTCTACTGCCATCGCAGCCCAAAACTGAATTCATATTTGCCCCCTCTAGAAGCAGAATGCTTCCAAAAGAAAATATGTTGTCCCACTTATGACACAAAGTGCTTACGAGAACTTAAATAATTTGGGAACTATTTTCGGATCAAGATTATCCTCAATTCATCATAGAATATGTGCATAACTTTTAATCAATCTCTCCCTCTTCTACATCATGTACAGGATTTGGAATACATGGTGGCTCACCTTCGTCTTCTTCATCGTCAGCTTTTATGTATAATCCTAGCTGTTCCAGGGGATTACTACTCCCAAACTTGAAACTACCCAGACCATCCTGAGAGTGATCAGGACTCGTTTCATCTACAGAACTTGGCAATTGCTCAGCGGGTACAGCTCTAAGCATTTCCAAATCTTCGAGAAGCCGAGAATTCTCATTGATTTCAACAGTCTTTTCCATCTGCATAGATTCCAGTACATGCTCCAATAAAATCGAGACAAAACAAGCAGAAAGACATGATTTTGGTGAGAGACTATTTTATTTACCTGGAGCAATGCTTGTCGAGCAGCTTCTCTCTCAAGCTCCCTTTTTCGTCTGGCTTCTGCAGCAGCTTCAGCTTCTGCTTGCTTTCTAGCATCTTCAGCTGCCTTTGCTTCAGCTTGCAGCCTAGCCTTTTCTGCTCGATAATGAGTTGGATCAACAGAGAGGGTTAGTTATTAAACAGTCAGTTTAGGCACATGACTCTTGTTCACACAAGCATGACAACCAAATCACCTTTTCTTTGCTCCATCTCAAGTTTCTCCCTTTCCTGCCGCAATTTCTCAGGGTCTCCCTTTTCACCCTGATCCAATTCAAGCAAATCACAAACAAATTCAACAATGATCAGAAGGAAGACTAAGATCCATGGTGCTCAAAAATGTGATTCCTCTTACTTGTGTCAGTGTCTTTTCTCGAGCCTTCAAGATGGTATCAAGAAATCGGTTCTTCAATACAGCAGCCCGGTAAAGTTTATCAGGGGAGACCTGTCTCTCAGTTGGAGCACTATCCCCTAAAACAATGACAAGATTATCAGTGTAACTATCCTACATAACAGTAAAACAATATCTTAAAAAAATATACACTCTTACCATCTTGATGGCAATCAGAATCAAAAGAACTTGGCTTAAACTGAGAATTATCCTCAAGCTGATCTAAGCCACTAACAGATTCTGTGTAAGAAATAAAAGGTCAGAGTCTAAGTCACTAACAGATTCTGTGTAAGAAATAAAAGGTCAGAGTCCAAGTCAGTACAGCAATATGGACAAAAAACTTAATCGATAATAATATTAAAGGAAAGCTAACACAATTCAAGGGACCAAGTACAGAAATTTAAATGAAGTCCCTGATCCAGGTCTGAAACATATCAATAGGAACATAGATGGTTTCACATCAAATCACTGGTACGTGAAAATAAGACCATAAATGATAATAATTACTATATGTGATAAAAGTAACAGGCACATTTTACTTATCAGTATGTATGACACTTAAGATAGTGTATCGAACTAAAAATATACAGAAAACGATATTGTGGAATAAGCAAACCATACAACACAAACACGAGACAAACAATGACGGAACAAGTTCTAGTTGCAGAAATAGACGTCTTCTTCATATTGTAGTTCAAGCTATATCAGCTTTGAATTGCACAAAATGACAAACAAACACAATTACTCACGATTTCTTTCAAGAGTAGCAGCAGTCCTGGTCTGTTCTCCCAACTGAGCTTCTGAACCCAGATTTTCAGGTGCCTGAAGAACAACTTAAATGAATAATTATACCATGTATAAATAAATAAAAACATCCAAGATTTTTGCCAACGACAGCAATCAAACAATAAAAACAAAGATAACTGAATAAAAGTAAAATGTTTCATTTAATAATCCAACTAGACCTTTGCAGCAGCGTTTGCTGGACTTGACTTATCATCATCAGATTCACTGTCAGAAGAACTATCAGAGTCTGTGTCTGCAATGCACACATTATAATGGTCACACATTAACATAAAAAGTTTTTCAATTAAACATAAAAAAAAATAAGCACATTACTCTAAGAAAATACTTAAGACCTCAAACAACAATGTAACAGTGTACTGCCCGCAAAGAACTATTGATGAGGGTAAGAAGCATATCCTTATTGAAAACAAAAATGCTATGCAAATGAGGCGGTCTCCATCAAGGGCAGCATAGTTAACATTGAGTATAACAACCTCTCTTCTAAACTTCCATGGTGCATTTTTTGGGGATGTGATTAGTTAATGGGTTTTCATAAGAAACTTTAGGGATGAGTAACCTAATAGTTATGTTTGTTTTAAAATGTGCATTAGGACTAACCGAACCTACAAAACCAACTTATAATGGAAGGTTTGCACTCAACTTACATACTAAGTTAATCCACATTTGTAAACGATTTGAGATCTCCAACACATTGTCTCATGTCAACGGATTCTCATATCAGAGATGAGTAACCTAATAGTTATGTTTGTTTTAAAATGTGGGTTAGGACTAACCAAACCTACAAAACCAACTTATAACGTAAGGTTTGCACTCAACTTAAATACTAAGTTGATCCACATTTGTGATCTCCAACACATTGTCTTATGTCAATGGGTTCTCATAAGAAACTTTGGAGATGAGTAACCTAATAGTTATGTTTGTTTTAAAATGTGGGTTAGGACTAACCGAACCTACAAAACCAACTTATAACGTAAGGTTTGCATTCAACTTAAATACTAAGTTGATCCACATTTGTAAACGATGTGAGATCTCAAACAAATTGTCTCAAGTCAAAAACTAGATATCTTGAGTGTATGACTAGATGTTTGTGAGTGTTCAATCACAACCCTGGGTGAAATTATAAACCCAACAAAAATCACCAGAATTAGCTTTTATATCATCTAAAAATGTGCATTTAGAGCTAAATCAACACCACAAAAAATCTTGTATACTTTTTCAGGCTCTATCTCTAGCTAATGTGAAACTTGGATTTTTCCCAATACACCCTCCATGGTGTGTGGTCCTATTAATGGATCTAGGATACACTCTAATACAACTTTAGAATGTGATTTCAGGCCTAACGTAACTTTAAAATAACCAACTTGTAAGGAAAAGTCTACACCTCTGTTGCATTTTGTTTGGCCATATTTGTGTACAGTATAGGATGTCCAACATATTGATCAAATGATTTTAGAATGTGATTTCAGGCCTAACTTAGCTTTAAAAAACCAGCTTGTGAAGGAAAATTTGTACCCCGGTTGCATATAGGTTGGCCATATTTATGGACAATATGGATCGTCCAACATATTGATTAAATGATTTCGTGGGAATGTTATTTACTTTCAGTTTTGACAGGAAATCAAGGGACTTTTAGGGTGACCCAAGTGTCTATTTGAAATATTATTGAAGGTTTGTTTTCTGATGGAACTTATTTATAAACAGGGGTTTGAAAGCGTCAGTGTTAAATCATCAGAGAAGCTTATGATTGTTGTGTAAGTTGTTACCTCCAAAAAGGAACGATGGTATACATTCTATTTTGGAAATAGAATGAGATACAAGTAGGGGTGGCAAAGTGGGATGGATCCGACAGACCGGCCCGCCAACCCGATAGCATATGGGCGGGGCGGGTTAGCATTTCAAACCTGTCAACCCATGTCAACCCGGCCCGTCTAACCCGCCAACCCGTCGGGTCAGGGGCGGGGCGGGGCGGGGCAGGCCAACCCGCTGGCCCGCGAAAAAAAATATAATGCACTTTTAAGATACCATGTCACCATATGCATCTTTAATATATTGTTTTAATTACAAAAATTCATTTAAATTTAGACACAAACAAAATAGTTGCAAAGAAAAAAAAGTCCAATTTAAAACCAAAGATCTAAAAATAAAATAAAAAACAAAAAAAAATAGACTTTTCAAAAAAATGCAAAACAAAAGAAATAGGCGGGCCGGGCCGGGCCGGGCCGTTTTTGGTGGGCTCATGACAAGGTGGGTCTAAACGAGTCAGGCTAACCCGTTTTGCCACCCCTGGATACAAAATACCACTACCTGGAATGAGAAAGGAGCATGACATCTTGGTTGGGATACTAAATACCTTCATCAAAGAAGCAGAAGGCAAATATATGATTATTAAACATGTATAGGCCGGGGATAGAGATGTCAATCTCCATCTAGATGGGGAAATATGAAAATGAGTTCATGGACCTCAGTAAATCAAAGACTCACCAGTTCCACAAACCAAAGATTCAACTCAGGTCATTCCGAAAATAATTGGGTAGTCTCTACAATTAAATGCTTTGGGTATGGATGTTCGGTTATAAAATTGCTTATTTTCTTTTATTGTAATGAAGTGGAGAGTTCAGACTTGAATTTATTTAGCAAAACTCTGGTTGATTTCTCCAATTACTGCATAACAGAGAATAAACAATGTTTCTAAACTCCTTTTTGAAACTTGTTTTATGCAACAAGATTAGAAGTATCATTTCAGGGAATGAGGATGACTTCACTGAGAAGACTTGAAGACTTGGTTTAGTTTTAGATTGGGAAGTGTTTCACTAGAATAAATGGGGGCTTGTGGCTGAATAAGTTCACTTCTTTAATTCTTTATTATCCATAACCACTAGTAGACACCCCAATTAGGCATGTTGATTTATTTTGTATAGACTCGTTAACTTACCTTTTTAAAGGTGATATATTAAACTTCAGTTTCTTGGTCAAGGATTTCATAATCACTTGTAAAAAGATATTAGTGAGACCTCATAAAATAAGATTGCAGAATGACAAAAGTTGGACTTTCAACTTTGCATTCTATTGTGACAATATGTGGAACCCAAACACTCGGAACTATCAAAACATGCACAATCTTTTGGAAGAAAGCCCAAAGTATTTTTGCAAATGACATTTAGTGGGTCTATGATTTCGCACAAAAGCTAACATATCTCAATCAGACAAATCATGGTATGATGTCTTTATTGTTGAAGGTCAAGATTTTGAAGAATTGAATATTTTCTTAGAAGTTGAAACCAAAGAATAAATAAAGAAAACAAATTATGCTATGAATCCAGATTTTGATGATTTTAGGGATTAGATCTTAACAAGTCAAGAAGTTCCAACCATGAAAAACTTAACATGACGTCTTTATGTTCCAACTCATAAAGATAGAAATTGTCAAGAATCTACCACATGCTCTACATGTTATCTACACATGGAGAAGGGGGTCATGGTATTAGATGAAGACGTGGTGGTAAAGAACATCCTCAATGTACATATTAAGGGTGTTGAAGATAGTCAATATCTCAAAATATAAGGGTGTTGAATCAAAGTTTTCTTACAAGAAATATCAAGAATATTTGAGGTTGAATTCAATAGCCCAACACAATCATCAATAAATCCCAAATGTCAACAACTTACATTCCACAATATGTGAAAAGTAAAAAACCATGGATATTTGACTCAAGTGCTTCTGATCATAGTTAAGGTAATAACTATTTTTTCTCTCCCCTTTCTTTTCCTAAAGTTCCACATCTCATAACCTTAGTCAATGACTCCAAGTTGTTTTTAAGGAATTGGGCAAGTTTCCCTTTCTCCTTTCTTAAACTTAAAATATGTTTGCCTTGTTCTTGCATTCCTTCAATCTTATTTATTGTAGTTGTTGGAGATCTTACATTCATTAGTGATATGGGTAGTTTGGTGTTTATAAATGAGGTGCAAACCTCACCTTACAAGCCGATTTTTAGGTTGAGTTAGGCATAAAACTCACTTGCTAAGATGGTATCAGAGTCATATAAGTCTATCCTAGCAAAATTGTTTGAGGCTATTTATTGACAAAGGACATGAATCCAAAGACTAATACTAATTAGGAACTAGTATATCTGGGTCTTGTCGTGCATCCCCATAAGCCTTTACATGATCTCTTGTTCCTAAACTTATTAGACATCAAAGTCTTAGACTTTGAGTCATGTCAACTAGGAAAACATGTTAGATCTTCTTTTCCTAAACAATATGAATCAAGATGTCATTTTGTCTTTTCCATAATCCATTCTAATATTTGGGAGCCAAGTCATGCCTCATCTTTAGGATTTAGATATTTTGTTAGTTTTATTAATGACTATTCCAAATGTATTATTTGGGTTTATCAAATGAAAAATCATTTTGAACTTTTGTCTATCTTTATGTTTTTCCTTAATGAAACCAAAAATCCATTTGGCCAAGTAATCAAAATTTTAAGTGAGAATGCCAAAGAAAAATTTCCCTTTGATTTGATTTTGTTGTTGCTTGAATTTCTAGAAATTATACTATTATTAATTATGGTTGTCTTTCATTATTTTTGCATTACACTTATTCTTCTGCATTTTTTTTAATTTATCTATCTATCTCCCTCTCTTTATATGTGTATATATATATATATGCAATACTTTCGCCATAACCCATTATGGCTTCCATTATATTTTCATAAAGGAATTTTGGGGTTGCCGATATTTTTCATTACTCATTATTGATGGCAATATTCTCTCTCTCTTTCTAATCTTAAGCAATCTCCATGTCTTTAGTTTGGAAATTTTAGCCACATTGTTCAAACCTTTGGGTTGAAACACAATGAGGCTAGATCATTCCGTTTTTTATTGTCATGTCTCCCCTAGAAAATGTGTTTATGATAGTCATTAAAGGGAATGATGTTGGTAGAATCTCTCAGTGAAAGGAACACTTATATGATCATTTTCAAACCAAAGATCTTGGATGTCTCAAATATTTTTTGGGTATTAAAATCAAAGGTATTATATTATGCTCAAAGGAATATTTTTGCCAAAAGAAAAGACTTGTCAAAAAACTTATTTATCTGCGTATTACTAGATCTGATCTATCTTGTCGTTGGTATTATTGGTCAGATCATACAAACTTCTTGTATTGATCATTAGAATGTTGTCACTCGTATTCTAAGATACCTCGAAAAGGCTTCAGAGCAATGTTTGTCATATGAATGTAAAGGTAATACCAATATCACTAGGTATTAGGTATTGTGATGTTGATTGGGCAGGATTCCTATGAAGAGGCACTCTACTACAGGATATTGTGTTTTCATTAGAGGAAATATTATTTATTGGAAAAGCAAGAAACACGTAGTCATCCAATCAGCAGCTAAAGTTCAATGCGGCAATGGTGTCTCATACTTGAGAACTTTTATGGGTAAAACAGTTCCTCCAAGAACTAAAATTTTGTGAGACTAAGAAAATGAAGATGCGTTGTGACAATCAAGAAGATTTCCACATTGCTTCCAATCTTGTGTTCCATGAGAGTGTCAAACATGTAGAAAGGACAATCATTTTATTTGAGAAAAGTTGTTATCCAAGGAAATTTATTTGAGCTTTTCATATCCAATGATCAACATGGAGATATATTAACAAAATCCTTGTGAGAGCTTTGGATTAAATCTACTTGTTTCTAGGTTGGTACATACAATTGGCTTTGTTAAAAAGTTGTTTGAGTTGTATCTTTACTTGTTTTCTACTTTTTTTCTCTTTCATTGTATCTAAGAGTAATCTACAGTTCTATATAAATATGAGAACTTAAGAGAGACTTGTACAAGCTCTCTAAAATATATTTTCTATCGTTGTTTTTCTCGAGTGGTTTAAAACCCTTAAAGGAAATTCAAACCTATATTTAGGGTGAAAACTTAATTAAATAATAAGATGGTTCCCAATATCATGTACCAAATCTATCCTATTCCGGTAATAACAATTTTCATAAAAAAAAAGAATCACATTCACAAATTACTCAAATTATGCAAAATCATCATAGGGAAATTTCATCTTACCATTGAAGCTGCCTGGGCTTAGGGTTTTGTTCATTTGGTAAGTTGTATCCTTTGCAATCTCCACATGAGGATAACTAGACACGGGGGGCTCATTCCCACCAATATCCACTTCTTCATCTGCTGGGTCATTACCTATGCAAGTAGAACAAAATTAAATTTAAATGCAAAAGCAAATACAGCATATATTTAGACTTGTGTGCAGTATATGTTTAGACTTGTATGCAGTATATGTTTAAACTTGTGTGCAGTATATATTTAAACTTGTGTGCATACTACACAGAAACCACCTTTAAATGGTTGCAAGGAGGAATTACTTGGTCCAGAATCATTCAGCACCTGCAACAGAAAACAGATATCCAGAAGTCATATCACGTGTAATACTAACATCTCATCATGGAGAAGGAGATTGTATACTTCAAACACAACATGATAATAGCTCAAATTTATTAAAGGCCTGTAGAAAGCGTGTACCTCTATTTCACAAGCTTCAACTTTTGTTTTGTTCTTTTGCTTGTCTTGTAAAAAGTCATCCAAAAGCTTCCGTAACGTAAACAGGGTATCATCACTGAGATCATCAATATCAATCTCAATCTCATCCTCTCCACATTCTCTACCATTTGAACTATGCTCTTTTAAGAAATCAATTATATGCATAGGCATTTCTCCCAGCAGAGACTCCAATTGTCGACCTAGATCATGCTTCTCTTGATCTGACATAACCTTCTTTGCAGGTGGCATAACTTCAGGTTGAGGGGGCAAAGAGGTAATTTTCCTCTTCTTCGAAGGAGGAGCTGGTCTTTTAGTTTTTACACCTTCACAATTGTCTGGCTTTGCAGGTAATGGCAGAACATCACTTTTTGGCAGTTTCTTCTCAATTGTTTTCCATCTCAACTCAAAAAATTTACTGAGAGTATCAGCCATGAGATGGACATCATTCCCAGGCGGATTATAGGTCATTGCATTTGAAAATGTAAGCCTCACATCATCAGCAAATTCCTGTGGGCCAGCATATGCTCCTGCACCTATCTTACTTTTGACTGTTCCCAAATCCATTGGACGTTTAATAATACTGAAATAATCCGGAAGATTCAACTTCACAACATCCACAGGGGTGTTAAAAACCCAACCATACTGGTGAGTCATCAACCGTTTCAACAGCACCTCACAATCTTTCATTAGCATAGCATTAGCAGTGGTTGGTGAAGCAGTTCGCACCGCAGATTCAAACTTCCCAGAAGAACCACGGTTCCATCCACGGGGCTTCTGGCTCTTATTACCTGACGGTTTCATCCTACTCCCCGGTGCAGAACTAGACATTGACGGCTTTTTATCCCTTTCCACTCCATGCCCATTGTTGCCATTACTACAGCTAAGAATATCACTAGAGGAGGACATCGCAACACCATTTGCCCTCTGCACTTCAATTTTCTTCTGAAGCAGCCGAATCTGCTCAAGCTCAGACCTCAACCTTTGCACCAGATCTTTCCTCTGAGAATGTGGCATATTAGACAAGGGAACAACTTGCATGGGGACACCAAAAGCATCATGGCGACTCGAATTCAAACTAATACATTTCCTCGCTGGGATACTGGAATCTTCAGAAACCGTAATTTCAGTGTCTATCCGTCCCGAACTACCAGACCCCTCAGATTCACCGGCAGTATCTAGTCCATTCCCAAAATAACCCCCAGCTAGCCTACTTTTTGCGATCATCATGTTCAATTGTTCAACTAACCAAAATCCGCAGTTTCTCACCCAAACCAAACGGTCTAGTGCAGTTCACGATTACTGTAGAAAATCACACAGTAGTAATTAACTAAACAAACTAAAATCCAACACGGTAATCTTCACTACTTGAAACCCTAGTAATACAAAGGGGGAAAGCCTCCAAAAATTAACAAAATAAGCTCAATCAGTACGAGAAATCCAAAGCACCTTCTTACTAACTCTAACAATTATAACCATAACAATAACAACTGTAACATGTAACTAGAAGGTAGTTACAAAGTTTCCACAACGGAGACTAATTTTAGATGGAGCCCAAATCCCAAATCAAATTACCAGCTACTAACTGAAAGCAGGTGCTGCACGAAACTCGAAGTATTTCCTAGTATTCAGAGGATGCGGGGGTTTCAAAAGGGTGAAATTGGAGCCGCGATTCAAACCGGAGAAGGAGGAGTCAACGACTAGCGAGAGAGATCACGGTTGGAGTGAAACCCTAGCTGAGTAAAACGCAAGCACGTTTCTCTGAAAGCAAGGAACGAGGCAAAGTGAGCAAAGAACGACGTGGTTGCAGAGCGAAAGAGAAAGAGGATGACAAGAGGAAGGGTGGTGGCTGAGAGAGACGAGAGTGAAGCAGGAGCAGTTTCTTTCTTGCTCAGAGTTCAGCTCTCGTCTCCTTTAAATAGTAAAATAACAATGCCTCCCCTCTCTTTCTTCAATCCCTTGCGCTGCAATTTGGGTCGCTTAATGAACTGTCTCAGCCTTACGATTGATGTACAATTAAGGGATACGATGCCACCTGGGGTTAAGACGTGTGATGGAGATTTGAGTTGAGACGTATTTTATAATTATTAATTAATTAATTATAGCTGTTATCTATAATCTATAACTGTTACCAAAAAAAATTGTGTTTTGTGAAGGTTATTTGATTTGATTTGA
Source organism: Lablab purpureus (assembly GCA_030347555.1). Lineage (NCBI taxonomy): Eukaryota > Viridiplantae > Streptophyta > Magnoliopsida > Fabales > Fabaceae > Lablab > Lablab purpureus. The sequence continues at coordinate 19,154,221 of CM059254.1, forward strand.
TAATCACATATTTTTATAAATATATTTTTGTAATTATTTTTTATGTATTTAATCATTTTATTTGTACTAACAGAAATATATATATTTTTATATTTTTATGATAATAAAAATTAATTAAAATAACAATAATAATATTAAAAAATATTATTAAAATTATAAAGGATGTGTCTTTAAAAAATAATTATGTTATAAAAATATATTATTTTTATAATTTTATTATAAGTAATTTTTTTATTATAAGTATTTATTTGAGTTTAAAAATAATTACAAAATTTAATTTATGCAGAAAAATATTTATACAGATAATTATTTTATTAATGGCATAGATTTTTTAATGGTATAAATATAATTTTACTGTAAATAATTTTTTGTTATTTTAAATAGTTTTTGAGTTTAAAAAATCAATTATAAAAACTTAAAAAGTAAAATGTTAAGGATTTATTAAAAAACAGTTATAAAAAATCCATTTATTAAAAGTAAAAATGAGTATAATAATTTTTATTGATTAATATAATCACAAATTATAAATATTGTAAAAATTAACAAATTATAACTATTATATATACATATAATGAAAAGAATTGTGTTTTATAACTCTTATACAAATCTCTTTATCTTTTCAATCTTATAAGCATGATTAATAAAATTATGTTTTTAATTATTTTTTCATTTATATATACTTTTGTCATATTTATGTTTATAATAATTCATGTTTTAGTTACTATAAAGAAAATAAAAGTATTATAAAAAATAATTAAAAAATATTATTATTATATTGTATGTTTAAGTCTGCATAAATTTGTATTATAAAAATATATTTAAAATAAATAAATTAATTTATATAATAATAATTTATTTAATTTATTAAACAATACATAATTAATATAAGAAAAAAATTATTAAATTTAACTTAATGATAACATATTTAAAGTAGTATTAGATTATGGATTGGATTGCATCACCAAATATATGAATAAAAATCACTATTTATACTAATTAAATATAAAAAAAACTATACTAAATTAAAAAAAATACAAATATACTCTCACCTAAATAAGGAATTATATAAATAGTGAACTAATTTTTACTTAAAACATCTCAACTTTAACATGTATATATAGACTTAAAAATTTATTGCATATGAGATAGGAAGCCAAGTTAATTAATTTTGTATATGAACTTAAAAAATTTAATTTTGATATTGGAAACTTTGTATATGAGATATATAAAGGACCCAAGTTAATTAACCATGGTTATTAAAGCAGTATTAAAATCATTAAAGATTATTGTCTTTAGAAATTTAATTAAAAGTTAAATAATTTAGAGACCTGATAATTAATGTTAGCATTTATTTTTATAATAAGAATCCAATCATCACCTAAAATAAAAATTTATTTTTGAACAGATAAATTTATAATAAATTAAATATAATGTTTTTAATACTACAAATAATATTAAAATTAAAATTGTAATAAATCATTTTTAATGATAAATTATATTTTAAGTTTATACTATAAATAAAATAAAAACAAAAATTATTTTTTATTTTATTATTTGTTACCTTATAATATTTTAATGAGATGAAAACTTTTGATTTCTTGTATCTAATACCTAAGATTTAAAATAACTTGAAAATGTCTCTCTATAATAAAATTGTTGGATTGTGTAACAATTACTTTAAATATATATATAGTATGATTTTAATTAGTTGATAATACAAAAAATATTTAAAAAATAAATAAAATTAAACTTTAATTGCTACTTAAAAAATATGTGCGATGATTTTTCATTGATTTAAAATATAAAAAAATATTTATGTTGAAGTAACAATTAAACTTAACAAAGATATCTGTTATGATTTCTAATATATTAAAAATATAAATTTATTTATGTTGATATAACAAAATTAAGTTTTTATACTAATTATTTAAAAGTTAAATACTTTATATTTATTTGACTATATCAAATAGTTTATACTCAAAATATATTAAAATTACATTTATTTAAAATATAAGTAAAACTTATAATGTTGATACTATTTCTTTTATAGATTTTATTGATAAAAGAAAAACATGATCAATATAAATAATTAACTTAGAAACTTTTGGTATCACGACAACAAAATTATTTGTATTTAGTTAATAAGAATATAAAGATTAATATCAATAAACATAAAAAATTTAGAATTTATTCTTACGATAAAATTACATGTTAATATAAGATGTGTTGATTTAATAATAGGATTTTTTATATTGTAAAATAGGATATCACATTAATTCTATTTTAAGTCTATTTTTTTATTTGCTCATTTTATAAGACTTTACACAAAATGAAAATATATTAATATTGTGAATATAGTAAGCATTTACACTGACACCAAACTATCTTTTATCCATGAAAAAATCTTAATAATTTATACAATATTTCTTTCAATAATATAAGCTTGTGAAATAATATAGATTGTTTACATAACATTGCAAATATTTATATATGGTTCAATTGAATATATTCATTAAAGATAAATAGTTCATTCATTTTTCTTATTAGAAGAAAAAATAAGGGAACAATGATATAATATCAATAAATAATAAAGGTAAACAAAAATCTCTAATTAACATATATATCAAAAGTATTATCTTATAGTTCATCAAATTTTTTATGATTGGATGATTTTGTTTAAAATCAATGAAAAATGAACACAACTAAATTATCGTGTGTCCAACACTTTTTTGCAAGATTCCACAAATAATCATCTAACAATTTGAAGAGTATCTTTCTGGCACCTTCACACATGTTAGTCATTCACAACAACTTGTTTTTTTACTTTTACACAAAGAATAACATGTTGAGGGTTAGATCAATACAATGACTAATATTTAACGGATACTAATAAAGAAGATTAAAGAAGATAAACCTCTTTGTCATCTCATTACTATTATCGTGGGCATTATCTTTGATTTTGTAATGTCACAACTTATATTTTTGGACATTTTTTTAACTCTTCAAATTACTTTTTATATAATATGCAATCATTAGGGTATATATGTATCCTATTATACTCCATACCTATCAAACAAAATATATTTTCCATACTGTAATTACCATTGAGTGATGTATTTTCTCTTAAAAGCATGTCCTTTAATAATTGAAGTAATTATGTGAAGTTTTTATCAGTTTATATATTAATTTTTTTTTAAACTGATCAACTTTAACACTTTTATTAATTAGTTAGTTTAAGAAATAGTGGAGTCCTTGCATTATTAGACATATATTACCTTTTACATATTATATTACCTTTTACATATTAAGAGTATCTTTACATTATAAATATTCGTCATAATTACATTTTTTTATAATAGATTTTAAAAATTTCTTTTTCTAACCTTTTTCAAAGTAGTTTTGTTATTTTTTATATCTTCTTCATAATTTAGAGGATTATAAATTTATCTCATTAAAAAATAATAATAAAATTAAATTATCAATCACTATATCTAAAGAAAACTAAATAAATAAATAAACTAATTTTAACTACTTAAAAAACATTTAAAAGAATATTAATTTATAATTAAAATACTTAAAATAAAAATATAAGGTATTTAAAAATGGAAATTAAGAAAAAAAAAGATTAATTATATAAAAGGTAATAATATATAGAATTTTTAATTTTTAATTTTTTAATGAATTATGTTCCATCTGAGTCAGCCTTTATGCAAGTTAAACTCAAATGATGATTTTTTTTCCAAAGATCATGAATAATCTGAATCCATCTCATTTTTCTTAATTATAAACCAAATAAATGATATGATCCATATCAATAAAATTAGTAATTTATGAAGGTAGGAATATGGGTGAATAATTTGATTATATTTACTCTAAAATGAAGTGACAGTTAGATCTGATTAGTAAAAGAAAAATGATAGACAAGATGTGAGGTTGGGATCTCTTAAGAAAGAGTGGATACGTATCACTCACCACATATCCACGAAATCAAGTCAAAGCGCCAACAAACACGTGGGACAAAACCTTCGAATCTTCCACACTTCTTTCCATTTATCTTTTTCTCACTCTTAGACATTCTTTTTAATTATTCCAATTTCCAACTTCCAACTAGAGAAACCAGTTTTCAAAAAATTCAATTAAGAATCACTCTACTTTTCAATAACTAAATCTATTCAATTCTTTCATTATAAAATAAAAACTTAATCAAATCAAATACGTCTATCTAATTTATCATTATTAATTATTTTATCTATTATTATTCTAAATATTTTATCTATTATCAAATCAAATACAAGCACTTTTGTCCTAAATAGTAAACATGTGTCGACTTTTAAATGTGTTGATTAAATAGCTAATCATAAAAATCATTTAATTTTATGGATATGTTGAAATAAAATTCAATTTTATGCTATTATTAATTTAGACTAACCAGTTTAAAATATTTTTATTAGATATTTGTTTCTTATAAAGGTAGTGTTATTTTCAACATGAATTGAATATTCTTCTTTTCGAAAAAATTATTAATGGATGAATTCAATTTTTTTATTAAATGAATATCAATTTTTAAAGTGAATCATAGTTATTTTTAGACATATTTAGATACACGCTAAACATAAACATAAGTTAAATCGTAAATATAAGTTTACTCTCATACATGTATGTTATTGATATAATTAACGTAGAAGATTGATTTCTATGTCATTTATTTAAATATCTTATGTAGATAATTTTTGCTGGGTGATTTGGGATTGATGTAGTATCTTATCTTTTATTTACAAATATTATCTTCCTAAAATTTAGTATCTTATTCTTTATTTAAAAAATAGTAATTTTGTCAACATTGATGTAGTAAATATATCATATGTTTTTTTTCCTTCGATGGTTTAATTTGGTCGAATTCATAGGTTTTGATTATAAGTTAGGGTGAAAAGAGTTTTTATAAGAAAAAAAAACTTATAACACCAAAATACCAACAAAAATCTTATAGGCTAGGATTAATCTATGGCCATCTTCTAAATAAAAAAATATTTTTTAAAAACGAAAATGAAAAAAAAATTCCTTAAAAAACTTTATACACGAAAGATATTTAATCAATCTAAATTCAAACTCATGTCATTATGTGTAGAATTAAGTTGGACTCAATCAAGTTAGGTTAAGTCAAAATTATGTCAAGTTGGTCGAGCTAAGCCAAGTCAATCAAAGTCAAATCTATATCAGACCAAGTTACGTTGGTCTAAGTTACATTCACTTGGGTCAAACCTAGGTTAAGTTGACTTAGATTAGATTAAGTCCAGTTCGGACTAAGTTAGGTTGAACTAACACAAGCTCATGTTAAATTGAGTTGAGAATTAAATACAAAGTTAATGTTGGATCAAATATTTACCACTAGACCAAAGTTATAATTGATATTCATGACGCAAATATTTCTAATTAAGAGCGTAGAAGCCCAAACACCATAATTTGATTATGACTTGACTCACTTGGCTTATGTGATGACACAATTGATGTTACCTGCAACCAGCGGTCCCTCAACAATTGTGCCACTCGGAATCGAACTTTTGACCTTGACTTTAATACCCATTGTTGGATCAAACGTTTACCACTAGGTCAAACACTATAACTAATAATCATGACATTAGTCTTTCTACTTAAGAGCATAGTAATTCAAGCGTCACGATTCAATTGTGACTTGAGCCACCTAGCATATGCACAAGACAACTGATGTCACCTGCAACAATATAATCACTAATAATGGTAAAGAAGAAATAAATATACTAAGATAAACAAAACATAATACATGAAAGTTGGATTGTTACATTTAATCTTGACGCAAAAGAGTCTAGTTGCACATAACAATAACGAAACAAACTAGCATAAACCCCAGGAGAACAACACAAGCTCTTTCTATAACTTGATGAAGTTGTTGGACATATGCTCCAAAATATTAGGTGAATTCAACTATTCTTTTAAGTTATCTTGAAGACTATTGAAGAATTGTAATGATGTATGAAGAATTGTATGTAGTTTAGGTTGATTTGTGTTGATTAGGATATCATTGTAAGTTTTCCTTTACTTGATTTGTTCTCGCATTGTAAATAGAAAACTTATCCAAGTGATTTAGAGCCTTTCTTGGTGATAAGTGGTTTTTTAATTAATTAAAAGATGTTTTTAATATGTTAAAATGTTCTTGGTTGGTATGGAATAACTATAAGAAATATTTTAATCCGATGTATGAAGAATTGTATGTAGTTTAGGTTGATTTGTGTTGATTAGGATATCATTGTAAGTTTTCCTTTACTTGATTTGTTCTCGCATTGTAAATAGAAAACTTATCCAAGTGATTTAGAGCCTTTCTTGGTGATAAGTGGTTTTTTAATTAATTAAAAGATGTTTTTAATATGTTAAAATGTTCTTGGTTGGTATGGAATAACTATAAGAAATATTTTAATCCATTAGATTATTGATTTAATATATTAGAATCACTTAAAATTGCTAGCAATTCTAAACCTCCTATTTTAGTACATTAAATTGTGTTTTTAGTGGATTAAAATCACTTAAGCTCAATCTGTGTTTTGGACCCTTCTATTTTAATATGTTAAAATGATGGATTAATAGATTAATATCACTTACAAGTGATATTAACAAATTAAAAAGCATAGTTTTAATCTATAAAAAATTTGACTACTTTGAAGGCTTTATTTTTAATGGATTAAAGATTTTTTAATCCATTAAAATTCTTAAATATGTTTTTGTATAACTCTCTCATTTAAAAATCAAAAGGCATGAAATCTTGTGCTTTAAGCTAAAAGCTTTTTCTTGGAGCTTTTTTTAGCAAGACATGATCAAAATTTTGTGTAGAAAAAAAAACATAGTTTTTCACCTGATTTACTTTTCTATTGTTGTACTTAATTCATTCCAAGTTATAGTGTTCTTACTTCTAATTCATTTTTCAATGCTAGTATTGAATTTAGATAGGATTTTTAGATTTGTTTTGTAGACTTGATTTCTTGTATGGTTTTCTTTCACTGTGGAAGTTGTGTATATAAAACTCAAATTTTATAGTATAGAGCTTGACTAATGTGACTAGACAATTGGATATAGTTCTAACTATAAAATAAATTAGTATAAAATCACAATATTGATTTGTTATTTTTCTTTATGACTTATGCTATCTTAAAATTTTTGTGCTTTTATATATCTATATTGGTTGATGTCAATCAAATTTTTTATTTAAAGAATTAATAAAATTTTCATTCTACAAATTTCCGAAAATTGTATTTGATTCAATCCATCACCTCTTAAACTTAATCCTTAAAACTAATAGAAATTTTCTCATTCTTTTCTTTCCCATTCATTTTTTTTCCAAAACATTCAAAATAAGGTGAAAAGTTCCTTTCTTTTTGTCTTCAAAATTTATTTATACCCTTAACTTTTTGCATAATAACATTTTGCATACTAACATTCGTCTACAATATAGTTTTTGAACATATTAAAAACTGTAGAATGAGTCTTAATAAAGAATTTTTTTTCACAAAATATTCACTTAGCAAATTGAATTTTCGTTAAGCAAATTTTTTCAGTGACACTTCAATTTTTCATTGTAAAATTCTCACTCTCCTCTATTTTTCCAAACAAATAAGCATATTGTCACTCTTTCTTTTCTTACTCCAAATTTTAAATTTGTCTTTATAATTTTTTTGAAAATAAATATGATAAATATACTAATATTTTAGTGTCTACCATATATTTTTTATTTCTATTTACATAATAAACATATTCTGTTATTTTTATTTACATAATAAACATTCGATGTTCAACAAGACTATCAAGTTAAGAAATTGAATTAAGTTATCATATAAAATGAATTATTTAACCAATAAAATAGGTAATTAACAATTATCAAAATTTAGATAAAAGTACAACTAATTTTTTAGTTGGTTATGAAATCACTAGTTAACTTTTAATATTGGCCATTTATATATAATTATATGATTTGAATTTAATTTTTTTATTTATTATAATAAGAAACTTTTCTGAAACTTTTCTTTTATATATGAACGTATCAATTGAAAACTTGAAAAGAGGATAACAATAAATGTAACATTCTATTATATTTGAATGATTATGATTTAAAGATAAGTATGCACAACTTTTTAGATGCTAATATGATTAGGAACTTTTAATGTTGCACGGTTATATGCACCAAATTATACTCAATTTGTATATATATAAAAGTCTTTTTTAGGAAAAATATTCATCTTTCTCTGTTAGTTTTTTTAATTTTAAGATAATATTTTTTCCAATTATATGTTTATTTTAATTATATATTAAAAATTGTTTTGAAAGAAAAAATCATGATAAATTATTTAAAATTTCATTGGAAGTAGAAAAATTAAATATTTATATATATATATATATATATATATATTACATATACGATCGATTGGAGAAATAGATAGTTAACAAATCAAGTATCTAGATCAGGATAAAAGAGTAATTTAGGATTACCATCTTTTAATTAGTTGAGAAAGTAACTCCTTTAAAAAACATGTAAGATATACTTTTAAAAGAAAAAATAAAATCAAATTAGAAGAATGAAAAGTTCAAGAATTTCAATCACCAAATTAAATATTCAAATCTATAATATCGAAAAAGATGTATGGATGAGTGTACTTATGCAGGTCTAAATCGAAGTATCGAACCCTCTTTCCTATCTACTAGTATTCAGATTTCATTTTTTTCACATGTACACTTATTTGAACAAGTAGCTTTTTCTTTAATACAACCCTCGCTCTTCCGCATTAACAACTTATAATTCTTGCGACTCTGCAACATAAGCTTAATTTTAAGCAACAGCTACTACATAGCTCGAATCAAACACCACTGGCATACACGAAACAGAATACCAGTGAAGCCTAAGAGAAAATAATCTATCTTCCTTTGTTCAACTTGGGCGCATTATCTATTCATTGGTCTTGAATAACAACCAACATGAATCCCAATGACGGGGAAGTTCCATAAAATTCAATAATAGGAATATCTCTTGGAAAATGCAACAGTACACGGGTCCGAGATGGATGACAAAAGGTAAACGCATCTCATGCATGGAACATTTTTATCTCAAACAAAATTACAACACTTCCGGTTGTTGTTCCATTAACCATTAACTTAGCTGAACGAATTTGGAATGATGAAAAAACTTAATCATCTGTCTGACAAATTATTGCCAACAGTATACTTTTGCTGAAGAGAAAATTAAACTTGAGGCAGCTAGTTGACGACATCAAGAACCAGCTTGCGAGACTTTAGAACTGACCACCTCAAGCGACGGTAATATGCAGCCTGAAGTAGTGCCAGAGACAGTACAAATATCCATTTAAATCCCATCTGCATACACAAAAGTGTAGTTAGAAACATAGGATATAGTTATTATGGTCTGCATTAATCTGGCGGAAACATGATATCGAAGGTAACAAACCAGTTTTCTCTCTTCCATCTCGGGTTCGGCAGCCCAACTCAAGAATGACACAACATCTTTCCCCATCTGCAACAAAACATTAAAAAACTGAGTACATTCTTTCCAATGACCACAATGATGCATTTGTGAGATTTTTTAAACCATTCCTATAGAAACAAATTTGATACCTGAGCTTCTGTAGCAGGGGTACCATCTTCATATTCCACAGCACCATCATTAAGCATTTTAGGCATGGCAATTGCTCCACCAGGAAAGTAAGGATTATAATGAAGTCCTTCCCTTATCTACATTATTATTATTTTATTTTATATAAAGCCATGAAAAAAAGTTTAAGAACACAATATTAGAACATTAGTCTAGGGACAAAATGATACATGCCAGTTAGTGCCATATATAGATTTCACGAGAATTATCAATTACAGAAAGTATAATGCAAGCTCAACAATACTTGGGTATGTATGTACGACTCAAGAGAGCTGTTATCGATATCAGATAATGGTATAATTGGAAGCTTTAACAGGTTATGGAAAAAGCATTGCAGACAAATAATTACAATATATACATATAGAAAAAAAATGCAGAAATATAATTGCCATGCAAAATGAAAGACAGCCATACGAGTAATAATAATTACAAGTCTAGAAATTCAAATAATAAAATCAAAGCAAAACACCACCAAGGTCGAGTTCAAAACTTAAAATGACAACAAAACACAAGAAAAATGTCCAAAATTTCCAAGTTCGGTTGCCATTGGGGGTGCTGGAAAATAGATATTCAGGTGTTTCAGATTTATAGAGAATAAGTATTGGACAGAAAACAAGGAAAAAAAAATAAAAGGTGAGGGTGGCGTTGCAGAACAAAAGTGGAAAGAGGAAATAGAAAAATGAAAAAACGAAGACCTTGCAGTTTGGGTCAGGATCGGGAGAATGGGGGCAGGTGGCGGCACTGCAATGGGTCGATTACGACAGAACATGTAGTGGGCAACAGAATAGGCCACAGGCAATGGTGAAACAAGTTGCAAGTGATATCACAGTGGCAGACTGCAGCTGCTATAGTACCACCTAACAGGAGGACTGGGTTTCAGGTTGCAGCAATGGTAGCTTAGGTTTTTCAATTTTTGGTTGGGTTCGGTCCGGTTGTATATAGGGATGAAAAACAAATCCTTGCATACGAATATCTGAGTGAGCTCCACAATGGGTACAAAACAGATACCTCTAACGAATATCCACATATAATGGATACAAATATTTTAATTATCTACATGTTAATGAGGGCAAGTGTTGCAATCGTTAAGTGTGTTCGCAATGCATTTTGGTTCGACTTTTAGCTAAAAATACTTCTGAACCAAATATAAAAAATATATGTAGTTCAATTTGATTCATTTTGAAAGAAAAAAAATCCACACCAAACCAAACCAATTTGTACGGTTTAGTTTGGATCAATTTATATGGTTTTTAACTTCTAATTTTTTTTATTAAATATTTCTTCATTCTTTTCATTTTTAAATTAAAATATAATAATATAATATAAAAATGTTACTCAAAATCTAATAAATATATTGAATAATAACTATTACATAGGTACAATCAAACATGAAAAAGATACAAATATATCTTACTATAGATATTCTTTTTATTTCACCCATACAACATTTATCTAGATCTATGAACCAATAAAAACCTATGAAACTTGGTTACTCTCATTTTGCCAAACAGCTAACTTTTATCCATGCTTTGAATAGTCAATCCACTTTTGTGTATATGATTATGTTGCAATCAAGCTTTATCTAATTTTTGTTCACTCTCTACCAAAATATTCTCCTCTTGCCTTAATTGTAAACACCCTTACTTTAAGGGTTTTTGGTGTGCTAAAATCAATGACATTGACATAGTGAAGCAAGAGAGTGGACATAGTGACGAAGTCAAAAAGAGTTGACAACATTGTTGACAATGAAGAATAAAAAAATTTACAAATCAAATTTGTGTTGTAAACCAAACAACTTTAAGGATATTTAAGTTAAAATGTATAACTTACTACTATTGTTATTATTATTATTAGTATTATTATTATATTAATAATATAAAAATATATGTTGAATGTATATTGCAATTTGGTTTGGATTGGTTTCGAAAACTCAAACCAGAAACCGAACCAAACTGCATGGTTCTTAGAAAAAAAAATCCAAAAGCTTGTGGTTTGGTTTGGTTCGGATCAGTTTTTGGTTCTTTCTTTGGATCGGATCGGTTTTGAACACCCCTAACTATCATGATATCCCTACCTACCGATTTGAGCTACCAGATAATATTAAAATATTTCTGTGTGTGTGTACTATTTACATTCTACATCAACTTCCAAAATTTTCTTTTTTAACATTTGAAATCAATTTTATCAATAGTACCTTTATATAAATTCTCAGTGACTTTCTATTAAGATATTCTTTTTAGAATCAAATGACCAAAGTAAAGTTGTTGGTGAGGGAAACATCAACAATTGAAGAATTGTTTAGAGTTTGATTTAATAGATTTATGTTTTTTATTTAGATTTAAGGACTTAAAGTTGGCTTAAAAGAGACTAATTTTATTTAAACTTATAATTTGCATTGCAGCTTACTTGAACTTATTTTTCAGAAAGACTAATTTTATTTGTACTAAAGTTTTAGGATAAAATTTTATTTGGATTATTGATGAGTTCATGAATAGACAAGAAAAGTAGCAAGAACTCCTTCCAACAAGAATCACAAGACAAGTTGCTCTTGCTCAACAAAATAGTCCTTTCTCCTTATTTTGTATATTTTGGACTTGATAATTGTAGGATTTGTTTTTCTTTAGGTGGTGTAAATAGTAAAATATCTAATTGAGCTTTCTCAAGCCCAAATTCTTCTCCAAGAGGCATCTAGAAGAGGAGACAAAGAATAAACAACCTACACCAATTGAAGCCCAATTTTGACTTCTACATTCACGGCCAAGGAGAGTCAACTAAAGGCAAGGAAGGCATATCCAAGGAAGCAAGAGAAGCATGAGCAAGCAAGGGAAGCATACCTCCCATTTCGGCCACTATGAAAACTTCTTTTAATTCATTTTTTTGAATTTTAATTTTAAGGCTTTCCCCCTTTATCTTTCAAAATGAGTAGATTCTAGATCCCCCATTTGCATTTAATTAGAGATGCATTTGAGTGTCATTAGGCTTGTAATTTTCAAGCTCCTCAGCTATAAATAGCCATCAATTTCACTTGTAATGTTACTTTGGAATATATGAGAATTTGAGCTTGTGAGAGAACTCTTGTGCGAGTGGTTATCTACTTTGGATCTTATCCTGAATTCCTAGGAGGCAAGTGACAATTCTTCCTTGAGCTTATCATGAAGATAAAGGCATTTCCATATTCAAGTAACGCTCTTCTTTCAGTGCTATAAGTCTCTTCCTCCTTTGCTTCTTTGTTTATGTTCTTAATTGTCTTTTCTAATTGTTCTTGTTACTACCATCTAAATTCTGCAAATTACTTGTTATTCATTATATCTTGTGTCTTGTTTCGTTTGTTTAATCTTTAATCATCTCTTGGAAGCAAACTTTCACACTTATATAATCCTCTTTGATTAAATTTATGTTCAGTGGTAAGCTTCCTAGAGTTCTTGTTCTTGTTGTTCATCCATAAGAAATTAAACAAAACTTAATAACCATTAATTTTCAAGCTAATACTATTAGATCCTTATCAATTATACTCTAGGATAAAAGTTTTATTTGAGTTTATATTTAAAAGAATCATTATTAAATAATTTTATTTAAAATTTACCAAAAGAATAAAATTAAAAAAATATCCATAGGTACCCACTAGTATAAATAATCAAGGGGTAAATTTTAGATTGCACCGCTAGTGCATAGCTACTACCTAGTTGAACGACCAAACCATTTAAAAAAAAAAATTTAAATTGGGTCGGATATAAGACCTAGAACAGCTTCAAAAAACAAAATTAAGGTTTTGTTGGCCTTGGGTCAAGTCATGCTAATCCAAGGCTTCTTCCTTGCTACAACACAAGGGGTTGCAACACGATTTTCGATATGGCCATTCTCCGATGCTCAACACGGTTGTGATGTGCCTCCACATTAAACCTGATACCAAGCTTTGGCGGTCAACAAGAGATATGCCTTTTGCCATGGTCATTTATTTATAACACCGCTCATAAGTGGAGTCTTGTGTGCACACACAAAGTGAAAGGAGTATTTATTGTGAGGTGAGGAAAATCCATCTTGACTATTAGATTTACTTGGATGGTAAAAGTCATATTTAAGATTCCTCTCACTATAAGCACTTCTTGCTTTATGTAAGTGCATTTTGTACATGTTTTTGCATGCATGCATGTGCTTTATCATTTTTGCAATAGATTGAACCTTAAAATGGAATATATGATATGCAAGTGACACCAAAAGGCATGGTACAAGCTATCCATGAGACACTGTACACAAAATAAATCTTAAGATATAAAGCCAAAGACTTTCAACTGTTCCCTGCCCACCACTACACCATACATACAAACACATGCTCATTAGCGCAAGAAAAAAGGGAAAAAGAAAAAAATAAGTATTTGACAGTTGTTGAGCATGCACTTGTTTCAAAACCAGTGTAACAAATTTGTAACATATCTTAGTTTGGTTCAGAACTAAATAGTAGTGGCCAAGCATTTTTCGTCAGTCCACTTTGCAAAATGTATAAAATTACTTTACTAAATAAAATAAAACAAAGGAAGCTAAGAAAAAGGAACTTACCGAGACACCAGCAGGAGGGTCACGATAACCAGTTAGAAGGGCAAAAACATAGTTCTGACCATTGTGACGGGCCTGAAAAATAAAAAAGGATATTTATTTCTGGTAGACTTACATACAAAATTTCCAAAGACATTACTGTTAAATCAATAGCATTACTTTGGTAATAAGACTTAGATCTGGAGGATAAGCTCCTCCATTAGCAAACCTAGCAGCTGATTCATTTGCGTATGGCTGAGGAAAACGGTCACTAAGTTTACCAGGGCGAGTGAACATCTCACCCTCATCATTAGGGCCATCAACCACCTCAATCTCAGCTGCCATAGCCTTTACCTCTTCTTCTGTATAAGCAACACCAACCAAATCACGGTATGATATCAAAGACATGGAATGGCAGGAAGCACAGACTTCTGTATAAACTTGATGACCACGGCGAATCCTGCCCATATCAAATTAATTGAAAACATTAAAAATGTAAGACTTTAATTGTTATTAAATTATAGATGTTAATATAGTCTCAACGTGAAATCTGGATTAAATACGTGACAGTTGATGAACATGTATTCACCGGTATGAATCCTGCCACAGCTAATATACTCAAAGCAAGAAATTAAATCTTTGGCTAAATTAAATCAATGTATAATAAATAGAACAAACCACCATGTTGGTCCTTCATATACACAAGTGTCCTCACATTGGTCCTTACTACATAAGGCAAAAAATAGGAAGATAACACATTATATAGCTGTCACTAATGGCTTCCTCACAGATTGTGGACATTTGAATGGATGTGATATCGATTATGTTCATTGAAGGACTTAATTGATGTTGAATTTGAATGCAGGACCAATGTAAAGCAGAGTCACGTACAAGATTCAAACCATGCTATATCAAATCAAAAGAAATGAAATAACAAGGGAGAAGAAGGTTGAACTGCTGATCTAAGAATGGGATAAAGATAAAATGGAAGACCAATGAAAAGCAGTGTCACATACAATATTCAAATCATGTTATATCACATCAAACGAAATGAAATAACAAGGGAAAAGAAGGATGAACTGCTGATCTAAGGATTGGATAAAGATAAAATAAGGTTATCAGTTAGATAGAAAAATAAATTAAACTTCATTACATGTAACTTGAGAAATAAGATTGACTATCCTAGTTTCTAATTTGGTCAATGTTACTGCTGCACAAAAGATAAGAAAATATGGGTAAAATTGAAGCCGAACTTACGAAGCATGATCGTATGAACTAAGAATTCCCTTGTGAGGCCATGGATAGCTTGGACATGCCAGGCCATGCTCAGCTTCATCAGCTGCTGCCATTGTAGAAAAACTGAAAAAGCCTGACACACCAGCTCCAACTAATGCAAGTACTCTTAAGGACCTACTACCGGTAGAACCAGCACCATCTTTCTTTGCCATGATGGGTGACAACAAGGAAGAGTTCTGCAGTAGGTATACAGCAACTATTAGCAATAGCAGCAGAACTTGTTCCATTGGAAGAAAAACAAGAGAACAAACATAAAATCCATATATAAGTCTGCAAAAGGATTGAGCATATATTGGAAGATAGATCTCATTATTTGGATCCAACTTATCCACTGGTTGTCTCGGAAAATAGTTACTTTTTTTTTCTTGAAAGCTTTTTCAAAAAGCTGGCAAAGAAAGCAATCTCAAAATAAGCTAATCCAAACACATACTAGACAAGGTAAAGAAAACAGCTAGCACATGGACTAATCCATGTAAATACTTTAAGGAAACTGTGAAGTAAAGGTCAGAGATAGGCATTTCATATTTAGCCAACTCCTCCCCCTCCATGTGCTAATTCTATTATAAGATCTCCATTATAGGTCATGAAACCTATAGGGACCCAAAAAATTAATTAAGTGCGCGGGCATCCAATCAACTTGAAGTGAGAGTCAGGGCTTACAGTAAACTGAGGGTGGAGTTTCCTCCTCAGTAGCTGCTGAAAAACACCTCCCGTCATCTCGGTCAGGCTGTTGATGATTCAAAAAAATACACAAATAGATAATAAATAACATCATCAAACCTCGTAATGGACAGAGTTACAGAAATAAGCATATAAATGAAGTTTAGAGAGTTCACCAAATTTAATCTGCAACCGAACAATCATGAAAAATAGTAATGTGAATTGCCAGAGGAAATGCTAAATACTGATAAATGTTATGCAAGATTGAGATATAATGATCTACCAATAAAAAAAGCTTTAAATGTAAAGCTTTTAAGAAAATGCATATCACTAGCTCAACAAATTTGAAATTCAATCACAACTATATGTTCGTTATAAAATATATATAAAAAAAGAGAACCCCGAACAAATGAATAATGGGACGAGATGTTCTAAAATGCCGAAGAACTATGGATTTAATGGTACCTTCTTAATCACTACGAACGTAAGCAACCATAGATCCAAAACTAATCCTGTATCGACATAATATCAGCAACAACCACAATCATAATACAACAACAGCAACAACAATATTCATCACGCAACATAATGAGGAATCATGTAGCTCCAGAAGCACATCAACTACACACACCAAAGCAAAAGTACAGACAATAATTCACTATTCGATGACACAACACTGGCTAATGTCAACTATATAATTCTAACCAGCATATTTCCCGAATCAATCATCACCAAGAAGTACCTCTCGCAATTTCCTGATAACCCAAATGAAAAATTCTCGCGTGCTCTAAATCTATTTCATAATAACACACTCAAAACTTTGAATATCTCACATATTCACAAACGATAGATAAAACGTCAAAGCCGAGAAGAAAAAACGCAATTGCGAGGGATTAAAAGGACATGGAAAATAGAAACCTAGAATCGAAGAAGAGTTTGGAATAATATATGCGGGGAATGGAAAAGTGGACTTACGAAATCGAAGCAAAGGCGAAGGTTGAATGGTCAAAGGGAAGTGAGGTGAGGGTGTTCTGTTCTGTTCTGTCGCAGATTCAGTTGAAGACAACAGAACCAGATGGACAAAAAAACCAAGACGCAGAGGCAACAATCGTGTTTCCACCACACGTTCCGTTCACCCCAACGCAATTGCTCTACATTTGGGCTTTGCATTTTATGCCTCGTTCTAGGTGATTCTTCTATATGTACCTCCATCACTTCAAGCTTCACCCCCAAGGAACAATTGAAAAGACAAAAAACCCTAAATATAGCTGCACTTTTCAATGGTTATTTGTTTTCATTGCTGGTGAATCCAGAAGCTTCTCTTCCTCTTTAATTCGGAAGCCATCTTTTAATTAGAAGGGTAATATGTGCATTTATTTTTAGATTATTTAATTTGAAAGTTATTTTTCACTTTCAGATTGCAGAATCTCCAGGTTATTTTTTACTTTTATATTATATAATTTAGAAGTTATTTTTGGTTTTTACAGTCAAAATTTCCTTCCAATTAATACAATTAAAAAGTCAAAATTTTAAGTACATTTTTTACTTATGAATTACATAATCCAGTAGTCAATTTTTGCTTTTGTCTACAATTCGGAACCTAAAAATGATTTTCAAATTTTACAATTTGAAAGCCAAAATTTTATATACACTTTGACTTTCAGATTATGCAATCCAAAACATTACTAGATTCTGCAATCTAAAACATCACTAGATTGCACAATCCATAATGAACTTGTAACTCTCAAAAATATCGAAAACATAAGGTTACTTTTGAAATTTTTTAATATAATGGAGGTGTAGACAGAAAATATAGAGGTGGAGAAAGAATCACCCTCCTTCTAACCTTTTCAAGCCCATATCCATCTTATCCATCTTTTTCAAAGGTTTTTGCTTTGGGCATTATAGTTTGAGAATTTCTTTTTGTACTCCCATATATTTTCTTTTGCATTTTCATAAATATAAAAAATCTCACTCTACCTTCATAAACTTTCTAGATTTTGTAATTTGAATAGACAAACACAGTTTATAATAATAATTTAGAAGTCAATTTTGATTTATGGATAGTCTAATTTGAAATTTAATTGTATTTTGAATTACATAATTTGAAAAAAAAATTATAAAAAAAAAACTTTCAAATTGTACAATCTAGAAGGCTCTTCCATATCTAAAAGTGACTTCCCCATTGCACAATTTAGTAATAACTTTTTGTGTAAAAAAGACTTATTGATTGTGTAATCCATAAGTCACTTTTTAGATTACACAATTTGAAAGTAATTTTTTGCATGAAAAAACTTTTGGATTATGCAATTTACCATATGGATAGAACACTCTAAAAGTTATTTTTTGCATAAAAAACTTTTAAATTGTGCAATCTGGAAGTAGAGAAGTTTTTGAATTGTGTAATATGGAAGTCACTTCTAAAAAGTGTAATTCAAACGTTATTTGTTGTATAAAAAATTTATAGATTGTGTAATTTAGAAGCGTCTTTCAAATTATATAATTTTAAAAAAATTTATACAAAATTAGTCAAAAATGAAAAATAATTTTGTCTTTTACTCATACGAGAAGGAAACCTTAGAGTGGAAAAAGAATTTCCCTTGATAGTTTGTGTACTAAGGCTTTCCTTGGATGGATGGAACTCGGAGTAAAAAAGAAAAAAAAAGAATAGTAAAAAATAAGGGTATTTAAGTAATGGTATGTTTGAAACGATTAATTTAATATTTATGTAAAGATGAAAATGAAAAAAAAGTGTAAAAATCAAAATAAAATTTAAAAATAAAAAAATACAAAAATCAAAGTAAAATTGAGAAGATAAACTTTATTTTATAAAATAAAAAATTTACAAAAAATATATTAAATATTAATAAAGTTTTTGTTTTTATAGATTCTAGATAAATAATAATAAAATATTTATTAACATAATCGATTGTCAAATATGATATAATCGATTATGTAATAAATATTATTATTTAAATTTTAAATTATAAATATAATTAATATTTTTTAATAATTATATTAATAATATATATTTTTATATTGTATGAAACCGTTCAATAAATTAAAATATTGAAATATGTCTTTGACTAAATAAGAATAAATATAAAATAAATTGAAATAATAAATAGTTTTAAAATGATTTATTTATGTAATAAAAAAGTATTAAAATTAATTTATTTAAATTTTTAATTAATTAAAACATATATAAATATATAAATAATAAATTGAAAATAAAGTCCAAACATTTGGTCATACTAAAATAAAGATGAATTAAATAAATTAATTATCAGATTTTATTTTATAAAATTTGAAATAATTTTAAGAAAGCATTAAAATTTAAAATTTAATATATTTAAATAATTATTTGAAAATAATGTAATAAATACTATACAAAATTGAACATACATTTGAAATTATAATTAATTTAACAATATATAATTACAAAATTTATAATAAATTAATTGAAGTAATTTTTATTATTTTGAACTCACTTATTATTATTATTTTATTTTTTTCTTTCTAAATTTAATCATATGGTTTTTAACAAAACAAATTACTGTTAAATTTATTATAATTTATAATATGTACGTAATTATATATCTTTAATTTATATTAATTTTATAAAAAATTAAAATTAACTAATATCAAAATAGAATGATTAAAAAAATTTCAGATTAATCTAAATCAAAATTATAATATAGAATTAATTTATATAAAATTATAAAATGTAATTAATTTCTAATAATAAAAAATGTAAATATTTTAATTTGATCTAATCAAAAGTTTAATTTTATAATTTCAATTTTAATAAATATTTAATTTTTTATGATTAGAATTTAATTACATAAAAAAACATAATAAAATTACACAAATAGATATTATGTCTTGATGCATAAATAATATTTATTAGGAATTGTACTTATATAAATATATAAATAAAGGGTTAAATATGTTTTTAGTCCTTAAATTATTTGTTAAAATTGTGTTTTGTTTATAGGATAAACTTTGAACTTCGTTCTTATATTTTATAAATAGGTGTAAATAATCCTCAATAACAAATAAAATATTAGTTACAAAACTTTTATTTATAATTTATCATCTAAAGAAACATAATTACATCTTAAAAAATTAAACACCTAAATATTATTTTTAAAAATATAAAAAACACAGTTTTATAATTATAAAATTTAATTTTTAAATTTTATTTTGATTGGTGGGGTTCTTTAAGAATTCTTCAATTGGGAGGTGTGAGATACTTCCTCTCTACTATTAATAATTATTTAAGGATGACTTAAGTATTTACAATGAAGCTAAAATTTGAAGTTGCCAATCATTTCAAACATTGGTATACTCTTATGTCAAAACTAACAAGAATGTTAAGTGTTTAAGGACAGACAATGAGTTGAAATTATGCTTTAAGGAATTTGACAATTTTTGTAGAGACCAAAATTTTGTAAAACATTATATTGTTCTTTGAACTCAACAACAAAATGGGGTAGTTAAAATGATTATATGGTTGGAAAGAAGATATTGGGCTAAAGTTGTTAGCACAACATGCTTCTTGTAAATCGTTCTCTATTTACGACTAATGGAGTCTTGAATCCATTTACAACATGTTTCATGGTTCAATATTGAAGATGTTCAGATGTCTTGCTTATTATTATGCAGATGATGGTAAGTTAGAACCTAGAACCATGGAAAAAGTTATTTTCATTTCTGAGGCCAGAGTGAAAGGTTTAAAATTTGTAATTTCTTAACTACAAAAAGTTTTGAAAACAAATTAAACTCTCCTTTGTCCTTTTGTGCTTACAATGAAAAAGAAATATAAAACATCAACCACAAAATTAATAAAAAAACATAATTAATGAGTTCTCCTTTACCATGTGCATGTTTCTCAATGCTCATCGAAATATTTTGTCTTTATTAGGGATAACAACGGGGCGGGACAGGAACGAATTTCACTTTTCCATTCTCATTCCCATAGTAAAAATTCATCCACACCCCTGTCTCCATACTCAATAGGTATGAAATTTTTGTCTCACCTCCATCCCTACAGGGTACAGTTTATCTCCATCGGGTAACGAGTATAATCGTATTCGTCTTTTGTTATGTCAAATATTAATTAAATAATTATTTTCCAACAAGATAAAAATCACAACAAAGGAAACATGATATTATAAATAATTCAAAACCAAAATGATACACATATTTTTTCCAATAACAAATGTCAATAAAGAAATATAACTGCTTAAATCACAAATTAGAGTATTATCAAATAATTATTAAATAAAAGTCAAATAATTATAAAAAAAAGTAGAAAAATTAGCAAATATGTTGTAGAAATAAATTACAAAACTAAGAATTAAAGAAAAATTAATTTAAGTTTTTTAAATTACTTAATAAATTAAATGTGTTTTAGTAATTTAAAACAAGAATAAATATAGGGCACTAAGACGAGTATGAGAGTGGGAACGGGGCGAGTATGTACATCCTCATCCCTATATCCATACCCAATTTAAAAAATCGGGTATTAGACATACTCATACCCCACCCAATCAATGCGAGGATTCTCCATCAAAATTGGGATAGGTTCGGATAATACCCAGGGGGATGAGTTCATTTGCCATCTCTAGTCTTTATCCTTGTATGCTTCAATGTGAAGGGTAATTTCCTAAAATTCAATATGGTCTTTAGAATATAAGTAAAATCTAATAATATAACTCAAATGAGAGATACAGAGATCTAACAACATGTAGATAAGGCATAAACTAGGGACAAAATGTATATGAATGAGAAAAACACGAAATCATTCTAGATAGTTAGTGATTAACATTATAATGTTCATCTCCATCCTCACAAATCTAATGAAGGGATTAATGAATCCCTTGTACGTAGCTACATTGATGCTAGACTCACTTAGTTATGTGCAAACTTTAGTTCCAAATCAAATGAAGTGAGTCAAGTATGATATTTAATGGATCTATTATATCTATATGTGATCATCCAAACTCTAACTAGTTGTAGAACATTAACATGTTCTAAATGATTATTAGCTCCATTCGTATGCCTCCATCTACAAACACAAGATTACGTTTGAGTATATGTTTTTAATGTGTTAATGGTAGAAAATTGCTCATATATTCATGTCTAAAACTTAAGACAAATATAAATATTTAATATATGACTAAAATCTTGAAATTTCATTATAAAATGTATTAATATTACCTGCAATGGACTCCAAGGACATTTCCATTACAGAGTCATAATATGAAGTTTTAATTTACTTTTTGTGCATGCCATTATGCCACATAATTTTTAAGACCTTTTTGAAATTTTTAATCCAATGCAAAAGTGTTATAAAACTTATACTCTAATTAATGTTTTATTTGGTTCTTGGTAGAAATATATATTTTTAAGATAGAAAATAGTTTTTTATTTTTATAATTAAAAATCTTAAATTTTATATCATGTGAGTATACTTTAATGGAAAAATCTCAATCCTATGGTTGTATATGACCTCTGCAATAGAAATGCTTTAAACATTACTATGAGCATGACGATAACAGTGCACTTCTTAATAATAGATAGGTCTCATTAGAACATATATTATTGGTGAATCAAAATTGTTTAATTTTAAAAATAAAAAATAATGTAAAGTTATCTTTTTATAAAAATTATACAAAATAGACTTTTTTTTCCCAATATATCAACATTTTTTACAATGTGATCTAATAATTTTCTTTATTAGCAATTGAGTTCTCATTTTAATTAAAAACGCTTAATATAATCCCTTATCCAAATTTGATATTAATATTTTTAAGAATGACACATCACACGTGCACGTGCCAAGTAATATGTTAGAAAATATCATATTAATTATTTTTAACTTAAATATAATTTTGTTATAAGACCACCTTAAAAAAAATCTATTTATATTGAAATAAAAAAATCTATTATGCCTAAAACTTAAAAATACATATTCACATGATCTTATTTTATATTCTTACAAACTAATGTAGTGATACCAAATTTCTAATATATACATCTGTAATTTCTGACTTTTTTTGCTCGTGGGGTTGAAACTAGCATGCTAGTGTGGTCATGTTGAAAAAGAATGTAAAAAGTTCAGAAATTGTTGATGCACCATTCCCACGTTGAATAGCTTCATTTAGGTTTTTTCTTTCATTTTGAAAATGCTTCGCTTTCGTGACAATGAGTACCTCATGTTGGCGAACACAAAAAAAATGCTCTTTGCTCATTCTTTTATTTTATTTTTCTTTTAATATCTCCACGTTTTCCATTCAGGTTTCAAATAAAATGTTTTATTTGGGTATACAAATTCTATACAAATTACAAATATTCCTTTATGATAGTTTTTCACAAAAAAATAAAAATGTAGAAATTTGTGTACCCTAATAAAACATTTTTTTTCTGAAAATTAAAATAAATGTAGTTAAAGTTGTCTATTTGGTTAAAATGTTAGTCAATGCAATACCGTTCTCTTTAAAATGAAATGGAATAAATTTGTAAAAAAAAAACAAAATAACTCAATTTTTTTGGGAATTTCATTATATAGATATTTTAATTCTAATATTTTGTGAGAATTTGTAATTTTATTTTATATTTTTTTTTCAATTAAGTCCTAAATTTTATTAAAATCTTTAATATGATTTTTTTTATTAGATTAATGTTAAATGTGTTAACTATATGAGACGTAACATATTCAAGTTAACTTGTGACACGTGAATAGTGACAAAGATATATGAATAAAAACATAAATATGGATTTTTGACAAAAAAAATCACATTGATAGATTTAATAAAATTTTGAGACTCAGTTGAGAAAAAAATGAAATTTAAGATTCAATTAAAAAAAAAAAAATTTGGGACTCAATTGAAAAAAAAAAGACATAAAAAACATTACAAATTCTTATAAAATAGTGGGATCAACATGTATATTAAACCTATATATATATATATTATTATAGCAACCAGTAAAAGAAAAAAAAATGTTACAAGAAGCACAATTTTAAGATAAATAGTTTATTATTCGTTGACCAGAAATAAGAAATATACAACAATATAAACGATCCAAAACTAAAAAGAAAACATAAGTTGTAAATAATTTTCTATTACAGATCATAGAGGTAACTGTTTTAATGAAGTATTTTAAAAGATTAAAATGTGTTATTAATTAATTTATTTAAAACTAGAAAACATAAAAGAGATACGGATCAACTATTAAGAAAAGTTAAATTTATAATTTTACTAATAAAGAAAATTACGTGTAATATATAATAGATTTTACCATTCTTGCTACACTCTACAAAAGATTAGATTAGAGTTTTTCCTGCTTTAAGAAATTAAGTCGTAATTTATTTATATTTTTGTCTTAAAATTATATAAGAAATATTAAAATAATATTTTATTATTATTTTTATTTTCTATAGTTTTTAAAATAATAAATAATAAAGTGAAATTAATATACCATTTTTATAATTAAAAGTGAAAAAAGAACAAATTATATTTTCACTGAAGACTAAAGGGGGTTCTTACAAAATATAAGAAATAAAATTAATAAATTTTTGCAGGGCTTAATATGAAATATTATTATATTTTAGAAACTAAAATTGTATTTAAAACAAATTCTTCTCCTTTTGAGTCTGAGACAATTATTCTTAAGTGGGTCAATTTTAAACTAGTCTGAACTTAAGCCATACTTCTTTTTAAAATATTCCTTATTTATTATTTTTGTTTCTGTTTTCAATGGATTTCTTTAAACAAATTAAACATAAAATTGAAATAATTTATTCTATAAAGATGAAATACAAATTTATTCATTTAAAAGAGATAAAAATTTTAGAAAATATTTTCTTAGAAAAGTAAATTGAGTGATTTTATTTAAATAAAAATATATTTAAAGGCTTAACTTTTATAGACTAAATATATAAAGATCTTTATATATAAAGATGTTGTGAATAAATGGTGCATGAAGTGTGCTATATTAGCAAAAAGCTAGATTTGCGGTGGCGGTGCGCGTGGTGTATAGGAGTGAACAGAACATAACATGGAACCAAATAGACGTTGCTTTTTTATAAGAGAAACAAAGGAACAAAACCATTGGCGCCAACCAACCCCTGTTTCTTTCCTCTGCCATTCTTTTCTTCTCTCTGCCTCTCCCAACACGCAAATATATAATAAATGCCTCTCTTCTCATTCCCTCCCTAAACACACCAATGGCTACGCCAACCAGGTTCCACCACCCCAACAACCACCCCCACTCCGCCTCCAAAATCGTCATCCTCTTCTGCCTCTCTGCCTTTCTCGCCGTCGCCCTCGTCGCCAATCTCTTCCGCACCTCCCTTTCCTCTCACTATATCTCCATCGCCACCAACTGGGTCGACACCAACGCTCCCCTCATCCTCATCCCCAATGCCACCGCCTCATTCAACAACAATGTGAGCGCTTTTCTCAGCTTTTTCTTTCTTCTTTCTATAATCTCGCTTACACCTCAATCCATTTTTGTTATGTTGCTGCTTAAGGCGAGATCTTTTTTCAACTCTCGTCAACTCAACCACTGTGATCCGATAATGACTTGATAGAGTTGAGAGTCATCTCTTCCTTCGTGTCTGCCTCGACATACTTCTCTCTCGCCACTTCAAGAAATAAAAAGTATTTAGACAAGTCTGATGAGAAAAAAGAGCTATACGATAATGCTTCTAATGAGGGTGGTATGAGAACAGTTGTTAGGATAGATTTCAATATATTTTGGTCACTAACGGTGGTCAAGGATTGTTCCCTGTTTATATGGTCATATTAGGAGTTAACGTGAGATTTCTAACACATTTCTTCACATTAAGGATTGGATTTTTGAACGTGAAGTTTGGGCATTAGTGAATCTCTTATGTGCAATATTTTAGCCTGATAAGAGATTAATACACTATTTTGGGCATATTATATTAGAGAACTAGACATTTGCAGTGTTATTTTGTCTGGATCTGTAGTCAATGTAGGATTTTTGAACACCAAGGAATTGATTCATTTGTTGATAGTTGCAGGAAAAAGGTGGGAAGGTTGCAAAAAGGAGGGGTCCTGAGAGATTCCTTTCGTCTACATTTGCGGACTTGCCTGCTCCCGAATGGCATTGGGAGCAGATGCCTTCGGCTCCAGTGCCTCGGCTAGATGGGTACTCTGTACAGATTAAAAACATGTTTTATGTGTTTGCAGGATATGCTAATCTTGACCATGTGAGTTTTTCTTGTTATTTATTCAATTATTTCACAATTAAACTAGTTCGTATTAATGAGCTTGGCGAGTGATTTTTGTTTCTTTAGGTGCACTCTCATATTGATGTGTTCGATTTCAGCATCAACAAGTGGGTAGATGAGATTAAAATGCCAAAGGAAATGGCTCATTCACATTTGGGTGTGGCAACTGATGGGAGGTATATATACATTGTCTCAGGACAATATGGCCCCCAATGCAGAGGGCCTACTACAGCTTCCTTTTCGCTAGACACTGTAACAAAGAAATGGAAACCTTTGCCACCATTACCGGAACCCAGGTACAACTTGGACATATGCATCAATACTGCACTGCCTCTACTCATTTTGCTGTTTGACACAGTGAAATGCATGCTATTTCTTAAAGTGTGGAAGTTATAGAGAAATGCATTGATGTGATTGCAATTGTGATCATGATGTGGTTATGGTGACCCCAAAACCATAATATCATTGTGGCTGTAATTGTGGTAACAAACTGCAATTTAAAACTTAGGCCTTGTGTCTAACAGTTTAAATTCCTGATAAATTGGCCAAATGTTC
Source organism: Lablab purpureus (assembly GCA_030347555.1). Lineage (NCBI taxonomy): Eukaryota > Viridiplantae > Streptophyta > Magnoliopsida > Fabales > Fabaceae > Lablab > Lablab purpureus. The sequence continues at coordinate 19,181,211 of CM059254.1, forward strand.
AGTACATTGAAGATTGATTGAGTTTTACTTTTACTAGAGGCAGGCATTTTGACAAGAACTATTTCTTTGTGAAATGGACGATTTTAACATGAGAATTTCTGGTACCAGGTATGCTCCTGCAACTCAATTATGGAAAGGAAGACTTCATGTCATGGGTGGTAGCAAACAGAATCGTCATACACCTGGATTAGATCATTGGAGTTTGGCTGTGAAGGATGGAGAAGCATTGGAACAACAATGGCGAGACGAAGTTCCCGTTCCACGCGGTGGACCGCATAGGTTAGAAAATTGCTCAGATTATAGTACTAGGCTGCAATTCCTGTTCAATAGTTAACCATGGTCTTCTCATTTAACCTTTTTGAAAAGTGGTATCACATTCATTATCTTCAAAAGGAATTTAATTGTTTTTCATCTAACTCTAGTTATTTGGTGCAGGGCTTGCATTGCAGTCGATGATCGACTTTTTGTTATTGGTGGACAAGAGGGTGATTTTATGGCCAAACCTGGTTCACCCATATTCAAGTGTTCACGTAGGCACGAGGTACCATTTTCTCTGTTCGTCAGCATCAAACATGATTTACAGAGTAAATATTATAATTCGGTAGTTGTTTTTTGATGAGGAATGACGTACGAATTAAACTTTACCAGTATCCTTAAATTGTCATTCATTTTCATAATCACACACTTATTCTGAGAGACCACATGTATTGGATATATGATCTTTTCAAGTGAAGTAGTGTGACTTAAATTTGTTACATTTCAGGTGGTCTATGGGGATGTTTATATGCTGGATAAAGACATGAAATGGAAAATTTTGCCAGCGATGCCAAAACCAAATTCACACATAGAATGTGCATGGGTAATTGTGAACAATTCAATTATCATCACTGGAGGTACCACAGAAAAGCACCCAGTTACAAAAAGGATGATGCTGGTTGGGGAGGTTTTCCAGTTTCATTTAGACTCTATGGTACACTTTTCATTCTTTTACTCATGAGAAATAGATTGTGCATCTCTGTATCCATTAATACCTCCTAGTCTCTCGCATTGCTTATTGGCTATTGTAATTTTATGAATAGTGATAAAATGAATGGATCATTTAGGTAATCAACCAGTGAATTGTCCATAGACAATAGATATTTAGAAGCAACAATAAACTTCACAAAACCAGTCGATAAGAATTTGTCCCCTAGATTAAATTGAGTTCATTGAAGTGCTGAAGTGTCGTTTTGTAACATATTCTGATTACTGATTGCAGAAATGGTCAGTGATTGGAAAGCTTCCTTACCGTATAAAAACCACATTAACTGGTTTTTGGGATGGATGGCTGTACTTCACATCAGGACAAAGGGACAGGGGACCAGATAACCCACAACCAAGAAAGGTCGTTGGAGAAATGTGGAGAACGAAATTAAATTTGTCTTAGCTTTAGATAAGAAAGCAATATCTTGTGAAAAGCTTTGTTTTGCTTTGTTTTTGGTTGTTTTTTCTTTCCAATTTTCGGTTCACATTGCTGAACATGCCTATTCAAAATTATTTATCTTTTTCTTTTCAATTAATTCAATGCCCTATTTGGGCAATACGTATGTAGAATTTGTCTACTTTGTACAGAGTACAAATCTAAAGGATTTTGGAAATTGCAGTTATTCTTTTGTCTCTCACTTTTTTGGTTAACTACACACTTGCTTACATATCCAACACAACAAAACAGCAACAAATATTGTCGTAGTTTGCTTCAGATCTATGAAAGCCCGTATTATTTTTGTAAAAGGTTCAAATGTTAGGCATCCGTGCCAAGCTAACGCTCTAATGTTCAAGAATCATATGTCATCACATTATGTTCAACAATCATATCCATCACATAAAAAAACCCATAAAATGAAGAAAAAAGGAACAAAAACATGGGAGGACCAAACTAAACTCATGTTGAGAAACAAACAACCACATTCCCACAAAAAATACGACTAAGCAAAGTAAAAATTTGTGAGTTGATACATATTACAAAAAAAAATATAAACCAAAGGCTGGTAAGAAGATAGTCATATAAAGCTAAAGTCTATTGTCAATCCCAAAGTTAGCAAGTCTCTCTTATGAGAACGCAAGGAAAGTGGGACCAAAAAAAGCTTGACAGTGGAAACATATTCTAACCTCAAGCATCTATAATTTCGATCTACAAAAATATATATCACCAATATCTCAGTCATAAGCTCCGCATAAAAGAATTTGTTAAAAGAAAAATTGTCAATGTAGTTCCACAACTTCCTCTAAATATGCCTCCATAGGCAACATGATCAGGTAATCATCAACATGATCAGGTAATCATCAACATGATCAGGTAATCATCAACATGATCAGGTAATTGTCTGGCAGTTCCATTTGTTTTGATTTTAACCCAATTAATAACAAATATCCAAATGACTTGTAGAGGTTTAGTTTCTTTTTAGTCTTATTTGGATATTAAAGAACTTCAAAATAGCAAAGTTAGTAATATCATTATTCATACTTTTTTTTAGAAGAATTACTTGACATCTTGATGTGCCACTGAATTGTGTATGACCAAAGCCAAATTGTGTGTCGAGCGGCCCTTCGAGCAATGGTGATGACAAATGTCCCTTCTAGCAATGGTGATGGCGAGCGTCCCTTCGAGTGACAACGACAACAATAAACAACGACTTTTCGAGCAACAGTGATGACAAGCAGAGTCCCTTCTAGAAATGACAAGCGAGGAGAAAAAGATGAAAAGGAAAGAGAAACACTGATGGTGCAGGAAGAGAAAATGAAATGCGGTACAATTCAATGTAAATTATTGTCATATCCCCTCTAAGATGGTTCTTTTAAGAATCATCATTGTAGAGAGGCTACCATGATGATTAACATTGAATTGTCGTTGTATAGTTGAAAAAGATTACAAAACTACTATTGATCAAACATATTTTTTTTATGGAATTTTCATTTTGAGTCATCATTTAAATCTTTTGCACGAATGATAAATTAATGCCAAATCTTTATCTCTCTACCAGGACATTTCACCATAAGTTTCAATCAATTAGATTAAACTTCAAAATATTTATGTCAATTGATTCCTAAAAAAAATTGTTTTGTGAAAGTAAAACAAAAGTTAATCAAAGTGTTGAATACCTCAACCATAGAAATGATATAATTTTATATTATTAATAATTTTATTTTTATTAATATTACTTTTATTTATTTTTTAGTAAGAAATAGAAAAAAATCAATTTATTTATAGACCAGATGTATGTGTAAAATATATTTCTAATACATCCAATTTTTTAACAATATAGATAATTGTATTAAAGAAATGTGTTTTGAAATATATTTTGTATACATAACTAATTATGATGGGACATTCAAAATGGAATATGGATACGTTAGAAATTTTATTTATAATAATTAATGTAGGTTATATATATATTATTTTAACATTTATATTAGTTATTCACATCTATTTGGACTCAATAAAAGTAATCTAATTTTAGTGAACCTTTAGATTGTGAATAGTAAAACTGATAGAAGTTCAAATAAATGAAAATTAGATTTTACTTCTTAGAAGTTGATGAGAACCTTAATAGGTTTAAAATCATAAAGGTGGTTATGGTTAGGGGTGGCAAAGCGGGCCGTCTCGTCTCGCTTTGGCCCGCCTCGCATTTAGTTTGCCAAAAATGGATCGGACGGGCCGCCCAGCGTAAGGATCGCGAGCTAGAATGCTTGGCCCGCGAGCTAGAATGCTTGGCCCGCATAAAATAAAATAAAAATCTAGAAAATCTTTTATAATTTTTAATCCCATTTTGAGTATAATATAGAACCAGAGATTGAATATAAGTATAAAAATTACAAGATGGAACGTAAAAACTAATTATTTAGTATCTATAACAAGTAATCAAGGAAACACATTATAAAAAAATATATTAAATTAGACCATGAAATAAAATTTAAATTTATACTTGTAAATATATGATATTCATCAAATAATGAATGAAAATATTTAGTTATATTCAACACACACAATACTATATAATAATAAAAATTTAAAAATAAATAAATAAAAAATATAGTGCAAGTTGCGGGACAAGGTGAGCTTGTGTAGGTTGGTGGGCTAAAATGTCTAGCCCGCCCCACACATTTTGGTAGCGGGTCGCAGGCCGACCAGCGCGGCTCGCCCCACATTGTCATTCTTAGTTATGGTCCCCAATATACCAAATCAGATATACATCTCTTTGTCTTTCTATCACAAGAGAACATCATTTCCTGTTAAATTCGGTGATTTTGCTGAAGAAGATCATGTACCAAAAGACTATTCCGTTCTAACCTTCAGTCAATGTTAATATGAATACAAGTATATTTTAGAACTCAAACGATCTTGTTGATATGATGCAATGTTTTTCTTTATTGTCTATAATTTGATTATTACTATTTTTTTTCCTACAAGTGGTATCACAACCAACATTGTTGCAAGATTTCTCAAATTTGGGTTTGTACGTATGCGCGTGATTACTGTTTATTTAGATGTATGAAAACATAATTCTTTTGTTTTCAAATTATATGATGCATTGAGCGTAATTGTTTTTGACAAATTATAGTTTTTATTTAATTTGTCAGCTAATATTTTTAATTAAATTAATTTATGTAATATATTGTCAAAACAATATATGTTACAGAAAGTGATTTCATTAAAATTACATGGATATTTATACGAGATTATTTATGCATTTTTTGCTCATCCCAAAGGAAGACACAATTTGGCCAAATAATGCGATTCTTGTGACAAAAAATATGTGACGATTATAAAGTTATACTCATGTAAATAATAGTCGGTTCAAAGAAAGACTATTATTTGACAGATTTATTTGTCAATATTTGATTGTTGCATTAAGAATATAAACTATATGAAATTATTTATGCATTTTGTGCTCATCCCAAAGGAAGACACAATTTGGCCAAATAATAACATTCTTGTGATGATTATAAAGTTATATTCATGTGAATGATAGTCGATCCAAAGAAAAATTATTATTTGACAAAATTAATTATCAATATTTGCTTGTTGCATTAAGATTACTAATTACAAATTAATTTGTGTCGAAAGACTAAAAATTGATGTTGTGTTCGCTATCTTGTAATGGGTCTATCATGACATATTATTAAGTTTATCCATATTCTCTTTCAGTATTTGTTTTTGTTGTTAATTTTTCTGCTCAACTTAATTGTATCCCTATGCTTAATGGGACAAACTTTAAGGTCTAGAAGGAAGCAATCAAGATAATTCTTGGCTGCATGGATCTTGATCTTGCACTTTGGGATGATAAACCCACCCCAGCTCTAAAAAATCCGAAGGTGAATAAGGTTGGAAAGTGGGAATACTCAAATTGAGTGTGTCTGATTATCACGAAGCAATCTGTTCTAGAAGTTTTTCAAGGCTCTATTGTTGAGAGCCACAGTGCTAAAGGTTTCTTCTTTAAGATGAGGAATGCAAGATTCCTTAAGGATGTTGTGTTTGTGAAGGAAACAAACATAAGAAATGTTGTGTTTGAGGAAGAACTTGTCATTGACAGTGATCAAGTCCCTGTGCCTATTACTATTTCAGTACCTATGTACCTCTTCAAATAATAGATGACAGTGATGGAGGTATTAGTAATATTCCAGTATAAGACAATGTTGAAGTTCTCTCTCAAATACCCATAAAGTAAGCTCAACAACCTCAAGAAGTGTCATTAAGAAGATCTTCTAGAAAGAGAAGGAAGAAATGTAATTACAGATGATTATATTGTGTTTTTACAAGAACATGAGGATGACATTTGTTTAACAGAGGATCATCCACTTACTGAAGGTTTGGTACCTAAAGTTTTTCATGAGCACATTGCTCACATGGGTGTAATTCCTTACAGTACCTTAATTTAGTGGGAGTCTCATTTATGTTTTATGTTTTCTTTATTATTTGATTTTTTTGCAGAAATAAAGTTAATGTTCATGATTCTATTCTAAGCTAATTATGTGCAATATATATATGTTGCATTTCGATTTGATCTTTATAAAGAATAATTTTTGGACCAGTTGAAAATAGACATGACTAAGATCATATTGTGTGTAATTTCCATGCCACTTATCCATAATTGATCTGTCATTGAGTATATACAATTGTGGTGATCATTGTGGTTTAGTCATAATAGGTTATGATGAAAGCTGCAGTGATTCCCTTGTAGTTTTATGAGATGGACTAGATTGTTCAAGAGGAGTCTAAAAGTGAATAACATTATACGGTTGTGCGCCTAAAGATTTTTGCTATATAAATACTTAAATGAATATAAAGTCCAAGTGGGAGATTGTTAGAAATTTTATTTCTAATAATTAATATGGGCTATACATATTATTTCTGCATTTATATTAACTATTTATGTTTAGTTGTGCTCAATAAAAGTGATATAATTTTAGTGAGTTCAACGAGTCTTTAGATTGCTAATAGTAAAACTCATAAGGATTCAAATAAGTGGAAAATGAAGTTGGCTCGTAAGGAGTTAATGAGAATCCTAACAGGTTTAAAATCATAAAGGTGATCATGGTCCTCAATATACCAAATCAACTATACCTCTCATTGTTTTTTGTTAACTCTTTGGCAAGTGCACTAAATCGTTCAAGTAATAAAGTGAAAGTCCAAGTATCGTTTTTCCAAAGGATTAGCAGTTGTTTAACCTATATGAGCGATTACCAATTTAGATTAGACCGTAAAAGACTTAAATTTATCAAGATTACAATATAGTTTCAACTTGCAAATTCATAAACTACTAGAAACGATTAATAAATATAAGTAATAGAACTTCACTGGGGTTGGACTTCCTGAACTCAACTTTATGTAAATTCCTCCGCGAATATAAATATATCTCGAACAAAACTCCACATTCACACAAAATGTATACTTGCTCTAATTCCTTAGAGGTAAGTTCTAAACTTTAATGCCAAAATCTAATTTCTTAGTTTTCTCTATAAAGCTTGCATGAAGAACATGTGTATAAAATGACCAAGTGTTATGATACTATGTCTAATATTATAACCCAAGGTTGCTCCATCTTGAGTTCTAAGTTTCAAAAAGCATTTTCCAATGATAAGAAACAACATAAAGCATAGATGATCAAGCCATGCACATTAGACAAAGAAGATGGAACACAAGAGTATGAAAAGATATATATATAACAATGAGAATTACACAAAGTTTGAGTTCATTACATCCAACCCTAATGAGAGGGGGAGTTAGCTACTCCTAGACATTCCGAGCACAAAAATTGGACAAGGGATGGATGATCTTGAAGAGGAAAGCTTATTCCAAGTCCTTGCTTCGTCCTAGCTTTCACCTTTCCTCCCTGCTTTCTGTTGCGCGCAAAAGTGTCCAATGAATCCAAAAGATGACTTTTTCAAAAAGCGACTTCTCGCTGGACGAGAGTCCATGTGTAAAAACAATATTTTAATCTTTGTCACCCAACAAGAGTACTGGCTGCCCAACGATCTGATCATTTTCTCACTGGGCTGGGAAACTTGTGGCTGGGCGAGAAGTAGCAGACTTCCAAAAACTCAATCTTCAAACTCTCATTTCTCTACAAAAATGTAAAGAAATGAGTAGTAATAATTTTCTTTCAAAAAATTAGAAGTATTGTTGTAATCTTTAAACTTAAAAGAGAAGAGATCATGACAAAAATACAAATAAAGAGAGTGAATTTGTATAAACAATTAAGTTGAAATATCATTTATCATTTTTCCATTATAAAAGGAACATAAAGTCCTATTAAAAAATTTGGTGATTTGATTGAGGAAGATCATTGTAACAAAAGACTATTCCATTACAACCTTCAATTAATATCAATATGAATATATGTATATTTTAGAATTCAAACTATCTTGATAATTTGGTGCAATGTTTTTCTTTATTGTCTATAATTTGATTATTACTAAATTTTTTTCTATAGGATAACCCTATATGTATCTAAAATATATTTTGAACCATTTAACTTTTTATAACACAATAAACTACGTCATAAGATAGTCTTTTATGTGTATTTTCCACATAACTTCACTCATCAACACAAAAAAAGTGGTTCATCTCTCTAATCCATCTCTTTTTCACAAATCATTCTATCTAAATTACCACCATCATTTGTGTTGGGTTGAGCTCTCAACTATGTGTCTAAAAGACCCAAACTTGTCAAAGCACATTTTGTCTCACTTAAGACAAGTGGAGAGAGGTCATCTAGGTTAAGATAGTGTTATTTTTTTCTCAGCCACTAGGAAGAGACAGAAGAGAGAAAGAGTGCAGAAAAGTTAGTTCACGTACACAGAGTCTGGTTCCCGTAAAATCACGATTACCGCTTTGTTCATCATTGGATCGGACTGAAAATTTTACAGTAGGTCTCTGACACAGGGTTCTTCTCTGATTGTTGGGATCGTTAATTGAAAGTTTGAAATTGAAGATATTAATTTTGCATAGTTGCTCTGTTTTGGAAGTTTCTTCTTCTTTTGTTTTTCTATTTGAAAGCTTTATTATTTTGTGGTATTGGCTGACTGTAAGCACTTGTTTGTGCGTTTGATTAGACTCTCTTGTATTCTTATTTGATCATAGTGGAACTTGATTGACTAACTTGTGTCTGTGGGTTTTTACTTGTTAGTTTGAGAGAATTTTTCCACGTTAAGATATTTGGTGTCTTTTTTGTAATTGTTTCTACAATTTTATGTTGTTGTTACTCCTCATAGATTCTTGCAAGTTGAGAGAATTATTTTCATTACATACTTTGATATTTTTACTTGTTGAATTTTTTCCCATCAATCTGTGATATTTTCTATCCATCTACTGTTATAGTATTCTTTTGTTTTTCAATTTGAAAGCTTTATTGTTTTGTGGTATTAGCTGGCTGTAAGCACTTGTTTGTGCGTTTGATTAAACTCTCTTATATATTTATTTAATCATAATGGAGTTTGATTGACTGACTTCTGTCCTTATATTTTAACTTCTCGCGTTGAGAGAATTTTTTCATATTAAAATATTTAGTATCTCTTTTATAATTGTTTCTGTAGTCTTTTATTATTGTTACTCTTCATAGATATTTGCAAGTGAAAGGAATTATTTTCGTTACATACTTTAATATTTTTACTGGTTGAGTTGTCTTTCCATCAATGTGTGATTGTGATGTTTTCTCTCCATCCCTTGCTATAGTACTTTATTATAAGGAAATGATCAATAGACAAGCTTGAAAAATATGTTGGCATTGTCTCTATTTTTATATTATTCACTATCGTACGCATATAATGAAGTGGTTTTTAACGTATTATGATATTTATACAGAAATTAGTGTCCCAAATTTGAAGTATATGTCATGCTTGCTGAAAGTTTCAATATGGGAAAGTAACCTTCCGAAGATTCTCGGCAGCAGCTTGGAAATTTCCCTGTGTAGACAAAGCTAAAAAATCACTTTCTTAAGCACCATCACCACTATTGACTATTATGTATCACCATTTTTTCCAGGCATATTGTTTTATTCTGTGATTGTATATGAATAACCGTTTTAACGGGTAATTTATGTTAATTATTATTATCCCTAAACTTATGCTTCAGCTGCTACATCATCCATAATTTTATATTAACATTATCTAGGGTCAATCATAAGTATACAATAGATAACTAATAAAAATTGAAAAATTTACCAGAAAAAAGGAGATTATATTGAAATATTATAGATGAGAAATATGAAGAAGTCAAGAAAAGGAAATCATGAAATGAAGGTGGGATATAATACTATTTTCCTTTTCCATATATAGAGTCACATTATTTTTGTTTCTTTCCATTCATTTTATAAATTTATATTCTCTAGGTGACGAATGGCAGTTGGGTACTAAAAATTACTTTTTATATTTATATATACTATCCACATTTATGCCTTCAAGTAAGACATTCCTTAACTCTTGTAAGTTCATGATTATGTTTGAGTAAATTATAAGGTGCACCATCTAAACTATACCATTTTCTTCAATATCTTTTACTCTAAAGTAAGAGAAGTGTGTGATCCGATGCTTCCGAGGTTACCATAATCTCTACACCATTGATTGATTTGAAAGAAAAAAATGTATTATGCACAGTGTGGTCCCACCTTAGAATTGGTCTTATTTGACAAAGTAAAAATCAATGAAAATAACAAAATTAGTTACTAATGCGTAAGTGGCAGATGAACAACCTCCGAGAGTGTTATCTTTTAAGGTTATTAGACAGTCTAATCATCACTAGATGGTATAACCTTTGTAGTTTTTTTTGTGAAATAATGATTTTAGTGATAAAAAAATAAAATGATATATTATATTCATATGAATGAATTTCTTAACAAATTTGTTTATACATGTGAAAGCAATAGATATAATAGACAATCAAACAGAATATGGCATAATTAAAAAAAAATTAACTTTAAGTTGAATCGTAAGATGGTTTTATACCAAAATATATAAATGTATTTTTGAATGATTTGATGCTTTTAATTTATAGGAGAAGTTTTATTAATTACATAATATTGAAGAATCAAAATTTCTTATATATATCACAACACTAAAAGATTAAAAAGAAAAAAATGAAACAAGAAATATTACACAACATGATATTATTTATAATAAAATTTTGTATTATTTTTTTACATATAAAAAATAAGATAAGAGAATATTAAATTTTTCTTTTCTAAGCTTCTAATAGTACAAATGAATATTATTTCCAAGATGCTAAAGTCAAATCAAAGACTAAATCAACTTTAATGATTAGAAGCACATATTAAAGGATTCGACAACAAGTTTTGAAGATATTAAGCAATGGTCAAAATTATGAAGGCTATATAAAGACTTCAAGGTAAAGACAAAGAACACACAAGCATGCTCAATGATAAAAAAATTCAAGCAATATAAAGTGTGTAGAATTTTCTAAGTGTTCTTTATGGGTGTGAGTGAAAAACACCCTATGAGTTGAAACTATTTTCTTTCTAAGAGATTCTTTTTATCTTTTCTGTAAGCTCTTAGTTTTAGGGAGAAATTAAGATGGTATAATGAGAAGTGATTTGTGTACTCGTTATAATTATTGTTTAATTAATGGAACCTCTTAGGAGTGATTTAAATGGAGAAATGGATGTACCTCGTGAGTTTGGGTGAACTAGTATAAACGTGATCTGTGATTCTGTCTCTGTGCTTCACCACTAAACGATATAGTCTAGCTTTCTCATAAAAGAGTTCAAAGCTCTATTCAATCCCCTTTCTAGAGTCGATTGTTCCAGTAGTTGGTACCAAACCTTGCCTTATGGGTTAGTTCATAACTGAACGTGAAGAAACAATCCTTTCTCAGCAAACTCTACCGAGAACGACAATCTTGCCACCAACCGTCGCCCATGTTCAAGGTTAAAAAGTATGATTACTGGAAGCTGTATATAATTGTCCTTCTAGAGTTCAACCATGTAGATCTTCTGGATGTTGTTCTAAACGGGATGTCATTCCCTCTTAATCCTGAAGGAAAATCGGTGCCTCAAGAGAAATAAACTGATGACCATAAGTACATGTATAAACTAAATGCCAAGGCTAGGGATATCCTTTTGTGCTCCTTGTCTGAAGAGGAGCTATCCAAAGTTCTTGCAATGAGACATGTCAAGGAGATGTGAGACACACTTGCCATGACCTATGAAGAATCCAAGGAAGTCAAAAGAATTAAGTTGACGTTATTAAAACACCAATATGATAACTTCAAGATAGAGGAGTCAGAAACCTTCCAATCCATGATCAGGAGAATACAAGTCATAACAAATGGTCTTATATCTCTTGGAAGACTAGTTGACTCATATGACATGATAGATAAAATCTTGTGCATCCTTCTACCCAAGTGGAAACCTCAAGAAATATCTCTTAAAGGATCTTGAGTTTATGCCTTTACTAGAGTTGATTCACATTTTGACTATTCATGAGTAGGTTTTATAGTAGGACGCTCAAATTCTAAAAGGAAAGGACTTGCCCCTTAAAGCCCAAAAGCCTAGATGGTCCAACACCAACAAGACATACGAAGCTATAGAGGATCAAGGTGAGGAGTTAGAAATTGAAGAAGATGAAGAGTTGTCCCTTTTCACGAACATGTTCAAAAGAATATTGAAGAAACATGGTAAGTAAGGTAAGAAGTTCAACCATATGGTTAGAAAGAGCAAAAAGACTACAACGAGAAGGCAATCTACTGTGAGTGCAAGAAGACATGGCACTTTAGATCAGAATGTCCTGAATCAAATAGTGGAGATAAGGAGAAGAAGTCCAAGAAAAAGTTCTGCAAAAAGAAGAACTTCATGTCACTTGTCTTGATCTTCCAGTACTAAATGATGGTCCAGTCTACTCATACTATTCAGTCAGATGGTCTGGTCAGTTCTTTGAGAAAAGAATCCAAGGATCTATTCAACCCTCCCTTTTAGAGCCAGTTGTTCCAACAATAAATATTCCTTAATACAGAAATAGTTATTCTAAAATACTCAAGGATAAACAGAGAAACTCAATTTTCACAAGATTAAGGATAATTCAGTTACCAAAGTCTTTTCATTAACAAAAGACCTTTAGATCGGGATGGTTGAGGAATCAAGGTATTAACATATATCAACTTAGACCGTTGAGACAATATTGGTGGAAAATAAGACAAAAAAATTATTCTTGAATACAACAGAAATAAAGAGAGAAGTTCAATTTTCACAAAATTTTATGATAATTCAATCACCAAAGTCTTTCAATAATAGAAAGACCTTTAGATGAGAATGGTTAAGGAATCAAGGTATTACTAGCATATATTAACTTAGGCCGTTAAGACAACATTTGTAAAAGATAAGGAAAATTTTTGACATCCTTTTATGAAATTGTGATACCAAAATATCCCATATTAAGAAAGAGGTCCATATCTCGATTAGATTTTGTTGACGTCTAGGGTTTTTGGCTGGAAATCAAATTCATAGCCTTCTTGAACCTTGAATTGATAATCTTGAAAAACGGAACAAGATCTTCACTAAAAGTAGTATAACTAGGAAGCTTGAAAAGATAATTTACATAAGTCTCTCTCAAGGTTTTTTGTTTTTTAGATCATAAAGTAGTGAGCTTTCCACTCTTGAGAGGATAAGAAGAAACTTCTTTATCGGTTGGAGGCATGGATTTTTACATAATCAAGTTCAACCACAATTCACACTGGTTCAATAAGATTACTACTGTATTTTGATGATTGTAACATTTCAAGTATCTCAATAAAAGTGAAATACATATGAGCTAATAATAACTTGCATAAGAAAATGATTGGCTTGCCATAATGGAGCACTTGGCCAAATTATAAAAATTTGAAGTCACTTGGATCAACTATGAACAAAAGACTTGGGACACCAACAAAAAAGTTAGAAAGTCAATATGCTTGGCTTTTGAAAATAGTAGTGTTGGAAACATTCCCATTATTGTTAAAATGAAGTGACATTAGGTCTTTTGACTTTAGTCGATCTATGTTAAATGACAAATTAAGTGAAATTGTAATTTTTTATTGGACTCTTAGTAACTTAATTTTTCTTAATTTTAATTATAATATCTTTCAATATAGAATAATTTTTATATATCTTTATGTAAAAGCAAGTACAAAACTAAAAAGAAATAAACTAATCACGAAGAGAAAAAGAAAAGTTTTAGAAAAATAAGAAAACATAGGAATTGGTATACTAGACCAGACCAACTATGCAATACAAATTCACTCAAGTAACACAATTTTGCTTGAGCAGAAATAAGAATAAACAAAAGTCTTAATACAACATCAGTTTTGTTCATACTTTTCTTGCTTGAGTTAGAAGTGTTAGGATACAAGTGTGATGTTGGAGTCCCACATTGGGTAGGAATGAGTAACTTGAACACCATATAAGTGAGAAGATCCATAAACTCATTGTCTTAAGGTTTTGGGTTAGAGGTGATGTCATAGACACTTATGTGGTCGTGCTTGTAGCTCATTCTCCTTCCCAGAATCTCCCAACAAATGGTATCAGATCCCAAGTTCGGACTGAGTACCTAAGTGAGATTACCTATACTAATGTGGATAGACTCACACTTGAGGGAAAGATTGTTAGAGGTGGTGTCATAGACACTTGTGTGGTTTTGCTTTTAGCTCATTCTCCTCCCTAGAATCTCCTAACAAGAAGACCTCACACAAATTGCTCAAAGAAAGAATTATGAAAAAAGTTTTTTACAATTATTACATTTTAAAATAACTACTTGATCTTATTTACAATGTAAAAAATGAAAATTAACATTTAAAAAATAAAACTTCGATACTTTTCATTTTATATAAATTGCTCTATCAACATGTGTCATGTTTTTTTTAAGCATGTTTTCGTAACCATTTCTCCATTCACTTCATCCAATAACTACTTTTTTCTTCTATTCCCTTTGGAGCAAATTTTTTCTTGACGTAGTTGAGTCTTTCCAACTCTAATATAGACTGTGTTAATGTACTATTTTAAGTTTCACCATTTTTTAAATGTATGATTTTTCTTAAACCTTCTCGAGCATCACGAATTATACACATACTTTATTTAAGTGTGAAGTACATTTCACCATAAAAGTAAACGTTTGTAGTTATTTAATATTGATTATTTTATTTACAATGTAGAATATGATAGTTTGTAACCGAGTTGTATTAGTAATACGAATTTGTTATTCTGATAAAAGATGGGTCAATGAGATTTGCAACTTGATATTTAGTGGGACAGCGGAAACGTATCCCGAACTGAACATTAATTACCAACGATGTTGAATTAAGATTATTTGGATTCAATGGGAAAAGAAAGAAAGAAATCAAAGGTAGCATTATCTTAGAAATTTCCCTTCACTTTCATGGCTGGCATCAATTCATGGTCCTCATTTGACATTTCTCCAGGCATATTCTCAGTTAAACACTTCCTTTGACGTTGCTTTTTCTTATATACAAACAAATGTTCCAACGGATAACGTATATTAACCATGATTAATTATCCCAAAACTCATGCTTCTGATTATCTGGGGATGATTTTATACATAATCTAATCAGAAAATTTCTCTAACAAGACTTCTAAAATAAAAAATTTCAATTTATAATTTTTTTCTTCGCATTACGTTTTTATGTTAGTTGATATAACAAAATCTGTTCTTAGAAAAAATAATGAGGTCGAATAAAGCCAGTTTCTGAATAAAAGTGTAAATAATGCATTAAAGAAAAAGTATAAAACAATAAAATATTAGTGAAGGAGAGAAGTTGAAAAAGTCAGAGAAAAGGAAAATAAGGAGGTGTGGCTTATTTGTAGTCTTGCTAAACGTTTTCATGTTGAGCATTTTTCAATGGGAAGAAGCTCTCCAATGTCACTCATTACCTGCTTCTTGGTCCTGCAATTGTTAACATGGTCAAGGGTGCTTCTTGCTCATGAAAGAAGCCATTGCTCAAGGTCCATTATGAGCATAGGTGCTGTGCTTGATTTGAGTTCAGAAATTGGAAAACATCAGAAGATAGCCATGGAAATTGCAGTCCAAGACTTTAATCGGTTGAGTTGTTCTAAGCTGGTTTTGAAGATGAGAAATTTCAATGGGAATTCAGCTCAAGCAGTTGCTAGTGGTAACAGTAACTTCCACTTCCAACTTTCTCTTTCTCAACTTAGGTTAAATTTTATTTCATACTCACTTACAATCAAAGAATAGAAAGAGTAAAAGATAAAATATTAAACTTACTTTTGTCATAAACTAAGATAACTTTCTGTCCAAACTTTCCTATATGTCTTCTCCAAAAACTATTATATGAGTAAAATTGGTTTTAACTAACAATGATTAAAAAAAATCTAGTTCATTACTTTTTCTTGTAACTGTTTAAGGAAACTTTATCAAGACAAGACCTTAAACAAAATCTATTAACAAATATTGTGGCTCAGAATCACATTTCCTTTCATTAAGTTTTTTCTTTTCCTTTTCATTTTCGTTAATAAGTATTGACTTGGTTGCTTAATGTACAAAAAAAATCTTCATTTCTTTTCTTAGTTTCATGATTATGTCTGGTAAAAGTAAAAAGTGGTAGTCAGTATATTTTCCTTTATTTCTCTTATTTACTTATGGATTTGTTATGAAATTAGTATGCTAAATTATTGATTTAGTTCTTTGCATGTTACTTTTACCTTGGGTTTAGTGAAGAATTTCACAATTTTTTATTCATTTAAATATATAAATAATTAAAAATATCTTATTTTCAATTATTTTACTTTTTAAATATTTTATTTGGATAAAATAATCCAAATTTATAAAATTTTATTTTTCTTCTCTGGATTAAATAATTCAATTATAAAAAAAATAATTGTTAATAATTTAAAAAAAATATTAATATTGATATTTTTAGTCGATTTTATTAGTTAAGGTTATTTGTTAGTTAAATTTTGGTAAGATTTTCTATTGATATTGGTGAAACTTTTTCTTAATTGATCTCAGATAAGATTTTTTTCACTCACAATTATTTAGATTGATATAAATTGAAGTTATCTTTACAATATTGTTGGTTGAAAAATATAAAAAATAACAGCAAATATAAAAAAACATTTGCAAAAAAGTAACATTAATGTTAAAAGAAATAACAGCAAATATAAAAAAAATATTCATAATAAATATCGATAACAAAATTCAATTCACATCTGTAAAAGAAATAGAATTGTCCGACCCTCACTAATATTGAGTAAGAAAATACCATGGTACAGGACAACAATAACAAAAATAATTTAAATAAAAAATAACATTTTCCAATAAATAAAACCTATTCAACATAAACCAAAAAATAACCGTCTCAATAAAATCTTAGTTTTAGTTAAATCAATGACACATTGACCAAAATTAAATCAATAAAAAAATACGAAAAAATTAGACATAAATTTGAAAATATAGAACATTTCAAAATTTTCTTTTTATATGAAATTTGAAAATTTCTAATTTTAAATAAGTTAATTACTATAATAAAATTTTAGAATTTAAATTTGTTTTAAAATTTTTTACTCAAAAATCGTACAAAACATTTTAAATTTTCTATAAAAGCAAATTATTATTTTAAAATTTTCTACTTAAACACCTATTTGCAAATATTTAAATACTCTATTAATTAACGAATTCATCTCTAAGTCCCTATAATTGTTAGGAAATTTTTTAGAAAATAATAAACATTCTTGAGAAAAGAACAATCATATAAAAAAATCTAACGAAACATAGATTTAATATTTATAAATATTTTTTTTATATAAAATTTAACTTTATCATTTTTAAAATTTTACTTATATTTTTATATTTAAATTACTAACAATAATATTATACACAACTTACAAATGTGCCAACACCTATAAATTCCTTCTTATCCTGTCAAAAAGGTTCACAATGTGCTCCTTTCTTATATATATATATAGAAGGGGAAGTTGAAACAATAGACATTTAAGGTTGAGTCACTCCATCAAAACTTTAATAACTTATCCGCTGATCACTTTAGTGTTAAAACTTGATGAAATACAATTGATATACCAAACAACAAATACATATCAAACACTGATCTGAAGAACATATAAAAATATAGTGAATATTTTCAGCAATTGTTGAAATACTTCCCCTAGTAGCTGTGTTTTCTCACCAGACTCTTGTTAGTTTTTTCTCATGTACGTCAAAGGCAATTTCTGACCATTACTAAGAGGTGAGTGGACGACTCTTGTTTTGATTATGATAATAACGGTTAAACTTTCTAATAGATGGAATTAGGGAAGAATATAACCAGATTAATCATTCACTATTAGAGGGACTAAAACTTTTTTGTGTCTGAACTAATTCCTTAAGTAATATTACCTATTTGGTGTTTGGAGTTTGGATTCACCCAAGTAAAAAAAAGAAGTTATTCAGTAATTTTAGCTTAAATGTAGATGTAGATAATAGATATTTGTTTAACTTGATCTGATGCGAAAACAAATATGCATTTAAATGATTAATTTTTAGTCATCTGAGTGGACCATGTAAACCACTCTTTGACATCATTAATATAAATTTAATAAGAACCAATCTTCAACAAAAAAAAATATGGATGTGAACTAAAATTTATGTTTTCTGGTCTAGGAACTAATACTTAAAATAGTGGCAACTATTCGTATTAAATGAATGATTTATCTAAATTTGTATGAACGAGCATCCTAACACAATTTTCTTTTTATAAATATAGCCATGGATCTCGCCCTAAGCAAGCAAGTGCTAGCCATCATTGGTACAATAGCACTCAATGAAGCAACTCTTGCAAGTGAATTTAATGACAAAATAAAAAATATTCCTATCTTGTCTCTAATTTCACCTGTAGCCAGATCAGAGCAAGTATCACCTATGTTGCCATACTTCATCCAAGTGGGATATAATATCAACCTTCACCTGCAATGCATTGCAGCCATTGTAGGAGAATTTAGATGGAGAAAGGTTACAGCAATCTATGAACTTGATAACAGATTTTCCACTGATCCAGGGATGCTACTCAATCTCTCCTATTCTCTTAGACTTGTTGGTTCTGAGATTGACAATCATGTGGCTTTGCCTTCCTTGACCTCTCTATCAGACCCAAATTCTACGATTGAAAATGAGCTTAATAGGCTAAAAAGCAAGACAAACAGGGTCTTCTTGATTGTGCAATCTTCTTTGGAGCTCGCTAACCTACTTTTTGATAAAGCAAAGCAAATGGGTTTAATGGGAAAGGGTTCTGTGTGGATTATCCCAGATGGGATCGCTGGTCGTCTTGATTCAGTTAACTCGTCTGTTATCCTTAACATGCAAGGAGTTATTGGATTTAAGACACACTTCTTGGAAACAAGCAAGGCATTTAGAAGGTTTAAATTCAAATTTCGTAGAAGGTTTATGTTGGAGTTCCCCGAAGAAGAGAACATTAACCCAAGTTCCTTTGCATTTCAATCGTATAAAACAACCTGGGAAGTTGCTCAAGCTGCAAGGGAATCACAAGGGAAGTTAAGCCTAAAACAATTATTAAAAAGTAATATCTCTAGGAATGGAAAATTACGGCAATCACCTACCCTGAATATAATTAACGTGATAGGGAAAAGTTACAGAGAGTTGGCATTATGGTCTCCAGCATTAGGTTTCTCCAAAAGCCTTGTTACAGAACAGCTGACACAGATGAACACAAACAGTGCTTCAAGTGGAGTTTTGAGTACAGTTTATTGGCCTGGAGGTTTACAATTTGTTCCTAAGGGGTGGACTCACAGCATCAAAGAGAGGACATTGCGAATAGGAGTGCCTGCAAAAGGTGCATTTACTGATTTCGTGAATGTTGAATATGATATGATCAGCAATAAAACTTCTATTACCGGATTCTCAATCGATGTCTTTAAAGCAGCTGTTCATAATTTGCGTTATGATTTGAATTTCTCGTTTGTTCCCTTCAATGGATCTTATGATGAAATGGTAGATCTAGTCTACAATAAGGTATGGCAACACTTAACTATGAGAGTTAATGTACAGAACTTGCTGATTATTGTATAATTGTATTATGGAGTTATATAATTATTTTTTATAAATTATACTATATAATTTGGAAAGTGAAACACTCAGTCCAACTTCTCTTCTCTTGGATAGACATTCTCAAAATCCTCTATTATATCTTCTTTGGATGGTTGTTTCACACACTAACATAGCAACTACACTTTTTTTTTCTCTGAAAAATCTTCCTTTTTTTTTTCATAATTCATTTTTGACCGTTTCGAAATTTAATTTTTCATATGAATGTTTTATTAAATGCAATTTAATTATATTAAAATATTTTTTTTTGAAATTTAATTGGATAAAAATAGTGTTTATCCTATCCAATACACAAGTTATAAACCACAGCCCATGTTCTTTTTTTCCTGCGATTTTTTCTCTTTTAAAATTGATGCCTTTTCGTAATACAAATCTAAACTTTTATTTCTGGCATAGACATTGGATGCTGCTGTCGGAGATACATCAATAATGGCGTATAGATATCATTTAGTTGACTTCTCACAACCGTATATTGAATCTGGCATTGACATGGTGGTTACAGAGCAGTCAGCTAAATCAAAGGAAACATGGATTTTTTTAGAAGCCTTCACAGAAGAGATGTGGTTGATGATTGCAGCATTGCACATTTTTGTGGGATTCGTAATATGGTTGATCGAAAGGCAAGTTAATGCAGAACTAAAAGGATTGGGGTCCATGCTTTGGTTCTTAGTCACTGTAATATTCTATGCACATAGTAAGTCCTCTAACTAGGTGTTTTAGTTCAGAAGAGTAAAATGTCATATCTTCTATATAGTATCATCAGTAGGTTGCAATGCTAGAAAGTTTACATAATCTCGTAGAGTTTCTGCCAACTCAAATAAAAAACTTTAAAGAGTTTATCTCTCAATGAAATTAATATTAGAAAATCTATTAAATATACGCAACACAACAAAAATTCAACATTTCAACTCATCAAACAAGATAATCACAACACAATAATAAAGCATTGTAATCCATTGGTATTAAATATGATTAAACTATATAAATGATCAAATTATACATAAATTCGTAAAACCATAACTTTCTAAAATGAAACATTGTAAAAAGAAGTTGACTATCAAAATCATTTGAGTCAAAGTAAAACACTAACACTATGTGGTGGTAAAAATTACATTTGCTTTCAAATTCGCTAACTTGCCTCTTGATTTGACAGTTTGAGACTTTACTAGAGCTTACTAGAGTTTATCTAGTAAAGAGTTTAATTGCGAGTTAATTCATTTTCTCTACCTAGATTCATACAATCATCTTCCATATAAAAATACGAGATTTCATGTTTCTCGTATTTAGAGGGAAGGGAATCATTGTACTGATAGGCTTACATGCTTTGGTGTAAAAGAAAGATGTAGTCATTGGTGGCATGACATTCTAGATTTTCTTAGATATGATTTCTTAGGAATAGGTATTCTCAACAGTACTATAGGTTTGTTTCTGTAGTAGGTTTTGGTATAGTCCTCCTACTCTTTTGTACTTTTCTTTATTGTTTTTTTATTTGCGTATGCTGCAAGTGATTAATATACAAATAAAGTGTCAACCTAGTTGGGATCAAATGTTATATTGTAACGCTTTTGCATACTCTATTTTTGATAAGAAAAAAAAGGTTTAACATGAGAGCTTGACAACCTTGATCAGTATCAGATAAAAGACAAACTTCAGCTAGCACTGAGATACTGTCACATTTCTTGACTAAGAAGCAAATGAAAATATAGTAATAGAGACACTTTTGTAAAAATCCATAAAGAGATATCCCTGTTCAGCAGTATTCTCCATTGGCTATATAAAGAATATGGTACTGACCGAATCTTTTCAATTACACTTTTTTCTTCCTCCTTCCTATTCCTAATTCTGTGTACATTTCTAATGTAATAAGCAGGAGAACAAATTAGAAGCCCCTTGGCTCGAACTGTGCTGGCACCATGGTTATTTGTGATCCTGATTGCAACTAGTACTTTCACAGCAAGTTTGACTTCCATTATGACTGTTTCACAACTAGAGCCATCAGTGTTAGATATCCAGACCCTTCTGAAAAGAAATTCTGTAGTTGGTTGTAATGGAAATTCCTTCATTTGGAAGTATTTGACTGAGGTACACAAATTCAAGCCTGAGAACATTAGGAAAATTAACTCTATAAATGATTACCCTGATGCCTTTCAGAACAAAGATATCGAAGCTGCTTTCTTTATTGCACCTCACGCTAAGGTCTTTTTGGCAAAGTACTCATGCAGAGGTTTAACCAAAGCAGGGAACACTTTCAGGCTTGGTGGCTTAGGTTTTGTGGGTCTCTCTCCTCTTATTCTCACCATTTTATGACATGTTTGGCAGCATTGAAAATTGGGGTAATTGTAAGGAAAAGTTGAAATTGTAGGCTTATGAATGTTTTCTTATATATACCAATACTCAAGCACTCATCACATGCATTTCTCCAATTTTCTCTCCCAACAAACTTAACTTACGAGATACTGCATACACTATTTTGCAAAAGTGATTTTCCTATTTCTGAAGCAGTTCTAATTAGCATGTTCATTTTGGTTGTTTGATCACGTAGGTATTTCCCAAGGGTTCCACTCTGGCTACTGACATATCCGAAGCACTGCTGACAGTGATAGAGAATGGAGAAACCGAACAACTAGAAAAAGATATGCTAATGGTAGGAGAAAATAGCAGTTGTTCTCCTTTAGAGAGCAAGGCAAAAGATAGGTCATCGACAGGATTTCAACCTTTCCTTGGCCTATTTTGCATCTGTTCTATTGTTGCTATTCTGGCATTGTTATATAGTATGATTTGCTTGTTGATGAATAATGTAGAGACCTTCACTATCTACATACATGTAAGATTGGCACAATTAAGGAGAATATGGAGATGCACAAGCACAGTTTTTTCTGGGAGCCGTTCAAAACTCCAATCAGGAAGCGTGGAAATTGTAAACCTGCCACAGTAACAAGAAATGCAGAGGACACAGTCATTGATAGTCGGCACAGGACAATGGTTATAGATGTAGTATTATTGGCTCCTAATGCTTCCGGAGATGCTAATTTTTTAAACTGCTGTAAAAAAACATTTCACAGCGAAGGATTTAGACACTGATTTTCTTTTGGTAATACTGTGAAAGTATGATGTTTTGAGACAGAAAGATATTTATTACATAAGCTCTAATGTAATAATAGTTTATTAAATATATATTTATTAAGTTGCTTACCTATATACACCAGCTCGAGATGGCAACGTTAATGGAAAGTTGTAAAAACAAGACAACTAGAACTCTGTAGCGTTTGTCAACCAACCATGGGTTGAGCTCAAAATGTGCCAACCCAACCTAGCTTAGTTTAGTGTTGAACTCATTGGCCAACCTGTCTCAGCCCTTCCGGGTTGGTTATCTAAAGAAAACTGGAAAAGCACCAGAAATGGAAATAACAAATAATTATAAACTTGCAATAAAGTTATACTAATCATACAAAAATGTTAACGCAAATGACTAATTTACAACATCCATTGACCAAAGAATACGTGCTCTTACGAAATTCACACAAATTACATATCAATTCCTATCATGTATTGGCTTAACCTCTCTGCTTAAAGCCCAAAAGAGATTACAATTGCAAAACAGTGATCTGCAGAAGTAGCATAAGCTAATACTGACGCAACCTTCTTGGAAAATCAAAACCCACAGTTTTGTTGAACGGAATCACAAAGTTATGATCATACTTAATATTTAAGATTAGTTTGCTAAATTCTAAATCTTAAGCATCTATTTTAATTACACAATTGAGAATCTATCCTCTCACTTCTAATTTTCACTTGATATCCTTCCTATGTTGTTACTAAATGGCCTTGTTTATTAAATAATTTTATGCCCAAATACAAACCTAACAGCCTCAACTTAAGAGATGTTGATCTACAAAACTCTTACAAGAACAAGTCAGAAACTAATAACGCTATGCTTATCCAGAACCAAAAACACATACAAACCAGTCTTTTGAAAACCACAGGCAAGCCTAAAACGACCCAAATGAAGTAAAACCCAAATTAATAATGAACTTAAAAAAGAAAGAGTGGTGGTAAGGTTTACTTGCAGTGGAGCTAGGAATGGAGACACTGGTGCGGGTGGAGCATTCTGGTGCCCAAATCACGCGTGAAAGGCGGTTTGGTGGAAATGGCTCGACAACAACAATTCTTGAAAATTGGGTAGAGTATTTGAAGTCTGCTAGATCATAATCCTGCATCAAAATTCAAAATTCATTCCTTAATTGATTTCTAGGAGATAAGATAGCACAAAATGTTAGGAAGTCAGTCCAAAATTATCCATACACGGGTGATTTTAATCAAAATACATTCTCACCCTCACCTTGTCTTGTCTCTTTGGCTTTGCTATATGAACGAGTGACAGAACAAACATCGTTTTGTCAAGTATTCATATTATTAAAATAATGTAGCATAATAATAGCACATCAGAAGTTACACAAGTCATTAGAAATTTGAAATGGAATTAAAGAAAGAGAAGATAAGTATGTGTTATCTAACAACTAATCAAAGAAAAAGTGAGAATAAGCATCATAACAAGCACGTCGTGTTCGAAATAAACTACCTTGCAAAAATATTTATTGTGGGTGAATTTGGACTTTTCAAGTTATTTATTACCATAATTCTAGGAAATTCATCGCTGTTCAAAATTTATGTTACAATACTTTCAGGCAAGATACAACAACAATCGAAGAATTATTGGTAACCATCAATTTGGGGAATCACCCTCAAAAGCTACTATTCGATATGGACTGGCAGCTAAGTCATAACATTATTATTAGAATTTAGGGGATAGGATTGGGAGCTATGGCTGCAAATGGAAACAATTCTGAGCGAATGGGGGAAAAGTACGGCTTCGCGGAGCTGGCAAACGACAGTGGTCTCCCACTTACGAAGAAACCTAAGGTGAGTAGAAAGTTAGAAAATCGAGAACAAATAAAAATATATACATGAAAAACGAAAAACATATTCGAAGTATATTCGTGTAAAATGTTTCTTCGCAAATGAGAGAAGATATGGGAGGAAAACACGAAAACCAATAAATTTTATAATTTCATTTAAACTTTTAATTATATTATATATTAATTTAATTAATTTTTAATATAATTAATTATAAATTTGTATTATAATATAAATAATTAAAATAAAAATTAAATTTTAAAATTGATTATATTATAATTAATTAATTATATATTATAAAATAATATATAATCGATTATTATATAACCTAATCGATTATACATAACATATAATCGATTATATATTATCTTATTATATATAATTAATTATAATATAATTGATTTTAATTATATAATTAAAATTTTTAAAAATGTTAAAAATTGTTTTGAATAAAAAATTTAATTATAAAATTAAATTTTAATTTTGTTATAAAATAAAAAATTTGAAAATATTAAAAGATTATTTTAAATAAAATATTTAACTATAAAAATAATTTTATGTAATAAAAATAAATATTAAAAAAATAATAAAAATCTATTTAAATTTGCATAATAATTTTAAATAAATTTTTAATATAATCTAATATTTAATTAAAAAGTAATTTTTTATATATTAAAGATGTATAATTACTTATTTTATTTTAAATTTTTTATTTTAAATTATATTTTAAAATAATTATATTTATATTAAATTATTTTTAAATAAATTAATTTTAAGTATATTAATTTTAAATTAAATTTAGAATATTTATTTTTTATATTCAATTATTTTTAAATAAATTATTTTTAAATATTTAAGTATATAATCAAATTTAAATTATTATATCAATCAAATCATTCACAAACTTTCATAAACTTTCCTTTCACTTTCTCTTATCTTTCCATTGAAAGAAACATCATCATTTTCCACTCTCTTTCTCTTCAAATCCACTCTTTTCCTAACCCTCAAATCCATCCTCAAATAGGAACAAAGCCTTATGCTCTGTTCCTGTCCAACGACGGATTTGCGTGGAAAGAAAATGTGAAAATCGAAAAATAAAATAATAATAAAGTTAAGAAATCAAGAAAAAAACACGGAAAACAACGTAAAATTCGAGCGGCGCTCTTTCTTCGCAAAAGAGCGAAGATTTGCGAAGAAAGATATAAAAATATAATAAAATATTATAGGCTAATCGATTATGTATTACATAATCGATTATCCAACTTCACATAATCGATTATGTAATACATAATCGATTATACGTATAATATTTTATGATACTTATATTATATTATTTATTTATTATTTTTATTATTTAATATAATTAAATAAATATATAATTATGAATAATAAATTTATCAATAATAATAAAATTTTAAAAAATAATAAATTTTTAATAAAAATAAAAATATTAAAATTATGAATAATAATAATAATCAAAATGTTATAACAATTGATTATACCATTATTAATTTTATATTATAATATATAATAAAAAATATGTATAAAATATATTAAAAGATTATTTTAAATTAAAAATTTAATTGTAAAAATAAATTTGTATAATAATAAATATTAAATGAATAATAATTATGTAAATAAATTTAAATAATAATCAATAATAAAAATAATATTAAATAAAATATTTTATATATAATTTAACATTTAGTTAAAAAGTAAGTTTTATATATTAAAGATTTATAATAATTTTTTATTTAATTTAAATTTTTATGTTTAATTTATATTTTAGAAAAATTATTTTTCATTTTTCACTCACTTTTTCATTTTATCAATTACAAAATTAATTTTAAATTATCATATCAATCATATTACTCACAAACTTTCATAAACTTTTTCTTCACTTTCCACTATTTTTCCTTTAAAAGAAACAACTTCACTTTCCACTTTCTTTCCTTTCAAATCTACTCTTTTCCTGTCCTTCATTTTCATCTTCAAAAGGGAACAAGGCCTTAGTGTTCTTAACAACGTGTTTTCCCTTTTCTGAAATTGATGTTCACTTTGGAGCGGGGGAACTGAAGAACAGGACGAGAAATGTAACAACAGATGTACATTGATTTCTAATGTTTCGTTTGCTTCAGGATGTATTGTACACCTGGAGAGAAGAGCGGGGAAACATTATATTTATTTTTAATGATGTAAGAAGAAATGTAACTATAGATGTACATTGATTTTTACCTTTCTATCATCTTTATTATTGAGATGAAAAATACGTTTTCGTTAAGGTAATGTACAATCCTTTAATAACTTCATTTTATTTATTGTTATTTTTATTTTTATTATTATATTATTTTATTAAAATTGTAAAATGTGTGTAATAAAATAAATAGTAAAAGAAATAAAATATTTAACAAAAAATTATTATATAATAAAATAATAATTAAAAATTTATAAAATAATAAAAATGATAATTATAATAATAAAAATATTATTAATAATAAAATAATAAAAATTAAAAAATAATAATAATCAAATCCACAATCAATACAGATATTCAAACGTATGAATCTAAAATTTGATTGACATCCATAACTTTCATTCAAATCTATAATTAAATCCATTGAAATCAAGTATTCGATATGATTATGTTATATAATATAATAATAATACATAATTAAAGTAATAACAAAATATTAATAAAATAATAAAATGAATAATAAAAAAATATAAAACATTTAACATATTATTATTTAATAAAATAATAATTAAAATTAAAAAAAACAGTGAAATCCACGATCAATCTAGATATTCAAACCTACCAATTCAAAATTCCATTCATATCTATAATTTTTAAAATTTACAATTAAATCCATTGAAATTAAGTATTCACATTATAATTATGCTATATAATATAATTAATAAAATAATAAAATAATAATAATAATACATTATTAAAGTAGTAATAAAATATTAAAAAATAAAAATAATAAAATGAGTAGTAAACAAATAAGAAAACATAATGTTATTATATAATAAAATAATAATTAAAAAATTTATAAAATAATAAAAATGATAATTATAATTATAAAAAATATTATTAATAATAAAATAATAAAAATTAAAAATTATAATAATCTAATGGCAACGGGACGGGTTTGCCTTCTCGCTTCTGTCCTCTCCGACTCACTTAATTATCCTTACTCACATCTCCACCACCGAAGATAAAAATTTAGTTCCCATACTCATCATATCAGGGGTCGAGTTTTCCCAATCCGTCCTATTTCCATCCCATTTTATTTTTTTAAAATATGATTTAAAAATATTGTTTTGTAAATATAATTTTAAAAATTATTTTTTTAAAATTTAATTTTAAAAAATTATTTAAATGTGTGTTCGTGTGTAATATTTTTTTATATTATATTTATATTATGATATGTATGTAAAAAAGTGTTTGATAATGTTTTCTTTTGTTTTATACATATCAAGTTTAATTTATTAATCTTCAACATGAATATTGAATACATATTTATAAACACTAATAAATAAATAATTTTCAACTATTAATCTTTCAAAACACACTATATAAAAAGATTCCAAACAAACAAATATTAGATAATCTAATAATCATCTCCTACAAAATAATGTCATTCTCTATTAGTTCACCTACATAATGTATCATTGAAAAAGAAGCAAAGAACTAATTTTATCTGTTTAACGAATTAGTTGAAGGGACCAAGAAAAGTATGTGGAGGATGAGATAAAAAAAAGAATATTTAAACTAGTTGAAGAAATTGAGGAAGTTGAAGGAGTGGGTGAAAGGTGGAAGAGAAGAGTGTGGAATAGATATTAAGAATAGAATTACAAAAAAGAAACTGTAGTCCTTTATGTGTGAACAATAAAAAGAAATACTAAGTAAGAATAAGGTCAATTTTAAGGTTTAGTTTTAAATTTAAAGACGTGGTGGGAATGGGTATGAGGGTGGGGTAGGAATTGCATTACTCATCCCTGACCGCCGATTCTTAGAATGAGAAAACCCGAACCCATACCCAAACCTGGTAAATTCGATTTTTTCCCAACAAACTTAGGACGGGTACGATTCGGTCCTAATGGGTGCATGTTTAATTATCATCCCTATCCACAATCAATCTAGATATTCAAACCTACAAATCCAAAATTCCATTCACATCCATAATTTTCATTCAAATCTATAATTAAATCCATTGAAATCAAGTATTCATGTAAGATTTCAAATTGGCAATCAAATCCATTCCAACAATGCTTTTAAAATATCAATTAACATAATATTATGAACTTAAAGCTATTTAATGTTTATGTACTTAAATAAAAATTGAAAAATGTGTCCATTAAACATTAATAAAAAAGGGCTTATTAATTAATAGTTAGATTAGTCGAAAGAATGGTGTTCTTGTGGATTGTCTTCTTCTTCTTGGTTTTTACCCTTTTATTCTTGGTTGTATTGCTACTTTTAGCTAGTTTGTTGGTTTTCATGTCCTTGTTGAATAAGGAATTGTGCAGGGAGGTAAGAATTGCACGATTGTGCTAACAAATTGACAAAATTGACTTTCAAGTCACTCGTTTTGTTCCCTATGAATCTCCTCCTCTTATGTAGATAATCTTTGTCTTAGCTGATTCATTTGTTTAAAGTCCATTAAGGAATAGGATGCTTCAGTTTGATGTTTCATGTTATCATTCCCACCATGATAAGCACGAGCAAGTTGTCCAACCCCATAAAGTCTTCCTTTATTCTTCCACCAACGGTTTTGACCCAAAATCATGATCTTATGATGTTATCCTGTGCTTGGTCAAAAGGAGTAATAAGCTCAAACTCTAAGAAATGTGAGAGAGTGAAAATGAAGAAATGATCAAAAGCAGTCATTAAAGGGATAAACTCGAAACACTTCTTCATGCGGGAATTGAAAAAGTTAGCCTAAGACTATTTGTTAGAGGAAATGAAGCATTAACTGTCTAGGTGGTGATGTGATGTATCCAAAAACTCAATTAATCATTATTATAAAAACCTCTAATTAATGCACTCAAAACCTTATATGAAATGTCACTTATAGATTAGCATCAAGTTGAAGGTAACAAACATCGACCTTCAAATAACTTAGTCTTATATTTGGTTAATAAAGTCAACCTAATAAATATCTAACTATTACTTGGTGAAAACATAAATAATCCTCTAATTCAGTTTACCTACAATCTCATTTTCGGATTCCAAGCTTGGGGCCTTATGTATTCTCCTATATCCATAGGATACATAAAATAACATAATTATACAGTTGAGATATAAAGAATCTTAACAGCTCAGTTAGATTCATATAACTCGATTACAACTAAATATCATATGATATATCAAGTAACAAATTAACAAATATATATTTCCAGTACTGAGTAACTAATTACATTTTTTCAGTTACCTAGACCTCATCTACAAAGACCTGAAGAGCTTATAAATACAAATCAATACCACAGGGAGTATTCACTTTATTGTTAACCTAATTACTTATATACTTGATATTATTGTGCTCTTACTAATTTGAGTTTCGAAGAGTCTTTTGCAGGTAAACTCCCCTTCAATCATTCAATACATAACTCAGAGTAAAATGTCAACTCGGATTCACCAAGGCTCCACCTTTTCACCTCGGTAGAACTCTCTTTCTCCTTTTTGGTAAGAACAAGTATCAGTTAATCTCCTCTTAAGATTGAGCAACGAGTATGCAACACATCTCCATGTTAAATAGACAAAGTTTCTCCAGGCTATATAACAATAAAGTTGCCCTACAAGGAAATCTCTTGAGAGGATATTATAGAATAACATTCCTTGCTTCTAGAGTTTTAAATTTGCAAAGTGAAAGATACACAAATAAAGCTCTCTCTGTACATCTATTAGACATAAAAATAAGACTAAGGACTTAGAAGCTTTTAGACTTTCTTTACATTCAACTTCACATAAGATATGCATGATTTCATTATTGTATCCATATATAAAAGCTTTCTTTTATAAACGTCCCAAATTGGACCACTGAAGTTTGTTTGTTGTAGTTTATTCTTATTCTTATGTTATGTCTTTTTAAAATATGTTTGACTTTATACTGGTACCTTTGGTTATTATACTCAAAGTATTGTAGAAATGATAACTTTTTTTTTCTACTCTTTTTCTACTCTTTTGAAAACACGATTTTGAGCATATAAACTTTTATGGTTTGTGTGTTGTGTTAAAATCATTCTTGGGATGTGTTCTAAGTCAACATGATCCCTTTAGACACTTTTTCATCAAAAGATTTATCTTGTATTAAACATTTGTAAATTTTGTCTCAGATATTTGAAATATGTAATTTAAATTTTTGTTTATGTCTTATTTCTAGACTTTGTTTGGTCTTGTTAGCATCTAACACTTTGTTTAATATTCAAAGTATTCTCTAACATTTTTTTTACCAAAGTGTCTTGTTGAGTTAAACTTGATATAATACTTGTTTGATATTTATACAAAACATTAAATACATTAAAATATGATATTATTTATTATTATTATTATTATTAAAACATGGTACCTTGCATTAACATTTAGATTGAAACTTGTATGTTATAATAAAAATATAAAAAGTTGTATATAACTTAACATACTTGAATACATTGAAGAAGAATGATGTTATGAAATTGAAGAACTGAAAAAGTGTTCTTGATTGGTGTCCTAACTTACAATATACGAATCAATGTAGTATATGTATTAGTTAATTACGAAAAATATCACTGTGTCACTTTTAACGATGATTTTACTAAAATCAATATAATATTATTATTTCTTATTTTTACACTAATATTGTATTTAACCTAATCGAATAAGTAGTAAATATTTTATTAATATTTATTTTTTATTATGATAATAACATAGATAAAGAAATAATAAAATTATTAATGATAAATAAATTTATCTCATTTTCTACTTATTTTCATTTTTTATTTAATTTAAAAAACCTTAATTTTCACTTATTTCTATTCTATTTCACTTTTTTATTCATTTTTCTTTTTTTTTCATCACTTAATCCAAACAAATACTCTAAGTGAGGTATTTAAAACGTCACTTTTAATTATTGGTTTTAAAAAATGTTATTAGGAGTACAATAATAAATACTTATATTTAAAATATAATTAAGTGTCTCTCGTAAGGTCAATAGTATAACAGAGTCAAAGGCTCCTTTGAGAAAAGTTACACCATTTTAGTGTTTATCTATGCAACTTGCTAAGTTTTGACTTAACCAACTCTTCGTATGCCTTTAAGCTTAGATTATTTTTAGTGTATAACTTATTGCTAGAATTTCTTTTCAGTTTTAGAATGTATACTTATTTATGTTTCAATATGATGCATTCATTATATTATAGTTATGAAAATCAAAATAACTTAAACAAAAATATAACCATAATGATAACTTGAGGTTATTTTTATTTTTTTAATCACCAGCGAAAAAAAGTTGCTAGAAATGTTAAGATGTGTGGGTAAAAAAAAAACTACTCTAAATAAGTCCATTAAAAATATAATAACTAATTATCTTTTGGTTAAAGTATAATATAAATAAAAATAATTTGTTTCTCTTCCTATTCCATTAATAAAATTTTAACATATAATTAAAATAACCATATTACAATTTTACTTATATAACTTTTTTTTATTTGTTATTTTACTTTTTTAAATATTTTTCTTCGATTAATCTTTTTTAAATAACTTAAAATTAGAAATATATCTCATATTTATTTCTTTTTAGTCTCATTATTTTCTAATATTATTTTTTATTGTATAAATTTTTCAAATACTAAAAATATAATTCCGAATTCAATATCAAATTAATATAAAATTTAATAAATTATTTTATAGTAAATATTATTATGTAGCTTTTAAAACAATCAATAAATTAAAAAAAGATTTTTAAAAAAAAAAAGTAATTTTAAAAAAGTTTAATTTATTTTTTATTGTATTTCATACAATTATTAATTCTTTAAATTTAAATATTTTTTATTAATTTTATTTTAATTAAAATTAAAATTGATTCACTTTACAATTAAAATTGTCTATTAATTATCAACATTAAAAATTAATTACTTCTAACTAAAATTTAGAGACAAATTATAAATATAAAAACTTATTTCATTATTAATATATATTATTATAAAAATCAAATATTAATCACTGATAATTAAAATTTGTAAATCATGAAAAATTATTTTATTATTAATATATATTATTATAAAATAAAAAAAATAATTAAATAAAAAATTATTTAAATATTTTTTTATTAAAAAAGAGATAAATTAGTGAAAAGAAATATATAAAAAAATATATTGAAAAAATAATTAAAAAATATATTAATAATGTTAAAGTGGTTATAATATAACTAGATAAAAAAAATTAAAAGTTAGAAAGATAAAATTAAATATAATTAAGTAAAATAAAAAAAATTATATAAATAAAATGTTAATATAATTATTTTAATTTTGTGTCAAAATTTTATTGATAAAATAGGAATCAAGATATCGATGCATGTGATTTATATCTGTCTAGTATATTATTATATGCAACTCTTTATAAAAGTTTCTACCTTTGTTGGTAGGAGATGATGTTTTATGTTCTTGCTTTCTAGTATCAACCTTTATTTTAACCTATTTTCAAAAACAACTATCTATACAAATGTCTCACCTTCCTTGCAGAATTGCTCCCATGCATCATCAAGGATAACAAGTGCACAAAGAAAATCGTTTTATTTATTCGGAAATCATCATATAAACACCAATAAGAAGTGGATGTTAAGTTAGGTTTGAATAGATTTTTGTCTTAAATGCTTTAAAAATAAAATTAGTTGTTTTCATAAACTAAAGTTATATTGTACATCTAAGTTAAAATGAGAATTTGAAGAATATATAAAGAAATTTCTTATATAAAACAAACTTGTTTTACATTTTTGGTCCCTCTCTTAAAAGACTTATAAAACAAGTTCATCTAAATATACCCAATTGACATTAACATATCTCTGAAAATTGAAGGAAGAGTTGAATAACAAGAATATTGAAAAGATATCATAAATGTGTAAGAAAGAAGGAAAAGAAAGAAATAGAAAGAACTCAAAGCAAGCAACAGCTTGCAAAGTTCCCAGTAAAGACCAATTCAAACTCCAATGTGACACACCAGTGATTGGTCCTTATTAGAGTACCAAACACTTCTAATGACATTTTCTTCCATTGAGCCTAGTTTTGGTATATATATATATACACTTTAGTCTACTCTTGCTTAGTCAAACACTTTGTTTTTGTTATATGAGAATTGATTCAAGTAGTGCATTACTTTTACTGGCAATAATTATTTTTTTTCTTTTAACTTTCTTAAAAGTAACTTTCACAAAAAAAATTAAATCTATTCTTTTAATTATTTTTCTTTTTTTAATAAAACTCAGTTTGTTTCGATCACTACTAAATTTTTTTTATATTTTATAATTTTTTTTTATAAATTTATATGAAATTTATAAGAAAAATAATAACAAACTCTTTTCTTATAAATTTATGATAAATTTATAAAAAAAATTGTAAAATATAAAAAATTATAGTAATGAATTATCTTTCATTAAAAATCAGATTTATTTGAATATATATTATTAAAAGATTTAGTGTGCTTAACTGAACACTTCGCTTTACTACATATATTTTTTAATTAATTTTTGTGTTAACTTTTAATTAGATAATTTTTTTAAGAAATTAAAATAATTTTTATTTGATACACCATGTAACTTTACGTTTTTTCTTTATGAAAATAACTAATAACTCCTTTACTTAACATTTTTAAAAGTTTTCTTTTAAAATTATTTATCTTTTCAAATTATATTATTTTGATGCAATAAAAATACGGATATACACAATTATTCGATTCCGGATAAGAAAAAAAAAACTATAATAAGATACTGGCTTTCAAAATAAAAGTACATTTTATAGTTATAACTAATAAAAGTAGTTTATTTTTTTTTATAAAATCTAAAAGAATAAGTTTTTATGTGTTCTTAAAATCTCTTTCTTTTAAGTTTAAACAATGTTAAAACTATAAATGTAGAATATCCTATTTCATTAAATATTTAGACAAATCAAAGAATTAAAGACGCATAATGTTTCATTATGAAATGTGTTGCTCTTGAAATATGTTCAGCATTGTTTGAGATCACTCTGATAGAGTAGTATTTATACTAAATATGAGAATATAGTTTTTTTTTTAATAACTTGAAGTAAGGTTTGACAAGTAAGGAAACAAATAAAGTAAAATGGATGGGTTATATTATAGTGTTATTGGAGTCAAAGTATGAAGAAGTCAAAGAAAGAATGTGGGAAGTATATATTATTAATACATAGAAATGTTGAAAGTGAAATACTCTTGATTGCTAATTATGATTTGTCCAATGGGAGGGACTTCTCCCTTGTCACAATCTATCTTCTTCTTTCTACTGCAAATGTTTGCATGGTGGTCAAGGTTACTGCTGGCTAATGAAACAATGCACCACTGCATAACCACTCCCATCAAGAACATAGGTGCTGTTCTTGATTTGGATTCCCTAATGGGTAAGCAACAGAAAGTAGCCATGGAAATTGCTCTCCAAGACTTCAATACCTTCACTTGTTCAAAGCTGCATTTGAATGTACAGAATTCCAAGGGGATTTCAGCAAGAACAATTGCTACTGGTAATGTCCCTCCCTTCCACTGTTTTTTCTTTTGTTTCATGAATTTGCAACAAACTTCAACAAGAGCATTTAGGGTCACATTAATTTGTCTAGTTAATTGTTTATTCTATCTTGTGTTTTCTCATGTTTTTTCTTTGTAGTAAATGATCAATTTGGTTCTTCAAATGGTTATTTGTTGTGATTTTTTTCTCCTGAAATGGTTTTTCATCATTCAAATAATGTTTATTTCCCTCTGGTATTTTAAAGTCATCCTTTTCTTTAACTGTTCATTTTTATTTATATTATAACATTTTAAAATAACTTAACTTTTTTTAATTATATTCTCATTTTTTTATTTTTACTATGCGTTCAAAATTGTTTGAACATCAGAAAGAAAACTAAGATGGTATAATAGATAAATTATTTAAAATTGCATTGAAAATTAAAAAAAATAATTACATTAGACAAAAGTCTGATATAAATTCGAGGGACATAACTTTACGTTGGATAGATTTAGAAATACAAAAACTTAAAATTTTACATCGAATATGCCAAAATGGGATTAGATATAAATAAATATTCACAACAAAATTTATCTCAAACTATACCAAATTTAACATAAAAATTTACATTTTTCTAAAATTAGATTGGTGTTGACATACTTTCAAAACCTAAAATACATAAATAACTGTTCAAATATCATGCATACACAACAAATATAGTCTAAAAGTACAAGATAATATATATAATTTAACTTAAATAAGCTAAATAACTTACATCCAAAATGTCTATAATTTAATCCCTAGAATTTAAACAAGCTAATTGTTAAATAATTTAGTCATTTATAGTTACTAAAATAATTAATTAGTTTATATAATTTTTCCTAAATTCCGAGTTACAATAATATTTAAATTGTACATAAAAATTAATTTTAATATTTTAAATTTTAAATTTTAAATTTAAATAACTAATTCCAAAATTAAACATAAAATTTTTAATATAAACTGGCAAACATAAATTACAATTCAAAAGAGACATTCATGTATTATCGTGATTGAGATCTCTAAATGTAACTATGATTTCAATTTCAAAATAAAGTAGAGATACAGAACACTAATCTCAATCATGTAATTGACTTATAAAGGCTCCAATTCAATTCAAGATAAACTTCCACCACAAAAAATGAGTTACAGGGACGGAAGAACTTATGCTGAGAGTCACAAAATACACCCAGTATACCCTTTCCATTAAGAAGAATGAAAAGAAGAAATCTCACACACGTTAGAAATACAAGGAAGAAAGGTCCTTGTATATTTTAGAATAAGTTTTGTCAAAACAATAAGGTGTCCAATGCTAAAAAGTTTAAAATATTTTCAATTATGCCGTCATACTTAATCAATTATTTTAGAGATAATTGATTAACCCCACATATGTATTATGAAACAAATTGAAATATAATTGTTTAATAATAAAGATAATTCATTATGTTAACTTATGATCGATTATTTTATTCTTAAAGCTTTTAAAACAATTTAAAAAATATGTTGAAGTTTGAATAAAGCCTTATGACGAGTGTGATGAAAATTCTAACTTAATAATTTCTAAATGCATGATCCATATTCATTCATAACAAAAGATATAAACATTCATTACCTTTTAATTTATCATCAAAATATATCAAAGCTAATTCAAGTCTTCAAGCATCAATCCTCTTGGTCAACAATGTTCCCCTTTTCTATGATGACCAAGACTTCTTACAATTTTACATGATGTAACTTTCATGTAACATAATTTGCTGAAAGAAAATCTGATTTTCCCTCACTTCGAACATTATAAAAAAAATATAAAAAATTTATAAAGTAGAAACATAACACTAAAAATACATATTCATTAATAGTTGAGTAAATTGCATCCAGTGTATAAAGAGCACTTTTTTACCTTGAAGAAAATGAACATTATAATGAACACTTCATTACTCAAGTAAAGTTTCTTCTATACTATGACTTTTGAGATAAATACAACATATGGAATGAGATAGAGTGTCAACCATCTAGTCTTCATTATGTTTCTTGCTACAATACAATAACAATCCATCTTTATGTTCTTCTTGAAAGCATAAATAATCATCATATACTCAATGGTGATTTGAGCATGGTTGTTCTATCTAGGAATAAGAATTCATGTTTTGACATAACTTAGAAGTCACTCATTCTTCTTCGTACCAGTTGTCTTGAACATAAAAAAGTTTTGGATGCTTTGATATCTAAGACATCCTATGTAGACTCTAACCTTATCAAAGTTTTCAACACTTATGGTAATTTTTACTCCATCAAGTTTGAAGCCAACAACATCTTTCCATAATGTGCTCCGCAACACTATCCTCACACCTTTGACCTTTGACAATGATGATTTCCTTTACTAACTTAATGTTTTCATAGAATGGTCAAACTAAATTTGGATAAAAATTTACCTTTCGTCTCCACAAACTACAACAAACCTTAATTCTCCAACAACTACTAAAAATTGAATCATGTGTTTTTGAACCAACTTATGTTGAGATATTTGTTAACAATAATTTTTGGTCTTTCCATTTTTATTTGAAGAGATGCCTCATATCTAGGTCAGAAATAACCTTCAATTAGTGTTGAGTGACTTTCATTAGGAGCCTTTTCCCTTATTATGAAGAACAATGTGCTTGATCTACTTTAGTTGAGAGGATGATGAAGATGAGGAAGAACAAGAAGCAAACACAACACACACACATATGTATATATATATTAGAAATTTAGAGTTGGAAGGAAAAAGAAGGTGCAAGACCAACATATCAATACAAGCACCTTATATAGACTTTAGTGGTTGAAATTAATAACAAAAACCCATTTATTTTGAATGATTATGAAGGATAAATATTAAGTTTCATACTTTTACTGTAAATAGTCATTACTTAGAGGTGAAAAGTCTTGAAATGATTCAAATAATTGATTATTTACCAACCCAATAAATCATATCATGCAAAAAAATGTAATGCAAAACTAAAGTTGTAATATTTTGTCAATTAATAAATCCAATAATTAATTATTTTACAAATCAATATATGGGTTCATAGTAAGATAATAAATTATTTTTAGATATAATCAATTAATTTTCAAAGGACATGTTTTAGTGAATAAATAATCAATAATTCACTTAAAATAAATCAATTATATGCTTTATATAATAGATTGTTATTGATTTTAATCGATTAAACTATGTGAAAAAAGAAAGAGCATTAATATCACAAATGTTCAAATAAAAAATATTATCAATACATGTAAGCATAAGAGATAACATCAAAATAATATCAAACAACATTGTTTTCATCAAGAATACCTTGTTTTCTTCTTAATGTATACAAATTATTCTTAGGAAAATGTTTGATGAAGAATTTGATGTTGGTAGTTGATATCTATGTACTTTATATCTATGTACTTTATGATGTTATATGCCTTAACCATATGGTTTCTAATGAAATGATGTCTAATATCTATATGTTTTATCAAACAATGCATGATGAGGTTCCTTGTAAGATTGTTGAAAGAAATTTATGTTGTCACATTTTCACTACTATACACAACGCTTTTGACAATGGTTAAAAAGGACTTTCAAAGATGGGTTTGGAGTCTTTATTATAATGAATATCATCATATCTTTTAAAGTTCAATGACAAGTGGGTCTGTCATTTTTTTTTTAAAATTGTAAAGGTTATGTAATAGATCGTCATCAAAATAAAAAACACAATGATGACGGGTAGGTTCAACCTATCGTTGAAACTCAACAGGTGGACTATAAAGTTGAAAAGGGCACAAACATGAATGATGATCTCAATCCTAATTGTCACTAAAACTAACAGAACAATGATAGTTTTAGTCCCAACCGCCGTGTTCTTCAATTTTTCTAAGTGCATTTTATCTCTTACAAATGACTTGTATTTACAACACATTCTAAAATACTTTGAGTCCCTTGATTGTTCTTCTAGTTAAGTACTTATTATTATTTTCTCTAATAATAGTTAGATAAAAGAATCAAATTTAAAAACAAAAAAAAAAGTTTGGTGATTTGTTTAAAAAATAGTTCAAAAAATTAATTATAAATTAAGTTTCATTAACCTTATAAATTTAAGTTTGTATTAAAAAAAATTTGTTCTATTAAGTATTCTAGATATTTATATTTTTCAATTGAATAGCTAGTGTTTGATCATATATTTAATTGAACTGATCTAGCTGTAAAATTTTATTTTTACTATTGTCCAAGTTTGTAGTGTTATATTTGAGATTATAAAATTAAATGGTCATATTATTCTAGGTGATGATAAAATCAATCAAGAAAGACATAATTAAAAAAATAAAAAAATTTAGGACACTCATTGAAACAATTTTTTTTAATAGAAACTCAATTAAAAATATCTAAATTATGAAAAACTTAAAATTTAATTAAATTATTTTTTATGAGAAAGTTAGACAACAATTGAAGTTCTGTTATTTGTTATTCTACTCTTATTAAGTTCTCACTCTTGATTATTTGTATATAAACGAATGAGATTTTTTTACTTTTCTCCTTAACCTTTATGGTTATTCTCTCTCTTCCTTATGAGAACTTTCTTTCATGTGCCACATACAAACACTATGCATAAACAATGCCA
Organism: Lablab purpureus; assembly: GCA_030347555.1. Classification (NCBI taxonomy): domain Eukaryota; kingdom Viridiplantae; phylum Streptophyta; class Magnoliopsida; order Fabales; family Fabaceae; genus Lablab; species Lablab purpureus. The sequence continues at coordinate 19,221,118 of CM059254.1, forward strand.
ATATGATATCAAAGTAGGATGATTCCGCTCTGCTTCCGTTGTCAACCTCTTTTGGTTTTCTTCTTCCGCTCTTGGTTCTTTTCTTCCACTAGAGCCTTGCTTGATCATGGAGTCTGATAAACAAAGCCAACAACACGGAAAATTTTCAAAATCCTAGCAATCTTTACTATCTCCATCCAAGCAAGAACCCTAGAATGGTGCTTGTGAGTCCACAACTTACTAGTCCTAGCTATCATTCTTGGAGTCGTGCCATGAAATGTGTCTTGCTTTCCGAGAATAAATTCAAGTTTCTTGGAAGTTGTATTACCACACCTGATCCTGATACTCGTTTCTTTTATGGTTGGGAAAGATGCAACATCATGATAATCTCCTGGATTACACGATCCGTTTCTAATTAGATTGCTCAAAGCGTGATCTATATTGATAATGCAAAAGAATTCTGGGATGATCTTAAAGAAAGATTTTCCGTAGGGAATCATTTTAGGATCTCTAATCTCTTATAAGAGATTCATTCTATTTAGCAAGGAGAAAGAATTGTTTCAAAGTTCATTACTGATTTAAAAGGTTCTTGGGAAGAGTTGGAGTCTTTGAGACCCACTCCTTATTACACTGGTAAGATAAGATGCAACTGTAATCTTGTCAAAACCATTTTCAAACACAAAGAATCTAAACACGTGATGCGTTTCTTGAAGGGCCTCAACAAAGTCTACACCACAATTAAAACTCAAATCCTTCTTATTGAACCTTTCCTTAGTATAAATTGTGTTTTTTCACTTGTTTTACAATAGGAAAGACATATTATAGGAGGTGTTATTATTGAAAATAAAACTCTTGCCAATGTTGCCAAAATCAACAAACATGGAAGCAACAATCCAAGCCAACAATGGAAGCTGGAAACCTCAAGGGAAGGGAAGAGGAAAGAACCAAAACTTTGGAAACCAATGCAACTATTGCAATAAAATGAATCATACTGCTGATGAGTGCTATTCTAAGCATGAATATCTTCCATTGTATAAGCAAAGAAATGAACATAATGCTAATAACATTGTTATTGGTAATGAATCGAGAACCATTGAAAATAAAGTTGGAGAAGGTCAACAAAGTAAAAAAAGCCTGCAATTCACACAAGAACATATGCAACAAATTTTGAAGATGTTTCAGGATTCCAAGACTGACTCTTCACACAAGATTAATGGTTTCATTGATGATTCATCTTCCAAAAAAAATAGAAAAAAGTAAACACACTTATAACCTTTGGATTCTTAATAGTAGGCAACAAATCATGTTACTTAGAATAGGTTTCAATACATTAGCTTTTATAAAACAAAACCTATTCATGTTAAACTACCAAATAGATCACATGTCACTGTCAATCATGCTGAAACTATTTATTTTTCAGATTCCTTATTTTAATATATGTCTTGTATATACCTGAATTTTCTTTCAATCTTGTCTCAGTACAAAGATTGATAGCATCTTTGAACTACTAGCTGACTTTTTCCCACAAGAATTGTAAAATGCAGGTTACAGAAACTAATATTAATGTCTGGCACCATAGGCTTGGACACCCATAAGATAAAATCTTGCAATATCTTAGTGATAGTTTCTTATCTTGCAATATCTTAGTGATAGTTTCTTTTATATACGTTTTGATAAACCAAGATTTGTGATTCTTACCACTTTGCTTTACTAAATAACATAGACTTCCTTATATGCACAGCAATAACAACTACCACTAATAGTATATACGGAATTGAAAATATGAATATTTTAAGTATTCAACATTAACAAATTTATGAAATAATTTAATCATGTTCATGTCATGTCATGATTATGTTTGGTAGAGCCGTGACCGTATAATATTTACATTCAATCTTTTCGTTACTGATTGAGTTTTTAACGAAATAGTTAAAATGAAACATTATAACACTGTTATGCTTTTATAAATGCAGCTCTGGATCTGGCACAGAGCAAGCAAGTGCTTGCCCTCATTGGAACAATAACACACAGCGAAGCGACTGTGGCTAGTGAATTAAATGACACCATAAAGAACATTCCTATACTGTCTCTATCTTCTCCCACAGCCAGCACGCTGTCTCCACAATTGCCACACTTCATCCAAATTGGCGATGATATCAAGATTCACATGCAATGCATTTCAGCCATTGTAGGAGAATTCAGATGGAGAAAGTTAACAGCAATCTATGAACTTAATAACAGGTTTTCCTTTGATCCGGGGATGCTACTTCACCTCTCCTATTCTCTTAGACTTGTTGGTTCTGAGATTGATAATCATTTAGCGTTGCCTTCCTTGTCCTCCCTCTCCGACCCCAAATCCACCATTGAAAATGAGCTTAAAAGGCTCAAAGGAAAGAGTAACAGGGTCTTTTTGATTGTACAGTCTTCTTTGGAGCTAGCTAACATACTTTTTGAGAAAGCAAAGCAAATGGGTTTGATGGAAAAAGGTTCTGTGTGGGTTATCCCAGATGGGGTTGCTGGCCTTCTTGATTCGGTTAACTCAACTGTTATCGTTAACATGCAAGGAGTTATTGGATTTAAGACACACTTCATTGAAACAAGTGAGAAATTTAGAAGATTCAAGTTCAAATTTCGAAAAAGGTTTGCATTGGAGTTCGCTGAAGAAGATAATGCCAACCCAAGTATCTTTGCACTACAATCTTATGATGCAACTTGGGTTGTTGCTCAGGCTACAAGGAAATCACAATGGAAGTTTACCCTTGAACAATTATCCAGAACTAATCTCTCCAGGAACAGAAAAATACAGCAATCACCAGCCTTCAACATAATTAATGTGATAGGTAGAAGTTACAGAGAGTTGGCATTATGGTCTCCAGAACAAGGTTTGACCAAAAACCTTGTTGCACAAGAGCTAACAGAGATAACGAACACACATACTGCTTCAACTAAAGTTTTGAGTACAATTTATTGGCCAGGAGGCTTACAGTTTGTTCCTAAGGGATGGGATCACAGCACCGAGGAGAGGACATTGCAAATAGCAGTGCCAGCAAAAGGTGTCTTTCATCAGTTTGTAAATGTGACATACGACCAAAACACAAATAACACTTCTATCACTGGTTTCTCAATCGATGTCTTCAAGGAAGCCATTAATACTTTGCCTTATGACTTGAAATACACGTTTGTTCCCTTCAATGGTTCGTATGATGAAATGGTTGAGAAAGTCTACAATAAGGTATGGTAACAATTAACTAGTACCAACAACCCCATTTTTTATTTCTTGCACTTTTTTTTTTCTTTTTAGTGTTTCATTTGCGTAGTACAAATCAAAACTTTTATTTCTGGCGTAGACATTGGATGCTGCTGTCGGAGATACATCAATAATGGCATATAGATATCATCTAGTGGACTTCTCACAACCGTATCTTGAATCTGGCCTGAACATGGTGGTTACAGAGCAATCAACAAAATCAAATAAAACATGGATGTTTTTGGAAGCCTTCACAAAAGAGATGTGGTTGATGATGGCAGCATTGCACATTTTTGTGGGATTGGTCATTTGGTTGATTGAGCGACAAGTTAATGCAGAACTTAAGGGATTGGGTTCCATGCTTTGGTTTTTAGTCACTGTAATATTCTATGCACACAGTAAGTCCTCTAACGTAAAGTTCAAGTTCAGAACAGTAAATATCGTAGCTAATAAATATCAATATCAATATCAATTGAAGACCAAAACTTCATCTACAACTCTGATATTTTTCAATTTCTTTGTCCGACTTCCACAATTTTTTCCATATGAACCTTTTCAAATTGTATGACTTTGTCTGTCTGTTATTGAAAACCCAGTTTTCTCCAATTTGAATGAACTACATACCCTATGACATGCTAGTATTCCTTCAAATTTTCCTTCCTTGGAAAGTGATCATACTCATTTAAGGTACTTCAGACAGTAATTCAAAGATAAGCAAAAAGAATAGTAATAATGGCACCTATTTCTGAAAATAAATGTAAAGATAACGCTGTTTCCTCAGCAATATTCACTATATATAGAGTATTATGCTCATCAAAGCTTTTCTATCACACACCTTCCTCCTTGAAAAGCCTATCCCTGATTGCTTCGTACATTTTCAAATCTAATATGCAGGAGAACCAATTAGAAGCCCCTTGGCTCGAACTGTAATGGCACCATGGTTATTTGTTATCCTGATTGCAACTAGTACTTTCACAGCAAGTTTGACTTCCATGATGACTTTTTCACAGCTAGTGCCATCTGTTTTAGATATCCAGACCCTTCAGAAAAGAAATTCTCCGGTTGGTTGTAATGGAAATTCATTCATTGTGAAGTATTTGACTGACGTGCTAAACTTCAAGCCTGAGAACATTAGGAAAATTTACTCCGTAAGTGATTACCCCGAGGCCCTTCAGAATAAGTATATTGAAGCCGCTTTCCTTAGTACGCCTCATACAAAGGTCATTCTGGCCAAGTACTCTTGCAGGGGTCTCATCAAAGCAGGGAGCACTTTCAAGCTTGGTGGCATAGGTTTTGTGGGTCTCTCTCCCTCATTGTCCTCATTTTATGATATGTTTGGTACTAGTGAAAAATAGGCTAATTGTAAGCCAAATTTGAAGTTGGAGACTTAATGACTGTTTTGTTGTATTAACTGCCATTGTTTAAGCACTCATCACGTTTTGTGCACTCCCCAGTTCTCATTCCTACCAAACTTAAATAACATTGCAAATGATGTTTCTGAAAAAGTTTTCCCTATTTCTGAAAACTCTCCTAATTATCATGTTGTGTTTGATTACTTAGGTGTTTCCAAAGGGTTCCAATCTGGCAGCCGACATATCTGAGGCATTGCTGAAAGTGATAGAGAGTGGAGAGATAGAACAACTAGAAAAAGAGATGCTATCAGTAGGAGGCAATGCCAGTTGCTCTCCTTCACAGAGCAAGATAAAAGACGGGTCATCGACAGGATTTCAGCCTTTCCTTGGCCTATTTGGCATCTGTGCTGTTGTTGCTATTTTGGCATTGTTATATAATATGATTTGTGTGTTGAAGAATAATGTAGAGACATTCACTAGCATACATGTAACACTGACACAACTGAGGAGAATATATAGATGGACAACCGCATATTTTACATGGAGTTGTTCAAGACTCCAATCGGGGAGTATCAGAAGTGTAATTACTGCCACAGTAACAAGAAATGCAGAGGAGACGAACATTAATAGTCAGCAAAGCACTATGGTTGTTGATGTTATTGATGTTGTATTGGCTGCTCATGCTTCCTCCTGAGCTACTTATTGTTCTTACTAATTTTACTTAATTCTAAATCATAACCGCCTATTTTAATGGTCTAATTGAGATTCACTCCTCTCACATGTATACTTTTATCTTGTTTTCCTTCCTACTATATATCGTTTGTTGTTATATATGCCTGGTCTTGTTCACAATGTTTTTAGGATGTAGTAGCAACTAACCACAAACTCAAAGCAATGTTTAGGTAGCAGAAAATAGAGATTTAGGAAAAAAAGTGATTCTTATTCGTAAGCATTTGATCAAACACGCAGTGTGCTAAAGAAGCCAAGTGGAGAGAATTCATATGAACGAGTCTAGCAGGGTTTGATGACTCAAATTTGAACAATGCAAATAGTTTTATTAAGGTGATTTGGGATATTTGAAAGTTATCAGGAGAGATGTTTTTTTTAAGGGATTCATGGAAGAGGTTATTCCTTATAGAAGAAAAAATGTCAAGTGAAATCTACAATTAGAAAATGTGACAATTGAGAGAATATCCATCATGAATGATTGATTGAGACAGTAAAGAAAAACAATTTCAATTTTTTCTATTTTGTACTGTAATTTACAGAATAGAAGTAATTTTTTAGATGGAGATTAAAATGTTAAATGTCTTTTTCCTTATATCAAATGTCACAACTTTAAATTACTGATATAAATTGAAACATAATATAAGTATATAAAATACAGTTTATTTTGTACTAAACACAAATTAAAATAATAGTTTTTATAATGTATTTCCATTGTTTGTTATTATAAAACTATCAGCATAAATTATTTAGATTATTTTATTTTCAATCAATGTAAATTATTTTAGTAAATGGAAATTATTTTAATAAATATAAATTAGTTTTATTATAACCATGTATATTTATATTTTCTCCAATTTAATTAGGACATGTTGGGATATAATTAGGAAATCAAATGACAAGTGATAATGTGCATAAAGATGATTAAATGTGTGCATGATAAAGTGCATTGTGTTAAAACATTAATCTTATGTGAATATTACAAAACCTACTACATAAATATTTGAAGAGAATTTTTTTTTTCAAAAACGAACTCAATTAATTTTATCTATTAACATATAAACAAATGTTTTCTTTTATTTACCTCCTTATAAATTAATTTATTCAAATAGATCTTAATACTTATTTAAAATATATTTAATATATTCCAAAGTTTTGGAACATTTAAAATTATTAAAAACATATTTTAAAATTAGTTTTAAGAAATAATAAAAAAAAAAAATAGGAAGATGGTCTAAAATAAAATGTGTATTGAATCACCCATAAAATGCAAAGCTAGTAAAACCTTACCTTCTTGAACCTTGAGTCAAGCATCTTTAAACCCTATAACCAGGCCCAACCTGAACCCTTTCAGTGGCAGCTCAAAACTGTGCGTTTCGATAGAAGCCTGGTGAAGAAAGTTTCAGGCTTTGAATCCCAACACCCTAATCCAGTTATTTGATTCGGTAAGTCTCTATTGATCTGAAGCTATTAACAATTTGCTTTAGTTCATCTTAGTTGGTTGCAATCGAAACCCGACACCGAATCAGTGTCTTAATATTAATTGCTTTGTGAATGTCATTACCCGTGAATGCTACTATTGCACCAAAAAAATCTGTCATTCAATTCACATTCTACGTGACCAGGAAGAATTAGACTGGTTCGTAGCAATATCTCTGTGTTCTCGACCATTTTTGTTTCTGTGGGCAAAAGTTTTGTGTTATATTGTTATTTGTTTTTGCTTCCAATCTATGTTTGGGTGGAATGTGTAAACATGTCTAGTGTTGGTTGGTGCTTTGTGTCAGGCACTTTATATGTACTTTGGGGATTTAATGAACATGCTTACTCACAGGCCATGTTTATGATGAAATGCTTGAACTGTTCAGAAATAAACTATAAACTAATGTTTCATGAGATGTTGATAGTTGAATTTGTGATACTATAGTAACTATACCTGTTGGTTTCTTCTTTGCATCTGAAGTAATTTTACAAAAACAGGGTTCTGCCAAAATATAAAAATCAAAACTGTGGCAGTTTTTTTGTTATTATTGATGATGATGTTACCAGCTGGCATCTGGGTTTTGGATACTAATTAATCTGTGTGCTTAAGGTTACCGTATTTTGAGAATGGACAGGAAATCAAACTAATGAGGCATCGATATTGTTGTTTGATTGGTTTGACAACCGGTTATCCAACTGTCTTTGTCTTCCACTTTTGTTGTTATAACGTTAGTAATATGTGAAATTATATAGCACCGGAAGATCTATTGCTAAAGTTATTCTTAAGAAGGCCCAACCAAAGTGTTTAGTTTTGAGTAGATGAGCTTTTTTTTTTGTTTTTAAACTGTCATACTGATAGTAATTTATTTTGGATGTTGACAGTGAGAAAAGAGGTGACTGTGAATCTGAATCTAAATCTGAATGGGTTATCTTCAATTTGGCAGACATGGTGTTAGGCAGATAGTTAGATTTAGAGATATCAGTTGTGATAATGTTATGGTAAACCCACTCCTGTATGCTTCCCAAGGGTTACGCTACAAGAGGAAGCTCCAAGTCATCCTTACAACTGTAAATATTTATCTTGAGTTGTGATGCTTGCTTTCTGGGATTGCATTGAATTCAATCTTCTGAAAGTTTAAATTTCCCATTTACAGGACATAGATAAGCTGGGAAAGGCAGGTGATACTGTCAAAGTTGCCCCTGGATATTTTCGCAACCACCTAATGCCCAAGCTCCTTGCTTTCCCTAACATCGATAAGTTTTCTTATCTCCTCAATGAGCAGCGCAAGGTTTTTTTTTTCATTAATCTCTGTTTTACTCATTTATACATGCTACTTCTTGGTCAATGCCGTTCATCATCAGATAAATTGATTTCCACTTACCATTCTATGTATTTTAATATGTTCTGGAATAAAATTTTTAAATTCATAATATGATAATGCTGTAGATATATGATCCTTAGGACAACTGTGTCCTTTAATATCTTTCTCCATTTATGTGAATGTGTGTGGATCTTGTTGTCGATATTCTAAGCTTGTCTAGGTGCATAGGCAGTCTCCATAACTTTCTTCTCTGTGTTCACCATTTGCCAGTGTTATGTTTTAAATGATTCAGATCTATCAGCCAACTGAAGAAGAAAAACAAGAAGATGTCACTGTAGTTAAAGAGTCAAAGGAAGATATGATGAAAGAGTATGAAAGGGCTGCATTACGTCTTGATAAAGCTAAGCTGGTTTGTAGTCTACTCTTTGAAGCTTTTCATAGCTGTTTTAGACTATTTCTGCAACTTTCTAGTAAATTGTTGCAGAGAATACAGATGAACCGGTTTTCATGTATTACTGATTAAGACTTCAATTTAGACTATGTTTTTGTAATGATAGTCCCAAAGACTGTAATTGCTAATTTTCTAAAATAGAATTTTTTAGTTGATAATTTGATAGTATTTCATTTTAAAACTAGCAAGTTGATATTATTATTTTAATATGGGCCTGATCTGATGATCTAATAGGTCTTGCGGAGGTTAATTGATGTTCAAAAAGCCAAGTCACGTGAATCTAAAAATGACCCCTTGGAGTTACGTTTTCCAGTGACAAAAGACAATCTTGTGGCTGAGGTAATATTTATTCTCTTTCTTTGTAGTTGAAATGTTTTGTTGATATTAGCTAAGTAAAAAATTAAGAAATAAGAATATAGTATGTTGTAATGTGTGTTAAATAAAGACGGCAGTGTAAAAACCAAGAGGGAGGTGAATTGGATTTTTAATAAACTTTTTCCCTTTAAAATAAATTTCCAGATTTTTGAATTACTTTCAAAAACTAGGATGCAGATTTTTCTTAACCTTTGATTAAAGCAGATTGAGTTGCAATTGTTAAAATGATCCACAATAAAAAGAGATAGGGAAAGAAAAAGAACACAAAGATTTATACTGGTTCAGATTAAGCCAATCCTACATCCAGTTTCCAACCACCACAAATGCGTGATGATCACCCCACTATCTTTAATTGAAATTACAAACACCAATTCATGTAATAACAAATAAAGATAAAGGAAACACCTCCTTAGACACACTAAGGATGAAACACCTCCCCAGACACACTGAGGATGAAACCCACCTCTCTTGACACACAAGAGATGAACACACCTCTCTTAGAACAGATCAAGGGATGAATTTTCCCGTTTATAAAAAACAGTAAAAAGAATACACCTGATAATAGTGCTGGATAGAAAGCTTAAGCACAAAGATCACCACTTCCAAAGACTTGATCAAACTTAAGAGAGCAAGAAAGCGGTTTTGAAAAACTAAGGCGCAAGAACACTTTGAATATGTGTTGTTTTCAGATGTATTGAACCTAAGACGTTCTCTTTCATTTTATAATTCGAAAATACTCCATAAGTTTCCATTCTTAGGTTGATTTAGCATTGAATTCGCAAAAACGACTCATTTAATCGATTATATAAAAAGCTTAATTGATTATATCATATTTGAAAACTGAAAAACTTATTTAGCGTGATATAATCGATTAGATTAAGGCCATAATCGATTATATTAACTCAGAATCAATATAATCGATTATCAAAAACACTTAATCGATTATTTAGTTCGTTAAACATTTTTAAATCAAAATTTAAGTTAAATAATCGATTATCTACGTATCATAATCGATTAAAAGCGTAGAAAAACGTTTTTGCGAGAAAACAACTTGCTCTCTTGTTTAGGAAGGTCTTGAATGAGATTTATGACTTACTCTTTCCATCCATCACCCAAAACAGAACTTTTTAAACTTGAAACTTCAGCTCTTGAGAAAATCTTCATCAATCTTCTCTCTTGAAAGCTTTAAACACTCTTTATGGCTTTCCTTTTCTACCAAGCAACCTTCCTTTGTGAGATGGCACAAGTCTTTAATGTTGATTGGATCACTTTAAATCTTCATCATCAAAACTTTAAGACTTTATTAAAACTCTGGAAGACTTCATTAAGTCTTGAAATATGCTAACAATGTGTACCCTTTTCGCTATTCAGAGCATGTAATAGAGAATGATTGTTAGATACCGGGATAATAATTTATTATTGTATCTTAAAAGATTTTAGGATATCTTAGATGACCTCTTATGAACGGTTTTCATATTTCATGATGTGTTTCCTTATTTAATTATAATTTGAAGTCTAATATTAGTGTAACCAGGGATTAATACTTTGCCTTTTATTTCATCAAATTCTATTTTCTCCTTTCTTTCTTTCCCTTCACTTAATTTTAACAATTAACTTTTTTATATGTTTACCTTACATCTTGGATTGGATCAATTGCAGTTTCTGGGATGTTACTGTTTACCCTACTATTTATTTTGACATGTTAGTAAAACTAGGGAGACATCTATTTGTTCTTTTATCAACGGAAAGAGGGTTGGATTAAGTATATAGGAAAGGGTAATGTTAAAGAGAAAAGGGGGAAAATATCTCCTGGGCTCCTTGTAGTATGAAAGTGCTGGAAATGAAGAATTTCTGTGAAAATAATCTTTATTTGCCACATGAAGAGTTTCTGTGAAACACTCAAATGTCAAATTGCTATGCACGGATGATTGTTCTTGCTGGTGTGTTGTCTCTAACATCCTTCCTTATTCTCAAACTGAAAGAATCTAATTTTGTCCTTTGGTATTATTATTTCTTTGGCAAATCATATTTAATTTAATTAAGAATTAGTTTCTTATGACAGAAAATTAGGATTTTTTTAGCTCAGTAGATCAATTGTCTGAAATTACCGAAATGTATGCCAAATGTTAATTTCATTCCTTGAAGGGTAAGCTTCTTTCTTCGTTTTCTTCTTTTTTCTTCATTCTTTCTCTGCTACTGACTTTTATATGCTATTCTAATTTAAGGTGGCAAGACAACTCTGCGTGAACATTGCACCTGATAATCTACATCTTCCATCACCTTTATCGACATTGGGAGAATATGAGGTTCCACTGCGTTTACCAAGGTCCATCCCCTTGCCAGAGGGCAAGGTTAACTGGAGTTTGAAAGTTAAAGTCAGGAGTAAATAAACCACTGTCTTGTTGAATTCCAGTTCACAAGGGATGGAATAATTGTTTTATGCTGATAATATCAAATTGACATGTTTTTATTTGTAGAAAACAGAAATTTTACACATTTAACAATGTCTTTTTCAATATTCTCTGTTATCACTGAGTGAAATCTCATGTTCTTTGACATTCCTTTACATAAAGTTTTCTCATTGCCAAATCTTTTATCTGAATTGCAATGGATTTTTTGTTTATCTATCACTTCCAGTCTTAAATAGATCATTCAACTTCAAATTAGAATTCATAGGGGTTGGTGCTTGTTTGGCAGTGATAAATCTAGTGTCTTTGAGAAGTTGCGGAGTATACATCCTTTGAGTACTTTCTAATTTGGAAGACTTGACTATTTCCTACGCTAAAAGGTACATCAAATCTCTGAGTACTTTTAAGTTAAAGCATTTTCGTAAAAGGGCTATACTTTGTGTATTTAACTCTTGCTAGGACCAGCAAGGATATTGTCATCGACAAACACAATGAGGATAACCAATGAATCACCCAAACCCACAGAGAACAAATCTTTGATAAGTGAAACTAATTTGATTGAACCATTGCCAAGATGTCTGCATTAATCCATATAGAGACTTGTTTAGTTTGAAGACTAGACTCTCCCCTGGATGGGGTAACCCTTAGGCAACACCATATAGACTTTCTCATGAAGTTTTCCATTTAAGAAAGTTTTAAAAAAGTGCCAAATTTTCTGAGCAACTATGCTGAGCAGAATTGAAATCGTGGTGAGTTTTGCCACAGGTGGAAGGTATTCAGAAAATCAACACATGCCTGTTGGTTGAGTCCTTGAGCTACCAATCGACTTTGTATTAGTCCAAAGTTCCATAAGCATTGTATCTTATAGACTTCCACAACCTATCTTCTTTTTGTTAGGTGGCAAAGGTTACAACCCACGTGTTATTTGGCTTACAAAGCTGCAAGCTCTTCAGCCGTAGACTTTCTCCATTCAGGATGAGATATAACTTGATTGTAGAAGGAAGGTTACCAAATTGTTGAGAATTGTAAGACAGAGTGCTTGTTGATCTATGTTAGTTGTTCTCCTCAAAGGAACCGAATAAAGGTGGTGGGGCTTTAGGCACAGGGACAGATTCAGGTTGGGCAAAAGGCAAGGAAGAGTTTCAGCGAAGTCATTATGATCAGGCATGGTGTGAAAATGGAAAAATTTGATTGGATGTCAGAGTCTGTATTCTTCTATTCCAAAACGACAACGCAGAAAGTCTCACGGAATAGCCTGAGGAGTTAGCTTTGTTCTCTGAAGGAATTGTGGAGGCCAAACATAAGCAGCCAAGATTTCCATGTAGTAACTCGAAAGGACAGAAATCACTGAACTTAGTTGGAGTTCTGTTTATAAGAACCAGGAACTTTGGATTGAAGAAAAAACAACATAGGTAACATTTAGTAAAGGTTGATGCTGAAAGCGCATCAATGTCACAAGACTAGACGAGAAACATGTGTCGACGTCAAAGTAGCGAACAAGATGTTATTAGATACTCAAGACACAGACAATATAGAGGTATTAGACTGTCACTTAGTTGAAGTTTTTAATGATAATAAATATAACTAAATATTAAATTAATTATTTATATCTTTATATTGTTAGTTACATGCTAACAATATCATGATACAGATAATTATGTTTTCATGTGCACTTTAGCAGAACGTTCCATAGAAAAGACAAATACCATACAGTCCCTAAGCAGGGCCGCCTTAAGAGCCAAATAAGTAAAACACTCGTTTTAGGTCCCTGATAAAAAAGGCTCTAAAATTTTTTTAGTACTAATATATCCTATTAAATTAATTATAAAATTATGTTTAAGAATAAAATTTAATTAAAATATTGTAATTTTTTGTTAATTTTTATTGGAACTAAAAATAATATTTAATGATTTAAACACTCTTCTTAATAAATCATAATTTTCTTTGGAAAAAAGAGATTTATTAGTTAATACTAATAATTAAAAAAGATTCAGAACCTTTTTATTTCTATTATCTTACTAACTGGTTTCTATCTTCTTCTTTTCTTTTCCTGTGATTTTTCATTTCCAACCCTAATTTTAGAGAAACTCTAATTTCTCTCTTCCAAATTTGTAATCTTTAATCATCTTTTTCAAAATCAAAGTCCACAACTATGATCTTGAGAGGGAGAAGAATATTTCTACCTAATAAACTTCAGTTTCAGGTAAGTTTTGTCTCTCTCAATGTCCTTTATTTTTCTATTCCTCTGTTCTTAAGGGTTAAGTTTGCATGTTTGAATTGAATTTATGAGAATATTATTTGATGTGATGATAATATATATATATATATATATATTATATGTGTGTGTAGTATGTTAAGAACTGTGGTTTATTTTATATTAAATGGTTTATAAATGGTAGAAATTTTATATTATCATGTTACAATGATTAATCTCAAAATAAACTATGCAGGTTTATGAAAATGTTGAAATTTGAAAATTAAATTTGAACACTTACTAAAGAAGAGAAAGAGACTTGAGTCTTCAAGATACTACGAATCTACGATCAAGCTATTTTCTTGACAACTAAAACTAGATTTTATTGTTTTAACTCATTCTATTTTATACACTTATTGTTTTAACTCATTCTATTTTATACACTTTTATTGTTTTGAATTATAAGATTGGAAAATGATAAATCAATTGACATTCTTAATTATATAAAAAGAATAAATTCTTTTCCAAATGCATATATAGCTTATAGAATAATGTTAACAATTCCAGTATCAGTTGCCTCAGCTGAAAGGAGTTTTTCAAAACTAAAGATAATAAAAACTTATTTAAGATAAAAAAATGTCTCAACAAAGATTAACCGGATTAACCTTATTATCTATTGAAAAAGAAATATTAAATGAAATTAATTATGATAATTTAGTAAATAATTTTGCATCGCAAAAAGCTCGAAAAATAATTTTTAAATAAAATTATAATATATTTTAACATATTTTTTTAGTAAATAAAAATGCCTCATTTTTTAAGTTTGCTTTAGGTCTCCTGAGGTCTTGAGCCGCCCCTGCCCCTAAGGTAATAGATTCATAAACAAAAACGCTTAATTATTTTTCATATATAAAATGAAACATATATAATAGACACATAGTTGGAAATTATCAAATCAAACAAACTTAGTTTTTATATATTAAATCTAATTTTTGAACAACATCTATGTGTCTAATATAGAAAGGATTGACTTGAACCAATTAATGAACACTTGCAATAAAATATCTAAAAAAAATTAGTAGATTATATATGTGATAGATATTCTTTTCAAAGTTTGTAAACATATACAACTCAAGCGAATAAATGAAATGTGATCTTTCATAAAAGTACATAATAAATAACAATCATAAGCTAAATCAAAGTAGTTTTGCATAATGAATTTCAAGGATCACTCTATCTATCTTTATGAAAATTATAAAGAACAAAATCAAAGAGGAGATTTTTCATACAACAATCATATTCATGTTCAATCAAACTATGTATACATGTTAAAGACATCAGAATACATTAGATACAACAATTATAGTACATTTTTACCTTTTATATAGAACTTATATTTTCTTTGGTGTATTAATTTTATAAGTAGTGGGAGTATGATAATGTTTGTACTCTTCACTATGTGAAGCAACCTATCTTGAAAGGAAATTATACTTAGGTTTTTTGTCTTAGGAAGATATTAAAAATGGATAACTAAGAGTCATTTGTGTACTAGTTGGAACTAGAAGTTGTTTGTATACTCATTTTAATCAAAGTTTTTAATAGTGGAATCCTTTAAGAGCTTCTTCAAGGAAAACTGGACATAGCTCAAAAGTTGTCAGTGAACCAATTTGAACTTGTTGTATTGTTTTCATTCTACCAAGTGAGTGAGGAAAGGAAAGTACCCTTAGCTACTTTAAGTTTCTAGGGGCGTGCAATGTATTGTTGGACTTCCCTTGAGAGAGAGACGTCTCGACAATGAGCCTCCTACTCAATATTGGAATGATCTGAGGAGTGTCATGAGGTGTCGCCATGTCCCTCCTACTATAACCAGGAGTTTATGGATAAAATCCAAAGGCTTCATCAAAAAGTTGAGTGTAGAAGAGTATAGACAAAAGATGGAGCTATGCATGATGAAGGTTAGGATAAGGGAAGAGGAAACCACCACAATAGCTAGTAGGTTCATGAGTGGACTTAGTTTTGAAATAAGGGACAAGATTGAATATCTTTCATATTTTAGGATGTGATTGACTTGGTCCAACCGTGCATTAAAGTTGAACAACAAAACTTATGAAAAGGACCAAGTAAGAATGTTAGGAAAAAATATAACATCCTCTAAAATTTTGAATAAATGCTTGAATTAAAGTATAAAAATGCAAAAGATGTTGTGTCTAAAAGATAATGCAAAGTCTATTAAATATCAATTTTTTTTAGTTAATTACAAACTTTGATAATAAAGTTCACATAATGAATAATATTTATATAATAAATAATTTAAGAATATCTAATAAAACTCATTTTTTCTTTTAATTCATTGTCCTATTTAAGATTTTCATTTTATTAATATTTTTAAATAAGAGTGGGTAAATTCATAGTTAATAATAAATTCTACCATAATTTTCATTTAGTTAATACTAAGAGGGATTAGTTTTGAAGTAAGTGTACTAAAAGTTTTATAAAACAATTATTACATTTCTTTTTTGGTAAATTTTAATAAATAAGACATATAATTTTTATTTTAAAGAGTTATATATATATATATATATATGACTTATATGATGTCTACTTTACAATAATTATGCAATTAACTTAAAATTACAAAAAGAAGTAGTTTTTTATTTAGTCAAATATGATCGATAATAAAATAAACAACTGTAAGGTAAAAAAATTTGAAAAAAACTAAAACTGAAAAAGCTTTTAGATAAATAAGATTGAGTTAAAAGTAAATGTGTTACCTTTTTCACTGTTTTATCATTTTAATATTTAAAATATTCTTTATTTTCTCTGAATTAGATGGCAATTTATACACTCCTGTAACCAGCTTGTTAATATTCTTTTCTTTTCATTATCCTATAAACTACTCTCGTTTAATATTCATTTCTGCACTTACATTCATTTGTTTCTCTTCTAATATACCTTATTTTATCTTTAAAATGGAATTTATTAGGTGTAATGAACGAAATAACCAAAATACAACTTGAATACTATTTATTTCAAGAGTTTCATTATGATATAATCTTCATACTAAATGCAACTGTTTATTAATTTGAATAATAAAAAGACCGTGTGTATACACAGATTAAAATACAATAATAAAAAGACCGTGTGTATACACAGATTAAAATACAAGTCTTAAAATAAATTATATAGATAAGTAATTCTGCGAGAGATTCACAAAACATGACGTCACACATATTGTTTTGGTCAATCCATGGTGAAGTCTGACTATATCATATGCGTTTACCTTAAATTATATATCAGCAGGGAATTATTAGAGTGAAGGCCAAAACAATTGCAGGAGGCAGTACAAAGTCAAAAGATATATCTTAATATGCTAAATTTCCAATTGTAATATTGAGACAAAGTCTAAACTGATGTTTGATTCTGTGAACGAGCTTCCCATAATAAAATAATATCACAGTAATGGATACACAGCCAAGTGGACGACGTATTACCGAAACACTTTATTTTTTCTTGTTCGTGTGGAACATTTCCATAGTCTACTCTTTGATCGAGCACGCAAAACCATAACTAGGAATTTGTCATGGAATGGTTCATGATCATAAAGAATTAATTCAGGTAATTATGAACTGCAAACCGATTCAATGCTTCATCCTTATAAATAGGGAGCTTCACATGAATGAAAATTCAATTCTCACAAGATATTACACAAAGCAGAAACATTTGAGATAAGTGTATTAGAAACTAAGGAAAAATGAAAGGTGTGTGCTTGCTTGTTGCCATCTTGGCTTTGACATCCTCAGTTGTCTCTGCCTATGACCCAAGTCCTCTGCAAGATTTTTGCGTGGCAGCCAAAGAAAGTGATGGTGGTATGTAGTAGCAATCCTGGTTGCTGCACAAATATTAAACTTACTGCATCTTTCGTAATATACTTAGATCTTGTCTTGTTATTGGAATTTGATGGAGTTGTTAATTATAATGTTGGCTTGTTGATTTGCAGTATTTGTGAATGGAAAATTCTGCAAAGATCCGAAGGTTGTGAAAGCTGAAGATTTCTTCAAGCATGTGGAGCCTGCGAAGACTGACAATCCACTAGGATCACAAGTGAGTCCAGTGTTTGTTGATCAACTACCTGGACTAAACACATTGGGAATATCTTTGGCTCGCATAGATTATGCACCAAAGGGTTTAAACCCTCCCCACACCCACCCTAGGGGCACAGAGATCCTTATTGTTCTTGAGGGTACTCTCTATGTTGGATTTGTGACCTCCAATCAAGATGGAAATCGCCTCTTCACCAAAGTGCTCAACAAGGGTGATGTCTTTGTCTTCCCAATTGGTCTCATTCATTTCCAACTTAATGTTGGATACGGCAATGCTGTTGCAATCGCTGGTCTCAGCAGCCAAAATCCCGGAACTATCACAATCGCAAATGCTTTGTTTAAAGCTAATCCTCCTATTTCTGCTGAGGTTCTGACCAAGGCTTTTCAGGTCGACAAGAGCACCATTGACTATCTTCAAAAGCAATCTTGGTACGACAACAACTAATTTTCTATTGTGGACCATCGTTTCGATGAAGCATAATTCACGACTTTCCTATTTCGATCATCCCTGCAATTCATCTACAACTTAATCATTATTGTAATAACTACAATGTTTGTGTTTATTTCTAGTGCTTTGACTTAAATTCATCTTACATTGTATTGTTTCTAAGTGCGACTCAATAAAATAAATTCATTCTACTTTTTGTTTTTGGATTTTATTTTACAACTATCAACTTAGACATGCTAACATTGTGTGGTGATCCTTATGATGCTAGAGACAAAAAAACCCTACTCCATGTATATTCTCTTAAAAATTCATGACCACTTCCAACACATCATACTAATTAATATATAGTAAGATGAAGAAAAGTGAAAGTCTAATAATCTTACACAACATCTATACTACAACAAAATACAAAAAGAGACATCAATAAAGTAGAAAATAATTTTAATATTTATTACCCAACTATTTTCTCCATTAGCAAATTCAATTTTCTGACAAAAGAATTCAAATAATACAAAAAGCTTTCTTCTATATGAATAAAAAAGATGTCATAAAAGATGTCATGTATTTGAAGTTGAACGATCTATTCTTCAATTAACATTTCGGACATCTTCTATTACAAAAGAGTTTCTCTATAATTACAACATAGGACAATGAAAATAGGAGAAACATTCTATCCTTGTTCTACAATAGAATTAGAAAACAAAAATCAAGATTGAAACAAACTCATACGAATCTCATATATATGCTCAGAACATCAAACATAATTTATCATAACTTGCAACACATAACAAGATTGAGAACTTATCCTACACTTATCAAGTTATCATCACAAAAACACACAACATAACAATAACCACAAAAGAGTAAAATTCAAAACCATCATGTAAAATCTTCTCATAAAATATTTTTTCTTCCCAAAATCTTATAAAAACTTGAGATGTTTTCAATCATATTTTTTAACTTTATACATGGTCGATTTTCCTATAAAAAAATTGTCACTTAGCTAAGAAATTTTATTTAATTCGGGAACATTTAACCTTAGTATATTTCCTAGTATAAATGTTCCCAAATTAAATGAAATTTCTAAGCCAAGTGTTAATTTTTTTATAGGGGAAGTCAACCAAATATAAACTTGGAAACTACAAAGAAACATATTGATGAGGACAAAGTTAGCTAATTAAACTCTTTCCACAATAGAAAACATTGTTGAAACAACTACCTATAAAAGAAGGTTGAATATAGTCCAAAATTCTACAAGTAAGCAACTAAACTATATTATCTAGCAAATAAACAGAACCAACAACATAGAACAGTTTTATACTGATTCACCTAAATACATGCGCTATGTCTAGTTCTTCCATAAAACTATTTCTTGAGAGGTTTCAATAATCAAATAAATTATTATAAACATGTAGACAAACCACTCCTAGTTACAACAAGTACACAAATCACTCTTAATTATCCTGTCCTAGTCTCTCCCTAAGACTAATGCCTCAAAACAAGAAACAAGAAACAAGAAATCTATGAGAGTGGGCAGCTTAAACTCACACAGTTTACATCATAGAGTGGAGAATTACATAGGTTATTACTCACTCACAAATAACACAAAGCAACCTTATGAATACTAGAAGACATATACGCAATTGATGTTCTTCATCTTGACTTTTCATTCTTTATATTGTTAGTTTGAATGGAATGAGTTTAAGACACTGCAGATAAATTGAACCTTTACAAATTTTCACAAATCTAGAATTAAAAACTTTACTAAAACTTTGAAGAAGGAAATTATGATGTGAATGACATATAATATATTCAAATTAGTAAAGTATTAAAGTAAGAAGATAAGGAATGAAAAATCAACAAAGTCTTCATTATACACCTTGTTACACGGTATTAAAATTAATACTAGCTTGAAAACCCTATCAAAGACACAATTCTAGTTTAGAAAACACAGTAGAAACAATAAGAAGATGTTGCTCAGCACAAACTCTCTCTTAGGAGTCAAAATTATTTTTGAAAGATTGCAACAATTTTTATTAAATTTGGTTTTGAATTCCACATGTGGCTATAAATATAAGGAATTCATGGCATAGAGTAGAAGAATGCCTCTCGGAATGTTGGAAGTCAACATCATGCCCATAGAATGAAAAAAGAAAAGTTAAATAGTTTTTCAAAGACAAGCACATCTTACTATTTCGTGAGTTAGATACATTTACATATTTATATACGATATATGATTTTATTTATTTCTTTTGAAATACCAATTTATGAAATGCTAAATGATAAACTCATTTATCTTATGCTACTTTACAACTCGTTGAGTTTATCTTACCTAGTCCTATTTATTAGAGATGAAGAGTTTTAAAAGTGTATTATACAATTTGAAGTATGAAACAAGTTTTAAGTATTAGGTGCCGTTTCTAATTTGCTTAGTTATCCGTTTGAAATGATCTTTGTATATTTTCTTTTGTGAACTTATATATATAGTTGTATGTTTGCCTTCTAGTTTAGCTTTGTACTGCTGACTCAGAAACACCAATGAATAACAAATATATTGTTTTGACTTAAATTCATCTTCCATTGTTTCTAAGTGTGACTTAATAAAATAAATTTCATTCTATTTTTTGTTTTTGGAATTTATTTTATAACTATTAATGAGTGGGTTTTCGACGTTAAAAATATTGTGCATTATTCTATTGTCTTTTTTCTCTTCAGTCTATTTTAAGTTTGCACAAATGGAGGGAAATTTTTTTTGCTTCCGCATAATTAACTCCATTTCATGTGATTAAACAAATATATAGATAATGATGTGATCTCATTTTATGAAGAACCTCAACCCATGCAAGGAGGAGTCACCACAAAAAAACAAGAAAAGAAAAATAAGAAAAAAGAGCCTAAAAAGAATTTTGAAGAAAAGAAGGAAGAAACACAAATAAACATTCACCAAGATTATGTTTGATCTAATCATAATTCAAGATTATGTATTGCTAGTGATTTATGACTTTAATTTTGTACATGAATGATAAATACATGATGTTATTTACAATGATCTTATAATATCACAAAGGAAATATATAAGATAAATGAAGATAAAAAGAAGACCATTATTGCTTCATTTTCTAAAAAAAAAAAAAAGTTCACAATTGAGCTTTGGATTGCATTCTTGTGGTGTACAGACATTAAAATGTGCAACACTACTTGCACTACATTCACCTACACAAGTATACAAAATTGTGAATAGTGGTGCTAGCCTAGTTGGCTTAATACCTAATCAAGCACCCAAAAATAAAAATAAAAATTGATTATTGCTCATAAACATTATTATAAATTCATGATAAATTGAATTAAAACGCTTACAAAGATCCATGATATGGTTCCTACATATAGCACAGTTGTCCAATATCTATAGCAACATAAATGAAAAGGAAGAAAAAAATGAGAAGAAGAAAATGAAAATTAGGGTTTTGGAGAGGGTTGAGAGAGAAACACCCTAGCCCATATAGAGCAATGAGATCCCACTTCTTGATCTCAAATCACTTGAGGTTCTTGCTAGATGAAGAAGGACTGGCGCTGGTGGAGGGTTCACCGGCCGGATCGTCACGTCAGAATCCAGAGTCGTCATTCCTCTCATCATTTTCAAGCTTCGAAACCGTCTAAAAAGCATGACAAAGGGTGAGATTATGAGTGTCAATGTTTAAAAAATTAAGCCTTCTTATTGAAAGAATAAGAAGAATGCGGGAGGAAGATATTAGGAATTATGATTGTCAATGGGTATGAGAACGAGAGGGACAACTAAAGTTTAGAATGAGTTTAGAACAATTGAGAATGGGAGTTTGCGACTAGGACTAGGAATGGGAGAGCACAAGAGCACGAGAGTGGGGGAGTGGGAATTGGAGAGTACGAGATGGGAATGAAGATAGCTTTTCGAAATAGGAAATAGAGTGTACGAGAATTTAAAGAGATTAAAATTCTTAATAGAAAACAAATTTTTCTTTATTTTATTTTAAATTAATTTTTTTCTAATTGATTATAAGGGAAAAAGAGAGCTAAGAGAGGAGAGAATGAAACTTAAAGAATTGAGATGCAAAATAAAAAATACAATACACTTATTAAGTCTGAATTGTAAACCTCATATTTTAAATATAAATTATGACAATTATAACATTATTGTATAAAGAAAAAAATTATAACAATTATTTAAAATCATTATATTAAAACCGTTATATTTAACATTTTTTTAGTGTCAATACACTAAATGATATATAGGTGATGATATGAAGATGTTACATTATATTATATATAGGTGATGATATGAAGATGTTACATTATATTATATATAGGTGATGATATGAAGATGTTACAAAGACAAATATTTATAGTCAACTTTGGTATTAGATTAGAAGAAGGACATGTATATATCAATAGAGTGAGTAAAATTTAAGACATAGATTTATATGAAATGGACAATTATTACTAAATCGATCAAATTTATGGCTTCATGTATTTTTTAGAGAGGAGAATGTTAGCGTTGATCAGTGAGCTAACTCACTCACTTTAAAAAAAAACGTCTTTTCAATAGTTTTATATTCTCTTCTTTTTTTTTCAACACTTTATGTTGCAACAAAAAATAATGTTTATATATAACGCTTCCATAGATTTTTGCATGAGTGTTAATCTTGTCTCTTCATCATTTGTTTGTTTCTTTTTTTAATTATATCATGCTTTTAAAATTTTGTTTGTATATCTCTATATATACAAGATCAATAATAGAGGATCAACACACCTCCATGTGCATTACAAAGTGATAAGATAATCTATTAAATTAAATATAAAAATATTTATTAATTATGTGTAAATTTTTTATTATTGTAAAATATTCTCATAAAAAAAGAGGTTATAAGATCGTCTTATTTTTGTTAAGACACTTAAATGAAATTAAATTTAAATAACATAATTTATAGTTTATTATGTAAAGTGTATTATAATTTATTATGTAAAGTATAAATTATGCAGTAAGTGTAATTAAGCCATAAAAATTTTAAAATAGAATATTGGATTAAGGATAATAAATTTTATTTCATATATTTTAAATTTAATATTCATTGAAATAATATTCAAATTGTAATCGACAAAATCTGACGAAATTACAATTTAGAAAGATAAAAGTAGAATGTAATAACAATATTGTTTTAATTACATTTAAAATAATTAGCCTGAGAGAACAAATAATCTTTCAAATTATTAACCAAAAATATAAAATTTAGAATTCAATTAATTTAAATTAGAGCAATTTTTGGTAAAAAAAACAATACAGAAATAAAGAAAAAACAAAAAAGTTAAATTATAAAAAGTTCATAAAAAAAGTTGGGTGATTCAAGCGGAGACAAGTTCAATGCATCATAAGCCACAAATAGCTGGTTTCTCAGGCAGTACAAAATTTGTTCATAAAACTGTTGATGAATGAATAAACTGTGTCTATATGCATACAAAGTACACCAAATGGTACTTTGTAAATTCAGAGTTAAAAATTCCAACGGTGGGAGATTCATTCAAGCCAAACATCAATTATTACCAAGTCTGAACCTCTCTTTGACGTAGCTAATGCCATTCTCAATATTTTATAATTTACAATATTACCAAACGAGAACAACTACGTATAGTGGGTACAAGGTCAATTGGACGAGGTAATATGAAAAGGCTGCATTACTTTGACGTGGGACATTTTCTTCTGAGTTAGTAATAAAGAATGGTTCATCACCTAATAAAGAATTAATTGGGTAGAGATGAACGAAAAGTTAAATAAACCCTTCATCCCTATAAATAGCAAACCCTACAAGGCAAACAAATATATTCTCAAAGCAACTAATTAACAGAAATCATAGAGAAATAGTGGCAGCAGCAAAATGAAATCTGTGTATTTCCTTGTGGCCCTCTTGGCTTTGACGTCGTCCATTGCCTCTGCCTATGATCCAAGCCCTCTGCAAGACTTTTGTGTGGCTTTGAATGACACCAAGAATGCTGGTACGTACAAACACTCCTTACATGTTTTGCTATTGAAATCAATTCTCAGTTTACTTTATTTCACATTCACATCAAGCCAAGGTTATCACAGAAGATCTTTTAAATGAAAAACCTTTTTCTGGTGAATTTGCAGTGTTTGTGAACGGAAAAATTTGTAAAGACCCGAAAGCAGTGAAAGCAGAAGATTTCTTCAGACACGTGGAACCTGGGAATACCTCGAACCCACTTGGTGCACAAGTGAGTCAAGTGTTTGTGGACCAGCTAGCAGGATTAAACACACTTGGCATATCTTTGGCTCGTATAGATTATGCACCAAAGGGTTTAAACCCTCCCCACACTCACCCTCGGGGCACAGAGATCCTTATTGTTCTTGAGGGTACTCTCTATGTTGGATTTGTTACTTCCAACCAAGATGGAAACCGTCTCTTTACCAAAGTGTTGAACAAGGGCGATGTGTTTGTCTTCCCAATTGGTCTCATTCATTTCCAACTTAATGTTGGGTATGGCAATGCTGTTGCCATCGCTGCTCTCAGCAGCCAAAATCCAGGAACTGTCACTATTGCTAATGCTTTGTTTAAAGCCAATCCATCCATTTCTTCTCAGGTTCTTACTAAAGCCTTCCAAGTGGACAAGAGCACCATTGATTACCTTCAAAAGCAATTCTGGTCTGACAACAACAACTAGTTCATCCCACCACGCCCATCATTCGTTTCATCTTCCATCCCTTCATGCTATTCTTCTCTTCTACGTATAATTTCTTTTTGTAATAAATAAAAGTGTGTGCGGGTTATATTCCTATCTTGTTTCTTGTCCTACTTTTAGTTCAATTTAATTTAATATAAGAATAACATTCTACTTTGGTCACTAAAAACATATTAAATTCATGAGAATACATTGCCTACTCTTGCTCCTTCCAAACTTATATCATTTTTCATATCACTATCAAACAATGATGAATCCAATTAAACTAGCCTCAAACAGTTAACCATGTCCCAATAATCTTTCAATAATACTCTTCATTTTATTTTCATTTGTCTTATATAATTCCTTCCTACTACTATAAGATCATTGTAAATATATACTATTCATGTTCAAACCTAGAGATAAGTCATAAACTACCGGCAAAACAAACCTTGAACTATGATTAGATCAAACAAATTCATTTTGTAACACCCTAGTGCAAATTTTGGACATAACATTTAAGAATATTAAAATTTACATGAAGAACATTTACATAATATAACATTTGTTATTCATTGATGTTCCAGAGTCAGCAGTACATAATTAAATTAGAAGACAAACATACAACTATACATTTGAGTTCACAAAAGAAAATATACAAATATCCTTTCAAAAGGATAACTAAGCAAATTAGAAATTGCATCAAGACTTAAAAGTTGTTTCATATTTCAAATTGTATAATACACTTTTGAGACTCTTCATCAATAGATCGGACTAGGTAAGATAAATTCAACGAGTTGTAAAGTAACATAAAGTAAATGAGTTTATAATTAAGCATTTCATAAACTGGTATTTCAAAAGAAATAAATAAAATCATATCTCATATATAGATATATAAACTATCTAACTCACGAAGTAAAAATCTATTTAGCATTTCCTTTTTCGTCCTATGGGCATAATGTTGTGTTCAAATATTCTGAGAGACGTTTTTCTACTCTATGCCTTGAATTCCTTATATTTATAGTTCCATGTGGAATTCAAAACCAAAAGTAATATAGTTTAGTTGCTTACTGGTAGAGTTTTGGATTGTATTCAACATTTTTCTATAGTTAGTTGTTTCAACAATTCTTTCTATTGAGGAAAGAGTTTAATTAACTAACTTTGTCCTCATCAATATGTTTCTTTGTAGTTTCTTGGTTGACTTCCCTATAAAAAAATAGACACATGGATTAGAAATTTCATTTAATTTGGAAACATTTTTACTAGGAAATATACTAAGGTTAAATGGTTAAATGTTCCCACATTAAATGAAATTTCTAAGCCAAGTGACAATTTTTTATAGGAAAGTTAACTAAGTATAAAGTTAAAAAATAGGATTGAAAATATTTCAAAAGTTTTTATAATATTTTAGGAATGAAAAATATTGTGTGAGAAGATTCTATATGATGGTTTTGAATTTTACTCTTTTGTGGTTATTGTTATGCTATGTGTTTTAATGATGATAACTATAGGATAAGTTCTCAATTCTGTTGTTGGGTGATAGATGCCTAGGAGGCATTATATGTGTTGTAGGATCTCTCAAACATGTGTAGAAGCATAGAAAATCAAAATAACATGAAGATTATCATAGAAGAACATGAAAACCGAAATTCCCCAAATGTTAGGGTTCCAATCGGTGCAAAATCTTTAAAACTTGAAAACAAATCAATTCAACCGATTAAAATCAAGAACACATGCATAGGAAGACATAGAATGAATTAAACTTGAATTTAATCAGTGCAAATGGCTAGAATTGATCCATATAGGTGCAGCACATGAAGAACAAAAAAGAATATGAAAAAGGAAAACATGGAAGAGAGAAAGAGATGAAGAACACACCACTTTTCAAGAGAAAAGATAAGTGCAAAAGACAATCACCACTTGAATTTAAGAAAACTCAAGATAAGATTCAAAGAAAATGAGGAATACCTCTTGAACTTCAAAGAGAATTGCTCTTGCAATGTATTCAAGCTTCAAAGTTATGTTACAAATGAGACTTACACCCTTATATAGAGGGGAAAATGAAAATGCATGCACATGGGTGGAAGGTGAATGGTTTAGCCATGTTTGGAGATGCTCCCTAGCTTCCCAAACAAGGCCTTTCCCACTAAATGTTATCCTTATGTCCAAACATCCCTCCTCTTGTGTTTATTTGTGACAAAGTCACAAAAGAAACTAAACTATTTTTATTTTCAAGGAATTTACAAGAACTATTGATATTTCTAATGTCTTCTTCAAGCTTCTTGTACATTCTTCTTGTTTTTCTTCCTTCTTTTCTTCAAAATTCTTTTTAGGCTCTTTTTTCTTATTTTTCTTTTCTTGTTTTTTTGTGGTGACTCCTCCTTGCATGGGTTGAGGTTCTTCATAAAATGAGATCACATCATTATCTATATATTTGTTTAATCACATGAAATGGAGTTAATTATGCGGAAGCAAAAAAAATTTCCCTCCATTTGTGCAAACTTAAAATAGACTTAAGAGAAAAAAGACAATAGAATAATGCACAATATTTTTAAAGTCGAAAACCCACTCATTAATAGTTATAAAATAAATTCCAAAAACAAAAAATAGAATGAAATTTATTTTATTAAGTCACACTTAGAAACAATGGAAGATGAATTTAAGTCAAAACAATATATTTGTTATTCATTGGTGTTTCGAGTCAGATAGACAAAGCTAAACTAGAAGGCAAACATACAACTATATATATAAGTTCACAAAAGAAAATATACAAAGATCATTTCAAAAGGATAACTAAGCAAATTAGAAACGGCACCTAAGACTTAAAACTTGTTTCATACTTCAAATTGTATAATACACTTTTAAAACTCTTCATCTCTAATAAATAGGACTAGGTAAGATAAACTCAACGAGTTGTAAAGTAACATAAGATAAATGAGTTTATCATTTAGCATTTCATAAATTGGTATTTCAAAAGAAATAAATAAAATCATATATCGTATATAAATATGTAAATGTATCTAATTCACGAAATAGTAAGATGTGCTTGTCTTTGAAAAACTATTTAACTTTTCTTTTTTCATTCTATGGGCATGATGTTCACTTCCAACATTCCGAGAGGCATTCTTCTACTCTATGCCATGAATTCCTTATATTTATAGCCACATGTGAAATTCAAAACCAAATTTAATAAAAATTGTTGCAATCTTTCAAAAATAATTTTGACTCCTAAGATAGAGTTTGTGCTGAGCAACATCTTCTTATTGTTTCTACTGTGTTTTCTAAACTAGAATTGTGTCTTTGATAGGGTTTTCAAGCTAGTATTAATTTTAATACCGTGTAACAAGGTGTATAATGAAGACTTTGTTGATTTTTCTTTCCTTATCTTCTTGCTTTAATACTTTACTAATTTGAATATATTATATGTCATTCACATCATAATTTCCTTCTTCAAAGTTTTAGTAAAGTTTTTAATTCTAGATTTGTGAAAATTTGTAAAGGTTCAATTTATCTGCATTGTCTTAAACTCATTCCATTCAAACTAACAATATAAAGAATGAAAAGTCAAGATGAAGAACATCAATTACGTATATGTCTTCTAGTATTCATAAGGTTGCTTTGTGTTATTTGTGAGTGAGTAATAACCTATGTAATTCTCCACTCTATGATGTAAACTGTGTGAGTTTAAGCTACCCACTCTCATAGATTTCTTGTTTCTTGTTTCTTTTTTTGAGGCATTAGTCTTAGGGAGAGACTAGGACAGGATAATTAAGAGTGATTTGTGTACTTGTTGTAACTAGGAGTGGTTTGTCTACATGTTTATAATAATTTATTTGATTATTGAAACCTCTCAAGAAATAGTTTTATGGAAGAACTAGACATAGCGCATGTATTTAGGTGAATCAGTATAAAACTGTTCTATGTTGTTGGTTCTGTTTATTTGCTAGATAATATAGTTTAGTTGCTTACTTGTAGAGTTTTGGACTGTATTCAACCTTCTTTTATAGGTAGTTGTTTCAACAATGTTTTCTATTGTGGAAAGAGTTTAATTAGCTAACTTTGTCCTCATCAATATGTTTCTTTGTAGTTTCCAAGTTTATATTTGGTTGACTTTCCCTATAAAAAAAATTGGCACTTGGCTTAGAAATTTCATTTAATTTGGGAACATTTATACTAGGAAATATACTAAGGTTAAATGTTCCCAAATTAAATAAAATTTCTTAGCTAAGTGACAATTTTTTTATAGGAAAATCGACCATGTATAAAGTTAAAAATATGATTGAAAACATCTCAAGTTTTTATAAGATTTTGGGAAGAAAAAATATTTTATGAGAAGATTTTACATGATGGTTTTGAATTTTACTCTTTTGTGGTTATTGTTATGTTGTGTGTTTTTGTGATGATAACTTGATAAGTGTAGGATAAGTTCTCAATCTTGTTATGTGTTGCAAGTTATGATAAATTATGTTTGATGTTCTGAGCACATATATGAGATTTGTATGAGTTTGTTTCAATCTTGATTTTTGTTTTCTAATTCTATTGTGGAACAAGGATAGAATGTTTCCCCTATTTTCATTGTCCTATGTTATAATTATAGAGAAACTCTTTTGTAATAGAAGATGTCTGAAATGTTAATTGAGAAATAGATCGTTCAACTTCAAGTACATGACATCTTGTTGGGATATTGGAACGCTCACACACACAAGCAATTACTAGACGAAGTAAATAACAAGAACAAGAACACAGAAAGATTTACGTGTTTCAGTCAAACTGACTTACGTCCACGGCTGCACTAGATGGTATTTCAGATTAGATTATTTAGGTTTACAATAACATGAGTATTTATAGTAAGAAAAGTAAATGGGCTAGGCCCAATAAAACTTTCAGACTCCACCTACTCAACAATCTCCCACTTGGAGGCTGATTTCATCAACTGCACTCCAAAGTATCTAGTAAACCTCAAAACTGTAACATCTCCACACTAGTGCGATGCCTTCTCAACAATCAACCATGAAGGCCAGTTGAAGCTATGCAAAGCTTCAACTTCTCAGTAGTAACTACCTTGGTCAACATGTCTGCAGGATTCTCTGACCCAGGGATCTTCTCCAAGAGTAAAATACTAGCATTGATTAACCCTCTAATAAAATGGTATCTCAACTGGATGTGCTTTGTCTTTGCATGGAATACAGGATTTTTAGCAAGATGAATGGCACTCTGACTATCGCTGTAGAGAGTGCTATCACATTGTTTCTTTCCCAACTCCTCAAAAAATTCTTCAACCAAATCATTTCTTTACTGAGCTTCGCAATAGCCATGTACTCGCTTCGTGGTTGAAAGTGCAACACTTTTCCGAAGTCGAGACATCCAACTAACTCGCTGTTCCACCTATTGTGAAAACAAATCTCGTAGTACTCTTCCTTGTGTCTAGACAACCTCCTAAATCCGCATCGAATATCCTTCTAGGATAACATCATTCTTACTTGAAACATAATGCAATTTTTTAGAGGTACCTTTCAAGTAGCGTAGCAACCACTTGACATGACTTCCCGAGTGCTTCCTTCCTGGATTAGACATGAATCTGCTAACAACTCCCACTGCATGAGCTATGTCTGGTCTAGTGCATACCATTGCATACATCAAGCTACCAACTGCAGATGCATAAGGAATCTTAGCCATTGTTGCCTTCTCTTCATCTATCTTAGGAGATTGCTCTTTGGTGAGATTAAAGTGAACTCCCAAGGGCGTATTTACGATCTTAGCATCCTGCATACTGAATTTCTCTAACACTTTCCCAATATACTTCTCTTGAGATAATAATAGAGAACCATCAGACCTGTTCCTGCTGATATTCATGCCCAAAATCTGCTTTGCAGCGCCCAAATCCTTCATCTCAAACTCTTCAGACAACTGTTTCTTCAATTTATTAATTTCATCCATATTAGAACCTGCAACTAACATGTCATCAACATACAATAGTAATATGATATAGGATAGACCAAAATTTTTCATATAACAACATTGATCCATGGCACACTTCTTGTACCCTTTCCTGCTCATAAAACTATCAAACTTCAAGTACCACTGTCTGGGTGCTTGTTTCAACCCATACAAACTCTTGGTCAACTTGCAAACCAAGTTCTCCTTCCCGGTCACTTGGAAACCCTCTGGTTGCACCATGTAGATGTTCTCATCAAGGTCACCATGTAAGAACGCTGTCTTAACATCTAACTGCTCTAGATATAGATCCTCTGCAGCCACAATACTCAATACAAGTCTAATGGTAGTCATTTTAACTACAGGAGAGAAAATCTCATTATAATCAATACCTCTTTTTTGTTGAAAACCTTTTACCACTAACCTTGCCTTGTATCTCTTGCTCGCCATCATGTTCTTCCTTAACCCCGAACACCCACTTATTACGCAATGCTCTCTTGCCTCGCTGGTAGGTTAGTCAAATACCAAGTTTTATTTTTCTCAAGTGAGTTCATCTCCTCCTGCATGGCTAACTCCCACTGAGCTGCATCATCCATCTGCAATGCCTCATGATAACACAAAGGCTCCCATCATCGATCAACAATAAGTAATTTGTTGAAGGAGAGAATCGTGAGGAGGCCTAATAACTCTACTGGATCTCCTCACTTCAACTGTTGGGGTGACAGGAGTGATCTCCTCAACTGTCATTTCTCTTAAGCTCCCACTTTTTCTTGCAAGATCATCTTCTGTAATGTCCTCTAACTCTACCTTTTCCTTCTCTGTTGGCTTCTCTTTAGCTTCAATGTTTATCTCAAGTCTGTCCTTGTACATTGCATTTTCATTGAATGTAACATCTTTGCTTCTAATGATCTTTCTATTTTGATCATCCCGAAGCGATATCCCATATCATCCGCTCCATAGCCAATGAAGATGCACTTTCGTGCTTTCGGTTCAAGCTTGTCCCTATCAACATCTCTAACACGAACATAAGAATCACAACCAAATACTTTCAAGTGAGAAAGACTTACATCCTTGCCTTGCCATTCCTCCTCAGGAATCTTGAATCCTATAGGAGCCGAGGGTCCTCGGTTAATGAGGTATCTGTCTTTGTGCCCACTTGTTTACGCCCGAATGTCTTTGACAACCCCGCATGAATTCTCATACTCTTTGCCCTCTCATTCAAGGTCCTGTTCATTCTTTCGAGCAACACCATTTTGCTTGAGGTGTCTCGAGGAATAGTTTTAAGCATTCTAATTCCATTCTCGGCACAATAATTAACAAATTCAATACTACTATATTCACCACCATTATCGGACTTTAAACATTTAATTTTTAATCCTGTCTCATTCTCAACAGCAGCTTTCCACTTCTTAAAGGTATTAAATACTTCTGATTTTTGCTTCAAAAAATAAACCCATACCTTTCTAGTGGAATCGTCAATGAAGGTGACATAGTATCGAGATCCTCCTAATGATGAGACTGATGTTGGCCCATACACATCTGTATGAACAAGCTCCAACTTCTCAACCTTGGGTATCCTCCCTGTCTTGGCAAAAGTAACTCTTTTCTGTTTCCCAAACACACATGGTTCACAGAATCCAACTTCTACCTTTTTCAATTCTGGAATCTTCCCCTTTGAGACAAGCAACTTCATACCCTTCTCGCTCATGTGACCAAGTCTTTGGTGCCACAAAGTTGAAGGATGAACAATATCATTTCCTACTGAATTTATTTCTTACGTGGTGTAATTCTACCATGTAGAGGTTCCTTTCTTCCAGCCACGAGCAACAACTAGATTACCCTTTACCACCTTCCACTGACCTTCTCCGAATATGACTCGATATCCCTGAACATCAAGCATACCCACAGAGATTAACATTCTCTTAAGTCCTGGAACATATCTTACATCCTTCAATGTCCAGGATCGTACCAGCGAAGTTCTAAGATTTATGTCTCCCATTCTCGCAATGTCTAAAGCTTCATCATCTGCCAGACGAACTTTGCCAAAATTTCCAGTTTTGAAATTTTCCATCAAGTCCTTGCAAGGTGAAGCATGGAAAGATGCACCAGAATCCATGACCCAGGATTCAAACTTGCTCTCAACACAACATATCAACGCATCATCAATGTCTCCTTGTGCTGCATTCACTGTGTTGTCATGCCTCTTTTCTTTAGGAGTAACAAGAGCGAGCGGTACTCGGCTTTTAAAATGACCTTTTTGTTGACAATTCCAACGGGTAATGTCCTTGCGAGTTTTAGACGGTGCTCGCTTTCTGGACTTTGATCTGCCACCCACAGAACCTTGCCCTCTTTCAGGCCTTCTGCCTCTACCTTCAGTGCTTAATAAGGAACTTGTTGATTCTCCGACGTTCCTTCTACGAACATCCTCACTAAGGATTAAATCCCTAATTCCTTCAAAAGTTAATTTTGTAGTTCCGGATATGCAGCTACTTCGTGGTGACAGTTCTCGACCAACTATCGAGCAACGAAGATAACAACAACGAGGCTTGTACTTCATCATCAAATTTAATATCCACTGAAACTAATCTCGACAGTAAGGAATTAAATTCATTGACATGATCTGTAACATTAGCACCTTCTCGCATCTTCGTATTTACTAACTGACGAATCAAGAATACCTTGTTTGATGCTGACGGCTTCTCGTACATGTTTGATAATGCCTTTATCAAACCATATGTCGTCTTCTCGTTGACGATGTTGTAAGCAACGTTCTTCGCCAATGTTAATCTGACGACACCCAAAGCCTGCCTGTCTAGCAACTCCCAATCTGCCTGAGACATCGTTTCTGGTTTATTCTCAGACAAGGGCTGGTACAGCTTCTTCTGATACAGGTAGTCTTCAATCTGCATCTTCCAAAATCCAAAATCACTTCCGTCGAACTTGTCAATCTTTACTTTCCCGTCTTCTGCCATTGCTCCTACTCGCGTGAAGAGAACCTAAGCTCTGATACCAGTTGTTGGGATATTGGAACGCTCACACACACAAGCAATTACTAGACGAAGTAAATAACAAGAACAAGAACACAGAAAGATTTACGTGGTTCAGTCAAACTGACTTACGTCCACGGCTGCACTAGATGGTATTTCAGATTAGATTATTTAGGTTTACAATAACATGAGTATTTATAGTAAGAAAAGTAAATGGGCCAGGCCCAATAAAACTTTCAGACTCCACCTACTCAACAATTGTTAGGATACAAGTGTGATGTTGGAGTTCCACATTGGG
The DNA here is from genome assembly GCA_030347555.1 of Lablab purpureus. NCBI lineage: Eukaryota > Viridiplantae > Streptophyta > Magnoliopsida > Fabales > Fabaceae > Lablab > Lablab purpureus. The sequence continues at coordinate 19,255,120 of CM059254.1, forward strand.
TAGGAATGAGTAAGTTGAACAACATATAAGTGAGAAGACCCATAAACTCATTGCCTTAAGGTTTTGGGTTGGAGGTGGTGTCATAGACACTTGTGTGGTTGTGCTTGTAGCTCATTATCCTCCCGGAATCTCCCAACAAGTGGTATCGAGCCCAGGTTCGGCCGAGTACCTAGGTGAGGTCCCAGAATAGGGTCACCAGTGAGGTGGAGTATCCCAGGTGAGGGCCACCAGTGAGGTGAGGTATCCTTGAATAGGGTCACCAGGAAGGGTACTCATGGTTAAAAAGGGGGAATGTACCAATGTGGATGGACTCACACTTGAGGGGGAGATTGTTAGGATACAAGTGTGATGTTGGAGTTCCACATTGGGTAGGAATGAGTAAGTTGAACAACATATAAGTGAGAAGACCCATAAACTCATTGCCTTAAGGTTTTGGGTTGGAGGTGGTGTCATAGACACTTGTGTGGTTGTGCTTGTAGCTCATTATCCTCCCCAGAATCTCCCAACACATCTTTTATGACATCTTTTTTATTCATATAGAAGAAAGCTTTTTGTATTATTTGAATTCTTTTGTCAGAAAATTGAATTTGCTAATGGAGAAAACAGTTGGGTAATAAATATTAAAATTATTTTCTACTTTATTGATGTCTCTTTTTGTATTTTGTTGTAGTATAGATGTTGTGTAAGATTATTAGACTTTCACTTTTCTTCATCTTACTATATATTAATTAGTATGATGTGTTGGAAGTGGTCATGAATTTTTAAGAGAATATACATGGAGTAGGGTTTTTTTGTCTCTAGCATCATAAGGATCACCACACAATGTTAGCATGTCTAAGTTGATAGTTGTAAAATAAAATCCAAAAACAAAAAGTAGAATGAATTTATTTTATTGAGTCGCACTTAGAAACAATACAATGTAAGATGAATTTAAGTCAAAGCACTAGAAATAAACACAAACATTGTAGTTATTACAATAATGATTAAGTTGTAGATGAATTGCAGGGATGATCGAAATAGGAAAGTCGTGAATTATGCTTCATCGAAACGATGGTCCACAATAGAAAATTAGTTGTTGTCGTACCAAGATTGCTTTTGAAGATAGTCAATGGTGCTCTTGTCGACCTGAAAAGCCTTGGTCAGAACCTCAGCAGAAATAGGAGGATTAGCTTTAAACAAAGCATTTGCGATTGTGATAGTTCCGGGATTTTGGCTGCTGAGACCAGCGATTGCAACAGCATTGCCGTATCCAACATTAAGTTGGAAATGAATGAGACCAATTGGGAAGACAAAGACATCACCCTTGTTGAGCACTTTGGTGAAGAGGCGATTTCCATCTTGATTGGAGGTCACAAATCCAACATAGAGAGTACCCTCAAGAACAATAAGGATCTCTGTGCCCCTAGGGTGGGTGTGGGGAGGGTTTAAACCCTTTGGTGCATAATCTATGCGAGCCAAAGATATTCCCAATGTGTTTAGTCCAGGTAGTTGATCAACAAACACTGGACTCACTTGTGATCCTAGTGGATTGTCAGTCTTCGCAGGCTCCACGTGCTTGAAGAAATCTTCAGCTTTCACAACCTTCGGATCTTTGCAGAATTTTCCATTCACAAATACTGCAAATCAACAAGCCAACATTATAATTAACAACTCCATCAAATTCCAATAACAAGACAAGATCTAAGTATATTACGAAAGATGCAGTAAGTTTAATATTTGTGCAGCAACCAGGATTGCTACTACATACCACCATCACTTTCTTTGGCTGCCACGCAAAAATCTTGCAGAGGACTTGGGTCATAGGCAGAGACAACTGAGGATGTCAAAGCCAAGATGGCAACAAGCAAGCACACACCTTTCATTTTTCCTTGGTTTCTAATACACTTATCTCAAATGTTTCTGCTTTGTGTAATATCTTGTGAGAATTGAATTTTCATTCATGTGAAGCTCCCTATTTATAAGGATGAAGCATTGAATGGGTTTGCAGTTCATAATTACCTGAATTAATTCTTTATGATCATGAACCATTCCATGACAAATTCCTAGTTATGGTTTTGCGTGCTCGATCAAAGAGTAGACTATGGAAATGTTCCACACGAACAAGAAAAAATAAAGTGTTTCGGTAATACGTCGTCCACTTGGCTGTGTATCCATTACTGTGATATTATTTTATTATGGGAAGCTCGTTCACAGAATCAAACATCAGTTTAGACTTTGTCTCAATATTACAATTGGAAATTTAGCATATTAAGATATATCTTTTGACTTTGTACTGCCTCCTGCAATTGTTTTGGCCTTCGCTCTAATAATTCCCTGTGGATATACTTCACCATGGATTGACCAAGACAAAAAAAGTGAGACATCATGTTTTTTACTTTTAACTCAATCTTATTTTATCTAAAAGCTTTTCCAATTTTAGTTTTTTTTTTTCAATTTTTTTACCTTACAGTACCTAATTTTATTATCATATTATTATTTGACTAAATAAAAAACTACCCCTTTTATAATTTTAAGTTAATTGCATAATTATTGTAAAGTAGACATCATATAAGTCATATATATATATATATATATATATATATATATAATTGTTTAAAATAAAGATTATATGTCTTCTTTAGTAAAAATTATCAAAAAAGAAATGTAATAATTGTTTTATAGAACTTTTAGTACACTTACTTGAAAACTAATACCTCTTAGTATATTAACTAAATGAATATTACATAGTAGGAAATTCTTGTAAAATTTATGATTAATTATGAATTCACCTACTCTTAGTTAAAAAATTTGAATTTGAATAAAATGAAGACCTTTAAGTAAGACGATGGATTAGAAGAAGACATTTTCGAATTATTTATTATATAGATATTATTCATTATTTTAACGTTATTATTAAAGTTTGGTAATGGATTAAAAAAATTGATATTTAATATATGTTTTCAATAAAAGTTAATATAATCTTCATGTATAAAATTTGATGGTAAATGATTTCACTGCTGAAATTTTTTATATTTCATGAAATTCTTTTTACAAATTATAAAAATAATTTTAAAAAAATAATAAAAAACTTTTTTCCTACAAATATTTATAATAAATTGGTAGAAAATTTCTCATGAAATATAATAAATTTTAGCAATTAATATATAAAATATTTGAAGGTTGTGATGAACACGTACAAATTAATATTATTTATAATTTTAATAATCTAGATTTAACCATTTACCATAAAATATGACAATTAATCATATGTCTCTCTTTCTTTTTGGTTGTTATTGTTAGAATATACTAACTAATCGGTTAACATGTATCTTATTGGATTTATTTATAATTTATTAAATATCTAATTGAATTAGTTAAATTTATTTGGATTCTTCAAGACAATCATTCCTGCAATTCATCTACGAATAATTATTATTGTGATAAATGCAATCTATATATATATTCTTGTATTTTTGCTGTTTTTACTTAAATTAATCCATTTCTTTTAAGTTTAACTCTCAGTGTCTCTCTCCCTCCCACAACCATAGAGAAGTTTTTTATGAATAAATCAACTATATACCTAATAGACCGAATGATACATATTTCATTTGGTAATGATATCAAGATATTCTTAAAGAAACAAATACTAGTTATCAACTTTCGTATCAGATCAAGAGAAGAACCATGCATACATCAATAGAGGGAGTAAATTTAAGACATATATAGATTGATGAAGTGAATGATTATTGCTAAATCAATGAGATTTATAACTTCATGTATTTTTTAAGGAGAGAATGCTAATGTTTATAAGCGAGCTAATTTGGACTTTTTTGAAAAACATTTTTCCAATGGTTGCATACCCTACCTTCTTTTTTTTTTCAATACTATATATCGCAATAGAAATAATGTTTATATATCGCTTCCATTGATTTATTACATAAGTCTTGATTTAGTCTCTTCATAATTTGTTTGTTACTTTTTTTATTATATCATGCTTTTCGAACTTTTGTTTGTATATATATATTAGTTCCAAGATAAATAATAGAGATCAACACACCATTCATCTTTCAAAAGCTTATAGATAGAAAGATCATTTACATTAATGTGCAACGTACATATTTGTGTGCATTATTGTTGTGTACCTGAAAACAAATTATTTTATGAAGTGATAACATGATCTACTAAGATTATATATAAGAATGTTTATTAATTGTAAATTTTTCATTGTTGTGGAGTATTCTCATCAAATAAGAGCTTATAAGATTATGTAAAAAACAAAAAAAAACACAAGAAGAAAAGATTGAATTATGTTGCAAAAACTTTTTCTAACTTTTCAAATATCGTTTATGAACATAAGCTTTGTCAGACGATAGATGAGATCAATAGACGTACAACGTCTATTACTCAAAACTCATTTAGAAAATGATCATTTGTTCAAATTAAAAATTCTCTTTCTAAAGTTAGGTAATATAATAATATGCAATTGAAAAAAGATAATGGAGAAGAAAATACACTCAAGTTTTCGTACTGATTTGTCTGAAACTATAAATTACGTCTAATTCTCGATCAACTTGATTGAGTTTCACTAGCAAACTAATGTTGCAAATTACATGTATTCTTTCAGCAACACATAGTTACTCCTAGTTAACCTGTACATGTATTGTTTCTTACAAAATCACTCTTCACTCAATCAAGTATTCCTTCTTATAAGATCACATTTGGCTCAACCAAGTATTCTTTCTTACAAAGCCACTCCTAACTAAAAAACAATGATTTGTTAAGGAATTGTGATTGAGAATCACAAAACAAACTTTAGCAAGTCTAAAAGGATTGCGTCTTACAAACAAACACAAGATTTCAATTGGCCTTTAGAGAAATCTATGAAACACTAACAATGTTCTTCTAAAGCTGATGAAAGATTGAAGAGAGAAAATAATAAGAGTTTTTTCACTTTTTAAAGATAGAGCACATTTTTGTTTTCTTCTTTGAAGTGAATCCTTTTATAGTGCATGAGAGAAACTAGCCAATAGATATTTGTTCTAACATCTTTAACTTAATTAGGTTGGTCTTCAACTTCCACTACAAGAAATTCGTTGATTATAAACTAATTTAGAGACAAAAACTAATTAAACATTATAGTGACTAAATTGTTATAAAGTAAAAATTATTGGTATCTAAAATAGTTTTTATTGTTATAGAAACTATATTTTTTTTTGTGACTATTAATCTTAAAAAATTATGAAATTAGTTTCTATAAAATGATGACTAAATTGGCTTCTATACTAGAATCTAAATTTGTTTCTAACATTAACCTCCAAGGTTGTAACCACTTACTAAATTAGAATCTACATTAGTTTCTAATTTAATTAGTATGTTCAATACTTACTAAAAAGGTTTTTATTGTAAGTTCAACTGTTTGTTACTCACTTTGCACTTGAATTGTTGGTTGTTGTATCTCATCTTCATTGTCACCATCAAAATCATCATCACCATCAACATCATCATCATCAACATCTGCTTCTAGATGTTGTTCAACTTTATGTGCATCCCAATTTCGAAATTGATCTTCATCAAACACCACATCATGATTAATATCAATTTTATTAGTGATAGGATTGTACAATTTGTAAGCTTTTGATTGCTCACCAACATCATGAAAAAGCATTTTTCTCCTTTGTCATCAAGCTTTTTTCTCTTTTGGTCTAGAATATGGGCATAACCAACACACCCAAAAATTCTGAAATAATCTACTGTTGGTTTTCTTCCACTCCAAGCCTCCTCAGGTGTGATGATTTGAACAATAAAGGTTGGACTTCTGTTTAAAACATGAACAATCCAATATACAACTTATGGCCAAAATGTCTTTAGAAATCGCCCTTTTGTTAGCACACTCTTCACCATATTGAGAATTGTTCTGTTTTTTCCTCTCTAATACATCATTTTGTTGTGGTGTATAAGTAGTTGTTAGCTCTTTTCTAATGTCATCTTTTGAACAAAAAACATCAAATTCATTTGAACATTATTCTCCATAGCGATATGTTTGAAGAGTTTTAAGCTTTCCTGATTCTTTTTCAACTCTTGCTTTGAAAGTTTTAAAAGCATCAAGGGCTTCTGACTTTTCCTAAAAAAATTGACCCACACTTTTCTAATATAATCTTCAATAAAAGTAATTAAATACTTATTACCTCCATTGGATAAAGGTTTTATTGGGCCATATAAGTCTAAATGCACAAGCTCCAAAACATGTTTTTCTCTCCATGATTTTCCATTAGGAAAATGAGATCAATGTTGTTTGCTAATGGTTTGAGCTCATTTTTATAACAACAATAACTCTTCTAATAGGATCATAAATTTCATAAACACCTTTGCTAATGATGATCGTGTAGCCTTTCTCCTGTAACTATCCAACACGTAACAAATGACTTTTCAAATTAAGAACATACAACACATTAGAAATTGTTTCAATAAAACCATTCTTGGTTCTAATTTTAATATCACATTTTCCCTCACTTTCACCATAGAGCAATCCCCAAAACTCACAATTGATTGGAAATCTTCATTTAGAAATGAAAAGAAAGATTTATTTCCACTCATATGGTTACTATAACCTATATCCACATACCATAAATCCGATTCACCATTTTCTTCATCTTGAATAACCATTAGCAATGTCTCATTTCCTTCTTTCGTTGTAACATTTGACTTTTCTTCCTTTTCCTTATCTTGGGGCAACCTAGTATAACATTCAGAAGCATAATGACCAAATTTATGACATCTAAAACATTTTACCTTTGATTTGTCATGCTCCTTTCCTCTGTCTCGCCTTGAGATTAATCATAATGGCTTTGTCTCCCTCGTCCGCCTCTACCTCTACCCCATCCTCTAAAGTTGTTGCAATGAGTATCGGTAGAAGCTTTTAATGCTTGCTCCTCAACTTCGGTTCTTTGAATTTTTGTTCATGCAACGATAATGAAATTTGTAGTTCATTAATTGACGATTGTCGGTGTCTTTGGATTCTTCTATAGCACATACAACAAAATTAAATTTTGGTGCTAAAGATTGCAATATTTTTTCAACTATTATTGTTCTTCAGTTTTGTCACCATATGTGCGCATCTTGGTGGCAACCGTCATCACACAGGAAAAGAAGTCTATGATAGATTCTCCGACTTCATTCAAATAGTTTCAAGCTCAACGACGAAATGCTTGAAGTTGCTCGCCTCTTTGCTCTTCTAGACCCTTGATACTTCTTCATTGAATCCCAAATATCCTTAGAAGTTTCTTTGCTGAGAATGGTTTCTAGAATAGATCGATCAATGACTTGAAACAAATAGTTCATTATTTTCAAGTCTTTTAACTTTAGTACATTCACTTCCTTTCATTGTTCATCGATAAGCATTGTATTACTCTCGAGCACCGACTTCAATAACCTACCAGTATTCCTTAGATCTCAAGAAATTTTCCATCAAAATCTTGCTCTAACACCATTGTTGAAAAATTTTCATAAGAAGATTTTAACACACAATAAAAAGAGCAAGCATATAAGAAAATTAATTAGAAATGGATTAATTTAAGTAAAAACAATAAAAATATATATATATATATATATATATTGTATTTATCACAATAATAATTATTTGTAGAAGAATTGCAGGGATGATTATAATGAAGAATCATGTAACTAATCCAAATAAATGTAACTAGTCCAAATAATTTAACTAATCTAATTAAATATTTAATAAATTATTATCTTGAAGAACAAACATAAGTCCAACAAGATACATGTTAATAGAGCTGTCAAAATAGGTCTGGCCCGATGGGCTGGCCCGTATAGCCTATGATTCAGGTCAGGCTAGGCTTAAAAAATTGTGACCTATATAACAATAGGCTTTTTTTAGCCAGACCCATTTGGCCCGATGCCCATATGGGCCAAGGCCAGGATGGCCCGTAGGCTAATGGGCTGACCCGTTTATTTTTTATATTAAATTTTTGTTCTTAATTGTTATATTGTCATACCAAAGAAAGAAACCCTAGTATCTCAGAGTCTTTGTTTTCTTCTTCATTTCTTCTCTTTCTTTCTCACAAGTTCTTTCATCTCCTCTACTGCACTACTCCTCTTTTCTTTCACCTTCATCACCACAGTTTCACGCTTTCGCCATAACTTCTCTGTTTAACATTGGGTTAGGTTTTTTCTTATTTTTTGTTAATTTAAATTATCATTTTTTGCATTTCTAATCAAAATTTTATATCTACTTTTCTTTTCCTCATATCATCATGGGTTTGTGTTATTTTGTTAATATTTGTTTGAGTTATATAAAGTAAAATTATTATAAGTATTAAATAGGTTTTTATGTTTTTTTATCTCTTGCATTGCAGAGTTCTTATTCCCCATGACAACATCAGGAGTTACTCCTCCAATTAGTGATCCATCTGCTGCTAATAACAAAAGAAATAACGTTGAACAAAAATGTGGAGAGACTAAGAAAGCAAAGGTTGTGACTTCTGAGGTATGGAATTATTTTGAAAAAATTGGTTTAATTGAAGGAGTGGAGAAATGTAAATGCAAAGGATGTGGCAAACTGTATACATGTAAAGGAATTTCAGGGACCAATCATCTCAGAAGACATATTCCTAAATGTAGTGTATTTCCTAAATACCATGATGTGGGAGTTATGTTGAATAATAAAGGAAACTTGTTAAAGCAATGGAAATTTGACTCTAAGGTATATCGAGATGCACTTGCTAAATGTATTATTAAGCATGATCTTCCATTTAGTTATGCTGAGTATGAAGGGGTCTTGGAGGTGAATAAAGTTTTAAATCCTGATTTTAGACCAATTAGTAGAAACACTTCAATCAATGATGTCTATAATGTGTATATAAGTGAAAAAGAAAAGCTAAAGAGTGTGTTATCTAATATTTCTGGTAGGATATGTTTGACTTCTGACGTATGGACAGTTGTAACTACCCAGGGCTATATGATCATGAATCGCTCATTATGTTGACCAAAATTGGAAATTAAATAGTAAGTTACTTTCATTTTGTCACTTAGATAATTCACACACTCGGGTTAGAATTATCGTGGAAAGTGCTTGAAGTGCTTAAGGATTGGGGAATAGAAAGCAAAATATTTTCTCTCACATTGGACAATGCCTCTTCTAATGGTAGCATGGTGAAAATTTTAAAAGAAAGACTTAATTTGCAAAATGCACTGCTATGTAAAGGTGAATATTTTCATGTGAGATGTTGTGCACATATCTTGAATATTATAGTTCAAGAAGGGTTGAAGATAACAGGTGATGATGCTTTGTATAAAGTTAGTGAAAGTGTTAAATATGTTAAAGCATCAGAGGGGAGGTTAAGAGAATTTCGAAAATGTGTTGAAGAAGTACATTTAAGTGATGTAGGTGGTGGTTTCTTAAGGTTAGATGTGGTAACTAGATGGAATGCTACATATATGATGCTTGAAAGTGCTATTAAGTATTGTCGTGCATTCACTAATTTGGGATATAGTGATAGAAGTTACAAATTTTGTCCAACCGATGAAGAGTGGGAAAGAGCGAGAAAAATATGTGAATTTTTGGCACCTTTCTATGATATTACTAGCTTGATGTCCGGATCATCTTATCCTACCTCCAACTTATATTTCCTTCAAGTTGCTATTATAGAAATGGGATTGAATACAAATTTGACTAGTGAAGATGAGGTAATAAGAGATATGGCAACAAGGATGAAGGTCAAGTTTGATAAATATTGGAATGAATATTCTGTCACTCTTGCATTTGGATGTGTTCTTGACCCAAAGACAAAATTAAATTTCATAAGTTTCTGTTATAAGAGGCTTTATCCATTTGATTATGAAGAAAGGGTCAATAAGGTGAAGGATAGTTTGTACAATCTCTTTGCCGAATACCTAAAGCAAACCATTGCATCAACTTCATCTACAGTAACTAGTGCAAAAGACATGAAATCTTCTTATCAAATGGCAAGGAGTAATTTCTCATCATCAATTCTTCAGGTAACCTATAGTAATAATATAGTTTATTTTCATTCATATATATATATATATATATAAGATTCTATTAAATTCTACTTTTGGTTATCTAATTGTAGGCTTATCATCAAGAAATAATAAAAACACTTCAAATGATGGCAAGTCTCAACTTGACCTTTACTTGAGTGAATCATGTATTGTTGGTGAAAATCTAGATGCCCTCCAATATTGGAAGTTGAATAAGCATCGGTTTCCTCAGCTTGCAATTATGGCTTGTGACATTTTAAGCATACCAATCACAACAGTGGCGTCAGAATCTTCATTTAGCATTGGTGGTCGCATCTTGAATAAGTATAGAAATTGTTTACTCCTAAGCCCTCATTTGTACTCGTAATTGGTTGTATGATTATGAGCAAGTTGGACTTTCTGGAATAATTATATTATTATTGATCTTGATATATTATTTATTTATACTCATTATAAAAATGTTAATTGCTGATTTTTTTGTGTATTGTCAAATAAATATAGATGAAAAAGAAGTGGAAGAGATACAATTGTTTAGCGAGCAAACTAGTCAAGGAAATAATATATCTAAAGAGGTCCTTAGTAAATGTTCATACATTTTGACTTTTTTTAATCTATATTTATATAAAAAAAATTTAACTAATTGGGTATTATCTTTTGCAGTAAACAATTCTTGGAGTATTGGAAGTGCTTGACTGTCTTGGAAGTGCTTAGTAGACGATCTAAATTTGTTTTATAAGTTGCTCAAATGTGAACAATTTTGCACAAACTTTCATATAAATATATTGTCTATTTATATATTATTTACTGTTGATAAAAATATTATATTATGTATGGATATGTTATTTAGTAGGTGCTTGACTCTTTTGGAAGTACTTAGTATGTGATTTAAGTTTTTTTTACAAGTTGTTCAAATGTAAACAGTTTTAAACACACATTCATGTAAATATATTATATATTTATATTTATATTGTTGATAAAAATTATATTATAGATATATTGTAATATTTTTTCAATTTTTAATTAGGCTAAAAATGGTCCGTTGGCCCGTTGGCCTAACATAGGGCCAGACCAGGCTAAAAATTGTGGTCCGTTTTAAAATATAGGCCAGACTAGACTATCAGATTTTTTGAACTTGGCTCGTAGGGCCAGGCCAGGCTGGGCCGGACCGCCCGTTTTGACAGCTCTACATGTTAACCGATTAGTTAATATATTAACATAAACGACAAAAAAGAAAGAGAGACATATGATTAATTGTCGTATTAAAATTATGGTAAATGGTTAAATCTAGATTATTATAAATATAAATAATATTAATTTGTACATGTTTATCACAACATCCAAATCTTTTATATATTGATTAGACCATCCAAATTATGTTGATTAGACCATCAAATCTTACACATGAAGATTATATTAACTTTTATTGATAACATCTATTAAATATCAAACTTTTTTAATCCATTACCAAACTTTAATAATAAAGTTAAAATAATGAATAATATTTATATAATAAATAATATTTAAAACAAAGTGACTTGGTTGAGTCTATATATATGACTTATATGATGTCCACTTTACAATAATTATGTAATTAACTTAAAATTATAAAAGGAGTAGTTTTTTATTTAGTCAAATAATAATATGATCGATATATAATAAAATAAAGAACTGCAAGGTAAAAAAATTGAAAAAAACTAAATTGAAAAAGCTTTTAGATAAATAAGATTGAGTTAAAAGTAAATGTGTTACCATTTTCACTGTTTTGTCATTTTAATATTTAAAATATTCTTTATTTTCTCTGATTTAGATGGCAATTTATACACTCCTGTAACCAGCTTGTTAATATTCTTTTCTTTTCATTATCCTATAAACTACTCTCGTTTAATATTCATTTCTGCACTTACATTCATTTGTTTCTCTTCTAATATACCTTATTTTATCTTTAAAATGGAATTTATTAGGTGTAATGAACGAAATAACCAAAATACAACTTGAATACTATTTATTTCAAGAGTTTCATTATGATATAATCTTCATACTAAATGCAACTGTTTATTAATTTGAATAATAAAAAGACCGTGTGTATACACAGATTAAAATACAATAATAAAAGACCGTGTGTATACACAGATTAAAATACAAGTCTTAAAATAAATTATATAGATAAGTAATTCTGCGAGAGATTCACAAAACATGACGTCACACATATTGTTTTGGTCAATCCATGGTGAAGTCTGACTATATCATATGCGTTTACCTTAAATTATATATCAGCAGGGAATTATTAGAGTGAAGGCCAAAACAATTGCAGGAGGCAGTACAAAGTCAAAAGATATATCTTAATATGCTAAATTTCCAATTGTAATATTGAGACAAAGTCTAAACTGATGTTTGATTCTGTGAACGAGCTTCCCATAATAAAATAATATCACAGTAATGGATACACAGCCAAGTGGACGACGTATTACCGAAACACTTTATTTTTTCTTGTTCGTGTGGAACATTTCCATAGTCTACTCTTTGATCGAGCACGCAAAACCATAACTAGGAATTTGTCATGGAATGGTTCATGATCATAAAGAATTAATTCAGGTAATTATGAACTGCAAACCGATTCAATGCTTCATCCTTATAAATAGGGAGCTTCACATGAATGAAAATTCAATTCTCACAAGATATTACACAAAGCAGAAACATTTGAGATAAGTGTATTAGAAACTAAGGAAAAATGAAAGGTGTGTGCTTGCTTGTTGCCATCTTGGCTTTGACATCCTCAGTTGTCTCTGCCTATGACCCAAGTCCTCTGCAAGATTTTTGCGTGGCAGCCAAAGAAAGTGATGGTGGTATGTAGTAGCAATCCTGGTTGCTGCACAAATATTAAACTTACTGCATCTTTCGTAATATACTTAGATCTTGTCTTGTTATTGGAATTTGATGGAGTTGTTAATTATAATGTTGGCTTGTTGATTTGCAGTATTTGTGAATGGAAAATTCTGCAAAGATCCGAAGGTTGTGAAAGCTGAAGATTTCTTCAAGCATGTGGAGCCTGCGAAGACTGACAATCCACTAGGATCACAAGTGAGTCCAGTGTTTGTTGATCAACTACCTGGACTAAACACATTGGGAATATCTTTGGCTCGCATAGATTATGCACCAAAGGGTTTAAACCCTCCCCACACCCACCCTAGGGGCACAGAGATCCTTATTGTTCTTGAGGGTACTCTCTATGTTGGATTTGTGACCTCCAATCAAGATGGAAATCGCCTCTTCACCAAAGTGCTCAACAAGGGTGATGTCTTTGTCTTCCCAATTGGTCTCATTCATTTCCAACTTAATGTTGGATACGGCAATGCTGTTGCAATCGCTGGTCTCAGCAGCCAAAATCCCGGAACTATCACAATCGCAAATGCTTTGTTTAAAGCTAATCCTCCTATTTCTGCTGAGGTTCTGACCAAGGCTTTTCAGGTCGACAAGAGCACCATTGACTATCTTCAAAAGCAATCTTGGTACGACAACAACTAATTTTCTATTGTGGACCATCGTTTCGATGAAGCATAATTCACGACTTTCCTATTTCGATCATCCCTGCAATTCATCTACAACTTAATCATTATTGTAATAACTACAATGTTTGTGTTTATTTCTAGTGCTTTGACTTAAATTCATCTTACATTGTATTGTTTCTAAGTGCGACTCAATAAAATAAATTCATTCTACTTTTTGTTTTTGGATTTTATTTTACAACTATCAACTTAGACATGCTAACATTGTGTGGTGATCCTTATGATGCTAGAGACAAAAAACCCTACTCCATGTATATTCTCTTAAAAATTCATGACCACTTCCAACACATCATACTAATTAATATATAGTAAGATGAAGAAAAGTGAAAGTCTAATAATCTTACACAACATCTATACTACAACAAAATACAAAAAGAGACATCAATAAAGTAGAAAATAATTTTAATATTTATTACCCAACTGTTTTCTCCATTAGCAAATTCAATTTTTTGACAAAAGAATTCAAATAATACAAAAAGCTTTCTTCTATATGAATAAAAAAGATGTCATAAAAGATGTCATGTACTTGAAGTTGAACGATCTATTCCTCAATTAACATTTCGGACATCTTCTATTACAAAAGAGTTTCTCTATAATTATAACATAGGACAATGAAAATAGGGGAAACATTCTATCCTTGTTCCACAATAGAATTAGAAAACAAAAATCAAGATTGAAACAAACTCATACGAATCTCATATATGTGCTCAGAACATCAAACATAATTTATCATAACTTGCAACACATAACAGGATTGAGAACATATCCTACACTTATCAAGTTATCATCACAAAAACACACAACATAACAATAACCACAAAAGAGTAAAATTCAAAACCATCATGTAAAATCTTCTCATAAAATATTTTTTCTTCCCAAAATCTTATAAAAACTTGAGATGTTTTCAATCATATTTTTTAACTTTATACATGGTCGATTTTCCTATAAAAAAATTGTCACTTAGCTAAGAAATTTTATTTAATTTGGGAACATTTAACCTTAGTATATTTCCTAGTATAAATGTTCCCAAATTAAATGAAATTTCTAAGCCAAGTGCCAATTTTTTATAGGGAAGTCAACCAAATATAAACTTGGAAACTACAAAGAAACATATTGATGAGGACAAAGTTAGCTAATTAAACTCTTTCCACAATAGAAAACATTGTTGAAACAACTACCTATAAAAGAAGGTTGAATACAGTCCAAAACTCTACAAGTAAGCAACTAAACTATATTATCTAGCAAATAAACAGAACCAACAACATAGAACAGTTTTATACTCGATTCACCTAAATACATGCGCTATGTCTAGTTCTTCCATAAAACTATTTCTTGAGAGGTTTCAATAATCAAATAAATTATTATAAACATGTAGACAAACCACTCCTAGTTACAACAAGTACACAAATCACTCTTAATTATCCTGTCCTAGTCTCTCCCTAAGACTAATGCCTCAAAAACAAGAAACAAGAAATCTATGAGAGTGGGCAGCTTAAACTCACACAGTTTACATCATAGAGTGGAGAATTACATAGGTTATTACTCACTCACAAATAACACAAAGCAACCTTATGAATACTAGAAGACATATACGCAATTGATGTTCTTCATCTTGACTTTTCATTCTTTATATTGTTAGTTTGAATGGAATGAGTTTAAGACACTCGCAGATAAATTGAACCTTTACAAATTTTCACAAATCTAGAATTAAAAACTTTACTAAAACTTTGAAGAAGGAAATTATGATGTGAATGACATATAATATATTCAAATTAGTAAAGTATTAAAGCAAGAAGATAAGGAAAGAAAAATCAACAAAGTCTTCATTATACACCTTGTTACACTGTATTAAAATTAATACTAGCTTGAAAACCCTATCAAAGACACAATTCTAGTTTAGAAAACACAGTAGAAACAATAAGAAGATGTTGCTCAGCACAAACTCTCTCTTAGGAGTCAAAATTATTTTTGAAAGATTGCAACAATTTTTATTAAATTTGGTTTTGAATTCCACATGTGGCTATAAATATAAGGAATTCATGGCATAGAGTAGAAGAATGCCTCTCGGAATGTTGGAAGTCAACATCATGCCCATAGAATGAAAAAAGAAAAGTTAAATAGTTTTTCAAAGACAAGCACATCTTACTATTTCGTGAGTTAGATACATTTACATATTTATATACGATATATGATTTTATTTATTTCTTTTGAAATACCCATTTATGAAATGCTTAATGATAAACTCATTTATCTTATGTTACTTTACAACTCGTTGAGTTTATCTTACCTAATCCTATTTATTAAAGATGAAGAGTTTTAAAAGTGTATTATACAATTTGAAGTATGAAACAAGTTTTAAGTCTTAGGTGCCGTTTCTAATTTGCTTAGTTATCCTTTTGAAATGATCTTTGTATATTTTCTTTTGTGAACTTATATATATAGTTGTATGCTTGTCTTCTAGTTTAGCTTTGTACTGCTGACTCAGAAACACCAATGAATAACAAATATATTTGGTGTACTGTGTATGCATATAGACACAGTTTATTCATTCATCAACAGTTTTATGAACAAATTTTGTACTGCCTGAGAAACCAGCGATTTGTGGCTTATGATGCATTGAACTTGTCTCCGCTTGAATCACCCAACTTTTTTATGACCTTTTATAATTTAACTTTTTGTTTTTCTTTATTTCTGTATTGTTTTTTTACCAAAAATTGCTCTAATTTAAATTAATTGAATTCTAAATTTTATATTTTTGGTTAATAATTTGAAAGATTATTTGTTCTCTCAGGCTAATAATTTTAAATTTAATTAAAACAATATTGTTATTACATTCTACTTTTATCTTTCTAAATTGTAATTTCGTCAGATTTTGTCGATTACAATTTGAATATTATTTCAATGAATATTGAATTTAAAATATATGAAATAAAATTTATTGTCCTTAATCCAATATTCTATTTTAAAATTTTTATGGCTTAATTACACTTACTGCATAATTTATACTTTACATAATAAATTATAATACACTTTACATAATAAACTATAAATTATGTTATTTAAATTTAATTTCATTTAAGTGTCTTAACAAAAATAAGACGATCTTATAACCTCTTTTTTATGAGAATATTTTACAATAATAAAAATTTACACATAATTAATAAATATTTTTATATTTAATTTAATAGATTATCTTATCACTTTGTAATGCACATGGAGGTGTGTTGATCCTCTATTATTGATCTTGTATATAATAGAGATATACAAACAAAATTTTAAAAGCATGATATAATTAAAAAAGAAACAAACAAATGATGAAGAGACAAGATTAACACTCATGCAAAAATCTATGGAAGCGTTATATATAAATATTATTTTTGTTGCAACATAAAGTGTTGAAAAGAAAAGAAGAGAATATGAAACTATTGAAAAGACGTTTTTCTTTAAAGTGAGTGAGTTAGCTCACTTATCAACGCTAACATTCTCCTCTCTAAAAAATACATGAAGCCATAAATTTGATCGATTTAGTAATAATTGTGCATTTCATATAAATCTATGTCTTAAATTTTACTCACTCTATTGATATATACATGTCCTTCTTCTAATCTAATACCAAAGTTGACTATAAATATTTGTCTTTGTAACATCCTCATATCATCACCTATATATAATATAATGTAACATCTTCATATCATCACCTATATATCATTTAGTGTATTGACACTAAAAAAATGTTAAATATAACGGTTTTAATATAATGATTTTAAATAATTGTTATAATTTTTCTTTATACAATAATGTTATAGTTGTCATAATTTATATTTAAAATATGAGGTTTACAATTCAGACTTAATAAGTGTATTGTATTTTTTGTTTTGCATCTCAATTCTTTAAGTTTCATTCTCTCCTCTCTTAGCTCTCTTTTTCCCTTATAATCAATTAGAAAAAAATTAATTTAAAATAAAATAAAGAAAAATTTGTTTTCTATTAAGAATTTTAATCTCTTTAAATTCTCGTACACTCTATTTCCTATTTCGAAAAGCTATCTTCATTCCCATCTCGTACTCTCCAATTCCCACTCCCCCACTCTCGTGCTCTTGTGCTCTCCCATTCCCAGTCCTAGTCGCAAACTCCCATTCTCAATTGTTCTAAACTCATTCTAAACTTTAGTTGTCCCTCTCGTTCTCATACCCATTGACAATCATAAACCCTAATATCTTCCTCCCGCATTCTTCTTATTCTTTCAATAAGAAGGCTTAATTTTTTAAACATTGACACTCATAATCTCACCCTTTGTCATGCTTTTTAGACGGTTTCGAAGCTTGAAAATGATGAGAGGAATGACGACTCTGGATTCTGACGTGACGATGGATCCGGCCGGTGAACCCTCCACCAGCGCCAGTCCTTCTTCATCTAGCAAGAACCTCAAGTGATTTGAGATCAAGAAGTGGGATCTCATTGCTCTATATGGGCTAGGGTGTTTCTCTCTCAACCCTCTCCAAAACCCTAATTTTCATTTTCTTCTTCTCATTTTTTCTTCCTTTTCATTTATGTTGCTACAGATATCGTTGTGGACAACTGTGCTATATGTAGGAACCATATCATGGATCTTTGTAAGCGTTTTAATTCAATTTATCGTGAATTTATAATAATGTTTATGAGCAATAATCGATTTTTTTTATTTTGGGTGCTTGATTAGGTATTGAGCCAACTAGGCTAGCACCACTATTCACAATTTTGTATACTTGTGTAGGTGAATGTAGTGCAAGTAGTGTTGCACATTTTAATGTCTCAGTACACCACAAGAATGCAATCCAAAGCTCAATTGTGAACTTTTTTTTTTTTAGAAAATGAAGCAATAATGGTCTTCTTTTTATCTTCATTTATCTTATATATTTCCTTTGTGATATTATAAGATCATTGTAAATAACATCATGTATTTATCATTCATGTACAAAATTAAAGTCATAAATCACTAGCAATACATAATCTTGAATTATGATTAGATCAAACAAATTCATTTTGTAATACTCAAGAGAACAAATTTTGGACATAACATAAATAATAACATTCGAAAATAATAAAATTTACATAAATAAACATTTACACAACATAATATTTTTTATTCAGTGATGTTTCCAAATCAATGGTACAAAACTAAACTAGGAAATTATAAACATGCAACTATACATATGAGTTTAGAAAAGAAAATATACAAAGATCCTTTCAAAAGAATAACTAACCAAATTAGAAATTGTATCAAAACTTAAAAGTTGTTTTATACTTCAAACTGTATAATATATTTTTGAGAGTGTTCATTTGGAATAGATAGGACTAGGTAAGATAAACTCAGCTAGATGTAAAATAACATAAGGTAAATGAGTTTATCATTAAACATTTCATAAATTGAAATTTCAAAAGAAATAAATAAAATCATATCTCATATATAAATATGTAAATGTATCTAACTCACGAAATAGTAAAAATCTATTTAACTTTTTCTTTGTCGTCCTATGGGCATAATGTTGAGTTCAAATATATTCTGAGAGGCGTTCTTCTACTCTATGACATGAATTCTTTATATTTATAGCCTCATGTGGAATTCAAAACCAAATTTAATTAAAATTGTTGCAATCTTTCAAAAATAATTTTCACTTCTAAGTGAGAGTTTGTGCTGAGCAAATAATATCTTCTTGGAGTTTTCTTTGTGCAAAACGTGATAAATACCTTGGTTCAAAAAGATAACCTAGTTTCTCACCTAGTTTATCTTCTCTTTTTTGTGTGCTTGTCTCTATTAAGGCGATATTGTTATTGTTTCTACTGTGTTTCCTAAACCTATAGTTGTGTTTTTTATAGGGTTTCCAAGCTAGTATTAATTTTAATGTGGTGTTACAAGGTGTATAATAAAGGCTTTGTTGATTTTTCTTTCCTTATCTTCTTGCTTTAACAGTTTACTAATTTAAATATATTGTGTACCATTTACATCACAAATTCCTTCTTCAAAGTTTTAACAAAAAATTAATTTTAGATTTGTGAAAATTTGTAAAGGTTCAATTTACTCGACATGTTTTAAACTCATTCCCTACAAACTAACAATTAAAGAATAAAAAGTTAAGATGGAGAACATCAATTGCATATACGCCTTCTAGTATTCATAAGATTGTGTTATATGTGAGTGAATAATAACCTCTGTAATTCTCCACTCTGTGAAGTAAACCTTGTGAGTTTAAGCTGCTCACTCTCATAGATTTCTTGTTTCTTGTTTTGAGACATTAGTCTTAGGGGGAGATTAAGAAGAGATAACCAAGAGTGGTTTGAGTACTCGCTTTAACTAGGAGTGGTTTGTCTACATGTTTATAATAATTGATTTGATTAGTAGAACCTTTTAAGAAAATGTCTTATGAAAGAACTAGATACAACACGTGTATTTAGGTGAATCAGTATAAAACTGGTCTAAGTTTTTGGTTATGTTTATTTGCTAGATAATATAGTTTAGTTTCTTACAAGTAGAGTTTTGGACTGTATTCAACCTTCTTTTATAATCAGTTGTTTCAACAATGCTTTTTATTGTGGAAAGGGTTTGATTAACTAACTTTGTTCTAATTAATATGGTTCTTTGTAGTTTCTAAGTTTATACTTGGTAAACTTCCCGTATAAAAAAATTTACACATTTAGCTTAGAAATTTCCTTAAATTTGAAAACATTTATACTAAGAAATATATTAAGGTTAAACAATTAAATGTTTCCAAATTAAATGAAATTTCTAAGTCAAGTATCAATTTTTTATAGGGAAGTCGACCATAAAGTTAAAAATACGATTGAAAATATTTCAAAAGTTTTTATAATATTTTAGGAAGGAAAAATATTTTATGAGAAGATTCTACATGATGGTTTTAAATTTTACTCTTTTGTGGTTATTGTTATGCTATGTGTTTTTGTGATGATAACTTGATAAGTATAGGATAAGTTCTCAATCATGTTGTTGGGAAATGGAGCTAATTATGCGGAAGCAAAAAAAATTTCCTCCGTCTGTACAACTTAAAATAGGCTTAAGAGAAAAAGGATAACAGTAACAACGCACAATATTTTTAAGGTGGAAAACCCACTCAATTTGATAAGGAGAAACCAAGGGACCAGGCTAGTATAAGAACTCCACTATAAAAGTAGGGTTACGGAAGAATCTCTCTTTTAAGAGGATAATACACTAACTCACCCTTAAGATGACTTGCAACAATCTCACCATAAAATGATGGAAAATCTTTTTCTTTCTCTCAACTCACTACTACTCTTTTGTTTTTCCAATTCTCTCAAGACCCTTATTTATAGAGAAGAGTTGAGGCTTCTTTAGAGTGAAAATGAATATTAAATGTTGTTCTCTTTTCCAAAGATAAATGTACATCTCTTCAAGAGTCGGAAAATAATTCCAAAATCTTAAGGGAAATAAACTATTTATTATTTTCCATGCATAGAAATTGCATCCCCTAATTAAGGACAAATATATTTCTAACAGTACTGCAAGTTATGATAAATTATGTTTGATATTCTAAGCATATATTGAGATTTGTATGATTTTGTTTCAATCTTGAAAAAAATTGTTTAAATGTTAATGTTTTGTTCTTTTTTTTGTTTTCTAATTCTACTGTTGAACAGGGATGTCCCCTATTTTCATTGTCCTATGTTGTGATTATAAGAAAACTCTATTGTAATAAAAGATGTCTGGAATGTTAATTGCGGAATAGATTGTTCAAACTCAAGTATGGACATCTTTTTTACTCAGGTAGAAGAAAGTTTTGGTTCTATTTGAATTTTTTTGTCAAAAAATTGAATTTGCTAATGAATAAAACAATTGGGTGATAAATTTTAAAATTATTTTCTACTTTGTTGATGTCTCTTTTTATATTTTGTTGTAGTTTATATGTTTTGTACGTTTATGAGACTTTTACTTAGCCAATTACATCTTTTTCTAATTATTCATCTTGTTATATGTTTGTATAAATAAAACAAAACTATTTTGAATCCTCGAAATATAACCATATATTTTTTCCTTTTCTTCCCGCTTCCTTTGTTTCTCCTCGTAAATTCACGTGGTTTATACACGACATATGTTGTTACTGCGAGAACCCATGCTTAATTTTCTATTTATTTTTTAGTTAGTTTACTTGTAAATTATTTTTTTTATACATCTGACCTACTTAGCTCTGAAATGCTTACTATTCTGGTTCTTTGAATTTTTGTTCATGCAACAGTAATGAACTTTGTAGTTCATTAATTAACAGATTGTTAGTGTCTTTGGATTCTTCTATAGCACATACAACAAAATTATATTTTGGTGCTAAAGATTGCAATATTTTTCAACTATTATTGTTCTTCGCTTATGTCACCATATGTGCGCATCTTGGTGGCAACCGTCATCACGAGAAAAGAAGTCTATGATAGATTCTCCCGACTTCATTCAAATAGTTTTGAGCTCAACACGAAAAGCTTGAAATTGCTGTCTCTTTGCTCTTCTAGACCCTTGATACTTCTTCATTGAATCCCAAATATCCTTAGAAGTTTCTTTGTTGAGAATGGTTTCCAGAATAGATCGATCAATGACTTGAAACAAATAGTTCATTATTTTCAAGTCTTTTAAGTTTAGTACATTCACTTCCTTTCATTGTTCATCGAGTAGCGTTGTATTACTCTCGAGCACCGACTTCAATAACCTACCAGTATTCCTTAGATCTCAAGAAATTTTCCATCAACATACTAGTGGTCATCTTGACCATCAAAACGAGAAATTGTAGTATGTCCAAAAGATCCTACACTTGTCATTTGCTACTGCAAAGGAAGTCTCAAAATCTAAAAAAAAAATCTTGCTCTAACACCATTGTTGAAAAATTTTCATAAGATTTTAACACACAATAAAAAAAAGAGAAAGCATATAAGAAAATTAATTAGAAATGGATTAATTTAAGTAAAAACAACAAAAATAAAATTATATATATATTGTATTTATCACAATAATAATTATTTGTAGAAGAATTGCAGGGATGATTATAATGAAGAATCGTGTAACTAATCCAAATAAATGTAACTAGTCCAAATAATTTAACTAATCTAATTAAATATTTAATAAATTATTATTCTAATTAAATATTTAATAAATTATTATCTTGAAGAAAAAAATAAATCCTACAAGATACATGTTAACCGATTAGTTAGTATATTAACAGAAACGACGAAAAAGAAAAAGAGACATATGATTAATTGTCGTATTAAAATTATGGTAAATGGTTAAATCTAGATTATTATAAATATAAATAATATTAATTTGTACATGTTTATCACAACATCCAAATCTTTTATATATTGATTAGACCATCCAAATTATGTTGATTAGACCACCAAATCTTACACATAAAGATTATATTAACTTTTATTGATAACATCTATTAAATATCAAACTTTTTTAATCCATTACCAAACTTTAATAATAAAGTTAAAATAATGAATAATATTTATATAATAAATAATATTTAAAACAAAGTGACTTGGTTGAGTCTATATATATGACTTATATGATGTCTACTTTACAATAATTATGTAATTAACTTAAAATTATAAAAGGAGTAGTTTTTTATTTAGTCAAATAATAATATGATCGATATATAATAAAATAAAGAACTGCAAGGTAAAAAAAATTGAAAAAACTAAATTGAAAAAGCTTTTAGATAAATAAGATTGAGTTAAAAGTAAATGTGTTACCTTTTTCACTGTTTTGCCATTTTAATATTTAAAATATTCTTTATTTTCTCTGAATTAGATGGCAATTTATACACTCCTGTAACCAGCTTGTTAATATATTCTTTTCTTTTCATTATCCTATAAACTACTCTCGTTTAATATTCATTTCTGCACTTACATTCATTTGTTTCTCTTCTAATATACCTTATTTTTCTATCTTTAAAATGGATTTTATCAGGTGTACTAAACAAAATAACCAAAATATAATTTGAATACTATTTATTTTCAAGAGTTTCATTATGATATAATCTTCATACTAAATGCAAGTGGTTATTAATTCGAATAATAAAAAGACCGTGTGTATACTATACACAGATTAAAATACCAGTCTTGATATAAATTATATAGATAAGTAATTCTGCGAGAGATTCACAAAACATGACGTCACACATCTTGTTTTGGTCAATCCATGGTGAAGTCTGACTATATCATATGCGTTTACCTTAAATTATATATCAGCAGGGAATTATTAGAGTGAAGGCCAAAACAATTGCAGGAGGCAGTACAAAGTCAAAAGATATATCTTAATATGCTAAATTTCCAATTGTAATATTGAGACAAAGTCTAAACTGATGTTTGATTCTGTGAACGAGCTTCCCATAATAAAATAATATCACAGTAATGGATACACAGCCAAGTGGACGACGTATTACCGAAACACTTTATCTTTTCTTGTTCGTGTGGAACATTTCCATAGTCTACTCTTTGATCGAGCACGCAAAAACATAACTAGGAATTTGTCATGGAATGGTTCATGATCATAAAGAATTAATTCAGGTAATTATGAACTGCAAACCGATTCAATGCTTCATCCTTATAAATAGGGAGCTTCACATGAATGAAAATTCAATTCTCACAAGATATTACACAAAGCAGAAACATTTGAGATAAGTGTATTAGAAACTAAGGAAAAATGAAAGGTGTGTGCTTGCTTGTTGCCATCTTGGCTTTGACATCCTCAGTTGTCTCTGCCTATGACCCAAGTCCTCTGCAAGATTTTTGCGTGGCAGCCAAAGAAAGTGATGGTGGTATGTAGTAGCAATCCTGGTTGCTGCACAAATATTAAACTTACTGCATCTTTCGTAATATACTTAGATCTTGTCTTGTTATTGGAATTTGATGGAGTTGTTAATTATAATGTTGGCTTGTTGATTTGCAGTATTTGTGAATGGAAAATTCTGCAAAGATCCGAAGGTTGTGAAAGCTGAAGATTTCTTCAAGCATGTGGAGCCTGCGAAGACTGACAATCCACTAGGATCACAAGTGAGTCCAGTGTTTGTTGATCAACTACCTGGACTAAACACATTGGGAATATCTTTGGCTCGCATAGATTATGCACCAAAGGGTTTAAACCCTCCCCACACCCACCCTAGGGGCACAGAGATCCTTATTGTTCTTGAGGGTACTCTCTATGTTGGATTTGTGACCTCCAATCAAGATGGAAATCGCCTCTTCACCAAAGTGCTCAACAAGGGTGATGTCTTTGTCTTCCCAATTGGTCTCATTCATTTCCAACTTAATGTTGGATACGGCAATGCTGTTGCAATCGCTGGTCTCAGCAGCCAAAATCCCGGAACTATCACAATCGCAAATGCTTTGTTTAAAGCTAATCCTCCTATTTCTGCTGAGGTTCTGACCAAGGCTTTTCAGGTCGACAAGAGCACCATTGACTATCTTCAAAAGCAATCTTGGTACGACAACAACTAATTTTCTATTGTGGACCATCGTTTCGATGAAGCATAATTCACGACTTTCCTATTTCGATCATCCCTGCAATTCATCTACAACTTAATCATTATTGTAATAACTACAATGTTTGTGTTTATTTCTAGTGCTTTGACTTAAATTCATCTTACATTGTATTGTTTCTAAGTGCGACTCAATAAAATAAATTCATTCTACTTTTTGTTTTTGGATTTTATTTTACAACTATCAACTTAGACATGCTAACATTGTGTGGTGATCCTTATGATGCTAGAGACAAAAAACCCTACTCCATGTATATTCTCTTAAAAATTCATGACCACTTCCAACACATCATACTAATATATAGTAAGATGAAGAAAAGTGAAAGTCTAATAATCTTACACAACATATATACTACAACAAAATACAAAAAGAGACATCAATAAAGTAGAAAATAATTTTAATATTTATTACCCAACTGTTTTTCCATTAGCAAATTCAATTTTCTGACAAAAGAATTCAAATAATACAAAAAGCTTTCTTCTATATGAATAAAAAGATGTCATAAAAGATGTCATGTACTTGAAGTTGAACGATCTATTCCTCAATTAACATTTCGGACATCTTCTATTACAAAAGAGTTTCTCTATAATTATAACATAGGACAATGAAAATAGGGGAAACATTCTATCCTTGTTCCACAATAGAATTAGAAAACAAAAATCAAGATTGAAACAAACTCATACGAATCTCATATATGTGCTCAGAACATCAAACATAATTTATCATAACTTGCAACACATAACAGGATTGAGAACTTATCCTACACTTATCAAGTTATCATCACAAAAACACACAACATAACAATAACCACAAAAGAGTAAAATTCAAAACCATCATGTAAAATCTTCTCATAAAATATTTTTTCTTCCCAAAATCTTATAAAAACTTGAGATGTTTTCAATCATATTTTTTAACTTTATACATGGTCGATTTTCCTATAAAAAATTGTCACTTAGCTAAGAAATTTTATTTAATTTGGGAACATTTAACCTTAGTATATTTCCTAGTATAAATGTTCCCAAATTAAATGAAATTTCTAAGCCAAGTGCCAATTTTTTATAGAGGAAGTCAACCAAATATAAACTTGGAAACTACAAAGAAACATATTGATGAGGACAAAGTTAGCTAATTAAACTCTTTCCACAATAGAAAACATTGTTGAAACAACTACCTATAAAAGAAGGTTGAATACAGTCCAAAACTCTACAAGTAAGCAACTAACTAAACTATATTATCTAGCAAATAAATAGAACCAACAACATAGAACAGTTTTATACTGATTCACCTAAATACATGCGCTATGTCTAGTTCTTCCATAAAACTATTTCTTGAGAGGTTTCAATAATCAAATAAATTATTATAAACATGTAGACAAACCACTCCTAGTTACAACAAGTACACAAATCACTCTTAATTATCCTGTCCTAGTCTCTCCCTAAGACTAATGCCTCAAAACAAGAAACAAGAAACAAGAAATCTATGAGAGTGGGCAGCTTAAACTCACACAGTTTACATCATAGAGTGGAGAATTACATAGGTTATTACTCACTCACAAATAACACAAAGCAACCTTATGAATACTAGAAGACATATACGCAATTGATGTTCTTCATCTTGACTTTTCATTCTTTATATTGTTAGTTTGAATGGAATGAGTTTAAGACACTACGAGATAAATTGAACCTTTACAAATTTTCACAAATCTAGAATTAAAAACTTTACTAAAACTTTGAAGAAGGAAATTATGATGTGAATGACATATAATATATTCAAATTAGTAAAGTATTAAAGCAAGAAGACAAGGAAAGAAAAATCAACAAAGTCTTCATTATACACCTTGTTACACGGTATTAAAATTAATACTAGCTTGAAAACCCTATCAAAGACACAATTCTAGTTTAGAAAACACAGTAGAAACAATAAGAAGATGTTGCTCAAGCACAAACTCTCTCTTAGGAGTCAAAATTATTTTTGAAAGATTGCAACAATTTTTATTAAATTTGGTTTTGAATTCCACATGTGGCTATAAATATAAGGAATTCATGGCATAGAGTAGAAGAATGCCTCTCGGAATGTTGGAAGTCAACATCATGCCCATAGAATGAAAAAGAAAAGTTAAATAGTTTTTCAAAGACAAGCACATCTTACTATTTCGTGAGTTAGATACATTTACATATTTATATACAATATATGATTTTATTTATTTCTTTTGAAATACCAATTTATGAAATGCTAAATGATAAACTCATTTATCTTATGTTACTTTACAACTCGTTGAGTTTATCTTTCCTAGTCCTATTTATTAGAGATGAAGAGTTTTAAAAGTGTATTATACAATTTGAAGTATGAAACAAGTTTTAAGTATTAGGTGCCGTTTCTAATTTGCTTAGTTATCCTTTTGAAATGATCTTTGTATATTTTCTTTTGTGAACTTATATATATAGTTGTATGTTTGCCTTCTAGTTTAGCTTTGTACTGCGACTCGTAAACACCAATGAATAACAAATATATTGTTTTGACTTAAATTCATCTTCCATTGTTTCTAAGTGTGACTTAATAAAATAAATTTCATTCTATTTTTTGTTTTTGGAATTTATTTTATAACTATTAATGAGTGGGTTTCGACGTTAAAGATATTGTGCATTATTCTATTGTCTTTTTTCTCTTCAGTCTATTTTAAGTTTGCACAAATGGAGGGAAATTTTTTTTGCTTCCGCATAATTAACTCCATTTCATGTGATTAAACAAATATATAGATAATGATGTGATCTCATTTTATGAAGAACCTCAACCCATGCAAGGAGGAGTCACCACAAAAAACAAGAAAAGAAAAATAAGAAAAAGAGCCTAAAAAGAATTTTGAAGAAAAGAAGGAAGAAAAACAAGAAGAATGTACAAGAAGCTTGAAGAAGATATTAGAAATATCAATAGTTCTTGTAAATTCCTTGAAAATAAAAATAGTTTAGTTTCTTTTATGACTTTGTCACAAATAAACACAAGAGGAGGGATGTTTGGACATAAGGATAACATTTAGTGGGAAGGGCCTTGTTTGGGAAGCTAGGGAGCATCTCCAAAGATGGTCTAAACCATTCACCTTCCACCCATGTGCATGCATTTTCATTTTCCCCTCTATATAAGGGTGTAAGTCTCATTTGTAACATAACTTTGAAGCTTGAATACATTGCAAGAACAATTCTCTTTGAAGTTCAAGATGTATTCCTCATTTTCTTTGAATCTTATCTTGAGTTTTCTTAAATTCAAGTGGTGATTGTCTTTTGCACTTATCTTTTCTCTTGAAAAGTGGTGTGTTCTTCATCTCTTTCTCTCTTCCATGTTTTCCTTTTTCATATTCTTTTTTGTTCTTCATGTGCTGCACCTATATGGATCAATTCTAGCCATTTGCACTGATTAAATTCAAGTTTAATTCATTCCATGTCTTCCTATGCATGTGTTCTTGATTTTAATCTGTTGAATTGATTTGTTTTCAAGTTTTAAAGATTTTGCACCGATTGGAACCCTAACATTTGGGGAAATTTCGGTTTTCATGTTCTTCTATGATAATCTTCATGTTATTTTGATTTTCTATGCTTCTACACATGTTTGAGAGATCCTACAACACATATAATGCCTCCTAGGCATCTATCACCCAACAACAGAATTGAGAACTTATCCTACAGTTATCAAGTTATCATCACTAAAACACATAGCATAACAATAACCACAAAAGAGTAAAATTCAAAACCATCATATAGAATTTTCTCACACAATATTTTTCCTTCCTAAAATATTATAAAAACTTTTGAAATATTTTCAATCCTATTTTTTAACTTTATACTTAGTTAACTTTCCTATAAAAAATTGTCACTTGGCTTAGAAATTTCATTTAATGTGGGAACATTTAACCATTTAACCTTAGTATATTTCCTAGTAAAAATGTTTCCAAATTAAATGAAATTTCTAATCCATGTGTCTATTTTTATAGGGAAGTCAACCAAGAAACTACAAAGAAACATATTGATGAGGACAAGGTTAGTTAATTAAACTCTTTCCTCAATAGAAAGCATTGTTGAAACAACTAACTATAGAAAAATGTTGAATACAATCCAAAACTCTACCAGTAAGCAACTAAACTATATTACTTTTGGTTTTGAATTCCACATGGAACTATAAATATAAGGAATTCAAGGCATAGAGTAGAAAAACGTCTCTCAAAATATTTGAACACAACATTATGCCCATAGGACGAAAAAGGAAATGCTAAATAGATTTTTACTTCGTGAGTTAGATAGTTTATATATCTATATATGAGATATGATTTTATTTATTTCTTTTGAAATACCAGTTTATGAAATGCTTAATGATAAACTCATTTACTTTATGTTACTTTACAACTCGTTGAATTTATCTTACCTAGTCCGATCTATTGATGAAGAGTCTCAAAAGTGTATTATACAATTTGAAATATGAAACAACTTTTAAGTCTTGATGCAATTTCTAATTTGCTTAGTTATCCTTTTGAAAGGATATTTGTATATTTTCTTTTGTGAACTCAAATGTATAGTTGTATGTTTGTCTTCTAATTTAATTATGTACTGCTGACTCTGGAACATCAATGAATAACAAATGTTATATTATGTAAATGTTCTTCATGTAAATTTTAATATTTTTAAATGTTATGTCCAAAATTTGCACTAGGGTGTTACAAAATGAATTTGTTTGATCTAATCATAGTTCAAGGTTTGTTTTGCCGGTAGTTTATGACTTATCTCTAGGTTTGAACATGAATAGTATATGATCTTTGTATATTTTCTTTTGTGAACTTATATATATAGTTGTATGTTTTTCTTCTAGTTTAGCTTTGAACTATGTTAAACGATTTTTAAGAATATATATTTTCAGCAAGTGTACTGAATCAATGTAGCATCTACAAGTGTCGTATCCACATGGACTTGTGTAATATTTAAGAAGAATTATAATCTCTTTTCTAACTCAATTTTAAATATGTAAAAGCAAATTTTTATATTGTTTTTAATAATAAAATTAAAAGCAAATAACAATAAAACAATATTAAGATGATAATAAAAAGGTATTGAGATTGAATTTCATCTATCTCCTTCTTCTATAATCCTATGATTATCATTATATTTAATCAATTATTTAGTGTTATTGAGGTTACCAAATTTTGTTCTAAACCAATTCCTTGATTTAAAATGTCTAAGAATTAAATTATAACAATTGATTCCTCAAATTATCATAATAAAATCCTTGCTTTAAGTTTAAAACCAATTCAACATATATTTTTAAATCTATTCCTAGTATTCAAACATATAAGATGATTTTATTCAAATCGGATTTAAGATCAATTTTCCAATATAACCGTAAATCATAAATCAAAATATGAGTGATCAATTTATCTTCGCATTAAGAATAGAATTAAATCATTAACACTGAATAACTTATATACCTGGATGGATGTGGGGATGAGAAATTAATCTTGAATCTTCTTTCCAGTTGATCCAGGACCTCTTCCTTCTCCTTTTCACTCTTTTCTAAACACTCTTGATATTCACCAAGATGGGATGCCAATACAAGAGCTTTTGAGTCCTTTATATAGGAGAAAATTATGTTATTTTTAGCTTAAGTGAGAATAACCAACTTAAGTGAAAATAGCTCACTTTAGTGAAAATGACCCACTTAAATAAAATTAGCCCAATTGTTGGCCTAATTTTGCTCATGACTTTATGTTTCCCATTCCTTTCAACTTTTGTTCTTTCTTCCCTTGATTTTTTTTTTTTCTTCTATTTTTTATATGCATACACATGAAAACAAAATTTTCTCCATTGGGAGAGGTTATCTTTGCTTGTTTTTAAGAATTTCTAGTTGCTAAGTGCCTAATAAATATAAATTTTTATTTAAATTTTACCACTTAACATACTGCTGACTCAGAAACACCAATGAATAACAAATATATTGTTTTGACTAAAATTCATCTTCCATTGTTTCTAACTGTGACTCAATAAAATAAATTTCATTCTATTTTTTGTTTTTCGAATTTATTTTATAACTATTAATGAGTGGGTTTTCGAAGTTAAAAATATTGTGCGTTATTCTATTATCTTTTTTCTCTTAAGTCTATTTTAAGTTTGTACAAATGGAGGGAAATTTTTTTTGCTTCCGCATAATTAACTCCTTTTCCCAACAACAGAATTGAGAACTTATCCTACAGTTATCATCACTAAAACACATAGCATAACAATAACCACAAAAGAGTAAAATTCAAAACCATCATGTAGAATCTTCTCGTAAAATATTTTTTCTTCCTAAAATATTATAAAAAATTGTGAAATATTTTCAATCATATTTTTTAACTTTATACTTAGTTAACTTTCCTATAAAAAATTGTCACTTGGCTTAGAAATTTCATTTAATGTGGAAACATTTAACCATTTAAACTTAGTATATTTCTTGGTAAAAATGTTTCCAAATTAAATGAAATTTCTAATCCATGTGTCTATTTTTTATAGAGAAGTCAACCAAGAAACTACAAAGAAACATATTGATGAGGACAAAGTTAGTTAATTAAACTCTTTCCTCAATAGAAAGAATTGTTGAAACAACTAACTATAGAAAAATGTTGAATACAATCCAAAACTCTACCAGTAAGCAACTAAACTATATTACTTTGGTTTTGAATTCCACATGGGACTATAAATATAAGGAATTCAAGGCATAGAGTGGAAAAACGTCTCTCATAATATTTGAACACAACATTATGCCCATAGGACGAAAAAGGAAATGCTAAATAGATTTTTACTTCGTGAGTTAGATAGTTTATATATCTATATATGAGATATGATTTTATTTATTTATTTTGAAATACCAGTTTATGAAATGCTTAATAATAAACTCATTTACTTTATGTTACTTTACAACTCGCTGAATTTATCTTACCTAGTCTGATCTATTACAGATGAAGAATCTCAAAAGTGTATTATACAATTTGAAGTATGAAACAACTTTTAAGTCTTGATGCAATTTCTAATTTGCTTAGTTATCCTTTTGAAAGGATATTTGAATATTTTCTTTTGTGAACTCAAATGTATAGTTGTATGGTTGTCTTCTAGTTTAGTTATGTACTCGCTGACTCGAGAACATCAATGAATAACAAATGTTATATTATATTATGTAAATGTTCTTCATGTAAATTTTAATACTCTTAAATGTTATTATTTATGTTATGTCCGAAATTTGTTTTAGGGTATTACAAAATGAATTTGTTTGATCTAATGATAGTTCAAGGTTTGTTTTGCCGGTAGTTTATGAGGTTTGAACATGAATCGTATATATTTACAATGATCTTATAGGACTAGGAAGGAATTATATAAGACAAATGAAAATAAAATGAAGAGTATTATTGAAAGATTATTGGGACATGGTTAACTGTTTGAGGCTAGTTTAATTGGATTCATCATTGTTTGATAGTGATATGAAAAATGATATAAGTTTGGAAGGAGCAAGAGTAGGCAATGTATTCTCATGAATTTAATATGTTTTTAGTGACCAAAGTAGAATGTTATTCTTATATTAAATTAAATTGAACTAAAAGTAGGACAAGAAACAAGATAGGAATATAACCCGCACACACTTTTATTTATTACAAAAAGAAATTATACGTAGAAGAGAAGAATAGCATGAAGGGATGGAAGATGAAACGAATGATGGGCGTGGTGGGATGAACTAGTTGTTGTTGTCAGACCAGAATTGCTTTTGAAGGTAATCAATGGTGCTCTTGTCCACTTGGAAGGCTTTAGTAAGAACCTGAGAAGAAATGGATGGATTGGCTTTAAACAAAGCATTAGCAATAGTGACAGTTCCTGGATTTTGGCTGCTGAGAGCAGCGATGGCAACAGCATTGCCATACCCAACATTAAGTTGGAAATGAATGAGACCAATTGGGAAGACAAACACATCGCCCTTGTTCAACACTTTGGTAAAGAGACGGTTTCCATCTTGGTTGGAAGTAACAAATCCAACATAGAGAGTACCCTCAAGAACAATAAGGATCTCTGTGCCCCGAGGGTGAGTGTGGGGAGGGTTTAAACCCTTTGGTGCATAATCTATACGAGCCAAAGATATGCCAAGTGTGTTTAATCCTGCTAGCTGGTCCACAAACACTTGACTCACTTGTGCACCAAGTGGGTTCGAGGTATTCCCAGGTTCCACGTGTCTGAAGAAATCTTCTGCTTTCACTGCTTTCGGGTCTTTACAAATTTTTCCGTTCACAAACACTGCAAATTCACCAGAAAAAGGTTTTTCATTTAAAAGATCTTCTGTGATAACCTTGGCTTGATGTGAATGTGAAATAAAGTAAACTGAGAATTGATTTCAATAGCAAAACATGTAAGGAGTGTTTGTACGTACCAGCATTCTTGGTGTCATTCAAAGCCACACAAAAGTCTTGCAGAGGGCTTGGATCATAGGCAGAGGCAATGGACGACGTCAAAGCCAAGAGGGCCACAAGGAAATACACAGATTTCATTTTGCTGCTGCCACTATTTCTCTATGATTTCTGTTAATTAGTTGCTTTGAGAATATATTTGTTTGCCTTGTAGGGTTTGCTATTTATAGGGATGAAGGGTTTATTTAACTTTTCGTTCATCTCTACCCAATTAATTCTTTATTAGGTGATGAACCATTCTTTATTACTAACTCAGAAGAAAATGTCCCACGTCAAAGTAATGCAGCCTTTTCATATTACCTCGTCCAATTGACCTTGTACCCACTATACGTAGTTGTTCTCGTTTGGTAATATTGTAAATTATAAAATATTGAGAATGGCATTAGCTACGTCAAAGAGAGGTTCAGACTTGGTAATAATTGATGTTTGGCTTGAATGAATCTCCCACCGTTGGAATTTTTAACTCTGAATTTACAAAGTACCATTTGGTGTACTTTGTATGCATATAGACACAGTTTATTCATTCATCAACAGTTTTATGAACAAATTTTGTACTGCCTGAGAAACCAGCTATTTGTGGCTTATGATGCATTGAATCCTACGTCCAGTTCCCAACTACCACAAATCCGTGATGATTTTCCCCACTATCTTTAATTGAAATTACGAACACCAATTCATGCAATAACAAATAAAGATAAACGGAAACACCTCCTTAGACACACTAAGGATGAAACACCTTCCCAGACACACTGAGGATGAAACCCACCTCTCTTGACACACAAGAGATGAAACACCTCCCTTAGAACAGATCCAAGGGATGAATTTTCCCTTTACAGAAAACAGTAAAAGAATACACCTGAAATGTACTGAATAGAAAGCTTAAGCACAATGATCACCACTTCCAAAGACTTGATCAAACTGAAGAGAACAGGAAAGCGGCTTTGAAAAAGCTAAGGCGCAGAAACACTTTGAATATTTTGTGTTTGTTCAGATGTGTTAAACCTAAGACATTCTCTTTCATTTTAGAATTCGAAAATGTTCCAAAGTTTCCATTCTTAGGTTGATTTAAAATTAATTTCGTAAAAACGACTCATTTAATCGATTATATTAAAAGCTTAATCGATTATATCATGTTTAAAAACTGGAAAACAAATATCGTTTGATTTAATCGATTAGATTAAGGCCATAATCGATTATATTAACCCAGAATCAATATAATCGATTATCAAGGACACTTAATCGATTATTTTGCTCGTTAAACATTTTTAAATCAAATTTTAAGTTAAATAATCGATTATCTACGTATGGTAATCGATTAAAAGCGTAGAAAAACGTTTTTGTGAGAAAACACCTTGCTCTCTTGTTTGGGAAGGTCTTGAATGGGATTTATGACTTACTCTTTTTATCCAACACCCAAAACAGAACCTTCTACCTTTGATTCTTCAGCTCTTGAGAAAATCTTCATCAATCTTCTCTCTTGAAAGCTTTGAATGCTCTTTATGCCTTTCCTTTCTTATCAAGCAATCTTCCTATGTGAGATGACACAAGTCTTTAATGTTGATTGAAACTTCCCAAAAACTTCATCATCAAAACTGTAGGTCTCCATAAAACTCTGGACTTGAAATATGCCAACAGGAAAAATAAAGGAAGCAGGAAGAAAAGGAAAAAAATATATGGTTATATTTCAGGATTCAAAATAGTTTTGTTTTATTTATACAAACATATAACAAGATGAATAATTAGAAAAGGATGTAATTGGCTAAGTAAAAGTCTCATAAACGTACAAAACATATAAACTACAACAAAATATAAAAAGAGACATCAACAAAGTAGAAAATAATTTTAAAATTTATCACCCAATTGTTTTATTCATTAGCAAATTCAATTTTTTGACAAAAAAATTCAAATAGAACCAAAACTTTCTTCTACCTGAATAAAAAAGATGTTCATACTTGAGTTTGAACAATCTATTCCGCAATTAACATTCCAGACATCTTTTATTACAATAGAGTTTTCTTATAATCACAACATAGGACAATGAAAATAGGGGACATCCCTGTTCAACAGTAGAATTAGAAAACAAAAAAAGGAACAAAACATTAACATTTAAACGATTTTTTTCAAGATTGAAACAAAATCATACAAATCTCAATATATGCTTAGAATATCAAACATAATTTATCATAACTTGCAGTAGTGTTAGAAATATATTTGTCCTTAATTAGGGGATGCAATTTCTATGCATGGAAAGTAATAAATAGTTTATTTCCCTTAAGATTTTGGAATTATTTTCCTGACTCTTGAAGAGATGTACATTTATCTTTGGAAAAGAGAACAACATTTAATATTCATTTTCACTCTAAAGAAGCCTCAACTCTTCTCTATAAATAAGGGCCTTGAGAGAATTGGAAAAACAAAAGAGTAGTAGTGAGTTGAGAGAAAGAAAAAGATTTTCCATCATTTTATGGTGAGATTGTTGCAAGTCATCTTAAGGGTGAGTTAGTGTATTATCCTCTTAAAAAGAGAGATTCTTCTGTAACCCTACTTTTATAGTGGAGTTCTTATACTAGCCTGGTCCCTTGGTTTCTCCTTATCAAATTGAGTGGGTTTTCCACCTTAAAAATATTGTGCGTTATTCTGTTATCCTTTTTCTCTTAAGCCTATTTTAAGTTGTACAGACGGAGGAAATTTTTTTTGCTTCCGCATAATTAGCTCCATTTCCCAACAACATGATTGAGAACTTATCCTATACTTATCAAGTTATCATCACAAAAACACATAGCATAACAATAACCACAAAAGAGTAAAATTTAAAACCATCATGTAGAATCTTCTCATAAAATATTTTTCCTTCCTAAAATATTATAAAAACTTTTGAAATATTTTCAATCGTATTTTTTAACTTTATGGTCGACTTCCCTATAAAAAAATTGATACTTGACTTAGAAATTTCATTTAATTTGGAAACATTTAATTGTTTAACCTTAATATATTTCTTAGTATAAATGTTTTCAAATTTAAGGAAATTTCTAAGCTAAATGTGTAAATTTTTTTATACGGGAAGTTTACCAAGTATAAACTTAGAAACTACAAAGAAACATATTAATTAGAACAAAGTTAGTTAATTAAACCCTTTCCACAATAAAAAGCATTGTTGAAACAACTGATTATAAAAGAAGGTTGAATACAGTCCAAAACTCTACTTGTAAGAAACTAAACTATATTATCTAGCAAATAAACATAACCAAAAACTTAGACCAGTTTTATACTGATTCACCTAAATACACGTGTTGTATCTAGTTCTTTCATAAGACATTTTCTTAAAAGGTTCTACTAATCAAATCAATTATTATAAACATGTAGACAAACCACTCCTAGTTGAAGCGAGTACTAAAACCACTCTTGGTTATCTCTTTTTAATCTCCCCCTAAGACTAATGTCTCAAAACAAGAAACAAGAAATCTATGAGAGTGAGCAGCTTAAACTCACAAGGTTTACTTCACAGAGTGGAGAATTACAGAGGTTATTATTCACTCACAAATAACACAATCTTATGAATACTAGAAGGCGTATATGCAATTGATGTTCTCCATCTTAACTTTTTATTCTTTAATTGTTAGTTTGTAGGGAATGAGTTTAAAACATGTCAGGTAAATTGAACCTTTACAAATTTTCACAAATCTAAAATTAAATTTTTTATTAAAACTTTGAAGAAGGAATTTGTGATGTAAATGGTACACAATATATTTAAATTAGTAAACTGTTAAAGCAAGAAGATAAGGAAAGAAAAATCAACAAAGCCTTTATTATACACCTTGTAACACCACATTAAAATTAATACTAGCTTGGAAACCCTATCAAAAACACAACTATAGGTTTAGGAAACACAGTAGAAACAATAACAATATCGCCTTAATAGAGACAAGCACAACAAAAGAGAAGATAAACTAGGTGAGAAACTAGGTTATCTTCTTGAACAAAGGTATTTATCACGTTTTGCACAAAGAAAACTCCAAGAAGATATTATTTGCTCAGCACAAACTCTCACTTAGAAGTGAAAATTATTTTTGAAAGATTGCAACAATTTTAATTAAATTTGGTTTTGAATTCCACATGAGGCTATAAATATAAAGAATTCATGTCATAGAGTAGAAGAACGCCTCTCGTAATATATTTGAACTCAACATTATGCCCATAGGACTGACAAAGAAAAAGTTAAATAGATTTTTACTATTTCGTGAGTTAGATACATTTACATATTTATATGAGATATGATTTTATTTATTTCTTTTGAAATTTCAATTTATGAAATGTTTAATGATAAACTCATTTACCTTATGTTATTTTACATCTAGCTGAGTTTATCTTACCTAGTCCTATCTATTCCAAATGAACACTCTCAAAAATATATTATACAGTTTGAAGTATAAAACAACTTTTAAGTTTTGATACAATTTCTAATTTGGTTAGTTATTCTTTTGAAAGGATCTTTGTATATTTTCTTTTCTAAACTCATATGTATAGTTGCATGTTTATAATTTCCTAGTTTAGTTTTGTACCATTGATTTGGAAACATCACTCGAATAAAAATATTATGTTGTGTAAATGTTTATTTATGTAAATTTTATTATTTTCGAATGTTATTATTTATGTTATGTCCAAAATTTGTTCTCTTGAGTATTACAAAATGAATTTGTTTGATCTAATCATAATTCAAGATTATGTATTGCTAGTGATTTATGACTTTAATTTTGTACATGAATGATAAATACATGATGTTATTTACAATGATCTTATAATATCACAAAGGAAATATATAAGATAAATGAAGATAAAAAGAAGACCATTATTGCTTCATTTTCTAAAAAAAAAAAAAAGTTCACAATTGAGCTTTGGATTGCATTCTTGTGGTGTACAGACATTAAAATGTGCAACACTACTTGCACTACATTCACCTACACAAGTATACAAAATTGTGAATAGTGGTGCTAGCCTAGTTGGCTCAATACCTAATCAAGCACCCAAAATAAAAAAAAATCGATTATTGCTCATAAACATTATTATAAATTCACGATAAATTGAATTAAAACGCTTACAAAGATCCATGATATGGTTCCTACATATAGCACAGTTGTCCACAACGATATCTGTAGCAACATAAATGAAAAGGAAGAAAAAAATGAGAAGAAGGAAATGAAAATTAGGGTTTTGGAGAGGGTTGAGAGAGAAACACCCTAGCCCATATAGAGCAATGAGATCCCACTTCTTGATCTCAAATCACTTGAGGTTCTTGCTAGATGAAGAAGGACTGACGCTGGTGGAGGGTTCACCGGCCGGATCCATCGTCACGTCAGAATCCAGAGTCGTCATTCCTTTCATCATTTTCAAGCTTCGAAACCGTCTAAAAAGCATGACAAAGGGTGAGATTATGAGTGTCAATGTTTAAAAAATTAAGCCTTCTTATTGAAAGAATAAGAAGAATGCGGGAGGAAGATATTAGGGTTTATGATTGTCAATGGGTATGAGAACGAGAGGGACAACTAAAGTTTAGAATGAGTTTAGAACAATTGAGAATGGGAGTTTGCGACTAGGACTGGGAATGGGAGAGCACAAGAGCACGAGAGTGGGGAGTGGGAATTGGAGAGTACGAGATGGGAATGAAGATAGCTTTTCGAAATAGGAAATAGAGTGTACGAGAATTTAAAGAGATTAAAATTCTTAATAGAAAACAAATTTTTCTTTATTTTATTTTAAATTAATTTTTTTCTAATTGATTATAAGGGAAAAAGAGAGCTAAGAGAGGAGAGAATGAAACTTAAAGAATTGAGATGCAAAACAAAAAATACAATACACTTATTAAGTCTGAATTGTAAACCTCATATTTTAAATATAAATTATGACAATTATAACATTATTGTATAAAGAAAAAATTATAACAATTATTTAAAATCATTATATTAAAACCGTTATATTTAACATTTTTTTAGTGTCAATACACTAAATGATATATAGGTGATGATATGAAGATGTTACATTATATTATATATAGGTGATGATATGAGGATGTTACAAAGACAAATATTTATAGTCAACTTTGGTATTAGATTAGAAGAAGGACATGTATATATCAATAGAGTGAGTAAAATTTAAGACATAGATTTATATGAAATGCACAATTATTACTAAATCGATCAAATTTATGGCTTCATGTATTTTTTAGAGAGGAGAATGTTAGCGTTGATAAGTGAGCTAACTCACTCACTTTAAAAAAAACGTCTTTTCAATAGTTTCATATTCTCTTATTTTCTTTTCAACACTTTATGTTGCAACAAAAAATAATATTTATATATAACGCTTCCATAGATTTTTGCATGAGTGTTAATCTTGTCTCTTCATCATTTGTTTGTTTCTTTTTTAATTATATCATGCTTTTAAAATTTTGTTTGTATATCTCTATTATATACAAGATCAATAATAGAGGATCAACACACCTCCATGTGCATTACAAAGTGATAAGATAATCTATTAAATTAAATATAAAAATATTTATTAATTATGTGTAAATTTTTTATTATTGTAAAATATTCTCATAAAAAAGAGGTTATAAGATCGTCTTATTTTTGTTAAGACACTTAAATGAAATTAAATTTAAATAACATAATTTTATTATGTAAAGTGTATTATAATTTATTATGTAAAGTATAAATTATGCAGTAAGTGTAATTAAGCCATAAAAATTTTAAAATAGAATATTGGATTAAGGACAATAAATTTTATTTCATATATTTTAAATTCAATATTCATTGAAATAATATTCAAATTGTAATCGACAAAATCTGACGAAATTACAATTTAGAAAGATAAAAGTAGAATGTAATAACAATATTGTTTTAATTACATTTAAAATTATTAGCCTGAGAGAACAAATAATCTTTCAAATTATTAACCAAAAATATAAAATTTAGAATTCAATTAATTTAAATTAGAGCAATTTTTGGTAAAAAAAACAATACAGAAATAAAGAAAAAACAAAAAAGTTAAATTATAAAAAGGTCATAAAAAAAGTTGGGTGATTCAAGCGGAGACAAGTTCAATGCATCATAAGCCACAAATCGCTGGTTTCTCAGGCAGTACAAAATTTGTTCATAAAACTGTTGATGAATGAATAAACTGTGTCTATATGCATACACAGTACACCAAATATATTTGTTATTCATTGGTGTTTCTGAGTCAGCAGTACAAAGCTAAACTAGAAGACAAGCATACAACTATATATATAAGTTCACAAAAGAAAATATACAAAGATCATTTCAAAAGGATAACTAAGCAAATTAGAAACGGCACCTAAGACTTAAAACTTGTTTCATACTTCAAATTGTATAATACACTTTTAAAACTCTTCATCTCTAATAAATAGGATTAGGTAAGATAAACTCAACGAGTTGTAAAGTAACATAAGATAAATGAGTTTATCATTAAGCATTTCATAAATGGGTATTTCAAAAGAAATAAATAAAATCATATATCGTATATAAATATGTAAATGTATCTAACTCACGAAATAGTAAGATGTGCTTGTCTTTGAAAAACTATTTAACTTTTCTTTTTCATTCTATGGGCATGATGTTGACTTCCAACATTCCGAGAGGCATTGTTCTACTCTATGCCATGAATTCCTTATATTTATAGCCACATGTGGAATTCAAAACCAAATTTAATAAAAATTGTTGCAATCTTTCAAAAATAATTTTGACTCCTAAGAGAGAGTTTGTGCTTGAGCAACATCTTCTTATTGTTTCTACTGTGTTTTCTAAACTAGAATTGTGTCTTTGATAGGGTTTTCAAGCTAGTATTAATTTTAATACCGTGTAACAAGGTGTATAATGAAGACTTTGTTGATTTTTCTTTCCTTATCTTCTTGCTTTAATACTTTACTAATTTGAATATATTATATGTCATTCACATCATAATTTCCTTCTTCAAAGTTTTAGTAAAGTTTTTAATTCTAGATTTGTGAAAATTTGTAAAGGTTCAATTTATCTCGCAGTGTCTTAAACTCATTCCATTCAAACTAACAATATAAAGAATGAAAAGTCAAGATGAAGAACATCAATTGCGTATATGTCTTCTAGTATTCATAAGGTTGCTTTGTGTTATTTGTGAGTGAGTAATAACCTATGTAATTCTCCACTCTATGATGTAAACTGTGTGAGTTTAAGCTGCCCACTCTCATAGATTTCTTGTTTCTTGTTTCTTGTTTTGAGGCATTAGTCTTAGGGAGAGACTAGGACAGGATAATTAAGAGTGATTTGTGTACTTGTTGTAACTAGGAGTGGTTTGTCTACATGTTTATAATAATTTATTTGATTATTGAAACCTCTCAAGAAATAGTTTTATGGAAGAACTAGACATAGCGCATGTATTTAGGTGAATCGAGTATAAAACTGTTCTATGTTGTTGGTTCTATTTATTTGCTAGATAATATAGTTTAGTTAGTTGCTTACTTGTAGAGTTTTGGACTGTATTCAACCTTCTTTTATAGGTAGTTGTTTCAACAATGTTTTCTATTGTGGAAAGAGTTTAATTAGCTAACTTTGTCCTCATCAATATGTTTCTTTGTAGTTTCCAAGTTTATATTTGGTTGACTTCCTCTATAAAAAATTGGCACTTGGCTTAGAAATTTCATTTAATTTGGGAACATTTATACTAGGAAATATACTAAGGTTAAATGTTCCCAAATTAAATAAAATTTCTTAGCTAAGTGACAATTTTTTATAGGAAAATCGACCATGTATAAAGTTAAAAATATGATTGAAAACATCTCAAGTTTTTATAAGATTTTGGGAAGAAAAATATTTTATGAGAAGATTTTACATGATGGTTTTGAATTTTACTCTTTTGTGGTTATTGTTATGTTGTGTGTTTTTGTGATGATAACTTGATAAGTGTAGGATAAGTTCTCAATCCTGTTATGTGTTGCAAGTTATGATAAATTATGTTTGATGTTCCGAGCACATATATGAGATTCGTATGAGTTTGTTTCAATCTTGATTTTTGTTTTCTAATTCTATTGTGGAACAAGGATAGAATGTTTCCCTATTTTCATTGTCCTATGTTATAATTATAGAGAAACTCTTTTGTAATAGAAGATGTCCGAAATGTTAATTGAGGAATAGATCGTTCAACTTCAAGTACATGACATCTTTTATGACATCTTTTTTATTCATATAGAAGAAAGCTTTTTGTATTATTTGAATTCTTTTGTCAGAAAATTGAATTTGCTAATGGAAAAAACAGTTGGGTAATAAATATTAAAATTATTTTCTACTTTATTGATGTCTCTTTTTGTATTTTGTTGTAGTATATATGTTGTGTAAGATTATTAGACTTTCACTTTTCTTCATCTTACTATATATTAGTATGATGTGTTGGAAGTGGTCATGAATTTTTAAGAGAATATACATGGAGTAGGGTTTTTTTGTCTCTAGCATCATAAGGATCACCACACAATGTTAGCATGTCTAAGTTGATAGTTGTAAAATAAAATCCAAAAACAAAAAGTAGAATGAATTTATTTTATTGAGTCGCACTTAGAAACAATACAATGTAAGATGAATTTAAGTCAAAGCACTAGAAATAAACACAAACATTGTAGTTATTACAATAATGATTAAGTTGTAGATGAATTGCAGGGATGATCGAAATAGGAAAGTCGTGAATTATGCTTCATCGAAACGATGGTCCACAATAGAAAATTAGTTGTTGTCGTACCAAGATTGCTTTTGAAGATAGTCAATGGTGCTCTTGTCGACCTGAAAAGCCTTGGTCAGAACCTCAGCAGAAATAGGAGGATTAGCTTTAAACAAAGCATTTGCGATTGTGATAGTTCCGGGATTTTGGCTGCTGAGACCAGCGATTGCAACAGCATTGCCGTATCCAACATTAAGTTGGAAATGAATGAGACCAATTGGGAAGACAAAGACATCACCCTTGTTGAGCACTTTGGTGAAGAGGCGATTTCCATCTTGATTGGAGGTCACAAATCCAACATAGAGAGTACCCTCAAGAACAATAAGGATCTCTGTGCCCCTAGGGTGGGTGTGGGGAGGGTTTAAACCCTTTGGTGCATAATCTATGCGAGCCAAAGATATTCCCAATGTGTTTAGTCCAGGTAGTTGATCAACAAACACTGGACTCACTTGTGATCCTAGTGGATTGTCAGTCTTCGCAGGCTCCACATGCTTGAAGAAATCTTCAGCTTTCACAACCTTCGGATCTTTGCAGAATTTTCCATTCACAAATACTGCAAATCAACAAGCCAACATTATAATTAACAACTCCATCAAATTCCAATAACAAGACAAGATCTAAGTATATTACGAAAGATGCAGTAAGTTTAATATTTGTGCAGCAACCAGGATTGCTACTACATACCACCATCACTTTCTTTGGCTGCCACGCAAAAATCTTGCAGAGGACTTGGGTCATAGGCAGAGACAACTGAGGATGTCAAAGCCAAGATGGCAACAAGCAAGCACACACCTTTCATTTTTCCTTAGTTTCTAATACACTTATCTCAAATGTTTCTGCTTTGTGTAATATCTTGTGAGAATTGAATTTTCATTCATGTGAAGCTCCCTATTTATAAGGATGAAGCATTGAATCGGTTTGCAGTTCATAATTACCTGAATTAATTCTTTATGATCATGAACCATTCCATGACAAATTCCTAGTTATGTTTTTGCGTGCTCGATCAAAGAGTAGACTATGGAAATGTTCCACACGAACAAGAAAAGATAAAGTGTTTCGGTAATACGTCGTCCACTTGGCTGTGTATCCATTACTGTGATATTATTTTATTATGGGAAGCTCGTTCACAGAATCAAACATCAGTTTAGACTTTGTCTCAATATTACAATTGGAAATTTAGCATATTAAGATATATCTTTTGACTTTGTACTGCCTCCTGCAATTGTTTTGGCCTTCACTCTAATAATTCCCTGCTGATATATAATTTAAGGTAAACGCATATGATATAGTCAGACTTCACCATGGATTGACCAAAACAAGATGTGTGACGTCATGTTTTGTGAATCTCTCGCAGAATTACTTATCTATATAATTTATATCAAGACTGGTATTTTAATCTGTGTATAGTATACACACGGTCTTTTTATTATTCGAATTAATAACCACTTGCATTTAGTATGAAGATTATATCATAATGAAACTCTTGAAAATAAA
Organism: Lablab purpureus; assembly: GCA_030347555.1. Classification (NCBI taxonomy): domain Eukaryota; kingdom Viridiplantae; phylum Streptophyta; class Magnoliopsida; order Fabales; family Fabaceae; genus Lablab; species Lablab purpureus. Next base: position 19,299,919 of record CM059254.1, read on the forward strand.
TAGTATTCAAATTATATTTTGGTTATTTTGTTTAGTACACCTGATAAAATCCATTTTAAAGATAGAAAAATAAGGTATATTAGAAGAGAAACAAATGAATGTAAGTGCAGAAATGAATATTAAACGAGAGTAGTTTATAGGATAATGAAAAGAAAAGAATATATTAACAAGCTGGTTACAGGAGTGTATAAATTGCCATCTAATTCAGAGAAAATAAAGAATATTTTAAATATTAAAATGGCAAAACAGTGAAAAAGGTAACACATTTACTTTTAACTCAATCTTATTTATCTAAAAGCTTTTTCAATTTAGTTTTTTCAATTTTTTTTACCTTGCAGTTCTTTATTTTATTATATATCGATCATATTATTATTTGACTAAATAAAAACTACTCCTTTTATAATTTTAAGTTAATTACATAATTATTGTAAAGTAGACATCATATAAGTCATATATATAGACTCAACCAAGTCACTTTGTTTTAAATATTATTTATTATATAAATATTATTCATTATTTTAACTTTATTATTAAAGTTTGGTAATGGATTAAAAAAGTTTGATATTTAATAGATGTTATCAATAAAAGTTAATATAATCTTTATGTGTAAGATTTGGTGGTCTAATCAACATAATTTGGATGGTCTAATCAATATATAAAAGATTTGGATGTTGTGATAAACATGTACAAATTAATATTATTTATATTTATAATAATCTAGATTTAACCATTTACCATAATTTTAATACGACAATTAATCATATGTCTCTTTTTCTTTTTCGTCGTTTCTGTTAATATACTAACTAATCGGTTAACATGTATCTTGTAGGATTTATTTTTTTCTTCAAGATAATAATTTATTAAATATTTAATTAGAATAATAATTTATTAAATATTTAATTAGATTAGTTAAATTATTTGGACTAGTTACATTTATTTGGATTAGTTACACGATTCTTCATTATAATCATCCCTGCAATTCTTCTACAAATAATTATTATTGTGATAAATACAATATATATATAATTTTATTTTTGTTGTTTTTACTTAAATTAATCCATTTCTAATTAATTTTCTTATATGCTTTCTCTTTTTTTATTGTGTGTTAAAATCTTATGAAAATTTTTCAACAATGGTGTTAGAGCAAGATTTTTTTAGATTTTGAGACTTCCTTTGCAGTAGCAAATGACAAGTGTAGGATCTTTTGGACATACTACAATTTCTCGTTTTGATGGTCAAGATGACCACTAGTATGTTGATGGAAAATTTCTTGAGATCTAAGGAATACTGGTAGGTTATTGAAGTCGGTGCTCGAGAGTAATACAACGCTTATCGATGAACAATGAAAGGAAGTGAATGTACTAAACTTAAAAGACTTGAAAATAATGAACTATTTGTTTCAAGTCATTGATCGATCTATTCTGGAAACCATTCTCAACAAAGAAACTTCTAAGGATATTTGGGATTCAATGAAGAAGTATCAAGGGTCTAGAAGAGCAAAGAGACAGCAATTTCAAGCTTTTCGTGTTGAGCTCAAAACTATTTGAATGAAGTCGGAGAATCTATCATAGACTTCTTTTCCTGTGATGACGGTTGCCACCAAGATGCGCACATATGGTGACATAACCGAAGAACAATAATAGTTGAAAAATATTGCAATCTTTAGCACCAAAATATAATTTTGTTGTATGTGCTATAGAAGAATCCAAAGACACTAACAATCAGTTAATTAATCAACTACAAAGTTCATTACTCGTTGCATGAACAAAAATTCAAAGAACCGGAATAGTAAGCATTTCAGAGCTAAGTAGGTCGGATGTATTACAAAAATAATTTACAAGTAAACTAACTAAAAATAAATAGAAAATTAAGCATGGGTTCTCGCAGTAACAACATATGTCGTGTATAAACCACGTGAATTTCTGAGGGAGAAACAAAGGAAGCAGGAAGAAAAGGAAAAAAATATATGGTTATATTTCAGGATTCAAAATAGTTTTGTTTTATTTATACAAACATATAACAAGATGAATAATTAGAAAAAGATGTAATTGGCTAAGTAAAAGTCTCATAAACGTACAAAACATATAAACTACAACAAAATATAAAAAGAGACATCAACAAAGTAGAAAATAATTTTAAAATTTATCACCCAATTGTTTTATTCATTAGCAAATTCAATTTTTTGACAAAAAAATTCAAATAGAACCAAAACTTTCTTCTACCTGAGTAAAAAAGATGTCCATACTTGAGTTTGAACAATCTATTCCGCAATTAACATTCCAGACATCTTTTATTACAATAGAGTTTTCTTATAATCACAACATAGGACAATGAAAATAGGGGACATCCCTGTTCAACAGTAGAATTAGAAAACAAAAAAAAGAACAAAACATTAACATTTAAACAATTTTTTTCAAGATTGAAACAAAATCATACAAATCTCAATATATGCTTAGAATATCAACCATAATTTATCATAACTTGCAGTACTGTTAGAAATATATTTGTCCTTAATTAGGGGATGCAATTTCTATGCATGGAAAATAATAAATAGTTTATTTCCCTTAAGATTTTGGAATTATTTTCCTGACTCTTGAAGAGATGTACATTTATCTTTGGAAAAGAGAACAACATTTAATATTCATTTTCACTCTAAAGAAGCCTCAACTCTTCTCTATAAATAAGGGTCTTGAGAGAATTGGAAAAACAAAAGAGTAGTAGTGAGTTGAGAGAAAGAAAAAGATTTTCCATCATTTTATGGTGAGATTGTTGCAAGTCATCTTAAGGGTGAGTTAGTGTATTATCCTCTTAAAAAGAGAGATTCTTCTGTAACCCTACTTTTATAGTGGAGTTCTTATACTAGCCTGGTCCCTTGGTTTCTCCTTATCAAATTGAGTGGGTTTTCCACCTTAAAAATATTGTGCGTTATTCTGTTATCCTTTTTCTCTTAAGCCTATTTTAAGTTGTACAGACGGAGGAAATTTTTTTTGCTTCCGCATAATTAGCTCCATTTCCCAACAACATGATTGAGAACTTATCCTATACTTATCAAGTTATCATCACAAAAACACATAGCATAACAATAACCACAAAAGAGTAAAATTTAAAACCATCATGTAGAATCTTCTCATAAAATATTTTTCCTTCCTAAAATATTATAAAAACTTTTGAAATATTTTCAATCGTATTTTTTAACTTTATGGTCGACTTCCCTATAAAAAAATTGATACTTGACTTAGAAATTTCATTTAATTTGGAAACATTTAATTGTTTAACCTTAATATATTTCTTAGTATAAATGTTTTCAAATTTAAGGAAATTTCTAAGCTAAATGTGTAAATTTTTTATACTGGAAGTTTACCAAGTATAAACTTAGAAACTACAAAGAAACATATTAATTAGAACAAAGTTAGTTAATCAAACCCTTTCCACAATAAAAGCATTGTTGAAACAACTGATTATAAAAGAAGGTTGAATACAGTCCAAAACTCTACTTGTAAGAAACTAAACTATATTATCTAGCAAATAAACATAACCAAAAACTTAGACCAGTTTTATACTGATTCACCTAAATACACGTGTTGTATCTAGTTCTTTCATAAGACATTTTCTTAAAAGGTTCTACTAATCAAATCAATTATCATAAACATGTAGACAAACCACTCCTAGTTAAAGCGAGTACTCAAACCACTCTTGGTTATCTCTTCTTAATCTCCCCCTAAGACTAATGTCTCAAAACAAGAAACAAGAAATCTATGAGAGTGAGCAGCTTAAACTCACAAGGTTTACTTCACAGAGTGGAGAATTACAGAGGTTATTATTCACTCACAAATAACACAATCTTATGAATACTAGAAGGCGTATATGCAATTGATGTTCTCCATCTTAACTTTTTATTCTTTAATTGTTAGTTTGTAGGGAATGAGTTTAAAACATGTCAGGTAAATTGAACCTTTACAAATTTTCACAAATCTAAAATTAATTTTTTTGTTAAAACTTTGAAGAAGGAATTTGTGATGTAAATGGTACACAATATATTTAAATTAGTAAACTGTTAAAGCAAGAAGATAAGGAAAGAAAAATCAACAAAGCCTTTATTATACACCTTGTAACACCACATTAAAATTAATACTAGCTTGGAAACCCTATCAAAAACACAACTATAGGTTTAGGAAACACAGTAGAAACAATAACAATATCGCCTTAATAGAGACAAGCACAAAAAAAAGAAGATAAACTAGGTGAGAAACTAGGTTATCTTTTTGAACCAAGGTATTTATCACGTTTTGCACAAAGAAAACTCCAAGAAGATATTATTTGCTCAGCACAAACTCTCACTTAGAAGTGAAAATTATTTTTGAAAGATTGCAACAATTTTAATTAAATTTGGTTTTGAATTCCACATGAGGCTATAAATATAAAGAATTCATGTCATAGAGTAGAAGAACGCCTCTCGGAATATATTTGAACTCAACATTATGCCCATAGGACTGACAAAGAAAAAGTTAAATAGATTTTTACTATTTCGTGAGTTAGATACATTTACATATTTATATATGAGATATGATTTTATTTATTTCTTTTGAAATTTCAATTTATGAAATGTTTAATGATAAACTCATTTACCTTATGTTATTTTACATCTCAGCTGAGTTTATCTTACCTAGTCCTATCTATTCCAAATGAACACTCTCAAAAATATATTATACAGTTTGAAGTATAAAACAACTTTTAAGTTTTGATACAATTTCTAATTTGGTTAGTTATTCTTTTGAAAGGATCTTTGTATATTTTCTTTTCTAAACTCATATGTATAGTTGCATGTTTATAATTTTCTAGTTTAGTTTTGTACCATTGATTTGGAAACATCACTGAATAAAAATATTATGTTATGTAAATGTTTCTTTATGTAAATTTTATTATTTTCGAATGTTATTATTTATGTTATGTACAAAATTTGTTCTCTTGAGTATTACAAAATGAATTTGTTTGATCTAATCATAATTCAAGATTATGTATTGCTAGTGATTTATGACTTTAATTTTGTACATGAATGATAAATACATGATGTTATTTACAATGATCTTATAATATCACAAAGGAAATATATAAGATAAATGAAGATAAAAAGAAGACCATTATTGCTTCATTTTCTAAAAAAAAAAAAAAGTTCACAATTGAGCTTTGGATTGCATTCTTGTGGTGTACAGACATTAAAATGTGCAACACTACTTGCACTACATTCACCTACACAAGTATACAAAATTGTGAATAGTGGTGCTAGCCTAGTTGGCTCAATACCTAATCAAGCACCCAAAATAAAAAAATCGATTATTGATCATAAACATTATTATAAATTCACGATAAATTGAATTAAAACGCTTACAAAGATCCATGATATGGTTCTTACATATAGCACAGTTGTCCACAACGATATCTGTAGCAACATAAATGAAAAGGAAGAAAAAAATGAGAAGAAGGAAATGAAAATTAGGGTTTTGGAGAGGGTTGAGAGAGAAACACCCTAGCCCATATAGAGCAATGAGATCCCACTTCTTGATCTCAAATCACTTGAGATTCTTGCTAGATGAAGAAGGACTGGCGCTAGTGGAGGGTTCACCGGCCGGATCCATCGTCACGTCAGAATCCAGAGTCGTCATTCCTCTCATCATTTTCAAGCTTCGAAACCGTCTAAAAAGCTTGACAAAGGGTGAGATTATGAGTGTCAATGTTTAAAAAATTAAGCCTTCTTATTGAAAGAATAAGAAGAATGCGGGAGGAAGATATTAGGGTTTATGATTGTCAATGGGTATGAGAACGAGAGGGACAACTAAAGTTTAGAATGAGTTTAGAACAATTGAGAATGGGAGTTTGCGACTAGGACTGGAAATGGGAGAGCACGAGAGTGGGGGAGTGGGAATTGGAGAGTACGAGATGGGAATGAAGATAGCTTTTCGAAATAGGAAATAGAGTGTACGAGAATTTAAAGAGATTAAAATTCTTAATAGAAAACAAATTTTTCTTTATTTTATTTTAAATTAATTTTTTTCTAATTGATTATAAGGGAAAAAGAGAGCTAAGAGAGGAGAGAATGAAACTTAAAGAATTGAGATGCAAAACAAAAAATACAATACACTTATTAAGTCTGAATTGTAAACCTCATATTTTAAATATAAATTATGACAATTATAACATTATTGTATAAAGAAAAAATTATAACAATTATTTAAAATCATTATATTAAAATCGTTATATTTAACATTTTTTTAGTGTCAATACACTAAATGATATATAGGTGATGATATGAAGATGTTACATTATATTATATATAGGTGATGATATGAGGATGTTACAAAGACAAATATTTATAGTCAACTTTGGTATTAGATTAGAAGAAGGACATGTATATATCAATAGAGTGAGTAAAATTTAAGATATAGATTTATATGAAATGCACAATTATTACTAAATCGATCAAATTTATGACTTCATGTATTTTTTAGAGAGGAGAATGTTAGCGTTGATAAGTGAGCTAACTCACTCACTTTAAAGAAAACGTCTTTTCAATAGTTTCATATTCTCTTCTTTTCTTTTCAACACTTTATGTTGCAACAAAAACTTCCATAGATTTTTGCATGAGTGTTAATCTTGTCTCTTCATCATTTGTTTGTTTCTTTTTTTAATTATATCATGCTTTTAAAATTTTGTTTGTATATCTCTATTATATACAAGATCAATAATAGAGGATCAACACACCTCCATGTGCATTACAAAGTGATAAGATAATCTATTAAATTAAATATAAAAATATTTATTAATTATGTGTAAATTTTTTATTATTGTAAAATATTCTCATAAAAAAAGAGGTTATAAGATCGTCTTATTTTTGTTAAGACACTTAAATGAAATTAAATTTAAATAACATAATTTATAGTTTATTATGTAAAGTGTATTATAATTTATTATGTAAAGTATAAATTATGCAGTAAGTGTAATTAAGCCATAAAAATTTTAAAATAGAATATTGGATTAAGGACAATAAATTTTATTTCATATATTTTAAATTCAATATTCATTGAAATAATATTCAAATTGTAATCGACAAAATCTGACGAAATTACAATTTAGAAAGATAAAAGTAGAATGTAATAACTATATTGTTTTAATTACATTTAAAATAATTAGCCTGAGAGAACAAATAATCTTTCAAAATTATTAACCAAAAATCTAAAATTTAGAATTCAATTAATTTAAATTAGAGCAATTTTTGGTAAAAAAAACAATACAGAAATAAAGAAAAAACAAAAAAGTTAAATTATAAAAAGGTCATAAAAAAAGTTGGGTGATTCAAGCGGAGACAAGTTCAATGCATCATAAGATTTGTATGATTTTGTTTCAATCTTGAAAAAAATCGTTTAAATGTTAATGTTTTGTTCCTTTTTTTGTTTTCTAATTCTACTGTTGAACAGGGATGTCCCCTATTTTCATTGTCCTATGTTGTGATTATAAGAAAACTCTATTGTAATAAAAGATGTCTGGAATGTTAATTGCGGAATAGATTGTTCAAACTCAAGTATGAACATCTTTTTTATTCAGGTAGAAGAAAGTTTTGGTTCTATTTGAATTTTTTTGTCAAAAAATTGAATTTGCTAATGAATAAAACAATTGGGTGATAAATTTTAAAATTATTTTCTACTTTGTTGATGTCTCTTTTTATATTTTGTTGTAGTTTATATGTTTTGTACGTTTATGAGACTTTTACTTAGCCAATTACATCTTTTTCTAATTATTCATCTTGTTATATGTTTGTATAAATAAAACAAAACTATTTTGAATCCTGAAATATAACCATATATTTTTTTCCTTTTCTTCCTGCTTCCTTTGTTTCTCCTGTTGGCATATTTCAAGTCCAGAGTTTTATGGAGACCTACAATTTTGATGATGAAGTTTTTGGGAAGTTTCAATCAACATTAAAGACTTGTGTCATCTCACAAAGGAAGATTGCTTGATAAGAAAGGAAAGGCATAAAGAGCATTCAAAGCTTTCAAGAGAGAAGATTGATGAAGATTTTCTCAAGAGCTGAAGAATCAAAGGTAGAAGGTTCTGTTTTGGGTGTTGGATAAAAGAGTAAGTCATAAATCCCATTCAAGACCTTCCCAAACAAGAGAGCAAGGTGTTTTCTCGCAAAAACGTTTTTCTACGCTTTTAATCGATTACCATACGTAGATAATCGATTATTTAACTTAAAATTTGATTTAAAAATGTTTAACGAGCAAAATAATCGATTAAGTGTCCTTGATAATCGATTATATTGATTCTGGGTTAATATAATCGATTATGGCCTTAATCTAATCGATTAAATCAAACGATATTTGTTTTCCAGTTTTTAAACATGATATAATCGATTAAGCTTTTAATATAATCGATTAAATGAGTCGTTTTTGCGAAATTAATTTTAAATCAACCTAAGAATGGAAACTTTGGAGCATTTTCGAATTATAAAATGAAAGAGAATGTCTTAGGTTTAACACATCCGAACAAACACAAAATATTCAAAGTGTTTCGCGCCTTAGCTTTTTCAAAGCCGCTTTCGCTTCTCTTCGGCTTGATCAAGTCTTCGAAAGTGGTGATCATTGTGCTTAAGCTTTCTATTCAGTACATTTCGGTGTATTCTTTTACTCGTTTTCACGTAAGGGAAAATTCATCCATTGGATCTGTTCTAAGGGAGGTGTTTCATCTCTTGTGTGTCAAGAGAGGTGGGTTTCATCCTCAGTGTGTCTGGGAAGGTGTTTCATCCTTAGTGTGTCTAAGGAGGTGTTTCCGTTTATCTTTATTTGTTATTGCATGAATTGGTGTTCGTAATTTCAATTAAAGATAGTGGGAAAAATTATCACGGATTTGTGGTAGTTGGAAACTGGAACTTAGGGTTCAATGCATCATAAGCCACAAATCGCTGGTTTCTCAGGCAGTACAAAATTTGTTCATAAAACTGTTGATGAATGAATAAACTGTGTCTATATGCATACAAAGTACACCAAATGGTACTTTGTAAATTCAGAGTTAAAAATTCCAACGGTGGGAGATTCATTCAAGCCAAACATCAATTATTACCAAGTCTGAACCTCTCTTTGACGTAGCTAATGCCATTCTCAATATTTTATAATTTACAATATTACCAAACGAGAACAACTACGTATAGTGGGTACAAGGTCAATTGGACGAGGTAATATGAAAAGGCTGCATTACTTTGACGTGGGACATTTTCTTCTGAGTTAGTAATAAAGAATGGTTCATCACCTAATAAAGAATTAATTGGGTAGAGATGAACGAAAAGTTAAATAAACCCTTCATCCCTATAAATAGCAAACCCTACAAGGCAAACAAATATATTCTCAAAGCAACTAATTAACAGAAATCATAGAGAAATAGTGGCAGCAGCAAAATGAAATCTGTGTATTTCCTTGTGGCCCTCTTGGCTTTGACGTCGTCCATTGCCTCTGCCTATGATCCAAGCCCTCTGCAAGACTTTTGTGTGGCTTTGAATGACACCAAGAATGCTGGTACGTACAAACACTCCTTACATGTTTTGCTATTGAAATCAATTCTCAGTTTACTTTATTTCACATTCACATCAAGCCAAGGTTATCACAGAAGATCTTTTAAATGAAAAACCTTTTTCTGGTGAATTTGCAGTGTTTGTGAACGGAAAAATTTGTAAAGACCCGAAAGCAGTGAAAGCAGAAGATTTCTTCAGACACGTGGAACCTGGGAATACCTCGAACCCACTTGGTGCACAAGTGAGTCAAGTGTTTGTGGACCAGCTAGCAGGATTAAACACACTTGGCATATCTTTGGCTCGTATAGATTATGCACCAAAGGGTTTAAACCCTCCCCACACTCACCCTCGGGGCACAGAGATCCTTATTGTTCTTGAGGGTACTCTCTATGTTGGATTTGTTACTTCCAACCAAGATGGAAACCGTCTCTTTACCAAAGTGTTGAACAAGGGCGATGTGTTTGTCTTCCCAATTGGTCTCATTCATTTCCAACTTAATGTTGGGTATGGCAATGCTGTTGCCATCGCTGCTCTCAGCAGCCAAAATCCAGGAACTGTCACTATTGCTAATGCTTTGTTTAAAGCCAATCCATCCATTTCTTCTCAGGTTCTTACTAAAGCCTTCCAAGTGGACAAGAGCACCATTGATTACCTTCAAAAGCAATTCTGGTCTGACAACAACAACTAGTTCATCCCACCACGCCCATCATTCGTTTCATCTTCCATCCCTTCATGCTATTCTTCTCTTCTACGTATAATTTCTTTTTGTAATAAATAAAAGTGTGTGCGGGTTATATTCCTATCTTGTTTCTTGTCCTACTTTTAGTTCAATTTAATTTAATATAAGAATAACATTCTACTTTGGTCACTAAAAACATATTAAATTCATGAGAATACATTGCCTACTCTTGCTCCTTCCAAACTTATATCATTTTTCATATCACTATCAAACAATGATGAATCCAATTAAACTAGCCTCAAACAGTTAACCATGTCCCAATAATCTTTCAATAATACTCTTCATTTTATTTTCATTTGTCTTATATAATTCCTTCCTAGTCCTATAAGATCATTGTAAATATATACGATTCATGTTCAAACCTCATAAACTACCGGCAAAACAAACCTTGAACTATCATTAGATCAAACAAATTCATTTTGTAATACCCTAAAACAAATTTCGGACATAACATAAATAATAACATTTAAGAGTATTAAAATTTACATGAAGAACATTTACATAATATAATATAACATTTGTTATTCATTGATGTTCTCGAGTCAGCAGTACATAACTAAACTAGAAGACAACCATACAACTATACATTTGAGTTCACAAAAGAAAATATTCAAATATCCTTTCAAAAGGATAACTAAGCAAATTAGAAATTGCATCAAGACTTAAAAGTTGTTTCATACTTCAAATTGTATAATACACTTTTGAGATTCTTCATCTGTAATAGATCAGACTAGGTAAGATAAATTCAGCGAGTTGTAAAGTAACATAAAGTAAATGAGTTTATTATTAAGCATTTCATAAACTGGTATTTCAAAATAAATAAATAAAATCATATCTCATATATAGATATATAAACTATCTAACTCACGAAGTAAAAATCTATTTAGCATTTCCTTTTTCGTCCTATGGGCATAATGTTGTGTTCAAATATTATGAGAGACGTTTTTCCACTCTATGCCTTGAATTCCTTATATTTATAGTCCCATGTGGAATTCAAAACCAAAGTAATATAGTTTAGTTGCTTACTGGTAGAGTTTTGGATTGTATTCAACATTTTTCTATAGTTAGTTGTTTCAACAATTCTTTCTATTGAGGAAAGAGTTTAATTAACTAACTTTGTCCTCATCAATATGTTTCTTTGTAGTTTCTTGGTTGACTTCTCTATAAAAAATAGACACATGGATTAGAAATTTCATTTAATTTGGAAACATTTTTACCAAGAAATATACTAAGTTTAAATGGTTAAATGTTTCCACATTAAATGAAATTTCTAAGCCAAGTGACAATTTTTTATAGGAAAGTTAACTAAGTATAAAGTTAAAAAATATGATTGAAAATATTTCACAATTTTTTATAATATTTTAGGAAGAAAAAATATTTTACGAGAAGATTCTACATGATGGTTTTGAATTTTACTCTTTTGTGGTTATTGTTATGCTATGTGTTTTAGTGATGATAACTGTAGGATAAGTTCTCAATTCTGTTGTTGGGAAAAGGAGTTAATTATGCGGAAGCAAAAAAAATTTCCCTCCATTTGTACAAACTTAAAATAGACTTAAGAGAAAAAAGATAATAGAATAACGCACAATATTTTTAACTTCGAAAACCCACTCATTAATAGTTATAAAATAAATTCGAAAAACAAAAAATAGAATGAAATTTATTTTATTGAGTCACAGTTAGAAACAATGGAAGATGAATTTTAGTCAAAACAATATATTTGTTATTCATTGGTGTTTCGAGTCAAGAGTATGTTAAGTGGTAAAATTTAAATAAAAATTTATATTTATTAGGCACTTAGCAACTAGAAATTCTTAAAAACAAGCAAAGATAACCTCTCCCAATGGAGAAAATTTTGTTTTCATGTGTATGCATATAAAAAATAGAAGAAAAAAAGCAAAAATCAAGGGAAGAAAGAACAAAAGTTGAAAGGAATGGGAAACATAAAAGTCATGAGCAAAATTAGGCCAACAATTGGGCTAATTTTATTTAAGTGGGTCATTTTCACTAAAGTGAGCTATTTTCACTTAAGTTGGTTATTCTCACTTAAGCTAAAAATAACATAATTTTCTCCTATATAAAGGACTCAAAAGCTCTTGTATTGGCATCCCATCTTGGTGAATATCAAGAGTGTTTAGAAAAGAGTGAAAAGGAGAAGGAAGAGGTCCTGGATCAACTGGAAAGAAGATTCAAGATTAATTTCTCATCCCCACATCCATCCAGGTATATAAGTTATTCAGTGTTAATGATTTAATTCTATTCTTAATGCGAAGATAAATTGATCACTCATATTTTGATTTATGATTTACGGTTATATTGGAAAATTGATCTTAAATCCGATTTGAATAAAATCATCTTATATGTTTGAATACTAGGAATAGATTTAAAAATATATGTTGAATTGGTTTTAAACTTAAAGCAAGGATTTTATTATGATAATTTGAGGAATCAATTGTTATAATTTAATTCTTAGACATTTTAAATCAAGGAATTGGTTTAGAACAAAATTTGGTAACCTCAATAACACTAAATAATTGATTAAATATAATGATAATCATAGGATTATAGAAGAAGGAGATAGATGAAATTCAATCTCAATACCTTTTTATTATCATCTTAATATTGTTTTATTGTTATTTGCTTTTAATTTTATTATTAAAAACAATATAAAAATTTGCTTTTACATATTTAAAATTGAGTTAGAAAAGAGATTATAATTCTTCTTAAATATTACACAAGTCCATGTGGATACGACACTTGTAGATGCTACATTGATTCAGTACACTTGCTGAAAATATATATTCTTAAAAATCGTTTAACATAGTTCAAAGCTAAACTAGAAGAAAAACATACAACTATATATATAAGTTCACAAAAGAAAATATACAAAGATCATTTCAAAAGGATAACTAAGCAAATTAGAAACTGCACCAAGACTTAAAACTTTTTCATACTTCAAATTGTATAATACACTTTTAAAACTCTTCATCTCTAATAAATAGGACTAGGTAAGATAAACTCAACGAGTTGTAAAGTAACATAAGGTAAATGAGTTTATCATTAAACATTTCATAAATTGGTATTTCAAAAGAAATAAATAAAATCATATCTCGTATATAAATATGTAAATGTATTTAACTCACGAAATAGTAAGATGTGATTGTCTCTGAAAAACTATTTAACTTTTCTTTTTTCATTCTATGGGCATGATGTTGACTTCCAACATTCCAAGAGGCGTTCTTCTACTTTATGCCATGAATTCCTTATATTTATAGCCACATGTGGAATTCAAAACCAAATTTAATAAAAATTGTTGCAATCTTTCAAAAATAATTTTGACTCCTAAGAGAGAGTTTGTGCTGAGCAACATCTTCTTATTGTTTCTACTATGATTTCTAAACTAGAATTGTGTCTTTGATAGGGTTTTCAAGCTAGTATTAATTTTAATACCGTGTAACAAGGTGTATAATGAAGACTTTGTTGATTTTTCTTTCCTTATCTTCTTGCTTTAATACTTTACTAATTTGAATATATTATATGTCATTCACATAATAATTTCCTTCTTCAAAGTTTTAGTACAGTTTTTAATTCTAGATTTGTGAAAATTTGTAAAGGTTCAATTTATCTGCAGTGTCTTAAACTCATTCCATTCAAACTAACAATATAAAGAATGAAAAGTCAAGATGAAGAACATCAATTGCGTATATGTCTTCTAGTATTCATAAGGTTGCTTTGTGTTATTTGTGAGTGAGTAATAACCTATGTAATTCTCCACTCTATGATGTAAACTGTGTGAGTTTAAGCTGCCCAATCTCATAGATTTCTTGTTTCTTGTTTCTTTTTTTGAGGCATTAGTCTTAGGGAGAGACTAGGACAGGATAATTAAGAGTGATTTATGTACTTGTTGTAACTAGGAGTGGTTTGTCTACATGTTTATAATAATTTATTTGATTATTGAAACCTCTTAAGAAATAGTTTTATGGAAGAACTAGACATAGCGCATGTATTTAGGTGAATCAGTATAAAACTGTTCTATGTTGTTGGTTCTGTTTATTTGCTAGATAATATAGTTTAGTTGCTTACTTGTAGAGTTTTGGACTGTATTCAACCTTCTTTTATAGGTAGTTGTTTCAACAATGTTTTCTATTGTGGAAAGAGTTTAATTAGCTAACTTTGTCCTCATCAATATGTTTCTTTGTAGTTTCCAAGTTTATATTTTGTTGACTTCCCCTATAAAAAAATTGGCACTTGGCTTAGAAATTTCATTTAATTTGGGAACATTTATACTAGGAAATATACTAAGGTTAAATGTTCCCAAATTAAATAAAATTTCTTAGCTAAGTGACAATTTTTTTATAGGAAAATCGACCATGTATAAAGTTAAAAAATATGATTGAAAACATCTCAAGTTTTTATAAGATTTTGGGAAGAAAAAATATTTTATAAGAAGATTTTACATGATGGTTTTGAATTTTACTCTTTTGTGGTTATTGTTATGTTGTGTGTTTTTGTGATGATAACTTGATAAGTGTAGGATAAGTTCTCAATCTTGTTATGTGTTGCAAGTTATGATAAATTATGTTTGATGTTCTGAGCACATATATGAGATTCGTATGAGTTTGTTTCAATCTTGATTTTTGTTTTCTAATTCTATTGTGGAACAAGGATAGAATGTTTCCCCTATTTTCATTGTCCTATGTTATAATTATAGAGAAACTCTTTTGTAATAGAAGATGTCCGAAATGTTAATTGAGGAATAGATCGTTCAACTTCAAGTACATGACATCTTTTATGACATCTTTTTTATTCATATAGAAGAAAGCTTTTTGTATTATTTGAATTCTTTTGTCAGAAAATTGAATTTGCTAATGGAAAAAACAGTTGGGTAATAAATATTAAAATTATTTTCTACTTTATTGATGTCTCTTTTTGTATTTTGTTGTAGTATATATGTTGTGTAAGTATATTACGAAAGATGCAGTAAGTTTAATATTTGTGCAGCAACCAGGATTGCTACTACATACCACCATCACTTTCTTTGGCTGCCACGCAAAAATCTTGCAGAGGACTTGGGTCATAGGCAGAGACAACTGAGGATGTCAAAGCCAAGATGGCAACAAGCAAGCACACACCTTTCATTTTTCCTTAGTTTCTAATACACTTATCTCAAATGTTTCTGCTTTGTGTAATATCTTGTGAGAATTGAATTTTCATTCATGTGAAGCTCCCTATTTATAAGGATGAAGCATTGAATCGGTTTGCAGTTCATAATTACCTGAATTAATTCTTTATGATCATGAACCATTCCATGACAAATTCCTAGTTATGGTTTTGCGTGCTCGATCAAAGAGTAGACTATGGAAATGTTCCACACGAACAAGAAAAAATAAAGTGTTTCGGTAATACGTCGTCCACTTGGCTGTGTATCCATTACTGTGATATTATTTTATTATGGGAAGCTCGTTCACTGAATCAAACATCAGTTTAGACTTTGTCTCAATATTACAATTGGAAATTTAGCATATTAAGATATATCTTTTGACTTTGTACTGCCTCCTGCAATTGTTTTGGCCTTCACTCTAATAATTCCCTGCTGATATATAATTTAAGGTAAACGCATATGATATAGTCAGACTTCACCATGGATTGACCAAAACAATATGTGTGACGTCATGTTTTGTGAATCTCTCGCAGAATTACTTATCTATATAATTTATTTTAAGACTTGTATTTTAATCTGTGTATACACACGGTCTTTTTATTATTCAAATTAATAACCAGTTGCATTTAGTATGAAGATTATATCATAATGAAACTCTTAAAATAAATAGTATTCAACTTGTATTTTGGTTATTTTACACCTAATAAAATTAGGGGTGACGAACTGGGTTGGATCCGACGGGCCGGCCTGCCAACCTGATAGCATATGGGCGGGACGAGTTAGTATTTTGAACCCACCAATCCATATCAACCCGGTCTGTCTAGCTCGCCAACCCGTCGGGTCACAGGCGGAGCGGGATGGACCAACTCACTGGTTCGCGAAAAAAGAAAAAATATATTGTATTTTTAAAATGTCATGTCATTATATATATCTTTAATATATTGTTGTAATTACAAAAATTCATTTAAATTAAACACAAACAAAATAGCTGTAAAGAAAAAAAAGTCCAATTTAAAACCAAATATCCAAAAATAAAATAAAAAACAAAAAAAAAGATTTTTCAAAAAAAATGCAAAACAAAATAAATAAGCGGGTCAGCCCGTCTTATGATGGGGCGGGTTAGAAATTTTGGTCCGCATCACTATGGCGGGCCGGCCCGTTTTTGGCGGACTCTTAACGGGGCGGGCCTAAACGGCCGGACTGACCCGTTTTGTCACCCCTAAATAAAATCCATTTTAAAGATAAAATAAAGTATATTAAAAGAGAAACAAATGAATGTAAGTACAGAAATGAATATTAAACGAGAGTAGTTTATAGGATAATGAAAAGAAAAGAATATTAACAAGCTAGTTACGGGAGTGTATAAATTGCCATCTAAATCAGAGAAAATAAAGAATATTTTAAATATTAAAATGATAAAACAGTGAAAAAGGTAACACATTTACTTTTAACTCAATCTTATTTATCTAAAAGCTTTTTCAATTTTAGTTTTTTTCAAATTTTTTTTACCTTGCAGTTCTTTATTTTATTATATATCGATCATATTATTATTTGACTAAATAAAAAACTACTCCTTTTATAATTTTAAGTTAATTACATAATTATTGTAAAGTAGACATCATATAAGTCATATATATAGACTCAACCAAGTCAGTTTGTTTTAAATATTATTTATTATATAAATATTATTCATTATTTTAACTTTATTATTAAAGTTTGGTAATGGATTAAAAAAGTTTGATATTTAATAGATGATATCAATAAAAGTTAATATAATCTTCATGTGTAAGATTTGATGGTCTAATCAACATGGATGGTCTAATCAATATATAAAAGATTTGGATGTTGTGATAAACATGTACAAATTAATATTATTTATATTTATAATAATCTAGATTTAACCATTTACCATAATTTTAATACGACAATTAATCATATGTCTCTCTTTTTTTTTTGTCGTTTCTGTTAATATACTAACTAATTTGTTGGATTTATTTTTGTTCTTCAAGATAATAATTTATTAAATATTTAATTAGATTAGTTAAATTATTTGGACTAGTTACATTTATTTGGATTAGTTACATGATTCTTCATTATAATCATCCCTGCAATTCTTCTACAAATAATTATTATTGTGATAAATACAATATATATATATATATATATATTTTATTGTTTTTACTTAAATTAATCCATTTCTAATTAATTTTCTTATATGCTTGCTCTTTTTATTGTGTGTTAAAATCTTCTTATGAAAATTTTTCAACAATGGTGTTAGAGCAAGATTTTGATGGAAAATTTCTTGAGATCTAAGGAATACTTGGTTGGTTATTGAAGTCGGTGTCGAGAGTAATACAATGCTTACTGATGAACAATGAAAGGAAGTGAATGTACTAAAATTAAAAGACTTGAAAATAATGAACTATTTGTTTCAAGTCATTGATCGATCTATTCTAGAAACCATTCTCAACAAAGAAACTTCTAAGGATATTTGGGATTCAATGAAGAAGTATCAAGGGTCTAGAAGAGCAAAGAGGCAGCAACTTCAAGCATTTCGTGCTGAGCTTGAAACTATTTGAATGAAGTCGGGAGAATCTATCATAGACTTCTTTTCCGTGTGATGACTGGTTGCCACCAAGATGCGCACATATGGTGACAAAAGCGAAGAACAATAATAGTTGAAAAAATATTGCAATCTTTAGCACCAAAATTTAATTTTGTTGTATGTGCTATAGAAGAATCCAAAGACACCGACAATTTGTCAATTAATGAACTACAAAGTTCATTACTCGTTGCATGAACAAAAATTCAAAGAACCGAAGTTGAGGAGCAAGCATTAAAAGCTTCTACCGATACTCATTGCAACAACTTTAGAGGATGGGGTAGAGGTAGAGGCAGACGAGGGGAGACAAAGCCATTATGATTAATCTCAAGGCAGAGACAGAGGAAAGGAGCATGACAAATCAAAGGTAAAATGTTTTAGATGTCATAAATTTGGTCATTATGCTTCTGAATGTTATACTAGGTTGCCCCAAGATAAGGAAAAGGAAGAAAAGTCAAATGTTACAACGAAAGAAGGAAATGAGACATTGCTAATGGTTATTCAAGATGAAGAAAATGGTGAATCGGATTTATGGTATGTGGATATAGGTTATAGTAACCATATGAGTGGAAATAAATCTTTCTTTTCATTTCTAAATGAAGATTTCCAATCAATTGTGAGTTTTGGGGATTGCTCTATGGTGAAAGTGAGGGGAAAATGTGATATTAAAATTAGAACCAAGAATGGTTTTATTGAAACAATTTCTAATGTGTTGTATGTTCTTAATTTGAAAAGTCATTTGTTACGTGTTGGATAGTTACAGGAGAAAGGCTACACGATCATCATTAGCAAAGGTGTTTATGAAATTTATGATCCTATTAGAAGAGTTATTGTTGTTATAAAAATGAGCTCAAACCATTAGCAAACAACATTGATCTCATTTTCCTAATGGAAAATCATGGAGAGAAAACATGTTTTGGAGCTTGTGCATTTAGACTTATATGGCCCAATAAAACCTTTATCCAATGGAGGTAATAAGTATTTAATTACTTTTATTGAAGATTATATTAGAAAAGTGTGGGTCAATTTTTTTAGGAAAAGTCAGAAGCCCTTGATGCTTTTAAAACTTTCAAAGCAAGAGTTGAAAAAGAATCAGGAAAGCTTAAAACTCTTCAAACATATCGCTATGGAGAATAATGTTCAAATGAATTTGATGTTTTTTGTTCAAAAGATGACATTAGAAAAGAGCTAACAACTACTTATACACCACAACAAAATGATGTATTAGAGAGGAAAAAACAGAACAATTCTCAATATGGTGAAGAGTGTGCTAACAAAAGGGCGACTTCTAAAGACATTTTGGCCATAAGTTGTATATTGGATTGTTCATGTTTTAAACAGAAGTCCAACCTTTATTGTTCAAATCATCACACTTGAGGAGGCTTGGAGTGGAAGAAAACCAACAGTAGATTATTTCAGAATTTTTTGGGTGTGTTGGTTATGCCCATATTCTAGACCAAAAGAGAAAAAAGCTTGATGACAAAGGAGAAAAATGCTTTTTCATGATGTTGGTGAGCAATCAAAAGCTTACAAATTGTACAATCCTATCACTAATAAAATTGATATTAATCATGATGTGGTGTTTGATGAAGATCAATTTCGAAATTGGGATGCACATAAAGTTGAACAACATCTAAAAGCAGATGTTGATGATGATGATGTTGATGGTGATGATGATTTTGATGGTGACAATGAAGATGAGATACAACAACCAACAATTCAAGTGCAAAGTGAGTAACAAACAGTTGAACTTACAATAAAAACCTTTTTAGTAAGTATTGAACATACTAATTAAATTAGAAACTAATTAAATTAGAAACTAATTAAATTAGCAACTAATGTAGATTCTAATTTAGTAAGTGGTTACAACCTTGGAGGTTAATGTTAGAAACAAATTTAGATTCTAGTATAGAAGCCAATTTAGTCATCATTTTATAGAAACTAATTTCATAATTTTTTAAGATTAATAGTCACAAAAAAAAATATAGTTTCTATAACAATAAAAACTATTTTAGATACCAATAATTTTTACTTTATAACAATTTAGTCACTATAATGTTTAATTAGTTTTTGTCTCTAAATTAGTTTATAATCAACGAATTTCTTGTAGTGGAAGTTGAAGACCAACCTAATTAAGTTAAAGATGTTAGAACAAATATCTATTGGCTAGTTTCTCTCATGCACTATAAAAGGATTCACTTCAAAGAAGAAAACAAAAATGTGCTCTATCTTTAAAAAGTGAAAAAACTCTTATTATTTTCTCTCTTCAATCTTTCATCAGCTTTAGAAGAACATTGTTAGTGTTTCATAGATTTCTCTAAAGGCCAATTGAAATCTTGTGTTTGTTTGTAAGACGCAATCCTTTTAGACTTGCTAAAAAGTTTGTTTTGTGATTCTCAATCACAATTCCTTAACAAATCATTGTTTTTTAGTTAGGAGTGGCTTTGTAAGAAAGAATACTTGGTTGAGCCAAATGTGATCTTGTAAGAAGGAATACTTGATTGAGTGAAGAGTGATTTTGTAAGAAACAATACATGTACAGGTTAACTAGGAGTAACTATGTGCTGCTGAAAGAATACATGTAATTTGCAACATTAGTTTGCTAGTGAAACTCAATCAAGTTGATCGAGAATTAGACGTAATTTATAGTTTCAGACAAATCAGTACGAAAACTTGAGTGTATTTTCTTCTCCATTATCTTTTTTCAATTGCATATTATAAAAGGGGTAGTTTTTTATTTAGTCAAATAATAATATGATAATAAAATTAGGTACTGTAAGGTAAAAAAATTGAAAAAAAAAAACTAAAATTGGAAAAGCTTTTAGATAAAATAAGATTGAGTTAAAAGTAAAAAACATGATGTCTCACTTTTTTTGTCTTGGTCAATCCATGGTGAAGTATATCCACAGGGAATTATTAGAGCGAAGGCCAAAACAATTGCAGGAGGCAGTACAAAGTCAAAAGATATATCTTAATATGCTAAATTTCCAATTGTAATATTGAGACAAAGTCTAAACTGATGTTTGATTCTGTGAACGAGCTTCCCATAATAAAATAATATCACAGTAATGGATACACAGCCAAGTGGACGACGTATTACCGAAACACTTTATTTTTTCTTGTTCGTGTGGAACATTTCCATAGTCTACTCTTTGATCGAGCACGCAAAACCATAACTAGGAATTTGTCATGGAATGGTTCATGATCATAAAGAATTAATTCAGGTAATTATGAACTGCAAACCCATTCAATGCTTCATCCTTATAAATAGGGAGCTTCACATGAATGAAAATTCAATTCTCACAAGATATTACACAAAGCAGAAACATTTGAGATAAGTGTATTAGAAACCAAGGAAAAATGAAAGGTGTGTGCTTGCTTGTTGCCATCTTGGCTTTGACATCCTCAGTTGTCTCTGCCTATGACCCAAGTCCTCTGCAAGATTTTTGCGTGGCAGCCAAAGAAAGTGATGGTGGTATGTAGTAGCAATCCTGGTTGCTGCACAAATATTAAACTTACTGCATCTTTCGTAATATACTTAGATCTTGTCTTGTTATTGGAATTTGATGGAGTTGTTAATTATAATGTTGGCTTGTTGATTTGCAGTATTTGTGAATGGAAAATTCTGCAAAGATCCGAAGGTTGTGAAAGCTGAAGATTTCTTCAAGCACGTGGAGCCTGCGAAGACTGACAATCCACTAGGATCACAAGTGAGTCCAGTGTTTGTTGATCAACTACCTGGACTAAACACATTGGGAATATCTTTGGCTCGCATAGATTATGCACCAAAGGGTTTAAACCCTCCCCACACCCACCCTAGGGGCACAGAGATCCTTATTGTTCTTGAGGGTACTCTCTATGTTGGATTTGTGACCTCCAATCAAGATGGAAATCGCCTCTTCACCAAAGTGCTCAACAAGGGTGATGTCTTTGTCTTCCCAATTGGTCTCATTCATTTCCAACTTAATGTTGGATACGGCAATGCTGTTGCAATCGCTGGTCTCAGCAGCCAAAATCCCGGAACTATCACAATCGCAAATGCTTTGTTTAAAGCTAATCCTCCTATTTCTGCTGAGGTTCTGACCAAGGCTTTTCAGGTCGACAAGAGCACCATTGACTATCTTCAAAAGCAATCTTGGTACGACAACAACTAATTTTCTATTGTGGACCATCGTTTCGATGAAGCATAATTCACGACTTTCCTATTTCGATCATCCCTGCAATTCATCTACAACTTAATCATTATTGTAATAACTACAATGTTTGTGTTTATTTCTAGTGCTTTGACTTAAATTCATCTTACATTGTATTGTTTCTAAGTGCGACTCAATAAAATAAATTCATTCTACTTTTTGTTTTTGGATTTTATTTTACAACTATCAACTTAGACATGCTAACATTGTGTGGTGATCCTTATGATGCTAGAGACAAAAAAACCCTACTCCATGTATATTCTCTTAAAAATTCATGACCACTTCCAACACATCATACTAATTAATATATAGTAAGATGAAGAAAAGTGAAAGTCTAATAATCTTACACAACATCTATACTACAACAAAATACAAAAAGAGACATCAATAAAGTAGAAAATAATTTTAATATTTATTACCCAACTGTTTTCTCCATTAGCAAATTCAATTTTCTGACAAAAGAATTCAAATAATACAAAAAGCTTTCTTCTATATGAATAAAAAAGATGTCATGTACTTGAAGTTGAACGATCTATTCCTCAATTAACATTTCGGACATCTTCTATTACAAAAGAGTTTCTCTATAATTATAACATAGGACAATGAAAATAGGGGAAACATTTTATCCTTGTTCCACAATAGAATTAGAAAACAAAAATCAAGATTGAAACAAACTCATACGAATCTCATATATGTGCTCAGAACATCAAACATAATTTATCATAACTTGCAACACATAACACGATTGAGAACTTATCCTACACTTATCAAGTTATCATCACAAAAACACACAACATAACAATAACCACAAAAGAGTAAAATTCAAAACCATCATGTAAAATCTTCTCATAAAATATTTTTTCTTCCCAAAATCTTATAAAAACTTGAGATGTTTTCAATCATATTTTTTAACTTTATACATGGTCGATTTTCCTATAAAAAAATTGTCACTTAGCTAAGAAATTTTATTTAATTTGGGAACATTTAACCTTAGTATATTTCCTAGTATAAATGTTCCCAAATTAAATGAAATTTCTAAGCCAAGTGCCAATTTTTTATAGAGAAGTCAACCAAATATAAACTTGGAAACTACAAAGAAACATATTGATGAGGACAAAGTTAGCTAATTAAACTCTTTCCACAATAGAAAACATTATTGAAACAACTACCTATAAAAGAAGGTTGAATACAGTCCAAAACTCTACAAGTAAGCAACTAAACTATATTATCAAGCAAATAAACAGAACCAACAACATAGAACAGTTTTATACTGATTCACCTAAATACATGCGCTATGTCTAGTTCTTCCATAAAACTATTTCTTGAGAGGTTTCAATAATCAAATAAATTATTATAAACATGTAGACAAACCACTCCTAGTTACAACAAGTACACAAATCACTCTTAATTATCCTGTCCTAGTCTCTCCCTAAGACTAATGCCTCAAAACAAGAAACAAGAAACAAGAAATCTATGAGAGTGGGCAGCTTAAACTCACACAGTTTACATCATAGAGTGGAGAATTACATAGGTTATTACTCACTCACAAATAACACAAAGCAACCTTATGAATACTAGAAGACATATACGCAATTGATGTTCTTCATCTTGACTTTTCATTCTTTATATTGTTAGTTTGAATGGAATGAGTTTAAGACACTGCAGATAAATTGAACCTTTACAAATTTTCACAAATCTAGAATTAAAAACTTTACTAAAACTTTGAAGAAGGAAATTATGATGTGAATGACATATAATATATTCAAATTAGTAAAGTATTAAAGCAAGAAGATAAGGAAAGAAAAATCAACAAAGTCTTCATTATACACCTTGTTACACTGTATTAAAATTAATACTAGCTTGAAAACCCTATCAAAGACACAATTCTAGTTTAGAAAACACAGTAGAAACAATAAGAAGATGTTGCTCGAGCACAAACTCTCTCTTAGGAGTCAAAATTATTTTTGAAAGATTGCAACAATTTTTATTAAATTTGGTTTTGAATTCCACATGTGGCTATAAATATAAGGAATTCATGGCATAGAGTAGAAGAATGCCTCTCGGAATGTTGGAAGTCAACATCATGCCCATAGAATGAAAAAGAAAAGTTAAATAGTTTTTCAAAGACAAGCACATCTTACTATTTCGTGAGTTAGATACATTTACATATTTATATACGATATATGATTTTATTTATTTCTTTTGAAATACCCATTTATGAAATGCTTAATGATAAACTCATTTATCTTATGTTACTTTACAACTCGTTGAGTTTATCTTACCTAATCCTATTTATTAGAGATGAAGAGTTTTAAAAGTGTATTATACAATTTGAAGTATGAAACAAGTTTTAAGTCTTAGGTGCCGTTTCTAATTTGCTTAGTTATCCTTTTGAAATGATCTTTGTATATTTTCTTTTGTGAACTTATATATATAGTTGTATGCTTGTCTTCTAGTTTAGCTTTGTACTGCTGACTCGAAACACCAATGAATAACAAATATATTGTTTTGATTTAAATTCATCTTCCATTGTTTCTAAGTGTGACTTAATAAAATAAATTTCATTCTATTTTTTGTTTTTGGAATTTATTTTATAACTATTAATGAGTGGGTTTTCGACGTTAAAAATATTGTGCATTATTCTATTGTCTTTTTTTTCTTAAGTCTATTTTAAGTTTGCACAAATGGAGGGAAATTTTTTTTGCTTCCGCATAATTAACTCCATTTCATGTGATTAAACAAATATATGGATAATGATGTGATCTCATTTTATGAAGAACCTCAACCCATGTAAGGAGGAGTCACCGCAAAAAACAAGAAAAGAAAAATAAGAAAAAGAGCCTAAAAGAATTTTGAAGAAAAGAAGGAAGAAAAACAAGAAGAATGTACAAGAAGCTTGAAGAAGACATTAGAAATATCAATAGTTCTTGTAAATTCCTTGAAAATAAAAATAGTTTAGTTTCTTTTATGACTTTGTCACAAATAAACACAAGAGGAGGGATGTTTGGACATAAGGATAACATTTAGTGGGAAGGGCCTTGTTTGGGAAGCTAGGGAGCATCTCCAAACATGGTCTAAACCATTCACCTTCCACCCATGTGCATGCATTTTCATTTTCCCCTCTATATAAGGGTGTAAGTCTCATTTGTAACATAACTTTGAAGCTTGAATACATTGCAAGAGCAATTCTCTTTGAAGTTCAAGAGGTATTCCTCATTTTCTTTGAATCTTATCTTGAGTTTTCTTAAATTCAAGTGGTGTTTGTCTTTTGCACTTATCTTTTCTCTTGAAAAGTGGTGTGTTCTTCATCTCTTTCTCTCTTCCATGTTTTCCTTTTTCATATTCTTTTTTGTTCTTCATGTGCTGCACCTATATGGATCAATTCTAGTCGTTTGCACTGATTAAATTCAAGTTTAATTCATTCTATGTCTTCCTATGCATGTGTTCTTGATTTTAATCGGTTGAATTGATTTGTTTTCAAGTTTTAAAGATTTTGCACCGATTGGAACCCTAACATTTGGGGGAATTTCGGTTTTCATGTTCTTCTATGATAATCTTCATGTTATTTTGATTTTCTATGCTTCTACACATGTTTGAGAGATCCTACAACACATATAATGCCTCCTAGGCATCTATCACCCAACAACAGAATTGAGAACTTATCCTATAGTTATCATCATTAAAACACATAGCATAACAATAACCACAAAAGAGTAAAATTCAAAACCATCATATAGAATCTTCTCACACAATATTTTTCCTTCCTAAAATATTATAAAAACTTTTGAAATATTTTCAATCCTATTTTTTAACTTTATACTTAGTTAACTTTCCTATAAAAAATTGTCACTTGGCTTAGAAATTTCATTTAATGTGGGAACATTTAACCATTTAACCTTAGTATATTTCCTAGTAAAAATGTTTCCAAATTAAATGAAATTTCTAATCCATGTGTCTATTTTTTTATAGGGAAGTCAACCAAGAAACTACAAAGAAACATATTGATGAGGACAAGGTTAGTTAATTAAACTCTTTCCTCAATAGAAAGCATTGTTGAAACAACTAACTATAGAAAAATGTTGAATACAATCCAAAACTCTACCAGTAAGCAACTAAACTATATTACTTTTGGTTTTGAATTCCACACGGAACTATAAATATAAGGAATTCAAGGCATAGAGTAGAAAAACGTCTCTCAGAATATTTGAACACAACATTATGCCCATAGGACGAAAAAGGAAATGCTAAATAGATTTTTACTTCATGAGTTAGATAGTTTATATATCTATATATGAGATATGATTTTATTTATTTCTTTTGAAATACCAGTTTATGAAATGCTTAATTATAAACTCATTTACTTTATGTTACTTTACAACTCGTTGAATTTATCTTACCTAGTCCGATCTATTGATGAAGAGTCTCAAAAGTGTATTATACAATTTGAAATATGAAACAACTTTTAAGTCTTGATGCAATTTCTAATTTGCTTAGTTATCCTTTTGAAAGGATATTTGTATATTTTCTTTTGTGAACTCAAATGTATAGTTGTATGTTTGTCTTCTAATTTAATTATGTACTCGTTGACTCGGAACATCAATGAATAACAAATGTTATATTATGTAAATGTTCTTCATGTAAATTTTAATATTCTTAAATGTTATGTCCAAAATTTGCACTAGGGTGTTACAAAATGAATTTGTTTGATCTAATCATAGTTCAAGGTTTGTTTTGCCGGTAGTTTATGACTTATCTCTAGGTTTGAACATGAATAGTATATATTTACAATGATCTTATAGTAGTAGGAAGGAATTATATAAGACAAATGAAAATAAAATGAAGAGTATTATTGAAAGATTATTGGGACATGGTTAACTGTTTGAGGCTAGTTTAATTGGATTCATCATTGTTTGATAGTGATATGAAAAATGATATAAGTTTGGAAGGAGCAAGAGTAGGCAATGTATTCTCATGAATTTAATATGTTTTTAGTGACCAAAGTAGAATGTTATTCTTATATTAAATTAAATTGAACTAAAAGTAGGACAAGAAACAAGATAGGAATATAACCCGCACACACTTTTATTTATTACAAAAGAAATTATACGTAGAAGAGAAGAATAGCATGAAGGGATGGAAGATGAAACGAATGATGGGCGTGGTGGGATGAACTAGTTGTTGTTGTCAGACCAGAATTGCTTTTGAAGGTAATCAATGGTGCTCTTGTCCACTTGGAAGGCTTTAGTAAGAACCTGAGAAGAAATGGATGGATTGGCTTTAAACAAAGCATTAGCAATAGTGACAGTTCCTGGATTTTGGCTGCTGAGAGCAGCGATGGCAACAGCATTGCCATACCCAACATTAAGTTGGAAATGAATGAGACCAATTGGGAAGACAAACACATCGCCCTTGTTCAACACTTTGGTAAAGAGACGGTTTCCATCTTGGTTGGAAGTAACAAATCCAACATAGAGAGTACCCTCAAGAACAATAAGGATCTCTGTGCCCCGAGGGTGAGTGTGGGGAGGGTTTAAACCCTTTGGTGCATAATCTATACGAGCCAAAGATATGCCAAGTGTGTTTAATCCTGCTAGCTGGTCCACAAACACTTGACTCACTTGTGCACCAAGTGGGTTCGAGGTATTCCCAGGTTCCACGTGTCTGAAGAAATCTTCTGCTTTCACTGCTTTCGGGTCTTTACAAATTTTTCCGTTCACAAACACTGCAAATTCACCAGAAAAAGGTTTTTCATTTAAAAGATCTTCTGTGATAACCTTGGCTTGATGTGAATGTGAAATAAAGTAAACTGAGAATTGATTTCAATAGCAAAACATGTAAGGAGTGTTTGTACGTACCAGCATTCTTGGTGTCATTCAAAGCCACACAAAAGTCTTGCAGAGGGCTTGGATCATAGGCAGAGGCAATGGACGACGTCAAAGCCAAGAGGGCCACAAGGAAATACACAGATTTCATTTTGCTGCTGCCACTATTTCTCTATGATTTCTGTTAATTAGTTGCTTTGAGAATATATTTGTTTGCCTTGTAGGGTTTGCTATTTATAGGGATGAAGGGTTTATTTAACTTTTCGTTCATCTCTACCCAATTAATTCTTTATTAGGTGATGAACCATTCTTTATTACTAACTCAGAAGAAAATGTCCCACGTCAAAGTAATGCAGCCTTTTCATATTACCTCGTCCAATTGACCTTGTACCCACTATACGTAGTTGTTCTCGTTTGGTAATATTGTAAATTATAAAATATTGAGAATGGCATTAGCTACGTCAAAGAGAGGTTCAGACTTGGTAATAATTGATGTTTGGCTTGAATGAATCTCCCACCGTTGGAATTTTTAACTCTGAATTTACAAAGTATCATTTGGTGTACTGTGTACGCATATAGACACAGTTTATTCATTCATCAACAGTTTTTATGAACAAATTTTGTACTGTCTGAGAAACTAGCATTTCGTGGCTTATGAGGCATTGAACTTGTCTCTACTTTTACTTCCGATGGTTGCAAAAAGACTCATTCCTCCATGCAATGTGTCCGGAGAGAAGGAAATCAAATAATTTATTAAATCAAATAACATTTAAAAGAAATGTTATATATAATAACAAATATAATACCAAAATAAATGGAAAAAGAAAACAAAGTATTTATAATATCTACCATGTTTAGAATATTTATAATATTAATATCTATAACATCCAAAATATCTAATTATATGTTATTTTGATATCCTCTTAAGTTGTTGAATAAATGTTGATGATTCTCAACTTGTCCATGAAACGATTGAAGGTACTAATAGAAAGGACTTTTGTGAATATAGAAGTTATTTTATGTTTATTTTTTCCATGGATGAGAGAGAAGAATTGTTTTTGAACAAGCTCATAAATAAAGTAACAATTAATATCTATACGTTTAAACATCTCACGGTGAGACGAGTTAAAAATAAAGCATATTTGTTATCACAGAATAGCATAGTTGTCACTAAAAAAACTTACTTTTACCAACTATAGTAGTGACCTATAAAGTTTCCTAATTGAATTAGAGACTAATGTAAAATCTAATATATTAAGTGTCTAAAATCTTGGAAGCTAATGTTAGAAATAAATTTAAATTCTAATTTATAAACTAATTTAGTCACCATTATATAGGAACCAATTTCATAATTTTTTAAGATCAATAATCACCAAAAAAATATAGTTTCTATTATAATAAAAACTATTTTAGATACCAATAATTTTTAATTTATAAAATAGTTTCTAATTTAGTCACTATAATGACTAATTATTTTTTGTCTCTAAATTATTTTATATTCAATGAATTTCTTGTAGTGTGTGTCAATTGAAACTTCAAAATGTTTGAGTAATTATTGTAGTCAAACTACTTTTCTGGCCACTAAAGATAAGGCACCATACTCTAGTTCCGCTAAAGACTTGGACACAATACTTTGGTTGACTAACTTTTGAGAAATTAGAGAATCACTAAGGAAAATAAAAAAGCCAGTAGTTAACTTTCTATTATATAAACAATTGCCCCAATCTGCATCAACTTATGTTGAAAGACGAAGTTTGTTGTTAGTCGAAAAAAGGAGACGCTGACCTGGAGTGGAGTTTAGGTATTATAATACTGATGAACCACATTTGAATGTGTAGTTAATGGATTCTTCATGTACTAACATAGTTTTGTGAACTGCAAAAGTAATATTTAGCCTGGAAATGGTCAAATATATAAGTCTTCCAAATTAGTCTTCTATATGTAGAGGGGATCCTTAATAAGTTTACCATCATTGAGGCTAAGTTTTAAATTGGAATCCATAGGTAGTGTAGTTGGTTTGTTACCTAAAAATCCATTATCATTAAGCAAACATAAAGTACAAGTATATTTTCTCTAATTCAAAGAAATACTCTGTCAATTTCCAAGCCGAAAAAGTATTTAAGGAAACCAATGTTCTTTAGCTTGAATAAGGAACTCAATGTTATTTTAATTAAAAGAATATAATTATTGCATTCTATTTTTATCTTTCTAAATTGCAATTGCTCACATTTTTGTCAATTACAATTCAAATATTAAATTACTAAATATTGAATTTAAAATATATAAAATACAAATGATTATCCTTATCTTCTAATATTTTATTTTAGAATTTTTATATGGCAACTTAAAATGTTAAACTAAATGTTTTGATTTAAGTATAGGTAATTTATATTTGATGTTAGAGCATTTTAAGGATTTTATTTGAAGTAGGTGTTGATATAGTAGATAATTGGTATCCCTAATCTCCAAAATATTCTAATACTATGATGTGAACATGAATTAATTGGATATATATATATTGTATTTTTGGTGTTTTCATTTAAATTAATTCATTGTTCTAAGTTTAACTCGATAAATAAATAATTTGAAGAAACTTTCTATTTGTAATGTGAAATCAAATCAAGTAAGAGAAAATTTACAACGATATCTTAACAAATAAAAATCACACATTCAAATAAAGATACTCAGGGTGGTATCATGACTTAGGTGGTAGTAATAAACATGGAATTTATGTTAACAAAGGTATTTTAGTTTCACTATTATCTAGTTATGTAAACAAGACTTCAGATAGTGAGAAGCTAAGGGAGATTTACATCTACCTTAATAGCATGTGTACATTTGGCTTGGTATCAAATGCTTCATGCCACTAGCAACATAGGCCAACTAAAGTTTGGTGAGTTCAAGATGTATTAGGTGTTAGCTTTTGAAGTCTTTAGGAGAACGTCTCATATTTAATTATGACATGATGTGTGGGTAAATATAAATTCATTTGTATTTATATGCATAATCTCAATATATGCATGATGATGTATGATGATATGATGTGATAACGTTAATGATGGTATTGTAACACTCAACAAGTATATATAATGTTATGTTTATTTTCATTAGCTCACATTTGCATGCTTTGTTATATGATAATTATATTTAATAGAAAGCTTTTAGATGAGACTAAGACTGAGCAAACTTCCCAATTATATAATAGGTACTTTATATTAGAAGTTGTTTTTTATATAATTATATTATAACTCATAGATTATTAATTAAAATCTTGATCAAATTTTTTTCTTATAAAGTTTTAATTATGACTAATTTCGTCCATGTTAACTAGTATTTGAATAAAACAAAAATAATTTTTTTATTCAAATAACAAAATATTTTATATAAAATTATTTGATGTATCCAGTAATTGAAATTTAGATAAAAAGGAATTATTTTAATGTTTTTATTACTAAAGAGTATTTCTACTAAAAAAATTATTGCACAAAAGGCTATCTTTATGTGTTTTGATCATCTTTTTTACATTTTTAAAACTTGAATCGTAAGTTCGAATGAATACGGTCAACAAACAACATATAAGAGGCTTTTACAGTGATGTAATGTTGGACCGAACTATAGGTGAAACATGATATATCTTATATTATACATGTTTTATGTATTATGCATGTTTTATTGATTGTAAGATGTGTAAAAGATGAGATTAGTTACATATACTTTCAATAGATATATAATTGTACTATTAGGCACCGAGAGTGTACTAGATACTGGGAACATACGAGATAACAAGAAAAATGACATCTCAAATTATTGAAGTAAACGACATTATTAGTATGATGTTAACTTTTTTGGCAAGCGCATCAAATCGTTCAAGTAATAACTCGGAAAGTCCGAGTATCGTTTCCCAAAGGACTTGTGCAATACACGACAATAATTACAATTGATAACTAAATTAGACAAAGAATATTTCCATAATTTGTTTTAGTGTTTAAAAGAAATAAAATTGTGCAAACAACAATAAAAACTCTTTTTGGTATTTTCACAAACACTTAGAAGGCGATAAAGATAAGAAGTGATATGGAATGTAAATGTTAGGATTAGATTTCACCAAAAACTCACTCTCATGCATATAATCACTCAACTTCTCTCCACTTTAATGTAAATGTCAACCCACTAGTTTACTCAAACCCTAATCCCTTAGTGGAATGAGCCTAAGTTTCCCTATTATGAGTCAATTCCTTGATCTCCTAATAAGCAAACTTGCTATCACAATAAGGGTTTCCATTCCTAGATACAAGTTTCATTAAGTATTTTGCTTCAATCCAAGATTACAAAAGATAATTTCCAAAACCTAATGAATCAAATATCAAACTATGGGTGATCAAACCACAACAAGCATTAAGCATAGAAACAAAATACTAACATTGAATGGAAAGACATATATATATATATATATATATATATATATATATATATAAATAAACAAGGAGATTACATGAGAGTTCGTTTGGCTACATCTAATCTCAACAAAATGGGTTTTAGCTCTTCATTGTCATGAAGAGTATAAAAATTAAAGAAAGAGTAATGGAAGAAGAATGATAACCCAAGAGGAGGAAGATGGTCTCCAAGGAAGCCCTAGAAGCTCCAAGTCGCGTTCCACTTGAGTTCTTTTGCCAAGCACCCCGTTTTCTCTCGAAGAGTATGAATAAATAGGCATAAGGGTGCCATGTCAGCAAGTTGGCGCCCGGCGGGGTCCATTTCACGCCTGGCGTACTCACACAAAAGTGGTCTCGGCCCAACTGGTGCCCGGCCTAAGGTAAAATCTGGAGCCTGGCGCCCGACCTTAGGTGACTGGCGCCCGGCCCCAGGTGACTGATCAGGTCCCTGTCCATGTAGTGTCGGGCCTGCTTCAGGGGCGCCCAACGTCAGGAACTCTCTTTAATTTTCCATTAAGGCCTTCCTTCTCCATCCCTAGGATTCCAAACTTGCTTCTTTCAACCTCAAATGTTTCCTATACCACTGTTAGACAAAAAAAATGGGGATTAGTAGTATAATTAGATAAGATTAGCCAAATGCAAATTACTTACAAAAAGTATCAAAAAGAGAACCAAGCAAGTTAAAAGTTTAAGAAAGAGTTGATTTTGTTAATGTGAAAAGACTAAAAGAAGTGGTAAAAATTAACATTATCATATGATCAAGCATTTAAGCACTAAAGAATTATTAGAATGAATAGTCTTACTTAACATAGGTCCATCGAGGTAAAAGGTCCATAAGCATACTATAAATAGGTAGCATTTTCAGGTATTGGACACGAAATCTTTTTATTGCGCATTTATTAGTTCACATAGAACTATTGTTGACTTAAGCATCAGAGTATTTTTACATGCACCCGCACCGTTTCGGATTCATTTTGGACGCATAGAAGTATCAACTATATGAAGAGAAGGTCTTAATAGAGTGAGAAAAGAAAGTTGAAATGTGTCTTGTGAAATTTACTCGATCTCGACAAGAACAATAGTTAATGTGAGATGCATGACATGAACCCTTTTTGGGTAGTCCTTTGTGGGTGATGGATTCTAATTGGATCATTTATATACATGTATATGGATTGATATATTTGTATATAAGTTTTGACCTTGAGTGGGTGACCTTGATCGGGTGATGCATGGCCTTAATGGACTCAATAGGGATACTTAGGGTGATATCATCTCTTGGGTGGTGAGTGATAAACTTGAAGCTCACGTTAACATAAGTATTTTGACTTCATAGTTGTCTAATCACGTAAACAGAAGTTCATGTAGTGAGAAGCTGAAATGAACTTATATCTAACTTGATAACGAGTTTACATTTGACTTGATATTAGATGTTTTGTGTTATCCTAACATTGAAAATGTAGGTCAATTAAGATTTGATGGATTTAAAATATATTAAATGTTAGTTTTTGGTAAGACTGGTTTATCATAATTTTAAAATCTTCTAAATAATATTTTATAATTAGTTATAACAATGTATGGATATATATGAATTTATTTATATTTATAGCGAATGAATCATGATTATATATGATGTAATAATTTAATAATGGGTAAATATACATTCATTTGCATTTTTTTAACTCGTATTTACATACTTATTGTGTGATAACGTGATGATCATATTTAATAAAAAATATATATTGTTCTAAATGAGATTAAGAATGATCAAAGTTTTCAATAATATAATAATTGCTTTATATTAGAAGCTCACTTTGTATTTTGAGAATTTTTAAAATTATGACGATATATATAAAAGAACATAATATATTTTGGTGTTATACATAGTTTATAGTTTTATCCTAGTATAATAGTACATAATAGTTAACTAGGACGTTACATATTATAAATACATTATATCAATAAATTTAACAATTGATTTTACAAAAACTATTAATATAATTTTTATATAAAAAATTAGAACATTATTTTATTCGATTTTATATAATTAAAAAACATATAAATTTTATTAATATATTCAATAATTGATTTTTAATATCATTTAATTAAATTTTAAAAACTTATGTTTTTCTTTGTTTTACTTATTTATTTAAAAAAATTATTATCTTAGTAAAATTGAATTTTTTTTAAAAAGATAAATTAATAGAACATGTATTTAAGTATATATATATATATATATATATATATATATTGGTCTTTCAAAATTTTTTCTTGTAATAATACTTAAAGATTATCATTTGTAGTTAACATTAAATAATGTAAGAGTTGTCATGAAGAGTCACTCGACCAAAATAAGAATTTCAATTTAAAAGTTTTATTATTTTAAAAAAATTATATAGTCACTTATGTGCAGATATTATGCGTTTTTGCTGAATACTTACAAAATGAAGTGATTCATACGCTCTTGTACAGAGCCACCAAAATATCGATTACTTAAAGAAAAAATGAAGTTATAGAGTCAGTCACCAAAAGATTGATTACTTAAAAGTGAAGTGACTTTTATGCTTTTGTACAAAGGCAATCAACAAAAGGCTAATTATTTAAAGATAAAATGAAGTGATACATGCGTTTTTGAACTAATTCTTATTCTTTTACTAAGATTCCGAATTACCTTAATCATATTTTATTATTTATTATTAAGAAAATTAAACAAGGACCCTTAAATCAAGGAATGTAATTACAAACATCAAAGGCAATTAACTATAAATAAGATAATTAGAAAAAAATAAAAGGGAGAGAATTCTCGTGCTCTAACTTAAAGATCCTTATTCATTTAGGCTAAAACATTTGGTATCCTTTGTGGGACAAATAAATTTTGTCATGTGTCACATTTTAAAAAATCATGAGAGCAACAAGAAACATTTGTTCATGAAACATTTCTCAACGTTACCTTTTGGTATGAGAAAAACGTGTAAGTCTAGTGGAAGGACATAATTGTTGTAGTGATATGACATGGTGACAAAAAATTTATGGTTCCATCTTCCTTTCTTCTATGTTACCAAGACAAATATTGATATCTCAACTTTGTTTTAAAAGTTATTATTCTAATGGTATCACTAAAACATTGTTATTTACAAACTAGCCTTTCTCCTATTATTTTTATAATTTTACCAAAATTTTAATTTTTAGTTTTTTAGAGAAAAGGAGGATGAAATGCATAAAGTTGA
This sequence comes from Lablab purpureus, assembly GCA_030347555.1. NCBI lineage: Eukaryota > Viridiplantae > Streptophyta > Magnoliopsida > Fabales > Fabaceae > Lablab > Lablab purpureus. Next base: position 19,335,649 of record CM059254.1, read on the forward strand.
TTTATTTCTAAAATAGATAATTGAATAAATTTGATATATTAGTTTAACATATATTTTTATGTGTTTTCCTCCAACACTTTTATCAATGTTATGATTATTATTTTTTGTCTTCTTTATTAAATACGTTAACTTTAAATTGTTGAAGTGTCGGTAATACCAATCGATATATAAAAATGTTATGAAATTTAATTCTTTGTTTTACTTATTTATTTAAAAAAATAAAATTATTATCTTAGTAAAATTGAATGTTTTAATAAAAGATAAATTAATAAATATGTATTTATTTCTCTTGCAACAATACCTAAAGATTATTATTTGTAGTTAACATTAGATAACGTAAGAGTTCTCATGAAGAGTCACTCGACCATTATACTAGAATAACAAACCCTAGATATTCTAACACTCCCCCTCAAGCTGGAGCATATAAATTGTATGAACCAAGCTTGTTACAAATATAATCAATTCTAGGTCCCCGTAATGACTTAGTAAAAACATCTGCTAATTGATCATTAGAATTAACAAACTTAGTCTTAATCTCTCCAGATACTATTTTCTCTCTGATGAAATGACAATCAATCTCTATGTGTTTGGTCCTTTCATGAAAGACAGGATTCGAACTGATGTGAAGGGCAGCTTGATTGTCACATATGAGTGTCATTTGAGTAACTTCTCCAAATTGTAACTCCTTGAGTAGCTGTTTAAGCCAAATAAGCTCACATGTAGCGGATGCCATCGATCTGTATTCTGCTTCTGCACTTGATCTTGCCACAACACTTTGTTTCTTACTCTTCCAGGAGATTAAATTATCACCAATGAAAACACAATATCCAGAGGTGGATCTCCTATCAGCAGGAGATCCTGCCCAATCCGCATCCGAGTAGGCAACAACTTTGGTATGATTATCGTGTCCATACAATGCACCTTTTCCAGGGAGCCTTTAATGTATTTCAGTATACGAATGACAGCATCCCAATGATCTGTGCAAGGAGAGTTGAGAAATTGACTTACCACACTGACAGCAAAAGAAATGTCTGGACGAGTGACTGTAAGGTAGTTCAATTTCCCAACTAATCTTCTATACTTTTCAGGATCTGAGATGGGCTCCCCCTGATTAGGTAGAAGCTTGACATTAGGATCCATCGGTTATGAACAAAACATGTTGACCCAAAAACTTTAGGAGACAAAGAGTGGAGAGGTTCATGTGGAAACAAAATTGAGTGAGGGGTTTTATTGTCTAACACAGAGGAAGGCATGTGATTAATAAGATAGCAAGCACTAAGAACAGCATCTCCCCAAAAACGTTGAGGAACATTTCCATGTAGTAACATTGTTCGAGTTGTTTCAATGAGATGTCTATTCTTGCGCTCAGCTACCCCATTTTGTTGAGGTGTATAAGCACATGAAGTTTGGTGAAGAATGCCATTAGACGCCAAAAAAGTATGAAAAGAATGAGAAAGATACTCTCGGGCATTATCACTACGTAAAATGCGAATAGACACACCAAATTGAGTCTTTATTTCATTAAAAAAAATTTGAAAAATAGAAAACAACTCTGAACGATTTTTCATTAAAAATAACCAAGTACACCTTGAGTAATCATCAATGAAAGTGACAAAATATTGAAATCCTAAATTAGACTGGACACGACTCGGGTCCCCAAATGTCGAGTGAACTAAAGCAAATGGACAAGAAGCACGTTGTGAGACACTAATCGGAAAAGAACTACGACTATGTTTGCCTAATTGGCATGACTCGCAGGAAAAAGTAGACAACTTGGACAGACTGGGAACAAGCTGTTGCATCTTAGCAAGGCTAGGGTGTCCCAATTGAGCATGAAGGAGAGAAGAAGACTCCATAACCGAACCAACATGGGCAGCTGTCCGTAGGTGATATAGACCATGAGACTCACATCCGGTGCCAATCGTCCGTCCCGAACTCCGGTCCTGTAAAAAACAGAATCTTTAGTAAAAGAGATAGTACAATCAAGAGAACGGGTAAGACGACTAAGGGATAATAAATTAAAAGGAGAACCAGGGACAAAAAGGACATTATCAATAGATAGGGAAGGAAGAATTTGAATGGTACCAATGCCATGGGAAGAGGCTTTAGAGCCATCGACCATAGTAACAGAGGGCAAATAACCTGAAGTAGATAGGGATGTAAAGAAGGATTTATTACCGATGATGTGGTCCGTGGCGCCGCAGTCTAGAACCCAAGGACTAAGAGAGTTGGATTGAGTTAGGCCAAGCAAAGGAAATACCGAATGCACAATGTAAGCAGTGGAACTCGAGCCCCGACGATCCCCATACCATTTTAGAAACTCAGTGAAGATAGCAGGTGTAGCCGAGGCATCAGATGGTGGAGGTCCTAGAATAGACTGTGGTAAGGGACCCGAAGTTGGTGATGAAGAGGCAGCATGGGCTACTCGCAGACAAATTTTGGAGGACGACCATGTAAGGCATAACACTTTTCTTTGACATGGCCATACCTATGACAAGTGATCACACCGAGGTCGCCTCTTTTCCTTGTTTCCGAGGACGATTGCGGTTATCATTGTGAGAAACAAGTGCGGAAGATTCATCATATGTACCGTAGCAGTGTGTTTCAGCTTGTAGACTTGGCCGGCACACGTAAGAGGATGGAAGATGTGGATGTCGAGTAGGCACAATTGGAGATCCCGAATTTGATCTCGAACATGTGAATAATCGCCAGGAAGACCATGTAATGCCAGTAACATAAAAAACTTGGACCGTTGCTCAATCTCTTCGCAGAGAGTAGAGGCAGGGGTAATAACTCATTAAAATTATGAAAGAGAGAATGAATTTTACCCAGGTATTGTGTCATGCTCCCATCAAGACGTGTTTGATCGGCTAGTGTGAACATATTATGACAAACACCATAGAGACGTTGAGTGTCATTTGTGTACGATGAGTTTGGCCTGTTTCCAAACCTCGGAGCGATACTTATACGTACGGAAGATTGGCTTTAAGGAGGAATCAATGGTAGATTTAATGACTATGCATAATTGAGCATCAATCTTTGTCCACCGGAGCGCTCGCTTTCGGGAACACTATTTACTGGTCATAATAAGATGATTTTCGTAACCCCGACTCTCAAGCCAAAGTTGGATATCAGATGCCCACGTCTCATAATTATTACCATCTAATTTGTCAATGGGAAGATGCATATTGACATAATTAGTATAAATACCCTGAACAGGCTGAACAGGCGTAGGAGTAGGCGTAGGAGCAGGTGAGACCATCAGGAAAGAGAAAACTTCTGGAGGAGAGAGAAAGCTGCTGCAAAAAAAGAGAAACCCTAAAATAGGGATAAATATCAAACGAACGCTGATCAACTATATGAGCACAGATCCAGGACGGGGACGAGGAGACGATGCCGGCGATGCAAGGAGCCACCGGATACGGTGACTGACGCGCCGCCACGCGCGCGGCGGTGACTGCGCTGCGCGCTCCTTCAGTGGCGCGTGGGGCGCGTGCGGCGGTGGAAGGCGGCGATCCACGTCGCGCGGAGTCGCCTGGACGAGACGAGCCGGTGGTGTGGTCGGCGGTCGGATCGGAGGCGGCGAAGCGAAGTGCGATGATGGTGCACTTGCTGCGGTGGCGGTATCTGTGGCGGCAGCGATGCACTGCTATGCGCGGCGGTGCAATGATGGTGCAGCAGTGAGAGAAAAAGGATTTCGAAAAAGAGGCTTCCGAAAAAAAAAATTTTAGCACGGATGAACAGTGGGTTCACCAGGAAAAAAAAATTTTAACACTGATGAACAGTGGGTTCACCAGGAAGGAAGACAGGGATTTAACCTAGCTCTAGATACCATATTGAGAATTAGGTGTAGGATGAATTCCCTGATGATTACACATAGGGTTGTGTGTTTATTTATAACGGAGATACAAGAGATGGGCTGAGCCCATTATACTAGAATAACAAACCCTAGATATTCTAACAATTATCTTTAAACAATTATATAGTCACTTCTATGCAGATATTATAAGATTAAAGGCGAAATGGAGTGACTGTGCGCTTTTGTACTGAGTCGGTCACCAAAAGACTGAATACTTAAAAGACAAAATGAAGTGATTCATGCGCTCTTGTACAGAGCCACCAAAAGGTCAATTACTTAAAGAGAAAATGAAGTGATTTGTACACTCTTGTACAGAGTCGATCACCAAAAGACTTATTACTTAAAAGTGAAATGAAGTGACTTCTATGCTTTTGTACAAAGCCAATCACCAAAAGGCTAATTATTTAAAGACAAAATGAAGTGATATGTGTGCTTTTGATTAAAAACAATTAATGTATAAAAAAAAGCATGTTGCGTGTCTGTCATACAATGAGTCTAGATAGACGATAAGTCTTGGCAGACGATGAGTCCTGAAAAACAAAGAGTCCTGACAGACGAAGAGTCTAGACAGATAAACCTTTATCAGATCATGCATGTATCGTCCAACAAAAGATACCTCGAACAATATTTAGATGATATGTGTTTTGTTTTGACTAACATTAAAAGGTTTGTTCCTTAGTTTTCATAAACATTCTTTTGGTCAATTTGAGGATGAAGTACAAAGACGATCTTCACGTCCTTCACGACGTCCTCTTTATGAAAAGTAAATGTTGCTTTCTTCACCAAATTCCTAACACTTCTGAGTTTTTTCTACTCCAAAAGTACATTTACTATGTACGAAAGTATTACTTTCACCAAAAGAAGAAAACTCATTGTCGAGAATAAGTGCTACAAGCTATTAGGTTTTGTACTAAAAGAATAAGCATGCATTCATTACATGAAGTAGTGTATTTAATGCACATACGTGAAGCCTTCATCAGATGCTACAAGAAGAAGAACCCAAACTTCAACCTAAAGTTGAAGATGTTAGAATAGATCTCTAAAGGCTAGTTACTTATGTGCTATAAAAAGGATCCATTCCATCTTGAAACAAGAACGTGCTGTTGAAAAAATCATGCAAAAATTATGCTTGTTTTCTCTTCAACTCTTCATTAGCTTTAGAAGAACACTTATAGTGTTTATTTGCTACCTCTAGAAGTAAATCTAATCTTATATTTCGTCTGTAAGACACAATCCTTCTAGACTAGCTCAAAAGTTTTGTGATTCTCAATCAGAACATCTTTTAAACAATTCTTGTTGTTGAGTCATGACTTTGTAAGAAAAAATACTTAGTTGAGCTGAGAGAGGTTTTGTAAGAAAGAATACTTGTACGAGTTAGCCAGGAGGGACTACGAGTTGAAAAAATATTTGTAGTTTGCAGCATTAGTCTACTAGTGAAACTTAATCGGGTTGATTAAGAATTGCATGTAGTTTGTGGATTCAGATGAACTAATATAAAAAATTGAGTATTCTCTCTTTTTCTTTATCTTTTTTCAATTGCATATTATTAAATTGTCTAACTTTAAAAGGAAACTTTTAACTCAATCATATTTGTTTTCTAAATAGCTTTTGAGCTACAAACATTGTTTGTTTGTTGATCTCATCTATTGTCTGTTGAACCTTGGGTTTGAAGACGATATTCCAAAAACATGAAATATTTTTAAAATACAATTCAACATTCTCTTATTGTGTTTTTTCTATTTTCACAAAAATAAAGTGACATGTACGCTCTTATACAAAGTCGATCACTAAAAGGTTGATTACTTAAAGTCAAAATAAAGTAATACATACACTCTTGTTTAGAACAGGTCACCAAAAAGTTGATTACTTAACAATAAAAAAAAGCGGAAATAAAATGATAGAATAAAGATAACAATTTTAATGTTTTAGAGGAACATATCATAAACAAACATATTTTCAAAACTATAAAACAAAAATAATACAAAGAAAGCATACAAATTAAAAATAATAAAAATTACGATTTTAATGTTTTACAGGAACATATCATATATGCTAACAACATCACAACACATGTTTCAAATGACACTAATAAGAAAAAATATGCAAACAACAGGTTTAATTTGATAAATAATTAAGTATCTTAATAGCTAAGATTTTGACTTAATTTATAGTTTTATCTATTTTTCAAGATTCAAATACTATATATTAATAAGTAGAATTTCAATATGAATACATAACTACAATTCTAAATTACTTTACTCATATTTTGTTATTAAAAAAATTAAACACTCATCTCATATAATTATATAAAGATTTCTAATTAAAAAATAAAATAAAAATTAAGTAAAATTTTATATTATAATAATTTAACTAAATCTTATTATATATATAAAGATTTATAATTAAAAAAATAAAAAATAAATAAATAATTTAATATTATAATAATTTAACTAAATCCTATTATATTAAAAAAATTATGATAAAATTATTAATTATAATAAAAATATATAATTAGAAACACTAAAAACAATCCATTACACATAAAATGATGAAATGTAACAAAAGAAGACAATTATGAATTTAAGATACTTTAGGATAGGTTCTTCATTCATTTATAGTATGTCATTTAAAAAGCTTTTGAGACTAAAACTAACTATTTAAAAATTATATTATAACAAATATAATAATATTAAAGAATAGTTAATAAATTAAAAATTTATTTTCTGATTGGATAAAAGAGGAGACAAAAAGCTGCCAGAATTAAGTCTGATTGCACGTGAAATCCAAACCTCAATTGAGAAACACTGATTTCCGCCTCCCTAATATTGACACTTGCCGATAAAATATCGTGCAAGTTATGAATCATATCACAGTCGCATGTCTATTCCTACTGTGTCCCACTTGAAATTGCTGGATTTCAACTCCTAATTAAATTACAGTTGCAATTTCCTACTTTAATTAAACCTACTCCTCTACTTCCACCTTATGATGCATCTGGATCTTGGTTTCTCTACCCATAAATGAGTGCAGGAAAGTCTGAAAGTACAAATTGTGCATTATTCGATCCCACAAAATGGGATGAAAATTCAAAGTACATAATTGATATGAAAATTCACTGACCAGAAATATCATTTCAAACACAAATTTGCAGAAACTGAACACTCTAAAATAAATACTGGGATGGGGACATGAGAAATATACACTTCACACTTGCTTTGCTTCTTTCCTCCTCCACCGAGTTTGGTAGATAAATATAAACAATACTTTATTTGATTACAGAATGCATAAATACATTGATCAGGACTGTGAGGTATACCTGTTTATTTAAAACTTCATAAATATACACTTACCTCTTTCACCCTCAACACCAATCACACAACAACTTCGATAAACTTTCTCGACGCCCACATTTTCGCAGCAACAGAGAGTTTGCTCCCCTCAACCTCCATTCTCCTCAACCGGCAAGAATTCTTAACAAACAACTCAATAGCCCCAGAGTGTATCCCTGAACAGTTCATAATATCCACATTTTGAAGGTTTCTGCAGCTCTTAAGCATGAAAACCACAGCAACACTAGTGAGTCCCTTACACCCTCTCACCTTCAAATCAATCAAACGAATGCACGAAGCCAGCATATAAACAAACTCCTTGTCCAGCAACATTTCGTTGTGCGACAAGTCCAGCTTCCTCAACCGCCACAAATGCTGGCCCAGAGTGGCAAGCAGCCCAGGCTCCCTCTCGACCACGTCACAGTTCACCAGGGCCAGTTCTTCAAGCCCGTCGCAAGCTCCGGCGACTGCCTTTAGGCCCTTCCCGGTAACAAGAGAGCAGCTTTGAAGCCTGAGACTTGTGAGCTTATTGAAGTTCGCGGCCATGGCTAAAAGATGGCCGTTGTGGAGGTCCAGAGGGAGACGGAGGTCGAATTTGCTAACCTTGGAGCGGCATTGAGTTAAAAATTCCAGCAGTCCCTCTCTGCTTCCACCATCATGAACCAAGAGAAAATTTAGAGAGTCACAATGCTCCACAAGCTCCAAGAGAACCCCGTACACCACACTCCTGCAAGTTCTGAGCTCGATTTCATGAATTCCGTGCAAGCACTTGGCAAAAGAAGAGGAAGGCCCTCCAATACCCTGGCAACTCTGAAGCTTCAGTTTCTTAAGCTTGGTGCATCTTCTCCACAACCAACCCATCCCCCAATCATCGCTGTTAATCCCCACCACACAAAGACTCTCCAATCCCAATTCCGCGTCAAATTCTTCGCTTTCTTCACCGCTGTTGACCCCACCTGGATTCCCTTCGCCGGAGGACAGGGATATGGACAATTGTTTGAGACAGGGGAAGGAGGGAACCCAGTTGAGATGTACGGGCCTGGGGAGGGTGATGGAGAGGGACGTGAGACGGGGGAAGGAGGTGGATAGAGAAAGGAGGGAGGAGAGAGAAAGAGGGGTGGGGGTGAGAGAGAGCGCGAGGAGGTTGGAGCAGGAGGAGGAGATGAGGGAGAGGATGTGTGGGGAGAGAGAGCAGGGAGGAGAGAGGGAGATAGAGAGGGAGGAGAGGAAGGGGTGGTGGGAGAGGAAGGAGGAGAGAGAAGGAATGGTAACAGAGGAGAGAGGGGTGAAGCGGAGGGAGAGGGAGGTTGTGGAGGAACGGTAGAGGCGGAGCCACCGCTTGCAGACGAGGGCGACGGAGGACGAGGAAGAAGGAGGGATTTTCTGGAAAATTTCTTGCAACAGCTCATCGTAGAGGCGGTTCTCCATCTCACCAATTCTCTCTCTGTGTTTGTTTGCTCTGTTCTCTTTGGTGTGTGGTGTTGAAAAATAAACCAATTGTTCTAGGAAGCTCTGGTTTTCTTAAGAGAGAGAAAGAGAAAGAAAGAAAGTGGATTAGGTGAGAAGAAGAGAAGTGAGTTTCAAAGAGGCACCTTGCTTTCACGCGGGAGCAGAGGACGTGCAAGTCACGTCCCTCCCATGAAACCTACACATTATTAGAAAGAAAGTAATAGGTTAAGTGCACCTTAAAATTTCAAAAAAAGAAATTATTATTTACATCCCTTTCATATTCATTCTTTTCTTTCCCTTACCATTTTTCCATTTGTAGTAAAAAACTTAATTCAGCTTCATTTAAACTAACCACAATTTATATGCATAAGTTTAATAGTTATTATACATAAAATAGAAGTCTTATACTTTAAATGAACAAAAAAAATATTATTAATATAATTTTTAAAATAAATTATAAAAATTAACAGAATAAGAATATTCTATACTTACGCTTTTAACTTATCACCAAAAAGCACTCTACTACAATTGTGATTTATAAACTAATGACAGGACAAGGAAAACGAATATTCTTTTTAATCTTCATTTAAGTATTTGCAGTAAAGATTTTCATGGAATAAAAAATAATTTCTAATTTTTCAATTATTAAGAAAATATAATGAAAATTTAAAATTGCATTAACGAAAAAGTAAATTTAAGTAATATTTTTTGGCAAGTTAAATTTAATTAAAAATACCCAAATAAGAAATTAATTTTATTTACTGTTATTTCATGTACAAGTTTAACATGGAAAATTTAGTTACTAAAAATACAACTTTTAGAAATTATTAATGATATAAAAGAATATAACTTATTATAGTAATATAGTGTCATATAACAATTATAGTTTTACTCTGGGTCCTATATTTGCAAATGAAATTCAATGTTTATTTTTTATTATTAAAAAAATATTTTTTTTATTTGTTAGATATAAAATATCACTTAATTGATACTTTGAATTAAATTTATTCAAAATAGAAAAATCATTCAAAAAAAAATTCTTTGTTAGAAAAAAGCTAGACAGGAGAGAGATCGAAGACTAAGAGAAAGAGAGATGTATTTGGAATGAAAGAATATTTTACAGAAATGAAGAATATGGCTTTATATATATGCACTCTAATAAACACTTGCATTAACTACCTAAAACTAACTTAATAGAACTAACTATCCTTGACACCCGTGTAAATTCATGAATAATGTGCACCATAACGTGAGAAAAGCATCATCATATATAGGTTTAGTTAGAATGTCTGCCACTTGGAATTGAGAAGAAGTATGCATCACCATGATTTGCTTCTGTAAAACCATATCCTTAATAAAATGCAAGTCAAGCTCAAAGTGTCTCTTACAAGAATGGAAAATAGGATTCACAACAAGTAGCATTGCACATAGATTGTCACAGGAAGATGAAGTTCATGAAGAAGGGACATGATCTAGCATATTGCAACCATGATGAATGCAATGCTTTTGTATTCAGCTTTAGTGGTGCTTCATGACACTGCACGCTGCTTTTTTGGACAACCATGCAACGATGTTCTTACCAATATAGACGCAGAAACCATATACAATTTTTTTGTCATCAAGTTCAAAGCCCCAATCTGAATCACAAAACGTAGAGATGGATAATGTCACAAATGGTTGAATATGTAGCCCGATATGAGTGGTGTCATGGAGATAATGAAGTATACATTTAACTATGCGCCAATGGTGTTCTTAAGGATTGTGCATGAACTGAATGACTTTGTTAACATTATAGGCAAGTTTAGGTCTGGTGATGGTTATTTACTAAAGAGCTCTAACAACCATTTTATAAAAGCTAGGATCAACAACAAACATGGACTTTTAGTGCAGCTTGAGTGATGATTGCATAGGTGTTGGTTGGGATTTGTTGTCGAGCATGTTGGTTTTGTGTAACAAGTCTCATATGTACTTCGCTTGAGATAGATACAAACTGCCATCGTTGTGCTTGAGAACTTCAATTCCAAGGAAATAGTGCAAGGAACCCAAATCTTTAAGGGAAAACTTATCATTTAAGAAGGATACAATGTAGTTTATATCAAGCATCAAGCTTCCAATGATTATAATATCGTCTATGTAGGCAAGAATGAGTTTTGTAGAGTGCTTTCCAAATTTCATGAAGAGAGAAGGATCACTTAAAGATGCTTTAAACTCGAGAGAAAACAAATTCATGCTCAGTTTTGGAGAACCAAGCTCAAGGGGCTTGTTTGAAGCCACATATTACCTTGTTTAGCTTACACACCATGGTGAATCAATAATAGCTAATCCAAGGGGTTGAGTCATGTAGACAGTTTCTTCTAAGTCACCATGGAGAAATATATTATTAATGTCTATTTGATTAATGGGCAATCCATGAGATACAACAATGGTGAGTAGGATTTTGACGGTTGCTGGTTTGACAACCGAACTAAAGGTCTCATTGTAATCAAAACCATCCTTTTGGTGAAATCCTTTAGCCACAAGTCTATCTTTGAGCCTCTAAAATGTGTCATCTGAGTTATACTTTGATTTGAAGACACACTTGCATCCAATAACATGACATCTAATGGTAAAGGAGTTAGTGTCCATGTGTTATTAACAAGAAGAGCTTTATAATCAATCTCCCATGGCCTGGAGCCATTCAGGTTGTCGGAGCCTCTTTAATAGATATAGGTTCAAGATGATGATCATACAAAGAAGGTGCAGAGATAGTAGTGTGAGCATTGGGTTTAAAAATACCTGATTTTGCTCTAGTAGTCATAGGGTGAATAGTGACAGTAGTTGAGTGAGAATGATCATTGCAACTTAGACCTGTATTGTCAATATGTATGCCAGAGGAAAAAATAGGGGAAAAGTAGAGGTTGTATCAGTTTCATGTATAGGTGAATTGTCAAGAGAAATGTTTGGTTTGTTAGATAGAACAATTAAAGATGGATGAGTAACAAAGGAAGAATTTGAGTTGATTCTTGTAGTAATGAAGGGATTGTTGGGTTGTTTATAAGAAAAATAACATAGCTAGTATGATTGGAGCTTAATCTAAGAAAAAGACAGGGTGATGATCTAAAAATCAAATTTGTTCTTATTATATGGGCAAAGCAAAGGATAACACATGGAATCAAACACTTTAGAATGATTATAATCAGGTTTGAATTTAAACAAAACCTTATAGGGACTACGATTTTGTAAAAGTGGAGTTGGAAGACAATTTATAATGGAGGTAGCATATTGAAAAACTTCTCCCCAATAGCTAATAGGAAAGACAACATTGGCTAAGAGGGTTAAGCCAGTTTTAGTGTAATGCATGTGCTCTCTCTCAACAGTACCATTTTTTATGTATGCGTGGACAAGTTAAACGATGATTAAGGGCATCTCAAATGGAAACAACTTTCATGAGTTTCTTAATGTATTGGGAATGTTCCATGGTGCCACATCATTGTTAAGTAACTTTAAACAATTCATTATTTTATATTTTTTACTCCTTTTGCAGCATCTGCTACAAGTGACATTCTACAATGTCATTCTGCTGTGGTATTCTTTTGTGCTTATCTCTTCACTTTCTCTTCCTCTTTCCCCTTCCTTGTGACATCCTTCTATGAACGTCTACAATGTCCTTTTGTAAGCATCTGCAGCGTTCTGTTGCATTCTACGATGTTCTACAACATCCTTCTGCGTTTCTCGTGAAGTTGTGTGCATCTAAAGGGTTACTCCTATTTTTGTTCATCTATGATTTTTGTTTTTTTATATTATTATTATTATTATTTTCTCCATTCTTATGTGATTATGATGTTTGTATTATTAGTCTTGTGCACAAATTTTGTTTTGTTTATATTGTTGTTGTTAATTTCTTCATTCATCCGTTTTTAATTATTGTGGAAAATGTGATTTCAATTAAGAATAATGGAATTTTAATTAAAAATAAAATAATATATTGTATTTAAGTAATTGTTACTTGATTTTTTTAAATAATTTTTGGTATCATATCATTCTTCTCCAACAAAAAGTTGTTTCAAACAATTTTAAACAACTTAATAAAAAGATGGAAACACTAAAGGGTGGAGATGCTCTAAAAGAACTAATTGTCTTGACATTCCTTTGAAAAAAAATATTTTTTTCATGTATAATTAAAAAATATTCTTATTAAGATATTTAATTGTAATTAATTTTGTTAGGTATAACTTCTTTTCCTGATTAAATATGTTTTGTTCATAAAGGGATATTTTTAGTGTACTAAATCAGTAGTTAATTTTTCTAATTTAATGTCTAATCGTTTGGATAGTGATCGAGATGGATCCATGGTAGAAATTTAATTTTATTTATTTCGCAATCAAGTGAAGTTAATCTAAGATGAAACTTTGAAACACAGAATAGGTGGATAATCCATATCTTCCATTTTACAAAATATAAAGTAAAAATATTTTTGCCTGAAATTTCTTATAATGTCCGCAATTTACCAAAATAATAAGAGTATATTTGGATAACTACCAAAATCAATTATGATTTTCAAAATCACATCCAAAAATTAAAAAAAACAATTATTTTGTTTTAAATTTAAAATAAATTATAAAAATTGAAGTAAAAGTTGGTTTTCCCACTTGGTGCTGTTTGGAGTGTTGAAGTTCTTCTATCACAGTGGACGCGAGTAGGTTTTCATCCCATGCTCCCTTCTTCGGTAGGGTCTGTGACACCTTTCACAAACAACATTAATGCATAAAAAAACTATTCAATATCAAAATCATGCTATCTATTTTTCTCTTTCACTAAAATTATAATAAAACCTCTTTTTCCCCAAATTCTTTCCGTCTCATTCACAGCCACAGAAGCTCCTCACCTTCATCTTGTGTTATTCACAGCCGCAGAAGCCACTCGCGCTTGGAAATGAGGCTTTCGTTTTAAACTAGGATATAATATAAAATTATAGTACCTTGCATTTTACTTTAAATAGGTTTTTAAAATTTTAAAATTTTTAATGTTATTATGAGTATGAAGATTTGTCTTCTGATTTTTGTAAGAAATATACTAAAGTAATAAAATAATAAAATTAATTAAAATGGTTATTTCTTGTAACTTTTTAATTTATAAATTCTTAGTATTATTTGCATTTATTATTTGTTGATATATAGTAATTTAGTTGTTTTTATTTTTTTAAATGTTTTTGTGAGGAGGGTAGAGTTATAAGATGAGTAGGGAAAAAAGAAAAAAAATATTATTTTTAGAAGACTTTATGAGATAAATTATGGTATCAACATTGGAGTATTAAATGAATGTTATAAAAGATTTTTTTTATATAGAAGTTAATAAAAATATTTAATAATAATAAAATATTGTTTTTATCATGCTCATTGATCTTTCATTAACTAATCAAGTTGTTGAATAGTGGATTATTAAATTTGTTTTTGTTATATTATTATTAAGAGTATATAGACATGTAAGATTACAAGCTTAAAAGTTGATTAAATAAAGTTTTAAGTAAATGGATCATTAATTTTCTTCCTTTATAAGGATGAACGAGTTTAGTATAGAATCAAATTTTTACAACTAAGTTATAAATAGTCAACTTTTTATAATTGATTTATAAATGGTCAACTTTTTACTACTGAGTATAAGATATAATTTTTTAGTAAATTAAAGACATGACAATTGGGAGAGGAGGTGTTATTTCCTATGAATGAATTAATGCTCTCTAATTAAAGTTGTTTTTGTCTTCTTTTTGGCACTTTATCTTTTAGAAACCATCGAAAGCACCTTAGAGTGCCTTCTTCTTCTCCTATGCTCACATCTTCTGCTTGTTCTTATATTTTGTCAAATTTAGGTATTTTCATTCTTCCATTTATATCTTCTTCTTCATCATTTTTCCAATTCTTCTTTTAGTGGGAGCCTTTTTGTCGATAAAGATGTTGTCACCATTAGAAAAGATTCAACCTCAAAAAGTTACAATAATTCTTTTTCTATAAAAGGGTGATATTGCATAAGAGATGTTTCCTCCTATCTTTCACCATGTAGTCGCAATAGGCACCCTCTATTAGTTTTATAATATGTTTCTATTATTATTATTTTTTAATATAGTTTTAATTTTTATTAAAATTAATCAATATTTTTTTTATGATATTATTATTCTTTTAATATTATTCACACTAATTTAATAAAAGAAACTTAATTGAATTTAATTAAAATTAGGATTATAAAATAAACAATAAAAATACATTAAAAATTTCATAAAAATTAAGATTAAAAAATTTATTAAATTTTATTAATATTTACATTTTCAATAGTTGATCATAAATAAAATAATATAATGCTGAGAAGTGATCATGAGAATGTGAGGATTAAAGGGAAACGTTGAAGATCTTAGTAAGAAAAGAAAACCTTAAATTAAAAAAACATATTTTCATGATTGAACATTCATTGATTGATGGGAGAAAACAATATCCTATAAACATACAGGATGTGAAAAAACCATTCAAAATAGGAAGAGAGAAAAATCTGTTGTTGCTAAAGTTGACCTTGAGAAAGTCTCGTATATTTTATTGAGATTGTTTTATAAAATAGCATAAAGTAAAAATGCATAAAAAATCAATCAAACAAAATAATTCATTAATATTTTTATAATCTTAAATATTATGTATCTTTTTAATCTTTTAAAATCTCAATTAAATATTATTAGATGTGGTTGTCTTTTAAAATAAATCTTATAGTTTTGAAAAAAAAAGTCTTAATGACCTTTATAAAGCATTCTTTTAAAATCCAATTGAATATACACCCTTAATTTTTTAAACAATTATTTGACTAAATTAATTTACCCATTAGTTTATCACATGAATTTAATAAACTTTATAAGACGTGAGAGATTATATAGATTACACTTTTTAATGTTAAAAATCAACATAATGATCCATTTAATCCAACAAAATTTGAAAGACTCAATTAAAATATAAAATACAGATAAAGTATGAAAAACCCAATATTAACGTTTACAGTTTCATATTATATAATAATACAAGTGACGTCTTGTGAAAAATAGACAATTTTTTATTTAACAAGGCACCGTTGGTCTTTTTTATGTTTATCTCTTTCTTTATATAATTTTGTAGTTTAAAACTTACGTTAAAAATAAGCCTTATCCATATATCTTTCAAACAATACCGAATTAAAAATAATAATAATAATAATAATAATACAGTCAACCGAATGTTTGGATCATTCTCTACCCTTAATCTCGTACACGACAAAGACGAACACCCGAAAATTTCAAGTATAAAAGTTTTGGATAACGATATGTTTTGGTTTTAAGTTTGACATTAAATTTCTATTATTTAAAGTTTTTTCTTTACACAGAAAAATCAAATACTTTAAAATTTAAGTGGCGATAATTGAAATTCCGGAGATAAAAATATATTTTAAAGAGAAAGTGTATGAAATTATGTAGTAAGAATCGAATTGGAGTTTAATTAATTTGTAAATTAGTAAACCGTACAAAAATGGGAAAAAGTTATCAAATTAGTTTATAAATGTTCTATATGGTTGAACCTTAAACCTAAATATTATAATATATTTTTATTCATATTTTGATTGTTAAAAATTTATTAAAAATAATACTTTTAGGTTTTAATGCATTAAATTGTAATATTAGATTTCTATTATTGTTTTAGATATGAATTCATTTTTAGCATCTATTCAATCATTAACAAATTAATGACCCATCCGATTTTTTAAAAAATATATATACAAAGTAAATAATATTTCAATGGTGGAATGGAATCCAAATAGAAAACAAGAAAGGAATCTGACAAATGGGTGATGAGTGGAGAATGGACATGGTAGGAAGTAGGGTCGTTGTGTGCGTAAGGTTTTTCTCCTCCGCTGGTTAAAGAATAACACAGGGATAAAGAATGTTCTATATTCGACAACAACGTACTAAAACTAAAATAAATTATAGGAATATTTTTGACTATTTGCTAGATTGGAACATTACCTATCCTCTTTAGGATGTTGTCTCTACTTTGTAAAATAATGATTCTCATCTAACATAAATTTTGTGAGCTTATTTTGTTAGTATGTCCTACATAGTTATAGGTTTGTGGGTTTATGGGTTTGACCCGCATAATTAATATTTTTTATATTATATAATATTATTATATTTTTTTATTCAAATTCACAATGTATTTTATTTTATATTTAACATTCTTTGTACAATGAAATTTTTTTTTAAGTTTACTAATAATAAATCGTTAATACTATGTACTAATCAATCCATTTTGTTTAAATGAATTTTTATTTAGCAAGTAAATATTCACATGTTAAAACTAATAGAACTAAGATTGCATTACAATAGAAATTAGAATAATTAAATATGATTTTTGTTTTGCGGGTTATGCGAGCCAGTCCGCCCCACCCTGTCCATGACCCATACGGACTGCAGGTTACGCGGGGCGGACTTAAATAGGCCAATGGGCTCAAATGCTCAGCCCACCCCACGTTTTTTATAGTGGGTTGGCCGCCCGACCCGTGTGGCCTACTCCGCTTTGTCATCCCTAATCCTCTTATTCTCTTGAAATACCTATTTGCAATGATTCATCCATCTTAGATGTCTTTTTTGTTAGTTTTATGACAATTTTTTTTCCTAAACTAGGTTTCCTCTTAATCCCTTCAAGAAGGAAGTTCTTAACGAGATGAATGTTCCTCTGGCTCAATTACATCTCAATAACTGGGTTTTGTTAGAGCTATTCAAATCTTGTGCACACACTTTGGTTTTGTTCGCTCTTCCAATGTGTTTTTCTACTTTTTCAAGTTTAGATTATCAAATCAAACAACTTAGGCATTTTGTTAATAGTGATAGTGGTTGAGGGTTTTGACATTGTTCTAATTGTTGTATGAATTGTTCAAAGGTAATTTTCTACACATTCAAGCCTCAATCAATAATTCTACCTTGTTAGAAGGTTTCCCTTTATATGAGACCTTAACTCTCCATATCTAGTTTCCTCACCAAATATATGATCTCTCTAAGTATAAGGCAACTTGTTGCAAAAAGCTCGAGCAATTGATATAATTTTTTACACATAAACTCTTCTTAAGTTAGAATATCACAATTTACTCTTCAAAGTCTTCATTCATATTTTTCTTTACTTTTTTAGTTAATTGTTACTTTCCTTCTACTAAACTTATTTTTTTGCAAAAAATGCAATGGTATTATCATGAAAGGAGATGGCTCATCACATCAAGAATACGCAAGTGAAAGAGTCATCAATTCTTGAAACTGAAGATATTGAGAGGATAGTCTCAGGTTTTTAGCAAAAACCTTCACGTTCAGAAAAGGTGAAAGAGACAATGGATTTGATAAAGAAAGAAGGTGATAGCCATAACTTTGTTTCCAACTAAAAACAAGTGGTTGATAACACTATCATCCTCAATGTCGACTAACTCATATGTGGCCATGCCTTGGTTAGACAATTTTCAGAATATGGACAAATGTCTTTTCCAAGCTTCTTCATTTGTTGTGGCTGCGACCTTGTACATCAAAGAAGCAGAACAAATGCATTCTTTGACCATTCCTTATGTTGAAGTTTCATGTTTAAAGGAACTTCTAACTTAAGCAAACAAAGAGAAAGATGACCACTTTGCCAAGATGACTAAGACTTTTGAAGATTTGAAAAGGCTAGGAATACCTACAAAGTTGAGAAGACTCATTTGTGAAAACCAGATAAAACACAAGAAGGGAGGGTTGCATTTTGTTTTAAAAACTTTTAATGAATATTTCAACTTTCATATGCAAAAAAGGTTTATCAGACGATATTTTGAATTCAACAGACTACAAAGTCTATTGATAAAAATAAGTTAAGAAAACTTTTCGTGTTGAAGCAAAATCTCCATTTAAGTTAGGCACATTTATAAGATGTAATTGAAAAGAAGTTAAGAAAATAAATACTTCACACAACTATATATACTAATTCGTCTGATAGCCTAGACTACGTCCAGTTATTCAATCTAACAGATTGAGTTCCACTAGACAGACTCACGTTGCAAAGTATAAGTATTGTTTCGGCTCGTACTCACGTCTGGCTAAGCTGTTCAAGTATTAATTTCTATAAGCCACTTCTAGCTAACCAAGTATTATTTAGGAACGTAACCATATGGCTAATCCCTTTACAATATAAAAATAGTGTGATTAGAAATCACAAGATATAGAAGATAAACGTCTTACAGACGAATATAAAGAAAAGGCTTTCTTCTAGAGTTTGCTTAAACACACAAGGTGTTCTTCTAAAGCTTAAAGAGTAAGGATGGGAAACAACAGAAATTAAAAAAACTTAAGCACAATTCACGTTGGTTACTTCTTTTTCTTCCTTGAACTTGACTCTTATATAGTGCTTAGAAGTAACTAGCCGATAGAGTCTCGTTCTGATATCTTCAGCTTTAAGGTTGGCTTCAATAGTTTAATCTTCAATCGTCTATTTGAGACTTCACATAGAGTTCATGAAGTGTAGCTCTTCATGTAATAAATACATGCTTCTTCTTTTAGCACAAAACATGATAACTTGTAGCACTTATCCTACATTGGACAATGAGTTTTACTACTTTTAGTGTAATTAGAGTTTCGTACATGGTCGGTGTACTTCAAGCATTGATAAAATTGAGCATGTCAGGAATTTGATGTGATAAACCAACTTTAGCTCTTCTTTCAACGCATGATTTGAGAAGATATGATATATGATGAGAATGAAGCTTTTTGGTTGATCAAAGCTTTGAAGATTTGATGAAGTCAACCTCATTGTAGCTTATGAAGACCTTGTATGATTTTAATTTTGTGTTTCTAGGTTGCCTTGTAAGCATCTCTGACTTAACCATTCATATGATCATTTGATAATCTTGGATTTGTGGATGAAAACTATCTTAGAAATTATCTTGATCATATACATGTTTTTAATATATTAAAAGACTGCGTTAATATGTTAAAATGCTTTTGAAGTATTAAAATTAACTTCAACTGTGATTTTAATTGGTTAAAGCATCAATTTAATATGTTAAAAATGCTTAAGATCTTGAATATTTTTTAGACAAATTTACTTATCTGTTTCAACGCATGATTTGAGAAGATATGATATATGATGAGAATGAAGCTTTTTGGTTGATCAAAGCTTTGAAGATTTGATGAAGTCAACCTCATTGTAGTTTATGAAGACCTTGTATGATTTTAATTTTGTGTTTCTAGGTTGCCTTGTAAGCATCTCTGACTTAACCATTCATATGATCATTTGACAATCTTGGATTTGTGGATGAAAACTATCTTAGAAGTTATCTTGATCATATGCATGTTTTTAATAGATTAAAAGACTGCGTTAATATGTTAAAATGCTTTTGAAGTATTAAAATTAACTTCAACTGTGATTTTAATTGGTTAAAGCATCAATTTAATATGTTAAAAATGCTTAAGATCTTGAATATTTTTTAGACAAATTTACTTATCTGTTGAGATTATTTTTCAATAGATTAATTGTCTTTGGCTCAGGCGTTTTACACTTTGGATAAGTTTTATTTTATTAAAAATTTGAACTAGTCCATTAATTTTATTGTTAAGTAAAATTAACAGATTAAGTCGAGTTTTTAATAGGTTAAAACTATCAATTTTTATGAAAACCTCTCTTTATATAAATAGTTTGAATTACGAAATTAAAATACACTTTTACAAATCTTTTTGAAACGCGATTTGAGAGAGAACTTTTCTGAGAAAGAATATCTTTATGGGCTATCCAAGAATTGGATCTTGATCATTGAAGTTGGTCTTTGAGAAGTTGCATAGGAGATCATCCTTCAATTTTCAGAAATTGTCTTTGATTGTAAACATACCAGGTGATCTCATTTCATGAATTGTATTTTGTGTGCGTTTTTGAATTAGTGTTATCTAGAGGTACTGCAGTAGGGTTCTGCAGTGGTTGGGTACAAGTCTTGTAGGGTTCAAGACTTGTGTTCTTGGTGGTTCTTAGGCTTACTAGGGTTATAAGTATTTGTAAGAACAAATTTTGTGATTAGTAAAATTTTATTTGTGGTTGGGTAACTAGATGTAGCTCTTATGAAAGAGTGAACCAATATAAATAATCTATGTACTTCTTTATTTTTTGTTTTGCACTTTATTGATTTATGGGTTTTTCAATCTGCATCTTAATTCACTCAACTAAATCTGGAAACGAAAAATCAACAAGTTAATTTGTGATTTTAACAGACTAATTTTTCAAAAGATCTATTCACCCCGTTCTAGATCTTGTTTATGCATTTTATCAATATATTCTTGGACTTAGTGCTTAGGAAGATCTGAATGAATATTCTTGTACTCCAAAGAAATAATTATTAATTTAAACATTGTTGAAGCGTAACATATGATGAACTATAAAGAGTATCATTTGTCAGCCGATACAAGCATGATCTAATTTGGAATCATCTGTCAAGGTACATCGTCTGCCAAATGCAAAATTCTTTTATTTTTATACTTTAATGTTCTTAAGCATTGATTTAAAATAATGGGATGTTGGACTTTTCCCTAACATCCTTCATAGTCAATTGAGGCTTTTATAAAGACTAAAAAAGCTAATATGCAAGCTTCTTTCAAGGAAGCTCGTGATGAGATCCCCTGATGTTTTGTAGATTGTTTCAATTGGTCTCTTGATCAATTTCGATCTTTATACCTCTCTCTCAACATATCTGTCTTGGATCATTAGACAATTATATATGAACAAGCTTAAATCTACTTGAATTATAAACCATTGTTGTTAAAACAATGTGTTTCCCTATATATTAAATCGTTATGTTTTGCTATGATTGCTTTCCTAATTGTGTTTTGTTATGATTCATATTTTGTTTCTTGTGTTGCACGATGATTATGCTTCTCATACTTAGTTGTTTAACCACACAATTTTTTAAATGAATGTTTCCCAATAATGTATGTAGCTGATTGCTCTTCATTAACTACAAATGAAGTATTATTTCTTATGTTCTGATTGCAACAAACATAATTTCCTTCAATTTAAAACTGGTCATGATTTTTTGACTTTTTGACAACTAACTCTATACAAAAGCACACATATCACTTTGTGATTTTCAACATTTTAATGAAATGATTATGTATAAGAGCACACAAGTCATCTAATTTTTCCTTTGAATTTTTTAGCTTTTTAATGACTGATTATGTACAAGAGCACACAAGTCACTTGATTTTGCCTTTTAACTTTTCAATTTTTTTTATTACTGACTTTATATAAGAGCGCACAATTTACCTAATTTTGCTTGCCTTTTGACGACTGACTCTGTATAAGAGCATATAGGTCATCAAATTTTGTCTTTGGATTTATCGGCTTTCTGATGACTAGCTTTGTACAACTTAATTATGCCTTTTGGCTTTTTGACTGCCGACTCTATACAAGAGCACACAGGTCACCTAATTTTTTCTTTGGATTTTTCGGCTTTCTGATGATTGGCTTTGTATAACTTGATTTTACCTTTCGACTTTTCAATTTTTTGACGACCAGCTCTATACAAGATAGCATGGGTTGCCTGATTTTGCTTTTAGACTTTTTGGCTTTTTGATAATTGGCTCTATACAAGAGCTCACGAGCTCGCCTAATTTTCCTTTTCATTTGTCAGCTTTTTGATGACTAACTTTGTATGAGAATACATGAATTCACTTGATTTTGTCTTTCATTTTTGTCGACTTTTTTACTATTGGTTTTGTATGAGAGCTATTATGCTGTGCTGTTGTTGACTAAAAATGATAACCTTTAGGCGTTGCTGCAAAGAAAAGTTTAGAAAGACAAACAAATACATACATGTGTACAATACGTTGTATGGATTTTTTTAATCCAATTTTAATCACATAATGATTTTTATTACTTGTTATAAAAAAAATAAGAAATACAAAATAAAATATAGAAAGTCATCAAATTTTACATTTATGGTTTCTTCAACTTCCATAGACCTAAAGGTTTATAGTATATATACTTTGGACTTAGTTGAGTAACCCAAAAATATATCTTTATTAATATTGGAGTCAAATATACCAATTTGATCCTTGGTATTAGGATATAGCAAAAACAAAAACAAAAATATGAAAACAGCTTATGTTGGATTTTCTATTTCTCCATAATTCATAAGGAGTCTTTTCTAGCAAGGGTTTGATTAAACTTCTGTTTTGTACATGACAAGCAGTATTTACCATCTCAATCCAGAAGTGCTTTGGAACATCGCTCTTATAGAGCATGGTCCTAGCCATCTCTTGTAGTGTTATGTTCTTTCTTTCCACAATCTCATTTTGTTGAGGTGTTCAAGATGAAGAAAAATTGTGGTGTATACCATTTACTTCATAGAAAAATTTGAACTCTCCATTCTCAAACTCTGTTCCACGGTCACTTCTAGGGCTTGAGATACACAAACTTTGTTCCATCTATAATCTTTTGCAGAATATCTCAAATAAGTGAAAACACTCACTCTTATGACTTGAGAAGAAAACTTATGTAAATCTAGAAAAGTCATCAATGATAACCAGACCATATCTTTTACCTCCCAGACTTTGAGTTTGAGTAGGAGAAAAACACTCCATATGAAGTAACTTGAAAGGTCTGCTAGTGGAAAGACAACTTTTGTCCTTGAAAGATGTTAAATGTTTTCCCTCTTGACATGCTTCACAAAGAAGATGAGTTTTCCAACAAAGATTGGGCAATCCTCTCATGAAGAAAGTTTCAAAATGTATTTTACATTTAGATGCCCTAACTTTTTATGTCAAATCCATATTTCATCTTCTTTTGAGAACAAGCAAGTTTAGTTTTTATGTCTAGTGATATATAGTAAAACATATATTTTCTTCGATAGACAAAATTTTTGAAAACCTTTTATAAGCTTACTTTAAAAAAGGGAACTTTTTCTTTCATTAGCACATATAGGATAATGCACAATGTAACAAAAATTATAGGGAAGAGAATGATTTACACTTTGTATTTTTATACTAGTTCGTTTTTTTAACTCAAACTACATTCAATTATTAATAAAGTTCCACTGGTGAACTACTGTTGCGAGATACAAAACAAGTATTCTTTGGACCTTATTCACTTCTAGCTAAAACAACTCAAATATTATTTGCATATATTGTGACATGATCCTCAAAAGAGGGGATGGATCTTGATCATCCTAAGAAGATGTTAGGAAGACAAACCTCCATGGATAAACAAAGAATGGTGGCAGAAGCATGGGTTTCCATGGAAATTAAATTTGGAAAAGTGAAAATAATGAATGGAAAATAAGAACAAGTAACCAAATGAAAAAAAATGGATTAAATACTAGAAGAGGAGAAGAACAAATCACCTTTAAAGATGAACTCAAAGGATAAGTGCAAAAGGATTTGTCACTTGAGAAAGCTTCTCAAGATAAAAACCAAAGCACGAGAGAAACACCCTTGGAAAGACTCTCAAATATGAACTCACAAAGTTGTTGAAACAAGTATCTTTAGAAGGAGGGGTTGAATAGAGCCTTAGTTTCTTTTCGCTGAGAACTCATCAGATCATCTAATCATATTGTATGAGTAAACTATATTGTCTAACATTGAAAGAGAAACACAAAATGTTTATATTGGTGCACCCAAAACTCATGGGCTACGTCCAGTTCTCCCTTAAGAAAAATTCTTAAGAGGTTCCACTCATAAAATCAATTATTAAAATGAGTATACAAACCACTCTTGGTTATAATGAGTATACAAACCACTCATGGTTACAACGAGTACCAAAACCACTTTTGGTTATCACATTTTAACCTCTTAATGAGATTAAGGCCTCACAAAAAAAGAAAGATTTCTCTCATAAATAAAGGAGAGAATAGTTTACACTCACAACGCATATTCAAAGAATATTACAATGACTTTGCTCATATCTACTTCGAATATCTAATCAATAGACACTTGAATATTGCTTGTATGCTTTGATTGCTTTTAAATTATTGTGTCTTCAACATTGATCTTCAAATATTTATATAGCTTTCGATAATTCAAACGTTGCTTGAAATCTTTAACACTTTTTGTATATTTCTTTGATTCCCGCTTTCCATCATTAAAGTTGATTTTCTTAATAATATTTTGTTAGAAATATGGACTGAGTTCAAGAGGGGGGTGAATTGAACTTTAAAGAATTTTCGCACTCTTAGCCAATTATAAAAGCCAATTCAGATTTTTAGTGAATCAATGCATTAAAAATGATGTTCTTGAAAGTTTCTTGAAAAGTTTTTTAGATGCTTTAACCAAAGTTTTTTATCTGCAAGATCTTCCTGAATCACCTTGTTCTGGAAGATACAGACCCACAATCAATTACAGAGAAATATAGAATAAAATTACTTGGAAAACAGATTCGTACAACAGCTCAAAAACAAAGCATTACCCAAGATGATTTTCCAAGAGATAAGGTCCAAATAAGCTTAAATCTTGGACTTTTTAGAAGATTAATTTCGAAAATTAATTAATTAAGAACAACAACAATCAGTCTCTACACAGATTTTTCAAAAAAAAAAACCTTCTTTCTTTGTTTTTCAATTTTACAAATTTTCAAAGTATTTAAACCAAACTGGTGCAATGTTTAAAACAAAATACTAATATAAATAGTTGGACAAAAACACAATTTAATAGACTTGATCCACTTAAAGATGATTTTTAAGTGATTTCAGCTGGTTAGCCTTGCGATTCAACTAGTTATTCCAGAGAGCATTAAAATCTTGAAAGCTGGATTTAGCTAGCTAAAAACATGTTTTAACTGGTGTAAATCATTTAAGATAAACTTTAACTGATTTCAACATGCTTATTCAACTGGCTATTTCAGAGAGTGTGATCTCTTCAACAAATAACAGCTCCATAATAAAAAGGTTCATTTTTTAAAATAGTTAGTTGAAACCAGCTGAGAGTAATTTTTACAAATCAATATCTCTCAATTTTTAACTTACTGAAACTTCTGATTAGTAGATTAAATTGTTTAAACTTGACTTAATCATCAAGATATGAAAATTTTAACTAGTTAAAAAGATATTAGTTGAAAATACTTAACTTCCTTCAAAACTTTATAAAACATTTTTTTAAACCACGTTCAAGATAAAGTGAAATGCATCTTACGCACAAAGCCTAAGATACTTTAGCACTAGAAACTAAAGTCTTCAATCTTCACATTCTTTAAGCTTCAACATTTTCATTCATGATCACTAAAAGGTGGTTGGAGACATCAAATCATATGCAGTTCACACCAAGCCATTCCTTCAAGTCCAACACATTTTACGTAGCGAAAGCATTAACTTTTCATATTAATGGACAATTGATAAGGAAAGTCTTAATGCTCTTTAGCTCTGTTATTTTATACTGAAAGGAAATAATTCAAATAATATAGGATAATATCCTAGATTATATTGTTCTTCGTAATATTATTCATTTCCTTTTTCTCCTTGAATTTTGGACATTTGAATTTATAAGGATATCCTTCATATTAATCCATAAAATATCTCCTTTTTGTGAATAAAATCATTATAAGATCATGTAGAAAATATGTTTGTGATTCAACTTTCTTAATTTTATTCCTTAACATTTCCTATTGTTAGACCTTCTAACAATTATATTTGACCTTCTATGGTTTTTTGCCTTTACTAAAACACTTAACTAGATTAACAGACATGTTATATAGATTATATGTATAATAAAACATGCTATTTTAGTTATCATCAAAATTGCTTTTATACAATATCAATACAAACTAGACTGTCTAGTGCTCACAATACTATTAGACCATCTAATGGTTTAACAAAAGTGATTTTCATTCACTAAAAAAGTGATTTTACAAGAGGGTTGAACACCTTATATAAAGAGTATGCCACAATTTTGAAGTGGAAAAGACATCCAACAAGTTTTTAGAAAGATTAGAAATTCAAATGTAAATATAAGACTACTTAAGCCAAAGTTAACTCAACTAATTCTATGTTTAATGCTTAGTTAACTCCTAATTAATGCTTGTACATGAGTGGTTCCTTGAAATTAGGGAGTGGCACATGGGTTGCTCATTGATTGGTTGAAAAGTTCATCATTACACTTTTAAGAAGCACATGTGGCTCATGGGATAGTAAAAAGTCATGTGAAAAAGTTATAACCATCATTGCACTTATGAAAGTGACATGTGTTGGTTAGAAACACTTCGTGTGACTTCTATACATGTAATTTTTATCCCACATATGTCTTTCATAACTCTTGGATTGTAAAATATTCCAAGATAATAAAACATGCTATTTTATTTATCATCAAAGTTGCTTTTATACAATATCAATACAAACTAGACTGTCTAGTGCTCACAATACTATTAGACCATCTAATGGTTTAACCAAAGTGATTTTCATTCACTAAAAAAGTGATTTTACAAGAGGGTTGAACACCTTATATAAAGAGTATGCCACAATTTTGAAGTGGAAAAGACATCCAACAAGTTTTTAGAAAGATTAGAAATTCAAATGTAAATATAAGACTACTTAAGCCAAAGTTAACTCAACTAATTCTATGTTTAATGCTTAGTTAACTCCTAATTAATGCTTGTACATGAGTGGTTCCTTGAAATTAGGGAGTGGCACATGGGTTGCTCATTGATTGGTTGAAAAGTTCATCATTACACTTTTAAGAAGCACATGTGGCTCATGGGATAGTAAAAAGTCATGTGAAAAAGTTATAACCATCATTGTACTTATGAAAGTGACATGTGTTGGTTAGAAACACTTCGTGTGACTTCTATACATGTAATTTTTATCCCACATATGTCTTTCATAACTCTTGGATTGTAAAATATTCCAAGAGAATCAAGAAATATTTAATGATCTAAGAGTTTTACAAAATTGAGAGCTTCTTTATTTCTTTTTCTATTTTTTTTAGCATTCCTCTTGTGAATCTTTCTGTGAATCTTCTTTTTTATTTTCTTTTATTCTTTTTCTGTGTCATGCTTCTTGTATTTATTCTTCAAGTTCCTTTTCTCTATCTTTAACAAATACTTCTCCATTTAGAATCATATCACCTTGTCACTCCTAACTAAAAACCCAAGTATTCTTTCAACAATAACTACTTTTGGCTAAATCCTGAATATTCTTTAGAACACAACCACTCTTGGCTAAAACACTTTGATAAACAAAGATTTTTTATCTGAAAGATCACAGGGATTTGCTCACTAAAAGAGAGATTACATCGTAAGATGAATACACGAATTAAGAATTTTTCTAGTTTCCTAAAAGAACACAAACAATATTTGTTACAAGCTTTTAAGACATAAAAGGATTATAACTTAACAAGAGAATAAGGTTGTAGAAAGTATCGTCATTCAAAATATTTGTCAACCTTCTTAAGCTTGAACAACTTCTTTATATAGGATTAAAAACAAAGAACAATTGGAAATCCTTTATGTTTGTGGGAAGCTTGTGAAGAGAAAACTTAATCTTTAGTTTCGTCTGTTCACGTAAGACGTTGGGATGAATTAACTGTTCTACACGCAACATTAAATATTTATATCCTCTTTAAGTAACATTTTAAAAGTTGGCTCGACTTATAATCCCTAAGTTAGAGAGCTTTTTCCAAACTAGAGAAAAGTATGAATTCGTACAAGTAGATAGCTTTTGTAGATTTGACATGTACTTGTGTTAGGATGGATGTTGGTGGTGTGAACACATGGAACACATTCTTCAAGAGATCTTCGTAATGTTGACTTCTTTTAATGAAATCTTCTTAACAAACATGAGACGAAACATTCTCTAAAACATAAAATAAATATGTATAATATTTGAGATATATGAGATATACTTAAAACTATATAACTTTATCATTTGTCTAAAACTTAATATAAAAGACAAAATATTAAGATATTTATTGCATTTGTTAAACAAATTAAATACTTGCATCTATTAAAATATGTCACAAGATCAAAATCATGTTTTATCCATTGTTAACTAAACACTTAATCAAATAAAAGGGTGCGTTAAACTATATTTTAACAATTTTTATATTTTTATTATATTTCTTGATTATATTTAAACTTAGTTGTTCTGAATTAATAAATTCAAGAAAATACTTTTAAATTCTATTAATATTGAAAGAAAGTTTTTAACATCAACTCACCTCTTTTTCTTAGTGTTCAAACTTTTTATAATTTTTTTTCTAATTTTAGTTTGACTAGACCTTAATACCTTAAAAAAACTAAAATCCTACATCAACTAAAAGTAATATTAAAATCTAATATCTAAATGAGAACAACCTCATTTTAACATCTAGTTTTGCAAAATTAAATTGAACTTATTTTATATTCTAAAATGTTACTATATTTATTAAATGCATGAGATAAAAAAAAACACCCAAAAGTTTTGTAAATATAAAAGTCACTTATATAGGTATTAAAAACTTATTTAAGTAAACTATATTTATATGAGGGGAAAAAGTTGTGGCTGGAAAGGTATAAACTGGTAACACCGTCACAAAGAGAACTGTTACGGCTGGTATACCTTCCATTCAAGAAAATTGAGTCATTGACAATTGACGTTAATGTTGTTTTCAGATTCTTCTCAACTTTCTCCCATTCCTTTCTCATTCGTCCGCTTCGTCTTTAAAAATGACGTTATATTTATGCTAAAAAATGTGATTATTTGTTTAATTTTTATAATTATGCAAAGTTTATTTTTATCCTTATTCTTAAATATAATTTATTTTAATTTTTTTTTACATTATCATTTATCTTTTTCATAATATTTAAATTCCATTTGTCATGAATACTATTTTTAATCTTTTTAAGTTACTTAATTTAAATTTTTAAGAATAAAACAAAAGATTAAAATAATATGTAACTAGAACCAAAATCTGGTCACGTATGAATCAAATAATTTAATAATGTGAATAGAAAATATGAAAACACAACAATTAAATGGAATTCTTTTATTATTTTAATGTAATTTAGTTTCTAATTCATTAATGTGAATAAATTTTAAAAAATTATAAAAATAAATAAATCGTGTTTATAAAGATGATTCACTATTTTTAAAATTAAAAAAAAATAGATAAATTGTTTTATAAAGATGATTCACGATTTCTAGATTTACCACACTTTACCCTCTGAAATCGTGCTTTAAATAATAATTTCCAAACTTTTATAACATTGGTTCATAAAACACTATTTTTATTTAATTTTTTTTATGAAATCATGTAAAGGAGCAATTTCAATGTTTAGATTTTTTATTTTAACAAATTTCTTTTTGAGACTCAGGATTTGAATCACTTTGATTATTTTATTTAAATATATTAACTTTTATTTGAAATTAAAAATTAACATAAATTCTTTTTAAATTTCAATTAATATTTATGATACATAAAATTAATTTTAACAATTTATCTAATTTTAAATTTATGGATTTTTTATTACAGTTTTTTTATTTTCTAAATTATATTTCATTTACAATATAAATTTAAAATTAATAAATTAATAAAATCATTTTTCTGCACTATCAAAACTTTGCCAAATATAAATTTTGATCTTTGAATTAATGAAAAGGTGAAAACAAATTTATAACCCTATTAAGTAAAAAAAATCTTAAAATTAAATAAATTACGTGAATAAAATTAAATGAATTAATAAAATTATTTTTATACACCACAAATATTTATTGAAATTTTAAAATAATTTATATTAATTTTTAATTTAAAATAAAAAATAATATCTTTTAATTAAATAAAAAAATCAAAGTAATTGAGTTTAAAAAAATTGTTAAAGAAAATCAGAAGCACTAAATTCGTGCTTCAGATCACGATTTCAAAGAAAACACAGTGGTTTCATAAAAAATGCTTAACAAAAAATCGCGATTCTTTGACCCATTCTACAAAATTAAAATTGAAAATAGTTTCTCAAAACATGATTCACGAATTTTCCTTTTTGAAATCGCTTTTGTAAATTATTATCGTAATTTTTTAAAAATCTTAGATAAATTAGAAACTAAATTACACAAAAATATAAAAAAAAACCATTTTTAAATATATATTAATTATATATATATATTAATTTATAATAAAATGAATATATGTTAGACATTTATAAATTTTAAAATTGAAAATCAAATTCAATTAGATGAGTCCATCATATTTGTTTAATTTATCTAGTCTGATTATAAAATTATGTTTAGGAAATTTTGCTGTAACTACCATTTGTTATCAAAATGCACTCTTTTGAAAGCAGCACCACAACTGTGGACTGCAATTAAGTGAATAAATAACAATATTTTAAATGTTGTGTTTTATTACAATCAATGAAGTAATGAGACTTATAAAAATAATTAAGTTGTTTTAAATTTGGAGATGATAATTAAATAAAAATATTTTTCTCAAAATATAACATTTAAAAAAGAACAAAAGAAAATTACAAGAATAATAATATATGTTTTTTGTTCATTGTGGCTATGTTTGAGATACCTCAGATACCAAAAATCAGATAAATGATTTATTGCAATGTTGGAGCATGTTCTCATTGAGTACCCATAAAAAATGTTAACATATTCAATTGCCGTCCAACCCAAATGAGCCATATTCAAGTTTTATTGGACTATTATGTTTTACGACTATCAGGTTGCAAATTCTTTCTCCTCTCATGGATCTTTTCTTTTCATGTTTAAAAAAAAAATTTAGAGTACATATTTAGTCTAGATAATTTAATTTTATAATTAAGAAGTTTTATTAATGTAAAAAATGATTTTCCAATTATGTAATTTATATAACAAAATAACTTTTAAATTTCATAAATTAAAAGTTGTTGTTTTTTCATTAAAATAAACTGTGAATTGAGTATTTTAAAAAGAAATTTTAACTTTCAAGTCAGAATTCACTTCTAAATTATAATTGTGTAATAAATTACTCCCAAATTATACAATTAAAAAAGTTCAAAAGAAAAAGTGGAAACTTTTGTATCTATAGGAGTGAAAAAAAAAATATAGAGGTAGAGAGAGAAACTCCTTACCAGATTTGGTCCTTGCTCCCATGGATCAACTCTTTAGCCCATTCTATGAGTGAAGGTGTAATTTATGTGTAAGTTCTATCTTTTTTAAATTGTCTCATATTTGTTATTTATTTGTTATTCGTATATTTAGTTGCATCGCAAGTTCTTCCAACCCAATTTGTTGGTGGTATCGTTAAAAGCCTTAACGTCTTATTTTAGCTGTTATTATATGATCATTCTATTGAATTAGGTTAAGGTGGTTATGTTATATACTTTGTCTTAAATCTTTCCATACAAGTTTTCTCTTCCATGTGTATTTGATCGAAGTTCTAGTCAATCAAATAATTCAATTTAAAATGTTGTAGAGGTTGAATTAATTATAAGTTATCTTTTAAAAATTGCAAATTCAAAATTAATTCCATTCTTAGTTAACAAAATAACCAATAAAATTTGAAAATAAAAACTAAATGACCTTCTTTTTACAAAATACGAAAGAAATTTACAAAAAATAGAAAAAGAAATAGATGACAAGAAAAAAAGATAAAAAATAGAAAATATGAACAGAAAACAAAATCGAAAGAAAAAAAAACAAAAACAAAAATTTGAAATTCAAAATTAAAAAAAAACGAGAAATATAAATTCTAAAAAGAAATTCGGTTTTTCATTTTTATTAATTTCAAATTTCAATTTTTAAATAAAAAATAGACATAGAAAAACACAAAAAAAAAACACACACAAAACATTAAAATAAAATAAAATACAAAAAACTTAAAATAAAATAAGATAAAAAACTTAAAATAAAATAGGATAAAAAAAATTAAAATAAAATAAGATAAAAATAAAATAAAAGAAGATAAAATATGATAAATCAAAACAAAATAAGTAAAGATAAAATATGATAAATCAAAATAAAATTAAATAAGATAATTCAAAATATGATCAAATAAAATATAATTTGAATAGAATTTTTCGATAACTCTAACAACTAAAACTTTTGTTTAGAGTATTAGGCAGCAAAGTAAATTATTTGTTTCAGAGTTTTTTTATTGGAGAAGTTTTGTCAGCCATTTTGAAATTGTTCAACTAAATTATGTAAAAGAGCATTTCATAAAATTTTCTGCATAAGATCGATTAGTTGTTTCCAAACTGCTCGGTCATTTCTAGATTGGCTTAGCTATTTTCAGCCTTGCACCAAAAAATTACTTTAAGGTGGAACAAAACTACTCAGCTTTGATATACACTAAGCAGATTTGTCCTTGTAGATGCCTTTTCTCAAACCTTGGTCTTAGGAGTAAATTCGCCCAGTGGTTGAGATGTGCCAAACGATTTTAAGGTGGTGGTAGTACAATTTTTAACAATCCACTTAGTGGTTTGAGATCCACTCAACGAATTTTTTTCTTAAATCTTAAAATTCACATAATAATTTTGATGAAGATAAGTAGATCTCCAAAAGAGGTATAAAGAGAGGTATATATAGGCATGCTTGACAAATGTTATGACCCTTTGAAAACCTAAACCTAATTAATCTTATTAAAATAATGGTTGAGCCATGATTAACAAGTATAACCCAAAACATTACCAAGTTCGAAAACAAAAGTTTTCTTAAGTCAAATTTCGTAGTCCAACTTAAAAATTAAATTTCTCCTGGATTCGTCATTGAAATAACATCATGTCACATAAGGCCTTAGATTTTAATTTTTCAATTCCATTGGAATGACCATTTGTCAACCATCAACTCTAGATATAAAAATAATAAGACAGATAGGTCAATCAACTTAATATCCAAAATTAAACAATAATTACAGTTAAGGCCCAAATAAGTCCAATTAGGTGAATTCCAATTAAAATAGTAAATTTTAACCATAAATAATATTTGATAAACCTAATATTAAAGGTGTTAAGTGTGAATAAAAATATGCTCCTCACTCTTATATGTTTTTTTTATGAACTTCTTAATCAAATGCCCAATGAACTGGTATAAGAGCTTTGGTTCTAATTCGTTTCACATATGTAGATAGTTGATCCCTAATGATCATTACCTTTTATTTGTTTCTTTTCACGTAAAAAAAATATTGAAGATGTTCATGAAGGTGACCAGCACAATCAATATTGAGAAGTTTATAGAAAATAATAGTTTAATTTATGGTGCATCAAGATGCATGCTCTCTTGAAAGAATACAGAGTTTGGAAGTCCCTTCATGGTAGGAATACACATCTAGAAGAGTTTGAAATGATAATTTTTTAACTCTTTGAGCATAGGAAAAGACTACATCACACTAAAAAAGGTGAAGTCATGTATATATAGGAAAAAGATTCAACATACGGAATTTGGAGTGTGAAAAAATCTAGTATTTCTAGATTAATAAAGTCTAATGATACCAAAAGGTAGAGGACTAAGAAGAAAGGCATGAGCATGGTCAATTTGAGGAATATCTACAATTATTGCAAAGAACCAAGTCATTGGAAGAAAGATTGTCCTAAAAGATAGGGCAAAGATTCTTTAGCTTCTATGTTTAAAATGATTCAGTGTCTGATGATGACAATCTAGTGCTTGTGATAATTAACAAGTTATATTATTCCAAAGCATTGATCCTAGACTCTAGTTGTACTTTTCATATGTGTCCAAGAAAAAGTTGGTTTGGGACATGAAGAGAGTTGGAGGTAATGGTCAAATGGGAAATGAGAATACTTGCAAATCTATGGGCATCATGTCTATCGAGATTCTTATGCAAGATAACGGTAGTGAGGACATGATTAAAAGTTCATCACATTCTAGAACTAAAGAACAACTTGATTTCATTGGGTACACTTAATGTTAGAGAGTTTATGTGCAATGTCGAAAGAGATGTGATTTAGGCATTTGGAAAGAAGAGTGTTGTGGTAATGCAAGGAACATGGTGGGTGATATGTATATCCTGGAAGGTTCCACAATAATAGAATCCATGTTGTTTGTTTCTTCGTCTAAGTCTAGGCCACATAAGTGAGAGAGAAATAAATGTGTTGTGTAAGTCTAAGTAATTGGGTACCACCAAATGGAGGCTCTAGTGTTTTTTCAGCACTACATTTATGGAAAACAATATAGATAGCCTCTTCCCAAGGTAGTGTGCAATACAAAAGACACATTGAACTATGTTCATTCTAATTAAAGGGTTCTTCAAGAGTTTATTCATTGAGAGATGCTTGATATTTTCTCTCCATTGTTGATGACTATTTAAGGATAACTTGATATTCATAATGGTTCAATAACATTTGTTAAATTGAGTTAATTAATTGTACTGATTAATTACTCCAACTTAGATATGAATATTTAAAGAACTATGATAACATGAATTCTATGAATCTTAAATTTGTGATTAATTTTGTTTTCTTGAATTTAGTTTTTGATCTTGCATTTTAATTTTTGTTTCTGCTTTCAATTTATGTTTGTCTTTCAATTTCTATTTTAATTTTATACATAATCCCCCAAATTTATTTGCATAGGAAGAATATTAAATATTGACTACATTAGATATGTGTCTTTTGAGAATCGACCTAAATTGTGCTTTATATTGCAAAATTTTATAAAATATTTAGATATTTTTATTTCAAAATGATATTGAATATCAACAACTTTTGTAGAGATGAAGGTATTGTGAGACATTACAATGTTTGTCATACTTCACATTAAATGGGGCTAGCTAAAAGGATATGTGAGACTTTGTTGGAGAGAACAAGGTGTATGTTGTCTCATTTTGGGTTGGATAGAAGGTACTAGTGCTCTTGTCACTCAACTTACCAATTATAAACTCTATCAAGTTTATTTACCAAGGGTGATCAAATGGGGTGATCAAATGGCATGAGGTATATCTTAAGTTTTCTCAAGACTTTTCTAATTGTTGGTTCTTCCATTTCCAGCTCATGAAAACCATTCTTTAACATAAAAATGCCATCTTTCTTAACCATCCCTATGTGATGTAGAGCACTTCATTATTTAAATGGAATAAAATTGTAGATATTTCATCAATGAGATCCACCTTATTGTGCACAAGAACCCTTAAGATAAAAACAATATATGAGATAGGATAAAGTGCTAAGTGTCTAGTCCTCATGATGTTATCTGCCACAATTGCAAGACAATCCATTAAGATGTTATTCTTGTCAAGACCCAGATTGATGGAATCATGGATTGGACCTCCTTAAAGACCACAAAGGAGGCTGAGAGTAGAACTTTTGATCCTTATTTTTGAATTTTCAATTCAAGGTGGCGAATCTTCCTCAACTCATCAATACTCTTGATTATGAGTTTCTCCATCTCTAATCTTTTCTGTGTTTTCCATTTTGTCAATCGATCGATGGAAATTGTTGGAACGATCCTAATCCGAGGTTAGATTTTCCATCACAGATGGTCTAATCCATATAGTTCTATAAGAGTTTTGATAATAACAAACATTGAATGGGTTACATACATGTTATTTACACATAATCCTTTTAATATGTGTTTTGTGCAAGCTAATGCTCATACGATCATCCTGATGTGTTCACTAGGATAATAAGATCCATAAGTGCATGCATTATAAAGTTAAGCAATTTGTAATCAAGTCGTAATCACAAATGATTTCTAGAGATAAAACAA
This sequence comes from Lablab purpureus, assembly GCA_030347555.1. Classification (NCBI taxonomy): domain Eukaryota; kingdom Viridiplantae; phylum Streptophyta; class Magnoliopsida; order Fabales; family Fabaceae; genus Lablab; species Lablab purpureus. The sequence continues at coordinate 19,371,919 of CM059254.1, forward strand.
ATCAATGATGGATAAATTTGTAAAGTTCATATATGCTTTGAATGGTTAAATGTCAAATGCTTTTATATAAAATTTTTATATCTTACATTCATATTAGAATACCAAGAAGGAAACAAAAGAAAATGCGTTGTGATTTAGTCAAATGCTTTTATTATGTATGTTTGAATCGTTTCCATAAGAAAAGAATGGAAAATTGAATTGTATAAAGACTTTCTATAAAAGATTTCATTCAGCACATATCAAAGAACACAAAACATAATACACATTAACTAAAGAAGATTAAAGATTATTCAAACAAAGCAAGAATGCAACAATGACCATCATTAGAAGAATCAATTTAAAGAATTCAAGTTGAAAGAGAAGTACAAATAAGAGCTAAACAATTTTTGAGAATCCATTAGTTTGTTAAGTGTGAGCAAAACACTTGCAATTATTCACATTGTGAAGTATCATTATGAGCTTAAATTTCCCTCTCTGTTTGAGAGTTCTTTGTTACTTGTTTTAATTGGTGTTAGCCTTAAGGGGAGATTACAGGATAACATGGAGTGGCTTGTGCACTCGTGATAACCAAGTGGTTTGTGTATTACTTGTAATCATTATTTGATTAATAGAGTCTTGTAAGAAGTTATCTTAAGGGAGAATTAGACGTGACCCACAAGTTTTTGTGAACCAATATAAAAGTTACTTTGTTGTTTTTGTCTTAGTTGTATGCTAGATTGTCTAGTATTTGTTTACATGAAAAGAGTATAGGGCTTTATTCAACCTTCTCCCTTCTAGAGTAAGTTGTTTCAACATTTGGTATTAGAGCTAACTATTGGGGTTAGTTCTTAATAGGATAAGAGGCACAATCCTGCAACAAGACTCTGATTGTTAATATTGGTTAGACTACCAATCATCCACCTTTGTTTAAGGATGAATATTATGGCTACTAGAAGCTAAAGATGATAATCTTCTTTGAGTTTAACAATAAAAAATGGGATGACTGCCCCATACGATGAAAATGGCAAACTTATTCCTAGAGACCTTTGGGAAGAAGAGCAAAAGTATAAATATCAAAAGAATGTTAAGGCAAGACACATTCTCTTATGTGCACTTTTAAAGGAAAATTGGCTAAGTTACATTCTTTGAATTGTGTCAAAAAAATGTAAGATACATTAGTTATTTTTAATGAAAGATCCAAGGAAATTAGGTGCAACAAGTTACCTCCATTAAAGTGTCAATATGAGATGCTCGCCATGGAAGATAATGAAAGTATTCAATCCATGATTGGGAGAATTTAAGTAATCATCAACAAACTTAGCTCTCTTGGAAGAAACGTTGATACCTATAATGTGACTGATAATATTATGAGTACTTTTCCACCTCAATGAAAAGCTCAAGAAATGACTTTATGTGCTTTAAAGAATTTAGAGATGATGCCTTTTGAAGAACTTATAAGAATCTTAAATGTGTATGAAAAGTGTTAGCGTGATGAGGAAAGAAGCAAAAGAAATTTTTTCGTGCATAACACTCAAAGGCTAAAGAAAGTTATTCCCATAAAAGCTTACGAAGCGGTAGACAATCAACAAGAATGACTAGACTCAGACAATGAGAAGTTGTTATTATACAACAAATTCAAAAGGATACTAAAGAAATATGATAGATATGAGAAGGACAAGGAGTCCAATGATATAAATAGGTTTGGGAGAAGAATTGGACGAAGAAAGAGAAAATGAACCTTCATAAATAAATACAAGAATTATGAAAAAGAAAAAGAAATAAATAAGAAAGAAGATTCTAAGTTGGATTATAAAGAATATTTATAAGAGGAAGACTAAAAAAATTAAAAGATGAAATAAAGAAACTCTCAATTTTGTAAAACCTTTATATTAGACTAAGAGAAAATATGATATAAAGATAAGGAGATCTATTATGAATGATACATCATTTCAAATTTAAATGTCTTAATATAGATAAACAAGGATAAGGACAAAATAAAGTTTTACATAACCACTTTGAAAGATCTCAATTCATAACACTTTAACTTTGCAAAGAAGAATATTACATATACTTCATTGAAAATACATCATAAAAGAGGTAAAATTTACTAATATTTATTCTATCATTCTATCACACAAATACAAAATAACCATTTGTACTTTTAAAGTGACATGAGGCCTGGTAGAAATATTAACCTAATAATTATAAACGTTTAAAAAATTTGAGTATGGAAAGGTGTAATTAATAAAATATAGAATAGGAGGCTACACACATTCGAAACTTGAGTTAGAGTAATGAGAAGGTATGCAGATATGAGGAGTGAGAGAGGTTGTTAGAGAAAGATGAGAAGTGTGTTTATCCAAAAAGGAAAGACATTTTGGGTAAGAAAGGGAAGTCCTTTCTGAAGGAATAATAAAGTATTGAGTAAATGCGTAAAGCCACTTGTGATAACATTCCAACCTTTGACGTATGGGCGGCGAAGGAGGTCCTAATAATTCAGCTGTGGTCGGTCTGAAAATGATTGTTTCTTTTGTTGTTCAACTTTTTGTTTAATGGAAAGGCATGCAAATGATCACAAAATGACAATAATAATCACCTCATTTTGTGGTCTCAATGAAGCACTTCTCTGTGTTGGATAGCAGAGAAGCCAATTCCTTAGAGTTTTTGTTCCAAACACTTATCCAGATTGCTATGGTTACCCAACTCCACCGTCCACATCATCACCCCTTACTCAATAATCCAATCTAATCAATCAAATCACACACCTCAAACATACTCACCTCTACTCAAAATAAAATTGAAAAATAGAGAAAACATTACTCCTTTTTCTTTTGATTGTCTTAAGTCCCTACAAATACAATTCACCAATCACATTTTCACAAAATTTAAGAGAATGTATAACTTAAATGATAGCAATAACATGTTTAAAATCAAAATGACAATCAATTATAAAAATTTAAAAATTTAGATGAAACAAATTAAAAGTTCAAAACTAGTTTAAATAATAATAATTTAGTAAAACGCATTATACTTGGCCAAAATAATAATTTAGTAAAATAAATATGAATTGTATTTACATTCATTAATAGTGAAGAGGTGTTGGCATCATGGTTTTAATACCCAAAATTGAAGCAGGCCTTTCTGTTGAAATCCCTTAATACAATTCATATTCAAGACGCCACTAATGTCATAAATTCGGAGCCAATTATTCATATCCACTTGCTATAGAATATATTCATAAAGATTTCTAATACAACCAAAATCAAATAAATTTTTTAATAAATTAAAATTAATTTATAAATAAATTGATTTCCAGAAATTTCTATAAAAGAAACTTATGCAAACATATATATATATATATATATGTGTAATCTTTGGACATATTCCAAACCAATTCAATTATAAACATTATGACTTCATGAGCATTATCTCTTAACTGCTTACTACAACTAATAAGCCATTAAAATTTGTTTTGGACAGTTTATGTAGAAGAGCTGTTAAGTTAAATGGAAAATATAAAAATAAAGATAAAATTAACCTCTTCATGAATTAATATTAGTTTACCTATAAATTAAAAATATTTTTTTAAAAATTTTTAGAACATCTATATAAAAAGACTTCTACAAGTTAGTTCATTCATAAGTTAATTTTAACTTAATATATTAATTTCGTTTCTTCTAATTTTCTCTTTTTAGAGGTAATTAAAGAGAAGTTCGTCCAATCAGACACATAATTAAGAATATATAAAAGAAAATTATTACTCGAAAAATTGCAACACTGTTGTTTACCCTGATCAAAGACTAAAACCATAAAAATATCAAAAATATCTTGGAGTGCACGTTAATGTAAGATAAACTAATATCATATTCAGTATATGTTAAATATATTACATTGGTATTAATTTATTTAACTGAAATACTAAATAATTTATTTTTAAAATAAAATTTTGATATAATCTTGTAAATAAAACTTTTAATCTGTCAATTCAGTTTGAAAAAACATTTATTTGAAAATTATCCTATAATAGCAACTGGTGTAATCCTGTATTTGGAGCTGACACACTAAGAAACTTTTGTTTCCAAAATTTACTTTTTATGGTTGGAAAGAAATGCTCGTATTCATTGAAGCCAGTGGCAGAAAAAAGAATTACATTCATATTAGGATCCTTAACTCCACAAAAGCCAACTTCATATAAAGATAAATGATTAAGCAGTTAGGTATTCAAGTGTGAGAGTGGGCATAAAGTTTCACATTGAGTAGAAATGATAAAATTGAGGTATATAAAAGAAAAACAATCATATTTTCTCTTATACACTCTCTCCCTAAGAAAATTTCCAACAGTGGTATCAGAGCCTAGCTTGTCTTGGTAAGCGGCTCAAGCAAAAGGCAAACATGTCCTATTGTGGTAAAGCCTAATAGTAGTTAGGGTCACTACTAAAGTAGTGATTGAGAATCCCCTTGAAGGGAGTATACCAATTCGAAAAAGGATCGAAGGGACCGTTGTAGTAAACCCAACAGCAGTTAGGGTAGTCTCCCACTTGAATAATAATTCATGTGACTGATCTATCAGTAGGACCATTGCAGTTGTGAACTGCTCTTGATATATGTATTAGCATATTACAAGTGGTACTGTCACTTTTATGGCAATTTAGTAATATTGGTATCCAAGTATATTAATACACACATGCAAACGCTTATATACACCAAGGCTCAGTTTTGATTGGAATTGACCAAGCTCTGACAGAGCATACAGAAGTGAGCTAGAAATCTGATGCTTTAGGATACCAAAGTGAAACAACACTACACAAGACAGTTCCTGTTCAATTCATTAATACTCTTTACACAATTTCACCTTCTTCTGAGTTGGTCAGGCGTGCAACATGGAAGCTGAAACCAATTCTCCAGAAGATGCATCTGCTGTGGTATGTCTTTCTATATCAGTTTTTAATGACTGAATTTTTGCAGACTTAGATTGCTTTCACATCTACTTAAATGAAGCAAATACCTATATCAGTTATCTCTGTCCAGAATTATGTTTTCTTTTCTGCTTGATGCTCCTGGTAAACTTGGTTATGCTGTGATATTTCCTTTGGCCTTTTGGTTGAGGCATTTTGATAAAACAGAGTTGAAACTAGTAAAAAAGAAATGAAATCATATTTGATATATAGCAATAAGAAACTCAGCTCTCATAGGAAGAAATTCAAAGCAATGCTCCTCGCAGAAGAGACATTCTCTTTCTAACCACTCGAGTCATAACAGATCGTCCCTTATATGAATATATCTTATTTCAGTTTAATTTTTGTTTTTAAAAACTTTTTTTCTCCCAAATTTAGTGTTAAAGGACTAAAATCATATTTCACTAAATTGAAGGAACTAAATTTAACATTTTTAATTTGAGAACTGAAAAAATATGTACTTCAAATTCTAAAGACTAAAAACATAATTAAACGTTTTATTCTTCCTATTCCTTTCTTCTTATATTTATAAACTCCTCAAATTATGAGCTTTTTGTTCTTAAAGTTGATAAGTGCTCAAGTACATAGGAAACTCACCTTGGAAAGCCATTTATTAAGGAGAAAACAAGTAGTTAAATACTTATTTTGTAAAAATCTTTCACACAAGAAATCATTATTACGAAGCTTTAAAATCCCAACTAGGTTGCTACCGCAAAACTTCATTAATCATGTGCTTCTAGACGAAGATGCATTAAAGAAAAAAGAAAAAAAGATACAAAATATTGCAACCAATCATGGGGTAACAACAAACCCTTGTAGCAATCACGCAAATCTATATTCCAGTACCCATACATGTTCCTAAAAGAGTCTACAAGTGCGCGAACCCTAGACCAAAGTCAAATTAAGTTTATCGGCACATTTCTTTCTTTCTCTCTATATGCATGAATATGAGAAACATGAAAATTAATTGTCCTACACAGAAAAAACAACAATTCCATCTTTGTTATAACTGAAGGCATTATGGAGTGTCTCCTTATCATCATATCAAGTAATATGAAATATTCGTTAGAGTATTTAAATATTTGGTTCTTTTATTTCATAATTAACTTTTGAGAATATATTCTCTAAACACTTTATGCTTAATAATAATTATTCATTAACAATGTGAGGCTTGATACATTACTAGTATGGTAAGTAACAATTTCTAATAGATTAAGGATAACTTTCAACATTATCTTATAATTTCGATTTAAACTTAATTTAACCTGACAAAAATAACTTGAGTTCTCCCAATATTTATAAATCTGTTCTATAACATGGTTAGGGTTTCATTTTTAAAGTGAAGCCAAGTTTCTTTTATGAAAAGAGACCTACTGTAATAGTGCTTAGGACCGAGTCACTTGTATATATCAAAATACATATCTAAAATGTATGTGATATAGTAATACAATTATTCTAACAATAAGAGAATACGATACATGCTAAATACATATCTAAAATGTATTAAAACTAAAAATATAATAAATATAACAAATATAAAACAACAATCGTGCAAATTCAAATTAAATTTATTTTCTTAAGAGTGTTGTCAAGCTTTGCAGGGAGTGTAATTATGTTTATTTTCAGGCCAAAAACCTAACTTGAGCGTATATCCATAGTTTTGCAAGTTTTTTACCTTACATATGGATGACCTAACATGGAAAACTCCTAGATTGCTCAATCCATAATTTTTTAAATTACGTAATGATGGATGGTCTAATACGGAAAATTCCTAGATTGATCAATCCATAATGTTTTTGAATTATGTTTACAGTGTTCCAGATTATAAATTTCATAAACATGTTGTGGATTGAAAAATCCGAAAAATATATCATATGTTCTCAATTGGACAATTCAGAAAAATGTTCTAGAATGACCAATCTAAATTTTTTTTAGAATAAACATTAAAATAGACCATGAAAGGTAGAATAGTCATTTTATAATTATGGAAATGCATGTAGTAATTATATGGGTGGAGGAAGCAAAAGTCAATAGACTTGAAGACTGAAAGGGGATCCGGAGAAAAGAATGTACAAAAATAAGAGAAAAATGAATTGACTTTGAGGTCTAATGGAACTGAAAAATTATAGTTTTAGAAGTAATGATGTTGTGTTGTTTAAAAAATATGGAAAACCTCAACTTTGCATGAGACTTTGTTCGATTTAGATAAGTCTTTAGTATTTAAGTTATAGTTTAAATAATAAGAATGTTTTGTTTAAATTGAAAATCGTGAGCTGATAACCTTTCTTTTTGCAGAGTGTTCCATCAGTTAAGTCAATTAAAAATATTGGAAGTGAAGAAATAATATTTCTGCAAAAACTTGAAAATGATGTAAATTCTAAATATCCATTGGTAGAAGAAAAAGGGAAAGCAGATACTAGCAAGACTGATGAAGTCTCCGAAATAAGACCTCAAGAATCATGCAAGGTCTGTGTGGAAGGCGAAGAACAAGCTGAACCACAGCCTGAAGAATTCAGCATTGAGAAGATTTTAAAGCATAAATATTCGGAAGAACTGGTTATGTCCGAATCAATACCAAAATTAAGTAAGTATATTCAAGAACAAGGAAAGGTTCCAGGTTGAGACAGGATATCTTTCCTATGTATTAGAAATTAAAAAATAACTTTAGCCAACTTTGAGGGGATGATAGCTACAAACATCTTAACATGTACAATGACAGGTGAGCACGAGGATGAATCCATGTCAACAATACCTGAACTGGCAATTAAGCACAGTGAGATGGCTGAAAAAATCGGTGAGGAGGAGAGATACAAGAAGGAAGAAGAATCAACAGCAATAGATAATGACCAGAGCTGCAGACCACAAAATGAACTAGAGCAAACGAGTAAAGCTCTTGAGGTTAGACAGTAATGAACAAAAATGAAGATAACTTCATTCTCTTTCCCACATAATATGTCCATGTTCACGCATCCATGCAAACAACCAATCATTTATTTTCTTTTTTTGTAATACAAATTTGATTCTGATGCAACATGCAAGCAGGCAATTGATCAAACCCAATTCATGGCCAAAGATACTACAGATTATGAACATACTGACCACCAATCAGAAGCACCCAGCATGGAGAATGTGATTACAAAGCATTCCAACTTAGAAGAAAAGTTGCCAAGGGAAAGCAGCATAAAATCAAATTATGATGAGGAACCACTTGAAAAGAATCTTGAATTATACTCAGTTGACGATTCAGAGATAAAAAATGATGGAAAAATCATGTCGGAGAAAGCAATAGATATTAACGAAGCCACTGAAGTAGAATTACAAATATCTGAAACAAAAAGTAATTATGTTCTGAAAATTTACAACCTGCTATTTTGTTTTACATCCTCGAAACAAACTGACTGTACAACAAAATATTAACATAGACAGCATTGTGTCAAGCATTGCATTGAATAGCTATTTTGGATAATGATAGGTGTGCCTGAAGATGGAACCCTGAAAACTTTATCAACTACAGCATGTGTTGCGGTCAAAGAGTTAGAGAACAAGGACGATGGAAAATTCACACATGAGACAGCACAAGAGGCAGAAGCAGCAACAGAAATGCAATTATTAGAAAGTGCAACAGATAGTATGTCGTCAAAATTTACTAACATTTTGTTACTTTAGTCAAATAAATATTGACCATAGAAAATAAAATGAAACAAATATGGTTCCAACTAAAAGCTGATTACTTTTCAAATCACCCCAAACAATCAAATTTTCACTCAGAAATGATATCCAGTGTTTATGGCATTAAAAGGAATAACTTGCATTAAAAGGACCTGATAAAAAAACTTGCACCAAAAGTAAATAATAATATATGCTATTATGCATAAATTATTAAATTAACTTTGATCTTATTACTAAAGTAGTAAATGCCAGTAAAAATTTTAATTTTTCTAGACAGGATTTCTATTCGAATGACTGCTTAAGTGCTACTTTAGCTAACTTTGCATGGGTGATATCAAAGAAATATCTCAATTGTTAATGATAGGTCCACCTGTGAATAAAGACCAATCTACAGCGTCCACTTCTGAAATTGTCAAAGGTCACTTATAAAATCTCACATCAACAAACACAAAAATGATGAAACATCAGTTATTGTCACTAAGAGCAGCACAGAAGAATATAAACCTAAGGGGGTTATAGGAAATTAGATTGTTGGAGATCTCAAGTCAACTAATATGGTCATATTAGAGTTTATAAGTTGGTACAAACCTCATTTTACAAATTGATTTTGTGAGATTGAGTTATACTAAAAGTCCAGTCCTTAATATAGATAAAGAAGTAATAAAAACACAGTTCCTGAACCCTGCAACAGAAAGTATGTGCTCAAACTTCACTAGCTCACTAATTTTTATTACTTTTTATTCAGTTTAATTTTGACCCAAGAAACTTTAGGCTTCTATTTCAAAACTTCACTATTTTCTTGTAATATCCTCAAGAACACAAATTTTGCTGAAAAACAGCATTTGGCACCTACAGTTTTGATAGGAAAGCAATGACTTACACTAAGAAGGAATACTTTATGGTGGGGGCTGCATTATAAGTTACTAACTTGCTAGAATAACTTTGTCATTGATTGTTGAATGGTGCAGCAGGACGTGGAAATTTTAAATTTTCTGGAAAAAAATGTCTGTTAGAATAAATAAAATTAAATACTTTAGCTATTGAAACATCTCACATGCATAATGACAGGTCTACCAGAGGAAGAAGTCCAGCCCAGATTGCGCACAGCTGCAATTGTCCAACAAGAAACTGATCAAATCATAAAGCAACAACCACTTAATCAAGATCAGCCAGACGTGATTGATAATGCCAACAGCCGCATAGCAGAAAAGGAAATTGACAGAGTATCCACAGTTATTGAGGTTAGGCCATAGTGAAGTAGGCAAGTAAAAATCTACATATATACCAGTTTGCGGTGAACAAGAAAAAATTATTTTCGTAACTTGTTACACTAGTTTCATACTTAGATTATATTCAACCAGGAACCTGCACAACTTGAAACTAAGGACCACGTCAGCATAGTAAAAGAACAAGCGGTCCAACAACCAGAAGAAACAAGCATGCAGAGTGTCACTATAAATTATATAATAGGACACACCACATCAGAAAGCAGCACAAAACTATTGGATGATGTCCACGAATCACACTCGATAAAGAATTTAGACAAGAAAGATGCAAATGAAATCAGAGAAGAGGAAGCAACAGATGCCAAACAATCGACTAATGGGGAGATACCAAACTCAGAAACTAAAGGTAAGTGTTTTGAAATTGTACAATTGAATACTCGAAAGCCAAAACCAAAAAGACAAATACAATGCTACTTAGACCAGGAAAAGAAAAATAAACACATGAATTTAGAAGGAAAACAATTATTTTTCCACAAAATAAATAAATCACTTCTTTAGATGACACAAACAGTTTTGTTCACTCCCATATGTGGATGATAACATACATGGTAATTTTGTGGCCCCATAGAGAAACTTCTTGTGACACTTTGACCTTTCGAATTGTTAAGAGAACATATGGAAGTATTAAACTAGTAACAGACCCAGCCTCAGGTAAATGACTGCTTTCCATATAACATTTCTTTAACAGTAGGGACGTCTGAAGATAAAGCCCTGCAGACATTATCCAGTGCAGAATTGGTCGGAAACAAAGCAATTGAGGAGAGTTGTCGAGAAGATATAAAACCAGAAGCAGAACGTGCACTGGCATATGCAAATGAGGAGCAAAGACTGCAACATGAAGTCGATACAAAAGAAGAGATTCCTGAGGTTTGAACCAAACAAACCAAACTAAATAACAAAAACTAAACAAATAATACCTTTTATTTTCACACTCACAAAAGTAATAACACACAATATTATTTATTATTTAGAATAAAAAATCTTAAAGCTCTGACATTATTTTTTGAAACTGGCATATGGGTTGTAGGAAGAGGCATGCGAGCTCACTGCAGAAATTGAACAGAAATCAGAACACCTGATTGCAGCACAGAACAATGAGACCACATGCATAAAGCATCCGTATTTGGCTGGAGAGACTACAGAAATAAAGCCCACTAATGATACCGTAGAACAAGAGGTTACAATGTTTCACACCAAGGAGAGACTAGCAATTGAGGATGACGAGAAGTTCCAGCAAGAGGAAGTAAAAGGGACAGAAAAAGAAACAAAAGTGCAGTTACAAAACACTACAGAAAGTATGTGCTAAAAAATTTATGAATTTTTACTAGCATTTAGTTTCATATTTACAAGAGAAATTATAGGCTTCTATTTCAAAAGTTTATTGTTTCTTCTAATGTACACAAGCCAAACTTTTTTTGCTGAAAAATACAATTTAAACTAAACAAGAAAACATTACGGGGATTGCATTGTAAGGTACCACAATAACTTTGCCCCTGGTAATAAAACTCCGAGGCAATGCAGTGGAAATTTAAAATATTCTGGAATAGATGTCTGTCAGAGTTACAAACAAGAAATGAAATACTCTAGCAATTGAAACATCTCATATCAATAATGACAGGTCTACCAGAGGAAGAAATCCAGATAAAATTACCAACCCCTTGCTTTGTCCAAGGTGATATTGGTCAAATTTCACAGCAAGAAAAACTGCACAATGATGACTCAGAAGCAATTGGTAATGCCAACAAGAGTTGCAAACCAGAAATTGAACTCGATGGCAAGTCCACTATTGTTGAGGTTAGGCAGTTAGTGATGTTCGCAAGTAAAATTACATCTATATCAGCTTGCTGCAAACAAAAAATAAAATAATTTATTTTCCTAACGTTACACAAATTCTATGCTTATATATTTATATTGAATATACTCAACCAGAAAGAAAAAGGGATTGAAGAAGCAACAAAAACACAGTTACCAGAGGAAGAAGCCCAGAAAAGATCGCCCAGTCCTACCTTTGTTGAAGGTGATACTCACCAAATTCAGCCGCAAGAAACATTTCACGTTAATAAATCAGAAGTTACTGATAATGCAAAGCAGATCTGCGTACCAGAAATTGAACTTGAAGGAAGGTCCACTGTTGTTAATGTGAGGCATTAGTGAAGAAAACAACTAGACATTTTGCATACATTAAACTTGCTGTGAACAAAAACTATGATTTATTTTTTCTAAATTGTTATACAAAATTTGCACTTGTATATATTCAACCAGGAAAATGAACAGCTTGAAACCAAGGACAACGGCAGCAAATCAAAAGAGAATTTAGATAACAAGGATGCACATGATATCAGAGCACAGGAAGGAGGAACAAATGCCAAACAATTGACTGATGTGGAGATACCAAAGACAAATATTGAAGGTAATTAAGTTATGAAATTTTACTATCGAATTTGACTAAAAAACCTGAACCAAAAGCAAATATAAACCATATATTAATGCCAGAAAAATTAGATGTAAGAAAAATTGTTTTATGCAAATTATATATGGATGATAACATAGACATAGTAATTCTATGGTCCAGAAAGCAACTTGTAGTGGAACCAGAAAACTTTAATTTTCAAAAATAATATTAATGAATTAAAATACTAAAACACACATTCTTTGTGCATACAATTCCTTTCAATATCTAATCTATATAACAGGTGTGCCACTAGTTGAAGCTCTGCAATCAATACCTAATGCAGTATCGATAAAAAACAAAGCAAATAATGTGTGTAGTCAAGAAGAGAAACAATCGGAAGCAGAATTTACAGAGAAATTTAACAACGACATACAGACAACTCAATATTATATTGGAGAGACTGCAGAAAACGACACCACCAATGATGCTGAGGAAAAAGAAGAGGTTCCAGCATCCCACCCTGACAAAGCTGAGGATGATGGCAAATTCAAACAAGAAACAAAAGGGATTGAATCAACAAAAACACAATTGCCAGATGAAGAAGTCCAGAGAAAATCACACACTCCTGCCTTTGTCCAAGGTGATAATGATCAAGATCCACAGCAAGAATTGTCACGTGTTGATGAATCAGAACTGATTGATAATGCCAATAAAAGCTGCATACCAGAAATTGAACTTCACGGAAAACTCATCCCTCTGCAGGTTAGGCAGTAGTGAAGTAAAAGAGTAAACGTTTACTTATATCTCAGCTTGGTGTGAATAAACAAAATAATTTATTTTCTGAACCTCTCACAACAAAATTTATACTTATGTTGTATATATTAAACCAGGAAACTGAAAAACCTGAAACCAAGGACAATGTGGGCATAGTGACAGAGAATTTAGACAACAAGGATGAAAGTGATATCGGATCACAGGAAGGAACAGATGCCAAACTATACACTGATGCGGAGATACCAAATCCAGAAACTGAAGGTAAGCAAGTTTTGAAATTTAAAAAATGAATTCAACTCAAAAACCAAAACAAAGAAACAAACAGTGTATTCATGTCGAGAAAGAAAATTTAGATGAAAGAATCCACATAAACTAAAAAATTAGTCTTTAGACAACACAAAAAGTTCTATTCACTACTACATATGGATTATAACCTTATTTTATAAAATAGGTGTGCAAAAGCATCATTGCGTAGAGAGCAGCCCAGTTCTTTTGACACCGGAATCTATACCTATCATTTCCGGCACACCTGAAGATGCATTTAAAAAATGAAAAAAGAAAGTAATACAAGCGAAGTTGGCAAACTAGACCAAAACCCAGATAAATGACAAACCTATAGAAAGGCAAATCAAACTTGTCACTAAAGAAATATTCACATCTTTGGCTGAAAAATATTAACTCAAGGATAGAATTCCACCACACAAAGTCTTGTAACCTAGTGTCATAAACTACAAAAGAAACTTAATCCAATTTACAGGAAGTGTTAACAACAAAATAACTAGAGAAACTTTTGGTGCTTTTCTCGAGTGATCAGAGACACCAAAAGCCTTAGGTATAACAAACTGCTCCATGTGAGTTTTCAAATATTATATGATTTAGTTGTTACCAGCCAGATTAGAACAAGAATATGCTATTTTTCATTCTGTGATAAGCAAACTACTTATTCTCAAAACACAACAAATTTCTAGAATAGCCATATTTCTCCAAATACACTAAAGATTGTAGCCTGTGGAACAATTAGACCTTGATTGCTCCACCAGCCATTTGAAGTCTTTAATACCTCAACAAAATTACAAGAGTCCACCAGAAAATATGTGCAATTCCTAAACCATTTGCATAGGTCAGTAGCAAATTGGCAATGCAGAAAAAGATTATCAGCTGTCTCAAAATGCTGACAGCAGATATAACACCTTGATGTTATATAAAACCCCTTGATGCAGGAGAAGCCATACCATCAGTGCAGAGATTGTGAGTGGGAAAAGCCATACCACTAACACCAATCATTGGCAGAAATCAGACTTCTTAGGCATGGAAGAAATGCCTCTCTACTCAATACATCTTCAGCAATACAAAATAGTATAGGAGAAAAAGGGATCATCCTGCCTGACTCCTTTTACAAGCAAAAAATCCATCTGCCTTACTATTAAAAAAAATTGATAGCTTAGATATTCAAGCACCAATTGAATCCAATCACAAAATCACTGATGTAAGACATGTTGTTTCAAAACCTTCAATCATGTTATCAAAAGCTTTTTGAGTATCAACCTTGATTGCCATATTCCCTATAAAACATTGGCTATTCAACAGACCTCATACACCACTTCAATACAATCAGTCAGCTATATGTCTTCTTCCTTTAATGAAGCCTCAAGAGGAGACCAATATATCAGGTTTACGAATGAATGGTTAAGCAATAAAAAGAAATTCAGGTTTAAGATCATGAAATATTTTTTTAAGGATCAGCCTAGATTTTTTGTTGGCAAACCCCCTCATGATCCAAAAATTACCCTAGTCAAACACATTGTGAAGGTCCTTCTCTTCATTGAATTTAGATTCTCCCACCAACTCTTCCTTTAACTTTTATTGTCAATGTCTTGCTTAAAGAATTTAGACAAAATAGGAATGAAGCCATGAAACATGTAATGCAATACATCACTTTCAGTTTATACAAATTCTCCTCCCTTCTCTTTCTTGGTACTGCATTACTTCCATCGCCATTGATTTCAACAACTCATTTTTATAACAGGTACATCAAAAGATGAAGCTCTACAGCCACTAGCCAACGCAGTATCAGTCGGAATCAAAGCAGTTGATGAAAGTAGTCAAGAAGAGATACAGCTGGAAGCAGATGTTACAGTGAAATCAAACACAGAGGTGAAAAGATCAGAATATGTTACAGAGGGAGCTGTAGAAATAAATGCCATCAATTATACTAATGAACAAGACGGGATAGAGAATGATGGAAAATTCAGTGAAGAGGAAGAAGCAAAAGGGATTGAAGAAGCAACAAAAATGCAATTACAGGAGGGAGAAACCAAGCAAAGCTGCATACCAGAAATTGAACTTGATGGGAACTCCATTATTGTTCAGGTTAGGCTGTTGTGAAGCAAACAAGTAAACATTTACACACACACACGCACACATATATATATCAGCTTTCTGCAAAAAAAATCATTTCCTTTTGAGCCTGTTAAACAAATTTATAATTATATTGTATATATTCAACCAGGAAACTGAAAAAGATGAAACCAAAGACAATGTTGGCATGGTGACAGAGAATTTAGATAACAAGGATGCAAATGATATCATATTAGATGAAGAAACAGATGCCAAAGAACTGACTAATGTGGAGATACCAAAGTCAAAAACTGAAGGTAATTAAGTTTCAAAATGTTAGAATCAAATTCGACTCAAATACCAAAACTAAGAAACAAGCACAAAGTGTGCATTCATGCCAAAATTATAAAAATAAATACATTACTTCATATGAAAGAAAATTATTTAATCTAGATAAAAACTAAGAGAATTAGCATTATAAAATGGCATAAAGTTTTACACACTACTACATATGGATGATCACAAATACAAAGTAATTCTGGTGGCAGTGACTATTTTAATTTTCAAGAGGTAATATACATGTAATAATAAAATAGTAAGATATGCAACATTTTAATAATTGATTACTTTCAGTAACTCATTTTATAACAGGTGTGCCAAAAGATGAACCTATACAACCAATAGCAAGAGCTTTGTCAATCGGAATAAAAGCACATGATAAGAATAGTAAAGAAGAGGTACAGCCAGAAGCAGATGCAACGGTGAAATCTAACAAAGAGGTGCAAAGACCAGAATATGTTACTGTGGCAAGTGTAGAAATAAACGCCACTAACTACAGTGAAGAACAAGAACAGGTTCCAAAATCTTATGTTCTAGAAAAAGAAGGGATTGGAGATGAATTCAGTCAAGAGGAAGAAGCAACAAATACGCAATTACAGGAGAAAGAAGCCCACACAAGATCACCTACTCCTGCCTTTGTCCACGGTGATTATAATCAAATTCCACAGCAAGAAACATTGCACCTTAATGAATCAAAAGTGATTGATAATGCCAAGCAGAGCTGCGTACCGGAAATTAAACTTGATGAGAACTCCATTATCGTGCAGGTTAGACTGTAGAAGCAAACAAGGAAACATTTACCAATATATCAACTTTCTATGAATAAAAACGAAATATTTTCCTAACCCGTTATACATATTTTATACTTATATTGTCTATATTCCATCAGAAAACTGAAAAACCTGAAACCAAGGACAATGTCACCATAGTGGCAGATAACTTAGACAACAAGATTGCAATTAATATCAAATCAGAGGAAGGAACAAATACCAAGCAATTTACGGATATGGAGATACCAGAGTCAGAAACTCAAGGTAATAAAGTTTTGAAATTGTACAATCAAACTCAACTCAAAAACCAAATCCAAAAAATAAAACAAACAACATATATATTCATGCCAAGAAAATAAAAATAAAAACGAGTTTAGATGGAAGAAAAATTATTTAATCCCAATGAAACGAAAAGCTAGTCTTTAGATGACACAAAGTGTGACTCACTATTGTCTATGGATAATAACAAATACACAGTAAATCTTTAGGACAATATGGGATCATTTTGTTGCACTGTTATAACTATTTTAATTTTCAAGAAAGCATAAACATGTATTGAAAAAGTAAGACGTTCAATCTTTGATTAAATAATTACTTATAGAAACTCTTTTATAACAACAGGTGTGCCAAAAGATGAACAGATACAACCAATAGCCAGAGCAGTATTAGTCAGAACCGAAGCACATGATGAGAGTAGTCCAGAAGAGATACAGCGAGAAGCAAATGTTACAGTGAAATCTAACTTAGAGGTGCAAAAATCTCATGTCATAGAGAAAGAAGGGATTTGGGATAACGGAAAGTGCGGTCAAGTGGAAGAAGCAAAAAGGATTTTAGAACCAATAGAAACACATTTACAGGTGGAAGAAGTACTGACAAGATCACCCACTGCTGCCTCTGTCCAAGGTGATATTAATCAAATTCCGCAGCAAGAAACACTATACATTGATGAATCAGAAGCTACTGATACTGCTAAGCAGGGCTGCATAGCAAAAATTGCACAAGACATAAAATTGAATATTGATCAGGTTAGGCATAAAGTAAACAAGTAAAAACTATATATCAGCATGCTATGAACAAATAAAATTCTTTTATTTTCCTAACCTGTCATTCAATTTTATACTTATATTGCATATATTCAATCAGGAAACTGATAAACCAGAAACCAAGGACAATGTTGGCACAGTGACGGAGAAATTAGAAAACAAGGATGCAAGTGACATCAGATTAGAGGAAGAAACAGATGCCACACAATTGACTAATGTGGAGGTACCAAAGTCAGAAATCAAAGGTAATTAAGTTTTGAAATTTTAAAGTTGAATTTGACTCAAACCTAAACCAAAGGAACAAACACAGTGGATATTCATGTCGATAAAAAAATAAACACCACTTTAAATGAAAAAAAAATCATTTAATCCACATAAAATTAAAAAATCAGCATCTCTGGATGGCAAAAAGTTTCACTCACCACTTTATGTGGATGATAAGATATACACAGTAATTCTGTGTCCTGTGACTTCTAATTTTCAAGAGACCATATACATGTACGGAAATAGTAAGATATGCAACCTTTGTAATGATTAATTTCAATACATCATTTTTATAACAACAGGTGCCTCAAAAAATGAAGCTCAGCAACAAATAGCCTACACAGTATTGGTGGGAACCGAGGTAGTTGATGAGGGTAGTCAAGAAGAGATACAGTCAGAAGCAGATGCTAAAGTGAAATGTAACGAAGAGGAGCAAAGACCAGAATATGTTACTGAGGGAACTGCAGAAATAAATGCCACTAATTATACTAAGGAAAAAGAAGAGGTTCCAACATTTCCTGTTGATGTGAAAGAAGGGATTGAGAATGATGGAAAATTTAGTAATGAGGAAGAATCAAAAGGGGTTGAACAGGAAACAAAAATGCAGTTACAGGAGGAAGAAGCCCAGACAAGATCACCCACTCCTGCCTTTGTCAAAGATGATACTAATCAAATTCCTCAGCAAGAAACAGTGCACATTGATGAATTGGAAGTTTTCTATAATGCCAAGCAAAGGCGCATACCACCAATTGAGCTTGACAAAAAGACCACTGTTGTACAGGTTAGGCATTGGTGAAGTAAAGATTTTATATGTACATCAGCTTCCTGTGAGCAAACAAAATATCACTTACTTTCACTTGTTTTACAAAACTTATATTGCATGTATTCAACCAGGAAACTAGAAATCCAGAAACCAAGGATAAAGTCAGTATAGTAGCAGAGAATTTAGACAACAAGGATGCAACTAAAATCAAGGCAGTGAAAGGAACATATGTCCAACAACCGTCTGATTTGGAGATACCAAAGTCAAAAAGAGGTAATTAGGTTTTGAAATTTCAGAATCAAATATGACTCAAAAACTTAAACCAAGAAGCGAACACAAAAGATATATTACTGCCACGACAAAAAATAAAAAAACACATGACTAAGCGAGAGAAAAATTATTTAATCCACATATAAATTAAAAAATTAGGTTATTTAGATTTGTTTTATGATATTTTGAGGTGTTGCATATGATTGAAATTGTTTGTGGTGCCAACATAGCTGGGATGGAGAAAAACATAGCGATGCCTAAACACTCTCGTTTCTATTAAAAAAAGGTTATTTAGTTGACACAAACAATATTACTCACTACTATGAGTATGATGACATACATAGTGATTATTTTGGCTAGTAAGGGAGCATCTGTGTCACAGTGACTATTTTAATTCTCAAAAGAGAACATACATCTATTAAAATAGATATGCAACCTTTTCCATAAACGACTACTTTAATAACTCAGTTTTATAAAATCAGGTGTTTCAATAGATGAAGCTCAACAACCAATAGCCAATGCAGTATCAGTCAGATCCAAAGCACTTGACGGGAGTAGCCAAGAAGAGATACAGCCAGAAGCATATGTTACAGAGAAATCTAACAAAGCGGTGCCCACAACAGAATATGCTACTGATGAAGTTGTAGAAATAAACACCAATAATTACACTGAGAAAGAAGAGGTTCCAAAGTCTGATGCTGGAGAGAGAGAAATGATTGAGGATAAATTCAATCAAGAGAAAAAAGTAGAAGGAATTGAAGAAGCAATAAAAACGCAGTTACTGGAGGAAGAAGGCCAGATAAAATCATCTACTCTTGCCTTAGTCCAAGGTGATACTAATCAAATACTGCACCAAACACTACACGTTGATGAATCAGAAGTGATTGATAATGCCACTGTCGTTCAGGTTAGGAATTAGTGAAGTAAACAAGTAAATATTTAAATATATCAGTTTGTTGTGAACAAACAAAAAACATTTCTTTTCCTAACCAGTTATTCAAAATTTATACTTGTATTTATTCAAATAGGAAACTGAAGTATCTGAAACAAAGGACAATGCTGGCAGAGTGATAGAGAATTTAGAAAAGGAGGCAAATGAAATCAGTGCAGAGGAAGGAATAGATGCCAAACAATTGACTTATTTGGAGATGTCAAAGTCAGAAACCAAAGGTAACTAAGATTTGAAATTTTCTAATCGAAACAGACTCAAAAACCAAAACCAAGTAGAAACATAAAGCATATATGCATGCCAGGAAAATATTAGCAACTTTAGATGACACCGACAGTTTTACTCACTACTATACGTGGATGACAACATTCACATTGAAATTTTTTGCACCAATATGGAAGTTTTGTGGCCATGGGACTATTTAAATTTTTACGAGAATTTAGTATGTTAATATTAAAATAGAAAGATAGGCAGTTTCTATGAAAATTATAGCAACCAATAGCCAACTTAGTATTAGTCGAAACTGAAGAAGTTGATAAGACTAGTCAACAAGTGATGAAGCCAAAAGCAGATGTTATAGAGAAATTTAACAAAGAGGTGCAAACATCACAATATTTTCTAAGGAAACTGTAGAAATAAACACCACTAATTAGACTGGGGGACAAGAAGAGGTTCCAATATCTCATGCCAAAGAAAAAGAAGTTGTTGAAAGAGAGAAAAGTAGATAGAAGAGATGTGAAAACTGTGTGGAATACACAACAGAGTCCATTTAATACAAGTTGAAGACAATAAATACGTGATATGATATGCTTATAAATATATTCTAATAAATCTGATTCTAAAAAGATATTCCTATAATTATAAAGATCCTAAATAAATAACAAAATAAATCAAAATATAAAAGAAGAACAAATCCAAAGAGATTATCTAAGATACTTGCAATATTCTAAGAGATAATATCTTTAGATATTTCTTATATTTCTAACAGAAGGGACTCAAGGTGATAGAAAATCCAATCAAAAGGAAGAAAATAGGATTGAAGAAATAACAGAAATGCAAACACCACAGGAAGAAGTCCATACAACATCACCCACTCCTGCCTTTGCCAAAGATGATATTGATAAAACTCCGGAGCAAAAAACATCCCCTGTCAATGAATCAAATGTGATTGCAAATGCCAAGCAAAGATGCATACCAGAATTTGAACTTGACAGAAATTCCACAGTTGTTCAGGTTAGGCATTGGTGAAGAGGAAAAATGTACACATATATTTCTGTGAACAAAACAAATCATTTATTTTTGTAACCTATTATAGTACTTATATTGTATGTGCATTCAACCAGGAAATTGAAGTATCTGAAACCAAGAACAATGTCAACAGAGTGGTCGAGAAGTTAGACAAACCACTGAATGAGTGTAGTGAGCAAGACAAACAGCCAGAAGCAGATGTTACAGACAAATCTAACAAAAATGTGAAAACACCAGAATATGTTACTGAGGAAAATGTAGAAATAAACATCACTAATTATGCTGGGGAAAAGGACAACAATCCAACAGATCATGCCAAAGACAAAGAAGGGATTGAGGATATGTTCAATCAAGAAGAAAAATCAAAATCAGTTGAAGAAACAACAAAAACACACTCAGCGGAGGGAGAAAGCTCGACAAGATCACACGCTCCTGCCTTAGTCCAAGATGATACTAATCAAATTCCGCATCAAGAAACAATGCATGTTGATGAATCAGAAGTGATTGATAATGCCAAGCTGAGCTACATACCAGAAATTGAACTTGATGGAAAGGTCATTGTTGTTCAGGTTAGGCATTAGCGAAGACAAGTAAAAATTTACATACCTATTGCCTTGCTGTGAACAAAGTAAAAATCAATTATTTTCGTTACCCATTACACAAATTTTATAATTATATTGTATAAATTCAACCAGGAAACTGAAGTATTTGAAGTATCAGAGAGTTCACACAAGAAGGATGCAACTGAAATCAGAGAAGAGGAAGAAATAGACGCCAAACAATTGACTGATTTGGAGATGCCAAAGTCAGAAACCGAAGGTAATAACTTGTGTAATTTTAGAAACGAATTTGATTCCAAAATCTAACCCAAGAAACAAACAGAAAGTGTGTATTCATACCAGGAAAATAAAAATAAACACGTGACTTTTGATTAAAGAAAAATTATTCAAACCACAAAATTTGGAAAAAAAAACCTAGTAGATAATTTTACTTACTACAATGTGTGGATGACAACACAGTAATTATTTGAGCAAATAAGGGAGATCTTTCTAGAACTTTGACTATATTAGTTTTCATGAGAACTTATGTACTGAAATTGTAAGATATGCAGTCTTTCTGTAAATGATTCCTTTCAGTATCTCATATTTATAACAGGTGTACCAGAAGACGAAACTATTCAACCAATAGCCGAAGTGATATTGATCGGAACTGAAGCAGTTGAGGAGAGTAGTAAAGAAGAGACACAGCCAACAGGAGATGTTACAGACAAATTTAACAGAGAGGTGCTAATACAGCAATTTGTTGCTGAGGAGACTCTAGAAATAAACATCAATAATTATACTGAGGAACAAGACAAGCATCAAACATCCCATGCCAAAGAGCAAGATGGAACTGAGGATGATGGAAAATTAGATGAAGAAGAAGCAAAAGCGAATGAAGAAGAAACCAAAACTCAGTTCCCAGAGGAAGAATTCCAGACAAGATCACCCATTCCAACCTCTGTTCAAGGTGATACAGGTCAAATTTTGCAGCAAGAAACAGTGAACATTA
Organism: Lablab purpureus; assembly: GCA_030347555.1. Taxonomy (NCBI): domain Eukaryota; kingdom Viridiplantae; phylum Streptophyta; class Magnoliopsida; order Fabales; family Fabaceae; genus Lablab; species Lablab purpureus. Next base: position 19,394,508 of record CM059254.1, read on the forward strand.
ATGAATCAGATGTTCTTGACAATGACAAGCAAAGCTGCATACCAGAAATTGAACTTGATGGAAAGTCCACTGTTGTTCAGGTTAGCTATTACTGAAGTAAACAAGTAGAAATTTACGTGTGTATCAAGTTTCTTTTGAACAACCAAAATATCACTTATTTTTCTAACTTGTTTAACAAATATTTTACTGCATATACTAAACCAGGAAACTAACAATCCAGAAACCAAGCACAATGTCAGCACAGGAGCAGAGAGTTTAGACAACAAGGATGCAATTGAAGTTAGGGAAGAGGAAGAAACATATGTCAAACACTTGATTAATGAAGAGATACCAAAGTCAGAAACCAAAGGTAATTAAGTGTTGAGATTTTAGAAGAAAATATGACTCCAAAAACTAAACAAAAAAAACAGCTTATATTCATGCCAGGAAAATAAAAATAAAATCATGACTTTAGATGAAAGAAAAAATTAGTTAATTCACATAAAAACTAAAAAACAAGTGTCTCTAGATGAGACAAGCAATTTTAGTCACTACTATACGAGGATTATAACACAAATAGCAATTCTTTATGTGAATACAAGTGAATATATACTTGTCTTAAAAGAGTAAGAAAAACAGCCTTTATGTAAATGGTTGCTCTCAATAACACATGTTTATAAACAGGTGTGCCAAAAGATGAAGCTCCGTATCGAGAAACATTGCTCGTTGATGGATCAGAAGTAATTAATAATGTCAAACAGAGCTGCATACCTGAAATTAAATTTGATGGAAATTCCACTGTTGTTCAGGTTAGGCATTAGAGAAGGAAACAAGTTAAAATTTACATATATATTAGCTTGTTATCACACAGAAGTAATTTATTTTCCTAACCTTTTACAAAAGTTTTATACTTGTATCCAGGAAACCGAAAAACCTGAAACCAAGAATATTGTCAACATAATAACAAAGAATTTTGATGACAAGGGTGCAAGTGAAATCAGAGCAGAGGAAGGAACATATGACAAACAATTGACAGAAGTAGCGAGATCAAAGTCAATAACTGGAGGTAATTAAGTTTTACAAAGTTTAGAAAAAAAATTGACATGAAATCCTTGACCAAGAAACAAATGCAGTTTGTGTATTCAAGAAAAGAAAATAAAAATAAACACATGTTAAAAGAAAGAAAAATTATTCATAAAAATTACGAAATTAACATCTTTAGAACAAACAGCTTCACTCACTACTATAGATAACATATCAATTTTATGGCCCTATATGGAATCTTTTTGTGGCACTGCAATTACTTTTATTTTCAAGAGAGCTTATACATGCATTTAAATAGTAAGATAGTGGACTTCATGTTAAAGATTGCTTTCAATATCTCCTTTGTATAGTGACAGCTGTGCCAGAAGATGGAGTTCTGCAACCAATAGCAATTGCAGTAACGATTGGAACCAAAACAATTGATGACAATAATCAAATACAGATACAACTCAAAGAAGTTACAGAGAAAAAATCAAACAAAGAGGAACAAACATCACAATATATTGCCGAGGACACAGAAGAAATAAACACCAATGAATATGACAAGGTTCAAAAAAATCATGGCAAGGTAAATGGTGAAAATTTGGATCAAGAGGAAGAAGCAAAAGATATTGAACAAACAAGAAAAATGCAGGGACCAGAGGAAGAAGTCCAGAAAAGACCACCCACTCCACCCTGTGTTCAAGGCGAAACTGATAAAATCTCGCAGCAAGAAATACAGCATGTTGATGAATCAGAAGCTATTGACTACGTAACAAAAAGCTGCATACTAGAAATTGAACTCAACAGAAAGTCCACAATTGTTCAGGTTAGGCACTACTGATGTAAATGAATAAAAACTTACATATATAGCATCTCCTTAGAACAAACCAAACATCAATCATTTTTCTAAATTGTTATATTATACAAGTTTTATACTTATATTTCATAAATTCTACCAGGAAACTGAAAAACCTGAGATCAAGCACAATGTCAGCTTAGTAAAACAGAGTTCAGGCACCAATGATGCAAGCTACATCAGAGCAGCAGAAGGAACAGACACCAAAAAATGGCCCGAGCCAAAGTCAGAAATCAAAGGTAACTAAGTTTTGAAATTTGAGAATCGAGTTTGACTTCAAAACCTAAACATAAAACGAACACCGGTAGTATATTTGTACAAAGAAAATAAAATATACACATAATTTTACTACATGCAAGAAATATTAATTAATGTGCATAAAAATTTAAAAACAAGTCCCTTTAGATGACAAAAGCAGTTTCACTCATTACTATAAGTGGATGATAACATATATATAGTAATCCTTTGGGCAAATGCGCTGGAGCTTTTTAGTGAAACTGTGACTGTGGAATCTTTTTATGGCACGGAGACTATTTTAATTGTCAAGTGAACTTATACACGTATTTAAATAGTAAGATACCAGCCTTAATGTTAATAAGTGCTTTCAATATTACATTTGTATAACAACAGATGTGCCAGAAGATGATGTTCCACAAGCACTAGCAATTACAGTGGCAGTCAGAACTGAAACATTTGAAGCTAGTACTCAAGAAAAGATACAACTCGAACAAGACATTACAGAGAAAAAATCTAACGAAGAGGAAGAAACACCACAATATGTTGCTGAGAACACTGCAGAAACAAACACCAATAATTATACTAAAGAACACGATAAGGTTAAAAGATTTCATCCCAAAGTAAAAGAAGAGATGGAGGATGATGAAAATTTCAATCAAGAGGAAGAAGCCAAAGGTATTGAAGAAACAAGCAAAATTCAGTTACCAGAAGAAGAAATCCAGACAGGATCACCCACTGCTGCCTTTGTTCAAGGCAACACTGATCAAATCTCGCAACAAGATTTGCTAAATGTTGATGAATCAGCAGTTATTGATTATGTCGAGCAGAGCAACATACCAGAAATTGCACTTGACAGAAAGTCCACCATTGTTCAGGTTAGGCCTAACTGATGTAAAAGAGTAAAAATGTACTTATATAACATCTACATTGAACAAACTAAAAATCATTCATTTTCCTAACTTGTTATACAAATTTTATAGTTATATTTCATAAATTCTACCAGGAAACTGAAAAACGCAAGACCAAGAACAATGATGGCATAGTAACAGGGGATTTAGGCACCAATGATGCAAGCGATATCAGAACAAAGGAAGGAATAGATGCCAAAAAATTGGCCGATTTGAAGATACCAAAGTCAGAAATCGAAGGTAACTATCTTTTCAAATTTTAGAAACGATTTTGACTAGAAAAGCTAAACCGAAAAAACAAACATTGGTACAAAGAAAATAAAAAGTTAGAGATGGGTTTATATGCAAGAAATATTATTTAATGTACATAAGAATTTCAAAACAAGTCTCTCTATATGACACTAGAAGTCTTACACTCTACTATATGTGGATGATAAAATGTATATAGTAATTCTTTGGGCAAATACCGCAGCCTTTTGTGCCACTGTGACTACAGAATCTTTTTGGGGCACTGGGACTATTTTCGTTTTCAAAAGAACTTGTACATGCATTTAAATAGTAAGATAGCCTTCATGTTAATGATTGCTTACAATATTTAATTTTTATGACCAATAGCAATTGTTGTAGCAGTGGGAACCCAAACAGTTGATGACAGTAATAAAGAACAGATACAGCTGGAAGAAGACGAAACAGAGAAAAGCTCCAACGAAGAGGAACAAAGACCACAATATGTTGCTGAGAACACAGCAGAAATAAACACCAATAATTATAATGAAGAACATGACAAGGTTCAAACATTTCACGCCAAAATAAAAGAAGGAACTGAGGATAATGAAAATTTTGATCAAGAGAAAGAAGCCAAAAGTATTGAAGAAAAAAGCCAAATACAATTAGCAGAGGAAGAAGTAAAGATAAGATTACCCACTCCTGCCTTTGTTCAAGGTGACGCTGATCAAATCTCGCATCAAGAATTACTTCCTATTGACGAAGCAAAAGTTAATGATTATGAGAAGCAAAGCTGCGTACCAGAAATTGAACTAGACAGAAAATTCACTATTGCTCAGGTTAGGCTCAACTGATTTAAACGAGTAAAAATTTACATATATAACATCTCCTTTGAACAAACCAAAATCATTCATTTTCCTACCTCGTTATAAAATTTTTATAATATTTCATAACTTCAATCAGGAAACTGAAAAACTTGAGACCAAGAGCAATGACGACATATTAAAGGAGAACTTAGGCACAAACTATGCAAGTGACATCATGGCAGAGGAAGGCACAGAAACAAAAAAATTAGCCAATTTGAAGATGCAAAAGTCAGAAATCAAAGGTAACTAAGTTTTCAAATTTTAGAATATTTTGACTACAAAACCTAAACTAAAACACAAACACTAATAGTATATCCTACAAAGAAAATAAACATATACACATGATTTTAGATGCAAGAAATATTATTTAATGTACATAAAAATTTAAAAACAAGTCTCTTCAGAGGACCCTAGCAATTTAACTTACTACTCTGTGTGGATTGTAACCTATGTATGGTAATTCTTTGGGCAAATACGGGGTCATTTTTGGCACTGGAACTATTTTAAGTTTCAAGAGAACTAATACATGCATTTATAGTAAGATAGCACACTTCATGTTAATAATTGCTTTCAATATCACATGTTTATAACAACAGATTTGTCAGAAGATGAAGTTTCAAAACCAATAACAATTGCAGCAGCGGCTGGAAACCAAACAGTCTGTGCCAGTAATCAAAAACAGATACAGCTCGAAGGAGATGGTACAGAGAAAAAATCTAACAAAGACCAACAAACACCACAATATGTGGCCGAGAACACTGCAGAAAAAACCACCAATAACTATACTGAAGAAAATGACAAGGATCAAACATTTCATCTCAAAGTAAAAGAAGGGATTGAGGATGATGAAAATTTTGATCAAGAGAAAGAAGCCAAAGGTATTGAAGATACAAGCAAAATGCAGTTACCAGAGGATGAAATCCAGACAAGATCACCCATTTCCTCACTTATTCAAGGCAACACCGATCAAATCTCACAACAAGAATTACTGCATGTTGATGAATCAGAAGTTATTGATTATGTCAAACAAAGCTGCATACCAGAAATTGAAACTGACAGAAAGTCCGCTATTGTTCAGGTTAGGTCTAACTGGTGTAAACAAATAAAAATATATAACATCTCCTTAGAGCTGACCAAAAATCATTCATTTTTCTAACTTATTATACAAATTTTATACTTGTATTTCATAAATTTAATTAGGAAACTGAAAAACATGAGAGCAAGGACAATGTCGGCAGTGTAAAAGAAAAGTTAGACACCAACAATGCAAGCATTATCAGAATAGAGGAAGGAACAGAAGCCAAAAAATTGGCTTATTTGAAGATGTCCAAGTCAGAAATAGAAGGTAACTAAATTTTCAAATTTTAGAATCGATTGAGTCGAGAACCCAAACAAAAAAACAAACACTATGTGTATACTCGTACAAAAAACAAAAAAAATACACATGATTTTACATGCAAGAAATGTAATTTTATGTACATAAAAATTTAAAAACAGGTCTCTTTAGATGAGACTTGCAATTTTACTTACTATCATATACGGATGATGACATGTATATAGTAATTCTTTGGGCAAATACCTCTGGAGCCACTGTGACTATGGAATCTTTTTGTGGCACTGGGACTATTTTATTTTTCGAGAGAACTTAATGCATGCAGTTAAATAGTAAGATTGCAGCCTTCATGTTAATAATTTCTTTCAATATCTCATTTTTATAATAGATGTGCCAGAAGACGAAGTTGCACAACCAATAGAAACTGCAGTAGCTGTCAGAACCAAAAAAGTTGACGACACTAATCCAGAACAGATACAGCTCGAAGAAGACATTACAGAGAAACAAATTATCCAAGAGGAACAAACACCACAATATGTTGTAGAGAACGCGGCAGAAATAAACACCAATAATTATACTGAAGAACATGACAAGGATCAAACATATAATGCTAAAGGAACAGAAGGGATTAAGGATGCTGAAAATTTTGATAAAGAGGAAGAAGCCAAAGGTATTGAAGAAACCAGCAAAATGCAGTTACCACAGGAAGAAGTTCACACAAGATCACTCATTCCTGTCTTTATTCAAGGTGACACTGATCAAATCTCACAGCAAGAATTACTGCATGTTGATGAATCAGAAGTTATCGATTATGTCAAGCAAAGCTGCATACCAGAAATTGAACTTGAGAGAAAGTCCACTATTGTTCAGGTCAGACCTAACTAGTTAAACGACTAAATAATTTACATATGTAACATCACCTTTAAACAAACCAAAAATCATTGATTTTCCTAAATAGTTATACAAATTTCATACTTACACATCTTAAATTTAACCAGGAAACTGAAAAACCTGAGACCAAGGACACTGTCGGTATGGTAACGGAGAATTTAGGCACCAACTATGCATGCGAAATCAGAACAGTGGAAGGAACAGATGCCAAAAAATTGGCTGATCTGAAGATGCCAATGTCAGAAATTGATGGTAACTAAGATTGAAATTTTAAAATCCATTTTGAGTCCAGAAAATTAATCAAAAGACAAACACTAATATTATAATCCTACAAAGAATATATAAATAAAAACATGACTTTACATGCAAGAAATATTATTTCATGTACATAAAATTTAAAAACATGTCTCTTTAGATGACACTAGCAGTGTAACTCACTACGATCTGTGGATTATAACATGTATATAGTAATTCTTTGTGCAAATATACGAGCTTTTTGTGGCACTGTGACTACAGAATCTTTTTGTTGTACTGGGGACTATTGTAATTTCCATAAGAACTTATACACGCATTTAAATAGTAAGATAGCAGCCTTCATGTTAATGATTGCTTTCAATATCTCATTTTTATAAAAACAGATGTACCAGAAGTTGAAGTTTTGCAACCTATAGAAATTGCAGTAGCAGTCAAAACCAAAACAGTTGACTACAGTAATCAAGAACAGATATATCTTGAAGAAGACACTACACTGAAAAAATCTATCAAAGAGGAACAAACACCACAATATGTTGCTGAGGACACTGCAGAAATAAACACCAATAAGTATACTGATGAACAAGACAAGGTTCAAACATCTCATGCCCAAATAATGGAAGGGATTGACGATGATGAAAATTTTGATCAAGAGGAAGCAAAAGGAATTGAAGAAACAGGCAAAATGCATTCACCTGAGGAAGAAATCCAGACAAGATCACCCAATGCTCCCTTCATTCAAGGCAAAATTGATCAAATCTCGCAGCAAGAATTACTACCTGTTGATGAATCAGAACTTATTGATTATGTTAAACAAAGATGCATACCAGAAATTGAACTTGACAGAAAGTTCACTATTGTTCAGGTTAGGCCTAACTGGTCTAAATAAATAAAAGTTTACATATATTTGAACAAACCCAAAATCATTCACTTTCCTAACTTGTTATAAAAAATTTATTTTATATTTCATAAATTCAACCAGGAAACTGAAAAACCTGAGACCAAGGACAATGTCAGCATAGTAACAGACAATTTAGGAACCAATGATGCAAGCCAAATCAAAGCAGAGGAAGGAACAGAAGCCAAAGAATTTGCTGATTTGAAGATGCTAAAGTCAGAAATCAAAGGTAACTAAGTTTTGCAATTTTAGAATCTATTTTGAATTGAAAACCTAAACAAAAAGACAAACATCAATAGTATTTTTGTACAATGAAAATAAAAATAAACACGTGACTTTACATGCAAGTAGTATTTAATGTAAAAATTTAAAAAGAAGTTTCTTTAGATGACACTAGTAGTTTTACTAGCTACTATATGTGGATGATAACACGTATATAGTAATTCTTTGAGCAAACTTTTGTGACACTGTGACTATATTAGTCTTCTAGAGAACATCAACATGTGTTACAATGTCTTAGAAAATGAATTAGGCTTAACTCAATCTTACAAAAATTGACTTATAAGATAAGGTTTGTACCTACTTATATAATATTATTTGGTAAAGACTAGACATTTCAAGCGTTAGACAAGATATCTAAGGGTAATTTGGTAGCGTATGGCACAATAGGTCCAACAAATTTTGCTAAGATGGGTTTTGATATTATCTTATAAAGTAGATTTTAAGCTAAACTTAACCCTACAAAACCAGCTAATAAGGTGAGGATTGCAACCACTTTTATACTATAATTTGATTATATCTATAACCAATATGGGTTCTCCAACACTTAATAACATGAAACTTTTGTGCAAATGATTGTTTTCAATAACTTTGTTTAACGACTACAGCTGTGCCGAAAGATGAATCTTTGAAACCAAGAGCCAATACATTATTGGTTGGAAATGAAGCAGTTGAGACGAGCAATCAACAAGACATACAGCTAGAAGCAAAGGTTATAGACAAATCTAACAAAGAGGTGCAAACAGAAGAATATGTTACTGAGGAAACTGTAGAAATAAACATTGACAATTATGTTGAGGAAAATGACAAAAATCCAACATCTCATGCCGAAGGGAAAGAAGGGATTAAGGATATATTCAATCAAGAGGAAAAAGCAAAAGTAATTGAAGAATCAACAAAAGCACACTCAGCAGAGGAAGAAGTCCAGACAAGATCACCCACTCCTGCATTTGTCCAAAGTGATACTAATCAAATTCCGCATCAAGAAACATTGCATGTTAATGAATCAGAAGTTATTGATAATGCCAAGCTGAGCTGCATCCCAGAAATTGAACTTGATGAAAAGGCCATTGTTTTTCAGGTTAGGCATTAGTGAAGTAAACAAGTAAACATTTAAATATATATTTGGTAGCTCTGAACAAACAAAAATCATTTATTTTTGTAACTTGTTATACAAGTATTATACTTATACTTGTATATATTCACCAGAGAACTGAAAAAGTAGAAACCAAGGACAATTTCTACAGAGTAATGGAGAATTTAAACAAGGATGAAAGTGAAAACAAAGCGGAGGAAGGAAGAGATGTCAGACAATTGACTGATCTGGAGAAGCCAAAGTTAGAAAACAAAGGTAATTCTGTTCAGAATTTTGGAGATGCCAAAGTGTATATTTAAGCAAGAAAAATAAAAATAAACACAACTTGAGATGAAACAAAATTAGCATAAGAATTAAAAAATTAGCATCATGAGATGACACAAACAGTTTTACTCACTACTATATGTGGATGATAAATAAACATACTAATTTTCTATGCAAAAACAGGAGCTTTTTGGCCGTGGGACAAAATTATTGTAATAAAATTGTTTGATATGTAGCCATTGCATAAATGAATCCTTTCTTCAATATCTCTTTTTTATAAGGTGTGCTTGAAGATGAATCTCTCCAACCAATACCCGACACTGTATCTGTTGGAAAGGAAGCAGTTATTGTGAATCAAGAAAAGAGAAAGCCACAAGAAGAATTTATTGAGAACTTTAACAAAGAGATGCAGACACCACAATATCTTACAGAGGAGATGCCAAAAATAGAGACCACCAATGACACTGAAGAACAAGAAGAGGTTCCACCATCTCACCCTAAGGAGAAATTAGGAATCAAGGATGATGGAAAATTTGAAGAAGTAGAAGAAAAAAGGATTGAAGAAGAAACAAAAACACAATTACAAGAGGAAGACATCAAGACAACATTGCCCATCCCTACCTTGATCCAAGGTGATTTTGATCAAATTTTGCAGCAACAAACACTGCATGATGATGAATCAAAAGTGATTGGTAATGCCAAGAGTTGCAAGCAAGAAATTGAACTTCAGAGAAAATCCACTATTGTTGAGGTTAGGAAATAGTGAAGTAAACAGCTAAAAGCTTTACGTATTTATCAGCTTGCTTTGACAAATCTATTCTTATATTGTCCGTGTTAAACAGGTACCTCATGAACCAGAAACCAAAGATCATGTCAACATCATAAAACAAAAACAAGCAAACAACCAATCAGAAAAATCACGCATTGAGAGAGACATTGCAAATAATATAACAGCAGAAGGACTCATCACATCAGAAAGAAACAGAAAAATAAGTGACACCGATGGACAGAAGACAGTAGAATCATACTCAAGAGAGAATTTAGACAACAAAAATGTAAGTGAAATCAATGTAGAGAAAGCATCAGAGGCCAGACAATCAACTTATGTGGAAATACCAGAGTCAGAAATCCAAGGTAATTATTATGTCAAGAAAATTTTGAATCAAAATACACTTGAAAATCTAAACCAGGAAATAAACACAGTGCATATATTCATGTCAAGGAAAGAAAATAAACATGAATTTAGATGAAATAAAAATTCTGCAACCAACATAAAAATTAAATAATTAGCGTCACTAGATGTTGAAGAACTTTTACTCAATTGCTATAAGGGGATGATAACATATATACATAATTTGGTGGCCTACAAAAGCAACTTGTTGTGGCATTGGGACTATTTTAATTTTCAAGAAAACAAATAGATGTACTAAATTAGTAAGATACTCAATTTTGTGCAAATGATTGCACTAAATATCTCATTTTTTGTAACAATAGGTGAGCCTGAAGATAAAGCCTTGCAAACAATACCCAATTTATCATCAATTGGAAACAAAGGACTTGATGAGAATAGTCCAGAAGAGAGACAGAAAAATGCAGAATTTACAGAGAACTTTAACAAAGATGTGCAGATACCACAACGCAATACAAAGGTGACTGCAGAAACAAGCATTGCCAATTGTCCTGATAAACAGCAAGAGGTTTCAGCACAGTTACCAGGGGAAGAAAACCGAAGCACATTGCCTACTCCAACATTTGTGCAAGGTGACATTGATCAAATGGCACAGCAACAAACACTGAATGATGATGAAACAGAAGTGATTGATAATGCCAAGAGCTGCATGACAGAAATTGAACTTGACAGAAGGTCCACTGTTGTTGAGGTTAGGGAGTAGTGAAGCAAAGAAATAAAAAATTACATACATATCAGCTTGCTATGAACAAAATAAATATAATTTATTTTCTTAGTGTTATACAAGTATACTCATATTGTAAATATTCCATAGGAACCTAAACAACCAGAAACCAAGGCCAATGTTGACTTAGTGAAAGATGAACAAGCATACCATCAATCGGAAGAATCAAGTGAGCAAAGTTTTATAACAAATTATCTAATAGTTGAAAGACATATGACATCAGAAAGAAACACTGAATTAAGTGTCGATGTTGACTTTGAAGAACAAAAGAGAGCAGAATCACACTTGGTGGATTTTTCAGAGATCAAGGATGCCAGTGAAATCAGAGCAAAAGGAACACACTCCAAACAATTGACTGAAGTGGAGATACTAAAATCAGAAACTGAAGGTGAATATGTTTTGAAATTTTAGAATCACATTTTGACCTGATGACCAAAAACAAGAAACAAACACAATGCAGACATTCATGCCCAGCAAAGCAAAACAAACACAACTTTTGTGGAAGGAAATTTTCTGCAATCCAAAGTTAAGATGTCTTTAGATGAAAAACACTGTTTTTCACTCCTATATGTGAATTTAAATAGTAATTTTTCCAGGCAATAAAGAAGCTTGTAGTAACATTGACTTTTAATTTCAATTGAACTTATAGTTGTATTATAGTAATCTTAATGGAAATTGAAGCATAAAATGAGTATTACTCTCCCAAGTAGCTTAGTTATTGTGTTTTGTTGAGTTCAATGGATAACATGAAGTTGTAAGGTTATAGTTGTTCTCTTTAAAATAGTAGTTATTTATTACCTTTATAATCATTATTGTTATAAATAAATAAATAGATGAATATGTTGAGTGGTAAACTTACCCAAACATATTCAGAAAACAAAATTTGTTTCTCTCTTCTCACAAAATGATTTATTTCAATATCTCATATTTACAACAATAGGGATGGCTGAAGATAAAGGATTGCAAACAACGCTCAGTGCAACATCGGTCAAAATTTATGCATCTAATGAATGTTGTCAAGAAGAGATTCAACCACAAGAAGAATATGCGGAGACACGTATTGAAGAAGTGAAGACGTCACACTATGAATTTGAAATGCAAAATCATATTCCTGAGGTGTGAGAAAACTACAACAAAAAAGTAGAAAAATCAAAACTTTCATTTTCACACTTGTGCGACTATTTGACCATTCACACGCAAAACATAGTTATTTATTGTCATGGAATCAAACATCTTCAACCTCTGACACAGTATTTGTTGAAACTGGCATATGGGTTACAGGAAGATACATCTCAGGTCAGGGTGGAAAATGAACAGGAATTAAAAGCCCAGCCGGCACCACCGAACAAGGAGACCACATTCATAGATAATCTCTATTCAGAAGGGGAGATAGCAAAAACAAACCCCATTAGTGATATAGAGGAAGAAGTGAATCCAAAGTCACACACCAAGGAGAAATTACTGATCCAGGATGATAGTAAATTCAATGAAGAGGAAGTGAAAGTGATTGAAGAAACTACAAAAGTAAAATTACTAAGTACAGCAACAGAAAGTATGTGCTCAAAACTCACAAATTTTCATTACTTTTTGTCAGATTCATTTTGCCTTAGGAGTAGAATGGCACAACATAACAGTTGAAAATTTATGTTTTCCAGTCATGATGCTTATCGGAATCAATAAAAAATAAATATTTTAAATTTTGAAAAATCTCACATGAACAATGACAGGTCCACCAGAAGTCCAGCCAAAATTGCCTGCTCCTGCAACTGTCCAAGGTGACACAGATCAAATCTTACTGCAACAAACACTTCATGGTGATGAATCAGACACAATTGATAACGACACGAGATGCATACCAGAAAATGAACTTGACAGAGTGTACACTGTTTCTGAGGTTGATAGCATGTGCATTTGCCGAGAAAAAAAATCATATATTTTTTTAACTTGTTATTAAAATTCATATTGTATTTATTAAAATAGGAACCCGAAACCAAGGTAAACATCGACATAGTAGAAGAAGAACAATCAGACAAACAATCACAAGGAGCTAGCATGCAGAGTCTGATTACTGATTATATAACAGCAGAAGGCCATTTAGCAACAGAAAGCAACTCAAAATTAGGCTATGATATGAATGAACAGAAGACGGTAAACTTGCAGATGGTAGAGAATTTAGGGATCGAATCTGCAAGTAAAATGACAGTAGAGGAAACAACAGATGCAAAACAACCAACTGGTGTGGAGAAAGAAAAAACAAAAAATGAAGGTAATTATGTGTTGAAATTTTACCATACAATTTGACTTGATAACCAAAAACAAGAACCTGAAAAGGAAAACAAACACGTGACCTTAGATGAAGGAAATATTCTTCAATTCACATACAAAAACAGTTTCCTTAGATGAAAAAAAAAACTTATTCACATTTACATGCGGATGGTGAAATATAAGTGGTAGTTTTGTGGCCCTATGAAGCAGCTTGTTGTAGCACTAGGACTTCTTTAATTTTCAAGAGAACATGAACATTGTTGTATTAAGATAGTAACATATGTAGCCTTGTGTAAGTGACTGCTTTTAATATCTCATTTGTACTTGAATAGGTGTGCTTGACTTTAAAGCAAAAACATTAACCAATTCAGCGTTGGTCAAAAATGAAACACTTGACAACAGTAATCAAGTAGAGTTGCAACCAGAAGAAAAACTTTCAGGAACATATACCAAAGATGAGCAGACACCACAACCAAGCATGGAGAAGGTAATGACAAAGCATATTAACTCAGAAGGAATGGAAATAATTGAGAACAGTACAAAGTCAAGTTATGATGAGGAAGAACAAGATCAGGTCATAGACTCGTACACTATAAAAAATTCAGAAATCAAGGACGGTAGAAAAAACATGCTAGAAGAAGCATCTGATATAAAAGAGGCCACAGGTATGGAATTACATAAGCTTAAAATAAAAAGTAATTATGTTCTTATAACTTTCTCCAGAAAAAGAAAAAGAAAATCCTACATGGCATTTTGAATCATTTAAAAGTTTTGAAGAAAACGTATAAATGTACTAAAAATGAACCATATTAGGCAATCTTGGGTGGAAGATTATTTTTAACATAATCTTGGGTGGAAGATTATTTTTAACATCTTACTTGTACAATTACAGATGTACACATAGATGGAGCCACCTCAAATTTATCTACCATGCCATCTGTAAGAATTGGGATAGTCGACGAAAGCATTCAAGAAAAAATACAAAAGGAAGTTCAACCAGCAGTGATCAATACCAAAGAGGAGCAGAGACCAGAATATGATTTTGGGAAGAACATGGAAGTTCTTGAGGTTTGACTTCACTTCAACAAATTAAACTAGATAGATACTTATATATACCACATTGCATTCCAGACTTACAAATCTTAATTTAATGTCAGTATAGAAAACCAAATATTCATTTTCCCAACATAAAAAATATCTGAGTTCTGATGCAGTTTTATATTAAAATAGGCATTTGATTTACAAAAAGTGCCAGGCAACACCTGTGTGGAAAATGAAGAGAAAGTCGAAGTCCAATCTGAAGCAAATAACCAGGAGACCATTAAAAAACATCTAAATTTAGAAGAACTGGAGACTGCAGAAATAAGTCTAAGTAGTGATACTAAAGGACTTGGAAAGGAACTTGAAGTTGCCAAACTTGGAGGTGTCTCTGCATCAGTATCTGTAGATATCACAGAACAAATAGACACGGGGAAACTGGAAACTCAAGAGGCCGAAACTGCTATATCAGGCAACACAAAAGAGAATAAAGCAGTAGACGAATTCGAAAAAATAAGCCCATCATCTAGTGCTGGTGTCATATCCAGAGACTCTCAAGACACTGGCACCAAAGTGCTGCACAAAAAATCTAACGGCATCTTATCAGGTGTGGGGTCAAAGGTGAAGCACTCAATTTCCAAAGTGAAGAAAGTCATCACGGGCAAGTCTTCACGCCCCAAGACACCACCACCATCAAAATAAATAAATAAATAAATAAGTGACTCATTAGACAACTACATGCTGCTGTTGAAAATAGATTATACACATGTTTGGGAATGTTAGAGGGCTTAATTCTCATGCTGAGGAATTTGATTGATTTGTCTCATTGATGTATTGTTTGGTTTGTTATTGGTTTTGAAATTCGATTTTACGGAGGATCTATCATCCTTCTAACTCAGTGTAATGCATTCATATTCGCTTTGTATGAATTTAGTATTTTTTTTAAAACATAGGCACAAATAGTTGGTGATTGAGAACATAGTGAAAGGGAAAAGTAGTTTGTAGTAACAACAGTATTAGAAGAGAAGAAAAATGAAAGTCATTGCCAAAGGGACACCTGAAATGAATCATTAGACACTACAAGTACATAGAAAGAACAAAGAAAAGTGAGGAAATTCCAGTTTCTGAACTTTGTTTCCTCGTTAACCGAACGGTAAAGTGAGAAAACTTTGCGATAGATGGAATGAAGAACATACCTGACTCAAACACCACCACCTGTACTTTTCAACGAATCACTGGTGGGTCAGGAAATAGGAGGGTCGTGCGCGTGTTTTTCATAATTAATACATTATCATTTCTTACCAGAAAAATTAGGTCTGTTTATTAGTAAATAAAATAAAGACAAATATTAGTAAAAATAGATAAAATAGAATAGAAGTTAAAATATGTTTAATGGAAAAAAATTAGAAATGAGAGCAATATCAAATCCCACCAAAAGTAAAAAAAAATATTAAAAAAGTAATTAAATATATTTTTAATTTTTGAATTAATTGTTTAAATTGTATTTTATATCCGAAATATAAATGATGGTTTAGAATTTTTTTTTATCTCTCTATTTTCCATTTTTTTTTTTAAGTTTCTTTCAATTTTTTCTCTTTTATTTGTCATCGAAAATTATTTACACCTATTTATAAAGTATAAAGATAAAATAAATTTAAAAATTTTCTTAAAAACGAAATACAATTTTAACAAATAGTTTAGGGACTAAAAATATATTTAATTCAAAAAAAATTATTATCTCTTGTTTTAATTTTTTTTTCTCAACAAAAGCCAACATAAAGGAATTAATTATTTTTTATTCATAGAAACATTTGAAATCTTCGTATTTTTGTTCTTTATAAAATTTGAATATTTTAAAATGTCAAAAAACTTATTCTATTTTATTTATAAGAGTTTGATATGCGTAGCATCAGGTAGGACTAAGAAACTCTAACTAATTTATCACCCAAAAATTTAACAATCGCATTAATTGTATATGAAAAAAGAAGATATGTAATAATTCACAATGGGATTAGATCAAAATTTATGAATAGCTAAGAAAATCTAAGGTTACCAGGTCAAAAAGATTTTTATAGAAATCATCTCTAAGGAAACTCAATAGGTCATATGAGCAAATAAAGTGTTCTCTAGAGTTTAAACCATAATTGGTCAATCTATCAAGAGAGTCATTACTTCCTCTACAGATTTGTGAATATGCAATACACATTAAAGAACACAATTTCTGACATCTCGGTCATCTACTCCCTAATTTCCTAATTTCCAAAGAACAATACATGTTTTTAAAAGGTGTTAATAACCAGAATCGCATTCAAAGTATAAATAATTTCAACCAAAGGAGTATGTATATTCGATAGTCGTTATCATTACGTAAACCTAAAAGCATGAAGCTTAAAAGATTGCCTTTGAAAGTAGCAAAGTAACCTTTTAAAAAAACTCGTGGTATCCTTAAAATACCATCATTAACAGCAAAAGCAAGATCCGTACGAGCAGCAACATCTATGTTACATTAATGAAATCACTTTTAGGAGAATGTAAACTGACGTGAGTAATTCTAAGAGCAGTAGAAGAATATGGGGGCAACAAAAATGTAATATAACTGATAATTTTAATGGGATTAAAAAATTTAATCCATTACAACAGATCCACGGGCTAAGCCGCAAGAGTTTAAATTTGTTAAAAATGATATTTTAATATGTTAAAATCACTCAAGTTTTCATTTTAAATAGTTCTTATAGATTAATAAATCGCTTTAGTTTATTAAAATAGATTTGGTTTGCAAAGTTATCACTTTAAGTGACTTCAATTGATTTATTTGTGTTTTAAATCAATGATGGGGTTATTCCTTAAAAGCCTAATAAAATTAAAAACATTTTAACAAATTAAAACACTTTTTAATCTATTCAAGCATAACTCACACTCTGATGATTCAAACATTTCTAAAACACCTTCTAACTTAATCAAATCCAAGATAAAAATAAGATAAATATGTAAGTATTGGATTTGAAGATTGAAGTGAAGTCATAATGTATTACTTGTTAAGGTTTTCATGAGATGTGTGGGAGCCTTAGAAAGATAATTTACAAACGCACATAAATTAATACATGGCCTGAAACATAAAACTTGTTTTTAAAAATAAAAATGTTTTTTTAAAAGGTTTTATTTCATGATTAATCGATTAAGCATTTAGATACTTGATTACTTCTTCTTTTTTTATTTCCAAATTTAACAAGAACAGAACAATTTATTAACAATTTTTACATAATCAATTAAAATGCTAATTGAACATGTGTTTTAACTTGCTTTTGGATTAATTGAACACAATTTTTCGTTTAAATAATTTATTAACAATTGATTATCTATAAAACAAACTTTATAAATACAACCTTTCACTCATATTTCAAAAACTTCTCATTACATTTTAAACAGTTCAAAATTTTAGAGTGATTCATCTAAACACCTTTTCAAACTATTTCAAGAGCAATAAGAATCTTTTCAAGAAATATTTTTTATTTTAAACTTTTATTAAACCTTGTATTTATTTTCTATTTATTTATATAAGACAACTCAAAATAAAAACGAACTTCTTACAATAGTAAAAAAAGAAAAATAGCGTATCAAAAAATTATTTGGATTGATTTTTTCCTCGAGAATAAAAAAACCCAAAGAAACTAAATAAAAAAATGCAATTCTTCAATTTTTTAACTATCAATTTGATTGATTTTCAAGTTTTTTTTACAATTTAATTCAATTTTAAATACCCCGATATCTTAACCCCAGTTAATCTATCCAAAGTTCAAACCTGATATATTAGTTATCAAAGCATACAGTGCTTAAACAAATGAACATTTCCCCTTTGGCCTTGAAAAATACCAGCTACAAAACAGAAAGAACGAGACTATAATAAGTTCAACTGCCTATACTCGCAAACAAAAATGAGCTAGCCTTTACAAACCAGCATCTATAAAACAATAATAAGAATGCAGGGATCTCTTCAACTCCTTTGACTCCGAGCTTCATCTATTTTCTTTTTCCGTTGTTTGATGAGATCAGCCTGAGCTTGCTTGCGTTTATTAGATATCTGAATGACAGATTTTTCAAAAACAGAAACAAAAAGTGAAAAAACAGAATTCAACAGAAAAAGTTTAAACACTATCTAACACTGCTGGTTAGACTAGGACATTACTTAAAGAAAATGGTGATATTATAATTTTAAGTTCAGAGATAATTGGAAAAGTGAACAAAGATATAGATATGCATAAAGAAGGATAGATAAAGTTACCTGCATGGCTTCCAATAGCTTTCTCTTTTTGCGTGACATCATAAGTTTACCCATATCATCATCAGCATTTTCTTCAACATTGGTAGCTGATTCTCCAGTCTGCACCGCTCCAGAAGTTTCTTTAGAACCTGCTGAAGTGTATGCAACACCTTTAAGTTCTTTTTTCAAATCATCGTGGTATTGCTGCTCCAGAATCATCATCTGCAATGCGATCATTCAGATTTTAAATACTTTAGTGACACAGCAAACAAAAAATGATCCCCTCCACTCATGCCACTACTATGATGCAACCCTTTTTTCTCACATCCGTACCTTTTGCTTTCTTTGAGCTGCATCATTAGCCTCAGCTCGGTCAATAATACCTTCAACCAGAAGATTTTGAGGATCTTCCAGACCTTCCCTCCCAACACCTGGAAGTGGAAGGACTTCCTTCCTGGCAGCACCTTGCAACTGCTTAATGGTCTTTGCATAATCAGGAATGTGTGCTCCTTCTTCGTCATAGTTAATAAAAGGTGACAAATGCGGTGGAGGAATCCTATAAACAAAAGAAACACTTTAGCCATGAAAAATACCAAAATCAAATAGGATTTCTTTAGTATACGTACACTTTTCTTAAAATCTAACACATTTGTATGAGTAAAGAACTGTAAGGATTTTTCTAAACTGTTCCCCCTTACATTAAAGCATAATTAGTTACTAGGTTAGGGCAACTAAATTGTGGAACTAATTTTCTACTCTTTAACACAAATCCCGTAGATTTGGTATTATAGCTTCATTATTAATTAGAGGTTAGATATGTTTCAAGTTCTTAAACTATTTATAAAGATTGTAATTTGTTCTTAAAACAAATTATAAATTTATTTTGTTTATACTTTATATGTAAATCCTTAGTAGCATTGGAAGTTAGAGTTCGTCCCATGTGACAAACGGAGTTCTACAGTATATTATTATTAACTTCCACGTGGCTGATATGTATTGTTGTTTTTGTGTTTAACTTTGAAATGTGCTTGGTATCGTTTTACATGGACCAGTGAGTTTGGTTTTGAAAGAAAATGTTTGAAGCTTGTGAGGGGAAAATTGGGGCCCTTGAGTTTAACGGTGACTTTAGCGTACTTGGTGGCAACTTCCTCCACATCAAAGGTTTCGAGCTAGAGGCATTTCCAGGGGGTGGGATCGCGGATCTCAGCAGCCCACCGCACCTACGGTTGTTGACAGACACCACAAAACTTGTTGTAGGGGCGGACCACTAAAACCACGATGGTGGCAATTTTTTGGGTCTCTGCATGCGTTGCACTCAATCTCTCTCTGATCGTATTCAATCCATCGCCCCAGATTGCACGATACTCACTTTTCTCCTAAATTCCAGTTTTCTCCATTTGGGTTCACTTGTTTCTTCTTACACCTCCCAGGTTCTTTACAGTTTTGGGTGAAGCGCTCCAAAACGCGCATTCACTGGGGAGTTAGAAAGACGGGTGGAGGTAACCTCTGTTGAGACTGTGAGCCAGAGAGTTTGCTGGGCTGACATGACCTAGGAGAATGATGAGTTTGGCAAAGAAGAAAACATTATGGTGTTAATGCTGGTGTGGGTGATTCAAATGATGCTTTTGATGTGGGTTCGGTTGATGCTTCTAATGTGAGGTACAAGAAGGACTTTATTTGCTTAGAGAAGGTTAATGGGGAGCTTATGAACATTCTTCAAGGGCTTGAAGTCCACATGGGGTTTTTAGTGCTACTGAACAGAAACGATTGTTAGTTGTGTTGCTTCATTGCAGGAGATGAAAAAAAAAAAAAGGAGAATTGAAAGGTTTGTGATGTCAATTCTCGAATTGAAACGACAACAAACATCATTCAGCCATGTGGAAGTTAATAATAGTACATCGTGAAACTCCATTTAACATATGGGACATACTCTAACTTGCTACAGAGAATGATTTACATGACTCTTGTAAATTATAAGAACGAAATGTATTTATAGTTTGTCCCATATAGTTTGTCCCAGAAATAAAATAGGTTCATAATTTAGATAAAACACAACTTTTATATATAATTCAAAAACTAAAAACATATTTAATTAATCAGTTTTCATAACCAAGTTAAAATTAATTATATCACACTGTACAAAATACCCATGCTTTTAATACAACTCACTCTTTCATTGTAATACAAGATCCACCATCCAATAGATCACTTTTCTAACTTTACAAAGTATTAATACTTGCTAATTTATCTATTTCAAAAATATATAACCCAAATAATAAAACATGAAATACTAGCATATAGACACTCTTAGAAGCTAGTAAATTCAATTTTTATTATATTCCTAGTGAGGTTAAGTTGCAATCCCCCAGAATTTCATCTAGGAGCAAAGTAATTTTGAAACTTCAACGTCACTATTTGATCTAGTTTTCTTGGGATTTTTCTATTTAGAGAGAATAAGACATTACAATTTGCATGATTCATTAGGTGTATTCCACAACACGAGGAGAGTGACTGCGCATTAGAAATACACGGATGTTCTATTGTTTGCAAATTTAGATAACAGGTGAGTTCGTGAGTTCACACTTATTTGTTATATGTTTGTGTAATCTACTTATTTTAAAATAATCAATTTTCTACATTTTTTAATAAGCAAACCCTATCTTTTTAAATAAGTAATTATTTTAAAAATTACTTACTTTAGAAACATTCAAGTCTAACCAATCTCACCCGATAAATATTAAAATTAGTATGAAATTCATAAAACAAAAATGAATCAGTGTTATCAGATATGCCAGTGCCATGACGGGATGCGGTCGGTCACTTCATCATGCCACAACCTCCTCTAGTTCATTTACGGTCGTTGACTATGCCATCTCATAGTCGCCTGGTTTGTCCTTTTGTAGCAGCGCCATCTATTGAGGTTCATCTTTTTGCAGCGACACCACCCACCTTGTAGTGTCCATGGTTATCAAACCCGTAGGTGAATTGGCAAACTCGTACGAGTTTACAAGTTCAATTTCTATTCACGAGTTGACTTGTCCATAGACTCATTTTTGGACGGAGGAGGAGGGATATGCTCAATTGGATAATTATGTTAGAATCGAAGAAGAGTTAGATGATTAGAAATTTAGGACATTTGTCTTATGTTTAGACATTATTTTAAGTCTTGAACTTAAACTTGGCGGCTTTTGGTTTAATTGGTTGTTATTTGAATTTCTAGACTTGGTATTATTATTAATTATATGGTTTTCTTTCATCATTTGTGTATTACAATTATATTTCTGTATTGTTTATTTATCTGTGTCTCTAAGAGAGAAATTAAGTATAAATTACTACAATCAGCGCAAACAACAACTTTATAAGAAACACAATTGGATTAGAAGTTACCTTCCCACCAAATAATTCTCAGTTGGCAAAATAATCCGTGCATTCACACAATCATATACCCACTGTGGTTGAACGTAATCTCTTGAGAGAAACCTATGTCCTTGTGTTTCCCTGTCAACAATCTAAACATATGAAAGTAACAGCTCAATGAACTTAAAAGTAAGGTATGAAATATAAAATATAAGAACACCTAGAAGATGGTATGCTCGTTTAATCACAAACCTGGTGAGAGATGCCTTGGTCGGATTCCCCAAAAGGAGCCCCTTCTCCCTCCCAGGAAACTATACCCCCAAAAGCAGGAATAACAAAAAGCAATGATTCCCTAGGAACCTGAATAATTAGACCACAATAGTTGCAAGTAACGTCAAAATATACACAGCCACAAGGAAAGATATTAGAACTTTAGCTTGGAGTTAAAAGCACAACCAAAGTCTGATAAGATGTATTGTGTTATATGCATATACATGGATCATGTAAGAACAATCTAAACAATATAAAGAAGTGAAAATACTACATAAATTGTTAGTGTGGCAATACAGTACACAAATTCACATTATAAATAAAAACAAATGCAACACTTTACAAAACATTGGAAGAGAATAATAACTCCATTTTTTTCCCACCAAAATAAAGTGATTTTCATTAAGAGAATCTTTCTCTGGGTACAAATAAGTTTAGGAGAGGAAAAGCCTTAGCAAGGGTTTACAATAGGTACAAACATATAACTTTCCTCCACTAAAAGTCTACTAGGAAGAATCAAACTGAAGAACTTGTGAACAATATTTCAATACTAAAGTTTTAGGTGGTTTGTGCCAACACCCTTAATTTCCTATTTAAGACCATTTACATGTAATCCACCAGTATATAGAAACAATTCAACATCAGAGGCCATTCAAGTTCTTAGACAATTTATGCAGCGTCGTACAAATATTCCTCAACTGTTTAATTGATAACTGAATATATACAAATAAAGTTAAATATATTTTTAGTCCCTGAACTATTTATCAAAATTGTATTTCGTCCCTGGAACAAACCTTGGACTTATTTTGTCCTTGTGTTTTATAAACTCATATAAATGATTCTTGATGATGTGTCAGAATTCATTTTTATCTCTCTATTTTCCTTTTTTATAGTTTCCTACTTCATTATCATCTATCTCCTAAGCTTCTTTTACTCTTTTTCCTTTCTTTTTCTCTCATTTTTCTCTCTTTAAAAATGTTTTTATTTGTCATCAAAAATCATTTACACAAGTTTATAAAGTATAAGGACGAAATAAGTTCAAAATTTATCCTAGAGACAAAACACAATTTTGACAAATAGTTCAAGGACTAAAAACATATTTAACCCATATAAATATTATATATATATATATATATGGAATTTATTCGGGTGAGAAACTTGGTTATTGTAAGATATGACAACAACGGATATACACCATTGGATTTTATTTGAATGGTCAAATATTATAAGATAAATAAATGGACCGAAGACTTTTTAAATGATCAGTTATTACTACGTGCACAAATTCCCAGCTACTGACCAAAACTACAATTAGATAGTGCTGCTAGGACTATCAAAAGGTCTTACCTCCCTACTTAGGAAGAATTTCATATTTTTAAAGAGCTTTTTACATTCTTTTGTATCTTGATCCTCTTCATCTTCTTCACCAGTAACTTCATCAACAAGGTGCATTAGCGCTCCAGGTTCATTAGAAGGAAGTTGATGCTGAAGTTGAGCAAGTCTTAGTTCAGCTGTTTCATTTCCAGTCTCTGCCTCTTGCTTGGTCTCCACTTGTTCAGATTCAGCTTGAGCTTCAGAATTCACTACAGAAGATCTGGTACTGGCACTGACATACCTTGACAGAGCATATAGATCTGCATGAATTGAAAATAAATTTAATCACCAGATACACAAAAAAAAACTAATCAAGTTTCTAAAGTTCCATTTAAGTTGAGAAAAATGGTACCTGCTGCCAAAGCTTCCAAGCGAGGATCAAGTATGGGAGGATACTTCAAATTTATAGAATGATAGAGGCGGAAATTGACAAAACTAAGAAGAGGCTGTATCAATATACAAGATTAAGAAACTAATAAAAGTCAGCATACCAAATAAGGATGAATATAAAGGATTACGAGATTGCTAAATTCGGCTTTGGTTTGCACATGGTCTTGACAAAACTTATTTAATTTAAATATTCACATGATTAAAATATACGGACCTAGAGTCTTGTTGATTATGACCATAATGCTGACTACTTAACAGAAAGAAGACATTAAATAAACAAGAATGAAACAAACCTCGTATAACTGCAGGAAGTTTAGCATGGTAGTGATGTCAACATCATCAGATACAACCTGTTGTAGTGAATGAGGAGTTAACCATGTTATTGTCTGACCCTCGACCTCAGCCTGCACAGACAACAAAATCGATCCATAACATACACAATTTAGATTACTAAACATTTACAAGTGCCAATATTCGTACCTGGTAGTAAATGCCTTTCACAGATACAAATGTTTTTCGTAACTTGTGAGTGCGAGATATGAATGCTTGCCATTCATGTGCCAATCTGGTGAACAGGAAAGCAATGAGAATAAACACAAGATATAAAAATCATACAGGCAGAAAATGCGAGAAATACCAATCATATTTAGCAAATCCATTCATATCTTAACTCATTCTTTTCAAGGGAAAAAATTAGCCACAAAAGGCTGATTTCCTTATTATGTATTAATCCCAAGTTTTCAATATTCCAAGTATATACCTTCGACATTTATGGACACAGTCCACCTCAATTTTTTTACTCTCTGATGCAGGTAATGCTGCAAAAAGGTGAACCATTGTAAGGCAGTCATCCAATTCTCCAAGTGCATCCACAAATCTTGGGTACCTATAATTCAAACAATAATCAATTAAATTGAAAATTCATCACCAGTTATAATATATAAATTCAATAAACACAATCGAACAAACCTCTGTCGAATAATCCTATCTATCTTGGGTTTGGGTGTTTTCTCCCGCAGCCTGTTTGCACGTTCATGATTTTTCTTTGCCTCTGCTTTCTTTATTTTTCTCTCATGCACTCTTATTGCTCTATGTATTTCAACCAAAGGCTCATGATGAAGGAAGGCAACATCCTTCACATGGTAATAAGTCTGATGAGTTCCCTTGAACTTTTTCTTTGGCTCCCGGGGAGTCACACCTTTCAAAATACATAGTTTCCTAAAGTTTATAAAAGTCAATATTAGAATCAAAGTATTTATCAAGTCACAAAGTTATGCAGATCCAAATTACAGTAATGAGAAGATATAAACGATTGAGCCCGACAATCTTCAACCCCGAGGCACCCTCCTTTCCCTCCAAAGCATCAAAGGACACAGTTGATCAAACAAGACCACCTTAGGTTAATTTCTATATGAACATATGTTTCTTTGTGTTCAGTACCTGAAAAGGGGTAGACTGATTTGAAGCTGCTTGAGTGCCTGTGACCTAATAACAAACTTAGCAGCATTTCCCTCCTTTTTCTTCCCCTGCAACATGAAACAAGAATATACTCTTAAAATACTGCAAAATGTGTTTATTTTAAGGTATCAAAAAATTCTCGAGAAAGTTAACTTGAGAATATCACATTCTAATATTTGGTACAAGTTCGGAATAAATATCACAGGAACGGTTGATTCGTGGGAATGGGAATGTAAAATGTCCATGTTTCCCTTGGTTCTTATTTCCATGGAGAAAGGTGGAGATATTGCATTTTCTAGGTAATGGAAGTTATTTCCTACGATTACTAGCTATCCTCACTTCATTCTACCACTTTTATTATTTAATTTTTTTAAATAAATTTAATTTTGTCTAAAGTTATTAAATTATTAAATACCAAACAAACATGCCCGTGAAAATAACAATTATCAGCATA
Organism: Lablab purpureus; assembly: GCA_030347555.1. Taxonomy (NCBI): domain Eukaryota; kingdom Viridiplantae; phylum Streptophyta; class Magnoliopsida; order Fabales; family Fabaceae; genus Lablab; species Lablab purpureus. The sequence continues at coordinate 19,420,395 of CM059254.1, forward strand.
TTATTGGTGGAAATATGATTCCTGGAAATACAACATTATACCTAGAAACAAACACCCTCTAACCAGAAAATTTTAATTTGTATATCTAGTTCGTTAGTCAAGGTGAATAGCTACTAGTAAAATATAAAGAACTCTAAATTTTCACACACCCAACACCTAATCAGGATATGGGTATCGACCAAATAAAACATAAACATTGCCCATTAATTAAAACATGAAGAGGGAAACAAACAAAGTTTTAATAAAAAGAAAAAAAATGATTTCATGATCGCGAAACCAAAGAGATTGGCAGAGAAGCCGAAACGCATGTGCAGTACTCACAGGGGGTCTGTAGTGCTTCACCATTGCTGGCGCTGATTGATGAGGTTGTGTCAATGAATCCGGTTTGTCTCAAGGCTAGTGTTGCTTCTCACAATGTGCGTTTGTTTTAACTGCTAAAGAGAAGAAGAAAAGCAGTTATAACTCGAAAGTGTGATGTAGCCACGCCCACAATCTCAGAGTTAGGGTTTAAGATATGCGAGGCTGCTAAAACCACATTTCCTATTTATCTATCAATTTTTATGTCTTCCTCTTACACATGCAAAGAAAGGTCCGAAATAAAGAATAAAAACTATTTTTTTTTATTTTTTTACATTTTCTAAAAAATATTATTCAGAATATTTAAAACGCATCTTAATTATATATTCGATTTATGGTCTAAACTAAAAATTCTAGAATACATAATAGCGAAAAGAGATATACTTTCACAGTTGGATATTTACATTTTTATTACGCTAAAAATAATATAATTTTGTAAGAATAATATTTTAAAATTTTTGTGATAATTATTTTTAAAAAGATAAATTACATTATTTTGAAATAAAATAAATTTATTTATTTCTTTTGAAATAAAAAATTTTATTCATTTATTTATTTATTAAATAAATAAATTAGTTTTTATTTATTGAAGAATAAATTTATGCTATTAAAAGATGACATTCAAAAAAGTTACTAAATATTGTATCTCTTTACATAACATAATAATAGATATAGAAAATTTAAAATTAATTTTTAATTATTATTTTTTATAACTACCTTCTAACATATATTTTTCATATAAATTTTTACTATTTTATCTTTTGATTTTTATTACTTACTTTTTAATCTTAATTAACTTCCCACAATAAAAAAACTAACTGCAATAAATATATTATTATAATAAAAATATTTTCTTTTTATAATTATCTTTATGAAAATGTTTTTATCAAAGAATTATCTTTATAATTGATATTTTATACACAACTCTGTATTATTTTATTCTTTAAATTTTATAATTTCTATTTTAAACTTAATTAACTATTTACCACAAAATAACTAACTATAATACAATTATAAAAATAATTTACTTTTATAATTATTTTTATAAGATTTTTTAACTTTAATAATTATTTCTTATTATCATAAAACATAGTGGACACACATGTCTGTACTACATGTATTTATAGTATTATAATATTAAAGTATTTCCTTCTTTACTTTTGAAATAGTTTAGAACATTTCTAGAATGTTATTTCTATATTGCAAAAAGTATGTGTGGTTCTTTGATTTATAAATTCAAAGAGGAAAGCCACTTTAAAAGAAGTCAAAGTCCAACAACAAATTGAAAGCATTAGTTATTTTGATTACTTAGTTAGATAAGTTATTATTTGATGTAAAAATTGAATTGTAATAGTTAACGGTTTTTAACTAGTTTTAGTTTATGGTTTTATTTTTCAATTATAGTTACTTATGAAAATGTATAAATGTCTGAGTTTAAACATATGAGAATAATTTTATTTTCAACTAGAAATATAAATAATAAATATAATTTTATTATGTTTAACTTTACCATAACAGCTTTACATGATGTATTGAAAAAAAAAAACTAAAAAAATTTAGGGAAAGAGAAAAACTTAAATAAAAATAATAATCAAACATTTAGCACATCATTCTTATTTTTATCTTGTTTCTTCTTCAAACCTTTAAAGTCTATTATTGGAAACATTGGTAAGTGCAAATCAAAATTAGTATTTTTTTTGTGATGAGAAATTCAAAACTTACGAGTAGAAAAGTTTTCCTAGTGTATTTAGTGAATGCATGGCCAATTAAACTTTGATTGCTTTTGATTGGTAACTAGAATTGTTAAAATAGGTTTAGTATGACAGGTCGACTCGAATAACTTATTATTTAAATCAAGATTAAGTTTAAAAAATGGTCGTTTAAATAAAAGTAGACATTTTTAGTTTAGTCCATTTGGTTTGAGACCTGTATGGACTAAGGATAGGCTAGTTCATAGGCTAATGAGTTGGTTTCTTTTTTTTTATATTAATTTTTTTATTTTTAATCTTTATTTTATTATAATTATACATATTATGTTATAAATATGAAAGACATTAATAAAAATTTCAAATAATATTAGATTAAAGAATATATATCTTATGGATAGAGGTTATGTGTGTGAGTGTGTATGACAATGAATAAATGTGTCATTAAGGAAAATAAAATATGTAAAGAAAAAATTATTCAATATATTTTTTTTATATATGGGAATTTTACAAGATTAAGGACACTTTTGACAACTCTACACGTATGTTGAGTGGCTTTGGTGGGGTGATTTTCAAGTTAATGCCAAAAAGTGAGTGGTTCAATTATGTCGTTTGTGTTATTTTAACATTCTCGGTTACTATTGTTATATTGGATGTTTTGGAAACAAATTAAACTAAAAAAAAAATTTTTTGGAAAGTTTAAATTTTACACTTTTAGAAAGAAAATTTTGGAATAAATTATAAATTGTTAGTAGAAGTTCATTCTACAATAAAAAAATATTGTTATGTGTTTTAGAATTGTATCATTATAGGTACTTTAATCTACTAGAAGTTAAAGATTGTTCTTTAACTAAGTAATTTTACCTACTTAGGCTTAAGGATAAGAGACTCTGTATTGTCATGAATATTCTAATCTTTCAAAACTCGAAGATCATCCTTTAATTAAGTTTTTTCACCTATTTCGACTCAAGGTTGGGAAGTTGTATATTGTCATAAGTATGACGGTCCAATACCGAGTAAAATATATTACATGTTGAATGACTTAGTGTTTAGGACTCATAAATAGACCAATTTATGTACAAATAAATAGATTTGACAGGAATTTTGAAAAGATATTGAAAAGTATATTTTATTACTAAATAATATGGGTTCAATGAATTTGTTGGAGAAAAGAATGAAAACAAAATTAGTTTTCTAGTATTTGGGTCATTAGTTTGAGAGTGATAGATTGTTTTCTATAATACTTAGGGTTTCTTTTAAATCTAGAAAAAAAAATGTAAAAGAGTACATTAAATGTTATCATTACTTTTGCATTCACACTTAGGATTCTTTTTCTTGTGATCGCATTACTTTAAAATCATTTCTTAAACCTTGGCCGAAACTAAATATATAAATAAAAGGCCTAGTATTTCTTGTAAATTTACACTTGAATGAATGAAATAAACTTGACTTTTGAGCTTTATTTAGTGTCTTAAAAGTATGAAACTCTAGTATTTGGTTCAAATCTTGAAAATCTTTTTCAAATGGCAATTCTCCATTATACGTATCCTTTGGAACTCTTTCTAAAGGTTCCATTTTGTATTTTCTTTTGCAACTTGTTCTTATTTTTGCATTTAAAACTCTAAGTGTCGCAAGTTATCTTGTCCTTCCATGGAGTTTGCTTCTTCTACAACACCTCTTTGAGTTCACACATTCTTCCAGCTTTTAAGAAACACATCAATATTGAAAATATTGAATTTAGAGGATCACTTGTAATGGTTAGTTATAAGGGTGGATAAAAGGCAAAATGAATTGAATTGAACTATGGTAAAATTGAACCAAACTTTAAAAGTAGTTTAAAAGCAAACACAAGATTGAATTGTATAATAGTTTAAATGAATGGAACTAAAATATATTATGGTTTAAGTGAATTAAACTAAAATGAATTACACTAAATTGTTTAAACTATATGAATTGTTTAGAGGATTGCCAATAAACATCCTATTTTAAATTTTATTTTCTAATATCATAAGCTATAGTTCAATTTAGTTCAAGTAGTCTTTTATAAGTGAAATTCAATTTTTAAAAACCAAGTGAATAGAACAATTTAGTACAAGTTTTATTTGGAGCAATTCAATTTTTTATACAATTCAATTTAGTTAAGTATCAATTTAGTTTAGTTCAAATATCTTCGAACAACCCTAATTAGTTGATTGTAAATTCTTTTAATATGTTATGCATGATTGTTTACTTGTAGACTTGATTGCATGAGAGGTTAGAGGAACAAGAAAAACTCACTTTTTTAGCTTATTTTAAGAGATCCATATGTAGCAAGAGGTAAGAATAATAGTAAATTTTTGTTTCTTTAGCCTTTTAGTATTCTCAGTCGGAAGACAACATCTTTTTCCATATGAAGACGAGGTATATGTATCTTACATCTTTTTATTTCACTAACTAGTCGGAGAAAGGGTTCACCATACTCATATCTACTATGCATATCATGGGATCGATAGACGAAGGGTCATTCTTTCTCCACCTCCATGACTTCAACATGCACTCTAATAACATACGTGAAAAGACAAAAATATTCCTAACAATATTTTTAAATCACCACAATTTATGCACCTCTCATATTTATGCATCTCTTGGATTTTTTTTGTATTTCGAATTGTATAATCCAAAAATTATTCCGAATTGTACAATCCCATAGTCATTTTATTTTTTTAAATCACTTATGAAATTCGAAAGCCATTTTACTTAGACATGTTGACATCTATAATCCAAATTGGAAATAACTTCGGGACTCGATAAATGAATGTAGTCTGTTTTGTAGTCAAGGACATTTTAGTATTTTTGATAATTATGGAAGTGCATGTGGATATGATGGAGGTGGAGAAAGAATGAGCTATACACGAATCTATCCAATGAGATTTCTGGAGCAGTTTTACAACCATGATGCTTGAAGAAGGCCCACAAGATTTACATGAGAGCGCGATAGAGGGTCACTCTTCCTGTACCCCACACATTTCATTTTACACCACAAAGAAAATAGTGAAATAACGAAATTACCCTTAAATTTTTGCTGACTTCGAGATTGTAGAAACTGGAAGTCAAAAAATGACTTCCAGGTTGTAGAAATCGGAAGTTAAAATATGACTTCCGATTTCTACAACTCGGAAGTCATTTTTTACTTCCAGTTTCTACAACCTGAAAATCAACAAAAAAGTGACTTCCAATTTCTACAACCCAGAAGTTACTAAATCAGAAGCCAAAAAATAACTTCTAAATTACAGAAATCAGAAAGCAAAAAGTAACTTTCGAATTATAGAAATTAGAAACCAAAAAGTAACTTCCAGATTATAGAAATCGGAAGTTAATATAAGAGTAATGTTGGAATTTTAAATTTTTGGGAAACGTAGAAAGAGAATTTGAGGGTGCAGGAAGAATCACCTCGCGATACATCATACTAGCTTCCTTAAGGGGAATTTTGTTGATTAGGATGTTTATACCTCTTCTTGTTTTGGGGTAAAGTAGTTTAAGGATAAGAAAATTCCTTTTTGAGTTGTATAGTTTGGAGGGAAAGTTTTTTATACATCGTATGCTAGTCTCTCATGTTCATGATGAGATCTGTACTTCATTTTCTTTTTGAAAACCATTTTATATATACACATACAAGTCATCGATAACACTTGTGTACGAAAGTTATTATTTTTAATCCCTTGCCTTTATTTAATTTATAAATCCACAACTTATTTTAATAGTTTGAAAATAAATTTAAAATATAACGTTATTTAAGAATTATGATAAAATTTTACCGTAAACATGTTAATAATATTTGGATTGTTAATTATTCTAACACACACACGTTTTAAATTGAGTAAAATTTCATATATACAGTACTTTTGATGACAGTTATTTAATACATTTAGTAAACTATTTTATTAAGCATGAATATATTTGGCTTGATAATATTTTCCTACACATTGTTATTTCGTGAGATTGATTTTATATAAAAGAAATTAATATTAAATATTATAACATATAATAAATAACTTTTGAGTCTTTCGACAATTTTATTATATATTTGTAAGACAAAAATGATATTTAGAAATATTTATAAATTTTGAAAAATAGTATCCGTTAAAAACAAAATTTGATATATATTTTATTTTTTTTGAAAAAAAAATATTCCAAAATGTATAATCGAATTTTTTATTTTAACTTTTTTTTGTGTATTATTCATGTTCGGGTTCAAAGTGGAGGATTTATTTGATCTTAAGTTAGAAGATAAGAGTGTGAATCTTCTTTTATGTTAAAGACGTCTCATATTTATAAAGGGTTTTGTCTCTCTTTAGAAGAAATTAAGTAGTAGAACATAACCTATCACTCTCAAGCTAAGGATCCAAATACTAGAAAACTAATTTTATTTTCACTTTTTTCTCCAACCACATTGAACTCCTATTATTTAATAAAAAAAGTATACTTTTGAATATTTTTCCAAAATTCATGTCGAATTCATTTATTAGCACATAGATTTTATTCGGCATTGGGTCGTCATACTTATAACAATACACAACCCCCAACCTTGAGTTGAAGTAGGCGAAAGTGCTTAATTAAAGAACAATCTTTGACTTTTGGGAGATTGGAGTACACATGATGATATAGAGTCCCCCAGCCTTGAGGCCAAGTGGGCAAGAAGGCTTAATCAAAGGACGATCTTTGGCTTTTGGTCTATTAGAGTACCCATGACAATACACAACCCCTAGCCTTGAGCCCAAATGGGCAAGAAGGCTTAATTAAAGGATGATCTTCGACTTTTGTGTTAAGGTACTTAAATTCTACTATGAATTTATTTCACGTTGAATGATGTGTGTCGATATGTAATTTGACATGTCAATGTGGATTTGAGTTAATTGACTTTTTCCTGCATTATTTTAGGTCTATTCTCCTCCACTTTTGTGGTGTAGATATTGTTGAAACAGGAGGCTTTAGAAGGGGGGTGATTGAATAGAGTCTTAGATTTTCGCGAGAACACACCAGTTCATCTACCGAATGATAAGATGGACTAGACCGTCTAACACTGAAAGAGCCAACACAATATCTTTATACCGATTCACCCGAAACTCACGGGCCACGTTCAATTCTCCCTTAAGAATTCTTCTTAAGAGGTTCCACTAATCAAACAAATGATTACAATGAGTACACAAACCACTCCTAGTTATACTAGTTTTAACCCCCCCCCCCCGAGATTAAGACCTTAGAAGAAACATAAAAGAAATCTCTCTTATAATAAATGAGAGTACAATTTAGCTCATTGGGTATCGCTCAGAGTATTACAAGAATTTTTTATCACACCCACTTATAACTACTAGACGCTTTGCTGACAGAATATGGTAACTCGAATGCTTTGATTATTTTTCACTCTTGTTCTTTTCAGCTCTTAGTCTTCAATTCTTCTTATAACTTTCACAATTTCAGATTTTTCTTGAAGCTTTAATTCACATTTCAATTCGTCTTTAATCTTTGCTTTGCAGTATCCTAGAGGATATCTGATGTATTCTTCTTGTGTAGCGGAATCTGTGTTCTTAGAGTCATTGGACGCTTGATTAGGAAAGACTTTATGATTTTGAAACTCGTTGACCATTTCCTGAAAGGAAACAATTCAATCAAATTCAAATAATATCACAAATTGAGTTCGTTCAACATTGTCTGTTTCCTTGTTCATTCTTCGTTTTGAACATTGTTCATTAATTTCAAATTTTTATCAATTCGTAATTGATTTAAATACGATTTTGTTCTAGTTAACTCGTTATCAATTTCAAATATAAAATCCAAGTGTGATTTGACTTGCTTATTTTGAATTAAATGAAGTTCACACTGGTAGACCGTCTAGGGGTCTTATACCTACTATAGTTGGTCAATTGCACAAAGCAACTTTGTTAGATGATAAAGCAGATATAATATATTATTTTTGTTATCATCAAAACTTCTCTTATTAAAGATCCTGGGGTGCTAGACCATCTAGCGCGTCACAACACTATTAGACCGTCTAGGGGTACTAGATTGTCTAGTGTTGCAGCATATATGAGACTAAGTAATCAATTGTAAGCAATCTCAATCACCTACTCCATGAGGAGTTAGATACACATTTAAACACTTTCATTTAGTAAAGAAGTACTAACCTCGTGATAAAGATTGGTATTCGGGTCAAATCATGGACCCAATGGGTTGGATTTCTATTCAAATCATGATTGGGTATGGTGAGCGTACCAGACAACCCAAATATAGGTCAAACTTCAAAATAATGTTGAAGTTCTTCTATTGATGACCTAGATATAGGTCAGACCCCAGGACAATGCTAAGGCTAATTTATGGATGACCTAGATATAGGCCGGAGCATAGGACAACTCTTAGGCCAACTTATGGATGACCTAGATATAGGTCAAACCTTAGGACAACGTTGAGGTCGAACCCCAGGACAATGTTGAGGCTGAACCCCAAGACAATGTTGAGGCTGATTTATGGATGACCTAAATATAAAATAGACCCTAGGATAACAGTGAGGATGATTTATGGACAACCTGGATATAGGCCGAACACTAAGACAATGTTGAGGTTGATTTGTGGATGACCTAGATATAGGCCAGACCCTAGGACAACACTCAGGTCAATTTATGGATGACCTATATATAGGTCAAACCCTAGGACAATGTAGAGGCCGATTTATGAATGACCTAAATATAGGTTGGACCAATGACAACGTTGAGGCTGATTTATGAATGACCTAGATATAGACTGGACTCCATGACAATGCTAAGGTTGATTTATGGATGACCTAGATATAGGTTGAGCCTTACCACAACGCTGAGGTAGATTTATGGACAACCTAAATATAGGTTAGACCCTAAGACAACGTTGATGTTGATTTATGAATGACCTAGATATAAGTTGAACACCAAGATAACACTAAGGCCGATTTATGAATCACCTAGATATAGATTGGAACCCAAGATTATGTTGGAGTTTTTTTCTTGTCGACATGAAATGAATTTATGTTGGTGACTTTTATCATAAGATAAGAAAACAATCACATTGACTAAGCTTATTTATTCTTTAGTAAAATAAGAAAAATATAACTTGTTCAATATCACAATTCTTAGAAAGAAAAACAAAAAGAAAATACCCCTTATATACTTATAATTTAAAGTATTCAACATAAATAATTTACTCAAAATAAGAAAACATGTAAATTGGTATTATTATTTTATAATATAATATTTTTATAATTTTTATTAGTTTTACCAGTAGGAAAGAGGTATTTCGTGTTTCTATATATTTTAATATATTTTTTTAATAATAATAATTATAGAAAAAAAGTAAGTAGTTATATTTTTAAAGTATTTATAATTATTTTTAAAATTTGAATAATTTATTTTATTTTAATTTTAGATAACTTAATAATGGTGGTTACGTTAAATAGATAATTATATATTAAAATATTTGTAGTTACATTTATATTTTAAAATATATTGAGAATAAAATAGGAATAAAAAATGTAAAAAAAGAAAATTCTTTTTCATATTGTTATAAATTTTTATTTTAAAATATTAAAAATAAAAAATAACATAAAAGAGGAAAATCCTTTTTACATATTATTATAGATTATTATTTTTCTAGTGTTTTATAAAAAGAAAATATTTAAGAAAAATTAAATAAGATTTGTTTAATTGGTAAAAGATATTTCAAAACATATTTATATGTAACTTTATATATTTTAAACAAATCACATAGTTTTAATGTACAAGGATCATTTGTTTTCTTTTTAATAATAAAAACATATACTCATGTATTAAATTTATTCCAGTAACATAAAATGAATAAGCAAATAAAAAAATTATATTTGTAATAAAAAATTTATTTTAATTTAAGAATTTTTGGAAAAAAAGCTTAAAAGTTTTTATTAAACATTATTTGAAAAAAACAATACTAAAAGATTTATGTAAAATTTTAAGAAATAAAATGTGTGTTTCTCACTCTTTGAGATTTTTAGAAATTATGCATCTTAGAAGTTGAGACAAAGTTTTATCGAGCAATTACGTTTGACCATCAGTTTGTAGGTAACAAGTAGTTGACAAATGACGCTTGGTGACAACAACCTTTTTTTTTCCTTTGATTTTTCTCCTTGATCAAATGTTAATCTACAGACAACAACAAAGAAAAACATAAGAAAATATTTATTACAAAGAAGGAAAGAAGAAAAGAATGTTCCTTAATGTTCATGCAAGATGAATAACTAAGGAACACTTTATTCAAAACACTTTTATTTGCGTTTTCAATTATTTGCTTTGATTTTACCATTACATAATGCAATGCAACAACAAAACAGGAGAAAAGATTTTTGAACAAATTTTATTTTATTAACTAAGATGGAAGAAGAGTTTAGTATAGTACAATTCTTCTCAACAGATTCTTGCTTATGCTCAGAAGATGTCATACTTAACTCCTTCTTTATTCTAACATTTTCTTCCAACTCATTTTTTATCTTTTGTTTTTCTTTTATTTCTTCTTTAAATTCCTTTTTTTTTCATTTCTTCTTGGTACTCTCTCACTTGTTGGGGTGTGAGAGGATACAAAGTTATTTTTCTTCCTTGGTGAGTGAGAGTTATTTTGTTGGTGAATCCTTCATGAATGGCTTTGTAATCATGTTTCCATGGCCTACCAAGTAAAATGTGTCCAACTTTCATAAGCACAACATCATACAAAATTTTATCATTATAATTGTCTATAGAAATTGGAACACTTACTTCTTTCTTGACTACTATCCCACCATCATCTTTAATCCACTGGAGTATGTAAGTTTGGGATGGGGTGTATAGTCAAGGCTAACTTGTCCTTAAATCCTAGACTACAACAGTTACAATAGGAGTCACCATCCTTCAAAAAGCCTCATCATCATCAATAACTCACTCTCACAAGGCATCACTTCTTCTCCCAAATCTAGAGCCTCATCTCCACTAGGTAAAGACGGAGAGTCATCCTGACTTTCAATGTCTTGGTCTTTGAAAACCACCACTTTTTTATTGAGGCACTTTGAAGCGTAGTGCCTTCTTCCAAGGCATCATAAACATTGAATGTCTTTAGTTCTAGTTTCTTTAGAAGAATCTTTTTTATATTTTTCTCTTTATTTTTCTTTTTCCTTATCACATGACCTCTCATATTTAGAATTGGAGTGGTAACCCTACCTCTTATGATCATTATAAGGGTAGGATGTGGATAGGTAGTCTTTCCTAGAGGTAGACCTCATCTACAAGTGTTGCTCTACTCTCACACATAGTTGAACTAATTCATTTAAATCATTATAAGGAAAAAGTTTAACCCTATCCCTAATATCATAGTTGACGCCACTTTGGAACCTAGCATTGGTGATCCTAGGTCCCTCTCTAATCCCCGCCCTCATCATGAGAAACTTCATTTGTTGTTTATGCTTTTCTATGCTCATGTTTCTTTATTGGAGCCTTTGGAGCTTGTCCATCATCTCCCTATCATTATATGAGGGAACATGTCTTCTCTTTAAGGTGGATCCTAGTTCATTCCAATATCTTATTTAAGGATTATTATGAATCCTAAGATCTTTTACTAAAGAAGTCCACCAATACATAACATGTCCTTGAAAGCTAAGAGTAGCCAAGGGCATTTTTTTTCTTTGATTTAGGGTTTAGGGTTTAACTCGAAGATTTGTTTCACTTTCATCTCCTAATACAAAAATTCTTCTACATTATCTCTTCCATGGAATGAGGGAAGGTTTAGGTTCTTTTGGAAAAGGTACGGGTTCTATACTTATGGTTGGGTCTAGGAGGGGGTTGATAATAGTGATCATTGTGGTGACTACTATATTCCCTCTCATCTTCAAACTAGGATTTTTATGTGACTCCCTTCTTTGTGATCCCTCCATGTTTGCTCTTATGATCTTCTATTTGCATGAGTTGAGCAAACATGTTTTCAGTCCTCAATATCTCTTTTTGTATTTTCAACTCATCTCTGAAGTTTTCTTCCTCATGGTTGTCCTTATAGCTACCATGCACATTAGAATACTTACTACGATCACTCATTTTTGTTCAAAATAATTTTCACAAAGTTTTCAAAAGATTTTCGCAAAAATGGAATGATAAAGTTTTTAAAATTTTTTCAAGTGTAAGTGTGTGCACGTATCCCTAAAAACCAAAGGAATGTCACTAAAGCGCTTTGGAGATTATTTATTTTGATATTTGTGTATCACTTCTTTTCTTAAAAGGATTGAAAAATAGTACACCAAGTAGTTCCCAGGAAAGAGAGGTGGATCACTAATGGACACACTTAAGTACCAAGTTTTTCCTAGCCAAAACTTTCCTAGACATGCACTAATGCAACTTTTCCTTTTATGAAAACTTCAAACACAAATATTTTTTTTCTATTTGTCATGGTACTAACACAAAAATTAAAAGAACTTGAGAAAGTAAATTAAAAAATTTAAACTAGATGACTCCTAATGTGAAAGTCCAAGTGACACTTTGAGCCTTTTGGGACACTTTCATTTGTCTAAATGTTACTATTATAATGTTTAGCTTACGGGATGAGATTGTACTAAAGGAATTTTTCCAAGAAATCTAATAAAAGAAAGCAAGAAAACTCAAAATTACAAAATTTACAAGAAAGCACAAGAAAATTCGTGACAAATACAAATCAACAAATTTTATGACAAAAATTTCTCTCACTAATTTGATTTTTGTGATTTTTGCTCTTTTTGATGTGCAAATTCAATCCAGATCTCAAATGTATCCTCTTAAATGTGTCCTCTCAAGTGTTTAGCACTCCTCAAATTCCTTTCCTTGTTCTTTAAAGTCTCTTCAAAAGTAGTGTCCTAATGGATCTTTCACCAACACCTAATATATTATCTTAAAAAAAAAAGTTCAATGAGTCTTCAACACTTAAGAATTACGAAACAAAAAACTGAAAATGCACAATTTGAATGGGACAACATAAAATGATAGATTTAATGACAAAACTATAAGAAATTGCAAGAAAAGACGAACAAAAATTAAAGTAAATTTCAAAAGGAAGCACACAAAAGAAACCTAAGAAGTGATCTAGAATGGAGTAGTAAAACAAAATTTAAAGCTCAAGTTGAAATAGCAAGATTAAGTCATGAATAACTTTAGTGTTTTTGAAGTCAAGCTTTCACTCGAAAATGCTCTCCAATCAATTCAACTCAAACAATTCACAAGAGCAACTAGCACATGCATATAAGAGTGTCCAATGTGTTGTGAGTTGGCCGTTTCTTTGTTTTTCTTTGCATGTTTACTTGCTGTATTTTTTTCTCAAAATCTTTTTTAGAGTTTCTTTGTTTCTTTTTCAGATTTGAAATGTGCACAACGCATAAAAATTTCAATTTCAAAGCTCTCAAACTCAACTAGTCAACTACTTGTGCATGTATCATGTTCATTTAGGCATTTTAACTTGAAAAACAAGGTAGAATGATGAATGAAGGTTGTAGTTTGTTTGTGTTTGTTGTTGGATTTTTTTTCAGAACTTAACTAAGGATCTAATAGCTAAGCATGAACTTAAACAAAGCAAACAAATTCATATAGGTTTCGATTTAGATTCTAGAAAATGCAAAAAAAAATTAGTACTACTTCTAGTAAACTTATGGCATGTTAATTGAACTTAACAAGACTCTGCACAACTAAGAAGATTTAAAAATGAAAGCTAAGATAAACCTAGACTTAACAAACATGTACAAGACAAGTAAACAAGCAACGTGAATTAGGAAACCTAAGCAATTGATTCAAGAATTAGAACTAGAAAATGAATCAATCTGGAAAAAAATTCAGCATTATAACTCTACTTCTTAGAAAACTTCTAAAAAGTAAACTAATTATGAATAAAGCTAGAAAAATAAACAAGGAAACTAAGCAAGACAAGAGAGGAAAGAAGAGAACTTATCTCTTGAAGACCTCCTCACCTAGCTCTTGATGTCAAATCATTGAAGCATCTCCAAGCAATGAAAGATTCCAAAGAAAAATATTAAACTTATCCTAAGTTTAAATCTTCAAGAAACTTAGGAATGGGTTCCTCTCTGAAGGAAAGTTTCTTGAAGAAGATCCCATGAAAAGAATACTCCCATTTTAGAGACTTTAAAGAACAAGAAGAAGTGCATTCTATGCATATCAATTCAAGTTCTATTCAAATTGTTTTTGCAAGAGGCAAATAACTCTTATATATAGATGCACTGACCCTCTCACCCACCTTGCTACAAATGATGTGGGACTAAAAATAAAAGGCACAAATATGCAACTACAAGATTAAGACCATACACCTATGCTAGCCAAGCAAGGCCCTTGCCAAAGTGCACTAAAACCCACCTATTCCATAAGGTGTGGGACTTAGTTTCTTCCGTAACATCTCTTCATGTGTTCGGTTGAAAAAATGGTTTTTCTTCAAGCTTTGGACATCAAAAAGAGAATAGGGATGCACTTAGAGATGCTTGCTATCCAAACAAGGCCCTTGCCAAAATGCACTAAAACCCACCTATTCCATAAGGTGTGGGACTTAGTTTCTTCCATAACATCTCTTCATGTGTTTGGTTGAAAAAATGGTTTTTCTTCAAGCTTTGGATGTCCAAAAGAGGAGAGGGTGCACTTAGAGATGCTTGTAGCCCAAGGTGCCAAAGTTCGGTCCAAATGAGCTACATCCTTGCCGCTCAAGCTTCTTCCTTCAAGCTCAATTTGCACCTTAAGTGAGGCCCAATTGAAGCCTAATTTGGAGCCCACTTAATTTTATTCCTATTTTAACCTATATAATTTTACTATATTTTTTATAAGAAAAGAAAAATCTTGTACAGTTTATACAAGACTAAGAAAAATAGAAAGAAAATCTAGTAGTCTACTCAACTTAAGAGAGTCTTCAACTTTGAAGTTTCATTCTCTTCTATTCTTTTAGTTATGGAGTACGGGGTTGGATGATTTTCCATCATAAAACCTTCTCTTCTAATTCTACCGAGACCTTCTGCTCTAACTATGTTAGGACCTATTCTAATTGTGTTGTTACCTTCTCTTTAAACTAAGTTGCTTCTTCCTGACTGATTGGGTAAAAGGGAGGTGTGCCAGCAAAAAACACTTTGATGCTCAAGTCAACAAAAGTGGATAAAGAGAATAAATATGCAATTAATGAATAGTGTATTTGAGGAATGTCAACGTATTTGTAGAATCCTAATGAACCTTTTGCCTAGATGGGCATAGGTTAATGTGATCCCGTGTACCTTATACTTAATTAGTATTTAATCTCATGATTATGTATGTAATCTTGTTAATGTAATTAGATTATATAGTTCTAAGTCACTAAAATCACCTCAATCTTGAATAATATGTTGTGTAACTTATCTAAAAAAATATTGTTTCAGGTGGCCAATATAGTCTTAACTACCAAAACGATACACTAATCTAATACTCAAGATTATACTTTGAGAGTTTGAGAAACTAGAAAGAAAACTTCCATTTCTGTGAGAAGAGGGATTTCAACCTTATGATACATTGTTCATTTATTTTTTAGTTGGTTTTGGTAGTGATGTTTTACTTGTTGCTTTCTTATAACGGAAAATAAAAAATAAATATTTATATTTGGCTGAAACCATGATTATGTAAAAGTGGGCAAAATATAATATTATAAAATTACATTTTTAAAGGTTAAATATGTTTTTAATTTCTAAATTATTTGTTAAAATTTTGTTTTATTATCTTTAAAGAGAGATAAATGAGAGAGAGAAAAGTGAAACAAACTTAAAAGACAAATGATAATCTATAAAAAATTATGAACAAGAAAAATAAAAGAATAAAAAATAATTATGATACATCATTAATAATAATTTATACAAATTTATAAAGTATGAACATGAATTCATAAATAAAACACAATTTTAATATATAGTTAAAAAATTAATAATATATTTAATTCTATTGGTAATTGAAAAAGAAAAAAACACCCGCGATTTTAATTCACTAGCTATGTCGTACTTTGTTACACTCTGAATAAAAAGCTTTCTAAATTTTAGCAATTACTAATGTATACGCGTGAGTTTTATGACTTTGGGTTTTACATATATCAATAAGATGGAATTTCATTTACATATTATACTATTACATTATATATTATACTATACTATTATTTTATTTTATTTTATTATATACTATAGTATATTATTTGATTTTATATTATATTGTGTTACATTATATTATGTTATATTATGTGATATATTTATTATATATAATGTATTATAAATTTAAATGCACTTTTTACTTTTTATATTTAAAAATTTGATTTTTAATTATAATTTTTCTTTGTCCATTTTAATCCATGTAATTTTATCTATTTAAGATTGACTCGTTATAGTTTTATTTCGTTTAGGTTTAATTGTATGGTATAACAAAATATGGTCACGATAGTTATGCTTTGAAAAATATGTGTGGCATGTTATAAGGTATTAAACTAAAGTTATGGTACTTGTGACTTAAACTTTACATGGAAGCAAATGACCAGAAGGACAAAGTTACACCCATTTGTAAACAAAGAGGGATTGGTAGCGTCTCAGTCAAACCGTAATGTATGGTATTATAAGTGTTTACAGAAAAGACTGTTTTAAGTGATTATAAGCAGGGTTTACACTTTTTTGTCTATTCTTTAATCATATTCGGATAATTTATTGTGGAAAATATTTTTCTATTCATTCTAATAATTTCATATATATATATATATATATTCATAATTATATATTTTTTATTTTAATAGAATGTGAGGAGAGAGAACAAGCTTCCATTTCAATATTCTAGGAACGGAAAAGCTGAGTTAGATTGATATTAAACAGACATATTAGAATGAAAAACATTAGGTACCACGTGAATTCCATAATGTTTATGCCTTATCTAAAATACAATAAATAAAAAGAACAAAACAGAACCAAAGAGATGAAAATAAAACCAACCTTCTGTTTCATTACACCTGAGTAACAAATGCTAAGGAGTTTTCTTTCATCTGTTGGCTCACTTTCTGTCCAATTCCTCCACTTTAGTCTCAAATATATATGAGGAACTACTTAAATAAAAGGGTCAATTCCTAAACCATTGCTTAAGGCAAGGGAGAACCAGGTTTGCATTCAACTACCAGAAGTAAACTAGTTATAAATACACAGCTATATGATATCCAAGAATATATAGAGTTGTTAGTGGGACAGATTATTACAGTTAACCTTGGCTACAGTGTTGGGTATTATTATAAAGGTTGTGTCATAGTCATTCTTTTTCACTTGTAGCCCCATTTATTGCACTTGTCTTTTGCTTTCTTTTCCACTCTCTCACTGGAAATGCTCTTTTTCTCTTATACTCTTTGTTGTTGCTTATCTAGTTGTCATTGTATTTGCGGGTTTTTCTCATCTTGTCCTGCAAGTAACTAGGGTTTTCCGTTTTCTCTCTGAACTCTCACATCCAATAGTGAATTCCCAAGACTTCTATCCCGGTGCTTGTAGACTTCTTTTTCACTGGCATTATTAAAGAATAGATCTTGAAAGACCCTTCTGCAAGAGAGAAAAAATAAGGTATTGATCGAAATTACAATATCGTTTGCTCAATTAAACCTAGCTAGCTGTACAAGGTATAGTTTTTCCCAATTATATGTTTCCCTTTTCTTCTTTCTGATTGGTGTTTGCCTAATAAATTTATGCTCTAAGGCTTGATCCAGGTTTTGGTTTTTGGAAAGTTTTGAAAGGAATGAAATTCTGGGTGTGAATGATAGATATATCATCCAACTGAAAGAGTTGAAAATTGAGAAAACTCCCACACGTCATATCCACCAATAAACTGAAAAGATTCCTGGTAGGTGTACCTTTTCTTTTAGCCTCTCCAACTGAAAAACACAGAAGGCTAGACCTAAGGAGAGATGAGGAGAGACAGGGAGAGAGATTAAGGGAAGAAATTTATTAGTCTGAGATGAGGAAATCAAACACACCACAATTAATAATACTGTCGTCTCACATGTAGAAATAAGGGTTCTGGGTAGTAGTCAGAAAATCTATAAATAGGGGCTACTCTTTTCGTTTTTTCGAATCCACTAATTCAATAGTGGACTTTGATTCAACATAAAGACGGCTTGGTGATAAAAAGTAAGAGAAGTTAGAACAGTAGTAGAAAATGTTATTACCAAAAAAGGAAGTAGCAGGATGTGCTTTAGGCAAGTAAAGTCTCCCTAACCCTAGTTTTTTACATGTTCAAGGAAGTCTAGATATTGAATTTAGATTCTATACGATCATTGTACAATTAATTAAGCCCGCGTTAGCTTTTTAATTATTTTCATGAAATGGATATTTAAGTCTGTTGGTAATTTTCTTTATACATAGCTTTATTTTCTCCCACTTTAAAATTATATTTATCAGATGCATGATATTTAGTTACAGGATACTTTCTTTTACGAGATTCAAAATGTAATGAATTGTTTTGTACTGTATTTTGATTTTCATGTTAGCTTAAACGTTTTTTTTACTAATGAGTTAACAGTACCTTTTGTACTGTACTCTCTTTAATGAATTTCCTTGTTTCTGATATAAGAAAGACTATATAATAATCAATGATAATTAAGCTATTCCAAATTCGAGATTTTGTATATAATTAAACTGCTTTTTGCCTTTGCAATATTTGGTAATTGCAGTGAAGATCATGGCCTCTTCTAGCTACTCTAACTCTCCCTGTGCTGCCTGCAAGTTTTTGAGAAGGAAATGCATGCCGGATTGCATTTTTGCTCCATACTTCCCCCCAGAAGAGCCTCAAAAGTTTGCCAATGTTCACAAGATATTTGGTGCCAGCAACGTGAGCAAACTTCTGAATGAAGTCCAACCCCACCAAAGGGAGGATGCAGTGAACTCTCTGGCCTACGAAGCTGAGGCACGGATAAAAGATCCAGTTTATGGGTGTGTTGGGGCCATTTCAGTGCTCCAAAGGCAAGTGATTAGGCTCCAAAAGGAACTTGATGCCACAAACGCTGATTTGATCCGCTATACCTGCAATGAAATGCCAACTCAAGATGGGAGAAGAATGGGTGAAGGGGGAGGTTCCTCTCTTGGTCAATCTCCTGGTTATTACTACCCTTCTCCTTGGAACAATGATCCACTTGGGGATGGTTATCACAGAGGTGACAATAATATGTGATTTACAACCTTCTTTGTCTATCATCTAGTATAAAATTCCTATTAGTTATATCCCTTTAGGGTTTCCTATTGTATAGTATTTATTAAGATGAAGGGGGTGGTATATAGTCATAGCGTGGTTCTAAGGGGCGCATATGAATAAAATATTGTATGTTATCGTAAGGGTGCAGTTCATAAACGTTTCTCGTTATAAATGTAACTGAACTACTACTTCTCTGAAGTTTCATAAATCAAATTTCGGTTCATAAATAAAACTCCATTTCTGGTGATTTACCGTACAAAAGGAAGCCATTTTTTTACACTTCTTTTTCAATTAATATAAACTTAATCTCACATTGCATTTTTAATAATTGATTTTTCATGTAAACACACACATATTTTATATAATGTTTTGCAATACTTTTTATACTATCTTATTAACTATATATATTTTGTTGTTGATAAAAGAAAAATTGTCACCAACATGTAAAAAGTCATTCTTAGAAATATCGAGCCAATCGTCGTACAAATACTACTTAAAAAAACTTTATGCTGAAAAAAAAATATGAAATTTCTTAACATCGAAATAGAAAAAAATGATAAAAACGTTTTACTACTTCGGACTTATGTTAATTACTATACATATTAATTATATATATGCTCAGCTTTGAGACCACTAAATTCCCACTATATTTTTGCTTTTCTTTAGATAAGAAACCTAACTAATAAATATACCCGAAATGGCCCCACGTAGGATTTCAAACAGACTACCATAATAAATTGTGAGAAATTGGTAGCTAAAAGGAATCATATTGGTCTATTATCTTACCAATTAGCTAATTACTTTTTATAATAACGGTATTAAGTCTAGTATGTGAAATTAGGTAATATGATACATCAATATTTAAATTTTGTGAAAAAAAGTATATCTCAAATTTGTATCCAACTTGCATGTCGAAAACAAAATTCAAAATAGGGTGGAAAGAAAACTAATTAGTTTGATCTTCCAAGAATGAAAACATATAACATTAGTTGGAACCTACCTTTTGGAGCATGAACTCCCTCTTCCTATGTACTACTCACTTAGATATCACAATACATATAAATTTGTAGGTGCATAATAAGAAACTGGAGAAGGGCATGATCTCAAAAGGACCTTGGCAAAACACCTAGCTCACTAAAATGTAATGGGTTACCTATGATGTTCAATAATCTATTTATAATGGGTGTGTGTGTATATAGCCTAATAATGGCATGCCATTCAAATGGGCATAAAGAGAAGACAGATTACCTCTTATCCCGGTGTGCTTCACTTTTTTCATCATAAGTTAAAAGGCTTATATTAATGTGAAGAAATGGAAGAGGGATATGACACTTTGTTCAAAGTATAGATAGATGTTAAGTCTGAACATGGATCCTTTACTGCTACACTTTCCCTCCTAATATTGTATGAGGTAGTCAAAGGAGGAATGGAACTGTTAATTTGTTGACTTTGATCGATGCATTTTGGTTTGCTCCCCAAAATTATGAAAAAAGAATATATTATTTGTGATGTTTCCGTGATTGCATTTCCATGTCCTCTCTTCATTACAACATTATCATTATGATGAGTATCAAGTATAAGTGGTACTGGTACTGGTGCCTAGGGATGGAGGATTCACACGAAAGAGATTGTTCTGTTCAACGGCATGTGATAAGGGTACATTGAACCTTTTTAGACAAGTAGTGTGCATGGTGCGGATATAACGGGGCATTTTCTTCGCCCCCTTCTCTCACGCTGAGCCATGTGAATATTTTAGTTATTGCTCACTCCTCTCCTACCATCTGGATCACAGTAACCCTTCTCCTTAATCTGCAACACATATATCTAAACTATGTCACCCATTTCTGATTTAACAATGTCCTTTCACCCATTGTTGTGCAGTTATACTTCTCCCTCACAACCCCATTTCAGTTTACTCACTAATTAGGTCATACCTTCAATTCATAGCTAGCAGAATCTGAACAATTTACATACATTGAGGTCACAATATTACTTTTAACAATACATATATCTGCATCGTTTTATACTTGCTTCCTCATATTATTATGTATAACATCAATTTGCTGTGATAATCTATACACATTTTCATCTCAAAGTGTATTTGAAATCGTAACATTTAATGCTAGAGAAAGAATTTTAAGTCACTAAACAAAATCGTCACATGGTTTAAAAGTAAGAAGTTAAAATTAGTTTTCTCTTTTTAACTTACAAAATCAAGATAATTTCTTGGCAGAGTTGTTAACAGTAATATGCCCGAAAGTATATTAGTTATTCGATGACTTAATCAGAAGTAGGTCATCGATGCTGAAATGGAAGAATATAAATGTACATCCCTTATAGCATTCTATATGAAGTTAGGTAAAATTGAAGCTTGTTATATAAAAGTATACGGAAAAACACACGTTGTTGCTATATATACGTAATTAGGTCAAGCTCTTGACCTTGCACATACTTACTTTTTAAGGGTAAAGCATTGCCTATTTAGGCTTCAAAAAGTTAAAACTAACTTTTCTAAATGAATTGAAAAGTAAATTTTTTCGAATTTATCTTTCAGATTTTTATCATCAAAATTATTCATTAAACCATATCTTAATTGGTATTTTTACATCCTTTTACGATTGACAATGATGAAGTCCATCAGTTAGGTTTTATTAAGACTCTACTGAATTTAGATAAAGTTTTAATAAATTTTATTACCAAAATAATTAACCCCCCTGTGTAGGAATATGGTTGAAAATATTCAGGTGCTTCGCTTATAATGTATTCAATTTTTTTTTTGCTAAAAAGACTAGAATAATTAGCATTTATAATCAGTATATTTATTTGTATCAGACAATAATCAAGTAATTTATTTATATAATTCTATATATGCCGATCACTATATCATTTTACATGTTTAATTAATTTTACAACTTTCAATTCTAGAAATAAACCTAACTTATCAATGACTTTAGACATGTATAATATAAAATAATAAAAAGTATTTTAAATAGGATTAAAAGTAAAGAAAACTTCACTGTAATAAAGATTAAGAAAACGTACTAATTAGGAGAGAAAGTGACAATACCTATTTTTAGAAAGAAACTTTTACTCCAATGTTAATTACCTATAATATAATTAGTCATTTCTATTTTATTTGTGTAAATAAAATTTTAATTTTTAATATTTTTGTTGCTAAACTAATGTAGCATTTATAACAGGTTCCCCCCAAAAAAAAAAAATAGTAGCAGCATTTAGTGACCTTATGAATTATGTTGGTCCTACTTCTGGTAATAAGCAAAACTCTCATGATAAAAATATGGAAAAAGATTTTCCAATTTCACGAGTAATATATAATGCTGACTTCGCTTAATAACATCTAATAGAAACTTAAATAACATAGACACCGATAATATAAAAAAAAAAAACCATTATCATTCAATCAAATAATTCTTTTATTTATTTTCACAACACTTATTTTAAATATAGTCTAGAATTTTTAACTCAGTTAAATGTTTATCACATACATGTGAATTATCTTAAGAATTATATATATACTAATATTAATAGAATTAAACATTTATGGATATACAATTTTATAGTTAATGCATTGAGTTTTTCCTATTTTTTTTAAAATGAGAAAAGGGGAAAATGATTGACGTCAACTTTTACTGTGAATTAAAGAGAAAGGGGTAAATGCATACTCAAAACCTTTTAGTTTTGCACATGTCTCAAAAATGCATTGATTTGAATTAGGGAACAAGAAGAGAAAGTTAAGCTTTATGCATGCCTGAGAATTCGCCTTTGAAGAATTATACTTGTCCTTTCTCTTCAACAACTTCATCTCCCTTGACCCAATGCACCTATCATGACAATGTGCTCCTGTCTCATTTCCTCTCATCATTAATATCGTATTAATTATCTTAAAATACTAATGTTCCAATTAAGAAACATACTTTTATTTTTAAAATATGCATTAACAGAGAAAAATTGTATATAAGTCATCCTTAAATCATTAATTTTTCCTAAATTATGAGGTATCCTTTTACTTACCTCGTTTATGTTCGGAAAACAAATATTTTTCTTAAGATTAGATCGATCTTCAGTACAATTTTTCTACCTTCTTCTCTTATCCTTTCATTTATACAGTTCAACTCTTAAACTTGAATTAAAAAGTGATCATTTAACACTTTCTAAAAAAATTACACATTTAATAGCCTATTTTAATTATATAATAATATATACTAATATTTTAAATTAAAAAACAGAAACAATATAATTAAAATATTAATATTTTTAGTAGTAAAAATAAATGAATTCTTTTACTACTAAATCGGATTTTAGACGAAGAATCATTTCAGTCCTTGTATCTGGCGATCCTATCATACTCTAGAAATTTTACTATTTGTTAGGAATATGTTTCCTTGTCACTCTCAAAACCGCTTCGTCTTGAAAGTATCTAAAATGCGTATATTGCAATCAAATAAATTTTGGTCTAAATTAAATGGTTTATTTTTGTTTCAATCCCTTGAGTTGTAGATTTAGGATTAATGAAAGTATAGTTTATTCTGTAGAATCAGAATTATACTCTTTAAAAATAAAAATAATATTATTTTATTAAAACATATTTATGTATTGTAATTTATATATCAATTTATTATATCTATAATTAATTTTATTAATGTAACTTTATATTAAAAATACATCTTTTATTTTTAAAATAAACTCAAATAACATATTAGTTATGAGAATTGGATAAAAGATAAGATATTATATTAACAAAAAAAATTTAAATTTAACTTAATTTCACAAAATTGAATGTAAAATAAAAATATAAAATAAGATTTATATTTATATTTATTTCATTTCTAGTTGATGTGACATTTTTAATATGATAAAGTTATATATTTGTTTAGTTATGAAGTTATTAAGATGGTAGAATTTAATCTAACTCATCATATAAGTTTAAAAGGAAAAAAGAAATCTTATTGTTGATGGTATAATAAGTCTTAGAAATTCAATTAAAGAGAGTGTATTAGTAGAAATAGAGGAGGAGAGAAAATAGGTGAAGAGTCGGGAGAGAGAAGGAGCAGAGAACAAAAGAACAGGCAACATGTTGACATGGAAAAGATACCAAATGTTTCCCTTTCTCATGCAAAACTGAGCACGCGTACTGATCAACATTTCCATAATAGGTTATTTTAGTACGTGTATCATTAAGCTTGGTTCGCCCAAATACTTTTCTTATCACCCCTTAAAACAAATTATGCTTTCCTCCAATAAAATCCAACCATATTTAGCCCTTCATTTCTAAACTACTGCACTTATTTTACCCTAAATTCTAATCAATCCTCTTCCTAGATAACTTCTTTTAAATATTATTTACTTATGGAGTAAGAATTTCTCTATTTAAACTCATAATTAAAAACATTAGTTTTTTATTTCCTATAAATGAATTACTTTACATCTACCCATATATATTAATATTTTATATAATAATAATTTACTCAATTTACTAAAAATATATAACCAATAATAAAATTAAATTTAATAATAATAAAATATTAAATTTTAAATTAATTTAAATTTAATAATAAATTTTAGATTGAATTAAAATTAATAATAAATGCTATAAATAATCTATAAAATTCACAAATAAAATTGATTTAATCCATAAATTATACATATTTAATATAAGAAATTCATATTAAAAAAATTATAAAAATACAAAAATCCATATCAGTGTTATGCACATACTTTTATCCTAATACTCATGTGTATTTACATATAATTTGATCGTGAGTGACTTATATTTGGTTTAAGGGTAAGTATTGTGAATGAATTATGAAATTTGGAAACTGAGTAATTTCCACAGGGTAGAGCAGAATAAATGGAAGGTATTGTTCACTGGGCGACAAAAATGTGTGGAAATGATGTTCATTAATTCTGAAAACTAATGGGCCACCCTTAACCGCCCAAGATCGCTTCCATCCCAAAAGTTATATCACCATGACTTACTTGGTCACTTTAGTTTGATTGATTGATGAGACAAATGACATGCCCAAAATTAAAGCCCAGTGAACTCAGGCACATGCCAGGTGAGCAAAAAAGTCTTTATTCCTGGCTCATTGATTCAATTCCAATAAATCCTTTTTGTACTTTTTAGAGCAGGAAATTTCTTCTTCCTACCACCATCATTGCCATTGCATCTTCATATGGCCCGTATACATTTTTTTAAAGCAAATCACCTTATTAATGGGATATGAAAGGGGATAACAACACTAGGTTAAGTTAGTTATCATAATTTTAATAAATTTTTATTATATTTAATTAATATTTTACTATTATTATTTTTAAAATTTAACACCATAGTCAAAATCATGTATAATAATGACATTAATAATTTAATGATAAATTAATGAAAGTTCTATTTTATTGAAAAAACGTCGAAGATGTTGTAAATGTAATTATAAAATAAACATGCCAACTTGGGAACATTGGGTTTACACACATCATTACTCAATTGAGAATTTGGTTTGGAGATTACATATTACACATGCACTTAACTAATATTATATAAAAATCGAGTTACTACTTTTTTTTTTAAGATTTTGTTGTTGTATTTGAAAAACATTTACTTAATACATGGGAAAAGAAAATTGACATTTCAAATTAACTATAAAACTCCACTATTAATACTTATTACTCAAAGACCTTTTCTTTAAATTGTAATTTCTTTATATTTTCAATTTAATGTAGGTCTTTATTCAACTTCTAGATTTGAAAAAGAGAAAACTAATTTCAAACTGCTATGATGAATTAGATTAGATTTTGGTTTATAAAATAGAATGATAACTACCAAAGTGGCAAGGCTTGGTTGGGTTAGACAAAGAGTAGGCAACCTCTACCCAAGTCGTCACTCTTTCCAAATTCAATCTTTGCCTTCTCCCAACATGTACCTAGAGAAGATATTTAATGTTTTCATAACTTTGTTATTCATAGACAACAAAATGCCTTCAAGGACATTAATTATACATGATTTATAATCTAAATATGATTTATTTTATGGAATGGAATGCATTTCATGTAATCATATAATGCAAAAAGTGACATTAGATATTATAATGAAACCTAACTCCATTTCTAATAAATTCTTTTAAAAAGTCCAAATCTTTCACACAGAAACAATCAAGAAATAAAAGTTTGTATAATGTTGAATAAAAGCAACTTAGAATTAGAAAAGTTGGGACCTTAAGAAAGTTCTCCAATCCTTTAAAAAGAAGTATGAATTTATCTTTTTTTATGAGTTATTGTGGATATATAAGAAAAAGAACTCCAAAACTTTTACTATGTTGAATCCAAAATAAAAAAGAACGTGTTATATAAAATTTACTAAAATAGCCTTCATTAATATAATAAAATATGTATGATTAAATTTTCATTGATACCTCTTTTTATACATATTTAAAATAAGTTAATTTAAAATGTTGTAACTTAATATAAATACTAAGAAACAAATTCAAGTAAAGAAAATCATAACAATGTAAATAATTTTTTGATTTATTTAAAAAATAAGAAATTTTAAATATGTTCATAATATAAAAAAAATATAGTTGAATTATATGATTTTATAATAAATTATAAAGTTATATTTAATATAGAATATAAAAATATTTTAAAGCATTCCTAACAGAAAAAATTTAAGAAAATGGTAATTTGATATTTTTAATAATATATATTTAAATAAATACATAAACTATTTAATGTTAAATCCATATTTTTTAAAATAAGTTGTTGACTTAAAATGTTGTAGCTTAATGTAAACGCTACTAAACAAATTTAAGTAAAGAAAATCATCCTAATGTGAATAATTTACTAATTTATTGAAAATAAAAAAAGAACATTTCAAATGTCCATAATATATAAATTATATAGTTGAATAATGTGATTTTATAATAAATTATAAATTGTATTTAATATAAAATATAAAAATACTTTAAAGTATTCATAACTGCAAAAATTCAAGAAAATGATAATTTAATATATTTAATGATTTAAATTCAAATAACTGCATAAATTATTTAATATCCATATTTTTTATAATAAATTATTGATTTAAAATGTTGTAGCTTATTATAAATATTATAAATAAATTCAAGTAAAGAAGATAATAACAATATAAATAATTTATAGATTTATTTAAAATAAAATAAGAACATTTTAAATATGTTCATAATATACAAATAATATAGTTCAATAATATAAGTTTAGATTTAATGTTGATTACTGGTATCCAATGTCATTTTTTTAATAACAATATAAATAATGTACTGATTTATTTAAAAAAAATAAAAACACTTGAAATATGTTCATAAAATAATATAGTTGAATCATACCATTTTAGGATTAGTGTTGATTACTTGTATTCATGCTAATTATTTTGAATAACAATGTAAATAACTTATTGATTTATTTAAAATAAAATAAGAACATTTTAAATATATTTATAATAAACAAATAATATAGTTGAATCTTATGATTTTACAATTAGTGTTGATTATGTTGATAGTTTAACTTAAAATGAAAAAAGACTTATCTGGATCACTTCTTAACATCATTTCCAATCAACTTTTTTAAAAAGTCGCAACCTTTTTCTATCTTCTGAGGGAAAAGTTCAACACTCCAAGGTTTTGAACTTATTCTTAAGAACATTTAATGGAAAGGATTTGTGCATCTGATAGACGATGAGTCTTAACAAATGAAACTTCCATCAAATCATGCATGTATCGTCTGGGAGACGATACCTCTTGTATTCATTAGATGATATATTTCGACAATATCGTAAAGGCTTATTTCTTCATATTGCATGAACATTCTTCTAGTCAATCTGAAGATCAAGTGCAAAGGCAATATCTCACATCTTCTCACAACACATCCTTAGGAGAAGAGCTAAATCTGCTTTCTCACCAAATTATTGACGTGTTCAAGCTTTGTCAACTCTTGAAGTACACTTGCTATGTACGAAAGTCAACTTTAACTAAAATAAGTAAAGCTCATTAGTGCTACAAGTTATCAGGTCTTGTGCCAAAAGAAGAAGCATGCATTTAATGCATGAAGAGGTGCATTTAATGCACTTTGCGTGAAGCCTCTTTAGACGATAAAAGATCAAGGTGTTAAAGTCAAGCCTAAAACTGAAGATGTTGAATAAATCTCTAACGACTAGTTGCTTTCAAGCACTATATAAAAATCCAGTTCAAAGAAGAAAACAAGAATGTGCATTATTGTTTAAGTGCATTATTGTTTAAGTGCTAAAACTTTGTTGTTTTCTCTCTTCAATCTTTAAAAGCTTTAGAAGAAAATTGTTTGTGTTTGTTAGCAAACTCTAAAAGAAAGTCTTTCTCTTATATATGTCTATAAGACATTCAAGCTTCTAAACTAGCTATACAAGTGAGTGTTTAGTTACTATCTTTTTATTTGTAGAGGGGTTAGCCAGGAGTAGCTGCGTTCCCAAACAATATTAAGATCCGAGCTCAAGATCTGAAGTCTTGACAGAGGATAGTCGAGCTCTAAAAGAGTTTAAACCGAGTTGTAAATAATTTGTTAAGCTGATCTATACAGATCCAGATACCTGAGCTATGTATATTTTGTGTTGGTTTTAACTTGCGACTTCGAGGTCAACCAATATTAAGAGAAATGGGTTTATTGAAGGTGGCCGATTTGAGGCTGGCATGGACTTCTTTGTGCATCCATTGAGTGAGGTCAATTTAAGGCCTTCTTGGATTATTTTGGAAATACCTGAACCAGTCGAAGGTTGCCGGTTTAAGGCCGACCTTGGTTACTTTACAAATATCTGAAGCCATTGTAGGTCGCCAATTATCTGAACCCATTGTAGGTCGCCGGTTTGAGGCCGATCTAGGTTATTTAAAAAGTATCTAAACCCATTATAGGTCATC
Source organism: Lablab purpureus (assembly GCA_030347555.1). Taxonomy (NCBI): domain Eukaryota; kingdom Viridiplantae; phylum Streptophyta; class Magnoliopsida; order Fabales; family Fabaceae; genus Lablab; species Lablab purpureus. The sequence continues at coordinate 19,449,612 of CM059254.1, forward strand.
GATTTGAGGCCGACCTAGGTTAAAAAGTATCTGAACCCATTGTAGGTCGTCGGTTTGAGGTCGACCTGCGTTTAAAAGTATTTGAACCTATTGTAGGTCGCTAGTTTGAGGCCGACCTAGGTGAAAAGTATCTGAACCCATTGTAAGTCGCCAGTTTGAGGCCAACTTGGGTTATTTAAAAAGTATCTGAACTCATTGTAGGTCGTTGGTTTGAGGCCGACCTGGGTTTAAAAGTATCTGAACCCATTATAGGTCGCCGGTTTGAGACCGACCTAGGTTAAAAGTATCTAAACCCATTGTAGGTCATCGATTTGAGGCCGACTTGGGTTAAAAGTATTTGAACCCATTGTAGGTCATCGGTTTGAGGCCGACTTGGGTTAAAGAAGTATATAGTGCAACAAAGTAATTAACTGAATAATACTTTTATTGAAATCGGTGTGCCTCGTTAAACCTTGTTTAGCAAAAACCCTACTTAGCAAAAAAAAAACGAATTAAGGAAAAATAATACAACACCTCAGCTCATATACGAGCATTCTCTCGTACCTCGCATACGAGGTCAAGTTCATCCCTCAGGTCGATTTTGTTAACGACTTCGTTAAAGTTTTGCCCCTGTCGAGATGCCTCCTCGAGCTCTACAGGGATCATAACGTCCACCCCATAGGTTAGACGGAAGGGTGTGTCCAGGGTGCAGGATTATGGGGTGCAATTATATCTCCAAAGGACTAAGGGCACCTCCTCGGCCCGTAAGTTCTTAGCTTGGTCAAGCTTCTTTTTTCTTTATGACACTGGCTTTGCCTGCGGGAGGGTCTCCAGCTTATGGCATATGAAGTCGGGCTCAATGTCGAACATGTCGGTTGGGCTCCATGCGAATAGGTCGGCATTTAGCAAAATTACCCGTTTAATATCTGTCTTGATAGACCGACTTGGTGTATGACTTGTGCGGGTGTACTGGTCTGACCTCGATCCAAGTTGGAGCCTAGTCATTGGTTCGTCAAAGGTTGATCTTCCTTATTAAAGTCAGCTTTGGGCTGAGATATATTGTTTTCTCATCTTCGGCATCTGCCATTTTCGTGATCAAATGGGATCACCTTGTTGCTTCTTGAGGGATGACCTGGTTGACGAACTCAATGTTGTTACATTGGCTCCCCTCCTTGGGCTCGGATGGTTCAAAAGGTGTGTCATCTTGTGTAGGGGGTGCAGTCTCTACCCCTTTCACCGAGTATGGTGCCTCTTTTAGGCTTTTGATGTAGCACTGTCGGGTCTTCTTGTACTCGGCTTGGATTGTTATGATCTCGGCGTTGTCCCCTAGGAACTTCATAGCCATGTGGGGGGTTGACACAGTAGTGCTGAGCTGGTTCAAAGTCTTCCGATCTATGATGACATTGTACGAGGTCCCTGCCTCGAAGAGAATATACCGAACTGTGATCGTCTGATAGGCTTTGCTACACCCCAAGGTGGTTAACAAATCGACATATCCTCGGGTGTGTACTCGTTCTCCTGCAAATCCGAGTAGGGGCTCGGGATACGACTTGATGCTGGACATCGGAATGTCGAGTTTTAAAAAAGTAAACCAATATAACACGTTTTTCGAGCTCCCTTAGTCTACCAGTACTTTTTGTACTCGCCAATTGGTTACGGTTGCGGTGATCACCATAAGATCATCTGAGTTTGGATAATGCATGGAGAAGTCCTCATTAGTGAAAGTGATGGAAGACATGGTTCGTGGTATCAAGGTGTCTATATTATTGACACTCCTAAGGTGTCTTCGTCTCACCGAATTGATGTTGCCCCCGCCTGCGAACCCACTAGCAATAGTGTTTATGGTACCTCGGACCTCCGCAGGGTTTTGTGTGCTTTCCTGCTCTAGTCTTGGCTCGAATGGTTGGGGGGAGTTCTCTCTTTGGTATTCTTATCCTTGCCCAGGCTGACCAGTCTGGAATCCTCGGGCTCAACTGCCACGCCATCCATCTCGGCCTCTACCGCGACCTTCACCTTATGTGCTACAGACGAAATGTGATAGTTCTCCCAATATCACCAGCTCCTCGATGAGATCCCTCACCCTCTTGCACTCCTCGATAGTGCGGTCGGTATTCTGGTGGTAAATACATTTGCAGACGGGGTCGACATTTCTCGGGGAGGGCATTGGAGGAGGAACAGGTATCAACTCCAGGTTGAATGCCTCTCTCAGGACGACCTCCTTGCTAGCGTTCGAAGGGGTGTACTTGTCAAATCTTCCTTCTCGTCTTCGCTTGAAGGAATTGTCTTGGTTGTCATGAGATGCAAGTTTTATCATCTTCTTCTGCATCTCCAAGTTCTCCTCTATTCTTATATATCTCACCACTTGTACTCTGAGGGCATTCATATCATTAGGGGGGTCGACAAAGAGTGTGTCCAGGAACTTACTTGGATGTAGGCCGACTATCAGAACGTGCATTGCCACGACAGGATGTAAGTTGGGAATGCCAAGGCAGGCCTTGGCGAATCAGGCCATATACTTTCGAAGTGGTTCGTTCTATCCTTGGATCACGCCTTATAGTGATGCCAAACTTGTAATGATTGGCTTGCAATTGGTGAACCAAGCTGTGAACCTGACACAAAAAGTTTTAAATGAATCTATGGAATTTCAGGGGAGGGAGTAATACCATTGCAAGGTGGGTCCCGTTAGCATGGTCGGGAAAAGTTGGTAGTGTATTGCTGGATCCCTCGAGAAGAGGTTGGCCTGTGTTAGGAATGCCTCTTGCGTAAAGGGTTGGAAACCCTCTAGACTTTATTCAAGTTTTGGGTTCAAGGGTGGTACCAGAACAACATTGAATGGTTGGTGTTGGTTATATTGTTCTCATCTTTCTGCACGAGCATTGGGTCAAGGTTCCTGGAAGTTAGGGTTCGCCCTGTATGGTCGTACCTGGCTTGGTCCCCTCTCTTCGTAATGGTGTGTTGGTCGGCCATGGCTCAGCTCCCTCCGATCATAAGGGTGTGTTGGTCGACCATGACTTGGCTCCCTCTGATCATAAGGGTGTGCCCTGTATGGTCGTCCTTGGATCGATTCCCTCTGATCATAAGGGTGTGCACCTCCATACCTCCCGAGGTTGTCATACTGATGTAGGAAAGGTGGGATTGGTGGTGGTGAGGTCGGTCCATACGCATCCCTCCGATTAGGGGGGATACACGTCCTCGTATGGATAGGAAGCATACCACCCATTGTCGGCTGTTTGGAGCTTGGTGTAGAGATGAATCCTTCTCGGTTGGGACCTGTGATGGCTCCCCTTTAGACCATGCTAAGGATTTCTCTCTAGTGGAGCGTTTGAGGTTCTCATATTAGAGTCGGTCATAGTTCACATCTACGCATTGTGGTGTGACTCGCCCTCAATATCAAGAGCTACTCGGGGAATGCCGAGTTGGTCCTACAGTGGTTGAAGATCGGCTCGTTGTTGTTCTCTCAAGTCTTGGACCAAGCCTTTAATGTGATTCTTGAGTGAATCCATGGCTGTCTGATCCATCCTTATGCTTTGCTTGAAAAAAGGCTCAAAATGTGGTTAGGAAAAATTATCGAGTCCCACGGTGGGCACAATGGTCTTACCAAAAATGGCCGAGGTCGGATGAGGTCAACTAAGGTCGGCTTTCGAGCTGTTGTGACTGCTGAAGACCGAATTGGGTGCTTCCTACATAAGACACTTCGAAACTCAAGTCAATAAGAATCTTAAGAGAATTTAGAATATGAATAATAGAATGAGAATTGAATAAGTACTCCCTCGAAATATCATAGGATATTTATAGAGTCCCTAAAAAAATAAATCATAAATATTAATAAATAATAACAATTTTGTATTAATGTTAATAAAGAGAAATAATTTTGTATTAATATTAATAAATAATGATGATTTGAGCGTCCATATTCTAATATTTGATCATTATTGTAAGTTATGGTCATTTATATATTAAATAATATGTAATATAATATACCGGCTCATCCTCGCTTATGTATTAGAAGATACACAACCATTATTTATTTTAATTCGATCATTTATTTCATAATTGATGGAAAGTTATTTAAACATAGATTATATAGTTTTTTTTATTAACACTTAAATATGTTCATACTCCTTCAATTTGACACAATTTTTTAAGTCCTTTAAAATATCTTCAAAAGTTAGTCCAAAAAAATTATCCATTTTCACCTAGTATGTTCCAACGAAACTAATGGAGAAGATTATTTGCACACCTTTACTTACCAAACCAGTTTCATTCCTTGGAGGAATTAAAACTCACAATCCCTTGACGAATGCAACCTAGCCCATAGAAAATATGGTTTTCATATTCTCACCCATCAAACCAATTTCATTCTTAAAGGAAATAAATTATTAGCCATTTTTCTCAATAGTATAGATTTAATAAATATTTATATAATTAAATCAAAAGTAAAAATTAACAAGTGAAATAGTACATATTAACAAGTAAAAATTAACAAGTATTGAAAAGTAACTCATCTAAGTATGGAGTCAGGTTTATTCTTTCTAAAACTAGGTCTAAAGATGCACCAATAAGGCAAATCGTTGAATTCACCAAATAATAACGCAAGTTTTCATATATTAACAAGTTTTCATAACACAAAGTTCCATACAGGTTAAGAGTGAAGGTTAAAATGATATATATATATATATATATATATATATATTAACTTCCTGAAATATGTTACTCAAGTTTTACATTTTTATTTAATGTTAAATTTTATATCTACACTAGTACACACTCATTTTTTACATATTTATTTAATATTAAATTTCACATATACACAGGTACTGATAATAATTATAAAATTTAGTATGCACAATATTTGATGATTCATTACAGTATATATAAATATTTCTCATTTTTAATATATATTTGATTTTTGTCTTTTTAAAAAGTAGTAAAACTTTCTCTTTTCTGGTGTGCGTTCCAAAACCCAACAAATAGGCATCCAGCTATCACCCACTTTGATGAAAGGGTTGTATGAAATGTATTCTCCTTGAAGTAGACATTTGTGTTTATAGGATAGCATAGCAAACTTTGAAGAGAGGATTCGGCAGATTTGGTGGAGGAGTGACATGGGTCCCTTGTGGCGGCATGTCCTCAACACGGAAAAACTATGGGATAGTTTTGCACCTTGCAATGTTCACTGCTTCTCATCTAGTGTATAGTTAAACTTTTTAATTTCTAAAAATACAAATGATATACAAAATATATTTCTTTTCCAAAATATTATTATTATATTCCTTCCATATTATTTAGATAGAAATCACATTTATTCTTCATGTTAGAATTAGTTAGTGGAGAACCGTAATTCTACTTTGTTGGTAAATTTTATTATTCAAAATTCGGTTCACGAACAATAATTATAAGTAAGTTGTTTCAATTTTTTTTTATTAAAAATTTATTTTCTCGAAAATCAAATTTTGAATAGATTTTTTACTTTTTTTATTTAAATTTATAGAACTATTTTATAATAAATATATAATTTTTATATAATTAAGTTTACATATTTATTATATATATTTAAATATATAATAGATGTATATAAGAAGGATAATATTTGGTCAATGCAGGTTAAAATTTAATTTTATGAAACTTAATTTTGACATGAACAATAAAATAAGATATATATATAAATAATATTTTTTTATAATTTTTTTAAATAAATAATATTTTGAAAAATAAATCGTAGAAAATATATCTCTTTAGTTAAAGTTGTAATAATCTTTAACCTCTTAATAATAAAGTTTTGAAAAAATATATTTTAATCTCTTAATATCCTTATATCCATTGTTACATATGAGTTGTTTTTTATTTTAAATTTTGAAATTTCGTCGTGATTTTATTCTTTAAATACGTTTTAAATAAATAAAGAAAAAATTTATATAAATTATTATTATACTAACTTTGAAATAATACGAGATTATTAGATTTACTACAACAATATCAACGATTTTATCTTATTTTGTAATAAAAATAAAAAAAAGTTGGTCGAGAATGAGGAGTGTGGATTTTATGGATGAGGTATATGAAAATAAGAGGAGTACAAAAAGAAAGCTTGCATCCAGAAAATAAGTGTCTTAGAACCATCGAGAAAACGAAAAACAAAGTGTTTAAAATGGGCAACATCATTCTAAGCTCTTAAATCACTAAAACACAATAAAGGAGGGTGAACAGTTCACTTGCAAAGCAAAACCTATTCTTTTCTAGCCCTTGAAATTAAAGAAAGATGATGATATTTTTAAGGGCTGTAATATCTAATTTCACCGTTAAGTAATTTATTTTCATATTAATTATTCGAACCTTTAGTTTACATACATTGATATAAGGTTAATATGACATTTGTGAACGTGTCCAGAAAACTTGAATTGAAACTAAGACATAAAAGTTATTTTCTAGTATAAATCTTTATTAATCACTGTTTTGTTTAAATGTTAAATAAACATTTTTTATTATATTTATGTGTCATTGAGTACGACGATTCATTATATTGAGATTTTTTTAGTAGATTAATATAGATTTAAGTTTTTTTTTTGGATGTTGCTAGGTGTATTAATTGTTTCAGGATAAAAATAAAGTAGATAAAATAATCCTATCATGGTTCTTTAACTACTAGTAGAAAAAGTTAAGTTGAAAAGTTATACCTTTTGATATAACGTGTGGTAATATGAGAATATAAAATCATTATTTTATGTGAGTTAACAATGGTAAAAACTTTTAATTAAATAATTATTTCCTTGAAATAGTCTTACCTTTAATATTAGAATAATGGATAAATAGAATAAGAGAGAGTTTCTTAAAAAAAATAATTCTTTTTAAAATTTATTTAAGTTAAGATAAAATTTAACAAAATCCTTAAAATAATTTTAAATTATGCTTTAAAAAAGTTAGAGTATAATAAATTAAGCAAAATATTAAAAATATAATTTTGCATAGTATCAACTAAATGTAAAATGAAGTGAGGGATTAGAAAAAATTAAACATTAAATTTTATAGTGGTTTAGATCAAAACAAATCATACATTCCATGTTCAATTACCTCAAAAAAAAATTATTAGTACTTACTATCTTAAAAATAAAATTTTCAATCACTTAGAGAACAATGGACAATAGAAAATACAGAATACTACTTTTGTAAACTATAAAGGATGAACAACAATTCTCTTAAAAATTCAAGAGATGAATAACACCTTTGTTAAAAACCTACAAAGAATGAACAATACCTCTTTTACAAATCACAAAATATTAATACCTCCCTTAACAATCCTCACAAGATGAACCAAGCTTAAACCCTGAAGCACTACCACCTTCTCACAGTAAAACAACTTAAGAGAAATTTTAAGAACAACTCTTTAAGAAACTAGGTTTAAACATGAGCTTATCAAAACAACTTTTTGTTTGAACTGTGGTGTTTTGAAATCTCAAACCTCATTCTAATTTATAGACAAAGAAGGACGAGGGTCTTTGGAATTTAAAAAGTTTCTCACAAAATTGTTCAGAATAATCGATTATTATTTATGATAATCGATTATTCCAGAGACTTATTAAAAACAAGATTGGTGTTAAGATAATCAATTATTTCATGTGCTAATCGATTATTTGCTACCCAAAAAAGGCTCATAATCGATTATATGTAAGGTAATTGATTATTTCAGAGAGGTCAGGTTTTCCAAAGAATTTTAAAGCTTTTTCTAATTGATTATCAATCCATATAATCGGTTATTTGACGTGAAACTTATTTTTATGAAAAATAAAGACTTTTCTATGATTAAGAGTGGATGGTATACTTACTAGGATCTTTAACTCGTCATTCAACCCTTCAAGATTTGAAAACTTCAATCTTCCTCTTTAAGATCCATCATCATCAAAACATTTATCCTTTTCTAAAACTAAAGATCCATCTTCTTTTTTAGATCAACATTTAATACTTATGCTCTTTGACGTTTTATCTTTCTTAATCATTATGATATTTTCTACCAAATGATTTGATGTTATAATTGATTCAAGCACAAACACATAATAAGGAATAACTAAAAGAGGCATGAATAAAACTAAAGAAAGGAAGTCAAGAGTTCATAAAATCCAACAAGCTTCTAGGTGTTTTCTTGTTACGAACAAGACTAGAAAGTATGAGGAATAACTCTTCATAGTCATGAAGACAATAAAGACTATTAGAAAATGATAGAGATCATATGTGATCTCTTCGGGACATTTAAAATGAAGTATGAACACGAGATTTGTGCCTTCTTAATATAAGAAGGAACTGTTATTAAAGCTCTAATGACTTCGACAAGTACATAAATGTGTGGATGATTACTTTAAAAACCTAGATTCCATTATGATGAAGCTTGAATTACATGAAGATGATGAATTCAAAATAGCTAGGTTCATGAGTAGTCTTAATAAAAATATGCATGACATAGTAGAATTACTTGAACACTTTTCTCTTAAAAAACTTGGTTGATCAAGCTTTGAAAGTTGAATCTCAACTAAAAAAAACCCAAATGGGTTCTCACGAAAATAACTACTATGACTAAATTTGGAAGGATAGGTATATATATATATTTGGAAGGATAGGTATATTATGATAGGAATGCTTCCAAGGTTTCTTCGTTGTAAATCTAGGGATCATAAACCTACAACACCTTCCACTTTTTCTTCTAAAAAATTAAGTTCAATTAAAGATTTCAAATGGTCGGATCATGGACATATGGCTTATAAGTATCCAACTAAAAGAATAATGGTTTTGAAAGAAGAAGGACAAGTGAAAAGTGATAATTCTTGATGAGTCCCTATACATCATAGGGTACCAAGTAGACCAAGAGAAAAAGGTGTCCTTAACTACCCTAAGATTTCAAGGGAATGTGATATTTTGATGGACATCGTCAATTAAAGACCTTAGGGTTCATAATAACCCCCAAATTAAGTATTGGAATGAGCTAAGATTGACCTTAAGGAGAAGGCATGTTCCCTCATACTATGCTAGAGAGTTGACATATAAGCTCCAAAGACTCCAATAAAGAAACATAAGCATTGAGGAGTATAGAAAATAAATTTAATTGCTTATTATGAGGGTGAGGATTAGATAAGAGCATAGAATCACCATTTATTGGTTCCAAAGTGTCCTCAACTATGAGATTAGGGATAGGGTTGAACTATTATGTTATAATGATTTGAATGAACTAGTTCAACTATGTGTGAGGGTAGAACAACAATTGAAGAGGAGGTCTACCTTTAAGAAAGATTACCTATTCACATCCTACCCTAACCAAGAATTTAAGAGGGAGGGTGTTAGCAGCAGAATAATATCAAGAAGGGAGGGGTTGAATTGATATTATGCTTGTATAGAAACTTTTTCGTAAAAGAAAAATTACTGGTTCAATTCTCAGAAAATTAGTCGAATGATAAACGCGTAATAGTAGGTTAGTTCTTACTGCACAATATATCAGATGATTAGAGAAGAGAAAATATGACACCAAAATTTATACTGGTTCGTTCTTTGTAAAAGAACTACGTCCAGTCTATGATCCGCAACCTGCAGATCCTAATCACTATTAAAGATTGTATTCTTTACACAAAAAGAACCTTTCTTGAACTCTACAAGAAATCAAAAGAAACTATCCTAAACACTATAGAATAGACTTATACCCACAGACTCAACCAGAGTCTTTGTGATCACCCCAATCAAAGTCGCAGGGTTCTAAAACCCACTTACAATCTCTAACCCGAGATCAAAGAATACAAAAATTACAATGACAGAAGAAAGTTCTTGACAAAACAGTGAAAACGAAAAACTCTATGCAGATCTTCTTGCTCGTTAAAGTTGTAGCTTCTTGGGAGTTTTTCTCTTCTATATTTTCGCTCCTCTGAGCGTCCTTGAAAGTAATATTTATAGGCTCCACGAAACGTAATGGGTCTTTGCTTTTTGAAAGAGCTAAAACACGTTACGCACGTATTTACTTGCATAAGGAAGGTGCGAAGAAACGAGAATAGTCGATCGAAGAATAGACCGAGTGTGTTATTTTCATTAAACACTGTATACCTGGTACATTTAATGAAAAACGTCGACTAGACAAGAAGAATTAGTAGACTAACTGATGAATAATAAAAACAACAGTTTATCATTATTCATATGATTAATCTATACAAGTAATCTATCATCTCGAACAAACTTAAAACATTTAAACAAGTATTAATCACGCATCCAACACAGAATTAAACACAATTAACAACTCAACAAACATCATCAAATCTCAAATCATTCAACAGAGGGTTACCCCTACAAATCAAGATATGAGGGGTCATGTGAAAAAGAGAATGAAAAAGAAAAAGAAAGAGAAAGAAAAAAGGAAAAAGAAAATAAAAGCAAAGATAAAAGTTTAGAAACGACTCTTCTAATGAAACTAGGATGGGATACATCTAGTGCTGCAAGTTGATGAGGTTGGTGAGGCATCTGTTGAAGAAACGACATAGATTGTTCCCGTTATTGATGTAGCAATGTTAGCTGTTGCAAGCATAGCACCTGATGAAGGAGTCAGAGCAGACCTAACATGTATAGGTGAAGCTACAAGTGCTCCTTTGAAGCCATCTTTGGAGATATAAGCAAAGCCATCGTGGTGTACATCCCATATGAGATTGTGTTGCACGTCAAGTTTTCCCTTCCCCCACCACCACCTTTCTTCTAGCTACTCCCGAATAAGCCGTCCCAGTTCATCCCCAGCATCAGTGGAGACGATGCCTTCTGACAAATGAGGCACAATCCATGGAAGATTGCTCATAACACAACCATGAATATATCCTACTAAGAGAGGATATTGATTTTATCATGTTCAACATTAATTTGGTGAAGTTGGCATTCTAAGGAGTAAAGGGTCTCACCCTTTCGTCTAAAGAGGTCATCTTCAAAGGAATCTTTGGAGTCATCCCTTTGGTGATACACGGACTAAGACGATGATGATCACACTCATCATCCTCTTCTCACAATTGCTCCTTTGCAAGTGGTATGTCCTCTTCCTCGCTGCCTACCAGATGGTGCCAACATCATCATGTAGGATATGGAACAAATGACTTCCCATTTGGCACCCTTATGAACCTCACTAAGATGATTGCAATAGGTGTTTCATGTTGCTTCTACCCTCCTTCGATCAGATCTTCTGTTCCAAAAAAATTTCTATCTTATTCATCCAATGGACCCCTTCAACCTTGAAGAGACTGAAGATTATGATGCATGGTCTCAACACGAAGATATGCTCGCTCTCAAGATGATCCTACATATCCTTGTTCGAGAGAGAGATGAATGGACACGAGTCTTGAAGAGATTTTCTAAGGGTCGGCACATCATTGGCCATGGATTTACCCAAGGTTGTCTCTCTCCTAACACAACCTTTTGTATATGCCCATACGCTCCCATCACTAAGCTACCATTCTCTTTATACAAAGGTAAACAGGTTCTTATCAAGAATCCTCACCATCATCCCCTTGCTCGTGATCCCCCCATCTGCATCACAGGGTTGGAGCTTGAATCCTTCAAGGACAAGTGTAAAGACCCCTTAACCTCTCGTGACCTTAGACGCATTGCTGATGTTAAGTACACTATTGCATTCACATCTAGTTTGGAACTTGGTGAAAAGGCTGAAGCTTATTCTTTTCTTCCTCTCCCATGAGTACCTTATGTGGATCTTTGCTTTCAAAAGTCTCTGCCTGGACTGTATCGTCCACGAAGAAGCTACCTCTACCCCTCTTAGATGCATATTGGTTTCACTTTATTTTTTTCATGGTGTGAATTCATCTTTTAACTTCAACCACCAATGGAACAATCATCTTTCCTATTAGAAAATCAATGTTTGAAGGTTGAGTTTGAAGCTGTCAAGGCCGCCGTGGATGCACAACATGCTGCTCTCCAAGAAGCTGCAAGTTGGAAGGCCTACACTAACTATCTACTTAGGACCTCAAGATGATATCATGGAAGAGCTAGATTAAAGTTTTTTTGTTGCTTAATCCAAAGGGGGAGTAAATATGATGAAGATTTTTAAAGAGGTAGACGATTCGAAGACCAATAGAGTCTGTTGGAAGCTTAGAAGATATATCTAAGGGAGAAGACAATCAAGTTTAAGGGGAGTTCATATGCTTAACATGGGTATCTTAAAGCTTTGTGGAGCATGTAAAGTTATTTGTTTATTCTTTTGTTGCATTGGTTATTCTTTGGACAAATTGTATTCTATAAAGTCTGTTTCTTTACTTCTTTATCTTTTTTATCCAAAGCCTTGTATTTGTACCAAAAATGAACATAAAATGATTCTTTGAGATTTTCACAAGAAAGTTTGATTACTTATCAAACTGTTTTATGCTTAATTGAAATCCTATGTTAAAAACAGTTTGAGAAAGTTATCCTTTGCAAAAACTAAATCTGATGAACTTTCTTTACAAAAAGAAACTCTTGCCTTTTTAAGCTTAATGGTATTAAGCATCAATCAAAAAGGGGAAGATTGTTAGGAAAAAGTTCAACATCCTCTATAGTTTTGAATATATGCTTACAAATTTTCACAATTCAACCCTCCTTTCTTATTTTTTACCTTCTTTTCATACATACAATAAGGTTTCCTTGAAATGGTCATGCGTCTTAGGCTATGAACACAACAATAACAACACCTAATCCTCATCATTGATCTGAACGTCAATTTTCTCCAGATCTAGGATCAATTTCTTGAATCCAATTGTTTGCTAATATCATTTTCACTACTCTTTTTGTATAAGTACAACACCTACTTTAGATAGAAACGCTTAACTAGAAACTTCATCATGTACAAGCTCTCAAGTTTAGTCCATAGTCTCATTGCGACCTTCTTCTTTGAGACTTCCGTCAACACCTTGTCATTGAGGCTAAGAACAATTATGTTATGAGCCTTCTCCAACAATGTTTTATTGTCCTTATCTACCATGGTAGAATCAATCATGCATTCCCCTTCCAAAACTTCGAGGAGGCCTTGTTGAACCAAAAGTGAACTCATCTTCAATCGCTAGAATACGTAATCATTTAGACTAGTGAATTTCTTAACCTCATACTTTGCAAAAGTCATATTGATTGAGTTCCACACTTACTACACCAGATTGTTGTGGAATTAGTTCTCAGAAAGCACAAATTCACTCTAGATCAATCTAACACACAAAAGAATGTAAAATAGAGCAGAACAAAGTAATCCTCTGGATAACAGATAGAAAGTAAAAATGTAAGGATTAAGAAAGAAAACATACACAAAGATAATGTGGTTCAATTGATGTTAATGAACTCCAATTTACGTTCATGAAAAAATTCATTATTGAAAAATTCACTATGATAATAAGATTTTTTTATCATATACAAAAGTTTCATCTTCTACTAGATAATTTAATAAAACTAAACGATCTAAAAACTTTTAAAAAAAGTTTAATAAACCAAATTTTCACATTATATAAGGTTACTTGGATTTTCAAATAATGAATAGAAAGTTTATTTAGAGTTTTATATCATAGTTTAGAGTAGCTTAATTACAATCCAAGAATTTAAATTTTAGCATGCAATTAGAGTATATAATCTCATGTATAAACTCTAAATAACAGTTTTATTGTAGTGGTCATTCTCTCATATTTTGATAGTTTCTTAGCTCCATACGTGTCAAAATACAATAATTCAAGTATGAATCTCAATATTTTTTTTTGAATGAAATGACTCATAATAATCTCCAAATTATCAACCTTTATATCTTCTAAAAAAATTTCTAAATGTACAAGATAAATATATTAACCAAAAATTTACTCATTTTTTATAGTGACGTTAAAATTAATAATTTTAAACTTTTAAAAGAATATTTTAAAAAAATAATATATACTAAAGTTAAACATTTTATAAAAATTTAAAATATATTTAAGCATTATTTGAAAGTTAGATAGAATATTTCAAACCGTAAGAGATACATAGATTAATATTTAAATTAATTTAAATGTATAAGAGATTATCATTATTATTATTATTATTATTTAAATAAAGATTCTGTTAACCGACTATAGATACCTAGCCAATACAAACCGACCGGAATAGAGCAGATACCGAGCCCAAAATTCGCACTTGTTTGACTCCAATGCGCACAACACACCAACTCTGCACCACACCATCGTGGCGTGACAGACACTAATTCCTCCTTCTCTGTCCACAACCTGCACACCCAATGCTCTGTCCCATTTACTCATCTTCATCTTATCATATACCTTGTAATGCTTCTCGTAATGTCACAATCCCGTTAACTATTTTCGTTCAAGTTGAATTCTGTTTTTTCATTTTAATTTATCTTTTACTGTTTTTCATAACTTTTATATTAAATTATGTCAATTATTACGTAATCACAACATGGGTTAACAGTTTAAATTTTTGATTATATTGCCTTTTACTTTCATAAATAGGACAGCCACTAAAGTCTAATAGATGTAGGTAACTTGCTATTTAGAGATTGATTATGAGATGAGATATGTGCCCATAATAGAATAAGTAGAAATTTTAGAAAGATATTGTAAAGTATAATGTTATTAAATATGAGGAATTTAATGTATTTGTTAAAGAAAAGAATGAAAATATAATTAATTTTTTGGTATTTGGACTTCTAGTTTGTATGATTTATCTTTCTTTTATATTTAAAAAAAACTTTCTATAAATGTAAGACCTCACCTCTTCACATTTGCATGTTCTCTCTTACAAGTAAATTGGACTTTGAACCATAATATTGGTGTTTGTTCTAGAATAGGTAAAACTAATTCTACTACTACAAATAAACTACTACTACAAATAAACTACAACGAGGCCGTTTAGTCGGAAAAGGACAGCAAGACTCTTATCTTGCACCAAATTCTCAATGCTATGTAAGAAAATGAGAAAAGTAAAAAGATTGAAAATTATTCAAGTACAATAGAAAAATTAAGATAAGAAGTCGATAGCTCTCACTAATATATGAAGAAGTACTCAACATAATTACTCTTCCAATATGATATTAATCATGAGAGACTACATGTGAAGGTGATAAGTGAAAGCCATATATAAATCTCTTAGATAAAATTTACTTTTAAAAAATTTGACATATTTGTTAAAATCGAATATATGATATTTTTTAACATTTTCTTGTAATCAAACATGTAGAATGCATGATAAATAACTTGATATTATTTACTCAAGACAATATAATGACTATTCTAGATTTTCTTGTCAGTTTGTAGTTCTTCTAGTCGACCTTAATTTCAGTTTGTAGTTTTTCTAGTCGATCTTAATTTTAAGACTAAGATTATTGTAGACTTCTTTGTCAACTTTAATTTCAAAACTAAGATCATTATTTTCTTTTCATCTACCTTAATTTCAAGATTAAGACTGTTGTAGCTCTTTTTATCGATAGTTATTAATTTTACTAAGACAATTGTAACTCTTCCTGTTAATCTTAATTTCAAGATTAAGAAATAAAACTATCGAAACTCTTTCTGTTAATCTTAATTTCAAAATTAAGATTATTGTAATTACTCTTCTCACTTGTCTTAGTTTCAAACTAAGACCATTGTAACTCTTCTCATTGGCTTTAACTTCAAGACTAAGATAATCGTAGCTCCATAGCATTACAGCAAATCTTGACAAAATAATTTTATTATATAAGCGTCAGCCTAGTAAAACATTCATAAGAAAAATGTAAGGAAAAAAACTTATAAAAACAAGAGTGTTTTGATGAGATACATGAATTGAATTTTTGTTGGTGACTTTCTTCATATATAAAATCAATAAACTATCACTATCAATAAACTATCACATTGTTGAAGAAGACCAACTTTATGTAATCCTCATTTTCAAAACCACTTTAAAGTTAGTCTTCCAATTATGTATTATTTTTCCCATTTGTCTGGTATTATTTATTTATTGGCAGGACTTTAACTTTTTATGATGCAGAAGTGAGGGCAGAGTGAAACCTGTTCTTCATGCAAAGCCTCAACTCACCATGTATCATGTACGTGTCAACGCGAGCAGCTCCCACTGTTCTATATAACATCACCCCGTCACACTCTCTTTCTAACGCAAACACTCATTACCAAAGCTTTCTCTAGAAAGTCTTGTTACTCATCTGTTGCATCTTCATCATTGTTACCCTAAACTTCACCCTCCACCATGACTGATCGCACACAAGCACCCCACCATGTCCAAGTCCACACCACAACCCAACGCTACGAAGCCGGTGTAGTTCCTGCACCACGTTTTGAACGTACTGTTCTTTCCCCACCTTGTTATGAACCTGGCGGTAAGATTAGCACTTACCCTTCCGAGAGAGTTCCCTCCGCCTCCCAGATCCTAGCTGTTATCGTGGGCCTTCCCGTCGGTGGCGTCCTCCTTCTTCTGGGTGGACTTACTCTGGCCGGAACTCTAGCCGGGCTAGCTGTGGCAGTCCCACTTTTCATTCTGTTCAGCCCGATTCTGGTTCCGGCCACCGTGGTAATTGGGCTGGCGGTGGGGGGGTTTTTGACGGCGGGAGCTTTCGAGCTGACGGCAATGTCGTCGTTCTCGTGGATCTTGAATTACATCCGGGAAAGCCAGGGCCCGGTGCCGATGAACCTGGCAGCAGCGGCGAAGCATCAGCTGGCGGATGCTGCAGAATACGTGGGACAGAAGACAAAGGAAGTGGGGCAGAAGACCAAGGAGGTTGGGCAAGATATACAGAATAAGGCTCACGATGCAAAGGAAAAGAGTGCCAAGGATGCAAGGGATGCAAAGGAAGCACGGGAGGTAAAGAGAACAACAGTAGCAGCAACAATCGCATCAGACTGAGTATTGTGATATGGTGCGGTTCATGTCGGGAAATAATAATGTACCTCTTGGTTTGCACTTGTCAGTGTTGTGTGTCTTATGGTATTGTTTGTAGGTCTGTCTGTTTAAAAAAAAAAAAGTCTAGCTTGGTTAGTAGAGGGACGTACGTTGGTTAATATCATAAAAAGGGGTACTAGCTACCACTCTGGTGTATATGGATGCTGGGAATGTGTTCTGTAGTTTTTCACTTTCATTGTTGAATTCAATGTGAAATTTGTTTTCCGTTGGTTTATGTAATCACTTCCTTTTTTTCACAGACAGCACGAAAGAATCCGTACAACAAAACCCATGTCCTTCTTGGACAACGTTAATTTTAAACTGTACTTTGTTAATACATTTTTAACATAAAGAAAATCAAATTACTAGCAGATTTTGCACCTAAGAAAGTTTTCTTAACTGCAAAAAGCACTTTAACCAGAAACCATTTAGATTTGCCAGTAACCATCTTTTCAGCATCAGGAAGCTTTGAGCTGCATAAATATCTTGACAGATAATATGCCGGGAAGGAAATTAACATAAAATATTTTCTTCGTTTATTCTTCAATGATAATAGTTAATTATTATATATAGTCAAAACTCAAAAGGGCTTCTCTCTGACGCAAGATACCTCCGTCGTGTGGATTAATGGCTAAAACTGTTTAAAAATTCTATCGACAGTGAAAAAATACACATTAACGAACAAAATTTTGCTACATGATCTTGTTAAGACGTCTTTAACATGATAAAGATCCTAGAGTGTACTAGAAAAAAAAATTGTCTAATCAATAGAGAAGATTCAATGTAGTTAGAAGATCAAATAAATAAACTGCATTCAGTGGTGGAATTTACAATTGGCGACATCCTCAGGCATCACAAAATTTTCAAGATAACAAGGCCTTGATTGATTTCTTGATACAACAGCAAAACAAAATTGTAGCCAGGGTGGGAGAGGGAAGAGAATATTCAGTTCAAAGGAGAAGTGGTTGGGGTTGAGATCCAGCTTCAGCGTCATTGCCACCATACTCGGTTTTCAGCTTTGAATCATTATTGGGTATCCAAAACGTGAGAACACTTGAAGCTGCAGCGAACATGGCTCTGCGAGGGGCCCACTTCAAGCACGAAGGCACGCCAATATGGCTGCTCCAACATGCCACCTGCATGGAAGAAAACGAGATGCATGTCATATTTTGTCCTAATACATTAAAATTTTAATAAAACATAAATGCTTACTTTATAAAAATTTTCTTTATTTTTAATTTTTGAAACTATATAAATTTTGTACTCTCAATCCATGACAACTGGCAATCCATATTATTAAGAATAGATCGAATAATGTTTTGAAATTTGTTAAGGATATATAGTTTAGATTTTCACACATTTCAGTAAAACAAGTTTACCAATACTTTAGCTGTTATGGTCTTAGATTTGACCTTCTTCCACATTACAGATTTTTACAGATTTTTTAATCCTCCACTATTGTATTTCCTTTTTCCTTTAATTTTATTTGTAATTGGTAGAGATTGTAATCTCGATTTTAAGCTCCATTTTTTTTCTTGATGTGATATAACATTTATTTTCAATGGGGGAGAGAAGGCTGAGTCAGCTAAAGCTGAATAGATGTAATAATATTAGATTCTTTCTTTCTATTAAAAAATATTTTTTTTGGTTAAATGCAGAGACTAACTATGTAGAACTTTTAAAAATTAAAACTGTCATATTTTCGACCAAAAAAATCCTATTTAAACCTAAAATATATATCAATAAGCACAAAAGACTTTTTTCTGACATTTTGCCATTGTTTTAAAGTTTCATGTCATGTTTATGCCGTTTTATTTGTGCATGTTTTGAATACATAAGGCCATGAACAAATTCGAAAGTACAGTATATGGGCAAGCAACTGTACACTCGGATGAGAAACTGCGGTACAGCACAGCTTTAACTCGACATGGCAACATGACACAGTAGTTGGTATACGAATTAAGTAAATAAAATTAAAACGAAGATCATGTGTGGAGTTAAATCTGACGACTATGTTATCGATTCAGATTATGATATAACGCATGTACATAATATTAAATTATGAAATTATTATTAATTATTTTAATCACAATTATCAATCTATATTTTATCTTCGAAAATAAAGGAGGAAGAGCCATAATAAAACTAAGACATAACAAGAAGTAATCTTTTACCAAATGAATTTATGCACAAAACGAAAATATAACAGATCAAGAAAGCGACAAAAAGGACAAAATTATGGCTATCAAGTTTAAAACAAGGCTATCATACCTAACTTAACCGTAAAGGCAACAGATTAACAAAAATGTATAAGACTATATAACTAAATTATAGTATATAAATTACTACAAACCTTATCTCACAAAATCAATTTTGTAAGATTGTGTTAAATTTAAACCTCATAGAATCTATCCTAGTAAAGTTTGATAGGCTTAATGTCATTGGCTATCAATCGGACTCCCCTCTACCCATATTCTTGAAATGTCTAATTCTCAACATGAGAAAGTAATTTTCTATATGAGAAAGTATATTAGAAATCCTATTTAAACTAAAAATATAATCCATGACCTTAGTATAATATATAATATATAAGTAAATACAAACTTTTCCTTATCAAATCAGTTGAGTTCAGTTAGGCTTAAATTTTCTTGAGACAGTCATTCTGATGTTTTCTAGTTTTCTAGATCTCATTGTTTGTTTTTCGATTAATTACTAATTGACTTGTTTTATACTACTAAACCATACGTATCTTCAGTAATATATTAGCCATATTTTACAAAAATGGTCAAAACCCACCCCTGAGAACCTATCTAAATCTGCAACAACACCCCCACCCTTCCCCATTATCTATTCACTAAGCTAATAAAAAGGCTTGAACAAAAAAAATACATTAGCCAAATCAAACACAGACGAATCAAAAGCATGAAATTCACCGTAGAAGCTGCGTTAACGAGTGGGTTAACCCCTCTTCAAAAAAATGAGTCTTTTTTCATCAGTGGTTATGGTGATTGAAGTCATAACAAAAGGAAAACAACAATGACCGAATAAGGTTGAACATGAATCACATGATAACCATTAAAAACCAAATTCCGAGGCATATTTACCATGAGATGCCTTTCAATAATTTCCTCCAATGTCCATAGTCTCCCTCCACCGTTTTTCGAAGGGTTAAAAAAATCATACGATCTACTCTCCTCACTTTCCAATGGCCTTATATGCACATGCTCAAACCACCGTAATTTGTTTGTCAAATTTTCCATGATAGGTATGACACCAATATCACCTCATATACAACCATTTGCTTTTGTCATCCATATGAATATACTCATTTCTGTGATTTTTACTCTTTTCTCTCATCTGTCCCTTCAAATTCTAACATTCACTACCATAGAGTATAGTTAGTCAAATAGATACTCATCTTTTTGTCATTTAAACGTATACTCATTTCTCATTACAAAGTGTACACATTCACTATTTTCAATTTTCAGTAAATAGAGTAAATGTTCCAAGAACTGAGGAAGTTTTTGCACATTAAGTTGAAAGGGTTTTAGTTGCCCATCAATTAAGCAGTTCTTTTTACCAATTTCAAAATTATTAGGGTAAATCGTATAGCAGCTAAAGTATAAGGGGTATTTTTTATATATTTTACCAATTTTAAATTTATACATGCATATGTTATCACTATCTACAGTGAAGTCATATATTCAATGGTGCATACTTCGGTAATGCTCAAACCGAACCGTAGACATTTGGTATCAATGCATCATGCTGGGCCTACAACGCCATCAGTTCAACAACACACCACAGTAATGGGAGATATTTCACAACATCAATTATTCCACTAAAGCATCAATAAACATGTCTACATCTATGAATTACAGATGATGGTTAAAACATCTGTCAAATTTTAAAGTATCCTTTTAGAATTAAATAAAAAATTATGTATAGCAGAATCATATTATAGTAGAAAATAGGATATACCTCATTTTTCGTCTCAATACTCCAAGCATGCATGGTTCCACCTCCTGAGCCTTAGACATCAAAATTTAGAAATTTTATATTCACTACAGCTTATGAAAAATGTTAACGGTAGAACATACGTAACTTAATGTAGATGCACAGTATCCACAATGTAATAAATCTACACTCATTGACTGTACTTTCATTTAAAGAAACATGTATGATATATTACATATCACATTTGTTATGGACTACTATTGAGCTCAACAAATTCAATAAGAAATTATAAAAAGGAAATCATAATTGAAAATAAAATGACATTTCTCATTTTCTGATCTAACAAGTCCTACAGCTTGGCTAGTCATCCGTCTGATTGTAATTATCACTTTGTAAATTGCTCTTATCAATCACATATATTTGAGATATCTTAAGATGTGGATAACAACATTCCAAGATCAATAGAAGTGTTCTGGTATACCTTATATTCCCACGTCGCTTAGAAGTCAAGGCCTAGAGTAGTTTATATATCCCTTCCTCCCTTAACCTTCTGAAGCATCTTATGAGAATAAAACCATGACAGAGCTCCAAGCTCCAAAGCGGATGCAGTGATTGATCCTAATTATGCTATCTTATCGAACTTAAGGTTGAAACATTGGCATCATATATGGGAACAAAAGGGGTTTCCAAAGACGAACCCTCATTCCCCTCAGAGGCTCCTAGCTCGTTCCCTTAACCCTTGACTGAGAGGCTTGTTCCAGTACACCATATAGTCCCATATCGCTTAGGAGTCGATGCCAAAAACAGTTTATATACCCCTTCCTTCCTTAACCTTTCAAGGTGTCTTTTAAGGACAAAATCGTGACAGAGCTTCAAGCTCCAAAGTAGACAATACTTCAGATGTGATGATTGATCCTAATGATTTTTGGACAATGGGTCCGAATTATCCAAACAAAGCACGAAGAAGAGATTGCTTGAAACCATAGAGAGATCGATATAAGTTACAAAACAAGCCAGACTCCCGTTGAGCAACAAATCCAAGAGGATGCTCCATGTAACCTTTTCTAGATCAGTCCACATGTCCTCATACACTTTAGCAAAATGGTATTGCGGAAAGAAAAAATAAACACTTAGTTGAAACTGCCCATACCTTATTACTTGGTGCCAATGTGTCTGTCCATCACTGGGGTGATGTTATTCTTACCACATGTTATCTTATCAATTGCATGTCGTCTTCTTCCCTAGAAAATAAAGTGTCGTACTCCATTTTGTTTCCAAATGAACCTCTTTTTCACATTTCTCCTCGTGTTTTTGGTTGCGTATGGTTTGTACATGATGTGTCTCCTGGTTTGGACAAACTTTCAGCCTGAGCTATCAAATGTGTCTTCCTTGGCTATTCTCGTCTTCAAAAAGGGTACAGATGTTATTCTCCCAATACTAGGAAATACTATATGTCTAGAAGTGTCACATTCTTTGAAGAAACTCCTTTCTTTCCTTCTTCCTCACAAGATGTTAATTTTGTCCAACAACTCCTGCCTATGCCCATAGTTGAGTCTTTTGTGTCTCCTACTTCTAAACCTGTTCCAACCCCTTCTCTTGATCCAACTACTTCTCAACATTGAAGTCAATCTAGACCATCATCACCTCCAATTATCACTTACCAAAGAAGGACCAAAATAACCGATCCCGTGACACATGGTGAGTCCTCTTCTTCAAGTCTTTTACCATTATCGACTCATACCATGCCTCCGATAATGAAGATTCTAGTTGGCCTATTGCTATCCGAAAAGGTACTCAATCTATTTGAATTCCTATCGATGGATAGACGTTCCACTACAGAGTATTGTTTGATCATTGGAGGCAATACTATTTCTTGGAAAAGCAAGAAACAAAATGTAGTTGCCCTGTCTAGTGCTGAAGTTGAACATAGAGCAATGACATCCCTTACTTGTGAACTTATATGGGTAAAGCAGTTCCTTCAAGAATTGAAATTTTGTGAGATCAAACAAATGAAGATGTATTGTGATAATCAAGTTGCTCTTCACATTGCCTCTAATCATGTGTTCCATAAGAGAACCAAACACATAGAACTTGATTGTCACTTTTTTTGTGAAAAATTATTGACCAAGGAAATTTGTACAGAGTTTGTTGGATCTAATGATCAACTTGCAGATATGTTAACAAAATCTTTGAGGGGACCTTGATTGACTTTATATCTTTCAAGCTTGGCACATACCATTTGTATGCTCTAGCTTGAGAGCGAGTGTTAGAATAAGTTACTATTATGGTAGGTAGTTGTTGAGGTATTAATTAAAAGTTGTGTTTCTCATTAACTTCTACTCCCTAGGAGTATAGGGTTTGTCATTTCATATTCTGTAATCATTGTAATATTTCCTATAAATTAATGGAACAGCCAAGAGGCTAAAATACTCTTGAGCTCTTTTATCATTTTTTCCAGCTTTAACTACCATGAAAGAAAACATTTTTTATATCCAATTGATGGAGAGGCTAATGAAGTATAGTTGTTATGGCAAAGAAGAGACGCACAGTAGTCACTTTGGCTACGGTAGAAAATGTATCATCATAATCAAGGCCATAGATTTGAGTATAACCTTTGGGCACCAATCTAGCTTTGATGTGATCAACTTCACCATTTGGCCAATTCTCCAACAAAAGGAGCATTATAGATGTTTGTATCCACTTTGAGTAAAGGAAAGCATATTGAAAGAAGAATCCCCCAATAATCAGAATTACATAAACCCGCAAACAACAACTTGAATCTCTCTCAAAATACAATGAGAACACACTACACACCATAATCCATGCCAACTATAAAAGATAGCAAATAATGGTGGAGAAAGACTATGAGGGAGAGAAGGTGAAGCTCGAGATAGAGGAATGGTAGAGAGGAAACTCTAGTGGTACATAGAAAGGTGTTTAGTGCTCACAAAATGAGAAATAGGATACTTGGTACAAGACCGAGTTCCTTTTCTCAAAGCAATGGGCAAGTCAGCAAGATCAGGTTCACAATTATTATTCAAGGGATTTTTCAACGGTTCAAGGGTGTCAAACGAATGAACACTTACCCTGGCTCACATTGGAGCTATTCTTGGATCAGGTTAGGTTGTTTTTGTCTCTTCTAATATTATATACAGAATAAATTCTTTGGAAAACTAATATCTGGAGTTAACCCAGACTCGAGAACATAGCCCTTGTTAGAAGCAACTTCAAAGACATCCATATGAGATGAGCGAGGAGAAGTATCAAGAGTAATATCAGTATGAGACAGTTCCTATATGAAAGGGACAAAAGATAACTTGAGATTCAAAAAGACTTAGCTTCAATAGAACTCTCCCCAAGAAGTTGAATCCCTAAGAAGTTGAGGATGTAAGTAAAAGGATTGAGTTTTATCAAAAGTGACATCCATGGGAGTAAAAACTTTCGACTCAAAGGATGGTAACAACAATATCCCTTTTTATTTGAAGCATAACCGATGAATATGAATTTAGCAACTCTAGGATCTAACTTCCCACGAAAATGACTATGAATGTGGACAAACACAAAACATCTTTGTCACACGGGTACAACCATCAATAAAAGTGACAAACCATTTCACACTAGATATATTGGTGTTTAATGTAGGTCCCCAATTGTCAAAATGAACCAAATCAAAAGGATGAACACTCTTTGTATTACTAGGAGAATATGTGGCATGATAGAGCTTTGCAACTTGACAAACATCACATTTAAATGACTCAATAGACTCTTTGGAAAAAAAAAAGAAACATAAACTTTTAGAACAAAAAAATATTGATGTCCTAAATGACGATGGAGAAGACAAATTTGATAGGACTCAAAAGTAGTGCAAGACTGAAGACACGAGGTAGTCGTGTTCTTACTGATACTATCCTTAGTTCCCAAGTCGTCAAGGTAATACAACACTCCCTATTCCTTAACAGTTCCAATCGTCCTTCCTGTGGCAAGATCTTGAAAAACACAATGAGTGGGAAAGAAGGTTATAGAACAATTTAGGTCATAAGTAATTTTTTAACAAACGTTATTAGAAAGTTTTGGAACATAAAGAACATCTTTAGGGTTGAGGGATGGTAAAAGAGAGATATTACCACGTCCAGTTATAGGGATATGGGTCACATTGGTAATAGTAACGTGGTTACCAAAAAGAGAAACATATGATGCTAAAAGAGATGAATGAGGGGTCATATGGTCTGTCACATCAAGGTCTAGAAACTAAGAGTTCTTACATAAAGTGTCAGAAATATTAAAATAGGAATTGAAGTTCTTACTAGACATGGTTAGAAAACAAGTACCAAAGGGTAGCTTACTGATAGACTCAACGAGAGAGATTTTAGACGTTCATTTTCAGCATGTAGTGCGGGCAATCCTTCTTCAATTGCAGAGGATGAAGGAATCTTCCTAGAATTTTCAGAATCTGAAGTTGCCTAATAAGCCTTCTTTGGGGGGTTGTCCTTTTAGTTCTACCAAACAAAGCTTTCTCTTTTCCATACAGCTTGAAGCAAGTCTCCTTAGTGTTGCCAGATTTCTTACAATGAGAGCACCAACGATCATCCTTGTCTTCAAAGTCAAGTTTTATGTTTCCAGGATTTGAGTCCCAAGTGTAGAAGCCTTTGCAGAGAACACGTCAATTCCTTCAATGGAGGGCTCATTCATCATGACCATTCGATGAGTCTCCTCACCTCGGACAATGTAGGAGACTTCAAAAAGAGATGGAAGTCTTTCCTTCACAAGAATTTGTGCCCTAACAGGGTCATATTCAAAATTCAACCCTGATAAGAACTTAAATATCCGAGATCGTTCAACAAACTGAGAAAGTGTGGCAACATTTCAGCTATTTTCAAGCTTTAAATTTTGATATTAGTCCAACTCAATCCACAATCCCTTTAACATTCCATAGTATTCAGCGACAGAAAAAGTGCTCTGCTTGGCACCAAAAATCTTGCTTTCTAAGAAATAGCCTATAGGTTGCTTAAGCAAGAGGCATGTGACTTGTGCTCTTAAAGATTTGAACTACGTAGTCACCGTCGTTGTTGCTGTTTGACCTAAGGAGACACTATATGATTGTGTCGTGAAGAAAAAATACAACTCACAATGTTTAAATACGAGCCAAACAACATACAACCTCATACCCCAACGGTAGTATCTCCGATAATCCTATGCAAACACACATTAGAATATTTGAGTAAGGTGAGGTCTTTTCTATTGTTTTGTTCTTGTGTCAATGTAAAGCCATGGGTGGCTAAACACCCTATTGTTAAATGTTGATGTAGCTACCCAACTCATGTAATGTGTCTTTTCCTAACCAACATTATTCGATTTTAAGGGTAGATTAGAAACCATCAAATCAGTTGTAAGTCCTTAATCTTAATGATGGTTGATTAACAAACCTCACTGCGAAATCGGCTTGATCATCCTTATGTAACCTAGGTATTTTCTCATTATGTAATTGGGTTACAATCAATTTTGCAGATTGTTGAATAAATTACGTAATTGAACTTGTTGGCCTGGACAAGAGGAAATTACATGGGAAGGGATAGTGCAATCAATCTCCAATGGCTCTTCTATCACTTCATATTTATTTATCTATTTTCATTCTTAAATTTGAGTCATTTGAATAGTCTTTGCTCTCTTTTTCCATAAACCCAAAATAATTTGTTTGGCTCTTTATTCTTTTAAATTTGCTTCTACTCTTTCATCAATTCATATTTGCTTAATTTATTGTTTGACTTGTTTAGTCCTTTTGATCTATCTTTATTCAAAAACCTAAATCTCTATTTTGTTTTTTATTCTTTTATTTTATGAATTATTGCTTTTATTTTTATGCACTTATTCAAAAATCATATAATTAATCTTCTCAGAGTAAACAATTATATACCAAGTCTTCGTGGATTCAATAATTGATCTTCTATCTATTTACTACTTGCAACAAATAGGTATACTTGCCAAAGACACATTACAGCCCATAGTATCTCTTATACACCATCTTTCATGTAAATTGTAAAGGGGACATATTTTTATTCAGATTATCTTAGTTTAGAATAGTGTTAGTCTTCTTTTCTTTTCATTTTTTATTTCCAAAACATAATCGTGGTGAACTCTGCAAAGAAGGTGGAGGTAATTCTTGCAATTATACTTTACCCTTTTCTAATAAAGAATTTGGCTTTGTCGTTTACTGTTTACATGTTGCGTGCCTAATTGATTCTAATAGGGTTGGATGTAGTTTTCTTTCATAAACTCTGTTTTAGTGTGGTTTGTTCTTTTTTATTGATTATATAATTTCAATGTTCTTAATGTTTTTGAGACTTGATCAACCTTGAAATCACTTTACTCAATTAGTGTTGTATGATCAAACTCATTAACTAGCGAACTTGTGCGTTAGCTGGGGTTGAGAATTGCAACACCGTTGATCTAATTCCTAATTCCCTTTTTTTCCTGTGTTTAATGTTTTTTTTTTGGAACTTATTCTCATATGACCAATTGAGAATCATTTTACAAAAAGGTTCTTTTCTCCATGACCGAAAGTGATTAAATATTAATTAATATAGATCCGATACCGTGATAAGATGGAACCAAAGTCAATAACGAGCATTGAGTAAGTGAAAGCAAAACCCTAGGTGTTTGTCATGAAAGTGTTCTCCTTATTTCTAGTTGTGAAGTTTATTAAATTTTTTCAACCTTTAAACATTTGAATGCCTAGACTATAGATTGGGAATCCTTGGTGATTAGTATTCCCTATTCTTTGTGTCTACAATATCTAGACCTTCTGGTCCACTAAAACTATTGCATAAGATACACTTGCCCTGTAACACACTATGGACGTGCACCAAGATGCCAACATGTCATTGGCACACATCACACAGAATGTGTGGGCTAGGGTGAATATTGCAAACCAGTGGATCTGGTAGTCAACAATTGTTGAGACTTTGTAAAGGTTGTCACGAGACCTGTAGTAGGACAAAGGACTTATCATGATGCTCGTAAATCAATTCACCATTCAATCTATTATAAGGATTGAACGGAAATACCTTGACCAATGCACTCTACTTATTATCAATAGCTTTCATTTGTTATCTTCCCTCTACTATTTTGTAGTTTGATGTTGTGAATATTTTGTTATGCTTTATCTTTGTGACCCTTCCAATGCGAAGAAATACATATTAACTGATCATTGGGTCGGTCAGCATAATGATGAAAGAATTAGCTCGATCAATTGGCTTCCTTGAAAGTACACAATCCCTCTTCCTCAAGCTTGAAAAGAAGAGGATAGAAAGATATACATACCACCTAGAAGGTAAAATCAAATCCAGTATCTATCAAGAGGCTTTGATATTATAGCAATCGGTTTACCTTTGCTCAAGTGTTTATCATTATTACATTGAGCTTGGGTGATGTATTCAACTTTATAATGATACAATATAGTCCAAGCTTATTTTTCACTATCTGAATCTTATACTTTATATACAATTCATGATTCTAAAGTTAACCAATGTATTCAGGATTATAATCGTGAATTGATAATTGTGTCAAATTATACAACGAAGAATCTATTTAAAGAGTGAAAATTAGTCCTTTCAAATCCTTTTGTAATCAAAATATGACAATGTTGGAATTAGGATTTATCGCAAGAAAAAGGAAAGAGAGACAATTAGCAATAATAACTCCAAGAATATGATTTTTAGAATATTAAGCAAAGCTTGGGGTCCATGTCGTGTCCGTGTCCAACACATATCAGACGCCAACATCCATATAACACGTATTAGTAGAGTGTCCAATTTCAATACACTTTTTTCGTCTTAGACATAGCCCAAACACGGCTTCGACATGGCTCCGACACCATATTAATGATTGGTAGACAATTTTTTTAGAAATTAGAAATTCATAAAACTTAGTTCATAAGTTTCTACTATAATTATAGAAAAAATAAACAAATCCTATATAATCAACAATATCTAAATTATATATGAACCCTTAGGTACATTTTTATTCATTCTCCTATCATTTCCTATATATTGTGGAATTCTTAGAGGTTGTTAATTTTGTCTTTAGATAAACTTGAGTAAAGTGTCTTTTTCAATGTTGATCAAGAAATGGATGAGATGTCTTAAATGAATTAGATTCTCTTTTCACTTTTAGACTTTAGTGATGAATTAGTTCAATTTTGTACCAAGTAACAATACAATATGTGCATATTGTTACACTTGACTAACTTTGTCATAAATGATTTTGAATATAATATATATATATATATATATGTATCCCTGTGTCTTATATTTTAGAAATTACAAATGTCACAATTTTGGTATTTGTGTCGTATCCGTGTGAGTGTCTGAGTTTCATAAGCTAGACGTAATGCTCCCATTTATAAATTATAATTACATCAATTACAAATACTCTTAGTTCAACCAAAACCCACAAACACTAAACTAATAACCCTATTTTAACAAAAAAATAATAGTAGAAATTAATGAAAACATGTTTCATAAGCTAGACGTAATGCTCCCATTTATTACATCAATTACAAATACTTAGTTCAACCAAAACCCACAAACACTAAACTAATAACCCTATTTTAACAAAAATATAATAATAGAAATTAATGAAAACATGTTTTTGTGCATACCTGCTGGTGAATATAACCAGGAAATGAGATGCAGTGAAAAGAAAACTTTTAAAAAGCTAAATTGTGAAGAGATCAAATGTAATACCTGCCACCATGTACTTCCCATCTGGGGTAAATGTAGCCTCTATAGGAGTTCCAGGAGATGCTTCCAAACTAAACCCACATCGCTGCACAAGTTAGAAAACTATCAACTTCCACATATTTTGAGCAAATACACTATTGCATGAGGAAAATGTAACACAAAAGATTCAATTATCAAAGAAGTTAACCTTTTCTCCTCCATATGCATCCAGAATATAAATATTGTTATTAGTAGTAGTCAGAAGCATTGATTTGCCATCATTACTGAATTTGATGTCACAAACTTCAGCTGTGTCACCACCAACTAGAAAGGTGTCAAAGGGACCCTACACCAATATGGGGCAGTGTCAAAGTTGAGAAGTTAAGAAAAGCAGGGCAAAATCTAGAAAAAGGTTACAAATACAAACCTTGTCATAAGATCGAGAATCGAATAATTTAATAGCCCCTGCTTCCATTGCTACAGCAAAGACCAGGCCTTGTTGGTCATATGCAACAGCAGGTCTACCACGTAGACGTAGGATGCCCTGAAAACTATAATAGTGAGCATAAATTGTAATTATCTCCTACAATTTTTCCATGATGCACTATGAAATTGTAAGTATTTTGAAGCTCAAACATGGGGTTAAATTGCAGGTGCACTCATGGTTGCATTGTGGTTGTAGCATGTCAACTTCAGTCAATGCGTAGTGGCTGCCACAACCAAGATGTTATAACTGCATCATGTGATGCAGTCACAACTTAAAACCTTGAGCTCAACCATTAACAAATATTACCATGTTAAGTACTAAAAAGAATCACATGTAGAAAAAGTAGCCTGTTTTGAATATATTTCACTTGGTAATCTTGTACTGCACAGTTCTCTATAGGATATTCACCAAGATAACTAAGAATCTAGGTATTATTTTAATAGACATTCAAATCTCAAATCAACACTTTAAATATCTCCCTCCCCCAAAAAAGAAAACTACTAACCTGGCAAGCATTTACTCGAAGATCCCATATCCTAACACTGTGATCTAGAGAACCAGACATGAAGCTATCATTGATTGGAGACATGCAGAGAGAAACAACTCTATAAAGAAAGTCATAGGAAAGAAATCAGCAGTAAGGTCAGGTATAACAAAGGTATTAACTTACTCAGAATCATTGACAAATAGCTGTTCTGATTGCACATAAAAATAATCTATCTATGCTCCTATCAGGTTCAAAAAAGGGTGGGTGAGGCAAAGGAAAGCTTACGTTAGATGTGTCAATTAGACTTAGAGCACAATATAAAAGATTTAAAGAAATAAAAATAACATAAAATAACCATCCACCAAAAATTGAAAAAAAGACTATTTTATATTTCACTTGTATGTATGATAAAAAAAGCATAATCTTGGCAGCCAGATATAATTCCAAGCATGTAATTATACAATTAATTATAAACAGTGATCTTAGTCCTTGCCACCAGAGGCCAAATATGTCCCAAAACAAAAAGAAAATGATACAACAATAAGAAACCTAAATTATTTTCTGCCTAAAGCATAGCAATTAAACAAGACCAGCTAGTTTTCCTTCTGCAAGGTAAAAGTAGTCATATATGTGCATGCAAACCTAACCTTTGTTTGTGCCCTTTGAAGTATCTTATGCATCGGTTATCATACATGGATAAATATCGCAATGATTCTGGCATACAACGAATAAGAAATCAATAATTGCAATTATAACTTGTAGCTCCTGACGAGCTGTAACTTGTCAATTAAAATGGTTACACAGACAAGACCACCTCCAGTGGACTCCAAATTGTACTTTGAAGAGCATATAACAGAGCTTGGATGATGGGTAAAACATATCCGATCAGTACCATGTTTCTTATGAGAAGTGGTCTTCAACAACCTGGAATTCATGGTTAAATGCATAGAAAAAAATTATTCATGTATGAAGCAGTACGTAAAGCATATAAACTGAATCATTTATTAACAAACTATTTCACAAGAAAAAAAAAAGGAAAACCTAACTGGTATAATTAACTGTGGGCAAAATTTATTGCATTAACAAATTAAGCTTCTGCAATAAAGTAAATATCTTTTCTGGACAAAACGAAACAAACTTCAAAACTAAAATGGCTGCTTTGTATTTGATTCTTTCTTTCTGTTTTCTTAATCTCAGAGGACTTATCATCATAATAAGGTACTCGCGGAAAAACGTCTCCTCTGGTGCCTGTGTATCTACATTTTATTACATTTAAATAATACAATTTCAAGAAAATATATAACTTTATAAACATAGTTTAGAGAAATCTATGTGGTGGTTCTTTTTCAATGAAAAAGTCATGTAGTTACCTTTAAGTAGAGAGATTGCGAAGGTCAGCAGTTACATATTTTATTAAATAAGAATTATTTTTATTTGTTAAAGGATAAAATTGTCTAACTAAAAATGACACCAAAAGTAGTTACAAAAAGGTGTATTCTCTTTATATAATAGTATTGAAGTATAGATGAGGTCCTTAGTCAGAAGTGACGAGTTCGAAAGTCTAAAGTGTCAGCTAATAGAATCATAATGGCCAAGATACTAACAGTTGTTGAAAAAAACACAAAAGTTAGTAAGAATGACATGAAAGATACACCAATTATCAAATAGTAACTTAACAGAAAATCAATTGTTTATAATAACCATTTGGATCTTTTCTAGTGCACATACACTTGCAACCAGTGCAGCCATTTGCTGAGTTTAATTCTCAGCATCAAATTAAAATCACCCACCATTAAGTAAAACAAAACAACTAGAAAGCATCGAAACCTCATAGAATATGATGCCAACGTGTTAGACACTTCTACACACCACTTATCAAACACACCTCCAACACCCATAAACAGTGTCGCGATTAAAAAATATTTTTTAGGATCAAGCACATTTCGGACACCTCTTGATGCAACTTGAACATGAGTAATGATTGTGAACCAACACCTATTATAGGCTAAACACTTCCTAGATACTACTGTCATACAAAAGTAAAAAAAATAAAAAGAAATCAAGTTATATCAATTTTATACAAGACTTAACAAGTTTTTTGACTTATTAAGCGATATGCTTCTTGATATTTTATTGTGAAGATTGTTATTATATGAAAACTGTGAAGTTTAAGCAAGTTTGTTTTTACAATGTGAATTATATAAATATTAATTCTCAATTCAGAATATTGTCAAGTTGATTCTATATATTGGAAAATAGTTTAGCCCAGTGTAGTGTATAGTGTCCGTGTTGGAGTAAGTGTTTTATAAGAATACAACAACAAAATTTGTACACTTCACTTTTACTATGAGCAAGAAAACTAACACTGTTTTACAAGGAAATATTGAAATAAAAGAATCAGTATAAGGCTTAAGATATGCTAGCAAATCATAATAAGCACGTTATGAAAAATAAAAAGAAAGACAAAACGACAAGCACTCAATTTTAAAACAGAGATTTGTTCATTTTCATAAAAGTAAACTCACTTCGCATTAGCGATGTCATAAAGTCGCACTGAGTCATCCTCACTTGCCGTGACAAGTAAATCATCCTTTCGATGGAAATCAATGGAATGTATCTTCCCACCCTGGAAATACAAAGATAATTAAACCCTACAGAAAAGGCATATTTGTGATGAACCCACCATTTCAACACCAAAACCAACAAGAATATAAGAAAGAAACTGTTTGAAAGGAAGAAAGGAATCGTTCCTCGAAATTATTTGACTCGCTGATATTCCAAATCACTCACACTTCAAGTTAATTAAAAATAAAGATGCTCTAACAATCTCAGTAATTTGATCCAAGACAATAACAGCAATAAGTTCAGATAAAAAACCGTAAAGCTAGATACATGAACAGAAGGTTCTGTAATAGATTAATTGGACCCTAACAGAAATGTTTTTCCTTGGAAACGAGAAAAGCCTAAATTTGACTGAGGGCACTGAAATGAAAGTGAAAAGAATGAAATTAAAAGGGAATAGAAGAGCTACGAATTCGGAGAAGACGGCTCCTATTGACATGCTGCGAACCAAATCATCGTCAAGCTCCGTAAGAGACGACGTCATCTTCGCCGAGCAAAGTATGAACAGAGTAGGAGAGTAGCAGAGCAGAACAATCGGTCGGCTCTTTTTCACAGTTCGACTGGTGGTGGGATAGGTTGGGATATTCTGTCTGTTTATTAGTAACTTCAAGAAGCACCCCGGTGTCCCTATAATTCAATAGGGTATATAATAGATTTGTTTTCCTCCATAATTTTACATTCTCACTTTTATCCTACTATTTATTTTCAATTTCCTAC
The DNA here is from genome assembly GCA_030347555.1 of Lablab purpureus. Classification (NCBI taxonomy): domain Eukaryota; kingdom Viridiplantae; phylum Streptophyta; class Magnoliopsida; order Fabales; family Fabaceae; genus Lablab; species Lablab purpureus. The sequence goes on from CM059254.1 coordinate 19,483,462, forward strand.
CCTTGGTTCCACTTTTTTTCATCAAAAACTAATTAATATAATATTTTCTATGAAAGTAGTCTATACAGGTGAAAATAGATATAAAAATTTGATGAGTCAATTTGATTTATATTTTAAAGGATTTTTTCTTCACCTTCATACTTTCAACATACATATCTATAATCTTAAAAAAATTATATTTACATTTTTACCATTTTTTGAGTGATATAAGTTTATTTTAGATTGTACAGTTTCATATTGTATAATATAAAAATTCATTTTAACATTTAGATGGTATGAAAATCAATTTTGACATTTGAATTGTGTAATTCAGAAATCAAAATATACTTAAAATTTTTGGCTTTCGAATTATACAATCCTAAAGTGAATTTTTGACCTGTGTAATTTAGAAGTCAAAAATTATTTTTAGATTGTATAATCCACAAGTCAAAAAATAACTTTTAAATGGTGTAATCCGAAAGTCAAAAATAACATCTGGATTGCAGAATCCATACATCAAAGTTAAATATACTTTCAAGTTGTTGAGGGATGCAACAATTTAGGGTGTTTTGGTCTTTTTGAATGTTAATGGGTTGGAATTTGAAGTCATGGTAGTGGAAAGAACATCCTATTTTAAAATGAACTATAATTTTTTGTTTAGCTCAATCTTATGTTAGGCAAACGGGTTAATGTGTTATTTTTAGTCTAATTAAAATTTTAAAAAAATATTACAGGCCCATAAACATAACATTGTTTATGGATAATAAATAAGATATATAACAAATTTATATGAAAGTTTGTGTAAAACCGTTCAAATTGAACAAGTTATAAAACAAACTTAGAAGATCAACTGATGGAGACCAAGATGAGCATTCTCCTAGGATGGTGACTAGGAGCATGACTAGAGGGAGTCCTCTTAATAATTCACCTCTGTCTTTGTTTTCTATTGCTTTATAATATTTTCATATGTTGTATTTTCTGCTCTCTCATAAATTCTTTTTTTTTTTTTGTAGATTGTGTTGGAACCTCACTATAGGAGCTTAGAATTGGATTTAAAGTCTTAGGCGCATCACATGAAGATTTTTGAAGCACATGGAGTATACTTTGTGGCACATGGAGCGCGTCTTTCCTCCCTTGGAGCACATTTAGCACATGTTTAATGTGTTTTGTATGCTTGGCACCTTTTTAACTGATTTGCGCATTTAACATTTCATTTACAGCGCATATGCATTTCATTAGAAGTGGACCTAAGCCTATAAATAGGACCTACCACACTATGTACAGACACTTTTGGATCTTAATAGAATTTGGAGAGGTTTCTTGATTTTGTAGTGCGAGTTTGGCATTGCATTCTCCTTTGTGTGTGCGTTCTTGAGTGTATGGAGCAAGAGGCATGAGCAAGAGGTTCTCCTGGGCGTGAGAACTCCTCTCTTCGATTCCAAAGTCATCTTTCATCATTTCAATCGGTGAAATCCTTCCTTTTACTTGTTTTCATTCCTCCTTTATCTCACGCTTCCACTTCTTGTTTTGTCCTTCTGTTTAGCTTGAGTCCTTCCATGAATCTAGACCGTAACATCAACTATGCACTCCAGTACTTCAACATTTGTTCATTGTAAAATATAACACTCAATTAGTTAAAATGTTTATGTAATATATATAAAAAAATCAAAATGTATCAAATATTTATTATGGACATCTTTAAATATATTATGTCCTAGGCTAGTTTGTTCAGTAAACAATTGTATCTCTTTCACTTCTTTTACATCTATATTTGATAATACACAAAAAAATCAATAAGTAACATATCTATAACAAGCATAAATAAATATTATATCAAAATTTAATAATAATTTAATTATATAAGAAAGTTTAACTTGCTCATAACTATACTATCAATTACTGAGTACAAATGAGGATTTGCACATTTGTACGGAGTAAACAATTTCTATACTTATTCAATATGCGACTTAAATCAAAATTTTGAAGTTACTATTGTGATTGGAATACCTAAAATGTTACAAGTCATAATTGCAAGTTGAGGGAACCAATGCTTATTCAACTTCCAATATTGGAGGGTATCTAAGTCTTCACCAACAACACATGATTTACTCAAGTAAAGGTTAAGTTGAGATTTGTCATTATTTGAAACATTTTTTATTATTTCTTTATGATAAGTCAACAATTAAATAGCCAAAGTAGAATTTAATAGAATCATTAATATGTGTATATATATATATATATATATATATATATATAAATGAATGAAAATAAACTATATTATTAAGTTTACTTGAAGAATAAATGATGAGAAATTACCCCTTGTCATGTGAAAAGAAAATTTCATGTCTTTGTTGATGTAATAGTCTGGTTTAAATATTCACCAAAGAGATTGTACAAACTATCATTCACCTTATTAGCCTTTTCTTTGTAATCAAATGGATAAAGTCTCTTATAACAAAATCTTATGAAATTTAACTTTGTCTTTGGGTCAAGAACATATCCAAATGCAAGAGTGACAAAAAATTTATTCCAATATTTATCAAACTTGATCTTCATCTTTGTTGCCATATCCCTTGTAGCATCATTTTCACTAGTCAAATTTTTATTCAATCTCATTTCTATAATAGTAGCTTGAAGGAAATATAAGTTGGAGGTGAGATAAGATGACGCAGACATCAAGTTAGTAATATCATAAAAAGGAGCAAAACTCATATTTTTTTCGTTCTTTCCCACTCTTAATCAATTGGAAAAAACTTGTAACTTCTACCACTATATTACAAATTAGTGAATGCATGACGATACTTGATAGCACTTTCAAGCACCATGTATGTAGCATTCCATCTAGTTGCTACATCTAGTCTTAAGAAACCAACACCAACATCACTTAAATGTACTTCGTCAACACATGTTTGAAATTTCCTTAACCTCCCCTCTAATGGTTTAATATACTTAACACTTTCTTTAACTTTATCCAAAGCGTCATCACCAACTACCTTCAACCCTTCTTGAACTATAATATTCAAAATATGTGTACAACACCTCACATGAAAATAATCACCTTTACATACTAGTGCATTTTGCAAATTTAGTTTTTCTTTTAAATTTTTCACCATGCTACCATTAAAAGAGGCATTTTCTAATGTGAGAGAAAATATCTGATCTTCCTTGATAGTTATAACCTAGTGTGTGAATTATCCAAGTGACAAAATGAAAGTAACTTACTATTTAATTTTCAATGTTGATTTTGATCAACATAATGAGCAGTTACATTCATATAGCCCTCGGTAGTTACAGTTGTCCATACATCAGAAGTCAAACATATTCTACCACAAATATTAGATAACACAACCTTTAACTTTGCTTTTTCACTTATATACACATTATAGACATCATTGGTCAAAGTGTTTCTATTAATTAGTCCAAAATCAGGATTTAAAACTTTATTTACCTCCCAAACCCCCTCATACTCAATACAACTAAATGGAAAATCATGCTTCATAATACATTTAGCAAGTGCATCTTGGTATACCTCAGAGTCAAATTTCCATTATTTTAAGAAGTTTTCTTTATTATTCAACATAACTCTCACACATTATACTTATAGGAAGATGTCTTCTTAAACGATTAGTCCATGAAATTCCTTTACATGTATACAATTTGACACATCCTTTACATTTACATCTCTTCACTCCTTCTATTAAATCAAAATTTTCAAAATAATTTCATACCTCAAAAGTCATGACCTTTTTTTTTCATAATCTCTCCAAATTTTTGTTCAACATTATCCCTCTTATTATTACCAGATAGGTTACTAATTGGAGAAGTAACTTTTGGTATTGTCATAGGGAGTGAGAACTCTACAATGTAATAGATAGAAAAGTATAAAAACTTATTTAGTACTTTACAAAGAATTTATTTTATATTACTCACTAAATATTAACAAAATAAGACAAACTCATAATGATACAAGGAAAACATAAACAAATTTAGAGAGTTTTGATTAGAAATGTGACAAAGGAGTATATAAATTAACAAAAGGTAAAGAAGATCCTAACCTAATGTGAAGTAAAGAACCTGCTAAGAAGGCGTGAAGTTGTGGTTAAGGTGTAAAGTTGCAATGTTTAAGGTGATACAAGGCACAATGAGGTGTAGTAAAAGAGATTGAGGAGTTTGTGAGAGAGGAAGAGAAGAGATGAAGAAGAAAACAAAGACTCTAAGACATTAGAATTTCTTTCTTTGATATGATAACATAAAAATTAAGAACAAAAAAATTGATATAAAAAATAAACAGGTAACTTTGTTAGCCTAACCTTGACCCATATGGGCATCAGATCAAATGAGTCAGGCTAAAAAAGGTTCATTGTTATTTAGGCCATTATTTTTCAAGTTTGGCCTTACCTGAATCATAGGTCATGAGGACCAGACCCATTTTGACAACTCTAGCTATATCTATATTATTAATAAAGGAAACTATTCTTTATAAACTAATTTTTTTATCACAAAAATTCTCTTTTTATTAGATATTTTAATTGTTTTTCTTTAAGAAGCGTTGGGAGAGGACTTGGACCCTTAGATTAGGCTTACATGAAGGGCTTAGATTAAGTGTAGGTGGCGCCTTTAAGTGATAGCTTATGGTGAGCCATGTCACACTCAATCCTAGCCTCTCCTATCACATTTTCCATGTCTGAGTCATGTTTCTTGTATCACTTCATTTGAGTTTCATTTCAAACTCATTTGAGTTGCTTTTAAGATGCATTTGACTCTTCCAATTCCTAACTCTAGGATTTAACTACAGTCACTTACAAGTAGCCATGGTTAACTTTTTAGATTCTTATCTTATATAGGTCTTCTTCCACACATTGTAACATAACTATAATATTTTTTCTAATGAGAATTGAGATTTTATACTCAAATCTCTTCTCTTCCAAAGTTCATGAGCTCTCTTGCATTCCTACATTTTCTTTCCATGGTCGTAAGATTCAAGGTTACTCGAGAAGCTCTAACTCTCATTGAAGTTTTCTTTTTTCAAAACATTTATGCATTCATGGAAATTTCTTCAATGGAAGTTTACACCCCATCATCACAAGAGAACTGAAAATTTTAACACATCCTATAATAAGAACTTTCTTGTTTCCATCATGATGTTTTATCCAATACATAATTTATATTATTATTTTTAAATGAATATTTACCTTAGTGACCTATTATATATATTTATATTTTTGTATTTTGGATAATTTCTTAGTAGTGAGAATATTGTTTTGTAACAAATAATACAATCATAATATATATCTTTTATATCCAGTGAATGGAAAATATTATTGTATACTAATTATAATAATAATATTACCAATTTTTAAGATTGTTAGAACTTTTTAGTAGGTTGGATTCTTTGTAGTTATTTTAGGTTAAATTTAACATGTAGTCAAGATTAAAATATTTATTTATATATAGAGTGTGTTTGGTAAAACTAATAAATTAACTAATAGTTTATTTTATTAACTTATAAATTAGTTTGACGAACACAAAAGTTTAGTAAAATACTTCAACATAATTTATTTTAGGAATTTTAATATATAAATTATATTATTAGTTTTAAATTTGTAGTTTATTTAATTTTTTATTTTTTATATTTTAATTCATTTCTTTATTATTTTTAATTTCTTTTCATTTATTATCACTTATTTTCAATTTTATAATTATTTATTGTACTATTTTTAATGTTTGTTAAATTAATTTTTTTTAGTTTAAATTAAAAATGATTTAACATTACATTGAAGCTATTTATATTTCATTATACACAAATAATGAAAATCATAAAACATAAACTCAAAATAACATTAATTTAAATTAAAAGAATAAAAAATTACATTCTAAAAAGAAATAAAAACTAAATTTGATTAATACATGTTGATAATTTAAATAAAATAACGTGTCCAAATAAAAAAAGAAAACATTTAAAAATTAAATAAAAACATTAAAAAATTAATAAATATTAACTATTTTTTAAAAGTATTAAATTATAATTACATAATAATATATTTCTAAAGAAATACAAAATTTATTTATATAATTTTTTATTTATTTTTTAACTAGTTTGTAATCTAATTCTATAAAATATTTTCAATCTAATTAACTTATCAATTCAAAATCGATGACTTAAAAATTTATGAACTTATCAGCTAATGACAAATTATAATAAACATTATTTCTAATTAGATGCAAATGTAGAGAATATTATTCCATCATTCTCTCGTATTTTATCAAAATCTCCCTTGGAAAGCTCAGGTTTCTGATTTCTATACCTGCTATTTTCTTTCTTTTGATTTCAGTTTTCTTGTTACACAGCAATTTGAATCCTTGGTTTTTGAATAATTTAATTTCTGCAAGAAGGAACATGAACTGAAAATTAGTTTGATAGAACCTTTATAAACCCACCCAACAAGTCGATCAATCTTATCCATCCATTTGGGAAAGATACTGAATGAATGGCCATTACATGCTGGATCAGGGATCAAAATATGCTCTTGACCACCCTCTGCACCGATACAACGAAAGTGAAGTTGAACACAGTGAAAGCCCTTCACTTGAAATGGGATCCGTCCAATCACAGCCACATCCAAAACACTCATATCACAACTTACAGTGTATACAATAAATATCACCCTTCTGCATCGTGTTTACGTCAAATAAACAGTAAACACGATAAACAAATAGTATACGTAAATTATTATTGAAGTTGTAGTTCTTTCACGTAAACACCATACACAACTCACGTAAGTGAACACTGGTGTTAAATTGTAGTATTAATAACTCATATTCATCATTCAACAGATATCAAAACATGTGTTGCCCCACTGGTATTGACAAAAAAGGGGATAAAATTGGTAACTCTTTTAAGTTATTCTTGTAATAATTGCTTATCTTTTATAATTGTTTATATAAATTCTTTGGCAACGTTAACATCTAAAACAAAAAGTTTCAACTAGCCAAAATTAAAAGAGTATTTCGAATAATATAACGCGGAAAGATTTTGACAAATCAAAACGCCACGCGTTTATATAACTTTTACGAGAAAATGAAAGAAATAAGGAAGAATTTGGTTTTTAAAATATTTAAAATTAATATAAAAATAAATTATTTAAATTTTAAAAATAATTATAAATACTTAAAAAATATAACCACTTAATTTTATGTAATTATTATTATTAAAAAAAATAAAGGCACATCCAAGATGACCCAATACTTCTAAAATTGATTATAAGCAGTGTTAAATAATATTTGATAAACATAACTTATATTCAAAACAATATTAATAGTTGATTACAAGCTTTGAATAATATGCACCATGTCCATTAAATCTCATTCATTATATTCAATTAAAACGGTTGCGTTGTTCACTAATTCCAACTTTGTTTTGCATGCTTATCTTAGAAAAAGTATCTATATTAAGAGAGTATAAAGAAAAAATGACGTGAATATTTATTATTTTACTAACACTTTTTTCCATAATTCATTATCTCAGATAACATATAAGATTGCAAAATAAAAAGTATATTTATTTCTATTTCGTCATTCTCACTATAATATTCATTTACATAACTTGCCATGGTTTATTATTCTTTTCCCTATTTTATTCTTATCCTTAACTTATACTCTAAAAGAAAAATGTTGATACTATAAATGTTTGTGGAGAGCAATATAGAAAGAGAAAAAAAAGAGATTTCTTTTTAAAAAATGAATGGAAAGAATTTAAATTTGCTTATTATTATTAGTTTTATAAATAAACGCATAATTAATTATTGAGTAGTAACTCATATACACTATAAAACATTAATAAACTAAATAGATACTACTTTATCAATATTTTATATTAATTTATCATATATTAAATAAAATGATACAAATTTATTAAATATAAATAAAATGTAAATATACTCTACATCACGTAGTATATTTATATTTTTTTTAATTATTAGAGTCATAAGATACATGATTTTTCTAAGACAGGGTCATTCCGTGCATCTTTGCACTTAAGTGTGAAGAAAGTTTTTTGGTGTCGGACCACGATTTTTTTTTTTTCTGTTTTTTCCCATTTCGCCTCTACCTGTACACCCATATAACTTGTATATAGATGAAAAAAATATAGACATTATGAAAGAAACCAAAGAGAAAAATGAAGATAAATTAAAAAGGAGATGAAAGAAAAGTTAGCATGAATGGTTAAAGATTATGTTGATAATTTTAGGAGCATTGAGAATTTATAATTTATTAAAAGTAGTAATAATATTTAATGTGATGTTATGTGAAAAAAAAGTAGTGGAAATGGCGATGTTAACCGAGTAATGATTTTGGAAAAGAGGGTGTAGGGGTTTTGCTTATGATAAGTGGTGAGATAGAGAGGGTATTTATAATTGAAGGGTATATGATACACAACACCAAATTGGCAAATCCAAATGGTTGAAACGACAAAGCATAACTGACTACTCCGCACAAAACTTCCCCACCTTCTCACTCCAATACATATGGACTAGATTCTCTCTTTTCCCCTAGTGAAACCAAATCCACAAGCTCCTTTTCCTCGTTGCTCTCATATTAGAGGGTCTCATACCCACCACCCTCACACACCAAAACCAGATCAACCCCACCTCTCTCATCATTTTTCCTTTCCCATGTGATTAAGCAAAGGAACCATCCTCAATTCTTCCACCAAAATGAGCCAGTGTGTTCCCAGCTGGGACGTCGACGACCACCCACCGCCCCCAAGGCTCTCTCTTCGCTCCAACTCCACTTCCACTGCCCCTGATGTCCCCATGTTAGTTCTCTTCCTCTCTCTCTCTCTCTCTCTCTCTCTCTCCAACAACTACTTCACATCTTATACTACATCACACACTCAATCATCTATCATTCAACCCACTCTTCTTTCTCACTCCTCACTGGATTATCTTCCGATGCACCCACTACTCTATCCTCTTTCAGGAGTAAGTCTTGTTTATAAACACTCACAGAGGCGCCTGAACGGAGTCCACTTAACTCTCTCCAACATATATACTCACTATAGAAACATTTATTAATTAATGAAAATAACTAAACCTATTTTTTTGTACCACTTCACAGGCGCTAATCATGTAGTGGTTTCTGTCACTTGATAAGTTCAGGTTAGACTACGAGGTTGCGGAGCTGACATGGGAAAATGGGCAGCTTTCTATGCATGGCTTAGGGCTACCGCGTGTGCCGGTGAAGCCCCCCACGAGCGCCGCCAATAAGTACACATGGGAGAAGCCGCGCGCCGGTGGCACCCTGGAGTCCATAGTGAACCAAGCCACGAGCTTGCCGCTCCGTGGAAAGCCAACGCTGAACGGCGACGGCTGCGCGTACGGGAACTTCCTGGTGCCGTGGTTGGACCCTCACGGGAGCGCGGCGACGGCGAACACGGTGACGATGGACGCATTGGTGCCGTGCTCGAAGCGGGAGCAGAGCAAGCAGGGCATGGAGTCCGTCCCCAGCACTTGCATGGTGGGGTGCTCCACACGTGTGGGGTCGTGCTGCGGCAACCACGGGGCGAAGGGACAGGAGATGAGTGGGAGGGATCAGAGCGTGAGTGGCAGTGCCACGTTCGGGAGGGATAGCAAACACGTGACCCTTGACACGTGCGACAGGGAGTTTGGTGTGGCTTTCACTTCCACCTCTATCAACTCCCTCGACAACACCAGCTCCGCTAAGCACTGCACCAAGACCACCACCGTCGACGACCACGATTCCGTTTCCCACAGCAAACCAGTGGTAACTAACTACCCCTCGCTCTCTCTCTCTCTCTCTCCCTCCACCATTTCATCTTGTTTCTATTTTATTTTTCATCTGCTATTTTTTGTTTTTACTTTCCTTCGTCAACTCCAAAATAAAATCCTCCTTGGTCAATTTCTAATGATTTTCTAAGAACTGTGCAAACTCTAGTTCTAATTTTTATTACTCATATGACCATTTATTTTTGTCTATTTATCTTTTATATATTGCCTATTATACTTTCTATATATGTGATATCTGTTAACACAAGTTTGTTCACACATTATTTTTTATTCATAGATCATTTTATGGCACTCTAGTATTTTCATTTTATTTTAAAGTTTCCTTTCTTTGACTGTATTTCTTCTTGTTTCATAAAACATAATAAACACATATTTTCTTTGATTTATTTTCACCGAAAAATTCCTCTTTGATAATATTTTACATTGCAATCCTTTTTTTAGAAATATTACGCTCACAATTCCGATAATTTCAAACTTATTCTAAAACTATATATATTATTTTTATTCGTATATCTGTACCAAGTTATATATTATTGATCTCTCGTAGTTATATCAAAAAGTGCGTACAAAAAAATGTCTCTAATTTTTAACATTAACACAAAAATAATTAAAGCATACTAATTCCTTATGAAATAAATATGATAACATTTAAATTTTGAAGAGATTAATTTAATGATGTTTTAGAAAATTAACATAACTAACATAATGAATGACATTTGAGGTCTTGAAAGATTTATTTAGTGACTAAAATTTTAAAATACCAATATGAGGATTTAATTCTCTTTTCCCAAGCAAGTAGTTTTTTTACAAGTTTTATGATATCTTTGCAAAGGGTGAAGACGGGGACGACGAGAAGAAAAAGAGAGCAAACGGAAAATCGTCGGTGTCTACCAAAAGGAGCAGAGCTGCGGCTATACACAACCAATCTGAAAGGGTAAACGTTGAATCAACTTTGAAAGTTGCTATAATGATATTGCAACAAAAAAATAATAATAATGAAGACTTTGTTGCTCATTGGTTCATTTTTGCATTGGCTTTTCAGAAAAGGAGGGATAAGATTAACCAAAGAATGAAGACATTGCAAAAGTTGGTCCCAAATTCCAGCAAGGTATATAGCATAGTTGCAACTAGTGGGGTGGGGTTTTGCTGAGTTAATCTTGATATTGTTTGTTTTAAACTTTTTTTTTCCGCTATATTATCCACTGAAATCGTGATATTGTGTATGTGGTATCTGAGCCAATTATATAGTATCTACTGGTCCCAAATCTGTGAGCGAAACAGTTTCTGTATACTGACATAACATATTTCTTTGCCATATTCACTTTCGTAGAGTTCAAGCAGCGGTCCCGTGAGGATTCGATAGCCACTATAAATACCATTTCACACTGGATCTCCCTCATCATTTTGCTTTCCATGTTCTTGGATTCTTCCCACAAATAAAATAATTTAATTTTCGAATGGAAAAAGAATTTCACGTAAACTACATTTTAATTTTATTTTTAAGTTATAACTCGTTTTTATTTTCATCCGAGGCTTAAATGATAGGAAGACGTAGACAGATAATTGGGAGTTAACATGGGCCTAGCCCTGTCAAGATATTTTTTATATATGACCAATTATAATACTATTAATTATGGTTGTTATTAATATTAATTTTTTATTATTTTAACTTGATTTTCAGCTTTTAGATCTACTATTTTGACTTTTATGCACGTACTTACATTTTAATATGATAGTTTTTTGTTTGTTCATTTTTTACTTTTCTTATTTATGGGTACCGTCTTCGTAGATAAGGTATCTACTTTCATGCCATTTATCATACATTTCATGTAAGTTTTAAATGTGCAAAATTCTTTACATAATATTCTACTACCTTTGTCCCTTTACAAATGGTCCAGCCATTATTGGTAAAATAATAATACAAAAAAAACAACTAAAAATGTCTTAATTATGCCATCCATTTAATTAGTTTTAAATTTATATAACTAGTATTAAACCATCTAAAAAATATAATTAATGTAATAGTAATACCTTTCTTTTTGATAAATAATCCATGAAAGCATAAAGATTGTAATTTGTTGGGGGCTGTGCTCTTGAACTCTTTTCAATCATATATGGCTATGAGAGTGAGAATTTTAGGGTAGTATGTGCAGTTATAGAGTCCACAAGAAGTCCAATTACTAGTTGTCATACTCTGACAGGAGGCTGTTTGGTGAAGAAGCACCCAACTGCTCTCACAGGAAACCCTTTCCAGTGGTAGGCCCTCATGTCAATTATGCAATAAACGCTAAAACAACTAGCATTTTCAGCCAAAAACATACAAATCAAAGGCAAAGACCAGGGAGAAAAACCAAAGAAAAAGAACCCACACTTAACCATATCATACACAGACAAGGGAGAAACAAAGAAACATTTCAACAGAAACATGCAATGTTGGGTATAGCTTATTTATGAATTTTAATTAACAAAACTAAACCAACAGCTGGTAAGTGATAGATTTCGTCGTATAATTAACTACTTTTATGTGGCTTGGGTATATGGAACTTCATGTATGTTGGCCATTAATTATGTATTATGTATGGTTTACATGTATACATGAATTCTCTTTTAACTTATGCAGACTGATAAAGCTTCCATGTTGGATGAGGTGATAGAATATTTGAAGCAGTTGCAAGCACAGGTGCAGATGATGAATAGAATCAACATGTCATCGATGATGATGCCATTGACCATGCAACAACAGCTTCAAATGTCTATGATGTCTCCAATGGGAATGGGATTAGGGATGGGAATGGGGATGGGGATGGGGATGGGAATGGGGATGGACATGAACTCCATGAATCGTGCTAACATCCCTGCCATCCCTCCAGTCCTCCATCCTTCTGCTTTCATGCCGATGGCAGCGTCGTGGGATGCCGCTGCGGCCGGAGGTGGCGACCGGTTTCACGGGAATCCCGCCACCGTGATGCCTGACCCTGTGTCCACATTTTTTGGATGCCAATCACAGGTAAGAAATATTCATAAGAATTCTCAAACCAAACATATTAAATAAAAGTTATATAATTTATATTTTTTATAAAAACTTTTTTCTCTTTAACAAGTGTTGTTACTCTTCTTTGTTTGATATGGAATGATATCACTCTAATGTTTTGAACCTAAAATTATCCCAACCCACGGTTGATCCTAGAAATTTTCTTATTATTAGAATAATATTCTGATTTTGTATTTCCAATGAAGTTTAATCCTGTGAATTTGTATTTGTCGTACGTATTTATTGCGGATAAGGTAGGAAGTTCAAATTTCTTATAATGATTGAAAGCAGCCTGGTTTTGCTGATTTGGCTGGGTGCTCAAATTGTGAGGCACGAATGATAAGGTTGTAGAAATCAGTCAAATCGAATTCATTGCAGCATTAATTAATATTGGGCACTGGTTTGTTAGCACTGTGACAAATTATAATTTATTTATTTATCTACTCAAAAAAATAATTTACTTCTATAGCTTTTACCTCATCAATCTCCTAGGTTTCAAACTTAAAATGGAAATCACCCTTTTGATAATTTTCATTGATGGCTTTGTATCAATAGAAGATTCGATGCTAATTAGAATATACCTTTTTCTTTTCCTCCACTTAGATACATATGGTTATAAATTCTTTGGGTCATGGTGCTTTAAATGTCTTTACTTGTTTATTTTAATTGATATGCAGTGATAAAACAACTATTGTTTCTTGAATCTATATAATATAGATATAATTATATAAAATTGAATAACTATTTGCAGCCCATGAGCATGGATGCCTACAGTAGACTTGCTGCCATGTATCAGCAGCTGCACCAACATCCAGTTTCTGCTTCCAAGAACTGAGCCAGCTTCTGGGTAGTATTGTACCGGTGTGATAGTGTTGAGTCACAGACAAGAATGTCCATACTTATTCTTTGTGAGAAATACGTATATTAGCTCCAAAGCAAGTGAAGGGAAACAATAGTACAATAGATATACACGGTCTTTTCTTATTTGGGGTTAGTAACTTGTTAAGATTAGGTGCCCTTCTTGGTTATTTAACCTTCATATGTCTGTTAATAGAATTTGCATCTTGTATAAGGTATTTTGATATTTTATTCAATAACGTCCTTGGTCTGATTATTTTCCTTTTCCTCACGTTTTGTTTTATTCTTTTTATTCCTACCAAAACACCAACACCATATATAATAACTAAAATTGACATTACCAAATCAATTTGTCCATGATATATATATATATATATATATATATATATATATATATATATATAGAATTTTGATACTAAAAATCTCGAACTATTTTATTTAATTTTCTAAATTTGACCAAGCATTATTCATTTGGTACTAAATTAGACTATCGTAAATTCTCAAAATTAATATGGTGTGTATCACACGAACTATTAAATTAAATTTTGTCATCAAATATAATTTATTAAAAAAGGATTATAGTGAAAGTTTAATCAAATTTTTCTAAACCTAATTTTAAAAAATATAAAAAATAAAATAAATTTTTTAACAAGTTAAAATTAATTTCTCTATATCATTGTTTTTAATTTGAATATAAAATATGATTAGTTTACTAAAATTTGAATTACAACACTATATCATTTTGTAGCTATTAACTATAATAGGTCTAAGTTTGACATATTATGTTTTAAGTATGTGATAGATCTGTTTTGACGGAATTAGAAACGTGAAGTTGGAAAACTTTTGTTATTTTAATATATAGAACCTGAATTTTGTAAAGGGTTGAAGTACTCCTTTTATATTTTCATTAATTTATATTCTTTTCTGTTGAAAAAAAACTAAAACTTGAAATATCTAATACATATATAAAACCACTATACCATCCCTCATTAGAAAATTTTGATGTTTACAATATAATTGAGTAATTAATTATATATTTATAATAATTTTAATGTGTGTTTTGTCTAATAAAATTACTATCACATGCATAAAAGTCTTATGTTATTTTTATCATGTATTAGACAATTTTCTTTTATTAAAATATTCAATGGTAACTAGTACATAATCAAAGTTAAATCAACTTTATTTTTAAAAATCAATATATTTGGCAAGGTACAATGATAAAAAATAACATAAAACACAATAATAAGAGTTTAATATAATAATTCTAGTAACACTAAAAAAACACTTATATATATATATATATGTGTGTGTTATATAGGCTTGTATTAATTTTTTATTTACAAATACAATGATTTGGGAGAAAATTTAACCTTTCGTACTAAGATGTTATCACATGAGTAATGTAAATCAATGATATATATGTGCCAAGATCTAAAAGATTACAATATTAAGCTCACAAAGATTATATTACATAGTAACAATCATATATCTAAAGACATATACAAGACAAAGTTGCTAGATGATAAAAAGCTACAATAACTAAAAATATACAATTCAATATAACTCTTTGTTCTATAAGTTTTGTGTGTAATTAATTTTTAGTGGTAGTGTACGAGACTTTTGTATTCTTCACCTTTTGAAGTTACCCACTTGTGTGGAAGCCACATAAATACTATTTGTGACTAGTAGATGATAAGGTTGGATCAAAATGATGTTGGACCAAAATAGTAGATGACACTATTTCAAAATAATGTTGGATCAAGCAGACCATATGTACCTCTTCTTGTCCAGCAACAACAGAGACAACAACAGTTGGTTGAAGCACTTGTACCTCCACATGTGTCTTCTAAACCTTCATTAGAGGAGTTGGTGAGGAAAATAACAATATAGAACATGAGTTTTAATAAGAAATTAGAACTTTCATTCAGAGTTTAACAAATCAGATGGGGAAGATAACTACCCAATAGAATCAAGCACCAAAACTCCGAAGATTACCTTCCTAAATTGTGGTGAATCCAAAGAATGTAAGTTCCATCACCTTAAGGTCAGGCAAGCAGATTGAAGTGTCTGTTCCAGATCCTACAAGTGACCACTCTGCAACTGCAAAAGAAGATAATCTAGCTGCATCAAAGAGAAAGTTCCCTATTCAAGAGCAGGAAAGCACCAACAAAGAAATTCAAGCAAGTGAGCCCTCTTCCAGTGCACAGATTATGGACAAAAACAACCTTCCTCTATCCCTCTTCCATTTCCACCAAAATCAATTCCAAGCAAGAAGATGGAAGAGGTGGAGAAGGAGATCCTGGAGACTTTCAGAAAGGTTGAGGTGAACATACCTCTTCTTGATGTCATCAAGCAAATTCCAAAATATGCCAAGTTCCTGAAGGAGTTGTGCAATCACAAAAGGGAGCTCAAGGGCAATGAGAGGATCCACATGAGAAGAAATATGTTTGCACTCACAGGTAAATTTGTTCCTCACATTCCTGATAAGTGTAAGGATCCAGGTACATTTTATATACCCTGCATCATAGGTAATAGCAAATTTGAGAATGTCGTGCTTGATTAAGGATTCTCCCATGACTCAATTCCTATAATTTTGAGGAGACCATTTTTAGACACAACACAAACCAAGATAGATGTCCATGTTGGGTGGATCATCACCTGTCCCTTTATTTTTTTTGTAGCTTATATAGGATTGTAGATAAATAATAGGATCCAATTAGGTCTTAAATGTAGCAAATTGGACTCATCTAAGCTCAAAAGAAACCCTAGGTCGGTCACTCTAAAAACCCTAAGCACACATGGAGCACATCTCACATTAACACATGTTAAATATGTAAAACAAGCAACATGTCTGCACATGGGTAGGCTCCACCAAAAGCGACAAAAATTAATACGAGCATGTAGGAGTACTTGAATTTGAATTTTCCTTCTTTTCTCTTTTTGAATTTTTGGCCAGTAGCCTGTAAATAGGATCATCTCTCCATTTTATTCACACCTTGAATATTGAATGAAAGTATTGTCACTCGATTAAATTTGTCCATTCCTTTTTTGCAATGTGTTTCTAGTTATTGTTGTGTGTTTCTTTTTCTTTTTCTTTTTAAATAATGTTTCCTCACTTATATAATTCATCCAGATTAAATTTGTGTCCAGTAAAAATCGTCGTTGAGTTTCACTTTCTCAATCTAAAACTTCTAATAATCATTAAACACATAAAATTCAATTTTTGTGATTAAACCATATTTAGGCAATTTGAACTTGTATTAGAGAGAGAACTAAAATTGAGACCACTATATCTACTTGGAGTTTTCTTGTGTACAATTGAAAATCAATAACTTGGTTTAAAAAGAGAACCTACTTCCTAACTTGGTTTATCATTATTTCGATTGTGCCTACTTTTTATCCAAGTGATTTTGTTCTTGTAACTATTGTGTTTCTGTGTAATGGTTTTGACTTAAAGGGTTTCCAAGTATCTTTTATATTAAGGTGTTTCAAGGAGGTGAATCAAGTCCTATAGGATTCAAGAATTTTATTCGTGATTTGTTTCTTTCATTAATTTGTTGTGTTATTATAATTCTTGAAAATTTTGGTGATGTAGCTTGGCTGGTATGGTTAGGAAACTAGATGTAGTTGTAGTTATACCATAAACTATTATAATTTCTTATGTTGATCTCTCTCTTTCCCTCTCTCGAAAACATTTTATTAATAATTGTTCCCCGCTAAAGTGTTAGCTTACAATGTTTGTATAATTGATTCTCTATTCAAAGATTGAATCACTAGTGGAAATGTGACCTATTATGTCAATGTCTTTTTGCCGGAACCTAAAACACCCAATGTAAAAAAAATGTGGTAGCAATTTTGTAAACAAGTTAAACATTTTTACATTTGACCCACATAAAGCTCAATTTAATACACTCTAGGGTCCCTTTCTTTCTCGCGTGCATGAGGGTTTCCTTTTTGTTGTTGTTGTTGTTCTTCTTCTCTGATGACACGATGGTGACCAAGTTGCGGTGTCTGTGAGTAGCAAGGAGCAGCAACAAGAGTGTCTTGGTGATCCATTCGTGATTTTGGACCTTTCTCTTTGATTTGATTGGAGTATTTGGGCGTCTATTTGTGGTTGTTTTTTAGGATCTGCCAAGCAAAAATTCGTTATGTTAAAACAAATAAAACCTCACATTGCCTTTTTCTTCTTTTTCATTTTTAATTTTTACTAATTGGTTTTTGAAAATTTTGGACTTGACTAAGAAGAGGTGGCGCCTAAATCAGACGGTGTTGTGGTTGACTTTTTTGGATTTGAAATGAAACTTCATCCATAATTTTCTCATAAAGAGAGGGACAAAGAATGAGCTTGGCTAGGGAATGGTAGGTTCTGATGCAATGCTTTTGTTGTCATAGATGGATAATGGTAGGATGTCATCTATGTTCCAAATGCTAGCAAACTTGATGAGATTAGATGGTTGGAAAATGAAGATATTTCAATAGATCAAGGGACAATAGTGTCAAGTGTAATAACTCTCATTTTTAGTGTATCAAATTTTATATCAAACCATATTAGGTCCGACATAAATTTACAATCTGTTGATTATTCTGACGTAAATTTATATATTCTGTTTTAATATTGAGATTCCATCATGTAACATATATAAAAAATATGTAGTGAGTAAAATTTTCATTTACAAAATTAAAAAAACCAAGAGATTCAATTCATATTTTTTTGAACTTAACTCCTTTATTTCAACAATAATGAGATAATATATAATTAAATTTTGATAATGAATGGGGAACTAAAGTCTTCCGATGGTGAGCAATGTGGACCTATTTTATAAATACAAATTTGAAAAAATCAAAAGGATCTCTAGGAGAAAAAAATATTTTAAAAGAAGAAATGAACTTCTTCATAAATTAAAACTAAGTTATTTATAAGTTAAAAATAAAAATTTAGATAATATATAAGAGAATTTTTAGAAATTAATTTTAATTTGGGAAAAAAATTATTTTTCCTTTCCCTCAGTTTTTACATTTATTTCAACGAACTAAGTAGAAAGGATATACCAAATAATTTGTAAATTATATGAGAAGAATTTTTCTTATATATTGATAAATATAAATCTTAATAAAATTAATTATAAAAGTACCTTTAAATAATAAAAATTTAGCAAAGTAATTTCAAATAAATTTCATAAATCATCTAAAAATTAATCTCAAATATGATTTAAAGTGTAGATATAAATTCCATTATAGCACTAAAATATATATATATATATATATAGGTTACATGAGGTGTATTGATTCACCCTAAAGTTGCGGGATTTGAGACTGTTACTAAGAATTTTCGTATATCCATTGAATCTAAGTTGTAACTGTGGTCGGGTTGAATTGCTGTAGTTTGGGATAAGAAGACCCAAGTTGACGTTGGGTGTAAAATCATGTGTGTTACAAATGAGTAACACGAAGGTGAGTGTGAAACTATGGACAGCTTCCAAATAACATCTATGATCAGGTATTGCAGTGGAGAGACACCTAACATGCGTTGTCTGGTTAAAGATCAACATATAGATGATTGAACACTCATGTGCATATTGGAAATAAGGTTTGCCACACACATTTGTACTACTGCTTCCACATACTATAATAACATCCAACTTCCCATCTCATCCCAATAATTCACTTTCATCATTTTAATATTTGAAAAACTCAGAAATAATAATGTGTTTTTAATGAAAAAATTTATATTTAAACTCGAGGTATTCCTTTTTTACAATATTTTATTAGAAATTAAAATGTAAGAGTGAAAATAAAATCCCACGTTAATTAGATATTGGAAAAAGACGATTATTTCCATAAAAATGATAAAATTAAAATATACAAAAAAAAAATAAAAACCCACAAATATTAAATCTTAAGATTTTATATTAGAAATAAAAGTTATTTTAAAATGACTATCATAAAACATATTACACGGTGAATATGTAACTTTAATTTTATCACAATAATTTATTATATATATTATCATAATTTTAATTGTTATTATTTTAGAAAAGTAAAATACGTATTCTGCAAAGAAAAATTAAAAGAGTGATAAAGAATACTTTTGATCATTATTTTTTGTCCATAAATATATTTTACAACAAAATTTACAAGCTAATTATAGTTAGGAAAGGAAAAACATGTTTGATTGTTGAATTTTAGATATATGCTTAAAAAAAGGTGTTTGACAAATCCATATGTTCCTTTCAATGTCTTCTAATTCTTTATTTCCCACTCTATACGCTTAGCTTTCAAAAGACCTCAAAAATTTTCTCCGACAACTCTCAAGCAACAAGAAGCGTCAGAATCCTCCATCGGTAGCTAACAGTCAGGTCCCACACTGCAAAGGGAAAGATGAGCTTGAACCTGAATGAGTCATGAAACATATATGGCACTAGGGACAACTAAATGATGCACCAACACAAAAATATTGAGCTTGCTCAACGTAGAATATAACAACAACACTAGTTTTGGGATACAAAACTCTATCATCAAACTAGTTACTTGACCGTGCGAGTGTATGGGTCGCTTTTCATTTCTACTTGTACGAAAATATTTTATAATATATATATATATATATATTCATTATTTGCAAAGATCATTTTTATACTTATATAATATAGTTTGTAAGATATAGTATTAAAAGTTTTACTGGATTTTTGCCTCACATTTTAGGCTCCTTCTTTCTTTATCCTCAAATTTTCCCTCAAAACCTTTAATCTTTTAAAAATATTCATTTGTCCCATACTTATTTTGTCCATTCTGTTTTATAATTTATTTAACCTCCAAAATATTCATTGCTATCTTTCATTCGTGTCTTTCGGAAAAAAATTATAGTGGTAGATGATGAATCGAAAAACAATTATAGTGGTAGATGTTGAAGGTAGTTAATTCCTTTGAATAATTCTTCCTTTCTTTAAAAGAATATTTAAGTAATTGCGGAGGTGATGCTGATTTTTAAGTTATTTATGAATTAAATAATTTATTGAGTTTTTTAGAAGTTTGATTGGATTCTCATTTATAGGAAAGATTTTTTAAGAAATAAATAAGAGAAAAATCTTTTTTAAGTGAATTTAAAAGTTAAAATTGAATTTAAAAAAAAAACATTTCATTTTGCATTCAATTCAAGATAACAGTGTTTTATTTATAGATAAATAGTTTTCTTTACATGAGTGGTACAAAAGATGTGAAATTTATTTTAAAAAAAGAAATTATGGACTGATCAATGCATGAAGTGCAATGTCCAAATTGGTGTCTAAAACACCTATATTGCCCATGGTGTGCGACTTTAATACTCACGTTTTCCTTTGCCTCACTTAGCCAAATTTCGAACATCTCTGTGGTGGTTGTCTAAAGTGAGATCCAAAATGTGGTCCAAATAAAGTCCTAAACTAGCCTACTTATATTTCTACAAAAACCTAAGAATACAAAGAAATATTTATATTTATACAAAATTTACAAGACTAATAAGAAAGAAGAGATTTCTAGAATTCTACTTTTCAAAATGGTGAAGTCTTTATCTTTGAAGTGTATTTCTTCTATCCTCTTAGCCATGAGTGTTGTAGATGGATGGTTTCCATCATTATGAATCATATGATCATGAAACTAATTGTAGTATTTTGAGTCGTGTAATATGGAGTTATGAATGATTGACTTTCCAATTGAAAAATTTGGGAGGAGCATCCCATTACAAGAATTTCAAATTGTGCATTTCATTGATTATAATTTTAATTTTCTAATTGTTGAATATATAAGTTGTTTCTAGAACATCAATGCAAAAATATAATTATATTTTTAGATTTACAATTCATAATACATTTTTAGACTTTGTAATCTATAACACATTTCTAGACTTTGTAATCTATAACACATTTCGAAGTTCAAAATCGCATTCTTGATCATTAAATTTGAAAATGTATTTCAGATTGTATAATCTAAAAATATAATTAGGAATTATTGTGCAATCCAAAAATATATTTATGAATAGTGTAATTTGAAATGTATTATCATATCTAAAAATAGATTTCAAATTGCACATTTCAAATCATATTTTAATTTCACAATTATAAATGAATAGCATAGGTCCTTTGAACTTTTCTTCATACTCATACAGGTGGAACAAGAAATAAAGGAGATACAAGAGAAAAGGAGCCAACATTTTAACTATTTGTAACACAATCACATGTCAAGATATTTTGGGTACATTAAAGAATCCAACATTCAAAAGCATAATAAATTAAATATAAAGGTTTAATTGTAATAAAAGATATGATAAGGAAAGATTTTTATATATATGTATAGATAGATAATCTTGAGATAAATGTATTGTTCATTTTGACATGTATTCTTATTATTGTAAGGAGTATATCGTTAACATTATATCGAAGTTTCTTTTGCTAGTATCTCTAGCATTTGAACAATAGACAACATACAAAGAGAGCTGAAAAACCTCGAGAAGAATATGATAGTTGATAGAACAATTCAAAGAATAAATAAATGATGAATGCAAAGTGAGAAAGTGTCTATGTAAAATATTGATAAATTAGAAAACAAAAGTTAGAGAAAGTTGTTTGTTATATATAAATGTGATAGTATGGACTTATCGTTATAATTGGATCCAGATATATTCAAAATGATAAAGTCTCCATAAAAATGAATTGAGATACTTGATTAAAAGCGTATGATATTATATGGAAAGGTGGTTATAACTCTTGATAAAGTTAAGTTATTATCGAAAGGAGATTATCATATTAAAAGGTTAAGAAATCAAGGAAAATGCATAGTAAAAAGGTTACAATTGTAAAAGATTGGAACGTTAAAGGAGAGATATTGAAGATAATTTGTAATTGTCAAAGGTCATTTTCAGCCGTTACATATTAACCGCCCATAATGGAATATGATGAAAAAGATATGGAAGGTTGCATAAGGAAATAGGTAGTTAATTATGTAATTTATTTTATTTTATTTTGTTATTATTATTATTTTAATTATCTTAATTTATTTGACTTAAGGGTGAAATAATAAAGAGTATAAATAGGCTATTTGTAACATAAATAAGTCTGACAAATTGTATTTACAATACAAAACACTTTAGTTGATTTCTTTTATCAATTTTTGTTTTATCCTTAATATTTATCTTCTTGCATTTATTTTTCTTGTAAATTTATATTTCTATTAATTTAATTCTTCTGTGAAATTTACATTTCATGTCATTTATTTTTCAAATAATTTATATTTCAAGCTATTTTGAAGCAATCCAAATTTCAAGTCATTTACAATTTAAATTTTTTGTTTTTGAGAATAAGTTACTCATTGAAACAAATTTAATCTTTCAGTCATTTACATGGTTTAAAGTAATTTCTATCGAACATACTTTAATATTATTTATTGGTTCTTACTTACCTGTTTGTCTTCATAAAATATAAGTTGTTAATGTAAATTTATAAGAATGAGTTGGAAAAGTAGATATTTTTATTAAATATATTTGTGATAAATTTAATGTCCTTCTCTAGTTCCACGACCCCCTCTTCCTCGTGTAGACAACATAGTTGAGGATTTAGAGATTTTTAAAAAATTCTTTCCTTGAAGAGCTGGAATGCGAAGGAGTCGTGTTGTCAAATTTTCCATGGTTGGAACCTCCTGTCCAGTTAAGATTTGATCTTTGATAAATCTAAATGCATTGCACGAAGAATCATAACGGTATAAAATTTATCCAACTTTTTCTTGATTTCTTCTATAGAGTCAGCTTCTCAGAACATCTTAAGTTCTTCAACAGCAAATTGGCCATTGGCCATAAAAGACATTATATCATGATCAATTTGTTTAAGGGATGCCAACTTGTGGGCAGGATCGTAAAGGCATCGAATGTCGTTTGCAAAGATACTTTGAGCTTTCTTCCATAAGCTTTAGCAAGTTTTGAAAGTTCTAAGAGTTCCCAATATATTGGGTTCCATAGATTGCCATAATAAAGCACAAAGTTGAAAGTTTAGCTTTTGCCATTAAGTAGAATTTTCTGAGATTTCACTCACATCCTTTTCAAGATGATCATGAAACCCTTGACCAAGAAACTAGAGTTCCACAGAAGCTGCCCAAGACAAATAATTTGTTCCATTTAGTTATTTTGATGTAATAGAAAAAGATCACAAAAACAATATGCTAGTCTAGAGGCCATTTTTATTTAACCAATATAAAAATGCGAGAGTAAATCTTTCTTTTCTTTTGTCTCTTTCTTGTTTTATGTTATTCACATGCGCTTAACAAAAAGAAGAAAAGTTTTTCAAAAATAAAATTTGCAAAAATCTATTGACAGTGCATTTGTCAAGCCAAAACTTGCTTTTGACATTTTATCAATAGATTCTAAATTATGAAAATATTTAAAAGTTTTAAATACACAATTCAACATTCTCTTCTTGTATGTTTTGGTTATTTTCATAATTTTTATTCATCAAATACTAATTAATAGATATATCATTGTTTATCATCACATTGTGTGTATAGTCTTTCCTTTATGTTTCTTTGTTAATTACATACTATATAGTCTAGTTCTCTCATATGTTTCTATGTGTGAACTCCTTTATCTGATACCAACAAAACTAATGCTTTTTACTAATGTCATAAACAAATCATTTAGAAAATAAACAATTGTCTCACCATCAATCATAAATGTCTAATCTTCATGCAACATCAAGATGACATTAATAAGATGTTTCCTCCAAAAAAGATGTAATGCTAAAAATATGACCATCTTAAGAAGACATAAATTCACTCTTGAATTTGTTGAACTATTTAAAGAGCTACTAATCATTGACTCATGAATCGCTTTGTATATTTTGCACAATAGACCAACTCTCTTTGATATTGTATGCTAAATTTGTTGTTGTCAAAGATACTTTATGAATAATAAGTTGAGTATTACACAGAACAATGTAACCTAAAAGACTATCAATCTTTGTTAAAATTTTGACACATGAACAAAATATTGGCACACAACTTTCAATAGTCTTATTTAAGATGTCTTTAAATATAATTATAGAATAAACTATAATATTATTACGTGAAATTATACTATGTGTTAGTGTAAGCTTATTAGTTTTTTGTAAGTGTAATTTTTATAAATAGTAAGATAGATATAGAATGACTATAATATTTATTTATAACATCCATTTTCTATAAAATTCTTTTAAGTAATGAATGTTTAGAATTGTATTTTCTTTTACATAGTTATCTAATAAAAATTATAAAATAGTCATAAAATTTTATGTTTGACAATATAAATTCTTATATAATTTTAAGATTATAGTGGAATTTTTTAATAGTTTTTTTTAAAAAAATATGAAATGTCTTAATTTAAGTAGACTAATAAAAAGCTCAAATTTTTCATTATCTCTTGCAATCAAACCTTTATGAGTGTGTCTATTATCTTTTCAGAAGTCTTGCAAAAATATTACAAAAACTATTTTCTAAACCTGTAAATGCTGCTCCTACATCGTCCTGACAATGCCTTTTGAAAACATTTTCCAAAGCATTTAAAACTTTATTAGAACCTTTTTGGAGTTAACTTATTTTTTTTGAAGAAATAAATTAAATAAAATTATTATGTTATTAAAAAACACGACTTTTTGGAGTTTCGGTCATCTTTATATATATAAGTGAATATATATGGTACTTGTTTAACTTATTTTGGTATATTTCTCTAGAAGATTTTACTTGGTGCAAATATCCGCTATTGCTGGATAAACTTGCTCTATGTTGTTGTGGTTTTTCTAGTGGGTTTAGTTTGATCTCCCACTCTCTTATGTCTTTTTTATATTCCTATATATAAGTTTTGGTGGCTGTAAATTATTAGTACAAACTGAGCTGTTGATCTAATTATGATTTCAGTCTTGCATAGTAATGTTTATTATGCCTTAATAAACGACAAATTAACCTTAGTTTCGAGTAAAGTGTGATATATTTATTAAAATATATATTAATAATCTTGAACCCAACACTTATAAGGGTTGATATGTATATAAACTGAATTTATATTATAACTTAATTATATAAAAACATATTTAACGCGAGTATAGCATGGGAAAGAAAGATTCCTCATGATTATACAATTATTGAGCTAAAAAATAAAACAAAAATTATCAAATGAGAACCATAAGAAAACTTTATCATTCTGTATTCATTCTTGATCTATAGAGAGTTTTGATAATGCAATTATAGAATTGTGGGCCTTTTGCAGCTGGAGCAAGAATAGCATCGACAGATGGTGGACACGTGAATCTGGATTGGAATTGGCATGCAATTCTGTGTATACCATGCAGCCTCTGTAGTTGTCCATTGATACGATTTGCAATGGGAAAATATTATCATAGAAAATGGGAGAGAAAAGGGATAAATGATTGGAGAAGCAATAAACACTTGGACTATGAATCCATCACATGCGTAAGGAAGAAATCCTCTCCTTGGATCAAATATTCTCCTTCCATTTCTTTTTATGATTGAAGCATATACAGAAAAAGGAATTATAATGACTACGCTTCACCTATTATATATATATATATATATATATATATATATATATATATATATATATATATATATATATATATATATATCATCTACCTTTATTTATTTGTTTTCCTTTTATCATATTCTATTCCCACCTTTGTCACACTTTCATTTCCTCCTTTCTCATTCATTCAGTACAATATTCCTATTTTCCAACTAAAATTCTTTCTTGGGTTTCCTTCAAGAAACACAAAGTCAAATATCAAAGAGATTTTATTAAATTCTCAATTTATCATTACACAAAATGTTATGGGATTTTATGGATGTGATCAACATCATCACAACTCAAGACACTGGTCATGCTTGTTATTATTGTTAGATTAATTAATGTACATGGAAAGCTTCCTCGTTCATGTTTATAGGGTTTAATTCAAATATCATGATTTTGTTTTAGTTTTAGTTTTTCCATTGGCTTTGGTAGAAGTACGTTAAGGTCTGATTTGGTAGCCTTCTATGTGATTTTTCTTCTGGACTAATATCCCTTATAATCATAAAAAAAGTGACAGATTTTATATAGTATTGTTTATTTTTTGAGTTATAAAGTCACACGATATCTATATCTTAATAAATTTTTAGTAAGAAAAACATTTATTAAAAGTTAAAGTTTCTACTCCAAGATTTTATTTATTTATTCATTCTAATACTGCTAAGATCCAACCATATATCACATTAGTTAATTGATCATATTTCTTATTTCATAATGTAAAAGCACATTGTAAAAATATGAAACTAAAAAATTTATTAAATCAAAATTAAAATACCCTTTTATTAAAATATATAAACAATCTGACTTGTTGTAATTTTCCATGCCTTCGTAATAAAGTTAATCATGTCTAATCTAATTTTTCGCATTGCACTTAATAACCCTAAATCAGTGAAAAATTCATTAATGTTCGAATAACATGAAAAAAAGGGTCAATATTACTAAATGAGTTACCCAATTTCAAACACTAGAAAATCTTGATCAGCTAAACATCAATGGAGATAAAGTACAAAAGCGGAATTTAAGCAGGTTCTTTCCAAGAGATAAAAATCAGAAAGGGGAAAATAGATATTTAAAAAATATGAGGTATAGAAAGAAAATATATGGTGCAGGATGCAATAGCCATATTTGAAATGTGGGAATCTTCAGGCCATGTTTCCACCATCAACCTAAATCTGAATTTGGGCTCAGAATATGGGCCATGAATAGTTTCTCATGAGTAATGAGTGTTCTTTATATTTTGGCGGGTGATTCTTCTTACGTCTCCAAATTTTCTTTCTGCACCTCCTCGGAAAATTCCAATAATACCCTTGTTGTTGACTTCCGGTTTTTAGAATTCAGAAGTCACTTTTTGGCTTCCAGAAATGACTTCCGGTTTGTACAATTCAGAGACATAAAAATTGAAGTTTTTTGGCTTCCGGCTTGTATAGACCGGAACTCATTTCCGGATGCAGGAATGACTTCCGATCTGTACAAGCCGAGAGCAGTTCGATATTTTTGGCTTCCAGCTTATACAGACCGGAAGTCAATTTGTATTCCGTATCATAATTGACTTCTAGTCTATACAAGCCGGAAGTCATTTTCTCAATTTGGAAATGAGCGAAACGAAGGACCTTACTTGTACCGACGCCGGTGCTGGTTGCTTGAACTTCTTGGAATACCTTCACATAGACCAAATGCAACGAATAAGGAGAACCACGAGAGACAACGGAGGAAGAAGACGACACAGTGAAAGGGACCGGAAGAAGAAGAGAGAGTGGAGAGAATGCGGAACAGAAATGCAGAAGAGGAAGAGAAAGGAAGAAAGATGCATTAACCTGATTTAAGTTTAATGTAATTTTGTAAATTTACTGTGTTGTATGAGATGCGGACTGAAATTTTTGGAGTGCATAGAGAACTAGCCTAATTTGGCCATATTTATTATATTTTTGAAAGTAAAAGTTTAGGGGTAAGGAAGGTGATAAGCTTATTTTACATAAAAAAAAAGCACATTACATTAGTGACATTTTTTCCTTTTTATTCTTTTTCACTCAAACATTAGGATATTCCCAAGAGTTTGGCATATAGGGTTATAGATTCACTGAATTGGCATACGCATTATCTCTCCCAAAATTATTATTATTATGCTACCTTTTTGGTTAAAGCAGTTTCCTTAACATTTGAATTCTTATTCTTATCTCAAGTAGTTGATTAAGACTACAAATCACCTTCACTTGTATTCTTTCCAGAATCTTCTTATATGTGCACTTTGAATCAATCAATACTAATTATGATAAAAATAAATGTTCATTTATTGGGAATGCTTCAGGGCATATATATATATGATTACATAATATAATTGAAGTTAGAAAATAATTATGATAAAAAGATTTTATATATTTAAAAGTGAGAATATAAGTAAAAATATTGCTTCTAAAAATTAAAAATATTATAATTAGAGTTTTAATATAAAGAAAATTAAAATTTTAAGTGTTAGAAATTTTTTAATGTAATATCTTATTTTTATGTCTTGTATTAGTTATTTGATGGATTTCATTGTGCTATATAAGATACAAAGATACAAAATATTATATAATTTTTGTTTTAGTGGGCAATCTCGCTTTCAAATCTTAAGTAAATTTTTGTTAGTTTTACAATTTAATTTATTTTATATTTGTTGGTTTGAGGGTATAAAAAATATATTTGAGGAGATCTTGAGAGTTTTTCTAAAGAAATTTTATAAATATTGAATATTGTTTTAGGAGGAGATGTTATAAAAGTAAGATCTTATATCTAATAAAAATCTTCTTACATTAAATATGTTCAATTTTAGTATTAAAAATGATTTATTTAATTAATTATAAAACGCTACTATATTGTTTTTTCCACAAAATAGATATCTACTACTGAAACTTGATAATAATATTGAATAGATATCAAATAATCTCAAAGTTTAATTCATCGATATTCTAGTTTACCATAATTTTCGTCCATCTCTATATCGATTTACTTGTTAATTATAATTCTAACATGTTATAAAGAAACATATGATTCTTCTTAAATTTAAATGACATTTTCTGTTATATATCTTAATATTATTTAAAAGATAACCAGACTTGACAATTATGAAGATATAGCATATCTATCTTATTTATTAACATAATTTATAAAGATAATATATTTCTTCTTTTTCTTTTGTATTGTATCCTTCCCATCCATGAGATCAACTGAAGATGATTCTTTGGGATGAGACAAAAAAGTGTTAATGGCCGCCTAAAAGATGACTTCCACATATACAAATAAAAACATTATTTTTTTCATTAAACTTATCTTGTGAAATTTCAGAGTATCTCCTTCAGACTTATGCAGTTCAAAGGAAATGCCTGTTTTTATTTATTTTTCATATCTCACTCCAAGAAATTTGAAAGTTAGTGTCGGCTAGAAGTTAAGTTAACGTAAAAGTAGAAAAATCGATGTTAATTGATTATTAATATCAGCATTGCGTTTTCATATTCAGCCATTTTAAAAGTATAAACACTATAATGTTACCCTTAACTTATAGTAATAGACACTAATAAAGTTAACTATGTGAACACTAACAAAGACACTATAAATAAATTAATATAATATTAATTGAATCTAACATTGGACTAAATTAACTGTAATGATGTGAGATTAAAATAATTATTAAAATTTTATGTTGGTGTAGTAGATATTGTTTCGGTATACCCAATAGTCCTATATTATTTAGGAGTTCAGACTAATCACAGTTTATATATTCATTCATCCCTTAACCTTCTGAGACCTTTTTTAAGGATAAAATCGTGACGGAGCTTCGAGTTCCAAAGTGGACAATATCTTAGATGCGGTGATTGACCCTAATGATGTTACCTTAGCGGACTTGAGGTCGGAACATTGGTGTCATCTGTCGGAACGAAAGGGACTTCTAAAGTCAAACCCTCGCTCCTTAGTCCGACTAAGAGGCTTGTTCCGATACACCCAAAGTTTCCCATCACTTAAGAGTCGAGACTAAGGACAGTTTATATACCTCTTCCTCCCTTAGCCTTTCGAGACGTCTTCTAATAACAAAACCGTGATGGAGCTCCGAGCTCCAAAGCTTTAAAATAATTGGTAATCATATTTCATATATATAATTTGTTGCTTCTAAAGCTATTAGATCCATGTAGTTAAGTGCATTATAACATAACATTTTACTTTGAAACTGGACCTAATTGTCAGTGCATTTGAAAGGTATAACATCTCAATCATACATAATAACTTAACTATAATACAATGGATACATCACTTTTGATGCAAATTATAAGAGTTGAGTCACTTAACATGATTATTCATTCATAGATTATAAATTTAATGGTTGAGTCCATTGGCTGGAGCATCATATTTTTGGAAAATGTTGTTGATGCTTGAAATGATTTCAAGGAAAGATTATTTTAAGGAGAACTTATTAGGATATATGAGTTTCAACAAGAAAGAAATTTATGTTTAAAATAAGGTTTTCTCTATCACATAATTCTATTTCAAATTGAAAAAAAGTTTAACATCCCAAAATTTATAATACAATATTTATATTAAATTATATTATTTTTAGATAATTTTAAATATTTTACTAATTTTTTAATATTATAAATTATTTAATCAATAATAATAATAACAAAAGTTAAATTATTTATAATGTAATCAAAATAAAATTTACAAAAATATAATTTATATGTATTTAAATATATAAATTGTGCATAACATATTAAAGAAGTACATATAGGTCAATGGTTTACAATTAGGGGTGGCAAAGTGGTTGGGCTTGGTGGGCCGGCTCGCCAGCCCGATAGCATATAGGCGAGGCGGGTTAACATTTTAACCCCGTCAACCCGTATCAGCCCAACCCGTCTAGCCCGCCAACCCGTCTAGCCCGCCAACCCGTCGGGCCACAGGCGGGGCGGGGAGGGCCAACCCACTGGCCCGCGAAAAAAATATAACACCTCATTTACTCTCACTCGTTCTCTTTAAATTTGGGAAAGTAGCTATACCTAGGGTTCCTTCAACACCTCACTGATTGCAATTTCTTTTGTAATAAACATTATGTCTTTTAGCTTGCACTTTTAAAATACCATGTCACCATATACATCTTTAATATATTGTTGTAATTACAAAAATTCATTTAAATTAGACACAAACAAAATAGTTGCAAAGAAAAAAAAAGTGCAATTTAAAACCAAAGATCTAAAAATAAAATAAAAAATTCAAAAAATAGATTTTTCAAATAAATGAAAAACAAAAAATATAGGAGGGTCAGTCCGCCAGCCCGCCTTATGACGGGGCGGGTTAGAAATTTTGGCCCGTATCACTATGGCGGGCTGGCCCGGCCCGGCCCGTTTTTGGCGGGCTTATGGCGGGACAGGCCTAAACTGGTCGGGCTGGCCCGTTTTGCCACCCCTATTTACAAGGAGCATTTGAATCATGCTTTCAACAAAATTTTGAAAATTCTAAATATTTTTCACATTTCGAGAGAGGAAGAAAGAGAAAGATAGAGAGAGAATACTAGAAGCACTTTTGCCTCTATTTCTAGTAGATTCCTCCCACCATTAATGTAGGGAGGGAGTGATGTTAACTCTTTTTATATTAATATTAATAAATTTATGTGTGTTTTTATTAACCTTTTATTTATTTTGAAGTGTATATTGTTTTAGTTTATTATTTCTATGTCTTTATTTTATTATTTAATTTATCTCCAGTCCTGCACTAGTTTTTTTATAAATATTTATTTATTTATTTATCTCCAATCTTGTACCAGTTCTTTTATCAAAATATATTAAGTTATTTATCTCGAGTTCTGCCATAGTCCTTTTATTAATTTATATTTCTTTATTTATGTTCAATCTTGTACTGGTTTTTTGATTCATTTATATTTTTATTTAATTTACCATTATGTTGATCTTTTTATTTTTATAATTATCTAATTAATTATTTAAAGTTCTTGCTTTAATTCTTATTTAATTTCTTTTTATTTTGTATTATTTTGAGATCATCTTTTTATAATTTAATATATAATAATAATAATAAATCATCAAACTTGAATTAAAGGAAGTTACTTTTATGCTTCTTCATCATTTTATATTTTAAGTATTTTGTTGATAATTGTTGAATTGTTTGTATGAATTAATTATTTGGATTGTGTACATGAGTTATTTGTTGAAAGTCATCAAGTTTTGTAATCTTTGAAAACGTCTAAGAGATTGTCAATTGAATTGAGAAAAAGTCTTAGATTTTCTTGTGATGAGATAAGATTATATTGACACGTTAGTGTCTCTAGTTAAGTCACAATTTGGTACATGAGATGAAAGGCAGGGACCATGGTGGAGTTTAAAGAAGTATTGCTAAATAAATTGATATCTACATAGTCAGGGTAGCGTCTTAGACTAGGATATTCCACATGCTAAACTTGGAACTATCCGATACTTGCTCAACATCGCCAAGGTTAGGTAGGGAGTATATATCTCTTTTATGGGTTGAAAAATAACCGAAATTTTTTAGAAAAATATTTATGATTGTACCAATGAGAAATACTCAGTTACATAATCACTTTCCAATGAACTTGTGATGATCAGAGTAGATAATCCAAAGTAGAGTATGGATCCATATGTTGGTAAATATCTCATACATTGAAAAAGTTAGTTTGAGTCTCATATGGTTGGTAAAGTGAGTCCTACAATAATAAGTCAAATTTTAAGCCTCTAGTGTCTGTTATTGTTTGTTAAGTTTATTAAAATTGATATTTGAGGCTTACAAAGACCTCACTTCTTTTAATATTTTCTTTTGTATATATGCATGTGGTACGGGTAGAAGATGAACCTGCTCAATAGAAATTGTTCAAGAAAGTTGTGGAAAAGTCTTCTCTGGGCTTATGACACTGGATTATTTAGTTTTAATATCATTAAGGGACATTAAATATATAGATAGTCATCTATTCCAATATAAAACTCTTAATATATTTTTTATGTACTTTGAGTAATTTTAAAGATGTAAAATATTGATATATATATATATATTAATGTATTTATGAAATTATGTTATATATTATCTATAGCGAATTCTTCATGGAAAAAAAACTCCTAATTTTTAAGTAAATAATAAATATCTTTACGGAAATTGGGGTGTCACAAAAATACTTTGGGAAGAACTTGAAACTTATATGCATATTCCCTGTTGTGCTTGTTCGGTTAAATGCACTTGTGCTGCTATGAGGAATGCTAGACACTTCCATACTCTTAATCATGTTGTAAGATTTTTTACTGGTTTGAATGAGAATTTTTCAATAGTAAAGTCACAATTTCTATTAATGGACCCACTTCCTATTATGAATCACATCTTTTCAATGGTGATTCAACATAAAAGACAAGGAAATTTCATTATTAATGATAATTCAAAGACTCTTATAAATGTTGTTGATTATAAGAGGCCATAGGGAAGAGGGAGAGGCTTTGTACAAAATTATGGACCAAAGAAAGTGTGCACTTATTGTGGAAGGACAGGACACACATACAATGGAGACTTGTTATAGGAAACACAAATTTCCTCCTCATTTTCAGAAAGGGAATTCTTCAATGATCAACAATGCTTGCAGTGACATTACAAATTTAAAGAAAGATTTGTCAACAAATGGAGATATTCCCATTACACCACTTACTTTCACTTATGTGCAATATGAGAAGTTACTTAGTTTAATTCAAGGTTCTGGCATTAACCAACAATCTACTTCCTCAGCTAACCAGGTTAGCACATTTCACTCTGGTCATTCACTAGGTGAAACTCAAAAGTCATGTACTATTAACATTTCTTCTTCCTTTAACAATTTTCCTTTTGGTTCTTGGATCATTGATTCAGGAGCAAGTGATCATATTTGTGTATCATTAAAAACCTTTTAGACCTTCAATAAAATTAAACCAATAAGCATAAGATTACCTAATGGTCAATTCTCAATTACAAAGCATGTTGATGCTGATACTGTTGTATTCTCTCTTGATTTCTTCATTACATATGTTTTGTATGTATCAAATTTTTCATTCAACTTGATCTTAGTATCAAAGCTAATTTCAACCTTGCATTGTGTTGTTTCCTTTAATGATTCACTTTGTGTTATTCAGGAACATCAATCCCAGAGGATGATTGGTTCTACTAAAAGGTTTGAAGGGCTATATCACTTAGTTACTGATGACAAGCAAGCCTCTTGCTCAAATATGCAAGCAACTCATACTTAAATTTTTACCTAAGATGTCTTGTGGCATTTTATATTAGGACACATGTAAATATCAAAGATGATTTCTATAAATTTAGAATTTTCTTTTATTGTTCTTGATCCAAAGGAAGTCTGTGATGTATGTCATTGATTTTATAAATATTGTTTATGCGTATTATTGGTGCATGATGATGTGTGAAGATAAACATGATATGTGAGTATATAATGAGCTATTTGTGTTGAAAAGTAAGTTGATATTGTGTATATTGTATTAATATGTATGCTTGTACAATGTTTATGTTGTAAGGCAAATGATATCTTAGTAATTAAGTGGAAATGATTTGGTATGTTGATAAATTACTAATTGTATTTCGCTGCTAATAGAATGTACTTGATAATTATGATGTTGTGTTGTTGATTAAGGTATTGAAAGTTGATGGCTAATGTTATATAATTTAGTAAGTATGGTTGTAAATTGAGTAGAGGTGAGGCATGGAGACTCACCTTATTTGTTTATTTGTTGACTATTTTCAAGAACAGATGAAGTTGAAAGGAAAGAATAAGCTGAAAATAGATAACTTCATATTTTTTTATTATGGTTGTTTAAGAATTGTGGCTTAGACTCTGCTCTAATTAGGAAGGATAATTGGCTTCATTAATATTTTGATTACTTCCTAATTGGTGTTTGTTATTGTAATTCAGAGTTAAACATATTTTGTTATTTAATGTTATACAATAGTTTCATGTGAAGTTTAAATGTTTCATTTTTCCGCTATGGTATTTTGATGATCACTTGTTAAAAAAAATGACTCCAAATTTTGTGAAAAGTAAAACGAAGTGAGGGACGTCACAAAATTTTTTGTTGGCCTTGGCTTTAGCTTACAACTGGCATTTGCATCAGTTAGATGTTAACAATGTCTTCTTACATGGGGATTTGGATGAGGATGTTTACATGCTGATTCCTCAAGGTGTCAAGTGCTCAAAATCCAATCAAGTTTGCACGTTACTTCTTCTTAAGTCCTTATATAGTCTGAGGCAAGCAGGTAGAAAATGGTATGAGAAACTCACTTCATTGTTGCTCAGTTAAGGATATCAACAATCTAATGCAGATCATTCACTATTTACTTTCAAAAATTAGAATAATTTCATAGCTCTTCTCAATTATGTAGATGATGTGGTTCTTGCAAGCAATTTTCTCGATGAATTCACCAAAATAAAGGCTATTCTTAACTCCAATTTTAAAATCAAAGACTTAGGCCCATTGAAATACTTGCTTGGATTAGAGGTGGCATATTCTAGGTTGGGAATATCAATCTGTCAGAGGAAGTACTGTTTAGATCTTATACATGAATATGGTTTACTTGGATAGCCTGTTAAAACTCCACTTGATGATTCAATCAAGTTAGATCAAGATATAGGAAGTCATATGAAGATGTAGCAGCCTATAGAAGATTGTTTAGAAAACTACTCTACTTGGACACCACTAGACCAAATATCACATTTACTACTCAACAACTTAGCCAATTTCTAAATAAGTCAACCTTGACACACTACCAAGCTGCTTGCAAAATAGTGAGATATCTTAGAAATAGTCCAGATAGAGGTTTGTTCTTTCCAAGAAAATAAAAAATTCAACTACTAGATTCTTTGGTGCAGATTGGATTGGATGTCTTGACTCTAGAAAATTCATTATTTCAGGATATTGCTTTATTTTAGGTTCATAATTAATTTCTTGGAAAGCAAAGAAGCAATAAATAGTTTCAAGATCTTCCTCTGAAGTTGAGCATGGGACACTCTCTACTACTTCCTGTGAGTTATAGTTGTTGTTTCTTTTATGTGACCTACACATCATTTGTTCTAGAGTATCAGTCTTCTATTGTGTTAATCAAAGTGTATTACACATTGTTGCCAACCAATTTTTCATAAGAGAACAAAGCACTTGAAGATTGACTGTCATTTTTTTTACAAAAGCTTTACCTCCTCCAATTTTCACTCCATTCATTTCCAAGCCTGTCATGATTGATATTTACCATGCTCCAGCTTGTGGGGGTGTTAAATTATAAAACAATGAAACAATAAATACACCACATGGATTAAAATTGGACTTTCACATCAGTCAATGAATATGCAAACTTAGTAGGTGTAAAGAACTGTATATTTTCTTTCTTTTGCAAAATTTGTTCCTCTCTCCAACTTTAACAATCTCAATAGATCATAGGTTAGTAAAGGGACAATGGAGCATTACCTAGAATAGCTTTTTGTGTATTTTTTGTGCACCCTCCTTTTCTATATAAATAAGAAAAATGATAAATGTACTACGCCAAGTAGCATACCACATATCTACATTTTGCTTATATTTAATGAATTTGCGCCATTTCATTAAAAATACAATAAATTAAATGTTAATAAGATAGTGTCTACCTAGTGTATTGACATTTTATGGTGTATGTGAATCATTACCCTATAAATAAAGGAAGTTTCATTGATTGTAATTGGTTTTCAAGTATCAATGAAACTCTCCCTTTCTTTTATTTCAAGATTTCACAAATCTGCACTGGGAATTTGTATACTCCCATCAATGAACTCAAATAGGGATCTTGTGATGGGTCTATTTGACCACCACTAGTATCGGAACTAGAAACACCACCTGAGGCCATTAGAGTTGCATAAAGGCTGTGAGATGCTATCTTAAGATTTACAAAATCCTAAAATGAAAAAAAGGGAGAGTTTCATTGATATTTGTAAACTGATTACAACCACTAAGACTTCCTTTATTTATATAAGAAAGGAGGGTGCACAAAATGCACAAAAACTATTCTAGGTGATGCTATATTATATCTTTACTAGTCTATGATTGATTGAGATTGTTAAAGTTGGAGAGAGAAACATATTCTACAAGAGAAAGAAAAGATACAAATATTTGCATTTGCTGAGTTAACATAGTAATTGAATCATGGAAAAACTCAATTTTATTTCCATCTGGTATATTTCTTGTTTCATTGTTTAGATAATTTAACAAGGTATAACATCTCAATCGTACCTAAGAACATCACTTTTATATAGAGCTCCATTGAAAGTCTCTCGTATTTCTGTTCAAAAATTAACCTTAGTAGCTCCTGTGTGAGATTGGGGAAACATCAACTTGATTCACAATGCAAATTTACAAACAAGAGCAATTATTACCATGTATAGAAAAAAATAAAGCTTTATGTTAACCTAAGTACAACTAAGGTCCACATATGATTAGAAAAGTAGCTCTAACTTTTCATGAAGTAAAGGACCATTGTTCAGCTAGATGAGTAAAGAATTTAACATGATTGAGTTTGTTGTTGTAGTTGTGAGTGCTACTAGCTTTCTCTAGTCCTTGAGCACTTCTCTACTCAAAGTTTGAGAAAGTAATAATGTTGAATTAATGGAATCCTGCAAAGTGCATCAAGAGGAATACTATTATTGAGATATAAAGGAGTGACAGGTTAAGGAAGAGTAACACTAACATGTCCAAAAGCTTCTTTGATAGCCAATCATTTTTTTCACAGCTAATAAGTATGTCACTTCAAATATGAATTAAGCAACTAAGATTTAGAAAAGTCAATAATTATAACATTATCTATTTGATATATAAGAAAACAAGAATCTGCAAGCTTCACTTAGTGTCAGTGATGCAATGGCTATAACCCACTTTGCAAGTGGTTACACATAGTACGCAAAGTTGTTCATCCAGAAAGTATCTTCACCTTTTCATTAAAACAGAAGACCTACCTAAATGCAATTGAAATGTATGATCCAACAAAAATGAACTATAATGAGTGCTTCTCATTCAAGATATCAATAACAAAATACTATAAAAGCTTCACCTCTTACAATTGTAAGCCCTTTACTTTACAAGTGGGATCCAGATCCACTTGTTTTAGGGAGGATATATGCCTAGGCTATCTAATAGCACTTTATGATTCAATCAGAGTGTTTTGCATTTATGATAAACATTATTTTAGACAAACAATAAGATCACATAGTTTTAAACATATTTCATATATCTCAAATATGATATATTTATTTTATGTTTCAAAGAATGTTCTTGTCTCACACCTTTTAGGATTATTTCACTAAGACAAATCAATATCACAAATATCTCTTCAAGAATGTACTCCTGCTTTTCACACCAATAATCATCTTGACACAAGTATATGTCAATTATGCAAGGACTATCTATCTCGTATATATAAAGAAGTTTTCAATATTAAAGAAGGGTTAATCTTAACAAACATGTATCTAAGTTATTTGTGCAAAATAAATTGAAGAAAAACCTTTAACGATTTCAACCTTTTGATTGTGTATACTCGTTAAGATACTCATAACTCTACCTTTCTCCTATTCTATTTACTTTCTCCATATGCACATGCCTCCATTTTGTTTCCATTTCATTTCTTGTACCACCCAACCTAAAACTCAGCAATTATCCAACTGGAAATCAAATTTATAACCTTGATTTTTGATTAAATGTCTACCACTAAACCAAAAGATTATAGTTAATATCCACAATGCAACTCTTTTTACTTAATTTATGTTGCAAAATAATTTATATCACTTGTAACAAAGTTTCTCTCCAAAAAAATTATCAAGAGCCATTCAAAATCATCAAGAACCAAACTAAGATAGATTAAAATATGCCCCTAAACTTGCATAGATCAAGCAACCTCTCACAAAGCTTCCATAAAAACACTCAAAAGTATTCAACTAATGTGTTTTTTACAAAAAAAAAATGTGTTTTTAAAAAAATTAATATTTTGTAAGTACAAGTCCTACTGATTTTAATAATAAATAAATGCAAATTATGATTTCTTTTATTTAGAATAACAATCTTAATGATTTTCAATTTTAACGTTATGAAAATATTATACGATAGAAAGGGAGTAACTTCAATAAAACGAACAGATTTTGAGAAAAAACAATTTTTTGTTCATGTTAATAGAAACTTATTTTTCAGAATAAACATACAGACAATTTTTATTTCTTTTGGTTTAAGACAAATAAATGAACAAAACCAAACTGATAATACTGAAAAATTATTAGCATTAATATTACTAAAATTAAATGCATTACTTTTAAATTAAATTAAGCAACTGTGAATAATAACTAAAATTTAATGTACACAAAGTAAAAGGATACAAATTACTGATTCTTAGTAGAAATTATTAAAGAAACATAAATATAGGCAATCAAATTACTAAAGTGGCAATATGAACATGAATAAGAGGAACAAAAAAGAAGTGCATTAGGAGAAGAACATGCTTCTTTCATTAGTCACTACCATTTTTTACGTCTCATCAATTTAATACAAACTATGTTTTATTCTCCTGTAAGTTTACATCGAATCCGTAATTGTATACCTATTTTCAACAATTATTTTCTTTATGGAAATGCATGTCTACTAAAGTTTAATGATGACCCTTTGTTTGAACATATAATTTCTTATTTAAATATAATTCAAATAATAACTTCCTCTACATTTCTAACTTTTATTAAAATAAAAGTCTCACATTTCTTCTTTATATTTTTCTTTTCTCAATATGTATTGTACCTTTTTCCTTTCTAGATGTTTCTACCTTATGGTTATTTATTTTAATTTTATATTTTTTAAAGACAAAATATTATTTTTGAAAAGTTTAACATAAGATCTTAACGAATCTCATATTAACATTGCACTTAAAAAATGGAATTGCACAATCACATCTTAAAAGATGGAAATGTAAACAAAATGTTAATAAGCTTGAGCTTGAGTGGGTTAGAGTGAGGTAGAATTGCTTAAGTTGAATGCCATGTTCCTCAAAGTAAAGGAACATTTTCTTCTTGCATGCTTTGAATTGTACAGCTTCGTAGAATTCAAACAGGACCAATATTTTTTCCAAGGGCCTATAATATTTCACGCTGCCATTTCAAATTATATTAAAAGATATTGATTTAACTTTAATAAATAAATAAAAACTTTAAGTACAGTATGGAAATTAAAAAAAAAATGATGGGACAAAGCAGCAGAGTCTCCTTTTTGTTAATGAAGTACTCCAGGACTTAAATTTTATAATCGTACTGTATATTCGATGTAGAATTTCAAGTCACGTCGTGTTTGAGCGCATTAATTGTGTTAGGTGATGTAAGAAATGGGGAAGTTGTAAATCAAAGTTATGTTGACCAACTTTTTACCCCATACATAAATGGTTGAATTGCTTATTCAATTATTTTATATATCATCAGTGAAATTTTTATATTATATTATATTATTATTATTATTATTATTATTATTATATATTTATTTATTTGTTTTAAAATATATTCAATATATATATATATATATATTTTCTACAACAATTAAATTAACATTTTATATCAATCATTTGTTCAATGAAAATCTGAAAAATATAGAAAGTATTTTATCTTATATCAAGTATAATATATTGCATAGTCTTTAATTAGGATAGTGATCAACAATCATCTTCTCAATTCTCTTTTCGAAATAAATACTAGGTTAGTTTTGATTTTATAACTTTTTCATCAGAAAGAGCTAAATCACCCCTCATCTTCCTATTGGAAGAAGACAAAGGGACACTGGGTTGAGGGTTTTTTTATGAGGGGAGTACACAATGCACTCATGAGTATAAAAAGAGAGTATTCTTTATATTGTCATATTATATTATAAAGATACTATATAGTATAATATAATATAATTTAGGTTAGTTGAAAAAATTATTTTTACATACTTTTTATTTCTTTATTTTTTTTATTTTTTTAAGGTTTATATATTAAGACTATAATAGTTTCTAGATATAGAAAAAGAAGTAGGACACTAACGGAATAAGAAGGAATTCTACTCAATTCGATTAGTTTTGTAAATGGATAAGTTTAAGTTTATTTATTTTTAAAAGTTTCTTGAAAAAAGGTTTATGAGATTTTTGAAGTTTTTTTTAGTGAGTTCTGTTTATATGAAGATGTTATTCAGTATTTTGATACAAAAGAGGGGTTAAAGTTTAAGATTGCAGCATTTTTCATCCGAATAAGGAACAAATATAATTCAGGTTAGGGAAATTAATATTAAAAAATAATAACTAGAATATTTTGTATATTATTGTAGTATTGACTGTAATGTGTGAGAAACCTTATTTTTGTGTTGTTTATGACGTTTAATTTGATATTTGGATATTTGTTGATCTATGAGATGAAAAACTTGTTTGAGGGGTAGAAACAGAGAGTTCCTTCCTTAGAGGGTTTGATCTTGGTCCTATTTTTACTTAAGCAAAAATAGCCCAGTGGAGAGGGTCTATTCATACTAATTTTTGCTCAATTGATAAGAAGTCACTGAAGCAAAATTTGACCAAGATTATTGGACAATTTTAGACATTTTTTCTAGGTAGAATTGAGAAAAATTGAGTAGTTGTGCATGTTTTATAAGGTAAGAGATGTAAGACTGAGTAACACCAGGACTTGGTGTCTATAATTTATTCTTTGGGTGTGAGACCGAGTAAAGCTAGGAGTTGGTGCCCATAATCTATTGAGATATGTTGATGAGATGTTTGGTACCTAAGGAGTTTCAAAACTTGCATTTTAACATGGTGAGCTATGTTAGAGCGAATTCAATGAGATCTTAAGCTCCACTGGTAGTCCTGATCATGTAGACTAAGATATCAGGTGGTGAAGAGCTTATGGGGGCAATCAGTAGTAGACATGTCTAGGACTACGAGATAAGGTACGCCGAGAGTGGTTGATGAGGTCAATGATCCTACTATGGGGGTAGGGTGATCAGGTTGTTATTGTGATTGTGAGTACCAATACAGTAGCCTACCACAATGTGACTCACATGTGTTAGTCTCTAAGTTCGGGCATAACAGTCGCGTCTTTTGGAGGACATTTTGGATTTTAGGACATTTTAAATATGTTATATGGTGAATGTGCATGAGAATGATGTGATTATGAGTATTACGTGATAATATTATTTATGTTGTTATTTTTGAATTATTAGTTTAGTTTACATTTGCCGATTTTCGGCCTGCAATGTTCATGTTATGCTACACATGAGCAGATATTATAACAGGTGAGAGAAATGCTTCGAAGTCTCAGGACTAGATTGGAATATGAAGTAGTAATTATATGCATATATTTATATATATATATATTTATATCTTATAATAAAAAATTTGTATGAGTAGAGATTCCCTTTTATACTCGATATAAATTATATATATAATATGTGTTTTATTATCAGTCAATGCAAAGTTACGTTAGCACACTGGATATGATAATAGTAGTGATTTTTAGAATTATTATAGGCATGGTTGAGGGAAGAGAAGGCGTGAGGGAGGACAACAAGAAGGACAAAAGATTGTGAGAGAGGTTGTGAATGAAGGAGGCGAAGTAATGTGGCTTTGGTGGTAGGGAGAGACAATGGAGATCAAGGAAGAAAGAGACTGGTCACAATGGAGAAGAGCAAAAAATAACAAGTGTCTAAAAATGAAGGAAATAAGAAGGAACACATGATATTAGGTAAAGACATA
Organism: Lablab purpureus; assembly: GCA_030347555.1. Taxonomy (NCBI): domain Eukaryota; kingdom Viridiplantae; phylum Streptophyta; class Magnoliopsida; order Fabales; family Fabaceae; genus Lablab; species Lablab purpureus. Next base: position 19,526,474 of record CM059254.1, read on the forward strand.
CTACACTAGTTGTTAGATATTAAGCATATGCGAGTTTTATGATAAGATAAAGTCTTAATTTGAATTTCATGCCTAAAACATCTCATGTTTTGATGATAAAACATAATAACATGTTTTGATGTACCTAACAACTTACTTGAGTATGGAAACAAGTATTAAACACAACATAATCTTATCAAAAGACACATGTTTATAAAGCTTAGATGAAGACTTTGAAGATTAGACAAAAGTGCAGGACATAGAAGTCTTTAAAGAAGACACAACAAAGACTAAGACATAGTCCTTAAGTATAAGACTTAATATACTCAGAACTCTAAACACATCTTCATGAGATGAAGCTTGAGACGCAAAATGAAAATGAATACAATACAATGTCTACATGAAATCCTAGAAGAAGGCATAAGACACAATCCAGTTGAAGATTCAGAAAATGCCAGACACATTATACATGTGTTCAAAACAAGACGTATAAAAAAATGAAAGTTTTCTAAAAGTTACAAAAAGGTTATCAAGAACACATCCCAAGGATGATTTTTTATTCAAGGCACCTGCCATCTAAATTTGTATGCTCAAATTCATGTTGTTAGAATAGTAGAGGAGTAACAAAAATATTATCCTTTATATAATACTTTGAGTGTTACTATAAAAGATATCAACAAAAATGTAAACATGTTCTGAAAAGACATTGACAAAAGGACAAATAATAACAAACAAGCTTCAACAATCTGATATAGGAATTCTATAAAGGAAAGACTATCCATGCACATATAACCACTGAAATGAAGTAAAAAGCATGTGTCTTATGTGAATTTTACATTTAAAGAATATACTTAAAGCTTCCATGTGCTAAGAAGTTACATAATAGACCACTCAGAGAGAGCTCATTTTTGTAAATTCTTCATTCAGTGAAGTTAACTTTCTAGAAGCAAATAATATTCATTTGTAATATCCTCTTTATAAAAGTTTTTTTCAAACATCAAACAACTTTTTTTATGTATAGTGTACTTAACCTTTAGAGAATTTGTGTACTTAATACTCAATCTCAAGAAAGATTAACATGTAATCAAGAATAACTTTTTATTTTTTATTCTCATTATAAATCAAGAATGTGAGTGATAATACTTCTAATCAATATTTATTAATAAAACTCTTTATAATTTGTAAATTACAACTAAACATAACTTAGATGAAATAATATAAATCAATGTTTTCATTGTTGTATTTATTAACAAAATTTTTACTCTTAGTTTAAATTTATTTGAAAAAACCATTAAATGATTCTCTCTCTTACAAACAAAAGTATTCTGTTATTGAAGAAAAATATATTTTATTTTGAAAAAATAGGAATAATTTAGATTCTATTAAATCCTGTTTCCTAAATCTAACATTTTATTTCATTAAAAATATTACATGAATTAGTGTTTTATCCCTAATAATACATCTATTGTTAACCGATATGATATCTCTTCTCTTATAGTTTTTCTAATGACCGACATAGTATGTTTTCTCTATATAATAAGTAATGGTAAGTAATGGTACTTCATTCTAGGATATTTATATTATTTGAATAATTGATATTATTATATTATTCTAATTAAATTAATTAATACCATTTTATATATTTAAAATTAAACTCTTTTCCAGAAATAAATTAATACAATTCTCATATAAATGATAATAAAATATTACCAACATAACATAATATAGTATATTAATTTTCAAATTCGGATATAATTCTGGGTAACTCATAGTTTAATAATAACAAATACAAACAGAATCAACACGTTTAAATTTTACATTTCAAAAATATATTTACTAAAATCGTATTATTGGAATTTATAAGTAGAAAATTTATTATGAATGTTGTATTAAAATTATAAATAGTTGACATTTACTTATTTAAAAGTGATTTGCTGAAATTACAAATAGTTGATATTAAACATTAAATTCAAATTTATCAATATTAAGTATAAATGTTTAAAAAATATTGTAAATTCTTGGGCAACTTTAGTAATTTCGAATTTACTAAATTTTTATCTCATCAAATGAAACTGGTAGAGATATTTTTCGGATTGAATATAATGTTTTTTTACGATTATAACAACTAGCCTTATAGGATTTTATATCGTAATATCTTTAACTATAATTAAGGAGGTTAGTGTAATTTACAAGGTTATCATATTATTAAAAAAATTAAAGGATTTCTCGTAGTTTAAAAAATGTAGGAATTTCGAACCAAATGATTAAAAAGAAATGAGAGATTAATGTAGTTTACTTAACCATCTAAAAAATTACTATATTTTAAAAAATATTAAACTCTTAAAAACGCGAATGAATTATTAGAACTGATATGTTGAAATTATGTAGAAAAAAAATTTCAAATTTAAAAGCTTTAATTAATTAAAACTTACTCTAATTTTATAAACATTTTCAAGTAAAAATTCTATAAAATGCTTAATTAAAACGGTGAATAGCCGACATCAAATAATTAAACTCAAACCTATATTTATTTAAAATAATTACTATTACCAAAAAAATCATTTTTACTAATCATATTAAAGATCTATAAAATAAAAGAATTAGTCACTAATTAAATTAGATATTAATATAAAATTTAATTTAGTAAATAAAATTTTGATAACTACTATTAAAAATAAATTTAAATTTTAACTAAAAATTAATTTAATTACTATTATATAAAAATCGATTTTATAATTTTTTAAAATTAATAATTATAAAAAAATATAATTTCTATTATAATAAAAATTATTTTAAATATTAATAACTTTTAGTTTATAAAATAATTTTTAATTTAATCATTATAATAACTATTTTTTTAAATTAGTTTACATTTAATAAAGTTTTTATATTATATTAAAATAGTCTTTAAATTTTAAACTAAAGTCCTAAAAAAGAAAGTAAAGCTATTTTAGGTTAATTTAGTAAAAAAAATATGATTAATTTATATGATTTTAAAAATGTTATAACTGTCTTCTTGAAATATTAAACTTTCATGTTAAACTGAAAATAGTTTTAGTTAAATTAGTAATTATAAATAATCACTATAAGTAAATGTTTTAAGCGTAATTCTTATAACATATATTTTTAAATTGAACACAGACAATTTTATATATTATTACACAAAAGTTAATTAAACTATTTTTTCTCTCCCCTGAAATATCTTGGAATGAATGGTGTCTACATTCTAATGTAAATGCGATTCAAACTAGACATAGAAAATCCACAATAATATTTGGCAATTGTATAGTTTTGAAAGACTAGACACAGATTATGTCGGCATATGGGTCAACTTATATATCTTCTGGCCATAAAATCGCTCTAAAATATCAAACTGCCAAAATTTGTTCAGTATCTTCTTCTGATGTGTTCTTCTTCTTCTGATGTGTTCTTTTCTTGAATTAATCGTTCGTATAAATTATGGGTGTCGGTTCCTAATGCTGTACTTGATATACGAATAGATATTGCAGGAGACAAAGAAATCTCAATTATTAATGTCATGAAAAGGTGCCCACTGCACACTGCACCCTGTTCTGGCTAGATACTGTGTGGTGTTTTACATCAATTATAGAAATCTTCGTCTCCAGAAGAATAAAAATTGAAGATACAATTAATTCTACTAAGTACTTCACTCAATAAAAAGGTAAAAGGAAAGCATTTAAGTATGTGTACTCCAATTCAATCCTTAAATTCGTATGTAATAGAAAAAATACATGTTTAAAAGACTTTTCAAATGTATTAAAAAATCTCGAATACATGGTTCTCAAATTGCACCCATTGTTTTCCAATCGGGAACTAGTTCCATGCAAGTAAGGGTTGGTTTTGGACATAACATTGATTATGCGTAAAAGTAGATCAACATATTCACTGAACAAATTGTTTTTATTAATTATATTATTCATTTTTATAATAATAAAATTAGTTAATAATTTAATTAAAAATTAATTTAATAAATTATTAAAATCTTATAATTAATATTAAAAATTAATTTAATCACCATCGTAAAAAAATAATTTATAATTTTTTAAAATTAATAGAAAATATAATTTTATTATAATGAAAATTATTTTACACATTAATATTTTTTAGTTGATAAAATAGTTTTTAATTTAATTATTATAATAATTATTTTTTTCTAATATTTAATGAATTTTTTACAGTGTTAAACTAGTAAAATTGACTAAAAATCAGTAAAATATCTGTTAAAAAAATAATAAATGATAATTATAAATGAAGAAAAAACTAAAAATAACTCAAAAATATTAATAACTTCTATTTTATTTTACATATAAACTTGTTATTATTAATAAATATGTTATATTAGTAAATACTATTACTGAAATTTGAATTTGAGTATGGTATACAAATTTTATTTAAATTTTTATATGTATTGTAAATATTAAAAATCTACGAGTTTATGTTTTACTCTAGTTGTTAGTATCACAAATTTATATTATTATATATTTTATATTATTTTGTATAATTTTAATTATTCAAATGATTTGACCCGATTGATCGATTTATTGACTAGTCTAATAAAAAGAATATTGCTAAAATGGGTTAAACAACAATATTTTTTTTCTTAAAAAATATAATACAGTAACTTATTTGAAAATTTAATTGGTCATATATAATAAAATAAAAGTATTTCATAAATATAAAATAAAATTTGCCTGATACAGAGAGATAAAAAAGTTAGGAGGGAGTTGGATTTGGTCTTTGAAGTTGAAAACTCTACCCTAGGTTACTGGTCAATGTACAGATAGGGGTTAAGTGTCTTTTCCATCAATATATATTTGTTCAATTTGTGACGTTTGGAAGAAATCTTGTAGGCAAGACTACTTGCTAGAAGTCTCTAATATTTTTCTTAAGCTAGTGATATAGGTATATCATAAAGTTTTTATGTATTGTTTTAAAATTATTTTATTAGTATTTTATAATTAATTTATTATATATTTAATAAAATGACATAAATTCATTACATATCAATAATACATAGATATGTGATGTACCTATGTTTATTATTTTTGTTTTTCTTATAGTGTTTTGAATCTTGAAATGTTATTCAAGATAAAAGAGAAACAATAAAGTGTAACACTCAAAATCTATTTAATGTTATTTTTTTATTTACATAACTTTTAAAATTAATTAGTTAAATAAATAAAAAATAATTTCTTAATTTAATTATCAAATATATTATTTGAATTTAAATAGAATATAATAAAACTTTGACTAGTTAAAAACATTAATTTTATTTCTTTAAAAGTCATTAAACATAAAATAAAATTTTAAAAGAAAAAAATTTTACAATCAAGTTACATAATAAATATAGTTGTATTTACATGAATACGAAAGATTAATATTTCCTTGAGAATAGATACAAAAGATTAATATTTACTTAAGTATCTTATGAAAATAAAGTAAAAAAAAAACCTCTATACAAACATAAATACATAAAATTATTAAAATAATAAGACTTAATTCTAGTTATATTTATAAAAATTATAGTCCTATTCAGAACAAGTTCTCTTTTTAAATATAATACTTAAAGTAGGTAGTTTTACTAAGGGTCATATTCATAAAAAATTTCAGCATACACTTTTAGCTCTTCTAGTGTTAAATTATAAAGAGAAAAATCTCTTTCATTAGCAACAAGTTATGTATTAGTAACTTTTTTCCATATGAACACTCCAGCAACATCATAGTGAAAAAACTAAAGTATAAAATGACAATCCTAGATGTTCTTTTCTTTTCCTATATATATATATAGATAGATAGATAGATAAATAGATAGATAGGTAAAAAACTACATGGTTGATTCTTCTTTTTGAATTCTGGAAAAAGCATATACTATAAGATATAAATTTATAAAAGTATACGTTATGGTATTCTTGAAAGGTGTCATTTATATCATTCACATGACACATTTCTTCTATCCCAATATCTCTTCGTGGTGCAATCATTCTCTTCTCCTGAAAAATAAATGTAAGGGTGAGTCCTCTCTTCACCATTAAAATATAACCAAAGCAAGCTTTATGTATTATTATTATTATTTTATACATTCACAAGTTTACATAAAACTTAAAAGAAATTATACAACATCAACAAATTAACATTCATAATTCACACTTTGATAGACACACACACACACACATATTGTGATTACTTTTATCGGTACTCTAGGTACTACAAGACCCTTCCCACTACTCACATGCCACCATCGGGTCATGTAAGTCTTACACTAGGTAGATAGTCATCGATTGACCATTTGCAGCTCACAAATACAACTTGAGGAAAAACACAACCCCTTTAGTCAAAAGTATGGTCAAGAGTCTAGTCGGGAAATGAATGTGAGGCTATGTGATTCTACTCACTTACTAATTGATTGTTTACAACAATTGAAGGTTGCATTCACCATCCTATATTTCCCCATAATCATCTCTAATCTTCCATACCCTAGTGCATCTCTATAACTATCTACCCCAAGCACAAATAAATTACTAATGGTTCAAAAGTTTACAAACTTATAAGAAAAATTACTACTTCAAGTAGCTTATATCAATTTCTCTTTCATCAATTAAAATTCCTTTCACTTTTATGTCACCACAACCCCTATCTCAAAAGTATTATTACAAGGTAATCATACATAAAATTTCTACATATTATGACACTACAACATATCTAAATATTTATTCTTATTTTTATTTTCTCTTAAAATGTTTATGACACTACAACATAATTTCCCAATTGGTGCTCAAGCTGCAAAAGCAACATGCCATTGGGGACAACATTGTTCAAGCGACCACCTTTCTATTGATTGATAGAAGCTGACACTCGAGTTATGGTTAAAAAATCAAAACACGGTATACACACGGATTTAGATATCACTTGAGTGATGATTTCAACGCTTAAGAGACAGATGATGAAACTAGTTTAAATTTATAGTGGCAAAGAATCTCACCCGAACCACATCTCAAGTGGTGCGAAGACATCAGGATTAAGGAAGAATGTCGCTTCAGCAATAATAGGATGCTCAAGTGACGTGGAATGCTTATGGGAAAAGTAATAATGTCGCTCAAGTGTCTAGATAGTGCTCAAGTGAGGAAGCATTGACATATTACTATATAATGGCATTCTCCATGGTTCTTGAGACGATTCTTGTAGTGAAATCCATTTAGATTAAATAGGTAGTAGTGTGACATTGTGCTTTAAGAGAATCAGAGTTAGCAATAAACGACTTAGAAAACGACTCTACTGTTACTCTGGTAATTTTTATTTGTATATATATGTTGTCATGTGTCACTACTTAGAATTAAATGTATTTTCTATCTTACTTTCAATGAATTCAAGTTATCTTCTTTTATCTTTTGTTGGTAATTTGATATGTTCATAATGTTTGTGTTTGTATTATAAAATCATAATTCTTGATCTTGAACTCTAAAGAGAAGTTGGGAAAGTAATCTTTAGGATTAGCTTTGATTAAAATAATTTCAAAATAGTAATATGCTAGGAACAGATTTTACTATGTTGATTTGTTCTATTCTTAAAGCTTGAATTATGAATTGATATGCAAATTCATGACTTTAGGATCTTGAGCAAAAAAAAAAATCTGGAAAGTGATTTTGAGGATTAGTGTGGTTAAATTACTCAATGTACTAGAATCCATCATTGCAAGAAATTTCATGTGACATATGAAAATATTTAATTGCTAATTTGGATGTTACTATATTGATTTCTTATAACATGGTGTTTCGTGCTAAAGCATTTGTTATATATTAGAAGAATCAATATATCATAAATATTCTTAGGCTTATTAACAAGGAATTGTTAGAATCATATTACATCAATATTTGATAGGATAGTTGCATATAATTGTTTAAGATTGCATTATATTCATTTCCATAAAAATGTATATTATTTAGGTAATTTTAGAATTTATTTCTTTACTATAAACTACTTTCAAACCAACTTGTAGATTACACTATTTTTTCAAAAACTTATATATGATAAAAATTAGTCCATAATTTCCTGTGGATACGATAACTCTTATTTACTCTTTTAAAAACTATAACAGAATCTTGGGACACTTGCCAAGTAAAAGATCATTCATACTAAAGATCTGTCAAGAGTATAATAAGTCTATTTATAAGCTCTACAATCTAAAATAAATATGGGCCTAAATTAGGGTTTAATTAGTCGTATAAGCCCAATTACAAATGTCAAAAGAAGAATAAAGAAAGACAAATTTGTGTGTGTTTCAATAAAAAAGTTCAGCAAATCAGCCTCAACTTTTGAAGATCGTAGAAAATATCACAGAAATCTAAAATCCAATGCAATTAGAATAAGCCAAAACTGTAATTAAAGGTCAAATTAGTTGAAAAGAAAAAGTTGAAGTAAAGACGTACAATGAATCCAACTTATTACTTTTAATGGAAAATGACTTAAAAATTAAAAATAAAGCAGCTTGGAAGTGTTTTAAATGTAAAATAAGACTATAAATGTGTGTATAAAATATGTGTCATCAGTCACCACCATTTGAGGGTGTGTCTGATGGTTCTTCAACCTTTAGTGCTTTATTGAGAGTGATCCTTATATTTTGAGTCCATAGTGAGAATGACTTATCCTTCTTAAGTAGTCTTTCTTGTTTTAGCTATAACTCGTGTACCTTAAGGATGCCCACAAGTTCTTCAGGTGACATATTGTCCAGGCTTTAGGACACTCTAAGCACTACTACCACGTTACCACTATCTAGTAAAATTATATGTGAGAAAAGGTATTTTACATTCAGATTCCAAGTTTTATACTTTTTTTCTTCCTCTCTTGGCTAAACTCATGCACCAAAATGGAAACTTATAATGCATAGTATTAAAACAACACCTAATCACACGTGAAGTTTGAAAAATCCATATTCATCGATTTCAAATATACTATAGTTAATGAAGTTCAATAAGGTGGTTAAATGTGTAAAAAAGTCAATTAACACAATCAACTCTGCAACTACAAATTATATATGAGAAAGTGTTTCTACATTTGGATTCCAAATTTTATACTTATTTTTGTCCTTTCTTGGCTTAACTCAGGCACCAAAATGGGAACCTATAATGTAATGTATTAAAACAAAACACAATCACATGTGAAGTTTGAAAAATTCATGTTTATCAGTTTCAAAATACAATGGTTAATCAAGTTTAATATTTTGGTTAATTATGTAAACAAATTAGTTAATGCATTCAACTCTGCAACTCAAACGGTATGATAAAAAAATGTACAAAATAAAATGACATGCAATTCACAATGAACCCAAACAAAAAAAAAGGCAAAAAACATGAAATGCAATACACATGCGCAACAACATACCAATAGAGATAGATCAAGAATGCATAAAATATGAATGACAACAGAGCGACACCACAACAAGAACAAAAAAACAGAGGAAGAAGAAAGATTGAATGAGAAAAAGTAAGGCAATGTAGCACAAAGGAAGAAGGAGAAGGAGAAGGAAAAGGAGAAGGAGAAGGAGAAGGAGAAGGCAACAATACAAGGGTGCATAGTGATAGAGAAGGTAAAGGATCAAAAGAAGAAGAAAAAAAATGAGAAAAATTAAGACATAAAAAAAGAAAAAAAATAAAATTAAAATCAAAATTACACATAAAAAATAAAAAAGGATAGTAATACACAAACACCCATAAAGATATGAGCATGATTGTACATCCTTAAAATCAAAGGAATTGTTTTTAAAACTTAAAGAAAATAAAAATTGTTTATAAGATGTCATTAAAGAATGAGAGAGTGATGCATTATTTTTTTTCAATAAAAAAACTAAAAAGAAATTCCAACTCATAATGTTGATTTGGTGTTAATTAATGTTAATTTGGTGTGTGCTAATCAACGCGTTAGAAGAAACATTTTCCATTAAATATATATAGAGTGCATAAACAAAATTTTATATATAATAAAAGAAGCAAAGAAGGAAAGAAGAAAGAAGTAGAACGCATAAGGTGCACGTGTTACGGGTGCAAGTTGCAAAACCAAGATTGTACGATCTGAGTGAAGCCCCGTGCATGTGTGGTAGTATCTAGATACCTGGCTATAATACTTGTATAATCGAGCTCATAGTTGGGACTCTCAAGCTGCACAAATCTCGAAGGCAAGGGTCAATGCTTAAATGCCCCCTAAATTTGTGGGTCCAAATAACCTACCATCCTAGCACCCATCAATTCTATTCTTCACTCCAATTCCCATTCTTTCTCTTCACAACACTGTTGCGATACCTGAATTTCAAGTACATAGTCACACTCACAGCAAGTGTTTTACAATGCAAAACGCTTAGCTGGTTTTGTTTCTACTCTGCCTTCAAAAACACCTAGCACACTCATATCTAATAATATCTTTATGCCTTTCATTTTATTATCTTTCAGTTCAAGCTTCCACTCACCTTCCAACTGACCAAAATCCGTGTCATTTCACTCTTTCTTTATTCACTCTCTCCAACCCAACTCCCCCACTTCTTCACTCATTCCCTCGTCCACTCTCTATTACTCTCAATTTATATATAAAGCATATTTCTAAAACCTTTCTACACTATCAAAACCCCACCATCACACCACAAAAGCCCCTTAGACCGATTCCTTTCAAAGGCTTGTTGAAAAATAAAACCACACCAACTTTCCCTTTCACTCATGGCTTCTTCTTCTCTGACAATCTCCCCAAGAAAGCTTCGCTCAGATTTGTATTCCTACTCCTACCAAGAGGATTCTAGCACCCCATTAGTGATAAATGTTCTGGCTTCGCTCATTGAGAGGAGCATGGCCAGAACAAAGAGGATCGTGAAGAATGGTGATTGCTCTTTATCCAAGGCCATTAGCACAAACATCTTTGACTGCAGGGATATCCCAGACATGACAATCCAATCCTATCTAGAGAGAATTTTCAGGTACACTCGTGCAATACCGTCGGTGTATGTTGTGGCATATGTCTACATTGATCGGTTTTGCCATAGCAACCCAGGATTCCGAATCAATCCTAGGAATGTGCATAGGCTTCTCATTACGACAATAATGTTGGCTTCCAAGTATGTTGAAGACATGTAAGTTTTCTTCCCATTTCTTCACACACATCAAATGATTAACCTGCATTCACTTGTACTTTGTTTATCTTACATCATTTTATGATTTGTGCTTGTCAATACTTGTTTATGTCAATCTTAATCGTTGACATCACTTGCCAACAACTGAGGAAAGGGACAATTTTTAAGATTTTAATTCGGTCTGTGTTGCTCCTGTCTGATAATGCATCAATTTCTAAACCACCCAATTAGCTTGGATTGAAATTCAGGGCATGGTGTGTTAATAAAAATGGTTTTACTTATTTTTTGTTTGGCAGGAACTATAGAAATTCCTACTTTGGAAAAGTTGGTGGCTTGACAACTGATGAGCTGAACCAATTGGAACTGGAATTTCTTTTCTTGATGGACTTCAAATTGCATGTAAATGTGAGTGTTTTTGAGAGCTATTGCTGCCATTTAGAGAGGGAAGTCAGCATTGGAGGAGGGTACCACATTGAGAGGACCCTCAGGTGTGCCGAAGAAATCAAAGCAAGGCATAGAGAAGAGAAGGGTTTCACACACATTGCTCGTGTAATGTTGTAATATTGGGGAGTTTTGGTTTGATTTGAAAGGTTTTCTTTTGGCCTGCAAATAAAGAAAGGAAGTTTATGTGTACAAATCGGTATAAATATAAATCTAAATGTTTGTTGTGGTAACTGAGGTTTAGGATAACAAGAGAGGAAAGCTAAAACTTGAGAAATGTACAAATTTGTTTGCCTTCTTCACTGTGTAAACAGTGAATTTTATATCCCCAATCATTTTTTTGGGTAGTTTTCTTATATTGTAGCTGTATGTGCATGGTTTGATCCCTGAATTGTATCACTTTATTATGGTTCTTATTTTGACATTTGTTAACTGAGATTTGAGTACACATGGTGCAGAAAATTGACTGTAACAAGTAACAAGCGTCAAATATTTATTTATAAGATAAAATAGCAGTACAACTCATCATCAAAATGACCGCATGGCACGTATGCATAACAAACAACGAGAAATTGATGGATGTGTAGATCTGTTTATTTTATACTTAATTGAGTAAAAATAGCTTTAACAGATTGGTATTAATGTATTAAAATAGTCAAGATGTATAATTAAATTGATTTACCCATAAATCTTAGATTTAAATTATATGTTTTTTAGTTTTAATTAGTCGTCAATGCTACAAAAATATTGAAAATGAAATCGGTATAATTCAACGTGTAATGCTAATAAAAAATAATGCAATAATAATATCATGGTGATATCATCACATCTTGTATCCATATGATATCGCATTTTTAATTTTTCATCACCAAAATTGTCGTCAAGTTATCATTGGCATATCAAGATAATGTTTAGTCTAATTCATTTCCGCATCATCTTTATAACATAATATAAGTTGAATCATGTTCCTTTTCTGCTTTTTCTGAATATTTAAATATAGAGTTTCCTATTCTTTCAAAGGTTTCCTATGGGATATATAATAAGAAAAAATATTCTTTAATTTCATTTCCATGCAATTTTTATTACTGAACTCTATCTAATAAAAGTCTAAGTATGTGAGGTAGTTGGTCTAACGAAAATTATAGTTAAGCGATACATTTAATTGTTAATTATTTTTCTGGTTATTTAATATTTTAGTTTTATATTTATTCATTACATCGAAGCCTAAATATTTGTTTATGGCTACGTAAGTGTCTTTTTTTTTCTTGCAGTCTATATATTTCTTCATATCACCGCTTAGTAATTTTTTTGGCATCTATAATTTTTTTTTCTCACTATTAGTTCTTCAAATATAATGATAATGTAGGTTTGCTAATATAATTTTATTATTCACGTGACATTGTCATTAAAGTGACATTATTGATAGTATAAACTTGATGATTTGACACTATTTATGACACTTGTTAATATCATTTCTTACTATTTAAATGGCACATAATGTCATTTAAAAACATAATGACATTAACTCTTCAAGAGAATAAAATATTTAAAAATAAAATTACTTTTATATAACTAAAAATAGTATAATCAAATATAATTAGAAATTAAAAATATTATATATTTATATATATTATAAATCATTTTATTTTTCTATATTCTATGTTTACTATTATATATACTCTCTTTTTCTTGTAAATGATATATTTGATTTATTTTTTTATATGGCTTAATATCTTTAATCTAAAGAGATAGGTTGAAGATCTTATGTTGTCTACAAATATGATAAAATTATAATTTTTAATTATATCTAATTCTAATAAAAGATAAGAAATTGTTATAACACAGGAATTATATAATTAATATTATTCAAAAAACTAAATTAATTTATTTTAAAATTTAAGTTATATACTCAGTTGAAAAGTATTTAATATTTTTTATCCAATACACTTTATTAGCTTGTAAATTGAAGATGATAAAGAAATCAAAATGCTGATTAAAGAAGTGTCAAAGTTAAATGTGTCCATTTTGCTATTATTTTTTTAATGATCAACAATTTTGTTCCTTCTATTTTGTGTCAGTTAAAGAGGGTAAAAGCATAGCGCAAGTATGATAAAAAGTAAGAAACTATTCCAGTGATGTACAATAGAAAATAATCTTAATATATTTGGTGATCGATTATTAATATAATCACACTCCATTTTGCACCAAATGGCCATGGGATTTGTGTGTTGTAATGAAATTATTGCTATTTATAATTGCAATATCTGAATGAATATATAATAAGTAATTTTACTGGGATATATATCCAAGTGACAGGGCAAAAGATATTAAGATTTGAAGTTGGATTTAGAGAATCATAGAAATGATTATATGATATGAATCATGATGGGAACGACAATTATGATTTACTTAGTTATTATGCAAGTTGAATGTTTGTTTAATTGCAATGAAAACTTTGAATCTCAAAGGGATATTAATAATTCGAACATGTTTTTGAATTAGCCTAGAATGGACCCATTTCATTTGTGAATCATGTTATGTCTATTTATTAATCAACATATAAATTGCATTTTTTTTCTTTTGCTGTTTAGAATTAAAATTGAATAATGTGATGAATTTTTATTTAGTATGGAAGGTGGTTAGGTTGAGGGTCCTATCTGTGATGCAATTATGTGTAAATTATAATCTCAATTAAAAATAACACCATAACTTGATTGGATATGATGTATTACCAACCGATGACAGCTTCTTCAACTTTTCATTTTGAAGCCATTGTTATCCCATGATGGTTTTTTTTCTTCTGGATATATCACTTCGATATAAAAGATTATCACATTAAAATATTAAAATCTGTGCACTTTCTTGTTTCTTTTTTAATTTGTTATCAAAACTCGAATTTCAAATACTTGTTATTCGATTAAATAGTTAAAGTTTTAATCGAACTAAGATAATTTTACTAAGCCTCATTGTCCCTTTTCATTTTCAGCAAGATAGAAAGTTAGAGAAATTTTTACTTTCCTACGCTATTCACTAAATATTGGATTTTGTGTACGATAAACGTAGATCCATAATTTATATAAAGCCGAAGGTAGTTTTAATAATTTTCACTTTTCACATTTGAAAAAAAATTCGAGATTCCAAAAGCTTTAACAAAACACACCCTTATACTCCTGAAAAATAGGGTCTTAAATACAAAACAAAAAATAAAGTATAATTTGAGTAAAGTTTGGCATCTACCTTCTAGTACTTACTAATTATTCATGATAAGAAATTATATTTCATATTAAAAAGAGTGTCGGTGGTAGAGCTTGCCATTGACATTAGTTGTCGGTGATGAAACCTAAGGTGAAAGGAAAACAGATAAATAAATAAATGTCGTTACTTTTTGAAACCCAATAACTTCTTCTTACACTCCTCTAGATTTTAAAATTCCCACATTATCCTTTCTTGTTTAAATGACAATGAAAGTTTTATGGCTCATTTTTGTTCTTTCTTTTTCACTAGAGTTGAAAGTTCTTACATGTTTGAGATAAAGATTTCGGCACTTCAATCACTTAAAGATCAATATGATGTTTGTATGTAAGTAGATGTTTGAGTAAATAGATTGAGCTTTTTGTTTTAGGTTTTCAATATTTGGGTTTTTAGTTTAAAGTTCTTTTCAAATTATGTAATGCATGAACATTTTTTATTGTATAATTTGGAAAGATTATAAATTGTACAATCTATAAGAGAATAGATTAAGTAAGTGTACTTTTCTTGTTGGTGTAATATAGACTTTGAAAAGAATATTCTAGATTATTTAATCTAAAATAATAATTTAGGCATTTCAAATTCTATTTTAATTATGTAATTGGAGATGTAATTTAAACTTGTGATTTATACTGTCTAGAAGCTTAAAATTAGATTTTGGATTGTATAATCTGAAATATAATTTTAAAGTTCTCTATTGTGTAATGTGAAACTTTAAAATTATATTCTAGATAACACAATTTAAAGCACAATTTTGACTTTTGTATTACTAAATCCAAAACTTTCAATATGTGTTTCGAAATGTATAATAAAAAATACAATTTGAATTTCTGGATTATACAATTTGATAGTCAAAACTGTTGTTGGATTCAATGCAGTAATGTTGATTTTTTTTGTCACAAAAATGGATTTCAATTTTGGACTAAAATATCATATGAAGTTGATATGTTTTATCATATGGATTAAATATTTGGTATTGTAAAATTTGAGGCAAGAAATGATGAATTGCCCAAAGGGAATTGCATTTAAGCTTTTACAACGGATGAGCTAAGTAAAATATGCTATTTGTGTAAAAAAATGTGACAAGGGAAATATACTTATGTTGTAATGTATTTATATAGGTATTTGGGGTGTGGGATGACTTATTTAAAATAGGTATGTGGGATAACATTTAAACTTGATTTGTAATTGGGATATTGAGATCTAATACGGCAATGAACAACAACAAAGAAAGACTATGATGTGAAATAGGTGAAAAATATAGGAAGGTGGAAATTATTAGTCTCTCTTGGTCACCTCTCAACGAAGGAAGAAATCAACCCCTCGTCAACCGTCACATGAATGATATTGAAAAGCGACAACAACCCATAATTAAGTACCAAAGACTCAATATGCCAATGTGGAACCCAAATTTATTTAACTTACAACCTTTGGAGACCAACTTCAATTTCCCCATGATCCTAAAAAAAACATGACATTTGTTGGTAAAAAAACCATTTCTAATTACATAACCAACACACCAATCAATTAAGTTTTGTTTCTTACCTAACCATTAAATATCCTAACATGTTCACATAACTCATAAAAAGAGATGTATCCACTAGTAGATTGGGAAATTCTTCCTAATAATTAGGTCCTTTTATAGGTTTATCTAGAACCACTAAGATCAATGAATGGAACATAATTTTTGTTATGGATTGAAGTCGTGGGTCTTTATCTACCATTGGCTTGAGAGACACCTCTTGTCCTAACTACATTTGTCCAAATTAAAATAAGTCATATATTATTTCAAATAAATTATAAAACAAATCATTAATTATTTTTTATAAATTAAAAATATATCAGATTATCCAACCCGAAAGGTGCTTCCGAATCCGAAAATGCTTTACAAATTGCATAATCTAGAATGTATTTAATTTAGGAAAAATACATTCCAGTTTTCACAATCCAAAAGGTATTTCAACTTTCAAACATTACGAATTGCAAGATTCACAATAACCTCTCAAATTCCACTATATGAGAAATTCATTGATCAAACAATCCAAAATATATCTCACATACAAATGAAAATGTGATTTGTCAACACCATGACAATTCATAACAACATTGGTGATAGTAGGTGGCATCAATAATGGGTGGTAATTGTTGATTTAATTTAAGGAAGAGTGTAGATTTACTTAGAAGATTTGTTGAAGAATTAAATCCAAAATGAATCTTGAAGATTGGTGTTTTGATGATGAAGATACAGAGAATATTGCAACATTAAAGACTTGATTTTATCTAAAAAAGGAAGGTTCCATCATGAAGATTAAAGGCAAATCAAATATTTAATCATGAAGAGCTAAAGTAATCAAGGATGGAAATCTAGAAGATTTGCTCAACTTCTGAAGATTTTTTAGAAGTTTCAATTTTGGGTGTTGGATAAAAAGGGTAAGTCATATTTTCCCCCCAAGACCTATTCAACCTTGAGAGCAAGTCATATTTTTGCAAAAAAAACATTTTCTACACTTTTAATCGATTAAGGATCGAATAGAATCGATTATATCACTCAAAATTTGAATAAAACTAGTTTAACGAATAAAATAATCGATTATATGATTTTGATAATCAATTATATTTTTATGGGTTTATATATAATCGATTATATCTTAAATTAATCGAATATTTTAGGAAAAATATGTTTTTCCACTCTTCTCTAGAATAATCAATTATGGCTATTATACAATCAACTAAATATAACATTTTTGCGAATCAACCTAAGAACGTAAACACTAAGTTAATTTTGAATTATAAATTGAATGACAAGGTCTTAGGTTCACACACAATAGATCAAACACGAAAATACAGTGTTTTGCGCTTAAATCTTTTCAAAGTCGTTTTTTTGCTCTCTTAAGGTTGATCTTGGTTCTTGGAAGTGGTTATTGTCTTGTGCTTAACCTTTCATATTCATCACACATCAGGTGAATTCTTTTCTAGTTAGTGATTTCTGTAATTCATCCCGTGGATCTGTTCTAAAGGGAGGTGTTTGTTCATCTTTTGTGGGTCAAGAGAGGTGTGTTCATCCTTAGCGTGTCTAAGAAGGTGTTTCCGTTTATCTTTATTTAATTTTACATGTGTCACTGAATTGGTGTTTGTAATTGCAATTAAAGATAGTAGAGTATATCATCACGTGTTGTGGTGATCGGACATTAGATGTAGGATTGGCTAAATCCGAACCACTATAATTCTCTGCGTTCATTCTCTCTTTCACTCTCTCTTTATTTTATTATACTCGGATCATATTAATAATTGTTATCCCGATTGCTATTATCAAAGATTAAGGAAAATCCAAATCTTGAAACTGGAATTGATTTTAAAATTTGGAAAATCATTTTAAACCCTAAAAAGTTTTTTGAAAACCCAATTCATTCTCCTCTTGGATTTTTCATTGTCATTGTTTCTAAAAGTAACGACAATAGGGATAATGACAATAATGGAGGTGGCAATGAAGCGATTAAGTAAAAAAAAGAGTCAAATAAAATGGCAAAGTGAGGGGGTGTAGAGAGGATGACATAACATTAGATTATGTATATATATTAAACCAAAGGCATTTTCAAGAACTTTATATTCGATTTTCAGCTTATTATGCAAAGTTGAAAGCTTTTTAGATTCAGTACAAAGTTCTTGAAAAGCATCAAGTAATTCATCATGATCATTTGAAAAATTGGAATTACTGACCTTGCTATATGTAGACTCACTTTGCGCCATAAAACAAAAATTTTCTTCTTCATCAGATTCACTTGATCTTGAAGAAGAGTTTGAGTCAACATCAAGGTAGACTTTCTTTTTCATGACTCTATTATTCTTTCTGTTTTCACCGTTCTTGAGATTTGGACAATCTGTTTTAACTTGACCATTCTTTTCACATCCATAGCATTTGTAATTTGAAGCAGGAGCTAGGTCATTATTTTTTTAACTCTTTGCGATGACTCTTTCTTTTATTTTTCATGAACTTAGTGAATTTTTCAACATAAGTTTCATGTTTTCACAATCAGAGTCGTCTTCTTCCTCATGACTCTGCTTTTTAGAAATTTTAGTTTTGAAGGCTATATTTCTCCTTTGTCTTTCATGTTCTTCTTCAGTTAGCCTTCCTAACTCTAGTTCATGCTCTCTCAGCTTTCCGAACAGAGCCGCCATGGTCATGTTTTCAAGGTTTTGAGACTCCATGATAGCAATAACTTTAGGTTGCCAAGACCTATTCAAAGATTTTAAAATTTTAGTATTCAACTTGTACGTGTCAAAAGTCATACCAAGGCCTACTAGGCGGTTGACGATATGTGTGAATCATTTTTGAACATCATATATGTTCTCCCTCTGTTGCATCCTAAACATCTCATACTGTTGGATGAGAGTGTTTTTCCTAGCCTTTTTGACATCATTTGTTCCTTCATGTGTGACAGCCAGCACGTTCCACATGTCTTTTGCAGTCTTACAAATAGAGATATTGTAAAACTCATCAAGAGTTAGTGTAGAAGAAATTATGTTTCTAGCTCTTACATCAAACTGAGCACGTCTGTTTTCATCTCCAATTCAACTTGAGAACTCCTTTGGTTCTTGACCAATCATAGGAATAAAAGGACCATTTGTAATAGCATCCTGAACTCCTCTATCAACAGATTCAACATATATTTGCATCCTAACTTTCCAAAAAGGATGATTTTCTCCAGCAAAAAGAGGAGGTCTGTTAATAGAAGCACCTTCAACAAATGTTTGGTTTTGACTTGCCATTTATGATCTGTTTCGAAATAACAATCAAAGAATTAGCTCTAATACCAATTGTTGGAATACTAGGGCAGGTAAAACAACCAAGAGGGGGGTGAATTGGTTCTTAATAAAAATTAAACCTTTTTTCGATTTTAATCTTGTTAAAACATAGTTTAATAAAAATCCCAATATAAATTTAAGTTTTGCTTTATAGAAATCAGAGTACAAAATTCATAAGAGCATAATATAAGCTGAACGTAAAGAGAGTAGGGATAGAGAAAAAATACACAGAGTATTTTATACTTGTTCAGATCAAAGCAGATCCTACGTCCAATAATTATATCACCTCAAATGACAAATGAGAGTGACAACAACTAACTATCTTAAAAATAAGTTTACAAACTTATAGTGCAACGAAATGAGAAAGATAGCATGGAGATTTATAAAGACACCTCCTTTGCATAGAAAAAAGGATGAAAGAACACTTCTCTTGAAAACACAAAAGATAAATAAGCACCTTCCTTAAACACCACAAGGAATGAAGACATCTCCTTTCTATAACCACAAAGGATGAACACTTCATTTGAATAACCACAAATCATGAACAACACCTCTTTTGAAAACCTCAAAAGATGAACACCTCCTTTGAATAACCACAAATGATGAGTTTGAACACTAGCAGCAAAGCAACTTTCACTTTGATCTCTCTAGGTTATTTTTGGAAGTTCAAATCCCTTATGTATTTATAAGCAAAAGGGGCGCAAGGTTCTGTAGAATATGAAAGGTTTTTGCAAAAACGTTCAAAATAATCGATTATTTCTTATGATAATCGATTATTCCAGAGAGCAAATTGATTTCATAAAACAATGCGAGATAATATATTATATCTCAAGATAATCGATTATTTCACTTATGGTAATCGATTATTGCTCAAGATAATTGATTATTTCGGTGTTAAATGTTTTTTACAAAAAACAAAAAGGTTGTTTCAAATTTTAAGGAGAGTTGTGTGTATGATATGATCTTCAACATGATTCTTAACTATTACAAGCAAACATAAACACAAAATATAAGATTAAAGTTTCCACAAGACTTCAATCATGAAGGTGCATATTTTTCGTTTAGAGCCATCATCATCAAAACAATTATCCTTTAGATATTTCTAAAGATCCCTCTTCATCTTTAGATTAACACCTTTTAGCATGTCTTGGGAGTTGAGCTAAAGTAGTTTTAGTCCATTAAATTCTTGACACGACCAGTTTGTCAATGCTTGGAGCATACTTGTCGCATATAAGCTTTCACAAAAACAGAAGCAAAACTCATTGTCCAATGAGGATACATGGTACAAATTGGTAGGAACAATGCTAAAGAAGGAAATGCATTTAATGCATGCAAAGTTGCATTTAATGTAATCTACATTAAGCCTCTTTAAGATGCTCAAGAGTAAGTTATTTGTAAAAAAGCTAAAGTTGAGTTGTGTTAGAGGCGAGTCTCTAATGGCTTGTTGTTTCTCAACATTATATAATAGTCTCGTCAAAAGAAGAAGACACAGAAGCGAGTTTAAAATCAAGTGCTAAAACTATACTAATTTCTTCTCTTTGTCCTTAATCTTCAAAGAACACTTAATTGTGTTTCATAGCTATTTCTAGAATCAAGTTAGACCTTGTATACATCTTTAAGACACTACCCTTCTAGATTAGCAACCTTGTTGTGATTTTTTTATTACACCTTTCTAGAACTTTGTAAGGAGTTAGCCAGGAGTAGTTACGTTCCCAGAAAATACTCGAGTTAAACCAAGAGTGGTTTGTTGAAAGAATACTTGACTAAGCTAATCCTTTTTACATTTTCTTTCACTACTTTCGCGCTAACATGGTTTTTGTAGTTTTCACTCATGTATCTTTGCATCCAGTGGTTACGTTCCCAGAAAATACTCGAGTTAAACCAAGAGTGGTTTGTTGAAAGAATACTTGACTAAGCTAATCCCTTTTACATTTTCTTTCACTAATTTCGCGCTAACATGGTTTTTGTAGTTTTCACTCATGTATCTTTGCATCCTCTATTCTCTCTCTTCTCTAACCAATTTGTGACACCAAAGAGAGTTTCCACACCCTCCATTAACATCATTGTTGAGGCTATGTTGTTGTTTGCTAAAGCATAGTTTCTATCGATTACTTCATCAACTTCAACAAGATGGAGAAAGTTGGTTTCGCTCTTGATTGAGTGTTTTAACCTGTGAACTGGGTAAAGTTCCTTTCTTGGAGGAATTACTGGAATCACAAGGCATATAATTATTTATGGGCAACTGCTAGTGCAATGTTAAACAAATTTGGAGCCATGGTTGAAGGGAAGATGGTGGAGGTCTTTCCTTTGCATCATTGAGTGTGTTGGGCGCCTCGACAGTGATGATGGATAGCAATAATGACAACAACTAATGAGGCAACAACGTTGAGCACAATGGTGTGATTTTGGGAGAGAAGAGAGAAAAAGCTATTAAAACAAAGAGGAGCATAAATAAAATAACGATTTTATGGAGATAAGGGGGAATATGACAATGGTTCTAGTCAATACCTGTCGTTATTTACATTTTTTTCAATTTTGATAATGGTCCTAGCTAATAACCATTGTTGTTTACCTTTTTTTTAAAGTTTGATGAAAGTCTTTAGCCAATAAACATCTAAAAGTTGCATTTAATTACAAACTTTTTACCACGTCCTATTTTATGATAGTGGCTTTAAAATTGTTGTTAAAGTGACTCGTTATTGCACTAATGTATAACTTGAAATAATCCATACTATACAAGATATCATTAAAAAATAACTTATTATATCTTTTTGGTCATCAAAACCCTTATTCAAAGAAACTTAAAACCTATAAATATATGGCAAAGTCCCATGAAATACCCACTTAATTTTTTACTTAATATATAAGTGATATTTTAAGCTCTTAGTGACTTGAGTATTGAAATATCTTCTACATGTAGATCTCTCATTGATCTTCACGAATTTGGTATGGACATCTAAGTCTCTAATTCTCAAAGTTTCTAATCCTCAAGAGCACCACTCTTTCCATATCAGAAGAACTACATTTCTTTTCTATAATAACAAATAATATTTAAATGATTAATTTCACTTTAATTTGGACAAATTCCAAAATTTTAAACTACAAATGATCCAGATAGTTTGATTTTGAAAAAAATATATAATTGATCTAAACAATTTTGATTTTAATAAATTATCAATTTTTTTATTATTTTAAAATCATCAATAAAAAAGAGAAAATAATTTATTTTTATAACTTAAAAAATAACGTTCAATAACTATAATTTAATGGTAAACTTAGAAACCATTACATGATCTCTTCTTAAAGTCATTTTCTATAATTAGTTTTATATTACGTTAAAATAATCTAACACAATATATCCAGACACAATTTTTTGGTGTCCACGATCATAAGTTCTAACGAGACTTGCCCGAAATTCTTGCTACATAATCCTACCCACGACTCCACTATCAAGTCGTACCTAGTATAAATATTATATTTATAAATGTATCTTTGAAAACTTAATTCCAATTGCTTATATTATGGATTATGGATTGTTGATAAAATAATCATGCTATAATATTCTTAAATTTTTAGTTTAATTAAGATTTTAGTATTTGAAATTTATGATAATTTGTTTTTTTAAGTTTATCTGTTTTTACTTCTTCAAAATTGAAAAAAATAATATTCCTTTAATAATAAATTTGAGCGACTAAACTAAGTGTTTTAGAATTTTAGAATTTAAAAGTTAAGGTTTAAAATTACTTTTAATACCTCAAATTTAGTATTTAGCAACTAAAACCATATACTTTTAAATTTTGATAGACTAAAAAATATTTTTTAGAAATCAAAACTATTCCAAATTTTAAACACTATAAAAATAATTAAACATATTTTTTACCATACTGACGACTTTGAATAAATTATAGCTTATAATTAACTATTAGTTTCTTTTTATGTAGATATTGGTAAAAATTGTTCATTGTCCGAAATAATTACCAATTATGTGATCAACTTTATATAAAAAATGACAACCCTAATTTTATTATATTAAGTTAACTTTTATGTATTTTATATTTAACAAAATACTTGAAATTGTTTAATCCGAAAGTTAATTATTTATTTGACACGCGAAGTTCGTTTTGGAGTCGCAGAAAAGTACAGAGAGAAAGTCACAAATGCACTGCACAGTGCACATGCAGCAATAAAAATAATGTTGAAAAGATAGAAATCTCGTTTAGAAGAAGCAGAAGCTGCCTTAATTGTTGCCAAATATTTGGTGAGCCTGTCTACTAGTGATGCAGACACCCACGTGAGACGTGATCTAAAATTGTGAACCGTTTGATTTTCCACGTGGCAGGAGTTAGTTCAACCGTTAATAACCTCCATTAACGGCTACATTAACGAACACCCGTTTCTCAAATTTCATTTTCTTTCACCAGATTTGTAGTATTTCCTTGAAAGAGACAACGTCGTCCTCATACGGCTACATTCGCCTATCTATCTCACCCTAAAGATCAAAGTGGGTCCACCCATGTGCCATTGCCCCTTTTGTAAATCCTTCCACCAAACACGTAAATGACGTTAATTCGTTAAAAAAAAGTTACATTCTTCGAATACATGCTTGTTTATGTTTTCTTGTGCTGTTTGGTTTTTTAATTTGACTTGTTAGGACATTTAGAGAAAATACTCAAAAAAATATTGAATCTTGTATTACTATTTTGATATGTTTAATCTTGAATCAAATGTTAAATCAATTTGAAAAAGTAAAAAGGATTATCAAAGTTAAAAAAATTGTGAACACAAACGCTAGTAATCTCAATTTTGTATTTCATAACCCTAGTTATAGCCGACTGCAAGTTTTCTGTTAACCTATTTAGAGGAATAATGTGAAGGGATTAATAATTGTCTAAGTATTTTAACATTGACATTCATACTAGAAAGAAACTAATATTAGAATACCAGGTTTATAGGGTTGAAAAGGGAGTATCAAATCACTCTCACTTTTAAAATAATGTCTCATTTATATCAAAATTTTAATATTCAATTCTTAAAAATAAAATAAAAATAAACATTAATATTTTTGTAAATATTAAACACAAGTATCTAATATAAAAATTTTATATTTAAAATATATTGACATTTAAGTTTTGAAGTTTTATTTGTTTTCTTTTTTCTTTAATAGTATTAATTCTTTGTTTTTTTTTTCCTCTCACCTCTTTCATTTTCAGGCTCATCTTATTTTTTTTCCAAATTTCGTTTTGCTTTTCTCTCTTTCTTTTTGCTTATTAGATTTCGATGTTAACTTTGTCCAACATCTTGCTCCATCCCATGTCACCACCCCTTCTTATTTGATTTGAATTATCAAAAACCCAAAATGATCCAAACAATTAATGAAAATTGGAATCATCCAATACCAATGAAGATAATAGGTTTTGCAATCCAAAAGCGAATGTGAATACTAATGAACAACCTCAACCTAGGTTTCATGTACCACCTCTTTCGTTTTGGACTAGTCTCGACCATATTCATCAAGGTTTTGAAGTCAAGCAACATTCCCGTTTTCAATCCATTTTGCAATGATGTTGTTGTATATGTTGCATTTGTCAACCTTGATTTCGTTTCAAGAATCGATTCTGGAATCTAAAAATTAGCAAAGGTTTTGATGCCATACA
This sequence comes from Lablab purpureus, assembly GCA_030347555.1. NCBI lineage: Eukaryota > Viridiplantae > Streptophyta > Magnoliopsida > Fabales > Fabaceae > Lablab > Lablab purpureus. Next base: position 19,551,725 of record CM059254.1, read on the forward strand.
CCACGATGAGTTTGTGCTCACCACTAATGCTTCTTTGTGTATTAATGAAAAGTCTATTTGAATATAAGAACAAGTATAAGATTAAAACCAAAGGTGGAACATGTTTTAATGAATCAGACCTACATAATGATGAAATTAAACACTAAGAAAGGAAAAGGTAAGGTCAATTGAAGTTTATGTCAATTAAGAATTTAAATGTGAATGACCCTATAGGGCGTAAAGTTATATTAAAACTAGTTTGGAGAAACTGACTACGTTTCAAAAATGTAAAATGAAAGCAAATTTGTTGAAGAGATTAGTGGTAAATTTATCCATATCAAAGTTTTTTGTCTGACGTAATTTGCCCCAAAAAACTAACATAATTTTTACTAGTAACTGTTTGTGAGAGTATCTAACGAGGAAACATGATTGAGAATATCGTTAGTTTTTCCTTCTACCTTGGTAGTCATACTACATTCAAAGTTTAATTGATGAGACTATGTTAGCTATTGAAATTGCCTTTAACAATGGTTGGATTCTCATTGGTTGGAATTCAATCATAGTCACATGGATCTTCAAAACACCCAACATGGTGCCTTAGGCGATTAGAAATAAACGAAATCATTGCATTAATAAAACTACTAGTATGGACTTTGTACCAATAGTAACAACCTCCTAATATAACCCTAATTTACTTGATCTCTTATATTGATTGGAAGAATGATTGCTCAAATGAAATATGATATGTACCTATGCCTTTTAGGCTTGATACTAAATGAATAAAATATTGGTATTAATCTCGACCTTCTAATATCCCAGAATTTACTTGATCTCTTCGTTGCTCAAACGAAATATGATATCTATCTACATCTCTTAAGCTTGACATTAGAGAGTTAGTGTATCGACATTAAGTTAGACCTCCTAACATAAGAGTATTTACCCGACTTTTTATATCAATTGGAGGGATGGTTTCTTAGACATAATCACCAAAAAGATGTTGGAATGACTAATAATGACTTTATTCAACTACCTAATATACTAAACAAATAATTAAGGGTAACAACTTGAAGTAGTTAAATCTTTCAAGAGATAATACATCTTTAATGATAAAGATTGCCTAATATCTAAGAGATATAGAAAACTAAATAACTAACTAGGACTTATAGAAAAATACTTGATAAAAGAAAAAAACTCGACTCAATTCTAATGTTTTTACTAAAAATCATAGAACTCATACTAAAATACTAAGCAAAAATATAATACACCTATTTAAATAAAGAAATAAATATGATGACAAATTGATTAATTTGAATATTGAAATTCAAACAAATTTTTTGTGATTCAATTATCTTCTATCTTCTTGGAAATATAATTTCTTTAAAAATTCTTTTAAATTATCGAAATTTAGATTTTTTTTATAGACTTTATCCTATATTATGAGTTTTAGTATTACTTTCTCATAATCTAATCTTCTTTTATTTTTCTTTCTTAATAGTATTTGATCCTCCTGAAAGTTTGATATTTTCATAAAAGAAGCTTAACTTTTTTTTCCTATATTTCTTAATTAAATATTAGGTTAAATATGATGACGTGGTCTAAATATAACATAAAATAATTTAAAAAATATTCACTTTATACATATAACAAACACATCTAGTGTATTAATCACAACTTTTCACTATAAATATTTTATATTAAATTTTATTATGCTAATTGGAAATTTTTAACTTTAATAATATATATGTGTGTATGTATTGATTTTTTTTAATTATATTAAACTATCAATTTCTGATATAGTGTATAACTGATTGATTATAAATTACTTGCAATGTATTTCTTTTTAAGGATGGTTTTTAACTACTTTGTTCTCAAAATATAATTGTACCAAAGATTAAGAATGACAAGAAGTATATTATTAAAAAACTTATATTTTGCAAAATTATAGAGAAAACTGTATACAAACTATTTTTACAAAAAAATTAATAAAAAATCCTAAAAAATAGAAAAATTATAGTAATAGCAAATTAAGAAAAAGGATAAACAATGTATAAAATAATTGTAATTACTAAGATTTAATATGGAATATTAAAAAAATTGTATTATTGATTATTTCATTAAACTATATTATTAAGTGTCTGATCTTAGCTACAATTAGTTTAAATGAGGATTGCTTAATGGTTTTTCCTTTTCAAATCTTAATATAAGTTAAAATTTTAACTAAGCTATATTTACTAATATTTTCTAAATAATAATAATTTCAGTATTGTATTTAGATATTTAAATAACGTACCGATGTATGGTATTATAAAAAAATAGCACAATGATAAATATTTCTTCTTCTTATTATTATTATTTACGTGGAATTGTCAGCTTTTAAAGATATTTTAATTGCTTTCAAGTTTGGTATTTTAAATATCTTTTTCAACTGAAACTAATTTAAATTTTTAACTTAAAGAACCACGAATTTTCTTTAGGATGATTTAAATCCGTTTATAAAATGTTTGAATAATTTTATAGTGTGGTAAACTTACTTTTAAGCTTATAATGTTAATTGATCTTATTTTTTGGGAAAAAAAAATTTAAGGATGTACCCTTCTTACATATTGAAAAAATATTTTGCTTATTTTAAAAGTTAAAACTACAAATTAATGTCTTGAAAATAATCTTTAAATATACATTATAAAGAATTTAAATGTTAGTATATAACTTAGATATGAAACTAATACCAATAATTTGCAATCAAATTTCCTACAACATAGACATAATTATTAGGGATGATACGAAGCGACATGTTTCCCTTTTCCATTTGATTTTTACTAAAAAAATTTATTCCTATTTTTATATTTTATAGGTATAAAATTTTTGAAGTTTTTTATATTTATTCCCATTTTCAATAACAAATGTAAATAAAAAAAATTATAAAAACATAAATATTAAATTAGATTATCATAAAATGATAATTAAATAAATATCAAATAATTATAAAAAAATAAAAAAAATTATTAAATATATATTTTATAAATAAATTACAAAACTAAAAACTAAAAAAAGTTAATATAAATTTTTTAAATTACTTAATAAATTAAATATATTTTAATAATTTAAACCAAAATTAATATAGGACCTGATAGATATATGAGAGCGGAAACAAAAAAAATATGATAAATATATAGATCTTCATCTTCTTCACATATTCAATTTATAAAATTAGGTATTATATATATACACAATATGAAAATTTTTGTAAAAATCGAAAAAATAATTTTCACGAAATCGAATTATATAATTATAATATTTATAGAAGACATACACTTCTTCCCATGGTTTTTTCTTCCTTCCACTAGCCCACCAGTTTCGCCTCTATCTAACACTAAAAGATATCATAATTAATAGTGTTTTAATTTCAGTTTTGTATATGCGGGTGGGTAATGTTTCAATCTACAGGCATGAATGCACCAATATTTCCGCAGACAATTTTGGAAAAGGAAAATAAAAAATCAAAAGATGTCTAGTTACATTGGTTTCTCAAATAAAGTTCTCTCCAACATATATGCGAAACGTAAAAAAAATGTATTATAATGTTAAATTTGCTTAAATATAATCTCAAATCGGTAGAAAAGGTTTACTATATTACAAATTAAAAAGTATTTTACAAATTTACTTCATAGATAAACTAAGGTTAATTATTTACAAATTGGTACAAATGGTTTATTATTTACTACTTACAAAATATTATACAATTTATTGAAGAAACTACTTAAATATTATCAAATTAAATTTAGGCATCGTGATTTTTTTTAAAGGGTATCTTGCGGCGTGGATTAACACAAATGATTAAAAATTTCATACAAATTTCTACATGTGTATCCAATAAGCTATAATGTTACTTTTCTCACTGTGTATATTCTTTCCTAAGAATCCCTTAGAGATTAGTTAAGTGAGGAGTGATATAACAACTTTATTTAAATATATAATCACATAATAATATCATTTACTTCATCACTCATTCATTTATATTGTTATATTATTATAATATAATTATAAAATAATTGTAATGTAGGTAAAAGTATAATTTTCTTTTCAAATGAAATTTATTATGTTACTAGTAATCATTTAGTAAACCTAGTATATTTAGGGGTTTTTTATATTTATTACATTTTTTAACAATAAGTAAATATAAATACATGTTTTATAAATTCAAGTGTAAATTTGAGTCTTATATAATAAAATTGAAAAAATTGATTAACATATAAGAAAGAAGATTTAAAAAAAAAATAATGACAAAATGAAAGTTCATGTGGAAGAAGAAAAATTTCAAGATAGTTACGGTGCGAATCATGAAATCAAGAAGCGTAGTAGAAAAAGAATATCAAATATCTTGCAGTAGGATTTTATTAATTACATAATTGGTAGTAAATTTTTCTCCTCTCAACTCTCTCTCTCCTTTAAGAATCCTCTCTAAATGTCCTCTTCTCCTCATATCTAAGGCAATGGAATAAAATTGAGGTTGAGACTTCATTACTCCCATCTCTTAAATCCTTAGATATGACATTTTTGTTTGGTTAACCAAACTCATTCGGTTACTATTGATTGATTAATTATATTATTGTATTGAACATTTTGTTCTCAGTATCAATATAAATCCACATGTCCAACCTTATCTTTTTAGATTTATATTTATGCTCCTATATTCGGTGCTTTCTTTTACCATGGTTGATAGTACAAGGATGAAGACAATGGAGGTAGAGATTAAAAAGCTCTACCAACTAATGGAAGGAAATGCAAAAGGCCATCGAGTTGAAATTGCTCAAATAAATGAAGCCAATCAGTGTCAACAAGAAGTAATTCAACAATCATTAAATCATGTTTTGTAGAATTATAACTCTATCCATGATTCTTCAACCTAGTAAGAGCACTACCGTGGTGCGAACTCCCACAATGACATTCTCATTTAGCATCATCTACCACTAAGAAGAATGCATTTTGATCTTCCTCGATAAATGATTCTGATGCATTGGGTTGGATATTTAGTGTTGATCAATACTTCGTGTTATATCAGATTCCAGAGGAGGAACAAACTATCATTACTAGAATGTACATGTCAAGTTCAACCATTATGTAGTTTTAGATAACACAACACTTGTTGCCTTTTATATCATGGATACAATTGAAAGACTACATTAAGATAAAGTTCAGACTCTCATTATTCAAATCACCTCGAGAGTCACTCTTCAAACTTCAACTATAAGGTATTGTCTCAGATTACTATTTTAAATTCATAACACTAGCAAATCTCATGAATACTGAACCTATAGAGACTTTGATTGTTTCATTAGTGGGTTAAGCATGAAGATTAGGAGAGAATTAAAGGCTCAATACCCATGCAGTAAGTTTAGCCAAAAGTTATGACGATAAAATCTCTTTAGCCTTTCAAATAACTCTAAGGCCTAATACATATCATAACTAAACACACAAACCCATAAATCAAACTATCCCCGAGACCACCACTCCTCCCCACCCCAACTCACAAAATCGCAATTAATCCCAACCACAATTAAGTAAGAATACTCACGACAACATAACAAGGTTAAGATAGATAATGAGATTTGTTTCGGGAAAGATGAGAAATTTACTCCCCATTAAAAGTGTCCTAGCAAGCATTTTATGCTTTACCAACTAAAAGAACTAGAAGATAATATAGACCTATATCAAGAACAAAAATTGAAATGATCAAGGGGGTAAAATAATGTAGATTTTATGCTTCATAGTTTTCCCAAATCAATTGTTTATGACAAGGACAAAATCTCCATAAGAAAATTCTAGCAACACCTTTTTAAGCGTTAAGGAACAACTCTTGCTATTAGATCAAGTTATCATCCACAAACGGATGGACAAAGTGAAATATTAAACAAGACATCGAAAATGTACCTCAAGTTTATTGCTTTGACAACCTAAAGAATTAGGTGAAGATGTTACTATGGGTCCAGTACTAGTACATGTATAAAGTGACTATTGACATGTGAATCATGGAGACAAGGAAGAGTAGTAGAAAGAGAGTATCAAATACTCTGCTATGAGATTTTGTTGGTTAGGCAATTCGTGGTAAATTCTTTCCTTCTCAACTCTCTCTCGTTATAATCTTCTTTATGAACCATCTCTAACCATCCTCTTCTTCTCAAGTACAAGACAATAGAATGAAATTAGAGCTTAAACTCCATTACTGTCGTCTCTTAAATTCTTATATACAACATTTTTGTTTGGCTATCTAGACCCATTATCATTATGTCACTATTGATTGGTTGATTGAGTATATACTATTGTATTGAACTTTTCTTCTTAGTATTAATATAACCAACTTTATTCTTTTGATATTTAGATTTACATTTCATAAATCTATTGCTTTAAAATTTTAAGTTGAAAGTGGTGTTGTAAACTCTTATATGAGTTAATTCATGATTCATTAATGTCAAATTTTATCATATATAAAATGAGAAAGTTAAGTAAATTATAATAAAGAAAACTCTCATTTATTGTGTTAAAGTTTTGAGTTAAAAATATTTTATAAAATTAATAAAATAACTTAATTTCTTTTTGAAGGGACATATTTCTAGTTACACCCGTTCAGAACGTGATGTTTATATTTTCAAACATTTGGAAAAAGGAAAGAAGTTCTTCAGACAAATTAGCTTAGACCATTTTCCTAATTTGCAATAACAAAAAAGTCTTATACACTTTTAAGCATTGGTCTAATATTACAGCATAAATAATTAAGCAAAAAACATCGGACAATCTTTAATGTCCAACAAGAAATTTTCGACATATGACATAGAAACAAAACAGTACATATAATGTAAATTAGCTTTAATTTCCAATTATTCAGAAAGAAAACTAGGAAAAATACACTAAAAGGTTGCATGTTTACGTAAAAAAGTTAAGTGGTCATAAATATATAATAATAACTTTGAAAATGAAATATCACTCGTCGATGTATATTTTTTTAAGAAAATTATCATTTTCAATCACATTGTATGTGAACTCATACATAATTTGTTTATGACAGTGCAAATCTACAATAAGATATTGTCTAGACTATAGAGCATGATGAATATCTGATAGAAAAGTCGCGTATACCTCAAATTCAAACATTTCATTTGTCTTATTCTTTGAAGAAAGTGTGGCACAAACCTCTCTCTGATGGATTAATAATACTCTATTATATTGCCCAGTGGAATAATTTTACTTGGGAGCATTTAAGAACCTGCTTATTTATCTATAAATACCACACTAGCCATTGCAAATACATCACACTATATTTCACAGTTAGCTACCAACTACCTAAGATACTAAAAAATTGCAGTGGTTTGTGAATTGTGATAACATGGCTCTTACACTTCAACGTGCGCTATTTTATCTACTTACCCTATCAGCTATACTCTCAGTATTCCTAGTGGATCCTTCCTTTTGTTTCAACCCCAAAAAGCTCCTTAACGCTTCATATTATTCTGCATCTGGTTCAGATTGGTCACCTGCAGTGGCCACTTGGTATGGACCTGCCAATGGAGATGGAAGTGAAGGTGATAAAAAAGCTTAGTTTTAGCAGTTTATTTCAAAGATTATTATATATTATAAGATGTTTTTGAGTCAAATAACGCTTAAATTATGATTAAAATAGTTTATTTCAATAATTACTATATATTTTGTACTTGTATATATGCAGGTGGAGCTTGTGGTTATGGCAACGCTGTTGGGCAACCTCCATTCTCTTCGTTAATATCTGCAGGAAGCCCTCTCATATATGACTCTGGCAAAGGGTGTGGTTCTTGTTATGAGGTGAGAATATATAATCAACATGTATGGTTAAACGTCTTCCACAATTCCAACACTCTTTTCAAGATTATTCGGGACTACTGAAATGATGTGTGATGAGGCAACTTACAGTTTTATATGTCGAAGTAAACTACACCAACTAAATTACAAAGTGAAATTGTTAATCCCATTATTACTGAATCCAAATCTATTAAAAAAGATTTTGATTTTACTATTAATGAAATGAAAAGATAGTTGAGAAAAACGTAATTTAAAGGAGAAATTACATTAAATATGACCAGTCATATATTTTTTACCAGAGATTCAAGAATTCAATAAAATTAAGCTAAAGTATTGACTTTTATCTGAGCTATCTTAAAAGTGACACTGTCACGTTCCGTTACAAATACATATCAATCCTTAGTTCTGAATTTTGAAAAACTATATGATCATGCTGGGGAGATTCATATTCGCATGACTATGAAAAACAAATTATGTTAAATACTGAGGCTTTTGTTCTATTTTCAGGTGAAATGCACAGGGAATTCTGCATGCTCAGGCATTCCCGTGAAAGTAGTAATCACTGATGAGTGTGCTGGGTGTGGCTCAGATGCTCAATATCATTTTGATTTGAGCGGCAGTGCTTTTGGAGCAATGGCAGCTTCAGGTCAAGATGGGAATCTACGCAATGCTGGAAAAATAAACATTCAACATAGAAGGTAGTTTCCAAATTTCCAATACTTTATTCATTAACCTTATACTTTTCCATAAATATTTCAACATTCTTGACTTTCACTTGCATTTTTTGACATATATTTGATTATGTTTTTGTCATTACCATATTTTCCTTACCTTTAGGTTACAATATTGTAACTAAGAAATTAGAGACGGATTGTTCTTGCAGAATTGAATGCAACTATCCTGGTAGGTCAATAGCTTTTCACGTGGACTCTGGCTCAAACCAAGAATATTTTGCTACCTTGGTTGAATTTGAGGATGGGGATGGTGACCTTGCCAAGGTTGAGCTCAAGGAAGCACAAGATGATTCAAAGTCATGGGATTCCATGCAACAATCATGGGGCGCAGTTTGGAAACTTGACAAAGGCTCACCACTGAAGGCACCATTCTCTATCAGGCTAACCACAGTTGAGTCTGGCAAGACTATTGTGGCCAACAATGTGATCCCTGCAGAGTGGACTCCTGGTCAGACTTATAGATCAGTTGTGAATTTTCAAACCTAAAGATTTATGTAACCATCACTATGTAGCTATCCCACTTATCATAATATAATCAAATGTCATCCTATTAGTGGACTTTTGATTGTCTTCTGTAATCAATTATGAATGAAATTGTGCTAGCTAGTTACTTGTTATTTTAATTTATTATTATTATTATTGTGCGCTGCTATCTTATCATATTTAATCTATGGTGAAATGAATCTTATGTAAAATAATAAATGGACTAATTAATTAAATAAATTAAAAAGGCGTAATTTTAAACTAATATTGCATAGAAGTTTGTATTTATTAACTAAATGATTTAGAATATAGATTATAATGATATTTTTTTTTTCGATTGAGAATGTGAGAAGTTGATTAGAAAAGGCAAACCATGATTTGTTTTATAATGTGCAAGGGACGTTAACACAACAAGAAGAAATAAGAGGAAGATTAAATTTATAAAGTCTTTATAAGGTTTGAATTGAATTGTTTGAGTAGTATTTAGGTACAATATATGACTTGGGACTACTTTTTCTTCTCAAGAAGATAGAATAAACTGCTTTAGTCTATTTTCTTTAAAAAAGAAAGCGAAATAGACTAAACTCATATTATATATATATATATATATTATATATATATATATATATATTATATATATATATATATTATATCGAGGTGGAACTTACATAAATAATTATATTTGTCAGATTTAATATCTTTTCATTTTATATTTTATTATTTTTAAACATATATTCAAATAGTAAAAAATATTATTTTTAACAGTTACAAATATAAATATTGTGTAACATTTAACAAATATTAATAAAATACTTATTTAAAAATAAAATAAATATATTTTGTTTAATAAAGAATAAAAATTATTAAATTATTAAATATTATCCTTTCATAAAATCATAAAAGTATAAGTAGAAAAGTTTAAAAGTTAAATAAAAAATTGAAATATTAATTGATTCAATTTAAAAAATGAGTTGCGGATTTCCTCACTTCAAATGACATCAAATATCCTTATGCTTTTTATTAGATTTTTTCGAGGAAGAGATATTATAAGAAATACTTGACTGTTGATATTTATGTATAGATTTAAATTCGTAAATAAATTATAAATTACATATGAATTTTATGTACAAATTTGCATGCTAAACTAATTTGGTGGCACCTATTTGTAGAAATATAATATACCAAACTCTATGCGTTTAGATTGGATATAAATAAATAAAAAAGCTAATTTGGTGGCACCTATTTGTAGAAATATAATACACCAAGCTCTATGCGTTTAGATTGGATGCTAAATAAATAAGAAAGTATAAGTTTGTACCAAATTTTATTAGTTGAAAGGCAATATATAATGGATAATATAAATATATAAATGGTTTGTCTGATAAATGATATTCTATTTGTTTATTTTGTGTTTGCAGAAGCTTCTATGCGTCAACAACTTCCTGATTCGTGTCCTTGTTAATGTTGAAAAAGATGCTAGATATGTAAGGTCTATCGCTTTACCTAAATTGAAATACAAAACTCTCTGACCTAGTCTCGATAAATGATGTCATATTAGGAATTTTCTTAAACAGGAGATAAGAATTTAATGTTGCATGGAGTGCATTTAATGCATTTTCGATCATTGTTTGCTCAAATTGTGCAAAAATGTCATTCTCAAGTTGAAGCTTCTCAACTGCAACAAAAGGATTCTCAATAAAGAAACAATGTTTGCAACAATTGCTTCCCTGCAATGTTATTTAAAGCCTCAACTCAAGAGAGCAAGGGAGAACAATGTTGAACAAATGAAAAAATGTGTTAAACTTCTTGCATACTCTTTTTGTGCCTTAAAGCTTCTCTAGAACACTGATGTGTTCGTCATCACTTCTAGTTGAGTGTTTTATCTTTATATACATTCTAAGACACAATGTATCACTAGTAAGCCAAGAACTGTGATCACTTAGATAACTTTCTTTTTAAGAAACCTTTGTTTAGCTAGGAGTGGTTGAGTTCTAAATAACAGTTGGTTGTTTAGCCGAGATTGACATGTTCCAAACAATCCTTGGTTGTTTAGCCAAGAGTGGCTACATTTCAAACAATACTTAGTTGTTTAACTAGAAGTGGTTGTGTTCCAAAAAATACCTAGTTGTTTAGCCAAGTGGGTGCATTCAAAACAATACTTGATTATTTAGCTAAGAGTAGCCACGTTCCAAACAATACTTGGTTTTTGGCTAAGAGTAGCTCTGTTTGAAACAATACTCGGGGTTTTAGCCAGAAGTGACTATAGTCCAAACAATACTCAAAGACTTAGCCAAAAGTGATTGTGGTCCAAACAATACTCGAGTTTTAGCTAGGAGTGGTTGTGTTCCAAATAATAGTTCAGAAAAGGACTTGACTCTTTAAACCTCTCTCTTACTTTTTTGTTCTTAAATATCACTCTCGGATACATGCTAACCCATTCAATTTTCATTTAGTTCATGCATAACTCACCATATCTCTCTAATACATAGCTAAAACTCATGAACCCTAAATGGAAAATTCTTTCTCTATGAATGATGACATCAATGTTGTGCTTGTCTTCCTTAGAACAAGTTCATACTCGGGCATTTCAAAGGTCTAACCATTGATGGAAGACTAAGTACTAAAGTGGAAAGCCTAACATCTTGTCCTCTCATGACATGACGGAAGATGGTTGCCTTAAGGAGATTGATGCAACTATTTGAGGAGCATGGAGTAGTATTGTCATCTTTGCCATCGTTGACGCCTTAGTCTTTAGGACCACATGCTTGGGGTTTTGTGACATTATAGGTGAACAAAGTCGCCTTTCCTTCCCATGGCTTTTCGTAGCTCAACCATGCAAACTTTTGCGATAAGGTGAGGTGGAAGTATTTCCCTCAATGAACACTAGAAAAGATTATTTAGATCTCTTCAAATCTTTTCTAGTGATTTCTAAGTTTACTTCCCATGAAAGATAGTGAGTTTTAGTTCCTCATTGGCTGGTTGTCTTGCAAAAGACAAGAAGAAAAAGGATGAAGTCGAAAATGCTACTGAGAGGAATACCACAAAGTGTCCTCATCTCGACCAAAAACAAATGAAGATGAAGCCTTTGATAACTTATATTTTTTTTCTATTTTTTTTCCACTACCCTTTCTTCTTTTGTTTGTATGTTGTACTACTCTTCAATATCACCTTGATACGGTCTATTAATAAAATTACAAGATTTTGACAAGTTTGAACCCTCATTTTTGTATATTGCTCTCTATTTCTTTATGCATGTATGTTGTTTTCATATTGTGGAAGGTTTACTCTTCTTTTTGTTGATGCTTAAAAAGGGAGAGAGAATATGAACATCAATAAAGAGCAGTTCATAAAGTGAGAGATATGAGAAGATCTCCAAATGGGTTATCAAGTTAAGGGAGAGTAGATCAAGAAAAGCAAAATGCATAAGCTTTGGGGAAGCATATAAATATTTTTTGTTTCAAAATTTACAAACTATATTATAAAGTCTTTTTATTTTTTTGAAAGTTTGAGTGATCGGTGTAATATGTACTATAAAATGTAAACAATTATATCTTTGATATAGTCTAATCAATCAATATCTAGTGAATCTTTAAACAATTTGAATCCTCATCAAGCTTATGCTTGTTTTTATATCTGATTAGTTTAAATAAAGTGTGCAAGCAATAAAATTGTTTTAGAGAAAACTTAATCTAAATGCTTTGATTTTGAAAACTTTCATGTTCAAACTTTATTGTTTTAAGCACCACAAAAAATGGAGAGATTGTTAGAGTTAAATACATTAGACTCTATATGAGTTTTGATTGGGTGTTTTACAAAAAACAATGTATAAACATGTTTGTGCAAAGACTATAAGATGAAAGAAAATATCCTCTAGATCATGTAAACACATAAGTGGTTCATTTGATAGAAAATACAATGTTGGAATAATTAGATCTAGAAGGGGGTTTGAATAGAGTCTTGAACTATTTTCATAGCAAGTTGGAGTAGACTTCTTAGTGATCAAGCAGTGTATAGCAGCATGAACAACTTTAACACTGGTTCACCCAAGCTCATAAGCTACGCCCATTTCTCTCTTAAGACAAAGCTTAAGAGGTTCCACTAATTCAATCAAGATTACAATGAGTACACAAACTATTCCTAGTTACAACAAGTACACAAAATAGTGTTGGTTACAATGTCTTAATCTCCACTTGAGATCAAGACCTCAAAGAGAAATGTTACAATGGTTTTTGCTCATACACATTTTTGAATACTTAGAATTTCTAATTACTTTGAATATGTTTTGTATATTGATTAGGTATTCTTCACCCTTGTCCCTAATGTCTTTATATAGTTTTCTTGTATTTGGGCTATTGAGAATTTCTTCACGTCTTAATCTTATGTTCCTTCAATCATTCTCACAAACATTAGGTGTTGCTATTGTAATTCCATTTTCTTTTGGGTTTTTCTTTGTGTATTTGAGTTTAAGAAACCAAACCAAAATCAAATCATTGTAAGGATTGTAATTCTCAAAAAACCAACTAGAAAGTTTAAAGAAACTCAAAAGAAAGAAAAAATAAAAAACTAGATGATTTAGCACATGTCTCTTGAACAATTTGTTCCAAATTTTTTTGAACTCTTTGTCTGTTGAATTTCCTTGGATTTGCACAAGTTTTATCAATCATTTCTGGTGGGTTTCGTCCCATTGGATGTGTTTGTTTTAGGTAGCTTTCATTAGAAGTTAGAACATGAATCGAATAGGAAAATTTGTTTGTATGATTTTTCTTTTCTATGTCTTTTTCTACCTTTTTCTTTGCAATTTTTTAGTCTTTTTGTCATATCTTTGTGCAGTATTTTGGGGCCATTTTCTTTTTTATCTTTTTCGCATTTTCTTACTTGATTCCTCTTGGTTATATCCTGAAGTTTTTTGTGTTTTAAAATTTTTCATAAGTGCATTTAGATTCACTACTACAGAAGTAGGTATTAACGTCGCCAATCTACGTCGGTTTAAATCCAAACGACGTAGAAAGTTTGATTTGACCCTTCTACGTCGGTTATACTGTATAACCGACGTAGAATGTTTTAAAACCAACATTCTACGTCGGTTCGTTGCAGAACCGACGTAGAATGTAAAATCTTCTACGTCGGTTCCGCAACAACCGACGTAGAATGTTTTAAAACCAACATTCTATGTCGGTTAGTTGCAGAACCGACGTAGAATGTAAAATCTTCTACGTCGGTTGCGTAACAACCGACGTAGAATGTTTGGTTATGACACGTAGAAAGGCCTTTAAAAACCTATTTTCCCCTTTCCTTCCTCACTTTTGTTATTCGTTGCGCCGCTCCCTCTGCGTTCTCCACCGCGAGTTCTGTGACACCAACGTCGTTCCTGTGACACCAACGTCGTTCCTGTGACACCAACGTCGTTCCTGTGACACCAACGTCGTTCCTGTGACACCAACGTCGTTCCTCCACCAACGCCTCCCCCTCACCATCGTCTTCCCCGGTGTCGTGAAGCTCGTGACGCCGCTGTCGCCGCTGCTGTCGTGAAGCCACACGAAGCTCGTGAAGCACGATTCGCCGTCGCCGTCGCTGTCGGTACTGCCGCTGGAACAGCTCCCCTTCCGTCAGCCGTTTGCGCCACCACCGTCACCGCTGCTACCGGAAACGCTACTGGCCAGGTGAGTTTTTTATTATTTTATTGTTTTTCGTTTTGTAGATGATTGTTCTGATGATGGTGTGCTCTATTTGATGTTGTTTATGTATAAAAATTTGGATTTAGTCAAATAACAGAGGAATTAGGACAAAAACCGTATGCAAAATGATGCAATTAGGACAAAAGAAGCTACAACTATGAAATTTCTAAGATGTAATGGCCTGATAATTCTCTGTTTGGTACAACACAACTCTACAAATTTTTTCAAAATTTTGTGACAAGTGGAAGTTAGTCACATAAATGGCCAAAATTTAGGAAAATAGGTAAAAAATAGTAAAATAATAAAAAAGTTATAGTAAATGGAGGATTTTTGAAATTTTTTTTGCCCAAATCCCCTTTGGGGATTTGCCAAGAGGTTCGTTGCGTCATTTCCAAAAACTTTCATTTTTTACGCATCTCCATCCGAGGTCCGTAGCAAAAGTTATGATCGTTTGAAGTTTTTCTACACCTAAATTTTGTATTTTCAAAACTATGATTATTTTGGGGGATGTGAGGCCTCTTTATCCAAGTACACATCAAAAGAACATAACACAACAAAAATTAGCGGAAAATTCAATGTCTAACTATTTTTTATGATTTTTTCAATAATGCTGTTTTTACATCAATCTTTCTTTTTCTAAATTGTTCTTCTAAGACAAAGCATATAGAACATAACACATAATTTCATTAGAGATCATATAGCTAAGGATTGCATTATAGAATACATAGATACAAAACATCAATTAAATTACCTGATATCTTCATCAAACCTTTGCCTAGAGAGTCTATCTTTGAAATTTAGCTATTCGAAATGTATTATATATGAAATTGTGGCTGGTTTGCTGGTTTATTTAATATGCAGTACTAAAATTTAGGGAAAATGAGAAAATTAGAAACTGCATTGCAGTTGTAAAAGTGACTTACAACGTCGGTTAGGGCTACAACCGACGTTGTAAGTGTGGGTGACACTTACAACGTCGGTTGTAGCCCTAACCGACGTTGTAAGTCTTGTGATTTTCAACGTCGGTTCAAATTGAACCGACGCTGAAAATATTACTTTTAACGTCGCCTGATTCAACGTCGGTTTTGGGGCCGTCGTGAAATGATCCCCAGAACCGACGTGGATTCCGGTTCCTGTAGCAGTGATTGGTGCCTATTTCACCTTGAGAGAAAGTATTTCATGATTTGAATTTTGAGGTAATGTTAGTAAACTATTTTGAGTGATTTGAGCGCAACCCACATTTTCTGGATTTGTATACGTCTTTTAGAGAAAATCCTAAACACTTTTTGACTAGAAACACTTAGGAGAGTGATTAGGATAAATTTTACTAACTCATACACTAGTTTTTATGTTTTTTGGGTTATTTTTGTCTTTGTTTTGTGTTGTTTTTTATTTGTTTTGCAAGGATGGCTCTATGTCCTCAAAGGAGTATCAAAGAAGAAGGAAGTGTGAATATGTCATGGCCACAATTCTCCTTTGAACAACTCAACAATTGATGGAGGTACAAATGTTGGAGATCTAAAATCTTAAGTTACCATATGCTGGGAAGTCATTTATGGTACAAAATATCATTGCATGTAACTTGAAATTCTCCTGTCCATACCCATCAAACACTTCTATTCCTTCCTCCCACAACAATCTTAAGTCATCTATCAAAGGACTTAAATAAACATCTATGTCATTTCCTGACTGTCTTGGACCTGCAATCATCATAGATAGCATAACATATTTTTGCTTCATACACAACCAATGTGGAAGATTGTAGATCACCAATAAAACTGGCCATGAACTGTGGTTAGTGCTTAAGTTACCAAAAGGTTTCATTCCATCTGTAGCTAGTCCAAGTCTAAGGTTTTTTGCATCACGAACAAAACTTGGAAATAGACGGTCAATTTTCTTCCACTGTGGAGAATCAGCCGGATGTCGAAGTTGTCATATGAGATTTTTTTAATCTTCTTCATTAGCAAACAATCTCTTAAACTTTGGAATTATTGGAAGATACCATATAACCTTTGCAGGAGGATCCTTTTTATCATTATTTTCACCAGAATCATCACTATCCTTGATTTTGTAACGTAATACACCACATTTTGGACACTTGTGAAGAAATTCAAACTCTTTTTTATATAAAATACAATCATTAGAACAAGCGTGTATTATTTTATATTTTAAACCTATTGAAAAAAGTATCTTCTTTACTTGTCTTCAAACACAATAAGGCCGTAAAACTAATCTGGATTAGAATAAACGCAGTAAGTAATACTTCAAACAAAACGCATACCAAAATATAATTAGCATTCATATTGAGTTTAAAGAAGAAAAAGATAATATTATTGGTATATTTGCCATCTTATTACGATCCTAATTAATAATCATTTAATCTCCTTGCACATCTTGAGAATTGACAAAAGGAGGTTCAAACACACTAAACGCTCTGAAAGCTGAAATGACGGCTAAAACGAAGAAGCAGCAAAATGTGATGGCATGGAGTATCAAAGCCAACTTCACTTTGCCGCAAAACCTGCCGTAGGAACTGCAGGCTTCGCTCCAAGAATCTTCCTTTGCACCATTGTAAGCCAGGTAATATATCTCACTTACTGCACCAACTGATGTCATCGTTAAGTATGCCAGAATCTGCGAGAAGAATTCAATTGTAGATACCTTCATAGATCAACCAAAACATCATATAAAAGCTACAAGAATGGCCACATATAGAAGTGCAATATATATTTTCCATTTTTTTTATTCTAGAAAAAGAAATTTTAGAAACCCAAAAGAAGCTTTCTTTCTGAGAAAATATAATAAAAGAAGTCACAATACAACATGTAAAATATTTTCACACTAACATCCACCAAAATTTAACTAATTTACCAAGATGACGTAAATTCTTACTATATATATATTTGATTTGATTTAGCATATACTTAAATGATAATGCAATTAATTATTTCACAATATATTTTAATTAAAAAACTCAATAAATAAATAAATAATGATAATTGATTATCTTGTCTTTCTTTAAAGTAAATAATCAGTTATTTTGTATTTTCTGGAGTAGATAATTGATTAAATGTTGGATGATAAAAAAATACTTTTTAATTGATTATTTGTATGAGAGTACATTTTGTGAGAAAAAAAAATCGTTTTATTACTTTTACAAGTTTATCGTTTAAGTAAATTTTGATCTAGTTTAATTAGTAGTACTTTTGTTTTTTCCATGCATTTTAGGTTTTATAAAAAAATATTTTAGTTATTATTATAAAATATAGCAGGAAAAATAATAGATTAAAAAATTGATGTATAAAACTAAAATGAGTTAAAGTGTTCTGTTTATAAAAGCTAAAATAAATCACTTTTTATGATGTAGAGGATTAAATTAATAATTAAACTAAAACTGAGAAGTACGCTTTGATGTTAGGGTCCCTTAATTCAACGCTCGTCTCCTTAATTAATTAAGGGTATAAAACAAAAGAACCAAACCTGATCAGAGACAAAGAAAATCCAAGCTTTGGATGCAAAGTATCTGGCCCATGAGCAAGCAGCAGCAACAAGAGCATAACATGCACAGAGGGCACTGACTAAAACCATATACCTGTCAAAAACAAATTGTAGAATTAAGTGCTTTTAATCTGCAAAACAAAGGACTTGTGAAAATCAGTGCCTAGAAAGTGGAGAGTTTCTGTGGCTCTTACTTGAGAGCAGAGAGTTTGTAATATTTCAGCATTCCATAGGTGCTGTTGTCTTGCTGGTTAGTGACAGTAACCCATATGGTTGCCACAGATAAAGGAACCGCACAGAGCCTCAGAGACGAATCGAAAAGCTTGAGCATTGGAAGGTGATGTTTCTTCCCAGATGCACCATCATCAATATCTGTTTTCATATTTTATAAGCAATGAAGCTTGTTGAGGGATCTCACTTTCACTCTCAAACAAGTACTGAAGTTTATTTAGCAGTTGGTACTTCATTCACACACGGGGTCATCTTAGTGGGGTTGGTGAGAATAGTGGGAAACTCTTTTTCAGAGTACTTTGTCGTTGGTTTTATCATGTTCCAGAAATAACATGATTGTTTCCACTTCTGCCTCGCTTTTCTCTCCTTTTCTTTCTAGAAATAATATAATGATATAATAATATTCTTAGTGAAAGAAAGTTGGATTAAATTAGGTTTGGTCTATTAAACTTTAAAAAGTTTTCCTTTTCAAAATTAAAAAAGTGTGATGTTAGTAACTACAAAAATATTAAATTTAAGAAAATAAAGTAAGTTTTTATATTTAGGAATTAGATTATACGTTTAAAATTTATGGTTTATTATTTAACATTTCATCATGTTTTTAGGCCCTTAAATTTAGTACGTAAGAACTAAAATTATATTTATATTAATTTAAAAAAAGTTAAATTTGAAAGACCCAAACTAAAATGTCCTAAATATCATATACTAAATACAATTAAACCTAATAAAGTAGGTTTATTAAAATGTTTAAATTCATTTTACATATTTATAATTCCTTGTATACAAAAATATACGAACATAAAGAGTGCAAAATGTAAACATAATTTTAAATATATGTTTGATTTTGTGTAGGATGCTCACAAATAAAGGTTACCATAAATTTAAATCGATTCAACTCAATCCAAAGCCATGGATTGAATATTTTGAGTCAATTAAACTCGACTCAATTCTCAATTAAACTCAAGTTTTTGTTTCTTCAACTCAATTGTCATCTCAAGTTTTTTTTCTTGCAATTTCATATCCCATATCAGTACTAATAATTCAATTACTCCTAGCTATCTTTCGCTCACCTCCATTACACCTTCGGAAAGGATAAAGTAATGTTTACATAATGTTTACATTAGTCATTCTAAAACACCTTGAAATTTGAAATATATTTATTTAGACATTTTAGAAATATGGAATTGAATAATCTAAAACTTATCATACATTTAAGAAAATTTTATTCCAGAAAACATTCAGTATGAGGAGCATATGGTTATTTTCAAAATTATGGATTTCAATAAGCAAGGCCTTAAACTCATTGGCTGTTAAATGGTGTTTTTGCACCTCCTATATCTTTCGGTGCACCCTCATAATTTAAAAAATGACAATTTTATTTTTTAATATTTTAAAAATTATTTGAAAAGCTTTTGGAATAAATGTTCCAAAATGTTATTTCGTGATTTTATTGTGAAAAAAAATTAAAATAAAAGTTTTACAATTATGTTCTAAAATTTTTTTTCTATGCAAATTATTTTTATAAATTTATGATACATGCACATTGAGACTATGGAGGTGCAGAAACAAAATGCCTATGGTATTGAACATGGATGACAATCAAATCCGCACCCAGATGATCGAACCGCACTTGTTCTGAATTTGACGGAGAAAAACTAAGTTGATTGGATTCGAGTTTGGGTTCGGATTTAGGTTTTTCCCGTTTTAAGAAATCGGGTTCGAGGTCGAAGATGTGTAATGCAATCCCCACTCGTCCCCGTATCTATCCCCGCTCCGTCTTTAAATTTAAAACTAAATCCTAAAATTAATCACATTCTTACTTAATGTTTTTTTTTCACACATAAAAGACTACATTATTTTTTTTTCTGTAAGTCTCTTCTTAGTTATTGTTCCACACTCTTCTCTTTTCTTGCACCCTTCACTCACTCGTTTAACTTCCTCAATTTCTTCAACCAGTTCAATATATTCTTCTCTTTATCTCATCCTCACACATTTACTTTTCTCACTCCCTTCAACCAATTTGGTAAACGTATAAGATTAATTCTTTACTTCTTTTTCAATGATACATTTTATTTTGAATTATGTAGGTGAACTAATGGAGAATGATATTATTTCTAATTTAGAAGATGATTATTAGATTGTTTGATATTTTTTTTGGAATTTTTTTTGTTTTATATAGTGTGTTTTGAAAGATTAATTGTTGAAAATTATTTATTTGTTAATGTCTATGTATTTGATATTCATTTTGAAGGATGATTAGACTTTATATTATGTGTTTTTTGTACTGTAGGGTAGTTTTTCGACTCAATTAGCCTAATTTCAACAAGTAATTTACAATATTAATTATATAATCTCGTAATTAGATAAAGTTCCAATAATTAGATATTCAAACTCATACAATTATAGAAGTTTCTGATAATCACAGTTAGAGAACTTTGTCCATAAATAAATCCGTGCAATTATAGAAATGTCTAATAATTACAAAATGTTATCTGAAAATAAAGCATATGAATCAAATAAATAATCTTAAATCTCACTAATTTAGTTAAATATTAGTGAATAAAAAGAATTTCCGATAATCGGAAGATAAAAAAAATAAAATAAAATATATGATAATAAATAAAATGGACTAATATTAGAAATAATCGATAATAAAAGAAAATATTCATAAAAGACTCAAGAACGATAAATTATAAATCAGACTACCGAGGTTAGACAGGAAGACAATTTTTTTTATTGTGCTAACTTAGAGGGTCGTCATATCTCTTTATTGGAACATTTTTAAAGATCAATAAATTAAACTTGATATGTATAAAATAAAAAAAATTGTCAAATACTTTTTGACATACAAATAATAAATTAAAATATACTTTTTCAATAAAAGGATTTAAAATTTATATCATTAAAAATATTAATTTATGATAAGAAAATAATATATAAAAAAAGATATTTAAAATTAAAATATTTAGTTTTTATAAATTGATGTTTAATAGTCTATTTTTAAAATTTATATTTTAAAAATTTGATTTAAAAAAGTAAAATTGGATAAAAATGAAACGGATTGAGAAAATCCGACTCCAATAAAAATTAAGTGCGAAGAATAAATTTCTATTGCAACGAGAGACATAAGTAAATCATTGAAAAAAAATAAGAAAACAAAATCCGCACCCGCACAACCTAATTGCCATACTTAAGTCATGGCCGTGAATCAATAAATCTAACCGAATTCATCTTATACATGAATATTTTTATTTTACTTTATCATTCTATATGTTTTATAAAACTAAATTAAAAAAAAAACATGTACAATTGTTTCAACATATTTTATAATATCTTTAACGGAGAACTTATTCATAGACTATTCCTTGCATACTTCATTCTTTCATTTCATTTTAAGAACTTTATTTCTGTTTTTCTTTAGTGTTAAACTCAAATTTCATCTGTGTAGTTATAAATAGCTTAAGCTTACTGTAGTAAAATCAATTTGTATAATATCTCTCAGAATAAATTTCGTTTCTCTCTCTACTCTGTAAATTCTAATACTTGGAAGCAAAAGAGCCTAATCACTAGCCTTTGTACTAAGTGTAAATTATTCATCAAGCAAACTAGATTTGACCAGGCTCGAGGCTCACTTTCTAAACAAACACGCTCAAGCACAAAAGGTGTTGATACGGATTTGAAAACAAATCTATAATAATGCAACTCTGTCTTCTATTCTTGCTGCAATTTTTTTCTTATTTTAGTTTAATTTTCATTACGATATGTTCAGCTAACCATAAACTCTGCCTATGGTTTCATAGCCTGGGTAAAGGACTGTTAAACATTTGGCACTCAGCGTTAACTCGTCAATATGCCGAACATGTTCATCTACCCATAACAGCAAATGCATTTGTACAGACAATTTTTTTCTATGCCAACTATTACATTAATGTAAGAACAACCTACTACTAATGTTAATAACAATGTCAGAGTACTTATCCAATGACAATTCATTTCAAGATTTAGAAAAAAGATTGCCCTAATGATAAATTTTATGTTAATGTACCATAAGACTACTCAAAGCCTAACCCCATCCCATAAACCATATAAAACAGAACTAGCATTCCCTTTCATATGTTCCTTCATCCAATAAGATCCAGGATTATCAATTATTACCAAAATTGGCATTATAGATCCACTCTCAGATTTCATCAAAAGTAATGTCCAAAGCAGGGAACAGAATAATTGTTATGAATTAACAAAAGAACAATAAATAGCATAAGAAATACTATCACTAGTCTTACCTAGAAATAGTTCCATCTACATCTGAAAGAGCAATTCTTGCATTCCACTTCTATAAGTTAAAAGAACATTGAGTAGCATAAGAAGTATTATCACTCATCTTACTTGGTAATAGTTCATCTATATCAGAAATTACAATTCTTGCATTCCGATTCCATAAGTAAATATGGGCATCATCCTGTTACATGATTAAATATCCCTGCTAAAGTAAGCAAAACCCAGCCGTGTATTTATAGTCATATAGAACTCAGATTCACAATTAATCCAAAACCTGCTGCGTTCCAAGAACCCTGGACGAGACTCATGCCTAGCAGTTGTTGGAGATGGTTCCCGAATAAATGTTTGCCAATCAGACTCAGAATCTACAAATACATCCTCACTTGATGCACTATCAATGCTCAATTGTCTCGACTCTTCGAATAAGTGTGCAAGTTCAATTCTAGTTGTCCGTTACAAAAGATTGTGTGGTCATGGTAGTCCAGTGGACAACCAGTTAGATCTAGAGCTTTACCTTACCAGCAAGAAGCATGTTTCTAACTAAAAAATATTCCACTATCATAAACCAATTCAACAATACTGGTTAAGAAATGATCAAGAAAATTCAAGGCAAAAAGAGCCTCATGAAAGGGAGAAATAACAATAAAGCAGTGAGGTTTGCTCACAAAACTTTTCAAATACAAGAAAGAATTTGAAAAGTACTTAACAGTGCTGAGATTACCTCCATATCCACCAAAATTATCAACACACTTACTTGACTCGTACACCAAAAACACGTAACTCCGGTGGAAAATTTAGCTCAAGGAGATTGTAATATGCTCAAGATTATATAAAGCTTTATCCAGATTGCCATAAAGAAAATCTCAAATTCACAAGTTTTACTTGGTTAGTTTAAACCTATGTCCATTAGTTATGCAAGCTTTGTCAGGCAGCTCAAGAAGAAACACAAATATAATAAATTGAACTGTTCACCAACAACCGAAGAAACTTGTAAATTTAATAGAAACCTGTCATTAAGACACATTGGTTGTTATTGAAGTTGTAAAACAGTAACAACTACACAATGTTACTTTCCAATTGAGATGAGTTATGCAACCAATGATTATCTCCCTAATGATTTAAGCTCTAGTCATTGGTTCAACCAAACAGGAAGGCCTTTTGATACAAACTCCGAATTTTCTTAATGTTGTCACTTCTATTAATCCTCCTACACCTACAACCAAATTTTTCTTTCTAATTCTTTTTTGCTACAAGCCTTCACTTGGTGCTCCTTCTGACAATTCTTCTTCAGCCTTGTAGACACTTGATTTTGTCCAGGATACATAGTATGATAAAAGGAAGACTACAAAGGAGCAGATTGTAAGATAGAGCCTTATCCCTGAAAAATCTCGAGGAGCTCATAAGAAAACTTGTGTAACATTTAGGAAAAGATGTAAAAGAAGGAGGGTTTCTTGTAAAGGGAGAACAAGCCGTTCTCAACCCAGAACAAACCATTCTTAATGCATTAAATGCATGTTGAGAATGAGTCATTCTCACCTCAGAACGAGTTATTCTCAGTGCATTTAATGTCATTTATGGAAGGCTGAGAACGAGTCATTCTCCTCTAAGAATAGGTCATTCTGTATCTTGAAATATGTGTATATATAAAGTAGTCTATCAGTATATAAACTGGAAATTGTAGCTCTGACACTTCTTCTTTTTCTCCTTGAATAATATAAAGCTTGTTTCGGAGGTTTAATCTCTCTCTTTATAATTTTTATTTACTATTTTTTTAATACTAGAGTAGAGTAGAATTAGAATAATAATCATGTAGCAATATTTAACTTATTTTTGCGCTTTGTATGGGTAGGGGTAGTAATTAGGTTTACATTCTATAGTGTATGACATCATAGGGTATCGGTAACGGACATTGTGGGATGTCTAATGCTTTCCCCACATGTAATCGATCCACGAACTCGAATTCTGGTTTTAACGACTTAAATTTGTTTTGTTAAAAACCTTTTCTTTTTCCAATGTTTTGAGTACAATATTGATGATGACTCCAAAAACTTTTTTGAAAATTCTTTTTAAACGGTGTGACTCGTCGGTTTGCGACAAACCTATGGATCTCATTAATGGAAAACCAGTGCCTCCAACAATCGCAATAGTAATAACAACATTAGGAGAAATAACAACACATATTTGAGAAGTAGCAACCCTTAAACATCTTTTCTTCTTAGGGATTAGTAGAGTGTAGCAGCTCTACTTCTGAAGAGGCGCAAATTCATATGATGGAGAATCATACAAAAGAAGTTAAGTGGGATGAGTACCCAATTAACAGCCCAATCTCAATGCTGGCTTTTGCATAAATTAAGCTCCTGAATCCTTATTCAACGAGATAAAAACATCTACATTTTGTACCTAATACATTAGGGGTTGTATTACCATACAGCACCAAGCGGCAAGAACTGTCTCAAACCTCAGGGCAGCCTTTGGACACATGTAATAGAATTGGAGAAAAACAAAGATTTTAGAAGGGTTCCAATTCAAGGGATTGCTATTCTTAGCACAATCCTGCGAAACCACAAAGTTTGCTCTTATGTAAGTCTAGCACAAAAAAATTGTCACCTTTTTTTCACTACGTTTACCAATTGTGAGCCAGATCATTTGTCTTTACTTTCTTATCGGGTGTGGGGTAGAATTGCATAATAAGGTTGTTATTTTGTCTTCATTCTACTCTTTTCTTTGTTTGCTACAGTGTAACCGCAATGGTGCGTTTGCACGTCCAAGTTCCTGCCATCACAGATGTTTTAATTGGTCCATGCAAAGTTTCAATTTAATTTTGATATCAAGGACAAAGTTACTTTAGCTGCAAACAATTTTCAGAATCTCTTATAGTCGGTATAATGTTGTTTTCCCACTCTCATACCACTGAACATGACGCCAAACTAATGTAACCAGCACTTTCCAAGCTAAAAGGGGCCACATTAAGCATATCCCATGTCTTTTACTTCCTTTAAGACACTTCAAAATCTAAACATTATCATAAACAACGCATTGCAAGAATCACCTAGGACCTCCAATTTCAATTCCATCATGAAATCTTCCTACACGCTCCAATTGTCTCATTATTTTCTCAATTCTGATTAATTACCTAGCTAAACCTCCATTTTAACATTGACATGATGATTCGGATTGAAACTTGTATACAGGTGGGATTGAAATTAACAAGTAATCTTGGGCAATGGAATGAATTAAAAAGTAAATAAAAATGCAACACAAATTCCATAGAAATATATCATATAGAAGACAACATATTCAACATAGTAGAGGACGATAATCAGATTCAAAAGTCTGATGCATCGATAACAAAAATAACAATGAAAACCTATTTTCAGTAACAAAATGCAGAGGACAACCAATAATAGATCAGGTGAGGGAAACAAGAAATTAAATAATTTGAAAGAGCGAAGGACAGATGAAGAATAAGAATGAATCGGAGGTTATGGTCGAAATGATAGTCGGTAGACTATGGTGTGGAAACTGAGAAAATCGCCAGATGAGAATGTCAGTCGAGAGAGAGTCTGTCAATAGATTTGCCGGAGAGTCTGTTTTACGAAAAAGAATAAGTTCTACTTGAACGAACATGGAAAAAAATTGGTTACTTGTCATCCTCTGTCTCACGCCAGTTGTAATGTAATCCATATAATAAACCCATTAATTCAGTTTGGGTATTGTTAGTAATTCTTATAAAACTTGAAAAACTAAGAAGCCAATTATCATTTTAAATTGTGCTACTTTAATAGTGTTAAAAACATCGACCCTAAAATTGTTCTTTTACTTTTATCATTATGTTTACTTGTTTCAATTAGTTTACGTGTTTTTATAATATTGTTCAGTTTTTATTTATTTTAATTTTGGACAGATTTGTATTTTAAATATAGTAGGAATATGATATTTTTCTCATATATATGATGTTAAATATGATAAAGACTATGAATTACAATATGGTTCAACAATAAATATGAAATTTTTTTTTATTGTGAAAATTGTCTTCATATTTTAACAATGGTATCTAAAATAATGTTCTTATATGTTATGTGTCTTAAAAAATGAGAGAAGAGTTTAAATATTAGTGAAAAATTAATGTCTTTTGGGAACAATGTTACTTTTGTATAAACTAGGTATGATATAATAAATCAAGTTTGAGAAATTTATATTATTTAATAGCTTTAATAAATTTATATTATTTAAATATTTGTTTGTAAAAGTTTTGAAAATAACTAAAAAATAAAAGAACAAAGGATTCAATTGTGTATTGAAATTTTAAAGACTTTTCACAATTTTAGCATATGATGAAATACTTACACAATTTTCTTAAATAGATGAACTATCAAAAACTCTTTTAAATCTTTATTTGTAAAAACTTTCATTTTTTGGTCAAAAATAGTTTTATAACATATAAACATAAAGACATAGGGTGAAGAAAGATTCATGATGAAGTTTTTATATTGGTTTGTTTGTTAATAAGGATTATGTCAAACTTTTTATCAACTCATTAGAGTTCAACTTGTGTTTATCCATGTTAAACATGGAGATGCATTAAATACTCTTCATGTAGCATTAAATGCTTTATATATTCTTCAAGCAACATCTTGATAATTGACCTTATCACACCTAAATCAAAAAGATTTTACTCAAATTGGAGTAAAGTGTAAGAAAAGTGTGAGGCAAATAGTCCACACAGGATTGACAAAGGTTTGTAAGGATGGTTGTTGGTGTGAGCAACTTTATTGCTTACTATAAGATATTGTTTGATGTTGATTAAGCTTGCAATATCCTCTTAGAAGACGTGTGAAAAAACATTTTTTGCAACAACATAGAATAAGCATTAATATATTTCAAAATGTACTATGTCGATTAAGACTATGTGTTCTTATCGCCTATCATATTCCAGATTACTATGAACACAAAAAGTGTTTGTAAGATGTTTAGTGCACAAAAAGCTTTAAGATTTTGAGGATTAGATTTTGCAGTGTTTCAAGAACACTTATTCTCTATTCGTAACCTTTCTACAACTGAGTTTTGAAGAAAGAGTCGTTGCAAATTCTTTTCTTCCCATTGAAAAGCTTCAACTAAAATTTCCATCTTTAAGCTTGTGTCTATCAATGCAAGATGTATAGATGCCTTAAATATGCAACATGCAACATTAAATCTTTTTCTCTTTTTTAAGCAACATTTTGATAGTAATCAGTCCATGGCTAGGAAGGTTGAAGAGGAAGAAGTTCAAAGAAGATTGTTCATTGTTGGAGAGTAGATTACTAGTTTCTTTTCTTTCTTCTTTATCTTGTACAAATTGTATAGGAGTATTCTTTCCTTGTAATTTTGTAGACAAATTGTATAGGACTTTAGTCTATTTTGTAGACGTATAACTGGACCCCAAATTTGGGCCCTAATTGGACCACCATTTCAGCCTCACTTAGGATGGCCAAGAACCTCAAAGGAAGCCTCATGTGGACTAACATAACATTGCTCTTTACACCCCTTGGATGACTAAGGCACATAGAGGAAGGAGCCAAACACTAGAAGAATAAAATATGAATAAGCCAAGTCCCAACTCATGTAGGATAGGTAGTTTTTAAGCCATTTTTTACCAGTCTTGGTTTGGACAAAACTTATGTGTGTTGGTCTTAATTTGCAACAACACATTTTTTTTTTCATTTTTGTCCCACATCTCTTGTAGCAAGGTGGGTGAGAGGGTCAAAGCATCTATATATAAAGGCCCTTGCCTTTTGTACAAATCACTTTGAATTGAATGAGAATTCATATGCAAAGTTATGTTAATCTTCTTGTTCTTAATGTCTCTTAAGGGAGACTCTTTTCCTATTTCTTCCTCATGGAACCTTCCATGAAAGAGCATAAAATATAAGCTTTTTGAGAAGTTTAGAAAAGTTTAAGTTTTTTTGAAGTTTTTTGTTGGGCTTGGGGAAGAGTTCCATAAGATAGTTGGCATGACTTCTAACACCTAGGTTAGAGTAATTTTACCCAAATTGGAGTAAAACAATATATTGTACATGATAGATAAATTTTCTAAAGTTGATAAAGATATTCTTGGTAGACAGAAGATGAAAACATTTTCTACAACACATAATAAACATATAGACACTACAAGAAAAATTGATTTTACCGACAGTAAAAACCCGTCAGTAAAAATCCATCGGTAATTATTTCGTATGAAATTTTATAAATTTTACCGACGGCCAAAATCCATCAGTAATGACATTGGACTTTACCGACAGCCAAAATCTGTTGGTAAAAATAAATATTAAATTTTTATAATAAATTACACACACACAAATAAATATATAAATATATAAGTATATAAGTATATAAGTATATAAGTATATAAGTATATAAGTATATAAGTATATAAGTATATAAGTATATAAGTATATAAGTATATAAGTATATAAGTATATAAGTATATAAGTATATAAGTATATAAATATATAAGTATATAAATATATAAATATATAAGTATATAAACATATATAAATTATATAAGTATTGAAATATTTAAATATTTAAATGTATATATATTTAAATATTTAAATGTATATATATTTAAATTACTGACGGATTTTATTTCGCACAATGTGACACCAATTTTATAGAAGAATTTTTACTAACGGAATATTTTACTGACGGATTTTATTTCGCACAATATGACGCTAACTTTACCGAAGGATCACAATCTGTTGGTAATTTACCGACAGAACTAAATCTGTCGGTAAAATTCGTCGGTAATTAAAAATTATCAATGAAAAATTTTCCGTCGATAATTTACAATTTTCTTGTAGTGAGAATAGTTCATTAAGTACAATGTTACAATTCAAAAACATAGCATTTATATAATAAATCAGGTGTACATTGTTGTAAATTTTGTTTCCTCTTTTGTCTTTATAATTTGAACACTGAAGTCAAATGATTTAATTAGTCTGTCAACATTAATTATGAGTTTCTGCTTCTACAAAAGATTTTATGATATAATCATTTGATTCAATCATTTAGATTTGTTGTGTAGAAAACATTTGTTATTATAATTTTGATTATGCAATATACAATACAAAATATTAATCAATGGTACTAGAATCATTACATTGTTAACTGTTGTACAAGCATTATTCATTAGACCGTCTGGTGTACTTCAACAATCAACTTTTTTTTACAAAAAGGATGTGATTTTTTAATCACTAGAAGGCTAATCTAGGAGGTGTTTGCATCTTAAAGACTTATGAGAGATTATATTTCCTTCTAGATTTAGCAGAACAAAAAGTGTTCTTCTAAAGCTTTTTTTTCAAAGATAAAGAGGAGAAAACACAGATAACACTAGCTTAAGATCGTGTTCTTTCTTTTTCAATGCTTGTTCTTGTTTTCTTCTTTGAAAAAAAGAACTCTTATATAGTGCTCGAAGGCAACTAGTTGTTGGAGTCCTATTTCGATATATATCTTCTAGTTTTGGGTTGGCTTTAACAACTCAATCTTTTATTACCTGGAGAGACTTCACATAGAGTGTATTAAATGTAACTTTTCATGCATTAAACGCATGTCCCTCTTTTGGAGTAACTCCTGATAACTTGTTCCACTTATCTTCCATTAGGCAAAGAGCTTTACTTTTATCTTTGTGAAAATTAGTTTCTATACAGAGGTAGACGTGTTTCAAGAGCTAACAAACTGCATTTGTCAGGAGTTTGGTGAACTAAAACAACTTTTGATAAAGTGCAGAAACAAGATTTAGAGGGGAGTGAATAAATCTTTCGAAAAATTAGTCTGTTCAAAACACGATTTAACATGTTGATTTCTCGTTTCCATATTCAATTGAGTGAATTAAGATGCAGATTGTAAAACCCAGAAATCAATAAAGTGCATAACAGAAAATAAAGAAGTGCACAAATGATTTATACTGGTTCACTCTTTCACAAGAGCTACATCAAGTTACCCAACCACAAATAAATTTTCACTAATAAGAAAATTTGTTCTTACAAACACTTACAACCCTAGTAAGTCTAAGAACCACCAAGAACACAAGTCTTGAACCCTACAAGACTTGTACCCAACCACTACAGAACCCTACTGTAGTTTCTTTGAATAACACTAATCCAGAAACACACACAAAATACAATTCAAGAAACAAGATCACTGGTATGTTTACAAGCAAAGACAATTTTTGAAAATTGAAGGATGATCTCCTATGCAACTTCTCAAATACCAAATTCAATGATCAAGATTCAATTCTTGGATAGCCTCAAAGATATTCTTGCTCAAAATGGTTCTCTCTCAATTCGTGTTTCAAAAGATTCGTAAGAAATTTGTTTCAATTTTGTAATTCAAACTATTTATATAGAGAGAGGTCTTCATAAAAACTAATAGTTTTAACTTATTAAAAATTCGACTTAATTTGTTAATGTTACTTAAGAGTAAAATTAATGGGTCAGTTCAAATTTTTAATAAAATACAACTTATCTAAAGTGTATAACAGTTGAGCCAAAGAAAATTAATCGATTAAAAAATAATCTCAACGGATTAATAAACTTGTCTTAAAAGTATTCAAGATCTTTAGCATTTTTAACACATTAAACTGATGTTTTAACGAATTAAAATTACAGCTGAAGTTAATTTTAATACTTCAAAAGCATTTTAACATATTAACATGATTTTTAATCTATTAAAAACATGCAGATAATCAAGATAATTTCTAAGATAGTTTTCATTAACAAATTCAAGACTATCAAATGATCATATAAATGGCTAAGTGAGAAATGCTTACAATGCAACCTAGAAACACAAAATTACAATCACATTAGGCCTTCATAGGCTACAATGAGGTTGACTTCATCAAATCTTCAAGGTTTTGATCAACCAAAAAGCTCCATTCTCATCAACTTTGACTTTTCATTCGGGACGCACTAAGAGGGGACGTGAGATCGTCTTACATAGAAAAATGTTTCTGCGGAAAAAGGATGTTCGATGAAGTTAATGATGTGTGTACATATCATCTGATCAAGAAGTCGTTAGGATTAGATGACATGAAACCATATCATTTCTCAGACAATATATGCACGATCTGACAAAATACCAGTATCGTCTGTTAGACTTAACATCATCTCTTAGACTCAACATTGTCTTTTAGACTAAGCATCTTCTGTTAGACACAACATCTTTTGCATTCTATACTTCATTGTTTTTAAGCATATATTCAAAATCATAGAGGATGTTGGACTTTTTCCTAACAATTAGAGATAGAGAGTCAAGTAGTAGAAGAAGGATTGGGTTCAAAAGAGCCTAAGTCCTTTGTTGTTCTTGTGTTGTTGGTGCCCAAGAAAGATGGATCTTGGAGAATGAGTACAGATTGTAGAGTCATCAATAACATAACCGTAAAATATAAGTTAAATGATATGCTAGATGAGTTGCATGTGGAACAAATGTATTTTCTAAAATTGATCTTAAAAGTGAGTATTATCAAATAATTAAATAGGGAGACGAATGAAAAATTGTATTTAAAATCGCGTTTGGCATATACAAAAGGTTAATCGTGCTCTTTAGCTTAACCAGTGCTCCTAGTACATTCATGAGATTAACTATTCATGTGCTTAAGGGTTGTATATGTAAATTTGTTGTCGTGTATTTTGATGGGCATCATATATATAGTAGGAATCTAGTTGAACATCTTGCTCATCATAAACAAGTCTTAATCATTCTTAGAGAACATCATCTTTTTACCAACTTGGAGAAATGTAATTATTGTAAAGAAAATGTGATATTTATTGGGTTTATGGTTGGTAAAGAATTTTTTCATGTTAACCATGAGAAAATAGAGGCTAACCAAGAATGGCCCACCCCTAAAATATAGAAGTTAAGAGCTTTCATAACCTAACTAGTTTCTGTAGGAGATTTATGAAAGACTTCTCCACAATTGCCTCACCTCTTAACAAACTTATTAAGAATGATGTTCCTTTCATATAGGGTGAAAATCAAGAAAATTCTTTTCAAAATCTAAAAGATAAGTTAACCAATGCACCAATTATAACTCTTCCAATTTTTTCTCAAACTTTTGAGCTAAAATGTAATGCATTTAGGATTGGCAAAGGTGTTTTGTTACTTCAAGGTGATCATCCAATTTCCTATTTTAGTGAAAAATTACATGGGCCAACCTTGAATTATCTCGCCTATAACAAAGAGCTTTATGCTCTAATAAGAACCCTTAAAACATGGGAGCATTACTCAGTGACTAAGGAATTCATCATACATACTAATCATGTGTTACTAAAGTATCTCCAATGGCAAGGTAAGTTAAATAAAAGACATGTTAAGTTGGTGAAGTTTTTTAGAACAATTTCCTTATATTATCAAATATAAGAAGGAGAAAATTAATGTAGTTGTTGATGCTCTCTCTAAGAGACATCCATTGCTTGTTTATCTTGGTTCTCAAATTTTAGGATATCGATTTAATAACATTAAGGAATTATACAAGCATGTTCAAAATTTTTACATCACTTATGCACATTGCAGCAAGAAACCTCTTAACAGATTGTATCTTTCTAAGGAATATCTTTATAAATTGAGAAATCTTTGTATACCCCAAAGATCCATTATAAAACTTCTTATAAAAAAGAGTCATGAAGGAGGTATCATGGGTGATTTTGGAGTTGATAAAACTCTGACATTGTTTAGAAATAAATTTTACTGGATAAACATGAGAGTACATGTTCAAAAAAATTTATCTAGATGTATACCTTGTCTTCAAGCCAAGTCTATAGTGCCCCGTGGACTTTAGACACCTTGTTGGAACAATTGACTTTAGAAAAAGGGAGCATTGAATAGAGCTTTAGACTCTTTTTGGAGAGATGTAGACTAGACTGCTTAGTGATCAAGCACAAAAGGAACAACACACACAACATTTATACTAGTTCACTCTAACTCACGAGCTATGTCTAATTCTCTTAAGATTACTCTTAAGAGGTTCCATTAATAAAAAAATTGATTACAACGAGTACATTAACCACTCTTGGTTATCACGAGTAAACAAATCATTCCTGATTATATTGTTTTAATCCCCGTGAGATCAAAACCTCACAGAAGAAGATAGAACAAAAAGTATCAATCTCTTTTTCAAGCAACATCCCAATAGTTGACAATACTTATCATGCCTTGATTAGAGTGCTTTTACCTAAACTAGAGTAAAGCATAATATCGTGGGTGGTAGATAGCCTTTTCCTGATTCGACAAAGTACATGTTAGGATGGTTGTTGACGCATGACAACTTTAGTGTGACTTCTAAGAGATTGTTGATGTTGACATGAGCTTTAAGAGATTTGCTCGGTACGCTGAAGGTGGAAAGATTCTCTACATCACATAAATAAGCATAAAATAATTACATAGTAGAATCATTATCTTAATTATTGTGTGCATGCAATTCATCTTATGAAGACTTTGTTTATCATACAAAGCAAAAACTACAAGGTGTATATCGTCTGACAGATGAAAAAATTTGCATCTTGTATGATTTGTTTTGAAAATTTATGTCTACTAAACAAAGTACTTTCATAGTTTATGCTTTGTTGTTATCAACACTTAATCAAAATTTCATGTTGGATAATACTCTAATAATAAAGAATACATTTATAAAATATATTCACTTATAGAAAAACATCTCCAAACAATGACGATTAATAGAATGAATTATCTTTTTAACTTTATATCTCTTCTCTCCTTTTATTTAACATTGATTCCTTTCCTCTAATTTTTCTCAATATTTTATATCTATTATTTTTTATCAATTATAATGTGAAATATTTACCATAAAATTTGTTTCATCTATTAGGTAAAATAAAAAGTTATTTATTTTATAAAACGTCAAAAAATAATAAAATATATTTTACATTTATATGTTTAGTTGGAAATTAAATTATTTATGTTGATATAACTATTATACTATTTTAAAAGTATTTCTTTGATAATAATAAAAGTTGAAATATATTTAAAATATCAAAACTGTTAACAATTGCAATAAATTCATTTTTCATCTAAAATAGAACCACCCCAGAAAAACCATATAAAAAGATAGTTTAAAAAGTAAGGTAGACCAGAATTGTAATATCGTGTAAACATAAATGTCGTTTTCCTTTTAGCATTTATCAGTTTACTGTTTAATTGTCTTCATTTGTTTCATTAAAGATAACCACGAAAATAACTTACGAAACTCTCACTACTAATTACTTGTCATTACCTTCCAAGGACTAGTCAAAAAGGACTTTGACTTCTACGTTGCTATTATTATATAGTAGTTTGCAAATTGGTCAATTGAAGACAATAATGCCAAATTCGTTCTCATTTGACCTTTTTTTTTTTCCTAGTCTTTATGGATTTTAAGTATACATGAAATATGAATTTCTACACTTCATTTGAGTGCATGCTTCAGCGTCCATGGCCGATTGATAATGTATTATAATTTGCTTGTAAATACATAAATTATTAAAAATATTATTACTTGAAGAAGAAAATATATTATATATTATCTTCCGTACAAAAGGAAATATATAATATTTAGTTAACCGAACAATTGTTTGAAGCTTAAAATTTGTGGTCACGAAGACTCTCAGGCATGTATCATAGTTGTCTTGTTGTTTTTGATACGTTAATTAAACAAAAAGTGAATAGAAGAACAACTAAAAAATTAGCAAAATAAAAAGCATTTTTAAGCTAATTTTGTGAAAAATTAGCAAAATAAAAAGAATTTTTAAGCTAATTTTGTGAACGGGGCTAAGGATAAAAAAGGGAAGAGAGAGTAAATGAGAGGTGAGATGTGTAATATGAAAAAAAAAATGAATTAAATCAACTTTTGCATATATATTTTTACAAAAATTCAATTTTAGTCTTATAAAATTTTAATATAGATATGGTTTTCCAATTTTCTAAAGTTAAGCAATTTAAGTCGAATATTAATGTTATTTATTTTTTAACTGAAAACAAGTGATAATAATATATATTAATTCCTCATTCATATACTTAATAGAAAAATATAACTACAAACTTTAATGGATGTTATTCTAATAAATATGTAATATTTTTAACAATTATTGAGTTTTAAAATTTGTAAAATAAATCTATAATTAAAATTTCATAAAAAAAGGACATTTATAGAATTATAAAGACTAAAAGTAGATTTAAGTCAAATAAAATTGATACACATGGCATGTTGACACCCTCATCATGGGAAGTTGCAATTTGTATTGAAGAAATGAAAAGGAAAAGTAGAAAATAAACGAAAGCTTGAGTATGTATGTGTATGTATGGGGGCACTAGGAATGAGAGTTAGTAGTGGGACTTGGTCTACCAACCCCTAACAAAACGGCATTTACTTCTCGTAGAATTTGAATACCCCATTCTCAGTGGAAGGACGGTTAGTTTCTTACCCATTTCTCACCCTTCATTCCCATCACACCTTTTCTTCAACAAAAAGATCCAAAATTGAAGGAAACACCATCATCAATCTCAACACCACACACCCAACATCAAATTCCAAAATCAAATTTAAATTATTTACAAAGAAAAAATAAACACATATTTCATTCACTTTGCAGGTTAAATACTATTTGAAACTAGATACAAGACCACCCGCATGCTAAAAAGTAACAGAATCAGAACTTCCTGTTCATAATCAACAATCTATATAAGAATAAATAATTACTATTAAATCAGCTAATTTGCAAATAATAGTATCATGAACCAGTACTTGCGAAATATTAAAATGACACGTGGGTGATGTGAGTTACGTGTAACTCTTCCTTTCCACGGTTGTAGTCTAACCTTCAGTTCAATGTCACAGCTGAGTGACGTTGGAAACCGAACGAGGTCGTTTTATTTCTGTCATAAAAGAAGCTTCTCTCCCAATTTTATTCTGCTTCGGTTTTGCAACAAAGATATCCGAAAAGTTTCTAGAATACCCTTCGTTCGTATATTTTACTTAAGAATATATAATTCACGCATTGACTGGAATTAAAGTGGTCAATTATTAAACCTATAAAAATTATAATAAGTAATGTAAATTATTAAATGATATATATTAAATTTATTGAGTGGAATTATTGAACGTAATGAAACTGAAAACCGAATAGGGTCTATGAATATAAGAAACAGATAAAAACAAAAAGGATGGGAGGATATGAAAGAAAATGAGAAAATGTGATTTTCCGTAAAAGGAACAGCGTGGTGGTTCAATTTTGGTAAGTTTCTTGAAATGGTGCAAAAGGGTAGGTTGGGAAGTGGAAAAAGGGTTTGAAAAAGAATAAGAAAGAAGGGAGATTGAGTGGGGGAGTGAATACAGAAACGGGCAAGTGTGGCATGTTACATGTTCTTTTTCTCTCTCTTGATGCATGCACATCTTTAATTAAACCTCAATAAATTCAAATTTTAATTATTTTTACGGTTTCCGTAAAAGGAGAAATAAAGAAACCCCCATTTTAATTTTCTCTTCCTTTTTTGACTTTTTATTATTTCTTCCACATTTTTATATCTCTCGGTGGAGGAATGCTTGTCACCTACTCCTTTCATACTTCCCACTCCACCCCTTCCTCTCTCTCACAAACAAACCACAACACAACAAGGATCAGAACAGAACAGAACAGGGCAATTCAATTCACCAAAATGCGAATACCCTCTTGAACTCCCTTCCGCTGATTCGCCATGGACAAGCACAAGTGCAAGCTTTGCTTCAGGAGCTTCTCCAATGGGAGAGCCTTGGGGGGTCACATGCGTTCTCACATGATGAACCTTCCTCTCTCGAAGCCCGACGAAGCGTCACCTCGAACCATCCAACTCAGCTTCGAAGCCGAATCAGCTTCTTCTTCATCTTCCTCGTCATCCGATGATGACGACGACGACGCTGACAAGGCTCTCGGTTACGGCCTTAGAGAGAACCCCAAACGAAGCATTCGCCTCGTCGATCCCGAATTCTCGTTCGCAGCCGCAGACACTGGCTCCGCGATCCTCCATGACAGAGAGAGCGAATCCGAGTCATCCAAAAGCAACCCAACTCGTAAAAGATCCAAAAGGCCGTGGAATAATAATAATAACAACAACAACAATTATTATTATTATAACTATAATAATAATAACAATAATGATACTAACAACGATACCACCACCAGCATCAAGAAGCAAGCTTTCGGAGCCGAATATGAAGCCCTGATGAAGAAGAAGAGTAAGACAGAATCGTGGGTGGACCATGAACCTGCTAGCTCGGTTTCCGAAGCAACGACCGAGGAAGACGTGGCGTTTTGTCTGATGCTGCTTTCGAGGGACAAATGGAAGCGACAGAAGGATCGACCGCAATTCGTGGAGGTGGAAGATCAGTACGAGGAGGAGGAAGAAGAGGAGGAGGAAGAGGAGGAGGAGGACGAAGCATTCGAGGAGAGCGAGGAATCTCAAGAGACGATGAAACTGTGCAAGAACCGAGTACGAGGAAGGTACAAATGCGACACGTGCAACAAGGTGTTTCGATCGTACCAAGCGTTGGGGGGCCACCGAGCGAGTCACAAGAAGATCAAAGTGAACGTGAAAGTGGACGGTGGAGAAACGGAAGTAGAGCACAGGAAGAAAAGTGGAACGTGTGGAGTGGAGAAGAAAATCCATGAGTGCCCCGTTTGTTTCAGAGTCTTCGCTTCGGGTCAAGCACTAGGGGGACACAAGAGAACCCATGTTACTGGGTCAGCACCCATAACAGTTCCATCAAGTTCAGCAAAGTTTGGAAACAGCTTCATAGATCTCAACCTTCCTGCTCCGATTGACGAAGACGAGGCTAGCCAAATCGAGAACTCTGCTGTTTCGGATGCAGAATTCGTCAAACCCCGTTAGGTAACGGAGAAGGGATGAAATTTTTTGGTGCCCAGAGATAAATTTATTTTTCATAAGTTTTATATATGTTCTGCAACTTAGATAATATGGTTACTCTATATCATTCATGTAATGTTATAAATTATAATCATATAATTCTTCCTAGATTCTAACCGTAATGCAGTTCTTCTGATCTGTGCTGTATCTCTGTAAGAAATGTCATAAGGAATCAATCAATGGAGGATTCGAAAGTTATGCTTATTTGTTCTTTTCTGTTAATTTAGATTCAGAGGACCTTTTCTTTTCCCCTTTGCTACGGAGTAAGTAGTGCACAAGAATTTGCCAGCATGCGCGTTTTAGTGGGCTCCGTTTCAGCTTCCAAGCAAATACAAAGTAACAGTTTGTTTTCCACTGTTCATGGTGTTGAATATTAAACAAGAAAGTCGTTTTCACAGGAAGTTGATCAACCTGCAAATATTTTTCTTCATATAAAAGTGGCTTCCACTTCTGACTGCAAGGAACATTGTACAGCTCCATGAAAAAGATATGTGTTTCCCTCATGGTTCTTTAAATTCTTTTATTATTTTGTTAAATTCCCCTCTGGGCATTTAAGAAGTTCCGTATTTTCCCCCCTTTTCTTTTATTGTTTTTCGGCTGAAAGGAAATTCTGTGCCTAAGTTCTTTTTTCTTTTGTTTCAGTTTACTTTTGATTCCAAGTTTTCAACACATCTTGTAGCTAGTAGAGGTTGCAAGGTGAATCAGAGAATTAATTGCTTCGATTTAATCTGACTGTCTTTTGTGGTGATTTGTGAATTGGTAATTCTTTCTAAATGAAAATAAACCAGATCCTTATTTATTTGGTGAACTTGGATTAATTTGGTTCGTTATGAGGGACTTTAAGCAGATCCCTTGTTGGACGTAACTCGAGTTACGTAGCTCTAGCAGGTATTTGGTGCTTTATGAGGGACTTTAAGTCACCTTCATTAAATATGTAATAAATGGCACAACATACGTTTCTTAGACTTGTTTCTTATTTTTCATTTATTTGTCTTTTATTGGTTTGGTCAATTAGAAAACAGTAGAGTGTATGACCATGACTTGAGACTTTAAACAGCAAGGATGTTACGATTTCACTTGAAAGAAAATCTGATTGCTTAATATTTATGGTCTAACAAATCAGAAAAGATTCTTGGAAGAGATTATCGAGTTCTTAGGCTCTTTGAATTGATTACAAGTTTGCCTAGTTATTGTAACATCATACTCTTCATCGGTCTTGTACTAATTGTCCTGCAAATTGAGTATAGGTTGGATTACGACAGGACTCGGATTGATGTAGTTGGTTCACTTTAAATAAACAATTGTTATAGATGTATTTAAAGTTCAAAATATGATAAAACGTTGAATATTATGCAATTTAGCATGATTTACTTTTTGTTAAAGAAAATATTTTCTAGAACTTTCAATATTACTTATTTGTCTTCTTTATATTCTTTATAATGAGATTTTCTCTTATGACATCATAATAGGGTCTCTAATTATGGGTTTGTGATTTCTAAACTTTTTATTATTTGTTCAACTATGTCATTTTGTTTTTTATTAAGTAGATTTTATTGTTTATATATTGATTGAGATTGAGATTATGGTCACAAGATATTTATTATTAGATCTCACATCTTTAAATATGGGATAAAATATGTTGATCTTCTTTACTTTGATAAGATCAATAGATAACCTTTCAACACAAGTTCCTTAAATTTGAGCACAAACGTAGAGTTTAATTAGTTGAACATATTAATCTAAAGATAATCTATTAGTGCACAATTCCTCATGATCAAGTGCGAGCATAAAGCCTAATAAGTCGAACATATCAATATCAATACATAATCCATCAGGTTCAAGCATAAATGTAGTATAATAAGTTAAATATATTGATATAATGATTTGTCTATTGACACACAACCACTTAAAGCTCAATCAAAAGAATAAAATATAATAAGTTGAATATACCGATATAATGATAGTCTATTGGCATAAGTCCTATTCATTTTCAAATTATAACATGAAAAGTTAATCATGTATATCGCATGTTAAAGAATGTTATGAGAAAAAATCATTCTACTCATGGAGAGATTTTTCTTTCTAAAATATCACTTACTTTGTAAAGTTGTAATTGAAAAGTCACTAATGCAGAACAGGTCTTTTACGTGTGTTATGTTGGACTTTTTACATTTGTTTGAGCTCCAACTTCATAGTTAGACATGTAAATTTACATCGGAGTATACAACAAACATAAATTTATGTCAGAAGATTCCACTCTAGCATAAATTTACATGGGACCTCAGGAACATTGATGCAAACAATTTTATTTTTGAATTAAAAAAAGCGAGCAAAGTTTACATTGGGGCATGCACACCCCAACATAAATTTATGTCGAACAATGTAGTTTTCGATGTAAATTTTCGTCGAGGTGTGCATATCCCAACTTAAAATTTTATTTTTAAAAGAAAAACTGAGTTGATTTTGTCTTGCAAGCAAAACCTGCAATTGAAAACTTGAACATTTACACTTATACAAATATCTCAGTCCAGAATACAAATTTAAATTGTTATCTATACAATTAAACAACATAAATAAACTAAATTAACTAAGGATCTTTAAAACCTAAACAACATAATGCAAAGACTAACTAAAACAAGTCAAATATCAACCAAATTATCTAACTATCCTAAAAACTTAAACAACTTAATAGAAAAACAACACTGTACTTTGAAAGGAAAAGTTTGCCCATCATTCCCTTATGCTTGTGATTTCATCTTGGGCCAATGGGGATGGATCTTGGAAGTACTTAAACATTAATATAATTGTTGTTAACATTCAAGACTGGTAAAAGTACACAAATATAAAAAAGTTTAAATGAATTACTTGCATCCCATTATTGGTAATACCTGCATAAAATATGACTCTCACCCAGTACATCACGTAGTAGCCACATGAGTATGAGTCTTACATATTACACTAAAATGAGAAACAAATCACAATATTATTCCCACTAATTTATACATTCAATAATAATTATGAAATAATTTTCTAACCTTAGGATTTATAAAGTGTTATGACTTTGTTCTACCTCTTTCACATAAAATATTTGTTCTAGACACAATTCTACTTGAAATAAACACAAATGTTAGACTGTATATGTCAACACTTTTTAAATATAATGAAAAATGATAAAATTACCCTTGTAAGAGGTTTTTCATCTCGTGGCTTAGTTTTCGGTGCAATGAATAAAATCACACCACAGTGTAATCTCTTGGAATGATTAAAATAGCTACCAATGGGACCTACATTGTAAGACGAACAAATGACCTTTCCTAGCCCAATCAAATGATTCACAATGTGTGTGAACCATTTCCACACATCAGTTATGGTTTCTCCTTACTAAATCTAAAAGAGTCTATACTTTTGAATAAGTGTGTTTCCTATCTCTCTTCACATTAATTGTTCCTTCATAGCTTACTTCAAGTATATCCCACATTTTCTGTGATGAATTGCATTAAGAAACTCTAAAGAACTCATGTCATATAATCATATTGAGCCTTTTTATTTTCATATTCAGACCATGATTTCTCAACATAATCATTGCCAACAACATGCATAGGAATAAAAGTGACATTTATAACTGCATCCCAAACCCCACTATCAATGGATTCAATAAAGCTTTCATTCTCACTTTCCAAAATTGATGATTGACACATCCAACTATATGGTGGTCTATTAACGGAATCATTCTCAATAAAAGGCAATTTGTTCTCAGCCATTTTCTTCAAAAACAAGATCAAAACTTGATTAAACTCTAAGAACTAGCTCTTGAAACCAATTGTTAGTTTTAGGGAATGAGTTCAAGAGGGAGTGAATTGAACTAGAAAAACACTTTTTCACTTTTTCACAATATTTGAATGAAATTCTTAGAGAATCTTTAATAAAGGAAATTTGGTTTGCAATTATACCTACAGATTTAACCAATTATGCAGAAACCAATATATCAAGCTAGAGAGAGAAAATGACACAATAAGATTTATATTGGTTCACTTTATAATGAGAGAAATATACACTTGCCCAGCCACACCATCCAAGTTATCTAGTATTATCTAAGTTTAGAAGCACACAACTCCAGTAATGCAAGAAAACTATTCAAGAATCTAGATCTTGAACTCTACAAGACTAGATACAAAATCCTTGTAGTACCCCACTACAAAAATAATTCAGAAATCCTCACAAACAACCAAATAAAAATGAATTACAAATTGAAATGAGTTCACCTAAATAGATCACATCACAACATAAAGAGAAATTTAGGTTAATACTAGTGTTGTCTCAAACACACAAGGTATTAATGTCAGTTTCAAG
This sequence comes from Lablab purpureus, assembly GCA_030347555.1. Lineage (NCBI taxonomy): Eukaryota > Viridiplantae > Streptophyta > Magnoliopsida > Fabales > Fabaceae > Lablab > Lablab purpureus. The sequence continues at coordinate 19,594,707 of CM059254.1, forward strand.
TGAAGAAAGCTCCAATGACAATTTTTTGCACAATATACACTCTCTTTCTCTGATTTTGTAAATGATTTCGAAAATAATGGTTTTGGTCTTGTGTCAAAAAGTTTATGAGTGATATATATAAATATAATTAAAACACCATTTTAATATGTCAATTTCACTTCTCAATGAAATTCATGCATTAATTCGTTGTTTTAACATATTAAAATAGAGAGGTTATATATACAAACTGAGTTTTAGTTATTTTAATATATTAAAACCTCATTTTAGTAAATTAAAAAAAAGGCATATAATTGGTCATGATTTTAAGTTTATTTTAACATATTAAATTGATAATCTAATTGATTAAAATGTTTCTTGTAGTCATTCCAGACTACCCAAAAATATTTTAATATATTAAAAACATCTTTTAATATATTATAAATTTTCCTATTACCAAGAAAAGCTCTTATATGTTTAGAAAAGCTTATTAACAACAATATGAGATCAAATCAAGTGAGAGAAAACTTACATTGACATCCTAATGAATACAAATAAGCCTAAAACAGTTATAAGTCTTCATGATCCACCAATGTTCATGGATTGCCAAATCTCAAACCTTCAATATAAAGATGAAGAAGGATCTTTAACATATCTAAAGGATAAGTGTTTTAATGATAATGATTCTAAAAGAATAAGATGAACCTTCATGATTGAAGTCTTGGAATCTTGTAGTCTCGTAAAAGCTTTAAACTTGTATTTTTTTTATCTATATGTTTGCTTGTAATAGTTAGGAAACAAGTTGAAGATCCTAGCATGCACATCATTCTCCCTTAAACCTTGAAAAAATGTTTTTTTTTTGTAAGAAACATTTAACATCAAAATAATCGATTATTTCTTTAAGTAATCGATTATTATAGTTAAATCGATTATCTCTTTAACATCAAAGCATTGAAAAACTTATAAAAAACCTTTGCTCTATAGAATAATTGATTATCTCCTAGAATAGTCAATTATTAATTATTTTAAGCTATTTATTAATTAATATTTCTTTTGAAAATATAGGTTCCTAGAAAGGTTGTTAAAGCATGCAGGCTATGACTAATGAAGTAAGTCTAAGCCTTTTTTTTCATTATTAAGTAATTTAATATTAATTGAGTTTCTTATTCATGATATTTGAATAAAGAAAAGGAGTCTTATTCCAATATAGCAGCTAAACTTAAAGAAAAACTACATTTCAGTACATTAAACGAAAGGTTATCTGTGATATCATATTATACTTTTCATTCATAAGAATTATGATTTGTCATTATTTATTTGTTTTACACTAATTGTTTGTTAATGAACTCCATCTAGCACAAGTAGAACAATTATTGTTGTTCAAAAGAAACAAATAGGAAAAGGAGAACATGAACTCAAAATTCATTTTGATAGGACTAAGTTGAATAAATTGAAAGAAGAGAAACCTCAAAAGAAACAACACAAGATACATAAGTTCAAATTGTTGTTTTATATAGATTCAAAATTTACACTATATTTATTTATTTTTATTTTTCTTAGAAATTCGTAATGTGAAAATTATTATTTCAAGTCAAGAATTTAGTTGAGAACTAAACTAACATCTTTTTCTATTTTTAGTAAACTTATACATATAGACTTATTTATTTTTTAATTTCAAATTTGTATTTCATTGTGTTTCTTTTTATTTTTAACTCTCTATAAACTTGTTGATGAAATCTCAATCAAATAAGAACTTAAATAATCACAGAGAAAAATCATTACATGAAGTTAAGTAAAAAAAGAAAGAAGAGCATATAAAGCACTTTCAAAATTATGGAGGAATATATACAAGAGTATAAAGACATTAAAAATATAACTAATTTTTGTGGTCTTTTCGGAAACAAAAATAAAGATAGAAATATCAATACCCATTTTTGAATGTTATATAGAAAATTTTCAATTCTAATCCTATTTAAGTGATCTTTCTTCTATTGTCTTAAATTGAATCTCACCCCCCCTTGTGATCTTTTTACTTTTGAAGTGATTTTTAATGAATAACAATACAAATACTATTCTATGTGATGATTTATAAGAATACAAAAGAAGGATAGTTGAAAGGAAAACAACATTGTATATTTCAAAGGAATTGGGAATAAGAGGGATAAGTAATTGTGAGAAATGTTTACTTTTAAGAAATGAGGTGTTGTTGGGAAATTAATTCAGATCTGAATCATTTGTAGATTGAAAAATAGCTCTTGGTGAAAAGTGAAGGGAAATTTCTCAACATGGTTGGTAAAACCTGAACGAGTAACTTACACTATAAGGCTATTTAATCTCCTATATCAGTAATAACAGAGTGGGGTTGCACATCTTAGAATCACTGAAGGGGGAAAAGGGATTTCATAATGTTATGTTATATATTATAATAGAAGAAAAATGGGCAATCCTCTCTTTTCATGCTTATACGAATTGAGAAAGAAAAGGAAGAAAGTTATAAAAGAAGAGAGAGAAAAAGCTACAATAGGCCATTTCTTTATTTTCTCTTCAAAAATTTCAGTTAATATTCAACTCATTCAGATCTATGGATTGATTAATTAGCACATCTTTTATAATGCCAAACATATTGTCCACTTTCTATTCTCATACAAGTATTAATATGTATCCTTCCACACCAAACACTGCCACTCTCTCATCCAGAAAACTTCGATTCTTCGCTCTCGTGCGTTTCTTGCAAATCATGGGCACCCAAAAGTGGAGAAGAATGGGTTTTGTGAAAAGGTTCTCTTGTTTATTTCTTGAGTATGCTTTGGCTGGGTTGAACTTGATGAAAATAATATATATTAAAAGTTTCACATCATCTTAAATAAACAAAGGAGTGGATGACAGAAGTTATATAATGGACTTGAGTCCATGGTATCTAAATATTCCAGTCAAAAGCACTTTAAGTTTGTATTTGACTTTTCTTGTACTCTTGTAGTAGATTGTTGTGAAGTTTAGTTTGATTTAATTACTTGTTTTGGAGAGTGTGGGTGGTGTATTAGATTCAAAGATATGGTAAAAGATTTTTGTATGGTGTTATTCTTCTCTAAACAACTGTTGTAGTTTTTATCTGATTTTAGAGTTTTTATGTTATATTTGTGTTAGTTATTTTTATTATTTTTTTATTAAGTAAAGATGTTATTGTTTTATTCGAGGGGCTGAATATTTTATCATTAGATTTGGATTTGGACATGGCAAGCACAATGTTATCACTATTTATACCTTACACCTTGATATCATCATTTACCCATTTTGTTTTTGTTTTTACTAAGACCCATGTATCTCTCAAGACCCACATTTTCATAAAAATTTTCTCTTTTCTCAAATAGTGAAAGGAAATACTTACAAAGATACTCGGTTGTTGAAGCCAATTTTATATGTTCTCGTAAATGCGTAATTAGATAAACATACTAAATATTAAATATTAGAGTTATTTATTTATAGTACTTATATGGGTTTTATTATGCGTGGACTTAATTCACTAGATTCATATGTTCATTGATGATTACTTTGTATTTAATTAGGTTTTTTAAGAATAATATATTGTCAATTAATACAATTTTATTCTATCATAAATTTGATGCTTTACATTAAATATAAACTTTAATTCTTTATTTTTTTCAAATATATTTTTATTTAACTTTTTTAGATCTATTAATGATGAATCATAATTGATATGAAAGGAACTTGAACTTCCAAAAATATAAAAAATCTATTTCATTTTTTTAGGCTAACTTATACTATTCTCAGTCATTTTATCTCATATAATAATAACTTTCTGCCACCATTTAAATTAAATTTTTCATTTTATATTCAACAAACTCGACCTTAAAGATTAAGGATATTTGTGATGCAGTTTAGTGGAAAATATATTTAAATTAACTATAAAATTACATGAACGCAAAAAGAATTTGAATAAAATCAAACTCAATTTTACTGTTTGGTTTGTAACAAGCGTATAACTTTTTATTAATATATATATATATATATATATATATATATATTATATTTATATATCTTAGTATGAATACTATATAATCAATGTAATCTATTTTTCATAAGCCTATCAATATCAAAAATATATATTTACATAAAATTTAAAATATAAATATTATAATTGGTTCTTGTGTTTCTTTTTAATAATATTTTAATTTTTTAATATAATGTAATGCTTATATTACCAAAATAACTCTTTTTATATCCCCATTCTCAAATATATGTGTTTATTATTGAGAAGATACTAATAATGACTTTAAGAAAACTTTTATTATTGTAGAATATTTTTACTTATAAAATTCATAGTAATACGATATTATTAGGTTTCAATATTATTTGCGGTATTGGAACTATCGACTAATATCATATAAAAATAATACATATTAAGAATATAAACAACTTTTATTTATAATAAAGATTCTCTCAATAAATTTAAGTTGTGACTTAGGAAATCGGTTTTAGTGGACATAATTTCAGTCTATTTCAACGGTATAATTTACCAGAAAATAATATTTTATTTTAATAAATAAAAATTTAATAACATTTGTTAAAATTTTATAAATATTTGTATTAGTATAATTTTTTATAATTTTGTCTTTATTAAAAAGATATTACTGATGTTGTTTTCACTAAAAGCTATTACTAACATTTTTTTAAAATGTTATTTTTCTAATATTTTTTAAGGATTTTGAATAATATTTTTATAATATTATCATTTTGTTTAAAAAATTAATATAAAAATTTAACAACATTTTTTAATAATGTCTTTTTATTAGAATATTATTAAAAATATAGTAATATTTTTTATAAATATTTAATTAAGATGTAAAAGTATTATTAAAAGTTCTCAGTAATATAGAATATATCTAATATTATTAAATTATATTGATAACACTTTTTATAATTTAATAGTGTAGTAAAAAGTGATATATAGTGTTAAATATTAATAGAGTTACATAGTAGTGATGGACATGCAAACATGGTTATTGTTGCAATACCGATTATGAAAATTGTTATATGATTTGACTGAATATAAAAATAATTCTCATTATAGTTTTATTTATAAGATTGAATGGATTTTTATTTAATGTTTAATTATTTGTTTCTGTCATGTCTCTAACGTTTCCATCATCCTACAATACCATATGTCGAAATTCTATTACGGTAAGTCTGTTAGAGTAATCCATATAGTTTAAATTCACATTACAATTGTAATTTTTTTATGTTCGCAATTTAGAATGAACTCGCATAAGGTTGTTTCTTAAATCAGTAACATGTGAGAATAGGTGATGAACTGTAACAAATAACAAGAACACGATGGTCAATTTAGTTGCCAAGAATTTACTTTAGAGACCAAATCTGGCTTCCTTTCTTTCATTGCATTTTCTACCAATCAAACAAAACACATGCACCAGTGTGCCAACCAACAACTTTGTGACTTAACTACACTAAAGCCTATGAAAGAAAAGCCAAAAACAAAAACCAGTTTTCCTACTTGAGATTTGAAAAATTGAATCCTTCCATTCCAGATCATTTTTGTTCCTACATTTTCCATTTTCAAATTTTCTCTCCGTTAACCCTTCTGTTTGGTGGATCCTTCATTTTAAGCACAAAAATGTAGGCTTTACCTTGGGTTCACGCCACAGACACCATGATTTTCTGCTCCTCTTACATTGGCATGAATATTGAACCCTCCCACTATCTTAGTTATGTTTGTACCTCGCTCTCACATGTGGTTTGCTTCACCTAAGAACGATGTTTGGGACTTTATTTCACGCATTCCTTTATTGTCTTTACCCTGTTTATAATTCAACATTGGTCCCAGTGTGTATTAACTGCCAAATAAAGCAGCAACATCCTTGGGAGTGTCTCACGAGACATGGGAACTTTGTGGCCACAAGTAAATTTTCTTTGTTTAATCATAGATGCCAAAACAAGCAGGTCTGCTCGATTGGACTATGTATTGGTGAAGAGATTAGCATAGATTCTTGAAACAGTTAAAGAACCAATTAAAATTTAGTTGAAATCAGGTATAAATAGGATGTGGAATATCAATCTGAATTCATATTCTATAAAATTGTTTATTTTAAACTATTTTGATCCCCCAATGAAAAAAGAAAAAGAAAAAGCTCCTATGTGAGTCCAGAAATGAAAGGTTCATCTTGCAATTATTTATTATGAAAATTGCTACAACGTAAGCTTGCTAGATGACACCTTACATTTTTGAGAAAAAAAAGTGAAATTTGAGATATGTAATTAAATTGAAGAAACCTATCTCAAAGTTATGATTGAGAAAACTCAACAACTTCGAGAGAAAAATTGACTTGAAAAAAAATTTGGAAGAGAACATTGATGAAGCAATTATCTGAAGAAGTGAGTTATGAGGCAGTTATAAGAATATTTTCTTTTAAAGAAAAATGTGGTATATGTCTAAAGCAATTTTAAACGCCATGAAAGAGTTCTTGGAACTTTATTTCATGAAATTCAAGCTCTTAAAGAGGGTATTCTAAATAGGATTAAACCCTAAAACTTTCACTTTTTTTTTAAAAAAAAGTAGTGCAATGAAAAACAATAGAATGAATGTTGCATTTATTTCTTCAATCCTCTATCGCTTCTCTCTTTTACTTATTATTTTTTGCTTTCCTTTAAATATGTTACAATGCTCTATCTCTTATCTCTTTTACTTATGATTTTCTCTTTCTTTTTAACGTGTTACGCTTATTTTTATTCATTCTTATCAATATATTACTTGAAAGTTTATTATAAAGTTAAAAAAAATGATAATATATGTTTATTATATGTATCACTAACTGGAAATCAAATTGTTCATGCTAATATAAGTATAATGATTGTATGCTAACTGGAAATCTACATTTTATATCAAATAAATTGGCATGACTACATGGACAAACATTCATTTTGTCTCGGTAAATATGATGAGTGTAATGATCAATTTTATAATCTAATGTTAAAGTGGTTTAAAATTGTTTTGTATGATTTTTTATGATTGGATTTAGTATTTAGTATTGATATATGCAATTATATAGTGGTAAAATATTAATATTGAATATGACTAAGAATTCAAATAAGAAAAACAACAATAATAATAATAATAATAATAATAAAAAGCAAATACAAATAGTGAAACAATAATCACTATGTCGAATACAATGTTGACATCTTCAACGAATTTGGTGTCAAATGTTATTAGTCTAGTTTCGAACTCTCAACAGTAACATTATAGTGAGTTATATGATAACGATTCATACAAAATTGATTCCACAATTCTTTGTTATTCCTATAATGGGAGTAGGAACGTCGAGTCAAAGGTATCCTTGGGGAATGCCACCTTGGAAAATACCCAAATGATAGGGTTAGAAAAGAACAACATAGGCAACCAAGGAACAAATTAATAAACTCGGCGAGAGGAAAATGATTATGCTATACTTAGAGGGAAAAATGTTAATGCTTTATTACTTCAAATGAGAAATAATGTTCGATTCAATTTGAATAATAATCTGGGTAATAATTATCTAAATTGTGGGCAAATCAATCAACATAGAGTGAATAATGTGTTTGAACAATTTCTAAATCAACAAGGGATTAAATTAAAACATATGAATCAACCTTACTTTGTTTCTCATTTCCAAAGATAGTTTTGAGCGTTGAACTACCTCAAGGGTTTAAAGTATACAAATTCGAGGTATTTAAAGTACACAATTTCATAAGTTTGTTGGAGAAATGGGTGAATTTAGTTTGGAACATGTAGATAGGTATCAAATTGTGTATGGAGATATAAAAGTCATTGAATATTTTCCAAGTTCTTTGGCTGAGAATGCTATCATTTTGTTTACGACTTCATCCGCTAACTTGATCATCAATTAGAATCAATTATAAAGAAATTTTCACAAACAATTATTTAAGGATGTAGCTAGGGTAAGTCTTATCTATTTAATATATAGTAAAAGGTATCATAATGATAACACAGGGGATTACTTTAATCGATTTAGACAGACGAATGGAAGATATTATACACAAATCCCCTAGTATGAATTAGTTAGAATGGGAAGCTAGATTAGAGTTCTCGATAAGGACAAAAACTAGTAAAAATCAACTTTTAAAAGATATGGATCAACTAGCAAATAAAGAAAGGAGAATTGAACAAATTCAATTGAGTAGTGACCGTAAACTCCCTTTAGTTGAATAAAAGAAGGGAAAAAATATTATAAGTATTGAAATGTGTTTGATCATTTTACTAACAATTGTATACCTTTCAAGAATATGATTCAAGAGACTAAAGAGATATTGAATTTTGAGGAAAAGTCAATCAAAGTAGAAATTAATTCTTTCAAAGATCATGTGCTATTAGTGGAACCCGTTATGATAGTATACATTTTTAATGATTTCACTATCGAGGGAGAGTTAGCTCTTTTCAAATAAGAGGAAAAGGAAGTATATCCTAAGCCAGATGAAACTTTGCTCAAGTATTGAATCGAAAGAAAGAGAACAACAAAGATGTAACCCTAATCCAAGGTGTAGCACCATATTTTATAGAATAACAACAAAGACTTTTAATCTTAGTCAAACACAAGCTTAAGCTGAAAATCAACAACAAAAGATTAATGTTAAGGAAAAACAAATTGTGCAAATGGTTATGGGATCTAAGTCAAGGATTGAGGGAACTTTTCTACCTAGATCAAATGCACCAACATGTCAATAGGTAAACAAACTTTCTCAACACCCAATTTGATGGTGTTGCTCAAGGTCTTACAATTCCTCAAACTCTGCCAAAATTCCAAAGAGTTCGATATAATGGACACCCTTGGGTTGGGAACATGTCAAAATCCAAATGGAAAAGTTTTTAGAGAAAGAAAAAGATGGAAAGGGAGTTTCCATTCAAAATGGCTCATGGATTCGAGACTGAGACTGAGACTGAGACTGAGACTGATTTGAGTCATGGAGTAGTTTCTTTAAGTGATTATTATGAAGAGTCATTTAACATGGGAATCAAAGTTATGTTCATTATGTTGTTGAGTACCAAAGAAGGATTGAAGCACACATTAGGGGTGAAGACTATGCTCAAGAGGATTTTCTCAAGGATGATGAAGCAAAACCCAAAATAGTTTGGGTAAATGAGGTTTCATGTGTGAGACCAAAAGAGGAGAAACTTTTATCAAACCTGCAACTAATGAGATGAAAATACATTTGAAACCTTTGATTATCAATGTAGAAATCGAAGGAAAATTTACAAAGAGAGATTTGGTAGATGGTGGAGCAACAATCAACATTTTTCCAAAGACTATGTTGAAGAGGAGTGGGAAGAAGTTGGACGACATAGTACCCAACAATGTTATGGTGTCAAATATCAATGGAAAAGTGTCGGAGATTGAAGGAATGATATGTCTCAACATAATAATAGGTTTATGTACACAACACAATATTTGTTGTGTTGCACTCACAAGCCAATTTTAATGCGCTTTTGGGAGGGAATGAATTCATGGGGGTAGGTGTAGTCCCATCAAATTTGTGCATCTCAAGGTTTTCTTGTGGAATCGAGATGGGCACCTCGAGATAATGGATGTGGAACAAAATAATCTCACTACTTATGTTTCACATGTCAATTTTCCTCTTTAAGGCAATGGCAATAACGAAAATCATTTTTGTTTTTAAGATTTGATAAAAAATTAATTTAAATGAAAAATATAATTATTATTTTAAAAGATTTATGATTTTAAAGTATTAATAAAAAGATGAAAGAAAAAGATCTATTAGAGTTTATATTGAAGATATAAATTTCAAATACCTTTGTAATATATAAATTTTAAGAAACTTTAAATTCTAAATTTATATAATGATATTAACAATAAAGGTGTTTAAACCTGAGTTGATAAAAATATTGAAAATCAATCCAAAAAATTGACAATCACTTAAAACCAAAATTGTTTCAATTAATTTAAATATTTTTATTATAGAAGCAACAATTTAAATTAGTTTATAGTTTTAAATTTTGGAACTAATCCAAACCGATTCAAACCAAAATCAATTATTTAATTATGACAAATGAGTAACACAATATGTTTAACATGTGAATGAGGTATAAAAAGAGTTACTTTTGAAATGTGAATATTATATTTTTAGTTTTGAAGGAAAAATATTACTTCCTCTAGTTCATATTATAAGACGTACTTTTAAAAGAAATCTCAGTTCATAATATAAGGCATTTTATAATATTAGTAATTATATTTTTTTATTTGTGTTATATACCCTTATTAATCTATTAAATAGTCGAAAGACAAAAAATCCATAACTAATATTAAATAGTAAAAAGACAAAATAAGAATCCATAACTCGTCATCTTTTATTATCATTTACTTATATTCTGTTTGTTTGATGTTCATTTCATATATTAGCAAAAAAAAACATGATTTACAAATTTAATACCTTCAATATTTACAATTGCTTCCTTGATTTCTTTTACACCTATAAAAATAATTAAAAAATAGAATAATTTAAGAAAAAAAACACAATTTAGAAATTTAATAACTTCAATATTTGTAACAACATAATTTAGATATTTAATACCTTCAATATTTGCAATTGCTTTATCTTCTATTTCATCATTATCAACACTTTCTGGTTGGCATTGAAATGAAAATGAATTAGATTCATCTTCATTATGTAAATGAATTAGATTCATCTTCATTATGTAAATGAGATAAAATATTATTCAAATCTATATCAACTAATATTTTTAAATTTTAATACAAATTGAAGTTATAAGAACTAATCTAATTTTAATATTTAAATTTGTAATTTGATGAGAATTAAAAAATTTGATTGAAATTTAAAAAAAAAAATTTAAAATTTTAGTTAAAAACTTTAGTTAGAAACATTCCTGTTCTACTTTAAAAATATTTAATTTTTTTAATCTTAATAAAAAATCATTCAAATTCTTAATTCAATTAGAATTTAATTTAATTTTTAAAATATAATGTACCTTAATTTTAATTTACAATTTTATTAAAAAGAATAATTCATTTATAAAGAAGATTCTTTACACATTAATAAAAATAAAAAAAATTATATAAATTAAATATTTTTATTAATTTATGTTATTTTGTCAAATATACCTTTTAATATAACATAAGAAAAGAAAATACAATAAAAATAAAATATTATTAAAAAAATATAAAAAATTAATTTTAATATTTATATTTTATATTTTAAATTTTATATAATATATTTATGTCATAATATATAAATATAATATATATTAATAAAATTTATATAATAAAATTATAAAATCAATTCAAATTAAACTGAATTTATTTAATTTAAATAAAAAGTTTATATTAGTTTCTATATTAAAATTAAATGTACTTTTAAATAAAAATGGAACCAAATCCAGGTTACAGATAGTCTCATAAATACCCCCGGAGTGTGAACAGAGGGGCAGTGACAATAAAGCATAAATGTTGTTGCGGCTGCGCCTATGACCTTACCTTAGCCGTTTATTTTTCTCATGAAAAAACACTACACTGCAGTTGCATCCTCAACCTACGACTCAACAAAATCTCTTTCTTTTTTCCAGCTATGGATTCTTCTGGTTACGAGCACCATCAACAACAACATGGCTACGACCCATCTGAAACTCCATCCTATGATCAATCATCGCAGTGTTGTTATCACTATAATAATGATGATAATAATAATTATGCACAAGATAAACAACCCCAATTCCAAAAACACCTAAATTCGATCCCAATTGCCCCTGAACCGCCTCATTTTACTGAACCCTCGCACTCCCACGCGCTCAACCCGGTCCACTCTGCGCCGATTCCAGGTTCCTTAAACCCTGCGGCGGTGGCAGCCGTAGCGGGAGCTCTTGCGCAGCTTGTGGGGAACGTTGACGGGTTACCAAGGGAACTGGTAAAGTGAATGTGATTATTTTATTTATTTACACTTTCTAGTTTTCTTTTCTCATTCTCAAAAATTGTTTGGTTAATTCATAGAGTTTGTGAAGAAACAGCATGTTACATTTTGAACTTTTTTTTCGCTACGAGTGGGATGTCATAGGTAGTGGGTAACAATGTAGGGTTGTATCCTCATAATGTTATTCACTTATTGCTGAAAAATGTAGTAGCCATTTTTTTCAAATGAATGTTTCCTATAATAAATTTGTAAAGGTTTATCCAGTATCCGGGATCTAACAATATCCAGCATTTAGGGTTTTTGTAATCCATCTTGAAATATATGTTTCACGCCCATTTAAATTTCTTTCGCTGTTGCTGTCGTTAGCATATTGAACTTGTAACGTCATGCTAGAAATATTACGAAGAGTGTTGCCAACTGCTAGATGTTGTCTTCTTATTGAAGTTGAAGTGTGCAAATTGAAAAGATGTTCTAGGTCAGGTGAGCTTTGTAAAGTGTAGGAAAATATTGTGGGATACTGAAATAGTTTATGGGGTCTTTGGGCATTTGAATTGGCTTTACATTGAGTATATCTCATGATCTACACAAGTTTCATTGTTAAATCAGTTACATTACCTTCTAGGCATAAATTTCTGTGTTTGGAAAGGGACAAGAAACTTTAGTGATGTAATGTTTCCGAGTTATAAGATGTGTCTCGCTTCAGACTTCACCTTAATCTAAGCGTGATGATAAAAATAATCTTTTCCGGATATGCAATTTTTTTCTGTTACATGCATTTATATTTTCATGATATTATTATTTGCTTCATTTTAAATACTCTTAAAGCTTCTTCTCGAATTAGTATAAAAAAGCTTCTTCTCAAATTATCTTGTAATTTCACATGAGTGCTTATGTATTTGCATTAATTGAGATTACAATATTATTTTCAATGCCTATATTCTAGATAGACAGTTCTACTGTTTGAAAGAGTTGTTAATTTTTCTTACTTTCATCCCTCTATTTTATTTGTTCATCAACTTTCTTTTTCCTTCTCTTGATCTTGTTTTCCTTTTTAGTCTAACACCTAAAAACAGAGGAGGTATAGGTCAGGATAGTTAAATATTCCTCGTTCGTGTGTTACATGAAATACTAACCAAAATTTGCCCCATTTTTGTAGTCTACAATTCTTCTCAATGTGATATTCAACACTATACTTGTTGAATGCCTAGTACCCTTTCTCTCTGCCTCTAAGTGGCGTGATCTTAGTTTCTTTCAGTCTTTTGATCATTAATATAATTCAACAGTAGAGACTGACTTCTCTTTCTCACAATAAGATAGTGCTTGATTTTACATACTCACATATTGGAGACTGGGAAGGAAAAGACTTAACAGCCTTTTTTACTGATATATATGTTGGATTAAATGAGATTATTGGAAGGAACTCCAGTATTCTGCTATAGATTTTTCCCAGGCTGGGACTTTCTCTGGATTAAATGTCATTCTGGATAGGTATTAAACCTCTGCTTTTCATGGACAACTTTAATTCTAACATTTTGGCAACAGGCTACAGCTCCCTAGATCGATTAAAGATAAAGAAAATATTTGCATTATATGAGCTCACAAGAAATTGTGCTCTTATCTTTGATATATTTCATGGTGGTGATTCTTTTCTGGTTGCTTAGGTACTGATTTGGATGTCAGGCGATTCTGTGTTGTACTTTTCAAATAAGAATTGGTTTGCTCTACAAACCCTTATATGTTTTAAATTTTTGCTTCAGGTTTTTTGGTTTGTATGTAGCTTGTAAATGTTTTCATGTTGAGGACATGAGTAATTGTGTTTCTAACCTTTAATACATTGAATGGTGGTAATTCTTTTCTATTACTTTGGAACCAATCTGGGTGCTAACATCTTCTCCAACTTCAACTAAGATGTCTTCATCCAAACCATCAAAATCTGAATTTGCTTCATTCTCCTCTCCATTCATCATTAGAAGCAATATCATCAATGTTATAGTCATTTCTTTTTCTAACATCGTTTTTCTTGTTCAATCTTGAATTAGCCATCACGAACATCATATCATTCTTTGTCTTTTGGTGTACACAAATTATTTTCTTGGTGTCGAGCAAAATAATTATAAAATTAATTAACACATCATGCTAGTGTAATAGGTGGTATATGTAAATAATAATAAAATCATTTTCATAAGTTCAAATTCTTACCCTCTCAAAAGCCCTCCGGTTACACGTACAATAAGATGAACTACAAGTTAAACTCAGTACTCTAATAGTAAACCTTTGTAATTCTAGATGTTCTTCTCCATATGATTCCTATAATTATGTTGGAGTTTTGGTTTTAAGTGCAAGTTGAGCTATTAGTTGCTTTTGAAACTCTCAATCTAAGCATCAACCTTAGTGATCTCATCGATGTCTCCCACCAACCTATCAAAACAATCATGCATTCCTTGCTTCGCTTCGTAATCAACTTTAAATCTAGAACTGTAGTTCAATATTGCACTAAGATTTTTGATAATAGGATATTAAATATATTCTTCTCTCATGTTCGTGACACCAAGCCACCTCCTATTTGATATTTGAAACCATGCACGAAATTTCGATTTTGAAACGTTCTAGACTTTCTTTCTTCCTTTTTGGTCTCCTCTATATCACACGCCAATTCCATGGCACGTGCCAGCTCCTTCGGGTCATGGGGTCGAATCTTGCTTTGAATGCTTGATTGTAGGCTAGCCAAGAAATACCCCAATAGTTGTTCCTCCATCATCGTGGTCGTTTGTGCCACCAGCAACTCAAATTCTCGTACGTAATCCTCTACACTTCCCTGCTGCTAATTGCTTGATTGCCGCTAACCATTCATACATCGTCCCACGTCCATGACCTCCACAACATCGTAATATAGTTGCCATGAATTCATTCCAAGATGGGTTCTTGGAATTCTTCTTCCAATACAAGAACCAATGCACTGCGTTCCCTTCCATACTAATGAATGTTAACTTTAATTTTTTTGCCTCCTTGACCAACTAAACCTTAAAAATTTTCTTTGCATGTGCCAGCCATCCTAGTGGATCTTCTCCTTCAAAATTGGGTAATTCTACTTTCTTCATCTAGGGTTTAAGAGGTTCTTCCTCATCCTCATTAGAGGCATTGCTGCTGCTATTCTCTGTTCCTTTCTTTACATTGTCATTCACTGAATTCTTTGCCCCATTCATGATTTCTTGCCATTCTTGATGTCAAGAAGTAGTTCTTTGATTTCTTTCATATCAGGTAGACTTTCCTTTACCACACCCAAGTCTTTCTTCAGTTCAGAAATGACCTTTCCTTGTTCACTGACCCATTTTTCCAAATCAATAACTCTGTTTTCCATTGTTTCTTCACAAGGATCCGACAAGTCAAACCAATTTGATAGATTCCGAAGTTAGAAAACTAAGGAAAGGGAATTATACGTTCTTGTATTGTATTGATTGTAAGCAAAAGGTTTACACAAAGGAGGAAACTCCTTTCTCACTAAAGCTGTCCAGTCAAAACTAACAAAAATAAAAGAATGCATAATCCCTCTTTACTAACAACCACTCTATTTAAAGGAGGGACTAACTAATTTTTTAATAGCTACAATTATTTATTGACTCCTATTCTACCCTTCTTCCTATAATACACCTTTAGGGTATTATTTGTATCCTAAGGTCTAACAGCATCAAACACTAGTATATCTAGTGCTAAATGGTTTGTCACTTTTATTGATAATTGTACCTGCACATGGATTTTTCTCATGAAAGGAAAATTTGAATGTGATAAAAACACAATTTGGAAAGTTAATAAAATGTTTGTGTTCTGATAATGGGAGGGAATATGTAAATCATGACATGTCTAGATTCCTTTCTAAAAATGGTATTGTTCATTAATTCACATATGTGGATACACCATAGCAAAATGACATTGCTAAAAGGAAAAATAGGCATCTTGAGGTGACACGAGCACTTCTCTTCCAAATAAATGTCCCTAAATCTTATTGGAGCAAAATTGTCCTCATTGCTACCTATCTTATCAATCAATTACCCTCTTGGGTTTTAGATGACTTGAGTCCCATTGAGTCCATGTCTACCTTCTTTCCATCTGTTCCCTATCTCTTTAGTATTCATAGTTAGGTATTTGGATGTGTTGTGTTTGTCCATATTCATAGTCAGTTTTGTAGGAAGTTAGATCCTAGAGTTGTTAAATGCATATTCATTGGTTATGCTTATAATAAAAAGAGATATCATTGTTACCATCTTTCGAGTTGAAAGTTTTTACCTACGTGGATGTCACTTTTGATGGAACTAAATCATTTTAGATGCGTCCTCAACTTTAGGGGAGTGTTCTATTGAAGCTGAGTCTTTTGAATCTTAAGTCATCTTTTGTTCCTTTTGTATAGGACCGTCTCAACTGATACTACACTCTTCATACTCCTGATACTTCTCCTAACACATCTCATATGGATGTCTCTGAAGCTACTCCTAATAAGGGTGACTTTGTTCCCAAGTCTAGGCCAGTTCTAGAAATTAGTCGTCGAGAGAGTTTCTTTTGTATACAATACCTGAAGAGACAAAAGCAAACTAACCTGATCTAAGAACAACTCCAACTGTTTGAGGCAACAGTAAGTGTTTATTCTTTTGACACCCTTGAACCTTTGGAAAATTCCTTGAATAATAATTGTGAATCTAACCTTGATGACCTGCCTATTGATTCGAGAAAAGGAACTCGATCTTGTACCAAGTGTCCTATTTCCCATTTTGTGACTATTAAACGTCTTTCTATGCAGTACCAAAGTTTTCTTTCTACCATTGATTCAGTTAGAGTCCCTACGTTAGTTCAAGAAGCATTAAAGGATGAAAATTGGGTCCAAGCCATGAATGAAGATGAGTGCCTTAGAAAAAAACAAAACATAGGAAATTGTTGACAAGTCATTGGATAAAAGGGTCGTAAGATGTAGATGGATTTATAATATAAAGTATAAGTCTAATGGTGTTGAAATGGGTGGCTCTAGAAGGGGAGAGGGGAGTTAAATAGAGTCTTAGATTTCTTTTGCGAGAACACACTGAATCGTCTAATCGTAGTATGATAGACTAGACCGTTTATTCACTAAAAGCACATGTCGAGATATTTTGGGAAGTTTTAAATTTTATTCTATTAGTTTTAATTTTGTATATTGGTTTTAATTTTGTATATTGGTTGTATCTTGATTTTACTACTACCACATTAATCCTGCAATCTCATGGATTTGTTTCCTCGAATAGGTCATGGTCGTTTCCTAAATTATCCAATCAATGTATGTATATATACCAAATATATGTAATGAGGTAGAATAAGAGAGAAATTATTTTTACTCTAAACTTGAGATGGTATTGAGCTCCTAATCCTTGGGAGCCTCTAACAATGTGGTTAATTGCAGCCTTAATCACTGTGTAAACCTAATCGCAACTTTCATTATTGCCTATTCTCGGTCCTGTGTCAGCCTCATTGCTCAACGATTTGCCTTCCTGCACGATCTGCCCTGTATTGTTTTGTGTTGCTTATCAATTTATTTCTCTATGCCTTAATCACGCATAATTGTGATGGCTGAAGAGGAAAATAGTGACAAGCCTCACAAAGCAGGAGAATTACAGAGTGTTCATTTGGCATATTGGTTGAATAGAAGAAATTATCTAAAATAGTCTCAACTCATTAAGACCATCTTGAAAGGGAAAGGAAGGGCTAGCCATTTAACCGATGATGATCCTAAATTTAAGTCATGGGACAAAAAAGACTACATGATCATGGCATAGTTATGGAACTCGATGGTTCCAAAAATTAGTGACACATGTATGTTTCTCAATTCGGCAAAATCCATATGGATTGCAATAGAGAAAACCTATTCCAAGGCAAAAGATGCTGCATAGATCTATGATGTGAAGGTAAAAACCATGGCAGCCAAACAGGGCACCAAAACTATTACTAAGTATGCTAATCAGCTTAAAGCTTTGTGGATGGAGTTGGATCACTAAAGAGTCATTAAGGCCATGTGTTAAGGATTCAGCAATTTTAAGAGAGCACATTGAACAGGATTGGGTGTATGATTTCTTGGTAGGTCTAAACCTAGAATATGATCAAGTTAGAGTTCAAATATTGAGAAAGGAGAAGGTTCTGGGTCTCAATGAAGTCATGGCAATTATTCAAAGTGAAGAAAGTAGGAGGAGTCTAATGCTAGAGACTCTTATTGCAGAAAATTTAGCAATGATTGCTAAAGGAACAACAACGATGGTTACCGATCAAAGGAAAGGAAGTTCTCTTGCAAAGATGGAGAGGGAAAATGAAGGAGTATGGTGTACTTATTGCAACAAGCCACATCAAACTAGGGATAAATGTTAGAAGTTTCATGGAAAACCCCATAGCAAAGATTAGGAGTACAAAGGAGGTCCTCCAAAGAGAGGGGTCAAGAAGCTCATGTTGCTACTAAAAAACAAGGAGGATTTGTCCAACTCAACCATGAGGAGCTAGAAAGAGTAAGGTCTTTCCTAAGTAAACTTGAAAAATCCACATGACACCTCCTCCCTAAATACTTTTCCACATATATTCTCCATGTCCTAGCAATAAGAAAATTTCAACAATTGATGGAAACATGATAATTGCGGTTGGTCTAGGAGATGTCCAAAAAAATGTTCTACATGTGCCTAAATTGTCCACAAACCTAATATCTATACAAAACTTACCAAGGATCTGTCATGTAATGTGATTTTTTATAGCAACTCTTGTATTTTCCAAGACAAGAAATCGGGGAGGAGATTTGGACATGTTAGAGAATGAAATGGCCTTTTACTACATGGAAGATCAGAATATGCCTTTTAAGAGTCAATCTCTGATGTCTGAATCCTCCATTGCCAACATAGAAAAAATTCAATTGTTTCATTGTCATTTAGGACATCCTTCATTTCATGTTATAGAGCTATTGTTTCCTTCTTTGTTCAAAAATTTAAATATGCAACATCTTCATTGTGAGGTGTGAGCTGGCAAAACACAAATGTGTACCTTTTCGTATGAGTAATAAAATTAGTACTTCACCTTTTTCTCTTGTTCATACATACGTGTGGGGTACCTCTAATATTCCTAATATTTTATGAGCTAAATGGTTTATCACTTTTATTATGATTGTACAAGGGTAACATGGCTTTTTCTCTTTAAACACAAATTTGAAGTTAGCTTATTATGTCTTCATTGGTGATGATTTGATCTTTTGGAAAAGTAAGAAAGAAAATATTGTGGCAAGATCTAGTATAGAAGCAGAATATAGAGTTATGGTCTTTGCTACTTGTAAACTTATTTGACTTAAACAATTTCTTAGCTCTAATGACCAACTAACAAATGTTTTCACTAAATCATTGTGGGGATCTAGAATTGATTATATTTGTAATAAACTTTGTAAATACAATTTATATGTATGAACTTGAGGGAGAGTGTTATATGTAACGGGCTTAGGTCCATGTCTTTGTATTTTTCTAATTTATAAATGCATAATCATATCTGCTCAATATACATTAGGGATTCAGTCTACGTCTCTTAACAAAATGAGTGAAAGTTGTTGAGGTGCATGCTCAAACTGTCAAGTTGTTTTTCCTTTTCATTATGCAACTCATGATTCATGTAGAGCCTTGTAAAATGTTCACTGTTAAGCGCTAGAGGCATTTCATTTTCAATGAAGTTGACGGAATTTCAAGAAACCTTCATAATGTTTCACGTTAAAATTTTGATAGGCTAAGTAGATAAGCATAAATTTTAAGGCTGCCTTGAATGTAGTCCCTTTCTGTCCAGAAGTTTCCTTGTTTTATCATGATTTGCTTTCGTAATTATTTAAATATTATGGGTAGCGTTATAAGTTCTTGTAATGTTTCCCTGTTAATTTCAATGTGCTGTTTATATTTAATGTTTTATTCACAAATTTGGATGAATTACTGAGTATTTATGTTAAACGTTCTTTTATCTCTGTCTTTCTCTCTTGATCTTTCTCTCTCTCTTTCAAGAGGCCCTTGTGATTGTGGTGCGAGTTATATATGCACATTTTTTTGTAATCCTCCCACCTCAACCTTGTGTAAATCTTTTTGTAACTGAGATTTGGAATCTCCAATCATATTAGAGTTCATATTCGAAATACTTATCTGCAGATTGTGCCATCTCAATACGGAGGTACAGGTCACAGGAGTGGTGGACCATTTAGAGGCTACAGTCATGACCGATTCAATCACCATCGTAGTAGGGGACGTGGCAGGGGGTGTGGTAGGGGACGTGGCAGGAGTCGTGGTAGCCAGATCTCTTTTCATTCTTCTGAAGCCACAATTGATAATGTAGCAGATGTGCCTACTGCTGATGGGGCCACTTCAGTTATGCAACCATTATCAGTCTCTGGGCAATCATCATTTCCAAATCTGGCGCAAGTTCCATCTGCATCGTTGCAAGAACCACAACGTAAGTTATGGTGTGAAATTTGTAAAGCCGAGTGCAATACTCTCGAAATGTTGGAGCAGCATAAAAATGGAAAGCGTCATAGGAAGAACTTGCTTGTACATGAAGAACTACAAAGACTCAAAGCTCTAAATGGACAACAGAGTGGAAATATTTCTACTTCTGAATCAAATTTAACAATCCAACCTGAGAAAGCTCAAGAATCTGACATAAAAAGATTATCTTTGAAAAACGTAGGTTCTCAAGCTACAATTGATAACCACAATGATGAAACTGAGCTTCAGAATAATGTAGAAGGGGTTTCTGAAGCTCAAACTGAAGAGCCTCAAGAGAAACCTAGAGAAAACTCTTTGATACAAGGATGTGGATTCAAGCCTACGATGCTTGGTAGAGGAGGTAAGTACATGAGGAGCGATGATGGGTCAAGAAAACTGGTGGAACCTCCAAAGCCTAAGCCTAAGACGGTTTCATCTCTCATATGTGAGTTGTGCAATGTTAAATGTGATTCCCAAGTTGTCTATAATAGTCATTTGATGGGGAAAAAGCACATGTCAAATTTCAAGCGTGTCCATGGCTACCAGGCTTTGAATGGAGAAGCAGGGATCAAACCGATTCACTCTCCTGATATTAATGCTCTGTCAAATGCAAATAATTTTCGAGTCCAACAAGGTCTAAGTGTCCCACTAGGCATTAGTGATCCAAGGAACCTTCTGGCTCATCTCCTTGTGACAGTGCTATCCAATGTCCAAGTACCACCCACAGCACCACTGTCAGGTCCTGTGGGTGGTCAGATACAGTCACCAACGTTCAAGGCAGGATCAAGTCATCTACCAACATCTCAAAATTTGACAGAGACTCAAGTCTCGGATTCCATGGCATATTTTGAGAGTGAAAATCCTGCTGGGAAAACAAAAGATCAGATGTCATCTGTCATATTGCAGCTAGATGAAACTGCAGGTTCAAGTAATAATGGTAACACTGAAGCTGTAGGTGGGAGTCCTGCAAAGGAAGAAACGGTGGTGAAACTTCCCCAGGATAGTGCAGTTATAACACCAGAAGAAAACTCAGTTGCAACAAATAAACGAATACCTTCATAATGTGCAGCTCCAACATCAGTCATTTAGTAAGGCCATAGAAGATGTGATCATTTTTTTCTCTTAGTTGATTTCATTTTTCAATACCTTCCTGTGATTAAAAGTTTAATATTTTAACACTTTGAACTAACAGAGGTGGGATTCCCACACCTAGCTTTATAACATGATCTTTAAGTTACAAGGTTAAGGTCATGTGTACTTGTGTTTGAAACATACTGCCTTTGATCTGTATATGAATTGCTGTTGAAGATGCTGGGATACATGGCAGAAATCCATCATGATGCTGCAACTCCTGATGTGACGACTGATTGTCCACATGTATGGCAAACTAAGGAAGTTGCCGCAACATCTTATCTATTTATCAATGTTAATCGCATCAATTTATCAATGTTCCAAGTGGCTATCAGAATTGGATTAAATGGCCGGATTGACGCAAAAACTTTTACTGAGCCTTGCACAGCAGTGTGCTCAACTTGTAAATTCTTGTATAGCCAGAGAAAAATGTTTGGCAAATTTTGTTTGTAGTGTCAAAAGATTGTAGAACAATGAAAATGTTGCTTGTCTCCAAGCTTCTTACATGTCCTTTCCGAAGCGAAAATATTGCAATACTACAAGTCATAACACATCCTAGTACTGATTAGTTTCTGCCTCCGCTATTTTTAAGTATTAATCATGCAAGATAAAATTTTGTTCCAATTTTTCGAAGTCTGACGACTTATATCATGAGAACTATCTCAAAGTAATTTTTTAATGGAAATATTTAAGGTTAATTTTAAGCTTTCAAAATTAATATAGTTTTATTAGAAAGTATTATCCAAAATGAGATTATTATCTGGAGTGGTATAACTTGTGTGCTTTGGAAGATGGTTAATCTTTAAATATACTAATACGCTTCTACTGAAATAGGAAAGGATATTCGGTACTCACATTTGAAGGAGACTTTATTTAAAACTGAATGATGATTACAAGGTGACTATTACTGAAAAGTCATATATTTGATACAAAATGGACAATGTGAGAGCGGCTTAATTATAATTTTGTTCACTATATTTTATAAAATTTGTAATTTTGATCATTAGCTTTTACCTACTAATTTAAATTCTTAATTTTTAAATATTTATAATGGTGCTTCTTAATTTTTGTTTACAATTTTAATCTGTTAATATTTAGTTATCTAAGTTAAACTATTTGTAAATTTTTATTTTATTTTATATGACACAATGAAATTGGGAGAAAATTGTTACCATGATTCAACAAATTTTTCAAAATGAAAACCGAACAAAATTACAAATCCTTAAATTTAAGGGATGAGTGTGAAAAAATTCAGAACAAAAATTACTGATAATTAAAAGTGGGTTAAATATATTTTTTATTTTTTAAATTCAAATATTATTTTTTTTGGTCTTTAATTACAAATTTTTACCCTTTAATATTTCAATGTTGCGAAATTTTATGTTAGGATTTTAGAAGGGGAAACACTAGAGAAATTCATGATTATAAGTCTTCTTTCTTTTATATGATTCGTCTCGTTCATTTGTTTTCAATTTACGTTCATCATACCAATTTGTTGGGTTCTTATGAGAGGAAACATTAGGGATATTTGACACTAATGAGACATAAGAAAACCATATAAGATATCAAGACATTACCTTCAACTCAAAATCTTAAGGAAATGAGTTTGTAAGTCTTCTTTCTTATATATTATTCATTTTTCTCATTCGTACTTAATGTAGAATTCCAACTCACAATTAAGTTAATAATTATGTTTAGATCATAGGGTTAAACGATATTAGTTATGTTGATGATATGGCAAATGATGATCTATTCAGCATTTTCCATATGAATTTAATTGAGTGACATGATTTCTTAAAAGTTTATTATAGAGTTAAACGACATTTGTTATGTTGATGATGTGACAAATGATGGTCTACTTAGCATTTCCCATATGAATTTAATTGAGTGACATGATTTCTTAAAAGTTTATTAGAGAGTTAAATATATTATTACTCCTCCAATTTGAATAAATATTTATCTTTCAATTGAAATTAGTCCTCTAAGTTTGAATAGAAGTTGGTGGAGATTGGCAAAGCTTTTACAAACTTGGTAGAAGACAATTGTTGTATTGTGGAATGTTAAAACCCTAGTGATCTCATCCCATAACAGTTTAGGATCATTATACAATGATAAAAATTTTGATGACAATAAATATGACTCATCATTGAACTAGTTATTTCTTATTAGATATTGTTTTATATACATATGTATTAGTGTATATATATATATATATGCTAATAAATATCAATAAGTAATTATACTTAAAATAATACATGGATGTGACCAAATGGTCTAATGGTTACAAGTAATTTAATTAAATGTTGCAATGTGATTGATCTTATTTCTACTTTAAAAAAATTAAAATTTAAATGTAATTGCATTAGTTGATTTAATTAATCATTTTAATCTCAATATAATAAACCTATTATATTTGAATAATTATTTATAACAACTATATTCACACACACACATATATATATATATTTATATGAAACTTAGATAAATTTCATAGGTGGTTAATCTCTAATCAAGATCAATCTCTTTTGTTTGTTTATTTTGTCGTGAAGAACATCTTTAAGATCACATTAAGGAAGATAGCCAACATGATAAAGATTGTGAAGTTTACAAGAAAAAACAATTTCAATTTCTCACAGGTCAAGATGCATGCTTTGTTGAAGGAATAAGGAGTTTGGATGCTCCTTTCTGGTAAGACTACACATATGGAGAAGTTTGTTATGAGAATTAAAATGGAAAAGACTTATTCTTTAGTCCTTTTGTCTCTTTGATTGCAATTTCCATATGTGCCTAAATCAAAGCTAGTTTGCGAAATATGTGGAGAGAGTCGGCATTAATATTCTAATGGACAATGATAATCCTTGCAAATCTATGAGCATCATGTCTATTAAGAATTTTATGGAAGACATAGTAGTGAGGACATTGCTAGAAGTTTATCATATTCTATAACAAAAGAAGAACCTGATTTTAGTGGGTGCACTGGATGGTAGAAGGTTCATGTGCAGTATCAAAGATGGTGTGATACAAGTGTTTGGGAAAAGGACTATTGTTGTAATGTAGGGGAACAAGGTGAGTAATTTGTTTATCTTGGAAGCTTCCACTGTGACAAGCTCGACATTGCTTGTCTCGTTGTGTTTATTAATACTCTATATGGCATCTACATCTAAGCCAAATAAGTGAAAAGGGATATGAGTTTTGTGGAAGCATAGGTTACTGGGTAAGGTTATATAGTTCTGCGAGCATTATGTCCATGGCAAGCAACATACATAACTTTTCTTAAAGAAGTACACAATATGGAGTGATTACATGTTGCATTAAGCTCTTGGCCTCCTCTTTATCACTTTACGAGAATATTGTGATGGAAGTATCCTCAAGTAGCAGAAGACTCCAAAGAAAAACATTAAACTTTTTCTAAGTTTCTTGAAGAAACTTAGGAATGGATTCCTCTCTCAAGGAAGGTTCCTTGAAGAAGATCCCAAAAGGAGAATAATGTTAATCTAAAGATAAAGAAGAATCTTTATAAATATATAAAGGATAAGTGTTTTGATGATGATGGCTCTAAAAGAAGGGGATGAACCTTTATAATTGAAGTCTTAAAGTCTTGAAGTCTTGTGGAAGCTTTAAAACTTGTATTTTGTGTATATATTTGCTTGTAATAGTTAGGAATCAAGTTGAAGATCCTAGCATGCACACCACTATCCTTTAAACATTCAAAAAGGGTTTTGTTTTTCGTAAAAATCATTCAACGTTAAAATAATCGATTATCTCCTGGAATACTCGTTCATCATCAGCAAACTTTTATTTTTCAATTACTCTCTGGAATAATTAATTATACTAAGCAATAATTGATTATTCTAAACATTATTGTACAAAACTTTTCATATTTTACGGAACCTTAAGCTCTTCATTGCCTATAGATTGGAAAGGGGTTTGAGCTTTCAAAAGAACCTAGAGAGATCAAAGTGAAAGTTGTTATGTTGCTAGTGTTTAAACTTGTTTCATCCTTTCTACAAAAAAAATGTTCATCTTTTAAGGTTTTCAAAAGAGGTGTTATTCATCCTTTGTTGTTATTCAAAAGAGGTATTCATCATTTGTGTTTATTAAAAGAAAATGTCTTCATTTCTTGTAGTGTTCAAGAAATATGTTTATTCATCTCTTCTATATTTAAGAAAAGTGATTGTTCATCTTTTATTTTATACAAAGGAAATATCTTTATAAATCTTCTTAGTATAAATGTGATGTATGATCATATGAATTGGTAGCTAGGTGATAGCATTAAAATCGGCTCTTGAAAATCGGCTCTTGAAATGATATATGCTTGGAAAAAGACCATTGGTGGAATTGTTCATATTCCGTATCATTTTCATAATCTACTAACTTCTAAGGTCTCTGATTTCATTGTTATGGGCAGAGGTGTAATCTTAAAGTTACGGCTCCTAGAGATGCCATTGTGGCTCAAACTATTCGTAATAAAATAATTCATCTAGATTCTTTGCCAGATAAGAGATGTTGGAAACAAGCTTGGGATGCTATTTTGTCTTTAAAACAAGCCTACGGGGTTTCCACTGGAGTCACTTATTTTTATATTTTCATAAATGTTCTAATTAAATCCCTCTTAATATTGTAACTTCCTTTCATCTTCCATGATCTTGTTGAAGGGAGAATTTGTATGATTGTATACACAAATTTAAATACACATAGCCTAAACATGGCTGGTGACTGCGGAGATAATCATCAAGGAAAGTAATTACTCCCTCTACAAACACCCATGTAAATAGGCAGAAGTTAAGTCAGCAATACGCTTCCCAAGAAGAACTAAAAATACACAAAAGCTAGGAGGCAAAACAACAACCACCCTTTTTTCCACCATTACCCATTTCCTGGTTGGGAACAAGTATTCTGGTACCCTTAAGAAGCCCTGAACCCCCATTATCATCACCATTCGCAGTGAGTGATTTCTTGGCATGAATCCGATATATCTCAGTTAGAATGGTCAAAAAGCAAGTTTCAACATTAGTGGACTCAAGTGCTGATGTCTCCATAAAGAATAAATTCTCTCTTTGTGCAAACTCCTCTGCATCTTCCATTGGCACTGCTCTAAGGCTTCCCAAATCACACTTGTTCCCAATTAACATGATGACAATATTTTGGTCAGCATGGCCTCGCAACTCTTCCAACCACCTTACCATGTGGTCAAACGATTGACGCTTAGTCATGTCATAAACTAACATTGCCCCTACAGCACCTCGATAGTATGCACTTGTAACTGCCCTGTACCTGTAAGAGAGAAAGAGAAATCAATTTTCACAGGCTTAAACTAAATACCAAATAAAACCTTCAAATTTGTCAAGTCTTGCAGATGGATAAATGAAAGATGAATTAAAACCATTACAGTGGAATTTAGGGAAGACGTAAAAACAATGTATGTAAACAAGCCAATCCAATCCAATCCAAAAGAGCCAGGGATCACTTGCAAGTCGGTAGAAAGTTGAGTTGTATTTTGAATGCGTGAAGACACACCTAATAGGGGTTACCACACCTTAAGTAATTGAAGGGTTGTCTTGAAATGAAGAAACTTTTCTCAAATTTGTTAAGAAAAACTAGAAATGTGTTACGATATAGTGAAATATTTTTGTGATGGAACCAGTAAATTTATTCCTTTCGTTATTTTTCATTTATAATATCTGTGTATCACGTATATTTGATGTTCATATGTAAGGGAGAATTTTTCCCAACAGTTCCATGACGCAAAAATGAACTATCAACAAAACCTACTAGGAAGAGTTATATGAGATCAAAATCAATAACTACTGCATCACTGCATCAAGTTCCATACACGTGAAGCCAAAGTTGACCTTTCTCTAGAATCTTTTTCCCAGAAATAACTGCATAGCTAGGCCTTCTTTAGTGAAGTTTTCAAAAACTGAATTGACATGCTCAAGGGCTCTTGCATGACAATCCCTACCAGTTTTCCTTATCCAACAAACATCATTAAATTGAACTTAACCGTATCCAAATTTTAATTAATATTTCTTCCATCGAGAGATTATTCCTGAATCATATGATATCCATGATCATAACCTGGAAAATAATTTAATTCCATGTATGCTTTCTGGAATTGTGAATTGATTCAATTCAACAATTCCATCAAAAAATAAAAATGGGTAAATTAGTTTTGTTGGCAAAAGTTAATACCTTTCTTGGCCAGCGGTGTCCCAAATCTGAGATTTGATGGTCTTGTTGTCAATGATGAGTGTTTTAGTCTGAAACTCAACCCCAATGGTTGCCTTGGAATCGAGGCTAAATTCGTTCCTTGCAAAGCGTGCAAGAAGTTGAGTTTTGCCAACTGCGGAGTCCCCAATCAACACCACCTTGAACACGTAATCAATCTTTTGGCTATAATCCCCGTACAAATTCGACATCCTAAAAACAATTCCCTAACCCACATGCATCAAATTCTAATTAACCGCTATAAAATGGGATCACTCATCACCGTTTGTTTGGTTGGTTAAGAAAATGTAAGCCAATAAGGAATCAAGAGACTGAATTTCTATAAGTAATTCTGAAATATTGGAAGATCACGGAAACTTTAACGTGAGAACTGGGAGGGCGTGACGTGATGCAATCGGAGAAAGAAAATGAAGGCAGATTCTTCCTCCTTTCTGGATGTATTTGATTTTTCCTGGGCTACACGAAATATTTCTTTTTAATTATTATATATTGTGATCATTAACATTGAAATATTACTATTATTACTAACTTCTACTTTATAATTAATATATATATATATATATCGAAATATATACAATTTTCTTTAATATATATTGAAAAGTTGAAATAATAGTATTTTATATTCGTCCTAAATATCAAATGAACTTTTCCAAAGTCTTACTATTAATTATGTCACTAAATGTGTTGTACTGGTTTATCATAAATAGTTAATTATCATGTTATCTAGATATCAAGTTTAAATTTCTACCTTTCTATAACTTTTATGTTATATATATATATATATATATATATATATATATATATATAAATATACATATATTTATATATTTTAATATAGAGTTATAAATACGTTCTTTTAATTGTTGAAGTAGTTTTAAAAGTTGTATTTTGTTTTTGAGACAAAATATGTATTCATTCTATTTAGATGTTACAAAAGTATGTAAAATATTTTTGCAGATAAATGTGATAAACATTTTACTGTTATTTGTTGGCGAGCATCAAGTCATGTAATTCTTATTATTAATAAAAGTTCAATCTTTTTATATCTTCTTTTATCATAATTCTAGTAATGGATTCCTTTAGTTAGATGGTTTCAAGGTTTCCATCACAGGAAATTAATGAATAAAGATTTTAAGAAATTTTGAAACAAATGTGTTAATTCAACTAGTTTTTTACTCTATTTTTCTTTTTTCATTTTTTTCAAACTTTCTTTTATTTTTCAGATAAATACATGTCTCAATTTAAGAGACTTACAGTTCCAGTTATTTGTTTATGGTTATGTTTCTTGAATTCAAATACCCAAACAATAATGAACTAAAAAATGAAATTATTACACTTGTACCTAGTGTTTGTGAGTCTCTAAACAATCTATAAACATGTTCATTTTTAAGTACTTCTTTCAAGAAAGATTAAAACACTTTTAGACTCTAGAAAACTCAAAAACAAAATAAGAACTCAAAGAACAAGCCTAGACACACAAAATATCAACCAAGCATCTACATTATATCAATTTTTTCTAGAAATTTTTTAACTTATTTTCAAGATATGGATATAATGACTTGATCAATGGATTAACATATAAAACAAATGAAACCACATGTTCTAAACTCATCAACAATTATTTGACCAACACAAGAAACAAGAAAAACTCAAAAATCACCCCTTAAGCCTTCCAAGAGGCACTCTTTGTACTCCAAAGCTTCTTGAATTCAGTCCACTTCCTTGGAACATTCCATGGAATTTTTATTGGTGTATTTTTCTTTGAATATCTTCTTCGAAAGCTTAGGGTTTCCCTCTTGTCATCCTTCCTCCATATTTCTTCTTTATTTCTTTTTCTTCCTTCTTTTTGGTCATGCTTCTTATATGTATTCCTTGTGGCTCTTCTCTTTTATCCTCAGCAAGTACTTCTTTATCTAGATTTATATCATGAAAGGATCAAATTGTAGGTGAGGTCTTCAATACAACAAAACAAGATGTACATATAAACATCTCACTACACAACCTTTTACTTATATTAAGTTGCACTCGGGTTCGAGTATATGATCTCACTCAAAGTTTGAGTGAAGTGTTTGAGGAAAGCAATTCTATAAAACAAACAACACACATAATATAACAAAATATTTTTTATCCTAAGTCAACGAATAAACATGGTATATAAACAAAAACAATAATACATTAAAACAAAAAGATAAAAAGAAGGTTAAATAAACTAAAAAATATGAATAATTTGTTTAATTAATTATATTACGCGTGACTCTTAAGCAAGACTTCAATGGAGTCTCTACCAATATTTATTAGGAAAAAACATTGGAGAAAGCCTTTAGCAAAGTTAGATTTATAAAATTATGTGTAAGGAATGTGTTAACATCTTACAACATCCACTATAAATATATATACATGTATACGTCTAATGTGTTATAGATAACATCAGGTGACCAGAAGCTGAACATATTATAGTTGTATAATTGTGGATTATATAAGTTTTTCAAACATTAAGTTGTAACTGGGTAATCATTATGTTCCTTAGTGCATATATATGTTTGTAATTGTTGTGAATGAAGGAAAACATGTGGTACATGGATTTCTGAACCTTCAACTCCTTACCAACCATGAACAAAAAACCTGAAATTCAAACATACATCATCAACACTTTGGTGAATGCAAGGAAACATGTACATTTTTCACCATATATTGGCGAGTAAGTTTATTATATTTTCAATATATGTTTTCTTTTTTACTCAATTACAATCTTTATAATTCATATGTTTGAATGTAAGTGTCATTGGCAATTACTTGCCATATTTGTCGTTGATAACATTGTTGTATAGTTTTGTTCTTTTCACAAGAAGCATCGTGCTAACTTAAGAGTAACATTAGATAGGTAAGTAATTTATACATCTATTCAAGGTTACAATGTTCTTGTACGTTTGTATGTTGTTAGTGCTTACAATGGATACAACATCATGACTAGGACTACTACATAATAGTTGAAGCTTATTTATATGTAACTTAAGGTATTTTAATTATTTTTATTTTGATTTTGCTTCTCATTTAACACTAATTATGTTTATTTTGTGTTTCAGTGCAACAAACAAAATTGAAGGATATAAGTATGACTACTACATTATGCAATGGATGACAACTCTTGTAACAGTGGGAATTGAAAGAAGTTAGGATCTAATATAAAAAAATATATAACTTTACATAAATTAGTTATTAATTATGTATTGTGTACAATTTGTGTTTCTGTTGCAACTTTTTAATGATCTAGAGTCATTAAATAGTGAAGCCATGAACTACATAAAAAAAACACATAGACTACCTATTTCATTACCTTTTATAAGACACCATTGACTAGTTAACTAGTGAAATTTTTGTTTAATAGGATTTACAATAACTTTTCTACATTTTATTACATTATAAGTTAATTATTTTATTACATGATTGATTTATAGTTGTCACAGTGCTTAATTTTATTTGTGAACTAGACTGTTTAAGAATTGGTCTGTTTTTGAAATCTTTGTTAGTTGTAAGTTTTAAGGATAATAATAAAACAAGCATAACATTAAAAAAAACTCAAGAGAACAGCTATAACCATAATTGTCATCTTTTGTGATTTTTGACGACAATTAACATCAACTCTGTCGCCTTTGTTCTTTCTTAAATAATACTTTGACTGCCTAAAGATGATGGGTGAGGCACTATCCATTTCCGTTGTAGATGTTTCCGTTGTTAGTACGCCCAATACACGACCACTCTCAATTATAATTCCCTACACTACTACAGAAGTAGGTATTAACGTCGTCAATATACGTCGGTTTAAATCCAAATGACGTAGAATGTTTGATTTGACCCTTCTACGTCGGTTATACTGTATAACCGACGTAGAATGTTTTAAAACCAACATTCTACGTCGGTTAGTTGCAGAACCGACGTAGAATGTAAAATCTTCTACGTCGGTTCCGCAACAACCGACGTAGAATGTTTGGCGTTGCACTTATGACATGTAGAAAGGCTTTTAAAAACCTATTTTCCCCTTTCCTTCCTCACTTTTGTTATTCGTTGCGCCGCTCCCTCTGCGTTCTCCGTTCTCCACCGCGAGTTCTGTGACACCAACGCCATTCCTCCACCAACGCCGTTCCTCCCCCTCACCATCGTCTTTCCCGGTGCCGTGAAGCTCGTGACGCCGCCGTCGCCACTGCTGTCGTGAAGCTGATCGTGAAGCCGTACGAAGCTCGTGAAGCACGATTCGCCGTCGCCGCCGCTGGAAGTCTCCGTCGTCGTCGCTGTCGCTGTCGCTGCTGCCGCTGGAACAGCTCCCCTTCCGTCAGCCGTTTGCGCCACCACCGTCGCCGCTGCCGGGAACGCTACTGGCCAGGTGAGTTTTTTATTATTTTATTGTTTTTCGTTTTGTATATAGTGTTTGTAGATGATTGTTCTGATGATGGTCTGGTTGTGCCCATGGGAACTTTATTTGATGTTGTTTATGTATAAAAATTTGGATTTAGTCAAATAACAGAGGAATTAGGACAAAAACCGTATGCAAAATGATGCAATTAGGACAAAAGAAGCTGCAACTATGAGATTTCTAAGATGTAATGGCCTGATAATTCTCTGTTTGGTACGACACAACTCCACAAATTTTTTCAAAATTTTTTGACAAGTGCAAGTTAGTCACATAAATGCCCAAAATTTAGGAAAATAGGTAAAAAATTCTAAAATAATAAAAAAGTTATAGTAAATGGAGGATTTTTGAAATTGTTTTTGCCCAAATCCCCTTTGGGATTTACCAACAGCTTCGTTGGGTCTTTTCCAAAAATTTTCATTTTTTACGCATCTCCATCCGAGGTCCATAGCAAAAGTTATGATCGTTTGAAGTTTTTCTACACCTAAATTTTGTATTTTCAAAACTATGATTATTTTGGGGGATGTGAGGCCTCTTTATTCAAGTACACATCAAAAGAACATAACACAACAAAAATTAGCAGAAAATTCAATATCTAACTATTTTTTATGATTTTTTCAAGATCGATTAGATTCATCCAATAATGTTGTTTTTACATCAATCTTTCTTTTTTTAAATTGTTCTTCTAAGACAAAGCATATAGAAATTAGACATCATCTTTTCGTTTCATTAGAGATCATATAGCTAAGGATTGCATTATAGAATACATAGATACAAAACATCAATTAACTCATATCTTCACCAAACATTTACCTAGAAGAGAGTCTATCTCTATCTTTGAAATTTAACTATTTGAAATGTATTATATATGAAATTGTGGCTGGTTTGCTGGTTTATTTGATATGCAGGTACTAAAATTTAGGGAAAATGAGAAAATTAGAAATTATTTTGCAGTTAGTGTGGGGACACGACTTACAACGTCGGTTATTACTAGAACCGACGTTGTAAGTTTGGGTAACGTCGGTTCTAGCCCTAACCGACGTTGTAAGTCTGTGATTTTCAACGTCGGTTCAAATTCAACCGACGTTGAAAATATTACTTTTAACGTCGCCTTGTTCAATGTTGGTTTTGGAGCCGTCGTAAAATGATCTCCAGAACCGACGTGGAAAGTGGTTTCTGTAGCAGTGCTAGAGCATAATAAACAAAGGTAATAACAAGTAATAAACCTCCTGCTCCCACAGATGTCCTATACAGATCATTCAAATCAAAAGCAACAAAAGACCAATAAGAGAAAAACACAAAACACATTGCAGTAGGCAACACACTTTGGCGATTCCTCTGAAAACCATGAAGCCAGACAAGCCCCATATGCATTCCACCGCAGTTCGTGTGTGTTCCACATCCAGCCCTGGAAAAAAGAAAACCTACCCGCAGGGGTTCAGATCCAACTATTCTCCCCCATCAATTATTTACCTTTTGCAACCAGTGTGCTCCAAGCATATACTACCCCTTTCTTCCCTTGCACTATTTCCGCACACCAAATTTTCTGCAACATTGTCTTAATTCACCCACTACATGCAACCTTGCCGCATAGCAGTAAAACACGTAAAAACAACTTGGGATACCGTCACAGATCCCCAGATTTAAGTATAGCATCTTCTCGGCAGTGTGACATATAACCCAACCCATGGTAGTTTAGTCTTCATAGTAAATTACATATGGCACAAACATTCATAGATATGCACAAAGCAAGTCATACGTTACAAATGGAGCTGGAGGTTCATGACTAAGTCAATCGCACAAATAATCCATGTTGAAGATCAAAGTCAAAGATCAGGAGAGTGAGGAAATGGAAGGTTGAGACTTTGACAACATTAGCTGTTGAATTTGGATTGCAGAGAAGGAAAAGATGGAGAAAAGGTTTAATGTTTATAAATGTTTTGTAATGAATGTATATCAGAACTAATCTTATATATGAGATTGCTAATTATTTATAGATTGATCTGAATTTGATAAACTGAGAGTATAGAGTGCATACTAGATTTGTTGTATATCTTAATTATGTTAGAGGTTTTCCTGGAGAGTAGAAAGTCATTAAGTATTTATATTAATATAGTATAAAATTTACCATAATCTTTTCTCAAGTAGAAGTTTTGATTTGTATATAAGTTACAGCACTTCTAGTGTGTTCTTACTTTATATAACGATTTAGCTGTTTGAGAAATGAAACCTATTTTCACTTTTGTAAGAAATATTCTCTCATACAACTAACTATATCGATTGTTTTTTTTCCTTTTATTGCTTATTCGGAATTTGATTTACCATTGCATAATTATTCTCCCTGCAATCACAATTCAATCTCGTTTCCCCATAACTCCAAAAGTCAATAGAAATAGAGAACACGGTAGAAATACATATCTGTTATAAACATGAGTAGCCTCCTAAAATTTTAAAGACGAAAGATTGAGCGGGTTCAATTGACCTTTATACTTAATCATGTAAACCATAAACAATACCGGCATAGCATGTGGCGCACGTAAGCACCCACGCAGCTTCTGCTTCAGCTTTAAGTACACATAGAGACCTATATATAAATTTATATATTTTTTTCAATACATTACTATTATAGACAACTTTCTGGTACCAGTGTTCCACTGCTCGTCCCATTAATGTTCTTACACGATGAAGTTGCAGCTATGTTCTTGTAGGTTAGGTTTATATCCTGCAATTTGATCCCTTGACATGGATGACTTGGGCTGCAATCAAAAGTTACTGCTTCTGGTGTTGCTGAACTTCCATTTATGTTCAAATAGGTAATTTGGCTGATCTTAATTCCTGAAGTCTGTAAAATATAACATATTTGTTACCCCAAAAAAAATTCTGACATGGATACCAGTAACTTTAAATTTAAATTAATTAATTAAAAATTTAATATCCCACTGAAAAATCGAAAATATATAATGATGATGGGTTGGATTTAATTATTTTTTATTACCTGACCAGGACAACCTTGATTACTGGGGCAGTAATTCTGATCTATGATGATGGGATTCTCAACTTTGTCCATTACGATGTTTTGGAAGAGAACATTCCTAACGAACCCGTTGCTCGGTCTGGCCCATGTCTTTATCCTCACCCCATTGTCCGATCCAGAGAAGATGGCGTTCGTTAGAGTCACATTTTCTACTCCTTTTTCGTCCACCTTTTGCCCTAAACTTCCAATGCTGCTTCAAACATGTACACTCAGATTGTTGTACAATTTTGAGTACAGCATTGTACTATTCATACAATATAGTTTTTTTTTTATATCGTGTTGCATAAATTATTACGATATCCTTCTTCGTGATGTACGTATAAAAATAAAGCTTGCTTTAAAGTACTGCATATGAATATGATATGATGTTGATGTTACCTCACGCCATGGCCAGGGCCACATTTTATGTTGGACATGAAGAGGTTGTAGGTGGCATCACCAATGGATATGCAGTCATCCCCAGTTTGTAAGGTACATCCATTGATGGTAACCCCAGTTGAGCGTTCAACGTGAATGCCATCGGTGTTAGGGCTCTGGTCAGGTGCCAAAAGCCTTACATTTCTCACAACAACATTGTTGCAGCTGTTGATTACAAGGTGACTTAGTTGGCTATTCACTGAAGTTATGCCACTAACCACCAAGTTATTCACCCAGTTGAATGTCATTGACTGCAATTATAACCATGTATTCATCACTTCTACGTAATGTTCACTGATTAAACATTTTATTCTAGTTTAAGTTCATGTTCATAAAAATTTCTTCATAAAGTTTAATAAATAAAAATGTAAGATAAAAAAAAGTTTTAAATTAAGTTAAATCAGCTTTGTATGTATTTAAACTTTACAGAACTTTTTATTACTATTTAATTTCTTAAAAACTAAAATAAAGAAGTTGATTTTAATTCTTAAAGAAACTGAATACGTGTTTCCTGTCTACAATTATTTGTGAAAAAATCTTAATATAAACAAATTCTTTTAACATATACTTTTATATTAGTTAAGAAAACAATGAGATTTTCATGATTTCATTAGTTTTAATCAATAATAATATGTTTAAAGAAACAGATGCCTGCAAGGTCTCCCTTTAAATATTATACAGGCATTTTTTAAAGATAGAGTATATTTGGAGAATTATTTTATAAAGTACCTCTAAAAAGAAGAAAAAATAAAATTAATTTATTTATAAGCTAATTTGTAAGAGTGGTATCATGTCAGTTTTCTAAATTTAACTTTTTAAATTATTAATACACTGATTTTAAGTTATGAAAAAGTCATTTAATTTTTCATTTTTCTTTCTAAAAATACTTGCATACCAGTTTTTTTAAACAAACTGATAGTATAAATAATTCATAAAAGAACATGGAAATGAACTATAAAGTCGTTAACATACTCTTGCTCCAGCTGGACAATTCTTTCCAGATCTTCTACAATTCCAGAAAGCAGCCCCTTTACCATCCAATTTTCCACCAGAAACAACTAGATTCTCCACATGATTGAATAAAATCCAGAATCCAGAATTTCCCAGTGCGTGGTAATCTTCAGGAGCCACAAGAGTCCCATGTATGAGGAATGTCACCTTCCTCTTGCATGGACCTCGGAAATTAGTGTTTCTCAGCAAGTACCTTCCTTTAGGCACATAAATAGTTGCAGGGCTTGGACTAGCACACGCTGATTGCCACGCTTTTATGAATGGTTCGGTGGAGTCAGTTTTTCCATCTGCTTTTGCACCGAACTTTACCACATTGTATGTTGGAGCTGCATTGGAAAACCCTAACAAAACACTGCATAAGATACACGAAATAACCAAGAATGTAGTTTCAAGAACATAAATCATTTTCTAATTTCTGGGTATCTTCCCTAATGTGGAAAATGCTCTCTGAAGTTGAGGTTTAGGGTTGAAGGGTTGAAGATCATATAGTTGAAGATGTTATAGAATGCTAGATGTAACATCATACATATATTGGTAGTTGAAGGAAAACTTCTTTTTAAGATAAAATATCTTTAAATTTAAAAGAATTAACTATCTAATTATTAAAAATAAAAATTTAGAGAAGTTTAGTAGAAACTCATGGAAACATAAGTGCTTAATTTAGCAGTTGCTTCCATATAGCACAAGTCAACTATATACATTGAATGCATAATATTGGCAACAAAGTTAAAAGATGAGCTAGCTTCGTGAATGATTGCTTTGATAAATAAATTGCTGATAAATCATCTTCGTAGGATAAGATTTTGGATGAGTGTGCATGTGATAAGCCAATGTCTTTGCTTAACTAAAAGGGTTTAATGAACTTGACAAAATTTCCACCTATTCTTTAATCAAACTTGAAACTATGCCAAAACATATATGTGTTTAGGATAAGAAGATAGATGGACGACATGTAAAATACAAATAATCAAAATTAATACAAATAATTAAAATTATTATTTTGTGCAGTATAATCAAAGGCATAGATAAGGCACATACAATGAGTTGAATCCGGGAAATTAATAAGCACTTTGAGATAAATTATTGACTAAATTACACAGACACGATAATTTTTTGAACTATAATAATATTCTAATTTTTTTAGTTACGTAAACCTCTTATATATTTTTAAAAATTATATTATTTTTTTAAATCCATTACATATAGATCTTCTTGAATTTTAATACAGTATATGTATTTCCATATGAAAAGAATAGCAAGTGTAAATGTAATCTACAAATACTTCAGGAAACTGGAGTGTAATTTACTCGAAACTATTTGTTACTTCAGATATAGTCGAGAGTTAATTTGAAGGAGTCATGTTCTATAGCTTTGAGTATTAAAAACGATGAAGAAAGAGAAACCGGCGGTTGCTCATAAACAGGGCCGTATGCGCTGCAGCCGTATTGCTTGCACTTAACTGGAAATGCGCAGTCCATTTGCGTACGGCCCAAAATTTGAATGTTTGCTCTTACGCCGTTATTTTTTCTCGTTGAAAATAAATAGCTTATCTTTTAGGTGATTTAATCCTTACTCCATACAAGAATGTACACTTCACGCACAATATATATGACTTTAGGTTATGTAATTTTTTGTTTTTTGTTTTTTGTCTTCGGATATTTTTTATATTACTTTATAACTTTTCTAAGCATTTTTTTAACTTCTACACTGAAAACGAGATCATCATGAAATTACAATAGTATTCTGACTAAAATTACCTTGCATGAACTTTAGGGTTTATAGTTAGCTTGATATGAATTTTAGGGTTTACAGTCATAGAGCATTAGAATTTAGTCTCTTTGCCTATAAACATTTAATATGTTTTGGTTGATTTGCTTTGTTACTCTCGAATTTTAGATATTTTTTAATTTTTTTTAAGATTCGAAGTCATTTTATTGAATCTCTTTATGAACTAGTAATTAATAAGGCTTATAACCGATTGGTTAGATGAGTTTCATTCCTTTTAATAGGAGATCTAATTAATAATTACAAGTTTTTAGACCTAAAAAGTAAGAGATTTAAACAAATTGTCAAAATTGGATATATTCCCTTTTTAATAGGACATGAACATCGAACAAACTATCAATACATAAGACCCGAGGGTAAAGGTGTACAAACTTAATAATTTAAATATTTTTTATTGTATCTTTTAATATTTTGACTATACATGAATTAATGTTCTTATTTAAATAAAACGACTTTTGCTAAAGTGTTTTGTATTATTTAAAATTTTTCATAAAATTATTTATACTTATATGAACAATGTGAAGCCTGTAATAACTAAAACCAAACCAATCCGTATGTATTTATACTTGTGACGAGAAACATTATTTGGATAAATTTAATAAACACTTCTTCTTTGATTCTTTTCTAAATTTTGTTAATTTAAAAATGAAGAAAGATTTTTAGAAATATATAAAAGATAATTGTTTTTATAATGATAGCTTTAAAAGAAGAAGATGGACCTTCATAATTGAAGTTTTAGAGTCTTGAAGTCTTGTGGAAGCTTTAATCTTGTATTTTGTGTATATGTTTGCTTATAATAGTTAGGAATCATGTTGAAGATTTTCACAAGCACACAACTCTCCTCTAAACTTTGAAAAAACATTTTCTTTTTCATAAGAAGCATCTAATGTCGAAATAATCGATTATCTTGAGTAATAATCGATTATCATAAGTGAAATAATCGATTATCTTGAGAAATAATCGATTATCTCACGTTGTTTTATGAAATCAATTTGCTCTCTGAAATAATCGATTATCCTAAGAAATAATCAATTATTCTGAAATTTTTTACGAAAACTTTTCATATTCTACAGAATCTTGTGCCCCTTTTTGGCTATAAATACATAAGGTGTCTAAGCTTTTAAAAATAACCTAGAGAAATCAAAGTGAAAGTTGTTCTGCTGTTAGTGTTCAATTTTGCTTCATCCTTTGTGGTTATTTAAAGGAGGTGTTCATCTTTTGAGGTTTTCAAAAGAGGTGTTGTTATCATCCTTTGTGGTTATTCAAAGGAGGTGTTCATTCTTTGTGAGATCAAGGAAGGTGGTTATTTATCCTTTGTGGTTATTTAAAGGAGGTGTCTTCATTCCTTGTGGTGTTCAAGGAAGGTGTTGTTCATCTCTTGTATTTTCAAGAGAGGTGTTGTTTCGTCCTTTGTTCTGTACAAAAGAGGCGTTTTGTTAATCTTCCTGCTATCTTTCTAATTTTGTTGCACTGTAAGTTTGTAAACTTTATTATTAAGATAGTTAGTGAAATAACTTTGTGGTGAGGTGATAAGTCACTAAATATAGGATCTGCTTTGATCCGAACTAGTATAAATACTCTGTGTATTTTTCTCTATCCATACTTTCTTTACATTTAGCTTATATTCTGCTCTTATATATTTTGTACTATGATTTCTATAAAGCAAAACTTAAATTTATATTGGGATTTTTGTTAAATTCTGTTTTAACAAGATTAAATTCAAACAAATGTTTAATTTTTATTAAGAATAAATTCACCCCCCTCTTGATCTATTTTACCTACCCTATTATTCTAACAAATCTAATCAATCATATCTTTTGTTTTAACTATCATCCCTGCTTATATTTAACAATATATAAAAACAATAAATACTTATTTATTTTTGAAAAAATTGATCAATCAAATCACCTATTGTTGGTATTTGTTGATGAATTGTCAAGATGACCTTCTTATCTTTAATGGAGCAAAAATTTCTTATCATATTAATCAACCAAGCTATTCATTTAATAATATGTAAAAAATAAATAATTTAGCCTTGATTGGTCAAATTACCTACTGTTAGTATTTGCTAATGAATTGTTAAGATGATTTTTTTCTTTAGTGCAACATTACGATTAATAGCATTCACTAGTAGATCATAGAAACAATTTTATATTTGTTAGTGAAACCTTACCCTTGAGGATTGTGAAAATAAACCAAATAAACAAGAGGATAGGGTTGAATTGTGTATTTAAAATGTTTTGCAAATCTACGTTTGATAATATATAGTTAGACGCTAGTTTATAGCTTAATGGACGACCTTTCAAATAAATTCTTTAAAATAAGATTTTGTAAATCTTCTTCTTCTTTAATTAGTATAGTTTTTATAACATGCAAAGTAAATGAGCTTATCAGAAGAGAACGATTAACTCTACGTTTTTATACCAGTTTGCTTAAAACTATAGACTGAATCTAGTTCTTGACTAACAAGTCAAGGTTCCACTAAGCAAACTAATGTTGTGAAGATACTAGGTGAGTATTCTTTGGACCTCAGTTACTCTCAACTAAAACAAATTATCCAAGTATTATTTGGAACTCAACTACTATTGGCTAAAAGTCCAAGTATTATTTGGACCATAACCACTTATAACTAAAATCCGAGTATTCTTTGAAACAAAACCACTTTTAGCTAAAAAACTCCAAGTATTATTTGAAACTCAACCATTCTTGGCTAGATAACCAAGTATTATTTAAAATGCAACCACTTTCAGCTAAGATTAAGTATTCTTTGGAACAATGTCATTCCTAGCTAAACTCAAATATTCTTTGAAAAATAGTCACTCTTAGCTAAACAAAGATTTTTCTAGAAAGAAATTTATCTAAAAGATCACAATTTTTGCTAATTAGCAAGAGTTAGCACCTTGCAAAGTATACAAATATAAATCATTCAACTAGAAGCAAGAATGAATACATTAGTGTTCTTGAGAAGCTTTAAGATCACATTGAAAGGAAAAAAAAGAATTCAACCATGATTTTGCACTTGTTCAATGTGGCTATATGCATTTCTTCTTGAATGGGGGCTTTAAATAGTATTGTGAAGAAATAACTATTTGCAAATCCTTTTCTTTGGTCGTTGAGAAGCTTCAACTAAAAAAAACATTTTTTTCATCGTTTAAGCTAGCAACGATGAGGATGCATTAAATGCACTCCATGTAGCATTAAAAGTTTATCTTCTCTTTAAGAAAAATCCTGATAGTTAGCAGTGCCTATTAGGCTTAGGCTATAACCTAAGCCTAATAATTAGAGAGTTTTGTACTCTAATTTGAGTAAAGTGAGAGACTGTACAAGCCGAGCAGCTTTGCCAGGGTTGACATGAGCGCAGATGAGGAGGTTGTTAGCGTGTAACAACTTTAGCTCTTGTTGCAAGATATTATGATGTTGATGTTACTTCGTGATGATCAACTAGTTAACTACAAGACGAAAACATTCTTTATAGCATAAAATAAGCAAATATAATATATTCAAGAAATACAATGTTATCGTCTGAGCATGTCAATGCATATCAAACTTTACAAAGACACATGGAATAAATATAAGAAGCATGGCCAAAAAGAAGAGAGAAAAGTGTGAAAAATAGAAAAAAAAACAAGAAGAGAAGGTTGAATTGTGTTTTAAAAATTTTTCTCAAATATTTTGGTAATCGTCCAATGAAGGTATCTTATTAGACAATTTGTAGGAACATCAGATGCATAAAGTCAAACTGTCAAGAACACCTTTCTGAAAACAAATTTGTTAAGTTGTAAAAACTCCATTTACGAGTTAGATGGTCTCAATAAAATGCAATTGAATAAAGTTAAAGGGAGGAAATAGTTAACACTATATTTTATATTGTTCTTCTAATAACAATAGATTACATTCAGTTCTCAATCAATTGATTGAATTCCACTAGCATACTAGCATTGCAAGAAACAACAAGTATTGTTTCGGCTCATACTCACTCCTAACATATACAAGTATTGTTCCCCCAAGTCACTCCTGGCTCAAACCAAGTATTCTTTCAACAAGTCACTCCAAGCTTAAACCCAACTATTATTTATGAATGTAGCCACTAATGGCCAATGCCTTTACACAGAAAAGTAAAAGTGTGATTTAAAAATCACAAGGTAGCCAATCTATAAGAGCAGCATCTTACTGATGAATATATACAAAATAGAATTTTCCTTCTAGATGTTGATAAGAAACACAAAAGTGTTCTTTTAAGGTTTTTAAGATGTATAAGAAGAAAAAGTAGAGTTTCAAGACTTGATCTTAATATTGTATTCATAAGTTCTTCTTTAAATGGATCCTTATATAGTGATAAAAAGCAACTAGTTGTTGGAATCCCCTCCTAATATCTTCATCTTTAGGTTAACTTCAAACATATTGATCTTCCATTGTCTGTTATGGCTTCATGTAGAGTTAGTTAAATGCAAATCTTCATGCAATAAATGCATGTCCTTCTTTTAGCATTATTCATGATAGCTTGTTGCACTTATCCTACATTGGACAGTGAGTTTTACTTCTCTTTTTGTGAAAGATGATAGTGTGTTCTGAGAGTTCAGAAACTGAATGTGTCAGGAATTTGTAAGCATAAGAAACTTTAGCTCGTTTTTTGAGACATGCTTGAAGGGAACGTGAGATAACCTTGTACTTTATACTTTGGCTAATTTGAAGAATGTTCCTGCACTTCAAAAAAAATCGTTAAGTATAACAGTGTACACATGCATGTCATCTTATTGATTTTTATTCACTAAGATGATTGAGAAACAATATCGTGTTTGTCAAACAATACATGCATGAACTGATGAGAGACTTGTTCGCATATCGATTTACATTGTCTACTGGACAAAAGTTCTTTTGCATTTTATTCTTAAATTCTTTTAAGCATTTATTCAAAACTCAGAGGATTTTGGATTTGTCCCTAACAATTTCTCCCTTTTTGAGTGATGCATAAAAACAATTTAGTTTAAAGAGCAAAATTTTTAAAAGGACTTTAATCATATCAAGTTTTCATAAAAGACATATAGTTCAAACCATTTTTACCAGATAGATC
Source organism: Lablab purpureus (assembly GCA_030347555.1). NCBI lineage: Eukaryota > Viridiplantae > Streptophyta > Magnoliopsida > Fabales > Fabaceae > Lablab > Lablab purpureus. The sequence goes on from CM059254.1 coordinate 19,638,227, forward strand.
AAATAAGCATAAATAGTTTAATGAGTTATCAAACTCTCAAAGAGTGATCTAAAAGACTTATTTTATTCATATAGACTTATATCAACGAGATATTAGTATGATGTATATGATAATAACATGTACATAGTCTTAGATCAAACAGGAAGGAACAAACTTTATAGAACATAGTCTACAAAAATAAAAGATTTACATAAAAGCTCCCCATAAACAAATGCATTACCCTAAAAGTATTCTTCTTTCCCTTGAAAGTTTTTTCTCTTCTCCAGGACACTCTTCTCTTTTTCTCTTTTCTCCCCCTTGGATTAAGCATCATCTTCAGGAAGACATTAGTCTAGATCTTCCATAGAGTCATCATTTGGACCCAAACCAAGAAGAAAATGAGTGTATGTCTTCCACTTAGAAACCTCTTAAAGAGCAATGTGTTGAGCATCCAAGGTAGCTTCGATAGCTTCAAGTTTAGCCTTCAGATGCCACTTCTCATATAGAAGAGAGGATGATGCTTCAAGTGATTGAGGATAGAAAATAAACTTGCACCATGGCAACAACACTATGAATCCTAGAGGCATCTAAGAAGGGTAAAGAAATGTTTTGAAAGGACAGTAAAGTCCAGCCATAGATCTTGGAAGGAGAGGTCGACATAAGGAACACAAGGAAGAGGAAGAACCGAATAAGCATGAGCTTTCTCTAAGGGTGACAATCCAGATGTTAAGTCAGTCGCAAATCAAACACGATCAATGCATTTGAGTTCACAATAGAAGAAGGATGCTTGGCACTTGTCATGATAAGCTTCAAGCTCCAACCTTGTAGCTCGAACAGAAGGATCTCAAACAAGGCAACATTTGAGAGAATTTGTGATTCTAATCTCCTTACCTTTTGTTAACTTTTTGGAAAGTGCACCAAATTGATCAAGTAATAATTCGGAAAGTCCAACTATCGTTTCCTAAAGGACTTATGCAATACACGGTAATATTTACAATTGATAACTAAATTAGATAAAGAATATTTCCATAATGTGTTTTAGTGTTTAAAAGAAATAAAATTGTGCAAACAACAATAAAAACTATTTTTGGTATTTTCACAAACACTTAGAAGGCGGTAAAAATATGAAGTGATATGGAATATTAGTGTTAGGGTTAGACTTCACCAAACCTCACCCTCATGCATATAATCACTCGACTTCTCTCCAATTTAATGTAAATGTCAACCCACTAGTTTACTCAAACCCTAATCCTTTAGTGAAATGAGCCTAAGTTTCATTATTAAGAATCAAATCCTTGATCCCCTAATAAGCAAACTTGCAATCACAACAAGGGTTTAAGAAAACTAATGAATCAAGTTCCATTCCTTGATACAAGCCTCATTAGGTATTTTGCTTCAATCCAAGATTACAAAATATATTTTCCAAAACCTAATGAATCAAATATTAAGTTATTTGTAATCAAACCACAACAAGCATCAAACATAGAAATAAAAATACTAACAGTGAATGGAAAAATATATATATATATATAAACAAAGAGATTACATGAGAGTTTGATTGATTACATCTAACCCCAAAAAAATCGGTTTTAGCTCTTCATTGTCATGAAGAGCACAAAAAATAAAAGATAAGCAATGGAAGAAGAGAAGTAACCCAAAGGAAGGATGGTGGTCCTCAAGGAAACCCTAGATGCTCCAAATCGTGTTTCAACTTGAGCATTGCCAAAGAGTCCTCTCTCTCTCTCGAAGAGTATGAATAAATAAACACAAGGGTGTCATGTCAGCAAGTTGGCGCCCGAGGCACTACACACAGGGCCTAGCATAATTGCACACATGTGCTCTCGACCCGACTGGCACCCGACCTCGTTGGAGTAGCGCCTGACGCAGATGAACTGTGGAGACTAGTGCCTAGCCTCAACTATCAGGCGCCCAACCTTGTTTGACCAGTTAGATCTCTGCCCATGTAGCACCCAACGCCAGAAACTTTCTTCAATCTTCCATTAAGACCTTCCTTCTCCACCCCAAGGATTCCAACCTCAAATGCTTTATATACCACTGTTAGAAAAAATTATGGGGATTAGTAGTATAATTAGATAAGAGTAACCAATTTCAAATTACTTACAAAAAGTACCAAAAGGAGAATTAAGCAAGTTAAAAGCTTAAGAGAGTTGATTTTGTTAATGTGAAAAGACTATAAGAAATGGTAAAAATTAACATTATCACCTTTATAGGAAGAGAAGGGAAGCTTTGTGAAAGGTGTGTTTGGGCACACACAAAAGGTTGTATTAGGAGAAATACAACAGTGTGTAGACCCATAACCGATAGCTTTTCTTCCTTCTAAAAACTTACTCAAAACTCGAGTGCGTTCATCTCTTTCTCTATCAAGAATCTATAACATCATCTTGAGAGTGACACGTCCTTTCGCTTAGAACAGACTTTAATGTCTTTAGTCTCTCTTTAAGGTTGAGGGTATCAACATGGTACTCAAGGAATAAATCTTTGGGGAGAGGAGACCTGATCCACTTGGGATAGAAGTGACATGTGAGGCCCACAACTATTATCTTCGTGAAGCTTACCAGTTCGCCAAATGAGAAATCTTCATCTCCATAGCCTAGTATTCTCCAGATTTCAGCATTTTCGGAAATGGCCGTTTGGAGGCATTATAGCACATGATGGTATTGACATCATTTAATAAATGAACCATGGTAAATATCCTAGAGGGGGGTGTGACAATGAGAAGAGGGTGGGGAGTGTCATCATCTTATGAATCTAACAACAAGGGTGCATCATTTAAGACACCTTCACGGGTAATATCATCATATGGAAAAGTGAGACACTTCACTCCTTGGTAGTATAACATTAGCAAATCAACACGTGACATGGTGAAGTTTATATCCTCGTGAGTGAGAATTCTTGCCATAATGTGTTGGCTTGCAATCTTTCACTGATTGTGCCTTGGACAATGAAAGGCACCATCTCTAGTGATGTTGGAGACAAATTGTGATGGCTTGTTTGGGAAGAGCCAATAAAAATGAAGTGGAGGAGGTAAAAGAAACTCAGTGTGCACCATAATCTCTTGAGGTTGCACAACAATATCTTCACACAGATCTTATAACTTAACATGTATTCTTTCAAGATCTTTTTTAAACCTCATGTTTTGTGCATTTGATGTACCAAGAGATCGTTTGATAAAATCTATCCATCAGAAGATACATAAAAGTTTGCAAAAAGTTTTTAAATAACAATTCAACCCTCCTTTCTTATGTTTTTCTATTTTTCTCACAAATAATCGTTGTCCATATAATATTCCTTTATTTAATATTATTTGAAACAATACTATTAATATCTCCCACATCCATAACATAACTTGTGTAATAAAAATAAAATAAAGTTTAAGAACAAAAAAATTAACATAAAATAAAAAACGAATTAGCTCATTAGTTTGTGGGTTAGTCCATTAGCAAGCGACTCAACCTAGCCTTGACTCGTATGCTCCTTGGACTAAAAAGGTCAGGCTAAAAACACCTATTTCTATTTAGACTACTATTTTTTAAAACTGACATGACCTAAATTATAGGCCACACGACCAGACCTATTTTGATAGTCTTAATTATCGTCAACCTAAAGTTATAGTGACAATTTAATTAGGTATAATTTTACCAATATATTAATTGGTGTCCATTTAGCATAAATGATTGTTTAGAAGTCTCAATTTCCTTTGAATATCATGATTGAAGTGTATGCTACATAAGAAGATTTACTAAATAAATTATGATGCTTTTTAAACACAAATGGTCCAAGCTCTTCCACTACCCTAACTTTATTATTTCACTAAATCGATATTTTATTTTAGAGGACTTATTTAACAAACAACCATAATGAAAAGTCAAAATAGTTACAATCTTACCTATAATTGTTGTAACCTGATCATCCAACACAAATAGTCTTTTACTTAAATATTTGATAAAATTATCAAAATACTATACTACAACCGAATGTAAACAAGTCATAAAAATAAGCTACTAATATCCAATTCAAATTGTTAATCAAAAGATTATTTGTAACAGAATAGAATTCAAAAATAATATAGATGTGACACAAATGATGTAATGTTGAAAAAATGACAAACTTTTAACCGAAACATACCATGTCAAGAATCATTATTATTAAATTGTTTGTAAAAATAAACTATTTAAGAAAAACACTTGATAAAATTATTTGTGATTTATTAAATATATAAATAAGTGCAATATAAGAAGATCTACTTGACTAAAGGTAAAAGTAACTTTAATGTGTGACTTTCTTTGTGTCTATATATGTTATATTTTAATTATATGTTGTTTTGGTTATTTAAAATAATATTTCCCAATTTTATACTTATACTAATATTTTTTAATTTTTATTAAAAAGATTTATAAGAAATGATTTAATAGTTACTTGAACATAATTAATAATATATAAAAATATTATTTTAATTTTTTAAAAATATTTCTAATACAGTATAATGTAATAAGAAATTTATATACTTTTTATTTATTAAATTTTTATATCAATCATTAATAATAATAATAATAATTCATATTAAAAGCAAAGTTAGACTACACGAATTAATATTCATTTGTATTTAATTTTCTATTTACTATTTAAATTAATTTTTATTTAATTCATTCTTTAAGAACCAAAAAAAATGTAAATATAAGTATATTATAATTTATTTTCATTTTTATTAATTAGTTTTAAAAAAAAATTAAAACAAAATAGTCAGAATATGGTCTCCAAAAATTATGTGATATTTTTTTAGACAAGTCCATACAAGGTCAGAATTTGATTATGGAGGTAATATAGAGTGCTTCTTCAATCTCACAACTATACCACTAAAAATTTATGAAATATCAAAATTGTTTTTGTAAATTTTTTTTAATTTTTGTTTCTCCATTTATTTTATGAAAACATTTTTTTAAGTGACTTATCAGAGATTGTGTAATTTAGTAATAACTTCTAGTTTGTATAATCCAGGAGTAAATTTAGTGTAAAATAACTTTTAGATTATAGAATCCAAATATTATTTGTATAAGAAAAATTATGTCTTTTAAATTGTAAAATCTAGAAGTCAGATTTATAACACACTTTCAAATATACAATCTAAAAACTATCTATATCAGAAAAAATTTGTCTTTCCAATTATACAATTCAAAGATTATGTTTTAAAAATTTACCTTCCAGATACAATTTGAAAATTTAAATAAATTTAAAATTAACTTTCAAATTTTACAAGTTAAAAAATAATTTAAAAAAAATTAACTTCTAAATTCTATAATTTATAGAATAATTTTTTTCTTATATAAACAAATAACTTCTAAATTTTACAATTCAAAAGTTATATTTTACGATCATAATTTTAACATTTTTTAATATTTTAGAGCTGCAGAAAGAAACAAACATGCAGAAAAAAAAAACATATGATAATCTAATCTAGAATATGAACAATAAATAGATAAATAAAGTTGAGACACATATTTTTATAATTTCTTTTAAAAGAGGTTACATTTCTAAAACAATTCTATCATAAGCAATTAAAATTTATTATTTGCGCATTTATGTCAATTTTTTAAATATTTTTGAAATTCTGCCCAACATTCAACACTTAATATTTTTTTATAAAAAATATATTTTCCAGTTACGTAGTAATATTTTGTTCATTATCTATTTTATATTTTACTATTTAAAAAGTCTTATTTGATTGAACATGCTAGTTAAATGCCTAATCTCTGTTCTTGAAATATATTGTTATTGTAAAAGTTATTTTACAGAAAAAAATAGATATTAATTATTAAATATTATTATAATAGTTAATATTAAAACATATAAGTAACGAATTTTTATAAAGTTATGCAATTTTAAAGAGATTATGTAATTTCATAAAACTTTAACTTTAGGCATTTTAATTCGAATTAATTTATTTCATTCACATATTAGTTTTTTACTTTTCTCATCTAATTATATAATAAAATGTTAGTCATATGTAATTTTATTTTTTACAAGAACTGTATGGAATCACTTTTTTAAATAAAAATTAAAAACTTGGTTACTTGGTTTTAAGTATTTAATATAAATTGTTATAGTATTCCAAGTATTTAATAAAAAATTAAAAAATAGTTAAAAAAACAGAATGTTAACAAATAGAGATAATATAACATACACCTTTCTCAAAACAAAACTATAAATTGTGCGCACTACATTTGCGAGTGGGGACAGAGTGTGACAGAGACCCTACCATGCGAGATAACAACGTCTACAGACAAAAGCCACATAAATATTATATTAATAAGCATAAAATTTAAGAGAGAGAAAGAGAGAGATAGATAGAGAGAGAGCACTTTACCACTTTTATATGTTGCACGCATCCATCCACAGCAGAAAACACAAGGAGGACAAGGGTACTCCACAGACAAGAGAAAGAAAGAAAACCCCATTTAAAGCTTTTTTCTTTTTGTACTGTGCACATCACAAGAAGAACAAAGATGGGTTTTTGAACCATCACATAAAAGAGAGAGAAACAAAAAAGAAATAGGGATATTGGAGAAAAACAAGAAGAAGCTGTGCAAGTGAAAGAAGATGAAGGAGGAGAATGAATGAGGTGAGGTGTGTTTGTTATTGTTGTTGTTGTTTGTTATTTGTTGTTGCTCAAATGGGTTTGTTGAACTCAACTGCATGTATTTGACAACGAGGGTGTTAAAGCTCAGATCTTTGTCTTTTGTTCTCACAACAAATTTCCTACATGGTATTTTGAGGTCATCAATTTGTGCGCCGAGTCCTTGACTGAAACCCATTTTAGTGATTTTTGTGGGGTGGAGTGTACTCTTCTACCAACTTGTTGGGGTTGATTTAGATGAAGGCCGTGCCCCTACCCTTTCAGGAATTTAGAGGGAACGGGGTGTTAGATTTTGCTTCTGGCGCTGTTGCTGTCTCAGATTCGTTGTTACTCCCACAGCAAGAGCAATTTCTGCCAAGGTGGAATCCCCACAGGGAAAACTATTGCTATGTGGGCATTGAGCCCACTTCTGGTTTCGACCTCAAAAGGAAAACAAGTCCTCCCACATCCTCCTCTACGCTGTCTTCCTCACGCGGCAGCAGCGGCTGCGGTGGAGGCTGCGGCTCGACCGATAGCACCACCGGCGCTGGGGCAGCGAAGGTCACGACCGAAAAGGAGAACAACCCACCTCAAGCAGGGTTAGAGGTTGGACAGGGAAGATGTGGGCTGGGAATGGAGGATTGGGAGAGTGTGTTGTCTGAGTCATCAGGTCAAGATAATTCCATTCTGAAATTCATTATGGCGGATATTGAGGACCCATCTGTGGGATTGACCAAGCTTTTGCAGGGTGGAAGCGGCTCTCAGGATGTTGAATTCAATGGGGTTGGAGTGGGTTTTAATCTGGTGGATCAAAGTTCTGTGCTTGATCCCATTCCCAGTGTCAACTTTGTGAGCAGCATTGACCCTTCTGGTCCTGGGAATTGTTCCGACTTCCCTTTCAATTCCCACAGTAATGTTAGCTCCAATATTTCCAGAGTTGGTTCTGGTGTCAATCCAAACCCTGCGTTCCCTGATTCGGCTAACAATCTCTCACCAGTTTCGCTCCCTCAAGGTGTTTTTCAGCCACAACAACAACAGCATCCAGCTATACAGCCTCTGGATGAGAAGCTGCAAGTTCTCAATCCTCAGTTTGTTTTGAACCAAAGTCAAACTCACTTTATGCCAAACCCAGGTTCGGTTTTGCCTTTGACTTATGCTCAGTTGCAAGAACATCACCAGCTTCTTCCACAGCCTCCGGCGAAACGCCTGAATTGTGGCCCAAATTATCAGGTTCCAAGGACACCCTTTTTGGACTCTGGCCAAGAGCTGTTACTTCGGAGGCAGCAACAGCAGCTTCAACTGCTCCCTCACCATCTTCTGCAGCGGCCATCCATGGTGGTGGCCCCAAAGCAGAAAATGGTGAGCCCCAGCGGTGAAGACTTGGCAACCCACCAGCTTCAGCAGGCTATAACTGAACAGCTTTTCAAAGCTGCAGAGCTGATCGATGCCGGTAATCTGGAACTCGCGCACGGGATATTGGCGCGGCTCAATCACCAACTTTCCCCCTTTGGGAAGCCTTTTCAGAGGGCTGCTTTTTATTTCAAAGAGGCCTTGCAATTAGTACTTCATTCAAATGCCAATAACAGTTCTATGACCTTCTCACCCACTGGCCTTCTGCTCAAGATTGGTGCTTACAAATCATTTTCAGAAATCTCACCAGTTCTGCAGTTCGCCAATTTCACTTGTAATCAAGCACTGCTTGAAGCTGTGGAAGGGTTTGATCGCATTCACATAATAGATTTTGATATTGGGTTTGGTGGACAGTGGTCTTCTTTCATGCAAGAGTTAGCACTGAGGAATGGAGGTGCACCTGAACTCAGGATCACAGCATTTGTGTCACCCTCCCACCATGATGAAATTGAGCTCAGTTTCACTCAGGAGAATTTGAAGCAATATGCTGGCGAGATAAACATGTCCTTTGAGCTTGAGATTTTGAGCTTTGAATCTTTAAATTCTGCTTCCTGGCCCCAGCCACTTCGTGATTTGGAAGCTGTGGTGGTTAACATGCCAATTGGCTCATTCTCAAACTACCCATCATATCTTCCTTTGGCCCTTCGCTTTGTGAAGCAGCTCATGCCAAAAATTGTGGTTACCTTGGATAGAAGTTGTGATCGAACTGAAGCACCATTTCCTCAGCATCTGATTTTTGCACTTCAATCATATTCGGGGCTGCTTGAATCACTTGATGCCGTTAATGTTCACCCAGATGTCCTTCAGATGATTGAGAAGTATTATCTTCAACCATCAATGGAGAAGCTTGTTTTGGGCAGACATGGTTTGCGGGAAAGAATACTTTCTTGGAAAAATCTTCTCTTGTCATCTGGGTTTTCGCCATTGACCTTCAGTAACTTTACAGAATCTCAAGCAGAGTGTTTGGTGAAGAGGACTCCGGGTAAGGGATTCCATGTTGAGAAAAGACAGTCTTCCCTTGTTCTTTGCTGGCAAAGGAAGGATCTCATCTCAGTTTCAACCTGGAGATGCTGACAAGAGCCATTTTGCACCTTTGAACTACCAATTAATTTTTAAATTCAAAGGTGCTTCACAACTTACCGCATTTTATGATCTTTCTTGCTTCAATTTGCGTTGGCTATGGTTCTATGCTAGTGAACTGTTTTTAGGATTTATTTTTCAGTAAAGCAAGTGAACATATTAATTAGCAACTGAATGCCAATTTATGAGTTCTGATATTTAGTGTATTTCTATAAATATGGGCATTTTATTTATGCATTTTGCCCCATTATCATTGCTCAAACTGATGGACTTTTCTTGTATGCATGACAAGTAACACTAATTATCTTGTAAAATTGAGGCTTTGTTTGATCCTGATAACGTCTCTCTTTCTCTCTATAGCACATGCTACTAGCTCAATTTACTCTATGAGACTATTCATGTAGATGAAGATAGCTCATGAACAGCTCCCTATATTATTCACTTTGAATTCTTCATTTGATATACATTTTGTCTGCATATCTTTCCCCTAGAAGAATTCATATTGGGCCAAGTTTATTATGAATACTTATTATAGTTGCTGAATACTGATCTGAGCACTTGTTGCCGTAGCATATATGACAACTTTGTTATTAAGCAGAAAGGAAGGAATAAGTAGTCTGCACAATTATGCTTCTAGTCTTTCATTTGTGTATCATCACCTACTCAGATATTAGTGGTTCTATTCTACATTTCATAGCATTGCCACTTTTTCCATTTTCACTTACATCATTACCCTTATGCCTCGTTACCAGCCAGCTACTTCAATCAAATGCCTTAATTTGTTTATTATTACTTGGTAAATCTACTCAAAGAAGTCATAGATAATTGCCATTTGTCACGGCTGATCTCAGGAGATTGAAAAAAACTCTAGATATTAGGGAGGTGCTTGGTTGCGGCAATACTTTTGGATCATCTTTTCTCTCTCATATCACGATGGAAAGAGTGAGGATCCCAAATCTTTGCTAAAATCTAATTGAAAATGAATCTGATCTAAAATTCTGCAACTGATGGAGTTTTGATATCCTCGTTATTTTTACTTTACTTTTCCCATTTTGATTCGTTGGCTGTTATGAATAAGGATAGCCTGAAATTTTCTTGTAGGATCGTGTCACCTAAATTCTCTCAAACACATATATCTATAGGGTATAACTAATCTTCATTTTATAATTCTCCTATGGTCAATCATAATGGGTTAAGTAAGTTGCGGGATTTATTACTCTTTTATTACCATTATTAGTATTATTATAATATGTACGTCTCTGAATATTTAAGACATTGTATCATTTTATTTGGGCATGCCAACGCTTGTATTATAAATTTATAACAATACTTTGAACCAGAAGTTGTTCGACTAATTGTATTTTAATGAATCCCCTAATGAAATCACATGGGTCTAGTGTGAATGGACCCCACTTGAAATTAGTTTAAACTCTTCATTTAACTATGCTTTCATCAAACACAATCATAATATTTAATGATTGAGGCCATGTTGCATGAGAGAGATGTTTGGCTTCTCATTGTGATTATAATTATTCTTGTCTTTAGTTTTTTTTTTTTTTTTTTTTTTAAAAGAAGAATGACAAAACACGTCACTTTCATGGACAATAAGGTACTTTGCTAGCCCAGAACAGATTTGCAAAATGCATTTTTTAATACTATCATTAATTTTCATTACTGTGATCTAACCGAAGATGGTACTTGTAATGGGGCATTACTTGTTTTTCTTAAGCAGGTTGCAAATATTTTAAATATGGTTCACAAATAGAAGATGAATACTCAATTTTGTTAGCTATGCATGCCAGTGGTCCTTCTGAGAGGGCAGCACTGTGTGTCCCACGTAAAATAAATAAAAGAAAGGAAATGGAGAGGACCACCCTTCAATCTTGGGCAAGTCATCAGTATAATAATTAAAAAGGGGGAATGGTGGTGGTGGGTTCCTTTATCAATTTGTTTCTTTCTTTCTCATTTATTTATTTTTTAAGTAAAAGAAACATGGTGGATAATTAAAAGAGTGGTACATGAATAAAAAGAAATATGGATAATGACATTAAAGGAGAATAAAAGGAGAGATGGCAATGGGAAGAGTTATTGAAGGATTCGTTACATAAAGGTTAAAAAGACAAAGATATATTGTGCAGATTTTTTTTTTTTGTTTATAACATATATTAAAGATGATTCAATAATAAAAGGTTTATCTTTTATTCTAATTTTAAGTTTGCTTACGTTCTGGCTTTCAAAAAAACCTGAAGTTTGCTTATGATCTCTTACATTTTAAAGGTTTTACTTAGGTTGTTAAAATTTTGGTTTTGCTATAATGGTGTCAATTTTTACTACCTCACATTTTTTTGTTTTCAAAAATGAGTATATGAATGTGAGAATTGACTAATTGGATTCCATATTTACATTTTGAGTGATTAAAGTGAAATTTTTTAATTTAGAAAATTAAACTATCAAATAATAGAATGAGGCACACATTTTTAACTTGACAACAATAACCAAAATAATTTAATGTCAAAATAAATTGATATTTTCACTTGATATCACTTTTTATCTCACAAGTACAAAATAGAAATGACAAATAAATTAGTTTTTACTAATATCATATAAAGTTCTTCCAATTTTGAAAAAAAATTATCATATTAATTGAATATGATTATGAGTAATATCTGATTTTTTAAATTAGGGGAAACGAGTAAGTAAGTATATATTCGTCTCGTCTTCATCCTATTATCTGTCATCGTTTTAAATTATTAAAACATTCATAGTTTATTAGGTAACTTAAAAAGTTTATATCCACAATTTTTTCCCTTAATTTTGTAAGCTTTCTCTTTTTTTTCTTCTTTTATTACACAATTTTTTTATTTTCTTTCAATTTTTCGACTTGTGACCAAAATTTACTAAGATCCTCAAGTTACTTTTTCTTTTATCATAATCTTGATTACCCATTTTTTTCTTTGTATGATTTCGTTTAAGTGATATATTGTATTTCATGAAAGACAAACCTCAACTTTATTGAATAAAATACTTTGTAGGAAACATTTCATTATTTCTACTCCTCTTTAATATTTTTATTCACACAAGAATGTTTGACTCAAAATTTTAAGTGTTCAAATGCATAAACCCTTAGTTTACTAGTAACATAAAAAACTTATCTTCTCTGTTATCTTTGATCATTAGTTTCATTTCATTTGAAGAACCTTTGTTTTGCTACAAATTTTTCATTGTCTCTCAAATATTTGACTTGTTTGATATTCAGCAAGTTCACTCAAATCTCCAAGACATTTTTTTTTCTCATCACAACTTTCATTACACTTTTTTTTCTTTTGTGCAATTTCTTTCAAATAGTGTATTGCCTTTCAAGAATTAAAATCCTCAATTCTATCAAATGAAATTGTTTTTAGGGCACACATTTTATTATTTTTGCTCATTTTTTAATTATTTAACATATATTCAATTGTTATTTGGTACTTCGATTTGAGATTTATGCATATACAAATTTATTTATTGACATTTAACATTGAAGAAAAAAATGTGTATCCTTTTTTACATTAGTTGAATGATTGAAAATATAATTTCTCTTTTGTTCTGAATTTTATTTTAAAGTAAAAAATTATTTAATTAATATTTCAAACAATAAGGAAATAGGTATGGGTGTGGGTATGGATATACCCGTTACTTTAATGGGGATGGAAAAGAGACAAAAATTGCATACATGTTAGGTATGGTGATGGGATGAAGATGAATTTTTACTCGAAAATGGGATGGGGATAGTGTCTGCAATCACCCCACCTTGTTATCATGAAAAATACTCATGTTTAAGTTGACTTTTTAAAAATAAGTGCAAATATTAAATTTAATTTTCATTATTTATTATTTTGATTTTATGTTTTATTATTTTGTAGGAAAAGAAGAATATTTTTCACTTGAAAAAGGCATCAAAGATTCTCGCTCAAGCAAAATATTTATTCACTTGAGTGAGTGTTACTTGCTCAACAAGCCTAAGTGAGGGACTCTCACTTAAATGAGCATTGAGTTCGCTTAAGCAAGAGGCACACGTGACATGTACTCTTAAACTTATTAGTCATTAGGCTACATGTACACTCTATGGTAATCGTCGCAACTCCAAATGCTATAAATTTAAGGTTAGACAACCTTGTAAAATGTACCGAGTGATGAATCATAATTTATCCACATTTTCTTACCTTTTTGTATTTGTACTTATCTTATTTGTTGATTTGTGTCTAATTGTCCATTCTTGGCACATTTTTATTAGTTGGGTTTTATTGGGCTAGTAATTCAAATTTTTATTAGCTAAGATGTAGTTAGTCTAATTTGCATTCATTTTTATTTTTCAGGACAACCTTGAGGCAATATTGGGCATGGAAAGTACCCTAGACTTGAAGAGATTATTTACACGTCAGCCTTTACTTTAGGATTTTAATTTCATTTTCTTTTATTTTTGTAATTGGGTCTGACAATACTTTTTTATGAAGACCAAACATTTTGGAAAGAGGGGCTAACCTAGGGTTACAAAAAACTAAGGAGAGGAGACAAATTGATTCATTTGCACTCTATCTCAGCTACTCATGTTTTTTTACTTTCGTTTTCCATTGCTGGTTGTGTTTCATTTTTATTTTCTCTCAACTGATTTTTGTTTTGCAATTCCATAGAGGACTAATTTCAAAGGTTAATTTCCTAAGTAAATTGTTATGAACTTTGAGGTTTAATTCACGTTTTTCACCTTTGTTCTTCTTGATTCTTCATCTTCTAATCTTTGTGCTTATATTTCTACCCATGCTTAATGAACTTTGCTTTCACAGTTTGCTTAATTATGTGAGTGGTAAAAGATTGGATGATTTATACGTTTGCTTAATTTTTGTAAGGAAATCTTAGGTTAATCTTTGCTTAGTTGGATGATTTGGGTTGGAATGAGGATTAAGATGAGCAAAGTGCATTTTTATGTGTAACCAAGGATAAGAGAAATTGTAATTGAATCAAAGAATCAATCCATTCTTATAATTGTTCACGTTTTGTCAATTTGTTCTGTGTTTTAATTCAATTAAATCAATCTGATCAAACCCCTCCATTAATGTTTATGTGTGTGTGAGTCGTATGTTACCTGTTTGAACCTTTGCCTAAAACACGGTCCTTGGGAGACGACCTAGGGGTCACTTCTTAGTATTACATTTTAACTGTTTTATTTGACCGGATACGAGTTCGATCAAATTTGGCGTTGTAGCTGGGGACTATCGATTTTGTCAAAGGTTCTTAGTGGTTTAGGGTTTTAATGATTTTTTGTTTTGATTTATTTTGGGTTTTCTCTTTTGTTGTTTTTATTTTGTTAATTAATTTTGTAGGTTCATTTGGCTGAATAATCAAATAATTGACTCTGTTCTATTTACAGCAACGGAACAATAACATCAGCCTATGCTCCTAATTCATATCTGAACGAGATACAATAACCCTTTTTTCCACAATTGCATTAATTCAGCCATAGGATCATCATATACTTCTCCAAACCCTTCAATCAAAATTCTAGTATATTTTGGCCAAAGGGGTAAATTTTGCAATCCTACCAATTTCACACAGGAACTATGCCATTGAAGGGCTTTCCCCTCAAAATGTACCACTACCAACCTCACCTTAAACTCCACAGGTGTGTTATCAATAAAAAAGAACGTGTCACATTGAATTAACCATTGTTTAACATCATCACTAGAGAAACAAAGGGAATTGATTCTAACTAGACATGTTCCACAAGAATAAGAAGGTCTCTCACCTTGAATTGTGTTTCGACCTGTTGGAGAATGATTCATGTCTTGATTGTTGTTATGAAGAATCTTGTGTATTTGCTACGACATCAACAGGATCAAGGATTTCATCAATGATTCTAAAGAGTTTCCTGCATCAAACTTGCCATCTCCATGAATTTTGAGTCAATCTTGGAGCTAAGACAATTTTTCCAAGCAATCTTCAATTTCACCTTCAAGAACTCAATTTCTTGTATCATCTGCCATGGCTAGTCATGCTTGGAAGGTTACAGACTTGTACCACTTCTTATGATAAGTCTATGATAGAGATCAAAGAATTATAGAAATAGAATTGAATAAATGACATTCAAATCTTATTAGAAGAAAATGGAGATACAAGTGTGCTTCTACAAGAATTCTTATTACCTGAATCAAAGAGGGTCAACCTCTATTTACAGTTAACTATCCGTATAACTGTTTAAAATTTTTCCAGTTAGAAAATTTGTTATTCTAACTACCCTTTGACTAATTACAAAATATCGTAACATATATAGGTAGACTTACTTGACGATGAATTTTTTTCCGCAGGTAACTCTCTTTCTTTCTCTTTTTCTTCATCTAACATGATTTCCTTTTTATTTACCAAAAGAGCATTGATCATCATTACCCAAGGAAATTTGGCTTCCATGCACTCGAATTCTCAATTTCGTTCATTGCATGTAATCAAATTTATCCACTAGAATTTGATTTATCGAGAATCAAATTTTAGAAGGTTTTTTTGTTCTTTAAATCTAGAGAGAGGAAGAAATATTTTCAAAAAGAGAAAAATTACACAAACAACTTATATCACTCATACAACAAATATTATTTGAATTTTAATTTTGTTATTTTTATAATGTATTTTATGTTAAAATAATAGGACAGGTAGAAACAAACCAAGAGGGGAGAAATTAGTTCTTAATAAAAATTACACTTTTTTCGAATTTAATCTTGTTAAAACAGAGTTTAACAAAAACCCCAATATAAATTTAAGTTCTGCTTTATAAAAATCAGAGTATAACACAAATAAGCATAATATAAGCTGAATGTAAAGAGAGTAAGGATAGGGAAAATACACAGAGTATTTATACTGTTTCGGATCAAAATAGATCCTATGTCTAGTGACTTATAACCTCAACTAAGAGTGATTTCTACTAACTATCTTAATAATAAAGTTTATAAACTTATAGTGTAACGGAATGAGAAAGATAGCAGGAAGGTTAACAAGACACCTCCTTTGTACAGAACAAAGGATGAAACAACACCTCTCTTGAAAATACAAGAGATGAACAACACCTTCCTTGAACACCACAAGAAATGAAAATGTCTCCTTTGAATAACCACAAAGGATGATAGCAACACCTCTTTTGAAAACCTTAAGAGATGAACACCTTCTTTAAATAATCACAAAGGATGAAGCAAGATTGAACACTGGCAGCAAAGCAACTTTCACTTTGATCTTTCTGGGTTAAATTTGAAAGTTCTGACCCCTTTTGTATTTATAGGAAAAGAGGGGTGCAAGGTTCTGTAGAATATGAAAAAGTTTTCATAAAAATGTTCAGAATAATCGATTATTACTTGAGATAATTGATTATTTTAGAGAGCAAATTAATTTCACAAAGCAACGCGAGATAATCGATTATTTTGAGAGATAATCGATTATTTCACTTATGATAATCGATGAGATAATCGATTATTTTGACGTTAAATGCTTTTTACGAAAAACAAAAGGTTTTTTCAAAGTTTAAGGAGAGTTGTGTGCATGCTATAATCTTCAACAAGATTTCTAACTACTACAATCAAACATATAACAAAATACAGGATCAAAGCTTCCACAAGACTTCAATCATGAAGGTCCATATTCTTCTTTTAGAGTCATCATCATTAAAATAATTATCCTTTAGATATTTCTAAACATCATTCTTCATCATTAGATTAATATTTTAGAATTATTAAAAAAATATACAACAAAATGTTTTAGTTTAGGTTTTTATTTTATTATATTATATAATTTTAAATTTAAATAATATTTTATATTGTTAAAAATTAGAAACAAATTGAAGTTGAATTGATATTCATATCGAAATGAAAAAAAATTGAAAAGGAGTTGGTCAATGATATTCGAGCATGCACTTGTTTTGAGTGCTTATTTATTTTCTATAGGTATCTATGGATTGATCACGAGCCGAAATATGGTTAGAGCCCTTATGTGTCTTGAACTTATACTGAATGCAGTTAATATAAATCTCGTAACCTTTTCTGATTTTTTTGATAGGCGACAATTAAAAGGAAATATTTTTTCAATTTTTGTTATAGCTGTTGCAGCTGCTGAAGCCGCTATAAATTCAGAATTTTACACTGCAATGTATTATGTACTGAAAAAAATTAATTTATGTAATATGAAATATTAATATAATTTGAAAACAATATAGTATCACGTTAAAAGTTGAAAATATAAATATAAATTTGTATGATACATTTTATTATTGATGGTAAAATAGCATTTTTTAATATTTTTTGTTGGTAATAACAAAATTTATTTTTAATTTAATAAAAATAAAATAAAAAATTAGTAATAAAAATATATTAAAAATATATTAAAAATAATAAATTTGTAATATGTAATTTAAAAAATACAAATTTGTATTCATGTATTGGAAAAGTAAAATTTACATTTAAAATAGAATATATTTTTAATATAAATTTTATTTTACATATTTACTAAACTATAATAAATTTATGTTGTAATATTTGAAGAAAATTTATATAAAGAAAACATATATCATTAGTATTTAATAAAGAAAAATTATAATTTAATTTATTTCATGGTTAAAGTTGGAATGAAAGAAAATAAATGAAATTGATGATTTTTTTCTCGTATTGATACAATTGAATTTATAAATGAAGAATAATTGAGTTTCATATAGATATGGTTATTGTGACTTATGAAATGAATTCTGTGTATTGGATGTATTATTTTTTTGTGGTTACGAATGTAGGCATATTAAACAATAAAGTAATATTAAAATATTGGTGTTGGTGAAATTCTTAATCCTAAATCTATTTATGAACACATGATATAAGATATTTGTATTCATTAAATAGTTTAGAACATGGAATACTTTGGAACATGCTACATAGTACATAATCAACGATGAGAATTAGATGGCTCAACAATATTGAGACATGTTCTTTTGATGTGTTCAAGCATGTGAGAATAGGAACATATTTTTGACTGACCATGTTGTTCCTTCATGTCCATCTCTGTCCTTATCCAGCTTGACTTAAGTTTGTCCTATGATGTTCTTTTCATTCTGGATTTGGGCATAGTATTTGTCTTGTGTAAGGAGGTCAATACTCTTCATTTCTAATTTTCCCAAAAAGTCCTTCATAGATATGAGAGACTTGTTCCAATGTGTATACTTCGGTGCAATCTACCTAGCAAAATTGTGGTGCACATGTTTGCATGCAACAAGCATGTGGAAGAATGGCATATGCAACTTTTGGAATTTTCCATAATCACACCAAAATTTTAGGCTATTTTGGGTGCTACACCTTAGGCTTGGACATTCACCACCTTGCCTCTCTTGTAACGAGTCTCACATCATTTGATTAAATGAGATAAGAATGTGCATTTATGCCCGTATCTTATTCTTAAATGTCACTTAATAGGGATTCTTCTACTATTTCTTCCTCAAGGAACCTTCTTTGAAGGAGGCAAAAATCTAAGCTTCTTGAGAAGCTTAGAAAAGTTTAAATATTTTTCAAGTCTTCTGCTAGGTTTGAAGAGGGGTTTCCATCATCGATTGTACTTTGTAAAACATGTTAAGAACACTTTAATCGATTATAAAAAGTGATAACTATTGAAATAGTAAGAAAACCTTTTTAAAGCATTTTTAAAACTTATTCAAGTTAAACATTTTTAGTTTAAGTTGTGTATTGTGCTAAGAACTAAATGGTATACCTTGTTATGAAAGACTCTCAAACACAAATACTGAAAGCCATAAGCACACAACATAAATTGTTTATAGTTGTTCATCATCTTCAACATCTTTCAAGATCTTTAAACACTTGATTTTCCATCACTTGGATCTTCATCATCAAAACCAAGAAGCTTGACTTGACCTTCAAGTCAACAAGTTGCACTAATTAAATTTGATTATAAGTATTATTTAATGTCACTTGTGTCCTATATGCAAGTATACAAAGTCACTCTTGGTTATATGATTATCCCCCCTTGAGATAAATCACAAGTATAATATGTCACTACAAGCCTAGTACATAAAGTCAATCACGACTATACAACAAAAATTGTTTGGTGTTTATTAGGAAAACTCTCGTTAAAAGGATATATGAATTAAAAACTCATTGATACAAAGCCTAACTTTATGACAATGAAATATTTCCAAATAAAATTCTCACTCTAAAGTCGTCATGTGGACAATATTTTAGAAAAACACTTAAGAAGCTTAACTAGACTATTGCACGCACATCTCATGTAAATTGTGTACCTATAACTTGGGTGTTTTGGTGATCTTTTGTGTTAGTACTTTTCAAAATATGTTTGACTTTTTATGCTAACAATTTCCACTGTCACACTTGTTAAAATGCAGAAACAAGATCTAGAGAGGGTGAATAGATCTTTCGAAAAATTAGTTTGTTAAAAACGTGATTTAACTTGTTGATTTTTCGTTTCCAGGTTTAATAGAGTGAATTAAGATGCAGATTGCAAAACCCAGAATTCAATGAAGTGCAGAACAAAAAATAAAGAAGTACATAGATGATTTATACTGGTTTACTCTTTCGCAAGTGCTACATCCAGTTACTCAACCACAATTAAACTTCACTAATCACAAAAATTGTTCTTACAAACACTTATAATCCTAGTAAGTCTAAGAACCACCAAGAACACAAGTGTTGAACACTGCAAGACTTGATTCTTTACTTCTGCAGAACTCTACTGCAGATAACCTAGATAACCCTTATCCAGAACCAAACACAAACAAGAAAAACAAGGATTGAGATCACCTAGACAGATTACAAACAAAGATAAATTCTGAATGAAAGGGTGATCTCCTATGCAACTCTCAAAAGCATAATTCAATGAAAGAGTGACTTTGTGTACTTATACAAATCGGAAGTGACAATGAGAATACTTGTGTAATATTTATTATAATAGAATCTTTTAAGGTTTTATTAAAGAAGAACCTTTGGTTGATGAAAATTGATGAAACAATGAAAGAAAATTAAAACAAGTAATAAGGAAAAGGAAAATATGGGGAAGATAAATAGGATGAAAGAGCATGTCACTTGAAGTTTAGAATATTCATCTTCAATATAACTAGTACATTAAAGAAATACCACTTGAAGATATCAAGAGACACTAATAGAATGAGAATCTTCTTAAAAAGTCAATGCTATTCAAAATTCTAAGAATTTCTCATATACTCATAAAGTGATTTACAAAGAGAAGTGATAACTATTTATAAGCACTTACCAAAAATTCAAATAGTCAAAATGAAAGGAAAATTTCAAAATTAAAATTGAAATTCCTAAATCTAAAGTGAATGGTCAAGATTTACTAGGTGTGTTTCATGTTTTGACAACACCTTACATGTTTTTCCTTCTATATTATCTTGATTAATTTTACTCATTGAAATTGATTAAGTCTTTAATTGAAACCTAATTTTATTTTTTTTAAAATACAAAATTAAATTTAAATCACATAAAAATTAAAGAAATTAAACTTACAAATTATGAATTCAAGAAATAAAAAATAAAGAAATATTTTTGTAAGTAGAAATGTTTTTTTTTAAAGACATTGTGATCCTTCTTAAAATAATTATTGTATATTCTTATATTTTTTTTCTTTTTCTCCATTCATACACTCGTTAAGAAGTACTTAAAAGAATACTTATTTTTAAAATTGTTTTTTAGTAAAATTTGGAAAATGATTAAAAGTTATACGAAATCTCAATTTATTAAATATACTAATATAAAATTACTTTTTCCTTTTCTCTTTTGTACTTTATATCATAAAAATTCGTTTGAAATGTCTTTTTTTTAATAGGAAAAACATTTTAATACAAAAAGCCTTTGAAAGATCACAACTTTAGCGCTTAGATTTTATGCCATTGCTTACTGCACCTCCATAATTTCTTCATGGAGCTCCACAGGCCATATAAAATTACAAAAATATTCCTAATTTAATAAATTATGTTATGAATTATTATTTTTTTAAAGTTTTTAGATTGAAATGTTTTAGAATATTATTTTTTCTGAATTGTAGTATTTCAAAAAGTTCTTTCCAAAATAGGATTAAAAAACTTTTATTTTGAAATATTCTTTTTCAGAATATATACTGTAAAATAATATTTTGAAACACTTATTCTAGAAATTTTTCAAAATATCTTTTCTAAAATATTAAAAAGGTAAAATAATCATTTTAAGAATTATGGAAGTATAGCACGAAAATACGAGGGTGCATGAATGAATGGCCATATTTTTTAAGCTAACAAGTAAAGGACATATGCTTAAGTACAAAAATGTACCTTTGGGCTTCTATGTTATTACTTTTCTTCTTCCTCTCGTGCTGCTTCACTTTTTCATTGCATCTGCTGAGTGTGTGACCGTGTTCCAACCACTTCAGCCAACCACAAAGGACTGCATCGCGCCAGCATAAGTAAGCATTCTTTCCATTTGTTTTTGTTTAAATCGATTTTGTTGGATTTTCCAGATTAAAAAAATTGCTTCCGACCTAAACAGACCGGGGTTAATTCCAGATGTGGAATGACTTTCGATTTGTACAATCTGGAAGTAAAAAAAAATCCAACTTTTATGTTTTTGGCTTGACTTTCCATCTGTACAAGTCGGAAGGTAACAAAATTGGATTTTTTTTTGCTTCCTCGTTGTACAAACCGGAAGTCATTCCGCATCCGGAATTGACTTTCAATCTGTATAGGTAGGAAGCATAAAAATAGGATTTTTTTGGCTTCTAGCTTATAGAAACTGGAAGTTGTTCCGCATCCAAAATTGACTTCCGGAAGTCAATACTTAACTTCGGAAAAAGTGACTTCCAGATTGTAGAATCTGGAAGCCAAAAATTGACTTTTGGGTTGTAGAAACCGGAAGTCAAAAAGTTACTTTTGGTTTCTACAACTCGAAAGTCACTTCTTGACTTCCGGTTTCTACAATCCGAAAGTCAATTTTTTGTTTCTACTTTGACTTCCTGTTTCTACACTCCGGAAATAAGTTTTTGGCTTCTGGTTTCTACAATTCGAAAGTCCCTTTTTGACTTCCGATTTTTACAATACAAAAGCCACTACCCAACCCACTTTTTTACTTTCAGTTTCTACAACTCGAAAGCAATTTTTTCACTTCCAGTCTCTATAATCCGTAGTTGAGTCTTTAAAGTCCTTTCGTTTCTGGGTTGTACAATACGGGAGTTTCCGAATTCTACAATCCAGAATTAGAGAACAAATTGAAAAAATGAAAAGCCTGTTTACCTTCTTCTTCTCCATTTGAACCCCCACCCACCACTAGGAACTCGTGTTCAACCTCCACCTACCACCAACAACCACCGTGCAACTCTTCCAACCTCGAGCAACATCCATCGTGTATAGCTAAAACCACCAACCTTCACAAAACACAACACCAGCACAGTCTCCTTTTTGAGGTAGAGGAACAAAATTTGGAAGTGTAGGAAGAATTATCCTTCTTTTAATCATTTGTCCTTTTTTCTACAAGAGTTTTCATTATAGCAGCGTTCAATGTATGATATGTGATTTACAAGAAGAATCATTTATTAAGAAGTAATAGGTTACTTTCCATTTTCTGTTTCCGGTGACCTAAAAAGCATAAATATAACCATGCAAAAATACAAGGTATTCAGATGTTTACAAGACTTTTTTTCTTAAATAAAACATAACATAATTATAATGCAACTTATAGTTAATTTAAAGTTAACATAAGAAATCAAATTAATTTTTTTCTACATCTAGTTATTAATGGCATGGTTGGTTTAAAAAAACTGAAAGAGAAAGAAAAAAAGTGTAATAAATAAATTGATTTTATAGGTTTTTTGAACAGAAAAAAGTTTAATTTTTTCTTTAATTTCAAGTGGTTTATAAATATTGAAAGAGAAATATGTATTTAATATTACAAAAATATTTCCAAGAAAAATTAAAATAAAGATAAAGTAGTCATTTTACTTTTCTGAAACAATTTTTTTAGTAGCTTCTTTAAATAATATCTTAAGTATAAATGTGATTCGAAGAAGAAACTCTATTAAAAGTAAGTAATTAATTTCTTTCACGAGAATAGTTAATCAGTAAAATTATTAAATATTTTATACTAATGAAATGACTATAAAAATATTAAAAAACAAAATTAAATAAATTTTATAATATTTTTTGAATCCTTAAACACGATCTTTAGTATGAATATAGTTAAAAGGAGATACTTCAGTAAAACTATTAATCACAATTTTAGATGACGATTATTCATTAATAAAATCATTAGGTATTTTTTTAGTAATAATATTTTTATAAAAAATAAAAAGAATTAGATTTCTTTTGTGTTTTTGTCTTTTTGTTTTTCATCTTTAATTATTTTAAATAAAACATAAATAATGAGAAAATCAGTCCTTTTAACTAGTATTCCAAAATATTACATTCAAACAACACGAACAAAGAAACTATTTTCTATTTATCAAACTGAATTTTGATTGTACATTATTCTTACTATAAGATTAAATATGTATTTTGATTATAATTGTATTTTGATATTAAAATAATTTTTATTATTATAATTTATAAACTGTATAAATAATTCTTGATAATAAATTAATATATTTTAAAAGAAAATAAAAGAAATGAAAAAAAAGATGACAGTAAAATAAAAAATTATAAAAAAATGAGAAAATAAAAAGAATTCTAATTTATTATTAAAAAATTATTTATATAAATTTAGAAAATATAAAAATAAAATAAATTTAAAATTTATTTAAAAGAAACATGATTTTTACAAATATTTTAAAGATTAATATTTAATCTTAAATTTTATTGCTCTAATTCACCGGAAGAAAATGAGTAGAAATAGATAAGCAATCAACAGGGGAGGTAGTGAAAAGGAAAGTACAAAAATTCTTTTGTATGCATCTATGTGGGCATGAGTGCGAAATAGATATACAATAAATATTGCATATTCATTCAGAATTTCAGAGAAACAAGTTAGGATGGTTGAAAGTTGAGGCAATAGACCTTGTTTTGTAGTACTAATAGATATCATAGATATCCAAATATAAGTGGTCATCGATCATGGCATTCGCATGGCCACCAGTCTACGCCACTCTATTTATTTCTATGCTACACACAACTATTTTGAGCCACAAAATCTTAAAAACTAAAACTATACCTTGTTTTCTTCTTTCATATTAAGCTTTTGTAGATAAATTTATGCCACCACATTTTCAGGTTTACTATGCACTAACTTGGATAAAAATACATAACTTTTACTACTACTGTTACTACTTTTTTTACAAGCTATATTGTTAAGAATTTTTAAAAAATATATTTATATATAACTTCCTTTATTATCCATTAGTTTTAGGTTAATATTTAAATCCTAATAATTTTACAAAACCCTTTTAGATTTTTTTATTGGAATTAACAACACAAGTATATACTTTCATTCAAAATACCTATTCCAATTTTACATACAGATGATTGAGAAAACTATTAAATAATCACAATTATCAAATTCTTTAATTGATTAAAATAGATTTCTACTCCATTTAAAAATAAAATTTTAAAATTATCATGTTATTTTGAAATAAAAGATGGAATAAAAATAAGTATTCTCTTTTAAACTAATTTAACTTATGAAACGAATACGAAAAATGTTTAGTTTATATAACTATAAATTTATTTAATGCATATTTTTAAATGCTTAAGTTACACTTAAATTTTATAATTAATATTTTTAACATACAAATTATATTTTATATTCAAAATAAATTATTTTTATAATATAATACTAAATAGAAAGAAAAAGGCTAAACTGAAACGGATAAGTTAAGAAAAACACATAATAACACTTCCCTCGAAAATATTTTAAGAAATACTCTTTGTTGAAATAAACTTTTAATAATAATCTCAAACAATTTATTTTAATTTTTATATATAGGAAGAATATATTGAAACCAAACTAGCAATCCTATTTTGGTTACTATATAAAAAAAGCAATGTATACAGTGGTTTAAATCTACATTTTCATCTCAGTAGTTTTATTAATGTATTTTTTATATTTATAAAAAATTTAATAACATATTGATTTTCTTTTAAAGTTAAAATATTTTGATATAATATTTATATATTATTGAATTATTGCAAAAGAACTAATGTTTTTTTTATTAATAACATATATTAAATCTTATTATTAAACATTGTTATTAATATTTTATGCGAATAAATAATATTATTAATAATGACAAAGACATTGGAATTTTTATTAGAAATAAAGTATCGAGACTAAAATTTTTTAATTTAAAAGAATTAAATATATAATTATTATTTTTACAGGGACTAAAACCATATATACATTATGAAGAATAAAAAGAAATTTAAACCTATAAATAAGGTTATTTTGCAAATAATTGCTTTGGGAAAAACATAAATAAGGTTTTTTTTAGATAGATAGAGAACCTTACTCATACTGAATTTGACATGTAACTTCATTCGTGTTTGAGTATATCTTAAGTACATCATTTTAAGAATACAGATAAATTATCATTGCAAAAGAAAAAGTGATGAAGATCAAATATTTTGTTTTCATGTTAGAATTATTGGCGTGCACAAAAAAAACTGTGTCCCGAAAATCAAATGGTCCAAATGCAATTTCGTGTATGCTTTTCCCATTACTCGTTTGACTCATTTTCAATTCGTCCACAACAACAACCGCCATTTAACTTTCCACTCTTTCTCCACGACATACATAATCAGAGTTGACAGACCCAACACGAACCATGGCAACGGTGGCGCAACCGTGTCCTTCATGGACGCACGGTTCCATACCTTTTTCCAAGCGCCTCCCACGACGTCGTTTCAGCGGCAGAACCACCACACTCGCACGCCTCACCCCACAAGCTGCTCTGGTCCAAGCACCGCCTTCACCTTCCGCGCCCAGAGACAATAGCTCCATTCAGGTCCTCACCCTGTCACGTGCCAATGACTTGCAAGCTGAGGCCAGAGCCATGACACGTGCGGTCAATGCGACCGTCTACAACCCGCAACTCATAGCGTCCATGTATCGCTCCCAACCCCTTAAGGTCTTCTCTATCACCCTTTTTGGATACCCTTTTGGAAGTTCTTTCGTGGATACGGCTCGGATTTTGAGGATTGGTTGATCCCTTTTTTGTGGTAGGTGGTGCGGAGGACCCTTCAGATTCTGGTTGCGTTGGGTTCGTTTGGGCTGAAGCTGTTGCTGGACCAGAGGAATGGAGTGCTTGATCAGAATAGAAGAGTTCGTGCGTCTGAGCTTAAGGACATATTCACGAAGCTGGGTCCCACTTTTGTGAAATTGGGGCAGGGATTGTCCACAAGGCCTGACATATGCCCACCGGAGTATTTGGAAGAGCTTTCTGAACTTCAAGTATCGTGTTCTCTTCCCGTTGACTGGTTTTGATTCAAAATCAGCGTTTTTTGTTTGTTTGTTAGTTAGTTAATGATTGTAACTTTATAAAACTTAAAAATTTTAGAGCACGTTTTAGAGTTTGACTGCCTTTGAGGGCCTTGTTTGGAGAAACTACTTGAGTTCATACTAATTTAGATGAATTCTGCATGAAAACTTGAAGAAGAAAATAGAAAGTAAAATGTATCAAGTTTCTTCGACAAGTGAAAATCAATTAATGCGTATAGGCTTTTGAAGAAGATAGATGAGAGCTTCTGTATACGAAAAGTTTATTTCAATTTACTTTCCTATTTCTCTTTCATTAAGTACATACAGAGAAATTTATTCGAATAATGCCTAGGTATTTGTTTGATTAGACCTTATATTGCAGTAAAAGAAGATAAATCTTGTTTGGATAAACATTTCAACAAGGTTAAAGAATGGAAGTTTGATGATTTATTGAAGGTAATTTGTTTCAAGATAAGCAAGAGTTGATTTTGCGAAGGCTTCTTTTCATAAGCTTCAGCTTGTAGCTTATGGAGGTAAGACCAGACAACCTATGTGGGGTTTAAAAGCTGTTTCTACTAGCTTCGTACAAAGGGCTGAAAACAAGTCCATCCAAATGGTGCTTAAGAAATTTGTTTGCTGTGTGATTCATCAATATGTAGCATAAATAGCATGCTCTTTGTTGCCCTTTTGTGTATAATGTCTTGGTTCTTATAGGACTTGATCAAAGTTAATGCAATGTGAAAATTTATTCACTGAGGTAGTGTAGGATGGTATCTGCCCGTTATTATAATTTTTGCTATGAAGTTTTGCATTAAAGAATTAAAAGTAAGAGTAATTTTGATCCTGGATGAACTTTACCAGGATGGTTTGCCTACATTTCCTGATGAGGAGGCCTTTGCATGCATTGAGAGGGAATTAGGTCTATCTCTTGACTCCATCTTCTCTTCTATATCACCATCACCCATAGCAGCAGCCAGTTTGGGACAAGTTTATAAAGCTCAGTTGAAGTATTCAGGAAGACTTGTGGCTGTGAAGGTGCAACGCCCTGGTATTGAGGAAGCAATAGGATTGGACTTCTACCTGATAAGAGGTCTTGGGTTTTTCATTAATAAATATGTCGACATAATCTCTAGCGATGTTGTTGCCCTTATTGATGAATTTGCACGTAGAGTGTTTCAGGAACTCAACTATGTGCAGGTTAGTTCTTCAGTATTTCCATATGTATTTTTGTAGTTTGTTTTCATTGCCTAATTTGTTGTTTTTTTTAAAATTAAAATGATCAAACATTGAATCTTTAGCCTATTTACTTGTGTCTAGAAAAGAGGCTCGAATCTACATCTTGTAGCTTTCTTCAGTTGTAGCTATGGAGTGTTACGTTCCCTATCTGTTAATAATAAAACAACATTTGTAAATTACATAAGATTCTCTTTCAGGATTGAATGTAAATTTTGACAGGTTCCTGCAGGAGGGACAAAATGCAAGGAGGTTCAAAAAATTGTATGCTGACAAGGAAGATATCTGTGTCCCTGATGTTTTCTGGGATTATACGAGTGCGAAAGTACTGACGATGGAGTGGGTTGATGGGGTCAAACTAAATGAGCAAGAAGCTATAGAGAGACAAGGATTAAAAGTGTTGGATCTGGTTAATACAGGCATTCAGTGCAGCCTCAGACAGCTACTTGAGTATGGATATTTCCATGCAGATCCACATCCTGGAAACCTTTTAGCAACACCTGAGGGAAAGCTTGCTTTTCTTGATTTTGGGATGATGAGTGAGACTCCAGAAGAAGCAAGATCTGCCATAATTGGCCATGTTGTTCACTTAGTTAACCGGGACTATGAAGCTATGGCTCGCGACTACTATGCTCTTGATTTCCTGTCACCTGATGTCGATGTGTCACCGATTGTACCAGCACTACGAGACTTTTTTGATGATGCACTTAATTATACTGTGAGTGAACTTAACTTCAAGACACTGGTGGATGGTCTGGGAAACGTTTTGTATCAATTTCCATTCAATGGTGAGATCACAGTATGCTTTTTATTGACTTCTCATTTTCATCTGGTACTACTTTTAAGGTGATTCTTGACTCGTTTCAGCCAGGGCTAGATACACACTTCTAAATTGAAGACAATTTTAACTATAGTCTACCTGTAACAGACTAAATAAAACATTTAGATACTTTTCTTAGAACTTTATATTTCAATGGTCGAGTGATGTAATTGTCTATTTCAATAAATATTTTTGGTTGCTTGTAACTGCCATCTGTTGCAGAGTCTGATAGTTTCAATTTGGGTTCTTTTTTTCATTTTCTTTTCGCAGTCCCAGCCTACTATGCTTTAATATTGAGGTCTCTCACTGTTTTAGAAGGTTTAGCACTTTATGCTGATCCCAATTTTAAGGTTCTTGCGGCCTCATACCCATATTTTGCTAAGCGGCTCTTGACAGACCCAAACCCATATCTAAGAGATGCTCTTATAGAGTTGCTTTTCCAGGATGGGAGATTCAGGTATACATTCAACTATCTGAAGTCCATATTTTATTGATTGAACATGATGGTAGAATACTTTTTGAGTAAATTTACTCGAATATACATTGATCTAGTCGAGTGCAGGTGGGGTAGACTTGAAAACCTGCTAGTCCAGGGGAGAATGGACAGAGATTTCTCTGCCAAAGAGGCTTTACAACCTGTCCTCAAGGTATTATTGAGTCCAGATGGTGAAGAACTCAGGATCCTTGTTATTAAAGAAGCTGTTCGTGTGACAGAAGCTTTTACGCTTAGCACAATTTCTGATACATACAAGTCAGTTCCTGATTTTATGAAGACTCTTGTTTTCAATGGCAATGCAAATGGACCCATTATAATGTCTGAAGCTGAAACGCAAGACATGATAGAGCTTAGAGATCAAGTATTCAGGATATGGGGACTTCTGCGATCATCAAATGATTTTGATCCAGATCTTTTACTACCTATACTACAGGTAACATCCAGTGTTTTCAGCATTATTGTATTTCTATATACTATGAACCATTTACAGACTATAGAGGCATTCTGCAGGTGTTAATTTAATAATTGAACTGATATTTCATGTAACGAAAAAGTAGCACAACTATAGCACTTGGTCAACAACTTTGTGTAGCAATGATATGGCACAAGACAAGTACAATACAACTCTGATACAAAGATTACTGTATATGATTGCAGCTACACTGATTGAATGCAAAATTCTTACAAGATTATTAAAGATATATTTGAGACAGAAACACTAATGCTAATTTGAGATCCCTGTAAGCACAAATCAACCAAAATTAAAACAAATATCAGTGTTTCAAAAGTCAGTATTAATCATTGTTGATGCAATAGAAGTGATAGACTTTGAAGGATGTGTACACAGATTATCCACTCGTGTTTGAGTATCTAGTTGCATACATGTGTAGCACCAATATTGTACTCTATTAAACGTCTACACTTCATTAGTTATACAAATGAGTAAATAAATTTTGGATTGAATTGAGCTTGGTGATAACTATTAGAAGCAAAAAATATTAGATTTTAGATTGAATTAAACTTAGTGATAAGTAATGGGTATTAGATTTTAGATTGAATTAAACTTAGTAATAATCTATAGAAGTAATGAGTATTAGATTTTTTGTTATATATGACTTAGTATTGCGGGTTGCAGATAGCCCGCGGAGATCGCAAGTAAAAGCCGTTTATCCCACAAGCTGTGCAGGGCGGATATAAAAAACCCGCACTAAAAATTTGTCAAAAAAATATGAGCCTGCACTCGCACGAGTTACGGGTAATACTGGTAGTCCGCAGACTTTTGCCCAAATGCCTAGCTCTAATTCCAATGCTCAATATAAGGAGTTTGCATAAATTGAATAACTACTTAAACAATAAAAGATAGGTCAGGTCTAGTAATAGTGAGATAAATTAATTTTCTGACAAGTCTTCTATATCTCTCTATGTCTGAGACAGGTGCTTTATTTCGCCATTAATTTTAGATTTAGATCCGTAGGACTATTGATGAGTCTACAATTGATCATGTTTGTTTCTTTCAAGATATCTAATGCATATTTTTTTTGAGAAATCATAATACCATCTTTTGATTGGGTCACTTAAATACTTAGAAAATATTTGAGAAATCTAAGATCTTTAGTTTGAAAGTGGGTGTACAAATGCTTCTTTAGTTGAGTGATTTTAGTGGCATCAATCCTTGTTATGAAAATGTCATTAACATACACAATGAAGTAAACATATTTTCCATGATATGTATGACAATAGAAAACTGAATGATTCACTCCATTGTGTTTTAACATAAATTTGAACAATGTGACTAAATTTTCCAAACCAGATGCATGGAGATTTCTTGAGAATATAAAGAGGCTGCATAATTTAAAACCAACCCACACTCACCCTAAGCAACATATCCTATAGCTAGGTGATAATAAGTGGCAATGATGGTTTCAATGGACTGGTACTGGGAGAAGAACTTGGAGTATTGGTTTGATTGAGGGTTTTATGAGCAGGGAAGACCAAAGGTTCAACTAGTGGAAGAAGACTTATTGGACAGAGTCAACCTCTTGTGTGGAAGAGTGAAAAAATGGAGTCTCTTCAAAAGATATGACACTTGCAGACATCAATATCTTTTTGTTTATGGAGAATAACAAAAATACTCTTTTTGGAGATGAGAGTATGTTGGAAGACACATTTGATGGCTCTTGTTGAAAGTTTGTCCAAATTTGGAGCCTTGTCATAAACAAAAGACACATACAACCAAAAACATGGCGGAATGATCTTTCATCAAATTAACCCAAATACATTTGGAATATTCATCAATAAATGTAAAAAAGTATTTAAACCCAAAAGATGTTGTTGGACTTGCCCTCAAATGTTAAAATGAATGACAAAAAAAAACAATTACATCTTCATTCATGTTGTTTGGGAAAAAAAGGATGTAACTTATCCCTATGATTGACTTGACTCACTCTAGGACTTGAAGTTTGCTATGCTCAGGAATCATTTGTTTTAATTTTGATAAGTGTGGATGACCCAAGTGATCATAGTAAAGTTCGAGAGATGGGGATGCAAATCAGGACATAGATGAGTTGGTTCCATAATAGCATAATCCTCTAGATTCATGTGCTTTACCAATTAGTCGATCTATACCACACTTCTATATAATAAATTTGGAGATATTGACTGTCTTGTTAGGAAAACCATGCGCAAAGAGCAATTCTCTTGAGTATGACACATTCTTTTATAGTAAGAGCATTGAGGATGACCTTGACCATTGAGGATGACCTTGACCCATACATCCTTCTCTATTGATGCGACCTCCCCTTCCACAAGTGTATATCATGGCAAAAGATTTAGTAGATTCAAGATTCTACTCTTTAAGGGTTGGGGCATGGAGAAGCCATGTTGTTAAACTTTCCATTGATGGAACTTCTTGACCGATTAAGATTTGATCTCGAATATGATCAAAATCTGGCTTTAGGCACAAAGAAGCATGACCATGTACAACTTGTCCAACTTTTTATTTTTTGTAATGAATAAGTTTCTGAAAATATCTTTAATTCCTCAATAACAATTGACTTTTAGTAATGAAAGATGTCATGTTACAATTTGTTTGTTTAAAAGATGCCAACTTATAAGTAGAATCATAAAGTTTTTGAATGTCATTTGTAAAAGTGCTTTGAGCATGCTTCCAAAATGTTGTTACACATTTTGAATGTTCTATGGGTTCCCTATATTTTGGGTTCCACAATTTCCACAATAGACCACAAATTTGAAAATCCTACTTCCATTGTTTATCACTTTTTGATGATATTTTACTATCATCTTATGGTAATTTTGACCAAGGAACCAAAGCTCAACAAATGCATACCAAGAAAGTTCATTTTTACCATTAAGCTTTTTCGGTGATGACTTACATTCTAATAGTAGTTTTAGAAAGTGAATTTTAAGCTTAACTCAACCTTATAAAACTAATTGTAAAATGAGGTTTGCACTCACTTATATACTATAATTTGGTCATATATGTTAAAATAGGTCTTAATTAAGGTTTAACAAAAGGTTGTTGTGTGTTGTACCGACAAACTCTAAAAATGACCTTTCTTATTCTTTTTCTCTTTTGTATCTGAACTACTAATGTTATTATAAATATGAGAACTTAAGAGAGGGGATTCAAGCTCTTTATTTCATATTTTCTTCCTATTTTATTTATCTCTACTTTGTATTAGAGCGGTTCGATCTCGCTCTTCCTATCTTTGTCTTGTCTGGTGTAGAAAACTTTGTCTATTGTCGTCTGTCGGTGTTGTTTCATTCGTCGAAGTAAGGGTTCGGTGCGCCTCAACGAGCACGAATTAACCTTGGCGATCTTGTATGCAAATTCTGGTATATATGCTGCCGCGCACAATTATCATCTCAACCCTAGCTAAGTGTGTATGGTTCACACACCACCTTCCCATGATCGAATTCCATCTGGATCACTGTCGTTTGTACCGGCGCCCTTAGCCACATTTCTCTCTCCTACAACCATGGTTTCTCTAACTTGCGATTGTCCTTGCCTTCCCCCCCTTTCAACACGTCTTTAGGGATTGCCATCTCTTTTCTAAGACAAGGTCTACTTTATGAAGATGAAGGGAATATCCTAATTTCTTGGTATTGTGATGCTGATTGGGCAGGTTCTCCTATGGATTGATGTTCTATTACAAGATGTTGTGTTTTCATTGTAGTAATATTATTTCTTAGAAAACTAAGAAACAAAATGTAGTTACTAGATCAACTGCTGAAGTTAAGTATAGGGCAAAGGCATCTCTTACTTAGGAGTTTGTATGAGTACAACTGTTCCTCCAAGAATTAGATTTTTGTGAGATTCTGAAATGAAAATGCATTGTGATAACCAAATTGCTCTTCACATTGTTTCCAATCCAGTGTTATGTGAAAGGACTAAACAAATAAAAATTGATTGTCATTTTATTTAGGAAAAATTTGTCATATGTATCGAGTTTGTCAAAATCTAATAATCAACTTGTAGATGCATTAACAAAATCCTCGAAAGGACTTTGGATTGAATTTATTTGTTCCAAGCTTGACACATACAATTTGTATGCTCTAGCTTGAGGTGAGTGTTAGAATAATAGGTCTTAATTAGGATTTAATAAAAGGTTGTTGTGACTTGGACCTAGAAACTCTAGAAATGACTTTATTCTCTTTCTCTTCACTCTCATTTATTCTATCTGAATTACTAATGTTATTATAAATATGAGAACCTAAGAGAGGGGATTCAAGCTCTCTATTTCATATTTTGTTCCTCTTTTATTTATCTAAAGTATATCTTTAGTTGATGTGAGATTTTTAACATATTTTTTACACTAAATATTAGACATCTCAAGTGAGAATGAATATTTATTCATGTGTCGATAGCAACCTCTTCTTCTCAAGAAAATATAGGAGAAAAGGAACATGAGAGATCTTTACATGATCTCTCTTCTTCTTAGCGAACTTTAAGGCATTTCATATTTGACACTCGGTTTCATTTTTCTTAATCAAATTTGTTACTAGTTTTTAATTTTATAGAAATTTGTGTTTGCACATGAACAGGTTCTTCAGCAGCCTGAGGCACGCAGACTTGGGGAACGTGTTATGGGGGGTATCACTCAACGTCTTGCAGCTCGCTTTCTGCAACAAGTACTCCGAGTTCCAGCAGCACCTTCTTCATAGATTTTGTGTCACTATCAAGTCAGCAGATGTAGTGTAGATAAGGTGCATATTGTTTATATTTTCTTTGTGCTTGTTTAAAGGTAATTTAATTTTCATCATCCGATAAAATAGTGAATGTTATTTAGGGTATAAATTTTACAAATTAGTTTAAACATAAATTTATTTTATCTTATGAAGTTTGTGAAGAAGTTTATCCACAAATACTGTATTCACTTCTTTCTTACTATAACTGAAACATGACAAATATGTTTTTCTGTATTTGATGCAAGGAAAAATACTCTTTTAGGAATCTGTTTGCCAGAGTGATGATAGGTATATGGGATTTTCTAGGTGTGATAAAAGTTGAACTCCTGAGAGCAGTGTTCAGGAGGGCTTTCAGGATCTCCCATAGGAAAAGTGATTGTGTAAATCTTTGAGTTTCATGCAGTCTAGTTGACTGAATTTTCTACATGTTGATAAACCATTAGACAGCTGGGATGACTTGGAATCCCACCATTAGCCTTTTGTAATTTAATGGAGTCTTTCAGATGAAAGAAGCTACTCAGAATTGAAAATAACTCGCTGAAAAATTATTTCTAATTCTTTTAAAAAAATATTTAGAAATGATGTAATATTGAACATAATATGATTTGTAATTGAAATCGAATTCTTATACTGATAACATTAAGAACAAATTTGAAAAAGGAATTCGCTTACAAATGAATGGATTGTGGTATTTTAGTGATTGTCAACTATTAGATATTTAAAGACGAATATTTGAACCGCAGCATATATTCTAGTCATTTAGTCTTGAACTTCTGCCTCTAGTCATAAAGTGGTGGATTAGTTAGGATTATGTTACTCTAGGTTCGCTTAGATTTCATTATTGTTTTCCTAGGCATGATTTGCAATGCTAGTTTAGTTCATTCTATATTTGAATTGAATCTCGTCATACTATGCTATCTGCACTTCCTGCTGTAGCTTATATTATTTTGTTTCTTTTATCGTGTCTTAGCAGGGAATAGAGGAATTACATTCTTACAAATCAAGAAAAGAAAGTTGATTCTTCCAAAATTGTTGGATTAGCTTGTTTGTTTTGGATCCTCTCTTATTTGCAGAAAAAGGCTGTACATATTATATACTCAGTATTATCGATGCTTCAAGCATCATAATCATCATCATCAATCATCAGATAAAAATAATGTAATAGTGTCAATTGAAAAGGCATTGC
Organism: Lablab purpureus; assembly: GCA_030347555.1. Lineage (NCBI taxonomy): Eukaryota > Viridiplantae > Streptophyta > Magnoliopsida > Fabales > Fabaceae > Lablab > Lablab purpureus. Next base: position 19,673,735 of record CM059254.1, read on the forward strand.
TCTTGTGCATCTTCTTTCTTTTTAAGTCACATGCACTCTGATATTTGGGTCATATTAACATATATATATATATATATATATATATATATATATATATATATATATATATATATATATATATATATATATATATATATATATATATATATATATATATATATTGCTGTTAACAGTGACAAGCAACAATAATCCTTTAGTCTCACATAATTACTGATACTCAGTCTAGCTGACAATAATTTGCCAAATGTCATATGTTATTCTTTACGTTCATAAATAACTGAATATTGTCCTCCAATAATACACTGATAACTCAAAAAGTGCAAATTTCGGACCACTCTAGGAAAGTGTGCCGTGTGCCATATATATTCATCATGGTTAGTACACTTATTATGAGCAACTATATTTAGGGCCCTGTTCTTTTTCTCCATGGATTATCCTGGTGTTCAAAATTATATTTACTCCATGTAGTTGCGGATATATCTTACGTAATAATATTTTTTAAAATAATTTTCATGAAATGAAAATAGAAAATGCTTTGCTTTCTTTTAAAATAATCAAACTAACATTTGAATAATTTTTTTTTTTTAAAATGTTCTTTTCATTGAATTGCTATGAAACAATTTTACTTATTTTTAGTTTTTACCAATTAATTAGTTTTCATAACTATTTAACTAAATATATCACACAAAATTGGTTTTCCAATTAAATATATTAATCCAATATTATTTTTATAAGATATGGTGTATTATAATTTTTTAGACAATTATTTTGGTAACATCTTCAAAATAACATGTTATAAAACACTTTTAACTACCTTTTATTTCATGACAACACAACAATTATTTCTAGTTAACTTATCATCATTACACATTTAGTTAAATAGCAAATTTTATTTCTAATATGTACATTTTGTCCTAAAGTTATTTAATAGTAAATATAGAAATTAATTTTTATTTTTTTATTTTTTATTTTGAAAATTGGTATGACCGGTAGTCAACTTGTCAAAGATCTGAATCAATCGATGAATTTTCCCTAACTTCTTATAAGGGGATGTGAGGGAATCCTACTCTTTGGATTGGAAAGAGTTAGAAAAATAAATCTTATTTGAAAAAGTTGGTGGAACCTTAAATACAACACAACAAAGGTACATAAAAGGAACTCCTCAAAATAACATATTGACTAGTTGACAAATCCAAAAGTTAAAAAGTGGTGATGTTAGTCCATAACTCCAACTAAAAATTACAACACCCAATAAAAAATGTTCACATATTCTATTGAAAGGCTTTGGTTGAACTCGCTTAAGAACCTAAAATCAGTGACTACATATTAGTCTAAGTTCTTTTCTCTCTCTTCTTTACTCCTATGCCAATGTTGGACTTGGTTAATCTAGACTTTCTCTTCAATGTTGGTCGAGCAAATGTGGATGTGGTTTGGTTTGTCATTTCAAAAGGTAGAACCTTTACTCTTTCTTGTCATTCTAGTTCTACTTTTGTGTCTTCATTTTCCCTTTATATATATAGTAGAAATTAACATATAATATTGTAAAAAAATTAACATTATTATATCTAGTAAGGAGTTTATTACTTGTGTAGTCTTTTTGCAACCTTTATATTGTTAACATGTACTACACTTCCTTATAGCATTTTTCCTGGTATGTTTTTACATTTTAGTCAACATCCTTCCTCCTTAATTTTCTAATTCTTTATGGAGGTTTCTTATATATTAGAGTAGGCTTTCTTGTGCATTAACTTTTGGCCACAAATGTCATCCATATATGGAAAAAATAAGTTTCTTGTAACAAGCTTCATATGTATCCTTCATATAATATCTATGTACATAGTCTTTAAGCTATTCTAATTTATACTTAATTGCGACAATGTGTCAGCAAAGTATACCTATTATGTTCCAAAAATGAAGTGTACAAGTATGGTCCTTAAAGTTAACTACAAATTTTTTAATAATAAAATTTCAGGTAACTTCAAACTTATCATGTCCAGACCAAACAACTAGCCATCATTACTAACATCCTCCATTTCAAATTGACCACCCTCACAAGCATTCACACCAGCAACATCTTCACTGTGCATTCCAATCCCAACATCCTCCACATCATTAGTTACACTATGAATTTTAGTCCCAACATCCTCAACAACATCATACTTACCATCAACCCCAACTGCTTCCATACTATCACCCTAACCATCATTATGTGAGTTTCACTAACATGTTTAACATAAATTTCTACTTCCTCTTTTCTATATTATACATAATTCGACAATTCTACGACATCCATATCCAGACATAATTTTTTCAAATTTTTGTTTACTCTTTCATTCTTAGGTTTTCACTACATCTTCACCTCACCATCATACTTGAACCCCCTAACTATTCCAAGTGCTTCAAAATATGACCACCTGTCAAAATCCAACTTGTGAAAAACATGTTCTTCATATCCCTTGTAATGCAACGAGTTATAAGCTTTTCCATATAATGAAAAGTTATTGAAAAACTCATCTCCTACATTTTTATAAGTCATTCAAAGAATCAGAACAAATTCGAATAAGAAACAATAATCTTAAACCTTAATGATGACTTTCTCATTAAAAGCTCCAATTTATAAAAAAAATGAAAAATAAAAACAAAAAAACTTACCAATATTTCACAAATCACATTTTTAATGAGCACAACCAAAGAACATACAACCCTCACTTCCAATCACAACAACAAAGACATAATTATAAATAGTTAATACTAAGAGCAACAACATAAAGAGTTTCATCAAAACTAGTAGAACCTTCAAACATTTTCTTTCAAAACTACATTCATTCTTCCAAGGAAAATAACACCTAGAAATACAATATTTTAAAGTAAAACACACAAATAATAGACATCCGCACATAGTGGAGGTTATACTATAGTCTAATGTGAAACTTTGTTTACCAGGTAAGGTTGTGGGTGAAGATGGTGAAAATTTTTATATGACTTTAATCAAATGTAAAAATGAAATACATATATGATTTATTACAAATACAAAACACAATTTTCAAAAATATGTCAAGAATCAAAATATATTTAACCCTTTGAATCTATCTAAACCCTAAACATATTTAATAAAATCTTACCCTTAACCAACTAGCCTCACATGGGGTTTTTCTTTATGCAAAATCTAAAGGGTGGAGCCAGGTTTAACATGACTTATACTGATAACAATATATTCTTGATTAATAAAAGTCATGGGTTCTAATAGGATTTTGTTTTTCTAGTGTACGGTCTTTTAAACTGTAAAAATGTAATTGACAGGTAACAGAAAAAAAAATGATATATAACTCTTTAACTTTTAACATTGATAAGACTAAGATAGTTCAAATATATTGATTGGAGGAAATTGATACTAAAAACTTGAACTAAATTAGATTATAATTTATACATAAAAACTATATTCCAAGATAAGATATCAGTGATAATTCAATCAATTCATGTATTTAAAAAATTTAGAGTAGGTCAAACTATTTATATGATTTAATTTAACGTAATTCAATTAAACTATAATATAACTTAGTTCAATTCGTTTTATTCCATTCAGTAATTCTCTTAAATCGTTCAACTTTACAATAGTTAAAAATTCAATTTATACATCACACAAAAGTGTCTTGTTGCATAGGTCCACGCCCAGTATTCGAAGCAAGCAGGTTAGTTCATTTTGAAATGTTAATTTGATTCCGGATTTATCACGCATCTAAATTTTATTTCCAAAGTTTGATTTCACCGATGACATACATAATTAAACCATGGTTTAAGCACAGTTTGACCAGTGAGTTCCATTGCCTGAACTGGCTTAGTGACCAATCCAAATAAAAATATACATAATACTTTCTTGGCTGCAAGAAGAATCAAAGTTAACGGACAAATCGAACAAGTTGTTGGTTAATTTTAGGCACAAAAGCCGATTAATGAAGAAAGGCCCTCTTTCAATTAGGATGGATGCATTATATGAAAAGGAAAGTATATGTGAATCTTTCATTTAAAAAATGATTCCCAAAAATACGTTTTTATGTTAAAATGATATTTATTTTTGGGATTTTTTTATTATTCCTTATTTTTATATATACTATATACAAATATATCAATTTAAAACTGAAAAACCTTACGCCCGTGCCTGTTCCTCCAAAACCTAACATTCAAAGTTTCCAACATTCCCTGCATTGTACCTCCAGGAATATCACTTTGCAATGCTAAATGCCAACGAAACAGATAAAGTCGCCCAAACCAAAATGGGTTTTGTTTTTGCTCCCTAATAACTTTTTTTTAACTTTTTCATCCTTAATAGATTTTTTATTTCATCCTTTTTGTCTCTAGAACACTTTCTAAAGCATTTTATTACACTGTTCAAAATATTATTTAAACAGCTTTTGGAATGAAAATGAAATAAAAAATTTATTGGGGATGAAAACATCACATAAAAATTATTAGGAATTAACAACAAAATCCAATAATTTATCAAGGACAAAAACATATTTAAACTGAGAATTTATCTATGTAAAGAAAATATATAATATATAATAACAAAATCAAACTGAAAAGATTTAAACTAACCAACCTTTTGTTTAGTCTTCCAAGGTCTCACGTGGTAAAGCAAAGAATGAATAACCAGTATGCTGCATAGTCTTCCGAAGTTCAACATTAAATAGTGAGTGAAACAATATGTCTAAAAAGGAATAAGCAAGTAAACGCTTGACTTGCAAGCCCCTCGTATGATACTGAGTGAAACATCAGATTAGACAAGATCTAGAAGCTATGAGATTATAGTAATCTCATACCTCATTAACACCCACTTTATTGACTCAATATTAGACTTTTATTTAACACAAAATATACGAAGACTCCACCTAACTGGTTCAGTAGTTTCAGTCAAACAGGTGAGTGATGCCCTCTATTATCATTCAAATAAAGCACTAAATTTTGTAATGATTGGTTCAAATTAAATTTTTCTAGTTACTTTTTCAAAATACCAATTCAATCAGTATAAGGTTTGGCGGGTTGGAAAGTCTGGTGCCTTGACTGACGGCTAAGGGGGAGTTGCTCCCCATTTTCTGGGTCTAATCAGTTGATCATGTTCACTTAGGGAAAAGCCTGGCCCAACTTTAGAAACAAAAGGGAAAAGTGGTGATTAAGATCTACTATGAATGAACTTATCAATAAGAATCTATAAACTTTAACAGAACCTCAAATTCTAGCCTTAAAAGTGTCTTAACAGTAGGATTTATAATTAAAAAGACCTCATCAGAAACTAATTAAAAGTAGGCCCTAAATGACATTAATGGATTCTGTTAATAGGCCTCACAATGGGGATAATAGTGTAGGAGATCGTACCTGTGCACTCACAATTCATGTCCTGCAACTTAATCAATCGAGCTGACTTGAGGAGAATACTAAGAGAAATGTTATATTGCAATTATATTTTATAGAGTTTACTTGTAAGATACTATTTTCCTATGCTGAAGACCAGAGATGAGAGACAGAGAGTTTCTATTGAGCATTGAGAAAACCAATGCTATTTGTCATATAGAAGTAACAAGTGATACATGCACAATTTACTGACGTATTTGTTGTTAGAGTACCCAGAATGAGAGGAATATTCTGTACAGTTAACTCTACACAAGTGACCTAAAACAAACATAAAAGAAGCAAAACTGGGAGGAAAGCAGAAAGAGAAAAATACCAACAAAAATACTACTGATCCTCATTGTATTGGCACCAAATACTGAACAACTTGAAATCATTGTTACTGCTCCTGCTTCGGCATCAGACAAAGAAGCAAACATCATGTGGAACATAGAGCAACATTGGCATCGTCTTTTCCAATCGAGGCTTCTTTAAATAAATTCAGGCAAAAACCCTGCTGGATTTCACTTAAGGGGCGAGAAACAGCCCCAAGACCAGAAATATCAACAGGATGTATTCAACTTCTGCGCATAGTAGTCTCATAAAACACTGCCCACAACTTCAAGAAGAACTCTGGTTACACTACTCTGTACATCTGAAATTACTAATATAAACCTGCGATTGAATAACTACCCTGCCAATTTTAAAACCAGGAAGCACAGTGAATCCCACCTTGGCCCTCCCCTTGTTTGGCCAGGTCAACCTCTTTGTCACATCTTCCATGAATATCATAGAAAACTCCACACCTCTTTCCACTTGAAAAATCTCAACTGCGGGTTCAAACGTGTAGGACAACTTATGCAATGTCCAAATGGCACTCGCCATTCCAACAAACGCCTCATAGAACATACTCAAGGACCGCCACGAGTTCAACACAGCCTCCTTCTCCTCCAAATTGACAAAAATGGACGATTCCATCGATGGATGGATGAGCCTCTCATACTTGTGCTCGCAAAACCGAGAAAACTCACAACCAGGGTGAATGCCCAACAAATCCATGGGATTGCTAGACACATGCTCAAGCAGTTGCTTCAAACAACCATCTCTTTTGTCTACATCCGAACAAACGTGTTCATTTGACGGTGTTTCTTCCATTCCAAAAGTTAAGGAGTCAAAACCATGAAACATCCCTAAACAAACGTAGGACAAAAGCGCGTACTGGTTGTGACCTTTCTTGGCATAATCAACATTGGGATGAACCGCGTTGGCCGCTAAGCCCAAATCCCACCCTGCTTTCCTCATCAAGCCGATTAAAATCTTGGTAAACCTATGTGTCGCTCTAGAAGCATCGTGCAACAATAAATCGAACACCTTAACAGTTAACAAAACATCAGAAGAGGGGTTCAAAGCGCTAGAACAAAGCTTCTTAGACAAATTCACGTTACCCTTGTGAATCTCGTCGAGTTTAGCTCTCAGGGCTATCACCTCGTCGTGCTTCTGCTCCAGCTCCCATTGCAAGCGGTTCGAGACGGTACCGAGGGTTCTCAATTTGCTCTGATTCTCCTCTACTTCGGCTTCCAGACACGACCCGAATGGAAAACCACGAGGTTCGGGAGCGAGATAAAATTTCTTCAACTCCGAGAGCCTCTGCAGATGCGAAACCAATACCTTGTCCGCACTCGTCACGTGCTCCTCCACGAACGGCACATGCGCACTCTGGAGTTGGAAGTAGGAAGCTTCGAAGGCGGAGACGGCAGAGAAGACCGAAGAGATCAAGGCGTGTGTCGTTTCTTTGATCTGAGCTTCTGTTAACGCCGGTGTCTTTTCGGGCTCGGGAGATTCGGGGGCTGGAGGAGTGATCTGCGGCGGCGGGTTTGGAGATTCCGGAGGGGATTGTGGAGGCGGAGAGTGCGGCGGCGGAGCGAAATTGTGGGAGGGATCGGGGTCGGGTTTGATAACGACGACTTTTTGGTCGGGGATGATCTCTTCGGTGGAGTCGAGGAGAGAGAAACCGTCGATGTCGTCGAGGGGAGAAGCGTTTTCGTCGGAGAAGAATTCGAAGGTTTTGGTCTTGAAAGCGAGGGCGAATTTCTGGAACATTTCGGAGATTTGCGGGGGTTTGGCGGAGGAGCCATCGATTTCAGGCATCGTGGGTGGGGAAGTAGAAAGGGAGAGGGATTTTGAGAGAAAGAAAGGTTTAATTCAATTCAGCTATGCTATGGTGTTTGTTGGTGCAGTATTTTAGTGGCAGCTACTGAATGATGGTGGTGGGAATGTGCTTTGGATGTCTTCGAAGGAAGGGCACATGGGGTTAGTTCGGTGCTTTCATTTTCTTTTTAAGACTTTCTTTTTATTTATTTACTTAGTGTGGTTTTGTGGGGATGGTGTGTTGTGTTGTGTATGTACTGTTCTCTCTAGGTTATGACTTTTGAAAGGGGAATTGTATTGTTCCGATTCTCGTTAACGGTAAAATGAAAGAAAAGAATGGCGTGGCCGAGGTGGCAATTCCTTTCATTCTGACCGTTAATCTATACTTTCTGCGGAAACTAAATTACCACCGGAGGAACATATCGGTCCTGATTTCACTCATTTTCAGCTTCCTTAAATCAATGATAAATATTACGTTTGAATCATTTCTTAACCATTACAAATAAATTTAAATTTTATTTGTTCCAAAAAATTTTGGTTTTAGATTTTATAAAATTGTAAAAACAATTCATATCATTGTACTTAAAAATAAAAGTAAAACATTAGAACTAATAACCAACTTTCGTCATATATTAGGAATACAAAAATACTTTATCTATAATGTTTGTTTATTTTTTTATCTTAAATTATCAATATTCATTATATGTAAGTCTTATTTATAAGTGTGGTTATATTATGATATTAAAATTTCACTTTAAATGTCCTGTAATGTATTCTCATGTTATGAATGTTGTTGAAGATATTTGAATTTTCATTACATTATTTTATAAATATTTTATAAGATTGTACTATAATAAAATTATATGAATTTAAATTGCTTTTACATATAAAAGATTATATATATATATATACACGAATGTCATATAATTGAAAAAATAGTATAGCACATTAAAATTTATGTTAGAGTTCTAAAATAAAAAGAAAAGAACACTAGCTCTCAAAGTTCACAACAAAAATCATACATTCATAAAAGTTTTACATAAAAAAATCAAGCATCCACTAAAAATTTATAAAGGTTAAAAAATTTAAAGAAATTTTTTAAGAAAATAAAGTCTCTTTTTCATCTCTAAAATAATTCATCTAATTCATCTATGGTATATTTTTTGTTATTGGGACAACCAACCCAATCTGCATCACTATTATATTTGAGTATTTCTCTTATTCTTATATAACAATTCTTATCTTGGGTGGGTTTCCTTTTACATATTTAAGAATGTGAATCACAACATTTCAATGATCAATGTCAGAATTCTCCATAAATTAACTCACAACTCTCATTGGATAACAAAGATCAGGCCTTATAATAGTGAGATAAATGAGTTTTTCCACTAATCTTCTATATTGTGAGTTGTGTCAGCTTGCAATTCACCAATGTTTATCTCAATCTCTCGTTAACTTCTAATTTGAGTCCACAAAACTATTAATGGGCTTGAAATTTATCAGGCATGTCTCTAAAACATCAAGAGCATATTTTCTTTGTGAAATTATTACACCTTTTTTGTTTGCATCACTTCAATACCAAGAAAATATTTTAAATAGTCGTGGCTTAATAGATTTTTTTAATTGAGTAATTCTAGTGTAATCATTTTCTATAGTGACAAGATCATCAACATAAACAATAAGAAAAATACACTTTCCAGGAGAAGTATGAAAATAAAAGGTTTAATAGGCATTTTGGTCCTAATATTTTCTGGAAATTTGCAATGTTTTCCCTTGTTTATTTTTTTTTCTCAATTGAGTCCCAAATTTTATTAAAATCTATCAATGTGATCCTTTCCGTTAAATTAACGTGAACGACGTTAACAGGCACACACGTGTCATTTTGTAATTGGCTGGATATATTTTTTTTGTTTGCAGTGACGTCAGCCCACCTTCTCCCTCATCCTCTCCCTCCCAATCTTCTCTTCTTCTCTCGTGTGACAAATTGATTCATGAATTGCAGTGGAATTAAAGAATTGAAGATATAAAAAGAGGACCTTGATAATGACTTCTCTAACTTCAAAATTGGAGCTGTAGAAAGTCTCTCCCAAATAAATGGCTCTGCAAATTGGGAGTACAAATATGAATGGGTGAGCAATGAATGGATTGAATTGAATTGAACAGAGAGAGAGAGAGGAGTACCTGAAGGACTGAGGGAGAACGAGGAGGCCAGAAAGGCCCATGGCGTCGGAGAAGTGGTGGAGGAGGAAGCGGCCACGGTAGTTGGGATCGGAGTTGTCGTTGGCAGCATCGGAAATAGAGGGGGGCGACGGAGGGGTTATCGAAAAGGTCCTCACCGACGAAGAGGTCGGAGGGGAGGGCGACGTTGAAGGAAGGGCGGCAGAGACGCATCACATGACAGAAGAAGAGAGGATTAGGAGGGAGAGGATGAGGGAGAAGGTGGGCTGACGTCACTGCAAACAAAAAAAATATATCCAACCAATTACAAAATGACACGTGTGTGCCTGTTAACGTCGTTCACGTTAATTTAACGGAAAGGATCACATTGATAGATTTTAATAAAATTTGGGACTCAATTGAGAAAAAAAATAAACGAGGGAAAACATTGCAAATTTCCACAAAATATTAGGACCAAAATGCCTATTAAACCAAAATAAAACATTGAATGATTCGCCACACTCCGTTTCAGTCCAAAAATCTGCACAATGTGACTAAATTTACCAAACCAAGCTCAGGTTGATTAGTTCAAACCATAGAGAGATTGTTGTAATTTATATAATAAACTAGAATCCCCTGAGCAACAAATCCAGAAAGTTGCTCCATGTAAATCTCCTCCTCCAAATCACATTGAAGAAAGACATTTTAATGTCAAGTTAGTGAAGAGGCCAGTGATAAATGACAATTAACCAAGAAAGAGGCCAATAGTGTTGATCTTAGCTATAGGAAAAAAGTATTACGGTAGTCAAGATCATAAATCCTAGTGTATCCCTTAGCTACTAGACGAGCTTTGAGATAGTCTACTTCACCAATATGATCAATCCTAATAGCATAGACCCATTTGCACCTTACAGGCTTCTTATCAAGAGGAAAAAGAACAAGCTCCCAAGTACCTTTATGTTCAAGTGCATGCATTTTGATCCATCACGGTTTGTCACCATCTAAGGTGACCAAGAGTCTCATGAACATTGCTAGGTACAATAATGGTAGACAAGGTTAAATAAAAGAGGAATATGAAAGAGACAAACAATGATAACTTAAAAAATTATAAACAAGATATGGATTACGAGTATATCGAATACCTTTTCTAAGAGAAATAGACCAAGCACGATCAAATCCAAAAGAAAGAAATGAGGATGATGAATCCATGTTATTCAAGTCTAGTGGTGGAGGATCTGGGTCACGAGGATCTTCAGGAAAGGATAAAGGAATTATTTATGCTCGACATTGGTATGTGAGAAGAGGTGGTGGAAAAGTGTCATCTACACTTTGAGTTTAAGTTTGAGATGAAGGAATAATTAATGGATCAGAGGATAGTATAAAAAGGATTGGATAGAGGTTTACGATGTTTTTAATTTGTTGATAGAGGTGTATCGAATGTTGTAATGAATGGACTATATATTCCTATGCATTATATTAATAATATGATGATTGAGAAAGATTTTAATTCTTGGACTCAAGAGGAGAACGGAGAACAAGAAAGTTCAATATGATGCTAGAGAAAGACACGTCATTTCTTCAACACTCACCATGGAGGAATTCTCCAAAGTATCCACATGCAGGAATACAAAAGAAATGTGGAAAATTTTGGAGAAAGCTCGAGAAAACATTGAAGATTTTGATTCCAACACTTCAAAAAGTATCAACTACAACAAAGAGGTCAACACATGTTTCATGGTTGACATAGAATTTCAAAGAGAAAATGTAAGCATTTGTAACTCTAGCATTCAAATAAAATATGATGATATTCTTGATTCTTTTAAAGAAATGCTTGAATAAACCAAGAGACTTACTTGTGTAAACAATAGGCTCAAGATTTATTATAAAGGGTTATAAAATATATTGAAGCAATTAGAAGAGAAAAATAAATAATCTTTAACTCTGATTTGGAAAATTTTGAAATTATTTACAAAAAAACCTCTTATAATTGTAATTCAACCTTACAAGTTAAAGATTCTGATTGTAAAGATTGTAAGAACCTTGAAAGAAAAGTTAAATATCTTGAGAAAACTCTTACAAGGTTTACGATTGGAAAATGTAACTTGGATGTTCTTCTTAATTTCCAAAAGTGTGTAATGGATAGAGTTGGGATGTGATATTCTTTTTCAAAGAACCAAAAGTCATTCAAAAACTATTTTCTTTTTAAAAATCTATCTAGTACACTTTTGTTTCTCACTTATATTGTTTAAAAAAGAGTCATACATCAAATGTTTATTATTTAAAAAATGTTGGTGCACCTAATGAGAAATATTCTTGGATTTTCGAAAGGCAATATCAATGCCACTAACATGAAAGGACTCAAATTTTTGTCTAATTTTTTTCTCCTTATTTTGTAGGGGTTCTAAAAAAGCCTAGGAATAATGTGGTATCTTGTTTTGGGCTTTTGAGATTTATAAGTAAAGCTAAATTTGTATCAATCCCTGCTTCAAATATAAAATGTATTTTGTGTAAAGTAATATTTGATGTGTTATGGTTTCTTGAAAACTAATTAAGGAATTTTGAGTTGATGATTTGTGACTATACATTTTAAAATTGATGGAGTTTCTTCGATAATAAATGTTTCATTCTTTGTTAAATTGATTCTGTAAATATAATGTTGTGTTACTGCATACATGTTATCATTTTCTAATACTCTTATAAACTTTTATATATATATATATATATATTGGTTGCAAGAGAGTTGTTTGTTTTCTACAGGGAAAGTTTCATATTACATGAGTAAAAAGAGTAAAAAACTATTTTTGATCTCTTAAACTTGTAGTATCATAAAGAGGTAACTCTAAACCTTGACTTTCTTCGTAACTAATATAAGTTAAATTTATTTTTTTATTTTTAATATTTGTTTATGACTTGATATGTTTACATACGTCGAATCATATATATGTCTCTATTAAATGGACAAATTTGTAAAAAAATCTGCATGTATGTAAATTTTGTGAGATATTCATTGATATACTTAAAATGTACAAAATGCATAGTTATGTATTAAATTTTTTTTTTCATAATATGTTAAATATAATGAACGAGCTGAATCATTTTGTTTGTATATAGTTAATTTGATAAAACTTCGAATAATTAATTAATTTAATAAATTTTTAAATAATTGATTAGTAGTATTATATTAATAAATTATCAAAATATTGTAGTGATAGATGTTTTATATATTAATCGATTATTATGAGTCGTAATCAATTAAATTAACTATTTTCATCTAATTTGTTTAATAAATTAATGTAGAAAACTACATCTAACCATACACCATCCAAAAATTACAAAAAATTTAAATTATTCAAATTCATCCTTCTCTTATATTTAACTTGTTTTCATAGTATATTTGTAAGCAACTTAAAAGTTAGTTGAAGTCTTAAAAAAAATCTCTAAAATATTAATTCTTTTTTTTTAGTGTTATCCCTTCTCTTTTTCATGTTTTTTTCTTGTTAATTATTTGTTCTTGCCTTCTCTTTAGTGTTCTCCTCTCCTTTCTCTGTATTTTTTCAATCCTCCCCTCTCCTATGTAGCTTCCATAGGTTAAAAGGCTAATATTAAAGAATGAGCTTCAATAGGTTAAAAGGTTAATTTTAAAGAATGAGTTCAACCTTGAGTGCATGAAAAAGACTAATATATTTTATTTTCAAGTCACTCTATTAATTTTATTTTCAAGTACCATATATAAATATATTTAAAACTTTTGATTCTTATTTAAAAAACTTAAACATTTTTTTTTACTTATATATTTTAAAATTAAGTTCTATAATTTATTTTAGATAAAAATTATATTTTCTTTTTTTTCACCTCCATTACTAGTTTTTTGCATTTTATATTCTATAACTTATTTTTAGATAAAACTTATATTTTCTTTTTTTTTCACCTTCATTATTAGTTTTTTGCATTTTATATTTTTTTTTCAAGTCGAATGTACACTATTTTCCAATATTTTTTCAACTTCTTTTATTTTTCTATTCGATCAAATTTAAGTGTTGAAAATAGGAAAATGGTTAAAGAAAGAAATGTTATTAAAAAAGAAATGGCAATAGATATAAAATGCGAAAGTGACATTCATAAGAAATAGGGGTGCAGGAAGAAATGATTGATTGGAGGTAGCATTTAATAACAAAGGTGTCGAGGGAAAAGCCTTCTATGAGCCCAAAGTCATGTATAATAACTTTATAATGGTCTCTCTTAACAAAAGATCCAGCATACCTAGTAGAGCTTCCAAGAAAAAAATATTCTCCCACTAAATTTGGGCTCTATCCAACATGCACTAATAATATGTTTTCGAACTGCTTCATAACAAAGAAAAAAAATTAAATGTATTTTTAGTTTTTGTAATCTTATTTTTAGATTTATATGATTTTTTTATCTTTAAAAAAGTCATTTTGAGAGTTTATCTTTTAAAACTAGATCAATTTAGTACTTAAAAAAAATATAGTATTTTGTTTTTTTTTTTATATTTGAACATGATTTTGAATATTTTTATTGTGTCAAAAGTGAGTTCAACAAACAGTCAGAAAATTAAAAAATATATATATCATATTAATTTTTTAGTTGTTGTTTGTACAACTTGTTCTTACGCAAGTTGCACCATGTTGTCTTTTAACTGATTTCTATAGTTTTATGTAGTAAATCTAACATAAAAAATTTAACATCTTGAATTATTTAAAAAACAATTTAAAATTGTGTTCCAAAATTATAAACTATCTCTATTTTTAAAGGATTAAATTAACCCAAATTTAAAGAATAAATTACTAAAATAAAATAAAATAAAAGACGAAAGGTATAATTTAGACAAAAGAGTTTATCAACATTTTACCAGAAAGTTAAAATACGATTTAGTTGTGTTTTTTAAAAAATTATAGCAAGTCCACCAATTTGTGACTATAGTTAATTCTGTGTTATCCGAACATTCTATCAAATCTTGTGCTAAAATCCCATTTAGAGTCGATCATGGATTGTAGCATGAATGATATGAAAGGAAAATTACAGAGAAAGCAATAAATGTTGGTAGTATGAGTTGTATGGATTGCAGAACTGTACTGACAATTGTAGTTCAGACGGAAAAAACACTCACAAGGCCACTTGTCATGTATAGGTGGGACCCTCTTCCTGCACATCCAAAATAAAATTAAAATTACCGTATTATTCTTACACCTTTACGTTTCCGTATTGGTTTTTTTTTATGGACAGTATAATTTGATAAAGATTTTCGTACTGTACAAGGTCCAAAATATATTTATAATTATATAATTAAAAATAATTTTTGAATTATATAATTCAAAGGTTATTTTTGTAAAAATAACTTTTAAATTGTATAATTTAAAAGTTATTTTTAAATTTCAAAATCACTTTTAATCGTATAATTCGAAAAAAAAAATTTGGTAATTGTTTTTAAGATTTTACAATCCAAAATTTAAAAAAAAATATTTTTAAATTCTAAAATCTGAAAAACACTTTTACCTTTTAGATTTTACAATTTGAAAGTTAAAAAAATAATTTTTGAAATTTGGAAAAATACTTTTACCTTTCAGATTTTACAATCTAAAAGTCAAAAAAATATTTCCTTCAAAATTAATCCAAAAAAATTTTGAAAATAATTTGAGTATTTTGAAAATTTTGGGATGCAAGAAAAAAATAGGAAGGTGTTGGAAGAATTACCGTATGGTGTTTTTATTAAAGCAAATGATTGGTCATATTAGACCCAGAATTGTTCGCCAAGAGAAATATGAACCACAATGAATCAGAATGTGTCTACCAATTAGGAGGATATTGCTCTTTGCACCCCGTATTTTTTTCCTGCACCTTTATGGGATGTTGGAAAAGTCTAATAGATTTTTATATTGCAGAATTTGGGGACTGTATAATAAGAAATATATTTCTAAATCTAAAAATTATTTTAGATTGTCTAATTGAGGGTATAAGTATCAAAGTGTGAACCCTTACTAATAGTTATAGTTTTTGGTTAAGTGGCTAGCGTTGCGTCACGAATAATGTAATACGGAATGCATTTTCAAATTGTATAATATTGTACAAAATTTTATAATTTGTAATATATTTTTAGGTTATACATTTTTGAATTACACAATTTAAAAATATATATTATATTGTGCAATTTAAAATAAATTTTTAAATTTTAGATGACACAATCTAGAGTAGATTTATAGATTATGTAATCCAAAATGTTTCCAAATCCATGAATAATTTGAACTTTTTTTATATTTGTGCAAGTGCATGAAGAAGGTATACACGTGGTAAAAGTATTTTCTCTTGAGAGATTACCAAATATTTGGATTTATATATGTTTATTTTGCTTTTATTGGCCTTTGTATAAGTGCATATCAAGCTCCTCTGGTTTCCTGCAACCCCAAAATTTAAAATTCCAAAACTATCTTAATGTTTCTATCTTTTTTTGGGTTCAACTTCATTCTGGATTATGTAATTCAGTAATAATTTGGATTATGTAATTCAGTAATAATTTGGATTGGACAGTGCAGAAATCAACAAGAAACACACTTTAACTTTTAAATTGCATTAATTTTAATATCTGGATTGAATAATTTGGAAGCCAAAATTTACTTCCAAAATGTGGAGTCTAAACGTCAAAATTAACTTCTAAAAATCCGAAAGTCAAAATTTATATAAAATTTTGACTTCCATATCGTAGAATTCGAAAGCCTCTTAGATTTTCCATCTAGCATGGCTACCAATGGTAGAGAGAAGGTTGCAAATGGGAAAGATGAGTGAAAGGATGACGAGACGCAGGAGGAGTCCCCTAAGCGTGACAATAGTTGCAACAGAATGGTGCATCGATGGTAGTGGAGTACGATCGATGGGTGCAGTAGAATAAAGGTGGGAATGGAGGCTTAGGGGTATGATGGCAACACAACAACGACAACCACAATGGTGACAAACTGGAGGTGCAAGCCGGTGAAACGAAATGAAGGTGAGAATGATGAATTAAGGATATTTTTTTTACTTTTTCAAGATCGTATGAGGTGCAAGATAAAGATATGGCGGTGAAGAAAGAAAAATTCTATTTTCCCTTTATTATTTTATATTTCTAAGGAATCTTTGTTGTTATCCTTTGATGGTGACTCGTAATGGATGGTCTAACTATTAACAAATATTGGTCGAGCTTAATATATTGAACTTATTTATGTGATAAGTAGATGCTATGTAAAAATTATTTGAGGGAATTTTTTTTATGATTCTACTATATTTTTAAGATTGAATTATCTAGAAATCTTCTTGATAGGACAATCTAAAATATAATTTTTAATTTAGTATTATTATGGATTGTACTTTTCATAAAGTAAAACTTGTATTCCATAAAACATAATCTGTAAATATAATGTTTTAGGAAGAAAGTAAATAGTTCTTGCATCATTAGGTTGAAAAAGAAAAAAAAACATAAAAAAATAGTAAACAAAAACATTTTACATATCTCAATATAAAAAGTCTAATTTAAAAATGTATTTTTGAAAAACCTAATCTCATAATACAGTCTAGAATATATATGTATATATATATATGTATATATATATATGTATATATATATATGTATATATATATATATTTACCTAAAGTTCAAACCAATGTATTTTTCATATTACATAGTCTAGGGTTTATTGGTAGACCTTAAGCCAGAACATAAAAGTATATGTCTCCTTGATCCATGAGACTTGATATTTACATGTTTTTGCACATGATAGCACTTTCAGTAGTCAAAAGTTTACTGCAATATCCCCGCTACTGGAAAAACCAAATTCACATAACTTATTTTGATTACTTTGGATTTTATTAACAAATTATCGTATATATGAAATTCGCTCTAGATTTATTTGGTCATCGACCTATATGTGACCTATATTTAAGTGAATTACCTATTACTTTAATATAATCACTATTACGATTTGGTTTGGGGTGTTAGAAAAAGAGTGGTAGGATAAAACCAAGAGGAGGTCAATTGGTGTCAATTAAAACTTTTTCCCTTTTTAAAATTTTCCTTGATTAAACAAAATTTTAATTTGTGGTGCAACGGAAATATGCGATGTATGATAAATTAATTCGTAAATGCAAAATAACAATAGTAGGTATAAATTACCACACACAAACCAGTTTAGCTTACAACCAATACTATATCCAATGCTCAATCACCTCAAATCAAGCGTGATCACAATTCACTATCTTTAACAACAGATTACGACTACTAATACCAAGTGAAACATGCAACACTTGAAACAATAATGAAAACACCTCATTTGCAAACCCAAAAAAGGATGAAACCCAACTTTCTTAAACCCACAAGATATGAAATATCTTCCTTGAAAAGCCACAAGGAACGAATTACCTCCTCTAACAAATCACAAAGGATGAACACCTCCTTTGCAAAACCTACAAAGGATGAAATACACCAATACAGGTGCAAACATAATTCACAAAAAATAAGAGAAACAATATCACCTAGAATGTTAAAAATGATCAAAGCATAAGCCTAAGAAAGCAACATTTTCTCTTAACAGAACAACCTTGGAGGAATTTTGAAAAATGACTTGGTAAAATTAGGTCAAAAGGAGGCTATGAGCAAAGCAAATTATAAAGCTATGTGTTGTATATCATAGCTTCGACCTAGTCTGTATTTTTAGAAAAAAAATTTGTTCCTTCTGTTGAAAATCTAATTTACTGTGAAAAAAAATTGAGTACAAAATAGTTGAAAATCACCTAGAAAAAAGCGCAAATTACACTAGACTTGTGAACCTATTTGTTGGAATTAATTTAAGCAACTTTAACATCTATTAGGCTTGGTTATTGGTGGCTATTTTTTGTATTTCCCATACCTATACCACTTTACATTTTAATTGTTTCATCCCACACTCCATTCTAGAGTCATTATAGGTAATATTCCTTTGTGCGCTTACCTATTTTGTGCCTTATTCTTAGTTTGTCTTTAAAAATTCTTTGGTGTATTATCTATACTAATTCCATTTGCAGTTTTACCATTTAATAATTGTGCTTTTCAAGTTTTATTTCTTTGGTTTCTATTCCTCTTGGAAGGTTGGGATTGCTTCATTGATTGAAGGTACTTCTTCTTGCATTCTTAGGCTATACACTACCTTGGATTGAGAGTTGTGGGTAGTTTGAAGAGTTTCAAGACTTTGGAGGCATAAGATGCACCAAATCAAGAGAGCAAACACCTTTGGAGAGGCTTGAATTTGTTTTTCATTTTTTTTAGCTAAGGTGCTTGTAACCAACAATTCTTTTACTTGTTTTCCTTAAAACTTGTTAGACTAGTGAAGGTGTATTACGGGGGTCCTTAAGGTGCCAACTAAACCTTCACTTAGGACTTGCTTTTAAGTAATATATTGTGTTTACATTCTTTTTCTTTTTTTCTTTAGATATTTATTCTTGAAATTTTGATAAAAGTAAAGTCTGTGCTAATGCATTTTGGGTTCTAGCTAGGAAAGACTTAGTACTTAAGAGTTTCCATTAGTGACACACCTCTCTTTCCTAGGAGTCTCCTTAGTGTACTACCTTTTGATCCTTTTATAAAAATATGTCTTTCACAAATATTCAAAAGAAACTCCTAAGAATCGTCCAACTTTCTTTTGTTTAATCCTTAATTGCTTGTTTTGCAACCACACACATAGAAAATTTTTGGTGAAAACTTTATCACTCAATCTTTGTATATCTTTACAAAAATATTTTTGAACTAAATTTTCTGCAAAGATTAGTGATCATTCTAAAGCTTCTAGTGTGCATGGGAACTATAAGGAAGCATTAGATGATGACTTCAAGGATTTTAAGGAGGAAAGTAAAAGGGAAATGGATGAGACTAAGGAGTTACTACAAAGAGTTTTTCAAAATAAAAAAAATAAGAAAGAAAATGAAAAAGAAGTCACATGAGTGAGAGATCCACTACGGCTAGTCACTAAAGTGAAGCCTCTTACTCCCACACTGAAGGTAGTCACTATGGTGATTACCATCAAAATCCCCCTAGGCAAGATAAACATGCACATGAGAGAAAACTAGGGTGGATCTACCTCATTTTCATAGAAAGGATAATGTAGCTACATACTGGATTAGAAAATAAAGGTAGAACAATTGTTTGCTTACCACTATGTGAAAAAAAGTAGAAAGGTGTCCTTGGCAACTTTGAGTTTCCAAGGATATGCTATATATTAGTGGACTTCCATAGTGAAGGAGAGGCAAAGGAATGAGGAGTTATCCATTAAGTATTGGAATGGTCTCAATAGTGCCTAGAGGAGGAAGCATATTCCTCCATACCTCCATAGGGAGTTAATGGACAAGCTCTAGAGACTCCAACAAAGAAATTATAATGTAGCGAAATATAGGCAACAAATGGAACCCCTCGTGATGAGGGCTGACATTAGAGAGCCAGAGGAAGTGACTATTTTTATATTTTAAAGTGGTCTCAACCTGAAGATCAGGGACAAGGTTAAACTCTTACCTTACCAGGATCTTAATGAGTTAATTAAGCTTTGTGTGAGGGTTGAGCACCTGCTCAAGAGGAAATCTAGGAAAGATTCCTCCACCACCTCACAACTTAGGGAGGAAGCATTCTCAACATAATCTCAACCTAGGAAAGACCTCACAAGGGAGGGTTACCCCTCCACAAATAAACCTAGACTTGAAGAGTCCAAAGAAAAGGGAAAATATAAAAAAAGAGTCTCCAGAGAGACTAGGATTTGAGACATTCAATGTTTCAAGTGTCTTGGAAGAGGTCACTATGACTCTGAATGTGTCAACAGAAGGGTAATTATCCTAAAAAATCAAGGCACATATACTAGTACGGAGGAAGATGAATCCTCTACTGGTGACATTGAGACCCTAGGCTTCAAGGAAGAGATTCTTCCCTGAGGGAATGTTATTATAAGGGTAATTATCCTAAAATATCAATGCACATATACTAGTACGGCGGAAGATGAATCCTCTACTAGTGACATTGAGACCCTAGGCTTCAAGGAAGAGATTCTTCCCTCTGAGGGAAAGTTATTATTGGTGAAATGACTACTTGGAAGCCAATCCTAAGAGCTTGAACAGTCACAACGAGAGAACCTATTTCACACAAGAAGTAAAGTTTTTGAAAACATATGTTCTATCATTGTGGATAGTGGCTCTTGTTGTAACTGTTGTAGTCTAGGGTTGGTGGACAAGTTAGCCTTGACTACTACACCACATCCCAAACCTTATAAACTTCAATGCATCAAAGATGATGGTGAAATAGTAGTCAAGAAACAAATAAGTATTCCAATTTCTACAAACTATTATAATGATAAGATTTTATGCAATGTTGTGCCTATGGAAGCTAGACATGTTTTACTTAGTAGTCCATGATCACATGATTGTAAAACCATTCACGATGGCTTCACCAACAAAATAACTCTCACTCATCAAGGAAGAAAATTAACTTTGTGTCCTCTCACATCCCAACAAGTGAGAAAGGACCAAGAAAACATGAAAAATAAGTTTGAAGAAGGAAAGCAAGAAAAACAAAAGATAGAAAAAAATTAAAAGAAAAAGCTAGGATAAAAGAGGAGCTAAATATAACAGTTTCTAAATATGAGCATGACTATGTTAAGAAGACTTGCAATATATTAAGCTCTTCTTCCCTCCTAGGAAATAAAAATAAAATTTCTTCAAAAATTTCTCCTATAGTTTTTTGTTCTTGCATAACACAAAGTAGTAATGAGATCAAAGTAGAGTAAGAAACAAAGAAATAAATAAAAATATTTTTATTGTGTTCCCTAGTTATTCATCCCTCATGGATATCAGGGAATATTGTGTTGACATATTTCAAGTATGAGTAAAAAGTTACTCAGAAGTGTTGATGAATTTTTTATCTCAATAAGTCATGAAGATTGGAGTTTTGATGATGAAGATATAAAGTTTTATTGCAACATTAAAGACTTGATTTTATCTCATAAAGGAAGGTTGCTTCATGGAAATTAAGACAAGATATAAAGGAGAATAAATGCTTTGATGGAAGAAGATTGTTGAAGATTCTCTCAAGTGCTGAAGATACAAGTTTAGAAGTTTCAGTTTTGGGTGATGGATAAAAAGAGTAAGTCATAAATCTCATTCAAGGCTATTTCAAATTTGAGAGCAAGTCATATTTTTGCAAAAACCTTTTTCTACACTTTTAATCGATTAGGAATCGAAATTGAATCGATTATATAACTTCAAATTTGAATTAAAAGAGTTTAACGAACAAAATAATCGATTAAATGTTTTTGATAATCGATTATATTTCTTCTGGGTTTCATATAATCGATTATGGCCTTGATCTAATCGATTATATCAGGAAAAATATGTTTTCCAGTTTTGCTCTAATATAATCGATTACATCATTTATATAATCGATTAAATAAAACGTTTTTGCGAATTCAATGCTGAATCAACCTAAGAATGGAAACTTTGAGCTGATTTCAAATTGTAAAATGAAAGGCAACGTCTTAGGTTAAACATATGATCAAACACGAAAATACAGTGTTCTTGCGCTAAAGTTTTTCAAAACCGCTTTCTTGCACTTTCAAGGTTGATCTAAGTTCTTGGAAGTGGTGACTGCATTGTGCTTAAGCTTTCATATCCAGCACTCATCAGGTGTTTTCTTTACTGTTTATTGATTGTTGTATTTCATCCCTTGGATCAGTTCTAAAGGGAGGTGTTTGTTCATCTCTTGTCTATCAAGAGAGGTGTGTGTCTAAGGAGGTGTTTTCATCCTTAGTGTGTCTAAGGAGGTGTTTCATTTTATCTTTATTTGTTTTTACATGTTGTCACTGGATTGGTGTTTGTAATTGCATTTAAAGATAGTGGGGAATATCATCATGTGATGTGGTGATTGGGCACTGGATGTAGGATTAGCTGAATTCGAACTAGTATAAATCTCTGTGTTCATTCTCTCTTTCTCTATCTCTTTATTTTATTATATTTGGATCATATTAACAATTGTTATCCCGATTGCGTTTATCAAAGATTAAGGAAAATCCGAATCTTGAAATTGAATTAAGATTAAGTTTTGGAAAAATATTTTAAAAGGGAAAAAGTTTTTGAAAACCCAATTCACCCCCCCCCTTCTTGGATTTTGCACAGTCATTATATTCTAACACATTGTTCTTTTATTTTCTTCTTTGTAAATAAAATTTTCTTTGTGCTTTTATTTATTACTTTCTGTAGGTTAATATTTGATCCTGAAGGAAAAATAGAAGAAAATCAATTTATAGGATTGCTATCATTGAACATCACTCAGATATGAGGACAAATCCTTCTTAAGAGGGAGAATCTAATGGAAAACCACCCAGCTCATATTCCATGGCTAAGAGGATAGAAGAAGATTAAGCCTCAAAGATAAAGACTCTCCTATTTTGCAGAATAGAACTATGTTTTTACTTCTTTCTTTTTAATCTTGTAAATATTTGTATAAATTCTTTTCTTGTAATTTTGTTCAAAAAAATGTATAGGTTAATATAGAAATAAAATTGTAAAAAGTGCGCTTCACATTGGGCCTCAATTGGGCGCCAAATTGGGTTTCACTTGGGTAAATGAACAACATAGAGGAGGAACTTCTTAGGTTTCACTTTGGTTGGTTTTAGACTCCACTTTGTTTCCTAATACAATGTTCAAGCTTGAAGGTGGACCATCTGTTGAACCTATCATAAGGTCCATAATAAAGAAGATTCAAGAAGAAAAGTTTGGAGCTCAAAGGACTCTTTTATTGTGGTGAGTATAATATTAACTTTCATTGTGTGACTTCATCTCAGTTTCATTTCAAACTCATTTGAGTTGTATCTAAGATGCATTTGACTCTTCCAATTCCTAACTCTAGGAGATAATTGTGGTCACTTACAAGTAACCATGGTTAAATTTCTAGACTCCTCTCCTCTACAAGTCTTCTTCTATACATTGTATCATAACTTTGATCATTTTAATGAGAGTAGAATTTCTTGCATGAAATATCTTCTCCCTCAAAGTTCTTGAGTCATCTTGCATTCCTTCTTCTCCTTTCCATGGCTTTAAGATCCAAGGGTGCTTAAGGAGCTCCAACTTTCATTGAAGTCTTCTTCTTCCAAGAGAATTTTGCACTCAAGGAAGCTTCTTCAATGGAGGTTCTCACTCCATCACCATAAGAGACTTGGAATACTCTAATTTTCTTTGGAGAATTGAATTTTCCAACACTTTAACTGGTTAGCAAGTTCTTATTTCTATCAACACTTCTGACTAACCCCTTTTTACGAAAGATTGAAGGTGTGATTAAACAATCATAATGAGATAGCTAAGAGGCTAGAAGATTAAAATTTAAATGATGAATACAGAAATTAAACTTGTTTCTTCGTCTAGATAAAATAACGCAAAAGTTTTCTTCTATGGCTTTTAAGATAAAGAAGAGAAGGTAACTAAGTTTTCACACTCACTTTCTACTATTTTTCTAAACAGGTATCTTAAATAGTATTCTGAAGCAACTAGCTGTTAGAGTCTCGTTCTGACAACTTTAACCTTAAGTTTTGTTCGAGTAACATTTCATCATCTGGTATAGCTTTATGTAGCACTTATATTAGCATTATTCTTGATAAAGTGAGTTTTGCTTTTCTTTTTGTGAAAGTTGACTTCTATACAATAGAAGTGCTCCAAAGAGTTGACAAATTGAGTGTATTAGGAGTTTGGTAGATAAGAGCAGCTTTAATTAATCTTTCAAGGAGTCTTGAGAAGATGTGAGATAGACTTTGTACTTTTGAAGTTAGGATGATCCGAAGAATGTTTTTCCACAAATAAAAGATCGTTAAAATTAATATAATGTATGTGCATATCATCTGACTTATCTTTTACTTTATGAAATGATGTTTGAATGGTATCGTCTGTCAGATGATACATACATGATCTAATCATAAGAGAACTTGTTCTTCTATTAAAGAAACCATCACTTGTTAGACAAGTTTTTCTGAATTCTAAATTCAATTTTTTATAAGCATTTAACCGAAACTTATGAGTATGTTGGTCTTTTCCCTAACAACAGGTTTTCCATTTTCACGAGCAAATTGTAAGAACTCATCAATTTATTTTCGTACTCTTAACTAATGCAACATTCATCCAACTTTGGTCCATAACTACGTAGGTTATAAACTCCATTACCATTAACCATGCAATGTGATTCTTATTTTTGTAATTGAAGACGGGACCTTACACATTCAGGAAAATATTTCTCATAATTCGCTAACTATATAAACAAAGTCTACTATTTTAGAATTGATAAAATTTTCGCATTATTTCACATTGGTCTCCAAAGTACACAAAATGAAAATGGTGACAAAGAACACACCATAGTCAAATGTGTACCCAGAGAAAAACACAAAAATGATTTCAACTGAAATTATATCAAATTTAAGGTTAAACTATAATGTGTACATATTAACAAATTATAAAAAATATTTTTCCCAAACTGTCAAATTGGACATTTCAAGATTTAAGACAAATAATTAATGCTTAATTATTTGTACTAAATTTCAAACGAGAACTAAAGTTTGCTCATTGTATGCATATCAAAACTAAAATAAACATAAATTAAATTACTATAACAGAAACAAGTACATCAACCAAACATATTATAATACATTTTAATCATTCAATCGGTTTAAACTAAACTTTTCGCTATAATTTCCATAGACACAAAATGTTTATAATTTAGTCATAAAATTTTAAACAAATTAATCACTAAATAAATTAGTGACTCCTAAAGACTAAAATACATCTTAATGTTCACGTGAGACACAAAAATGAATTTTAAATTTAAAAACTAATTTTAAAATTAAATATAAAAAAAAATCAATATCAATCAACTTTCCTCAACAACAATCCAATAAATACATTCATACATTACTACGATTGAGATCCGTAAAAATAATCATGATTTTAATTTCAATAATAAAATAGAGATATTGAACACTAAATTCAATCACATAATACATGTCCAAATGCTTCAATCCAATCGGAAAGAAATGTCTGGAATCACGAATGAATCACAAAGATGTTGTTGTCGCCACTCAACATGACTGAAAAACACCTAAGAGCCCTCACATCCTTGTTGCCCGTAAAAACAAAACCTCTTAAAACTTTCACACGAGACGGAGGTCCTAAGAGTAATATAAATAAAATTTTACTTCAAATTAGATGGGTCAGACATAAAATTTGACAGATATCTCTCATCACCTATTTATCTTATGTAAATTTTATATCTTATGTTTGATCCCATTTGATCTAATGCAAAAAAAAAAAAAAAAGTTTGATTTAATTTTAAAAAATGTTAGAACACTTTTTTAGTTGGATGTTTGTATTTCTAATGAGAAAACACTAGTGTTAAAGTTTAATTTCCACTAGTTAGAGTGATTCAATTGTTTCTTTTATATCTTGTAGGTCTTTGTATAGGAGTTGAGATAGTTGTAGTATTTTTTATTTTATTTTTTATTTTTCATTGATGAGAAAAAAAAGAGTTGATGACTATCTTTTTCATAACTTTGAAAAAAAAAACTCATGCCCAAATTGTATTGATGCCAGAGGAAATAAAGATACAAATAAGCCTTTTATGGAAAAACCACATCCTAAAGTTTTAGATGATAAAACACAATGAACCTTCACACAAATTGTCCCAAACTCTATCAACCGAACGGAAAAGACAGTAACATAAAGCACTTTTTACTTCCTCCATCCCATAACTATACGTCATTATATATATATATATATATATATATATATATATATATATATATATATATATATATATATATATATATATACATACATTATTTTATGTTCTTTTTCTTTACACTCATACATTGTAAGTATCTGTAAGTCATCATTACTGTTGTTTCATTTGCGCTGAGAAAAAAGAGATGCTTGTGTTGCAGTTAACGTTTGTTCTCGTTTTTGTGGCCATAATTCGTTATTAAGGTAAATTTCTTCCTTTTAATTTCTGATTTTTTGAGGTATATTTTGGATTGATTAATTCATAAAATTTCTAAACTATACAATTTAGAATAACACCTAATGGAGAAACTTTTAAATTGAGTTTATATTTTGGAATGTATAAATTTAGAAGTCTTTATCGAATAATATGATTAAAAAATATTAAAGAAGGCTTCTAAATCATAACCTGAAATCATTTCTAAATATTTTGAAATGAGTAATTTGAAACATATTTATAAGTTTAAAAATATTCTAAACTTTATAATCTAAAATCTAAAATAAAATTACAAATAAAAAATATTATAAATGATGCTATTAAAAAATAATGCTCCATTTAAAAGTTTTTGAAATAACAGACATTAATGAAGAATTAAAAAAGTTTAGAAATGAATCTATGAAATGCCTCAGAAAACCAAAAATGATAAAATAAGTGATATACGACAAACAAACAGTGGTTAGGAGCAGTGATAGAGGCAACAGCGACGGCAGCTTAGGGATGCTTGAAGTCTATGGGTGCATGGGAAGAGGGAAGATGATTTTTGTGTCCTCCAAGATCAAAAAGATTTAAAAATTACGCATATGGTTTTTTTAAATTTAAATTAAGCAGTTAGTTATTTTAATGAATTTAAATTTAATATTTATATTAATTTTAATTTTACATATTCTAAATAAAATTGCTAATAATTTTATCCACTCCAGTTACACTTTCATCTTTTCTCTTTCTTAAATAGGAATGACAAATGAACTTGTTAACGTTGGTATTATTTGAACATATTCCGATTTTGATGAAAAATCTCCACATTGATTGAGTATGTGTATGGTATGGGTATGAGTATGGGTATATGTAATATCTGATTTTTAAAATTGGATATATAAACAAAGATGGAGATATATATCCCCGTCCCGTCCCTACTTCCATACCCATTCCAATGTTCAATATTTTTTTTTTAAATTATTAAAACATATTTAGTTTATTAAGTAATTTTAAAAATTTATATTAATTTTTCTTTAGTTTTTAGTTTTGTAATTTATTTTTATAGCATATATTTGATAAATTTTTTTACTTTTTTATAATTATTTAACCTTTATTTAGTTATTATTCAATGATATTTTAATTTGAGATTTATATAGTTATAATTTTTTATTGATATTTATTATTAGAAAAAATAATATACATATCATTTTGATTTTGATTAATTTATAATATCAAGTTTTCTTTATTATAATTTTTATTTTTTTTTAAATAATTATTTAATTAATATTTGAAATAATAAAAAATGAATATGACTATACCATTATTTGATGGAAATAACCGTATCCGATAAGGATAGAAATGAAATAAAAAATTTATACTCGCTAAGTATAGAAATAAAAATATAAATAAATTTTTATTGTAAAAATAAGAATGAAAAATTGAAACTCCTCCCACCCCATTGCCATTCTATACAAACTTATCCCACATACATACCAAATCTAAACTACTAATAAATATAACTAATTATCACTTGTAGACGTGTAAATATAAATTGGAATATAGAAATTAATTTTCACCCAACAATAGTTAAAGGGGAATAAATTGGGTTGAAAAAATAAATTAGTTAAGTTTAAGTTGATGTAGTATACTGGTTCACTAAATTATTTATATTATAAATTATATTTTTTTAATATTTTGTAAAAATTATATAAAGATGATGAATATATTAAAAGAAAAATTATTTAGATTTTATAATTTATAATTTTAATGTTTTATATAAAAATAAAAAATAATATCATTGAATAAATATTAAAAAATATGAATTAGTAAATCAGCTTGCGACCCACTAACTTAGTAAATTTATAATTTTATACAGTTATAATTCTTAACTCAAGAATTAACATGACTAAAAATTGATTCATTAAGATAGATTTAATCACTTGATCCATCTAGAAACTCGATTTGTTTATTTAAATACATTTTTAATTCATTAAATTTAAAGTTGCTTTTATTTGAAGACATAAAAAATTGAATTTTAAGGACTAGAAATTTATTTTTTAAAGACTATGGTTTTGATAAGAATGTTACCATATAATTAAAAGAGTTAAACATGTTTTTTTTTAATGACACTCATCTGATCCAAATATTTTATTTATAAAAGAGGTTAATCACGGGTTTTAGATAACTTTGAACCGCCATTAGTTTCATAGATTTCTGTGTACTAGGTTAGGAGGTGTTGACTCTAGTCTACAATTTTTTTGTACATTAATACATAAAATTGGACAAGTGTTTCACACGTTTCAATCGTTTTTTAATAACGTAAATAACATTTTTAACAAAATTTATATTGAGAGTATTGAAAAAAAAAATTCAAATTTTAAAGATTAAAATGATTAATTTTAAGTTTGAAAAATTAAAATCAAATTATCCCAACTTTGAGAAACTATATATATATTTAAATCAGTTTTACTTTTAGTTCAAATTTCGATTCAATGTTAATATGTCATTTAATTATTGGACAAAAAAAAATGTTGACAGATAGTTAGAAAGTTTACATAATAAGATATAATGTATTAAAAATTCTTATCTCACCTTTTTAATAACTTTTTATCATAATAACTAACAAAAAGGTTATAATAATTTGACATCCACGTAACAAAATACACCTAAGTAATAATTTAACATGTTAGTATTTTAATATAAAATATTTATATATATTATTGTATTATTGAAATAGATTGTAAAGTAATTTCTGTTTGTTTTATATGGTTGTGAAAATGTTATTTTTTTATTATTGTATATCAATAATTTTTTTAACAAGTAAACTATATAATTTAATTTAAAAAATGAAAATAATCATGATAGATAGATGAATAAAAGAAAATATTATAAAATAAAAATTTAAATATAATTTTAGTTTTTAAATTATTTATTTAAATTGTATTTTATTTTTAAAATAAATTTTTAAAATATTTCATTTTTATATTTATTAATTAATGTAAATAATTTTTATGATATATAAAAATATTTTTTTAAAAAAAGAAATAAGATGAAAAAAAATAAACTTATCGAATAGTAGAATATAAAAAAAATTATTATTAAAAGTAATTTATATTATTTTATAAAATATGAAGATAAAATAAATTTAAAATTTATAATAAGAATAAAATATAAATTAACAAATAATTTAAAAATAAAAATTTTTTAATTTTTAAATAATTTAAAAATTAAAAATGTATTTAATTTTTAAATAATTTAAAAATTAAAAATGTATTTAATTTTTAAATAAAAAAAGAGTAGAAATAATATTTTGAATATAAGTGAGATGAAAGAGATAGAAAGGTGGTGTGGAGATTTATGTTTGAAAATGAGGGTAAATGGAAGTTTGACCATGGGTGGGAAGGATACGATATGATGATGAAGATGAGATTATATAGAATAGGTATGTAGAGGGTTTGCTTCAGGATCTGGTACAAATGCTATGCCTGTACCTATCTACGTCTACCCTGCTCCCTATGCCTATTACTTCTCTTTTCTTTTTTCTTTTTTTTTATTATTATTATTTTTCTCTTTGCTTCTTCTACCATTTCTCTTTCATTTCTTTCTCCTCTCTTTTGCAGCCGCCTTCATTCATTCACCTGCCCCCCTATCACTTCTGTTAAACTAACATTTATTTCATTATTATTTCCTCTATTGTCCTATACTTTTCTTATATTTATATTTCTTACTTTTTTCTTTATCTTATTATTTTCAACTTTCTTAATTTTATTTTACTTTTTAAAAACAATTTAGTGTAATTTTTGTGAATTAATAATGAGTTATGTAACTTAAACCTTAAAGAATATGTTCTGAATGAAAGTTGACTTCACTGTGTATGAATAAATGAGATGTATCATTACAATATTGCTCATATACAATAAATTTAATGTAAGAAATTATATTGATTAATTTTTAAATAAAATAAATAAAAACATTAAAACAAAATTAAAAAATCATAATAATAAATAAATTGTTGGAAAAATTTCTTAACACCAAATTTTTATTTTTCTTATATTTGACTTTTATTTATATTTTTATACTTGAATTTTAATAATTTTTTTAAAAAAATAAAATTATCCTAATTGTTCTGATTTATTACAAGTATTTTTATGATATTTTTTTATATTGGTTACTTCCTTTAAAAATTTTGATATTATCGTTGAAATTTTTTTAAATTTAAAATATAATATTTATATGTTTTTATTTTTTTATATATATTTCAATCTTATATTTTTATTCAATGTGTAACTTTTATTTATACTTTCATATTTAAATTGTTAATTTAAATAAATTATTAAATATTTTATTTTTTTTATGATCTAAAATTATTAAAATTAAAAAAAATCAAAATACAATGTTTAAAGTCCAAAAATATAAATTTTAACCATAGATACTCCAAAGTAAAATTTAATAAAATAAATAATTTAACATTTAATTAGCGTGGCAAAACAATGACTGGATTAATTTCAGGTAAATAATATATGAACACTTCTTTTCTTAACATTCTATTAATATTAAATTTTTTATTTTTATTTTGATTATATTATAATTGTATTTTCATTTTAAACTCATTTTTTTATTTTTTCTCTCGATAGCTTTTTTAGAAGGCGTACTAGATAAAGTGTAAGTCTATACTAGATTTAGATATTACATCAAAAAAAGCCTATCTAATCCCTTGTAAGCTGAAATATTAGAGTCCAAAAAAAAGATATAAGAAAAAAAAAACAATTTTAATGTAAAAATTTTATATATTATTTTATAAAGTTATATATCATTACATGATTATATAAAATATTAAATAAAAATTTATGAAATTAAAAGTATTAAATCAATAAACATCAAACATCAATAACGGTCCTTACAAATGCATTTGTTAGTATATTCAATTAAAATACACAAATGTATATACGAGATCGCGCTACTAGATGATCACTTGTAGCCTAGTTTCTTTTTCTTTCTCGTTTATCTTCTCTTATCGAAAGAAATATATTAATAAAATAATGCTTTAGAATAAATATTTGTTTAAAAGAATTCAAAATTTTAATAAATAATAATTAAATATATGGATTGTATTAAAATTAAAATTCTGTATTGAATCAATATCAGAACCACATAAATTATATTTTAAATTTTGGGAAAAGAATTTATATTGTAATATGAAGTTATTTTTAATAACTGATAATATTTACGTAAATTGAAATTTAAATTAAAAAAAATTACTCAAAAGTGACAGATTAAAATATATAAGAGATAAACATAGTCGAATAAAAAAATTAATTAGACTATTTTCATTTATTTAGTTAAAACATTATTTCCACATTCTTAATACCTTATTGAAAAATAATATTTATAATTTCAGTATTATTAATATTATATTTTTGTTATTGTTATATTTATTATTTCATAAATTACTTTTATTATTTTACTGTTTTTAAATTTTAAAATTTGTATCAATATTTTATTATATTTATTTATGATTTTATTACTATTATTTTTATGAAATTAAGGTATTATTATTATTATTATTATAATAATAAATATTTATTATTACTATATTATATTTTTTAATAATATATTTGTATTATTTAAAAATTATTTTGTTACTATTTTTTAATATTTTATTATTAATTTTAATTACGTTTTATTTCATCCTTATTATTACTTTTAATTATTTTTTATTTTATCAATATTTTAAATGTTATGATCCTATTATACAATAATTAATATAACAATATAAAGAGCTTTCTTTCACATTTTATATTTTTATATTGTTATTAGTTATATTTTAAAATAAAAAATTTAAAAATTATTAACTTATATCAATATATAATATGCATTCTTACTTTTTTATTCACATTTTAAATTTTTATTTTATATTTTATTATATTGTAAAATAAAAATAAAATCTATAATAATTAATCTATATAATATATAAAAGAAATTTTTATTTTTAGTGTTTATATTTTATATTTCTATTTTATTATTAGTTATATTTTAAAATAAAAATAAATTTATAATAATTAATCTATATAAAATATATAATAGATATTTTCACTTTTAATTTTATATTTTATATTTTATAGTTTTATTTTATTTTTAATTATATTTTAAAATAAAAACAAAATTTGCAATAAAGATTTTATTTAAAAAAACTTTAAAGACCGAATTATAACCTATTTTTTGACAGCTAGAATTATTATGCAAATATTTGAATTCAATTAAGAGATGTTTAAATTCTAAACAAACATAATAAAGTATTTTATTTGATAAATAATAATAATAATAATAATAATAAATATGATGTGCTTGTCTGGTAAAAAAAGAAAAGAAGGAACGAGGTTCGTTGGAGGAAAAGACGGTAATTTTCATTGAAAGGTGAAATACTAATTATTTAAGTTTTTAAAAGTAAAAAGGAGAGGAAAATAATTTTTGTGAGAGTAGGATAGCGTCATGTTGATAGATATTAAACACAATGATTTGACCTAAGAGGGGGGTGTGGATAGGGTAAGGGCGGGTGCGGTGAGTGAGTGGTGAAATGTTGGTGTGTAATGAGGACAGAGGAGTCAGGTGAGTGCAGAGCAGATGGTGGCTTGGCTTGGGTGGCTCTTCAGTTCTGCCACACCTGCTGCCGCTGATTGATGGCAGGTATGCTGCGGTACGATCGTCGCACAATTGCTCTCCTTCCTTGTCCTAACCCTAAAACTTAACCCCTCTTTGTCTGCACCTCCCAACCTATCCCCACTCTCTCCTTTCTAATTATCCTCTCTTCTCTTCTTTCATTCCCACTCCTATCTCCTTTTTACATTTTTTTTCTTTTTTATTATTAAACCTCTAAACTAATTTAGAAATAAAATACAACTTGTAAAAATAATTTAAAAGAAAAGTATCTTATCTTTATTCAGAAATAGAAACATTTTATATTTTTTTCAGAATAAACTCAATTAAAAAAAATATTGCACTGTACCATCCCAATTTCTTTACAGGATTGGACCATTTTACCCTTCCTACGTAATCCTAAACGGTACCCTTCTTGCCTGAAATGTGCAAATTCTTTTGCTTTTGCCATATTTGAAATCTGTTCTCGACGCTTTTTTTCTTTTTAATATGCTGTCTTACTGTTTTTATTTATTTAAATAGGTTGGCTACCTGTCTTAATTTACGTTTTCAGGTGTATTACTTTTATTTTATTTTATTATTAATTATTTATTTAATGTTTTTCAATTTTTTTATCTTAATTTTTATTTTTTACAAATTATACTATTGATAAAATAATATGTTATTGATAAAATAGTTTCAGAATAAAATAATATATTACTAATAAAATGATTGAAACATTATAGTTATAACAAAATATAAGATTTAAATTTTTCACAATTTTAAGCTTATATGAAACATTGCTTTTATCCTAGTATCTTTTTATTTCCACATGTCTTAATATTATGATATGTCTTCTTTTAACAAAATTATTGAATAAAAAATATTATAATAACAAATAAAATGATAAAATAATAAAATAGTAAACCCTAAAAATGAAAATTTACTCATTTGTGTAATTGTATAGTTTCGTATGCTTTATTTATATTATTAGGTAATTGTTTGAAGTTTTGTGAAAATTTGATCAAATGGATTTTAAAAAAATCTTTCTCTTTTAAATATAAATTGTTCTAAGTATCAATAAAAAAGGAGGAAATCGTTAAGAAAAAGTTTAACACTCAATAATTTTGAACTTATGCTTAAAAACATTTAGTGTATAAAAGAAAAACATGTTGTGTATTTGATAGACTACGAGTCTTGACAGACGAAAAATTTAGACAGATAAATAATTTAAACAAACAAACCTTCATCGCAAACGATATCTAGAACAATTATCAAATTATCGTCATTAAATGATACATATTTCTTTTTAATGAACCTTAATGAAGTTTTCGTATGGTTTATTCATATTCTTACGTAATTGTTTGAAGTTTTGTGAAAATTTAATCTAATGGGTTTTAAGAAAACCTTTTTCTTTTAAACATAAAGTATTCTAAGCATCAATAAAAAAGAGGAAAATCGTTAAAGAAAAGTTTAACCCTCCATGATTTTAAACTTATGCTTAAAAATATTTAGTGTATAGAAAAAACATGTTGTGTATTTGACAAACTATGAGTCTTGACAAACGAAAAGTTTTGACAGACGAAAAGTTTAGACAGATGAATAATTTAAACAGATAAACCTTCATAAAATCATGTATCATCTGACAGACAATATCTAGAACAATCATCAAATTATGAGTCATTAGATGATACATCTTTCTTTTTAATTAACCTTAAAGGTTTGCTCCCTGTTTTCAAAGACATTCTTCTGGTCAATCTGATGAGCAAGTACAAAGGCGTATTTCAAGTCCTCTCTCAACACTTTCTTCAAGAAGAGCTAAAGCTGTTTTTTTATCAAATTCCTAACATGCTATGTTTTGTCAACTCTCAAAGTATACCTGTCATATACGGAAGTGTTACTTTCATCAAAAGAAGAAAAAGTCACAGACCAATGGAGGATAAGTGTTACAAGTGATCAAGTTTTGTGCGAAAAGAAAAAACATGCATTTAATGCATATAGAAGTGCATTTAATGCTTCTACATGAAGCCATCATCACACGCTATAAGAAGAAGAAACTGAAGACCAACCCAAATCTAAACATGTCAGAATGAATCTCTAACCGTTACTTGCTCTCATACATTATAAAAAGATCTAATTTAAAAGAAGAAAAACAAGAACATGCTTTATCTTTTCAAAGTGCAAAAAATCTGTTTGTTTTCTCTTCAATCTTTCATAAGCTTTAGAAGATCACTGCAATAATCATGAAGAATTTGACCTATTGCAGTTAAACAACAAATCAAGATACACTCTTAATTAAATAAGGACGTTTAGTTGAGGAAAGCTACCACCCTCACCAAAATATGAGTCATTCACCATGAAGGATAGTGAAACGGTGGACAACATGTATAGAAGGATGCAAATCTTTCACAACAGACTTGAAGCCCTACGTTAGAGTTCCTCAAAGGCTCAGATAAAGTTGAAGTTATTGGAAATTATGCCAAAGGTGTATAAGCCCAAGACAAAAACCATTGTAGAGGCCTGAGATCTAAAAAAACTCATCTAGGATGAACTTTTGGGAAGCATAAGAGTACATTATGTACATCTTTAGGACCGTGACCAAAAGGAGGTTTTCACCATATCTAACAAAAGACTACAAACTAAAGCAAAACAAAAGCAAGTAAGTTAGAAAGATGCTAGAGTTTGAAAGGCTTTAGAAGAGATATGTTTGAAGATGAGTTTAACAATTCCTTAGACAAGAAAATAATGTCCCAAAAGTTTAAACAAATGTTTTTATGAAATACTAACCTTGTTTTAGGATCATTTTGATAATTTCTAGTAAAAGATTGACAAAAAATAAAAATGCGGAATAAATTAGAGATGAAAAAACTTCCATCTACCTTCATTAGTGTCACAATAAAAAAAATTATAATAAAAAAATATTGATCCTTTTAAATTTTCAATTTAAAAATAAACACCAAAATTTAAAAAAAAGAAATTTTCATTTAAAAATAATTTAAATTTCAAAATGTTCACTTCTAAATCTACAATGAAGAGAAAATCCTATAAATTACAAATCATATAAAAAACTAAAATTTAAATTCATCCAACAAATATCTTGAAAACTAAAATTTAAAAAGTTTATAATAAAAAAACAATTATAAAATCTAGTAAAAATCCAAACAAAAGATATACAAAAAATTCTATTATAAGTACAAAGCTCCTTATTATCAGCCCTTAAAAAAGTCTCATGCATAATTTCATGATAAAAAAAGGGTTCAATTCCAATTACAAAACGGTCAAACTGCTTGACTTGAAAAGTTGAATTGAGCTGTGCCAGATTCAACTTCAATTCCTGAACAGAATTGCTCCATGTAACTCAATTGACAATTGAACCAAACACTGAAAAATTGCATCAATTCTTTGTTTGTTCTGCCACTGGAAAAAAATTAAAGGCACCGCTTGCGTCAGTGGCTTCTGGCGGATGTACACTGATCACATAGAAGAAATCCTTCGAAGCTTCTTGCCATTGCCCGTCAGCTCATGCTTGAATCAAATCTAACAATGTGAATTATGAATTTCAGCTCCACCACTAAAATCCACTTCAATTTTTGCTTTCAAACCGCGCTAGCATTATGTATCCAATTTGTCTTCAAATAATTTCCTGTTTGATAAAATTGTTCAATCAAAATCCAGCCAGTTCCTTCACGAGAACTTTTTGCATCAGCTCAGAAAATTCAACCACTGTTATAATTACTCATGGCACGGCACGGCACTGTTGAATTTACGTTAACTGCACCGCCTTAGAAAATTCAAACACTCCAGTTGTTTGATTAAAAGATCTTCCACTCATGCTTGCTTCTCAGAGATTCATATCATCACCGTTTCCAGAAGCGCCAGAAATTGATTCGCAATCTGCTTGCACTGTTTCGCCGGCGATCAACTTCTCCGATTGCAATCTTCGCCGGAAATCGAATTGTACTCGATTGAGCGAAAACCACTGTTCCAGTCACCTTCAACAATCACTAGTTCGGCCGTGTCGTAAATACTGTGAAGACCGTCAATGACTGTAAACGTAATCGCGAGAGTAGAATATTGCTTCAGTTTCAATCACATCAGATGGTACGCACCTTAAGAACGAACGATCTTCGTCGGAGCTCTTGCAATCAAGCTGCGCGCCACTGAATTAATCAACAAATTTACCAAAGAATTATTAGAGGGACTCATTCTGGAGAAGAGGGTGATAGATTCTATAGGCATGGTACACTGAAGATCTTATCACAGCAAGTTCTAAAGAATATAGAACACAGATAAGAAAGTAAAGAAGAGTGAATTATCGGGTGATTTGAAGATAAATAGAATGGTCTATTTATAGAGACGGAATACAAGGTCACACATTGAATAGGTTACGGAAAAAAGAACTGAAATATGTAGATGAGAATCCACACAAAATCCAAACTACACCTAACTCTTTATACAAGATGCATCTTCTTGTTTCGCAGTTTAGCCATACAAGGTTTGTGTTGTAAACCCTTTGAAAGGGTAATAATTAAGCAAAGTGAGACTTGGTTTTTGCAGAAACCACAAAAATATCACAACAAGAATCAAATCAAGAGGGAAATTGCGCCGTTGATTCATATGCTTATGTTCACTGGACCGAAATCAAGTCTACACTCACCGAATGGAAACTGCATTTTATCAAACAGGTGAAATTAATTGGAAGCATTTCATGGTTGATGAAAATTTTTGTCGAACATAAATATAAATGGAATTGAATTTGATGATTGCAATTCTCATCGGTGGATTTTTGGAGTGTGCAATTATAAGTTGAATATGAACTACAAAGCAGAAGTTGGCTCAGTGAAATTGAATCTGATTCGTAGAATACTTTTCTTAAGCAACTTGTGGCTTTATTCCTAGAATAAGAAAGAGAGCATTCCACGTGGTGATTCATTTGCATTTGTTTAAGTATCTGGCAGATTTTTTTAATTGAATTAAATTGGCAGCTGAATCAATTCATCAACATTTTCGCTTAATTGAATAAAAATTTGATGGTGTGTTGATCCAGTGATTTAATTGAAACACAATTGGACTAAAGAAGCTGATTTGGAAAGGGCAAAATTGGTTCCAGCTGAAATAGGTGCTGCACTTGTTTCATCCTTTTATCAAATACTTGCTCTGCAGTGCTGGTTGTGCAGCGTTGGCTTCAAACGTGCTGTCAGTGTTGTAGTGTCTAATTTCTTATCATTTTACATTTTTTTTATTGTTTTTTCTTTCCTTAATTTAACTCTTTCGTGTATAATATTTGTTGAAAAATAATTTTCTTAGAAAAAGAATACATAAGAAAAGATGATAACATTAATAGAAAAAATATTTTGACTTAATTATTAATAATCAAATAGTCTCTTCTTTAATAAGCACATTATACATTACAAAATTCTTAATATTCTCGTGTAATTGATAATTAAGTCTGAAAACTAAAATTTTAACAATAAAAATTATTCAAAACAGAAACATATATTACTATGCACTATAGTAACATCTTACTCATTAGATCGTACTATAGTAACATCTTACTCATTAGATCGTTAATAACTGACTTAATTTATTCAAATTAAATTATTTCTAATATTCTCTCCTTTACTGATATATACTTTTATTAATTTAAAGATTTTACATAATTAATAGTTGAGACACCAAGCAACTCGAACTTCAAAAATGACTGCCTTTTTAAAGTCTTGGTAAATATATCAGCTACTTGATCTTCACTCTTGCAGTGGATTAGATCAACAGTTTCTTCTTTGCAAAGATCTCTCAAGAAATAAAATTTCACATCAATATGTTTGCTTTTTCCATGAAGGACATTATTGTCACAAAAAATTATAGTTGCCTTTGTTTGCTTGAATTGTAGTTCTTCAAGAATTTTTCTTAACCATATGGCTTGACAAGCACAAGTTGTAGTTGCAATAAACTCAGCTTCAATACTGTATAAGGTAACAATGCGTTGCTTTTTAGAAGACCATGAAATAGCACCTGTTCCAAGCAGAAAGACAAAATCAAATGTGTTCTTGCTATCATCTAGATCACATGCATAATCATTATCTGTGAATCTAATCAAATCAATCCTTTCACATTTCTTATAATAAAACCCCAAGTCACAAGTTCCTTGTAAATAAAGAAGAATTCTTTTGGCAGGAAGCATATATAACTCAGTGGGATTCTCCATGTACTTGCTAATCAAACTCACATAATACATGATATCTGACCTAATTGCAGTAAGATACATTAGACTGTCAACAATTTATTTGAATAGTGTGCTATCAACCTTCTTCCCATCATGATCTTTGTGTATCTTTTCACCACATTCAACTGGAGTACATATAGGATTGCAATCCTTTATTTGAAACTTGTTCAAGATTTCTCCAACATATTTCTTCTGAGATAGAAAAATCCCATGTTCTAATTGAATTACTTCTATGCCCAGAAAATAATACATCAAACCCATATCAGACATTTCAAATTCATTCATCATCATAGACTTCTTGAATTCACTAAACATGACATCACAATTTCCAGTAAATATAAGATCATCAACATATAAACACACTATAAGCATTTTTCCTTTATCTTCCACTTTAACAAACAAGGTATGCTCATAAGGACATTTCACAAATCCAATTTTTAGAAAATAAGTCTTAATGCGATTATACCAAGCTTTTCGAGCTTGCTTTAACCCATAAAGAGTTTTCTTCAATCTATAAACCTTATTTTCATGTCCAAATTTAACATATCCAGGATCTTGATCGATAAATACCTGTTCTTCCAAATATCCATGTAGGAATGCCGATTTGACATTTAATCGGAGGATTTGCCAGGAATTTTGTGCTGCTAATGCAACCACCAAATGGATTGAGTCATATCTTGCAACAGGAGAAAATACTTCTGTATAATCAAACCCATACTTTTGGTTGTATCCTTATGCCACCAAACGTGTTTTATACTTACCTACTTCACCATCTATGTTTAACTTTGTTTTGAAAACCCATTTTACTCCAATGATTTTCTGATCCTCAGGTAGATCACAGAGCTCCCAAGTGACATTCTTTTCAATGGAATTAATTTCATCATCCATTGTTTTTCTCCACTTTTCTTCTTTGACTTTAGTCTCAAAACTTGTAGGATCACAATATGCAAATAAAGCAAAATGAGTAACTTCCTCATTATTAATTTCATCTACCACAAAATTCTCCATCCATGCTGGTCTCCTTCTGTTTTGTTGAGGGTGTTCATTTGTAGGTTCAACTGCTTGTTGCTCACTTTGCACTTAAATTGTTGGTTGTTGCCTTCTTTCTTCATTGTCACCATCAAAATTATCATCACCATCAACATCATCATCAACATTTACTTGCAGATGTTGATCAACTTTGTCTGCATCCCAACTCCAAAATTGATATTCATCAAACACCACATCACCACTAATAACAATTTTATTGGTGATGAGATTATACAATTTGTAAACTTTTGATTGCTCACTAACACTAAGAAAAATGTATTTTTCTCCTTTATCATCAAGTTTTTTTCTTTTTTGATCTGGAATATGGGCATAACCAGCACACCCAAAAATTCTAAAATAATGTACTACTGGTTTTCTTCCACTCCAAGCCTCCTCGCGTGTCATGTTTTGAACAACAAAGGTTGAGCTTCTGTTTAAAACATGAAAACTCCAACATACAACTTCTGGCCAAAATGTCTTTGAAACTCGCTCTTTTGTTAGCAAACTCCTCACCATGTTGAGAATTGTTCTGTTTTTCCTCTCTGGCACACCATTTTTTTGTGTATAAGCAGTTGTTAGCTCTTTCCTAATGCCATGTTCTGCACAAAAACTTCAAATTCATCTAAACGTATTCTCCACCACGATCTATTTGAAGACTTTTAATAGGCTTTCTTGATTCCTTTTCAACTCTTGCTTTGACTGTTTTAAAAGCATGAAAGACTTCTGACTTTTCTTGTAAAAAATAGACCCACACTTTTCTAGAATAATCGCCAATGAAAGTAATTAAATACTTATTACTTCCATTGGAAAATGGTTTTATTAGGCCACATAAGTCCAAATGCACAAGTTCCAAAACATACTTTGCTCTCCATGATTTTCCACTAGGAAAATGAGATCGATGTTTTTTGCTAACAACATATTCGTCACATAGTTGAGAATGTACAACAATTCCTGGAAGACTCGTTACCATTCCTTTATGTTTGAGGGTCCTTAATCCTCCAAAATGCAAATGATGCCAAAGCCAAAAAGGATCTTTTCCTTTACCTATTAGGCTAGATTGAATGCTTTCAATCTTTAAAGAGAACAACCTGTTTGAACTCATTTTCATGACAACAATAGCTCCTCTAACAGGATTATAAATTTCATAAACACCTCTGCTAATGGTGATTGTGTAACCTTTCTCTTGTAACTGTCTAACACTTAACAAATTACTTTTCAAATCAGGAACATACAACACATTAGAAATTATTTCAACAAAACCATTCTTGGTTCTAATTTTAATATCACATTTTTCCATTACTTTCACCATAGAGCAATCCCCAAAACTTACAGTTGATTGGAAATCTTCCATTCAAATGGTTACTACAGCCTGTATCCACATACCATAAATCTGATTCACCATTTTCTTTATCTTGAACAACCATTAGTAATGTCTCCTTTTCTTCTTTTATGGTTAGATTTGACTTTTTTGCCTTTTTCTTGTCTCGGGGCAACCTGCTATAACATTCATAAGTATAATGACCAAATTTATAAAATCTAAAATTTTCTATCTTTGATTTTTCATGATCTTTTCCTCTATCTCTACCTTGATATTTGTCTCTGCCTTGAGATTGATCATAATGGCTTTGTCTCCTTCGTCCTCTGCCTCTACCTCTACCCCGTCCTCTAAAGTTGTTAGAAGCTTTCAACACTTGCTCCTCAACTTCTGGCTGTTTAAATTTTTATTCATGTGCCAACAATGAACTTTGCAGTTCATCAAGTGCAAATCGTCAATGTCTTTGGATTCTTCTATAGCACATACAACAAAATTAAATTTTGGTGCTAAAGATCGCAATATTTTTTCAACAACTGTTGTTTCTTCAGTTTTGTCACCATATGTGTGCATCTTGGTGACAATCGTCATCACATGGGAAAAATAATTTGTGATTGATTCTCCTGACTCCATGCGAATTGTTTCGAACTCAGCATGAAAAGCTTGAAGTTGCTACCTTTTTGCTCTTGCAGACCTTTGATACTTCTTCATTGAATCCTAAATATCCTTGGAAGTTTCTTTGTTGAGAATGGTTTCCATGATA
This sequence comes from Lablab purpureus, assembly GCA_030347555.1. NCBI lineage: Eukaryota > Viridiplantae > Streptophyta > Magnoliopsida > Fabales > Fabaceae > Lablab > Lablab purpureus. Next base: position 19,716,381 of record CM059254.1, read on the forward strand.
GATCGATCAATGGCTTGAAACAAATAGTTTTTTGTTTTCAAGTCTTTCAACTTTAGTGTATCCACCTCCTTTCATTGTTCATCAGTGAACACTATACTACTCTTAGGCACACTGACTTCAATAACCTGTCAGTACTCCTTGGATCTCAGGAAAGTTTCCATCAATATACACCAATGGTCATATTGACCATCAAAACGAGGATTGTTGCCTGCACAAAAGATCATTCACTTGTCATTTGCTGCTGCAAAGGAAGTCCTAAGTCTCAGAAAGAAAGAACCTTGTTTTGATACTACTGATGAAAAATTTTCTTAGGAAGAGAGTGTATAAGAAAAGATGACACCACTTCCAACATAAAACCTTAAGGCTCTAATATCACTGATAGAAAAAATATTCTGACTCACTGTATATTATTCATAATCAAATAGCTTCTTAAATAGGCACATTACAAAAGCTCTGGATATTCTCGTATAATTGAGAATTAAAATAAAAATTATTTAAAAATAGAAATGTGCATTACTGTGCACTATAGTAACCTCCTCCTAATCATTAGACCGTTAGTAACTGACACAATTTATTTAAATTAAATTATTTCTAACAATATTTTATGAGTTCTATTATCTTGTTTCCTAATTGTGAAATAAAGTTTTCTCATATAAACTCTCAAAGATATTGATGGTTTTAATTGAATTTTGAGATTACAATAGAAGTTATGTGTTCCATCTAGGTTTTGATAATTCTTTTACCCTTAAATTTAAGTTTTGAGAAATTAAAAGTGAAAATTATAATAAAAGATATTGTGTATGTTATGTAACTTTTTTAGTTTTGTTGGATGCTCAAATCAGTTTCATTTTTTTAAGTTTCCTTGATAAGTTTTTACAACTACAACTTGATTTGTTGAAGTTGTTTACTTTGTTTTTATAGTTTTCTAGTAGTAATTTTAAATACATTGTTTAGATTACTTGTGTTCTTCAAAGTTTTTTTTTCTTTATTATATTCTTAGTTTTGTCACAATTTTACTCTATTTGTTTTAGCATGTTTTTTTATTTTATGTTTTTTAATTTGTTTTTAAAATTATTTGGTTTTGTTTTATAGTTTTCATTTTCTTGACCTTATTGAGTTGAAGTTGAATTTGTCACATATTTCATTTTGAATGTTAATTCTTGATGTGTCGATTAATAGTTTTCTTTAAGAACTAAAGTGATATACGAGTAAATTGAGTGGAAACACTTAGTGAGTAGTGATGTCTATCTTGTTTTTCTATATTACTTATTCTAACAATTTCTTTTGTTTTGTGTTAGTTTTTTTTTGTCTAACTTTTTATTCTAATAATTTACGGACTAATTCAAATCAATTTACGGTTTGAAATTTTAGAATCAATCCAAATTGAATCAAATCGAAATTAATTATTTAAATATTATTATATTATCTATTATTTTACTCATACTAAATATGTATATGTGAAAAGAAAATCTAATGTACCAACTTAGTTCATATTTATAAATTTATGATAGAGAAATAACACAATATATTTAACATATCAATAAAATAGAAAAAAGTTTATCTTAAGAATATGAATATTACATTATTAGCCTCGAGGTAAAAAAATATTAAAATAAAATAAAATATCATTAAAAAGAAACAATGCAGAACAATTAATTTTGTTGTTTGCTTTAAATCTTATACAATATTATTTATATGTGTATAGAGCTTTGTTAGATTGGGAGAGAGATAAATCCTATGAATCTAGTATCTAGTATTTATGTTACTGTATAAATATAATACATATGATAATAATAAATTATAAATAAAATTTCAAAATCCATTCAAACCAAACTCTGTTTTGGTTTCCGTTCAATTTTTTTTCAAAATTAAACCAAACTATACGTAATTTTTTGTTTGAATTTTTAACTATGAGTCAAATTGCACCATAACCATATGATAAAATTACGTTGGAATAAAAAAGATACTACTCATAACCATATGATAAAATTACAAGTTAGAATAAAAAAGATACACTCGTAAATGCAAGTATGGTTTTAGTTAAAAAAATTATCTTGTAATTTTTTAATATTTGAGTATTATCAATCCATAGAAAACTATAATTCTTATATTTCCAAAAGCGGTGGGAAACTAATATCCTAAGAAAAAACATATATATGAATCAAGCTATATAGAAAGTATAACTCTATATCCAAGTAAAAAACTAAAAGTTATAGAGATTCACACCCAAATGAATAATAAATATAAGGACTGAAACCTCTCTATAAGAGATAAAAGGAATAAGAAATTGTAATATATTAAGTAAATATTAAGTAATAGCTAATGAAGTTACTTTTACGAATCAAAATTCAAAGGCGAAAAGCATAAGGAAGTGTTTTTTTATTATTATTTAAACCTAACTTCTTGTTGACACTCGCAAACAAATGTCCGCCTATAATAATTTGTCCGTCCCAAAAAGTACTTCACCGATTTGAGAGAAAAGAAGGGAGAAACAAAATACAAATTACAGACACCAAAAAAGCATTAATGCATTACTAGCTAAGAAAGTTGAATATTGGCAACTCAAAAGATTGTACATTGTGGATATCATGGCTTATAAGTTTGAGGTGAAAGAGACAAAATTAGAAAGCATAAGACAAAAGTGAATGAAGTGGTATAAGTATAAAAGGCTTGTGGCATAGGACAAGGGAGGAAAATGAATCCTTTATATATATATATATATATATATATTTTATTCTTTATAGTCATGTGATAACGAGGAAGGGGTTTTGGGGTATTGAACCGAAGTTGTTGCTTGAAATGCAAGACGTTAAATAAAGGGTTCTTAGATGTTATGTCATTTTATGCTTTTAGGCCAATATGATATCCAATGGGATATGATACATGAAGAGTCACCCTTTTACCCAGAACATGAAAAGGACAAGTAGCTGTGACCCTTGCTCAGGTAAGGTGGGTCAAATGGACTCCACTTGCCAACCAGTAATTAAGACATTTCCACACTTTCTCCTCTTACTTTCCTTTCCACAAACCATTTCAAGCCGCACTCACATGCTCTAACCAAATTACACTTATTAATTCTTATTTAATTCTTCTATTATCCATCAAATCTTTTTTTATTCCCTTTAGTTCTGTTTTAACACGTGTTCTTCCCCTTTTTGTTCTTTTCTTATCCCAATCACACTACTTTTAATCTTCGTGTTTTAAAAGTATTGATATGGTGTTTTATGTTTTCAAAAATATTCATTCACATTTTTAACAAAATGAATCAAAATGAACATTTTTTAAACATGAAGGGTCAAAATGAATATCAAAGTAATTTAGCCCTTATAAAGTAACATTTAACAAATCTTTAATGAAATAAATTATGCAAATTAAAATATAAAAATTAAGGGAGATTTTTATGAAAAGAATGAAAGATTTAATTATTACATATGAAGGATGTAAAAAAATATTATTACCTAATTAAAATTATTTTGTAAAAATATAAGAGTTATACTTTAGTTAAAGTATTGTCTTGATATAAAAAATAATAAACTATATGGTTAAATTTGTTAACTTATTATCATATCATCATATTTATATACAATTTTAATATAAGCTAAATTTAAAATTTAAAATAAAATAAAGAATATAAATATTACTGTACTAATGACACAAGGACATGGAATGTACACGTCAATTTAAAAAGATTCAAGGAGAGCAAAGTATTTAAAAAGAAAAGAGGGGTATGGTTTTAAAAGATTATTTTATTATCTAATAACCAGAATTAGCTTCCATAAAAATTACATATAATATATATGTACAAATAAAAAATTACTAATAAATTTTTACGAATGGTAAATAAAAAGGTAATTACAGAAATAGTGTTTCAGACATTTATTTTCCTGAAACTCAGGATATTTATGGTGACGTAAACTTATGGAAAAGCCCACCATTAAATATATATGATTCGAATGGTTGGGAGTTGATTAAAGAAGTTGCAAGTTTCCCATAGGACACCTCAAATGCAGCGCAATGGGATAGGGACAAATAGCAATAAATTAAAGACCACTGTCTTTGAATTTTGTCACGACGCTGCACTAGGAAGCAGAAACGAGAAGGAAAAAAATAGGACAAAATAACGTGCAGTACAAACCCCATCCTTGCTATTCTGGGATTACCATAAGATTAGTGTGGGACACACTCAACACATAGCCACTTCCTCTTCAAAACCCTGCTCTCTCTGCTTTTTCCTCATTCAAGTCAACCAAAAAATTACCTCTATCTGCACCTCCTAACCATTCCATTCCATTCCAACTTCTCCTAATCCAACCAAATATCACATTTTCCTCCTCAAAACCCATCATCCAAATCACACAATTCATCCCCCACTTTCCTCTTCCCCTCCCACTTTAGCTCACACAGACCATACACAATACACCTATTGCTCCATACATCACTTCTATTCAGGTCAAACCGTCACCATAAAACTACCAATTATTCAGCACAACACACCATCACATTACCAAGAGGCAAATGAAACTATATACTACTATAACAGTAATACTAATAAACCTCAGAATAAATCATTACACTGTGTTCTAACAAACCGAGTACATAGATACATATAGCAGCAGCAGCAAAGCAGAGAGGGTGATCATCTACAAAACTAGGAGGTTTCTCTTCCCTGTAAAGTGTGGTAAAATTCCAATCCCAGATTTAAACTCCGTAATAATGTTTAGAATAATTGATAATGATAATAACAAAATACCGAAAGTTGCTTTCTTTCACGAGATGGTTTTTTCTTTTTCATTTGAAAGAACCTCCTCACCCTCTCGAAAGTCCTTCAATACAGCGGGGCCCTCTGCGGGTTCCCTTTCCTCCGGTTCATCAGACCCGACGAGATTTCCGACACAGGCGAACACGCCGGCCGGCACGGTGGCCGGAAACCAGAGCCTCCGGTTCTCTTCTTCCTCACAATCTCAGTGGTGGCAGTGCAAGCCAGGGTGGTCCTGCAATCCACCCCGCCATACCCTCCTGAACCTGACGAGGTTCGGGCGGAACCGGCCGGTTCGAGAACCGAGTCAGGGGTCATCAGTCCATCGTCGAGCACAGATTCTGGTAAGGGCAAGTAGTTGCACTCGAAGAGGTAGCCGCACAGAGAACCCGTTGTTCTGATGAGATAATTGATCTGTGAAAAAAATATACATATATATGAATGAGAGAAGACCCACAAGGGCGAAAAAATATGCAAAAAAAAGGTGCGAATACATTATATATTATGGAACAATAATGATAACGTTGGTAAGAGGGCGAAATTAGGAGTGATAAAAGAGGACCTTGCAAGAAAGGGAGCAGAAGTGGTATGGGTCTTGCAGACTTCTGTCACAGGTGCTGCAGAAATTGCCGGAGCCTCTGAAGTTCCTTGTCTGTGGCCTTTGGTTTAAAAATACCACTTTTGCACTGTTGGTTGTATAGGACTGTAGAGAGAGAAAGTAACCATGTGGGTGTGAGCGATAGAGCACAAAACATTTCACAAAGCAAACCATACATTTGTGCAACTTCCACCCACTATCATGTAAAACAGACACGAAAGGAAAAGAAAAACACACCGAAATTCTTACTTGGCAAATTGCTCTTCTTAGCTTAATTGAAAGTCATTATAAGAACACCAAGTTTAAGTTGAAGGTGCAAGAAGGAAAGTAGACACCGCTAAACTATTTTGAAGAGTTATAAAGAAACTTGATAACCTTGCTCAATTAAGCCGAATGAACTGAATCTGTATTAAAAAATTAAAGGCAAAAAGAAAGAGAAAAACTTACTTGAACTGAAGTGCAGTCAATTAATTTTGCAGCGTCATCCAGCCTTATAACATCATGATACACATACCTTCTAATCTGTAAAAAGAGTGCAAACAAAAGATAAGAGAATTCACCGGAGGAATTATTTTTTACTTCATGCTTGTTTGCATCTTTTGTAAAACGTAGTGAACAGAACCTGCAAGAGTCTATGCGAGCGGTGAGGGGACAAACAGTGAGGGCAGAGACTGATGCAACAATCCAGGCAATACACGTTCTTCTCGTTCTTCTTTGCCTCTTCGTGAATTATGCAAGCGTTGTAGAACTTCTCCGTGAGGAGAACTTGAAGCCAACGGGGAGCATGAGACGAGGAAGAAACGAACTGGAAGGGTGAATGAATGAAGGAACGAATTGAATTAAAACAAACTCAGGAAATAGAGAGAAAATGGAACATGAAAGAGAAGAAAAAGAGGAAAGAAAGCAAGCAAGTAAGCAAGCAAGCAAGTAAGCAAGCAAAGTGAGAAAGCCTGAGAAGAAGAAAGGACATCCACCATGATTATTTGTTTCCCTTTGCAATTTGAATTTTGATGTGGGTTTGCGTCAGGAGAGTGAAGCGAATTAACTTGAAAAGAGAGACAAAAATGGAATAGCGAAATAAGAAAGCGGTGGGGTGTGTGAAAGCTCAATAAATTTAAGCACAAAAATGTATATGAGTGTGTAGTGTGTATGTACCCACCATTTGTTTTGAATTTGGGTGTGTTAGTGTGTCAGGAGGAGGAGGAGGAGAGGAAGGAAAAAGAATTGGGTGAGAGTGTTTGATGGTTATGGAGAAAACTGAGGCAGTGGAGGCATGATCAGAGTAAGTAAAAACTGGATTTTGAAAAAGGAAGAGAGAGAAAGAGAGAGTAAAAGGAAACGGCGCCTGGCAGCTGAAGATACAAATATTACTGTTACCAAGAAAGAATAGGCGAGAAGGAAAGAAAGGATGTGGTGAGGTGAGGAATGGTGGTGGGGAGGGTAGCCACAATTAAAGACAATTCAGTCGTACACCACACTTAATTGCTCCACAAGCTTCATCAAAATCTCCCAAAATATATATAAATTATTATCCCATCAAATCATTTTTTACCACACAAATCTTACTCTTTTACCCCTTCCTTCATTTATTTACTCTTATTCCTTCTTCTTTCACCATTCTAATTTACCACTTCATCTAAGCTTACCTTCATCGATATATACATTCAAAAATAAACTATAAATTTATAAGACATATAATATGATAAGAAAAAATAAAAATATAGTAAAATAACCCAGTTTTGAAAACTACAATAACATTCATTATAAGTAATAGCAGAAAAGGTAATCAATATTACACTAAAATATGACAAATATTTTGGATTATTTCTATTGGGGAGTATTAATTACATTCTAAACAATTATGTAAAAAGAAAAATAACATAATTAAATTTTATATGAATTCAAATATTTAATGATAATAAATTCGAAAAATATACATGGACAATTGGGAATGTAAGCATTTTTATATTGATATCTCAATTGTCAAATATTTATTACTTCAATATATTTTAATAGTCTATATTTGAGAAAATTAATAATTATTAAATATTTAATTAAATCTATTATTTAATAATGGATACATTAAAAAATAAATTGATTTCGATGAAATATTTATAAAATATTTTACAGAATTAAAAAATATGTTATGTATGATTTTTATTGTAATTGCTATAAAAGTCAATAAATTTATAATAAGCATCAATGTTTTATTAGTTAGCAAAACAAAATTCAAGTCGGATAAATTTTTTAAGATAATTATTATAAAATGAATAAATTTATCATAAACATTTTGTCAAAAAATTAATATTGAAAAAATTATTTAGCTTGCTACTAATTATATACTTTTATTTTTATCGTCTATATTATTTTTCATGAAAACATTTCGTGAGTACTTTCTTGTAATTAAAAGTAATTAACGAACATTACATTCACGCAAGTAGAAAATTAAATCTCTTTAAAAATAAGTAGAATTAGATTTAAATCCCATAAGTAAAGTTCAACTTCTTTTGTATACAAAAAATTTTAATTTAAAAGAAAATTCTAATAAAATTCGAGATTCATAATAAAGATTAACGTATTCATAATATTATAAAAAAAATAGCTATATAACTTTACTTCAATATAAATAATTAAAATCATTGGACCAAATACCCCTCTCTTTAATAAGGTAGAGATTACAGAGGCTACAAACTCGCAATTAAATTAAAAATAATCATACTTTACTTGTTCGAGATGATAGATTAACATATTTTTTTAATATCACAAAGCAACATTTAGGTACTAACATATTCTTAAACAATATATATATATATATTAAATAATTGAAAATATTATTATTATAGAAAAAAGTTATGTTTTATAATTTTGTGTATATATATTTTATTATTTTACCTTGTAAATATAACTTGAATAATAAGAATAATAATATTAATCCTAACATGATTATACTATTGAATCTATTTGTCATTTTAAAATTAGAAAATAAAATGGGTATAAGCATAAAATAATGAAGGATAATGGAATCAAAATCGCAACTTTGGTTTTTGCATTGCGGTTTACTAAGAGCCCATGTCCCGAAAACCCTAAAAACCCTAACCAAATGGTTCTTTATGAATGGTTGTCTTGCTGGCGCGTTCTCTCTCTCTCTCTCTCTCTCTCCGTGCTAAGTGCTAAATGACAAGACAAGAAACAGTGACTTTTCTCAGTTCTCGGTAGAAAATTGTTGAAAAAGTGCTCTGTGGGAATAGGGCTTAAAATGACAATATTCATAATGACAATTGTACCCACCACTATCTTCTTCGTTGCCATACTTCCACATAATTTAGTTTAATTAAATATGTTCATGTCTGTTTATTCTAATTCAATGGGGATTATCTAAAACTCATTGTTAAAGATGATGAAAATAAATAGTGAATGATGTTTGTACTCATACTTTTAATTAAGTTAGTTATTTTCGTAGAAAATTTAAAATGTTTCATGATAAAATTGTTTGAAATTAAAAATTAAATTTTGAAACATTTATCATAGTGATTTAATTATTAAAACCTATAGAATTTTAAATTTTTCTATCATTAAATTTTTGTGATATATTTTTATATTTTCATTTTGGTTTGATTTGGTTCAGCTTAATTTATTTGATCATGATTAAAATTGATATCGTAGTGAGAAATTAGTATTTTTGAGTTAACAAATGATTAAGTTTTTCTATTCATCTTAAAAAAGTTATTTTTTATTTAAATTTTTAGGAATATTTTTATTATTTATGTAGATCATTATTATTTTTTATTTTATATTAGTTAGAATTTTCTCTAATTAATATTGGAAAAATTAATTTTTAATAGATGCAAGCTAGAAATTAAGAATTAGTTTTTTTTATTCATTTGACTCTTCACTTTTTAATGTCATTTATTAAGGGTATTGTTTAAATTGACGTTTACAATCTTCAATTTTTTATGATGTTTAGCTCTTTTTTTTCCTCATTGCATTCAATTGATTTTTTTCTTAATTATTAGTCTAACCTAAAAGCAATGTTAATATATTTTTTACATTTTTTAAAATAAAATTATTACTCTCTCTATTTCAAGTTACAAAATCTGTAAATTGATTGAAATTAAAACAGTTTTGAATTCATTTCAGAATTATTTTTAAATAATTAAAATCAGAACAAAATTATAAATGACTATACTCAAATTTTATTTTAAAATTTCAATCAAAATTTTTAATTCTCACTAAATTGCAAATAAATATATTTAAATTTTATTTTAAAATTTCAATCAAAATTTTCAATTCCCACCAAATTATAAATACCGAATAAAAATTACATTAATTACTAAAACTTTAATAAAAAAAATTAAAACATAATATTAGTAAATGATAGTGAAAAATGAAGAGTCAGACTAATAAAAGAGAATTAATTTTTAGTTTATGATATTTAGTTTCTCTTTCTACAATTTAATATTAATACAAATAATAATGTGATTAATAGGAATATATAATGAAAAAAAGAAAAAAAGTTATTTTGAATTTTAAAATGTCTTATATTATCAAACAAATTTTCCTTCAAAACTATGTCTTATAATTTGAAATGGAGAAAGTAATTTTAATGAGAGTTGTTTGATCTACTCTTCTAACTACTATCATTCAATATTCATAAATTTAGATATCATAATAATTTTAAAATTCATTATTATTTTATCTATTTTATTTTAATTTAATCAATATCATTATTAAAATATTTTAAAATATTTTAAAATATTTATAACTTAACTTATAATATTATCTTCATTTTTTATTAATAATAATATACTATCAATTCAAATATACTTTAAAAATAATAAAATAAATAACATTCATGTGATATTATAAAATTTTATTTTAATAATAATACATTTGAAAGTATTTTTAATATTATCATCCAATCAAATTTTCTTTTAATAAAAATATTTTTAAGATTAAAGTATCCAAACATAAATGAAGTCAACTTAACTTACTTGTAATTAAATATAAATTTAAAAAATTCAATTCAATTTAACTTTTTTAATTATAATTTAAACATACATTAATATAATTTCATTGTATTTAAAATTTGGTGAGAATTGAAATTTTTAAATTAAATTTTTTGTTAAAATATTTGGTTGAAACTATACGAATTTTAATTTTACAACATTTAAAATTCATTTTGATTTCAAATTTAAATCACAGGAGTTCTAATTTTAAAATATTTGAAAATTATTGTAATTTTGATTTCAATTTTTAATTTTATTAAAAAATTTATTTATTTATAAAAACCGTTCAATATATTGTAATTAATTTATTTAATATTAATTAATAAATGTAAGAGTGAAAGATTAAAAAATATATAAATTAATTGTTTTCATTTGTCCGTGATTTTTTAAAATATGAAATGTAGGGAGTATGTTAGAATTTTTTTTAACGCAGAATAACATAATTTGATTTTTCTTTCAGATATTACTGTTTGAAAAAAAAATTACCCAATTATATCCTCTTTCACATTATTTACACAGATATCATACTTTACTGTTTATGTCAGAATTCGGTTTTCGGATAATCGAATTCTGACCTATGACACGACCTCAAGAGCAAATTTTGCCACTCAGAATTCGATTCCCAGAAAACCGAACTCTGAATGGGTTATTTTAATTTTTTTCTTTTGCTACTCAGAATTCAGTTACCAGGAAATCGAATTTTAAGTAGGCTTTTTTATTTATTTTTTCTTGATTCAGTTCTTCTGATTTGTACAAAACAAGACATGAGAACGACAGTTCTAAATGTTACCTTTGTAGCCTTATTTTAGACCTTAGAACAGTCGTTCATAGAGATAAAAAAAAATTTAAAAAACCTACTTAGAATTCAGTTTTCCGGGAATCAAATTCCAAGTAGCAAAAGGAAAAAAAATTAAAATAGTCTTCTCAGAATTCAGTTCCCTGGGGACCGAATTCTGAGTGGCAAAATGGGCTAATGTGGACGTCTCGTAGGTCAGAATTCAGTTCTCCGGAAACCAAATTCTGGCATGAATAATAAAGTATTATATCTCTGTAAATAATATGAGAATAAATATATTTGGATAATTTTTTTGAAAAAGAATAATATATGGAAAAAAAATCACATAACTTTGGGTCAACATTCATTAGAATTAGTTTTGCCAATTTTAACATAAAATATTTTTCAGCCGATATTGATTAAAAATCTGTAAAAAAAATCAAACAAGCAACACCATAAAAAAAAACTTCAATTGATATTAGTTTAGACAATTTAGTCAATATTAATTGAGAAAATTTTTTGACCACGTTTGTAGAAGTTCTTTTTTCATAAACTTTGATTAAGAATAACATAAAAAAATAACTGAAATATAATTAATATTAATATTTTTAAATTATTAACAATTGTTAAATATTTCAAAATAAATTTTTGCATTTTGTAAGAATTTAAAAAACATATTTAAGAATAAAAGTGATTTAATAGAAATGAAATATGAATATTTTATTATTTAAGTTTGAAAAGTCTATTAACAATAAAATATAATTATTCAAATTTCATTTCACAAAAGTTATCATCTCTTTTAAAATACTTTTCTCTAAATTAAGGATCCACTCCTCTTCTCGTGTATCAGAGTCCACCTTAGATATTCTAATGGAGAATAAAACAATTGTCCTGTTAGAATTTATTTTAGAGTAAGTTTTTCTTTGCCTTATTTGTCTTGGGTTCGATTTGATTTTTGGTTATATAGTTGGATAGTAGTGGTTACATATGAAGTTTCTACGACAAAGATAATTATCTATTAGTCAGGAAGTGTGAGAGTATGTTTAGATCATTGATCAGATTCCTTTATCAACAATTATAATTTTCCTGTGAGCATAGAAGATGATGGGAGCTTAAGCTTGAGAAACAAAATTTATCAAGTAATAAAAGCTAGTTACATTTTTAACAATGCCTTAGGATAAAAGATCTGGATGTGAAAATGATGTGGTCATAATATTTGAATCTTAACAGAGTTTGTGTATTGTTTAAGTATATTCCAAGTATTAAACTTGAGATTGGATATTTGATAAAATGATAAAAGTTTGGAAATTTTGTTCATGTTATGATATGATAAATGTTTCTTGTATACAATTATTGTTATTTATGTATAGTATGATTGAGATATTAGAAGATTGAAAGTGTTGAAATGAAAATTTGTATGGTTTGAGTGGATAGATTTAAAAGAGATATCTTGTACATGTTTAGTGATTAAAAAGTTAGAATATTTCAATGAAGTTAAATTGGTTCAAATTATTGTCATTTTGAAACTAATCATTCAATATTAGGTATAAGAAATAAACAAAAAACTCAATTTGAACCAATTAAACCACTTGATCCATTTTTCATAATTTCATAATTATGTAGAGTCAATGGGCAAGATATCTCTCACTAGATGAAATTCAATTAATTGAAAACTTGATAATTTTGGTCACTCGACGAGCTAAGTCTCACTATGCAAAAATCAATTTATTGAAAACCTCACTGGGCGAGCCTACTTCTTGCTGGAAGAGCTATTTAATTAAATTTCTCAATGATTTATTCGTTGGGCGAGTCAACTTCTTGTTGGAAAAAATTCAATAAATTGAAAACTCGATAACTTTGGTCACTCAACGAGATAACTCTCGTTGGGAAAGTCAATGTTTTTAGAATTTGATTCTGAAAGTTGCAATATTTGATGTAACTTTAAAATGAGTTTGGAATCAATTAAAAAGAATGTCTAAAACTCTAGTTATGGTTGTTTTAGTGAACAAATGTCAAACAGTCAATTTTAATTTAACTTGTTGAAGTATCTAAACTTTTAAGTTAAGTAAATGAGTTTTTTCTTGAGATTTTATTTATGTCGATTGGTTTAGGCTTTTTTTTTAAGAATTGGATTTGAGGGAGAGGAAAATGATGGATTTGGAAGAAATGAGAGATAAAAAATAAGATTGTTTGGATTAATGAAAAGATAGTAGAAAGTGAAAAAAAATAAAGAAAAAATTTATTAAAGTTGTGAATAATTTGATTGATGTGATAATTTAAAATTAATTTCATAATTAATAAAATTATAAGATTATTATTTTACTCTTAAATTAAAAGTAAATTTAAAATAAATATTAATAATTTATTTAAAATTATTTTTTACATTTAAATTAAAATATTATTCTCGTCGCACATTGCAGATACCACATTTAAAAAATATTATAAATTATCTGATGTTATGTAAAGTAATAGAAAATATATTTTAAAAAGTTAAACTAAAATTTTAAATCAAATTTCAATAAACATTATAAAAGATTAAAATAATATTTTATATTGGGTGAAACTGGATTCATAAAGATCAACTATACACACTGAGATCAAACAACACAGAATATAAAACATAATGGCACATTACCTGTAAGAAGCATGTAACAAGCATAATCAATTCAAAAAGAATTCTAAATTCTTATAATTTTATGTTAGTATAAAAAAAATTCTAAAATCAACTTTAGATAATTATGAGATTATTTTTAAATACATAATCTTAACATTAATAACTGTAATAAAGAAAAATTATAATAAAAATAAAATATAAATGTTTTTAAAATAAATAAAAAATGTACAAAAAATAATTTTTTATAAGAAATTTTCAACTTAATGATAAATTTATTTTATATTTAGTATATTATTATTGTTAAAAAATATAAAAGTTATTATTTTATTGATCATGTTCAATTTTAATTTAATTATGATTTAATCTTTAAATTTTAAATTTATTGTTAGAATAATAGGACACGTAACATTTCATACTCTTTCTCTTATAATTGGATTACATAAAAGAACTCACACATATATGAGAATAAAACTTCATAAGAACTTCATAAGTCTTCTTCTTCTTCTTCTTAGAGTCACGTCTTTAGTTTATACAATTCAACAACATCTTGAATTTCTTAATTTATCTCATTCATAAACCTTGCCAAGAGTCACGTCTTTAGTTTATACAATTCAACAATATCTTGAATTTCTTGATTTATTCCATTCATAAACCTTGTTATGATTAGGTATAAAACTTCATGTATTTATACTTGATAAGGAGCATTTCCATCTCTTTATAGCAATATTTCATACTATTGCTCCCTTGACCCAACCTTTGAAGTTGAATGATAAAGTCACTTCTTATATTGGGTGGACATAGGGATGGAAAATGCACCCGCCCCTGTGGGTATTACCCGAACTCGTCCCGATTTTAATAGGAAATCCCCACATTGATTGAGTATGGGTACGGGTACGGGTAATACCCGATTTTTTAAATTAGGTATGGGGACGGGGATGAGGATGTACATACCTGTTCCATCCCCGCTCCCATACCTATTCCAATGTCCAATATTTATTCCTGTTTTAATTTACTAAAGCACAACTAGTTTATTAAGTAATTTTAAAAATTTATATTAATTTTTTCTGTAATTCTTAGTTTTGTAATTTATTTCTATAACATATATTTGATAATTTTTTACTTTTTACTTGACCTTTATTTAATTATTATTTGATGATACTTTAATTTGAGATTTATACAGTTATAATCTTTTATTGATGTTTACTATTGGGAAAAAGAATATATGTATCATTTTGACTTTGATTCATTTATAATATCATGTTTCCTTTGTTATGATTTTTATTTTTTTGTAAAATAATTATTTAATTAATATTTGGAATAATAAAAGACGAATACGATTATACCTGTTACCTGGTGGAAATAACCCGTATCCGGTGGGGATGGTGATGAGACAAAATTTTCATATCCGCTGGATATAGGGATGGGGATGAATTTTTACTGCGGGGAATGGGAAAGTGAAACCCGTCCCCACCCCGTTGCCATCCCAAGGTGGACATAAATCTTCTTCCCATACACTATTTTAAAACATCCCAACTGACTATTGGTGTCCTTTTACCTCTTTTAATGCCATTAATTGTTTGGTTCCACCAAAATAAAGCATAACTGTCAAATTCTAATACAAAAAATTTAATCATGTTCACGTGAGAAAGCCCATAAGAAAAAAAATTAATGTAGTTTCCTCCCCCATTGTAAGTAAACATCAAGATTGGAAATACCTATAAACTTTGAAAATTTTACATTATTTTTGTTATACTTTTTCTCATATCCACCCCTATGTGTAGTTCTTTCCCTCCTTGCAACTCACCTCTCTTGGTGCTAGAAATCATCTTTCTCATTTTGAAAATTTGAAGAAGCTCTTGAATGTTTCCTTTCTCTTCATTCTCTTTTGTGATTCAAGATTTCTAGTCTTTATTGCTCCATCATTTCTTGGAGTTATTGCATGATGACTTGTGGCCTTTCCATAGTCGTAAAGCATTTACTACTAAAATGGGACAATTTTAAACATTTAATGTTATTTTTGAAGTTAGACGAGGTGGTGCATGTCACACTAAATTCATTAAGTGTAAGGCTCGTCTAGTGTGCAAAAGGTATAGTAAAAAAGAAGGAGTGAACTATAATGAAATATTCTCACATGTAGACCAACACATGTCCATTAGAGTTCTCGTTGCACTTTTGGCATCCATGAATATGGAGTTGGGGTAGCTTATGTGAAGACCACATTCTTCTATGGGAACATTAAAAAGGATATTTGATGACTTAACTGTTAAAAATAAGGGTCGAGTTCAAAAGGGAGGAAGGTGAGTTGAACTCTTTGAAATTTTCTGCATTTTTAAGAATTTCAGAAACCAAATCAGATTTTTGTTGAATCAAAATAACCAAAGATTGTGTTATTATAAGGTTTTTGAGAAGTTGGAATCAATGTACATTATTTTTCAGTTCAATTATCAAATAAAGAACAATTTAAAAAATTTAAAGAATAAGGAAGAAGATGATCAACACTAGTGATTTTTGTACTAGTTCACCTTCACAAGAAGGCTATGTCTAGTTTCCTAAACTATTGATCAAGGCAATCTACTAATCCAATGTTTTTACTGAACCCTACATGTAAAATACAAAGAACATCAGAAAGACCTTGATCTTGAACCCTACAAGATTAGTCTACCCTTCTTTAACCCTATTACAAGAATCTCCTTAATCACCCTAATTAAGAAGGATAAAAATCAACAATCAATTACACAAAATTATGAAAAGAAATCACATGATCAAATGAATTATAGTAGCAACTCATAAATTAGAGCACAAACTTAGGTGATAACTTCAATGGAGAAAATTGTCAAGCTACTTAGATCTTGGATTTCTTGGAGAATTTTGAAACTATTTCTTAACATAGGAAAACTCTCTTTGGATAATGGGTTTGTTTGTAAAAAATTTATTACTTAGTTCTTGAACATTGAAAACTATTCAAACATAACTAGTTCAGTGTTTTAAAACTGTTACTAAGAAGAATAGTTAGTTGAAACACGATCTAGTTGGTTTATTTCACTTAAGAATGATCTTTATGTGATTTCAGCTATTTCGTGATTTTAAGTAGATTTTTCAGAGAGCACAAAAAATATGAAAATTGGATTTAATTGGCTGAAAATGCGTTTCAACTGGTGTAAATCATTAAAGAAAATATTTAAGTGATTTTAACTTGTTTAATTTGCAAATCAGCTAGACTTTCCAAAGAGCATGAATTTTTCACAAACAACAGCTCCAGAATTTAAGCTAGTTCAAATTTTTAAAACAATTAGTTGAACTCAATTGAGAGAAAATTTTAAAAATAACAGCTCTCAATTTGAATTGACTGAATCTTCATGTCACTTGGTTAAATTGTTTAAGTTTAACTTAACCATCAAACTAAGAAATGGTTCAGTGATTTAAAACTATTACTGAGAAGAATAGTTAATTAAAACATGATCTAGCTAGTTTATTTTACTTAAGAATGATATTTATGTGATTTCAGCTGGTTCATTTCGTGTAAATAGATTTTTCAAAGAGCGCAAAAATATGAAAATTGAATTTAACTAGCTGAAAACGCATTTCAACTAGTGTAAATCATTAAAGAAAATCTTTAAGTTGATTTCAACATGTTTAATTTGTGAATTAGCTAGACTTTCCAGAGAGCATGAATTTTTCACAAACAACAACTCCAAAATTGAAGCTGGTTCAAATTTTCAAAACAATTAGTTGAACTCAGCTGAGAGCAAATTTTAAAAACAGTAACTCTTAATTTCAATTGACTGAATCTTTATGTCAGTTGGTTAAATTGTTTAAGTTTGACTTAATCATCAAACTAAGAGCTATTTAACTGACCAAAATCATATTTTCAATTGGTTGAAAAACCTAAGTTTCTTTAAAAACATTTTAAAAAGCAAGATCAAGTTCAAGATTAAATGAAAAACATCTTACCGCAAAACCTAAGGCACTCTAACATTAATACAAAGATCTTCATTCTTTAAACTTCATCTTCAAATCATCAAGGTGGTTGGAGACATAAAATTTAAATGAAGTCAAGTCTTCAAGTCCAACATTAATCTGAAGGTTTTGAGAAACCAGGGAAGTAGAAAAAAATCTACAAATTGAGAAATTGTATGGTTTGAAATAGTCTCTAGAGGAATGGTACAATAGATTTTATGAATTCATCATCTCTCTTGAGTACAAAAAAAGTATTTATGATGCTTATGTTTATCATATAAAGGTGGAGGATGATTCCAAATTTATCTTCTATTGTATATGGATGATATGGTTATAATATTTGTGCATAAACTAGTGATTAAAAAGATGAAGTCATTATTAAATATTAAATTTAAGATAAAGGAATTAGGAGATGGTAGTAATATTATGGGCATGTAGATCACGCGAGATTGTGCCTTTGAAAAAGCTCTTTCTAGGTTAATATAATTACATTCAAAAGTTCTAAGGCCATTTTGGAATGAGTGGTTTCAATCCTGTTACTACTCCTTTGATGTCATCCATTTCTCTATCTGTAACTACTACTTCTCGTTCAGAATTTGAGAATGGAGACAAGACTCATGTTCCTTATGTTAGTACATTGGGGAGTCTGATGTATGTATGGTCTGAATTAAATCAAACCTTCCTCAAGTAGTAAGTTTGATGAGTAGGTACATGGTTAATCCTAGTAGAGAGAATTGGCTGGTGGTGGAGCATATTCTTAGGTACCTAGAAGGTAAGTTTAAGGTGGACCTTGTCTACATGGGTGACATAGTGTGTAATTTTTCTTGATAGTTAAATTCAAATTATGTTGGTGATCTGGATGCAAGACAATCTATTATTGGTTATGTTTTAACAATTGGTAGCACATTGGTAAGTTGGAAAACAATTTTGTAACTATGATAATGTTGTTTACTGTTGAAGCAAAATACATTACTTTTGGAGAAACAATAATAGAGATAATATGAGAATATGGTTAAAGGGTCTTACTATTGAAATGAGTTTTTTCGCATGAGAAAATTATTATCTTTGTTATAGTTATGGATCGTGTAACTACATAGTTTCATTTTTAGACTTCAAAATCAATTTTAACATCTTTCTAATTTTATACAAATATTTTATCTATAGATTTCTACATAATTTGACTATTACATAAAGTTTTGAGAATATTTTTGAATTTTTGGAACCTTAATTCATCAAAAGATTCATAATTAAAAAAAGCACAATAACTAACATTGATCAATTGATATTTTAAAACTTTTATTTCATTACTAATAAGTCTTAGAAGACATTTTTTAATACACTAAGAATATTTGGGTTTTAATAAAACCAAAAAAATATATCAAGAAATAAGACCAGAGATAAGAAATAAAAAAAATGCATAATAAAATTTTAGGCTAATTAGAATCTATTTGATTCTATGTCCAAATATAATCAATACAATCTAAAAGATTATAAATCAATAGATAATTATTATAAATTATGTTAAGTTATAGTCGATTATTTTATTTTTAAAGTTTTTAAAATAATTTAAAAAATATGTTTATGTTTAAAGAAAAAAATTATGATGAATGGAATGTTAATTCTAACTTATTAAGGTATCAATGATTATTTATTAATATTTTACCCCTTTAAAGTTATGAATGAATATAGTATGTTAGTTGAATATCATAATAGTTACCATGAGACTGTACATAAGATCTTTTCAAGGTAATTACAATCATTATTCAATACTTGGTATTCATATTTTGTCATAATAATTAAATGCTCAATTTAATTTTATCACAGTGTAATAGACAAAAAAAAGTGACTATGAATATGATTATTACACAATGTGGAGCATAATTATAGGTCATCAAAAGAACTCTCACTTACAAGTTTACAACTTTCTTTTTAAATTAAGTTTAAGTTGAAGTTTTAATTTAACTTATTTTCACAAATGTTGTAAATATTTGGAGATTCACAATCTCTTCTTATCCAAAGTATTGAAACGTATGAATATTAAGAATAAAAATTTTATAAAACCCAAAAATATTTAGGACATTTGTATTTCTTCTTAGATATTGTAGTAAATGATATGTGGAAAAAAAAATTATGGGTATATAAACTACATTAAATTTTTTGCTTTTCAAATGATATGCCGCTGAAATAGATAATTCGTTTAAGAAAAATTAGACTTCCAATTTCAGTTATTACTTTAGTTAAAAATGTTTAAAATTACAATTCTAACATTGATTATGATGTTATAATTTTTAAGGATGATTGATGTAAATAATTATCACTATACTCACTAAATATTAAGAACAACTTTAAAATATTAAAAGTTTACACTTATTTTAATACCTGTGTCGAAAAATTCATACAAGTAATATTAGATAGATTTATTATAGTTTTAAAAACACTAATTATTTATGATTTAATAGATATTTTTGGATTTATTATAGTTTTAAAAATACTAATTATTTATGGTTTAATAGACATTTTGTTCCAATATTTTATGAGAATTTACAATATTTTTTTAGATTTATTTTTTTTAATTAAGTCCCAAATTTTATTAAACTCTATGAATGTGATCATTTCTTTTAAATTAATGTTAACTGTGTTAGCTATATGAGACATGACGTATCTAAGTTAACTCGTAACACATAAATAATGAAAAAAGACACAAATACGACACTATAATATGTAAATTTTTGACAAAAAAATCATACTACCAAATTATAATAAAATTTTGGACTCAATTAAAAAAAAATAAAAATAAATATAAAAAAACATTTCAAATTATCACAAAATATTGGAATCAAAATGTCTATTAAATCATTATTTATTAGAATGGTCAAAATGTCTATTAAACTATTATTTATTAAAATGAAAACTAAAATGATGAATATATGGATACACCAAAAAATTTTAAATTGAAGAAAAGAAATTACATTCTCTAATTATTGGCAGCAGGTGGGTCCTGCTGTGGCGCAGCTTCCTTTGTAGGAGCTTGTGTGTGGCAAGAGCCGGGACGGTGGTGACCCGTTTTGCGGCACTGGAAAGGTGGCGCAGTTCGACTCACTAAGACCCCAAACATGGCTCCTAACCCGAATACAAGGCCTATCTTAAGGGGACGCATTTGCTTTGATGCAGAAGATCACAGTTTTTATCTCACACTAAATTAGGGTTAGTTTTGTGTCTGGAGAAGATATATATACACACACGAATACCGCGAATCAGGAAACTTCCTATCGCCGTGACGGCCACGCCTTCATTAGTCAAAGTTGTTTTAGATGGCTAAGTATCCCCTCCTCCACTCCAACACTGTTATTATAATTCTTGTTTTTTTTATTCTACAATTATTTGTTGACCCTGCTTTGCGTGAAAACTTTGTAGTGTGAAAATTCAAAGGCCTAACTATAAAGGCCGAACAAAAGAGAGATTTCCTTTCTGCACTCCCCTTATTTCTATATTCACCTTTAAAGGGCATATAAAACATAAAATTACCCCATCTTTTAGTGTTGTCCTTTGCTTCTACTACCATCCATTTGTTGAAAATGAAAGAGAAGAAGAAAATAATAATGATTAAGAAAGAAAGAGATTCGACAAAAATACGACAATCATGTTTTAAATTATGTAATTTGAAAACATTTTTTCATTACAAAATTTAAAAATTCTTTTTATAAAGAAATGATTTTTATATCATGTAATTTAGAAAATTCTTTTCGTTGGTATAATTTAAAAGTTTTTTTAATTACTTTCAAATCGTTTAATCTAATAATGCACAATCCATTTTTTTAAATATAACTTCAATATGTATAATCCAAAAGTAATTTTTAAATAGTATAATTTGAAAGTTAAAATTAATTTCTAAATTATATAATATAAAATATTTTTAAAAATAAAATAGAAATATTCATATATATATATATATAGAGAGAGAGAGAAAAGAAGATACGAGGCTGTAGAAAGAAATTCCTTGAAAAGATGGCGTTTTGAAAAGTCGTAACATACCAAAGTATGTAGTCAGGCCCAGGCCCAATATAATATTGTGTGCCACGTAGTAGCAAGAGCGTTTTTTCAAACAACAAAAAAAGGGAACTGAGAACTGGTTACAAAATTATATGTTACTTACTTGATTTCCTTTTGTTCTATGTTTAAGCTTATAAAATGGCCTTAGAAACACTAATGAGTCGAATAAAACTGATGAACTAGGTTGCATGGTAAGTGCAGTAACAGAGAGAATAATATATTTTGGTGCATGCATGTTTTTTCTACATAATTTCTATTAATTTCGATATTTACATATAATTTTGTTTGTTGCTAGGTTGGTGGAGTTATAGATAGATATAGGTTAATGTTTGTTTGAAAAAATAATGTTACTTTTATCTTGAAGGTGATTACAGTTTTAGAAATAATTGAAGGTGATTACAGTTTTAGAAATAATTGAAGGTGATTACAGTTTTAGGAACAAGAATTGTAACAGGAGGTAGAAAAATTAATGTTACTTTTAACTATAAACATTTGTTTAGAGAAATTCTTGAAATTCAATATAGAGTTTATTGATAATTAGGTATAGGATAAATTTTTTTATGTATATATTACATAAGGTTGAACGTTTATTTATAAAATATATACAAAAGATGATCCGAGCCTATTACACTAGAATAGGAAACTCTATATATTCAAACATTTTTCCTCAAGTTGATCATATAAATTGTATGAACCAAACTTGTTACAAATATAATCAATTCTAGAATCTTGTAACGACTTAGTAAAAACATCTGCTAATTCATCATTAGAATTAACAAACTCAGTCTTAATCTCTCCTGATATTATTATTTTTTCTAATAAAATGACAATTAATCTCCATGTGTTTGGTTCTTTCATGAAATACTGAATTTAAGCTAATGTGAAGGGCAACTTGATTGTCACATATGAGTGTCATTTGAGTGACTTCTCCAAATTGTAACTTCTTAAGTAGTTGTTTAAGCCAAATAAGCTCACATGTAGTGGAGGTCATAGATTTATATTCTGCTTCTGCACTTGATCTTGCCATGACACTTTGTTTCTTACTCTTCCAAGATATTAAATTATCACCAATAAAGAAACAATATCCAGAGGTGGATCTCCTATTAACAGGAGATCCTGTCCAATCAGCATCTGAGTAGGCAATAACTTTGGTATGGTTACTGTGTCCATACAACAGGCCTTTTCCAGGATAACCTTTAATGTATTTCAGTATACGAATGACAATATCCCAATGAGCTGTGCAAGGAGAGTTGAGAAATTAACTTACCACACTTACAATAAAAGAGATGTCTGGACGAGTAACTATAAGATAGTTCAATTTTTCAACTAATCTTCTATACTTTTCAGGGTCTGAGAAAGACTCCCCCTAATTAGGTAGAAGCTTGATAGTAGGATCCATGGGTGTGTCAGTAGATTTTTAGTTCATCAACCCATTTTCCTCCAAAATATCCAATGCATACTTCCTCTGAGAGATTACTATTCCATTATTAGATTGTGCTACTTCAATCCCCAAGAAATATCGAAGTGTGACAAGGTCTTTAGTCTAAAAGTGCTGGCAGAGATGTTTAACTTGTAAGATGCTATGGTGATCACTTCCTATGAGTACAATATCATCAACATACACAACTAGATAGATACATCCAACACTTGAGTGGTGGTAAAAGACTAAGTTATCTGCTTCACTGCGGGTCATTCCAAATTGCTTAACAACCATGCTAAATTTTCCAAACCAAGCCCTGGGAGATTTCTTTAGGCCATATAAAGATTTGTGGAGACGACATACCATTCCAGAAGACTCCCCATGAGCAATAAAACCTGGATGTTGCTCTATATAAATTTTTTTCCGCAAATCACCGTTAAGAAAAACATTTTTCACATCCACTTGAAACAGAGGCTAGCTTTTAAGAGCAACCATGTCAATGAATAGGTGTACAAAGACCATCTTTGCAATTAGTGAAAAGGTGTCACCATAATCTAAGCCAAAGATTTGTGTATAGCCTTTAGCTACTAGGCGAGCTCTAAGACGATTAATAGTTCCATCAGGACCGACTTTGGTAGCGAAAACTCATCTGCAACCAACAACAAATTTTCCAGAAAACAGAGGGAAGAGGTCCCAAGTTCCACTATTCTGAAGTGCAACCATAATCGGACGTGTGAATAGTCAGTAGGAAGACCATGTAGGGTCAGTAACATAAAGAACTTTGATCGTTGTTCAATTTCTTCAGAAGGAGTAGAAGCAGGAGGTAATAACTCATTGAAATTATGAAAAAGAGAATGAATTTTACCCATATATTGAGCCATTGTACCATCACGGCGTGTCTAACTGGAGAGTGTGAACATATTATGACAAACACCATAGAGACGTTGAGTGTCATCGGTGTATAATAGTTTGGCTTGATTCCAAACCTGGAAGGAATACTTATAAGTACGAAATATTTGCTTTAACGAGGAATCAATGGTAGATTTAATAACTATGCATAACTAAGCATCAATCTTCGTCCACTGGGAGCGTTCGTTTTCAACAACACTATTCACAATTTTAATGAGATGATCTTCGTAACCCTGACTCTCAAGCTAAAGTTGGATATCAGATGCCCACGTCTCATAATTATCACCGTCTAATTTGTCAATGGGAAGATGCACATTGATATAATTGGTATAGATGGATGGAAGAAGGGGGTAGGAGTAGAAAAGGCCATGAAGAAAAGAGAAAGTTGTTAGAGGAGAGAGAAAACAACTGGAGGAGAGAGAAACCCTAAAAATAGGAAAAATTGTCAAATGAACTCTAATAAAGGATTTGAGCACAAATCCAGAAGGTGGATGAAGTAGCGATGTTAATGATGCAAAGCACTGTTGGAGATAGTGACAGACGCATTGTCATGTGCGACTTCGCGTGGCTGAGCGTATTGCTTCTGGCGGCGTGTGGGGGCACGTGGGAGCTCCGACGAGGCTGATCTTGGTCACGTCGAAGTCACCTGGGCGAGATGATGCTAGCAGAGGTGGCGACAACAGCAAAGTGCAGGGACATGCACTATTCCAGCATCGATTTGTAGTGGCGGCATCTACGGCAGTGGCGACAACGTGAGGGGCATCAGTGGAGGCGTCAGAGCAGCAACTGTTGTAGCGACGAAAGTGGCGGCGACGAGATTTTGAAAATTAGGAAAAAAAGATTTCTGAAAAAAGAATTTAACACTAATGAAAAGTGGGTTAACCAGGAAGGCAGATACTGAACTAGGCTCTGATACCATATTGATAATTAAGTATATGATGAATTTTCTCTTGTATATATCAGATAAGGTTGAACGTTTATTTATAAAAGAGAAATAAGAGATAAACTAAACCCATTACATTAGAATAAAAAATTCTATATATTTTAAGAGAGTTAAAATAAAAAGTTAAAAACTACTTTCAATTAAATATAGATATATAAAAAAAATATAACAACTCTAATCGAAAGATACCTTGAAAGATATCTTTACTTATCTAAGAAATTATCTAAGAAAGTAGTGTGTGGAATGCATTTTATTAATGTTTGATTGAAAGAGTAAGAATTTATATATATATATATATATATATATATATATATATATATATGTATATATTCAAAATTTATGATATAGAAGTAGATATATAATCATTTTTTTTCATTGTTATTCGGGAAGGAAAGTTCATAGAAGTTGAAATTTCGAAGCACATCATAGCATTTTTAGTTTCAAAAGACAAGGGATAAAGTTATGCTCTCGCAAAAAATTCAATCTGTTCATAAACTTTTATTTTCTACGAATGAGTTATAATTTAGAGGTTATGATCATTGAATTTTTATATGTTTTATGTTTTCTTGCGTTTTTTTTTAGTTTTAACTCCTTACATATTTTCTGGGTTAACTCCTTTTAGTTGTAATATAATACGATTTCAAATTGATTATGTATATATATTGGTTTGACATGTTATACTTCAATTGTCCGTGTTTTATGCCTTACTTTTGGTCAGCTCAAGGTTGTGTGGTTGTTAAATTGAAAACTTTTTCTTTTATTGAGTTGTAACATTTAAGTGACGATTGTCCCAAATATTTTATGAAATTGTAATGTTTACGCACTGGAATTTACATACCTTGGGATTTTAGTTAGATGGTGTCATGAGATGTTATTAATTTTGATTCCATGAAATTTTACTTATCAACACCAAAAATAAAAAAATTATAAGCCTTTATTGAATGTAATTGGAATATACATTGTTTATAACTTTCATAAATTTGCTTAGCATATACTAAGTAAACACAAAATAAAATGTACATTAAAATAATTATAACAATATTGTTTATAAGCATCGATTAACCGGTATAGATAGTAAATTTATATTTTTATTAATATTAGTTTAAGAGGCACTAAATTAAATTAATATAAAATTAATTATAAATATATTATATTTATACCAATTAAATTTATGTTAGAGTTTGATAAATATTTAAATTTAACATAATTAGAGTAAAGCTAAATGGATGATTAATTAAATTAATATTGAATTAATTTCCTAGTCTCCAGCTACTTTCCTCCTGCACCTCATGGGGTGAGACAAAAGACAAAATGTCTTTTATACTAAATTTGTTTTCTGTAAGAAAAATTTATGGATTACAACAAGTTATTTTTTTTATAAATAAATATTTTTAAATCATGTAATTTAATAGTCAAATCTAAAAAGCTTTTGCAGTGTTTCTATGTAATCTATATTATGTAATTTCAGTGTTCTTAGTGTTACTATATTTAGAAACCTAAGATTCATTCCATTAAGTAGCTAGTATTATAAACTTTTCTTTATTGTCTGCCTTTTTTTCTTGTTCAAATCTCAGGAAATTCTTTTTCTATTCCCATGGCTTTCCTCCTGCAAACCCACAAAGTGAGACGAAAATGCCCTTTATACTAGACTTTTTCAGATGATATAATTTGGAAATTATTTTTTTATAAAAGATATTTTTAGGTTATGTAATCTATAAGTCAAAAATGAAAAACTTTCAAAAACAAAATGGAAGTTTAGGTATATAGGAGGGCTAGAGAAAGAAAATATGAGGTTGCATAAAGAAATTTCCCGAAAGTCATGATATTAAATCAAACAGAAGAAAATGGATTAGAAATGATTTTTATCATCTTCAAATTATGAACGTGAATTTCAGAATTTGGTTTATGACACAGGATATAACCAAATGAATGTGGTGTAAAGGGAATAAAGCTTAAAGTCTGTACTGTAGAACAAATAATTTAGTTAAATATTAATACTTTTAATTAGGTCATATTTCTTACTTGATAAACTAATTGCATTTTGTCTTATAAATTATTGTTTTAATATTATTTTAGAGTATCATTCAAACGGATTTATTTATTAAAAAAAATTATTTGTTATGTATTTCATGTTAGATAAATGTGTGTCAAGTGCTGCGTTGTATGGTGGCGAAGCATAATGGGCAGGATAGATAATTTGTTGTCAATGTTATGATAAGTAACATGGGTAGATGATGTTGTGTCGAATAATACAGAATATATTCGATTCACCATTGCTACTTAAATTCTATATATGTTCTATTTAGCAGGGGAATTTTTGTTAAATTGATTTATCATTTATAAGATATTACTAAAAACACATTTATTTGAAATTAAAAAATCAAAGAAAAAAAATAAAACTAGAGGAAAAATGTTATATTTTTTAAATAATAAGTGAGGAGAACATATTTCACGGTGAAAAAAAATAATGTAATAAGTTTGAAATATTTTTTTTTACTGAGTTTCATAAATTTTTTATAAGAATATATGTATCACTACACAGTGAAACACATGTAGGGGTGGCAAAGTGGGTTGGGTCCGGCGGGCCAGCCCGCCAATCCGATAGCATATGGGTGGGACGGGTTAGCATTTTAAACCCGTCAACCCGACCCATCTAGCCCGCCAACCCGTCGGGTCACAGGCACGGCGGGACGGACTAACCTGCTGGCCCGTGAAAAAAAATATGTTGTACTTTTAAGATGTCATGTCACTATATACATCTTTAATATATTATTGTAATTACAAAAATTCATTTAAATTGGACACAAACAAAATAGCTGCAAAGAAAAAAAAGTCTAATTTAAAACTAAGATAAAAAAAAATAAAAATAAAAATAGACTCTTAAAAAAAAATACAAAACAAAAGAAATAAGCGGGCCAGTCCGTCAGCTTGCCAGCCCGCCTTATGACGGGACGGGTTAGAAATTTTGACCCGCATCTCTGTGGCGGATCGGACTGGCCCGGCCCATTTTTGACAGACTCATGGCGGAGCGGACCTAAATGGGTCGGACTGACCCGTTTTGTCACCCCTAAACACATGCCCCACGCATTAGTGAAACACTATAAACATAATTCACAAATAATAATATAAGCATGTAATTCTTAAATAATATAAGCATAATTAATAATTAAAAGTCACAATACAATATCAATCTATCTATATCTCTCTCATTCTCTATATATACACACAATCATCAACAAGAACTTCATAGACAATTTAAACCCTGGCCCTGTAAATTCATCTACTATATTTTTTCATTAAGCTACAACAATTAAGTAGCTAGCATGGGATATCTATCCATTATTCTGGGTTTTTTCGCTCCACTGAGGATTGGCTAACGAGGACTTTCTTGTTAACATCATTCTTAGAGCAAGATCCTTCCCATTGTAAAAGATTTTGTGCTCTTCGACTAAGAAAGACCCCGAACATGGTCCCCAAAGAGAATGTGAAAATTGTCCTCAGCATACTTACGTTGGATCCTTGTTAACTAATTTGAACCTTTAGCACCACAAAACAGGTCGAGGAAAACGTTATATCAGAGAAGCTCTAGTGATGGCCATAGCTTATATAATGCAAGAATTTCAAAATTTAAGATGCTAGATCCTTTCTTCAAGCCTGTCCACATACAAACTTCTGGTTCTGAATTTGTCAAAATAGTGGTTTTTAAGGAAGAGAAATCTATATATGTATATATCTGCAGAGTACTAAAAATTGTAAAGTACATTGTCTAATCTGAATAAAGTATCCTTATTTTAGAATGCCAATAACTTCAGCTGAAAAATAACTTGTTTTACGAACACATTTTCTTACACTATAATATATTTTTATTTTAATGAAATGTGCCAAAGTTTAAGTGGTGTTGTTCTTAATATGACAATGTGAAACAATTTAATTCATATAAGAAAATTTTGAAAATATACATATACTAGCTAGTCTTTCTCTGTATATATTGATATATATTTGATTAGTGTGTACTGACACTAAAAACCTATTGACGTGCAGAGGAACATGAGATGATATATTCTTGGAGCAATGATTTGAAAGTGGTAATGGAGAGTGAGAAAAATTATGCAGTTCAAAATTATAATTGAAAATATCGATTTTGGTATGAAACTTGGTAAATTGCACAAATACCTGCCAGATCTGGTAGAAAATTTGTCATATTATCTTGTTCATATATGGCAAAATATTTTGTTAACTGCACGATTTTCTACTTTTAGCGGGTTATTAAATCTGTCCAAAATATATGTAAGTAACGATGATTTTATTCTTTCCAACTACTTAACTATGATTACTTATTATAATAGTTTGAAAATACCTCAATTTTTTTTAAGTATTTTAATAATCGAACTACGTAAAATATAGATACTTACATAAGAGATGAGTTTACAAATAACTTCACTGACATTTTTTATCGGCTAAAAATAAATTAAACTAAAAAGAACACAAAGGGTGTTCAAATTCGTTTACAAAGATAGAGACTTCCTGCACCTAATATTCCCTACTCAAGACCACCTATATATGAAGTCAAGAATGAGACCATAAGCAAAACATATACATGCCTATATAGATACCAGTGAAATGGATCAAAAGCCAAAATACAAATGTATCTCATTCTCAAGGTATGTGAGATGACAGTGCAGTTCGCATATACTTAGTATGTGTCATCTAACATGTCTACAATCAACTCACACCCTTTAAAGCCCACTAATCCAGCATAGTACCCTCCACAAGTGTTACAGATAGAGCTAACCTCACGTCTGAGTGCATCATAATTGTCCATTCTCTACCATCGTCACTCTTTCTGCCAGCGTCTTGTTGCAGCAGCTGCTGTTTTTATAGTCTTTTTAGTCATAAACAGACTACAATGACCTTGTGAGTATACAACTTCAATAGTGTGTATACAGGATGATCTTGTATAAATTTACACAAACACTAAAAGAATATTCGTGTCAATGTTTGCATGCAAAGTTTATGTGTATTTAATTCATTTTTTTTCATGTATTTGTAGATCTGTTTATATAGGCCTTTAAAAGATTATCATTGATAATTCGCGTGCAAATTCTCTTCTTTGTTAGTGTTTTATCCAAGTTGGTAGGTATGTTTTACTTCTTATGACACTTAATCTTCAGTTTTTCTATCTTTCATAAATATCATTCTCTCATAGTGGAAGCACATTTCTAGAATTAGAGTTTGTACATTTGGAAGCACATTTTTAGAATTAGAGTTTGTACATTTAGACTATAGAGAGTAGTTTTGTCAAAATCATCTTTCATATATGTATAGTCAATTTTGTTGGTATAAGACAATATGATGGTTGCAAATGATAGAATATTTTGCTTATTGTCGTGCTGCTTATATATTTGCCTTTTATAAGTTTTGTATTTGCTTATGACATGTTAGATGGTCTTGTAGAGGATATAGTGAAAGATACCTTAATATATAACTTTTATTATCATGATTATAAACTTGATCAAAATGTTGTTCTATTATAACTTAATCATAATTGTTAAGATCAAAACGTTAGGAGTGTTTTGAACTAGATCGTTATAAATAAACTAGAAAAACTAGACTAATAATACTAGATTGTCAAAAGAGCGATGAGAGTACATCATAAACACAAACCATTTCATGTGTCGAGAGAAACATCTTGGGATTTAAAATCACTTATTATATTGTTATCACCATTGATGTTTGGTGGTGACCCCTTTTGCCATATCCTCGTCTGAGTCAAAGGCTGCTTTTTTTTTTATTAAAACATTAGTAAGAAACTGTTGCATGATGACCATTTTAATCACGGTTATTTAAGATAAAGGTATCCAATATTTCTTTGTACAACGTTCAATTAATGGTTGTGAGTCGATTAATATTTTGGATGATATATAATTCTTTTAGGGTTTTGGATTGATGAAGGGTTTAAAGTTAGACTATCTCAATGTTGGTGTTATAGGGAACATTTTGCCTCTTTAGATGGGAATTGGAGTAATGACGGATAATTGTTAACTAGGGTATTGTTTGGTAGTGTAATTTTGAGTGTTTTTTCCATAATTTTTTTTATGTAATATCTTTTCGCTTTTGTTGTGTTTGAATTAGTGCAAGGAATAACTAAGTAGTTGAGATACTTGGAAATTTAGAGTAGTGTTTTCCTATACAAGATTTGACTAAAATATTTTAGACTATATCATAACACGAATTCAAATCTTTAGATTCTATCATAACATGAAGATGGTGTTTGACTAAGAAAGTTTATTGAAATGCTGATATTTTTTTACAACCATTCTTATTCTTATTTTAGTAAATTTAAATATATGTTTAGATTCGATTATTATTTAGATGATACATTTTTTCTAATGTTTGAGTTAATGGTTGTTGTTTTTATTGACTTGAAGGTCAAATCAAGTTTCATAGTTTTGATTATGAAGATTCAATTGCTTAAAGATATTGAAGTTGTTGAAGATGATGAACAAATATAAACAATTTGTATTGTATATTTATAATTTTCATTGATTATGCTTGGGAGTCTTTCACAAAAAGGTATGTCACTTACTTCTCAACAAAGTACACAATTTAAACTAAACAGTTTTTTTAGAAGCTT
This sequence comes from Lablab purpureus, assembly GCA_030347555.1. NCBI lineage: Eukaryota > Viridiplantae > Streptophyta > Magnoliopsida > Fabales > Fabaceae > Lablab > Lablab purpureus. The sequence goes on from CM059254.1 coordinate 19,748,043, forward strand.
AGCTTAAATAAGTTTTAAAATGTCTTAAAATTTTATTTATTTATTTTTTTAATTGATTACTTAAGATTATGGTTTTTCGTAACAGATTAAGACAAAGAGTTGTTTGTAGAAATTTTCAGAGTCTTTCTAGTATAATCAATTAAATTTGCTTATAATTAATTGCTTTGTCAGGGATGGAACACTCTCGACTCAATATCAACACATTAAACATACAATTTTTAACATAACCAAATAAATAGATTAACATCTAAATTCTAACACAATATAAACCAAATAAACATTTTAATATTTAATCAAATTAATCAATTTAAACATAAGCTCAAATCAAATTTCCAAGCATTTAAATCCTAAATTATAATAATTTGTATTAATTTAAATATAACATAAAAATTAAAAAAACAATTAAAAATTCTTATGAACCTCAAATGCAACAATGGCGGAATGGACAACAATAGAAGGGAGATAATGGTGGTAGTAGGCTACAATAGCACTGGACAACGGTAGTAGTGGCAAACGAACTAGTGTAGAGGACTATATGTTTGCTTTAACCTGAGGTTTTCCTCCGACTGTGACAGACTGCGGTGAAATACCATGCCACATGAAGAAAGAAAGTAGAGACACTAGCACATGTAAGGGATGTGAGCAACAGTGCAATATTAGTGGTTGATGGTGACACCAAAATGTGCCAATTTTTGGAACCTAAATTGAGAAAATGATGATGATTCTAAGAGAAAACCATCATCGTTTTTCTATTTTTAAATTTTGACGAAGAATCCCTAAGTAGACCATCATTGTTTTTCTCTGTTTTTAAATTAGATGACAATTTTTAAGGAACCGTCATTGAAAAGTTGCTCTTATTTTAAAAAAAGTCATTGCATTTTTTTGGCAATGATGACTTATTGACTGTCGTCAATTGAAGTCTTCAAATACTTATTTTGCACTAGTGACATTTCTATTATAACCAAGTAATTGCAAACAAGAACTGTTTATGACCACTTCTAACTTACATGGGTATGTAGTTCCTTTTGTAGAAAACTCCCTTTTCATCCTCTAAGATAAAAAATACAAATATGCTTTATCATGAAATCACCTCTTGTGAAAACAAGTATTATAAACAAGAAGAGAAAGTTGAATTGTGCATTAAAACTTTTCATAGATTTTTGCAAGAAGAACATAAGATGAAAAATATAAGATGAAGTTCTAATAGAAAAAGCTCACTATCAAGATATTTTTGTAAATTTTTTTAAAAATGACTCACCTTCTTTAGATTTAGATGGTAACTTATAATATGAAATTGAAGATAGATAAGAATAAAAAAAGATTTATATGCTCAAATTTTTTATATTGGTTCATCTATTAACTAAGACTATGTTCAATTCTTGATCAACTTCATTAAGTTTCACTAAGCATACTACCACTACAAATAGAAGATGTGAAACCTTAGCCACTTCTGCTAAATTAACAAGTATTATTTGGCTAAGACAACCAACTATTGTTTGAAACACAACTAGTCCTGCTAAAACATTCGGTTACAATAGATGTGATCTAAAATATCACATTGTTGCTCACTAAAAGAGGTGTAGTGTCCTAAAATGTATACAAGATATGACTTACTCTTTTAGGTTGCTAAACAACACAATAATGTTCTTTCAACGAGTTAGGTTTGCAAGCTAAAGATTTTAACTTTATACAACGTTGTTTATATGATTGAACTCATTGAAGATTGTGTTCAAGGTTATAACCTTTCTTCATCAAAGGTGTTTTCTATATATAGAAATTTATTAAAGATAGTCGTTAGAAATCTTTTGTTAGTCGTTGTGAGGCAAAAAGAAGTTCTTTATTTTTCAGTTGCGTCAATCCATGGACATTGAAGGCTACATTAAATATGTTTTTCATGCAACATTAAATGTATGTTTCTTCTTGAAGAAACATTTTGAACACTCAACATATCCTATCATGTCTAAGTATGAATACTTTTATCTTAATTAGAGTAAAAGTTAAGACCATACGTGGTAAATGGACATTGTAGAGGTGACAAAAGTGTCCTTTCGAAGAAGTTGTTGACATGAGGAAGTTTTGTCACACTACTCAAGAGATATTTTAATGTTGACATTCTTTACGAGATCCTCTTGGTCAAATTAGAAAACATTATCTGCAAATATAATAAAGAAATTTATAAGTTAAGAGTAATACTATGTAAGATTTTTAGAACACGCATCTTATCATCTGTATTGAATGTGAGCTTATCAAATATAGATATGTACATAAGTTACTTTGCGTCTGTTCGCGATAGTTGAAACACTGTGTTTGTCATGATTTGATACTTAGATATATTCATGTTTTAACATTTGTTGTAAGCACACAATAAAAACTACATTTGAATCTGTTGATCTTTTCTCTAATAATGTCCCTCCGTTTTTTAAGCTTAATGTTGAATAAATGGATTGAGTTCAAGAGGAAGGTTGAATTGCACTAAAAAACCAAATTGCAATATTTTTGAAAAATTCCAAAAGAGCAAAATTTTTTTTGAATCAAAAGATTAGAATATAAATGCAAAAACAACCTTTGGTGATACTAAGTCAATAAGCCTTAAATTCAAAAAGCCAACTTAAAGGAGACTAGGAAAGAAGAAAAAATACACACACACAAATTACATTGGTTCACATTCTAATAAAGATACCTAAATTCTCTTATTACCTCGGTTAAGCTAATTAAGTCACCATAATCAAATTTTCACAAAAAAATTACCAAAAAACATAAAAATGTAGAACATCCACTAAATCTTGAACTCTACAAAAGTTTACACACTCATGATAGAAACAACTATTGTTTGTCAATTTTTATTAGTAAAATTGTATTACCTCTATATACTCTCATGAATTATGAATATAATTTATCCTAATATTATTGAAATCATAAAAAAATTATGAGTTCAAATTCTTTTTATACATTATCCATGATATTATTTTAAAATTAAAATTGATCCACAGTCTCTTCAAATTCAATGATAAATAAACTTATTAAATAACATATTTCAAATAATTTTATTATTTAAATTATAAAAATTTATAATTTTATTCAATTTTATAATTTTGTGATTTACATAATAAAATTTTATGTAATCAAATATAATTTTATATAATATCACATAATTTAATATAAAATAATAATTTTATATAATTTTATCATTATATAAATATAATGTTATAATTTTATGTAACAATATATAATTATGTTATATAATTTTTATTTTTGTATAATTTGATAATTTTATGTAATTTATATAATTCCTAATCTAATATAATTTTATAATTTGATACAATTTATAAAATTTTATATAATACTATATAATTTTTATAACTAGAGACAAAACTTAATCGAGTAATTCAAAATATGTGAAAATATAAATATTAATATTTTTTATATTTTTAAATAATTTTTTTTATTATTTTTAAAAGTAAATTAACTTTAATTTTTTTATATATGAAGAGGTGTGAAATGCAAAAAAATTCACAACTTTAAAGACTAGTAATAAATCCACCATTATATGATGCACTTGATTTCTTGTTTGATAGGAGAATAACTAAGCTTCTTGTCATGAAGTTTTTTATTTCAACCAAAATGTTAGAGGAAATTGTTGAAAAAAATAATCTGTTAATATTCTTAAGAAAAGAATTATGGACTTTCAATTGAATCTCTTTTCATGATTTTTGCCTACTGTTTATTAACATTTTAGATCTTATTTTAAGTTTTGATGATGGGAGCAATTAAATAACAAATGCATGTATCAAATATATATCTTTTGACACACAGAAAAAAATATTTTTGTTCAATAAGAGTTTGAAAGATTATTTATGTATTAAATATAATTTTATAAGATTAAATTATTTTTAGTTTATTAGAAATTTTGATTCCTTTGTATTCCTTGTGATATGTGAGTAAGTAAGAATGATCCGTGAAGCTAACACTTTGTGAGAGTCTTTTAAGTAGCCTAGTTTCAACATATTTTAACGTTATTTGATGCCAAAACATCTACAAGTGACAAAAATCAATTAGATCACAATCCATTCATGGTTCACTCATGGCCACAAATTTTCAAGAAATCCAACTACTTAGAAACTGCCATATCTTATCATTTTAACTTCTATCCTCACTTTCCATGATAACATAACTTGTAGTTTCGTCTGTAGAAAATGAATCCAAAGGACTCAAAGTTGGTCTGCACTTTTTTACTGCTGAATTTACTTTTCTTCAGTTCTATTGCATCTGATAATCTCCCTTGTCCTCCAAAATCCACTACTCCACCTTCCACTGCACCAAAGAAATGCCCTATCAATACGCTCAAGTTTGGTGTTTGTGGAAGTTGGTTAGGGTTGGTAAGAGAAGTAATTGGGACTAAACCCAGCGAGAAGTGTTGCACCGTGGTGAAAGGTGTAGCTGATCTTGAAGCGGCACTGTGTTTGTGTACTGCTATTAAAGCCAGTGTATTGGGACCTGTCAAGCTCAAAGTTCCTGTTGCTGTTACTTTGCTCATTAATGCTTGTGGGAAGAAGGTTCCATCTGGATTTATTTGTGCTTAGAATTTACAAAATATTGTGTCTGTCTTTTCCTTATATGTCATTGTTGCTTTCAGTTTAAGTGACATAGACTCTAATTTGGGGATACCAAGTTCACTAGTTGTGTCTTTGACCATGTTGAACAGAGAATTTTATCAATGTAGCATTCCAATCATGAATTTTCCTCAGATTAATGTTACCATGTGTGAAGAAATTTAAAGCATCTAAGCTTGTGGCTCTTCAGTCATCCTGGATAAACTCTTCAGTAGTGCTCAGCCTCTAATTTCGACTCTGCCAAAATGGTGAAGAGAGGAATTAAACATGGGTCACAACTAAAAGTTTGACATGTTTTTTTTTATCTCGTAAGTAAAAGACTCACTTTATTTTATTATTATTTTTCTTTGAAGAATTACCTGTCAGGCTACTTTAAAGTTGGTCATTTATGTTTTTATTATTTTATACACTTGATAAACATTTTTTTTTCTCAACAATAAAAGAAGAATATAAAATAATACAAAAAAAGCTAGGGTATTCCAATCTACATACAAAGCAAAATATGTACACAGGAATCATACAATATATAAGCTACATAAGCTAAAGGTTCGCCTATCAACATAATAATAGAAAACAAAAATAAACTACCATTTCTTAAGACCAACAAATCAAAATTCTCCAGCATCACATATGGTTTCTCCAACATCATATATGGACTCAACTGATAAAGAAATTCACACAACATGAAGACTTTGAACAAGAAAGCATAGGAATAAAGCTGAGAAAGTAGCCAAACAGGATAATTAGGAGAGAAAGAAAATTGTTGATGTACACCAAAGTTCATATACAAATTATATTAAAGAGTACATGGAAAAGTGTAAGTTGTTGTATCTTTTCTATCAAATAATTTTACAATAATAAAAAACTATATATTTTAACTAGATCCGTTCAGATTCTTTGTAATTGTTGTTATAAAAGCACAAGTCTATAAACGTACACATGTGCCTCACATTTAAAATATAGAAACATAATCATCCAGATTTTGTAATTGTTGTTATAAAAGGATAAGTCTATATACGTACCACATGTGTCTCACATTTAAAAGATAGAAACATAATAAAAAAAAGTCTATTCTAATAATTGAGTGGTTACTTTTTAATTCTTTAATACAAGTTATTGGACTAAGACATCAATCAAAATAAAATAAAAATTAATTCTAAACTTTTTTATAATTTAATAGAAAATGTTAGAAGAGACAAAGAAAATATATAAAAGAATGGACTTTTTTTAAAAGAAAAAAGAAAATAATTTTTTCTGTAAGATAAAATTAATTTATATATAGACTAAATAGAAAAAACTTTTTTCTATAGTTTCTCTAAATTTTTACTTTTAATTTTTAAGTAAGTTAATTAACTCACAGAAATATTCATTTTAATTTTGTATTTATATTTTTTTTCTTAAATGTTATTTTGAAAAATATTGTACAAACAAGATAAAAACTAAAAACAGAAAATTACATAGTAAAATAAATTATAAAAAAAATATAACATATACACTTTCATATATATACATCTATTAATTTTGTTTTTTCTCTTTTTATTATATTATATATCTTATAAATTTATAATTTTTTTTCCTTTAGTATAAATAGATATTTCTATAAGAAACAAAAGAAAAGTATAATTTCTACTCATTTTAAATTATTTTTTTAAAATAATTTTTCTTTATATTTTCTTTATCCTATATCAGTAATCTTATTTAAATATTAAAAAAATCATGAAGAGCAGGAATAGAAATTTCATTATTTTATTTTAGAAAAGTAGTAATGATGATTCTATAATTTTCCGACCAAACTTCTACGTGTGACACATGGAAATCAGTGTCCTTGTTTTTCTCAATCAGCAATCAGGGCCCTGTTAGTTATTACATTCAACGTTTCTTGGCAACAAGGAAAAGATGATTCTTCTTGTGTCGGGCAAGTCCTGGTAGCCCCTCGGTGTCTATGTGTTCAGGTTTCATCCCTTTGGGCATTTCCCAGTTGAATGAATTAAGAAGATTTGCAGTTATGAGTTCCACTGATGCCATTCCCAGTGAGATGCCTGGGCAAATCCTACGCCCTGCACCGAACGGAATAAGCTCAAAATCTTGTCCCTTAAAATCTATCTCATTGTTCAAGAACCTCTCAGGGCAATATTCTTCTGGGTCTTTCCAAGCTTCAGGGTCCCTCTGAATTGCCCAACCATTCACATACACTATTGTTTTGGGTTCTATTTCGTACCCATCTATTGTGAAACTTCTAATGGCTTCTCTTGGTATCAGTGGTGTTGGTGCATAAAACCTCAGTGTCTCTTTTATCACTGCCTGCAGATATACTAGCTTTCCAACATCCTCTTCCTCTATGAACTCCTTGTTGCCACACACATTTCTAATTTCTTCTTGGGCTTTGTCCATTGCTCTTGGGTTCTTCATCAGTCCAGTCATCACCCACACGGATGTGGCTGCAGTTGTGTCAGTACCTGCTACAAGTATATCCTGTGATAGTGAAGCATGAGTTGATATCAGAAACTTTTTCTTTACTCCATTTTCTGTTTGCTGATAAATTAACTTTGAAGAAGTTTCCTTGTGTTTACTTTAAAACATGTCACTGTGTAACACGCAGCACTCTAAATATGTAGAAGCTGAAGGTGTGTTTGTCAAGAAACAATAATTTAATTGGGATATGAGACAGGAACCATAAGGATCTTCCTATTAATTTTTATTTCATCTTTCTGCGTCCGTACTGTCTATAATATGTTCATGTGATCAATTGAAAGGGTTTGAAAAGGGTAGTAGATAGAAAGAATTCATTTTTCAGATGATATAACTGATTTAATATTTATAAAATTTTAAGTAGCTATACCGAATTCATCCTTAATTGTAGTTGTTTAACCAAATCCATCTCCATGTATGCTAGAAGTTTCGGTTCGAGTGATTTCTTAGATTATGATATATGAAGCTCGAATGGCGTGTTTATGTGTCTGACATATATAGGATATTGACATCGGTATAATACTTTTAGAATACATATTTATGAAGTATCCAATTTTAATAAAAAAATTTATCTTTGGCACAACAACTTTGATAGAGTTCAATTACCTATATACGAAATGCTGACATGAATAAAAAAGAAATTGTTGAATTATTTTTTACTAACATTACATTAAAGATTGTAAAAATACCTTTACGAGAGGGTCATAGATAAATATTTTTTAGTTTCAACTTTACCGTATAGAAGAAATAGAAAAGAATTATATATATATATATATATATATATATATATAACTTTTTTAAATTTAAAACAAGTATACCTAGCTATGAATATATTACAATTATAAAAAAAAATCCTCATTCTTTCAACTTCTAGACATATAATTCTTTCAACTTCTAAACATATAATAATAGATCGAAAGACAATTAAAAAAAATCAACGAGAAAGTTTTATATTATATATATTTTATGTTATATATGGTAATATTTGTAATATTCGAATTATAAGAAAAACTTGTATCTATTTCATTTATGTAAAAAAAAAAAGTTAGACATTATATTAATAATAACAGACAATATAAATCTAGTTAAGAATCAGAAATTTAAAAATTTATTTTGTAAATTTGATTATAATTATGAAAAAATGTCAAAATTTTATATAATTACAAATATCTAAATTATATATATATCGTTAATGAAATTTTAAAAGATAATTAAGTTTGATTACTGATTTAAAGTGTTTTTTCATTGATGATGAAGAAGAAGAAGAAATGATGCATATATGTTCGTGAAATTAAGTGTGTGATAGTGTCTATATCCGTGTTTGTGTCCCGTGTCCGTGTTAATGTCTGGCTTGACAGGTTATGATTCGTAAGCATCCACTTAATACATGGATTTCGGTGGCATTGAGCTTAGTTAAAGACAACTACTTCCTATTTAGAAGTTAAAAATGGAAAAGCAGGAGCACATACCAGGATGATAGCTTTGATTTGATCATGGGTGAGGTCTATCGACAAGCAACCCTGCTTTTTAAGCTCAAGCAACACATCTACAATATCATCATCCTCTTCATTTTGTTTGACCCTATTTGGATCGAGGTGGTCTTCAATGACTTCTTGGAAGAACTCATCCAAGGCCTTGAAAGTGTTTTCGAGACGGCCAAGCAAGCCGGTGAGTTTATCAATCCACCCAAAGAAGGGAATGTAATCCGAGACGAAGAAAGAAAGCAACATAGCCTGTGAGTCGTTTAGAAGGCCATGGAACCTGCTTCTCTCAGCTCCTTCCCCATCGTACTTTCTCCCGAATGCAACCCTACAAGTAATACCGCTTGAGACCGACATCAAGACCTCACTCAAGTTGGTTACTTTGGAAGAACGGTCATGCCCGGACACAATCTCTATCATTTGTCTGACTTCGGATTTTCTGACATGGGAGAAGCTGGAGATCCGTTTGGAGCTGAAGAAATGAACCACGCAGATCTTTCTAATTTCTCTCCAGAAGTCGTTGTAGGGAGAGAAAATCATCTCTTGCCCATTGTATGTGAGTTTTAGAGGGCCAAGGGAGGGAGGCCTGGTGCAGACATCAAGATCGTGGTCTCTGAGGATCTCCTTGGCTAGTTTTGGAGAGGAAACAACAATGGCTTGCTTGAAGCCAATTTGGAGGGAGAAAAGGGGACCATAGACCTTTGAGAGCTGCCACAGTTGGATACTCAATTTTGAAGTGTCAAGTTGGAGAAGATTTCCGATGATGGGAAGGCCTCTGGGTCCTGGTGGACGAGACCTTGATGACTTGCTTTTGGCTCTCTGGTGGTTCAAGAGGATCACTACCATAACAGGAAGAGAAACGAGAATGAACAAAAGCGGCAGCATTTTCTTTCGATTTTCTGTGAGGCAGATCTAGTGTTTCCTCTATATAAGACCTCTCCTCTTGAGAAAAACAATATTATATCATGGTGTAAAATAACCTAATAATTTATCTTCTTTGATTTTGACCACAGTTAAAAGTATTGTCTTTGGAGGAGACCCGCAAGTTATCTACTCCCTTTTGAATTTGAGGACTCATAGACGGACCTCTATTCAAGAACTACCCTATCACACTCACACACCTGCTTTTTTGTGTTAGAAAAAATATAAAAATTTAAAACAGAAATAAAAAAATTATTTAAAAATGTAGCGTGTGTGTCTTTAAACGGTTCAACTATCATTTTTCTTTGAATTTTCCTAGGATATATAAGTCTTTCACGGTGGCACGCATCTCATAATACAAAGACAAATTTCATTTGTATTTGTAGTACTTTATATATATATATATATGTACCTCGAACATGAAAGCAGAAGTAAAAAAGAATTCAGATCCATATTGGGGTTTGATGGGAGTTTGTATAACTTTTTCTATATACATATATACATATATACATATATATATATATATATATATATAAAGAGGTATCTTTGTTTTCCATTTTTTTCATTTTACATGTTTTAGACATGTACTTGATAAATTTTGAGAAAGAAAATGTAGTGCATCTTACATATTTATACTTTATACATATCAAATGAATTCATATTATATACACAATAAATTAATTATAAAAAAAATAATGTTAAAGTAGTTTATGTATATTTTATAATATAAAATTTTCTTTAAATAAATTTTCTATTTAAAAAAATAAACATTACATATTTATTTATTTTTTTAAAATATAATAATATTTTTTAATATTTTAATTCATAATTTGTTTTATATTACTCCTCTCAATTTTGATGTCGTGCTAAATGATATTTATATTCTTAAATTTAAAAGAGACGTATATGTCTCTCAAACCTTTTATAAATCAACAATCATATTTTTAGTTTTTAAAAGACATTCAACTTTTTTTTTATTTTGTAAATAAAATATGAAAATTACTTTTTAATAAATTCATATTTATCTTATTTTATTTAAATTAATACTATTGACTAAAATATTTAAAAATAAATACAAAAAATAAACAATTTAGTTATTGTGTATCAAAATTGTATAAAAAAATTATAATATTACTACATTACAAACTATGTTTTTAAAAATATGAAAATAAAAACATTTTAAAAATATATTATTTTAATATAAAATAATAAAATAGTTATGAAATGTATTATTAGAAAAAATTTCAACATCCTAAAATTTTGAATAAGTACTTAAAAACATTAAAATATAAAAAAACAAAGGAATTTATTTATGACAAATGATGCACCATCAAACAATTCTTACATCAGATCATACTTATATAGTCTGACAAACGATGTCCTTTAGTTTATCATATGATAATTCATAATATGATCAACAATGTTAACCTAAAGGCGGTGTCAACTCTAAAAGATGTACAGTAACACCTTATCAATATTCTAACATGATTATTCTTATGAAAGAGGAAGACAACTTACATAAACAATATAGTTTTGAATCATTTGGGCTTGGTAATTGGCCCGGTGGGCCTTGAGTGCACAAACCCACTATCACAAGAGTTCAAAAATTAGGAGTTGACGTAAAGAACCTATTGTACTGCATATTAATCTATCTCTTTTGCTGTGCATACACAACCTTGAGACATCAGATTAAACTATTACACTGAGACGACACAAACGATTTATATAGTAATGACAAAAGTAGCTACATGTGCATGACTTGTTTCCAATTATGTTTCTTATAACATTGTCATGAAAATTGCGAATCCTCGTAGCACCAGGGTGGGAGGATTTTTCTTTTGTTTGTCTTATTTTAGAAATTTTTACTACAACATTGTCATGCAAATTCCTGTTCATTCTGGCTTTTTAGCAACTAGAATGAGAGGATTTTTCTTGTGTTGGATAAGTCCAGGAAGCATGTCAGTATCTATGTCCTCCCTCTTCATCCCTTGAGGCATTTCCCAATCAAATGAATGCAGAAGATTAGCAAGCACAAGCTCCACTGTGATAATTCCCATGTGTATGCCCGGGCAAATCCTTCGACCAGCACCAAATGGAATCAGCTCGAAATCATATCCCCTAAAATCTATTTTGCTGTCCAAGAACCTCTCAGGATAAAACTCTTCTGGCTCCCTCCATGTTTCTGGGTCTCTATGCACTGCCCAAGCATTCACATACACCAATGTCTTCTCCGGAATTTCGTACCCTCCAATGCTACAAGTTTTAATCGTTTCCCTTTGCAAAAGCAGAGGCAGTGGTGGGTACAATCTCATTGTTTCTTTTATGATTGTCTTAAGATAAGGAAGCTTTTGAATATCGTCCTCCTCTATAAAATCTTTCCCACCAAACACATTTCTGATCTCTTCTTGCGCTTTCTTCATGACTCTCGGATTCTTCATCAGTGCCGTCATAGCCCAAACTACTGCGGCTACACTTGTGTCTGTCCCCGCCAAAATTATATTCTGATTCACAAAATAAGAGAATTAGAAAACTCTAACCGATAATGGTAGCAAAACAAATTATTATACTTAACACATAATTCAATTCTTTAATGTAAATTGTGCTCCTATGATCCTTAAAGCATTAAATCTATGCAAATGGATCCATATCACTGTTCAAACTTTTGAACCAGCAACCAACACAGGTTGCCGTGAGTGGTATAAAGGGCTCTAATCTCTTAAGTTTTGTTGAGTTAACCAATATTAAGATGTTATATTATTTTTGCGTGTGTTTTAAAATTTAAATGCATTTACTTTTTCATTTAATTTGGTTTTAAAATGATAGGGTGATTAGTAAATGTTATGCTTCTGCTACATTCTGTACATATGAAAAACTAGTCTACATCATGAGAGAAGAATGACTTTTAAAAAGACGAAAGAGTCTAATATTTAATAACGACAAAAATGGTAAAATGAGAGATGTCAAATGAATATCTATATTGTTGAAATGTTATTCTATACATGTTGAAGAATACGAGTATATATAAAGGATATAGCTTTCTTCGAAATAATTATCTCTTTGAAACAGTGCTTTCTATTGATGAAAATTTCCAGGTATCAGCGATACAGATTTACGATAATGATGCATTGTTGATTTCTGTTTTACCTGATAAATACTGGTTGTGAGAATAAAAATAGAAAAGTTAAACATAAATAATGTGTTCTGGAATTGGAAAGGAAGGTTAAAAGGTGATTAGAAAAAAGTTAGAATAACCATCATCAAGGGTTTGATGTGAGCGGGAGTGAGATCCATTGAGAAGGAACGGTCATTCTTCAGTTGAAGCAAAGCATCGATTATATCCCCTTCATCCGTAAGTTTCTTCCTTTCAGGATCAACGTGTTCATCAATGGCATTCTGATAAAACCCATCCAAGAGTTCAAACGTTTTCTCAAGACGACCCATCAACCCTGTGAGTTTATCAACTACACCCCCAACAAAAGGAATGTAATCTGTGTAGAAGGTCGAAGCAACCAATTCCTGCGCTTCTTTAAGAAGGCCATGGAACATGCTTTTCTCGACCCCTTCCTCTTCATACCTTCTACCCAAAGCAGTTCTACACACTATGGCGCTTGTGAGACAAGTCAGCAGCTCATGCAAGTTCGTAACCTTGGAACAAGAAGCCTGTTCCGATATCTTTTTCACCAGAAGGGAAACCTCATATTTTCTCAATGGGGAAAACATTAGGACACGCTTGAGGCTAAGGAAATGAATGATGGAAATTCTTCTGGTGTGTCTCCAATAATCTCTGTAGGGTGAAAATGCCATGTCTAGCCCATTATAGGAAAGTTTCATTGAGCTTATGAGGGAGGGTCGGCCACAGAAGTCAAGGTCGTGGGTTTTCATTACCTCCATGGCTAGTTTCGGTGAGGAGATAACAAGGGCTGGTCTTGAACCCAGTTGAAGAGAAAAGATGGGACCATATTTTTTGGAGAGTTCATAGAGCTTCAAACAAAGAGTAGAGCTGTCGAGTAGATAAAGATTGCCAATGAAAGGAAAGCCTCTAGGGCCGGGTGGAAAGCTTGGCTTCTTAGATGTTTTGCGTTTTCGTAAGAGGAATAATAGCACAATGGGGAAAGCTAAAAGAACAAATGGTATCATGTTTTGGTCCATAATTAGACAGAGCAAGAAATTTGTTGTGGTGAGATGATTTGGTTCATCGACTGGCTAAATATTAATGTGGTTAACGTCAACAACATCCCAATGTTGCAGCACTTAATAAAAAAAAAGGAAACGAAAACTATATTCCGTACCTAAATCTGCAGTGAAAAGCCATAATAAAACTTTATTAAATAATGATCCTTTGACAACACTAAAAAGCCAATTACCACTTTAGAACTCCCAAGTGACTTTCTTTTAAGGAAAAAGCTAACGAACCACTCCTATACCCCTAAGCTATACCCGCTTACAATTTTGAATTTTTTTTAACTGTGATTGGGGTGTTAGGGAACTATGCGCGATCCATGTATCACGTTTTTTTTTTAAGTTTTTTACTTTCATTTGTTTTTGAATTTTAAATGAAATTAAACAAATCTTGCACACATGTTTGTTTCGGTTGTCTCCTTTTCTCATCTTGTTATTGTCATTGTTATCTGAGTGTGGTATTATCTCGTGCAGCTCCTACTATCTTGTTCGCAGCTCCTCCCTTCAATGCAAGTCTTCATTTCGACTTCTCCATTAGCGACTGTCCTATTCGCAACTCCTCAGTTAGGGGTTCCCATCTTCGCGCCTTCTCCCTTATGGGTTTTTGTGTTTGTGGCTCCGCTGTTATGAAGCTTCCTTCGTTCTCTTGAGGTTGGTGTCTTTCACTATAAGCACTATAAGGTGGGTGATGTGTTTTTCCTATTTGTGCCCTCTTTGTTTTTGTTTAAAAATTATTCCTATATGTGCCCTCTTTGTTTCTGTTGGAAAATTGTCCCCCTTTGTTTGCTTCTTTATGTTTTCCTTTCATTTTTACTTTTTGTTTGGTTATGTAAGATGTTTGTTTTTAAGACAAAGAAGATCGCCTAACATTACATTGCCATAACATAAAAAAATACACTTATATAAACAGTATTTTTATGTGTTAAATTATGATCTAAATTTCTAGAAAATTCTAAAAAATCTTAAAAACTACTAAAATTAAAAATTTATACAATTATGAAAACAATCTAAAATAATAAGAATAAGATGTATTATGAGTAGAAAATCTTTATCCATCTAGAATACACAAGTTCTAGACAATTTTATATCAATGTAAGGAAATGTAGTATGCTTATATATATGTAGCATCTTTTATTATAAGCAAGCTTAAGCAAACACATATAAACTAAATAAAGTTTTTTTTCACTAAATAAACTACTATCTTAATTAAAACTCTTCCACACTACTCACTATTTTCAAATTTACCTTCTACTAAATATATTCACTACTTTCTCACCCACTAAACTTATCAATCTCTCTTAAAATTCTAATAGTATGCACCCTTACACTAGCACAAAGCAAACCAAAGTTATCCCTCCCAAGAAGAAGCCCATGAAATTCATGGGGTATCTTGGGGTGTACGATTGTCCCACTACCACCAAGCTTCTCAAGTACTGGGTTGTCGATGATGAAGACCCTTTGACCCTTGATGAATTTATCTGAAACGAAGACTTTGTGCATTGCTTCAAAAATTTGGTTGAAGATCCTCATACTCCAACCCTTCCTACAAAGGTTTTAATTGTGACTGACTTTGTTCTCTGACTCACCCAGTGGCCATTAGGGTTGGGTGGTTTTTAAATTGTGATGTTGTGTGTTGGTGTCTATTTTTCTTGGATGTTGGATTGATGTTAAAAAGTTGTTTATGGGACATTGTGGTTGATGGTTGTGATGATTGCTTGTTTTTTGGCTTATCACTTTTTGGGAGATTGTTAAGTGGTAAAATTTAAATAAAAATTGATATTTATTAGGTACTTAGCAACTAGAAATTCCTAAAAACAAGCAAAGATAGTCTTTCTCAATGGAGAAAATTTTGTTTTCATGTGTATGCAGGAGTAGATATTAGAAATAGAAGAAAAAAACAAAAATCAAGGGAAGAAAGAGCAGAAGTTGAAAGGAATAGGAAACATAAAAATCATGAGGAAAATTAGGCGAACAATTGGGCTAATTTCATTTAAGTGGGCTATTTTCACTTAAGTTGGTTATTCTCACTTAAGCTAACAATAACCTAATTTTCTCCTATATAAAGGACTCAAAAGCTCTTGTGTTTGCATCCCATCTTGGTGAATATCAAGATTGTTTAGAAAAGAGTGAAAAGGAGAAGGAAGATGTCTTGGATCAACTGGAAAGAAGATTCAAGATTGATTTCTTATCCTCACATCCATCCGGGTATAAGCTGCTCATAATCATGAGTGACTAACTTTCCTTTGTATTGAGTTTGAATGTAATTTGTCAAACTCTTCTATTTTATTCTTGATTGATATATATGATGTCTTTTATTCAGTGTTAATGATTTAATTCTGTTCTTAATGCGGAGATGAATTGATCACTCATATTTTGATTTATGATTTACGGTTATATTGGAAAATTGATCTTAAATCCGATTTGAATTAAATTATCTTGTATGTTTGAATACTAGGAATAGATTTAAATATATATGTTGAATTGGTTTTGAACTTAAAGCAAGAGTTTTATTATGATAATTTGAGGAATCAATTATTATAATTTAATTCTTAGACATTTTAAATCAAGGAATTGGTTTAGAACGAAATTTGATAACCTCAATAACACTAAATAATTGATTAAATATATTGATAATTAAAGGATTATAGAAGAGGGAGATAGATGAAATTTAATCTCAATACCTTTTTATTATCATCTTAATATTGCTTTATTGTTATTTGCTTTTTTATTTTATTATTAAAAACAATATAAAAGAAATTTTCTTTTACTTATTCAAAATTGAGTTATAAAAGAGATTATAATTCTTCTTAAATATTTTACAAGTCCATGTGGATACGACACTCGTAGATGCTACATTGATTCAGTACACTTGCTGAAAATATATTATATTTTAAAAATCGTTTAACAGAGATTTAACTAAGCGAACTTGAGAGATTAATGGTAGCAATCCCGGTCAATGTCCTAATCACTACAAGAAATAATATCTATACCTACATACATTTTTACTTACATATGGTAATAGAGTGTAGGTAAAACCAATTTTTTTTACCCTTACAAATTTAATGTAAATAAAATTCAAAAATCTAAACTTACATATATTTAGTATTAGTAAAATCTAATAACATTAATACTTACATGTACTTAAATTATATAAGATTTTAAAATAATATATTTAAATCATATAAATTTAATAATATTATTAAATAATATAAACTTTTTAATAACTAATTTATTAGGTAAAATCTATATTTATTTTAAAAATTTATATAATTATTATTTATTATTATTATTAATATATTTAATTTATATAAAATAAAGGATAAGTATTTTAAGAAAAAATAAAAAATAAAATAAAATTTTAAAAAAATATTTATTGTGTAAAATATGAATGTATAATTTTTTCTTCTAGCAAGTATAATTTTTTATTATCATTTTTTGAATTTCACTTTTGAGAAAATATATGAATTTGAATTTGAAAGTGTGTAGTTGCAGGTGTTGCTGGCAATAGAAAGGTAAAGTCTAATCTCCATCGTCTCCTCACTCCTCTCTTCTCCAACATCGATTTCCCGCGCCAATCACAAATCACATCAGGTACCAACTCCTCACCACACTTTCCCTTCTTATTGTTTTCCTTCTCTCTTCTATTTCCTTTCCTTTCTCTTGTTATCTCTCTCTAGGTTTTCCCCTTCCCCCAATTTCACCATGTTTTTCCACTGCCTCCGATTAGGGTGCAGACGACCATGGTCGATGCTCTCGCGAGTCCAAGCGGCGGTGGTAGCCACGAGAGTGGCCAGCACAGTCCCGTCTCCAATTTCCGCAAACAAGATCGTTTCCTCCCCATCACCAACATTAGTCGCATCATTAAGAAAGTGCTTCCTGCCCACGGCAAAATTTCCAAGGACGCCAAGGAAACCGTGTAGGAATGTGTATCCGAGTTCATCAGCTTCATCACCAGCGAGCCTCTTCTTCGTTTCTCACTCATGCTTTCATTGTTATTTTTTTAGTTCATTTAATTGATGAATGAATAAATCGTCCTAATGTTTCTCAGAGCTAGCTATAAGTGCCAAAGAGAAGAGAAAGACCATTAAAGACCATAAGAGAAAAACCTTTCACATGCGTTTGCTTTAAAGAAGGTATGCAGATTAAAAAACACATTTGTTTCTTATTTATTTTATTAAATATTCGTGGCTTATCTCTATCTTCACCCGTCAATATAAAGTATATTTACCATTAAAAATCCATTATTAATCTTTTACAATATAATGTTGTTTTACTAGTTGATCAATCCAATTTGTTTTAGTTCTAAAACACTACGTTTTGAACCAATAAATTTGTAAGTTTTTGTTAAACTACTTAAAAGGTGGAAATGTATGTGTAAAATTATGCTTTTGTAGCTGATAAATGTTTATACATTTGTACATCCAATCTCACCAAAAATAGTTTTGGGAAAACGTTCAGGATTCCCAAAGTATTTCCGCAAAGCCAAATACAAGAATGTCAAATTTTGGGAAAATGTTCAGGATTCCCAAAGTATTTCCGCAAAGCCAAAGACAAGAATGTCAAATGCCACATCCTGGAAAATTTCACAAAAAGGCTCAAGAATATTTTCGAAGAAACATTGGGAATTAGTAAGTCTCCTGGGGAAATAATCATTCTTGATAATGAGATTTTCATAATTAAAAAAACCATACATAAAGAGAAAAAGATCATTGTAGTAAGTAAAAGTTTTAACTGTTCAAGATGATATTTTGAGGAGGTCTTGATTTTAAAGTATTTCTACATCAGGGTCGCAAACTAGTTTCCAAGGCAAAACAGAAAATCACCATATAACTTTTCTAAACTATTCTAATGAATCCCCTAAATTCATTCACAAAAAGTTGTCTAAATATTTCTCAATTGTTCCAACATCGTAATGATCACATCTACAAACCTCTTTTGGAGGGAAAAAAATATAATCGGGGGTTTGAAACTCTACTAACATATTAACAGACTGTGTTTCTTTTCTTTTTAGATCCATTTAGACACATTATGCTTTTGATTGTATATGTCTACGAACTTCAAGAGCTTCTTGCAGGCACTCAAGGGCACCGTCATAGTTCAAGAGGCCCATAAACCAAAATTCATGATTGTCAACGAAAATCACCTAGATGTACTTTTCAACAGGATTGGATGTGTTTGATGAAGGATACACTTCTTTTAGCTTGTGTACTGGGATGACCACCTACACGCACCATATTTGCCATGTCAAGGACAAGGATAACACTTGGATACAATATTATTCAATATCAGTTAACTTAATTAAATAAGGGAAGAATATCAAAAGGAAAAAAAAATTAATAATAGAAGTGGATGTGGAAGTATGATTTAAAAATCCACAAAGAAAATATTGGCACTGTAATATTGAATGCCATAAAAACAAAACTAAACCTGACATGACAACAATTTACCTCTTGTATTTAGGCAAAAAGATAATGATTTAATTTAAGTCAAGTCTCACACTTGAGCTGGTGATACAAACCCTTTTAGTGGTGCATTTTAATTGGTTGTAACCACCTAACTGCATAATTAGATCCTATAAATAGAAATGGAGCTCAAGTTCTGAACCATGTAATCGTAATTGAATTCTTGTATTCTTCTTCAATACTCAAATTAATAACATTTACTTTTAGTATTTCTAATATACAAAAGATGATGAGTATGCAATAAACGTGAATATCTCATATGACACCATGTGATTAATTTTCTGAGTTAGTATGTATTGACTCTTATGACACATAAAATAATTTTTCTAGGATTTGCATTTGATATATCACTATTTTATATATGTTTTTGTATTTGTTATTTGTCAATTTGATATTGATTTAAAGTTAAAATTTTAGATTTTTGATTGATTAGATCACTCGTTTGGAATATAATGACAAACCAATATTATATTGTTAGTTATTTAAATAGGTTATAACGACATTATCTTAATAATATTAATACATTGTAATTGTAGGCATATAGTAACAAGTTTATTCCCACAATTGAAAAAAGTGTAGATATATGTTAACAAATTTATTCTCACAATTGAAAAAAGTGTAGGTATATGTTAACAAATTTATTCCTACAATTGAAAAAAGTGTAGGTATAGACTATAGTGACACACTATATATGTTGTTAAATTTCATTCAAATTTTACACTAATATTGTGTGTGGGTATATGTATAAGAATCATATACCCACATATATTACATCTATAGTGACATTTTTTATATGTCACTAAATGTTAGATTTGTTGTAGTGAATATTAAATTTTGAGTTTGTGTGAAGACATTCATTTGTGTAATTAATCTCTATCCTAGTCAACATTGTACAAGAGACCAAGTTTGATGACTTTCCTCTTCATCCCATAGCGGAATTTCAAGGTTGATAAAAAATTTCAAGGTTTTTAAGTTTCTTGAGAAACTCATATTGGATCCTCTTCTAAAAAATGGTTCCTCGGAGAATAAATAGGAAGAAAGTACTCCTTTAATGACCTCAAAGAATAAGAAATAGGCAAAAAAGCACACTTTATTCTCATTTGATCAAAGGTGATTTGTATAAGGGGAAAGGATTTCCATATATAGATTACTTAACTTTCGTTGCAAGCTAAGCCAAAGTAATGTGGGACTAAGAAGCAATGAAGGATTTTCAAAGGCAATAGGCTTTTGTCTACGATTTTTAGAAGTTGAGGCAGATTTGCTAAATATTTCTATAGAAACCACATTTAAGTCTATGTTCATATTAGAGAGCATATATATATAGCCTAAATGTGCTCTAAATAGACATAAATCATTTGTTTAATTTTTCAATTTTAAAAGTTACCTTTTCCTCCCTTTTCTCTCAATTTCAAAATTTCTTTTCAATTTCTCTTTTCTTTGGTGTTCTTTATTCTTCATCAATGAAGAACTGATTCTTGAAGTTAAAATCGCGGAAATAAGAGCATACAATCTGAATGGACTTTTGCATTGATTGTCTAACACTTTGAATTTCTTGTTTTTCTTTTCTCTAATTTTGGATTTTCATCTTGTGATTAAAATTTGTGTTTCTGATTTTAAAAATCAAATTAGGAATCAATTGAATCTTAACTTAATAATTATATATGAATTATATTGAATGATATTTTGATTTGATTGGAGTTTCTAGTTCAATTACGTTTGTTTGATTGAATTGAGTAATTAAATTGGTTAACTAAGTCTTTCTAAGCTTTTCAACTTTTGAAAACTAAAACTTTGAACTTTTGTTTAATTTAATATGTTGCTAAAAAATCTTGTCATAACTGGTGAGAAGATTTGTGTAAGAAAGATCATTTTCATTATATTCATCAGATGATGAATTTGATGATTCCAATGTTGTTTCAAAAGAAGGGTTAAGATTGGAAATTACCTCGTCCTTTATGTCTATCATGAGACACATATTTTCTTGTTTTGCCTCTAACTTTAAATGAAATCCTAGGTCTGAGTCTTTGCACTTGGCCATCAGACTATTATTTTCTAGCCTCGACTTCTTCTTTAGCTTTTAAAGCAGTTCGTGCTCATATGACTAGGTCTTCTGCATCCATAACAAATGACCTCTTGGTTGTCTTCATCCTTCTTCTTCTTGATGATGTTTTCCTTTCTCTTGCTAGAAAAACTCTTATTGCCTTATTCTTTATGTTTAAACATCTTCTTTAACTTTCTAGACATAAAAGATATTTTCTCATTAGTTGAGTTTTTTTTACTCAATCTTGATAGTTTCATTTTCCTCCTCTAGAGCTTTCAGAGATCTATATTCCTTGTGTCTATTTTAGATAAAGTGAAAATAAGTGTGTACTTTACTTTATTGTTTGACTACATGTAGTCAAGCTTCTCTTGCGTTCTACCTTCTTCTAACACTTTTATCTCTGTGTCACCTATGGTGATGATTGTTGTGTGGACTTTCTGTACATCTGCATTATATCTTTCCGATAGGAAAAGTCTTCCCCAAGGAAAGTTGGTGGCCTTGTAAGGGATGCTCGCTCGCCGATAAGATGTGTTGGAACAACTAATTCTATAAGGGGAGTTGAATAGAGCCTTGGACTCTTCTCACAGAAGACTAGACTAGATCGTCTAGCAGACATGCCACACAAACAGAACAACATAGGTTTATACCAATTCACCCAAACTCATCGATTACGTCTAGTTCACCCTTAAGGCAACTATTTAGAAGGTTCCACTAATAAAATTAATGATTACAAAAGTACAAAAACTACTATTGATTAAAAATGAGTACACAAACCACTCCTAATTATCATGTCTTAATTTTCCCTCGAGAATAAGATAGCATGAAACAATAAAGAAAGAACTCTCAAAGAGAGAGGGTGGTTTTAACTAACTAGGCAACTTCACATAATAAAGGAGTACAAAGGTTACTCTCACCCACTAAGAACACTTAGAGTCTCTTAACACTATAAGGTTATAATGTATTTCACTATTGTTTTCATATTGTCTTGAATATGTAGATATGATTGTTGCTTTATTTTTAAAGTTAGGATATAATTTCCTTTAAACTACACTTTATTAATCATGTTGGTTAGCGAAAGCATTTCCTTGAAGTATTCATGATCGAAGCTTCTTAAGGAAAGAATTGATCTGAATAAGCTTCTATCTTCTATCTTAAAAGGAAACAATTCAAAAACAAATATCATTTATAGCATTGAATGTATTTAAGTGTGCATCGTGATTTCTTGTTGAGTTCTTTATATAAACGTTAATTTCCATAGAAAGTTTTGCAACTTTATTACATAACTCTTTTTATAGGGTTAAATATAATTTTCGTCCCTATAAAATACATAATATGTTAAAATAGTCCCTGTAAAATTTTTTGGGTTTGTTTGGTATCTATAAAATTTAAACCTGTTATTTTAGTCCAATTTTTTAACGGGACGTGACGAAAGTTGACGTGGCAAACGGAGTGGTGACGTGTGAGGTGTTTACATTGACATGTGTCGTGACGTGGATGCCCCGTAGACAGCGAAACAGAGTGACTTGTTTCTCAACCAAGCCGTGATGAATCTGGAGGTGAAGAGGGTTGTTTCCGGGGAAGGGTTCACCTGTGGCGAGGTCAGAGACGGTGGACTCATATGTTGGGGACCTAACTCTGGAGGGATAAGAGTTTCCAATGTTTCTGAGAGTTTCGCGGTTTTGGCGGCGGGTAAGAGCGCCGTGTGTGGCGTTTTCAACGTTTCCGACGAGTTGAAATGCTGGGGCGACTTGCGTTCGTTTTCAGATCCTCCACTGGATTCGGTTCGTCTGGTGTCTCTATCCGCTGGGGCTAACCATTTCTGCGGCATTAGAATGGATAACCATGAAGTGGAGTGTTGGGGTGCTTTGAATTCTTCGCTAATTCCTCGAGGGAACAGTTTCATGGCTATTGCTTCTTCGAATTTCACCACGTGCGGGATCAGGGAAGATGATCTTCTTCTGGATTGTTGGATGGTGAATGCTTCGAAACCCGATTTTGATCCTCCTTTGGAGCTTTCGAGTCCTGGACTCTGCAGGGCTAGTTCTTGTGGGGTTGGTGAGTTTGCTTTCAATGTGAGTATGCTTAACGAGATAGCTTTGACTAGCCTTTGTGTTAGAGAGGATTTGAGGATTTGTTCGCCTTGTGGGTCAAACTGTTCTAAAGGATTCTTCTTGTCAAGTTCGTGTACTAAAAATGCTGATAGAGTTTGCGTAAATGGATGGTTATAGCTGGGTGATCCGTGTTAGGGGTTTTGATCATTTTGTTTTGATCAAGTTTAGGAGAATGGTCAAAGTTGGGAAGCATTTCTTTACTTCAACTCAAAGTGAAAATACAAGAGGTAGACATCCCTATTTATAGGTGAGGCATGAGTGGGAGATTCAAACTTGAATTCCCTTCCAAAATTCAAACATTTGGCCATGAATTTGAGAGGGAGAGTGCCACTTTGGTACTCATGCTTCCCACACACTACTCACACATAAAGTATGAGCTACATGTGAGAAGTGTTGGTGCTAAATGTCACCCCTCCTTCCCTTGGCCGACCATCCTCCCTCTATCTTCACCCTATTTTGCTATCTACACCTTTAAGGCCTAAATACAAGCCCAAACAAACCTATACTACTTGCAACTCACATGTCCAAATTATTCTACAGTACTTGGCATAATACAAGGCTACAAAATCTTATTTTAATCTACAAAATATTTACAAGTTAGAGCTTAGTCCATGCATATAAAAACTTGGACCTACTGAATTTAGTTGAGGCTCAATCTTTATGAATCCTTTTGGATATGACTCTTGTGATTGGTCCCTTGGCTAATGGTCTTCCATCAACATGACTTATCATGCTTAGGTCAGATAGTTTTGATCCAGATTGGAGTAAAAAGCAGAACCGTACAAGATTGATGGTTTATACAGAGTTAACATTCAGTCCTTTTAGAATGGATGATGGCATGGAGCATCTTTAGCATGTTCTTTAAGAGATTTTGATGTTGAAAAGTCTTTGCTAGATCCTATTGTAATATGAACAAAAGAAACATTCTCTACATGTGGAATAAACATTTGATATATTTTAATTATACTATGAAAAGCTTAAGACTGTGTATTTTTATCGTCTATCCAAGAATGAACTTAACAAACAAAGATAAATGTACAAAGTGTCATTTGTTTGTCAGATGAAACACTTGTGTTTATTAGACAAAGCACTTGCATTTGTTATGATCTCATGCTAAGATAAAAATAGTTTTTTGGTTTTACACTTTGTTTTACAACAGTTAATCAAAATAATTTAGGATCTAATGAACTTATATTTAACATAGGTGGACAATAGAACTAGAGGATCAGTGTGGAAGCATACAGGGTACCAAAGACACAAGAAGTCGTACCAATGACCTATGAACTTCCAAGGAGGTGGAGGAGCAAACTGGAACTTGAATTTGAAGACTCATTTAAAATGTTTTTGTTGAAAAGGATCACACATGAAGAAGGATTGTACACAATAGTTTACATGTTTGTACTATGGAAAGTTGGAGCACTAAGCTGATTTGTGGCGGTCTAAGTTGCAGAAGAAAGCTAGTGCTGGAGTTGGATCGAAGCCTTTGTCGAGAAGGAATAATGGAGTAAAACCAAAAATTTATATGGAGGGTGACCCTAAGTGGAACATAAATAGTCACATCAAATTATCTTTTCCAAAATAAATAAAATAATGTTAAAAATCATAATATTTAAAAAATAATTTTGAGAATTACATTAAGCATGACTTAAAAGAATAACTTATATTCTGTAATTGAATATGACTATAGTTTTGTAGTGTGTATATATTTTGGAATTCAATAAAAGAAAGAAATCATATTAGAATTAGCATATGAGTAAAATTTTTGTATTTTGTATCATTTATTGGTAATGAATTTCATGCAAGAGAGATAGCCACTGCATGGGCAAGAACAAATTATAGAGAAAGAAAAGAAGGAGAAAGACATAGATCATAATCCATACCTCCATTCTCTCTTCCTAACCAAAGATCCATACAAATCCTTTAAATTTGTGTTGGTTATCCTAGTGCACACATTTTTCCTCTCTTGCTCATTGTATGACTCAGGTGCAACATGTGATGTTATCTGCAAAGGAGCATTTTCATGACTTAATCTTCCACTTTTTGTCCCCTATTTAAAAACAACCTTGTTTGAAAGGTTGAAGTCCGAACATGCGTCCCTAATAGCTTGTTGATCTTCCCAAGTGACTTGAGACTTGTCTAACCCTTCCCATTGTATAATATATTATTGCACATTTTTAACTCTTCACGTATCATTCTAGACTATAGCACATCAATAGGTTGAATAATTGTTGGATCCTTAGTAAACATGGGTAAGGGAATATAAGGTTGAGTATAATCTCCTTTGCAAAGTTTCAACTATGAATAGTATAAAACATGATGAATTTTAGCAGTAGTAAGAAGTAGCAAGCTATAGGTGACTTATCCATTTGTTTCAATCATTCGAAAAGGACCAAAAAAATCTTAAATCAACTTCTAATTCTTCCTCAAAACCATTTAATGGTACCTGTGTGGTTATAGCTTGAGTAAAACCATGTCTCCCAACTGGAATTCAATATTTCTTCTTCCTAAATCAATATATTTCTTCATAAACTACTGAGATTTATGGAGATTAGTCTTTAGCTTGTTCAACACTAGATCCCTTTATAGAAGTTGTTCTTGGGTAGAAATAAGATCAAGTACATTAGGATTATACTTGTATAACTTGGGTGGATCTGTCCCATACACCACTTTCAATAGAGAGTCATTCCAATACTAGTGTTATATGTTGTGTTGTACCAGAATTTAGTCTAGGAATGGAAGTTAGCCCACTCTCTTGGGTTGTCATGTGAAAAGCACCTTAGATACATCTCAAAACATTAGTTCAATGCCACTGATTGTCCATTCGTTGTAGACATCTTTAAGGTCGTACCATTCAATTTAAATGAGTGTTGCAAAAATTTACTAGTAAAGACCTTATCCCTATTAGACACAATGGTCTAAGGAATTCTATGCAACTTAAAAATCATCTTAATAAAAGATTATACCACTTGCTTACTAGTATAGTTAGTTTTAAGAAGAGTGAAATGAGTATATTTAGATAATCTATCAATGACTACCATAATTACTATAAATACTTGAGAGGAAGGAAGGCATGTGATAAAGTTTATTATTATGTCCTCCCAAATTTGTTTTGGAATAAGTAAGGCTTGTTGTAATCTTGCAGGAAGTGTAAAGTCAGTTTTGGCTTGTTAGCACACAATACATTTTTGGACATACTCCATGATGTCTTTATGCATATCTTGCCAATAGAATTGAGTCGTTAATCTGACCAAGGTTCTAGCACACCCTGCATGGCCTTCTAGCAACAAATCATGGAATTCAAATAACAATCATCTTAATAAGATCAACTCTCATACTTGAAGCATTTGTTGCTAAAACAAATGGCTTAGTAAATTTTGGCAATGCAAGCATCGGAGATTAAGTAAGGTTGTCTTTAATTTCTCAAAACCTACAATAACATCTTAATTCCATAAAAAATTAATCTTCTTTAACAAATTATTTAGTGGGGATGCTAGTGAGGCATAATCTTTAATGAACCTCCTATAATATCCCTCGAGTCCCAAAACTCCTCTCAACTGTTTAAGATTAGTGGGAAGAGGCCATTGCATGATAGCTTGAACCTTTTGTTTGTCCATTGCAACTCCCTTTCCTAAAATAGTATGTCCCAAGTATTCCATCTCTTATAAGCCAAAAGAGCATTTAGATGATTTAGCAAACAATTTATGTTTTCTAAGCAGTTTAAGAACCTCCTCTAAATGATACAAATGTAGAGATAAACTGAGACTCTACACCAATATGTCATAAAAAACCAAGACAAATTTTATTAAAAGGCTTTGAAACACTTCATTCATCAAGCTCTAAAATGATGTAGGGGCATTCGTAAGTCCAAATGGCATCACAAGTCACTAATATTGCTTTTAGTGAGTCCTAAAGGCAATTTTGTGCCTATCATTCGGGTGTACCAAAATTTGATGATACCCAGACCTAAGATCAACTTTTGAAACAAATTGTGCTCCAAATAACTCATATATGAATTCATCAATCGTAGGGATGGGAAATTTATCCTTTATTGTGATGGCGTCAACTGTAGGTGTAATGATTCCCTCATTCAACATGTCTTGTACCATTCGCCCAATGTGTTGCTTTTGGCTATGTGGATACCTATAAGGTCTTCCTTTCATTACAGTAGCACCCGAAAGTAAAGGAATAGTATCATCTTGGAACCTAAGAGGAGGCAACCCAACCAGTAAATCAAACACTTCCTTATAAGTGTGTAGAAGAACAACTAACTCAAGCTCACTGTTGGTGTGTAATTTCAACGAATGGTCTTCAAGAGAAATGGAGTTTCGAGATAGAAAGTATACATTTTATAAATGGCTTTGATACAATACATCCTTTTTAAAATATGGTATTGTGTAACAATAGATAATTGTAACTTTTCACCATGCAATGTCACAAATTAATTATCAACCTAAAACTTCATGGTAAGGTTGTTGTAATTAGAAATATAGGCACCTGTAGTAGCTAACCAAGCAACCCCCAATACCATATCTACACCAGAAATAGGCAACAAGTATACTGGCAACTTAATCTTGTATCCTTAGATTTTAATTTTCAAATCTTTCACCAAGCCCTAAGCTGCTAGAGAACCACCATTTCCCTCTAGCACTTGGAAAGTAGGTATTGGTTCCACATGTAACTTAAGGCATTGAGTTACCTGGGTTGCAAAAAATCGTCAAAACTGCCACCATATAATAGTACCTGAACCATCATTCCATTAATAGAACCTTGAAACTTTATAGTTCCTAGTCTAGAAAAGCCTTTAAGAGCATTATATGACAAATGATGTTTTTACAATATTATGATCCAGGCAAGTTAGGAGGTTTTGGTCGTGGACTCTCTAATTCCTTTCTATTTGCATCAACAAGTATTTCCTATTAGTACATCTATAGGAGGGAGAGAATTGGTCATCACATGTGAAACACATCCCTTTTTCTCTCCGTAGTTGCATCCCAACAGGGGTTATTCTCCTAACGAAAGAATTTATTTCATTGTGGATTTGTAGGACTTGAATTTGGTGTTGGTAAAAGAGAGGGTAGGCTTGTGGATTTCAAGGATTGTATTAATGGCAGGCTAGTGTATGTGGCTTGTGTTTTAGGTTGATAATTCGAATAATAGGATTTGGTTTTCAATGGTATTTTTTTCATATAACTTAGCTAAGGAGACAACTCTTAGTAAAGTAGTAGAGGATTAGACAATGACATCCCTACGTATATTTGATTTTAACCCTCCCACAAAACAATCCAAGAGAGCTTTTGAAGCAACTCCTTAGACTTTATTAGCCAAGATTGTGAACTCCACATAATAATCATGAACATACCCATATGAGTGAGCTTGACTAAATTGGCTCTAGGAAACTCATAAGGGGAAGACCCAAATTCAAGCTCAGTGTTTGTGTAAAAGCTAACCAAGAAGGAAATTAATCAAACTGAGTCATCGTTTGAAACCATGGGACAACTTCTTTACCAAGATGAATGGTTGCAATTGTTAAACGATGTTCCTTAGGAGTATAGTAATAATTGAAGAACTGATCGACCTTAAAAATCCACTTTAACACATCTGTGCCATCAAATATGGAAAAATCTATTTCGACATCATGGATGTGAAATGGTTTTTGGGTCATTGATCTGCCATTGTTGGAATTAGTTACAAGAACCTTGCATTTTAGAATCATCTAGAGTTGATTCCAAAGTCTCAAAACGTAATGAATATTCACGATTGTGTGATTCCATAATATCTAAAATATGTCTAACATCCATAGAAAGTTGCTTCACTTTGGAGGTACATTCTTTAAGGCATGTATTTTCAGCCATCTCTCAATGAAAGCACCAAAGTAGAATGTGTATAGATTGTGGAATTCAATAAAAGATAGAAATCATTCATAATTAGCATATGAGTAAACTCTTTATATTTTGAATTATTTACAAGTAATGGGTTTCATACAAGGGAAATGGTTAGTGCATGGGCAGCAGAGAATTATAAAGAAAGAAAAGAATGAGATATATAGGCCATAATCCACAACCCCACTATCTCTCCCTAGCGGAATATCTATTTCCTGGTCCATACAAAATCCTTTAGACGTGTTGGCTAGCTCAGTATCCATGTTTTTCCTTCCTTGTTCATTGAATGACTCAGCTGCCACATGTAGTGTTATTTGTGAAAGATCATTTTCATGACCCACTCCTCCACTATTTGCTCCAAGTTGTTTATATATTTTTTGTTGTCGAATTTATGCTAGCAACAATTTTAAGACTAGGGATGTCAATTAAACTCACACCTGTGGGGGCCGAATTGTACTCACCCAAGTTTAACAGGGAAAACCAAGTTGACCAAGTTCGGGTTTTTTCCATTTTAAGAAATTATGTTTGGGGGTCGGGGATGGGTAATACTATCCCCACCCTACTCTCGTACCCTAAAATATTATCCCTATTCTTAGTATCTCTTTTTTATTTTTCACACATAAAGGGTTACCATTCCTTTTTTGTTACACACTCTTCTCTTTTCTTTCACAACTCACTCTTCCAACTTCCTCAATCTCTTCAGGTAGTTCAATACACTTTTCTCTTTCTCTCATCTCCCACACATTTACTTTTCTTAGTCCTTCAACCAATTTGGTAAATGCATAAGGTTAGTTCTTTGCTTATTTATCAATTTCTAAATTTGTGCATTCATCTTTGTCGCAACTGGGATTACGACGGGACAGCGAAAAATCAAGTTTGACAAACAGAGGAGCCGCCACCATAGTTTATTTAGGAAAACTATAGAAAACCTTTTTAAAAATTTTGGTCTTTGGAACCAAATTCGGGTTCGGGAGTCGGTTACGTGTAGGGAAGGTGTCAGTACCCTATGACGTCCATCCTAAGACGGTTACCTTTAATTAAATGTACAAATGTAGCGTAATTCTTTAAATATTTATTTTTCCCCAAAAATCAAACAAAGACATGTGTAAAAATTTAATTATTTATTTTTTTAAAGTAAGAAAATATTTATGAAATTATTTATTTTGGCCCGACAAGGATTGCCCTTGCTCCTACGTATTTCCATTCTTTATGGAAAATCAGGGTTACGTAGTTCTTTTTTAAAAGATTTGGTATTTTTAATTTTGAAATTCTAATACTTTCTAGTATTTCAATGAAGTTCATGTTTTTATAATTCAGGCCATTTAGAGTATAAGATAGTGCGAGAGACTATACTTGATACACTTAAATCGCATAATGAGTGAAGATAGTGTAAACTATATATCAATATTGTGGTTTGTCACATAAATCTTATTTAAGAGAAAATATTTAATTTAAATTATATTATATATAAAAGTAATGTAAGATGATGCGAATGGTGACACATATATCTTAAATAAATTTTTTAATTTTTAAATAACTATTTGTTTAAAATAATAATAAAATATAAGATAATGTATATGATCATACATATATTTTTAATTTTAAATAACTATTTTTAAATAATTTATTTACTAAAATAATTAAATAATAGTAAGATATAAAATATAAGGGTCATACATATATTTTTAATTTTAAATAATTATTATTTTTTTAAAATTATTTACTAAAATAATTAAATAATAACAGGATATAAAATATAAGATGACGCGTATGGTCATACATATATTTTTAATTTTACATAATTATTATTTTTTTAAAATTATTTACTAAAATAATTAAATAATAGTAAGATATAAAATATAAGATGACGCGATACATATATTTTATGATTTTCTTTTAAAATATAAAGAGTAGTAACAATTATTATATTATAAAAATTTGATGTATAGATCTTAGAAATAATAGTTTGATCTCTTTTCTTAAAGAAAGTATATAAATAAAAATTGTTAAGCATTTATGTTATGTTAAAAAACAATAAATAAGAAATTACAGTAACTTTTATTCACTAGAAATGGTATAAAACCTTCATACATTAATGCAAATTGTATATTGATAAAAAAGAATCTAAAAGCAATAAAAGACTTATCTTAATTCAAGTAAACAGCCTATGTAACAAAACAAAAAGCATAAAGAATAAATCAACCCTAATCCACAAGCAAAACCCAACAAAAAATTCTATAGCAACCCCGTACAAAAAATTCTATAGCAACCCCGTGCCACAAGAAATTGTGGTGTCTGTATCACAACACAAAACCATAAATTATGGGGAAAAAAAACAAAAGACAAGTGGATTTTGGAGAAGAGAACCTGTGGGCACGAAAGAATGAAACTTAACCAAGCAAAGAAAAAACAAATCTGGGATTTAATTTGGGGTTACCTTGTTAGGAATTTGAAGGAAGAGTAATAGCAAACTGGAACATTAGTCGGAGCACTCAAAACCTTTAGTGAGATTCTTTCCTCCTTGACTCTTGACCTTCTACTACCTTTTTATGTCTACTGTTTTTTTTTTTCTCAATCT
Source organism: Lablab purpureus (assembly GCA_030347555.1). Classification (NCBI taxonomy): domain Eukaryota; kingdom Viridiplantae; phylum Streptophyta; class Magnoliopsida; order Fabales; family Fabaceae; genus Lablab; species Lablab purpureus. Next base: position 19,779,774 of record CM059254.1, read on the forward strand.
TTTTGGTTGTCTCTCCCTCTCTACTCTTGTACCCCTATTTATATGGGTTGAGTGAAGAGAGAGAAATAGAATAAAATAAATGAAAAAAATAAAATAAAGAAAAAAAGCTGAAAATTTGAAGGTTAGGTAGTGGAGAAATATAAGGAGAGTGGTCTTCTAGAAAGAGTGAAAGAGTGGAAGTTGTGGGAGAGTAAAAATCACCTAAAAAGGAGGAAAAAAAGAAAAAACAGAAAAATAAAAACTAAAAATTAGAATTTATGATATATTTAAATTATAAACTCTCTCCTTTTTATTTTAAATTATCATATTATTTTATTATATATACATATATGTTAAAAGAAAATATTTTATTATAAAAACGTATTTTCTTATTATAAAAATATTTCTATTTTATTATTATTTGTTTACTCACCTTTATTTTTATTTAATATTTTCTTATATTTTTTAAGTTAAGTCTATTTCATTAATTTCATATCTTTATCATTTTTCGGACGAAATGGGGTGTTGACAATCTTAATAACATCTATTACTATTTATCATCTGAAATTTGGGTTTTTTTTGTTAGGACTTCTTTGGAGGAATTTGTTGAGTTACATTTTGTAATCTCTTTGTGGCTAATCTATTTCATTTATGCCATAACCTTTTAGACAATTTTGCACATATTTGTTGTTTTTATATACTGATTTGAGTATGCCTATTTTTATTTCTATTTTATTTTTATTTGATTTAGATTTTAGTCATCTTTTATACTAATTTATTTTTATTTTATTTTCGTAATGGTAATACTTTAAATACTTCTTTAAATGTATTTTTGATGATTTTTTTATTTTTATTTTTAACAACTAATTATTATATATTTTATTTTGAGGTTATGTGAATTCTCAATTAGTTTAATACTACATTAGTTTATTCAACGAAATGGACTCTGGTGATGAATGTATTGTTTTAAAAGATAATACTACTTTATTTATTTATTTCTTATCGTTATAAAAGTACTTTTATTTATTTTCCTTTTCAATGATACATTTTGTTTTGAATTATATAGATGAATTGATGAAGAGTGACATTACTACTAGATTATTTGATATTTATTTGTTTGGAATTTATTTCTTTTATATATTGTGTTTTAAAGGATTAATATTTGAAAATTATTTATTTATTAGTATTTTTAAATATATATTTAATATTCATTTGAAAAGATTCCTAGACTTAGACGCATGTCTTTCTATTATATTATGTGTTTTGAAAATTGATAAATTAAACTTGATCTATATATAAAAAAAAGAAAATACTATCAAACACTTTTTTACATAGATATTTTAATATAAAATAATAAATTAAAATATATTTAACCAATAAAGTAATTTTAAATTTTTAATATTAAAAATATTAATTTATATATAAAAATAATATATAAAAGAAAAATATTTAATATTAAAATATTTAGTTTTTAAAAAATTATTTTTACTAATATATTTTTGTGACGAATACAATGTTATGTATAATCATGTTTAAATTTTTAGATTTATTTAAATATTTTTAAAATTTATATTTTAAAAATAATTCTTTTAATTTACATTTTGAAAAATATTTTTTTAATTTATATTTTAAAAGATAATTTTTTAATTTATACTTTTAAAAATAATTCTTTTAATTTATATTTCAAAAATAATTTTAAAATTTATATTTAAAAAACATTTTCAAAATTTATATTTCAAAAAATAAATTTTAAATTTTTATTTTAAAATATAAAATGAGGTAAAGAGAAGGCAATACGAGAAACTTAACTTCAAAATTTCTATATCTCACATAAATCCATCCTATTTAAGAACATCACGATTAAAAAGTTACACATATTAATATGTATTTTTATTACATTTTCTTTCTAGCAATGATCTGTTATAAACCATTATCTAAAGACGACCTCCTAAAAATAGATACATAAACATTGATATTGTCAGTACTGTATTTGAAAATTAGAGAGACTAAAAATAAATAAAAATTTGAAGAGACTTAAATTGAATTCTACGTAGTTTATAGTGACAAATACATATTGTATTCTTAGAAGTACATGATATCTACATTCGGTGGTCTAAATTATTTTCGTCCCTGTTACTAATTAAAGATTTAGTAAACATAATTTTTTATTAAAAAATGGTTCAATTTAAATACCTTGAAACTGTATTAAATATTATATTGAAATAAAATCTTCTTTATTTAATTAATTAATAATTTGTTCAACGTTTTGCAAATATTTTCAACGATCTTGTAGATCACATATACCAGAAAGAGAACGTGTGGCTACAGTTCTCATGTCATTAATAAACAAATACCACATGATAAGCTTCAATTATTGTCATATTATTTTAATTTTGTAAAATTTCTATTCTTTCCTTAAATAAATCATGTGTTTTGATACTACGTAATTAACGCGTATGCTGTAATTCAATAACATATTAACATGTACAATAGGTTTTTTTGTCTTAAATAAGTTTCACATATCAATGTATAATTCGTTGGTTGTTTGTAGTATCAATATTTAAAAATAATATATTTAGTATTTTAGTTTTAATCTTATCTGTTATTTTTACTAATTTTACTAGAAGTATGTATTAACAGGATAACAACGGTTATTATGATGAAAAATAATTTAAAACACAAAAGAAAAAATGAAAACATTTCATAGATTAAAAATCGAAGCATAAATAAATATTAATTTTTCAATGAATTAAAATAAAATTTTATAGTTTATTAGATGTCTAATTTGAGCAAAAATAATTTTAAAGAAATATATTAAGTATTTTAAACTTGTTTATATTTTAATTTTAACCGGTTATCTCTTAAACCAAGTCTTGATGTTAATTTTGCAAAAATGAAAAGATAAGAAAAGGAATATTTTGCAAGTGGAAAGCATAAATGGAAACGCCGTTCAACAGTATACGGATATTAAACAAGGTTCCAATTCACACTGCCGTGTAAGTTAGCTAACTAACAAGACCTATTTTTGTAGAGTTTTGGTATATATACGTTAGGAGTGTCCTTTTGAAGGGCCAAAATATTTTGCACCACTTAACAAACTGCAACAGCCAAACGACTACGTCTTCTCTCTCGTCTGCAAAACAGACACGACCAGAACCTGGTTTGGTTCCCACGTAGGTTTGTGAGACCATGGCTCAATCTATGGTTCACCAATGAAACTCAACTGCGTCTGAAAACCATGTCAAACATCCCCACATCGCTCTCTGAGATTTGTCTCACCCAGTTTCGCCTTGCAATGTCGATAGCAGACCCTTGGCCATTCTCATGAACCCCACCGCACCCTATCAGGTACACACCCACCCTCCTCTTCACTTTCGTCACCATACACCACACCACACCACACCACACCACACCACATCTTTCTGCCTTTCCCCACAAAATCTCCCTTCACTCTCTCCTCAAACATGTCCAAGATACGCGGATTCAACCTCAGGAAGCGCCTGATCCGGGTCTCCAAATGGGTCTTCTGGAAGATCCGGGTCAGGGGCCGACCCGGATACCACCGCCTGGGCAACTCTCCTCGCTCGCCCATCGCGAAACTCCTCTCCTGGGGACGCAAGCTCACGGCGGGAGCCAAGTCCTTCTTGACAATGACATCCGGCTCCGGTTACGCCCAGTTAGGATCCGGCACCGAACTAGGATCCGACCGGGATCCGAATGTTCCCAAGGGATATCTAGCCGTGTACGTGGGGCAGAAGGATGGCGAGTTGCACCGTGTGCTGGTGCCGGTGATATACTTCAACCATCCTTTGTTTGGGGAATTGCTGAAGGAGGCAGAGGAGGAGTTCGGGTTTCACCACGACGGGGGAATCACCATCCCCTGCCGGTTCACAGAATTTGAACGCGTCAAGACCCGAATAGCGTCCGGGTGTCGCCGGAGCACCCGTCCAAAAAGGTTGGCTTGGGGAGAATTGAAGTGATTATTTTAGTAATTATATTATAGGTACAGAGTTTTTTTCACTGTACTTACCCGTAATTAATCTTCATCTTAAACCTTATCACTTCAAGTGACTCTCTTTTAACACTTTTTTTCACCCCTAAATGTTTGAACTCAGGACATAAAAGGTGATTTTGATTGCCCATCACTTTTTCTCAAAATACTGTGTTTTAGGTTTATTTTTTATACCTCGTTTTAATTCATGAGGTAATTTGTAGGTTTCTGGTTTACCTAATGATAGTGGTTTGTAAATTAAATACGGATTTGTTTTTCAATGACTGATGATATGTTTTCCCAATAACATAATATATTTATTTTGTTTCACTACACTTTCATGCCTTAATAAAAATACACACTTTTTCTAAAACAAACAAACTGATATAATAGGGTATTTTATAATCCGATAGAAAAAGATAATAAATATTCATAAAATATTAATCTAAAATGAAAACATGTTGATGTATAATAGCTAATCTGGAGAAAAAAATAGTTTAAATTATACACATATTTTTCATAAATTTAATACTTCAAATATCATTGCATTAAGTATTTCCATTGCAGAAATTATATTCAAAATTATAAATTTAAGATCTTAATTTTATAAAATTCTTATATTTGTAATATAGTAATATGATAATAAAAATAAGATCTAAAAATTTTATGTAAAATTTAATATTATTTATTTACACTAAATATAAATTATGTAAGAAAAATAATAAATTAAAATATAAATAATATATTATTAAATAAATTTTATTAAAATTTTTATTAAAGAGAAAATAGATATAAAATTATAAATTTTTAAAATAATGTGACTATGATAGAATATTAAAAAGTCTTATAGTAAAAATGCCTAATTGTATAAATCTCAGCATTCTAGTGGTCTTTGGTTTTGGTTTTAATGAGGTAGATAATGTTCGTTGTGATGATGATGATAGTGTTAATGATAGTCTTAATGATACGCTTAAAATAATCATGATGATAATGATACAAACATATCCATGTCAGTTTGACTTTTAATTTTTTATTTGTTTTCTGTCTCTTCTTTCCCTTTAAACCATTTTAATCTTTTAGTATTGTTTTGAATTTGTCACGAATGTAATTTATATATAAATTTGGTATGTTTTTTTAAAGCGTGTAAGTAAAATTAAAATTTCCTACATTCAAGGCTCCAGACAGAAATTAATATATAAATTTTTAAATAAATACACTGTTATGCTGTAAATAAAATTCGACAATTTTGAAAATGAAGCTTAGTCTCAAAATTTCACTCTTACTAATTTAAAATTGCACTTCTTTATTTATTTTTTGCCCATTTAATGTTCTAATCTTTATTCCATTTAATTTTTAAAATTTTATCAATAAATTTCAATCATAAAAAAATCGTAATATTATGAACTTTAACCATATAAAAAAACTATTTATATATATATATATTTTTCTTTCCAACATGTATACCAGGGTCCAAGTTTAGTTTATCCTATGTTATAAAAGAGATATACTATTTTAACAATCCATCTATCTTATCCGACCACTATATAACAAGTTTAAATAATATTTTTTATTAATTTTACTTGTTAGCACACTTAAGTATAATGTTTTATTATTAAAGTAAAATTGTAAAAACGGTTGTTTACAAAAACTTAGTTGTTAAAAGATAATTATTTTCTAAAGAAAGGTATTGCTTTATCTTATTATCTGTTACACTGATTATCCAAGGAAATCTGTGAATTATTAGAATCGATTCAGTTGTAGAAGGTTGGCGTGCTACCTAATTCTCTGAGAAAATTGTTTGAAAGAGAATCGAGTTTCAAATGAAAATTAGATTTTACAGCTTAATTATTCATGTTGTTTGCGATTGATGTTATTATGGGTCAGCTTTTTCATTACTGACCACAAGGAGTGGAAGATGAATATATTTAAGTTTTTTTATTAGTGAGTGATTGTTTATGGAGGTGGAGTATAATGTCTCCTATTTTATCACCATGCGTGCGTTAATTTTTCTAAAAAGAGACTAAATGAGCATTTTCCATAGGTTAAGACACACTCTATATATATTCATTACAAACTCTAATGTGTATGCAAATATTATAAAATGTATTTGTTTTACATTAGTTACTTATTGGGATATATTGGCCTTCATTGACAACAATGCTTCCACTTCTCACTCTTGTCACGCTACCTTCAACCACATCGTTGTTCCCTTGTCTTGCTTCGTCGTCGACCATGTCTTCCCTTTCACACCCTCTCGCTCTTCCGCATCACCAACACTATATATATGTCTTCTCATTTTTTGTATTTTGGTGTTATTAAATACATATAATAACACTCTTAATTTTGAACACAAAGTGCCTCTCTTGCTTTTTGTGTTTTGGAGATGCGATTGACAACTCTTTTTTAGAGTGTCAAAAAGTTTTGATTTTGTGTTAGAGGAGAAAATGGGTAGGCACTAAGGAGTACTCATAAGATTCTATTTGGGTATTAATTAGAGTCGTCAAAACAGGCAATTCAGTTTATCCTAAACTAGTCTTACATTTGGTCTAATTAAAAATTAAAAGGATTACCTTTATATCTTTACTGTGCAATTAGCACATATATTATTTGACTATGATTATTACAGTTACTTTTGAGTAAGTTAACCTAAAATCCAAATTTTTAAATCTAACAATCTAAATTATTTTAAGTCTATTTTAATAGATTTGTTTTAAATTTAAATTTAAATTTTAGATTTTAAATTCAATCTACTTAATTTAATATTAAAATATGTAAGAATCATTTTAAATTATAAAATATTTAATTAGATCAGACCAACATAAGAAAAGATGAGGTTGGGTTGAATTAGGTTTAAGTAAATATAAGTTAACTTGGGTTGCCAAATTAATATAGGTTAAGCTAGTCAACATAACCCAAATCGATTCTAGTTGACATGAGCCTAGGTTAAGTCCATTCAGTTTGGACCCAGGTCAAGTTAAGTTACCACAGGCTAGGTGAAGCCAATTTGACTTGGTCCTAGTTCAAGCCAGGTCGTCTTTATCCTAGGTCCAACCAAGTCATCCTAGACCCAAGTCGAGAAAAGTTGACATGAGCCCAAATCAAGTCAAGCCTATGCTTAGTCAAGTTGTCAAACCCACATTGAATTAAGGCAGTAGCAGACTTAGGTTGGTCAATCCTATGTTGTGCTAAGTTAGGATGATTAGGTTGATCCTACATCAACCTGAGTCAAGTCGATTAGGTCAATCTTATATCGGCTTGTCCCACATTGGACTGATCGGGTTGAGCTTAGATTAGGCTGAGTCGGGTAGAACCAATGTGTGGGTTGAAGCTTAGATCGGATCGAGTAAAGTAGGATGTAAACAAGTCAATCCAAGTTAGACCAAGTCGAACTAGATCTAGACTAAGTCAGTTTGTGTCTAGTTCAAATTTGGATTAAGTTAAATCAAATTAAAATATTATGGATCCAAGTCAATTCAAGTTCATGTTAAGTTTGTTCAAGTCTAACCTAAATCAGAATAGATCGAAACAGATCGACCTTAAATCTCACTTGACCATGATAAACTTATGTTTAGTTAAAATAGTTCTAACCAAACTTACATTTCTAAATTTAATTCTAATTTAAAATAGTTAATTTAAATTTATTCTAATTGACAAAATGAATTTAATTGTAATTGAATTCAATTTAATTGGATGAAAAAAAATCTAAATAAACTTACTTTACTTAAAATAAATTTAGATTTTTATTCAATTTTTTTTTTAAATCTGGAATATTGAATTAGATTGGAGTTTGAAAAATCCAATTCATAAATCATACTTTTGTAATAACATTCATAACAATTCTTTTGTTCAATGTCCTTTTGTCAAATGTTGATTTACGTACCAGTTTTGTTATTAAAATTAAAAATGCATAATACATAATCAAAAGCTCATAAAAAGGCATTCCTTTTTTATTATACTCTTGTTTAAAATAATTTTTTGTGTTATATATAAATATAAATAAAGAAAATTTTTATTTATGTACCACCTATCTTCAAGTAAGTGAATACTTATTCTACCTATTTTTAATAGATAAACATGATATTAACTCTCAAGACAAGAAAGGAAATCGAAAATTATTTTCTTAATAAAATGATTAATTTTATGATTTGAATTTTGTCACATATTGTAACTAAAATTCAGCGAGAATATGCATTAACTATTATCATCAATATTGAAATTTGGGGTCTATTAGTTTTTAACAAGCATATATATAATAACATTGGCTACAAAATTTGATAATATATATCATCAAATTGATTGCATATTGCTAATAAAGTTTGAAGTATAACGAAGTCGCCTGTTTAACTTTGAATAGTACACGCATGGCAACGCTAGCTGAGTTGAGAACTCATAGCGTGGGAGATATTTCACGTTTTTTGGGATTCAAAATTTCAGACTTTTCACAATATATTATAGTCAATAAAAATATTATTTGGAAAAACACAATTAAAGATAAAATTAATTTTACCCTCTTCAATCAACATAAGCAACATATTTATTAAGTGATGATTAAGCTTGAATTGAAATGAGAAAAAATTGTAACCTTAATTAGAACAAAATAAGAGTGGAAAGAATCTAGAGCCAAAAATGCTGGCGAAACCAATCTGAGCAATTCCTTTCTTATCTTGGTGAGAGTGAGAGACCTAGCAAAACTTGCCACGAAAAGGTTTTAGGTACACTTCATTGTCTCGAAGTATTTAGGTAATAAATTTGGTATATCAGTTTTTGTTTGTGTTTTTCCTTTGCTATTTAATCCGTCCATAGAAAAGTGGCAAAGCAAAAACCTGCCGGCAACGTTTTCCCACCAGAAATGTCCTTTTCAACCAAGATAACGAAGGTGGTGGAGAATCTTGGATTCATATTCCGTAAGAAAAAAAATAAGCCATTCATAAAAAAAATAAAAATAAAAAGTGTTCACCTCTCTCTCACTAGCTAGTTTTTTTTAGAATATCAAAAAAATTAAAAAATTATATGTTGTTACAACTAACTGAGTAGATCTATTATCGCTATATCTTTATTCTTCGTTGCTCTTTTGTTTTCGTTCTTCCTCAAATCACTTCCAACGATCTATACTTCTCTGATAGTTCTTTCAGTATGTACCTTTGAAGACACTCCGATGTTTAAGTCAGTAATATGTTAGAGTAATTGTCAGACAATTAATGATATTTACTTACCTTGAAAGCCACACCTATTTATACTATTTTTGGATGGACTTTCTTACCATTATGGATTATTCCATACTGGATCTGACCTTGCTGATATGATATTCAAAATTAGGATGTAATTCCCTTTTTAGGAAATTAATTATGCTGATAAGTTCATAGTATAACCATGTCAGTTTTTTCTGTATTCGACAGCTGACGAGTAAATCCTCTAAATATACCATATTTGATATAATCATTTCGGCGTGTCGGTCTCACCTTTTCGGTTTTATAAGTAAGACTTTTCGTCCCTACAATACATTATATATTTAAATATTTAAGTCATTTTTAAATATGAAATAATGCTAGGTGCGAAAGAGTGAAGTACGTTTTGATAATGTGAAAGGTGTTTTCCGCGAAGAAGGTGAAAGAGAAGAAAGTGGTATCCAAGTTTGAGGTGGTCCACTAAATAATCAAATATCTAACTCAACCATGGCTTCAGAAGGGTAGGATTTGGACCATAGAGAGGAAAAAGAAACCCTCTTGTGCTTGTTTCTTCTCTTTAATTTTCCTCCTTAATTTTACCATTTGTAAGAAAATTTAAATCCTGCACAGCTTGTCGGGAATTTACAGATCCATATCTTTGGAATGAATTTGAACATCAGATTACACCCTTTTGTCCTCCCTCTTTGTTTTCCTTTCCTTCCTTTAATAATTGTTCACCATCACATTTTGCTCACTCAAAGCTCCACTTACAATAAATTGAATGAACCTTTTCAACACTTTTCAACACTCTCTACTCCAACTAAGCAAGCTTATTAATAATTAATAAGTTATCACTAAATGAGTTATAAGTTCTAATCTCATGTTAATTTTCAACTTAAAACTAATTAGTTTGAAATGAGCGAAAAAATTACTTAATGAGTTTGTATAAATTGTTCTTCATTGAACATAATAGTAGAGAAGAAGATTATGATTCCAAGTGGTCCAATTATTTTTTATATTGTAATTAAGGCTACAAAGGAACAATTGGTCTGATGTTGTCACACTCACTCACCCACTAAACATTGAGTATTACGTGCATCAAAACATACCCTACATGATAAGCAAAGCTAATCCACATATTATAAGAATGCCACTCCAATCAATTAGGGATGACGAAACCTTTCTTTCGGTCATCAAAGTACGTTTCAAGTATTAATTCACTTTTAACGAAGAGAATTATATGACGGAATTAAGAGACACTTTTAAGTACTAATTAGGGACTAGAAGGCTGTCCTCCTTCAAATCACTATCAATGGAGGAAACGATGGATAATATTACTCAAGAAAGTTTAAAACTGTTTGAAGATCAGCTTTAGTTTTGAATTTTTATTTATTTATCATTTTGTTTATTGATTGGGAATATAGTAATTTATTTATTTTATTTATATAGAAAAATGATCATAAAAAAATCTTATCATACAGAAATTCATTGGAGTTAAGTTCATATTGTTTTTTAAATCACAGTTCCAATGGAAAGACTATAGTCTAAATTGCTATCTTGTTAAAAAGTATAATTTTACTAAAATAATTAAAATTATTTTCATCCACGTGTGATATTTTATCAGTAGTTTATACTTCGAAAATTTTGCATACGCATATCAGCTACAAGAATTTAAAAAAAAATTATTTAGGTAAGAAGATGATAAAATACTTTAGCCAAATTAATAAATTAGGAATGACAAATGAACTTGTTCTCATGAGTATTACCCGAATCTGTTATGATTTTAGTGAAGAATTATTGTATTGATTGAGTATAAATATGAGTATGAGTAATATCTGATTTTTTAAATTGTGTACGGGGGGACATGGATGAAGATATACTTACCTGCCTGGTCACCGCTCTCATACTCGTTCCAATACCATATTTTTGTCCCCATAGTCATTTCTATTTTAAATTACTAAAATATATTTAGCTTATTAAGTAATCTAAAAATTTATATTAACTTTTTTTAATTCTTAGTTTTGTAATTTATATTTAGAGCATACATTTGGTCATTTTTTTTTATTTTTTTCTATAATTATTTGACTTTAATTTTTTTATTTGATGATACTTTAATTTGAGATTTATGCACTTATAATTTTTTTATTGATATTTGTTAGTGGACACTACAAGAAAGTTTGTTGTTATCTACTAATGATTACCTATGGATCCAGGTTTGTACATAAATTTGGAATTATACACAGATATTATGTACGGATTGAATGTAAAATTCTATGTCACAACAATTTGTGTATGTAACTTTGGTGCGATGAGGCGGAAACATTTTCGAAGGATATAATCCATATGTCATGGCAATTGAATTCGTATGTAACTAAATTCATGCACTACATACGGATGTTACATACGAATTTTAATAAAAAATATTAAATGGTGATTTTTGCATGTGTGGAAAACATTCTTCCATCATAGGTGTAAGCACTCTTATAGCTTCATTACCCTAAGCCATGGATGTGCCCCAAGCTAGTTGTAGAACATTTTTCGCCCTATGCCATTAGTGGTCCTTCCTGGTCCTAATCTATGATCGTAGATCAGTGCTTCCCTGCCCTCACGAAATCCTTCTTCGCCCTCACTCAGCCCTTCCTTGTCCTCATGAATTCTTTTCGTAGCCACGAGTCTACCCTTAGTTTTGTTAACCACTATAATTGGACCTTCACGAAGTCATTCCTTTCCTTGACCATTGTAACCTCACTTTCCCTAACCTTAGTTGCCCTAAGCTCCCTAACCTTAGTTGCCCTCACATGACATCAAACCCATGACTTTTTTTTAAACTCGACTTCCTGTACATGTGTGTTTTATATGAATCCTTTGTTTTCTTTGGTTTTAGGCGATTCAAAGTTGCTAAGAAGTGGATTTAGAGGGACGTCATTGCTAAGAAGTGGATTTAAGAGGGATGTCGCTACTGAGAAGTGTAGTGATACATCTTTCTTGTATAAGATTAGAAGATAAAACTCTTTTTCTGCTTGCATTCATCTATTTATATTTATGAAAATCTTTGTTCTCCAAATTAAATCTATTTGCAATTTATTTTTTTAGGTTTCAAAATCCCCAATTTTAAAAACCCTAAATTGGTTCCTCCCAACCCCGATCGCCTCTGGACTAGGTTTGTAATGTCTTTATGAAAATATATTAAAGCATTTAGTTTAGGTTTAATATCGTCATTCATTTCTCTGTTTTATTTCTGAGTTCAATATATTGACCAACATTGGTTATGGTAATTGTGGTTGAACGCTACCATGTTTTAAATGATGAAGTTTTTCAATTTTTTTGTTTGTTTTAGAAGTTTCTAAATTTGAATGTTGATTATTGAGCAAATATTTGTTCTTTGTTGCTTTTTGTGTTTTTGTTTGAATTGCTTGCTGCTATATAACTTAATGATGGAGATCTGAGGGTTTCATATAATGAATTTCATCTTCATGATTTCATATACTATGTAGGAGGTTTAGGCACAAGTTATCAAGGTTGAGCTAAAAGGTATATGAAAATTATTTAGTTTCCAAGTATGAAATTATACATGTACTTTGCATTTGATTACTCCATGACACTGATTAGGTTCAAGGGTAGATGAGTGAATAGAACATGGTCACTTTGGTAGAAGAATAAAGATGATGGTCAATAACAAAATGGCAGATTGGTAGCATATGTCAGGTAAGCTAGGCATAATTACAACCAATGGGTAAGGTGAATAAAATGAGTAGATAAATTATTAGCATGTACTTAAATAAACAAAGGCAGATTTAACAGTATGAGCTAGAAGATGTAAGGCAAGGCAGAGCAGCTAGGTTGGTTTGGCATTTACTAATTGGATGGGTAGAGATTTATGAAGTCAAATTTTAGTATGAGTAAGGGTAAACCCTTAAAATGAGATTCACCCCTTGCCTCATTTGATATGAAAATTTGTCATGGGTTACAAAAGGATATATGACTTTTGAACCAAAATATGGTGAGGTTGGGTGTTCGAATAACATCGTATAGGTACACTAGTGATGGGTAAGACCAAATGAAACCTGCATTAAAAATGAAGATGTATATAACTCTGTTCAATAAACAATTATTCATTTAAAGGATTTTAACAATGTCTAGGCCGAAAGCAAACCACATATAAAAAGACTCAATCTCTTTGTGCCATTTTTGTACCTTATTCCTCTTTCTTGTTTCATCTACTTTAGATAACATTGTATCATAATTTCCTTCAAGGCTATTGATTAGTTATTGTTTTGTGCATGCAACTACTCTTTTTATAGAGTTGTAATTCAAAATTACCCTTGGTTTAGGTCATCTATCACTTAGCTAGAAATTACTCATACTAGTGAAAGATTGATAAATCGTAAATGAAATATTATACTATTTTTAATGTAGGACCATGTTCAGAACTTGGGAATAAGAATGTAGTAATATTGACATTTGAGATATCTTTGATCTTATAGCTACACAACACCTATCATACCCTAGATCTCTACTTTGTAGTAATGTGTGAATCTTGTATTCTAAGATTTGCCACAAATTTTTTCAATGTGTTTTCATTATTCATCTATTCACCCAACATTAATTCCTTTCGCTCCTTATGTCAAATAAGTCGTGTAACATTGTTTTTAACAAAGAACAATGTATAATAAACAATAATAATGGGATCAAATTATTCATTGCACTTTACAATAAATGACTCAAATGATGTTGAACGCTAACTCCACGCCTAAACATATATGGGCCAAAACAATTAATACAACTTGATATTTACAAAACAGAATGTACATTAGATCATTGATTAAAAGTCTCCTTATGAATTGTGGAAAAATAGAAAGTCCAAACTATCTTATTTCCACCCTTTTGCATTTGAGTGCTTTATACTCATTACTAAAAAAAGTCTGAGTAAGTTTGACTGAAGGAGTGATGAATGGATCTTACTTAGATATTCTAAAATGTCTAAGTCTTATAAAGTCTATAACTCTAGAACATACGTAGTGGAAGAAGTCATTCATATGAGATTTAATGACCACAAGCTTGATAAGAATTATAAAGCATAATGACTCTTGGTTTCAATTTTAAGGATTTACTGATAAGCTCCAAACCTGTAGATGGTCTACAAGAGTCCATTGAGGGTTCAATAGAAGAAAGTGTTGAAATAGGAGACTCTAGAAGGGGAGGATTGAATAGAGCCGTAGATTCTTTTGCAAGAACAAATCAGACTATCTAACTAGATGATATGATAGACTAGACCTTCTAACACGGAAAGAGTCAACAAAAGATCTTTACACTGGTTCACCCAAAACTCACAGGCTACGTCCAGTTCTCCCTTAAGAATTCTTTTTAAAAGGTTTCACTGATCAAACAAATGATTATAAACGAGCTCACAAACCACTCCTAGTTATACCAGTCTTAACCTCTCTCTGAGTTTAAGACCTTAAAATAGAAAAGATAAAGAACCTCTCTTTAAACAAATGAGAGTACAATTTCAGCTCACTGGGTATCGCTCAAGATATTACAAGAATTTTTGCTCGCACCCACTTATAACTATTAGATGCTTTGCTGACAGACTTTGATAGCTCGTATGCTTTGATCGTTTTTTGCTCTTATGTCTTCAACTTTCAATCTTCAAGTCTTCTTATAGCTTTCACAAATCCGAATGTTGCTTGAAGCTATAATTTGCTTTTCGATTCGTCCTTGATCTTCGCTTTGCAAAATCAGAGATAATATATGGTATATCTTTCTTGTGTAGCGAAATCTGCGATCTTAGAGTTGTTGGATGCTTGATTAGGAAAGAATTTATGTTTTCGAAACTCATTGACCAATTTTTTAAAGGAAACAATTCAAAAAAATATAAAATAATATCACATATTGAATTTGCGTATTATCATTTGTTTCATTGTTCGTTCTTCATTTTGAATGTTATGTATTAATTCAAATACTTTCTTATTTTGTAATTGATTTAAGCATGATTTTGTTCCAATAAACTCATTATCAATTTCGAATATAAAATCTGAGTGTGATTCGATTCGTTTATTTTAAATTATATGTTGTTCCCACTGGTAGATTGTCTGACAGACTTAACTGTGACCTTCTAGGATCTTTGAGATATTTCTTTTCCTAGTCAATTGTATAGAATAAACATGTTAGATGATTAACAGATTATCACAAATACATTAATTTTTGTTATAATCAAAATATCTCTTAGTCAAGAATCTAAGAGTGCTAGGCCATGTTGTATCATAACACTGTTAGATTGTCTGATACTTTAACAGAAAGAGAACCAACTGGAGAGAACTCAACCTTGATAAAGAATCAATCTAGCTGATGCAATTTTAGGAGACCAAAATTAAGGAGTAAAATCCATATCAAAGTTAAAAGATCAATTATTAGGCCTTTGAGGTACCAAATTCTCTCTTTCTTTTCTTTCTAATTGCTTGCCTTTTAAATTATATCCTATTATTTTTGAGTAATTGTTCATGTTCTCTATACCAAATGCTTTATAAGAATGTTATATATGGTCCCATAATGGAGATGTAATAGGAAGAGGGAGAAGATAGTGAATGGGGCGGGACCGAGAGGCAAAGTGAATGTGATGATCATGATTTGAATTAGTTGTCTCACTGAAATTTAATCAAGAACAAGAATTGGAAAATTTGAGGTACCCAAAATTGGCTAGTCTGCAACCCAGCGCAATCCAATTTCAAGGGATATGCTTATTTTTGTTTATTTTTCTTCTCACACAATTCAATTTGATAGGACTTATGTCTTTCTTCTATACACATTTGGAGCATCTATGCTCTCTCAGCATTCCAATTTTCACTACAAACATGTATCAAATATACAAAAAAAAATTATCAGCATATCAAATATACTAAATACTAACATTATTTTTTTATTTCTCACTTTATTTCTTGTTTATTTAGGCTGAAAGTATACTTATATACTTTACAATTAAATTTTTTAATTAAAAAAATATATATGATTTGTGCGATCTAATGATTTCAAAAGTGTTCGGAAGTAAGGAAATATTTTGGGTATATATGTGTAGGTGGTGATTTCATGTGGGTATTGGAATGATAGTGAACTTCTGCTACAATTACCATTTCTCCGGCTAGAAAAGAATTTGAGGAAGGAAAATTTAACAGTATTCATTTCTTCCTTTGATTTAGTTGAGTAGTTACCCTTTCTCAATTTTGTATATCTATTTTTTCAATGTAAGGTTTAAATATTTTATTCTGTTAGTGACATTTTAATAGTGTAACCTATCTAGTGTTTCAAGGTTTCATTTTCTTTTTATTATCTTAATTTAATTTTTTTAAACACTCCTTCTAATAAAAGAATTAACATATTAATTGGCTAAAATTATATATTTTTTAGTTTTGTTTGAGTGATAGTAAAACATGTCCAAGTATGAAAATAAAGGTTACAAAGAATTGTAAAAAACATAAACAAGATTAGAGGCTTTGGGTTATCAAGTACAACTTATCCTTTAAAAGCCCTAATGCAAAATATTCAAAATAAAAAGGGAAAAGGAAGAGATGAAGATGATAGATTATAAATTAGAAGACTTGAAAATGTCTCAATCTTTAAGTGAAGAAAACAAAGCTTACAACAAAAAGAACGTACATAATAATATTCTTATAGTAATATAAGTGTTTTTGCTTATTGGTTTATTTCCATTATTTTATTTTAGCTAAATATGTTGTTAAGAAAAGACATGGACATATCATCAATGCAAAATTCCCAAAGAAAAGGGAAAAGTTAATGCTAAAGGGTAAACAATTTGACATCCAATTTTCTCTCCCATTTTTTGAGCTTTGTGGAAAACATGCAAAATATTTTAAGGTTGAAGCATCTATATGTCTATGTAAAAAAACTCTATTACAAGTTAAAAAAATGGAAAGATATATTTGAAGATGATTTAAGTGTAATGTGGAAGCATATGAAGGTTAGTAGGACTCCATTAGTTTAAATGTACTTAATTTTAATTTATATATTTAAATATTTATCATGTATCCTAAAAATTGTATGATAATTATTATTTTATAAATTTATGACTTTTAGAATGCATTAAGTTTGATAGAATAAAACAAAGAGAATGCAATAAAACAATTGCGAAAACAATATAGAAATAGGCATCATCATCTTTATCACACATACATTCAAAACAAAAGTAGATCAAATGATATACCTACTTAAGATTGGAATTTTGGTTGATAAATAACAAATAGAATGATTTAAAATTTAAGGTAGAATTATTTTTATTATATATCTTAAATTTGAATTTTATTTTATATACACTTTTGTATCATATTAACTTATTTCTACATTTATACAAGAAAGGAGCTTAAAAAATAAAGCTAGTAAAAGTACATAAGAAATTAAATCAATTATTCAAAAGGTGTTTGAAATAGTAATTGTATTAATATATGCTTTTATTTTATATAATCAACTTATTTGTTCTTTATTTAATATAACTTCATGTCATCATATTTTATTTATTTTTAACATAAATAAGAATTAAAAGTAGAAAATTACCAAGTGTAGTGGATATGTGAAAGGCTACACGAATGAGATCTGATGAAACTTCGTGTATTCCAAATGAAGAAGAAATTATGGTAAAAAATACTTTCACTTTTATTTCAATAAATTTAAGCATATAGCCAACATAACTTAAAATTTATAAGTTTCTTTTTTCTTGTCAAAGGTTTAAAATTTGAGTGTAAAATATTTGAATTCTTACTACAAATTTGAAGTTAAAATATGTAAATTGATTTATAGTGATGTGTATTCATGACTTTTTTAGTGTCATAGTAGCATTTAATTTAATTTATGTTTGAATCCTTTATTTGATTACATATTCGTAACACTATTATCTTGATGTTATGACATATTCTTTATGTTAATTATTCTCTCTAAATATTTTACAAGATAATTTAAAGAATATGGGTGAGGTGTGCAGAGAAGAAATTGAAAAATCACCTGCCCCATTAGTAAAACACTTTGAATTTGTGTTAGGAATCAAACCAAGTGATTCACAAACCAAGTGATTCACAAGGTATGAGCAATATATCCATGACAAACAAAAATGTGGAAAAACAAGTTGTTCAAAGACAAGTGAAAAATGCACAAAAAAGGTAGATGATTTAGAGTTCGAAGTGCTTAAGTTGAATAATATTATCCAAAAATAAGAAGAGACTAATATTCAATTTCAAAGTGAATTGTCAATTAATTGAAGTTCAAAAACTTGCTATGAGAACTCAACAAGACCAAATGAAGTAGGATATTGAAAGGGAAATGAAACGCCAACTAGCTACTTTATTGGGAAGTTTATTATTCATTGGAGTATCTAACTCTTCAAATATTCCATCAATTAGAGTAAGTTGTTTAGTTATTTAAAATTTGTTATTAATATGTCTACAATTACATCTTCTAAAATATTAATTGTTTCTTTTATTTATTTATTTGCAGGATCAAAATCTTTGAAAATACTACTATTTATTATTATATTTGAAATACTTAATTAATTTAAAGGTTTTGAAGAGATTGAAGTAGAAATAAGTCTCATATAAATGTTTGGATTTATTGGTTTTTTATTTGAAATGTAATAAATATTTTATATTTTAATATTTATATTTGATGTTTATTTATTTTAATATTTTAAAACAATTTGTCTATTTATTATGGTATGGAACATGACTCTTTCGCGTCAACATAATTTTTAATAGTAATGATAAAATATATTATAAAAAATTATTGATAATCATTATACGACATTGTAGAATTAGTATTGAAAATATTTTTGAAACACCAAAAGTCAATTTTAGTACAATTTTAAAATATTGTCACAAATACAATAGTAACTAGAGTAGTAATAATGATAACTAATTATCATTTAATACATAATTTGTTAATATTATCTTATATATTTATGACAATTTATTATTGTCACTACTACAAATAATTACTAGTGACAATTATTTTTGTCACAATTAGAGCTTAATTGTAGTGACATTTAAAAATAGGAGTTTGTGGAACAAGTTGTAGAGATTCCATTAGAACTTAGTAATAATAAAAATTTATATTGATAAATATTTGTATCACT
The DNA here is from genome assembly GCA_030347555.1 of Lablab purpureus. Lineage (NCBI taxonomy): Eukaryota > Viridiplantae > Streptophyta > Magnoliopsida > Fabales > Fabaceae > Lablab > Lablab purpureus. The sequence continues at coordinate 19,799,038 of CM059254.1, forward strand.
GAAACTAATTTTTCTTATAGTAAATTTTTTGTGTGTAATTATTATATTTTCATTCATTTAAATTTAAAATCTTAAATTGATGGTCTAAACTAATATAATTCACAATATTTTTGTGTTATGGTTAAATAAATTGAACCTTTTTTTTCACACAAACATCATGGATTAATTTAAAGAATTATTTTAATGAGCAATACTACTGTCTCTTGCCATGTTTCTAGTATTTTTTTCTGAAAAAACATTTTTTTTTCTTTTTTTCTTCTTCATTCATGCATTCATGACATATCATGCCAGTTAGGTTGATAGTAGGATTTTTTACCTACCTTGCAATCACTTAAGATCCTCCTGGAAGTCAAAACAATAAAATTTTATATTAGAGGACCAAAAATAAAAATAGAATACTTAGGGACCAAAAGGGTAAAGTGAGTATAGTAGAGGAACCACTAGCATATTTAAGCTTTTCTATTCTTTGAAAATGCATGGATTCCTTTAAATTACTACTATAATTGTTAGTGAGAGATTACAAATTGATGGAGAGAAAATATGGTTGATTGGTATTTATTGTACTAAGTAGCTATTGGGTTTTGATATAAAGTAAGCAAGCATAATAAAATTTACTCTTTGAGTATTTACTTTTCTAGCAAATCTTTTCCTTTTTGTTAAATCTACTTTCAATACATAAAAAACCTTAAAAAAAGAAATAGTTTATTGGTTCCAAGTCAAAATTTATTCTTGTTAAATGTTTAGCTAAAAAAAAATAAAAATTAAAGTTGCATTTTAAGATTTACTAGTTGTTTAATATGTTTGATGTTTATCTTCTTCTAAGTTTAAAAAATGGAGTAATAATTATAATGTTATTGTTGATTTCATATTGATAATAAAATCTATTGTCTTGTAACATGTGTTGGGTGATATTTATTTAAATTATTAATTATTGAATTTAAAAATTAAAAATACTTTTAAATTGAAAACCATTAGATTGTTAGTCTAAAAATAATTCATAATAAAAATTATTAGTTAATTATAAGTAAAACATAATTCACTAAAATTATTTTATATTTTACCATCCTTTAAAGTCTAAATTAAAAAAATCATTTAATTCTTACAAAATCTTTTAAATTTTATAAAACATTCTCCGTATGAAAAGTTTTTTGGAATTCCATTTGAATAGACCTATATTATTCTCTAGTTTGAAACATAACAGCAAGAAGTTCTCTCGTTACCATTCATTATTTTGCTCTTTAAGTATGGCGCGAGTTATATAAAAAGGATCCACGATGCATGTGGTTATGTACTTTTGTGAATAGTAAAAGTGAATTTTGCTAAGTTTTATCACGCAGTTTGGTCTCCATGGGGAAACGAAATTACCCTTTCAATTGCTTTTGTTGATGTATGAACCATTCAATCTTAGGTTTCTAAAAATATATAGTTATTTTAAAACAATATGGATAGGTATTTTAACATAACATTTTACAGTTTGACAACAAACTCATTTTATTGGAAGCTTTTCTATCTGCCTCTGCATTGAGAGCAGACTTTTTTGTTCATGTTCAGCCCCATAACAATTGAGATCAGTCTTCAAATTATTGTAGCTTTGTGAAGGCATGAAACAAATAGGAATCTCGTAGTTTTGTGTGTACTTGGAAATAAGGATTTTGATCTTTATGACCATTGACTCGGGACAAAGTTGATGCTCTCTGCCAGACCAAACAAGAGTCTTTTACTAAAGGAAAAGGCTTCATTCAACAGGCCCAAAAAATGAACCACTACCTCACTCTTTAATTGCCATAACCAAGGCACAAAAACAAAATCAAAGGAAGGTTCATACTTGTAGAAAAACAACAGAAGTTAAAAAAAAATGTCGAGAACTCTTCAAGCAGACTCCGGTTACAGATTCATCTTAGTTTGGAGACTTTCTTCCCTGCTGATTTTGTTTTCTGCAGTTGTGAGCGTTCATGGCTACCCTTCACGAGCTCATATGTTCATATATGCAGTCTGTTCTCAAGAAAAATACCAACCCAACTCACCCTTTGAAGGGAACCTTAACAGCTTTCTGTCTTCAGTGGTCAGTTCATCCTCTGAAGTAACTTACAACAGCTTTGCTATTGGAAATGGAAGCTCAACACCACAAGAGGGGAACGTATACGGGTTATACCAGTGCAGGGGGGATTTGCACCCAATTGACTGCTCAAAGTGTGTACAAAGATCTGTTAACCAAATAGGTTTGGTTTGTCCCTATGCCCTTGGGGCTTCATTGCAACTTGAAGGCTGCCTAGTAAGATATGAACATACTGGTGATTTCCTTGGCAAACTTGACACCAGTCTCAGGTTTAAGAAATGCAGCAAAGGTGTGACTAGTGATGTTGAGTTCTTTCGGCGAAGAGATGATGTTCTAGCTGATTTGCAAACAGCTAATGGATTTAGAGTCAGTAGCTCAGGCCTAGTTGAAGGGTTTGCCCAATGCTTGGGGGATTTAAGTATATCAGATTGCTCCTCTTGTCTAGCAGATGCAGTTGGAAAGCTGAAAAGCCTATGTGGATCAGCTGCAGCAGCTGATGTGTTCTTGGGACAATGTTATGCTCGCTACTGGGCATCTGGCTATTATGATGAATCAGGTCTATTTCACTCTCATACTTCTTTTTTACTGTCATAACAATAAAGGGAACTTATCCCCCTACCCTTAATGGATTTTCTACTTCAGACAAGCTGTTGATGCTAATTACTTTATTGCTAATCCCACAAATATTTTTTGAATATGAGCACATTTACAAAAAAAATAGATTATAACTAGACCAATCCAATTCTCAGGGGGAGAGGAGCATGAAAACCTGAAAATTTGAAATTGTTTTCCATATGATTTGAATTACTTACAGATATGACATAATAACTAAACCCTTTGTAGAAAAGTGATCAGAAAATGCAGAGGAAGCAGAGGTACTAACAAACTGTGAAATGCAATGGTCAATAATATTTTATGGGTGAAAAAGCATTCAGAACATATGCTTTTATACTTTATTTTGGAAAATGGTCACTTTTTGAAATTCCTCTTTATCAATTTGTTCGAATACCTTTTACTTAGTATCGCATTCTATATTCTTCACTTGTCAATTTGCTAGTGAAGCTCAGCTCCCTATTGATTTTATTCAAGTCGTGTCTTGATTGGACATAAATTTCTACACTAAGGATTACCTTCCATTATATGCTTAAATTATAGCATCGCATGAATTTCATTATAAAATTGAAAACTGTATTTTTTTTTATCAAACATTATATCTAGAGAGAACATAGTAGACTATAAATTTCTGTTTTTTGTTTTGTTATTCCAAATAAATAATATAACAACCTTAATTTTTGTCTTCTCACTTTGTTTGTAAAAGCATTTTTTGTTTAATTAAATGTATTTAGTTAAGGAGTACTTAATTGGCATAATGGTTAAACACATTGAGGTCACATATTATAGTAATAATTTATATAATAAAAAATGTGTTCAGTTTGACCATGTAGGAAAATTCATTAAATCATGGCCTGGTTCAGTCTACTTGAGGAAACTAGTAGAAAAAAATATATCAGAGTGTTTATTATTAGGTCTGCTGCAGAATAGTAAGGGCAATAGTTCTCATAGCTTTACCTGAACTTGGTGTTTTGTTTGCAGATTCCTCCAACAATGATCAAGTAGGAAAATCAGTTGCCATTATTGTGGGAGTGTTTGGAGGTCTTGCAGTTCTAGTTGTACTGCTTTCAATTTGCAAAAAAGCAGCTGGTAAGAATTTTCCAAAAATGGCTATATATTATATATATTATGACATGAAAATGATTCAGAGATGATGGTGCTTATCATCATTATTTCATTACATGCAGGTAAGTAGAGTGAGGTGCTAAAGGAAGAGGTAATCATTAGGAAAGTTGCTGAAATGTTTGTTTAAATTTATTGAAAACCATGCTTCCACATTCTGCATAATTTAATACATTATGTTTTTCCACCAAAGAAAGTGGGTGCTATCTTTTAGTTTAAAAAGTAGAACTCTGTTATCCATCAAACTTAGAAAGGGCTGCAGATTGTCTTTGCCTCAGTGATGTCCAACAAAACCCATCATTCTTTTTCATTTTTTAAAACCGTTTGTTGATTATTTTGAGCACTTCTTTCTAAATTACTTTGCCTTTTCATTGTGTTGACTTGTTGTTTAGTGCCCTGTTTCAGGAACAATTATAGACTATCCAGAGTTTTTTTTAAATGACAATTTGCGCAAAGTAGAGTATTTTTAGTGGTAAATGTTTTAAGAATTGTATCATTGGAACACTTTCACATGAGAATTTGAAGGTGATTAAAATTGTAAAAAATTTCATGTTAAAACAACTGTTATTAGGATATATCATTATTATTTTCTAATGTCATTTAATTTTTATTATTAGACATGTATTGTTTAAAATTACTAGTTTAATATTTTTTAAATTAAATTATTATTTTGTGTTCCTAATTTAAGTAATTAATTTTAAATAATAATTAATTCAGAAAAACTTACTTAAATTTTCATTTAAAAAGTTAATTAAATTTTTGCAACATATATTAATTAATTAAATTAATTTATATTAATAATATATATATAAATATAAATATAAAATTAAGTTGTTTAAGAATTTCTTTTATTAAAATAAATTAATTAAAAATTATTTAATAATGATGTAACACTATATAATTTTTATTTTACATTTTCCAAGATCAACAAATAAGAGTTGTTCTAACTAAAAAATAACTTTATAATGTAGAACAAGCACAAGCAAATATTAACTGTTGCACTGCATTTATTGAAGGTTTGAAAATTCCGAGAGATGATTTTTCTTCTCGCTAGTTAGGTGGGTGAAAGATATAAGTTATTTTATAATTCCAATAAATTTAAGTGTTTATTTTTTTTATATGTCTATATTAACTGTATGATTATCTGTATTATTACTTGCAATATACTATAATTAATTAATTTTTAAAATAATTAATAAGATAAAAAAATGACAGATTAGTAAAAAAATCAAATGAATTAATTGCTTTTTAATATATATATATATATATATATATATATATATATGTAAACTCAGAGTGCCTTGTTAAAAAGTAACTATAAAATTTAGTTTTTAGTTTAATTACATTTTTTTTATCTATTTTCATCCCTTATCTTGTGTATATAACTCTTATTTCTGTACAATGTTTCTAAACTATTTATTTCTTTCTATAGACGCTATCAAAATCAGGTGGAGAATTAAAAGTAGTATATTAAAATTATGAGAAATAAAAAGAGACCCAAAAAATTTAAATGTACTAAAATAAAACTTCGAGAAATATAAAGGACAAAACACATTTATCTAAATAAACATCATTCGATACACAAAGTAAATTTGAAATCTAAGTACTTAAAATATTTAAAATCTAAGTAAATTTGAATTTGTCTAGTTTGGACAATCATAAATATTTTTGTTATGGCAGATTTCTTCCATCTTTTTAGTGTTCCATTTTGTTTATACCATCAACTTTTAATTTGTTTAATGATGACGTGACTACTAAAATAAATACACATATTGATTAAAGTATTTTATATAAAAATATCAAGATCATTTTAATACATAATTTCAATTGAATAATACATTTATTATATATATATATATATGAAGTAATACTACATAATTTATTTTAAATTAATTTAAACAATTTTTATTTCTTCTTAATATATAAATTTTTAATATTTTTTATTTTGGTTATCAATAAAAAATTTAATTATGTTTTTATTTTTAGTGAAGTAAAGATATATCTCTTAAGTGATTACGTATATCATAAATAATACATGGGTTGAGTTTAAGAGGAGTAAATTAAACTTAAAAAAATCAATCTTTTAAAAAAGTTTAGAAAAATAAGACTTTTTTTGAATCAAGAAATCAAGATATAATAATGTGGAAAGAACCTTCTAAGTCAATATGTCTTACCTTCAAACAACCAAATTAAAGGAGATTAGGAAAGATGAAAAAATACACACAAAGATTACACTGATCCACACCTTCTAATAAGGTTACATTCAGTTGTCTAATTACCATAACTAAGTTAATCCACTCTAATCAAGTTCTTATAACTACAAAGAAAAATATGAAAAGTAGAACACCCACTAAATCTTGAACTCTACAAGATTCTACACACTCATGGAACCTTATCACAAGCTAATATTTATAACCCTAATTAAAACTCATACACACTACTAAAAAATCAAAAAATAGTGAATGATATCAGTGATGGGAAATTTTAGCCACTATTAATCACTAAATGAGTGATTGATTTTTTTTTCTTAAATGAGTGACTGATTTGGTCACCAAATTTTCTGTCAAAGAAAATAGTTACTAAATTGGTGACTCTTTTATTAAATTATTTATTTTCTTAATTAAAATACTAATTTTCTCCTAATTAATTTTCCAAACATTCATTTCCTCTTCAAAATATTTTGACACGTGATTGTATTTTGGTTTGGCATCGCGTGAGTAGCCTTAGCAACCCTAACCTTGTCATCCTTTATCTAACATTGTTGTAGAAAATTTCATCGCATCCCTAACCTCGCCCTAACCTCGCCCTAGCCAATTCGATTGCATCCCTGACCTTACCATTAATTATCTAACCTCACCCTTGCCAAATCAATTGCATATCCCTAACCTCACCTAGCCAATTTGATTGCATCCTTGACCTTGTCATCTATTGTCTAACCTTGTCCTAGGCAGTCTGACTACTTACCTTACGTCCTTGCGTAGTCAAGCATTGTCACCTACTTTGTGTTTGCACCCTAACCCTAACCCTAACCCTAACCCTCACGAGCTTGTACCCTAACTCTCACGAGCTTTTCTTTTTCTTCTTTGTCCCTTTCACTCTCTGTACTCCTTTTTCATCAACAGGAGGATTTCAAATTGGTCATTAAGGATGTCTCAAAATCTCTGCCTCTAGTAAAAAAGGACAAGTGGATCTCACTCATACAAAGAGACTTTCAACTATGAGTGAGTCTATGTTTACGTTTGGTTATTGCTTTTAATTACCCCCACATTTCCCCTTGAGAGGCTTCAATACAATGTTACCTTTTGGTTTTGACTAACAAGCTTAGTAGTGGCGAGTTTCCTTTGAATTTTTATACTATGAACTTATCGTCGCATGCTTGCCCATGATCGAATCACAAAATTATTCGAACATAGATAAATTATTTAGCACATTTTTGCTTTGTTTACTTTATTCATTTCACTTTGTTGAACATTTTTCATTATTTAGAATGTGTGTGCTAATTTAGGGGAAGGAACATAAACTTTTCCTTTTCCCTCTTGTAGATTTAACTACAAGTTATAATACGTGATTTGGACAATACTACTAACCACCATTCAACAGATTTAGTGACTGATACTATTGTGCAAAAATTGGTCACTAAATCGGTGACTGAATTTAGTCACACAGTCAGTCACTCATTCAGTGACTATATCAGTGACTTTGGTTACTGAATTAGTGATAGAATCAATGGTTAAAATGGTAATTAAATTAGTCACAGAATCGGTGTGATAGAATCAATGACTCAATCGATGATTGCATTCAGTGACTAAATCAGTGACCAACGAAATAGCGACCAACGCTGGTTGGTGACTAAATCGGTCACTCCTTCAATTAATGACTGATTTTTTTCAATTAATCATCGATTTTTCGGTTACTATTTCCAGTTTTTCTTATAGTGACAAAACCATATTCAGAAAGTTAACTTGGAACAAGATCACCTAGGTTTGATTGTACAACTAACTAAATAACAATATCACGACACTATGAAAGATAATTTTCACCAAGCAAAGAGAGATGCAACAATCTTGATTTTTTCGCCACAAGTCTTTCTAAAAAACAAGAGAGCTCCATGAACACTTTTTAATGCTAAAAAGTTTTTGAAAATAATAAAAAAATCATTTTTGAATTTCATAATCTCATTTATAAAAATCATTTTTGAAAGTTTAGATATAAAGTTGATATAATCAATCAAGTGAAATAGTATTTAACCGATTGAAACAAATAGAATAAGAATTTTGAAAATGAATTTAATCAACTAAATTGCATTTTAGTATGTTAAAAACACATAAATTAATGTTTTAAATCAATTGATCCATGATTTTAGTCGATTGAAACAGAACGAAGGGGTTTTCAGACAAATACTTCAATATTGTTAGTAATTGAAATTATGTTTCAACTGGTTGAAATTTCTAGCAACTATTTACACAAAGTTATGAACATTTCAATTGATTAAAAATCAATTTTAACAAATTAAAATGACTTAACATTTATTGAAAAATACTTTAAAAACATTTGAAAACAACTTTTAAGGCATGGTAGATCAAGATGATGCATCATCCACACATGAACACAATCTAGACCTACTTGACTCCACAATTGCAAAATCTTTGACATTTCTTCAATCTCCTTCTTCAAGACTTCTTCTCCATAAAAATAAGTGTATCTTCAAAGAGGTTGAAGACATCAAATCATCAACTACAAGATCAACAATTTATTGGAATCCTTTAATCAATGTTATAGAGATAGTTTTGTTTCCCTACATTTAAGATTTGTATCCTTTTTTTTCATATTTCCTTATTGAATGGTGAAACCAAAAGAGGAAGAAGTGAAGTAACAAGCATACACTAAAAAGGGGGTTGGATAGAGTATGGAACTTTCTTGTTTCTTAGATGGTAAGACAATTTAATAGCAAATCATCTATATAGCAAGAAGGACACATAATGTTTATATACTAGTTCACCCAAAATCTTAAGTTACATCCAAGTTCTCCACTAATCGCAATCAAATTACATAAGTTACACGAAGTCACTCTTGGAAAATATTGTTGAACCACTAGACGGTCTAAGAATGTTACAACCATCAGACGGTCTAAGAATGTTACAACCATCAGACAGTCTAAGAATGTTACAACCATCAGACAGTCTAAGAATGTTACAACCATCAGACGGTCTAATAGTGTTATGACTCTAGACGATCCAGACCCATAAACTTTTATATTAGAGAAGTTTTGATGATAACAAAAAAAATATTTCAATATACTTATGATTTATCTAACATATTTGGTTCATGCAACTGTATATATAAGAGAAGCCTTAAGACCTTAGTAGGTCTCTATTAAGCCTATTAGATGATCTAACAGTAGATAACTGCATATGAACTATAATAAGAAAGTCGAATCACAAAATGATTTTCTACTCACAAATTATGAAGGGTTTACTTGAATAAAATCACGTCGTAATTGATTAACGTTCAAGTAATTAATTATAGATTAATCTAATGTTCAAAAAGAAAAACAAGGAAATAAATGATATTACACTTAATAAATTAACTCTAATATTTTTTTGTATTGGTTGAATTGTTTCCTTTCACGAATTGGCTAAAAAAACTCGAAAGCATCAAGCTTTTCTTTTTTAGCGTCCAACAATACTGAAAGCGAAGATTTCGCTACGTAGAGGATATGAAAGATATCAACTTTGATAATGCCAAGCGAAAATCGATAATGAATCGTAGAGAAATTAAAGCTTCAAGCAACGTTCGAATTTGTGAAAGCTATAAGAAGGCTTGAAGATTGAAAGTTGAAAAAAACAACAAGCAAGAACGAACAACAATAAAAGCAATACGAGCTATCAAAGTCAATCAGTAAAGCGTCTAATAGTTATAAGTGGGTGTGAACAAAATTCTTGTAATACTCTTGAGTGAAATGCCCAATGAATTTAATCTCTTCTCTCCTCTGTATTTTGAGAGAAATCTTTATCTTTCTTGTTAAGATCTTAATCTCAGGGGGATGTTAAGAAGGGTGATAACTGGAGTGGTTTGTGTACTCATGATAACCAAGAATGGTTTGTGTATTCGTTTGTAATAATTTGTTTGATTAGTGGAAGCTCTTAAGAAGTGTTCTTAAGGAAGAACTGGACGTAGCCCATGAGTTTTGGGTGAACCAGTATAAAGATCTTGTGTTGCTCTTTTAGTGCTTAGACGATCTAGTCTCTCATACCATTCGGTTAGACGGTCTTGTGTGTTCTCACGAAAAGAATTTAAGGCTCTATTCAACTCCGCTCCCTTCTAGAGCTTCCTGTTTCAACAATTGGCATCAAAGCTTGCCTCTGGAGTTAGTTTGTCAATGAACTTGAGGGAAAAGATCTTGTTGGTTTTATAGATTTTATGGAGAACGAGGGACAAGCCACCACTGGAAGTTGCGCATGGTAGCCTAGAAACATATACTATTGTGTTCTTTGTCTGAGGATGAGCTATAAAGGTTCACGCCTTAACTAGTGCCAAAGAGATGTGGGACAATCTTACTATGGAATATGAAGGTATTAAAGATGTGAGAAGGAACAAGTTGATGTTGTTGAAACGTCAATATGATAACTTTAAGGTGGAAGTTTCTAAATCCATCACATCCATGATTGCTAGGATGCAAGTTATCACAAATGGTCTTAGATCCCTTTGGAGGCCAATTGACACATATGATGTGATAGACAAAATCTTGTGTGTTCTTCCACCTTAGTGGAGACCTCGAGAAACCTCCCTCGGAGCATTAAAGGATCTGAAGAACATTCCCTTAAAGGAACTAATTGGTATTCTGACTGTGCATGATCAGGTTCTAGCCAATGATGCGAAGATTCTAAAAGGAGGAGACATTGTTCTCAAGGTTCAGAAGGTTAGACGGTCTACCACCAGCAAAACAATGAGGCAGTAGATGATCAGAATGAGGAGTCAGAGTCTAAAAATGATGAGGAGCTGTCTTTCTTCACAAACAAGTTCAGAAGCATGTTAAAGAAACATGATAGATATGTGAAAGAAAAGAAATTCAAACCTCATAGACATAGAGAACACAAAGACCACAAAAAGAAGGTCATCTGCTATAAATGCAAATTTAAGGTAGAGGAGTACACTATGTATAATCCTATACTATAAGGATATTTTGTTTTTCAAAAGAAACAACTCTACAATACTATAACTAATCTCATACGTCTTCTTGTATATATAAGTAAATAGATTTAATCACATCTATATGTTTAATTCAATATATTTATTTTTTATCGATAAAAGAATTAATTATTAAAATATAATAGTTGGATACAGATAATGAATCTTTAAAAGCTTTCCGACAATTAACTTCTTAATTATATCAAATTTGTTTAGAAGACTTGAATGAAAGAATAATTTCAATCAAAGAATGTAGTAATGCTCTTACGATTGACATTTTAATCCTTATCACAAATTTAGACTTCGTTCATACTCTAATGTTAAGGACTAATAAATATAATGAAATAATTCTTCAAAGAAGACTATGAAAAAAATAAGGGATAAAAAATATTTTTACAGAATTTTTATTTTACTTCAAATACAAACTGTCATCCAAGTACCTTAACAAACTATGTTTAGATTTCTTACTAATCAATATTATGATTATTCAAATAAGCCTTCACAAGAAAATGCACTTCCAAAGGCTTATCTAGACAAAAATCAACTTGAGAAAACACAAAATCTTGAAACAAATAAATTAGAATATGGATATCACCGAAAAATTTATGAAAGTAACAATGAAAAAAAACTATATTATTAACTTTTTAAAATGATTAAACCAGTCACTATATAAATTAAAAATTAATTTATAATCTAAAATTATAGTAATTTATGTTAAAAACTAATTTAGATTTTAATTTAAAAATTAATTTAATTAGTATTATATAAAAATCAATTTATCTTTTTTTAAAATCAAGTAGTCACAAAAAATAGTATTTTTATTTATTTTATTAATAATAAAAATTATTTTAGATATCAATAATTTTTTAATTTTTAAAATAGTTTTTAAATTTGTCATTATAATAATTAATCATTTTTATATTTAAATCAGTTTATATTTAATTAATATTTTAGTTTAAAATTTGATAACCTATTAGTTTTTTTCTAGATAAATTTGTATGTTTGTTTAGAAAGATTAATTTGATTCTTTTTAAAAGTTTGTTGAAGAATAATAATTTTCCAATACAAATATTAACCATAGTTTTGTAAGTTCTCGACTAATATTATTAAGACAATCTGTTAACATATAATCGGAAAAAGAGATAAACAATTTTTTATTAGATTATCTGGAAAACTTTCAGACAAATCAATTTCATGAAATAATATTTACAATAACTTGTAAATTCTAATTAACCTAGTGATCAAAATAATCTATTTTTTGAGGAACTCGTTTAAAAATTATTATCATATAAATAGACTATAATAATCATCAATTATTTTTATAAATAGATAATAATTATCTGTGATAGCTTGCTAATTCTAGTTGACACAGTGAAAATATAATTAATAGGTTCGTGTTCATGGATTATTTTCTTTCTTGAAACAAAATTTGTGATTTTAAAAGACATTTTCATTTGAGATTTAATTCTAAATTGATTACATACATAATGTCTTAAGCTTTTACATTCAGACGCATGCACACACAATCATTAGCCAATTATTAGAAAGAAAAATGTTTAAAGATAACTAAGGATTCCAAACTTGTTACGATTATTTACATTATCGAAGCTATTGTTCAATATTCTTTTAAGTTATTGTCATTAATTTTATTTTAATCCTAACAAGCATGTGGTTTACCCTTAGCTGTGATTATCAACCAGTTGTTCGCCCTAGTTCAACTGATCTTAAATTCTTTAAACTTCATCTAAATTAGATTGATTTCTTATAGAAAGAAAAACATAATTGAAAGGAGAAATCTTCTGAATTTTAGTGGATATTATAATTAATGACAAAACTTGAATATACTTCATACGAATATGATGAAAATATCTTTATTTGTGACTTGTGACAGTCGCTCACAAACAAAACTTGCTCTAACTTTATTGTGATAAGTACATTGATTTATAAGCCCATACGCATATTATTCTTGGTTAAGGACGATTGAAGCTAACCAAGCTAAGAAGAAACTATGTGACATTCACATGACTAAAAAGATTAAGTAGCAAATGGTAATTAGGGTTTCTTGGTGGATGTAGCTTCTACATGGTACCTAGAAGCGTATCTATGAAATAAATTCAGTGCATTACTAGTGAGCTCTGCAACATTTTGTGCCTTAACCTTTATAGTAGCTGTCCTCTTACTCATCCTTGTTCCAGGGAACGATTGAACACAATAGCTAGCATCTGTTAAGGCAGTGCTCACCCATGTCTCGACATTGCTTATGTGCCACAAGAAGTTGTCATCTATAATGGTGCGTTTGTTCAGCCTGCGGAGCTCTTTTATGGCTTGGCAAAGTTGGTCCACACTATCATTGATTTGCGTCACACAATCTTGCACAGTAAGGTACACTCTATTATTCTTGAACTCCTCAAGTTCCTTGACCACTTTTAATAAGTAGCCCTTAGTTTTTAGGGCTCTGAAGAGGCTAACCGAAAGGGCAAGATGAGCCAAGTGCTGGGGGCCATCTATGGTGGAATTTGAAAATCTGGATAGGCATCGTATACAGAGATCCGGGTACCTGGTTCCTTGACAAGAGGACTCTATGTAAGCCATTGTTTGGTTTTGGTTTGGGGGTTTATGCAGAGCCAAAGATGGCTGAACTGCTGCAAGAGACAAAAGGATAGAAAAGAACATCACCGTGAGTGGCTGATTGAGGTATGCCATATGAATTGGTCAGGTTGATCTTGATTTATTCTGATTTTGGCCGTGATACTGAAGAGTATGAGTTCTTCAATTTCAAATGCAGACTTTTGGTTGAATAAGATGAGAAAGACAATGTTGTTTATATAGAGAATTGTTTTTCTATAACATCATGGCATGCACATGATCTTGTTGTTTTTCATATTAATTTAGGAGCATGTAGTTGCACCAGCAACGAAGAACAGCAATATAAGACTATAATATAACTTTATTAAATGAAATGTATCCCAAATCTTTTATTGGCATTAGCTTTAACTTTAGTTAAGCCTCAACTATTATATTATATATATAGATAACAATGGATTGTATTATCTCTTTTTTTATTAACATAAACAACTTACGCAGGTCATGGATACTCAGGCTACTAAACTATCTAGAGATATTAGTAAATAGTTTCTTTTTTCAATGAAATGTTTGTGAATACGAAAAATATAATTAATAAATATTTTAAAAATTTCAATATACGTAATTATTTATTTTCTCATTTACTATTTTTGAATTGACGGGTAATAGTCAACGAATATCAGTATTCCACCCAGAGTTAACCGTACATAAAGACGTTCTCAGTAATCATGTGTGTAGTGGCACGTGCAATAATCAATGCTGGTCAACTTTTCTGCCATAGGTTTACAGGTTATAGGCATTGACCATGGATTATAAAATGGTGGACCATAGAATGGGTGTGATACTTAAGAAGGGAAACGTATAAAAGTAGAATAAATGGTAGTGATTTAATGCTTAATGAAGAGATTGTTCATGATACTGTACACTTAATCTCGGTACAACATGGAGCTAATTCGGCGAGAACAACGGGTCTTTGTCTACTGCAAAGAGGAAAGGTGATATGAAACACATGCATAGTTGAATAGTAGATTAACAAACAACAAGATAAACACAAAAATCCACCTTCATAGCTTCCCCAGACATGATTTCTCTAGACGATCAGCACGCAGGTAAATCACACTCAGACCTCCTCAGGTATTACCAAATTAATTACCCTTTTTCACCTCAATTGTGTTTTTTTATAGTCATAATGACCTCTTTGGTAACTTAAAAAAGAGCAAGGGTGATATTTTTAAAAATTTATCTGTAACTTGTCCGACCTTTTATTAGAAGGACCGCAATCACATTTGTGAAGGTGGTTACAAGGCTTGGTGTCCAGTAGCTTAAGGTTCAATAAAATCATTTAGACAGTACAGAAAAATTTTAATATTAGTTCCAAAATATTTCTTAACTATTCCATAGTGAATTATTTGTAAACAAATTTTGCGACAGATTAATTATTGAATTATTAAAAAATATTTTATCATTAAATTCAAGTAGCTAATTTGAAAGATATGATTTTTCTATTTTATAATAAATTTTATCGTTAATTCATCCTTAAGTTCTATGTTAATTAAAGTGAAAAAAATTTATATTATTTAGTTAATATATAACTAATTCTTGACAACATTTTTCTCGTGAATTTGTAGATAATTTTTTATGATACTATTCGTGCTAATCTCTCACAATATTGCTCTTGCTAATCCGAAAATAATTTCTGGTAAATTCATTGCTAATTTATTACTACTTTTCTTATTGTTTTAATATTAAATGTTTGTTATTAAAATAATTATATTACCTACATATCTTTTAATTAAAAAAGAGATATAGAACTTTAAATAAAAAATATAAAACATCCAAAAGATTATCAACTTTCAATTACCAAAATATTTCTTTAAACATAATCAAAATAGTCTTTCAAACATTTAAAATATAGCTAGAATAATATATCAAATATAATGTATTAACACAATTAAAATATAAACAAATTCATGATTCTTTGTTGCACATTTATTCTTGTGTGTAAGCAGACAACAATAAATTTTGATTAAAAGACTACATTTATTCTTGCATCTATTGTTGCATAAGTGTTTACAGAAGATGAAAATTGTTTTGAACCCTTTTTAGATTAATGTTGATAATTTTCAAAGACTAACACAACAAATGACTCAAATAAGAAATGCTTTGCCAATTCCTCAAGTGAAAAACTAAGAAAACATTGGTCGAATGAACAATAATAATAATCAACATAAAAATATTAATCAAAATTTTGATCAACCTAATCAAATAGGAAACTTCCATATGATTAAGAGATATTAAAATGTTGATCAACTTTTTGAAATGAGAAATAATTCTAGAAAGAATTACAAATATAGGACAAATGAAATGGGTAATATGAATAATTATATGATGGGCCAATGGGTAAATCAACAAGGACTGTAATTTGAACTTTATAACCAACCCTATGTTGTATCACCATTTACATATATAATTTTTTATACTGAACTTCCTCAAGGATATAAGATACCCAAATTTTCTTAAGATGTTGGAGAAGTTGAATATTTCTAGATATCATATTGAATGTGGAGATATAGAAATGAATGAAAACCTAAAAGTGAAATATTTCCTAAGTCCTTTGACAAAAAAAGATTTTACTTGGTTTACGACTTTACCCTATAATTCAATTTACAATTAGTTTCCATTGGAAAGAAATTTCGATGAATAATTCTTTAGGGGAGAAACACAAGTGAGTCTGATTGATTTAATGAATATGAAAAAGTATAATAATGAGAATATAGACAATTATTTGAACAAATTTCTAAAAAATCAAATTTTAGATGTTTTACTCAAATACCTGAACATGAGTTGGTGAGAATGGCATTATCGAGTTTAAAGTTCCCAGTAAGGAAAAAATTAATAAATGTACCTATGAGAGATATGGCACAATTTTTTGATAAAGTAAAGAGAATTGAACAAATTAAGTATAGAGGTATCAAAGGTTTGAAAAACCTATTAGAAAAGATAAAGTGAAATACATTGTTGCATCAAGTGCTAATTTGCCAGAAATTTTAGATGTAGAAGAGGGAAACATGTCTTATACTAAAGAAATTAATCTAGCTAAACTTAAGATAGGACCACCATATGTACATAAATTGTTACAAAAAGGATAAGTATATGATAAAATGCCAAATCGAACCTACAGCTTTGGCGTTACTAAATCCTATTAAATTCTTTTTTATAAAAGATAAGCATATAAAATTGAGTAATGATCATAAGTTGCCTTATTTAGAACGAAGAACACGTAGAAAATATTTTAAGTTTCATAACGTGTATGGTCGTTGGAATAATAATTGTATACATTTCAAGAATACTATTCAAGATGCTATTGATTATGGGAGGTTGAAATTTGAGGAGAAGTCAACGAAAGTAGATATTGATCCTTTCAAGAATCAGATTGGGTACGTCGAGCCCAAATTTGACACTATTGAGGGTGTCTAGAATCCAAATTCAATGAATATATTAATGGTTGATATTGCTACTAAGGATATCAACCCAAGATATGTGAAGATAGATGCATGTGAGGAAAACTTTGAGTTTGATTTAGATGAATTTGAACTTGGAAAAGAAATTTACCCAAAGGTTGGTGATACTTTGGTTGACTTCTTAAATAGAAAGAAAGAGGAGAATGAAGACGTAGCTCTTTGTCCAAGATGCAATGTTGTGTTTGATAGATCCGTTGCAATGACTTTCAAGGATTTTGAGGAAGAAAAAGATAATAGATCAACAATAAAATTTGAAGGGAAAATAGATGGCCCAAATGCCAACAAAGCCAATTAAAATGTTTGTGATTTATATAAAGGTACCAACAAATTAATGGGATAGAAGAAATGTGTTTAATCCAAGAAATCAAGGACCACCTAATAACCAAAATGTGTTTAATCCAAGAAATCAAGGACCACCTAATAACCAAAATGTGTTCGATAAGTTAACATTTAGCCAAATTATGAAGCCTGTTTATCCAAGATTTCAAATAGGTTTTTGATGAGAGCACCTTGGAACACAAAAAATACTCCAATATCCTTTTGGAGGAAGGTGTAGGGAAGGGAGTACTTTGAAAACGACAATCAAAGTAAGCCTGACCAAATTTATGTTGAGACATCAATCACATAGGGTGGCGTGATGGATTCAAATTACCATAGAGATTTGAATATCGAGGTGATTTCTATCTTGCCCTCTAAATATGCAAGTCATTTCTAATTAAAGTTGCAACCAAAGACAATCTAGGTCACTAAGATTTCACATGAGTTACCTCATTGAGAAGTTGCCTCTGCCGATCCACCTATTGAAGAAATGAGTTAATACTTAAAACCTCTTAGGTTACAAGTAGATATTGAGGGTATAAAGGTGGATAAAGTATTATTCAATGGTGGAGCGACAATAAACATTCTACCAAAAACAATGGTGAAGAGGATTGGCCTGAAAGAAAAAGACCTTGTGAAAAATAATATCATGATGTCAGATTTTAGTAGGAAGTCATTGAGTTTAGAAAGGATGATAACACTCATGTGATTGTAGGAACTTACACAAGGGCAACAATTTTTGTTGTGGTGTAGTCCCATGCCAATTTTAATGCTCTACTTGGAAGGGAATGGATACACAAAGTGGGGACAGTTTCATCAATGACCAATACAAAACTGTTCATATGAATTTAAGATGGTCATTTGGAGGTAGTTCGAGGTGATCAAAGTGACTATGTGGCATGTGTCTCAGGCATGTCACTCTTTGAAGAGTTTAGCTATGACCAAACCATTTACTTTTGAGATTACTGCAGATTTTAATTCCAAGATTTATAGTTGTGGCTTGTAGAAATGGATCCTGAGAGAGGATTTGTGTTGAAGGAGGAGGCCAACCTTGATGTGGCAAGAGGGGATGATTGAGACAAGTTGTTTAATGTTCTTGACCCAACTGAGAGTCTATGGTAATTGTGAAGTTGAATTGAGAATGGATCATGAAATTTCAAGTCATGGTAATATATGTTAGAAAAAAATCCAACATCTTCTAAACTTTAAATAAACACTTAAAAACAATCAAATATAAAATGTAAAGAAAATTACATCTAACAAACAATATAATTCAATAAACGAACAAGTTTTTTATTAAATTATGCAATTAAATATAGGTGTGACAAATTGTATTTAAATTTTGAGATTTTAAGAAATGTCGAAAACATACAAATGATTAATACAATGAAATTTTTGACAATTTTAAATCATCATTCTTGTTGATTTCTTTTATTATTTTTTTAAAAATTTTATATTTATAGTATTTAAATTATCTATGAAACTACATTTCACGTCAAATCATTTATTTTTTTAAAGTAAATTACTCTTTCAAGTAACTTAAATTTCAAATTATTTACTTCTTTTATTTTTACAATCTAAGTAACTTTACAACTTTTCTAAAATTGTGGGTGGGTATTATTAAATATGAGTTCCTACTAAATGTTCTTGCTCAAAACACATTATTTTTATTTTAATAGTTGAATCTTAAATAAAAAAAAATTAAATGTATTATTTAAAATTTTATTATTCTTTATTAATCTCATATTTAGAAATTTTTTAAATTAATTTTTTTTACCAATGTAAACAAAAAGAATTTATAATAAAAAATAGATTTCACTTATTCTATTTAACAATTATTAACGAACCATAATAATAACATATTTATGTAAAAAATTTGTAAAAAGAATAAGCATTTCGAAAACACACTTTGTATCAATTTTAGTATTATGATAATCTTTTTGGAGGACGTTTCATGGTGATTCTGGAAAAATATTTCTTAAAACTTTTACGTGTGAATGTGACTTGAGGATCCAAATCTAGAAAAGCTACTCTTCCCAAATGAAAAGATTAGGAACTTGCATCACAGTGTTAGGTATCACTGTCAGCCTGATTAATTTTTGGTAACATAAGGTTCTAAAGACGAGAAATAATGTGACAGGCTTTAATAATTGCATTATTTTTTTATCATAATGTTTAATAGTTCATGAATGAATGATGGTAGCCCCAACATCGATGTCCTAATTATTTTGTTGCAATTCAGTCACGGGCTCAAATAGGTCTACTGTTGAGGATAAGGACAACCAAAACCAACCCAAAGTTCACATGACACTAGTAAACACATCCATGCAATAGTAGCTCCAAATTACGGCACCTCATCACAAGGACATTGTTCTAGACATTGACAACTCTCACTTTCCACACATTTTAAACCATTCTTTTTGGTTTTCGTGTAAAACTATGTTTGATTATTTAATTACCCAAAATTCACACTGCAGTAGATTCTCTTATATCGATTGTATTACGCTGCCACTCTTCATCTAAGTGTATTTCTTATCAACTCTAATATAATGTTGTTTTTAAATGAATATAAAACTAAATATCTATAGAATTTTAATAATTTTATTATTTTAATATTATATTAAGAATTTTATAAAAATTATTTTTTAAGACAGAGGTTACGTTCATCTGTGAATTTTAATATAGTCTTCTTATTTCTAGTATCCCCAATATATTATATTTTAATTCCTTCAATTTTTAAAGCTTTCTTAGTTAAGAAATTATTGATGATAGTAAATTCGTTGTGAAAAAGTAAATGAAGACACAAGAAAATATCAAAATCATTTCATTAAGAAAAGAAAAGGCAAAAATAATAGAAAAAAAAAAGATAAGGAATGAAAAAAAAAAGTTGTGGACAAAACATCATGGAGAAGGGAGTTACTAAAAATTAAATAGATGAGACTGTTATAAAGACCAAGTCAGAGGCTACAAATTTATGCACCTCGTGCCTAGAAGAAGAGTGATTATGTAATTTTTATTTTTATTTTAACTGGCAATAGTGGGTAACTCTCAGAACATATTGTTTATATATAGCTTTTTGTAATAGGAGATCAAATATTACTTTAATTTAAAAACATCATAACACCTAAAATTAGAAAAAATGACATAATAAATTAGAAAATATATTTTTGGTTATTGGATTTTTTTATTCCATCTTTTTGTTTCAGTTTGATAATTTTTATTGTTTTTATTTATTGTCATTTTTCTTCATTCATTTACTATTATCAAAATTTAATTCTTTATTTCTTTTGTGTTTTATATTTTTATTAACATTTTGGTTTATCCTGTGTATGTACTTTTCTTTTTATTTGATTTTTGATAATCTTAATAGTGTTTTCCTTACAATTTTCTTCTTATGATTTCACAAATCTCATCTACATTATTTCAATTTAGTTTATTTAGTTGGCTGTAACATATCTTAAAAGACTGTATATGAAAGTCTTACTTAATTAAATTTAGAATATTTACTATTTTTAAATCAATTTTATCAAAAAGTTGTGAATAAAAATCCATATAGCTATATTTATAAAGAATGAAGATGTTTTATTGAATTATTATTAAAAATTTGAACGTTTTAAAGTAAGATTTTGTTTTATTGAAATAGTTGTAACAAAAAAAAAGAAATTACAAGACTTCATTTATTTTTTATTTATAAATCTTGTATCGATAAAAACCATCGAAAAGAAAACCCTTAAAAAGTACATGAAATCCACAATACTATACAAATGCACTTCTATTATGATATATGTTTTCGTTCATATAAAGTAATCTCGTGAGATGTATACGTGAGTTTAACATCTTGTCTTCTTCATTTTAGCTAAATTGAATAAAATTGTGATATTAAAAATGTATCAAATTACAACCTTATATTAATAAAAAGTAATTATCTAACGGAAAAAATTACATTTCTCGTAGCATTAAAGAATTTAAAAAATCTTTCTACACTATCAAATTGAGGCTATACAGTGTAATATTGAGTAAGGAAAAAAATCTTATTATATTTTACTCTTATTTATATTTTTACTAGTTCAAAATAAATATATTGTTATACATCGACTAAATATAAGATCAAAATATATACAAACTTTATTTTATTAAGTTAATTTTTAAGGATGAGTTATACTTAAATTTTACTACTTAAATATAGTATCAAAGTCTTTCATACTTTATTTTAATTAAGTGTTGGGTCGTGTCATCTATTATTAGTTTTTCCTAGTCATTATTTGTAATCTTCGAGGTGAAGGAGTGTCTTGAAAAATTCACATCAATTGAATATAAGATCAAATTATAATATATAAGTGGATACAAACCTCATTTTACTAAGTTATTTTTGTGAGGATAAATTAGACTTAAATTACACTACTTAAAGATGGTATCAAAACCATTTAGAGCTTATCCAACAAGGTATTAGATATCGTGTCACTCGTTATGAAGTTTTTCCTAATTTCATATTCATGATCTCTGGTATTTGATATGTGTTATTGGCCTTCTCTAATCCTATGCTAGATATTTTTAATCATTAGCATGAGAGAATATGCTAAAAAACTTAAATCAATTAAAGATAAGATCATAATATATATATATATATAAAAAAGTGAGTGCATAACTCATCTTACAAAGTTAATTTTTTGAAAATAAATAAATTTTGAATTCCATTATTTAAAAAATTTGATATTGATTTTCATGGATGCTCAACTTTATTAAAAGGTTTGAATACAACATACAACATTTATTTGAGATAAGATTTTAAATATTTCATTTAAAATTAGAAAAAGAAATTAAATAACAATAAAAACAAAAGACTATTTTATGGTAAAGATTTCATTGTCAATGTTGAACTTTCACCCAATGTTTCCATGATATTATTTTACATCCTAAATATTACATGAGTATAATATAATATAAAAAATAATTTAACTTGGAAAAAGTTTATAACAATTAAATAAAAATATGATCGTAATAAAAAAAGAAATATAATAAATAAATAAATCATAATTTGAAGAATCCAACTAAATCTTATTAAATTAAATAATAATTAAAAGATTAAAAAATAATGTAATTACTAATATATAATAATCATAAATAAAAATGTTTTAAGTGAAGAAAAGAAAATGAATAGTTGAAGTTAGAAATCATATAAAAAGAAAGGGGGCAGGAATGTTGAGAAATGAACTAGGTAGCTTCTCGTGAACCCATAATTAGTGAATCATAATCAACTGAACAATTTGCTGTCTCTGTAATGCCTGTTTTCCATTATAGAGGTCCCACGAATCTCATCATGTTTTTTTCTGATTTGAGGCTGTCATTACTTTACTCACTTTTTTTCCTTCATCTCATCTTTTAGGTTCACATTAAAGTTTGTTGTGGAAACCACCATCAACCCAATTTTCACAACACTGTACACGAATAAAGCTCATTTTCAAATTCAACACTTTTTTGTTTAATTTTCTTCCATTTTAGGGTTTACAAATCTTCACCCGATTAATCATTCATACTCTGCTATCCTTTTCCCTACATGGTCGCAATTTTCTTTTCTTAGAACACCATGGATTTATAAGCATAATGATGAGTTTCAAATCATTTTACGAATGACACTTGTCGATTCGTCACCGTCTTTCAATGTTTGAAGTGTACAAGATATCAATTATGCAAAGATGGGAAATCACATGTATCCATACATCATAAATATTTTATTAACACGATTACACACGAGGTTCTATAATAGGTCTTCGTATTGCATTAAACTAATTTAATTTAATGTTTACATTTCTCTCACTTGAATTGTTATAATGTTTATAATATACTTTTCTTTATATTAAAGTTTGTGTTAATATTTATTAGTAATATTTAATTAATATTTTTATTTAAATGTTTATAATTGGAGGAGATATTTTAAATATTTTAATTTTAAAAAATAAATGTAATAAATTAATTATAAAAGTAAATATAAAATTCTTTTATAAAAGTAAAAAGAATAATGTAATTAATATGAATTCTTCAAAGTCATTAAAGAAGTCATTCATATTTAATTATTCTTAAAAATAAAAAGTTATAATATTACAAAACAAATTTAATAATAAAAAATGTTTTATTATTATTCTTGGTAGTATGTTAGCCGAAGAAGCACCACTTGCATTCGATGCTTGAAATAAAATAAAATTATATAATTATTTCAATATATTTGCAAAATTATTTAACTCGTAATATTTAATGTATGATTTATTTATATCTGATTATTAGATGTGTTAACTAATCTAGTAGTCATTACAGTCAAATCTTCTAGAATATTTTTGCCTAAATGTAATGAAGGCTAAAAGTATTTGCATTTGTCTCTTCACAGTTGTAAGTTCGTTTTTTATCTACATAACTTTTTGTTCCATTTCTGGTATACTACTTGCACTTGATGAACCTAAGTTGAAACCACTTAGTCTTTTGCTCGAGTCCTTAAAAGCAAGTGTTGGACATCCTCTAACCCGACTTAGGTGTTTTTTACCATAGATCACACCAATTGGGTCATTAGGAGAAATATCAAATGATGTTTCTGTATTTTCCAATAATAGCTCATCAATTTTTCCTTGCAAATATAAACCAACATCTCACATTTTTACACAATTCTCATTCAGTTCTAAACGGCACAACACAAGATTGAATCAAGAACACATCATATAATTCAAAACATGAATTGATCTACAGATTTATATATATGTGGCATAAAATCAATGCAAATGAAATTAAAGCAAGACAAAAAGATATAGAACATCAACATGTAGTAAGAGCACAATTCAATTGATGCAAATCAAAGATAACACCAATCTAATCGATAGAAATGAAAATAAAGCAAATTAATTGGTGAAAACTCAAAAATATTGAAGAAAACCCATAGGAAGTTAGTAGAACCTAACTTTGATACCAAACATGATGGAAATATGAACTTTCTAATCGGTTAAGATGCTGGAAAATTCAGATCTCCATAGAAAAAATAGAGGATTCCAAGTCTCCAATGGTGATGGAGTGAGAACCGCCATTGAAGAAACATCCTTGAGTGTGAAATTCTCTTGGAAGAAGAAGACTTCAAAGAAGATTGGAGCTCCTCAAACAACCTTGGATCCTTACGGTCATAGATAGAAAATAAAAAGAATGCAAGAGAGCTCAAGAACTTTAATACATGTGTGGTAGAAGACTTATATAGGAAAGGAGTTTAAAAGTTAACCATGGTTACCTATAAGTGACATAGTTATCTCCTAGAGTTAGAAACTATAATAGCCAAATTCATCTTAGATACAACTCAAATGGATTTGAAATGAAAATCAAATGAAATCACACAAGAAGCATAACTCATGCATGGAAAATGTGACAATAGAGGCTATGATTGAGTGTAACATGGCTCACTATAAGCTATCACTTAAAGTCACCACCTATACTCAATCTAAGCCTTTCATGTCACACCTAATATAAGGTTTCAAATCCTCTCCTAAAACTTCTTAAAGAAAAACAAGGAAAATGCCTCAAATGTAAGGCCAAAACATGGACAATGACCCTACTAGCTAAGGCCTTTTTCTAAAAATGGTCATATGAGTTCTACTAACTAAAATACCCAAAATACAAGGATAAAGAAAATACAAAAAAATATTTACAATTTTTACAAGGTTCGAAAGATCAAGAAAAAAGCTAATATTCTACTCTCCACAGCAAAAGAGTTTTTTGAGTTCCATACTTCTCCTCTTGGATCTTCTTAGCCACACGGAAAATGGACTGGATGGTTTTCCATCATTACCCATACAAGACAAAGATGTGAAGGCAATTTAGGCTTGTAGTGTAGTTCATACATGATGGATGTGATTGGAGATGCATAGCAATATTGGAGATTATGAAGTTAGAAAATTTCCACAATTGTGTTTTCCCATTAATCTTACATGACCATAACAAGTTAATGTAAAACTCATTTCACAAACCATCTGTGAAATTGTAAAACTCGATCCATCTACAATAGTTTTTACTAGTGATAGTAAATGAACCCGTCTTCATAGGTATCGTTTAAACTCGTACACCTTTAGTTTATTAGGTAACATAGAAAACTTATATTAACTTTTCTTTGGCCCTTAGTTCCATAACCTATTTCTAGGGTACACATTTGATCATTTTTAGTTTTTGTTATAATTATTTTACCTTTATCCAATTGTTATGTTAGATACCCTAATTTGAGATTTATGAAAGTATAATTTCTTTATTGGTATTTGACATTGGAGAGAAGAAAATGTGTATCCTTTTGACATTGAATTCTTGATAATATTATGTTTCATTTGTAGTGTTTTTATTTTAAAAAAAATTATTTAATTAATATTTGAAACAATAATAGATGGGTATAGGGGCGAGTACATGTATACTCATTACCTGATAGGGATGAGACAAAAATTTCATACCCATTAGATACGCGAACAAGGATGGGGATGGAAAAGTGAAACATGTCCCTCTTACCTTGTTGTCATTCCTAATCTCTACCATCATTTCCTAGATAAAATCATTTGTGGGGTACATCATCACTTTCAGAAAGCCATGATTGGAAAAACACATAACTATTGAAAACGTATGTGAAAACTAAAAGGACTCATACAAGAAATTTCCATGTTTGGTAATAGCAACAGAGTTGTATGTGTTTATAATTCATTTGGAAGATTAATAGGCAACAATTAGTTTAAGAACACCTATTTTGAGAGGGTGTTTTGGACTTTAAACCATGATTTGATTGTTTTTAGTACAATAAGACAATTTTTCAAGAGAAGTAAACATTCTTTTAGCAAAAATATACAGGGACATTATTGGTGGTTGTTGTGTAAAATGAGTGCAACAAAATTCTTCTTATCACCTTTTTGTAGTTAAAGGAAAGAAAACTAATGTGTGGTTCTATTTTTTTTTTTTAGGAACGTTCTGTTAGAAATAACGACAATGCAAAATCCAAGAAGGGGGGTGAATTGAGTTTTCAAAAACTTTTTCTGATTTAAATATTTTTCCAAAACTTAATCTCAATTCCAATTTCAAGATTCAGATTTTCCTTAATATTTGATAAAAGCAGTTGAGATAACAATTATTAATATGATCCGAATATTATAAAATAAAGAGATAGGAAAAGAGAGAATGAACAAAGAGATTTATACTGGTTCAGATTTAGCCAATCCTACATCCAGTGCCCAATCAACACAACACGTGATGATATACCCCACTATCTTTAAAAGCAATTACAAACACTAATTAGTGACACAATGTAAAAAAAATTAAAGATAAACACAAACACCTCCTTAGACTCACTAAGGATGAACACACCTCCTTAGACACACTAAGGATGACAACACCTCCTTAGACACACTAAGGATGATCCCACCTCTCTTGACAAACAAGAGATGAACAAACACCTCCCTTTAAAACTGATCCAAAGGATGAATTTACAGCAATTAAAAAAACCAAGAAAAAATTCACTTGATATGTGATGGATATGAAAGCTTAAGCACAATACAATCACCATTTTCAAGAACTAAGATCAACCTTGAGAGAGCAAGAAAGCGGCTTTGAAAATATTTGAGCGCAACACACTGTAATTTTTGTGTTTGATCTGTTGTGTGTTAACCTAAGACCTTGCCATTCATTTTATAATTTGAAATTAGCTTAACCTTTCCATTCTTAGGTTGATTCAACATTTAATTCGCAAAAACGTCGTATTTAATCTATTGTATAAAAGACATAATCGATTATTTCAAAACAAATATGGAAAACATATTTTTCCTGATATAGTCAATTAAATTAGGATATAATCAATTATATATAAACCCAGAAAAGATATAATCGATTATCAAAACACTTAATCAATTATTTTATTCGTTAAACTATATTAATTCAAATTTTAAGTTATATAATCGATTTTATTTCGATTCCTAATCGATTAAAAGCGTAGAAAATACTTTTTGCGAAAATATGACTTGCTCTCAAGATTGAAATGGTCTTGGGGGGAAAGTATGACTTACTCTTTTTATCCAACACCCAAAACTGAAACTTCTAAACATGATCCTTTAGATGTTTGAGCAAATCTTCAAGATCTCCATCCTTGATTACTTTATATCTCCATGATTGAATATTTGATTTTGCCTTTAATCTTTACGATAGAACCTTCCTTTTTTAGATAAAATCAAGTCTTTAATGCAATATTTTCTGTATCATCATCATCAAAACACCAATCTTCAAAATTCATTTTGGATTTAATTCTTCAAAAAAATTTCTAAATAAATTTGTAGTCTTCCTTGAATTAAATCAACACGTTCACACACACATCACACCATAATATATAATGCTCTTTATTTTGGATCACCATAACTCTATACAAAGTTCATACTTGTGAGAAGAAGGTGGTTGAACTAAACAAAATTTGACGCATTTGTACTTTTTTTGACATTTTTCACATAACTTCACGAAGCACTTTAAGAATGTATAACTCGAAAAATATGTTTTCAATATAGGTAAGTTTCATATTTCTTACATAAAATTATGTACAACAACTTTTCCTATTTTTGACATTAATTTTTCTATTTTTTTGCACTCCTTATGGAATAATTGAGCCCCAAATTTAATTACTATTACATCATAATAAAGGTTGAAAATAAAGAAGAAACATAACGATTTGGTGACATTCTAAAGAATAAGTGCATGCAATTACACTCAATGCTAGAAATGCATGACACCCAACTTGACTGAGTCAATAAATTTTATATGGAAAAAGTTTAGGAACCTTCTAATTTTTTCCTTGATTATAATTAGATACGCACAATGTAATAAAAAATTTACCAATAGAGGAAGAGATGTTTCATAATGATTATAGATGGTCATGTATACTCCAAAATAGTATTCAATTATTGGATAATGCATAGTTCAAGACAAACACTCATCTAGTGCTTGAATATGATAAGTCCAACATAAGATTTGTAATGAAGGAAAAACCATAAATTTAGTAGGGGTGAAACCAATTCAAAGATTTACAATCAAACAAAACAAATTGTGGTGTGAATATAGAAAATTTCAAAAACTTCACTTACCATATTCACATGTATTTATTGCATGCAAATGTATACTAGGTATTTACATAAATTTTGTCTACAAATTGAAACTAGTTTTCAAAATGTATGTTGTTTAAAAAATTAACACATAAAACTATTAGCTACCATACAAAGAAACTAATCAAACAACTTATAAAGATCATCCAAAATAAAGTAGAATAAGAACAAAGTCGGTGATAATCACATAAAAAAAATTCCTATTCTTACTAGAAAGAAGACTCCTAACAATTTTCAAAGTATTATCTTCAAATAATTAAACAAGCTAAATCATCTTTCATTTCTTCAAAAGAATTCATATTTTTTTTCTTATTTTTATATTATACTTTTAACATTATTTTGACCCCTAAATTTAAATTCAATTTATATTAACACATTTAAATTATTGATATTAACTATTTATTTTAAAAAGTGTAAGTATGATTCTAATTAGTTATGAATTTTTTTAATTCATTATATAATAATTTAAATTATCATTTTAAATTTCACATTTTAAAAAAATTTATTATTTTAAATATTTTTATTAATTTTATGTTAATATAATTTAAAAATAATTGATAATTTATTATTATTATTGATAATTATATTTTATATCACTTTCTTATAATACTCATAAATTCAATTAATTTAGTTTACATAAATTATTGAAATGAATATTTTAAAAATATTTAAAGCTTAAATAATGATCTTAAAAGAATTCAAGGTTTTCTACCTGTTTTTCACAACATATCTAGATTGAAGAAAAGGAAGTGGCTTATGAAATCCGATTTCTGAATGTAAACAAATGAAAACGTTTATTTGGATAATTATTTCGCCATTTATGTATTGAAAAATTTCTTGTTTTAATTTGCATTTACTCGGAGGAAGAAAATCCCCGAACTATTTGTTTCACACTCTTTCTGTATCCTCCGTCACATTTTCTTGTGACAGAACATCCCTGAAACCACAAACCAGACATCTTCTGACATTTTCTCTGTCCAAACACACGCAGTTTCATCTGCTTCACTTCACGAGCTGCTTCTCCTGCTTTCACACACCCTTTAGTCTGCTAAGATATCTCCCATTCTTCCACCCCAACATCAGAGCATAGCTGCTACGCCGAGGAGTGAAGTTCCCTGGAACTGATCATGTGCATGATCCTGCTGAAACTGCTACTCTTCCTCATATGGGCTTCTTCTCCATCTCTTTCCACCTCCATGACCCAGCTTGAGACACTCTTGGCCATCAGAGACTCTCTAGACCCAGAGAACCGCGTGTTGCTCTCATGGACCCCGCATTCGGACCCCTGCAGTAGTGCCTCTTTTGAGGGTGTGGCTTGCAACGAACAAGGCCTTGTTACCAATATTTCACTTCAAGGAAAGGGTCTATACGGAAGAGTACCTGACGCTTTGGCTGGTCTCAAGAGCTTGACGGGTCTCTTCCTTCATTTCAATGCCCTCAATGGGATATTACCAAAAGAACTTGCCACTTTGACTGAGCTAACTGATTTGTATCTCAATGTCAATAACCTCTCTGGTGATATCCCTCGTGAGATTGGCAATATGTCAAATCTTCAAGGTGGTTCCTCATAAAATCTCATAAATTTTTCTCATCTTTGCCCACCTTCACTTCAGTTTTGTAGTTTTGTTATTCCTACTTTTAAGCTAATTTTTTAAGAGTTTACAGTTTTGCAGCTTTGTTATAACAAGTTCAGTGGAAGTATACCTACTGAACTGGGAAGGTTGAGGAAGCTCAGTGTTGTTGCACTGCAATATAATCAATTAAACAGCGCTATTCCTGCGAGTTTGGGTGAAGTGGGGACATTGGCGCGATTGGATCTGAGCTTTAATAGCCTTTTCGGTCCAATTCCGATCACATTGGCTAATGCACTTAAACTGGAGACTCTGAATATTCGAAACAATTCTCTCTCTGGCCGAGTTCCTACAGGTAATTAATCGACCTTAGGGCCTTCATTTCTCCTCCTAAATGGTGTGTTAGAGTAAGTATTTGTAATTTGATTTTCACCAATTGCTTTTCTTTAGAAATTATTATTGATTTTGGAGTGAACTAATTTGTATTGACGTGTTTTAAATTCTAAAAGTAAAAAATAGTTAGTAGTAAAATTTAATGTACTCTTTTTTTATCAACAGAGGGTTGAATTTTTCTGACCAAAATAAATTATGTCTGTGGAAAAATATTTAATATATATATACAAGTTAAATAAACTTTCTTATAAATTAAAATTAATACATTTAAGTTAATTTTTAAAAACTGTTTCCTACAGAGTATTGTTAATTTATAGAAAAAAATTATTATTTTTTTCTCAAAAATGAAGCTTATCGAGATAAATCCTAAATCACGTCCCAAAAAAGCACTTAGTTATATGCTAATTGAATTTGTGTGTGTGAGTGTTTTGTGCAGCTCTGAGAAGACTCAAAGGTGGGTTTCAGTACATGAACAATCCTGGTCTATGTGGGACTGGGTTTGCTAATTTAGATTCTTGCAAAGCAGTAAGCACTTCAGACCCGGTTAGACCCGAACCATATGAACCTGGTGATTTTCCTACCAAAGATCTTCCTGCATCCATTGAACCAAATCATGAAAGCTGCCGAGGTGGTAATTGTAAAAGGACATCGAAATCTTCAAAACTTGGTCTGGTTTTTACCGTCGTCGGAGTCATTTTTGCTTCAACTATTGCTGGATTGTTTTTGGTCTTTTGGCGACGTAGACAGAATCAGAAAATTGGAAGCTCTGATAACCGGCTTAGTAAGCCAGTGGGTAAGAAAAGTGCGTGTCCTCTTATCAGTTTGGAGTATTCTAACGGTTGGGACCCATTAGACAAAGGTCGAAGTGGGTATTCCCAGGAAGTTCTGGAGAGCTTTATGTTTAATCTTGAAGAAGTAGAACGCGCAACTCAAAGCTTCTCTGAGGTAAATTTATTGGGGAAGAGCGATTCTTCAGCTGTGTACCGAGGGATTTTGAGAGATGGTTCTGTTGTGGCTATAAAGTGCATTGCCAAGACAAGTTGCAAATCTGACGAAGGTGAGTTCTTGAAAGGTTTGAAGATATTGACCTCGTTGAGGCATGAAAATCTAGTTCGGTTGAGAGGGTTTTGCTGTTCAAAAGGGCGCGGGGAATGTTTTCTGATCTATGACTCTCTCTCTAATGGGAGTTTGTTGCAGTATCTTGATGTTAAGAGAAACAGTGGTAAGGTACTTGATTGGTCCACCAGAGTGTTCATCATTCGTGGTATTGCCAAAGGTCAGTTTTTCTTCTGCTTCTTTCTTCAAATAAATCTCAGTTACGGATTAAAATTCATAAACTGTGTTCGGACAAAGTTTTCATCTTTAGAAAAAAGAAAGCAAATCAGTGCCTCTGTAAACTAAAATTAAACGATTCTATCTTTATCCAGGTATCGATTATCTGCATAGGAAGAAAGGAAGCAAACATGGTATAGTTCACCAAAATATATCAGCTGAAAATATACTTCTGGATGCCCGGTATAAGGCTTTACTTGCAGATTCAGGATTACACAATCTTCTTCAAGATGATGTTGTTTTTTCTTCCCTGAAAGCTAGTGCTGCTATGGGATATCTGCCTCCAGAGTACACAACAACTGGTCGTTTGACCGAAAAGAGTGATGTGTATGCGTTTGGAGTGATTGTTTTGCAGCTTCTCACTGGAAAACGTGATATCACCCAGTTAAATTGCCAAAGTGCTACTCTGAAAGATATAGTTGATGAGAATCTTGAAGGGATGTTCTCAGAATCAGAGGCGACCAACCTACGAAGAGTTGCTTTGCTTTGCACCCACGAGTCCCCACATCTTCGACCATCTATGGACACCCTAATGCTTCAACTGGATGATAAACAGTGGTAGTTCCTCGTATCTAGCATTCTTGTTTTTCCTCCCTAGTTGGAGAAAAGAAAGATGGGACACGGTAAAACTAGTTTTATGATTTACTAAGAACTCAACTATGCTTAAATCTATGTGTAATATAGTGCAAACCATGTAGTGTTAATGTAAATTTTCTCACGTTGAAATATGATGATTGTTTCCTTTTAGGTTCAGCATTAGAATTTTGATAAAGAAAAAAGTTTAAAACCACTCTCCAATACCTCTATCGTGATTTTTTATTTTTTCAAATATTTTTATTAAACTTTTACGTTAGAAGGATGGGTGTCCAAACACGGTATTTCCTGTACGGTTGTTTCGTGTATCACGTTCTTTTTGATAAATTATTGATTATAAAAATACTTTTCATAGAAATTGACATATTTAAAATTAATTTTTACATATACTATAGATATTATCATAGAAATTGACATATTTAAAATTAATTTTTACGAATATTATTAAAAGCAATTATAAAAAGTGTTGTATTAAAATAGGGATGATAGATAGACTATTATCGTGTCTATCTTCTAATACTTTTCTCACCTTCATCATCATTTTAATATTTAAAAAAAATAAAAAAATTAGATCAAGGTGTGTATTAGAGATGTAAGGAGTACATCATATTTTTTTTTAAACATATTTGTATATTTTAGAACGATTTGCAGAACAACAATTATAATTAATTTAATTTATTATGATGAGTTTTTTTACATTAAAAAAATATTGTAGAATTATTATAAAAGATCTCACATTTACAGTAGTGATTTATTATAAAATAGTTATTATTTTATAATAGATTATCATCTCATATAAATAAAAATTAATTATTTGTTAAAGAAGATAAAATCTAAGTTAAAATTTCTTATCTCTAATATATTTATATATTTATGTTATTAATAACTAGTTACACAAGATAATAAAACATATATAATGGATAACCCAATAAAAGATAGGGAAATGTCATAATATTACCTCTCTAAAAGATAAGGTCATCGAAATTTATATATTATTGGAGTTCTTTTGTAGGTGAACTTCTCATGGAGTTATGTTTATACCTCAGAACAATCTACACCTAAAATCTATTTTATAAAAAGAATATTGTCTATGAGCACAATAACTCGCTCAGTAGGTGATCCAATTTATTGAGAATATTTGATTTTCGTCGTAGGACGTGATAAAACTATTCCACGATAAAAAAAAAATTATTGACTTTTTGAATAAAGACACTAATTGATCTCAAATAAAATTTTATTTATTTAATTTTTACATATTTTATCTTGTTAGTTTTTATCTCTCATAAATTTGTAATTAGTGAAGATCGAATTGAGTTTTTTTTAGAAAATATTATAATGTAAAAGTTATAAAAAAAGTTTAAATATAAAATAATAAGATGAGTTTAGTGAATACTTCATAAAATATAAAGTATTTATAGAATATACTAAATAATAAAGTATAAATCTTAATAAATAGTAATAACTCTACCTTAAACATTATTGTTATTGAAATAATGACAAATTATAATTATTTATATGTAATTATTAATAATAATAATATTTTGGTTACACTTTCTATAGCTTGATTATAGATTGAAGAGATACATTATGCATAATGAATACTTGCTAAGGATTTGAAACATTATATGCATATTTACGTAATTAGGAACATGGCTAGAAACACATAATCATTAGTTTTTATGATATTTGGATGATAATGATATCCATAACACCTATTTATATGGATTATCACCAAGAAATACATAATACATAATGTTATACATGTCATTAATGTTTTATGAACAACACCAATAAATCTTAATGTTAATATTATCTTGTTATCATTTGTTACAATGCTCTAATGCTATTATAATATCATTATAATATCTAATATTAGTTTATAATTTTAATGAGTGTATAACGAGAACATATTAACATGATATACATTTTTTGGTATTAACATTCTTCATTAGTTGTTTGTGAGATGATACATTATGACAAATAAAATTGGGTTACAATAAAATTATTAGCATGATACAAATATTTTAGTATTGATATTTTTTTCAATACTTGTTTGTGAGATGAAAACAAAAAGATAAATAAAATTTTATTACCAAATTAAAATATATAGTTATTAGATTATGTTGGTGATTATGTATTGATTTATCCAACAATATCTCATCCAAGATTGAGTGTTATCCTTTCATGCTTCTTTTTAATTTAACCTTACAGAAATTACTACATAAAGGTCATTCCAAAATACCCTTCTATATTAGCTATTTTATTTATAAGCAATGTAGAATAAAACACAGTAGCAAACTTGTAATATTTTAAAAGTTTTATACATTAAGTATTTAGTAATCAATGAAGAAACTACCGTTCTAGATTGGATTTAAGTGATGGTGTTATCAAATCACTATGGAGGCAAAGGTGGTAGGAGTAGTTTTTCTACTTGGGCTTGTGTTTAGGAAGTTGAAGGTTGATAGTTTGAGGTAATTGGATAGGTTTAGAAATCATAAAAATATGTGGTGAAGGTAGGTATGAAGAAGTTTATCTGGCATTGATCAATTATAGAATCATAGTGTGCATTTGGTCAATTTGCCAAAGGAAACCAACTTTTATGATTGTTTATCATCATGAGCTTATAACAAGCCTTGAACTTACTCATTGGTGATCAAGTTCGGTTGTGTTGGAGGTGCTACTGAAATTGGTTAAGCATCATATCTTGCTTTGATTATAAACATGAGAATATGCTCTTGCTAATGTTTTTGCCTTAACATCAACTTTGACTTTAGTCGCAGCTTCTACATCTGCTTGAGCCTTAGCATTTGCTTCAACTTGATATTTAGCTTCAACATAGGCTTCTAACTCAACTCTTCTTCATGTTTTTTCATGGTTCTTTGCATGAACAACTTCAATCGTTGATCTTAACTCTAATATTAGAAGAGAGACAAAGGCATCAACTAGCTCGTAGAAGCTAAAGATAACTATGTCTTTTGACGTGTGACCCCTTAGCAAGTTCAAGAATAGATTCTCTAGATTTCAAAGCAAAGTTATAGGTTCTTGGCCAACCTCCATATAGGTGGTGTATATTTGGTAAGGTAATCACCATCATATCTTACCCCTATTGCATTTACTTTTCATGTCGTCATTATCATTTGTTGTCTTTACTCATTCTGTTTCTTGCATGTTATCTTGTATCTTTATAAGCTTCCATCCCTTATCTCTCCACCATCTAAAGTTATCCAAGGTACCTCAAAACCTAAAAAACCTTATTAGGACACACCCATCTACACCATATGCGTAAAGAAAACAACCAAGAAACCTTGCCCCTATCACCACATTATAACCCTCAGCCTTTAACAATTTCACCACCCAAATCTCATCCTACGTTCCTATATCAATCCCTTCCCCTACCAATCCACAACAAACTCCACCTACTTTTAGGGATATCAAATGAATCTGTCCCCGTGAGTATTATCCGAACCCATCACAATTTTGACAGGAAATTCCTGCATTTACTAGGTATGGGTATGAGTAATATCCAACTTTTTAAATTTGGTATGGAGACGAGGATGGAGATGTACATACCTGCCTCGTCCCCACTCTCGTACACGTCCCAATACTTTGTCTTTGTTCTCATACTCATTCATGTTTAAAACTACTTAAACATATTTATTTTATCAAGTAATCTAACACACTTATTATACTTTTTTTTAGTTCTTAGTTTTATAATTTATTTCTAGAGCATAAATTTGATCATTCCTTTACTTTTTTTATATAATTATTTGACTTGTGTTTAATTGTTATTTGATGATAATCTAATTTGAGATTTATGTTGTTATAATTTCTTTATTGACATTTGTTATTAGAGAAACGAAGATGTCTATCATTTTGGCTTTGAATAACTTATAATATCATTTTTCCTTTCTTGTGATTTTCAATTTTTTGTAAAAAAATATTTAATTAATATTTTGAAATAGCAATGGGAGAATACGATTATACCCGTTACCCAATAAGGATATATTTGTACCTAATAGGCATGGGGATGAAACAAAAATTTCATACTTGTTGGGTGTGAGGACGGGATGGGGATAAATTTTTACTATAGGAATGTTGATGGAAAAGTGAAACTCGTCGTGCCCCGTCCTACCCTATTGTCATCCCTACGTATTGTAGCTTCAGCAATCTCATCCAACCCTTCCAAGATTTTCCCTCCAAGAAACCCTCCAAGACTCGTACGAAATCCTCCAAGATCCCACATAAGCCAACCTAGAACCTAAGCCTTCCATTCTTAATCCTAACAAAGACAAACCCTAGCCAAAAACCAAATAAGAACGTGTCAAGAAACGTAATGTTGGAAGCTTAACTTTTGTTGAATCTTTTCCACTTCAAGCTTGTTTTGGACAATTCTTGACAACCTTTTTTGAGTCTTTTTGAAGTCTCCATCATCTATCAAGGAAAAGATGGACGAGTTGTTTATGGTCATTTGGTGTTAGGAAAATGTTTGGGTGATTATTGGGATAACTACAAAATGGTAGAAGAGTGTGTATAGGGTAATTCATCATTATACCTTCCTACTATTGGTTTAGAGAGACGCGCAATAACTTCTTTTTGATAGTCCTTTTCTTCTTTAGTCATTACAACAACTTTTTTTAGCACATTCTTCGTGATATGCTTATTTGTATAACATTTTGTGAGCACTTTCTAAACTTCTCGCCATAAGTCAGCCCACTACTTCTTAGAGGGATTTGGTTGAGTTAGCCCTAGATCTTACCACATGCATATTCCCAAGTTGGATATGGTAGTGTGAAGGGAAAAATTGAACATTTGGGTAATTGTATCAAGATTAAGAGACAAGGGAGACAACTATTGGATGACATCTATGAAAGAATAGGTTAACTCTAGCAAAGAGGGTTTGAATAGAGCTAATAAAAACACTCTTGGAAAACTTTTCACAAATGACTTATCAAATGTTAGAAAAGGTTGCCTTATGGTTTTACATAACATGTTCACAAGGCTTTAAAAAAGGGATAACCAACAAGTAATTTACATGTAATAGAAGCTTCAGTAATAGCAAAATTTTTATATTGGTTCACACTGATCTCAACTACATCTAGTTATACAAAGGTGGAGATACATAAGTTGAACTTTGGATTTATGATGAAAGACTTTGGAGTCCTTGTGCCAGTCTTGTAGGGGTCTGATGTATGTGGTGGTTTGTATAAGATAAGCCTTGTTTAAATAGTTAGTCTATGTAGGTACATAGTTAATCTAAAAAAAGACCTGGTGGTGTAACATATGCTCATATACCTTAAGGATACATTTGATGGAGGCATCACCTACAAAGGTGACACTTAATATATTCTTCTTAGATAACCAAATTCAGACGATGTTGTTTATATAGATACAAAATGATCTATAATTGTTTATGCTTTCATAATTGGGAACTTACTGGTTACTTGGAAAATGTAAAAAAAGTGTGATTGCATTTTTCTAAATATTTCAAACATATTTATGTTGGACGTCCTGAGGTCTAACGTAAAACTTCATATTTACACTGAATGACGAAAGCATCCAACATAAAACTTCAGACAAGAAGTTTTTTAAGTTTTCTTTGTTCTCTTCTCCTCCCACCTCCACGATCGCCTTCCTCCTCTTTCAAATCTCTCTCCACTTCTCCTCTCTTTCCCTCCACATGTTGGACTCTGACAGTGACTTCCTTTAATATCTTGCTTCTTCTAGCTCCCTTTTCTCCCTCCGAAAGTGACGATAATAGGCTCTGGAATCCAAAAGCAAAAGCAAATGCAAAATGTGAACACGACAACCTCAACCTAGGTTTCATGTCTAATAGCTCCCCATATGCCATGTTCGGAATCTTAAAATAAATGAGAGTTTTGACGTCACATGTTGGAGTGATTTTTATTCACCAATAATGCTTCTTCATGTGTTGATGAAAAATCGATCTCACAACATATGAAAACTCGATCTTTTAACAAATGAATGAAAGCATTTTTGTTGAGAAGATTGGAGAAGTTAAGGAGTGGAGCATGATGAGGCAATCAGGGATTGCAATGAACGAAAGTAGATTTGTTGAGAATATATTGAACATCCTCCTTGCCTCATAACTAATTTTCAAGGAGTCCCAAATCCCTTTTGTTGGCTACTTACAATTTTTTTGTACTCATTTTTAGATAAGACATAAATAAGAGTGTACCTTGCTTTTTTGTTTGACTACATGAAATCAAACTCTTATTCTCCCCATTTATCTTCAGGAGTTTCAATCTCGATGTTTTCTCAAGTGATGATATGTCATAGTTGATAATGTGTGGACTTGACATACATCTCCATTCTATCTTTCTAGTAAAAAAAATTTATTTCGAAAAAGGTTGGAGGTCTTGAGAAAGATGCTCCTTTAGTTTCAGTTGTTGTTTCATGTTTGGCAATATATGGGATCTTTCCTCTAACAATTGTTAGGCTCTAAAATGTTTAGAGGCTTAACTCTGATACCAACTATGAAAACAAACCAAATACACAAGAAGAGAAGATTGAATTGTGTATTTAAAACTTTTAAAAGCTTTTTGCAAATATGCATTGATGATATATAATCATATGCAAGTTTAAAGTTCGATAGACAAATAAATTATTTAAAGAAATATTTTGTAAAGCTTCTCCTTCTTTAATTAGTACAATTTTTTCATAACATGCAATGTAAATGAGCTAAGAAGGAAATAAGGCTTAACTCTACATTTTTATACTGCTTCATTTGAAACCATACACTATATTTAATGATTGATCAACAAGTCAATTTCTAGTAATAATATTAGTGCTACAAAGATACAAGATACATATTCTTTAGACCTTAACTACTCTTGACTAAAACTAATCCTCCAAGTGTTATTCAGAACTCAGACACCCTTAGTTAAAAACGAAACATTATTTGGAACACAATCATTTCTAAATAGAACCCGAATATTCTTTGAAACTTAACCACTCCTAACTAAACATCCCAAAGTATTGTTTGGAACTCAACTACTTTAATGGACACCATCTAGCCGCACAACCCAATTAAGAAGATAAAAGAATATGAAGCTTCAAGGACAAATATCCTACTATTTTAAAGAATAGAAAACTGGGAATCCATTTTTTCTTCTTAATCTTGTAAAATTTTTATTGGTCTACATATTTCTTTATAATTTTAAGATTTTGTAGGAACTTTGAGTGAACTTGATTTTAGACCAACCTTGAACCTACAATGAGCCCTGTTTGTGTGATCAATGCATGAAGAACCATGAAAAAAATTGGCTAAGTTAGGTACAAGGAAAGCTTAGAAAAGAAAATCCCACATCACTTTGAAGAAACATTTTATGGCAAAATTTTTGTTTTGTGACAAATTCCCATAACTACTTCGTCCATTTTATTGCGGAATTTTTGTTTTGTGACAAAAAAAAGTTCCATCATGTAACATTAGGAGTCATGGATGGAGGTATACAAGAGGTAGATACCAAGCCTCTTGAAATTTTTTATATTTATCTTGTTTTCCCTTTCTTGTTCATAATTAGTTCAAGTTTTTTTTAGTCTTTCCATATAGTAATGTTCCTATACCAAATTTTTCTAGATTGATTCAATTCATTTGTTCCAATTTTTTTAATCAATTACATGTTGTATATTGTGTTTACTTTGCTTAGTATGTTTTGGTCGTGTGCTTAACATAGTCTAGTTTTACTTTCTTCATCATTCAAGTCGTTTAAAGTCTTTAGTTACTTTACATGTTCATAAATCCAATAGAAGTATTCCTAAAATTTTTTGCAATTTTTCTAGAACCTAAACATGAAAATCGAGAGCTTCTTTGCTTGTTCCTGGCTTGTTTAAGTTCTTTGCTATTAGGGCATTAACATTGTTCAATGTTATAAAATAGAGTTTCTTAATGTTAGTTCATATATATTTTATTGATTTTAAATTAATCTTTTTGAAAAAATTAAAAACAATTTTCTATATAATACAAAGACAAACAATAAAAAATTAGGATAACAACAAT
Source organism: Lablab purpureus (assembly GCA_030347555.1). Lineage (NCBI taxonomy): Eukaryota > Viridiplantae > Streptophyta > Magnoliopsida > Fabales > Fabaceae > Lablab > Lablab purpureus. The sequence continues at coordinate 19,839,477 of CM059254.1, forward strand.
TAAAGAAACTAAAATAGAAGAACAGAACAAAATCAGATTAAAAAAATTACAGATAAAAAGTCAAACAAGCAAAACGAACTTCGTTTTCACTACGCAAAATGAAAAACTTCCGGACCCATATCTTACACAATCTTGCTTGTGCTTCCTAATAATCTGTGGTGCGTTTACAATAAACGTTAATTTTCTTCACCTTCGCGCTAATAAATTTCAACACTAACGTGTAAAATCATAAATAGAAAGGCAATGCCCATAATAAAGTTATATTGTTTGTCCTACAGAAACTTTCCCTACTTTTTTAGGTCAAATTACAAATTTTATCACTTAAATGACTGGATCTAAGAAATGAATTACCATTGACAGATGAACCAGTAAATAGTGCAATATATACCAGGGCCACGTCCAATGTTTTCACAGAAGACAAGTCTAGATGATGTGCTGCTCAAGTTGTCAATACATGATAGCTCAACTCCCTGAAATTTTAGTCATAATAACACATTCAATGAAGTAAGATTCTGTCATATTTCTTTTTATTTCACAATCTTTATAAGCTTATTTCGTAACATTTTCTAGCACTTTTCAACATGCGTTTGAACTTGTAACTCTATGCTTTCCTCATTTACATTTGTCCTATAACTATTAAATATCTTCCCATACCTCTTTAATTTTTTACAACAAACTCATCTTCACAATATTCACACCCTCGCCACCACCACAATAGTTTCTTGAAGCCGCCATGAACTAAAAACATTATTGGATCGTTAAAGAAAGGTATTTTTTATCAAACTATTTATATTTATTTTAAATTTAATAAAACATTTGGTATTTAAACAGAAATATGAAATTAAAATTGACTAAATTAACTTAAAAGTATAACTATTAGGAACATATTATCGTCTACGAAACAAAATCAAATGTAAAGAAAAAAAATGACATATATAGACACTTTTATATTTATCATCTAATTTAATTAATTTGACAAAACACTCATAATTCAATACACTGACTTTTTTAATCCGTAGGGGAATTGAGCACATGTTAAAGAACTGTCCAACAACTCACGCACCTTGTTAAATACACTGGCAACTTTTTGCTATTGATGCATTTGCTATCAAAATAACGTTTGAAATGCATTCAAATAAAAGTTAAACAATTTACCTGTATAACAGGTTGACAGTTTACCCTTCTTAATCAGACCTCTCAAGCTCCCGAAATTTTTTATCCCATTCGCGAGCTTCATAGTCTTGCTCAAGTAAGTCTTTATCAGTACTATACACAATTTGATCCTTTCCTATGACTGTCTTTTGGGCCATGTCCCGAGCACTGAAAAGCTGAAAGCCAGAACAAAGAATTTCTCAGGGAGATTATATCTGAGTAAAAGCAATCCCCGATCAAATCTTCCACTCCCTCAAACAAGACAAGAGCAGATCCAAAGAAAGCACTTAAAAGTTCCATAGTTGAACTGAGCATTGATAGCGATACACATTCACTAGATGAGATCGTATATAACCATCCAAAATAATACAGAAATGAGATTGGATGCACTAATATAATGACGCAAAATTCATTCACGGAATCATTTTCAAAATTCAATTACATGGTCATTGAATCTATTCAGAATACTTGTTGTAAACTATAAAATATAAAATATAGTAAAACTTTATAAACAGATAGCCAAAAGTAGTAGAAGTATAAAGCAAGAAAGGAGAGAAATGAAGATCTAAAATAGGTCCAACATTTCCTTGCTTCTCTTTTATGTTTCCATACACAAAGACAAGACAAGGTTGTCTTCATAAATTTAAAGGATGATTTTCTTGAATTTTATAGTAAATAAAATATATTGAGGGAGACAGTGATACCGATATATTATATGGTCAAGATGACTTTGGTAAACCATACCTTCTGCCTTAGTGAAGTGTCAGGTAATTCAAGAACTCGTGCACACTGCTCCCTAGCTTTATTTCTCTTTTCAATATCATCATTCTTTCTCCGAATAAAAAACCACCGAAAAAGAGGAATTGCAAAAAAAGAACCAGCATAAATCTGCAAATAATACCATACAACGTATGAGACGGAGATGCTAAACCAATGTTAATAACTATTATCACAAGATTTACCTCAGTCATCCAAGAAATACTGAAGTTTAAGCAAGTGTAAAATAGTTGCCGAAGTATGAACATATTTTGATTAATAATATTTGTATTCCTCAATGCTTTCTTTTTATCTCATTTAATTAATGTCCATGACTCTAGACAAAGCAAGAGAAGCATCAATAAAACGATATGCTTATCAACCCCTCTTCTATTTACTCACTTTCTTCTATTTAGATCATCTCAGCCATTACACTTCATATTGACTAAACACATTTTATCAGGTTCATGGAGTGAAGCTGTCACATAATGACTGTGATGTTGCAATGTGGTATGTTAGGCTGAACAAAAATCTAAACTAGAAAGGAATACACACAAGTAAAATAAAAATACAGTAGTAAAAGTAGTTTCTTCATTGCCCTCATTGTAGGAATAGTCATACATATAAGGGTTCGGGTGGGATTGCAAAAATGGGCCTCTCTAGGACCATAAGAAGAAATACAACTACTTAATTTCAAACATAGCCTTTGAACCATTTGGATGTTTGGACCTAGCATGTACTGGGCTCAATAACAATACCCTTTGCTGCAGGTGAAACTTTGTTCTCAAAGTTGGAAAGAGTATGAGCTAGCACGGTTGAGAGGGCTGAGAATAGAGGAGGAATGGGTCGGGCTACCAAAATCATTGGGGAAGGGCTTTGAATTGGTGAGGGTGCCTAAAAGAAAAGGGGCTGTGGTTGGGATGTGGGATATATAGTGGGTTGGGCTGAGGAGAACTTGAGTGACCAGATGTTGATGGGATTGGACCGGCTTGTGGATGGGAAAAGATAAGGGTTAGGTGAGTGAATGGGCATGTTATGACAGGGTGTGTAACATGTGGAGGATAAGGAAGGCAAGAGGGGGTACAACTGTAGAGTGAAGATGGCGTGTTGAGATTGCTGAATGAGGGAGGTTGGTTACTCAGAGGGACAAGATCTTATTGGGGTTAGGAACTCTAGACGTGGGTAGTTGGAATAAGAGTTCGGGGTGGGGGGATTACTCTATGGGTTGTCACCACTAGCTTTCGAGAGAGGAAAATTGGGGAAAGCAACGAGGACTGGAGAGTCAGGGGTTGATGATTCTTCACTGAGGGAGGGTGGAGGAAAGGATTAATGGTGGTTAGTGGTGGTTGGCCGTGGAAAGGACAAAGTAAGGAGACGTGAAAGATTGGATGTATATGAGCCGAGGTAGAGAGATTGAGCTTGTACGTGACTATGCGATGCGGCACACAATTTAAAAGGGGCCAAATTAATGACGAGCCAGTTTGTGAGCAGGGTGGCAAGCAATTGTGATTTGCCAATATGGTTGAGTTTTTCAACCATACCAATTATCAACAACAAAGTTGCAACCTTCACAGTGTTGGTTGGATTTCGCAATCATGCATCGATGTGCATAGAGGAGGTTCTTCTTCAAATCTTGCCTTCTGTGGTGGTGGTGGTATAAAATTGACGAAGCTTGAGAACCAGGTAGGAGATGGAGGCGAAGATCAATTCAAAAACTTTTCTAGAGACCGCTTCCGTCACCAAATTTGCTTTTACCAAGTTTGTAGAAAATGTGAAACTAAAAGCCCTTTAGAAGTGCATTATTTTAGACTTTTCTTATTTATACAAATGTGGAAAGGTTACCCTGCAGATATTGTCTCCATTTTTTTACAGATTCAATTATGGCGTACATTTCCCTAGTGTAGACCGAAGCTAATTGAAGATGAGGGCACATATTTTTTCTATGGGGAACTCCATCTTGACTCAAGACTACACCAATGGCAACATTGGAGGTATCCGTTACAAGCACACTGGGTTTAAAAAAGTTATTTGAAGGAAGGAGATTGGTCAGGGGAAAGGTGAATGAGGCATAATGAGCGACAAAATGGCGTTAGTGAGTGAGTGCGACTCCAGCCATTGTAGTACCTTGAAGCTTTTCTTGATCTGTTAATACGCCTGGTGATGAAATTATGTGTCCTAGATAGTGTACTAAATTAACAGTAAAACTGCACTTAGAGAACTTAGAAAAAAATGGTTAGGGGATAATAACTTTAAAACCAAGTCTAGGTGTTTGACATGGAATGGAAATAAGGACTATAAACTAGTATATCATCAAAGAAAACTAGGAAAAATTGGTATAAATATGGCTTGAGTAAATCATTCATGACTGATTGAGAAGTGGAGAGGGTGTTTGTGAGACCAAATGACATTACCAAAAATTCGTAATGGTCATCTGATGTGTGAAAGGTTGTTTTGTGTTTGCCTAGAGGAACCACTTGGATTTGATTGAATCCTAAAGCATAGATCAATCTTAGAAAAAATTGTAGCAACACCTAACTCGTCTAGTGGTTCATCAATAGAGAGTATGGGAAATCTATTCTTGACTACAACAACATTTAGTGCTTTGTAATCTACACAAAAGTGCCATGTGTTGTCATTCTGTTAACCAGCAAAATTGGTGAAGAGAAAAGGCTAGTGTAGGTGTAATAATGCCTTCTTGTAACATATCACGGATGATGAAGGACATGGTATCTTTTTGGAAGTGTGGGTAATAGTAGGGTCTAACATTGGTAGGGAAAAAGAGATGGTGATCATGGGAGTGTTTGGGTGGAAGGCCGTGTGGATGGAAAAAACCTGAAGTGAGATGTATTTTATTAGTCGTTTTATTCATCATTCTTCCTACAATATTCTTCATCTTCAAATTTATTTCTTCTTTCATAAATTACATAGATATCAAGAAAGTGACCACACCCATGTTCATAGGAACTGCCAACCCAATCATTAACCTATCTTAATTTTGTAGCAATAAAATTGCCACCAAATTCTCAAAATTAGCAATATCATTAACCTATATCAAAATGTTCCTTTAAAAAGATAATTTATAACTCCTTTTCCAATACTGAACAACTGAGTAACATAGAAATAGTAGTCAGTACCTGAAGAAGAGGAAATATGTCCGCTACAAATTTAATGAAGCTACTGGGTGCAACTGCCATATCTCTTTCGATCAATGAAAAACAGAAGTAAGGGCACTGAAACAAAAAAATTGAAAAACTAACTAATGATGTAAGACATCATATGAAGAGCATACTTCAACATGGTTCCGAGAATAATAACTCCAAACAGATTGAGGCCACCTAGGCCAATGACCATTGCTCTCTCAGACGTGCCTGTTTTACTGCAATAGAACAAGCACTACTCTTATATTTTAAAAAACAAACATGGATAACCACAACCAGATCAGAAAAAATACAAATAAAAAACCTGAATTGCCATTTTTTCTCCTGGAAAAACTTCTCAATTCCAACCCAATCTGCCCATCTCCTTCCAACATATTCTTTCCTCTTACTCTTTTGAGAAGCTGTCCTCTGCAGAGATGGAAACCTATACAGAATATTTCCCTGCATAACAAGCAATCTGCAAGTATATATAAAGAGGGGAAATAAGGAGAAAAAATAATTCTTAGCAGAAATCAATAACCACTATATTTTATACATGAGTAGCAGGAGGTATTATTAGGTATGAGTAAGCAATTCATGCTTTCTGTGAAAACAAAACTACTAACAAATGTATAATAATTCTTAAAAGAAATTGGTTATGTATGCCAACTAGTGAGTGGCAACAAAGAGTAATTCTAAGGACTAAAATACAGCATCATCTTGCAAGTACCATTGAGAGGAAAAAAAGAAAGGCATAAGTTATTATCTCAAATACCTCCTCGTCAACATCAGGCTGACCATCAAATCGTAAAAGCACAGGTAAGATATAGGATTCGTCATCCTGTCATCACCCAAAGATACATGGTTAAGAATTAGGAATGACATCATACAAAAAGCAGGGGCTAAATATGTTCTGTGCATGTAAAATGAGCAAATTTTGCTCTTCGTCCTCGTAGAAGTTGTGTTTGGTTTCCGCCGATCAAATCTAAAATCAATACTGGGTCCATGCCTTCGTATGACATCAAGTAATTGATTGTGTCTTAACGCCACACGACCATTTAGATGGCGGCCATTACCCATTAATGCAAATGTGTGTTGTGCCAACACGTCAGACCCAAAAGTTTTCGTTTTAGGAGCCCTAAAATAAATATTACTTATCTGTCCCTAAAAGAATACTAGAGATTAAAAATAATTATATAAATTTTGACAGGATGAAAACCAAAGAATAAAATTAATATAGATGAAAACCAAAATCCGCTTATTTTATATAGATTAGCAACAATGACTTCAAAATTTAGAAGGATTTAAAAATACAAGTTTTAGAAACAAACCGAAAACAAAATATCTCATTTTACAGGAACCATAAACCTAATTGAAGCATTTTGTCATAAATAAGAAAATAGTAGATCACAAGGTCAATCATTTATGCATTCATTTAAATTAATTTTGTTATAATTACTAAAATATGGATCATATCTTTAAAGTTACAAATATCATATCTTTATAATAAAAAATATCAAATCATATCTGTATTATTCTAGGATCATTTCTTTATTATTAGAGGATATCAAATATCCTCTATTTATGTTTTGATTTATTTTTTCTCATTATAAATAAATCACATGAGTTGTCATAGAATCACAGAGTCTCTTTTTCTAATAGTTTAAGAGATATCAAGAGCCTTCAAAAAACCATGTTGGCCCGATGGACCCTGTTAGTTTTCTCATGTGACCCATTGTCTCGGAAGGAGATTTATTTATTTTTAACACATGTCCGCTTACTTTTCTGGCAACCTTATTTTTTCTCAGACAATCACAAGGTTGGGACCTTATCTTTCTCTTGATAACACGTAGCGGCATGTGCAGTGGCACTAGAGAATTGACCACCCCTCACCCAGGTCGCCTCCTCTTTCTCTCTCATTTGAATATTTGAGTACTTTTTAGAATCCAAATGGCTTCTACATCAACTTTGCATCCAAAACCTTATTTTCTAACATTTTCACTTGGACTTCTGAAATCAGGTTATGAATCAGTTAGTTGGGCCACAAATTCCATCTCAATTGTCTAGTTTTCTAAAGTTCACCACTCACACCTCATTCAAATCTTCTTTTTGTTGTCATAAGATGTGTGCATTAGGTTGGAGTAAGACTCGTGCCCTCTATTATTTACACTCAACGTCTCTACAATGTTTGTTAAGACCTCTTGACACTACTTTCCACAACAATTTGCTACCTTACATGATTTTAATGAGCTCCTACCTCCATCTGCAAATGTAAAGAAAGAACTTAAGAATCAGAACACATTTTTTATGACTTGCCTTGTATGCTGCTACATGTGATCAAATTTTGCAGTCACCATGATGCTTCCATGACATCTATCTCTTTTGCACTCCTCCAAATTCTCTAAAAATAAGCACAAAGACACATACCTCTTATGTTGTGGACGCATCTACATTTTCCTAATAGAGCACTATTAGTGCCGCTGTTGTGCTAGTACAGGGTGAAGTGGCACAGCCGCATGGCAAAAGGTCGTATCACATCATACCCTGGTGTCTGGATCCTTGTTGGGCTTTGCAAAAAAAAAATCAAAGAGATTGCTCGATTTTGTGATGTTTTGCACCGAAATAAGGGTTATAACTAAGGGTCATAATTACAGCCTCAAAAGATGTCATTCTTACTTTTCAAGGTTATTTTTCATTAAGGGTAAAAGGTTAAGTATATCTCTTAACCTATAATCCACGTTTTTTCACCCTATTCTTTCACTATTCCTTTTATGCAACTCACCTCCCTCCAATGTTTTGTTTCTCAACTTCTCATGACATTTCTAACAGATTAGGACGGTACTTCTGATGACGTTTCCAGCAGGACCTACAACTTCTTGTCAAACTTACACCCTTCTTTCTTTGTTTTTTGTTAAATACATCTACAAGATCAAAATAACGGTTATCCCACTACCACTATCTCACTATAGTGGTTTTTGGGGTGGCCACTCTGCACTGTTATCCATTATTGAATAATATGCCTAGAAGCAAGGTTGGCTTGGTTGTGAATATGGACATACAAGTGAGTAAAAATAGGAGCCATTAAAACCTAAGCAAAGCCTTTTGAAGTCTAGTTTGGGCTATATATCCCTGTTGTTGGATCCAACAAAACCTAACACCGAATTAGGCTATTAGAAAGCATTTACTCTTGAACCATATGCTACATTCAAATTGGGATTGATCCATTAGGTCTAAAATTATACCCAACAAACCAATCACCCATTATGCTCGTGGCTTTTTGCTTTGTTTGAGTCAAATATTTACTGCCAGAGACATGAACTACTCTTTGATGTCCCTATGGCATCCATTTTTGCCTTGTAGTAACCACCACATGCTTGGTGGTATCCATTAGCTTCAGTGGTAGTGGAAGTATGAGCGAGCACCATATAGCTTGGACTATGGTGCTTGCTACCTACCTGCAACTCTTGAACTCGTAGTTCCAGGGACAAAAGTTTGGCTGGCATGCAAAATATCTATAGCTCCTTCCTTGTTCAATCCCATAGGTCAAGAATGGTTCTTGTCTCTTTCCTCTTTGACTCCTCTAACATGCCTCCCACAAAACCTGTTTCCTTCATTTTGTTTCTTTTCTCTATTATCCAGATTATGGTTTTCAAAAACTGACTAGAAAATAGGATAAAAAGAACAAGAAATAGGAGAGGACTCTCTTCCGAGGGTTTTCCTTTCACAAAGGATTTCTCCTTTACCAAACAGTAAGTGCTCAACTTACAAAGAAAATCCCAAATATGAATCTCTCCTATCCTTCTTCCCCTATTTATATCTAACCAAGCCCCCAAACTAACAGACTAACTCAATATTCAAACTATCTTAACCAACTCCCCCTTCTTGTATCCTAACAATATTCCCTCTGTTTTCTCTTTCTGGTTTTGCTTCTGTGCTTAAGTTTGGAAGCCTTTGCGTGTTTTTTCAGCTGTTTCAGTGCTCTGGTTAGCTGTGTTTAACAGCTATCTTAAGAAACTATGTTTGGGTTTGCAGAATTGTGCTGGCTCAAAATGTCTTCAAATGGTGCAGGTGCTTATAAAGATAAATTGGGGTGTATTTTCATAATTGAAATTGTAGTGTTTTGACTTTGAAGTTTATACGTTGTATTGAACTTATTCAAGCTTTTAAGTTTATAAGTTGTGTTAGCTTATTCAAGTTATTTTCAAGAATCTATGTTTAAAAACAACTTCGTCATTTAGGAATGACCTTATATTTCATGTTAAAATATCGTTCCTTATGATTTCAGTCCCCTCTCCAGATTTTCATATTTCAAGGAAAGGAGAAAGAAGAGTGCATCTAGTCACACAAGAGGACCTCAACGAAGAACAAGGGTGGGTGTGGTCACTGCAAAACACCAAGACACACAAGAAGACATGTTGCATGTATTATGGGGTGCCAAAGTCCCACATCAATAAATATCCTTGTTAAACAAATTATAGTATGTTCAGTTACATATCAATTTCAGTTTTAAGTGCGTTCAATTTCCATGTAGGCAAAAGCAACTCCTTTTAGTTTCTCTTTATCACAAAAAGCGTGCTCCTCTGAGTATGAAGATACAGAACAAAGCATATACCAAATTACCTTAAGTCCCTCCGTGGAATCTATATCAAGATATGGAGCAAGTTCTTCAGCTGCAACCACACCTCCATTAGATGCTATGTATTGCCCAATCTGTACATAAGATGAGTAAAGTGGATTAGAGGAAATAAAGATGTAAAGATATTGGAAAGTTTAAAAAAAAGTTTAGCACTTTAACATGTAATGTGGAAAACAATACCAAATATGAAACAAAAAAAAATCATCAAAGGCAAACGGACCACTCAATTCAGTCCTCAATTATTACCAACTTCCATCTCTCTTCTTCTATTCCTTGATTAGGATCACCATCTCCAAATACAAAGGAGAAGACCTACCAAAATGACAAAATCTTTATCTTCATTAGAAACAAAAACAAAATGTAGGGTGGGACAATGACATGTTATTTCATTCACATCACACACCGATTCAATGAAGTTCATCTTGTCATCATCAGCCTGTAGCCTTCGCCTCCTATAATAATATGGATCCCAGTACCTTCAATCGTGTAAAAATTACATTACATGTCATCAAACATGTCTCTCAAAATGAAATGTGTTTGTATTACATACATGAAACTAGATACGTGTGCTCCAAACTGAGAATGTAATTTGAGGAATGAAAATATATTTAACTCAAAAGTACAAACAAAAGCAAATCAACTTGCCCTACACTTCCACATCTATACACACAAGATCAGAAAAATGTTAGGCCTTTATAGTATACAACAGTTACATGGTTTGTGACAGAGAAAGTACAGAACAAAAAAATATGATCAGGTATAACAACTAGTATTATTGAATATATGTGAAATGAGCAAAAACGGCTCTAAACTGTATGCTAGATTCTCCAGAGTCAATGACTCCTCCAAAGAGATTACTCTCCTCACTCTATGCCATAACGAACTCTCCTCCTTCCATTCTCTTTTCTTCCCCCTCAAATACCTGAATTCACACTAATTCCAGATCCCTTGCCACATCACTAGTCTCCTAACTAACTCTCATTCCCTGGGCCCACTTCCTTCCTTCTGGAATAAACATTCCAGACTTTGGGCCTTACACTAATACAGTCTCCTCCACTACTCCCTTTTTCCTGTTGTACCAGCCTATCCTCAAGTGTTTTATCAGTTTGTCAATAATATCTCTCCCATACCACATTTTTAAACATTTATTCCCAATTGTGGGTTGTTTTGAGACCCAACATGCTCTTAGCACCATTTCAGTTTTCAATCTTATTGCAGCAAAGAACCAAACAACACTTAGGACACTGTCCCTCGACCCAGCTTTTGCGTATTTGAGGCTGCTCGGTACCTTTTTGTCTGCTCAGTGTTTTTTAGAAGAGGCAGCCACGTAGACAGGGGAGGGAGAGAAGGATGGCATGTATATTTTAGAAAATAAAACATTTATTTGGGATATTATGATGTGGGAGTACCCATCTGGTCAACAAACAAGCTTCAGGTTCTCTTCGTTTTTATTTCATAATTAAATATTTAGTAATTTGATTGTGTAGTGCTTCATGGGGAATTAATAATCGAAAGTTGCCAACTCTGTACATTTTTAAAATCTTGCACGTTAACCTTTGTTTATGGGAACAGGTTTGATCATGGTCGATTTGGATCCCTGCATTTCAGTCCGAAGATGTTCATTTAAGTTCAGTTTGCTATGAGGGAGAATATTTTGTGCCAGTTATTGTCTCACAGGCTAAAGTGTTGGAGATCCTACGTCAACTAGAGATAAATACAAATTAAAGTATATAAGTGAGTGTAAACATCATCTTACAAGTCAATTTTGTAAGGTTGAATTAGACTTTGTCTATTTCTTAACAAGGTAATAGAACCTATTTTAGGAGGTTTGTTCGTATTAATGTAAAGGGCTTAGGCCCATTTCTTTGTATTTTTCCGATCTAAAAATGCATAACCCGATGTGGTATATACACCTTAGGGATTCAACCTATGTCTCTTTACATGGTATTTAGAGCTTAAGTTAAATCTTTGTTTTCCTAGTGAACCCATTCTTCAATGGTGCCTCAACATCGCTGTTTGCTGCCACCGCTACTATCATTTTGTCCGACGACCCGACAATTGGCATCTTCTTGGCCAGGCGACCACCGCGCCACTGGAATCACATCCACCGGAGCATGGATGTGCCACCACACACTTGAACAGTGCATGTCACCACCGCTGCCTTGTTCGATCCAGCCACACCAACATCGGAAGCATCTCAGCTAGGTGACTACTGTGTAGCTAGAATTGCTCAGATCGGAGCTCTGAGTAGCCTCCACGCACCACCGCAATGTCCGAGTTGTTTTCTATTTATCAATCTTTTTATAATGAAATTAAAACTCAATTTGATTTTTCTATTCATACTTTATGTAGTCATAATGCTCATGCCTATCTTTCTTATTCTTTTAAAAAATTTATGGCTTCTTATGGAATTCTTCATCAAACTTCATATACTTATACATCTCAACAAAATGGAGTGGCTGAGTGTAAAAATAGACATCTCATTGAAACAACTCGCATGCTTTTAATTCATGCTCAAGTTCCTTAACGTTTTTAGGGTGATGTTGTTCTTAGTGCATGTCATCTCATTAATCGCATGCCATCTTCGACCGCTTTGGGCATTGCAGTGTGGCATCATGTAACGAATATGGCAAACATTTTGAAGAAATGATGCAACTCCCATGCAAAACTGAAGAAGGTAGCAGTGCAGTAGAGGCACCTTGGAGAAGACAACCCTAATTTGTTTCTTTCCTTCTTTTCTTATTCTCCTCCCAAGCCAAACATTAATGAGCCCAAATGTTTTTTTTCTTTTAACAAAAGCAGTTGGGCAATAATCCAACAACCATAAGATTAACCTAACCCTAGAATACAACTTACAACAGTCTCCTTTCCTGTTTGCTGCCACTACCACCACCGCCACCATTGCCACCACTGCTAGAGTCACTGCCGCCAATTGCAATTTTCTTAAAAAAGAATTAGTTCCACTAATTGGGATTGTAGAAGTGTTAAATAATTAAAAGTGTAGAATACGTATCTTATATTTTGAACTTAAAATTTGTGATATTCTGATTTGATGGTGGTGTGATTTCGATTTTTATACATAATATTATTATTAATTATAGTTGTTTTTTTTATTATTTGTGTATTACAATTATATTTTTTCATTTTTTAAATTATGTACATATATATATATATATATATATATATATATATATTATATTTCTTTTGTTTATTGTATTTTCACCATAACCCTTTATCATTTCTGTTATAACTTTATAAAGGATTTTTGGGTCTCCGGTATGTTCTGTTATTTGATATCAATAACACTATTGCTACTACAATCTACTTTTTCTTTTTCTTTCTTTACTTCTTTTGTAACTCTCTTCTCCCCTTTATTTTTCCTCATTGTTCTATTCAATACTCATTCTCTAAAAAATCTAAACCCCTCCCCACAATATTCATTCTTTGAAGGAAAGCACATGAAGATTCGATCTGAAGTTCAGGATGAATTTGCCTTATGCTTTGTTGTTATGAGGAGCTGAGAATTAAAAATGTAGAACATTAATTAAGTTGTGTCATTATTTTAAGTCTTGAACTTGGTGGTCTTTTGTTTTAATTTTATTGTTATTTTAATTTTTAAGCCGATTTTGTAAAGTTCAACTCAGCTTAAAGTCCACTTTCTTACTATGGTATCATAATTGTTTAGAGTTTATCCTAATCAAGTTTGTTAGGTATATTGTGTCATCCGCTATTCGGTTCTCTTCCAGTCCCATGCTCGATATGTCCAATCTTCAAAATGAAAGAGAAAGAGTGTGTTGAAGATCCTATATTAACTAGAGATATGGTCAAATTATAGTATATAAGTAGGTACAAACCTCACCTCATCAAGCGAATTTTGTAAAGTTGAGTTAGGCTTAAAGTATACACTGACTGAAGAGGTTGATATGCTTCTATCATAACCCATTATGGCTTTCAATATATTTCTATAAAGGATTTTGGATTATTGGTATTTTTCATTATTCAATATCAAGAACATGGAAAGTAAGGGACTTCAGTCCTAAATAGGAAGTACGAGATTTAAGTGTTGGGTTTATAAGGTCTTGCACTCTCTCTCTCCAAATATGTAAACTTTTGTAGTGTGGTTCTTCTAAGGTTCATACCAAAAGAACGGGAAACTAACCTAATTTAAGTACATTGTATCACCATCACCAATATTAAACGCGTACATGTAAGTGATGGCCCTAATTTATTTTTGTCTCTCATCCTCCTTTGCTTTCTTTTAGTCACATGAAAAATTACAAAACTTCATTAAGTAACCAAAAACACATAATTATTTAAATTCTGATTTGCAGAAAACCATGAGAACCAAGAAGGAAAGATATTTGAGAAATTTCGTATAAAATGCAACTCCTGCGCTACAAAATAGAATTACCAGAATAAATCAACAGGGTTGAAGTAGAAAGTCATTCCTGAATCATAGGACCTGCCTCCACGCCTTCCACGATTATCGTCATCACTGAAATAAAGAATAGTATTCCCTCATTCACATCACTAATTTTTTCAAGAACAAATATCAGAGACATTAAAGTTATGGAATACCTTCTACTGCTAGTTACAAGAGCAATTATTGTAGTGTAAACAATAACAATGGATGCAATAAGCGCTGTCCCAAAGGAAACCCTTATCAAATATTCTACTGCCGCCTGTCAAAGTCAAAGTTATACAACAACCACATTCAAGGGATAAAACATCAGCAATAACTGTTACAGAGAAGACAATAGTCTTGATACCTTGGCCTTTTCAAGAAAAGGTTCAACTTTAATCCTAAGCGACTTGGCACCTAGCCTTGATCGATAATCTTTTGGAAATACATAGAGAACGTCACCTTCCTCAGAAACCTGAAGATTCCACGGTAGCACACACATAGAATTTATTTCTAAAGTTTAACCATAATTACTGTGCACAACAAATAGGAAACCAAGGAAACAAATTAATATTCATCTAACTACAGCACATTTTCCCCACATTGATAGGAAGCTACCAGCTACACTATTCTACAATACCCCCAAAATCTACCATTAAAGCTATGTACAAGCATTTAAATTTTTCAATAGGTAAAAAAAATACACATAGAACCTAAAATATGCCCTTCAAGTGTCATTATCTAACTACAGCAAATTAAAATATAAACTAAATCATATTATAAATTTTTAATATTCTAAAACCACCCCCATAAAATCCTTAAACCATTTAATTCTCTTTCTTTTGGGCCTCTTTGGGATCATTCTATCACACATGGTACTGGAAGCTTCCGAAAGTAAAGGGCAACCAAGTGACAACCTCTAAGAAGCCATCTGTGTCGGCGGCAAGAGCTTGAAGAGCCTTCTGAGCTTGATTCAAGTTGAGGCCAGCCCTGCTAGCCACATCCCCAATGGTCACTCTCCCTCCGCATCCATCCACCGCGTCCATCGTTCGCTTTCTCACATCCGACGGCACCTTATCGCTTTCCACTATGCCCCCTGGCCTCGCCACCAAAACCCTAGAATCCCAGGCCCTTCTAGGAACTCCCCCAATCAACGGGTTTTGCACGCAAGGGAAAGCTATTGCATGCTTCGGGGGCTTCGCCCAACTCGAAAGAGTGAAGGATTGTAGCCGCGGGATCCCACAACTGGGGATCACAGTGATGCACGTCGAGATGGACGCCATTTCAGTGTTTGGACATGGAAGACACTTCGGTTGTGCTGTATGAGATAAGTGTATCTGTTACAACTAAAATTGCAAGGAAGTAGGAAGGGAAGCGCAAAATGGTTCCGAATTTCCGAGATATTTAGGATAGCATTGTCTCAGGAAAATAAATTAAGAAAAAAGGGCTTAATGATCATTTTCGTGTGCTTCTGGTGAAAAGAAGCGGGAGCAGAGGATGAGGCTAGCATATTGACCCATTCGCCCTCCCCACTCGGAGTAAACTAGTAATTCTTTCTTAGGTTTTTATCTCCTGCACCTCCATAATTGCTAACTTCACCCCATACTAATAAGAAATCTTACCTCCTATACACTCAATCATGTCTCTCCTCCAAATTTCTTTTACGTTACTTAATCTTAAAAACAAATCCAAAATATGTTTTTAGACTATAAAACCTAAAAATATGTTTCAAATTAGATAATTAAAAAAACGTATTATATGTTCTAGAAAATTTGGTTTAGAAAATATTTTTTAAAAAACTTATTCTAAAACACTTCTAAAAAGTTTATTTTGGAAAGCTTTCAAAAAGTTTGTTATGCAAAACTTTCAAAAAAAAAACTTCTTCTCCAAAATTCTCAAATAGGTAATTCAAAAATCACTTCAAATAGAACATAAAAGATAAAATGATTATTTTAAAAAATCATACATAAAAGATAAAATAAACATTTTAAAAATCATAGTAGTTAATAATTATGAGAGTGCAGGAAGTAAAAGTATGAAATATTGAAATAGAGTATGTAATGTTAAGCCACACGTATGGATTTCTCTTTTATCATGTTTTAATTCATATTTAAACTAAATTTTAAATCATATATTAAGAAGCATAAATTATTATCATTTGGAAAACTTGTAATTTAATCATTTGTATAATTTATGAGTTAAATATATTTTTAATCCCTAAACTATTTATCAAAATCGTATTTTGTTTCTAAGACAAATTTTGAATATATTTTATTCTTATATTTTATAAATTCGTATAAACAAGTTTTTTGGATGTTTCGCATAACAAACTTTTAAGAGAACTTTTCATGTGCTTGCCTCTAACACATGGCTCAGAAAGAAAATTGTCTTCGAATGACATTATTGGCATCCCTTATGCGATTGTGTTTTTGCTAGCATGTCCACACTTTCTATGTTAGATTCAATGATCTTCTTTGATTTTTACCAAGTATAAGACCTTCTAAGATCAAAACTCGTTCATATCAATTTTATAAAGATTATCCTTATCTACTTGTGGTAAATAATTTGGTATGATCACAATTTTGAACTGCACATTGATTTTTGTTGAAAACAATATCCCACTCATTATCACATAATTGACTTATGCTAAGTAAGTTTTATTTTAGATTTTCCACTAACAAGGTTTTTTAAATAAAAGGTAAAGGTTTCATAACTATCCTACCAACTCTAATTATCTTACCATGTTGGTTTCCTTTGAATAGGACCTTGCTTCCTTGCTTTCTCCTTAACTTTAGAATAACATAGACCTTTCTCCCGTCATATGATGGGAGCATTCATTGTTCAGAGACCAAGATTGAGGTTTTCTTGCTCTCATTGAGAATATATGCAAGAGGAAATATTTTCTTCTTAGGTACCGATACAACTTTGGGTCCTTTCTTATCAGTAAATCTTTGTAGTTCCTTTCTAGGATTCCCACTGGATGATGCAATATTATTAACTCTATTAGATGATACAATATTATGTGCTTTTTCTTCATATCCAATCCCTGATTTATCATAGGATTTCCTTGATTTTCTTACCAAAAGATCTAGAGATTTCCAACTATGGTAGATTGGGATAGGATTTTTCTAAGTGAAGCATTTTCACATAGTAGGCCATATATGATCTTGATATCTTACCTATTTTAGGTCTTTTGTAACACTCTCATTTTGCAAAAACATTTCCTTTTTGAGATTTTCAAAATTTACGTTTAGAGTTTCAAGTTTCTATTTTAGATTATTGCTCTCTTCATACAAATATTTGTTCTCTTCAACAAGCTTAAGATTTTAACTTAACATGTCATTAAACGATTTAGAATTTTTCTAGTTTTCTCAAACATTTCGAAAATTGCTTTTCATATTTTTAAATATTTTTATAATTTTAGAAGTGATTGAAATAACCTCATAATATGCTTGAGTGATATAATGAATGTTAGTAAAGTCTACCGCTTTGTCTGATTCATGAAACAATGTGTTATATGACTTATTTGCCATAAAACCTATATGAGCTTCTTCTCCTTTAGAAAAATGATAGCTAAATTAGCTAAAAAAGAGAAAATGTAGTTTATAAAAGTCACTCTAAAAGCATGAAATCCATATCTAAAACATCAAAGCAAAGCTAAAATAATACATAATCTAAATTATATGCGATGAAACTTCCTATCCCACACTTGAAACCTACATTGACCTTAATGTAAACAAAGCAATATTAGTTGGGAACAAGAGGAATAACACAAAACAACAAATGTAAATTGAAGAATGAAAAGAAAAAGAATAAGATAAAATCTTCTTCCGTACATGAAACCTCCATACTTAGAAGGATGATAAGATCTTGATCAACTCAAGAGTTGTTGGAGAAAGAAAAACCCCGTGAAAGAATAAGGTTTGGTTGCAAAAGTCATCAAAACACAAAAAGAAACAAGAACAAGTTGTAAAAGAAAATAGAAAATGGATTGAAGAGAGAAATGGAAATAAACACATGTCATTTCCTAAGTGATCTTTCTAAGTCAGGCACACGTAAAAACATGCATGCTTGACTTCTCACATGTCCACGGTGCCACACAAATAAGCATGCTTGAGTTGTGTCCATCCATGATCACCTCACAATAACACAATTCCCAAGTGACGTTGATAAGTCAGGCGCACGTGGCAACACACACAATTCACTTCTTACACTGTACGAGACTACCCTAATCACCCAATGCATGCCTAACTTGTGTAAATATATGGTTACCACTACAAAACATGTTTTGTTAGAATAATAGGGTAGATAGAACAAACCAAGAGGGGATGAATTGGTTTCTTAATAAAATTTAAACCTTTTACGATTTTAATTTTGATTAAAATTGAGTTTAATAAAATCCCCAATATAAATTTAAGTTCTGCTTGATTAAAATCAAAATATAAAATAAATAAGTTGAAAGTAAGCTGAACATAAAGAGAGTAATGATAGAGAGAAAAAAACACAAATATTTATACAAGTTCGAATCAAAGTAGATCCTACTTCAAGTGATTTATCGCCTCAAAAGAGAGTGATAACTACTATCTTAAATTAAAAAATACAACTTACAGTGTAGTGAAATAAGTACGATAGCATAAACATTTACAAAGACAGCTCCTTTGTATAAAACAAGGGATGAGAGTAACACCTTCCTTAAACACCATAAGAAATGAAGACATATCTTTGAATAACCACAAAGGATTAACACCTCCTTTGAATAACCACAAAGGATGAGAAAAACACCTCTTTTGAAAACCTCAAAAATAAAGGATGAAACAAGTTTGAATATTAACAGCAGAACAACTTTCACATTGATCTTTCTAGGTTGTTTTTTAAGGCTCAGACCCTATATGTATTTATAGGCAAAGAGGGACACAAGGATTTGAAAAATATGAAATTTTTTTCACAAAAACATTCAAAATAATCAATTATTGCTTAGGATGATTGATTATTCCAAAGAGAAAATTGATTTTACAAAAAGCGTGATAATCGATTATCACACGAGATAATCGATTGTTGTACTTATGATAATTGATTATTCCTTGAGATAATCGATTATTTCAAAGAGCAAGGATTTTCTAAAAGTTTTCCAAAGCTTTGATAATCGATTAGTCAAAGGGATAATCAATTATTATTACGTTAAATGCTTTTCAAGGTTTAAGGGAGAGTGATGTGCATGCTAGGATCTTCAACTTGTTTCCTAACTATTACAAGCAAACATATACATAAGATACAATTTTAAAGCTTCCACAAAAGTTCAAAACTCTAAGACTTCAATCATGAAGGTCCATCTTCTTCTTTTAGAGTCATCATCATCAAAACATTTATCCTTTAGATATGCTAAATATCCTTCTGCATCTTTAGATATGCCCAACTCGTGTTCATCCACGATCACCTCTGCAATAACACGTTTAACGAGTGACGCTGGTCAGACCCACATGGTAGCCTGCATGATTCACTTTTTACACATGTATGGAGTCACACTATAAATTATGTTTCCCAAGTGACAATACAAATCATGTTTCCCAAGTGACGTTTCTATGTCAGGTGAACGTATAAGATTTACTTGTGTACGATGTCATTCTAACCACCGAATGCATACATGAATCCAACATACGAAACACAACTTATAGATATCGGCTACAAATATGAATTGAACTGCATATGGATTGAAATGAGGTACATATTGAATAACCGACAACACATGAGTCATCAAAGGATACTAAGGTTTCATTTAAACAAAACCATATTGATGCCACAAATGAATACTTTTTGCATAAGTTGAAAACTGTAACATACTATTCTGTTGTGTGTTAATCACATGTACATTTAGGTATATGCTTGTTTAACATCATTGTCCTGAAAATATTTAAATTTCGTCCACTCTCTTATTTTAGATAATAATCACTAATTTAAACATTTAAATTGTCACTTAAAGTTATTATAATAAAATTTTAAATAAAAAATTATTTAAGTCATACTTAGAATAAAAATAACTTAGTAGTTTAGTGAAAGCAATTAATATAACTTAGTAGTTTATTGCAAGCAATTAATCTTTTTAGGTAATTTTGTTTTTATATGCATAAATATTTTTATATAAAAAATAGGATGTTACAATAATAACTGAGTAAAATTATTTTTTGGTTTTATTATAAATTTGTTAAAAATAAACTAAATAAATAAATAATAATATTAAATTCACCTTTTAATAATAAAAGGATCAAATTATATTAAAAAATGTAAAAAGTAAAAATAATAATTAATCAATTTAGTTATTAGTTTTGCATTAAAAAATAATTATCAAAATTTATTCAATAAATTTTGATAAGTAGTTTTCTGAATTAATGTGTTTCTTTAGTTGGTCCCTTAATTTATATTCAGTTCAATTATTTTTTTTAAACCCTCTTGTGAAGTAGTAGATTGAAATTGAAAGTGCTCACTTTTTATAATTAGTTTTATTTTAGAAGATAAAACAGTAGAAGTATGATTATATTATGTCATTATAATTTTAATTTGAAAAATTATTTATTATAACAATAAATATTTTTTTCTTATTATTAATTTCAATGTGAAAGATCAATTAATTTCAACTTGAGAGGTGAAATTATATAAAAAAATTCAAACAAGACATGAAAGAAGGTAGATAAAAACACATTCTAATCCAATACAATGAAATATTTAGTTCAAAACATTTGTTAGCACATAAATGCACAATTCTAGATTCTAAGAAAACATCCATACTAAAATCTTAGTTCAATAAATTTATACCTACATTCTATCTTTTATAATACAATCTTTTTCAAAAAATACTATTATATGTTAAAAATAGGTAATTAAGTATTTTATTTTGAAGAATATAAATTACAGATAATATTATAAATAAAGTGTCTTAATCATAAAATTAATCAAAAAAATTGTTTGGACCATAATTTTTTTATGCACCTTAACCACCAAAAATAAAATAAAATATTTGCATAATTTGGATATTTTTTTTTTATCTAAGGCAAGACATTGAATGTGCGTCGTTTTCATGAGGACAAGACACATGATTCATGACGCATGCTCTTATAAGTTTCATGGGTCCATGCATCCCGGATATTCTCATTTCTTAGTGGTCTTTCTTTTCTTTCTTGTCTCCCCAATTCAATTCTCAGTGCATTTTATTCATTCTATTTCAACTTTCATTCACAATCACGTGACCCTCTCTTTTATTATATTACTCTCAAACCTTTATTTTCATATTCATGTTTTCCAATGAGCAATTTAGAAAAATAAATTTGAAGTTGAAGCATTATAATTACTATTGGACTAATTATTTTCAATTTCAATTAACCCTATATTATATTATTATTATTATTATTATTATTATTATTATTATTATACACTATATGATAAAATTGGACTAAATACAAAGAACTCCTTTAATTAGTTGTTTTAAAGTTAAAAGACCTTTATGCATGTGCCATGAACTCATTGGGTGTTTGGTGAGTTTACTAAATCACATTATTGACATAATGATGAGCTTAAATTGAGGTTTGTTCCCACATGGCATTTAACGAGTCTCATGCTCATTTTTATGCAAAAATAAAAGAATAAAACATAATACATTTGCAAAAATTAAAGAAAAAACATAATACATATTCTTAGGATTAAAAGTATTTCTTTTAACCCAAAAATTGTTATATTCCTCACTCCTCTCTATGAAAACAATCTCGTAAGAAATACAAATATTTTTTAATAAAGTATTATTTTCTGAAAATGTTATTTAAAAAATAAATCAAAATTGATAAAAGAAATTTCCAACTTTATGCTTCTAGAAAAATAAATAATTCCCTTGGTTCTAAATTCTTCTTTAAAATAATGTTATTATATTTAAAGCTTTTTCCACTAAAATTATAGATGAAAAAAATGACAGATTTATATAAAATGGATCAGAATTGAATTGAATTTATAAGATTCTCCAAAATTATATTATATGATTTTCTCTTGGTATATTCACATAGATAAAGATAATAATGATACACTCTTATTGACCTTGTACAAGCAAAATAATTCTCCCTACCCCATATGGGCTACCCCAAGGCTCAAACTCGTCAAGTCAAAGTCACAAGATCAATCCTTATCTTGGTACACAAAAAAATAGTAAATCATATCTTAGACATTATTATTATTATTATTATTATTATTATTATTATTATTATTATAATTATATCTATCGCTTTCTCACATTTAAATCCTGTACATGAATAGTCCTCCGTATACATGACACGTACCTTGCGAATCTCAAACACATTTACCGTGCAAGTATCATCACATTCTAGATCAGAAATTCCGTGGCACATTTAATCTCTGTCAGCCACTTATCTTTGACTGAAATCAGGGTTTGGTTCAGAAATAGGACTATACTTTGTAATCTGATATCAACACTGATTACTAGAAATCCATTAATCCATCACTATATGATATAAACTAACACTCTGATCCCTGCAATCTCAGGGAAGAACTATTTTTTCTCATGCGTAATCATTTAAACAAATATACACTAAAATCAGTTTATTGTTAAGAAAATAGAAGTAAACAGTGACGAGAAACTTTGTTGTTCAATTTCATGCATTGTGGAGGTTCTTACAGCAGTTTATCAGGGACAATTACAAGCATTGATCAATGTAGATGAAAGAGTTGCATCATTTTATACAAAGGAAAGAACCATGAACAAACAACACAAATGAAAGATGGAAATTAGTTCAGATGAGAAAACAGACATCAAGATCAAAAGAAATCAATATCTAAATAGTTACCAGAAGGCTTCACTCCAGGCACTTTTTCAGCTGCAAGTGCTTTCATTGCCTGTCTTGGAACCTCTGGAGGATTTGCACAACGGATCAGCGCCCAGTTAACATTATGAAAAAATGGATGTTGTTTTATTTCTGTTGCTCCTCGTCTATAAGCAAGGCGATTCTGAGGCTCTTTCACAAGTAAACCTCTGATCAAGTCCCTGGCAGCAAAGCTCACAGTGGGAGATTCTGGAAATTTCAAGGGCTGCCCAACAACATTGAATAGCGTTGCTCGGTTTGCCGAACCTTTGAACGGTGTTCTACCGAACAAGAGCTCATATAAGAATATCCCAAATGTCCACCAGTCTACAGCACTTCCATGCCCTTCACCTTTGATGATTTCAGGTGCCAGGTACTCGTGTGTCCCCACAAAGGACATTGATCGAGCATTCGTGGGCTCGGCAATAAGTTCGGGAAGTGGGGTCACCTGATTCTGCACATCATTCTTTGGCTTCAACTTCTTTTCTTTCTTGGATTTGCCGGAGAGAAATCGCGGTGTGAAGCATGATGGTTGAATGCAGTCTGGCTGTATTACACAAGTTGGCTCTATGCAGGCAGGCTGAATGCAGTATCCTGAGCTTTTTGTCTCCAAGGTAGAGTTTGATGACTTCACTAGAGTTGGACTCACAGCACACCTTAGAGAGAGATCAAAATCTGAAAGCATTATATGACCATCTTCTCTCACCAACACATTCTCGGGCTTCAGATCTCTGTAGATGACCCCAAGCATATGCAAGTACTCTAAGGCAAGGAGAACTTCTGCCACATAAAACCTGCATGGTACAGATTGATGAAATGACAGCAAACTGTGCACTGTAATTCTTTGCCAATTCTGAAAACATTCAACCCCAAAGAAAAGTTCAAGTCCATGTCTCCTAAGCAGTTTACTCAGAGATAATATACAAACAACTTAACATACGTCATCAGAATAGGACATAGGATGGTGGAATGAAGCTATTAGAGAGGCCAGAGAGACCAAATGAATTGCTATCGGATGTCGATCACAGAAAATAAATATTAATTAATCGCAAAGAAAAATGAAATAACGATTTTTAACTTTCTTTCTATAACAGAGAAAGAAAAGTTAACACCCAGAAAAGACATTAAAAAAAGCCAAGTCATAACAATCACAACCATTGAAGCGAGAAGTGCCAAGAAAATAGAGATTGAAACATCACTAGAACTACCGAAGTTTGTAGAGTTCACTCAGAATGTCATGATTGTGGGAAAAGGTGGAAGTAGTAAACTAAAAGTAATATGCATGCAGAAAAAGAAATGGTCCAGTGTGGAAGCATGCGTGTTTTTACCAATTTTGGCAGACATCCATAAAGAGACATGAAAAGGCTTAGAAGGTTTACCGACAATAAAGGGAGAGGGGTGGAAAAGAATATCTTGGCTACAAAGAATTCTGTGCCATGCTTTGCTAAATAAATGGACTTTCTCATGGTCCTCGAGGCACAAATGGATAGTAACCAGAATGTTATGTGACAGTCCAGCGTTTCATTTATATGATAAAAACCTCAGTCAGGTAGTAGAGAAAGACAGAGATTTCCTAGAATGAACAGTTTCCATTCTGGTTCTACAGACAGAACACTTGATTCCATGACTCCAAGCAAGGAACATACAAGTATCTAATGTCTCTGCATGTTGTATGTGGATAGAATTGATAGAGCAAGCAAGGAAAAGTGAAATGGCTAACCTGGCAGCAATCTCAGAAAAATACTTCCCAGGTTGTCTTTGCCTGAGTGCATGCAAGTCCCCACCTGGACAAAACTCCATTACCAAGCAGGAGAATGTCTCTGTCTCAAAGTGCGTATACAATGTGGGTAGAAATGGATGATCTAGAGACTGCAGTATCTCTCTCTCTGTCTGAGACCTAACAAGCTTCTTGCGACTTGCCAACTCGGTTTTGTTCATTACTTTCATTGCAAAACAAGTCCTCGTGCCACTTAATTCAGCTAGATAAACACTTCCTATGTCTCCACATCCCAATTTCTTCAATAACCTGAAATGTCTCATCTCCAACACCCCATCACGGACTCGGATCGCTTGAATTGCTTCCCATCTTATATCATTTGCCTTGTGGGGCTTATACAAAGCACTGCTCAGACTACTAGTGCTGCTCTCATCACTAACGTCACTTCCAGTGCTGCCTCTACAGATGCTGGTCTTCCGGCTCTCGTTAAATTCACAGGAATTAGTAACTTCTCCACTTTCAACTGACTTATCAACACTAACACATTCACTGACTCCAGTATTGGCAAAACTCTCCTTGGCTTCTGAATAGAAACTATTCTGAGGACTTGGACAAAAGGTAATCTCTGATTGACAGTAACTCTTTGTTCCATCAACAACGCCTTTTGACGAACCTAATTTGCAATTGTCAGATTCTAATACGCCACTAGAATCGCAGTTCTTGGAAGCATCTAACGGTTTCTTGATACTTAATTTTGTTTCCATTTTGGAGATATTCTTTCCTAAACAACTTTCAACAGCTTTATTGAGGCTCACATACTCAGATTTGCCATTTGTGTTGAAATACTGCTTCTCCATATTGGGCATTCCATCTCTCTCTACGTCGTCAGCCTCCTGATATGAGTGCTTTTGATGGTGGCCGGTCTTCATTCCATAGTTAGGCTGACTGGAAGAAGCCCCATGATTTCTAGATGTGCTTAACGGCGGCCGAGATGGCCGGGGAATCCCTGATGTTGAAGGAGGATCATGATCTACCACAGAAACTGAATTCTGAACCTCTGATAAAGAATCCAATCCATTAACAGGTGACCCCATTAAGAAATCCTTGATGAACTGCAAAATCCAACTAAACACAGTTAATTACTGAGATTTACTCATTTAAAAGGCACAGAAACAAAACAACCACTTACAAAATCCCCTTCCACCACTTCTTACTTTAAAAGAATAACACAACAAAACTATACAGGTTCAAAATAGAAAGAAAATTAAAATGATCCAGAACGAAATTCAAATGCCCAGATAAAGAAAAACATAAGAAACTTTGCAAGAGGCCTATTTTCGATTCAACCACTAGAACACCACCCCACTGAACAGAATCCGTTAGAAAGAAAACGGCCGAACCCAAACGCAAAGCACCAAATCAAATTCAGTCTTTCAACCCGAAAGAAAGAAAAGTATCAAGGAAACTCACAAAGGTTTTCAGATATCAAAATTTCTTTCACAAAATCACCAAGAAATCCAGTTCCTCTCTGATCAACACCACACAAACCAAAACCATAATTTCGCAAAACCAACACCCCCTTCGCTTTTGATTCCAAAAATGCATTAACTTGTAACAGCACCCAAGTTAAAGTTTTTGTTTTTGAATTCATTAGAAGCCACCTTCAGCTTTTTCTTTGATTACACTGCAGGAACAGTGATTAAAAGCCACTCCATAAAGAAAGGCAGCAAAAGGGTATGAGTAGAGCAAAGAAATAAATAAATAAATAATAAAAAAGAACATGCATACCTGATTAAACCAGAAAAATGGCAATGAAATTGCATAGCAAGAAACCTTCTTCCATGGCTCTGGATTCCACAAGCTGTGCGTGAGTTTGTTCTAAACAAAGAGAAACCACACTCCAAGAAAGTGAAGCAACTTTGGTGTGCCTTTCTGCAACTCTGAAGAGCCTCAGATCCAATCGAAAAATAAAGGGACAAGACAAATGAAAACTGTAACAATAATTACAGCGATATTAATAATAATATGTTGTTTTAAGTTTTTGGTTTTTCTTTTTCTTTTCTTTTTTGCTTTTCTGTTAGTTTTTTGGGGGGTGATGCAGCAGGGTGTGGCTTTGTGAAATGGGAATTGCAGAAAACGAAGCCAACCTCACAAGCAAAGCTAAACCAATTAAAATAATACACTGCAGTTCCTTATCTGAATGGTTATGTATGTGTTCCCTCTAAAAGAAACCCAACCTTGCCTAGTTTCTTGTTCTTGTTTTCTCAAAGTTTAATGCATTTCTTTAGAGCATACAATGGGTTGGAACTAGCACGGGGAACTTTCATTCTAAACTTATGAGCCACTTCTTCCCAATTTTTTTCATTGGCCCAGTATGCTTTTAATTTTTATAAATATTATGATTTAATGAGATCTCTTCAGTTTACAAAATTATTAGTTTTAATTTTTTGTATAATTTACAGATTTTTAAAATTTTTAATTAATTTTAATTTATAATGTAACATTTATGTAATCACGTTATATCCTAAGAATAACTAGTGATGTGATTGAGTAAAAATGTGTTTTATATTGCTGTTTTTTTATAATATATTATATTATATTAAAATTTATTTTTTAAAACTAAAATTTATTCAAATTGAAACTAACGAAAAATTAAATAATGAAAAACACATAAAATAATATTTCTAAACATTTTTTTTCGGTTGCTCTCAGCTTTTTGAGGTTGTTTTTTTTCCTTGTTTGCTGTATATGTTTTTCATGCCTTTTCTTGCTTGATTGTTCTGTAAAGTGGTACGTACTGTTATTATCAGCTGATATTAATTATAAATTCTGATAAAATCATTTCCTAATATTTTTAATCAATAATAAATATCTTCAAATCAATCATTATATTAAAAGATTTTGTGAAATATATTTTACTGGATATTTTTGTGATATTAGACTTATACTATGCTTTACAAAGCCTAAGCATAGTAATTAACTGAATAATATCTTTCTTTAAAGAAAAAAGATTTTTTTTTATGGATCTAGGAAGTGGGGCTGGAGACTGGAGAAGAGGATTTTAAGAGGGATGAAATACCAACTCATTCAATTATATGTTCCAATAATTATCATATATATATATTTAATGTCAATTTTTATATTGTTAAAATTCATAAGGAATAAATATTCTAATATATAAATTATTGTGTAGTGAATTTTCATAATATATGAATACAATTAAAAACATAATTTATATTTTAATTTTCTTATAATTTTTTTATAGGTTTTACTTTTCGATGAAAATATTTAATAGTCCTTTTCTCTTAACACATGTGTTTTTATGTTTTTAACCTCTCATTTCTTTAAATCAATTTTTCATCTTTATTTTTAAATCGAGTTTTAATATTTTTAAGGAATTACCAACAATTAAAAATAATCTTGCCTCACAATATGATTTTTTTTATTACAAATCTAAAATATATTTATACACTTAAAAGTATTTAGTCATTGTAATTTTAATTATAATATAATTTATGCATTTAAAATGTTTATTTACATATTTTAGTTATATAAAATAAATATTTATCATGTACATGATACATAATGAATATACTATTAATTTATATTGAGATACAAGAATGCTATTTTTTATTATTGATAATTTTTTAACAAATAAATTGTTAATAAACTTAAGTATATGAATAAAGATAGAATGACAAAAAAATCTTAATATATAGGACATAGAAAAAAAATGGGGGGAAATTTTACTAGATTTCAAATCAAATTAAATTTAAAATCAAAATTAAAAATACATTTGAAAGAAAAAAAAAGTAAAATACTAAATATATAATATCAAAATAATAGATATAACTCAACAAAAATTAGAATAACTTTTAAAAAATTAGATAAGATATAAAGTTTTAATATTAAAAATTTTAATAAATAAAAAATAACAAGTTTATAAATAAAGTATAATATAATTGAAGCGGGGTCATCTTCTTTCAAGAAGTTAGATTTCTCAAATAAGATAAACTAGTTGAAGTTATATCTATCTAATGATGAATATGATATTTTAGTTCACATATGAAGTTATGAATATATATATATATATATATATATATATAGCCATTAATTTATTAATATGTTTATTAGAGCATGTAATTGTATAAATATATTTTGAATAGTCTATTAATGAATGCATGAATAGGTCAACACTACATGACCAAGGACTTATGCCTTCTAAATGGGTTATAAAGAGCATGTAACACAATCAAGGACTTGGTCATTCATCTTTTAACCAAGGACCTATGTCTCTCAAGAGGGTAACGAGAAGCGCGTTAACATATCAATAGTTAATCAATATATACTAATGTTCTAAAATAATATTCTATCATTTTTTCTCTAGATTACTTTTTTTAACATATCAATAGTTAATCATATAAAAGATAATGTCTAACCACCTGCATATTTTATTATTTATCTCTAATAAAATCAATTATAAAAATTTCATCACAAATAATTATTTTATAGATACTCATATTTTCTATTCTAAAATAGAGTAGCTTATACAATAACATCTTATCTAAACTCATGATTTTTCTTTTATATTAAAATTAATTTATAATTTTATTGACCTAAGCCTCATTTGTTGGTTAACATAAGAACTCAAATTTTTTTATCTATATTAATTTTTGTTGTTATTATGAAATGGTATGATTTAAAAAAATAAATATTAAATTTATAATTTTTTAAGTACATAAATTAGAATTTTAAATATTTAGTTATTCATTTCTAAAAGGCGTCATCTCTTTAAACTATTGTTGTATATATAATTTTTTTCTCTCTAGCTTTTTAAAGTTATTCTTTACCTTTTTTTTTGAATAAATATTTTTTGTTAGGAGGTGTCTTCATCTAGATCAATCCTATTCAATTAAATTTTGCTTTGAAATAAGTTTTTCACTTAGATTAAATCTTTTTTACTTTTTTTTCTTTCATTGTATTTGAGAATATACTAGGATTTCAAAAGTTTAATCATTTTATAATGTTCTTATTGATTGATCTAGTTCCTAATTATAATGAAATAAAAGAATCATTTCTAAAATGAGGTTGAATAAAATGAATAAAAGCGTTTTTAATATATTTTTTTGCAATACCAGGACTATTAAATACTACAAGGGGTCTCTCAATAGATTTAGAACAAGTGTAATAGAAAAGGCAATGAACACTTTGTTTTAATAATGATTTACTTTAACTTGAACTACATTCAATTTTCATTTACCACTGTAAAAGGCTTTACTAATTATTTAATGATTATAAGTACTTTTCATTGTCACTTATGACTTACATCAAATAGACAAAGTCACTATTGACCATCCACTAATCTCTCCCTAAGATATAACATGTACACCATGTCATTCTTGGTCAAGTACGCAATGCCACTCTTGGAAATACAACAAAAATTGTCTGAAGTGCATGCATGGAAAGTCTTAACAAGAGAATAAAAAATACAAGCACTCCTTACACTAGAGAACAATTTTATAGTGGTAGAGTTTTTACAAATATAACTATCTCTTAAGTCATTTATCATATGAACTTTCAATTAAGCAGTTAGAATCTCAAGAACAATTTTGCATGTATGTCTCACATAGTTCATGTATGTTTTATTTGTTTTTTAAATTTTGCATGACTTTACTTATATTTATAAACATCCTAAAAAAGATCATTGAAACTTGTATGTTTTTCCTTATCCTTATGTTAGTGCTTTTAAGAATATGCTTGATTTTTCACTTACAACTTTGACTATTACACTAAATTTACACAGTATATGACATCTTTTTCTTTTTTCTTTTTTTTATGCTTTTTTTATAATATTTAATTGAGTCTATAAACAAAGAAAGTTACATGCTCGTGATAGAATCATCTTTAATTTAGAGGTAGATGTTCTCATTTTAACAAATGTGTTCAAGTTCTACATGTTAGCTTCATCTGTAGATGAATTTGCATGATGTGATTAGGATTAAAGAGGAAACTAATGAGATTAGGATTGAAGAGGAACCTAATGAAGAAATAGACAAAGATCTACAAGAAGAATCAAATGTGTGTTTGTGTGTGTGTTTATTCTGTGTATATTTACATCTATGTTTATGTGTATACGAGTCTATGTACGTGTTTGTATTTGTGTATGTGTGTGTTTATATATATATATACGTAAATTTTAGGGTATTGCATCATTTGCTAGTAGAAATCATCTTATTATTTAGTCATATTTTATAAGAAGAACTCTTACCTTAATATAATTTATTGTTAGACTTAAAAAACTAAAAAGTTTTGTAATTAAATATTTAATTAAAGATAATCAAATTTTGGTAAAAACAATATATATATTTGTGTTGAATACAAATTGTTAAACTAAAATAAATTTGTGTTAGTTTAAGTCATATCCTAAGTTACTAAATAATATTCAGGCCAAATTCCTATTTACATGATAACTATTTTAAGGTTTAATTATGATCTTAATCATACAAGTTTTAAATAAATTTAGTTTTTACCTCTTTAATTAAAATTATTTTAGTATTTCAAAGAGTAAAGATATAATTTAGTCCTAAATATTAAATTTGATGATTTAAAAATAATTTTAATTTGTAACATCTTAATTTTAATATCCACTATCATACTATACATATTACAAATGTATATTATACTTCAACAGGATCATTGATCCTCAAAACACAACTATATAAAATATATGCATATAAATTAAATCTTATTTAGTGCCATCTTGAAAGTTTGCTCCTTCCATTACTACTTGTAACAAACTTTCATCTCCTCATGTACATAGTACGGTCATAACAGTATCATCTACAAAGACAAACAAGATGATCTAATAGAATACAACATAACATCACATGTTTATCACCATCTGCAGAAAGTTTGTTTTCGTACATAGTATGATCATAGCAATGTAGCTCACATAGACAACCAAGGAGAGCGGATAGAATACAACATATTGTTACATGTTTATCATCAACATTATCAAATCATACAACAACACCAAACATGTGATCACCAATAACATACAATAAATCAAATCCCACATTTAGTCACACTACCAATAGTGACTAAATATGAGACGTCTTCTGGAAGAATCTATCCATAGTAAACACATCCCACCAAAGAATAACACCTGACCGACATCCGAACCTAGTCAAAGGTTCTTCAAGGTTAAGTAGCACAAAACATCTGTTATCGAAATCCAAATGTACACCTACTTAACCAGCCTAATGTAAGTCTCTCATAACTTTTTACTGCCTGAAGTCTTATGTACATGACTAGACAATAGTGAAGTCGTGATACTACTATCACGTAAGTGTCATGATTATCACCAACAACAAATACCAGATACCACCTTTGGTATCCTCTAACTACCCATAAAAATCTCCAAACACCATTTTTCAAGGGCTTTAAACTTTCCATACATATATATCACAACCATATATATGTATCAAAGTAATCAATAAAGATTTTCACCACCCTTAATAGGCTTCAATCACCACCATTAAAAAGCTTTATCATCCACACTACAAGTCATGCATCACATCCACAAATATATATATATCGAGAGCATATATATATATTTAAACTCACATTACATACATCATATAATCAACAACACATGTATATAAGAATATATTCCATTTACAACATTATCAACAACAACACACCATTCATCATTCATGGCTCAATAACATTTTTATTTCCAGCATAACATCGCATGAGTAAGCTCTTTTTGCTTGAGCTACATCAACAACGTACAACAAATCATACCATACATTTCTCCAGTTAATTATACTCTATATAAGACATATATAATTAATGTTTACCTTATATACATCATATCATCATTATCCCATGTGTGTAAGCTTTAAGCAATATCTCATCATCATAAATTGAACATGTATAAATCATTCTACCAATAAAGTAAGGTAATATCACTACTAATTATCGCTTGTTCTATCATCACGGCTTGAGCGACGACACGACTTAGCGATGACACGACTTGAGCACCCAATCCATGACTCAAGCAACGTCACCACTTAAGCATCCAAAAGGATGTGTTAGTGTCAGGAATCCACATGTTATTCTCTGTAATATCTTTAGGATATGTGTACTCTGTCCCCAACCTCACTCAAGGGAACAAAACCTCACTTGAGCGACCAAATATGTCACTTGAGCAATATTCTTCTAAAGGAGAGAGATTTGGTTTGATGTCTCTCTCGCTCGAGTTACAAGTCATTACTTGAGCAATGTGGGACATAACTTGAGTAACCTAAGATAATGGGTACAATGATTACACATCACTTGGCTATCGCTTAAGCGATACACATCGCTCAGGTGATATACAAGTCGCAATCAAGCTTCCAACAACCCAAGAGAGTGGTTTTTCCCCATTCAAACATCATAACATAACTTCTACACATCTATAAGCTCAAAACAATATATATAACAACCTACAATAACTTATATTATCATACATATACAACAATCATGATAAATGTCTATAAGTTTTACATCATATTCTCAACATTAAAATTACCATATAAGTATCAACCAACTTAGAGAAGGATTATTAATTCCACTTATCTGTATTGAAGTATCACAACTCTTAGCTTGTTATCCACTAACACAAATAAATGAAAAAACATTTAACATAAAAAAGTCATCAAACCACTTAATTGAATAAAATTATGATCGATGAATGTATTATGCTTTTCCCCCACTTTTTGTGACTCTAATACAGTGAAAAATTGTTTTTCAAAAAATCTTTTATTTGATAAAAAATATAGAAAAAAAAGAGAAAAATTCTAATAAATTTTAAAATGAATTAAAAATGAATATATGATTCCTTTTTATAAATGTTATTAATAATTAATTTTAACATCTATTATTAAAATAACTTAATCTTACATAAATTTTCAAATTTTAGTATTTAGAAACGACTTTTTTTTATTTTAAGAGATTAAAGTGAACCTTTTTAAAAAAAATTTAAAGCATCAAAACCAGATATATCCTAAAATTAAATTATTACAAATATAATTAAGCTTAATTTAAACATCAATATAGAAATATTAGGTATAGTTATGTATTTGAACTTTATACTCATCATCAACATTTTAGTTTATTTACATATTGTCTTTTTATAAGTTTTTAGTTGTTTAAAATCAACAAAGAGAAAATAAATTAAGAGTAAAATGCATAATCTAATTTAATAAAAAAATAAAATAATTTAGTTTATATTTAAAAATACTACAAATGCAGTTTAACTTAATTAAAAAATATTTAAAACATTTCAAAATCTATACACGCACAATATAAATATTTTTTACAGTGTTATCTAACTACAAGCCGATAAATATCGTATAGGTTGTCTTTGAAAATAATTACTTCTAAAGTTATGGATTATTTTAATTATTTCACAGTGTAAAACTGTTTACATGAAATGTATATACATATCAAACTCAAGTAATTTTTATTAATATTTATAGAGTCTAATCTAATTGTGATTACTAATTATAGAATCGAGAACATTATCCCGAACAAGTGACTAACTAGTACTTAAGAATGGGTGGTGAGCAATCATTTAAAATTAGCAGATACAACCATTTAAGAGGAAAAATTAATAATATTGTACTAGTCAAACCACATAAGCATGCTTCAAAAAATTCACCCAAAATCATTCAGAGACTAATGATTGTTTCCTATGATATTGATTCCATTCTCTACAAAATATGATTATATATATATATATAAATAAAAGAATGTTTCCCTATGTGTAAGATTACTTGATACTCCATCAAGCATGTAATATTTTTATTTTTATATAACTTAATTCTTTGTTTAATCTATCTTTACCATAAAATTTTACATATATTAAAACATTAGTTTTTATCCAATTAATAGCAAGATAGTAAAAAATTAATTAATAAATTTTTAAAAACAATATAATGGATTGAAATGAAAATGATGCTTACAATTTGTTAAAAAGTATCTTTAAATTATGAATATAATCTACATAATGTATAATATTTTTTTAAGGATTTTCTCAGAATTTATTGGCACCACCTTCTTGAAATAGTTAGTAAATTTTATATTGTTATAAAAAATTAAACCAACACTTTTACGATTAATTTTTTCATGAAAGAGACATGAAAAAGCACTGGAACTTTTGATAAAATCATTTTATCATAAAAATCCTCCAATATAACTTTTAAAATTTCAAAGAAAATATTTACCTTACACAACATATTTAAAATAAAATTTATAGTAAAGTAATGATATAATAATATTTTCTTAACAAGAAAAGATGCGCCATTCCACCCACATCTTACAAAATAAATAAATGATTAAAAAGAAAGTATTAATTTAAAAGAAAACTATATTAAAGACTTTCTTCATCTTACTATTGAATTTTTTTCTTTATCTCTTTTTCTCGTTGTTGTTTAAAATATGTTAAAAATAAATTATTAGTTTTTTATATTTGTGTTATGAATTTTAGTTTCATCACT
Organism: Lablab purpureus; assembly: GCA_030347555.1. Classification (NCBI taxonomy): domain Eukaryota; kingdom Viridiplantae; phylum Streptophyta; class Magnoliopsida; order Fabales; family Fabaceae; genus Lablab; species Lablab purpureus. The sequence continues at coordinate 19,874,673 of CM059254.1, forward strand.
ATATCGTAAGTGAAATAAAGTCCTTTTTATATTAATACTGCTAAATTTATGTGTATTTTATTAATTTTTTATTTATTTTAAATTGTATATTATTAGTTTTTAATTATATTTTTATATTTTTAGTATTTAATTTAGTTCTGATAATATTTTTTATTTTATATTCTATTATTTAATTTATTTTTAATAACATACTATTTTTAATTTATATTTTTATTATTTAATTTATTTTTACTAATATATTTATTATTTTTAATTTACATCTCTGTAACTTAATTTATTTACTGCATATTAAATTTTTTATTTTCTTATATTTTTAGTAATAACTTATTTTTGTTTTAATATTATATAATTTGATTTATTTTTAATTATATAGAGGTAGGATCATTAAAATAGATTTGATCGGTCTATAATTCATATCAAACATAAAAAATGGTAACTTAAATAAAAATAAAAAATTATTTAATATATTTAATTTTTATATATGAGAGTTATAGATCTGATCGGTCTATAATTCATATCAAACATAAAAAATGGTAACTTAAATAAAAAAAAATTATTTAATATATTTAATTTTTATATATGAGAGTTATACAATATTAAAGATAAAAATAATTTTTTATTATTTTTATAGTAGTACTTTAGTCTTATATTTTCTTTAACAAAATTATAAAGAAGGAAAGTAATACAGAAATTATTGTTGTTCCTTAGAAAAGATAATATTATATCAAGATGTGTGATGTTGTTTTTATAATATATCTAATTGTTGAATATTAAATTTTACATTTTAAAAAATAATATATCATAATTTTTTTATATATACAAATGTAATTATTTTAATTTTTAATTAGACAAAAAATACCTATTGGTCCATGAACCTGATGTAAGGTTTTGGTAGGTAAAAAAGTATGAGATGTTTAAAATATAAATTGAATTATTAATTTTTTCTTCTACTTAACCCATAGAATACTAGAGAACCAGTTTTGACAATTCTATATAAAAGTCTTTTTTATATTATTGTTATTATTACTATTATTTATGTTATATTCTAATTTTTTTTATCATTTTTATGTTTTTATTGTTTAATTTACTTATAATAATATAATACGATTAATTTATATTTTTATCATTTAATTTATTTATAATAATGAATTGATATATTTTTATTTAGTTATTATTTAAATTATTTCCTAAATATATTGGTAGACGTCAATCATTTATTTAAAAATTTTATTTTAATTTATTTTTTGTTTTACGTTACGATATATAAAATAATATAAAAAAATTATCCTTTTCACAATGTAATCTACAAAAATTTGATAAAAGAGAAATGTAATGTAATGATTAATACTATCATACTAATATCAATAATAATGTACAAAAATATATACATTTAATATATATATATATATATATATATATATATAAGGTTGATAATAAAACAAAATACACTGTGTAGTTTATTTGCTATCAACTTGAACATAATTTGTTATGTTATAATGTATAATTATAATGATTTACAACCATGGTATATATATAGAAATGAAAAAGTTAAATAAGAGTTAATTGTCTGATCTAGAGTTAACTCTCATAAACGTGATTAATACAAGATGGTCCAAAGGCTAGGTAAGTCACCTACTTGATAGTGCCTAAGACAAATGTCTAAATTTTTTAGGTAACTTGTTTTTATAAATTATTTGATTGATTATGTTTTGAGTTAAACCATTAAAATATTCTTAAGAGTTCTCCAAAAATATGAAAAACAATTTAACAAATTAAATGAAGTAGTAATCAATTAAAACAAAAAGTGTGATTTTAACTTAAATTTGTTTTAACATTGTATAATCAATTAGAAATTAAAGATAACCAATTAAATGTAACAGAATAAATTTTTAAACAACATTTTAAAAACTTTATAAATTAATTCCTTGATTCAATCTTTCAGTACTTTTGTCATTCATTTGAAAGCACGATCTTAAAACACTTATAAGTATTTTTCAAAGCTTTTCTAACACTGTTCCAAGAGTACAATAAAGAATCTTTAAAAAAACATTTCATCTGTCTTACTTTTCATAAGATCCTTAAAAGCCTATGTGCTAGGATTGAATTTTCACTTGTTATTGCTTCGGTTGTGATTTGGTAATGTCATCTCATTACTGTGTTGTTAGGATTCATCCCATTTGTTTTCTTTTTATTTGTTCAAAGTTTGAACTGTCGTCCTCTTAAGTTTTAAGTGTTTTTTTCTTGTATTTCCTCTTGGTGTGATCGAAAGATGGGACATATCCTCTTTGAGTGTGTCTAAGAGTTGATTTGCTTGTTTCCTATCTTGTATATGCTTCACATGTGTTAAGTGCTTGTAATAGACATATAAATGTGGTGGATTTTGGTTGTTCAAAGGTTGAATATAGATAATACTAGATGTAGAGTCTTTTCTGATACAAAGTAGTGTAAATCTTTCTGTAATCTTTCTCATTCTTTCTCTATATTTTCATAATCTTCTTGTTGTTTGTGCGTATTGTGTACAAGTCTTTATCAATCTTAATTTCACAATTAATTGGATTCAATTTTAATCAGTATTCTAAATATTTTAAGAATGGGTTAATCTTTTCAAGAAAGTTTCAAAACATATTCGCCCTCTTGGTTTAGCTTAGCTTTAATTGTCATCTCTTTCCAACAACATGAACCTTTTAATGTGTTATGTGGAAACTAAAGTGCATTCAACCATCTTATGGAATATATGCAACAACAGACGGTTTGACACATGTTCTTATACAATTTAAGTAATTATATGCATGCCCTTGTACAATTTTAGTAATTATATGTCATATAATCAAACTATAATGACAAATATTTTTTACAAAGATATAATCTGAATCATTAAGTCACTATAATAATATCATCATAAAATCTTTACATAGAAAGAATTCTATGTTAATGTTGCAAGATATTTAAAAAGAAAAATAATTCACTTACAACATTCAAAATAGAAACTTAACAAGGAAACAACATATATTTTTATACTTGTTTCAATGCTATAAATGTCATTTGTTCAAATTATTCCCTTCAAGAGAGAAGATAGATTTTCAAGGAAGTGAAAACCTTCCTTTTTCGAGCTTCTAATCATTAACACATCGTGGAAATGCTTTCGCTAAATCAACCCTAACTTATAGAAACATATTTGAAGGTGATCATATCAAAGTCTTTATGATGAAGCAACAATCATATTTGCATATGCTATAAGGCTTTAAGATAAAGATGGAGAACACAACAATTTACAACAACTTTATACCTTCTAGTGTTAAGAGTTTTCTAAGTGTTCTTTGTGGGTGAGTGAAAAACCTTTGTAGTCCTTCTGTAAGAGAAGCTACCCAATGAGCTTAAACTACCGTCTCTTTGACAATTTTTTTCTTTGTTATTTTGTAAGGTCTTAATCTTTGGGGAATATTGAAATGTCATAATTAGGAGTGATTTGTGTATTGGTCTCTAACTAGGACTGATTTGTGTACTCATTTGTAATCATATACTTGTTTAGTAGAACCTTTGAAGTATGGTCTTAAAGGAGAACTAGACATAGCCTATGAGTTTGGGTGAACAAGTATAAATTTGTTTGGTGTTGCTTGCTTTGTTTGTTTGCTAGATGGTCTAGTCTAGTTCTTTGGGAGAAAAGTTCAGGATCTATTCTACCCCTCCTTTTAGAGCCAGTTATGATAACAATTCTCAGCATAAAGATCATTTTCAACAATACCTTCAACAAGGTACTTTTGGTCTTAACCTTTATAAATGTAGGTTTAGACCACCTCACAGAGTTTATGGCCTTAGTTGCGGCCACTTGGTTGATGATCAAGACTTGACCTAACATTTTGGATTGCTTGTCCCTTTTCTTCACCACTTGTGTATGACTCTAGAATATTTTGACGAGTTCTTACTAGATATGTTGCTCCCATATGAAGAAATTTAGGATCCTACATTGAGTTAGGCATGGTGTAATGCCAAGTACTCTTGACTTTAGCTCCTTCATGCAAACATTGTGCTTGATGTGGATGGTGATAGTTTTTTCACTGGAGGTCTTGATGAATAAAGATGGGTGTACTTCAACGTGATCAATGGACTTTGAGGAGTTTAACTTGCTTATGAAGTCATGTTTAGATTGTTTTTTACTTTTGGCATTGACCCACTTAACTCTGCCTGCACTCTCCATTTTAAAAAGAATATGTTATGTATGTGTGTGTTGTAAAAAGAGATATGTCTTTAGCTAAATCAAGAGGGGGTGAATTGATTTTGAAAATTTTCTTCAAAAACTTTTTCCCTTTTAAAACACTTTAAGAAACATTTGAAGACAACCATAACACAATTCTTTCTTGAACCAAGATTGAACAAGAATGTATAAGAAATACAATATAAAAAATTGAATATAAAAGAGAAAAAAGGAGAAGAAAGAACACTAAAGATTTATATTGGTTCATATCAAAATGATCCTACATCCAATCTCAACTATTCAACCTAGAATTGGTGGATTTCCCCATCTTTATATGGTCTTACAAGAACACGACACAAACAAGCATATACAAGATAGAAAAACACACAATCAACTCCGTAATAGGTCAAGGAGGATATAAGAAGATGTTAAACCAATTGCATGAGGATATCACAAATCAACTCCCAAAAAATTTGAGAAGGATATGCATCCAAATCAACTCTTGATAGATCATGAGGATATAGAGGGAAAATTCCCAAACAACAACAAGAATAAGGACAAAGTTTACCATATAGCAAAAGCACAATCACAACATACGCAACCCTTTTCACAAAACTTTCTTTGAAAATCCAAGAGAGTATATGGCTTTCTTTATAACTTCCTTCGAAATGCTATTGGAGAAAATGTTAATAGCTCATAAATGCTCTTTTAATTTCACTCTTAGTCATTGGAATGATTGACATTGGAAACCACACAAACATCCTCTTTATATGGATTTTGAAAAGATCATTTAAAACTTATGCTAAAGCTTTTAATGAATTATAAATATTTAATCAATTATTTTCTCGTTATATTTATTTTAATAAAACAAGTTTCTATTTTAATTGATTATAAAATCATATAATCGATTATTTTGTTCTTCTTGCAGTTCTGGAAAACCTCAAGAACAAATTAATCAACAATATTTAAGAGTTAATAGATTATATCAGACAAAGTCTATAAACTTCTTAAAACAACACTCTTTCAATTTGTTATTAAAAACCATAATTAATTATCCTTGTAAAACATGTTAAAAATAATTTAATTGATTATGTAAATAGGAAATCTATTAAAATAGTAAGAAAACCTCTTTAAAATAGTTTTTAAAACTTTTTTAGTTTGAGCTTTTGAAAAACATCTTTAGATTAAGTTGTGTAATGGGTTAAGAAAAATTTAATGATTTTCCGTAGGCACAAACTGCAAATCTATAGTATTCTTTTAGAGATTATCACTTATAAAGTGATATTTTATTTTAATGAGCTTGACATGTGAATGCGGTATGGGTTCCAAAAGCAACTTATTGTAGCAGTGTTATAAAAAAAAGATAAGAATGGTTTTCTCATAAATGTTATATTCTTTTATTTTGTTCTTGATTTAAAGGAAATGAGAGCTACAACTAGTAGCTGATACATTCTTCTACTTCTATCATTGACAAAGGCATCCTTCCCTATTTTTTATTTATTTTGGGCAACCATATAATCTTTTGTACATCAATATCTTGGAATTGGATACACTCGTCTTTATATGGTTGGGAATTAGTCCTTTTCGTTCTATGCCTTGTTGAATGTCTTAGGTTCCACATGAGAGATGAAAGCTAAAATTTATTGAAATATTGATCTTGTTTGTGCTCTCTCAGTTAGGTTTTCAAGAATTGTTTTAGAAGGATAAACTCTTGTATCATGAGCATTTTCATTTTGTTGGCATATGCCTTTCAGTTGTGGTTTCTTAATGATAAATTAGATGCACTTTCAACATTATTTGATGCATCTTTATCAATGGTTGATCATGGTGTAGACACACCTTCCTTCATCATGTCTCGATTAATTTGCATCATAGAAAAGATAATCTTGCTTTGATAATTTCTTATAAAGTTTGTGGTTATTGATCCTTACATGATTAACCTCTTATACTTCTATTGACATTATAAGTAAGAAACTCTTTAAGACTTTTGAAGTTTCAAAGTATTTAGTAATTAATAAAAGTCCAATAAGCATAGGAAGAAATTAGCACATGAAACATAGAAATAAAATATAGTTGACTCTACTCATTTTTTTAAATCATGAGAAGCTTAGTTAATGATTCCAATCACAAGATCAAAAGTATACTATGAGCAATATTAGATTAAGAAAAAAAACACAAACACATATGGAAAGGATTAAAAATGAACAAGAAATCTTTTGACATAATAAGAGATCAATAGAAAATAAAAAGACAAGATAGGAACAAGACCATAATTTTAAAGAGAAAATGTATATGATGTGGGAATTTGAAGTATTTGAATTTCAGGATTTGATGAATCCAACATTTCTTCTTAAAGTTTTGAAGGTTGAAGAATGAAGATGAAAAATTAAAAGATTGAATATATGAAGTTTAATGACTTGAAACTTTTCCATTTTATATCTTTTTCATTAAGAATCATTTAAGTTTTTCTCTATCACTTCATTTTATCATTTTTTATTTAAAAGCTTACTTTAAAAAGTATTAGAATTTTTCTCACTACAAAAAATCATGTTATATATCAAATTTTGTTTCTAATAATTATTTCCTTCCCATCACATTTTGTTTCTATCACAAGAATATGAAATGTTATGTTAGTAAATAGACTAACTTTCATTTCATGCTGATGAGAATTATTTTAATTTTAGAGAAAAATATTTATCTATTTTAAAAAAAATTGAACATATATTAGGATAATTTCTTAATCTATTTCTTAATGAAAGATTAATTCTTTTATTGGATTAGGAAGACATATGGTTTTGTGAAAAAATGAGAAGAAAAAATATAGTAGGTATTATGAAATGGCAATCACATGGATGGGGTAGTTAAATTAACAACGTTGGCGTTAGTAAGGAACCTTCACATGCATGCACGTGCATCAAACTGCCAAGCACGGGGACGGTTGTCCTTAGTGGTCCATGATTCATTGATTTAATTCTATGCTGTGAGTGGCACGAAATAAAACATGAATCACCACCCAAAAAAACATGAATAATGGATAATTCAGCACACATTTTCTATATTTGATTAAATTTTTTTTATAATTTCTTAGAATTGGTCATAAATGACTTATTTTCTATAACATTTATTATAACCATATATTGTGGACCACTTTTTTTATCTTCATTAGGATTTTTTAAAACAAAGATTAAAATTTTATGCTAGGTTCAATATATGTATAAGTTAAAATTTTAACCGTTCATTTTCATATATAAAATTTTATTATTTCTCTAAAGTTACACTTTTTTCTAACTTCTCTCTCAAATTTTGTGACCATTTCTCATATTTTTTCCAATCATGAATCACACTTTAGAAAGTAATAGAATTTAGGATAATATGACCTTATTAGATTATGTTTTTGAGTAAATATTATTTTATTTAAATAATATTTTTCATTCTCTCTTGCATGTGTGGGTTGTGTGTCCAGTTATAATATCTGAACTGAATATATTAATATCTGTATGTCTAGATGTAGGAATATATTTTGTTTGTAAATGTGATTTATTACTTAAATATCAATTTGATCTATTTGGATATCCTCTTGTATACTTTAATTCATCTATTTAGTATAAGGTAGATAATTGAATGTTTTATGAGTTGAGGTTGTAAAAATTTGATTTAGATTTTTGGAGTTGTTGAATATCTTATTTCTGAAGATTTAGAAAGAGTCTAAATGCACAATTAGTGTGGTGGTGTGATATAATTTGAGAATATGAAAGCACATGATTAGTGGATATTTGTCTAGAAATTGTAATGTTAATCATGGAGTTGAAGTTGTATAAGATGGAACTGCTTTGAATTATGATGATTTTATGTTGCTTATTTTGAGGTAGTTAATTGGAACTAGATTAGTGATATGTGTAATTGAGATGGTATTTGATGATGGAAATAGCATTTGACGAAGTTATAAATATTGTGAAATTTTGAATGAAAACTTGTATGATGGATGTATGTGATATGTAATTGTATTATATAATGTATATAATGATATATGTTGTATATAGATTTATAGTGTGATATCAATTTGAGAGAGATAGAAGTCTGGAACTAATCTCGAGTTAATGTAAGAAACATGATAGAGCTTCAGACGTTCAATTATTTGAATAAGATATTTGTTACACCAAAATGTCACAAAAGATGGAAAAAGGAAGAAATATTACTTGGATTAAGTTAATTATTGTAGAGTTTTTATAAAAGAAAGAAATCAATCATGAAAAGATGTAATACAAAAATTCAAAAAACCACAATAAATAATGTTGTAATAGAAAAAAATGGTGACAAATTGTACACCTAAATTAACACTTTAAGAATGTCACAAAAATGAAAATGACTAATCAAGTGAGATTTATGACTATTTGGATCACTGCTTGCAATTATTTCCTTTACTAATTTCTCTTCTACTTTTGGTAATTTAGTTTTATGCATTTAAATTCTTTGTAAATTTAGTTTCCACTCATTTATATTGTCAAATTTATGATCTTCTTAAAAATCACCACAAAGTTGCTTATGAAGATCCACCCATTTTATCTATTCTTCTCAATCCTATCTTGTAATAAATTCATTGGATAACATAATCGAGAAAATCAGTGATGATCTTAAGATGTTACATTTTTCTGAGTTACAACGAATTATATCATTTCAATTATGTGAACTTTTTAACAATATTTTATAACTCATTACCTATCTTAAAATATTACTTTCTCTTGAGACAGAATAGATGATACTACTCATTTTGATTGTACCAACATCTCAAAGTATACAACAACTTAATAATGATTTTTAAAAAAATTAACATATTTGAAACAATGTTAAAAGAATTATTCCTTTCAAGATTACAAGGGCATTTAATAAATAAATTCTCTCTGAATTTTCTTTTAGAATTAAGTCTCAAATATAATAATATTAAATATTTTCATTATAATTAAAATAAACATTTTTCATATTTAATTAAACTATCTTTAAAATTAAATAAATAACCCAAGAAAGGTAGTATTCGAAAAAGAAAAGAAATGTGTCCTGTAGTGTCTAACTTTCCATAATAAATTAGAAGCTTTTGTTACGAAAGTACAATCGATTATAAAGTATATTTGATAAACGTAAAATTACTTAATTATATATTTTTTAATTTTTCTTTTATAAGTAATGTTTAATTTTGTTACCTTTTTTATTTTTCATTCAAATTTAAACCTCAATTTTTTAGTTACGCCCTTCAAATTTCCGATTGTTACAATCAAGTTTCTAATGAGTTCTGTTTATATAATCTAAAATTCTTGAATTCTGGTTTTTTATTCAAATGTTTATGAATCGAACACATTAAACCATCATGCCATCGAAACCCGTCAATTAAAGTATCACATTTCACTATAAATTAAATATTTAAATTTTTTACTTAAAACCTTAATTGCACACATTAAAGAATCTTGATTATATTTTAACTCCCTAAGTTTTTTTAAAATAATTTTTTATTTCAATCTCTAATCATCTAAATAAAAAGCAAGTATTCAATAGTTTTGTGTGAAAGAATAGTAATGAGAGGACTTAATTGCCATAATAAAAAAACCTAAGAGATAAAAAAGCAAAAGAAAAAGTTATCGAGAGAGAAAAATCATATTTTAAAATTATTGTATTTCCCTTGATATATTAAAAATAATATTTATTTAAAAGTGCATAATTAAACAATAAAGGTTTAGTATTATCACATATAACAAACTACTTGATTAAATTATATCAAAGCGAAAATTGATTTTTTGAGTAATAGAATATGTCATTCGTGGATAAATATTTAATTTATTTAGATAAAACCATTTCCGAGTATAGAACCATTATTATTGGCATTTAATAATATATTATTATACTACTTAATGATTTTATACTTATATTGTTTAAAATAAGTATTCTTTCCAAATAAATACCAACATAACATTGCATTAAATAACATTGACATATTTAAATTAAAGTATGCTTTATTGTATTAGAAACATTATCATAAATAATATGAAAACATCACGTGTAAATAATTTAACTAGTAAAAAATTATAATGTAAAAAGAATAAAATTATATTCATTTATCTTGTTTACTTTGTTTTATATTTTTATGAATTTAAAATGAATTGCTTATGTGTATTTTAGTCCCTATTAATTTTAAAAAAGTTATAATATTTTAATTTAAATCAATAACAAAACAATTTATATATATATATATATATAAATTAATTTGAATAAGGGAAATTTAGCATGAAAGGTATTAATAGTTTTCAAATATTTTTTCACAAATTATTAAAGTTCACGTAATTGTGTGATTTCACTTGTTATTTGATACTTTTTTTTATTTCATAATCTTAAATTTGAATTAATAATAAAAAGTATTTGTTGAGATGTATTATTAATTGTCCTAAAAGAATGGTTATTAGTGAGTGGTGCACTACATAGTGTAAAAGAATAGCCAACCAAGGAAAGAACATAGGTTAGGTGTGTGTGGGTGCAGTCCTAATGATTGTGACCACATACATGCTTTCCCCCTATCATGGCCCTCACCATTTCTGGGCCCTCTTTCAATTCAAATCTATACAAATCTCACTCTTATTTTACTTTGTAACAAAATCAGATTTAAATAATAATAATAATAATAATAAATTTTATATTATTTATTTTAAAAAGATGATATTTGAAGACATGATTAAATAAATTATAGTTTATGTGTCATGAGAGTTTGGAGAAAAATGCTCTTTATTGATATTATTCATTTTTTTTTTCTGGTTAAAAAAGTGATTAACATTATATTGTTTTTAATTTGTTTTCTATAATTTTATAAAATGAATAACGTTTCAGAAAAAAAAGCAATGCACAAATTATGCTTATCATTTTAGAATAATAAATAGTTATTTTACATATATTTTAACATTTTCCTTTCTTTCAATGGATAATATATTTTAACATATAAAAAAGTTGGAATAACAGTGAAAAAAATCATTTGGTTTGTGTTTTTATTTTATTTTTAAGATTATTGTTTCGTTTATAAAACTATTGTTTGATCTTTTTCTCTTAGTTAATTTATTGTAAATGAAATTGTTACCATTCCTCTATCGTTAAAATTACAATAAAACATTATATAAGGTTTAAATATCTTAAGCATAAGGTTTAAATATCTTAAGCATAAGGTTTAAACCTGTTTTTTCTTTTAATTATCTTAGAACATATTTTTTTAGTGTTTCAATAAAAATTTTGCATTTTTAGTCTTCTGAATATTTGTATACATTTGTTTAAGTCTATTGTTCCAAACACGTTAATGAACTTTTGAACTGGCTAACGATGTTTTAATATATAGGTTTTATTTGTTTTTTATGGAACTATTATTTTAGAGTTGATAAAAGAATAAAAATTCTAATTGAATGGAATTAAATGTGGTTACTGATTCAACCCTTTTATTGATTAGATGTTCTAGCTTCCATTGCAATTAAAGAGAAGAGATATTCACTAATACATTACTTAAAAACATATTTTAGTATTTGAATTATTTATTAAAATTGTATTTTATTTTAAAGATAAATTTTTAATTTATTTTATTTTTATACTTTATAAATTAGTGTAAATAATTTTCTATAACAAATAAAAACATTTTTAGGGAGAAGAAAATGTAGGAAGAAAATAAAAAATAGTAAAAAAAACTTAGAAGAGAGATAATAGTAAAATAGAAAACTATGAAGAAAAAAAATAAAAATACAAAAAGAAATTTTGACATATCATAAAAAATCATATACACAAGTTTATAAAATATAAGGACAAAATAAGTCTTAAGTTTTTTTAAAAATAAAACACAATTTTAATAAATAGTTCAAGGACTAAAAACATATTTAACCAATAATATTTTTATCGGTCAGTAGATGAGAGGCTTCGCGTGATTGTACTTGTGTGGAGAAAGAACCTCATTTACATAGTCAACAACTAAGCTAACAAATTGAAATGTATAATTGGTTCCTTTCCTTTTCTTTTTTTATGGTATTTAAAGCTAACAATATAACTTTATTTTGTAGATCCCACACTCCTACAATTTCCTCAAATGCATGATACAAATATTGAAGTTGATGCTATAGATATAAACGAGAACCGAGATTGAGTTGCAACTAGAATAAGCAAAAAGAAAGATTATTAATATACAAAAAAATGTTTGCACATAAAAAAGGAAAGTGTTGTAGCAAAGCAATTTGGGGATATTAAGGTAAAATATTTAGTTTGTATCTCCTCCTTTATTATAGATGCTCGTGTCTTTATTTATACTATTATATCTTGTTTTGATAATTAATTCTCTCATGGTTTCATTCTCTTAATCTTTCCATTTATTATTAACATTATCAATAACATGATTTTTAAAATTTATTATTAGTTAAGACTTAATAAAAAAGTTTAAATTGGTATAATTGTTTGGGAGTAATTATAGATTATATTGTAAAATTCTTTAGATTATTGGTGATCCTAACTAACTAGCATATTCATAATTTCTTATTATAAGGACATGTTTTGGTACTTGCTTGACATATAGACTTCTACATCATAATTCTCAATCTCAACATTGAATTAAGAGGCTAATATAATGAAGTGTTTGTCATTGAATTAAGTATTTAATGAGATTGACATCTAGACTACTACCACACAGTCCCAACTTCAGTGTTAAGCTAAGAGACTAAAAGGACCAGTTATAATGTCTTTTACGGGTGTTGATTTGACCTATCTTAATGCTAAGTATGATTGCCATTATGCATGTATGCTTTTGATTTGTTTTAATTGGTTTGTGTCCCAAACTTATTCAAAACTTTATTTAGAAAAACTTTGTTTTAATTTGACTATCTGCTACATATCATTGTAATAGTGCATATATGATTTTGATTTACACCTTTGATAGATTTATTAACATGGTTAAAGGGTTTTAACCATTTTCTGAATTAGCTCTACTATTTTATTTTTCGGGTCAAATTATTTCGAATGAGTTATTTCCATGTCGAGATGTTATATTCGAGTCAAGTAGTTATTTTCAAGCAGAGTAGTTTTTTGCCACATATTTGAGTTACCAAATTCCAATTGGACTGTATATGATTCTTCACCATAATTTTGAGTGCACAATTGTTCACTGTTTTTCCCACTTGATGACTTGTTTCCCTAATTTAAAGTGTACAGTTGTTCACCATTTTTCCAACTCAACGAATTTTTGTCGTAATTCTAAGTGTACAATTATTCATTATTTTTCCCACTCAATGACTTTTCATTGTAATTCTGAGTGCATGATTATTCACTATTTTTCCCATTCGATGACTCTTTATCGTGGTTCCAAGTGTACAATTGTTCACCATTTTACCACTTGAAGACTCTTGGCAATAATTTTGAGTGCATTGTCCACTTTTTTCCTACTCTACAACTTTTCGATGTGATTCTAAGTGCACAATTGTTTACTGTTTTTCCTACTTAATGATTTTTCATTATGATTTTAGCGACACAATTGTTCATAATTTTTCCCGACTATTCACAATAATTCCAAGTGCACGGTTGTTTACCATTTTTCTCACTTGACAACTCTTCACCATAATTCCAAACGGACAACTCTTCATCGTTTTTTTCCATCAGACAACTCTTCACCGCAATTTTGAATGAACTACTTGCAATGTACATGCATATCCTCCCGTTTGAAGATTTAGAACATTCTAGTAATAAAGAAAATCAAGAGTTACCGATCATAGCACATAATCTATAAAATAAGAAATCTATTTCAAACATTACCTCATCACTTCCAAAATTTCAACTTCATTATAAGGCAACAGATTTTCACACATAGGTAGCAATAATCAACGATTCATGTGTTATCTACAAAGCAATCTCAAAAAACTGAAAAAAAGGAGATGTGTGTGGATGATGAAGATAAATGCGAGGAAATGAATGTGGATGAAAGAGATGAGAGTGAGGAGATTTATATAGAAAAGTGTGCGAGGAAAAATTTGTGATTTGATAGTTAAATTTAGATTAAAAATAATCTACAGTTTGTATTCTATTTCATGAAGATACACGAATTCTTAACTTTCACATGTTGCTTTCAAGTGCATGTGTTGGTTGGAACTTTTTCACATGACTTCTGCTTATTTTAGGGAATTCTATAACCAACTCCATGTGCTCTAGGCACCACATGTACAAGTAGTGATGAACTTTTCCTAAAAAATCAAGGAACTTTGATGTTTCTTTTACTAAATTCAATGAACCATCCATGTGTCTTGTGTCTTGTTTAATTAAGAGTTAAATAAGTGTTAATCTTATGATTATTTGGTTAATTACTCTTACGAATGCATTTATGATTTCTAAAGACACATAAAGAGTGTCTCTTCATGAGATAGGTTACATACTCTATAAAAGGAGAGTCATCCTTATTGTAAAATCACTTTTGAAGATTGAATGAATTTCTCCATGCGAATTCACTTTGAAAGTCTTTTAAGAGTTCTTCACTCTTTTCTTGTTTCTTAACTTAAGAAACTTTCTCAAGTGGTGAATCTTCATTCACTTACCCTATGAGATTTATCATAAATGTGGCATGTTCTTTATCATTTGTCATCCTTAATCCATTGTTTCATTTTACAACTTGTTCTTGTTTCCTTTCTTGTTTTCTTTGAAAAGCGCAAGCATAACCCTTGTGCTCTCATGCTTCTACCACCTTTAATGGCTTTTCTATGGCTTTTTGAGTTGCTCACCTATCCTTGAATTGATCAACATTCTTCCAACCTTGTAAGGTTTACATACAATTGGCCATTGGAGCTAAACGATCAACCCATTCTAAAGAGGTGATCACAATGGTGGTGTCATCCATGGATTACAAAGTAAAAATAATAACAAGTTGCGAAAGAAAATAGAAAACAATTGTTGTTATGACTTTTATTACGTGTTTTGATTTAACCATAAGAAAATGACTACTACTAGACCATTTGATGTTGCAAAACGTCCAATAGATAGTTTGGTATACTTCAACTAGCACAAAACACACATTAGAAGGTGCAAGTGAATATAGCATGTATATGTAAGATTAACTCATCTTGTGTTTGTTATTATCAAAACTCTCTTGAAGAGGCTACACTAGAGTTAGAACATTTAGGGTAGTCTCAATAAAGAGGTGAAGAATCCAAAAAACCATGGAAAGGTAATAAAGGTTGGTGGGTGCATCTCAATGGTGTCATCCATGAGTTATAAAATAGAAACAAGAGCAAGTTGCAAAAGAAAATACAAAAATGGATTAAGGAAAGAAACGAGTAAGAACATGTCACCTTTAAAGAAAATTCCAAAAGATAAGCAAGGAGGATTCACCATTTGAAGAAGCTCTATAAAATAAGAATCAAAGCAAGAGTATCACACTCTCAAGATAGTCAAAGATGCTCCTAAATCAAGTGAAATTTTCATTCATTTAAGAGTAATTTTACAAGAGGGTTTGAACTTATTTATAAGCATAAAATTTTGTTCAAAGATTTTCAAAATGGATTTCAAACAATGTGAACATAAGAAAAGAAATCTTAAGTGTGAACACAAAATGTAATGATTATACTTAGTGTGAAGGTAAGTCTAATTAAGCTTATGGTTAAACTTATATCTAAATAATATGATGATTAACTCAAAGTTAATTCCTTAATCTTGTTTAACACATGGATGACCTTTGAAAGGTGGAGAGGCACATGGTTTAGCAAATGAGATGTTTCTTGATTTAAGGAAAGGAAATGTGAAGTACTTACAACCTTTACGTCCACTTGAAACTAACATGTGCAAATAGTTAAACAAACATGTGACTTTGAAAGTGAAATGTGAAGTTAAAACTCTTCTTTTATCTTTTTGACTCTACTATGGTACATTCAATATATTTTGAAGAATATGTGAAATAATTATAACCATCACATGCACTTAAAATTCTAGAATATTATAGAATATTATTTTATGCTCTTAAAATATTCTATAATCTTTAAAATTTACTAGTAATCTTGCTTTTTTATTTTTTATCAAACTTTTTTTATTCTTTCACTTTTAAATCTTTGTTCTGAAACTTCTTTTATTCTTCTTTATTTTTCTATTTTTTTATTTTTTTATTGTGCTTCTTATTTCAGTTTTGAATTCTTGTTATAGTTCATGTCCTCCCTTTTTACTATATTATTCTCCAATCTTAATTACATAAAATATCAATTATAATCTTAATTTAAACTTTAACAAAAAATACTAATCTTAATTTTAATACCAACCTTAAACTAGAGTCTTAATTAAAAATTTTCATTAAAATTAATCTTAATTCAACTAAATATATATACACACAAAAATATATAAAATATTGCAAAAGATTAATATATAATAAACTTTGAAAATGATGTGCTTGTTCCTTGGAATGACGGTGGCATAGGTTTGCAAGATCATTCATTGTGGTGTGGAAGGCACAGACCATAGTGATTCACAACAACATAAAATTTACAAAAAGAGTTGGCTTGTTCACAACTGTGCAAACAATGGAAGGTCAGTGGCGACAAAGAGGAGGCTCTACTTTGCAACTACGTCGTTTAGAAATTAATTTTTATCAACTGACCTAGTATCTTGATGTAAAATCTCAATTGCGCACTAATCTTTCTTAGGATATATTATTTAATACTAATCTTTCAAAAAATACACTAAATGTGACAAATTAATTTAAATGCTTGATAATTCATGAGTTCTTAAATAGAAGAAATGTAACGTTTGTTGAATTTGTTTTCTAGTATAAAAATATGTAAATTTTACTTTAAAATATGAATATATTTAATTAAGTGATTATATTTTGATGGACACGAAATAAAAATTGTTTTAAGAATTTTTATTATTATATTAGTTTATCATTAGATATGTTTTATATGAACCAGTATCATATATTATATTATATTTTCAACTAGTTAGTTATCAGTTTTTCGCCCCTTTCATTCTATTTTAATTTTTTTTTCATACCTGCAATTGGAGATCCATAGTAGCAGAATATCCCGAAACTGCTATCTAGTTCCAGGAATATTATTATACGCAAAGAGAACAGAAAAAAAAGACGGTACATTAAAATTTTCTGAATGTATTTAAATTGGAAAAACAAAAAGTTTTGTCTGATGCTTTTAAATTCATTTGTATTTCAAAACATGATCCTGGAGAACAAAGACATAAGATGCTTTTTGCTCAACAGAAACTCTCTTATATTACCTAAAACATAGGTAAGATACATTAAATTATACTAAGTGTACCTATATAATAAATGTTTATTATTTAAAATTTATGTACGAAACACTTAAATCGATGATATATTTATTTAGAAAAATAAATAAAACTTATACCAAATGAATTTACAATAATTTTATCTAACTCATGATATTGTCTCTTATAACCCCAGATAAAGAAAACTCGCTACTTTTTCTGGTTATATTTTTTTCTATCGACAAAGTTCAGATTTAAAACTTTGTTTAAAAAATAAATTGAATACCAGTGGAATCAATAACATTAATTTTATAGATGATATATGTATAAAAATTCATAAAAATCTTCTTTATCAGTAGTATTCTTACACTTGGATGGAACCAACCCACTGAACCAAATAATTGGAGGAAGTTCAGTAGTGCAATCTTATCTGTCCAAAGAACAGATTGAATCTGATGTCAATTAATTAATTATTGCCAAAATACACGACAAGAGTATGAATCAAAGAGTCAAAGGAAATAAATAAATAAACAAAAGGGTCACAAAAAGTATATATATATATATATAAGTGGTCGTATATCTCATAAAATTGTTGTACCATTGCTCAATGCATGCATGTTGGGGACCCTACATGATAAAAGACTCTGGCATTATTACCAGGGATGCACGTGCGAACTTGCAGTGGTCCCACGTGCAGGCTTTGGCTAGAGAACCTGCTGCATTATGAAATAAATGCCCATATCTTAATTTTCCTAAAACAATATAATAAATAATCCAAAAATCTTGCTGAACCAACTGTTGTTTTTTGTTCTTCCCAAATTAATCACTAACATATCAATATCCTCATAACTTTTTGGCACACATAAGGTGAATAATTGCACCCCCAAAATCATATTACTACCAATATATTTCTAAACTACTTGGATAAATTACACGACCTACTACTATTTGTGTTCATCAATGTTGTCATTGAAACAAAAAAAAAAAAATTGGTCACTCAGATGCAACACTATATTTAGGATAAGTAATTTTTCCATAAATTTTTTAATATATATATATAATTGACTTTTTTATAACCTAAAATTACATTGAAAATTCTCTCATGCATTTTTACACTTTTACTTTTAACTGATATATAAATTAATTTTAATTTATGGAAAAGTATTTATTCATAAATTGGTCCATATATACAAACTACTAGCTGAAGGAACAAGAAAAATAATTCATAAAAATGTGTAAATACTTAGTAGAGTAGAAGAGAAAATAAATACTTTATTTTACCATTACTCATACCTGTTACTTGTCTCGTTTTCTCTTCTCTTTTTATTTTCTATCAATCAAATTACACAACTTCTAAAATACTTTTTCTCTATTTTACTCTGTCAAACAATTAAATATGCAATTATTTATTCTCTGTTTTCATCATCACTCTTCCTTTCCTCTTCTCCTCTTTAATCTAAGAGAACCAATCATGCATGAACAAGGTTTTCAGTTTGTGAAATCTTTACTGCCATATTGTACATTTGTACTAGCTATTTTTTTCCCACCTTTTTTAGTTTATGATATGTGTTTTCTCAATTTCCCATTGGTCGTGAAACAAGTTAAAGAAGGACACATAAACAAGTCATTATACATTGATATAACAATAGAAGTTACTACACAGATATGTATTGATCAAGATTGTTCTAATAAATTTTCCAAATATAAATTTACTAAGTATCTTCCTGTGGACAAAACATCAAGTCTCTTCTCACTGGGTTCGTATTTTCCTTTGCGAAGCTGATAGCGATGTGTTACAGCTGAAATGGTATAGGCTTGTCCTTCTATTGTTACACTCTCCCCACACTGCAAGTTCTGCTTTGGAAAAAAAAATAAAGAAACTATATTATGCAAATGCCCCAACTGAATGTGTATGTACACATTTCTTTTTCATTCTCACAAAGTTATGTTGGATCATATCACTCATAAAGAAAAGAAAGAAAGGGAAAAGTTAGGTTGGATCATGGTATGCATAATTGAATCAATTGAGCAAAAATTGACAACACGGCATGTGATCAATAATGTTTTGTTAAACTATGAAAAAGAAAGGTTTTGTTAAACGGGACATAAACAGTTCTGCTTTTAGAATCTACTACTAATTTTCTGGTTTCAGAATCAGAACCTTAAATAAAGGCAATTAACAATCACAGCTAGTAAAACCAAACAGCTTGCTTCAATTCCTCGTCTCATATGGACCCATCTGCCATCTCAGATAATATTTTTGCCATTAAAAAATTGAGATCAATAGATCTAAAATAAGCAATCACATACAAATAAAAAATTAATACACTACAATTTCATCATCCTTTTGCAGTGTTTAGAACTGCAACATGTGCCTTGTCTTCAATTCAATTATATACCTCCCTGCCTGCCCTCTTAGAAATGATGCTATCTGCCTTCCACATGTTCTGATATAGCATGAGATGTACGTATACTAGACCTATATGATACACAACTTTATTCTTCCAATCTGCAAAGGTTAATTTTAGAAAAGCAAGTGAAGAGTTTGCAACATTCCTTCTAAAGCATCCTTTCATAGGGACATATCCTACAAAGCACTAAAAATCAGTCCCACCACCTCTGAGAGAGAAGTAGTCTGATCCAACAAGGGTAGGGGCTTACGAAAGAAACCAAACACGTTAATGATTTTCCTACTTCAACGAATAGTTCCCATCACAATAATGTACTAGGTTGCAAAATTGTTTTAGAAAGGGAAGGGAGAGGTGCACCAAAGCTCTATTTTTTAATAGCTACGTTGCTAAAGTTTTCAATGTTGCTTTTAAAGTAGCCATTCACTTGGAAATGTATGCTTGAATGTAGAAATAACCCCTTTTAGGTTGAGTGATGCAAGTGAAGTGATCATCCAATAAGCAGGCCAGTGGTTCACCATAAGAAGTAAATATGTTGTCAGTTTTTCCTCTTGAATTAGTAGTTTTGGTTGCTAATTAGAGCTTACACCAGTTCTAATTATTTCTGCAAGGGAGGGGATTGAGGTTCCTATTGGATAGTTTTTTAAATGAAAATGTAAGATAAATTAAGCTTCTCTAATAAATTAATAATTAATTTATGCTAAGTTAAATAAACTTTTGGATATGAGAAATTTTGTAAAAATTGAAACATATAAAGAAATTTTAACTTACGAAAACAACTTTATAATTTATTCAATCATTCAGCCTAAAACTCTAATTTCATCAAATTGCAACTAATCTGAATGTCTATCTTCTTGGACTATTTCTTCCGGCACCCCAAACTTTTTTAATGTACCCTCATTTTTAAAAAAAACACAATAATTTCCCTCTTCCTTTTGTTTCACTTTTACCCTCTTCCCTTCCTTCTTCATTGGGGGTAACTATGTGGGTTAAGTGTTATATAATGATTTGAAACCACCTAGCACAGTTAATGTTTGCTTCGTCGTTGCTGTAATGGTGTTCGAAGTTTTCCGGATCATGCTATATAGGAGTATCTAGATAGGGTAAACTAGAAGTATTGAATTTAGTGTACTTGAACAGTAAAATTGCATGTTCCGGAAAAAGAAAATATATTCCGGATAGCATAATCTATTTCCTGATTAGGTAGATTTTAGTTTATTATTTTTTTATTATAATATATATATATATATATATATATATATATGTATATATATATGTGTGTATATATGTGTGTGTAAAAAAGTGGTTGATAATGTTTGTTTTGTTTTATACGTATCAACTTTAATTTATCAATCTTTAAAACACATAATATAAAGTGTAATAATCTTTTAAAATAAATACCAAATGCATATTTAAAAACACTAATAAATAAATAACTTTTACCTATTAATATTTCAAAACACACTATATAAAATAAACAAACAAATATCAGATAATCTAATAATCATCTTCTAAATGAGAAATAATGTTACTCCCATCAATAATTCAAAATAAAATGTAGCATTGAAAAATAAACAAAAAACTAACTTTATGTGTTTATCAAATTAGTTGAAAGGACTGAAAAAAGTAAATGTGTGGAGAATGAGATAAAGAGAAGAGTATATTTAACTGGTTGAAGAGATTCAGGAAATTGTAGGAGTGAGTGAAGGATGGAAGAAAAAAGAAGAGTGTGGAACAAAAATTAAGAATAGAATTATAGAAAAGACACATTAGCCCTTTATGTGTGAAAAATAAAAAGAAACACTAAGTAAGAATAAGATGAATTTTAGGATTTAGTTTTAAATTTAAAGACGGGGTGGGTACCGGGGCAAGGTGGGGGTTGCATTACCCATCTCCGATCCCGAACCCAATTTCTTTAAAATGAGAAAAACCTGAACCCGAATCTGAACCCGATCAACTCGGTTTTTTCTAGTCAAACTTGGGATCAATACGGTTCGATCCCTGGGGATTTGGATTTAATTGTCATCCCTAACATAATCCATAGGTATAAAGTTGATACTTTGGGATTGGATGATCCAGAAATAGATCATCCCTAACATCAATTTGAAAGTTAAGAAAAGAAAAAAAAATCGAATTGGATGATCCGAATCAATTCTAGAACAGTCAATTCGAAAGGTTATAAAATCCATTATGGAACATCTTATCCTAGTATGGATGTTGTTAATGGAGTTGACCATTATGTCAATTACAGTTCAACTAAGGAAGAAATAATTCGAGGGAATTGTATGCCTTCTAAATGGAATGAGGTGATGCATAATTGTGTGTAATTGTTTTTATACTTTAAAGTTATTTATGCTTATTATATTTATACTTTGAATTTATTTATTTATACTTTGAAGTTATTTATACTTATGTAGAAATGTGTTTTAATTGGTTGCAATTAGGTTTTGATTTCTCATTGTTATACTACGGTCGAATACAACAAATGGACAAAAAAGAAGGAAAACAAATGTATTGTTAGGTTGCAAAAAAGGTTGAAAATATAGGTGATATAAGAAAGATTTAGAACTAACTATTACTAGAACTAAAAAATGTGATTGACCTTTAGACTACAAGGAAAACTAGTTAACAAAAATGGAAAACATAATCTAAAGGTAGTTCGTGAAAGTTGTAATCACAAATTAATAGGTACGTTAGTGGGTTTGTCAACAAATCAATAAGTAATGAGAAATCTATGCTTGTTGATATGACAAAAGGATTTGATGAAGCCTATAAGCATTCTACTAACATTAAAGGAGTCCAACGAAAAGAGTGTAACAACCAAAAACAAGTGTACAATGCAAAGTATGCATATCAAATAATAGAAAGAGGTCCTAAAACCAAAATGTAACATCTAATAAAGTTACTTGAGTGTGACATGTATATTCATTGGCAAAGGTTAAAAGATAGTTTAGGAGTTAACGCAAATACTTTTTGGAAACACTTTAATTTAGTGAAATTACTCAATGCATTTAATAATTGTTGATGAATAATATGTACAAAAATAACAAACATAATTTTTCGTAATTTGATGTTTGTCTTACTAGGATGTGACTGTGTAAACAACTTTGTTTAAGTTCTTAAAAGCCTTAGAGACATGCTTTTTTTAGAGTTCGCTTGTTTCTATAAGTTTTGGTCATTGATAGAGATTTAGTGATAATAAATACAATTACAATTGTGTTTTCTAAAGCATACAACCTTCTACGTTGCTTTTACATAAACAATGTTAAAGAAAACAAAAAATGTTAGTACTTATGAGTGAGTTGTGAGATCAAGTGATGGACACCTGAAGAAAAGTTATGGATTATCCTACTTCTTATTGGAGGATTGTCTAGAAACTTTTGAAATCATATGCTCATTGTGGTCTGTATTTGTTGAATATGCAAAGAATATCTAGGTAATTCTTCGCAAGGAAAAATTTGTTAAGGCAAGCATTGGTAAAGTGATGCAATTGTGGAGCACAACAAGTAACAAATATGTTCATTTACAACCTACCATTTGATTTATCTTGTTTATATTATTGGTAACTCAAAACAAAAAGTTCATTATGCTTGCAGTATGTAGGGTTGAAGTTGTCCATTAGAGCGTGGAAAGGTTACTTCACAGTATGGAGGACTTGTATAATTGTTGGGATGTAATGAACAATATGACACCAAAATGAAATCGAAGCCTAATTCAAAAAGGGTCTTCATGTTATTGATCATACCTTGAATATCACCTCATATAAAAGATTGTAGGACTTCATTTCAAAAATATGCATTATGTCATATTACAGAAGAGTATGATCGAGTGAGGTATGTAGGAGTTGATGCTCAAGATTGTGAATGTACACATGGTCATCCTCGTGCTTGTGAATTAGCTAGATGTGGTTTTGGACAAGACATAGTTTTTCTGATATTTCATATAATGAGTCATCTATAGAGTTGTCTAATCAACACAAGCTCCATGTAATTTTGAATTGTTTCAAAGAGATTGATATTGTTGGGAAGGTAACAATAGAAAGTAAGTCATGAGATTGTATACCAGGATTTGACATCTTTGTGTTCAACTTTGGACAAGGTAAAATAAGGTTGACAAAAAGGGAAAATACTTGGAAGTGAAGCAAAGGAGAAGTTCAAACAACCATGAGATTGAAACAAGTCGCCATGTTGGAACAATTTTTTATTTTCATCCAAGTATCCATGACGTCATTGATGGACATTGTAGTTATTGTGTTGCTGTTGCATTAGGTGTAGGTGAAAAGTCATGGCCTCTCATTCAAATGAACTTGTATAAAGAAATTCGACAATGACAAGAGGACTATGACACTATTTGGGGGGGTTTGAATGTTTAGACCATTTAAAAAATCACTCCTTGTTGATGGCTAGCCAACACATCAAATTTCTTACCCATCCATCCCACAAAATTGTGAACCACATCCACATACATTGTTAGCAATGAAGTGTTCACAAGCCTCCTTGGAAATGGTCCATCAAGGGATACGAATGCATCCTCCTAAAACACAGTCTCTTCAAATCCCATGTACCCTTGTCCTAGCCATAGTTATCTGCACAAAGAAACCACCAAAGGATAAGTAACCAAACAATTGCCAACATAATTACTCAATCTGGGACCTAATTCTAGAATGTTTAATCTGAAAATACATTTCGGAATACCTGATCAAGAATGGGCAATCCAAAACTTTAATTCGGAATGGTCGATCTAAAACCATATTCCAAATTACTCAATCTGAAAATATCTTTGAATTGCTCAAATTGAGATATAGTTCCGAATAGATCGTTCCTAAGTAGAGTTATGGATTGCCTAATCCATAATTTACACCAAAAGAATTACTTGCTTCCAAATAGAAGCAATCGAGAATATTTTCCTAGACAGCCTATTTCAGAACCCCTAATCCGAAAGAAATTTCAAAATCTTTCGAAACCAAAATGTGATGACAAACAAAAGAGGGAAAAGGGTTACCTTCATTGGACGATGAGACAAACATGCGTGAATCACGACGGTGGTGGTAGTAGTGGAAGCAGCGCTGCTTTAAGATTTGTCACAGGCAAAACCAGATGGTGGTGCAGAGGAGAGGCAATGAAAAGTACAGGGAAGTTTTTTTTTTTTAAATATTGTTCAATGGTATTTTGGTCATTGCTGTGAGGATGCATGAAGAAAGTACAAGAGTGTAGGAAGAAACAACCATATTCATGACTCTGAATGGAGTTTGTTGGATGTGATCCAGTTGTCAATCGGGTCAACTTATGCAACACAGCCCTATTTAAATTAGCTACTAATTTATTAGAGCTTTTCAATTGAAAAACCCTATCGTTGAGATTTGTCTAAGGAAAGAATGTTAGGCTTTGTTCAATTCATAGGTACTTGAAAACTTCTATGAGGAAATTTTTGCAAAAGTCAAGTTGTATAAGTAAATTTTAACTATCTTGAAATGTTTGATTTATTTTATATCCTTACTTTTTTTTTTCTTTCATGAGTGCTTGATCCGAAACATACTCAAACTGAGTCGTAGTCTCATTAGTTAAAACTTAAATGATGAGTTATAGATAACATAACCATTGACATGTGTGCTACAAAAATTGTCTCTGTATTCATTTATACCATGTAATTGTCATCATATTGTGCTCAACTTTTCAACTTGTATGGGTTTACACGATGTCTTGGATATGAAAATCCACGGAAAGTATTTGATTCTACAATGTACCTCAGATTCTGGGTACAGTAAGAATTATGAAGAGAAAAATGTCTACTCTTTGAAAATGTCCTGTTTCGAATGTCCTTAGCTTTTCCTTCATATCAAATGGCCAAACTCTTTGAGATAACTCTAGCACGAAAGAGCTATATATTGCCAAAAAGGTTTCTTGGGCAAATACGTAAGTTCTGTATCAAATAACTTTTATTTAAGCTTATTGAACCTAAGACATTCCTCATAAAGAAATGCAGCATTATAAGTCCAGTGATTGCCTTTTAACAGTTATTAGAATATTATGGTTATCCATGTTAAGGGGCTTGTAATGTTGGATTATTGGTAAAAACAGAAACTTTAAGCTAAAGTTTTATAACATATCAATCATATAATCAGATCACGTATATAAAACCAGATACCACTATATTCAGGGGTGTTCTCTATTTCTCTCCTTCACATATAGCCTAAAATTTGTATCATAGTCATACTAAAAATAAAACTCTAGTTACTCCAAATTAAAGATATGAAACAATGTGTTGACTTGAGTCTATGGTCATTGCTAAATTTATCCTATGCTTCAGTTCCCACAGACTGTGATTCCATTCTTGGGTATTGTTCATGATATGAACACTTCTCAAAGCTTAAGAACTTAATAGGCCACAAAGACTCAAATTTTCTAAAAGCAGAAGTCTGAAAACTTCTATTGAAAACATCTCATTTCAAAAGAGCAGAATGTTGAGTATAGGATCATTAGCATGGTGAAAATCAACGAACCAGCTTCAGGCCTTGATCATTAGTACCATGTTGTTGAGTCACAACTCTACAGAAACCTCGTGACAACATTTTTTAGTCCTTCCAACGTTTTTCTTCAATGGCCCAGAATATTAAAGCACATTCATTTGAAAATATCCCTCCAAAGTACATAAACCTTATAACAATATTAATTTCAATTATGTACCCTAGTGAAGCCAAGACCAGTTAATTGACACTTTTACACCAGTGAACTTCAGAAATATGGTATTCAAAGAATATAGAAATAATTCAGAAATTGCTTGCTGATATTATGCCATTTTTTCAACAAGGGATACATAATAATAAGGTAAAGGAGGCCTATCAAATCACTTATAGTGTAATGTGTTAGGGAATGCTAGGAGGGAATAAGAAGAATGAACTGTTGTATGATATTCTTAAATTAAGAAATATATAATATTGTTCCAACCATGTAAGGGATTGGAGAGTATAGTACACTTAGTTACAATTGTTCAACGATAAGGGATTGGACTTATAGTTGTAAAACATGGCTTGATCTGGACAGTTTGATTAATAAATAGGTGAAAAAAATCAGTTAGGTAACTAGAACAATCCATCATCAGGTAACTAGCTCAAACAATCAGTCATGTAGGTTATTGGATGAATTGTGCACTTGAGCCACTCTAAAACTGGCTTATTAGCTAAAACCAGTTCTGAGTTAATGAATTGAACTGGTTTTACAAAAAGTTCCACGACACTTGATTAAATATGTGACCGAATAATTAACTCAAATAACATCAACTACTACTCCATAATTAGACGTTTTTTATAACTTACAATATAAGTTATCACATTCTTTTTATTGGAGTAAATAATGTATGTACCTAGGCTGTAAAGGGTTACAAGCATTCAATCACAAATCCTCACGTATCATAAATCTGTTAACTTTTACAATAATTATCTTAAAAATCATATGAATATGATGTTTAAGTGGTTAAAAATATAAAATAATGGATACAAATTAAACTCTTACGTTTGTGGTGAGTTTGTTCACATGTAAGAATAAATGCCTTTAAAATTGTACTAAACTATTATAAAACAAAAATCCTAACCGAAGAGATTACTGGAAGCAGGGCTTCTAAATTAAACTTTCAACGATGAATTATGAAAATTGAAGCTTTGGAATTGATATTAAAAAAAGAAAATCAATGAATGGCATGGCACTTACAGGGGGTAAGCAACGAACGCCGAGACACTTGGGTGGAGGAGTTATTTCAACCACTTTGTAGGGATGGATGCTACCTCGTTCCCTGTCTCTGTCTCTCTTCCTACTGCATGAAACCTGAAACGAAATCGTCTGCTAAAACGAGTGAAAACCCATAAATGAAATAAAGAAGAATGGAGAAGAACGAAAAGCTAGTGAATGGCGGTACCTTGTTGCATGAAGCGAGCCCCATGTTCCATGACGCCATTGACATTTGAGACCTGATGTTGGTGTGTGTCGGAGCTACAATTAGCTTCTCGTCTTTCTCTTCTCGTGTATTCTCCTCGCGCAAAATGGCAACAGCAAAGCCAGAAAATTTTCAGATTTTTTCTGTGGTGGGACAGGAGTCATACGACAATACTGTCAAATTTCTCAAAATAGTTTTTTTACTGAAAAAAAAAGTGGTTACTTTTTTCTTAATATATTTTTAATCTCTCAAACAATAGTTAGATTTTATTCAAGTACTTATAATATTTTTATTATCATCGGTAAAAAGTTAAAATATATGTGCTTAATGAAGGTTAAATAATAGTTTAGAAGATATGTGATGGTGTTTATAATACAAGTTAGATTTTGTTTTTAGTACTTTAACCTAATCTTTATATCTAGTTTAGTGTCTTAACTTTTAAAGAGTTCATTTTAGTTTTTTAAGCTTTTAAAACAATTTATTTTGACTGTTCTCCTTACAATTTATTGTTAAAAAATGTGTATCTAATAAGTAATATGAGCCACATATATCATTTATAGCATTTGTATTAATTATTTATATTTTAGTTTAACTCAAATAAAAATTATCTAATTTTTGTAATTTTTTATAATGTTAACGATAAAATTGATATAGGTTCAAATAATTGGAAATTAAATTGGTTTTGTTAGGACTTAATAGTAATCCTAATAAGTTTAAGATCAAAAGGTTGATTATGGTCTCCATATATGGTAAATAAAAAATATACATCTCTTTGTCATCCTATCACACGAAGAACATCAATTTCTGTGAAGATATCACATGATTTGGTCGAGGAAGATCTGTGCAAAAAAAGAACAATTCCGCTATAACCTTTAATCAACATCAATTTAAAACTCAAAAAATCTTGATAATCTAATGTAATGGTTTTTCTTGTCCATAGTTTGATAATTGCTAAAGAAATTAGAAAAAGTGATATAGAGTCAATAGTATTGTCATATTATTTAGATTTGTGTTTGTGTGTATGCATATTATTA
The DNA here is from genome assembly GCA_030347555.1 of Lablab purpureus. Taxonomy (NCBI): domain Eukaryota; kingdom Viridiplantae; phylum Streptophyta; class Magnoliopsida; order Fabales; family Fabaceae; genus Lablab; species Lablab purpureus. Next base: position 19,903,472 of record CM059254.1, read on the forward strand.
CTATTTATGCATATTAATATAAATACAAATGTATGAAAACATAATTATTTAGTTTTCGAATTATGTTTAATATTTTTTTTATTAAACATAAATTTTGGCAAATTATAGTTTGTTTAATTGTAGTTTTTTTAATTAAATTATTTTATGTAATATATTGTCCAAGAAATCTTTGTTATAAAAATTGATTTAATTAAAATCACATGGATATTTGTATGAGATTATTTATGCATTTTATGTTGATCTCAAAGAAAGACACAATTTGGCCAAATAATAACATTCCTTTGATAAATATGTGATGATTATAAACTTATACTTATGTGAATAATAGTCTATCCAAAGAAAGACTATTATTTGATAAGTTAATTGTCAATATTTGATTATTGCATTAAGAGTACCAACTATATGAGATTGTGTTAATCCCAAAAGAAGACACAAGTTGGTCAAACAATAACATTTTTGTGACGATCATAAAATTATACTCATGTGAATAATATTCGATCCAAAAAAAAGATAATATTTGACAGAGTTAATTGTCAATATTTGGTTGTTCCTTTAAGAGTATCAATTATATGAGATTACTTATGCATTTTGTGTTTTTCCCAAAAAGGCACAATTTAGCTAAATAATAACATTCTTGTGATAATAAATGTGATGATTAGAAAGTTATATTCATGTGAATAATAGTTGGTCCAAAGAAATATTATTATTTGATAGAATTAGTTATCAATATTTGATTGTTGCATTAAGAGTACCAATTGGAAATTAATTTGTATGTTCAAAGATTAAAAATTAATATTGTGATTGACATATTGTAATGGGTCTATCATGACATATTAAGTTTATTCATATTCTTTTGCAGTTATTGTTGCTAGTGTTGAGAATTTGTCTACTCACATTAATTGTATACACATGCTTAATGGGACAATTTTTACGACTTGGAAGGAAACAATCAAGATAATTCTTGAGTTTTTCACTCTAACTCTGAAAAACTCAGAAAAGATAAGGTTGAAAACTGAGAACGTTCAAACTAAATGTGTATGATGACTTAAAATATCATAAACACGTCGCAAACATATTGATCACATTTAATGATCAGTGAGAACTCTCCTTAGAGTCCCTATTTCACTTCACTAAACACTTTGGGCCCTTTAATACCTTAGACCCTTCAACTGGGTCTTACATGAATTACATCATCATTTAATTTGGGTGACGATTGGGAGTACATATCTAGCCTAGTACTCGATTAAGATACTCTTAACCAACCATGGTGAAGCTCCATACTCGTCACCAAGCCAGTTACGTGATTCCTCCTACCCAAGAGGTTTCACAACTCGATACCTTCAAGGCTCCTAACTAATGGACTTCCCTCATGTACCTTGTTGTAGTTAACCCACAATTTTCCAATCTCTTATCGAAACACACTTGTCATATAAACTAATGAAACCTCCATCATTCACCATGACATTTAAGTCTTCTATATAGGTACAAACACGATAACTGCAATAGGGTAAATGTCCTCAAATGCCATTATCAAGATAATTAATTGCACCATCTTTCAAAAATCACAAGCTCTACGACCTCAAGCTCCATGGCCTTGGATTACCCCATCTAGGTATCCATCGCAAACTTTAAGACTCAAGACATAACAGTATTGTATCACCCCACTTAGGTATCCGTCATTGGCACTAAGGTCACATGCTTAATAGCCTCGAATCATCCCTTCTGGATATCAATCAAATCTAAGGCTCGTCATCCACCATTGCATATCTTAAAGGACTTCACCCCATTCATGTCCAATTATAATTTCTCTAAATCATTGATTAATCATTCATTCAACATTAGTTATCTTCTCTTGGGATACAATGACACACACATCCTATAATTCAACATCTTTTATCTTTTCTTAGGAGATGTATACCACATGCATGTTACCATGTAAGGTTTACAAAATATCCCTACTCCAATAAACATGTTGTTTCAACACCAAGGTACTCAAAATCATAAACATCAAAATCTTTCATAACCTCTATTAGGAGACATGTCACACAAAAATCTTTCTCAGTAAGATTCAAAACCATACACACCATAGAAAAAGACATTGACCTCATCAATAAGGCCTTCACATCTTTCAATCCCACCATCTCTTGTTAAGATATGTGTCACACAACAACCTTGTTATCTAAGGTTCACATGTTGACACATCAAACAATGAGGCGTTAGGTTCATCCTCAAAGTCTCTACATAGTACAATTATATCAAGACATATATGAAATATGTTACAAGGTCCCCTTATCCTACCTCTCAAAGATAAGATTAAGTTGAATTTTATGAAATTAGATCACTCCTCACTTGTCTTTAACCCTATAATTAACTATCTTAATCTCATAGCTACTTTAAGAATTATCAATTGTTTTTAAGGTTAATTAAAGTTTAAGTATACCTCATAATCACTTAATCAGTTTTTAATATCATTTACTAATCCTTAATCAATAATTTCATCACATCCTTACACTCATTATAAATTAATAGCTTAATTAAGTTTTAAGTCTCTTATAAATTTGGGTGTTTTCAATTCAATACATACTAAAAAAATTTGTTCTCTCGAGTACCCTAAATATTTATATTTTTCAATTGAATCACTATTGTTTGATTTTTTAGTTAAATGGAATGAAGTGTCGGTTACCTACCGATATCTCTAACTTATCTCCACATGAAAAATAAAAATTAACTTAATTAAGTTTTTAGTCTCTATTGATATATTTCGTTCTATTAAATATTCAAAATTTTATATTTTTCAATTGATTCTTTATAATTCGATTTTATCATCAATTGGAATGACATAACTATTGATTTTGCAATATTAAACATAATACAAGAAATTTAAAGAACAATAAAAACAAAATTCTAAGACCCTAATTATTAATCAATTTGTATTGTTGTTCAAGTTTTAAAATTCTAAAAGTCACCACAATAATATGGTTAGATCTTTTGGTTTTCCAAATATTACATTATGCTAAATATTTACTCATAAATTTTTTTAATGTTCACTATCAACATTTAGTTTTGCTATAACCAAATTTTGGTTTAAATTTTAATTTTTTTGAAATATTAATACCATATATAAAAATATTTTATAAATATTTATTTAAAATAAGAAATATTACAATTAAAATATAAATTAGTTTAATAAATATCTTAAATTATTTTGAAATATATATTTTTTAAATACAAAATATTACATTTAAAATATAAAAAGGTTTAATAAATATTTTAAAGCATATTGAAATATATGTTTATTTTAAATTGAAATAATTATTTAAAATATATAAAAACTGTGATGATTAATTTAAGAACATAAACATAAGTAGAAAAGAATAAAAAGAGCATGATGTCATAATGGATCATCTTTTAAACTTTGTATTTTTCAGTCTATTTCCTGGACTCATACACGAGATCTCAAATAAATGTACGAATACATTTATACAGCGAAAAGAAATACCGTATTCCTGTCTTGCTCTCGAATAAATAAAATATGGTGTCAATCACTTGTACAGTAATGAAAGATTGTACAGAGAAAAATATGGCGGTTTGCTAAAACATGTAAAAAAATACACGTTCTGCAAAAACAGAGTGAGACAAAACAGAGGTATGGACCATTTTCTATCTATGTCTGAAGTGTATCAAAATTAAATAAACATTAAGAGCAGTAATGAAAAATGTAGCCATTAACAAAACTAAGAATACAACCATCTGCACAATTTGCAGCTCATCATACATCAATCCGATAATCTTCCACAGTGGGCCGAGCTAAAAAACCGTTTGGTCTTCTATAGCTGGCGAGAGTGTGCTGCTGATAATTAATGGGGACTCAACAATAAATTATCATTGACAGTTCCTTCTTTAGAAAATGAAAATATGTAGCCTAAAGAACTGAATAATCAAACACAACAAACTACAAACTTGCTTTGATGCTAGACATATTAGTCCTAGACTATAATTCTTGGATGACAAACTTCTATCTTCCATACGGATGATATCGAGCAGTTCCTGCACCACCATATCCCCCTCTAGTCCCATAAAAGGAGCCTCCACTAGCCCCTCCATATCCACCCCCTAGGCTGGCATCATAGCTGCTTCCATAAGCATTACCAGAAGAACCCCCACCACCACCATATGTCCCATAACCCTCATTAGCTCCGCCGTACCCACCAAGATCATAGCCTCTGCCATAGCCTCCACCATATCGGCCAGCATACCCAAGAGAAGGATCACCTCTATATGGCCCCATGGCACCGGCATATCTTCCATACCCACCAAATTCATTTCCAAAGCCACCATAAGCACTACCCCTACCACCATAGGCACCTCCTGACCTATAGCCACCCATACCAAAATTACCACCAAATCCATCATAAGCATCTCCATATCCACCACCATATGAAGATCGGGCATCATTATAGCGCTTGGATGACGGGGCTGGTGGATTTGGCTTCTTTGGTTCAGCCTTCTTGATTTCCACCTACAAAAGTGAAGATAACCATGTTCCTTAAATGATAAGAATTCATTTAATGAAAATAAAAAATAAATGGATGAAAGTGAAACAATTCAAGTATCTTGATCTTTCACAGAATATATTTGGTCTAATGTTAACAATGACATCAATTCACAAAACCATGGTCGTAGATCAAGCAGTAAGACCTAAAAAATGCCTCCTTGGTGTTGTCACTAGTAAAGATCAAGCTTCAGGTGTCAAGAACCTCCTAGATGTTGTAATGTTGTAAGGTCAAGCTACAGGACTATATTTAAGTCGTACAAAAGGAGTTGTGTGGAAAAATAACAGAATGACACCCATACCTTCTGAAGTAGTATTTTATAGGGGTGGCAAAGTGGGTTGGGCCCGGCGGGCTGACCCGCCAGCCCGCCAGCCCGCCAGCATATAGGCGGGGCGGGCTAGCATTTTCAACCCGCCAACCCGTATCAGCCCGCCCCGTCTAGCCCGCCAACCCGTCGGGCCAGGGGCGGGGCGGGCCAGCCCGCTGGCCCGCGAAAAAAATATAACACCTCATTTACTCTCACTCATTCTCTTTAAATTTGGGAAAGTAGTTATATCTAGGGTTCCTTCAACACCTCATTGATTGTAATTTCTTTTGTAATAAACATTATGTCTTTTAGCTTGCACTTTTTAAATGTCATGTCACCATATACATCTTTAATATATTGTTGTAATTACAAAAATTCATTTAAATTGGACACAAACAAAATAGTTACAAAGAAAAAAAAATTCCAATTTAAAATTAAAAATAAAAAAATAAAATAAAAAATCCAAAAAATAGATTTTTCAAAAAAATGAAAAATAAAAAATATAGGCAGGCCAGCCCGCCTTATGACGGGGCGGGTTAGAAATTTTGGCCCGTATCACTATGGCGGGCTGGCCCGCCCCGCCCCGTTTTTGGCGGGCTCATGGCGGGGCGGGCCTAAACGGGCCGGGCTGGCACGTTTTGCCACCCCTAGTATTTTACATACAAAAATTACAGTAGCCATAAGAATATAATGCACGGCCCACTTGTTGAATACTAAAATCAATGCAAACATAACTGTTGCGTCCTAAAGGATGGACACTCGTTCCAGTGGATGTGCATTCAACCAAGAAATAATGGGTACTTAAATGTGATCCAGCTGGGCCTAGGCTTGGTATTTTACTGAGGACCCACTGCATTTTAACTGAGATATAAACCACCTTGGCCAAACTTATTATAAGCGCACATGAATTCCAGGACATTGATCATTTCTTATATTAAAAATTTATAATGTTTCCTTACCAAATGTAATTTTGTTAATTATTCTACCTCAGAAAGAAGAATCCCATGTTACACTTAAAACACTTCGAAGTTCTAACTCATAAATAGGAACAAGGAACATAGATTCTCATCAATGGATATGCGCATTAAATTTATCCCCAACCCATGCTCATCTGAAACTAAAGGCAATAATCACCAACAAAATATTGCAGTCAATTCTGTTCAATGCCTTGATTTGTTACAGTTAAGCACAACCTAAGTAAACTATGATTCATTAGCTACCGCAAGCACAACTTTTTAAGATAGGAAATTCTCCATAAAACAATAAACCACTCAAATGTTAACTTGTCCTTTTAACCTGAACTTGAACCCCAAGATTTGGAAATCAGTTATAAAACCAAATACAGTTTGCAATTTTATTTCGGATGAATAAATAACTCACCTGAGCTCCAGCAAACTCAATTTTGTTCCCCACAGCTAAGAGTTCATCAACAGCCTCTTCAGAGTCATAGGTAATAAACCCAAAGCCACGTGAACGATTAGTAGAGTGATCCCGCATTATTTGGTGATCTTTGACTTCTCCATAGCGTGTAAAGAAGTCCCTAAATTCATCTGCGCAAGTGCACCTCTAATTAAAACATTAAAATCCACAACTACTTTCTGCATCTCTTTAATGGTTAGCTAGTTACTTTCCAAATCGATAATTGCTTTTAACAAAATCCACTTGGTTAATTAACTTAACACAACCTGTTCACACATGACATACCAAAAAACATCCATGCAATTTCGATTTGTCTTTGGAAACATTTCAACAAAAGAAATTCCACCCAGAAAGATATCAACAATGTGCACGCAAGTGATGAACTTTCTTACCAAAGAAAGCTTGAACATAAGAGGTATGTATACTAATAATTATAATTATGTTCTCCATCGAGAAGGCAACAAAACCTCATAAAGGACTTCCTTCAGTGTACAGAGTAAGAACAGAACCTCCAAGAGCTCTTAACTCCTAAAGCAATAATTTGAAACTTAGATATAATATGAATTTCAACACCAGACGTGTCTTCTGAGTGTCAGTTGGTGTAAAAAAATTATATAATACCACCACAAACACTTCTCAACATACAACATATTGTATGTATACATACATACATGTGCCCATCGTTCATGCTACATCCAGTTTTTTGACACTAAGGCATCTACAACATCAACAGCATACCATTAACAAGAGGAAAATTAGCTAATTGAAACACTACCTTCACTCACAGTAGAAGGAATTCCACCAACAAAAATCTTCTTGGTTCGGAAGTCCTTCGAGTTCGAGCCAACGGCACCCCTCGGTATGGTCCGCTTAATCTCCACCTATAAACCATTCACTGCATCAGCTTTAATTTCCTTTAATTAATACTACTAAAAAGGTTCAAACATCAAATGCAAGTGTTAAATAATAATTACCTGCTTGCCGTTGATAATGTGAGAGTCCTCAATAACTCTATCAACCACAGAGGGATCCGCATAAGTTATGAAACCGAAGCCGCGAGGCTGGCCGGTCTTCCGGTCCTTCATGATAACGGAATCCGTTATCTCACCGTATATACCAAAGTGCTTGACGAATTGTGCTGCACAAAATTATCAACAAAAAAAAGCACAAGTAATTAATTAGTTAGTTAGTTACGCGAATGCTCATTGAGCAATTGGTTAAAAACAAAGGAAACCAACGCAGTGCAGAAAGAAATCACTAACCAATAGTGGTTTCTCTCGCTAAACCGCCAATAAAAATCTTTCTGCAATTAACGGGTCCAGTGTGATTAGACAGAACACAATCCAAGAAAATTCGAAAAAGCAATTAAGAAGAAGATGAAGGGAAGTTGAAAGTTTAGTGAAGTTAGTTACCGACCCGGGACTGGCGCCGTCGCCGGTGAGAGGTTGGGGCTTGTCGTCTTCGTCGTCACGGTGGGAGAAGGGTCCAACGTCGTTGGCATCGCCGTCGACGGCGTGGTGATTACTGGGTGGTGACTCCATTCACTTTACCAACTTGAAACACAGAAAGATAGGGGAAGAGAAACGCGGACAGGGAAACGAATGTAATTTATGTAACCCTAGATTTTTATTTTATTTTTTGGATTTCGGAATGTATATATACATTATGAATACATGGATTTAAACGCGTATATAGAGTTTATTTTTATAATATACATTAGTTTTGTAATATTTTAATCATGAACCCGAGATTTTAGTCTGGAAAAAATAAGTAAATATGGTTTATAAGATTTTTTTTAATTTGACAGCTTAAAAATATTGGCAAATATAATATATATATATAATTAATATGTAAATGAGATTAGTGAAGTTGAGGAAAAATATAAAATAATCTATACGAAATTAAACTATTTATAATGAACGGCAAAATAAAATTAATGAATAAATAAATTTAATACGCCCAAAAATATAACAATAACTCATTATAAATGATAATTATATATTAAATAGTAATTTTATATCATATTTTAATTATAAAATATTCACTAAAATTCAAATTTTACTAGTGTTAGGACGTTGTATCCGACACTGTTATATTCATAATCCAGTGAGCTATTAATTGAAATTGTCCAATAACAAAAAGGGTCTAATGTGGTTATGAAAATCAATGTAAAAATACTAACTTATTTACTTGTCTAATATAAAGAGCTCACTTATTAAGGACCCTTTTTGTTTATCCAAAGAGTCCTATCAATAAAAGGAACAATAATAGTATAAAAATCTTGAAATATATTTTATCTTTTCTTTTTAAAATATTGTAATACAAAATATTAAGTCAGCAACCAATAAAGCAAAACATTGTCTGCAAGTAAAAATCATACAAAACGAACCAAAAATTGTTTGGACTTCTGGAGTCTCTCCGCACTTTATGAAATGCAAACCGTGTAAAGTTATTCAAATTGATAATTTCAAGAAGATTATAAAACATCAAAGATTCTATCCCAGATATTTTGAGGAATATTTTCAGTTTTAACATGCCATTAGGTAACTCAAATAAGAGAATATAAAGTGACCTCCAATCTAAAATTGAGACATTTAGTTTATACATATTTTTTTTATATGTTCATTAATCTACTATTTTTATTTAATATGATATTCAAACTCATATTTGAATTTACATTAATTTCTTTTAAATATGAATCATTTCTTTCGAAGAGAAGAAGTATGTATAAAATAATTAGTTTAATTAGATTTGTGTTTACACTAGGTGACATCATCAATTTTTGTCATAGTGTTTGTAATCAACATGTAGTTATTATTTCTCTCTTTGGTCATGGCATTTAGACTATAAATAAGTATCTTATACAACTACTTTTCAATATTGAATGCTCATGGAATTGAATTTGAGAGACAACTTTGAGAGTCTTAAGAATGTCTATTATTGTTTTGATTCTTTTCTTAAAAAGTTTTTTCAAGTGATGAATCTTCCTTGTAATTATCCTTTAGGATTTTTAGAAAGGTGGTGCGTTCATCATCCTTCTATCCTTAATTCATTTTCTCTTTTCCATTACTACTTGTTTTGTGTTTTCCAAATTAAATGTTACCATGGATCATGCCTCCACAAATTATACTTGTTCTTTGTTGGATTTTGGTTTCTTTAACATCTCTTGGGTTTAATAAGATCCTTCTTTCCTTGTAAGAATTAAAGCTTGAAAAAATTAAATCCGACTTAATAACTAAAGAATATTTGAATTATATATAAAAGTAATAATTTATTCATCAGTTTATTATAAGATATTTTTTAAAAAAAATGTTAGAAACAAATTAAGCACACCTCAATTGGAATATACAAATATGAAATAACTATTTATACTTTTTCTATTACATGAGCAAATTGTCTTTACTCCTTATCTTCCATTCAATTAAAATCCATTTCAAAGAACTCTTTCAGACAACAATTTCTTAGACCATGCACCACATAATTGGTTTTCTAAACAAAATTTCTGCTAAAAAAATAAACTCGGATTAATCTTACTTTTAGAATTAACATGATATTTCAACTTCATATTGTGGTTCCCTTGTTCCATCAAGGAGTATTTGATGCTTTTCCTTTTGGATTGTGATGAAATTATTTTCTTTATTGTTCAAATAGAGGCATTGGTCTTTTCTAGTTATGTGTTACATGTACTCTATTATCATCTCAAATATACTGAAAGATATGGAAAGATAGGGAAGGGATAGTATGGTGTGATGGGTTTTAAAATTGTAGGGTAAAAATTAGATTGATCTAATGGCTAAAACTTATGGTTCACCATTAAGGTGGTCATTCTAACCTTCACCTGATTTTGAAAAGTAAAAGATCAACTTACACAATGTAATTCATCATGTATCTACTGGAGTCAAACTAACTAAGCTTCCTAACAAATTTGTTAAAATCCAATTATCACTGAATAGTTAGTTACACAAATAGAAAAAAAAAATTGTACAATATAGACATATGTTGGGTGCTAATACACCCAAGAACAAGTTTGTAATATATTAATCAATGTGGTTATGTTTTCAACATACATAGCAGATTGTGATCTGAAATAAAATAGAAAGCTAATTTGCAGCTGTAATTAAAAGTTAAAAGTTAGAAAAAAATTTGGAAACTACATAAGTTGAATTTTACACACACACACGTGTATATATATATATATATATATATATATATATATAAGTACTAATCTAAAAGAACTAAAAAAATATTGACTTTAGATAAAATTAAAAAAGTATTTTTTATAATATTAAAATTACTAGATTAAATAAAAATTATTTAAATATTTAAATTAAAAATGTTCTTTCAGTTTTCCAAAATAAAAAATATATTTTACTTCTCATATTTAAAATTACTTTAATTCCAAAATTTGAAAATAAAAATAGTCCACAAAATTTAAATATTATTTTTTAGTCTTGCAAAATATAAAATATAATATCTGGTAGTAGTTTTTTTTTTCATAAGATAAACAGGACTGTTTTATCGTTCTGAAAAGCTATTTCGGATATTTTTTGCTACATATTTTACGTTTGGAGCTTCGAAAATTGCGAGCCCTAGTGAAAGTTTCTATATCAGCGAGAAGTTATTAAACTTTATATCCAAATCAAAAGACATATAAATATAATAATATGAAAGAAAACCTTTATCAAGGAATAATTAAAATAAAAAAGGTAAAATATACCTTTTATTGTCGAACTACTTTTAAAAATTACATTTCCTCTCTCTGAGTCAAACTATCTAATATTAAAGTATTTCTCTTGTCATAAATGAAACTTTTGCACTTAAAAAAAAAAATTATCAATACATTTTACAACTATCCTTCAACATAGATATAAAACTACATATTACAAGTGTTCTTCAACATAAATATAAAACACAATATACAAGACTGAACCAAAAATTAGTTCTACATAAAAAATATTTTAACATTAATTGCTAATAAGAATGTTCTATATTATTTTGATAAAATATACAATTTAACTGTCAGTCAAAATACAGTTTTTGAAATTAATTCAAAAACAAAAAATAACATATTTAACCCAAATAAAAAACATCGGGTATATAATAGAAAACATAAGGAAACCAAAATGTAAATGTCAGTTTTGTAAACATTCTAGCTCAAATTTCAACAACAAAAAAAAACACTACTAGATTCATAAAGGCGAAAAATGCCTATAACATTCCTAATAGCCGAAAAACTGTTTCTAGTTGGACGGCGGCTGCACAAGTTTGATTTTGTTCCAATAACATTTTTACCCCCAACCCATAGATATAACATCAACATCAACATTTTTGTTCCTTCAGCAAAATAAAACTGAGTCAACTTCATCGGTACGACCACCTCCAATCTTCATTATCAGCATCCTCACCATAATTAACACCAACTCCTTCATACTCATCAAAATCTTCATCATATGGGTAAGCATCATCTTTGGAAAAACCATGATGTTCTACATCCTCGCCTGATGATTCGTTACTAGCATCACCATTTTCACCTTCTGATTCACTCTCCGAATCTTCATCCTCTTCTTCGTCCTCTTCAGAATTCTCATCCGGATAATCATTCCTCGCATTGTGTTCAGCTATAACCAATAAAAGTAATGATTTGTTTAACCATTTGTCATTTGCTTTGAAGAGTAATGATGTGAAAAGGTAGACTAGCGAATACCATTTGAGTCATAAGATTCATAATCTGAATCATCTGGGCCATCATAACACTCCTCCTCGTCCTCCTCAACTTGAACACTGAGCCAAAATAAATGATAAGGTCAAGAAGCATGACAAAAGGAAACCCAATTGAACATAAGAACAAAACACTCACAGTGGATAAGAAGCTGAAGTATCGTCTGTGCTTTTATCCATCTCATCCGTCACAGTGTAGAGGTCATACACATAATTCTCTGGAGTTCGTCACACAAAACAGTGTACAACAACCAATTAAATTGAAACCATTTAAACAAGAAATATTGCATACAAAGTAAACACCTGAAGTGTCAACAACAACGATAAAATGTCATGTCAGTTAAATAAAATAAGCGCGGGTTGGGCAAAAAGTAGCAGGATCCGTAACATTTTAATTGTGTAATTAGCAACTATATAGCCACCTTCTTTGGAATGACCAATCAAATCGGCTTCAACCTCTGCAGCCGCATTAGGAATAACTTCTCTCAGTAAAGGAAGGTAACTAGACAGAAGTCTTTCATCCTCCGATGAGATTTCTCTGCATTAATCACATGAAACGCTCTATGATAATTGTCCAAACATAGGAAAACAAAATTCTGATGGAACAGCTTTGTTAAATGGCTACCAAGCATTATGGCATGGCATCGCAAAAATTCAATGCGAAAGCATGAAAAGACTAGTCCATTAAGTGGGAGAGTCTCAAGGCTAAAATTCCAAATCAAATAGCTTATCCTACTGAATGTGGGACTCCTAACACTGTCACACCCTTGTTCATGGTGGCTTCATTCAATCAATATGTAGAGAAAAAACAAGTAAAATCTAGATTCAGTATAATCAAGTTTTACGTTCAAATTTAAACAAGATAGTTTCTAATCAAAATATTTTGAAAAGTAAAAAATTATTTTAAAACTTGTATAGTTAGCTATTTAACTAGTGTGTATTGATTTTTATATGTTTCTTATGTTAAATTCTTCTTAGAATTACAACTCACAATTCGGAACATGGGCATTCCTATCAATTCATCTATCGTAGTATTTATTGTAGCTGACAAGCTTCCATCATAGACCAAAATGCCATCTGTCATATATTTATGGTAGATTTTTGGCTTGTCACCATTAACAACATTCTGATGGAAATACTTACTGCTGTTGCACTTCCTTGTTTTTCTCTTCATTGTCAACGCGAACAATGTCATAGAAGTTGCATATTTCTTGTAATGCTTTATCATGTGCTGTCCCTTTGTTTCCCTTCCTGCTTTTCCATATTTGCTCAAAGCGAGCATCTTTTGCCAAAGACTGGAAGAAAGAATAAAATGAGACAATTTTACCACAAGAAAACCGTTACAGAAATCTTAATAATTGTACTCCTAAGCCAGTTACTATGGACAAATTATAGAATTGAAATTTGTGCACTCCTAAAAAAATCTATTGCCATTTTTAAAAGCAAACATGTATCTCGCTAACTGTCTTCCAAACAATGTTTTCAAACAAAATTCAAAACTGTTAAAAGGTATGTTATGCATGGACATCCACTCAAAGTCTCAAACAAAATTCCTAGTTAGTTTAATTTTATATATTTTGAATAAAACTGTTTGCATTTTAAAATTGAAATTCAAAACAACATTACATACCAACTATATGTTAAAATGTAACCCTGTAGGTCAACATACAAAAGTTCATATAAATTCCTTTTCTGTAACGAATCTCTTCTCTTGAAATTAAGTAATAAGATACAAGTTTATGAATTTAAACATCAAACATGCACGTTCCTTTTCAGACACGAGCAAAAAAAACTTTGAATTTTAAATTTAGATGGAACACAGACCAAAATATCTAGGTTTTACAAAAAAACTACGACAAGTTTGGAAAACTGAAGAATTAAAAATGATAGTCACGGAAAATTTGTGCTTTACATTTGAAGCGTACAAATATATAATATTTCTATTTACCACATAATAAATATAAGTACTATTTACAATTTTGTTTACCACTTCAACTATATATTTCAACCACAAATATAAAAAGTGATAAAAAATAGTATTGTATGGTAAATACCCCGAGCGTAGCAAGATTAAGATCATAATTAAGTGTTATGATCCTAAGGAAGAGGATTAGGAAAAAGGAAGAGATTATCTCATTTATAGGCCTAGAACCCTAAATAACAAAGGCTGCTAGATAGGCTCATTCCAAAAAAACCCCATCACAAATAGTAAATATAGGTGAGATTCCCAAGGTAAGTATTCATTAATTACACATTTATTACAAGTTACAACATATATACTCACACTGACTTAGGCGTTAGAGGTTTTGCATGCATCCACCCATTTTTTTGGATTGCAGAGTGGCTGAGTGTGAATGGTGACGAGTTCGAATATAAGAGACCTAGAAGCAAAGGAAGGAAATGAAGAGTCTTGCGGAGATCATTTCGGTTTTGTGTAAGAACAAGTATAAATATCATGAATGCTAAGGAGTATGAGAGGAGGGGAGCAATTTATTTTTTTAAAAGCAGAGGCTAAGTAATTTTCATTTTCTGGGGAGGGTGCGCACTGGCCCTGTAAAGGAACATGTAGTTCCATCCCTGGTGCTACGTCAGTGCGAGGAGAGATGATAACAGAATAGATACTTTAAAAATATGAAAGGAAAGGAACATTCAGCAAAGACAGGATTTCAGAATAGAAGAGGGGAATTAAGGTTGTAAGGATACCATTATTAATAAAATTGCATGTTTATCATCTTCCTGTTTAAGAGTTTATCGGGATTGGAAATAGCATTGGTGTTGTATTACAAAATTAATAACAAAAGCACACTGACTCTTCTTTAATATAGGTGCATTAATCGCTGACTAATTTAGTAATGGAACAGCCACATCTAACCATGGATAATATATAACATACAATATGCACCCATAACACCACAAAGCAATGACCAGATTTTGAATCTGGACTGTCTGTAAGAAACTTCCCAATCATACTAAAGTGTTCATGTCTAGTTGAGCTAATGCTTGTGGAAGAATTCCAGGAATGTTCTTATTGCAACTACACTAAAAATTATCATAGGATCATGTCATATTCAAAGAGTTCTTGACTATTTTTCCCCTACTCTAGTGGAGGCTACAAAACAGATGAGGAGATTTCCCTGTACCCTGAAATAGTTAAGAATTATCCGGAAAAAAAAGGAAAATCATGTACTTTATTGACAAGCAGGAGAGTCAAATACAGAATTCTCCCAAATCATATGGAAGTGAGCTTAAAAGTTTAGCTTCACTAATCTTATCATCTCAGACACTAGGTTATTTTATGAATAATGATTTTATTGGTACAAAGCCTTCACCAATTCTACCGTTAACTAATCCCTGTCAGAAAACCTAACTGTAATGGAGTCGTCCCTCCCAACCACATTATTTTCATCCATAAGGTTTTAACACTAGAATTAGCTTAATAGAGTAATCAATGTACTTTTTACTTGTAAATAATTACATTGATAAAATTTCCAACAACCATGCATAAAATTTCAACTGATTTGAACACGACTAAGAATATCATAGATCTGAACTTGAAAGACACTCAAGATAGATGAACAAAACTTGTCCTATAGATCAAGTTCTTTAGTTTAAGATCAAGGTAATATGTTAAAAAGCAACAAGAAAAATAAAATAAAATGAAATAAAATTCTTCAGAAAAAATGACAAAAGGAACAAAAAAAATGAACAGTTCTTAAACCAAAGGGGGTTGTTTTAGATGAAAGTAGTACAAAAGAATATAAGAAGAAATTATGCAAGGGCATCTGCACTTGCATAAAGACATCAATACAATTTCCAATGGGTTGAAGAATCAAGAACGTATTGCCATCCCTTAAGAAAGAGCATTATGGACATCCAAAGATATGCACATCCATAAATATGAGGAACAGAAGACATGTAACAAACCTCCTTTTCTTGTTTAGCTTTAACCAATAGCTGATTTTGCTTCTGCATGCATTAAAAGTAGGAAAAAAGGAAATTATGAGACAGTATGATAAAATAAGTGTGAAGTTATCAAAAGTACAGTTAGTATGAGCAGTTATTTGATGACTTAAAGCATGCACAAGCACGTGAATTTGTGATTCTGAACAGGCAGATGAGAGAGGGGAGAGAAGGGAAGAAGAAAAGGCTTACATTATTCCTTTTGAAGAAGTTCTTTCTTTCCTCAACTTTTGGCTTCGAAATAGATTCACAACTGGAACCAGGATCCTAGAGAAACAGTCAACTATTAGGCTATCCAGTTTATCAATAATGATTAAAATTTGTACCTATAACAAGACCAACTCAATAGAATGAAATAAATCCAGTTTGTCAATGATGATTAATAATTGTCACTCCTATTGACCAGACCAACTCAATACACCAAGATAAAAGACTTTGACATGGAGAAAAAAGTGAACGAGAGCATTAGTCCAAAAATACACACTTCATGATGTTACTCTGTATCATAAGGAGAAAGAACAAGAAACACCATCTAGGAAGGCAACATACCACAAAGGATTGCACGATATCAAAGGTGACCTCAGAGCTGCTTATTGTCTCCACATGTTGAACAAAAAGCTTCTTGTTATGAAATTCCACTTAAGCAGAGAGAAATCATATCAGGAATTGAGCCATAAATACTAAACACCTATTAAATTCAAAAGCATTCCAGCCATTTCCTAGCTGTTCATTTTGTTACTGATCATCTCAACACAAGCAAGACATATTCATAATTGCTTCATATGAGTCATTTGGCATCCTTAATTTGGTAGCATCACATCATGGCAACTTTTTTTTAAAAAATGCAAAATAGATATTATTGAGCAAAAGAAATCCACATTACAGAACAGAAATATATTATGATGAAATAAATTATGTTTACATTGTAACACTTAATACTGAAAGGAAACCACTAATACATTATAGCTGGGAATTGCATGCTCAACACGGAGAATGAGTAAGAATCAGCTTGGAGAATGCATTTGTAACAGCATGTCAGCAGAAAGGATGAACTAAATCAGTACTGACGGACATGGTTAATTTGTTATGCTAATCAATGTTTGGTGGTCTTATATACAGAGAGCATGTGAATAGCTCGGGGATTTTGTGGGTTTCATGCATAACTGATGAAAATTCACCACGGTTTAGTAATTGCTTGTAATTATGGTTATGGAAGAGTTAAGTGTGAGGCTGATTTCTTAGACTTGTATGATTAATGTAGACACACACAAATTGTGCAGTTCTTCATTATAAAAGTTAATGCTAGCTCAAAAACTTCACTTTTAACCATTTAAGTTCAGATATTAACCCCACTATGATAGACTCAGTTAATATAAGAATGTGTAGGTCCATTTATAGGGTAATAACTTAAGTTGTTAGAATCCTACTATTCACACTTAGAATCTCACAATTCATGCATTTTGGCTATCTACCAATTCATGTCTCAAGATGAATCTTAGATGACTTTATATCTCTCAAGATGATTCTTAGATGACTTTGTATCTCTCAGTCCACGAATCTATATAATTTTTATCACCTATAAGATTCAACACTTCATTATTTTTTACTTCTTCACCAATTCTTATGACAAAAATAAGTCATGTGAGCCAAAAGTTTAAGAAATTGAAATAACAACTTATCCTATTTGATTACTCCACCTTTTTTGTCACTCTCACTCATTCAATGTGATGTGTGTAATCGTTTTACTTTCATTCTTCTAAAAGTTTTACTTATTTCTAGTTTATATTGTTTACACTGAGCATTATATCTATGTCATATATTTGAACTAGTTTTTATTATTGTACTTAATCTTACCATTTGATACAAAATTATGATTCACAAAAAAAAAAGCTCCACCTTTTATGATTCAAATCTCCATGACCTGGGTAATAACATTTGTTATTCTTCAAATGAATTGTCCCTACTGTTCTAGAGTCTTGGGTCCACCACTGTTATCCGCGTGTATTATGCTAATCCAGATATTAAATTCGATAGGAAAACAAACATAGCAAACCCTATTCATCGTACTCCCAATACATATATTTACTTGTCTGAAAATATGAAAAGACTTGACCATGCATAACATAAATATCTATGAAAAAAACAAACTAAGAATAACATACCCTTTTGAGCAGTATCGGAGACAGATAAATTCTGAAAATCTAAGAGAGAACGCTTTAACGGCCTCTCATTAATCTTCAGCCCTACATTGTCATGGCAAAATCAAACAAGGACCCAAATGAGACCCGTTAAAAAAAAGAAAAAGAGGAAGAAGGATTTACAGAAAGCATCAAGTGGGGATTGAGAGGGTTTGCGTTTGACCCTAACCACCACAGGCTTCGGTTGTTGTGGAGGCACTGCCGAAGAACTTTCGTCCATGTTCTCAGACTTCTTAAACCTGTTCAATCTCAGTGTTTAAGCCGCTAAAACTGAACTAAGCTAAGTTACAAACAGAAAAAATCAGATTTGAGAAAGATTCAAGACAAATTGCTCTTTGGATAATGGAGTTTAAGAAAGATGAGAATGGGATGGAAGAAGCAGAAAAACTCAATATGAAAATATTATCAAGGGGATTGAAATAATTCTAGAATAACTATTAGAAGCATAGTTTTTTCCTAAAAGGATCTTTTCACAATGGAGACACTTCATACAGAAACTAGTTTCCTTACCCTTCACGGACTTTCTTCTTATTCTTTTTTGCCGAGTTTGATGAGAAGTTATATTTACTATCTATATTTTAATTGATGCAAAATAAAATAAGATTTTCGATTACTGAAATAATATATTTATTAAAAATTATAAAATACATTAAAAAAATATAATTTAAATTGTGCAGGTAATATTTTGAAATTTTTATGTTAATAATATAAATAACGGTATATTATTATTTGTACTTCCTTCTCTTTTTGAACAAATATTGTCTTTAATAAAGAAATTTTATTTTTTTATGTTGTATTAATTACTTCTTATTAATTATACTTTTAAGTTTACAATATTAAAAATAATTAATTATTTTTTTATCAACTTTAAATGATATGTTGTTTATATTAATTAATTACTTTTTATTAATTAATAAATTATATTTAATTTTTTAAAATATTATTAAAAAGTTTTAAAACTTATAATATATTATAAAAATTAATATTTTTATTAATTTATGTACTAAAGTCTTTAACTGATATTTATTTATAAATAGAGGAAATATCAATATAGAATACACACCCACCACCTTATTGTTGAGAAAGTTTTTTACATCTGTCACAATTTTATTTTTTAACAAAAAAATATCAAATTTCTTTTCATCATTTATATTAATTTTCAAGCACTTTATTACAGGTAGTAAGATTTAAGGCAACTGAAATCCTACTTTCAAATGCACTCTCATCACCTACTTTTAAATGCACCCTCAATACTTCACCTTCAACACAAACAACACTTTTTTATCATGTAAAGGAACCCACAATCTTCATATCATAACTGTTGTTCGTCTTCTTCCTCCAAAAAATCCTATCATTCATTAATATCAATATAATATACATTATTGTTTGAAGAGAAAGAAGAATTCTTCATCATGCAAACGAACTGACCATCATCGGACACCACTACTCTTCGTCTTCCTCCCAAAAATCCTACTGTTAATCTTCCTTCATTTTTTATCTTTTTGTTCGTCCTCTTATAAATTATACCCTTGACCATCCTCCAAATGTGCTCTTCGTCTTCTTTTTCGTATAAACCCTAAATCTTACGCTAGGAAAGCTACCACTCTTCTCTAAAGAATGTAACTTTTTGCTTCTTTTGTTTGCTTGTTGTACAATGGTGTACATTTCCTCAGTCTACTGGTTTTTTCGGCTGGATTTGAACAGTTGTTGAGAAAGCTAGCACTATTGTCCAAAGAAGATAATTTTTTTCTTTTCCGGTTGCTTCATGTATAGTGCTCAAAGTTTTGTCACTATAGTGGAATTTTTGGACATATCGTGTAACTTTTTTCTTCTTATAGTTGCTTCCTTAGGTTTCATCACTATAGTGAAAAGTTTAGACATGTTTCTTCTTCTAGTTGCTTCCTGTATAGTGCTCTAGGTTTTTTCACTGTAGTAGAATTTTTGGACATGTCGTATTACTTTTTTCTTTTTTTTGGTTGCTTCCTGTACAGTGTTCTAGGTTTCATCATTGTAGTGGAATTTTTGGACATGTCGTGCTGAAAGTATTGCAAACCAAGAATGAGAAATTCAAGTAGACTTCTTGGAAGAAAAATAAGGACCAAGTTCTGTGCCATTAATAATAGTCCAAACATGGTACTCCTTTTTTTCACACATCTTCTTTCTTACATTGTTACTATGTTTTTATAACATCTTTTTAATTCAATAACAAGACTGCGAGTGGATGTCTTAGAAAATAACGATTTATGGTTCTCATTTAAATTCAACTGTAGGTAATTTTTTTTTATTTCTTTTTGCTTTGCAATAACTATCAATAAGAGTCAAGGATTGCGTCCCGTCTTTACACATGATCAGCTATATATAATTATATCTAGAGTTAAATCTAAAGATTGATTGAGAATTCTAATATTGAATGATAAAGAAAAAATATTAAGATATACTAAAAATATAGTGTATAGAAAAGTCTTCGCAAACCTATGAATTAATATTAAATATTTACTTTCATAATTTCCTTACACTTCTAATTATTATTAACAATTTTTTATTACCTCAAATACTAACTTTAATCTTCTATTAATCATTATGGACAAGTTATATTTTGCAAGAACTACAACATTTCCATTTTGGAGTATAACAGCAAATTATTTTGAACAAAATTATTTTCAAATAATAATACATATATTTTTATTTTTCTTAAGTTCATTTTAATTTCGTACCATTTAATTCCATACCGTATGGTCAGAAAAATAAATTATATTATAATATATAAAATTATTTTTATTTATTTTAAAATTAAATTATATAATTATATATATAATTATTTTATTTTTCATCAAGAAAATACTTTAATTATTATAAATTTCTCTCATTCTTTTTTGGGTTGTTTTTAAACAAGTTTATATATATATAATTAAAACTAATTTTAATAATTGTTGATGAATATTATAAACATTATAATTATATTTCATTTAACATAATATTTTATACTTTTTCTGTGCATTTTCTTACACATTTTTTTTAAAAAATATATCACTAACATTATAAAATACAACATAAATATTTTTTTACTAAACGTTTAACATAAGTCAAAATTTTCATCCACAGATTAAGGGTAATTTCCTTACTTACTCTTATAAAACATATTACCTTACATATCTAATTTATTATATCAATTTAAATACTAACTTACTTAAAAGTGTTAAAAGTAAGATATTCATGTCATTAATAAGTGAAGATTTTCATATTTATTTTCATTATAAATATTTACTCTAATTTATTATATCAATTTAAATACTAACTTACTTAAAAGTGCTAAAAGTAAGATATTCATCTAATTGATAAGTGAAGATTTTCATATTTATTTTTTCTAATTGAAATAAATTTAATATAGAAAGATATATAAATTTATCTATCTAAAATAAAATTTTAAATAATTCATAATAACCAATTAAAAAACTTAAAATATTTTTCATAAAATCATTTGTAAACACTAATTTTAGAAGATAACAGTAATGAAATTGATTTAAATTTATTTTTATTGGACAATAAAAATGTATTAATAAGACAAAATATATTTTAATTTTATCTCAATTTAAAGTTGTTACTTAATTTTATAAAAATAATGTTAAAATTCATGTGTTATATTTGAGGTAAGACTAAATTCTATTATGCTATTCATCTAATATATTAATTAGGTCAAGTAAGTTTTAATTTAATATAAGAAAATTATTTAATATAAATATTCATTTCCCTGGTAAGTAGCCTTATCACATTTATAAAAATAATGTTAACATTCGTGTTGTTGTATTTAATATATTTTGTTTGATAAGTTAAATCTAAATTTCAATTTATAATTTTATAAAAATTATATATTTTAATTAAAAATATAATTAAGAAGGTAAAATATATCTTCATTTTATATAGAAAAACATGTTAATTATATATAAATATTATTACTTTATTTAAAAAATGTAAATGTTGTGATCAACTTGAAAAAAGAGAATCAATCATAATATCGATTTCTTTTAGTTTTAGGGATTATACTATTTTTATGAGGTATAGAATTGATGAGTAGTTTTGATTGTTATATTATTAAAGGTTAAATATGTTTTTAATATTTATATTAGTTGTTAAAATTGTGTTAACAAATTTTGAAATTATTTTGTTCTTATATTTTATAAATTCGTGTAAAAAATTCGATGTGTCAAATTTTTTTTTTACTTTTTTTCTTTTCATTTTTTTTCATTTTTTTTTCTGAAAAATATTTTTATTTTTCATCAATGATCATTTATACCTATTTATAAAATATAAGGACAAAATAAGTCTAAATTTTACTCTAATAACAAAACACAATTTTAACAAATAGTTCAGAGATTAAAAACATATTTAACCTTATTATTAAATATTCTTTTTCTTTTATCCGACATGAATTTAAGGATAGATTGAAGTTACCTTTTTAGGGATAATTCTAGATAGATGGTTTAAAATTTAAAGAAGAATTTGTGATTTCAATACTTTTAATGTCAATATTAAGTTCATAATCTTTATAAGACATTGTTATTTGAAAATTGGTGGTTATTTTGAATGTAATGTAAATATTAATCTTAGTTTTTCTGTTTGTGATGAATATTTTAATAAGAAGTATAGGAGAATATATGAGAATTTGTACGTTATTGTATGGAAAGAAAGTTGTAAAAAATACATATGAATACTTTTAAAATAATAATTTAAGTCAATTGTACATTTTTATTAGTTAAATAACAATTTTTTTATATTAATAAAATATATTTTTTCTGTATATTTTATTTTATATGAATTTTTTTGCATACATTCACCAAGTTAAATACAAATGTTTAAAGTGTGTTGTAGGTAATATATTTCAACTTCTTTTCTTATTTTCACCATTTTCTCTCATTTTAAATCTGATCATTGCTCAAACATTGGCTCAGAGAGCGCTGAGAGAATCGGGATTCAATTTGGAGAAAGTTTATTTATTCATGGACCGAGGTGTTCACACTACACACACTACACAATTTTAAGTTCTCTGTTTTCTACCAAGCGAAACTACCAAAGCTTCTTCAATACTTGCCCTAGCTGCCTTGTTCTCCCTACTGTTCTACACAGAGGAGCTGCCGTAAGAACCTGCTGTTATGTTGTTCATTATTATCATCTCTGACTTATTGTACTACTAGTGCTGGTTTGTGGGTCTGTGTAATTTGATTTCTCTATTCCTTTAAGGTGTTTGATACAATGTCTATTCCAATTACCAGTAGTTTTTCCTCTATCTGTTCGTAATGGTTGATTTGTTTGGAGGATCTATATGTACGTACATTTTTACATTTGTGGGTCTTATAGTAGTGTCCCTTATAATTCTTGTTCAAGAAAAAAAAAACCCTCTAGGGTTGGCTTAGTTATGGAGGAGATTCGAATAGTTTGAATGAGCTTTTAGGTTCTAACCTCTAACCTTATCGTACACAAAAAAGAAAGAAAAAGAAGAAACTAGATTTTGTCAAGTTTGTTATTCCGCAATATTGCATGCCCATTAGACTAGCTATCGAATCGGGAACATCATTTAGATCTCTGTTTGGATTTTGTTTAGTAACATGAAATAAGTTATCAAGTTTTTCTTATACTGTGTTTCATAGATTATAAATTCTTCAGAAATACAATCTGTGTTTTCATCTAAAAAAAGTGATGGTAGAAATAGTACATTTGGTTTTTCTTTGCTCGGGAAAAAACTCATCACAGGATTAAAAGCTACCTGGTTGGATTTAAATTCTATTTAGAAATACATAGGAATATCAATATATTCTATTGAAATATCTATCGAATATATTGATATTGTATGTACTTAAGTTAATGCCCTTTTTCTCAATTTTCTGGCAGTTGTTACTTATTCAATTTTATTACCCTCTTGGCAGAACTGAAAAGAGATGGGATTACCAAATGCTTCTGAGGACTTGTCATCAGAGATGGAGGTTGATGCCTTTAGACGCCTTTTTCCACTTCAGTATTTTGAGCGTCATCTTGCCGAATCAATAAGGCCTGATGGTAGACCACTTGGAAAAACTAGAGAAACAAGTATTTTTCTTGGTTAGTTATTTTTCTTCTCTTCTAGTTTACAATCTGCAAAATCTTTGGTATGTTGTATTATTCACACTTGAAGCAAAACTTAGATGGTTAACTCATTTGATTAGGTGCTGTTGCATCTGCTAATGGGTCGGCTCTAGTGAAGATTGGATCAACTGTTAGTCACTCTTCCTGAGTTTTTTTTGTTAAATCTTGCATGAATGTGTGTTATTGATTTTATTATGGGGTTGATATAATGATTTTCCTGATTGGTCTCTTTACAGACTATGTTGACTGCTATTAAAATGGAGGTTATGACTCCCTCCTTGGAGGCACCGGATGAGGGCTGTCTAGGTTGGTATTGCTTGCTGTGCCACTTGTGTTAGTTATTCAGTCTTCTGCTCACATGACATAAAATTAACATTTTAATATCTATTATTTCAGCTGTTGATTTCTTCATGCCTCCAATTTGTTCTCCAATTGTTAGGCCTGGCAGGCCTGCTGAAGCATCACCAGTGGTGTCAAAGCAATTGTCTGACACCATTTCCAGGCATGTTTTAATCTTTTCCGTCACTTTTTTAGGTTCAATTATTTCAGATGATGAAATAAACTAATTTATCAAAGTCACTCCAACTAGCTTTTTATTCACCACAATAAAATGGAACCATAAGAAAAAGAAGTAATTAAAAAGGGAATGTTTGTAATTTATTTTTTTGAATTCTACCAAAGCTACTTCACCCTCCATTCCCTATAGTATGATTTATGCTCAATACAAATGTTCCCTTTCTGAAAGAGGATGTGCAGAAGGATTGTGCCTACCCCCCGATACATCTTCGGATATATTCTCACTGGAAAGTACATAGATTTTGGATGTTAAATGTGATCAACGAAAGTTTGTAAACATTTATCTGAAATTATGGTGGTTGAAGTTTTTAGTTGATCAGGCACAATTTCCCTCCTCAATTCATCATTTCTATGGTTTACCCCATATGCTGTCTCATTTCGTGGTATGTTTAGGACATGATTTTTTAGGGAAAAGCAAGGAAGGCTAAACTTTTCTTTTGAAGTAAATACTCTAATATAATTTTCTTTAGAATGATAGATTATCACGAAACCTTCTAATTAAAAGTTGAAGACTTTACCCTCCCTTTCCTTCAAAAGCCCCTCCATCCAAACATATATATGTCAACCGTCATGGTGATCAATAATTTTTATTGTCTTTTTAATGTGTCAAATAGTAGATTAACCTATCTACCTCTTTTCAACCTATACTTTTTATTCTGCAGTTCTAGAATGATTGATTTGAAAGAATTGTCTCTAGTTAGTGGAAAAGCTGCATGGATGACTTACCTGGTAAGCTTTTATATTGATTTGTGATTACCGAATTTCACATATCCACCGTAGAAAGTTATAGGAACATTACATCGGTATTATGGGGTGTCTAACTCCCACGGTGAATAAAATGGGATGCTTAGTAGAGTATTTAAATGTTTGGATGCTTATTAATTGGTATTATGTGTGATGCCCACTAGCTTGTGAGGTATTCTGCTGTGTGAGAGAAACCCTTCTTGTGTGGGTTTTCTATCTGTTTTGCAAATCTTTTTGGTGTGGAATTCAGCAAGGTTCAGAGTGTGAATCATGGTAGGTTCTAATGGGTTTTTTCCTACCAACTTGCCAATTATTGACAGCAACAACTTTCATCAATGGAGTGTCAAAATGGGTGACATCTTTGGTTCCAAGTGTTGGAAATTATGAAGAATGGTGTTCAAACTAGAGTAAGGTGCTACAAAGGTGCAGAGGACAGTTCACAGGGAATCTGAGAAGAAAGATTGCAGAGCTCTCTTCTTTATCCATCAATATGTGTATTATGCCAATTTTGAGAAGATATATTTGGCAAAGTCAGCCAAGGCTGCCTAGCTTAGCAGCAAAAGTCTTTGTATAGCATCTTCCTTATGAGGATCGTGGGAACAATTTGAAAGTTAAGGGGAGATTAACAGGTTACTGTTAAGAACACCTTTTAAAATTAGAAAGTTCTGAGTGAAGCAGATCTCGAAATATCTAGTGTGTATCATTCTCGTGGGGAGATATTTCCTATCGTTCAGTAAAGATTTATTTTTCTTGCTGTTCCTGTCAAGAGGTCTATTAGAAAGACTGTGTAAGACACCACATTCGGTGAGGTACACTGTTTTTGCTCTGATTGTATTATCAATTGATTGAATGACAGAATAATGTCTTCTTTATCATGCAGGATATCTATTGTTTGGATGCTGATGGTGCTCTTTTTGATGCTGCATTACTTTCTGCAGTTGCTGCTTTATCTCATTGTAAGTAGTGCATCTTCTTTATAATTTTGTAATATTATGCATCTGTTAGACCCCTTTTTTATAATATTAAGCTGCACATTTGAAAACTGTACACAGTGCAATTTTGGAATAAAGAGAAGATAGACTTTTTCTTGTACTTGAAAGAGAATTTGTTTTTCTGTTGGTGTTCTTAGTGTGATGCCTTTCGACACCGTTGAGGTATTACCATATTGAGCTTGTCTAAGAATTTCTGCGTTGACAGTGCAAATTCCTGCTGTTGCCATGAATGATGATGGCAAGATAGTACTTGTCTCTGATGAAGATGGACAAAAGCGAGCGCAGGAGCCAGTCAATAAGGAAAAGAGGAAGCTTACATTAAGAAGCATTCCGTTCTCATTAACATGCATACTTCACAAGAATTACATATTGGCAGATCCTACTGCAGAAGAAGAATCCATTGTGGAAACCCATTTGACAATAGT
Source organism: Lablab purpureus (assembly GCA_030347555.1). Taxonomy (NCBI): domain Eukaryota; kingdom Viridiplantae; phylum Streptophyta; class Magnoliopsida; order Fabales; family Fabaceae; genus Lablab; species Lablab purpureus. The sequence continues at coordinate 19,930,478 of CM059254.1, forward strand.
TTTGGATACATCTGGCCAACTAATATCTCTTTACAAGCCTGGTGGGCCGGTTCTTGCCTATACTTCTGCTATCCAGGTTAGTTTACACATTTTTTTTACGGAACTAACAAGGTAGTTATAGCATTGATATGAATGCATTAGTGATCCATCTGGAAAAAATTAAGTAATTACTTTTGAAATTTCAAGTCAGTCTTTCAAATTTAAACGAATATAAGATATGGAGGTCCCCTGCGATCTTCATATGCCCATCTGATATATATCGAGTCTTGCGTCTGTCTGATTGAGGTTCAATTTTTTTCAAAAATCTTCTTTCAATGTATAGTTTTATGAGTTTTGTGATACAATATTTTCCATTCTACAGTTTTAGTCTGAGTTTTATATTTGAAGGGTGAAATTATGACAAAAATTGGTTGATAGTGGAAATTTAATTAGTGTACATCAAAATCCATAAAACAAAGTTTAGTATTCTGATATGAATTATTAACCGCACAGCATGAAATAATACTGCGTTTTGATGTTTGTATGAAATCAGAGTCATATAAACGATACTGTGGTTTCAGGATTGTGTCGCGTTAACCCGGCAAAGAGTAAAGGAACTAAAAAGCTTCTTAGACCAAGAAAATTCTGCTATGGAGGTTTGAGCAGAATTATGCAATCATCTTTTTTTGTCCTGAATGTTATTTAGCTTTGTACATTCTGGATACTGCGGCATTTCATTATAAAAACGGTTCTTTTCACGAATGTTATACCATCTATTAGGACATTATTTTGCTATTCCGACATATTTGGTTTTTCAGACGTGGTTGATGGATTTTGGGATATAATTGTGTTAAATATCTGATCCAACTTCTAAAACCTAAACCAAACAAACTGTTAAATTTTTTTTGAAAACTCAAAAAATCATCACTAATTAAGTAGTTATAGAACTTGTTACTATTTTGTGTAAAAGAAAGAGAACTTGTTTTTATAAGATTTGATTTAATTGCATTTTTGTTATTTTTAGTTTAAATTGTATGTGATTTTAATTCTTCCAAGTTTATCATCAATTACGTCTTTAAGTTTCTTTCATTTTTTAGGACGGTATGCTTGAAAAATTATACAGATTTTATGATGACGTTAAACCTTAATGAAGAAAAAAATTTAAGAATTCTTTTTGGGTAAAATTTGATGTTTCAACGAGAGAAAAAAAAAAATAGTTTGTTCGGTTCAAGATTGAGCAGAAAGTAAAATTTCCAAGGTTTTGCTAGGTGAAAATCAATAGAATCAGATTTAATTTTAAAAATAAAGAAATTTCTTCACGTCATAAAATTAAACAACCAAAATTTAAATGGCTCCATAAATGTATATTTATACACGTTTTAGGTGTCAACCTATTTTATTTTTTTAACGAAATGATTTCAATTCACTAGAGACCACGAATCTAACAAATTGTAAAAAAATTCATATAGAAAATTAATAGAAAATTAAAGTCACCGAGTTTGATTATTAGTGGAATAAATGAGAAGACATAATTTTTGATATAGTGCTATGTACCTAATTCAATAATTAGTATCAAACTAACATCACGGATTCCATTTTAACAAGGAAATTTTTGATGGAAAGATTGTTGCATGTTATATTAATGATCCTGTAACATAACTATGGACTAAGTCATAATTGAAAACTTCTATTACTAACTTCTATTTCTAGGAATATAATTAATTAAGGACAATATAACTTAGTAGGAAATTGTTCAATCCAAAACTTTATCCTGTATCTATATATACTTGCTAGCTCAAACTCAAAAATTTGTTAGGATTTGTTATCATAAAAAAAAGAAAGATTAAGTGATTTACTTTTGTAAGATATTAGTGGACTCTTTCAATGTATAAATTTTTTATGATAACAAGTAGGAAAGAATCTCTTATTACATGTTATTAGTTTTATAATTATGAAGGCATATGTAATATGTAATATTATTAGACTTTCTAGAAGTCATTTAATTCAAACAAAAAGGTCTAAGAGTGTATTTCAATTTTTATTAATAAATGTTTGTGGTTAAAAAGTCAAAATTTATATAAAAGAATTATAAAGAGTAAATTTAAATATTTGTTTGCAAATATTTTTCATTTAGGAAAATGAATGATTTCATCCATATTCACTAGTACAAAATAAATCTTTAATGTAATGATTTAATCTAAATTATGACATTTTTAGACATAAATATGGGTGATATAACAAAAAGTTATCAGGTGATGTAAGCAAAGATGTTTATGCTGGGTAAAAGAGAATTGATGATCTGTTTGAGCCTTGTTGAACTAAGCAGGACTAGGACTTGTGGCATTCTCTCAAATCCTGCAAATGAATCGTATTGATAAACTTAAAGCACCTTTCACCTCAACCCTCAAATCTTCACATCCCCTTCTCACAACTCTTTCATGTCTCGTTTATAAGCTTCGAGGCCTCGCCATTCGTGTTCGCATTGTTGTTCAACAATGCACGCTTTCCAAACATCATGAAATGCTTTGTTGCAAAGGAGATGCAAAGAAAACATGTGAACAAAAAGAAGAAAATGAGCAACCTCGTTTTTGTTGAACATAAGAGGAACTTTTTATGTTAGCTGTATTTGAATACATATAAGAAAACTTTTTTAATATTGAATGACATCATAGCTCGAGTTTTATTATAAAGTTTTTTTATCTATTGACTCTTCTGAAAAAGTTCTTAAATAAGTCACTAGTGATAAAGTTATGGGTGAATCAATAAAAATTATTATATTGTTAGTGTTTTACAGACAAATCATCTGGAAAAACAGTTTAAAACTTTATTATCTTAAAAAAACTAAACGTATTCTTAAAATAAAGGTATATAAATGTAAAACAAGTTATTTATTGTCTTTTTATTATATTTTTAAACTTTCTATTGTAACCAATCCTTAAACTCAAAGTAATGATAAATCTATAAAACAAGTTTATTATTGTCTTTTTATTATATTTTTAAACTTTCTATTCCAACCAGCCCTTAAACTCATATTATGAGTCTTTTAAATATATAAACCATACTCTATTAGGCTATTCTCGATTGATATTTATTTTTTAAAACATTTATAAAAAGATTTGTGAAATCTATTCATCCTTTCTACAATTAGCACATTATATTTCAATATATAAACCCCGAACAACTTTTATAAACTTATTTTTAATAACTTTTATATGAAAGTTATTATTACATTATGTCTTTGATTATATAACTTCATTTTATACATAATTAATTTTTATTAGAGTGCATAAAGTATAATTAATATTACGTCAGAATGACTAAATTAATTCATTATTGAAAACAGTCTACATAATCTAAATTGGGATACTACTAATATGTAATAACAATTATATTCATATTAATAATATTAAAAATAATTAAAAATAATTTTGCATTGATGTACATACTTTCCACACAGGCAAGGCAGTACAAATAAATAACATTGATTGTTTTTAATCTATAAAGAATTTCACTAATTAGTTAAATAATTTAGGATATTATAAGAGAACAGTTAACTTTATATAATTACAATACCATTATAATATGATTTATTATTTTCTGTAATTTTCTTTCTCCAAACTACCATTATATTAAATAAATCTACATTAAACAAATTAAATAATTAATTTTCAACCACTTTTAAAATCAACATTATTTTAAAATTATTACAAAAAAAAGTGCATGGCACTAGTTGAGCTACTAGTTCTAAATAACTTCAACATGAGTGGATAAATATATATGCAGGAGAAGAAATTAAAATGCATTTAGCTGTATCCTACGTGTAAGCACACCCTTAATCGGTTGAGTTCACCTAAGCAACAGCAGCCAAAGTGACAGAAAGAGTAATAAAACTGTTTTCTCTTTTGGCTCTTTCTGCAACACCGATCAATATATGATGCCTTCAACTTCAGGTGGTTCGCAGAAGGAACAAGAACATGGAGAACCCACCGAAGCCATGCGCAGGAAAAGAGGTCAAAGGTGTAGTTGATGATGGCCCAGAAAGAGTTGTTGATAACAGAAGCAACGAAGAGATGAATAAGAAAGAGGGGAGCAACAACGCTGGCACAGAGGAACGAAGTGAAAAACCAAAAGGAATGCCTCATCAGCAAGTTCCACAGCCTGGAGATTTCTCCGCTGAAGCCCTAGACAAAGAGCTTCCACCCACTGAAGCCTAATAACCCAACATGGTGGCTAGGAATCTTCTTGTTTCTTTGCAAAAGCCATGTTTCAAGCTAGGTTCTATAATTGTTTGCACCTGTTATGATTGTCCTTTGAAGCAGCAGGGTCTGGTTTTCATGAACTTGCTTGTCTTGTTTTTCATATTCAAAATTGTTGATGTTTTCAACTGCTTTATTATTTTATCTGCGATTAGCTGGAAATTTGAAGCAAATGGAGTTTGTTTTTACTAATGATTACAAGGGTATTGAATTCAACTCAAAACCTTGATTCGGAGTTACTCCAACTAGTCTGATAGTGAATACTGCTTAAAATATATAAATTTAAATCACTTTTAATTTAAGTTATTTTAATTTTGAAATCAACTTTTTAATAAAATAGTTTAAATTTATTAAGTTTAACTTTTTATTTAAATATAGTATTTTAATTATTTCTATGGAGGAACAATGTTCTTCGATGCAAGATGTTCACCGAGATACTGGAGATACTGGAAAGAAGTTCATTGTAAGCTTTAGTAACACAATTTAAATCATTAGATCTACACATTCATCAGATTCATCACATGATTTCTCAAAGAAGTAACAAATAACTCTCAAATAGAGGGAAGTTTAAGCACTGTGAGGTTTTTTCTCACTCAGAAAGAACACTAACAAAGATAAGCACTACAAGATTGTATCATTCTCTTGTGTATTATTCATTGGTTTTTATATACATTCTAAAGATGATCCTTCTTGTGTTCTTACTTTATTTGAATCATCTTCAATCTTCTTTGGTCAGCATTTGGTCAGTATTGTAAATTACGCTTTCTATGACTTGTACTCACCGGAAGCTTTCATGGAAAGTCGTGCTACTATTTAACTCTTCCTTCCCTTTGTAAGTGTTACACAAAAACAAGTCCTCTCAATTAACTTAAAGAGGAACTTAAAGAGGAGTGAATTAAATTTCAACTAATTGAATTAAGTTTAACTAATTTTTCTATTTTTTTAATTTTTGTTTACAGAATAAATATCAATAAACAATTCAAATAATAAATATAAAAAATATAAAGAAGCTGGTTTGGTCAAAATCTTATTTACATTCAGTTTTTCAGTCTTCAAGAAGTGATTGAGTTTCGAATTTCTTATACACAGAGCACATTTCTTGATTATAATAAAAATTCTTTAGATACATATTTTTTATTATAATAAAAAATTTTTAGATACATATGAACTCTCTTTTAGATAATACAAATCGAAGGATAGTGTAAAAATTTTCAATAGAACTTTTACAAATCTTTGACGTAAGTGCTAAATTCACGTAAGAACTCATATTTATAATTTTATGTATCTTTGAAAGAGTTATGATTTTTCATGAAAAATATGAGTTTTCATAAAAGAAATGTAAGTTTTCACAAATCTAGACAATGTTTTTACCGTTAATAAGAAATAAAAGCATGCTATTATTTTTTATCTTATAATATAATCTATGTTATTTTTATCTTATAATTAATATAAACATTATAAGATATATACAATTATTTTTCCATTTAATCAATTAACTTGTATATTTATTAATACTTGATTTATTTTTATTTATACAATCATTTGTGCCACAAATTTGATTACAAATATTGTTTAGCTTTATATTGTATGTACTAATGAATCATTTGATCATTGTAAAGATAACTGGATAGTCTAACAAGCTTTAGTGGACACACAAACAAACTTTAGAAGTTTACGTAAATTTAACATGTATATATAACTCATTTAGAAGTTCATGTAAATTTAACATGTATATATAACTCATTTAGTATTTGTTGTCATCAAAATTCTTTATAGGAAAGATATGGATTAGGTTGTCTAGGTCTTAACAATCTTGTTTTTTTTAGTGTATCCTTGCATGTAATAGCAACATTATCCACATCTCTTTAACACCTTCAAAAGACATTCACTTTATTATACTTTTCTTCAAATATTGCACATATAGATGTTTTTTATTCTTGCATTTATTTGATACTTATGTTTTTATTTGTCTATCTAGACACTTATGAGCAGATCCTTCTTATTAGCAAGACATAGAATATAGTTTCCATTTTCAATAATATCTAGCATGTCCATGTGACAAGATTTAAAGAATGCCACCTTTCTTTATTTTCACTAATCATATTTTATTTCATAAGACCTAGGAGATCTATTGATGCCTTGTCGTTTATTTTCATTGGTATTAAGGATTTGTTTTCTCTTATTCTGTTAAGAACTAATTAGTTCTCATACCAACAAAAGATACAAGTAGACTTTAGAAGGGGATTGAATAAAACACAAGATTTTATCATGAAAACACAAAAAACATAAAGCATTTTAAACTGGTTCACCCTTAACACTTATGCTATATCTAATTCTAAACTCTTAAGGAATTCCACTAATTAAACAAAGATTATACAATGAGTACATAAGTCATTCCTGACTATCATGATGAGTACATTGACCACTCTTAGCTATCCCTTCAGAATCTCCTCTAAAATATAAAACTTAAGTATTCTTATTTGTCATTTCTAAGAGTTGGGTATTTGGACGAAAGTCGATGGACTTTATAACCTTCCATCAATGCATGTGTGGGTTTGCATTTTTTTATAACTTTTTAATGCAGATTTTTCATACTACACCCACATAACTTGGAACGGGTTTTACCTACACACTTCGGTTATATACAACCCACATCACTAAGCCCAATTCAGTCAAAAATCAAAATACATTTTGCTTTTATTAGTTTACTAAGTTTAATTTAACCTAAAATTCAATATTTTTTTTCTATTAGTTGTTACCAAGCTTAATTCAATTCAAAATTTATTTTTTTCTTCTATTTGTTGTACATTGTTTAATGGATTGAGTGAGTTGTTATTATATAAATAACTGTTAAAAAATCTTAATATGTCTTTACATGTACATACTGAATTGTTTAACTTACAGATTTTATAGAATAGTTCATAAAAATTAAAAACTAATTAAAATGTAAATTATATGAGTGATTTATTTTTCTGTACGAATTTATGTTTATACAAACTTAAATAACGAACCTGTCAAGATACCCAACTATATTTCTAACTAAAAAAAGAATTGAATCTTATGAAATATATGTCATTAAAAATATATACAATTCATTACTTTAGAAAATGAAAGATATAACAAATTTTTACTCTCTTATTGTGTACAGAGCGTATAGAAATTTTTAGGCAAGATAAATAATGCACTAATTGATTTTTATGTTTATTTCCGTTTTCATTATGTATTTGTAATTATTGAGATTTTCACTGGAGTAATATTCCCATGATAATATCGTTGAAATTCTGATAATTATCTTCTTCAGATATTTTCTTTATTTAAGTTGATTATACATGATTTCATTTTTATATGGAAGCTCATATTTCAATTTTTATACCTATTATATGTAACATTGGAAACAATGTAAAATAAATAATAAAACATTTTATTTATATTTTCTCTTTAGTGTTACTTAGTCAGCATTTTCATTTTATTAGTATCAATTCTTTCTTTTTATATATATCACACGTAAATAGATATTTGGATAATCACTAAAATATATATATATATATATATATATATATATATATTTAATCATTACAATCCAAAAAATAATCTTTGAAAAACTTAACTTTTAAATTCTAAAATCTAAAAAATAATTTATTTTATATAAATGAATTTTAAATTTTCCAATTCAAATTTATATAAATAAATTTTAAATTTTACAATTCAAAAGTCTGATAGTTTTGACACTTAATAAATTTTTAAGAAAAAAACGTGGAAATACAAGAAGAAACATTCTTACTAATGTAAACCTATGTTAAAAGTCGACAAAAGAACTTAAATATACAACACCATTTGCATGAAAATTCAAAAACCAATCAATCGACATCTCGACCTATTTTAGATCAAATTAAATATTTGCTTATTCTTAAATCACTTAGCATTGATTCATCTTGCATAAATAAAAACTGATTAGGATGGATTACTCGGAGGCGAATATCTTTTGAATTTCCATTTAATGTTTATCTAAAATTTGAAAAGAATTTGAATATTATTTTATTAAAGAAGACTAGTGAATGCCTATATGTGACCATTTCTTCTAAAATTATTGAAAAAGTGCAGTGATTAATTAAAAATGTTGTGATATAATTTAATTTCTTTCATATAATGTAAATAGTTGTTTTGATGAATTGCAAATTTGCAAGTAGGAATGTTTTTATTTTGTGTAGTTTATATGCTCTCTTCAAACATTGTTCCATCACATTCACCACACTTTGACCACGACTTCAGTGAAATTTTATATAGGTGGAAGTGTATATTGATATCCAGTTAGTTTTTTTTTTTTATAATAAGGAACAATTAAGTTTAAACTTAAAACATCATGTAAATTATATTATTCAATTCCCCCCCAGACAATCCTAGTGAGATTAATCCTATTTGATTGTTATAAAAACCTTTGTATAAATTGTGACCCTCTTCTATAATTGTCCCACATCTACCAGATCACCTTCTATTTGTTATCAATACTTTAAATGGAAACAGAATTCATTGTAACTATTCACCGAGTGAGCCGATAAATTAGGTGAAAGACTTGAGTGGTAGATCATAATGTTTGGGCTGGTGCAGTGATCGCTTCCCAGAAGTCAAAGGCTTTTCCACATGTTTGTGTTTCCTTCAACATTCGGCTTACAGATTCTCAAGTGTTCCACCTCGGGCTTGTTACCTTTAAATTGCACTCCTAGTCTTCATCATCACTGCAAATCCAAACCTTACTTAATCAAGTCAAAATATCTGCTTGAATTTTGTTTAATTTTGCATAGAGCCCATCTTTGAGCATAAGCTCTTCATGATCTCCCATCTGAAAAAAGGAAATAAGTAAATTGATTATGCATTGACCTTTGGCGTCTTCCTCTGCTTGTTGAAATGTTCATATGTTTGGTCTCATCAAGAAATTGAGTCCGAAATTTATTAAGTTAAAGCGTCTTTAGATAGCTTTGCATTAAATAAAATATATTTAGGGATTTACTCCAAAGTTGCTCACCAATTAAAAATCCAAACTTATCACTTCACTTCAAAATGAATTTCATAATATACAAGATGTAGTAACTAAGTTCAACTAGAAATCACCTCAACGATGCGACCATCATCCATAACAAAGATCTTATCAGCAGCTTTTGTAGTAGAAAGCCTGTGAATTTCAGTGATTATACCGGAACTAATCTTATATATTAAAGAAAGAAAAAAGCAAGACTGTTAAGAATTTACCTATGAGCTATGATAATGATGGTTCTTGTTTTAGATTCATCTTTTAACGCATACAGCGACTCCTGAAATATGAATTACATGACAAAGACTCGTATTTTCTTAGATAAGTACGGAAATTAGATTGACTAAGAATAGGAAATGATATTTAACTTTCAAAAACTAGAATTTGTGAAATATACCTTGATATAGTGCTCACTCTCAGAATCTAGAGCACTGGTTGCTTCATCAAGTATCAGTATAACAGGGTCTCTAAGAATGGCTCTGGTGATGGCAATTCGCTGCTTTTGTCCACCACTAAGTGCATTGTCATCAACAAGGGTTTCATATCCATTAGGAAGAGAAGAAATGAAATCATGGGCATTGGCCTTTTTGGCCGCCCATTCAATATCTTCTTGTTTTATGTTCCCAGGGCAACCATACTTTATGTTTGACTTGATGTCCATATGAAAGAGATGGGATTCCTGTTTGAAACATAAAATTTCAGAAAAGAAGTTTTTAACTATGTGTGAACTACAGTTTAGTTGTCTAACCTGTGCAACATATCCAATGTGCTGACGCAGCCACCGGATATCCAACTCTTTCAGAGGGAACCCATCAATATATATCTGTACATAAATGTAGATGTAGATTACATAAGAAATGATCATGAAAAGTTCATGTTTATACATAGTATGATATTGACATCACATTCCAAATCAGAAATAGGTCAAGATCAAGATGCCAACGATTTATGCCAATTCAAAAAGTGTGCACTATTCTCATTTATTTATTGGGAAAGGATTTATTATGCCAATGTAAAAATTATGCACTTGTCCCTCACTGGGAGAATTTATTATGGTCTGCACCTTGTATCTTCACTCCTCCTGTCCAAATATTTAATTTAAAGAAAAGCAATGCCCCATGCTTCTCACTCACATATGTAGAGAGATCAAATATGCCAACAATAAATTAAATATCAACAACAAATAACAAGGGAAATACGTCACATTCATGTCCGACTATCCGAGGCTGACTAAGAACTATTTCTCATAATTGTGAGCTTTAGAAGCACTAACCATACCACAGAATGCACGTCTTTATTGGGTCAATTTTCATTAATTAACTATTGCTAACATGAGCTCATATGCTTGGAAATGTGCTATTCTAGTCCGTAGTAGTCACTATCTGAATGGTGCAGAATATTAAAAACAAGGATTTTCCAATTCAGTACCAATCATTTAACGAGACCATGACTTAACTGGATTTGCTTCAAGAAATTAAAATGCAAGAAGCTGATGGCATGGGCCAATAAAGTAGGAAACAGTTCTTGTAAAATATGTTGCTCTTTGTTACTATAAAAACGTGCATAAACATTTATAGGCATGGGAAAGTATCGTAAACATGATTCGAACAAACAACTAATCAAGTAGTGGATGCTGAGCATGAGTATGTGAATATTTCGTAATTTAATAAAAATTTAATTTCCAATGTACTAGGTTTAAAAGATATACATTGTTTACCTGACCACTACTAGGCTCATAGAGACGAAGTAAAAGGTTGAGTAATGTGCTCTTTCCACTACCGCTCATTCCAACCTTGACAAGGTAGAGCTCTCCAGTTAATATTTTAGCATCTCCAACATTAAATCACAAGGAATTAAGATAAATCTTACAATGGCAATGACTTGATTTTCCTCTATGGAGAAGTCCAAGTGTTCTAGCACAGGCATCTGTTCAAATGTAGGAAAGAAATAAAATTTAACAATTTTTTTTTTCAGATCGGCAAATGTTAGTTTCTATTAGTAGGGAGATTCGAACCCACAACCTGTCTCAACTTCCCTTCCTTTCATTCTCTTCTTTAACCACCAAACCAACCTTATAACTCCAATAAAATTTAACAACTAATCAGCAACAAGTATGCCATGCCTCAGAATTTAGTAGTAAAAGGGATGCAAGGTAATAAATCATATTGAGCAGGTTTATAAGGATGTGTATTACAAATTACAATGTCAGTAACATGATTACAAAAATTTGTTGCCACAAGTACAGTGCATAATGATTAAAATCAGAATATAATATTCTGTATTTATTGTAATAAATAGAAGCTTTAGAGAATGCACAATATCCTCTATCTATGTATAATTAATATAATTAGTCTATAAACACACATCTGTTGTTTATTGAAAAAGGCAGTTTCAGTCACAATAATCCTGTTTTTTCCTTTGGCATGCTTCACCAACCGGATATTAAAAATGTATTATTGCATGTTGAGTTGCAAGAAGTTTACATGGAATAAACCTATGATATATTCTTGAAGCCAACCCATCCATGTCAAGGACACAACCAGATTACAAAAACGAGATCCACGAATACCAAAATCAGATGTGTTGCAGCTTTGAACAATACATTTTCCTATTTCACTGGGAGTGAGACTGTTTAAAGAATATATCAGAAACGTTTTAAAATGTCATTTTCAATTCTGATACATTTTCACTCTCAATTAAGTTCTTTAGATATCTTTCCCATATGTCATAAATCTTTGAAAAATGTCAATTCCAATTTTTTATTTGTCAAAAATTCGTTCAGTAAAATCTTATCGTTTTATCGTATAAAGTTGTCTAATGATCATGTGTGTTCTGCTCTTAATGAGTCGTCTATGGGTAAAGTGTGTCTTATGAAGAGCATCTAACAATAGAGTCTAGTTTATTAGTAAAACACATCTCTACTGACAAAGTGTATCTTATATACTCGTATGATAGAAGAGGGTCTTGTACAACCAACTCTCTCCAACTATGTAAAGTGTCCACATGTCACAGATTTTGTTGCATGGTACATGGCATGATTCATGGCAAGTTTGCTATTACTATCGCTACCTACCAGATCAATAGATGTCCCTCTATAACGCTTGATACGAAAAATTTTGTGGAAACCTAATCAGGACCTTCCCCCAATCTTGATAGAAACATGTGTTGTTAAATGCATCTTTCTAGGATATGCATAAGAAGTAAAGGTATACAAATTATGATATCTTGAACCAAGATTCAAGATGTATAACATTAGTGAGGATGTCATGTTCAATGAAACTGAAATGACGTACTAGTCAAAAGTCTCAGATTGTGAGTCTGGCAGTAGCTGTGATGGTGAGAAAGCAAATATTGAGGTGAAGACTGGTAGAGCATTTGACTTTCTACGAAACAATGAATGAGACGATCAAGTAGAAGAAGAGTCAAACAATCATGTACAAATGAGTGGATGACAATTATAGTATTATCAGTGGTAGAACAAGGTGAACAATCAAAGCTTTGAAAATGTATGGATATGCGTAACTTATTACATTCTTCTTAGTAGCTGCTAGTGAGGTGGTAGAGAAGAATCCTCATGTGCACCATTTGCCATAGAAAGTAAGAAGACCTAATGATTAGATGCCATGAAGAAGCATATAGATTCACTTCATCTGGACAATACTCAGACTTTGGTTTATATACCTACGGGTTGTAGACTGGTTAGTTGTAAATGGATTTTCAAATGCAAGGGTGGAGTTCTAGGAACTGATAAAAAAGATTCAAGAGATTAGCGAGGTAGAAGTTTTACCCAAAGGGAAGGGATTGATTATAATTGTTAGATTTAACGAGCTTGAGCCTATTTCTTTGTATTTTTCCTATTTATTAATGTATAACCCTATGTGCTCCATATACATTAAGGATTCAGCCTATGCCTCTTTCTCATTTATCTTAACTTGGTATCAGAGCCATATAAATTTATCCTAACGAGATTTGTTTCAGGCTATTGTGTCACCTATTTAAGGGTTGTTGTTGACCACCCACAATTATCTAATCCCACATTCTCGAGATGTTCATTCCTCAGCATGATGGGGTGTATTGCAAATCCCACATCAACTAGTGATATAGGAAGTTCAATGTTTATAAGTGGGTATATGAGAAGTTCAAGTTTTGTTGCTCATGGGGAGTCTTCTGATTGGTAAGTCATCTCTACAAATCTTTATATGACCTCAAGTAGTCTCCTAGGACATGGTTTGACAAATATAGCATTGATGTTCAACAATTTGGTATGATTCACAATGAGATCATTCCATCTTTTACCATCACTCGAGTGTTGGGTGTATCTATCTAGTAGTATATATTGATGATATTAGGTAATGATCACCATGACATCTCACAGGAAAAATATTTTCAGACCAAAGACCTTGACAAATTCAGATATTTCTTGAGGATTGAGGTAGTACAATCCAACAATGGAATTGTTATTTCTTAGAGGAAGTAGGCATTAGATATTTTGGATGAAAATGGGTTAATGAATTCTAAGTCTATTGACACACCCATGGATCTTAATACCAAACTTCTACTTAATCATTAAAAACTACTATCAGATCCTGAAAAGTACAAAAGATTAATTGGAAAATTGAACTATCTTACAATTACTCGCCTTGATATCTCCTTTGTTGTTAGTGTGGTGAGTCAATTTCTCAATTTTCCACGTGCAAATAATTGGAATGTTGTCATTTGTATATTGAATTACATTAAAGGTTTTCCTGGAAAAGGTTTGTTATATGAACACAATAATCACACAAGATTTGTAGGTTATTCAAATGTTGATTGGGTAGGCTCTCCTTCTGATATGATATTTACCTTTAGATATTGTGCCTTCTTTGGTGATAATTTGATCTCTTGGAAGAGTAAGAAACAAAATGTTTTGGCAAGATCTAGTACAGAAACAGAATATAGACCTATGGACTCTGCTATCTGTAAACTTATTTGGCTTAAACAGTTACTTAAAGAATTACAATTTGGAGAGATCACTCAAATGACACTTCTATGTGACAACCAAACTGCACTTCATATTTGTTCAAATCTTGTCTTCCATGAAAGGACCAAACATATTAAGATTGATTATCACTTTATTCGTGAAAAGATTGTATCTAGATATATTAAGACTGAATTTGTTAGTTTTAATGATCAACTAACAAATGTTTTTACTAAATCATTGTGGGAACCTAGAATTTATTATATTTGTAATACGCTTGGTAAATACAATTTATATACACCAATTTGAGGTGGAGTATTAAATTAGGCCCACTTCTTTTTATTTTTCCTATTTATAAATCTATAACCCTATGTGATCCATACACACTAAGGATTCAACCTATGCCTCTTTCTCATTTATCTTAACTATAATGATATGTTTCCATTCGAATGTTGTTACCCATAATTCTAACGTAAACTTGGGTTGGAAAAAATGGATATTAAGATTGTTTTCCAACAAAAAGACTTAGATGAGACTATCTATGTGAAGCAACCATAATGATTTGAGGTAGAAGAAAAGAAGAACTTTGTTTGTGAGATCAGCTTGGCCAATATTGTCACCAATTCTCTTCACAATCACAATTTAGTTGCCACACACACCCACTATAAAATCCTTCTCTGTTCTCCCTCTTTCCTCTTGCCACTTGTTATTTTGATGGGCCTCAGTTCTCTACCTCACTACTACCATACCCACCCACACATAAATGGCCTACCATGTAAAACACATTAAATCATTAGAACATTTTTATTACATGGGTTATACACAAAGTCATAAGCTCAAGACTTAGGTCTTGTAAGACTTTCTCATTGGTGTACATTGACGTTGACATGTCATAAAATTGAAGAGTCTAGATCACTAGAATAAAAAAAACTAGTTTTGTAATGGAAATATATATTTATGATAACCAAATAAACCATTAGTTAGAGTATGGGTCATGTAGAAGTTGCAAAAATATGTTAAAATGATATGGTATAGTAGAACCCACAAAAATTAATTTAATACCTTATAAAATGACCATTGCAATAGAGATGACCTTATTAGTGAACTTAGTGGAATCATTGGGATGGTGCTTAAGCTCATGGAAACTTCGTGAATGACAATGAGAAGGTAAAAGAAATATTGCAAATAAGCTAACTATAATCACCAATGGTTGCTTTTAAATAGTCAAATGCAGTGAGCTTTTTTACTCATTGTTTCGAAAAGCAATTTGATGCACATAAAACTAGTTTTTAATTAGAGTGAAATCAAACGTCCCAGAAATTGCAAACAGCCATATGCATTTTAATTTTCAAGCTGTAGTGAGTAAAAGTAAACATGTTTCTTATAACAAATAGAACAAAGGACAGTGAATATAACAAAAACACATACATACCATACTCCTTGCAGGATAATAAAATGATACATTTGCAAACTGAATATGCCCCACTAACCTCTGTAACTTCACTCCTGCAATATGTGAGAAGCCCAATTAAACAATAGGTAACTCCATACTTGAGGAGTAAGGGGAGCAGTAGACCAACAGCTACTTGCCTTTGGCTAAGAACTGATCACTAGGTAAAAGATTAATCAGTTGTAATATTTGTTCAGATGCTCCAATGGACTGCAGCAATGATGTTAGGCTGTTTGTCACCCTCCATGTTGCATAAATCAACCACTCACAGTATAGTACATACTTGGTAAGTTGTTCCACAGTTACACGACATCTGAGAACAGACATGCCTACCAACAGCACTGCAAATATCTGCAAGTCGTAATTTAAGAAAGAAAATATAAATTTCATATTTTTCTATCATATAGTATCCCTTAAAAAATGGGAAACGCATAAAAAAAATAGCAAACATTGATCAGTTTATGAAAAACCGAAGTTAAAAAATCTTCTATATAATACCCAAGATCAACACAATACTCTAAACACTATCCAATGTAGCTCCATAACTGTTACAAGAATTTGGTATTTAGAATACTTGAAATGTGTAAGGAAATAAAAAATTATTTTATTGATAGCAATCACACCAATTACATTCTAATCATTTGTATTTGTGATAGTCAAATCCTTTAAAATAAAGAAATAAAAATATGTTAAAATAAAGAAGAAGATTCTAAAGATATTTTTATAAGTGTTAAATACTTGTATATTTTATCCTATTTTTGGCTTTTATTAGATACTTGTCATCTTTTTAATAGTTTTTGTTCAAAATCAATTTTTATTACTTTTTATTGTAATTTTTTGTTTATTCAAGTAGGAAAAGGAGAAGATTTTGGTCTAAATAGAATCAAATATTCTAGCTCAACAAGGAAATGCTTTGCTTGACCGGAAGTTGCTTGTTCAAGCTTAAACTAGAGGCCTGTGATTTGCACTCAAGGTTTTCAACAATTAGGACGTCTGCCATCATCATCGTTCCTTTACCTAAGGAGGCATAACCAAAACACATAACTATCTAAACAGTTACGACCCACACATAAGCACACAATTGAAAGTAACTGTCATCCATGTTAAGAATTCAAGTATAAGAGTGGGCATAAAGAAAAAGCAAAGATCCATAGACATTGAGCCTTAAGGTTTTATGTTGGAAGTGGTGTCATCTTTTCTTATATACCCTCTCTCCCTAAGAAAATTTTCCAACAGTGGTATCAGAGCCTGGTTGTCTTGGTAACTGACTCAGGAAAGGGCAAACATGTTCTATTGTGGTAAAACCTAACAATAGTTAGGGTCACTACTAAAGTAGTGGTTGGAAATCTCCTTGAGGAGAGTGTACCAATTCAGAAAGGGATCGAAGGGACCGTTGTGGTAAACCAACAACAGTTAGGGTAGTCTCACACTTGAGGGGGAGACGGTTAGGAATTCAAGTGTGAGAGTGGACATAAAGTCCCACATTGAGTAGAAATGATAAAGTTGAGGTGTATAAAAGAAAAGCAAAGACCTATAGACATTGAGCCTTAAGGTTTTATGTTGGAAGTAGTATCATCTTTTCTCTTATACTCATTTCCTAAGAAATCTTCCAACAGTGGTATCAAAGTCTGGTTGTCTTGAGAACTAGCTCAGGCAAGGGCAAACATGTTCTATTGTAAATCCTAACAGTAGTTAGGGTCACTACTATGGTAGTGGTTGAGTATCCCCTTGAGGGGAGTATACCAATGTGAAAAAGTATCAGAGGGACAACAACAGTTAGAGTAGTCTCACACTTGAGGGGGGAGACTATTAGGAATTCAAGTGTGAGAGTGGGCATAAAGAAAAAGCAAAGATCCATAGACATTGAGCCTTAAGGTTTTATGTTGGAAGTGGTGTCATCTTTCCTTATATACTTTCTCCCTTGAGAAAATTTTTCCAACAATCCAAATACATAACGACCCCTCTAACGTAAGTTCTTTCAATTGCTTCTTTTTCCCTTTCTAACATAAACTTTCTAAGGCCTAATTTCTTGTAGTAGGCTGTCAAATAACCGGTCTCTTTGCTTATTCTTCTTTAGTATATAGAATGAAGGAATTTTCAGCATTCAATTACTTGTTTTTGTATCTTTTAGTAAGGTTAAAAAAAACCAAACCTGAGCAGATCGATATAAGGTGTTAAATATTAGGTCCCAAAACCCAGAAGCCATATTCTCTCGAACAGTTATAAGTGCTATGCTCTGTAGCCATTGCTTGTACCTGAATAGATATAAAGAGTTTATGGATGTTAATATTATTGAAACATATAAACATTTACACAAAAGTGTATGATAAACTTGTGTGTATATAAGGATGGCAACATGACAATAGGTCGGATTTGGTATGGTAGTATCAATCCGCTAATAGCGTCGCCTGAAAAAATCTGCCCAGCTACCTACCCCATTATCCGCTAGATATCCACAAAAGAAATACTCGCCAATATCTGTGGTTACTTCAAAATATGTTTTACTTTTATTTTTTTATTTTATTTTTTGTTTTTAAATAAGATATTTAAAATTAATTATTTAAAATATAAAGTTAGATAAAACATTATTTTTAAAACATAATTTAAACAAAATATTTATACAAATAAATTTAATTTTTCTAAGAAATAAATTTAAATAAATTGAACTATAAAGTATAAGATTTAAAAAATTAATCTTTTTAAAAGCAACTTCAATTTCATAGGTATAAGTAAAAAAATATACATATATAAAATTAAACTCTAAACTCTCCTTAAATTATTAATATATCTTTCACAAATAACATTATTTCGATCACTATATTTTTAAAAAAATATTTAAATAAGATATCCATACCTGTTACTCATAGGTTTCTGTCAAAAATATTCATTCAATACCCGTTACAGATTTTATCCACAGGTATTTGTGAGTATGAATTTTTTTGCCATGTATACAATATAGTACAGTATCACACAAAGGGTATCAGAGCCTATAATTTATCTTGGTAATTGTCAAGATTGTCAAGTTTGGATATGTAGAGGAGTGGTATTAAAAAGTCTCACATCACTTGCCTCAATTCTTAGAATTCAACTTATATATATGTTGCACAACCTCCCTTAATACCATTTGGTTTTAAAACAAAATATGACATAGTATCACAACCTATAACTCCTTGTTATTGATACTGGTAATGAAAAATATCAGCAACTCCAAATGCTTTATGAAAATAAATAAAATGTCATAATGGATTATGGCAAAAGCATCATGCACAAAATATATATATATATACACACTTATAAATAATTAAAAAAAATGCAAAAATATAATTGTAATTGAAAAATTATGAAAGACAACCACGTAACTAATAGTAATAGTCGGTTTAGAAATACAAAAATTAAATCAAAACACCACAAAGTTCAAGACCTAAAATAGGTGATCAAATATTTTCAAGTTGAAAACAAGAAAAACATAATTTGGATAGCGTCAACAAGACAACAATTATGTAGTATTGGGACAATAGCACCTTTGTTGCGGGATGCACCAAGCCTTGCAGTTGAAACGAATGCCACTGCAAGCTACGACATAACTTGTCATTGGTGGAGATGACAACATTAGGTGCATCAAAGGGGAACTTGAACAGAAAGATGGTAAGATGTGGGTGTGTGGGGTGCGACGTAGGTTAAGTTTGTAATATTTTGATTGGGTTTGGGTTGGGTTGTATGGCCTAGTCCTTTATAAAACACTAGTGGACGTACTACAAGTTTGGGTTGGGTGTGTAACCTAGAAATAGAAAACAAAAGGGAAGAGATATTAGGGTTTTAACACACCTTGAGTAGGGCATCACATGGATTGTGATATTTGCCATGACCCCTCCATACTACCATTTCACAATGCCTATTACGACTGTTATGCGCCATTGTGTGAAACCCAATTTGTACCACTATGTTGTAGCAGATAGAGAAAAATCTGCGTAAAAGTATTTTTTATTTCCTTACATAGGTCAAGTTGGTATCAAAGGTCGCAACACTCCAGCATCATCGTCGCACCTCTGGCTCGCTCCACTCCAACGCAGCGTGATAGCAGCTGCTCCAGCCACTATTGACTACTATGCCTAAGAGGAGCTCGCATTCAATTTATATGTTCCAGGCTTAACACATACGATTTATATACTCCAATTTGAGGGAGAGTGTTAGAATAATTAATCTTGATTCTGTAACTTAACTTGTTTCGATAAGTTAAGTAGTCTATCCTAATTAGCTACTTTCCTTAATTAACATTAATTATCTAGGTATAACCTTTTCCTTTTCCTAGAAAACACTTGGTATTCCTAATGTCTTTTATGAATAACATGGATCAACTAAGAGATTATCAATCTCTTAAGCCTTTTTCATCATATTGTCAGTCTTACATAAGCTCATAAATCTGCAAGCAACATCAGAAACATGGATGAATCCCAAATTATGGTTTCATCATAAAAGGCTTGGGCATTTACAAAATCATTGTTTCGTTTATTTACTAAAGAAATGTGATATTTATTAACTTTCCTAGCATCATGTACATGTTATCCCATCTACAGTAAAAAGTGTAATTTCAAATTTGACTTGATTCACTCTAATGTTTAGGGATCTGTTTAAGAATATATTTTTGCAGCAAAATAACTTGTTACATTTTATTAACAATTGTACTCATGTCACATGAACATACATTAAGAGAGGTAAATCTTAGGTCTTTCAAATCTTTGTTAATTTTCTCTGTCTTGTCCAAAATCAATCTGGAAAACACATCAAAAGAATTCAGTTTGATAATGATATTGAATATGTGAATCATGAATTCTCTAGGATTGTCTCAAAATGGTATTGTTCACGAACTAACATGTGTTAACACTCAACAACAAAACAAGATTGCAAAAAGGAAGAATCAACAATACGAGCTTAAGAGAAAGATGATAAAAGTACTCAAAAGAGCGCTAGGCATTACAATCCCTACGAAAACCAAAAGCTACATCCAACTAAGATTACTCAAAAGCGCTAGACACATTAGAGTATCTGTGAAGACCAAACGTTACATAAAGCTAAGACAAAGTCTACACAAAAGCAAAAGAGAATAAACACTACTCAACAAGAAGATAATGCGAACAAAAGGAAGATTAGACGACAAGAACAAATGTACTAGATGTTGTGTACACGTAGTTATTACAAGACAATTCAAATTGAGAGATAATCTGCTCTTCATGAATGTTGACTTGTGCATCCCCAAGTTGATTCCAAGACAAGGACAAACCCTCTGAGTTGGAATGCTCATTTCAGCACTATTAGTACTCAAAGGGATTTATAGAGTTAAGGTTGTCTAGCACCTAACACATTGAGTGATACAGGAAAATTGGACATAGTTCAGTTAGAGTGAACATGTACAAAAACAGAAAGTGTTACATTGTTAAGTCTATTTCTCATGTTCAATCTCTTGGTTGTTCTTATATACGTGTTGTGAAAATATTGTGAATTATTTTTGTCATTAGACAACCCCCTTAGAATGTATAATTGAAGACTCATTGTGAAAATTTTTTCAAATCATTTTAAAAGCTCTATTCAATTCTCCTTTCTAGAATTAACATTATATTTCACAGTTTTCTATGATTGAAATTTATTTGTAGGCATAGTTTGATTAGGGCTGTACTAGTGAGAGTGTGAGCCTGTAGGAGCCTTGAACTTTGTAGAAATGGTTAGATTCCTATACATTACTAATTAAAAGCTTCGGTATGATAGGAATTTTACCATGCCACTAAAGTAATTGATCTAATCGCACGGTTTAGGCATAGAGGGGGAAAATAGAACTAAGAGAATTTGAATAGTATTTACTTGTGTAATGTTATGTATTACAATATTAAATATGATGAAACCTAAAGCACTCCTTGTTTATATCAAGAATCCAAACTAAATGCAAAAGAAAATCATAAAATATTAGAAAACGCCAAAAATTAGTGAAACTAGACTTGAGAGATAATTTCTGGATAAACAAATATTTGAAGATATGATTTTGATATTATGAGATATTCCAAGAGTAACATCAAGTCAAAATATAGATTTTCAGCGAGAATATTCAGTAACAGAAAAAACAGAATAAAGCACCTTCCAAGTTCTCTTTTTCCTGTTCCATAAGCTCGTACAGTTCTTATTGAAGAAAGCGTCTCCTGAGCAACCTGCTTAGAAAAAAATATTAATAATTAAAATAAGATTCTGGTCACTGTTCCAGAAACAATATACTAGTATAATTTATATACGTCATTTGCACAAGCTGTGAAGTCTTGGGTTAACTTTGCTGCCTTTCTCTGATACCTATTCAAACAAAAAAATACACGCTTCAGACCATCAGCAATGCAAAGGTGTAAACAAAACCACAAGGGGGATATCCATGATTAATTTAAATTTGTAAACATTTAAGCATAGTTATCATCTTAGTCAGAACATATTTTACATCTTTAAATTCCCTAAAGAACCTTTCATTTCATACAAGATTATTTATAGTAAAAATTACATAATGTTTTTTATGTCAAAATATCCCAGACAAAGTTAAGACAAAACAGAACTAGAATGAAATTTATAAACAAAAATACTAGCTGAGACAAACATGATGATGTGTGCATGTCAGCAGCGATTTAGTGGCTTAACTTCACTGCATAGAAGATTATGCAATAAAATTGTACTTAAATTCATTATGCAAACAATAATAAAAAGAACATACATTGTAATCAATAAAAGAAACAACTAGAATGCCGATCACAGCAAAGGAAAACACAATAAAAATGGAGATCATGGCTTGTTTTGCAAAATTTATACAAGCAAATTCAGCTTTTGAAGCTGAACTACAAGTTGTTATTCAGACTATTGATATCAGTATTCAAAAAAATTGGAGAGCTCTTTGGGTGGAGATGGATTCTTTACTTCCTGCGAAAGTTTTGTCTAATAGTTCTATAGTTCCTTGGAAATTAAGGCATGGATAATGTTTTGGAATCTATTAAGGCATAAAATTTAGATTTTCACACAATTTTAGGGAGGGAAATAGCTGGGCGGATAGCTTAGCTACTCATGGTCTTAGAACTTTAGTTTTTACTTGGTGAGATGGTGTGTCTGCTTGTATTGTCTCTGACTTTTGTAGAGATAGATGTGGTCTCTCACATTACGGATTTCCTTAGTGGTTTTGGTTTGGTCCCCACTTTTGTATTTCTTTTTTCTTTAAATTGTATTAACAATGTTGCATATGATTGGTGCAAGTTGTAGTGCTAACCTGTTTTGGATTGCAACTTGTATACTGATGCAATAGCATTTTTTCTTTTGATTAAAAAAATTATGTATATGTATTTCTGTAAAAATAAATATAATCTAAGAAAAAACTTGAAGCTTATGATAAATTTAATAAAGCTCAAAATGTTTTATGGAAAGAAAAATAATTTCATTAATAAAACAGGAAAATGGATACAAACAGATAGGAAGGCAGGAGATCTTATAAAAAAACAAAACAAAAGAGAACCAAAAGACATAAGAAAATAATAAAGCAAAGCTACACGTTTAACATAAAGGGGAAGATGTTACCGATGCTTACTGGCCATAAACCAAGAAAATTGCAGATAAAATAGAGCAAATCATCAAGGCAGATAATGCTAGAGGCCAAGATAAAATCACCAAATTAAGCATTGCTCCAATTCCCTAGATATAAAATAAAACAGATAATACCAGAAGGAAAGATAAAGTCATCAAATAAAATAACAGATTAATATGTAACATAAGAATTAAGACCTGACAAGAATTGCGTAATATCAGCTGAAGATCATTTCCTATTAGACGGGATAGACGTTGACAATCTGCTGCAAGCCTGCTTGTCAAGTCACCAACTCTTTCTTTATCAAAATAAGAGATGTCCTACATTAAGACAGTAACAAATATAGGTCATAGGTTAACCAGAAGAAAAGAAAGAAACAGAAAAACAATACAAATAAATAACCAAAAGAATACTAAGAACACCCATTAGTGCTGTATATTTTCACTTGGTAAAATGCATACCTGAAAAAGAATTGCTGCATATAAGTTTTCTCGTAGATGCTTTACCTGAAAAATTATGCTTGGAACATTAGATGGTGACCTTAGACATCAAGGTTACTTTAAAGAAAAAGCATAACATTGGAGTGGGGAAAATGATCTAAAGTAGCAACAAGAACAAGGAGAGGAGGGTATTCACGGGAAATTATATGCATGGAACAAATGATTCAGTTAAAGTAGAAAATTGAAGTTGTACTAATGAAATAGTTAATACAGAAATTGAATTTCTTTATTAAAAAAGCAATGGAGAATTCCCCAGTGGGGACATCTTAATGGAAATGTTGGAGAAAGAGAGTAATGAATGACAAAAGGTTGTTAATTGTGTTATTTAGTAGTTTAACCATTTATTATTAAGCATTTTGTCTTGCTTGCCCAACATTGATCATGACATTTCCAGGCTTGAAATTTTTCCTGAAAAGAATGCTTGAGCAAAACCACAATATCATAATATCATTTTTTATGCATTAGAAAAGAAATTTATTATAATAGAAGGGAAAAGGTACAAAAGTAGATAAGTCCTTCAATGGAAACTGCAAAGCTGAGAAAGAATAACGTATAAAAATTTGTTGAGAATTACTGAATCGACAAACCGGAAAGCCCTGTTTTCTCCAATGATTGGCCTGAGCATTTCCCTCACAGCGGAGAACACCGTACTTCCCTCACTTCAGCAAGAAAGCCCAACCTTCCACTCCACCTCAACCCCTCCTTCAAGCTCGGAGACATCATTGATACCTCCTGCCATTCCCACAGTTCCTGATGCTCTCCAAAACTCCACCTATATTGTCGCCTTTTGCTCCCCTGATCACTCGAACTCTGTCGTCGTCCACAACTCCGCCCTCTCTTAAATTATTCAAAAAAGAAAATGAATTCAGAAGTAATTCGTAGGATTCTGCTACCTTCACCACAGTTGGCTCTATGACAATTGGGTTCCACCTCTCTTAAAACAAGTGTCCCTTCTTGCTTTCAAGCAGCCGCGTAGCGTGGGTCCTAGCTCATATCAAGTTGTCCCTTATGCTTTCTTCTCTTTCTTGTCTTTTTCTAGTTTTTTGCTTTTTTTCTTCTTCTTGGTTCTTTTCTTGTTTGGGTGGTGTGACTTCCTCTTTGACTTCTCTTCTCTGCGTTTAGGTTTGTTTGCTTTCCTGCCAAGTGTTTGTGTTTTTGTTTCTTGGTGTTGTTTTGGTGTTCCTTGGTTCTCTCGCCATGGGCCTTTTACAAATTTTGCAATTCCTTGGAGTTGCCTTGTTAACAATGTTTCTAACACTACTAATTCCTAGTTCTTTTGGGAGTTTTGCAGCACAAAAGAAAACTTTTGCACAAGTCCTTCATAATGCTTGTGACATACCTCTTAGCCAATTGCCTACACCTTGCATCAAAGGTGATTGGTTCATAGTTTAGGTAAGAGAGGATGACTATATGGTTGGTCTTGAAGTATGCAAGAATCACTTGCATGGTAGGGTTATTCTCAACAAGGGTCTTGAAGAATGCAAGAATCACTTGCATGGTAGGGTTATTCTCAACAAGGGCGATAAACCCCTTACACATCAAGACCTTTGTATCAAATTAGTTTTGTTAGAGAAATCTTTGGACAATTGGAAAGCCATCCCTCTTGGCAAGGGATTCTTTGAATTCACTTTAGGCTCTCTTGAGGTATGCATCATGCTCTTGCCGTTGGAACATGGAACTTAACCCCAAGAACCCTTAGAGTATTTGCATGGTCTAAAGACTTTGTTTCCTCAATGATGAAGATGACAAAAGCCCAATGTTGGGTGAGAATATATGATCTCCCAAATTTATAGATGGCATGTTACTCTTCTTAGAGAAGTTGAATAATACATTCAAAATTATATATGGTTTGGAGATATTGCCAAAAATCATCTTGTTACTTTAAATTGGACTTCTCTTTGTCTTCATAAACATCAAGGGGGCCTTGGTGTGGTTAATGTTTAGGAGGAAAATTCTATCTACATGCTTAGACTTGCTTGAGATTTTGTTTATGGTTCAATGAATTGGTCTCAATCGATGAAAGCTAGGTTCCTCAATAAAGGTTATCATTAGTTTGCCATTTACAAATCTTCTTCTATCCTACCATATATTAAAGATTGGTTTCACATTATTTGGATCAATCTAAATGGATTAGTAGTAATGGTCAAATTGTGAGTTTTTGGAATGGCTCGTGGCTTTTGAACGAATCTCTTTCTAAGTATATACTTATTCCTTCTCATTTTAGTTTGAATTTAAAAGCTAAGGTAGTTGATGCCTGGAATGGTATTGGATGGTCCATTCCATCTTTGCTTAATACACTAACTTTTCATAATATTCACAGCATGGTGATTAATGAAGAGGAGGATCATGTTGTCTAGACTATGGATATGATTCTGTCATTCTTAAAATGAAATCTGCTTGGGGTTATCTTCAAGCTAACCAAGTGGTCATTTCTTACGGATATTTGATTTGAACTTCTAACATTCCTCCAGCTAAGACTTTGATTCTTTGGAAACTTCTTCATCATAGGATCAGTACTGATAATCATATTTATTCTCATGGCATTGTTTAGTTCCATGTGCAATCTTTGTAGAGCAACCCAGAAAAGTGAACATCATTTATTCTTTGAACTTACTCTTGCAGGTTTTGGTCTTGGATTTCTCAAATTTTTCGCAGTTTTGTTCGAAATTCTAATGATGATATCCTTAGCTTTATATCTACCCCTGGAAGTTCTATTATTTGTGAGATTAGGCTCACGGTTGTTACTCACATTGTGTGGATCATATGAAATTCCAGAAATCAAGAGAGATTCAAGCAACCGCTTATTAAATGGCATATTTAAAAGACAAGTAATTCTTCTATAAGAATATGAATAATGATATTACTGACTTGTCTATTTTGAAATTTTTTTTATATACAGACTATGTGAAGAAAATATTCACAAATTAAGAAGGTTAATTGGATGATGCCTACACCTGGATGGGTTAAAGTTAATGTGGATGGTGCAACTAGAGGTAATAGACGTGCTACTAGTGGTGGTACCTTTAGGGGTAGTAGAGGTGACTATATTGGGAGCTTTTTAGCTTACCTGGGAATTTGTAATGCTTTATATGCCGAGTTGTATGCTACCATTCTTGTTATGGAGATTTCTAGTCAAAAGAAGTTCTCAAAAGTACAGTCGAAATGTGATTCTTTCAGAGTTTGTCAAACCTTTAATAGTTCTTCCATTGTGCCCTATCTTGTCAAAATTAGATGGAATAAAATGTTGAAGATTTGTCCTACTATTGACTTTAAAGTTTTCCACATCTTCTAGGAAGGTAATAGATGTGTTGATCTTATGGCTAACTAGGGTTTGATAATAAATTGGACTTCTTTTGGTTTGATTCTTTACCCACTGTGGTAAACACCAACCTTTTAGGAATCGTTTTAACCTTCCAAAATTTAGGTTTTGTTAGCTTTCTGGATAGTTTTCTTTCTCTTGGCACATGTTTGGTTTGGCCTGTCTATGCTTGTTTGTATTTTTTTTTTCTCTTCTTTTATGGATGTTCATGTGATGACAAATGATTATTTGAAGTGTTAGAATGCCAACTTAGTGGGGATGCTAAAGCTTCATGGTGATGCTTAACATGGGTTATTAAATAAAAAAAACATAATGTCCCAATTCATTAATTTACAATTAAAAGAAAGCCAAAAAAAATTCTCCCTTACTTCAAACCTCCAAAACTTCTACACAAAAGGGGAGATTCTAAGTAAAGTTCAAAATAACTGTCCCTTAACCTCCAAAACTAAGTCAAACTTAAATGTTAATGAAAACCAATTAAGCCTTCTATTTCCCTTAGGTCCCCCATAATTTGCGTTGTCAGCAAAACTTTGAAATCCCTTTTACACCATTGTCCTAACAAGGACATTGGACAAAAGATCAACATCCTTACCCAACAGTGTAACCATACAAAAAATGTAATGAATTAATGTATTAAGCCCATATCTCACAAGTATTCTAGAAGGACATCAAGGAGCTGAGGCGATGGATAATGGACCAAAAGTGGAGTTAATTTACCCATGGTCTAGAGAGAGAAAAATGAGGAAATGGGGAATCCTAACCATATCAATGTGGACTAGTGACCATAAAAGGATAATAGTAGTGGTGAAGAGGAGGGGCCAAAATACTACAACATGGCTGCATTGGGTTGGCCATTCTAGAGGCTAGGGTTGGTAGTTTCGATGGCCATTCTTTCTCTTGTTGTTTTAACATTGTTACACATGAAGGGTCTACTCTCAATAGTTTACTCTTGACAGTCTAGTCTTAACCTTCTAGTACAATCTCAATAACAAATGGTCATCCCATGTGTTTTGATGATAACAAATAGTATTATGCTTTGATGAACTTATGATTTCCTCTAAGTGTATTAGTTGAACAAAAGATTATCCACCTACAAGTCATTAAAGTATCATAACAGAACATCTAGTCTAGATAGCAAGATCTTCAAAACATACAGAACATAAGACGCACTATAATACACAAGATGCACTATAATATACAAGACGTGAATTCATTTGAATTCATCAAACCATCTATAGCATACAGAGTGACTCATGTCTCACTATGAAGATTCTAACACAATAGTACACCAAGTAGACAAACCCTTCAAAATGTGTGTTAGATATGGTGTTGTTAGTACAAGAAAATGATTATCAGAGTGAAAGTTGCTTTAAGAACAACAAGTTGAGTGCAACACAAAACGATATTAGCTAAAAGGTTACCAACTCTTGATAAGACTCTGACACAATCAACAAAAAATCAACACACCAACTAGCAATAGAAGTGTTTCCACGCAGAAAAACAAACGAAAGAACACAACACAAATCTTGCATGAAATTTTGCTACATAAATCAACAGTGCAATAAAAATCTTTAAGTGTTAGATTTCTTATAGACAATAAGCAAATAGTAAATTTTCTTTGTAAATCCTTCACTTCTACGAAATCATCTCACTTTAAGAGAGATTTGATTTCATAACCTCTCATAGAGAATTTTTCCTTGTACTCAAAACTTATCTTTGTTGTAGCTAGGAGTAATGGTTGCAAACTACTTGTGAAAATCAAAACTAGCTTAGTATCAAAGAATACTTGTGTTTTTTTATCTCAAGGGGGGATAAAGGGGATAATTAGGAATGATTTTGTGTACTCATGTGAGGCATGTGAGGCAGAAGAGGCAATGAGAATACTCATGTGAGGCACAAGTGACACTAGAGCAACACTAAAAGCTCAAAGAATTACCTTGTAAATACTTGACTAGCAAACAATAATATCATGTAAACCTAGTAACAAAAAGAACAAACCCTATCTATTGTCAAACATCGGCCTGAGAATTGCCCAAGAGAAGCTCCATTAACTGTATTATTTGGCAAAAAATTCACAATGATTCATAGTAATAGTAGAGGCATGATGGACAAGTAATGAAAAATGTCCTGCAAATTAATCCATCCAAAAAGTTAATTGAAATTTGAGAAAGGGCTGAGATTAAGAAAGACTTACTAAGGTTACATTCAACATTCCAAAGCAACCACTTCGTAGGCCACTGAAATTCAAATGGGAGCACAAAATTACGACGCACTCCATCTTAATGCTAAAACATATGACAAATACCTCATATCAAGACAAAGCAATAAATTGAGTCAAAGTGTACCTTGCTTGGACAGTGGTAGAATTAACATATACACAAATGCATTAGGCACTTCACACAAGGTTTTCTAACAATTTGGTCGTGTGTTTTCAAAGTTCAGATATCAGTAGCTTCCTACTTTTACTCTAAGAAGCAACCCTAGTTACAAAGTACAAGCTCCCTAATTATTTTAGGGTGAATAAGTCGGTCCTGTAGCCCCTTGGATAACCAGTTTACTAATCATTGAAGAGATATCAGGAAGAGTGACTAAGAAAATAGGTTACACATAAACTAAGCTCTAGAAGAATCACCTGCATATCCCTGAAGTTAAACACAAAAGAAGCAAAAACAGTGCATTCCTAGAGAATGCCACAGTCTCACCACTCTGTGCTGAAAATATTGATGCCGCCAATATACTTGGCATGGAGATTTCTGAAAGCTGCAGCAGCAGAATAAATACTGAGAATTAACATAGATTAGGGGAAAAATATAAAAATTATGAAGCTACAGTGCTGCACATATATCAAGTGGCACCAGTTATTTTAGGACAGTGGCCCCTTTACCCTCTCTTAATAAATAAAACTCAATAAACTATAAGAAACATAGCTCAAATGGTACTGAGTCTTTCTGGGGAAAACAGCCAGCTTGCTTGATCCTGATATCACATATCATCTAGACAACCGTGCATGAGCTCCCTCCCCCTTGCATGAGGTCTTAGATCTTAAAAGAAGTGGCAACCAAGTGCACTAGGATCTTAGATAAGAGTATTCCTAGGGTCATCTTTGTAATTAGGTCTTAGATCTTCTTTGCAATAAAAAAAAAGTTTTGTAACCAACCAAGTCAAGGAGTTTAATTTTAGAGGACCATCTATCTCCCAATCATGTAATGAAAAATGCAAAGATTTAACTTTCAGGTAGTTAATAATGCCATGGTCACTCTGTCAAGAAATGCATGGCAACATATGATCAGTGATACGGTTAGTTATTCCACGCACTGGACTATAGAACTCCACTGAAACAAAAAGGGGGAACAAATATTGAAACACAAAGGAATATGAATTTAATTAGAATACACGGACAATGTAAAGGTATGTTATATGCTAAATTCATTGACTTAATCGTACTTACTCTAACAGGTTGCACTTCACAGTATAAATTTTTTTCCAAGATAGTACATGAATATTAAACTCACGAAACATATAACATTTCACAGACAACATTGTACTGCAGAATACCAAGTGTTATCCAAATTTAACCAACCAGACTTCTATAAAAGAAACGAACACTATTAAATTTATAATCCGGTCACTGAGAGATATAACTCGTACTGCTTTGGTTCCACAAAATTGATTAACCGGTTTCACAGTACCATCAAAATTGCCAACTTGTTAACATCCCTAAGAACGAATATACATATAGCAGTTAGAACCAAAGGAATATAAGTAACTTCTTCCGTAACTAAATTGTGCTGAATAAACCCACTAATGTTGAATGTTACACTATGCATGCTTTAAAAAAAAGTTCCTTTGTTTTTGGCAAAGTTTGCTAATAATAACTAAAATATGTTTGGATAATTTTTTTCAAAGAAAAAACTGAAATAAACCTTGTCACGAATTGTATAAATTTAAAAATAAGAAATTAAAAAAATCCCATGAAAGAGCTTCTATAGCTTGTGAGGTTTGAGGTTAATTTAAGTTTACGGAGAAACTCTTTTTTTTTTTTTTTTCTTCTTGTTTCTAACGTAAGTGCTTGCGAAGAAGCTTTTTCATACAAACTCACACGGATTAGAAAATAACTAATGCAATTCACACTCACAGCAGCAATTGCAAGGGACCCAACCGCCACAAACACGACCCGTCGCTCATCGGCGACCAATTCCCATATTCGCCGGAGAGCAATCAACACCTCCGTTGGCTCCACGTCGTCTTCCCGGAGCTCCGGCAAGGCCCACCAGCTTCCACCAGGTAGAATTGAAGCCAAAAACCCGACCCGTTTTGTGAACAGGGGACCGAGCTGGAAACGGGTTTTCGGGGCGATGACTCGGAAGGTTTCGGAGCGACCCGGTTGGGGGAAGGAGTAGAAAAAGTGGGTTTGGGGTTTGGTAGAAATGTAGGGGACGAAGGTGTTCCATTTGGGAATGTGGGTTAAGTCAATGTTGGAGAGAGGAAAACGAAGGAAATTTTGGTTATGCGACATGATCATTGCCTCTGTTTGTCTTCACAAGCTATTATTATGTGTAATGTGACAAACCATGATCATTTCTTCCACCATTTTTCAGATTAATGGAAATTATGAGCAGGAGCAAATCCACGGAAAAGCTTTCCATACCCAATCATTATTTGAATATTTTACTGTCGAGGAGAATGAAACTTTCGTTCAATTTTGATTTATTATCACTTAATTAGTAACCGCTAACACATTATTATGGTGGTTTATTTTTAAGCAAATTTTGTTTGGTTTGTTTTATGTTTTGAAATTCTTATTTTTGTCGTGTTTCAAACATTATCTAAACTGTTCCTTTTGTCAGTTTTATACTAAATTCATTAATCTTTTTGTATTTTAAAATAATAATAGTTAAAAACTATTTTGAAAATTATTTTCAAAAATTATAAATAAACTTTTATCTATTATAATAATAATAATAATAATATTATACATATACTACAAATTATCTATTTTTTTATAATTATTATTATTAATTTTATTTTCTGAATGTAGAAAAACAAAGTCTTAGTTTATAATAATATAAGTAAAATTATTTGTACATATTTTTTTTTCAAATTTACATTTAAATATAATTATTTTTCCACATATAATACATAAATCTGTTAATTTTTGTGTAATTGTTTTATTTAATTTTTATTTTTTTATATCTCTTACATAAATAAATAAAAATATCATTTAAATTTTATTTTTTTTCTAATAGTAAACACATAACTTATGAGAAATTTATTGATGTTTAAACATTCAAGATAGTTTGAATTAACAAATCTTTTTATCAGAGTGTCTTTAGTATATTGTCTAGTTCCACCATAAATTAGCACCAAATGATTCATCGAATATAAAAGGATCCATTTAAAAGCTTGTTAGTGAGCTTGTCCAAGATCTAATATGAACACGCTAACAATCATCAGAACATTGACTATGTTGGGGTGAGTGTAAGTTATTACATGCATCATAGAACCAACAATTTGCATATAAAATAGTATTGATATAGCATTGTTCAAGTGTGGGATAGTAATGGGGAGCAGTTCCCTAGTAAGTGTGCTATAGAATCTTATGTGTTGATGACATGTCTTGTGTCAATGTGTAGAAGGATAACGATGGACAGTAATGGAGAGAAATTCTTTGTTTAGTGTGTGAATGAATCATGTGGATTAATGATGATGGATTTTATTTGGACTATTATTTGTAAGGTGGCGTTGTGATTGATGTCATGCATCAATGTGTAAAAGGATGATGATAAACAATAATAGGGAGCATTTCCTCCTTCAATATGGGAGTGACTTCTGTGCTTTGATGGTGATAGATTTCATTTGGATCGTCACTTTTGAGTTGGTGTTTTAATCAATGTCCTATGTTAATGTGTAGAAGAGTGATGGTGGGCAATGTTAGACTTGAAGTCCAAATTGAACTTCTTAGTTTTAATGATAAAGTTTCAAGATAATGAAGATGATGAAGAAGTGAACATTATGTATTGTGTGTTAAAGCTTTCATTACAAGTGATTGTGAGTCCTTTACAACAAGGTAAATTACACGTGTCTTAACCCATCATACAACTCAAATTAAATAAGTTTTCTAAAGTTAAAAGTGTTTTAAAAAAGATGATTGACTTTATTTAATTGATTCCCAATTAATCTAATAGATTAATTTATACTTAACATCTTTTATGTGAATCATGTTAATATAACTAATTATCAATTTTATAACAAATTAAAACAGACAGAGTAGTTTTCAAATTTTGCTAAATATAATTAATTAATCCTTAATTTAATTGATTAATTTGTTCTTGAAATTTTTTAGAATTGGAGAAAAATAAAATAATTGATTTTTCTAATAAATAATTTATTATCCCATGAAACAATCGATTAAAATAGAAAAATTGTTTTTATGAAATACACATAAACTCGGAGAATTATCAATTAAGAACTTAAGACAATTGATTAAATGTGATAGAATCAATTTTCAATTTAAGTTTTCAAAATTTATACAAAGGGGATCATTGTTTATTTTTTAACAACAAATGTCAAATATTACAAAGCTCATTTCAAAGAGTATTTTTTAGCTCATAAACTTTTCTACAATAGTGCTCCAAGAAGAGTTCAAGAAACTAATATTTTCTCTTCGGTTTTTCAAGAAAACAGAAAGAGTTGTGTGATTGAGCTAAGTATCATTGAGTGATTGCTTTTGTTGTGAAGTGGTAACTTCTTTCCTTGAATCTTTTGTTGTTCCCTCCATATCCTTTTGCTTTCTCAAGAGTTGATATGTTGTATATTCTTCTTGAATTGGTTAGGAGTTGATTGGTGATATCCTCCTTGAACTGGTTCAAAAGTTGATCTTTCTATATCCTCCTTGAGCACATGTTCAGGAGTTGATCTTTTGTGTTTTTATATCCTGTATATGCTAGCTTGTGTTGTGTGATTGTAAGAACATATAAAGATAGAGGAATATCGTTATTCTAAGATTTAATAGTTGAGACTAATTGTAGGATCAAGTTGATTTGAACTAGTATAAATTTTGTATGTTATTTCTTCTCCTTTCTCTATTTTTAATGAGCAACTTGTGATTTCAATCTTATATACATTCTTATTCAATCTTGATTCCACAAAGAGTTGTATTCTAATGTTCAATTGAAAGATTTTCTAAAAGTTTCAAAAGGGTTAAAGGTATTTGGGCCTATCCTTGGCTGAATCGAACTGGCACAACTTAGGGCCAAGTCAAGTTAGGCCTACCCCAGGGAGAAAGTTGCATCAAGCTTGCCTCAAATCGAGTCAAGTTGGGTCTGACTCAGACAATATAAAGTCGAGTCAAGTCGGTCCTGCCAAGGTTGAGTTGAGTCGGGTCCTCCCTAACCCTAGTCAAGTCATGCCCGCTCCAGACCAAGTCAAGTCAGTCCCACTACAACCTAAGCCGAGTTGGTCCTGTTAAGGTCGAGTCGAGTTAAAACCACCAAAATCGAGTCAAGTTAAGTTCGTGCAGAATCGAGATCAACCAGGCCACATCTAGCACATGGGAAATATTTTTTTAAGCTATTGCATCACTTTATCACAAGAGGCTTGATAAACATAGGACATGTACATACACCTATCCCACACCATTAGGTGGCAATTTTTACACAAGGTGGCAAATAATGTTTTGACATGTAATATATTTAATATTTGGCAGAGGGTAGAA
Source organism: Lablab purpureus (assembly GCA_030347555.1). Taxonomy (NCBI): domain Eukaryota; kingdom Viridiplantae; phylum Streptophyta; class Magnoliopsida; order Fabales; family Fabaceae; genus Lablab; species Lablab purpureus. The sequence continues at coordinate 19,965,270 of CM059254.1, forward strand.
AAAGTAATTTGAATAAGGAATTGAATATTGAAAGGGTGAAAATGCAGAGGAAAATGGAGAGATGAAATTGCAAGTGTACGAAAAGTCTTTCCGCTACTATAGAAGTGGGTGGAGAAATTCAAATTAGATGATATCAGCATTGTGGCAGGAAGCATAAACGACATGTGAGCGAAGGCGAGTAGAAGGGTGGTCAACCATCATCATTGTTGTCCTTATTGTCGGAGATATTTTTTTACAATTATTTTCTTGTTTATCTGAGAGTTTTACAACACATGGTTTCTACAATGTCAATTGTTGTCAAAGAAAGTAAGTATATTATATTTTGATATTGTTTGTTCTTCTTTCTCTCAAGGTTTACAATCTAGGGCTTGTATTATTGAATACTTTCATTTTTTGTATTATTTTAAAGATGCACATGATATACATAGTAGTTATCAACATATTTATATGTTCCATTTTCAAGATAAGATTTTTCTTTGATGGGTGCATAGTATGTTAAAGGATGAGACGAATTAGAGAAAAGAGGGAAGGACAAAATGTATAGAGGACAAAATTTTACAATTCTTTTATTTTTTTGTAGTCAACTTTAAATCTCAGATCTTCTAAAAATGTTTGTGATACTTAATATTTCTTATGCTTTCATCCTATGTTTTTGGGACACTAATTGAAGCAGAGTTGATAAAAAGCTCTTTTGCCCGCAACCATCTCGAGTCTACGGAGGATATTGTTTCTACTAGCAGGTTTAGATGTTGTAGTTGAGCATTTTATATTCTTTTTTGTAAAATGTTGCATGTAAATTCTCTTCTTGTTTCATAACAAGAAATTATCAATAGAGGGATATATATGAATTAGCAAGTTCGTTGGATAAAAATGGTTTATTTGTTTTAATTTTAAAGGATGATATTTTTAGTATTTAGAATAATTATTATAATTACAATTATTTGATTCATATGAAGCTCATATTCATACCTTGTAAAAGTTACTAAAATAATAAGAAGCAATTGAATTGTATTATTTGTATAATGACATAACTTCTCGTATATGTTAAAACACTTGCATCTTTTCTTGGATGTTAATCCTCTGTGGGCAATTGCAAGTTATCATGCAATAACAATATCACTCTCATTGATGGAAGCATATTGGTTCTGATGACTCATAAATACAGGTATACTGTCACATTTAGTATATTCTTAATGCTGAAAATCATCTTTAGTTTTAAATCTAAGGCAATGACAAACGCACAATTTTGTAATTATAGTTGGTAGGTTAAAGTTTCATAGGGTCATGTAGAACAATATTTAAATGGTTTGTAACATCATTATGGTGCTTTGTGCTATTTACGGTCTCGTTTTCTCTTTTTCTTAAAAAGGGAATAAGGAATTATAATTGTTTGCATAATCTATAGTTTTATGATAAATTATTTGCGACCCTTTAGAATATCACAAAAAGATAAAGAAAACAAGAGAAAAAACGGGACCAAAACCCACTCTAAAACAAACCATTTCTGAAAAACCTGAAATCCAAGATGCTTATCTCATCAATTAAATAAAACCTTGAAATCTAGTAAAATACAAAAATGTGTCAACTATTTTCCATACAAAGAAGCCATCTAGATGGAATCAAATTACTATTACGAAAAGCTAGGTTGATCAGCTGTGAGTAGGCATTCAATCCATAGTTTAGTCCATCCCTCAGATAGGGATTTCCATAGTTAGATAAGCCCATAGCTCCAGCATACAAGGCACAATGGATGGCAACAAAAGAGAAGAAACAACCAACAACTGAAGCTCTGCAATCTCTTAATATCTCGCCACTGCTTGCACTCCCAGGAACCCCTTTTGCAGCACTTATCCGTATTGCAATTGAGCCACTGAGATGGAGAGTGAAAAATGCTTGCTTATTCAACAGTCACTTGCTTCTTTCACCTTCCACACACCCAATTACACAACAACCCGAATAAACTTGCTCAACGCCCACGTTTAGCAGCATCATAGAGCTTGATCCCCTCAGTTTCCGTTCTCCTGAAACAAGCAGAGTACATTAAAAGTAACCTGGGAGACCAGAACAGACCAGAGCTCGGGTCACAAAAACACAGAAATTAAAAATGAGAAAAACTGTCTGAATGAGAAGCAAACAGAAATTCAGCGCCTTAAGCATGCATAATTTTAGATAACCAAGAAACGTACTCCGTCTCCCACCAAACATCAAAAAACATTGATTCAGTTCAGTACAAATTTAAACGATATAGATAAATCAAGCGGAAATGTGAAAAAAATGTGAACAACTTCTCTCTCTTCCTTGAATGAACCAAAACTAGCAAAGTTGTATTGAATAATCCAAGTTAACAGCAACTGTTTAGGTGCTTATAAATTATATTCAAATATAGTGAATAGAAATATAGACGCCTGAGGAATTGCTGGATTACAGATTTCACAGCAAGCAACCTTGGCTTGCATGAAGTCCTCACCTCCAGTTCCTATTACAGCAAATCCTGTGGTGGATGATTAGGTAGAAGTTCACCTGTGCAACACATTATTATACATAACATAACTTCTGTAATAATTGATAAAGAAGACAAATATTTTGCACTGACGGTTGTGCTTTGAAGTCTGGGGAGCCATGTGTAAAGGAATAGGTACCAATGTGCCATAGATCCTTGAGTTGGAGAACCAACCTGGGGAGGGAATCCTGCATATATATGACCACCTGACAGCCTAAGCAGCAATCAAGGTACTTCTTAGTACGTACCATGTTTTCATTGCCATACCTTAACTACTCCTGCCAAACAATTCATTTTGATCCCTAACATACTCCTCTTGACTATTGTGTTCATCAGTTCTGAAAATCCCCTCTGCCTGAATATACAAGTAACAACAAATAAAATTCATGGTTGACAGAGCTTTCAAATTTTCAAATACTAACACAGATGAAACTCTTACCGGAATGGGAATATTCCTCCATAACTCTATATACCAAGCTTTTCTTCCACAACTTTCTGTAAACTCGGAAAGTCAACTAGTATTGACGGAACTGGAATAATGCTCAATATATGATAATTCCCATTTAAAATCAATATTTAAGAGAACAGCTACAGATACCTATAGTAGTAACAACATAAGAATGGTAAAATTCTAATAAAATACCGAAAAGCATAAAAGAATGATGAAAATAAGAAGAGGGCGTGCATGGTATCCGGAATATTATATTAATACCCTACAAATGCATGAAGATGAAAGATGAATGAGTGGCGGGCAACAACAACGATCCCTGTAACAGGAGAAATGATTAGGCAAAATTCCCATTGGAAAACCATCAAAGAATGACGGAAAAGCACGAGAGGGCTTATCTAGAATGCATGCAAGAAGGTGTGTGATGGAGGTTCAAGTAGAAGAGAGAAAGGGTATGCAAATTGGGTCTCGATCACCTCATGGACATCAAAATACGTACTCGATTTTCCCTCTCTGCCTCCTTGGCACTGGCGGTGTTCTTGAGTATGTGCAACTGTTCAAGCACCTGCTGCTCAATTTTATCGACACAATTCAGAAGCTTCTTCCGTCGCTCCGATTCCCCTTCCGGCAGATTGGAAAACTCGAACACAATCTTGGGCACTTTGCCGTCAGCGGGTGTGATTTCCCGAACCTTAACGCCAACAGACTTGGGAGGAGAAGCAAACAGTTCTCGTAAGACAGAACACGACTCAGAAGAACTCAACATTATTCGATTCACAAAACGAGATTCAGATGAAGCAGACATTGTTGCTTTCGAGGTAGGTCTCTGAGCGATTATCACAAAGAAAGCAAAATTAAGAGACTGAAAGAAAATCAAGTAATGTGGACTCGTGAATTAATTTTTAGATTTGGAGAAGAAAATCTAAAACAAAATGATTACCCTTCTTTGTTCTTTGTTTTATTTTTAATACATTTAAATTTATGTTTCAATTGCTTAAAACTCACGGTATATATATATATATATATATATTCTATTTCCATATATATATATATATATATATTCTATTTCCAATAAATCATAGAATTAATATTTAGATTGGTAAAAGAAAATCTAAAAAAAATATTTATTCTTCTTTGTTTTTGGCTTTATTTAATGCATTTAAATTTATGTTTCAATTGCTATATATATATACCATTTCTATTTCCAACAATTCATATAATTAATTTTTAATTCGGAAAAGAAAATCTGAAAAAAAAGATTACCCTTCTTTATTCTTTCATTTATTTCATTCTTTAATGCATTAAAATTTATGTTTTAATTGCTTAAAACTCACGTTATATATATATATACCGATCATTTCTATCTCTATTTCCAACAATTCAAAATTAATTTTTAAAGAAAACTTAAAAAAATATTACCCTTCTTTGCTCTTTGCTTTGTTTAATTCTTTAATGTATTTAAATTATTATGTTTCAATTGCTTAAAACTCACGGTAAAATTTCAAATAATAATAATAACTTTTTATAACCTACAAAAAGTGTATATATAATATAAAAAATAGTAATATAATATTTTCGAAAACAAACGAAAATAGAATTTTCAAATTTAGCATAATTCTAATAATTTCATATAATATTAGCTTAAATTACTTTTTTTTAACTATTTTGAAAGCAAATAAAAAAAACTTTTATTTATTCTAACTTAAGTTATAAACTAATTTAAAGATAAAATAAAAATTTAATTAATTATAAGATCTAGAGCTTAACAGGGACCATCTCGTTTGAGTATCCATGACTGGTACTAAAACTAGAGGCTTAATAATCTCGGATCATCTTATCTGGTTATACTCTAATGTTATAGATTCAATAGTCTTATATCTCTCCATTTGGGTATCCATCATTGGCTATGAGCCCATAAGCTCAACAACCTTGGATCACTCATCTAAGTATCCATCAAATTTTACTTTCGATAAGGTTTATAGGTTTGTTGTCCACCATTGCACATCTTAAGGTATTTCATCCTTGTTCATGTCCAATTATAATTTCACTAAAGCATAATTGATCAATCATTCATTTAATATTGATTATTAGAGTTGTCAAAACGAGTGGTCTACTCCAATCGGGTCTAACCCTACGGGTTAAAGTAAAAAAATTTGACAGCCTAACATGATCTATATTTTAAAAAGGGCTATAATTTATAAATATATACCAAATTTACAAGGAAATTTTTACAAAATTATTCATATTTAAAGTGCTTATAAAACAAACTTAGAGCATCTAACAAGTATTTCCAAGACAATCAAACATTTCTAATACTTAAAGACCTTTGTTTTCTTAGTCTTTCCACATTTTTGTTCAACATTATTTCTTATTCATATTAATTGGGTGTATAAGGCTTCAAAAACGCATGATCAAGGTGTCTTCAAATCTCTTGCCATGCCAAAATCTTATCAAGTGGCTATCATTTTAAACATTTCATATCTCTTTCATTGTTCAATATGTTTGCATGATTCCGATGAGGTTGGTTTCCAAAATCTTCTATTTAAATATAAAAATAGTAACAAGTTTAAATTCGTACTCTTATTTTCCATAGTTCAAAGAAGAGGGATAGAAGAAATTTGGCCAAAATTTCCACTCACCATTGAACACTTTTCTAAAAAAATCATAACTCTTAAAGTAAAATATATTTTTGGCTAATTCTTAAACTCCCTTTCCAGTAATACATAGGTATAAAAAGTATTAGTTCATTTCTACCATTGAACACTTTTTCTAAAAAAATCATAACTCTTAAAGTAAAACATACTTTTGGCTAATTATTCAACTCTCTTTCTAGTAATACGTAGGTATAAAAGGTATTAGTTCATTTCTATTCTAAGAGGTAATCCCAAGGTTTCGAAATTCTATACCTAACACAAAGTAAATTTTCAAACTTAAGAAAACTTTGTCAAAAACATCTTCTATTAGAACTTTCTAATTCAAAAAATAAGGAATTTTTGAAGTGATTCTCGTTTCTAGATTTTCAAAAACATCTAAAACTAAATTTTTTCAGTTCATATCATCCTCAAAATGGGATTATAAATATTTAGAACTTTTAGGGATAAGATTTGAGTTTATAAATTTCTGCTAAGGAACATACTACTTTTTAAAAAGCATGTCTTAAGCTAAAAAAAAAGTTTTTTCATGATTCTTGTTTCTAGGTCATCATATCACATAAAAATACAAATTTTAGCTCATTGTCTCTTCTCAAGGTACCACAAAATGTGCATAAACCACATAGAAATCCTAACCAAAAAATTGTCTATCAAATGAAACAATCATCGCACACTTTCACAAAAAAATTATAATAAAATTCTAAAATATATTTTGGTGCGATTTTAGTTCCCTTGGCCTCTTAACACATAAAGGTGACATTTTTAAATTGTAGGCCAAAAAATGATTCATTTATCATGGGTCAGGAAATGTTTTATTTTTGTTTTCTCAGCACATCCTATACTAAAAAGCCTATAACTTTTTCATTTCGATTTGTTTAGTGTTTCTTGTTTTTATGGATTATAAACAAATAAATTTTTCATTTCATGTTCACGATTGAGAATAAAAACCATGAAATTTCACATGAACTCGGAGATAAAAACAACTACCCAAAATATCAAACATATAAAAGTTGTCATTTTTTTCTTTTGTGTTATCTTTAGTTTCCATTTCAAGTTTATTTTAGATAAGTTCACGTCTCATGTTTTCTAGCTCCAAAGCTTCACCATTGCAAGGTTCTTAAGGTGTTTAAGGGTTTTAAGGCACCACTTAGTAGGCAAAGTTTCATTAAGTTTTCTTGAAAATGAAACTTCCCTCCAACCAAACTAAAGCTTAAGTTGAAGGTGTAACAAGCAAGTTCCAAGAATGCATTTTTATTCAACCAAATCACATAAAAATCATAAAAAAGTTATAAGAGAATGGAGAAGCGAAAAGTCTCATTCGACCAAGAAATAGAAAAATAAATAAAAGAAAATACTCATCCACATCTTCAATGTCTAGGAGGAGGAAAGGGATAAAGGTTTTCTTGGGAAGAAGAGGCCCCCCTTGCTCTCTGAAGATCATAACTATTTTCACAAAAGAAGACATAGAAGAGAGAAGCTCGGTGTGAAGGAACATGAGGTGTATTTCATAGCTAGGGAATAATGAGAATAAAAAGCTTATTGTATTTAACTTTTTAGGGGTTTTGAGCCTTTAGCAAGGGGTATGTCCATACCCAATCATGTGGGGGGAGTGGTCATATAGTTTTATGTTTTCTTGGGATTAAGAGAGTCTAGTTAACCTAGGGAGAGGCTGGTCTAGATTTATCCAAGATTCTAGCTTAATTAAGTCACTAACCTAGTTAGTATGGGTTTGGACATTTTTTACTTTTTTAAAACTATTAGATAGAAATTTGTCTTTTTTTCATATTAACTTCTTTTTGTATTTAAATATATTATTGTTCTATCATTAGTGAGTTGACCTACAATACAAAAAAAAGTATGTTGTAGATTACAATTTCATTTGCTTGGGGTTAATTGATTGATGGAATATCTAATCAAAGTAAATTAGGGTTAAACTGGAACATGTAAATTTTAGGGTGATATACTGTCTCTCCAATAGCATCAAAGGCATAACAAATCATATTAACATCCAAACTGTTTTATTGGTTTGATCGTCCTTCTCTCCCTATCACATGTAGGGTGATAACTGGAGTTAAAGTTTTCAACTAGTCCTTTTCGAGTGAGAAGTAGAAGGTTGGTTTTCGTTGTTGATGCATTATTGTTCCACTATTATAGAAGGTCCAATCTAGAACTTTGTGACTCTACCTTAACATGATTTTTCTACTTGTTTTTTTCTAGATTTTACACATCATATCCATTTGAATATCGTCAAATGTGACATTCCTATTTATGAAGTATTTAGCTTCCTCCATGTTTAACTTTCACAAATTATATCCCTTCACTCCTTCAGTGTATCCCTCATCGTGTTCCATTCATTAAATCTTTTAAAAGTATCATTCTTGATTTTCAAGATGAAAATCCTCACCCACCTCGAGTAATAATCTAGAATAATAAGGAAATAAAACCTACCACCACGATTTTAAGCTTGTGTTAAGCCCTAAAGCTCTCATAAGCATACTCAAATGGTCTTTTACACTCTTAATAGAGCAATCATAATTTAAAGTCAAAACATTATTTGAAATGAAAGGCAAGCTAGAAAGGAATGGTTTCCTAAAATGTCTTTTACCTTGTCCCTATTTACCTAGAAAGCAATTTGAATGGGAAAGAAATCCAAAAAAGTTGAAGTTGTTAAGCTCTTTCTTCATGCAACCCTATGGTTTCTTCTTGTGCCTCCATCGAGTGTGGGAAATGTCAAAAGAGTCCTTCTCTGCATTTTCTTCCTACAACTTTATTGAGAAGACTCTAAATTTAGTGATTCGAAAAAGTTCTAAAATGTACAATTTAGAATTTTAAAATTTATGTGTTGTGACATGGATTGCATAATCCATATTTTCTTTTCGATTTTGTCTAATATTTTGGATTTTGTAATTCAAAAATACATTCGAAATTATATAATCCAGAATTGATTTTTTTCATTCCCACATTAGCTAATATAGAATTAGTTTTTTCACTTCCAAAATGGCAATACATATGTTTTCATTTTATGAGAACGCTAATCCACAAGTTTTGTATAATCTGGAACTTATGGGCTTTCAATATTCTTGCTTATTTTTCTTGTGCAAGTGAATCAAACATCAGAACTTGTCTATATCTTGTTTGAACAAGTAGCTCTAGAAGAGGGTTAAATAGAATCTTATATTCTTTTTGTGAGAACTTACTATACCATGTAATTATATAGTATGATAGACTAGATTATCTAACACTAGAAGAGCAACATAAGATATTTGTATTGGTTCACCCAAAACTCATAGACTATGTCTAGCTCTACCTTTACCTTAAGAAAAATTCTTAAAAGGTTTCACTAATTAAATAAATTATTACAAGTACACAAACCACTCCTGGTTACGAGCATACAAACCACTCTTGGTTATCACGTCTTAACTTCCCTTTGAGATTAAGACCTCACAGAAAAAGATTAATTTTTCTCATAAATAGAGCAGAGAATAGTTTACACTAAAAGGGTATATTAGGAGAATATTACAATGGCTTATCTCACACCCACTTAGAATTTCTAATCACTGGATACTTGAATATTACTTTTAGGCTTTGATCGCTTGTAATTCTTATGTCTTCAACATTGATCTTCAAGTCTTTATAAAGCTTTTGCAAATTCGAATGTTACTTAAAACTTTATTACTTTTTTGTTTTTTCTTTATTCTCGTTTTCCATCATCAGAGTTGATTTCCTTGATCGTAGCATAAGCATTAACTTTTTATGTCGTTGGATGCTTGATTAGAAAATACTTGATGCTCTTTAATCTCAATTATTTTATCCTAAAAGGAAACAATTCAAATAGTACAAGATAATATTCTAGATTATATTATTTTTCATAATACCATTTATTTCCTTTTTCTCTTTTAAATTTAAATGTTGGAAAGCTTATAAGGAATTAATCCTTCAATGTTAATCAATAAAATATCCTTTTTTCGTGAATAAAATCATTATAAGATCATGTATAAATTATGATTGTGATTTGACTTTCTTAATTTTATTCCTTAGCATTTCATAACGCTAAACCATCTAACAGATATATGAGACCTTCTATGATTTTTTGTTTTTACCAGAACGCTTAGTTGCATTAAACAAACATATTAGATGACACATAAGTATATTAAAATATGTCAAGTTATAGGAGACGGTTTAGAGGTCATCACACTGTTAGACCGTCTAATGGTTCAACATGTCTTTGTTCTCTGTTCTCTATTAAGACCTAATACCATGTTGAATCCATGTTTTTAAGGTTAGCCTATACAGAAAATTATCTTCTAGCCTCACATGGAAATCAACATATACTCACAAAGACATCTGACTATAGCTCTTGAAAGCGTAATATGATTATATAATGTAATATTACTCTAAAGGTCTTTTCCTTATCTTGAGACTAATTGAGTTGAACTCTGTAACATTTTCCATTGTCCATGCACCCTCCTAACATGATTTCATTTATCATTTATGATATATGCTTTTACAATATTTAGGTGTTTAGTATTTCATATTGTTTTTATTGAGGTCGAGATAGATGTCTTCTCACTCTTGTGATACCTTCCTTACTCATGTGATACCTTTCTTATTTCTGCTAGTGGCGAGATGTTATCACCTAATCGTTTGAATGATGATGTCGACAGAGATTTGAAGAGATGTTGAGGATACTTACATAAAACTTTCTAATGTTCAAGTTAATCGAAGTAAAAAGTTATGTTATTCAAGAAAAATCCTCTTTCCTTTGAGTCTTCCTTCCTATTTATAGTTTAGTCAAATTTATTGCTTGGCTAGATTTAGACTAGTCATGATTCTTATTTCCTTAATACCTGCTTATAATCTAATTGATGTTAAAAATGTTTAAAAAAATAATTTTAAATTATACAATTTATAATAATATCTAAATTTTTATTTGTCTAGATTATTCAAAAACTTTCCCATTAAATATTTTCAACAAAACTATATGAAAAATACTTTTGACACTTTTACCCTTCACATAAATGTGGGAAAAAGTTATGGAAATTCGAAAAAAAAGTCCAATCATTATAGTTTATTCAGATACGACAAAATGCGCAAAATCCACTTTTATCAATACAGTTATCAAACACCTATTTGCAATGTGAGCTTTGCGACATGCACCCCTATCATTACTATCTGCACCTGCTTACTAATAACAAAATGTCTAAAACAAGTGTGGGAGAAGGTTACTCTTAGCATAGTTTTATAATTTTTTTTATCTTTTCGATTGCTTCATCCAGAAAAGTCTCATATTGTTAAACCCATAATAATGTTTTTAGATTATCCTATCCAAAAGGAGGAGGAGAATGTTTATGTAATATTCTAGATTCATCATTTAAGAACACAATTCCAGAGTGGATAGTAAAAAAAATATATCATAAGTTCTAGAATGTTTGTTACAAAAATTGTATTACAAATTATTCCAGAAAACCTTTTTTGAAAAGCTTGTTTCGGAAAAAAAAAATTCTTCCAAAAAGCTTTTTCTAGAAAAATTTCTGTCGAAATGTTTATTCCGAAAAAATTGTTCCATAAGATTTCTGAAAAGCTTTATCAAGAATATTTCCAAAATATATAATCCACAATAAATGGTTTGATCATGTGCACTGAATGATCAAGCAAAAGCCTTACAATGTCCGGTGACATGTACATCCATTTTAGTGTCAAACGGCAAATAAGAAAGTGTTTCTTCCTTCACCTTCCCTTTTTCTTCCTGCGCCTTTAAAAACAATTGAAATTGCTAATCTAATCCTAAATAATTTCTCTCAACACTTCTCACTCTATCCCTGCACCCAGTTATCTCTTCTTTTCTTGATGTCACCTTGCACCCTGCTCCCTCTCCTTCTCCTCAGTGTTTTGCAGCCTGCACCCGACCTTTATCTCCACTGCCATCTTAGAAGCTGTCATCGTCACTATGTCAACTCATCATGACATTGAAACGTAGATAACATTTTCATTTTGATTTTCCTTGTTTCTTTTGTCGACAACTTCTCCAATTATTTTATCCAACAATTATTTACAGATTACATAATTCAAAAATTTAATAAAAAGTAACTTTTAAATTTGTGTAAAAAAATATCTTTTAAATTATACAATCTAAAAATTATTATTTTAAAACATTAACTTTTAACGAAAATAATCTTAAAGTCAATTCTAGTTGTACAATAATCTTTTAAATTAAACAATTTAAAAAGTAATTTTTAAAATCATAATTTTATATATAATTCAGAAATCATTTGTATCAAATAAAATTTATTTTCTAAAAATCATATTTTTAAAAAATTACCTTTTAAATTATACAATTCAAAAATTTATTCAAAAATCTAGAATTAATTTTCAAATTCTAAAAAGTAATCTTTCAAATATATGACTTCATTCAGAAGTAATTTTTTATAGGATCAATTTTAATATTTTTTTCAAAGTTTTGGAGGTGCAGGGAAGAAACGAGAAGGGGAAGAAGCACTCGAAATAATATCCTCATTGAAGAATCCAATCGTTACGTATCTAATAAAAAAATCTTCGCGAGAAAAAGGATCATAAGCTTCATGAATGTAGGGTACATCAAAATAACAGCATTTAACATCCTCAACATAAAATTTTACATGTCTCTCCAATCTTAAGAAAAATAGTTCATAGGAATGTCAATTTTTCGCTGATTGATCCGTTAATGAAATAATACTTTCCATCCTCCACCTATCATTCTTCTACACAACATAAATTTTGTATAAAAAAGAAATGAAAAATAGAATAATTAATAAGTACAGCACATAACACCTCAACTTGAAATGAGATAAATTTAACGAACCGTATATTGTATTTTGCCAGATCCTTCCCATCTTCTGCTTCTCTAACTTTCAGTGTGAGAAGAAGCCTTTATCTCAATGATCAGTGCAGATCCTATGATACGGCAATCTGGAGGTGAAGGTGTAAAACCACTCAAAAGAATAAGCTGAGGCAATTAGGAGTAATTTAAATAAGATGCACCAAAAGTTTTTATGTCTTCAGGTCCTCAGACATTGCAGAAGGTATACAATGTGTGATGAGGATGTCTAAGGTTGCAGCCTTTGCAGTGCTGGTCTTTAGCACTACTACCTGCAGAAAAGGGTATTCAGAATTTCATATACTTATTTGATAGATTTAATTTGAATAAGCAGAAAATAATACAATTTATAATAGATATGCCCAATTCTTTGAAGTTCAAAGAAAAACTATCAGAATCTTTTAATCTCTGTTCCCTCTTCTGGAAAGTTTCACAAGATTTTCTTATACGCAATGTCAAGAAAGAAAACAACACCACATTAGATTAACAAGTACCGTAATCTTCATATAAATTAGTACATTATTTATAATAGCTGTGTAACTTCTTATTATTAACAAGTATGGTAACCATATGTTGGATAGTCATCTTAATCATCCCTTGCATACCTTATTTGTGGCCTTACTGCAACCTCAAGGGTGGCATCTAGCCTCACATCAACTAGAGATGTGGTTAAAATAGAGCTAATAAACTTGGACAGTCCTCACTTTACAAATTGATTTTGAAGGATTAAATTTAGACCCTGAGCCCAAATTCTAAGACCATAAAAACTTGAACAATTTTTTTTCAAACAAAATAAGTTAGGGGCATATTTCTATTTAACATGAAAGACACAATGAACCAATTGGAATATGTCAATGAAAGAAAACCTGTTGGTATTCCAGATCAAACTTTAGATATTCATCATCACAGCTCTCTACCATGCTGGCCAAGCTCTTCAGATTCTTCACAGGTTTACCATTGAAAGCAAGAACCTACACATACAAAAGACAAAACTTAATGGACACTACAGTAATACAAAAAGGTAATATCTACATGATATTCTGTTACCTGAGTGTTAACTATCTCCTCATATCCAATATTGATGTCAGACACAAGAACCTAACAATATAGCACATTCCAAGTATGAGCACCTCTCAATCTGGTGATAGAAATAATAAACAAACTAAAATTATAGGGGGAATCAATGTAGAAACCTGAGAAACAACAACAAGCTGTTCGTCAACAGACTGTGCCATAGAATGTAGATGCTTGTTCAAAAGCTTAACCGGCGCATCAAATTCGTAATCCTTGCCATACTGGATATATGTAAAAATATTCAGAAATTCAAATAATAATGATTATAAAGTAAAATACAAGGTAGTTAAAACATATACAAATTCACACAAGAAACATACATATCTGTTTCACATTCTCACGCAATATGTACAGCCAAAAATGTAATACATCTACAATTGCTAAACAAGAATAACATCCACTATTTCTAAACACGTTGGGGGCTTGCTGGTTAGTGACTTTTGTTGATAATGAGTCGCTTGGGTTTTCCTTCTTAAACACAAATTTGAAGTAAGCAATGTCTTTCAAAATTTATTCTCAATTATTAAAAATTAATATGGTTTGTCCATAAAGAAACTTAGGTCAGACAATGGGAAGGAATATTTTGAACAAGTTTAGACTTCTTTACCAAACATAAGGAAATAATTCATGAGTCTTCTTGTGTCCAAACACCATACCTATAACATCCCAAATTATACAATTTTTTAATGTATAATGTTGGATTTCTGAAAATTTCATCATCAATTATTTGATTTATAAAACCAATAGAATAAAGAAAAGAAGAATTCTCAAGAGTTTTATTATTCTCAATCTAAGAACATCAAAGACAGAGAAATGACCCTCTCAATTTTTGAAACCTTGATACAAGGTTATCTTTTTAATAATTTAAGAACAAGGGCCAATTTCTCAATTGTAAAAATTAACAATTGAGACTTGATCCTCTATATTATGGAAGAAAATCGAGAATCGTATAGTTCTCGATTGTTAAAAGGCTATGAGTTACTCTCTCAATTATGAGAAATCGAGATAGCCTTCTTGAAACCCAAACTCATACTTCCAATGATTATGTTTGATCAAGAATTGAGAGACTTGCCTCAAAAGCAAGAATTTCAATGAAATCATTTGATCGAGTTACATGTGAGTACTCGATTATGGAATACTCAATGGGAATCAAGTTCCAATTGGTCTTCCGATGGAATACTCAATCAAGGTTTTGATGAACTCTCGATTGAGGTACTTTATCAAGGCTTAGTTGGACTCTCAATGAGAGTACTCAATCAAAATTAGGTTGGTTCTCAATGGGAAATGCTTGATCATCGAGAATGAACGATAAAGAGGTTCTCAATGGGAAATGCTTGATTATTGAGAATGAGAGATAAAAAGGTCTTCCCATCAAGTAGAAATTCTCAATTTACTAAAGGAGTATAGGTGTATTGAAGAATCCAAGGAATCAAGAGTGAGGTAACCCTATATGTATTGAGGGAATGATACGATACATAAGTTGGGAAGAGATTACACAACACCTTAGGAAAACACATTCGATATAAGTCTAACTACAGAATGTCTCAATTACACATTGAAAAAGCACATAAAATAAAGGAAACCCTCATCGAGAGAAATGTAAAATACAATTGGTGTTTACATATATGTATCGAAAATTGATTACTTATGATGCTTCAATCATCATGACCTCACAAACTTAAAAGATAGACCCTACATTAAGAACATTTAATAAATTTGTACTACATTCTATCTGAAACCAATTACTGGTTATAAACTAACCAAAAAGGAACCTAACCAAGTAATCATTACACAAATTAGTATAAATAGGGGTAAAGAGAACTCAAATTTGCAACACAGTAAAACATGAGAAGTGCAAAAACTGCAACTCTATCTCCCCACTCTCTATTTTCATTCTTCTTTACATCACCCTGTGCCTTTCCCCTTTCTAAAATTAAGCTCTATTTGTCCTTTCTTTCAATTCCTCTTGATAATTTTTTAAGATTGAACAAATTCTCAGGTAAGGGAAGTTCACTATTCCTCTTTAAATAGTTCTGATTATTTATGAAATTGATGTGATTGAATGAATCCTATAATTTGTAATATTAAAAATTGTCTTTGTACCTACTGTAATTCGTTCAATACATAATATTCTTAAAGAGGAAACCCATTATATATATATATATATATATATATATATATATTGTTCAGAGAAAAGAATTGATATACCAGACATTCGATATTTACATATATCAAAACAACAAAAACATCAAACTTCATAAAGAAACCTATATATCTTATCGAGAGAAAGAATTTGGTATTTGAATATCTCATTGAGAAAGCAAAATCTACTTCCTAGCTGGAAGGGAAACTAACTCCCATACATTGTTATGTTCAAAAACCTGCATTTCAGAAATCATGATTTGTCTCCAACCAGGATGATCAAGTGTTTCATTCACATGTTTAGGGATTGTAATAGAAGAAACAAAAGAAATAAAAGAAAAGTAGGAAGGAGACAACCTGTGATAGATAAGGAAATTATAAATGGGATGTGGATTGTGAGTGGAACGAATAACTTTGTAGATAGCAATGGACCAACTTGAGTCACCATCATCAAGAGTCATGGTATTGAGTGACAATAGAGAAGGACTTAATGAAGAGTTCTCACTCGGAGCATGGTACTAGTCATTTGGTTCCTGTGTTGATGGGTAATAAGAGTAGGTGATGATGGTTCAAGGGAGGAACCATAGACTCAACTAATGCTACAAGGAGGACATTCTGGATGAAATGAAGATCTTGTATAGAAGAAGGGAAGAGTTGAGTCTGTTCAAAACAGGTGAAACTAGTAGACATATAATACCTCTTGGTTTCACAAAAATAACAGGAATAGCCTTTTTGAAGGCAAGAATATCTTAAGACACATTTGATGGCTCTGACTAATAATTTATCCAATCCTAGACACATATCATGAACAAAACACACAAAACCAAAGACATAGGGAGAAATATGAAAGAGGGGTACCTCTAGGAATAAAATGGAGTAAGGAACTTGGTTGTTAAGTGACGAAGATGACATTCTATTAACAAGGAAACAAACAGATAGGATAGCATCACACCAATGATAGGAAAATATATTTGCCCCAAGGTACGAGCTGTTTCAACTAAGTGTCTATCTTTTCACTCTGCTGTACCATTTTTTTAAGGTGTGTGAGGACAAGTGGACTGATGTAGAATGTCATGAGAATTTAAAAGACTAGAAAAATCAAAGGAAAAATATTCTTTGGCATTATCACTTTGTAAAATTTTGAAAACTTCACCAAATTGATTTTGACTTCATTAAGAAAAGACATAAAAATGGACAAAAGTTCAGACAAGTCTTTCATTAGATAAACCCAAGTTCATCTGAAATATTCATCAATAAAAGTAACAAAATATCTAAACCCTAAAGAGAAAACATGACTTGGTCCCCAAATATCATAATGAATTATAAAAAAAACATAATTACATATAGATTTTGAATGTTTAGGAAAAGAAGGCCTAACATGTTTCCCTAGTTGACATGATTCACATTCTAAGATTTGAAGACTATTGAGCTCGAAAATCATTTTCCTTAATTTTGAGAGATGAGGATGTCCTAAACGTTCAGCTAAGAGCTTATGATATGGAGATCCAAGGCAAGACACAGATGAGCTAGTTCCAAAATAGTATAAATTTATGGATTTGTGTCCTTCGTCAGTCAGTCAACCCATACCATGTTCCTATATAACAAAAGAATTGGCATCAAAGGTTACAAAACAATGCAATGATTTGGTTAACTAGCCTAAAGAAATGAGATTGAAGGGGCAATCAGGAATAACGAGAATAGATTTTAGGTTCAAAGAAGGAGAAAGGGAAACTTGACCAATTCCTTCAGAAGCAACTTTAGATTCATTAGATAAGGTTATAAGATGAGGAGTTTTAAGAAAGGAGAGAGAAGAGAACAAAGAGGTATTACCAAAGATATGGTCAAAAGCAACCGAATCAATTATCCATGGATTTTCACCTTCCACAGATTGTGTAAGGCAAGTTGTTGACAAATTGGGAGTTATGGATGATTGTGTCAGGCTATTGGATTTAAGCCGTAAATATTCTTGATATTACTCTTCAAAAAATTTTGCTTCAACAACTTCAGACTTGGAGACATTAGCTGTTTTGTCATGAAAGTCATAGCGAGAATAGCAATTCTCTTGGCTATGACTCATTCTTTTACAATAAGTATATTGAGGGCATCCTCTACCACCACGTCCTCATCTAGTTCCACGACCCCCTCTTCCTCGTGTAGACACCATAGTTGAGGGTGCAGAGGCTTCTAAACAATTATTATCTTAAAGAGCTAGAACACGAAGGAGACGTGTTGTCAAACTTTCCACGTTGGAACTTCCTGACAAGTTAAGATTTGATCTCTAATATGATCAAAATCTGAATGCATTGCAAGAAGGATCATAATCATAAAAAATTTATCAAGCTTCTTCTTGATTTCTTCTAAAGAGTCAGTTTCTAAAAACATCATATGTTCTTCAACAGTAGATTGGCCATTGACAAAAAAAGACATTATATCGTGATCTGTCAGTTTAAGAGATGCTAACTTGTGGGCAGAATCATAAAGACGTTGAATATCATTTGCAAAAATGCTTTAAACCTTCTTCCACAAACTCGTGCAAATTTTGAAAGTTTTACAAATTGCCATAATAGAGCACGGAGTTGAAAATCCAACTCTTGCCATTATGCAGAATTTTCCAACTAGATTTCACTCACATCCTTTTCAAGATGATCATGAAACCCTTGACCAAGAAACCAAAGTTCCATGGAAGCTGCCCAAGAAAAATAATTGTTCTTGTTGAGTTTTTTTTATGTAATGGGAGAACCTTAAAAACTTTGTGTTGGTCCAGAAGCCATCGTGTTCCACCAAAAAAAAAGGATAGGTCCAGAGAGAGGAAGCACAGAGGGTCCCAACAGGAAAGGGAGCTCCGGCGAAGGAGGTGAGGAGACGTTCCGATGATAGTTAGGCGTGTGGCTTTCACACATTTGAGATGCAGCAACAGAGAGGCGGCATGTGTGGAGGATTTTAGTGACGGGACTTGCACGGTTGGTTGTCACTTGGGAAGGCGAACTAGATCCGATGCTTGCTTGTCAAAACTGAACAGATGGCGCAACGGGCGACAATGGTGGCGCAACGAATGTACCGGACAAAACAGGGACAAGCAGAGCAGGATCGACCAAGTCCGATACCAACTTGAGAAAAAATAATAGGAACAGTATTTTTGGAGAGCTGAATCCACCTTACTCTTCTTCTCTTATTTATAATAAAGGTTCAAAGATATAAATAAGAAGATGGAAAGCCAAGGGACATATTCTAGAAACTATAAAGGAGATAGATACGGTTGTCTATTTAGTAGTACTAGGCTCTAGATATATACTAGCTTAATTACATAGCCTATTTTAAATATTATTTCTAACACTCAACCATTGCGATCAATCAGTCAGTTTCTTAATTATTTATCCATGGGCACGACATGGGAATGCAGTCCTTTGCATTCTAAAGTGCATTAAAGGAGTCTTAGCAAAAGGTTTGTTATATGGAAAATTAACCATACTCGAGTTGTGGGATACTCAGATGCAGATTGAGCAGGTTCATCTACTGACAATAGATCCACTTCCGAATATTATCTTTATTGGTAACAACTAGATCTCCTGAAAAAATAAAAAGCAAAATGTGGTTGCATGATCTAGTGCAACGATGGCTTCTACCTCTTATGAACTTATTTGACTCAAACAATTTCTTAAAGACTTGAGATTAGGCGAAATTACACAAATGACACATTTGTAATAACCAAGTTGTCCTTCATATTGCCTCAAATCAATTGTTTCACAAGACAAGCAAACATATCGAGATAGATTGCCACTTTATCCAAAAAACGTTTTATTTGGAGACACTATTACTCACTTTGTTAATTTCAATGACCAACTAGCAGATATCTTTACCAAACCATTGTGGGGCCTTAGGATTGACTATATAAGTAACAAGCATGGTGCATATGATTTATAAACTACAACTTGAAAGGCTGTGTTAGACATACTATAGACGTAACGTATTTTATATATACGCTTGGGCCCATCCGTATGTAATGCTTTGTACTATATATCTATATATGTTCCTTAGTTGTGCTTAGACACACAAGGGCTACTACATGAATGTATACAATTTCTCTCTCATATATAACCAATTCATCAACTACGAATTTCATAAAAAGTAAAGCCCCAAGAAGCATCATAAGTTCAAAACAAACAATTATAAGAATTAACACAAATATTCTGCTTATGGCAATGACAAATGAAAACATACAAATTCAATCCATACAATAGCAAACAATTGTTTGCTTTCAGCTCCCCATAAAATAGAAGAAATTTACCAGAAAGAAAAGAGATGGGGCAGACAAAGCAAAAGGGTATGGGATTCAGCAAATTTGTACAAAACAGCATATACAAAAGCATAAAAAACACGCACTAAAGACAACTTCTCACCTCGGAACGAAGATAAGGGACAGAAACAGCAGTAAAAACAAATCCAGCAATGATGTAATACGAAGGAGGCCTGCCTTTGATGTGTGCTGGGACAAGTCGCTTATGAGTTGCAAGTTTTATGTTAAATTCAAGTATCTCTGAATTCCGTAGAACCTTTACTTGGGCTCTATCCCCAGTGTATTTCTGAGAGACAAGGTAACTGAAACCAATGCGCTCCCCATGCCTGAATGGAACTACAAATTTATCCTAGAATTAGATTTTAGATCTGAAAAACTACACAAAGTACTAGTGCTAAAAAAGGTCATACTTGATTGAATTAAAAGCAAGGTTCAAGAGTAGGGAGGGCAACAGGGCATGACAAGAACAAATTTCACTTTCTCATCCCCATCCTCACAGTGAAAATTCATCTTTATCCTTGTCCCCATAACATCTCCATCGGGTACGGGTATATTCCCATCGAGTAACGAGTATAATCGTATCCGCCTCTTATTATTTCAAATATTAATTAAATAATGTTACAAAAAAATAAAAATCACAACAAATGAAACATGATATTATAAATAATTTAATGTCAAAATAATATGCATCCTTTCTCCAATAACAAATATCAATAAAGAAATTATAATTGCATAAATCTCAAATTAGAGTATCATCAAATAACAATTGAATAAAGGTCAAATAATTATAAAAAAAAGTAAAAAATATGATCAAATGTATGTTCTAAATATAAATTACAAAACTAAATCAAAAAAAGGTAATAAAAGTTTTTCAAATTACTTAATGAATTAAATGTGTTTTAGTAATTTAAAATAGGGATGTGTCCAAGGACGGAGAGAAGGTATTGGGATGGGTATGGGAACAAGGACAGTACGGGTATGTACATCCTCAACTCCGTCCCCATACACAATTTAAATATCGAGTATTACCCATACCCAGTCAACGCGAGAATTTCCCGTTAAAATCAAAACTGGTTCAGGTAATACCCACGGGATGGATTCATTTGTCATCCCTATTCAAAAGAAGTTAAGCAAAGCATTATCACCACCTCTTATTACCTATCAACATAGGAACCAAATGGCTAGTCCACTACTCCATGGTGAGATCTCTTCATCAAGTCCCTCTCAATTGTCACTCAATACCATAGCTCCTAACATTAATGACTCAAATTGGCCCGTTGATATCTGAAAAGGTACTTGTTTCACTCGTAATCTACATCCCATTTATAATTTCCTTAGCTATCATAGGTTGTCTCTTTTCTATTTTTCTTGTTTCATTTGTCTCTTCTATTACTATTCTTAAACATGTGAATGAAACACTTAATCATCCTAAATGGACACAAGCCATGATTTCTTAAATAAAGGCTCTTCAACATAACAATACATGAGAGTTAGTTTTCCTTCCATCTGGGGAGAAGAGAGTTGGTTGATGTTGAAGTTGAACTCGATGGTGAAGTTGATCACCTCAAAGCTTGATTGGTGGCTAAAGCATACACTCATATTTATGGCCTTGATTATAGTGATACCTTTTCTTCAATGGCGAAAATGACCATTGCCCGTATTTTCTTTGTCATGGCAGCACTTCTCCGTTGGCCTCTTCATCAGTTAGATATCAAAAATGTTTTTCTTCATTGCAATCTTGAGAAGGAAGTCTACATGGAACAACCTTCTGGTTTTGTTGCTTAGGGGGATTCTAGCCTAGTTTGTAAATTGGGTCACTCTCTCTAAGGTCTCAAGCATTCTCCCCGTTCTTGGTTTGGAAAATTCAATCATATTGTTCAAACCTTTGGACTAAAACACATCAAGGCATATCATGTTGTCTTCTATAGTCTCACCTAGAAAATGTGTGTACTTAATAGTGTATGTGGATGATATAGTCATTACAGGTAATGATGTTGTCAAAATCTCTCAACTAGAGCAACACTTATGCAATCATATTCAAATCAAGGATCTTGGAAGTCTCAAATACTTTTTGGACATTAAGGTAGCCCAACCAAAGGAAGGTATTCTAATTTTTCAAAGGAACTATGCTTTAGATATCCTAAAGGAAATAGGTATTACTGATTGCTAACCAGTGGATAGTCCTATGAACCCAAATAAGAAATTAATGACAAAATTGTTGTATCAGCGTTTACCACTAGACCAAAAGCTATAGTCATTAGTTAAGACACAACACTTTCTACTTAAGAACATAACAGTTTATGCGCCACAATTTGATTGTAACTTGGCCCACATGGCTTCTGGCCCAATCGGCCTTTGCCACGGGACA
This sequence comes from Lablab purpureus, assembly GCA_030347555.1. Taxonomy (NCBI): domain Eukaryota; kingdom Viridiplantae; phylum Streptophyta; class Magnoliopsida; order Fabales; family Fabaceae; genus Lablab; species Lablab purpureus. The sequence continues at coordinate 19,987,600 of CM059254.1, forward strand.
ATTGATACTACCTGCAACAATCTCCCCCTCAACAATTGTCTCACTGAGAATCGAACTCGTGACCTTAGCTCTAATACCAATTGTTGGATCAAATGTTTACCACTAGACTAAAAGGTATAGTCAGTAGTTCGGGTGCAACTTTTTCTACTTAAAAGCGTAACAGTCCAAGCGTCACAATTCGATTGTGACTTGACCCACATGGCCTTTAGCCCAACTGGCCTTTACCATAAGACAATTAATGCCACCCGCAACAAAAATCGCTAGAGATAAAGTGAAGGACTTATTTCTTTTGCATGTTTCACTAGCAACAACATACTCTTTAATATTAGACCTCATGCCCACCCAATAAATAATCTAGTTATGCATTTTTAAGTTCTAAAATACCCTGAGTGCCCCTACATACACAGGGCTCATGGAACTTTAAAGTTGGGATCCTACAAAGTCTCACCCCTGGAAATACAATGACCCTTCTTAATCTCAAAGTGTATATGGATTGTGGTTCTAGACCAAATCTCTTGAAAAATATAGATGAGGATCATTCTAAACTTCTTCCTCACAATCATGCCACTCTTCACTTTGCACCACAGTTAATGCCTTAAAAGTGTAACAATGAATTATATATCCTATTGTAATCAATTATTTGGTACACTGAAAGAATTTGATTTCCTTATCCTATTGCCTATCTTATTCCATTAGTGTAGCGTATCTTATATCCATAGGGGCAACTACGTTAGAAGGTAGCAGGATAGGACAAATCCAATCTCACACCACTCTACCTCCATTACAACCACTATCATCCTCACCACCCTAATCATCATTGTTCCATTGTAACCACCACCATTCCCACCACCTTGGTTGTTATTGTCACCACCCCACATATATCGCCTCCACTAAGTGTCATCTCCTACATAGCAACTACCATCACACCACACTTGTTATAACAACCACCACCATTGTTGCCAACACTTGTCACAACTTCCATCATTATTATCATCAGTATTATTTTTCTCATCATTACTAGTTTCGTTGTCATGATCATCATGTATCTCCATCATAACAACCATCAATATACCATCACCATTAGTATTATTACCATTTTCGTCATCATCATTATAATTTATAACCACAACCATCATCATTATTGCAACAACCACCATAACTTTCACCAATCTTATCACTCTCACTGTCATTAGCTCCATCATAATCTTATTTTTTTTATCATTGTCACCATTGGCATTATCACCGCCGTCATTGTTATCACCGTCATCACTATTGCTACCATCTCCTTGATATTATTGTCATCATTACAACCATAGTCTATTATTATCATAACCTTATCATGGTGCACAAACGTTGGATAGGATGAATACTTATTTTGTTTTTAACTTATCACAGTTTTATCCTATCATTGTAGTCCACCCTATCCTATCATAAGCTATCCTTGTAATTTGTCCTATCTACCATATTCTACCCGACAACAAGATCCTAACTCATAACATACATGGAAAATAACGCCTTACATCAATTAATTACATACTTCCTCATTTGATTAAAACATCAAATAAATTATCACAGCCTGCATTAATTCTTGAAAATGCAATGATGTTTGAAAAGCTTCAATTCATAGTCTTTGTTTACAAGAAAAGCACATGGCTTGAGTTATAATTATAGCCTTAAAGATCACATATTTATAATTACAGACATAGAGATCCCATCTTTATGATTATAGATAAACTAAATACTCAAATTGGTTGATGAAAGATGAGTGTTAGCTGATAGGTCCTTGATTAAAATTCTCATGTACATAGGTTCTTTAAAAATTCATTTGTTTGCATATAAGTCCTTTATGAATATTTGATACATAAATAAACTACTCGTGCTATCATACAAACATACGATTTCAGCTCAATGCTTCTCTTTTTCTTATAGTTCAACAGCATGCACAAATCATCTTAATGTGATCACTATTTGTTACCAAATGAAAACAAGGTAGATTACCTGTTCCATCATTGGCAATATTGACCCCATCAAAACTGAGAATTATATCAGATGGCCTCAAAACATGAGATTCCGGAGCAGTTGGTTCAATTCTTCTAATACGCACACCTTTTTTATCTGGTCCCATACCCATTGACATTCGCAAATCAGGATTTTCCATCTTCTGCCACTCAACTCCAAGGATTGGAAATCCTGACAGCCAAGAAGTTAAAGACAACTTTATTTAAAATTGTGCTATCATAGACAAACTAGGTAGACAAAAATGTAAAGGCCTTAAAGGTGAGGAAACTACCCTATGAACAATAAATAAACAAAAGCAACAACAGTCCAATAAATATTGTCTATAGAATTGTTAATTTAATCTTATTCTATTTCACTTCACCTGTCTATTTATCATGTATCTCTATTTTCTCCTTAATGGTGTTTGTTCTAGCCAATTTTGGGCTTCTCTTCCCCTTAAAAAGAATTGTGCCAGGAGCACTTATAAAAGCTTTATAGAATAGAAGGCATCTTTCTAAATAAACAAAGCATTAAAAAATAAACAAGGAGCTTTCAGATAATCTAATTTTAGGAATTTTTTTTATTCTCTGTTCCATACCTAGATCCAAAAATACGTGCCCAAAAGGTTTTAACATTAAAAGTAACATTTAAGGTTGTTAAACTCTAGGAAAGGGAGAACATTGAGTTGAAACCATGTGTTTTTGAAACAATACGGGTATCTTATTTATATTGAGAAAAAGGAATCAATACAATAAATAAGGAGATTTGATATCCTTTAATAACAAATATATGATACCAGAATAAATAAAAATATTCTTAATAATACATATATAATCTAAATATTCTTGATTATATAGGATTAGATCTTTATTTACATAATTATAACAAAGCTTACAAAAACTACAAAATTACCAAACTGCTTTTAGATACCTGTATACGCCCCATTCTTTTCATAGTCTTGGATAAAATGTAGGATAACTGGGGTGGGTATCACATATCCTATATTCTCCACATCTTCATGTTTAAGAGACTGGAATGCAATCCCAACACATTTTCCCTTATCATTGAGAGCAGGTCCACCAGAATTCCCAGAATTTATCGCAGCATCTATCTGCAAAGGAATTTGAGGAGACGCTTCAACTTAACATATAAAAATGGGCAACTAGGAATAGATGGAAAAGTAAAAAGAGATATGTTAGAACTTATATTACCTGCAGTCCCAAAAGTTCCGTTGAACCATGAACATAAGAGAGTATTTCCATTCGTGAAACAACACCACTTGTCACAGAGATTGTGTCACCTCCAATTGGATATCCAACAACAGTTACAGCATCTTGCAAGGCAGGCATTTCACCAAATTCCACAGGTGAAACTCCCTCCCAGAATTCATCATCACTCACAGTCAACATTGCTGAAGCATCATCACAGAAGGACAACAGGCATCACAAAATTAATTAATTACGCTCATGTAAAGTAAAATAACATCTGCAAATCTCAAAAGAAAAGGCCAAAAAAACAGGAATGTGGAGGAATTAAGAATATAGAAGAAACCACCCGAGTTCTGACAGGCTGCAACATAGTAAAAGAAAAAACTGAGAGTGCTAAAAACGAATAAAAATGGTACTCTCACATAAAAGCTCTCCTTCATTCCACTGTGTTCCCAACCATGCATACCTCTAACATCTATCCTTCCCTTAATATAACTCTCTCAAATGCAAATAAGGAATACCACAACATTAAGGCTTTTGGAATCCCCAGAGTCTCCACAGCTGCAAACTCACAGTTGCAGTTGCATCAACGGCATTGCATTTGTTTGCAATTTCCAGCAAAAATAACAGTCACGAGGAAACCCTAACTGCAATTTATAAAACCTTGTTTACATGCAGATCCATATCTCCGCCCCTTCAATAATGCATTAATTTCCTACACTGGGCATGCAAGTCATATTACCCCCTCCCCTCCCTCTCTGTAGATAGGAAAGCGTGTAGTTGTGATCTCCTCATACTTGTATAACAAACATAGAACAAAACAAGGCATCAACTAAAAATTAAAGAATGACACTTACACAACAAAATGTACTATTCATAATCTCCATCCCTAACATGAGAACAAAAATTTAGAAGGATGAGATAAAGTTAAATTGAAATACCGATATCGCACTCGGTCCCGATGGCGAGGACGGTTGCCAGGTATTTGGTATCAGAACCGCGTTTCTTGAGCTTGACCTGTGTGTAATGTTCAACGGAATGCGCGTTTGTGAGAACCCTCCGTCCCCCCACGATGAACCCGCTGCTGCTCGAGCTATACTGCCTCTTCCTCTGCCACGGCAGCGAGAAATTCGGCTCTGTGTGGACGCAGAAGACCTTCACCACCGCGTCCATCGACGGCACCACCTTCACTGCGGCCTCCCACTTCGGTATCGGCGGCGGCTCCGCCTCTGCCGCACAATCCCCGTTCGAATCAGCCAGCCGAGAGCTTCGGCGCTCCGGCGACGCCACCTTGATTTTTTTGTGGCGGCCGCGACGGCGCCCCTGGGAATCCGGGTCGCTCGGTTCGACGGCTTCGGCGGTGGTGGTGGTGGCGGGAAGCGAAACGGTGTTGTTTATGGAAGTGTTGCTGTAGTCTTGGGATGCGGTTTCTTCTTCAGTTGCGGACTTGGGCTTTCGGCCACGTTTTCTCGTTTTGCCCATGTATTTCCTTGAGTGAGGGACTGACGAAGAAAGAGAGCGAGAAAGAGGGCTGTTAGGAAAATGAATCTAGGGGATTTAGTATCGCAGGAGAGAATTAAGTGGAAATGCTACCACTTCCTTGCAAATCGGAGAAGGCGACGCCCATAGAGTTGGTTAGACTTCTGGGCCTAGTAGTTTGAATTGGGTCCGCTCTTTTACTTCCTACATCCCCATAATTTTTTTCATGCAACTCCAAATTTTTCAAAATACTTACTCTTCCCTTGAGCCATGCCAATGGTTTCTCCTACATTTTTCCTAGGATGGGTAAAAGATTAACATATATATATATGACTTAATGGCTTAATATATCATCTTCCTACTAATATTTTAATGTTTTTCATTAAAATGGTTGATTGTTGGTACTTTTATTGTTATTATCACTCATTACCATAGTCATTTATTATTATTGATGTTGTTGTAAACTTTTATAGTAATAGTATGTTTATTACATATTTTTTTCTTTTTTAATATTTTTTTTATTGTAGGCACTTACTTCACATAGTTACACATAAGATAAGATTCTTTTGAAAAATTTTGTGATGTTTTTTATATCTAAAAGAGATTTATCAAGGTCCATCTATATCTCATACTTTCATTATATATATTTTTTACATTGACATGGAACATGTTGGTTGATGATTCTTTTCATGTGTGGCTCACGCATTACATACATTTTATCCCGAGATTGATAGGACATTCTATAGGTTTGGTAGAAATCAAATATTAAATGATAATTTTCATAACATAAATAGTAATCCTTTAGTTAGTGTTTCTATTAGCATTAACAATTCCAATAGTGATTATGTTTGTGACATTTTGGTTCTACATTCTCATTGTGATACTCTAATCATGGTTGAGAGAACTTTGAATGAGATGGTTGTATCTTATGTTGGTTACCAAGCATTATATATCCATTTGTTGCCTAAGTTTCATGGACTTGCATGTGAAAATCCATGTGAGCACTTTAAAGACTTCTATGTAGTATGTTCCACCATGAGATATGTTCATGTGTCATCAAACTTTGTCAAAATGAAAGCATTTTCATTTTCACTTTATGATGTAGATATAGGTTAGTTATATTTACAACCAATGCCCATATGGAATGACATGAAAAAAGAGATTTTTATAAGTTCTTCCCCACCTCCAAAATTGTAGCAACCAACAAAGAAATAAGTAGCATTAGACAATTATAAAGAGAGACATTGCATGAGTACTATGAGAAATAATTGTGTTCAACCTGTCCAAACCATCACATAAATGAAAATCTAGTATTTTACAAGAGATTGATTGGCTAAGAAGAGAAGCATGATTAATGCAACTAATGGTGGAGCTTTGATGGTTAAAACACCAGTAGTTACTAAATATTTTGTTTCCAACATGGAAGAGAATTCTCAATAGTTCAATTCTAGAAATATGAGTTTCATATAAGTGAATGACACAACTTCGATGGTTGTAATAGATAATCAAAGACTAAAAATAAAATAACAAAAATAGCATCACTTGTGGCACAACTAGCCATGGGACAAAAGGTGAATGCAATGCACCAACAAATGCAAAATTCTAAAACGTGTAATATATGTGCAACAACATACCATAATGTTGGACTTGAAGATAAGGTCAAGTCAACCTTCTTGGTTTTCATGATGTTTGTTTTAAGATGAAGATGATGCAAGTTATATTATGTGCTACAACTTTCATTGTATGTGTTTGTGAGTCTTGCGCACAAGGTAAAATCACTAGGGTTGACAAAAAAATTCATGCCCATGGATATTTTCGAGTAAAAGTCGTAATGGGTATTAAATGGATATCTTAAACGGATAGTCACGGATAACAAATATGGATATTTTAATTACCTACTTGTTAAAAGGACGGACACAGGTATTATGGTACCCGCCCCACAGGTATCCACTACCCATTAATTATTATTAGTAAATTTTATTTAAATATTTTTAAGAAAATTAAGTTATCAAATTAAAGTTATTAACGAGAAAAATATTAATATTTTAAAGATTATTTAAAGTTTAATTTTATCTATGTATATTTTTTATTTATTTTCACAAAAATGAAGTTATTTTGAAAAGATTAATTTGTTAAAACTTATATTTTATAGTCCAACTTATTTAAATTTATTTTTTAAAAAGATTAAATTTATTTGCACAAATTTTCTTTTATGAAATTTTGTTTAAATTATATTTTAAAATTAATTTTTTTATCTAATTTATATTTTAAATCATTATTTTAAAATATATGTAGGGGTATCCACATGTACCCAAGTGTATAAAAAAATTTGTGAGTGTTTTTTTTGCATGTATACAATGAATAACAATACAAGTAACAAACTGTTTTTTATGCGGGTCGGGTAGTAAGTAGACACTACTCATGCTCGACCCAACCTATTCTCATCCTATAGATCATATGTGCTTTCAATTAGTTCAATACCAAAAGTGTTTTTATAAAAAATTGGAAAGATTAAAAATGTTTAAAAAAAGGTTTTTATCTCTATTTTAATTTATTACATGTTTATATAATCTATCAATATAGAAGAGTTTATTAAATGCATGTAAGTAACATATTTGAAAGTAATAAATTGTTATTATATTGAAAACACTTTATTGAAAGCATTTTGTAGATGGATACATTAATTATGCTAAGTGTTAATTAATTATTTTGTTGTAAGTTATTTATGGAAATATTACTTGAACAATATAATCAATCATTTAATTAATCATTTACATAAGAGAAGATAAATATGAATATTAGGATAATAAATTATGTTAACACAAGTTGATTAAAATATTTTATATCTAATTCAAAACGTAACTTATTAACCAAAAGTTTAATCCATTAACAACAAAAAGTGATTGTTTTAGAATATATGAACAAATTAATATTTAAATAATTATTTAAAGAAATAATCAATTATTACTAATGATAATCAATTATTCAATTTATGATAATCTATTATTATAAGATACAATTAATTAATATGTTTAAAAGATCTTTTTAAACATTTTCGAAAAACCTTAGTTACTTTGTTAAAGTCATTATGACTTTTGCTACTTAAACTTAAGATAAAATCTTTTCCTATATTCATGATTCACATACATTCAAACAGGAAAATTATAGATGTAGTACATTTGATTATGTTCATCATCAAAAACATCTTCAAACATTAGTCTTGATCTTAATAAGCTTCATAAAAAACATCTTCAAACATTGGTCTTGATCTTAATAAGCTTAGTCAACATTAGACGTACTAAAATATGTGAAAGTTCTTTTTGGTATTGTTAGTGACATAAAGTCATTTATAGAGATAAAGAAGTATCTTTTGGTCACTTCTGAGTATAATAAGTTAGAGGACATATGTCCTTGTGAGTAAGTCGTCTTATGAAGCCAAAAGCATCTTGACCTAACATCTTACGTTTATCAAGACTTTTCATTTCGTCTTCTCGTCGTGTTCAAGACTATATGGTAATGCTTCTTATTGAAGTTATGAGCTTGTAGTAGACATATTGCAAAAGTATTTCTACATCTATTGCATCAAACTTCATTTAAAGTTTATTGATTTTTTTCCTTTCACTTCACACGAAATAATTTTGTTAAATATCCAAGGTTAAATGTTATTTATTATCATCAAAATTATACATAATTTAGGAAAAATCGTGAATATACCGTGTATGTCTTAACAATAAAAAGTTGAAATAAAAGCTAAACTCAATAATCTAAATAAAATAATAATACTCCATCCCTCTCAAATTATAAGGCGTATTTTGGAGAAAAAAGTTGTTTCAAAATATAAGGCGTTTTAGAATTTTAATAATTTTTTTTTCTTTTTTTTCCTTATATACCCCTATTAATTACATTATTATCTGTGTTAATATTAAATAGTAGAAAGAAAAATTAAAATCAGGAACTAAGAATTAATTATATTTTATTAGTCTGACTCTTCATATTTCATTATCATTTACTAATATCATCTTCATCTTCACGAGAACTAATTTAACTTTTACCTTTTCACGTTCATAATTCTCCTACAAAAATAATTAAAAATTAAAATAATTAAAAAAAGTAACATAATTTAAAAGTTTAATACCTCCAGATAGTGTAATGTTATCCAATTCAACATTTCTTTCCTCTTCCATTTCATGACTATCACCAGTGTTTTGTTCCCATTCAAATGAATTAGATTCGTCTTCATTATCTGAATGGGGTGGAGTAATATTCAAATTTATATCAACTGACATTTTGAAGTTGTAATATAGATTGAAGTTCCAACACTTATGTCATTTTAATTCAGTATCTCTATTTGCATTTTGGTGGGAATTGAAAATTTTGAATGAATTTTTAAAATAAATTTTGAGCATAGTCATTTACAATTTGGTGAGAACTAAAGATTTTGATTGAAATTTTAGTATAATCATTTAGAGATGGGTGTGAATTAAAATTTTTATTAAAATATTTAATTAAAAAAATTAGTAGTTCTGATTTTAAATTATTTAAAAATAATTCTGAGATAAATTCAAAACTTTTGAAATTCCAATCTCAATCAATCTCAATTAATGTACTATTTTATTAAAAAATTAATTCATTTTATAAAACTTCTGATTCAATTTCAATTAATTTAATTAATAGTAATTAATAAGGGTAAAAATGGAAGATTTATAAAAAATTGAACAAATTAAATGTTTTTCTTGGTATGTGAGAATTTGTCAAATACGTCTTATAATTTGAAACTGAGAGAGTATTAAAATGTAAGAATTTTTTTAAATAAAACAACAATTCATATAGTAGCATAGCTTTTTAGGGAATTAAGCGCCAAAATTCTTCAAATTTATTACATATACATAACTAGAATTAAATACAATTACTTTTACTTAATTTCAATAAATATTAAATCATAAAATTAATTATAATAAAGAATAAAAAAACTAAAAAAAAATTAAATAAAAATATTTTTTATATTCTTTTCACTCATCTAGCTCATTTTCTCTTTAACACAATAAAATAAATGACTCATATTGTTGCTCATATATTCTATTCAACTTTTGAAAAAAAAAACTTTCTCTTGTCTAACTTGATGTTAAAATATTTGTTTCATAATATAGCATTTTGTCATAGATGAGTTTTACAATTTCACATGTTAAAAAAATATTATTTTTTTCATCTGCAAAGTGCGTTTAGAATTTTTTTCTCTCTCTTACATTCTAATTCATTTACGTGTTATTATTTTTATATTTTTTTTTCATAAAAATTTCTTTTAAGAATATAATAAGATATTAATTGTTATGTGTTTTCTCAGTATTTAGTCAAATTCTTAGTTTATTATTTAGTCTTTATCAAAAAAACAAATACATTTTATGTTAATTCTTATTTTAATTTTTCTCTTCTGGTTTTTCATTTCTACATTTGAAAGATATTTTTTATAATAAAAATTATCAAAATAAGACTGTAAAATAAATTTTTAAATAAATTTCTTAGTACATATATATTTATTTATAAGCTTAAAATTTTAATGATTCAATTATTATGAATTTACAAATTTAAAAGAACTAAGAGTAATTATTTAAACATGTATTTTTTTTATAGTTATATAAGCACTCATTTTTATTATTATAATAATACTAATAATATATATAATTTTTAAATATATAATTGTGACTCTTTAATATTATTGATACTAAAGCATACGATAAAAATATGATTGACTTGTTATAAAAATATGAAGTTAAAAGAGAGAGTAGGAAAGAAAATAAATTGAAATATGTTTTTAATTTTTAAATTATTTATTTTATTTTTAGAGAAATTTTAAATTTATTTTATTCTTATGTTTTATAAATTTGTGTAAACGATTGTGTATCAGAATTTATTTCAATCTCTTTATTTTATTTCTTTATAATTTTCTATTTCATTATTATCGGTTTTAATCTATTTTTTTTTTTTTTTTAAATATTTTTATTAATCATCAATAATTATTTAAATAAGAACAAAATAGTTCTAATTTTTACCTCACCAACCAAACATAAACAAATAATTTTAAAATTAGAAACATATTTAATTCAAACATTATAAAATTAAAACAATAGAAAAGAGAATAAATTGAAATAATTAATTTCACTAAATAAGAATATGCTATTTATACATACAAATATTTTTCAGAATAATCTCACTTAAGAGTTACATACAATAACTCAAATATCATTTATACAGATATAAATATTTTTTTTTAATGCATGTAAAAATATTTACTTTTCATATATAATTTTTTGTCTTGACCTCTAAAGTCGGATTTCTGACTCGGCCTTGCAAAAGCAAGCAAGTAGACACTTGTGCATATACACACTCCAATGCTGTTCAGTGAGTAAACGTATACTATTCCCTCTGAGAAGTAGAAAAAAAAGAAAAGAAAAGAAGAATGCGTAGCGATGGGATCTTAGGAAACAGAGAGGGGAGGGGAAGAAAGTGGTTGAGGAGAAGGGAGAGATGGCTGGTGGTTCTGGGCGTCATTCTTCATGCCGTTTACATGCTCAGCATTTTCGATATCTATTTCAAGACTCCCATTGTCCACGGCGTCGATCCCATCACTCCTCGTTTCGCTGCTCCTGCCAAACGCCTCGTCCTTCTCGTTGGTAACATTCTCTCCGTTCTTCCCTCTCTGCTTTAACCTAAATCAATTAATCGAATACTTTTCTTATTCGAATCAAAATGCAGCTGATGGTTTGCGCGCCGACAAGTTTTTCGAGCTGGACGCGGATGGGAATCACCGAGCGCCGTTTCTCAGGAGCATAATCGAAAGACAGGGTCGTTGGGGGGTTTCTCATGCTAGGCCTCCCACAGAGTCCAGGCCTGGTCATGTTTCCATAATTGCTGGCTTCTATGAAGATCCCAGTGCAGTTACAAAAGGTTTGTTTCCTTCTCCTTCTTTGTTTGACATGAGTATTATGGTCCTTAGAAGGCTTGAGTAGTTCTTTCTCCCCTCAGCCCTCACCTTAAACAAGACCAGAATCGTTTTGGATACATGTAAAGACTTCAAAGAGAGAAAAATAAGAAGAAAAACATAAAATGAACTTCTCATTAAGTTAAGCATGAGCTAATTTATTTAAGCTTTCTCATTGGATTTCTCTATTTTTTTTAAATTTGATTATAAAGTTAAAAATTAGCTTATGTTTTCTTCTTATTGTTGTGTGTGTGCTTAAAGAGTGGTTTCGGTTCCTTGCAGGGTGGAAGGCTAATCCTGTTGAGTTCGATTCCGTGTTTAACAGAAGCCGGCATACCATTTCTTTTGGAAGTCCTGATATAGTTCCCATTTTCTGTAGTGCCTTGCCGCATTCCACTTGGGATACCTATCCCCATGAGTTTGAAGACTTTGCAACTGGTTAGACGTCATCTATCACCATTTTTATTTCTTGTTTGATACACAAATTAAACATCTCAAGCTTTTTAGGACAATTGGTTCAGCCCAGTCTTCATTTTTATGCGTGAACTTGATAAACAATAGATTTGGAAGGGAAAATATGTTTTGTGTCCATGTATTATTTTTCAAACTTAGTTTTGGTCTTTGTATTTTCCAATTGATGAATTCCTTAAAACTTTGCAAAAAAATGTGAATTTAATGTTTCGTACTATATTGTAGCTGTAATGTCACTAAAATTTATTCATTTACTGACACCATTTTCTTCTGTTCATTACAATTTGCCTTCTCTTTTCCTGGATTTGAAACCTATTCGTGCCTTGGTTGAACTCTATCTACTGACATCTTTTTCGATTAAAAGTTTCATTGTCAATTTTTTTGTCTACCTAGTAGCTTCTTGATATTTGGACTACCGAATTTGAGACCAGAAGTTATTGGGTTATCTATATTTTTCTACTAAATTCACTCATAAAATAGCATACAGTGCCTGTAATATTTTTAAATGATGTGATTGCTTGTTGTTGAAATAAAATAAAATGCTTTGAAACATTGGTAAATATGAGCTTCTGACTTTTTATACTTTTCAAACTTCGCTTCTTGTTATTTTATGAGATTTATACTGTACAGATGCTTGGTGTTATTGGCTATTTTGTACTGCTTATTCCAATAATTAGTTACTGATGCCTTCCTAGCCCTACCTAGCTTCTGTTTCTCATCAGTTGACTGACCCAGTGGCATGAATGTTGAGAAACTTAATTTTTGTCCAAACGTTACAGCTTTACTTATTTATTGATTTTTATCTCATAGACATAGACATCAAATCTGGCTATTCATGTATTTTTATTTTATTGCATTTTTATGATTTTCTGTCTTTACTAACTAGAAAATAAAATAATACCACGTCACATAAATACTTCATAAATCCTCTAATCCTTAATTTCATTCATTCATTGATTTAGTATTGTTGATTCTTCACGCAGATGCATCATTCCTGGACATGTGGTCTCTGGATAAATTTCAAAGCCTTCTTAATAGGTCCAGAGAAGACCTAAAATTAAAGGAGTTGCTGCAGCAGGATAATCTTGTTGTATTCCTCCACTTGCTTGGATGTGACTCTAATGGCCATGCGCATAAGCCCTATTCTTCCATCTATCTCAACAATGTTAAGGTTGTTGACCATGTAGCTGAAAGTGTTTACAATCTTGTTGAAGATTATTTCAAGGACAATCGTACAGCATATATTTTTACAGCAGACCATGGAATGAGTGACAAAGGTTACAAATTATTTTATCATATATATGTCTGGATGATATTTTTACCTCATCTCAAACAAAAATATATTTATAGAAGTTGAGACTTACTGAAGCAAGGATTTGTCAAAACAATGTCTCAGTATCTACCACTTATTTGCTTCTTAATATTGATCACCAAGTTAACAAATAATAACAAAGCTTAGTCAGAATCAAGATTGCATATTTCAATCAAATAAGAGCTTACTTTTAAGTGTGACCACGAAGCCTGCTGAAGTAAGCTAAATGTGAGCTTAGAGGAAGGTAAAAAAACCATAAGCCCAAATAGGTTATTCCAAATGGCCCCTTAATCCATGAGTTAAATTGAAAAGATAATGTCATAAAACACAACTTTGACATGGAAGTCATTGGTTTAATTAAAGAGCATACTATGTTCCAAATTCCAATAAGATTATTTTTAGCTTCTATTTTTCTTTATCGCATTTTGTTATCAATTCTAAATTCTTACAAAAAGTTAAAGTAAAGGAAAAACAAAAGCCTTTTTGTACTATGTGAGGTTGGCCCCACGGATCAAACAATGGTATTATGTTTTTTGTGTAGAAAATTATTTAATTAATATTTGGGATAGTGCGAGAGCGAGTATGTGTGCAGTACATGTATACTTGCTATCGTATGGGATTGAGATGAGACACAAATTTCATAACCGAAGGGTATGAGTATGAGGATGAATATGAAATTTTTACTTCAGAGACGAGGACAAGTATATACCCACCTTGTTGTCATTCCTATTAGTATGTGCTACTCCATATTTCTCTCTCTAATACATTTATTTCAGGTATTTTCTTGAATGTCCACTCTTCCACCATTCTACGACACTTAGTTTATGTTCGTCATACTCTTATGTTCTCAACATTGAATAAATAAAATATCACTAGTTTGAAGGCTATGAGTTGGAGTATAGTTCTACTCCTTAATTCTTTACTTTCTTGACAATAATGGAACTTTAAGAAAATTCTTTTCATTATAACAAACTGACTGTTAGTTAGTTTGATATTAGTTGTTTAGTTGGTTAAGTGTTTGTTACTCTGATCTAACTAACTGTTTAGTTTATTAGCTTGTAAGATATAGATGCATGTACCTATTAGTTTGTATGTAGGTTGAATTCTTTTTACACAATGAACAATTTTCTTTTCTTCTTCTTTCTCAAACTTCTATATGGCATCGAAGCTAGTTTGAACTTGTTTGTCTTTATCTTTTCTTCTCCATCCCAAAATCCTTGTTGGAAACATTGTAGTCATCCCAGAGCCTTGAGTTGTTTCTCCCACATCCTTGCCTTGGGCTTGATATCTTCAATTTCTCAATACTTGAGTTTCTTTTGCAATTTTTCCTATAAAATTCTTATTTGATTGTTCTTTTGAAATAAAATGTGTTATAATAATGGGTTTTGTCCTTGCCTCGGGCTGATAGAGTCTTCAATTTCTCAATACTTGAGTTTCTTTTGCGATTTTTCCTATAAAATTCTTATTTGATTGTTCTTTTGAAATAAAATGTGTTATAATAATGGTTTTATGTATATTCTAATCATAGGAAGCCATGGAGATGGGCATCCTTCAAACACTGATACTCCTCTTGTTGCTTGGGGAGCTGGTGTTAAGTATCCAAAGCCAATATCCAGCAGCAACCATTCTGATTGTGGATTTAAGTTTGTTGACGACCATGTCCATGACGCACCAACACCAGTTGAGTGGGGCTTACATGAGATAGAAAGGGTGGATGTCAATCAGGCTGATATTGCACCACTCATGGTTGTAAAATTTATTTTTCCTTGAGGATTTTATAGTATAGTATAGTATGTATTTCTTCAACCATCCTTAGGTTTCATTTATCTAATATACTTGGTTTTTTGACAGTCTACGCTGCTTGGTCTGCCATGTCCTGTTAATTCAGTTGGAAGTTTACCCCTAAATTACATTAACATGACCAAGGTATCTTCCTCTTGTTCTGACTTTTTATTGATAAAGAACTTTTGCTGACTAATGTGTTTTATTCATTATTTTCATCACAATCTTATAATCTCATGGATTTTCATTGTCATACTTGTACTAAAGCCTAGGAAAGTAAAAATTCTCTACATGAAAAAGGGCCATTAATGGTTGGATGATCTGAGATTAATTTTATTCTGTTTCAGGCTGACGAAGTTGAAGCTGTCTTATCGAATACAAAAGAAATACTAAACCAGTTTCTTCGCAAATCACGTATCCTTTGCTTACATTTCTTTTTATCTTTCATATGTACCAATTTTCTCCTTAATTTCAGCATGGTTTCTTCTGCTTTGGTTTTATTCAAATGATTATGAAGCCTTCCAAACTTTTGTGTGTGTATGTATGTATGTATGTAAATATACTTTTTTGCATAGATAGAATGTGCCAAAGGCTTTAACTATCAATGAGAAAATATAAATATTTTCACAAAGCCAATTCACGAGATAAATGTTTATATGAAAGTAATAACAAAACCTGTTGTTTCTCTTTCAACGGCAATGATAGAGCAAAATGGATGGAAGAGTTCCTTACCAATGTTTTTCATTGACGACTTCAGATATTAAGCAGTCAAATTCTTTATATTTTAAACCTTTCAAACCACTGTCTCATTATTCTTCAATATTGGAAAAAATTGAGGGTCTGATATTGGCTAGAGATTATGAAGCTGCAATGGATCTATCCCAAAACCTCAGAAGTTTGGCTTTGCAAGGGCTTCACTATTTTCAGACTTACGACTGGCTGATGCTCATGTCTGTAATTACCCTTGGTTATGTTGGTTGGATGATCTATATTGTTCTTCATGTTCTGCAGTCTTATACCTCACTGCCAGGAAATTCTTTTGGAATGGAGCAGGCAGTTCAGAAAAATAACCGTGGAAAAGTAATGTTTGTGTAAGCTTAGCTTTTCCAAATGATATTTCTTAATTTCTTGTGAGCTGCATTGTACGTAATGAGGAAGAAAATAAAAGATATTTTAGGGAGAAACATGTACAATTATATATATGAATATTTATGAATTATATGCAAGTCTGTTGATTAAGATTCTTGGCTTAAGATAATTGATTCTTATTCATTTCATATGAGCATCAATTTTGTTTTATCTGAGTTTCCATCAACTAAATAAATAAAATATCTTTTGCAGATATATCTATTTGGATCTATCATGACGGGAATGCTTTGTTTGCTTTTGTTGCTGGAGCAGTCTCCTCCTCTTTACCATGCATACATGATTATGACATCATTTTTATGGGTTCAGATAATTAGTGAATACCAGTTTATAAAAACATTATGGAAGCAAGTATCTAGAAGGAGAATGAATTATATCATCAAGCTTCTAGCCACCACTGCTATCTCTGTTTTCATTCTTGAGTTCTTGGTACGATTGTTTGTTGTAATATTCTGTAACCTATTAATGTTTGTAATTCATCTGACAAAGGAATATTTGGTTTGCATTGTAGGTTAACAGCTTCACTGAGAGGAAGCTCTACACATGGTGTTTTTTGATTGCTGGGGCCACTGCTTCATTTTATCTTTTTAAGTCAATCCCCTGGAGATCTGCTATACCTATATATGTTTGCATAGCGTGTTGGTTTTTGTCTCTTTTCACATTGATGCCAGCAGATATTCCTGACAATAATGAATTAGTGTAAGTCACTGTTACTGAATATATATTTGCCATAATGGAAACAAAACCAAAGGACATTATTGTTTTGTTGCTCTTTGATAGCTATAAGGCAAAACATGACCTAATATTTTGTCTTACGTTTGGTGCCTACTGAACTGAATAGAATAATGTTTCTAATTGCACACACACACAATACATACACACACTACACACAGACACACATATCTTAGTTATGCTTTTGTTAGATTAGAGATGAAAGAATTGGGAAGGAAATAATTAGAAATGATAGGAATAGTATTGGAAAAAAATTGTTATTGGAAGGTTTAAGTAAGAAGGAAAGTAGGGAACTTTCCATTGTTTGGATGGGTGGAAATGAGAGTGGGAAAAATAGTGAAAATAAATATTACAAAACACTTTTTTATACTAATTAAATTTTTTTAATTTAACTTACACATAATCTTTTTTATAATATTCATTTTTAACATAAGTTTCTAATTTATTTTTAAGAAAATAATTTAATTTTTTATTTATTAAAAGCAAAATGAAAAGATATAGTAATTGAGGATTGTCTTAGGACTGCAAAGCTCAGCAAAAGTTGGCTTTTCAGAATTCCTCCCATTTCAAGTCATTATTGCAAGGAAAGATGTTCTGGTGGGGCCCATGAGATTTTTTGGCCCCATCCCTCATATTTCCTAGAATTGGATATTCAATTTTTTCCTTTAGGGTTTAGACCACATCCCTCATAATATACTAGCATCTTCTTCTAAGCCTTGATGCCTACAGTGAAAACCAATAAAATTTAAATTAAAAAAAATTCTAAATATAATATAAAATAATTAATATTTTTTGTGACAAGTTAATTATCACACTCCCTGAATTGTAATTTAATTTTTTATTGTGGGGAGGAGGTATTTTGTGAAGACTAACCAAAAAGGATGTGCAGAAATGTTTTTGAAATTAGTTATTTAAAAAGTGCAATTAATTAACACTTTTGCAATCTGTTCTCTAATTGCAACACTATGAAATTAATGTTGAAGGAGAAGATGCTATCTCTGTCATGCCACTAGACATCGAAAGAGTAGGAAAGTGAAGAAGGGAAAGACAAATAAAACTTATTAGTATTTTTGTCATTAAAACATTATTAATTTAATGCTACTGTTCTGTTCCACACGGTTCTACCCTTTTCTGTTGAATGAAACAGTACAACCTTTGGAAGCCTATGCCCACTTCTGTTCTATTAATAAAATGTGCTGAACATAAGATATAACATATGTGGTCTCTTCCATCCTGTGCAAACATTTGTACCAAATGCCACCTTAATATATCATGTAAGAATGAGATCTCAAACAATTTTTACTTTTTCTCATGTTGAGGTTCTCTCTTCTGCTTTGCTGTTTTTATCACCCCATCATTTTCTAACTCTTTCTGAATCTAAATAACTCTATTAAGCATATCGAATTTTTATGTTTGCAGTGTTTGTAGTGGGATTATTATTATCATTACAGGAATAATTGCAAGATGGCTAGATTTTCATGCTGGCGTTAGGAAGTATTGGCAAAGTATATGCAATTGCAAGTTGGAAAGTTCCAAATTTTCATCTCTATTTTACTTACAGGTGCAGATCATGACATCTCCACCATTGAGTTTGGAAGCTTAGTTATGTATGCCTATTTGACTAATTTCTTTTACTTGTCCATCAGTAGGCTCTTTTGGTTGGTTTATCTTCAGTCATGGTGTATTTATCAACTGTTCACAGAGCTCAAAAGCAAGAGTTGCTTGCATCCCACCAATTTATAAATTGGTCTCTTGCTGGTATAGTTGCAACTTTATATTCTTCTTTGTTTGCCTGAATTTACTAGTCCCATGCAGACATTTTTATATAGACGGTGCCATCCTACTTTTTTTGTTGCCCATCTCAAAATACCCAATTTTCATGTGTTAATTTACCCCTTTGCTTTCTCATTGTCTCTCTCTCTCTCTCTCTCTCTCTCTATATATATATATATATATATATATATATATATTGGACAAATGTCAACTTAGAAAATGGGAGAGGAAATTTTCTGAATGTGCTCACGTCATTCTCCGTCTCTAGCAGAAAAGAAAAGAAAGATGTACAAATTCTGAATCTCTGTATCTCAATCACATAATGGAGACTGTTTTATATTGGCTAGAAGTAATGAATACAAATAAATACAGGGGATTCTATTCCTATCTACATGTATGATATACCTTAGTATCAAATTCTAATAAGATTTTCAATAATTATGAGTGTTTCTATGGTGACCATAATAACAATGTCTTCAACATACACAAGGAAGTTGTTAAACACTAGGGAAGAAAGAAACATTGAGCTGAAACCGTGTGTTTCTAATACAATACGGGTGCTTTATTTATATTGAGACAAAGGAGTCAATAGAATAAATAGAAGAGATTTGATATTCTCCAATAACAAAGATGTGATACGTGAATAAATAAAATTGTTCCTAGTAATAAATATATGATCTAGGTATTCCTGATTATATAGGATCAACCTCTTATTTTTATAATTATAACAAGATTCTTGATTATGTATGATTAGCTCCTTATTCCTATAATTATCACTCTCCCTCAAGCTGGAGCATATAGGTCATACATGCTTAGTTTGCTGCAAATGTAGATCCTCAATTCTCTTAAAGACATGGTGGATATATCAACCAATTGTTCATTAGAGTTGACAAATTTAGTGGTGATGTCTTTGGAATCCAATTTTTCTTTTATGAAATAACAATCCACTTCAATATGTTTGGTCTTATCACGAAAGATAGGATTAAAGGCAATGGGTAATAGTGTTCGATTGTAACATACAAGGTATATTTGAGAACTTTATTCAAATTTAAGCTCTTTGACTAGTTGTTTTAGCCATATGAACTCACAAATAATTGATGCCATTACCTTGTATTCTGCTTTTGCACTTTACCTTGCCATAGCATTTTGTTTTTTACTTGTCCATGATACTAAATTTAACTCCAACAAGAACACAATACCCTGAAGTGCAATGTTTGTCGCTTGGTGATCCTACCCAGTCAGTGTTTGAATACCCAAGAATTTAAGTATTGATCTTATCTTCATAAATGAGGCCTTTTGTAGGAGCCTTCTTAATATGTTTTGGTTTCCATACGAATGCATCCCAATGGTCTTAACAAGGAGAGTTTAAAAGTTGAATTACTATGCTCACCGCAAAGAGAATGTGAGGACGGGTCACAATGAGGTAATTTAGCTTACCAAATAACCTTCTATATCTCCCAGGATTATAAGAAGATTTTCCTTGGCCAGGTACAAGTTTGACACTTGGATCCATTGGTGTGTCCATAAGCTTAACATTTATCATAATTTCTTCTTCTAGAATGTTGATATCATATTTTCTTTGAGATATGACCAAACCATACTTGGATTGTGCCACTTTTATATCAAGGAAATACCTCATGTATCCAAGATCTTTTACCTGGAACTTTTTAATAAGATATTGTTTTAGTTGTACAATACCCCACTTGTCACTACTTTTGATATAACAATATTATCCACATATACAATAAGATATATACATCCTTGGGGAAAATGATGATAAAATAAAGAATGATCTTAGAAAGTTGGCTTTAAGCCTAATAGAGAATGTATCTATTGCTCACAATCTAGTGTTTAGTAGCCACACTAAACACTTGGAGTTTGATGTTTTATTTGTGTGGGAAGAGATTGTGGCTAAGCAACTTTTCATCTATCAAATTCTAGCCTTGGATCGTGGGCAAATGTGCTTTCGAGACAAACACACCGTGAAGATTTTCTCTTGAAAAACCATCTCCTTGAGTTTAACCAATATCACTTGTGGACATTTTAAAATTTGAGCAACTAAATATGAAACAAAAGAAAAAACAAATTTTGACAAATAAAATACCGAAGACCAAACAACAACCAAGTCCTAACATAGATTCTTTGTGGCATAAAAAACATTGGAAGAGAATTCCCAGAAGACATGTAAGAACATAATATGAAAAGAAGAAAAATCTCCAATATAGGGGAGTGAAAACAAGAGCATGAAGAACTTAAATCTTCATAGTGGAGAATGTGCAAAGGAGAAGAACATAGTGGCCAAATCCCAGAGTAGAAGTTCGGAACGTAGTCTCGACTTGCTCTCAAAATTGTGTGTGTGATGTGGAGGAGAGTGGAATGCAGTTGACAAGGAAATCTAAGGGTCAATCAAGGAAAAAAAAGGGCGAAATCAAAGAAAAGAGAAAAGAGGGCACAAACCCTTATTGCAGCTTCTTTTGGGGCTCCAAATTCACAACCAAATGATGACTCCTAGTGTTGTTTTGGTTAACATTTTTTTGCTCAAATGGACTCATTGACTTCATAGTAAATTCACGAGTTAGCTTGACTTTGTGCAAGTCTACCCGAGTCAACATGAGTCTACTTCAAAACCAAGTTTACATGCGAGTTAACTTACAGTCTGTCGCTAGACTTGTTTGAGTTTGCGAGATAACTTGTGAATTTGATAACCGTGTATATATATGTAACTAAAGTCAAAGAGTTACATTGTGATGGCAGAAGTGCAAACTGTTCAACTTGACCAAATGGCTACGACAGGAAAGAGAAAAAGAACTTCTAATCTAATGTTTGCAAAAGACATAATATTCTAAAATAATATATTTATTTAGCAAAGTTAATGCCTAGATAATTTACAAGAGAATGGTCAAGGTACTAGTGCTTCCTAAAATGTGTTGAGTGTTCCTATACCAAGTATCTTGGCAACTTGGTTAAGTAAGCATTAAAGAAGCTCTTACCTCCTTAAGTATTTATGTATCCTATTCTCCCTCTTAAGCTGGAGAATAAATGTATTCCGTTCTATGTTTGCATGAATTCTTGTCACACCCTTTACTTTTTCATTTTCACATGTAATGTCTAGCTCCACTCGACCATTTAGATAAATCAATATGGCTGGAGAATGGTGATTATTTGGTCAGGAGGTAATTGAAATAGATTATCTATTAGTTTATCAACTATTATTTTTATTTATATGTGCTTCATAGTGTGTTTGGATGAAACAAATTTAAGAGTAATTAATTTATTTGATGAATTAATTCTTTAGAGTAAAATGAGTTGTTTGGATAAGAAAATTGAAAGGAAATTGAAATTTACGAATTTTCACAAGGTATTTCAAACAGTTAGAACAATAGAATTTGAAATTCTTTCAAAAAAGGATGAAATTGAAATCCCACTACCATGTTTGGCCCAAGTCTAGCCAAGTTGGTTCCAGATCCTTGTGGGCAATGTTGGGTCGAGCCCAAGTCAAGTTTGGTTAGGTCGAGCTGGGATAAGGTTGGGCTAGGCCTAAGTCGGTCTAGCTCTAGGTCAAGCCAAAGTTGATCAGGTTCATGTCGAGCTAAGTTGAGCCTACATCGAGTTGGGTCCATGTAAGGTTGAGTCGAGTTAGGCCAAGCTCAGGTTGAGTCAAGTCATACCCATGTTAATCCAAGTCCAAATGGGCCCATGTCAGACCGACTCAAGTTAGACCCACCTCAAGCCAAGTTGAGTTGGGTTGACAATGGACAAAATTGAGTTGGGCCCATGTTAGGCCGAGTTGAGTTGAGTCCACATAAGTTTGAGTCAAGTCGAGTAAGGCCCACCTTGAGCAAAGTTGAGTCGAACCTAGATCGGTCCAAGTCAATTTCAGCCCACATTGGACCGAGTCGAGTCAAGCCCATGTTAGGCTGAGTCGAGTCAAAGCCTATCTCAGGTAAAGTTAAGTCAAGTCCACCTCAGGTCGAGTCAAGTTGTGCCCATCTTGGATCGAGTCAAGTTGTGCCCATCTTGGATCGAGTCAAGTTGTGCCCATCTTGGATCAAGTTGAGTTGTGCCTACATCGAGTTGAGTCTAGCAGGACCCATTTGGCCTCTCTAGTAGGGCCCACATCAGGCCCATGTTGTGCCAATGTCGGGTCATGTTTAGCTAGACCCACCTTAGGCTAAGTCAATTGGGCTCACCTTGGGCCGAATCTAGTCGTGCTCATGTCGAAACAAGTTGAGTCAAGCTAACGACGGATGGAGTTGAGTCAGACCAACATTGGGTTGAGTTGAGTCGAGCCTATGTTAGGCCAAGTAGAGTTGGACCCATATCAAGTCGAGTTGAGTTAAGCTTATGTTGGATTGAGTTGTGTGTGTATTGAAAAATTGAATTATTAAATTTTAATATTTAAATTTGAGTAATATTTTTTGTAAAGTTTCATTTAAAACATTTTAAATTTTAAATTTTAAATAAATATTTTTGAAATTGAAGTTTATCTTAGAAGAGAGATTTAATTATCTTATCCAAAAAAGATCTAGATGTAAGATATTTTAATTATACTATTCAAACAAAACATTTAGAAAATGAAAAGAATTAATTGCAAGTAATTCAAATATCTTGTATTTCAATTTCTTGAAATTGTTGAAATTCTCTATCCAAAGACAATGTCAAGCTATTCGATACTCTTCAAGTACAAGAGTTGAGAAACTTGTAGGATTGTTCAGTACTTACATACTTCTATATTTTATATCCTTTCTTATTGATAAATTACTTGCATGAGATATTTAAATTTACTTATTCAATGTCTGATGTTGATGGTATTCACTAACTCTTCAGGGTTTTCAATGGTGCTTCCGTTATTCTCAGAAAATAGCCTCTTATCCCGACTTACCTCCATATTTCTTGGCTTTGCACCTCCATTCCTTCTTCTCTCCATTGGGTATTATTTCATTCACCAGTCTATTTCTTCAGTTGCTTTTCTAGTCTTGTTGATGTCTTGATGCATTTGTTTTTACCTTTACCTCTTGAAACTTGTGTAGATATGAAGCTATATTCTATGCTGCTCTTGCTCTTGTACTTATGGCGTGGATATTATTTGAAAATACACTTCTCAATTTAAATATTGTGGATAAGTCTTCAGATTCCACTAAAAGTGTTACTAGTCCTCTCATCCATGGATCTGATAATAGATCTTTGCAGTTATCTGATGCAAGAATCCCATTGGTCTTTGTAAGTTTTATTCTTTTCTGTCTTTTTTCCTCCATAACTTAGTTAAATCTTAATTTCCTTTTGTTTTGAAGCTTAATTAACCCATCTTGCAATTGCCCAGAAACAAAACAAAAAACCAATTTACATACAAAGTCCATTAACGTTGTTACTCTTTTGACTAAGGACGTGTAATAATAGAATAACACCCAAGTAACCGGGGAACTCACCCTTAGAAGCTAATTATTAAGGCTCCATTGAGCATCCCATATTACCACAGCTTTTTGGTTCTTCTAACACTAATACTACCAAAACTATTGTTGTCACCATCATTACTAATACCACGGTGGCCACAACTGTCACTAGTTATCACCACTAGTATTGTTGCTATGATTGTTGACATCAGTTGCCACAACTGTCACTAGTTATCACTTGCCGTTATTTGTGCATGCTATGATAATTGTCACTATTGCTGGCAGTGGAAGCTTCAAGAGTTAATGCTATTTCCAAGTGAAGTGGTTCAAACTTACCAGCTGAATCTTCATTGGTTGGCCACATGTTGTGTTATTAAAGTTGTAAAAAGATTTGTTACTGATCAGTACATGATATAATTTTTGCCAAGAGGCTTAGTTATAAAATTCTTAGAAGCCCCTTCATAAATAGCTTGAGTCTTAGAACTTGTTTACAAATAAAAATATATTCTGTCATTATTGTTAGGATTTCTTCAACTCTTTTACTGATCTAGGCCAAATTTCGTAAGGATGAATTGTCTGCTTAGATATTATTTTAGATAAACATCAGCAACATCATTAAAAGAACTCTCAACATAGTGCGAGCTGTGTAAAATTTGGGAGCATGTGTTCTTTAGATGCTAAAATGTGTTGTTAGTATTACATTATTGTACATTGAAGAAAAAATGCCTAGCTTCGGTATGAAGTGTACCCATCCATGCTTGATAAATCTGGCAATTATCACTCTTGTATCCTCTCAAAGATGAGGAAGCACTGTTGTGTCACATTCATCTCCGTCCTATAAAATGGTCTATGCAATCTAGAATTGTTTTATGTGTAGCTTCTAGCTGTATTACAGCATAGTATTTTACTCTGTAATTTTTTATTCTCTATAGTTTCTATTGTATAGCTACTGTTTTAGGTTGACAGCTGTGTGCCTAAGTTAGCTCCAGTTAGTTAGTTTAGTTACATACATAGCTCTCGGCTGTATATAGCTGTCTGTTGCAATCTTCCAAGTGTGTAACGTTGACTTATTAGAACATAATAAAATTCTCTTTGGTTCATTTCCTTTTTTCTGAACATTCAGAAACCCAACTAAGCTGTAATAGCAGTATACAATGACCTTACTAAAAGAAAATATACACAGTTTTCATTTAGCTGATACCTAGTAGTGTTTATTAAGATTCAGGTGGAACTAATGCATCTGAATTACGTTTAGCTTTTTCTATTACATCCATAATGTAAATCAGATAAGCTCTGAGTAAGTGATTATTAGTAATTTCATATAATTGATAGTTTGGTGCTTGATTTTACATGTAAACGAACTATTGTATCATGCAGATGGTTTTATTCAATGTTGCTTTTTTTGGAACGGGAAATTTTGCAAGTATTGCTAGTTTTGAGATTTCATCGGTCTATCGGTTCATTACCATCTTTAGTGTAAGTGAAAATTGAACTTCTTTTGATAACTCAAGTATCATTAATAACCTTTTGACCTGATATGTTTCTTCTCTAATGCAGCCCTTCCTGATGGCAGCGCTACTTATCTTCAAGTTATTTATACCCTTCATGCTTGTTATGTAAGTGCATCTGCAAGTTTACATGTAATGCTATTTGTAACTGTTCCACGATATTACTTCTGGGACATGGTTTTCCTAAAATCAACGTCTTATTTCTTTTACTAACATCTCAAATGAATGATATGTGGTCATACAATTTTTTTATCACCGTTATCATACTAAAATAAAATACCAACAATTCTGCCTGCGGTAGATTCATATATCCACCTAAGGAGTGACTTTTATTTGTTGGATCTAGGCTTGGAAAGGAGGCAGCTTTGGCCTCTCCCTCCCCTTCCCCTTAATCCCCAAGAACTGCTTGTTCTTGTCCTTGACGGGTTTTGGTTTCCATACCTCTTTCCTCACTTCTGGTTCGTAGGTACATCAAACCATCTCTCTCCAAACACCCTTTGCTTCCGCTAAGCCTCTTCTTACCCATATGTTGTTCTTAGATTCAAAGCAACAAAGCTTTCCGTAAAAAAAAATAGAATCCTTTTAGACAATATTTGGTTATTTCCTTTATCTTCTTCATAAATGAGCTCTTTACCAGGAACATTCTTAATTAATATATTTTAGGATTTGTAAGACTGCAAATATTGACTATGATGAATTGTGAATGTGTGATGAAAAAAACTTTAAGAGAGGGCAGGAATTGAAATGAAAGAGAGGTGGAGGAATCACAACTTGCAAGATATAGACCTAATTAAATATAGGTTTAAATATATTGGTCCCTCAATTTGGGATAAGTTCTTTTTCAGTCTTCAAATTTAAAATTAATCTTTTAGTCGTTGTATTTAGAGGAAAACAATGTTTTAGTCTGCGTAATCTCCTTCTAGCTTAATGTTGTAAAAATGAATATCTTGAAAGGAAAACAATGCATGGTTAAGTACAACCCAAGCGTAATTGTGTCATACCAGTGGTGTAGCAAGCCCACTTGTTGTTTTCCTGCCTGTATCTGTTTAAACTAACTTCTTTGGAGTATAGGCAAGAAGAAATATATTCCACTTACATTTCCTTTTACTTATGTTTCTGTAGTTTAACCTAATTCTTCCTATCAGTTTTGTTAAAGACTTGTAATTTTTTGGGTATGTAAGCAAAATCTTATATAGTATTTGGGTTAGATGGACAAAATAAGCTCCTTTAAAATTAGAGGGAATAAAAAGATCAATTTTAAATTTGGGGGACCAAAAGTAAACTCAAAATTGAGGGACTAAAAAAAACTATTTAAATATGTATAACTATAGAGTAAATATAAATTTCCTTGAGGGCAGGTATCACCATCGTTGTTGTTGCCTCCACTGCTGACGTTGAAACTTGAGGAAAACCTATCCCGGACTTGTCCCAAATCAAGGCATGGAAAACCCATCAGAATTGGGTCAGGGGAGGGTGGGTACCCACGGTGTAGAATAATTACATTGTCTAGTTTGATCAGTCAGCAAATATTGCACATTGTGCATCTCGAATACATCTCATTTTTATTTAACCGAATGGATAAAACTTGCTAAATCGCTTAATATTTTCTGTTTGTGAAACAAGGTAGAGGGAGAAAGCATACTGGTATGTTATGTAGATTCCAATTTCCATATTTCATAATGGTGTTTTTTGCATTGGTATTCAACTTTTTAATTTTAGCAATTTCTTGGGCTTTTGCTTTTCACTAGCATTATATTCTAAATTTTTTATAGAACTTTGAATCTTATATTGCTCGCAATGGACTGAACTGCAGATGTGTATTTAGTGCTATTACCAAACTAAACCAAGTTCCAAGGATGGGATGCTATTTTCTTGTTATATTGTTCTCAGACGTGATGACCATTCACTTCTTCTTCCTGGTACACTCACCCTGTTCTTTTTAATTTCTGATAAATTGAAAAAAAAAATATGATGAAAACTGTATTCACTAATTTCCCTTTTATAGGTGTTAAGATAAATGAGAAACAGATATAGGCTAAATTCCTAACGTGTATTAAACACAGGATTATACATTTATAAATAGAAAAAATACAAAAAAAAAAAAAGTTTAAGCCTGTTACATCTTACAATAGGAAATGACTATGATTATAAAAGGCAATGACAATAATGGGCAAATAGGGAAACAAATATCTAATGATGTTTAGAGTTTTTTTACCTCCTAATCTATGCCAGTTACAACATTCTCGCTTAAGTTAGTAAGTAAATGTCAATCATTCATAACTTGCTAATAAGATCTTCAAATGTGGCACTAGGAAACTTGTGGATACTTATAGAGAAAAAGTTTAAGAGATCTTGACTTGGATCTCATTGTTTATTCGTGATTATCCCAATACATTCTAATTGGTTGAATTTCACAAAACTTTAGTTCTTGGAGAAATGGTTTTATTTACACAAGTTCACAAGTGAGTGATGTCATTGTCTTGTATTCAATGTCAATACTTGATTAAGCAACTATATTTTGTTTCTTGCTTTTCTCATAAATAATATTTCCTTCAATGAAAACACAATTTCAACTAGTGGAATGTGTGTCTATAGGAGACTCAATCCAATCAACATCACAATATCTATGTGGACTTGAGAAGGGCTTACTTTATTTTGCCTTCAATTTTTTATTTGGATCCATAGGATATGGTATTCCATTAATGAGTTTGTTGGTTGACAGGTTAGGAATAAGGGAAGTTGGATGGAAATTGGAAATAGTATCAGTCATTTTGGCATCATGAGTGCCCAAGTTGTTTTTGTTCTGTTACTCTTTGCCCTCACAAATATATACACAAAAGACATCCAATGCAATTCAGCAGTACCATCGACACGCAAGGAAAATTAGGTTTCAACAAAGTGGCTCTGAATGGTTTAAGAAAACCTGGTGTTTTGTTTCTACCTTGGCTAACTTACATTTTTGTGTGAGATTCCATAATAGGACTTACCTGTCCTTGCGGACCTTACTACTGGAGCTGAAACTTTGGCACTTCAACTGGTTTCCATGGCTTTATTCATTTCCATCTATTCAAGATTGAAAATGACTCGCATTGATCAGGAGCACAGGTAAAGGCGAGGAAACATTGTACCTCACCAACATATAAACTAATTTCTTCTTTATATTACCGCCTCTTGGTATTTGAGTTGTAAAGGTCTATTTCCGGGTGGAGTTATTAGGGTGGGCAATACATTAGTGAGATTATAGAGAGAAATGGTAAAATTGGTTGTCCTTTGAGGTATGATATGATATTTTTAAAATAAAAGACTTTTTTTTTTAAATAAATAGTTGTCACAGGTTCCCTTAAGGAGTTTTATAAACTTTTGCTCCTCAGAATTAGGTCTGGCAAAGAACTTATTTGACTTCCCAATTTTAGTGCGGAATAATCGCTGATTGGGTTGTGTATTGCACCATTTTTTTAAATTGAGATGTGATCTCCCAGTTCCTATCTAATAAATATTTCACTAAAATTTAAGAGAAAGAAATTCAATTATTCAAGAATAACTAAAATAACTTTTTTTTAATTTTGTTTTAAAAGGATTAAGACTTAATTTTAATTTTAATTTGTTATTTTGTTTTCAATGGGTTGTTAAGACTTATTAAGTGACGTATGTATTTAATTCTTTCTAAAAATTTATTAATGTTTTTGTAAATTATTTTTTTCCTTCTCATTTATGAGTATTATGAAAGTTTTTTTTATTGAAAATGACATTAAAAAATTAATTTTATAATAAATCTTTATTAAATATATACATTTTAATAAGATATAATAATTTATAAATAGATATGTTTAGATGTATTATTTATAACATTGACATTATAATTATTATTATTTATAATACTTAAATTAAAAATTTAATACATTATTATGACTTTATTAAAATTATTAAGGTTTATAATATTTAGTTATATTTTAATTAATTTATTAAATTTAAGTTACTAAAAAAATAATTAAAATATAAATAATATTACATTCATAAAAAAAATTATATGCATATATTATTTAATAAATCTTAACAATCAATTTAAAATAAGATAGATAAGAGTAAGAAAATTATTCTATTTGTAACCTTACTCAAAACTTAATATAATTTTCAAATATTTTATTAGTGTGACGAATTACTTGCTGGTAAAGTGTACCAAGTGGAGTTCAATCATGATTTTAAAACTTGCACTTCAGCATGTAAAAATATTGAATGCTAAGATTTAAAAGAAACTATATGTGCAAGCTTGAATTATTTAAAATCTGTAAACTTGGGTGCTTAATTCTTAAAAAGAATCTCAACTCAAATTATAACAGCTTAGAAATTCGAAATTTGATGGATACTATTGGTCAGTACGGTATGAGAAGCTAATATAAGAAAGAAAAATCAGCATAATGCATTACAAGTTACAAGCTGTTCTGCTTGCTATTTTCATACAATTCATTTGCCTTGACTAGAATGAAAGGTGTATCCGAATTTAAACCACAAAATGAGTAAAGTGCAGTTGCTCAGTATCATTCCAATGTGATGATATCAACATTTTTAAATGTTTGGTCGAGAAGTATATTACTTACAAAATGTCATCTCTCCAGATTTGCCAGAATTTTACTGAAAGAATCCGAATTGTCCAGATGACAATTAGGACATATACATCTCATTTGAAGCTCCTCACCAAGTGAACTGTATGTCACTTCCAACTTAGAAGACTGCTTGTTTCCAGTTAAGTACATAACACGCATGTTCCAATTATTCTAATAAATTAAAATCCTTTAGTTACATTAATGATACTAAGATCATACGAACTAGTGTAACTAGTACTAAAATTTGGGACAGGATGGATGCACAGTACCTTTGGCAATAAAATTTACAATTTTCTTTTTTGTTTTATGACATTTATAGAAGGACCAATGTAGATAGTGATTAGCTGGATTTTGGTTACTTTCTTGCATCACTCAAATCTGCTTCTTAATAGTTTCTAGGCTATAATTCAACATGAAAAATTCTGAAAGGGATATTATTGACGGAGCATTCTAATTTATATGATAATGAAACATTTATCATTAAATTGACTGACGTCATGTACAGTTTTGCGTCGTCAAGGTAGTTCTTTTATGAATTGAAACACACTCATCACATGTATATTGATGGGACAGGGATTATATTTTCAGTTTTTTAAATAATCTTAAGCTTAATAGACTTTTTGACTCCTATATATTTCGACTTTCTTGTCAATCTAATTCTAATATTTTTGTTCCCAATTTACTCTCCATTTTAATTAAAATTGGTGAATGTAGTTCTTCTCTTAGATTTGTGTTGATGTTGTTAGAGAAGTGAACTCCTCTTCTTCTCAGCAAATTCAGACACCTTACTCCGTAGTGTCGCCCCGTCCAACTCCTCTTTTCTCCCTCTAGTTTACTTACATGCTCTTCTTCCTCCTCCTCCTGTATTTTTTCCCCCAAACCCAAACCTTCTTCCCATCCATGCTCCTTCCTCCTCTTCCTCTTCTTTTTTTAGATCTAACTTCAACCGTGCCTCTTCAACACCAGCATTTGTATTTTACCACACCTAACAAATTGAAAGGACTTTCAAGATAAAGGATGTGAGGGAAGGTGGTGAAGTATTTGAATGACGAAGGGGAATGAGTTGCTTTAGCATGATATGGTGAATGAGTTTGTCACTGTGTTTGTGTTTGTACCCTATGGGGACAGAATTTGCCACATGCGTCATCGTTAATTTCTCATATCGTCACCTCTTAACCGTGTAAACATCAATCTAACGAAAATAACTATATTAATTCATTCTAATTAAAATAAAGATTGAATTAAGAAAAAAATATTAAAATTATATTGATAAGAAAGAAAAAATATAGAGACAAAATGTCTATTAAGCCATAATTTTAAAATTTTAGGTTGGCGTACCATTTGAAGAAGAGACTACCAAAACTTCTAAAACAATTAAATATTTGTAAGGATATATGGTCAGATCCTGCAATTCTTTTGTTTCCATGACTATCATGCCCATAACAGACACCTTTCTTTCACAATCAATCAATTGCTGCTGAACCTGCAGGGTCTCCTTAAGTTGAGAAAGAGGGAAATCTAAGAAAATGATAGCAAAGGAACCTAGACATTCTAGCATTTGATTCTCCACTTACGTTCTCATAAATTTTTTGTTCTGCTTGGTATTCTTCATTTTCTTTAGCAATTTGAGATGTCACCTCTAACAGTGTACTTTCGAGGTCACATAAACCAACTTCAGCATATTTCTCTTTCATTATTACTTGTGTCTCATCTAAAATAATATCAGAGTGCATCCTCAGTTTCCAGGCAGAAGACTTCATTTAGAAAAGCTTAATTGTATAATAGTACACTACGTTAAAGTTCCAAGATAAGAGCAAAGAAAAATAGAATGTCTAACTAATACAGCAGACCCAGGAGGTACCCATGGGGTGAACTGGGGTGTGGCGTACATGTGATGAAAATTGCAAGCATGCATGAAAGTCTGTGCTGCGGGTCAATTTATGGTGAGGCCACTACAATATGGGCAGCCAGGAGTTGTTACTGACTTTTTCCTTTACAAGGTGGCAGGAATAAAAGAAACTTTAAGACTGCCTTTGATCAAACAGTTCTAATACAACTTGAAAGTAAAAGAGGAGTGAATGCTAGAAAAAATCCTCACTAAAATCAGAATAAAAAATACATGCATGCATACAAGCATATACATATATAGAAATTTTTAACGCCTATACACTAGAAGATTAATGACAATATTACCTATAAAACATATGTTCATTACAATTTTATACGAGTGGAATAAAATCTTATTTCATGTTTACTATATCCATATCTTCTTTATTGAGATAGTAATATTAACAACGTACAAAAAGATAGTAATAACAATAACAGCAGAAAATTTGACAAGTATTCTGAACTTAAATGATTAAAAAATAAGACTACTCGTTGAGGTCACTAAAAATGACTACCAAAAAATAGAATTTGGTGCTTCTTGCCCAAACATAGTAAATGCACTTTGTGACATGGAACTGAAACTAAGCAAAACCTAAGCTCATCCTACGAGTGTCCTGCAGTTCTGTGTTTATGATTTGTATTTTTACATATAAAGCATAGACTATAACGGTGAAAAGAATAACAGTACCTCTAGAAGCAGTGCAATCTACTGCATCAATGTCGCCAGTAATAATGCTTTCTTGAAATTTCCTGCATTTAGTGAGGAATTAATAACTACAAGTGGTAAAGTTGTTTCCATTATGGATGGTACATTTCACTAAAGCACTATATTATTATTAACGCGATGAACCTTATCTTGCCATTCATATGAAGCATGTTGTGGAAGAATTGCTCACTGCAAACAGACATGGAAGATTTGCAGGTGTATTGAGTCAACAATTTAATTTGAAAATGGTGAAACGAACACAGGAGAATGGCGATGTGTTACCGCAAA
The DNA here is from genome assembly GCA_030347555.1 of Lablab purpureus. Lineage (NCBI taxonomy): Eukaryota > Viridiplantae > Streptophyta > Magnoliopsida > Fabales > Fabaceae > Lablab > Lablab purpureus. Next base: position 20,020,857 of record CM059254.1, read on the forward strand.
GCTGCTTCTTCACACTTTGATCATGAAAGCACAACATAAAAACAAAAAGGTCCAGTGACATGTTACATAGCAACATATTTGGAATCTCAGAGAATGGTGAGAATGAGTGAGTACCTTGAGAGTATCCAAATCAGATCCGACGGCAGAGATGTGGTCTTGAATTAAAGATACCCTTGCCTGCATGTTCAACGAACTCTATTAAAAGAAAGTGAGAGAATAGGATGAGAAAAAACTTTCTGATTTGATACATTTCTCAACAAGAAGTTCTCAGAGAGAAAAATAAAAACGTAAAAGTTAATTCTAACCTATGCAAAAGCTCATCTCAAATATTTTTTCCAAAAATTGTAATAGAAAAAATTGTTTAAACAGGCAGATTAAGTATTAAGTAACCTCTAGCGTTTGATTTGAAGTTCCGCTCAACATAAAGTTAATTCTAACCTATGCAAAATCCCATCTCAATTTTTTTTTGCTAAAATTGTTATAGAAAAAAATTGTTTAAGCCGGCAGATTAAGTATAAAGTAACCTCTAGCGTTTGATTTGAAGCTTCACTCAACATCAATTGAACTTCGAATCCTTTAAGATCCTGTTCAACCAGTTCTTTGCAGCGCTTGGCCTTTTCCAGCTCCGCATAGGTCACGCTGAGTTCCGATGTGAGCTTCGCGATTTGCTTTCTCAGAGTTACTACTCTTCGTTCTTCGCCATTCAATTTCAAACACACAATAATATCATATTCACATTGTTATTGTTCTTCCGTCAAATGGAAAGATTGAAAACGAAGCGACAGAAATACCTCCTTGAGATTTCTCAGCCGCGAAATTGCGGATCAGGCTCAACAGTTGTTTCTGCGAATCGCTTCCCCTTCCCGCCATTTTCTACCACAACAAATTTAAACGCTTCCCATTTCTATTTAATTACATTTTACTAAACGTGAGTCTGAACTAAGTTTGACCTATTTAATTGTAACAGACTTTTTTTTTTTCAAGTTGTTTAAAGGTATATTTTGTGATAATTTATTTAAAAATAAAATAGACATGAAAATATGTACGCTAGGTTTTGTAAGAATCAAGTGCTATTTGTTTATATCCTATTAAGCGTATTTTTTTTAAGGTTTATACTGATATTTTATCATAACTAGTTTAATTTCGGTTTGCTGTACGAAAAAAAAAATACTTAAATAAATTAAAATAAATAAGATGGTAATTAGTAATAATATAAGAATAAAAATATTTAAGAAATACAATGAATTAAAATTTTAAAAAATGATAAATTGAAAATGGTTTAATGTTATAGATCGTGTTTAATAAACATTCATTGTAGATTTTCAAATATTTCAAAATTTCTTGCATGAGATCGAGACTAAGTGAGATTTATTAATTGTTATAGAACAAATATTATCAAAGGAAATTGTCTTCTTTTAAATAAAACCTGACATTCAGTTTCCAATCTCTTTACTGGCAATCCATTATAAAATCGATTTGGTTTATCAATATTATGTAACATTTTTACAACAATTACTAACTCAACTCTTTTTAATGTGGAAGTAATATGGAACAGTTGATTGAATGAATGTTTGTTCACCTAAATAGAGTTTATATAGCCATTTCACTAAAAACAAAGAATGTTGCTCAGTTTTCAAATAATATTAGTCATAAAAAGCATATTTAAAAGTTGGAATGAGAATATGTGATGAGAAACTTGATATACTTATATCAAGCTCAATGCATGGTTTCTTTAAAACATATAATGACAAGCTAATAAGCTTATAATTAAAGTGATTAAAATTATGACTATACAAATTTAAAATAATAAAATTTTTTTGAGATTGAGGTCACACAATTTAGAATTGAGGAAATATGTGTTAGATATTTTAGAGAAAATTTGACTATTGAATTCTAAGTCCATTTATTCATCTATGGATTCCAATACCAAACTTCTACCTAATTATGAGAGTCACTTTCAGATAGCAAAATGTAAAAGACTCTGAATCAATTTCTTAATTTTTCATTTATAAGATATTGAATTGCGGCTATTCATATCGTGTTGTGGGTTATTCATGTACAGGTTAGGTTGGATCTCCTTCTGGCAAGAGATCCACCTCTAAATATTGTATCTTTATTGGCAATAATTTGATTTCCTAAAAAAGTAAGAAGCAGAATATAAAGTTATGGCTTTTGTCACTTGTAAGCTTTTGACTCAAATAGTTTGCTTAAAGAATTAAAATTTGGAGAGTTTAGTAAAATGACTCATTTGTGATAATTAAGTTGTCCTGCACATCTCCTCAAATCTAGTATGTCACGAGAAGACTAAGCATATTTAGATATTTAGACATTGTTCTTTTTTTTAAGAAAAGATTGCATCTAGAGACATTATCACTTAATTTATTAACGTTAATGATCAATTGACAAATATCTTCACCAAATTTTTGTAGTATCTTAGAATTGATTATATTTCCAACAAACTTAATTCATATGACTTATATGCATGAACTTTAAGAGGAGTCTTAAATGTATTATATTATATATATATATATATATATATAAGCAATACACGTGAATTATTTTATCACTTTTTTCTTTCTACTTAAACAACCTCTTAAATATTTCATTTTAACTAATTCAACACAATAATTTGAATACCAAAAATATTTTCATCTAATTGCATAAGCAGTTGTATACAAAATTTTCTAATGAGTTGTAACTTGGGACTCCTCTTACTATAAAACTACAAGAGGAAATGAATTCAATAAAATTTAAAAAAAAATCAATATATTACTCCAAATTGTTAAACTTAATGACCATGTATTATAAAATTATTTAAAATATGTTATTTAGTAAATTGATTACAAAATTACAAATATATATATATATACATATATGTGTTATATTTGTATAAAAATTATAAATTTTTATAATTTAAATATAAAAAATTATAAATTATATAAAATTAATACAATTTTAAACTATGTAAATAAGTTGTATTTGTATAATTTATATAGTATTGGTTTTATCATTAGTTATGAAGAAATGAAGACGAATGTCAAACTTACTAAAAGGTATCACCTTATATATTGTCATGCCTAGGAATGCTCAAAATCAAATCGATCCAAAAAAAATGAAAATAGATATAAACTAAATTGAATCGCACAAAATCCACAATCTTTTGGATTGATTTGTATTTTTTCTATGAATTGTGCGATTCAGTTTGTTTGCAGTTTGAATTTTTAAAATTGATTCAAATCAAACCAAATCACAATATACATTCAATATGTATTTTTTTGTTATTAATAATATAATAATAATAACAATGACACTAAGTTATATATTTTAACTTAAATTTTTTCATAGAGTCGTTTGGTCTACTAAAATTTGATTTATGAGTTTCTTGATTTATTTTCACTGTCAACAATGTTGTTAACTCTTCTTGAAAGTGGTGTCATCAATGTCACTCTCTCACTTACTTCATCACTATGTCCACTCTCACTTCATTTTATCAGAAACTTTTTGAGTAAGAATGCTTACAATTAAGGCAAAAAGAGAATATTTTGGCAGAGAATAAATAAAAATTAGATAAAACTTGATTGCAGCAGGATTAAATACATAAAAAAAAGTGAATTAACTAGTCAATGTTGGGATAAAAACTAACTTTTAGACAAAATGAAAGTAACCAAGTTTAATAGGTTTTATTAGTTTATAGATTTAGATGAATGTTGTGTGGGTGAAATACTTAAGAAAAAAATCTACAATAAGATACATATGTATCTTTTCCTGATTTGATTAATAATGGACTTGTGTGTACATTTGTAATTGTTATTATTCAATATATTTGTTAAATTTTGAGTAACATATTTTATATTATATTATTATATTTTGATTTAAAAAATAAAAAAATATCTAATAAAAAATTAGAAATTAAAAAACGAACAAACTGATCCAAATCAAATTATACAAATTGGTTTAGTTTAGGGATTGAATTTTTTTTCTTTCCTATCAAATCACATATTTTTTATGTTTTATTTAGATATACCAAAACCCGAACTAGAGAGTACCACAACCCCTTAGTTATGTCCTAGAAATCTTCTTTTATATAATATATTAATCGATTTATTTTTATAATTTATTTTAAGATAAATTTTACAACAAAGCCTCGAACAGAGAAAATCTTTAGCTGGTCAAACAAATATACGTTTAAGCATGACTCTTTATGTAATACATTTGAAAAATTAAGATATTAATACATTATAAAAGTTTAATATAATAACAATAAGAACAACAATAATAAATATTTATTTAGGCTAAATAGAATTTTTTTAATGTTATAGATGCTCAATTTTAATTAATTAGATATAACCTTTCTCTTTGTCGAGTAGTCTAACCTATCTCTATCTCTATTTAGACAATGAACCTAATTTAGTTTGGGAACTAAAGTATAGTATTGTGCACAAAAAAAGCAATATAAATTAGCATTCGAGATGTGAATAGATAGCATAAAGAATGATTTAAAAGAAGACTGTGTAAGATGTTTCCAATAATTATTTAGTAAGGACAATCTTTTTTTCAATCAAGCACACTTCTTTTCGTTTAAAAGTCAGGATGATATCTCACAATTGGTGTGTAGAAATAAGCATTGATACTAAAACTAAGTGTAGTAGCACTTTACCTTAAACTGGCCTTTCATCTTTGAGTGAAACCTTTACCTGAAACTCTAATTTACCTTTGTTTTCACGCTCTTCAATGAATTATTCAGCGATTTCATTGGCAACTGATGCGTGAAAATTGTAAGTACATGATGATTATCCTCAAGTAACCTATTGAATCTATATGAACAGTTGTTTGACTTCGTAATTACCACAATTTATTAGAAAATAAAAAAGAGAAATTAGTAGAAATTGAATATTGTATGAGAAACAATAATTAAAGGAGATAATCAAGAATTAAAATAAGGATACAATATATTTTGAGATAAAATTACTAGCATCTAAGATTGGATTTGATACTAAGATTTCTTTTTTATTTAATATATTTATATTTATGCTCTTTTTATTCTTTTTAAAGTGAATTAACCTAGGTAACTTAAGTTCTCTCTTAAGCTAAGAAAGAGTTTCTAATTAAATTCACCTCTATTCTTGTGCTAACACAATGAGACACTAACTCATTTTTTTCAAATTCCAAATAAAATAGCAATATATTTAAATTCTCGTAAATTTTATAGATTTTTTTTAAAATGCTATAATTTAAATTTTTTTTTACAAAATTATATCCTCTCCCATGTTTACACAATCATCACACTTTACTGTTCATGTCAAAATTCGGTCTTCGAAAAATCGAATTCTACCTTGCGACGCGATCTTGTGGACAAATTTTTCCATTAAGGGGAATTGAATTTTGAGTAAGCTGTTTTAATTTTTTTTCTTGTCACTCGGAAATTCTGAATAGATTTTTTTTTTTTTTGTGTCTCTATGAACACTCCTTCTGATTTGCATAAAACAAGACACGAGAACGACGTTCTCGTTTGGATAAGATCCTTTCTCTATGAGAACGGTTCTAAGTTGAACAACATGGTTCTAAACGTTGTCTTTATATCCTTGTTTTGGACCTCACGGTCATTCTCAAGAGCAGAACGACTGATCATAAAGACGAAAAAAAAATTAAAAAGTTTATTCAGAACTCGGTTCTAGAGTGGTAAAAGGAAAAAAAAATTAAAATAACCTTTTCAAAATTCGGTTCACCGGAAATCAAATTCTGATTGACAAAATCGGCCAACAAGGTCGCATCATAGAAATTTTGTTTTCTAAAACCGAATTCTTACCTGAAAGAAGAACAATAAAGTGTGATATATGTGTAAATAATTTGGGAAAGAATATAATTTTGTGATATCAAATTTTATACGAGGGACATTTTCTCCGCAAACAATATATTAATTTCGTGGAAGATTTTATTATTGGAAATCATAAGTCAACTACGGTTGATCTCTTCGTTATCTTTCCCTTTGTAGCTCAGCAACAAAGGACTCTTACTACTTGATGGAGGACTCATGTCAAAGTTCTCACTCAATTCCTCTTCTTTTGCATTGCCCCATATGACAGCATAAAACCCAAATGAGAGTATCACTGCTCCAACAACACTACAGGGTTTGAAACAAGAAATGCAAATGTCAAAATTGCGTTGCAAAAGAGGATCAAATCTTGCAGAATTAAAATCCAACAAGGAGAAAAGGAAATGAACTCCATACGTTCCAAAATACAGTGCATCACCGAGGAAGACAACACTTAAAACGGCAGCCACCACAATGGACAGAGGCTTGAAGATTGATACATAAACTGGGCCTTTAAGATGAATGCCCCAAGTGTGAACCAAACTACTTAGGCCTGTGCAAAAGAATCCCTGCATCAAGTGAAAGTAAAACTCAGTTTCAATTTCATTTCCATGACTCGTGCATCGATTAAATTTGTTTTAGCTTCTCACCGAATATATAATAGCCATCAATGTTACATCAGGATTTATCTTCCAAGCACTCAAATTTGTTTCTAATAGCAAGCAAATTGGTGCAGATATCAGAGTTCCACTCAGGTTGTACAGGAACACCACAATAAACTCTGCTGGGTATTGTTTCATAATATTGGTCTGTTTCCAAGCAACAAAAAATGTTCTTTAGTATTTCCTTTTTGTAATAGCTTGATTTCAGAAAACAAATGCTTTATGCAATTTCAGAAAATAATGCATAAAAGGAAACCAAGTGCAGGAATAAAAAAAGGGACAGACATTTATGCAATTTTCAGAAATTTTAAAGTGTGATTACTGTAATTTAGTCTAATTTTTTTATATAAATCTTTAGAAACAAAAAATAAAGTGAAAATAAAAAAGTTTATGATGTGTTTAGTACCTGAACAATGTACCAGATTGGAACCAAAAGATACTCAGTGGCAAGAAGGGATCCACCAAGAACCCAATTTGTTTGTGATGTAGATTCCATTGGAGAATGAACCTTAGGAGATAGTTGTGGAGATGAAGTTGAAAAGATTATGGGACCCTTATAGAGTAAAACTATGAGTGCACCTAATATGGATATGGAAGAACCCAGGATTTTGGCCTGAGTTCTTGAGCTTCTCAGAGCTACCTTTTCCATCCTTCAAACAAATGGAGGACCATCAACATGGTTTAGAATAAAAAAAAAGGAGCAAGTGACTACATGAAAAACAAAATGGTAATGATAATGAAAATTATAATGATAGCTTATAATCTTAAAACTAAAACATGTGAATAAATAAATATTTTTTGCAATATTATTCATCTCACATTATTTTCAATTGGTTTTAAATAAAAATAAAAGAATTATAAACAGAAAAAAAATTCGTAAGACAATGAATTATTTTTTAATTGTAATAAATATGAGTGAATAAGATCCAATCCAAGTTATTACTTCAACTCAGTCTAAAGTTGACTTGAAGTGATTTAAATTTGAAAATAGATTTGATATTTTTTTAACGAATTTAGATTGTGTTTTGAGTAGTCTTGACTCGATACAAACTTAAAATTATATTGAAAGTGTAAGTTTTTTTTAGAAATAATATATTAATCATAATTTTTTTTATTTAATAAAGTAGATTTTGTATATATTATATCACACTTGTAATGAATTTATTAATTTTAAAGCATCTATTAAAAGTATAGATTAATTTAAGTTTTATATTTTTTTAATGTACAGTTCAAGTACAGATCATGGATTTAAGTATATGTCACATTAAATGTTATGTAGTGTACAATTGAAAATCAAATGTGATAGTCATTGATGAGAAATCTTTCTGGGAGGCCATGACCATAGGACTAAGTTCAAGTTGTATTTTTTATGGCAATGAGGTCGCATAAATATTATTTACTTGTTCCTTCTCCTTTTCAAAAGGTAATGACAAAAATATTTGATTCTAAAGCATGTTATAATTTACATAGATGATATATTGCTATTTTTCCAAAAGACATGAAAACTCACAAAACCCTTCTAAATAAGTTCGGTGATCTAGTGATCCAGTTTCACTTAATAATTTCCAAAAAAATATTCATTTAGCCCAATTAGAAATTGATTTTCCTGCATTTTTCATAAGAAACTTACCAATCTCAGGAATTACTCAATTTTCCATATCAATCTTGAATTTGACATGACAATGTTTATATAGAATTGTTGTTTTTATATAAAAAGACATTTGAAATCATTATTTTAATTAATTGTGAAACAGTTGAAAAATATGTTTAAACGTTTTTAAATTTCATGTGATATTATGAGAGTCATAAAAAGTGAGTTAACTAGTTTTACCGTAATTACTATTTACACTAGTGAAGATGTCCTAATTAAATTGATCCTAATATAATTAAGTTTAACAAAAAAATACACAAATAGGAGAATAATAAGAATACACATAAACTAAAATAAGTGACGTAATTAAAAATAAAAGACAAATTTGTCGTAAAATATTTCTTATAGAAATAACATATCTCGAAGAAATATCTTGTCAGTGGGCCCAAACTGCTTGCCATCAATAATTTCCTGTTTTTTAAGTCTCGTTTACCAAATTTGAATTTAAATATACATAAAGTGAAAATGACGTAATTTATATTATTAATAAAAAATTGAACTTTAATATAAGTGCTTTAAATATGTTAATGTTGACTTTCGGACAATAGCTACGTAGTGTTTAAGGTATGAATCTTGGCTATAATAATTGCTTCCTTCCTCCACTTTATATTATAAAAGTAATTCTAAATTTGAAAACCTTATCATGAAATGATATAATGTTTATTAGATATAAAGAATCAACAATAAAGTAATAACGTTAAAAATAAAACTTCATTATAATATTAAATTAGTATTTTAAAATTTAGGTTAGGTATGTATAATCACTCAAAAAAATAGGATTTGATATTCTTAATATGATATTATGCCAGTCCAATCCATTACTATCCATTTCTAATGACTTTAATAACATTAAAGATAATCTTATCATAAAAATATTTTTTAAAAACATGAAAAATTAAATAATTTTTTATAAAATCAAATATAATTTATTATGTAAAAATGAAAAATGCGAGCTTAAATAAACCAAGATTTTACAAGTTAATCTATGCATAATTTAATTTTAATCAATGACAAATTATTTACCTTTTTAAATTTGCTTTTCATATCCTAAAACTTGTAATCTTGCATAACCCAGTGGCTATGTAGTTAACAAGTGATTGATGTAATGGTAGGAAAATGAAATTGAAATTGAAATTGACTTTGACTCGTAAAACTTTGAAAGAAGAACCCAATGAGTTGAAGCAAGATATTTATGGGTGTTTGAAAGATGAGAGTGAGATGCACCTGAAAATGATAGCCAATATGAAGGTGAAAGCAGGTATGAGATTGCTGAGAGCAGATGCAAGAGTAGGCGAAGTGTAATTCAGTCCCTTGTATCCACAAAGCTGAGCTACCAATCTGCCTCACTCACCCAGTGCAATAACAAAAATTGAGAAACTAGGTTTTATCCAATTTCTGAAGATCTAAAATACTTGTGCGGAATCTGGTTGATCTTACCCAATTACTCCAAGGAGGAAAATTCTGAAGATGAGAGGGAGGTTGAGCGGTGGAAGGCCTCTTGAACTACATAAATGAAGATGAAGAAGAATATAATGGAATTGCAGAGAAGCATTGATTTGAATGAATGAACGATGAAGAGGTAATAGAGCACCGTGGGAAGACGAAGGGAAGAGGCAAAAGGAGAAAGAGAGAAGAGATGAGAAATGAATAAGCGATGAAGGCATAATAACTCAGCCCCTTCTCAGTTGCTGCTTTGAATAGAACGTTTACACCAACGTTGGTGCACTCCACGGCAACCATTGCAGTAAACGGAAGCACTTCCTTGTAACAATACCTCCCTGACATCTTTCTCTCCCTCCCTCTCTGTTTCACGTTTCAGGTCTCTTCAGTTATTCTATTTTTCTACACAGGTAAGACCTACAATTACTCTTCTTTTCTTTCTTTCTTTACTTAATTGGCTTATTTATTATTCAGTATTTTTATTTTAGTTCTTCTTAGAAAAGTAGACTGCAGTTTAACAAAATCCCACGTAACATAAGTTTCTCCCAAAACTTTAGTTGATGTGAGTTTTTAACATATTTGTTTGAATTTATAAGGGAATTTGAAGTTCTGAAAAGGAAAGGAAAAAAAAAAATGAAAAGTGATATTGGCTGAGTTAAAAAAATAAGAAAAAATAAAAATTTGTGGAAGTTCTTAAAAGATTTGATTAATGTGATAAATAAAATTTTATTAACTTTGTAAAGTAACCAAATTATCAAAATGAATTCAGATTTAATTTTTGTGAATTTTTTGTATATATTATTATATGCATGTAGTAATATAAAAAAAATGTAAGATTAAAAATAAAATTAAAATAAACTATTAAATTATAATTATTACTATAATAGTAATAATTTTATAATTTTTATTAGTTATACTATTTTTAATATTTTATTATTATTATTTTTATTATTTCTAAATATTTATTATCACTATTACTTTTAAATATTTATTATTACCATGACTTTTAAATATTTATTATTGTCATCGTTAATTATTATTATTATTATTTTATAAAAATATTATTAATAAAAATATTATTCTTTTATAATTTTACTTTTATTAATATTCTAGAAATTTAATATTATTTTCATTATAAATTTATTATTTTTCTTTTATAATTTTATGATTATTTTATAAAGTTATTGATATTACTATTATTATTTAAATTTTACTATTATTTATTATTTTAATATTTTATTATATTATATGATATGATTAAAAGATAAATATTGATAAGATAAAATTTAAGAATAAACATGTATTTTAATATTTTCACGTAGGCTTTCTTTTTGTTTCTCTTCACAAGTAAGACAATGGAAAAGCAACTTTCTAAGTTGATCTCCATTTTTTATTATGTATGGGCATATACAAACAAGTTTTCAATATGTATAAACAATAAATATGTTAAAGAAAACAAGAGGGTTAGGTGTCAATTATTGGTAGTTGAGAGAATATATATTTTTATAGTAACTCGATATCTTAAAAAGTAGGTTAAATTTAATTCAATCTCACGTAATTTTTATATCATTTATATATTATAATTTAATTTGATTTTAGTTGACATATCTCTACAAAATTTATTTTAATTTTTATTTGATTTTTTGTCTTTTTTATTTTTATTTTAATTTTTGTTGTTAACTTTTTGGTTAAGTATTTTTTCTCACTATGATTATAATTTTTTAATTTTGTTGTATTATTTTATTTATTTTTAATCTTTCATTCTTTCAAAATAAATTAACAGTCTTTTTTTCCTTTTAATAATAACCAGATTATAGTTATAACATTCATGTGAATATAAATAAGATCCAAGTTAACTTACTAATGGAAGCACTCCTAACACAAACAATAAATATAGTGTTAAGTTACTATAAAATTAATAGAAAAGACTACATTCATTAAAAAAATAAATTAAATTAAAATCATTAAGAATATTATAAAAACTGTAAAATTAATTATCACACGAAAATTAATTAACTTAAAAAAACTTGTAATATATACCTAAGTTTTTTTAAAAAGTCTAAATTAAATTTTACAAATTTAGTAATAATAAATATTAAAAATAGATGTGACAAACTACGTTATACATTACAAATTTCTCAAAATTAAAAACATATATAACTTCGAAGTTATTACTATCTCCTACTTTTTATGAAGAAAATAAATAACTTCTACAAAAAGGTCGTATAACTGTAACGATTTTTCTAATATACAACTCCTTCTTCAAACAACTACACTTCCATCTCTAAAATAAACAATATATAATTTTTTATTTTAACCTTTATAATTTTATTTTTATCTTTCAAATAAGATAATTTTTTTTAATTTTGATAAATATGTCATTTTTTTACTTTAGTTAGCTGCTAATGTCGTGTCTGAAAGTGACACTTTTGATGAAATCATAATAGTAGTTAAGTTAACAATTTTATAAACAGAAGCTAAAGAAAAATAATTTGAAAAAATAAGAAGCTAATGAAAAATAAATTAGAAACTAAAAATTTAATTAAACCTTACTTTTTAATCTAACGTCTAATTGGAGTAAAAAATAATAATTAAAAATTTTAATCTGGCGAAATAAATAGATAATTGGTAGTTTATGTAAGTGTGGTTTTCTCTGTTTTAGTATATATTTAATGTAAGTTTTCTTATATTCGGTTTATATAATTTATGGGCTAAACAAGTGTCTCATAACTTATATCACTAAATTAAATTTAATTGAAAGTTAATATATTTTTATAGATTATTGTTAAGTTTAATTTAAATTTAAAATTTTAATGTATTTTTGTAACTACAAGTTAAATTGTCTAGAATTTATAAAATTTATCAACTGTTGATATGAGATATATGGAGATATACGAAGATATGTTTTATAATATGAATTTATACGAGTGTATATTAAAATTAACAGTATATCTAACTCTATTAAAAAATAATTTAATATTATTATTATTTAATAATTAACACTTATCGTCACTTAATTTGCTAAATTTTATAGTAATTATAATAAATATATTTAAAAATTCGTTTAGAAGTTATGTATAAACTTGCAAATAAGTGTGTGTGAAGTAATCATATAAACTATATCTACATTTGAATTATGATGAATTGAAACAATAAAGAAAATTGATAGTAGATTAAAATTAACTTTTTTCATAGAGTTAGGTATCCTTTTCTAGAATGGAGTATATTAGTTTGATTTGTAATATTACTAATTGAAATCAAATCAAATAAAGTCAAATCAAATAAATTATTTAATATTATTTATTATTTTGATAATCTATTAGATATTAAAAAATTGTTAATACATAAAATTGCATAACCATTTTTGTCATTTTCTTTTTGTTATAAGGACGTAAGCAGTCCTTATATCTTTATATTTTATTTTAACTCTTGTATTAATAAGAAAGGAAAAAATAATTAAGTTAATATATATAAACAAATTATTTAATACAATACTCCATAGAACACATATTTGATTATAATATATAGAAAATAAACTATTTATCATGTTATCATATAATATTAGGCTGTCATATAAAAAGGATAAAACTAGATGTATATACCAATAAAAACTACACAATAAAATTATAAGATTGATCCAATAAAAATTAGTTTAATTTAATTTAAAAGTTTATATGTTGAAATCACCGAATTAAATATATTTGTTTTATATTTAACTTAACGTGTTTTTAATTAAAAATTAAACCAAATGTGAAAACCCTTATTTTAAATAGTCGATGCTATGTAAATATTTTTTATTTCAATTATATTTATCGTAATCATAATAATTACACTAAGGAGCTTTAAATATTCATGTTTGAATTTGACATTTAAAATTCTTTTAGATATCAAATTTATGATTTTAATGATCTATTATAGTTAATTTTCAAAAATAATTTATGAAGGTTATAAATTATTTTGATATTAGATTGTACTTATGACATTAATTTCCACTGCAAACCAAATTTGTTTTTTAGATGATTTCTTTCTAATCTAATCAAACTTAATTCTTAAAATCTTCCCTATTTAAATGTTGCGAAAATTATTTTGTTTTACATGTAATGCCATCGTATGGAGAAAGGCCCTCATCTCTCTTTCTTTTAAATTCGATTTTTGTAAAACCAGAGGGGAATTACTATAACAATACTTCAAAATATTAAAAAACATAATATGAAAGCTAATAATAATAATTACACAAAAATAATAAATCTTTGATAGATTTAATCCCTCACCCAAAGGCACTTAGACCCTTACCCAAAGACATTTTAAAAAAAATAAAAATATAAAGGAAAATACAAAATTATAATTAAAATGAAGTCATTTTTTAACAGAACTTCGAAATTATTTCAAGAAAACCAGCAAGATAATGAAGATTGAAAAATTTTAAGAAAAAATTAATTTCAATTTATATTACATCAAAACATATGTTCTATTAAAAAAATAGAGAATTTAAATGTTTAGTGAGATTCAAGTATGTTATAACAATATTCGGTTTCTCATCATAATTAAAGACTATATCACCTTAAAAGAGATAAAGTCTTGTCTCTATAATAGAGATATTTGATACAAGGCAATTGGAAGTCCGGATGATATTGGTCCTTTTAAGTTTGTGTCTATTATTATTAAGGTGTAGATAAGTAAAAAAAAAACACAATCAATCTAAAGTATATTAATAATTACTACAAAAAAATGTGTCATTGAAATAAAGATTGTCATCCGAGATAAGACAAAGATTTTGTAAATGTTACTACTTAAGATATATGTTTGTTTGGTGCTTACAATAGGCGATAAGATGAATTATTCTAAAGCATGAATTTTAGACTTTATTTGTACTTTCGATATGTGCCAAAACTTGATGTTTATTACGAAAATTGCTCATAGAAAAACACAAATTCACTCTAGAATATCTAACACAGAAGAAAATAGACTAACCAAGAAATAACAAGTAGTAGGTAAACAACGTAAGGAACAAGAAAGAATCACATATAAAGATAACATGGTTCAATTGAACTGATAATGAAATTCAATGTATGTCCATGATTAAAATTTTCATGAATAAAATATTACAACTCTTAGGTTTCTATCTTAGTAAATTCTCGCTCAAAGACAATTCAACAATTATAACTCTCACGTTAATCAACTCCAATGTTAACAATAAAAGTGATACAAAATTCCTATATATAGCCCTAGGTTGTTATAACTAACTCCCGTGAAATGTGCCTGTTAGAAGAGAGAAGAGAACACATGAACAACGCCTCTAAAACAGAAAAGTAGACAATCTCACCAAATAGTACTTAGGATTAAACAATCTATTGATACTAGACAGTCTACTGATACTAGATAGTTTATTGCGACTTTCTACAATATACAAAAGCTTAACCTTCTATTGGACGGTTTGATAGTTAGACGTTTAGGAAACTTTAACAAGATTTTTTTGCTGAACCAATTCTTAAAAAATTTCCACCTTGATTCAATACAAATCTTTAAGCGAGAATCATTAAATGTCACTAAGGCCATCATAAAATTATTCACCAATTAGCTAGATCAAATTCAAACAATGAAAGAACTTGTTGCTTGGAAAAACTTTCATAATCATATCAAAATGATTATGATTTATTGAGACTTTCATCACCTTCATAGATCCTTCAAGAATTATTTCTCTTATGAAATTATCAATGTGCATCATTCTTTCATGGTAGACTTGATTCTTTGACAACTATATAACACTGTTACTACCATAGTAGACAATGACCATCAACTCCTTAGCTAAACCCTTCAGCTTCTTAGCTAAACCCTTCAACTATAAAGACTTCCTTCACCGCTTCCAGTCATGCCAATATATTTTGCTTCAATGGTTGACAAAGTGACTAACTTTTATAGAATAACCTTATAGCTTATTGCAATACCATATGTAGTAAACACATAACCCGTGACAAACTTTATGATGTCCAAACTCCCAACGTAATCTGAATCAACAAATCCTTCTATTGGAGCATCTCTGGCAACAAATCTTTCTATTGGAGCATCTCTGGCATATCACCTAGATCCACTATAAACTAAAACTCTCCCAAGCGATCTTTTCAAATATAAAAGGATCCACTTAGAGATTGCCAGAAAGCTTGCCTAGGATATGTCATGAATATGATAACAATACTCACAACATATATTATGTTAAAGTGTGTGCAAACCATTGCATACATCATAGAACCAATAATGTTTGCATATAGAATATCATCCATAAATCTTTGTTCATCCACCATCTTTGAACCCCTTCATCATTTCACCAGTTTGGTTCTCCACTAGACTCTTCCAGCTCTTGAAATTCTCAAAAGTTTTGTCCTTGGTCTTCTGAGGATAGACCCATAATTTCATTTAGTAATAATCTATTATGGACATGAAGTATGTAGCACCCAAGTGTGATGGATTTGAAGATGGTTCCTACAGGTCAAGATGAACATAATCAAGAGTGCCTTTCGTTCTCTGTTATCCTATATTAAATCTAGTTTTGCAAGCTTTTCCTTGAACATTGTGCTCGCTAAATCTCAATTGTTCAGTTTTGTCACTGTTAAAGAAGCCTTGATTCTTCAACTCAACTAAGCTTTTGTCACTTATATGACCTAACCTTCTATGCCATATTTTAGTCTTGGACAAGACGATCTATTCAATAGTAGACATTAAACCATACACTATGGTACCTTCTTGGGCATACAAGCCATTCTTTCTCACGCCCTTCATGATTACCATGGATCCCCTTGTCACTTTCAGCATTCTATTCTCTCATTTGAACACATATCCCTTTTTCTCAAGCTCACCAAAGGATATCAAGTTGCGCTTTAAGCTAGGTACAAACCTAAATTCATCAAGCATTCTCTTAGTTCCATCATGTAAATGAAACTTAATGGTTCCAACTCCAATTATCTTACAATAATTATTAACTTCAAAAATAATTGAACCTCTTTCAAGTTTTATAAACTTCGAAAACCATAGACAGTTAGGTGTCACGTGGAAGAAACATCCCTAGTCCATAATCTACTCACAATAATCAACATTATTAGACACCATGAGAACTTGTGATAATTCATAACTTTCTTCCACTAGAGCTACTTCACCAGATGTAGACAGCCTATCGAAACTAGACGGTCTACCATACTTAGATGATTTATTAGGATTGTTAGTCTTCTTCTTCCTCTTAGGAAAAAACCATTCTGATGTATCCTTCCCTCTTACAATGGTGGCATCTAATAAATGATATACCTCCACTATTTTTCATCCTTGACTTAAACCTCATTCTGCCTCCTTTGCTCTCACTATTAGATGATTTATCCCTTACTACAAGGTTATCTCTAACACTAGACGCCTTAACCTCAAACTTCTCGTTCAACTCCTTTGAGCTTAAAGAACCTCCTCAAGTGAGAGAGTTTCTCTTCCATACAACAAGATCTCCTTGAAATGGTCATACATCTTAGGTAATGATCACAACAACAATAATGCTCGATCCTCATCATCAATTTGAACATTAATGTTCTCTAGATCCAAGATCATCTTATTAAACTCATCTAGTTGTTTGTTAATTGCCTTTTCACTACTCATCATGTATAAGTATGATTCCTGCTTCACATAAAAATGGTTAACTAGAGACTTCGTCATGTACAAGATCTTAAGCTTAGTCCATAGTTTAACTGCGGTGTTCTCCTTCGAGACTTGCCTCAACATCTTGTCACTAAGGCTAAGAACAATTGTGCTATGAGTCTTCTCCAACAATGTTTTCTTGTCCTTCTCTACCATGACAACATTCACCTTCTAAAAATTTGAGAAGGCCTTGTTGAACCAAAAGGCACACATCTTCAATCCCACAATCTGAAATCATTCAGACTAGTGAATTTCTCAACCTCACACTTTGTGAAAGTCATATTTATTGAACTTCACGTTCACCGCTCTAGTTTGCTATGGAAATTTCTTAGAAGTACAAATTCACTCTAGAATGTCTAACACACAAACAAAACTCAAAGCATAACATAACAGAGTAACTGTAGAAAGAACATGTAGAAGGTAAACAATGTAAGGAACAAGAAAGAATCATGCACAAAGATAACATGGTTTAATTGAAGTTCTAATAAACATCAATTTAGATCTACAACAAAATTTACTATGAATGAGAGATTACAACTCTTTAAGTTTCTCTCTTAGTAAATTCTCGCTTAAAGACAACTTAAGCACTACAACTCTCATGTTAGTAAACTCCAATGTTAACAATAAACTGTTAAGTCACTAGACGGTCTAACAATGTTTTGACACTAGACGGTCTAGAACCCATAGACTCTTGCTTAAGAGATGTTTTGATGATAACAAAAATCAATGTATATATGTGATAGTGATATAATCATCTAACATGTTTGTTCCATGCAGTTGACCAATTAAAACAAAGTCTTAGAGACCCTAGTAGGTCACCTTTAGCTACTAGACAATCTAGCAATATAATCTTGAAAGAAATTAAAATAAGCTAGCCGAATCATACTCAGATTTTATACTCAAAAATGATAATGAGTTTATTGGAACAAAATCATGCTTAAACATTTACAAAATAGGAATTCTTTAGAATTAATATACAATGTTCAAATATGAAGAATGGAAAGGAAATGAATGATACTATGTGAAATATATGTCTATTATATTATTTTTTGTTGTTTGAATTGTTTCTTTTCAGGACATGATCAACATTTTCGAAGGCTTAAGTTCTTTCCTTATTGAGCGTCCAACGACACTATACGCAAAATCTCCGCTACGCTAGAAGATATGAAGAAATATCAACTCTGATAATGTCAAGCAACAATCAAGGACAAATAGAAAAGATAATCAAGACTTCAAGAAATGTTCGAATTTGATAAAGCTATATAAAGACTTAAAGAACAAAGTTACAAGCATACAAGAAAATACGATTTATCAAAGTAATTCAAGCATTCAAAAGTGTCTATAGTATTCTAAGTGGGTGTGAACTAAAGTTTTTGTAATACCTTGAGTGGATACCTAGTGAGCTTAAACTGTCCTCTTATATGTCTAGAGAGATTCTTTCTTTTCCACTTTAGGTCTTAATCTTAGGTGGAGGTTAAGACGAGTGATAACCGAGAGTGGTTTGTGTATTCGTGATAACTGGGAGTGATTTGTGTACTCGTGGTAACCAAGAGTGGTTTGTGTACTCAGCTGTAATTTGTTGTTTGAATAATGGAACCCCTTAAGAGGTTTTCTTAAGGGAGAAATGGACGTAGCCTATGAGTTTTGGGTGAACTAGTATAAACATCTTGTATTGACTCTTTTAATGATTAGACTGTTTAGTCTATCATATCATTTGATTACACAATTTGGTGTGTTTTTGAAAAGAATCTAAGGCTTTATTCAATCCCCCTTCTAGAGCAACCTGTTTCAATATAAACATGATACAAGGTTCTTATATATAGACTTAGGCCGCTATAACTAACTTTCGTCAAATCCGCCTGTCAAGAGAGACATGAGGACTTGTGAACAATGCCTCTAAAACTAAACTCCAAACATTATTAGATAGTTTCACTAAACAATACGCAAGACTAGAGTGTCTACTGATACTAGATAGTCTACTGAGACTTTCCACCATATACAGAAGCTTAATCTTCTATTGTATGATTTGATATAGTTAGATGGTCTATGAACCTTTAACAAGATTTTTTACTAAATCAATTCTTGACACCAGAGTTGGTTTAAGAAATATAAGGAAAAATTGTGATGTAATCCTTAGAAGGATGATATGATCTTGATAAACTCAAGAGATTTTAAGAAACTTAAGACCCATGGAAAAAGGAGTATCAATGGAGAAAGCAAGGACAAGCCATGGGTTAGCTTGCTGCAATTACAAAAACAAGAAAAGAAGCAAAAACAAATTTTAAAAGGAAATAGAAAATAAATTAAGGAATAGAGAACACAAGACCTTTGAGAGGATTCCAAAAGGATAAGTGCCATGAGGATTTGTCACTTGAAAAAGCTTAGGAGGCAGATGATAATGGAATAGGAAGCTATGGAGAAGAAAAATGAAGAGATAAAAAAGAATTCTAACACATAATCAATGATCGTTTATAGAAATTTAGAAAGTATAATGCTGAAACAGGTTCAATGTTTGTCTTAGGTACAAAACACAATTTTGACAAATAGTTCAAGAAATAAAAGCACATTTAACCCTTATAAAAATAAATGTTTATCTATTTCTTCTTCTAAGCTTTTAAACTTTCTTCTTGTGAATCTCCATTGAAATTTCCTTATTTCTTCTTCTTTATTTTTTCTTGAAATTCTTATTGTATTTATTCTTCTATGATCCTTTTCTATATCTGTAACAAGTTCTTCCTTATCCTTATTTTCATCATCCTCCCCGTCTAGGAGGGAATAATCCACTAATTCAGAACCCTGCATCACATAGAGAAATATAAGATACATGGTGAAGGATTTATATTGCTTGGTAAAGATGAAAACTTTCCTTAGTTGAACATTCTCATTGTCTTCATAGTTGATTTTCAAGGAGTCCAGGATCTCCTTTACAGCCTTCAACTTGCAAACTTTTTTATATTCATTTTTAGACAATATACAAATAATAGTGTATCTTGCTTTATTATTTAATTTCATGGTGAAGGATTTGTATTCCTTGGTGAGGATGACAACTTTCCTTGGTTAAACATCCTCATTACCTTCATAGTTGATTTTCAAGGAGTCCAAGATCTCCTTTGCAGCCTTCAACTTGAAAACTTTCTTATATTCATTTTTAGACGACTCAAATAAGAGTGTACCTTACTTTGTTATTTAATTGCATGAAGTTTAACTCTTTTTCTCCCCATCTTTCTTCAAGAGTTTCTATTTTGATGTCTCCTCAAGTGATAATTTGCCACAGTTGAATAGTTTGTGAACTTGACATACATATCTTTCTATTCATCCTATCTTTCTAGTAAGGAAAGCCTTCTCTTAGGAAGGTTAGAGACCTTAAGAGAGATGTTCCTTCAACAATCAATTGTTGATCCATGTTGGCCGAGGTCTTTCATCTAGCAGTTGTTAGGTGTTCAACGCTTAGAGTTCGAAAACTCTAATACCAATTGTGAAAACGTAACAGATACACAAGAAAAGATGATTGTATTGTGATTTAAAACTTTTAAGAACTTTTCACAAATCTTTGTTTGATACTATTTAGTTAGACACAAGTTTAATAAATGCACTCTATGCAACATTAAATGTTTATCTCCTTTTCAAGCATGATAGTTGACAACGTTTATCAGACATAGGTTAAATAGCTTTGTACTCCAATTTGAGTAGAGCGAGAGTTCATACAAGACAAACAACTTTTCTAGAGTTAATATGAGTGTGAATTAGGAAGTTGTTGATGAATAAAGATTTAAGTCATATCCCAAGATGTCTTTGATGTTAACACAACTTTATGAAGAATGAAAACATTCTCTACAACACAAAATAAACAAATAGAATATATTCATATCAAACTTTTACCAAGAAAACTTCAGGTGTTGTATTGTCTGTTAAAGGAAACACTTATGTTTTACATTATCTGATATAAATATTGCCTTTCGTCTTAGAGAATTGATACAATTATGTTTATACTTTGTTTTTTATCAAGCATTTAATTAGAATACTCATAGGGTTTGACATATTTTACTTTAACATTGTATAACATTGGTGTACTTCTCTCTCTTCCCTTGCTTAATTAATACATTGCTTCTTGTTTGAAATATTTCTTCTTTTTTTTCTTTTAATATGATCGACTGTGCTACTGATATCTTGATTAATGATTAAGTAAAAGTTTCATTCTTTTATTTAAAAAACTGTATAAAGTTCAATTCGTCCCCCCTTTGAACTCATCCCTTTAATTTTAACATAGTTAATTCCATTTATTTCTTGTCTGTGTACAACTACTGTAAGTTATAGTTTTCATGCATAATTCATTTAGGAAAACTACAAGATCTTAGAATATATGATTCTCACATAAACAGAATGATTAGGAAAACTAACCTTGATCCATGATAAGATTGATGACTTTGAATCTTGTAGAATTGAAGGAAGATTCTTTTCTATCTCTTTCCTTTACTTTCTTGTGCTCTTCAATTATTGATGGTGAGTTTAAGAGAACAAACTGAGATAGGTAGAGATAGGGACTATCCATGTCCTTCCATTATATATATTGTTTCCATCAAACAGTATATCTATTGGAGTGAAAAGTAACAACTCCTTCCTAAAAGTCATATCCTTTCATTTAATATATCTGTTGGAGTGAAAAGTAACAACGCCGTTGGAATGAAAAGTAATAACTCCTTTGGAGTGAAAAGTAATAACTTCTTCCCAAAAGTCATACCCTTTCATTTAAATAATTGATGAATATATATTAAATTATTTAATTTGTTAAAACACATCACATTTGCCATGTACATGAGTCATTAATTTCTTACAACTACTTCAAGTTCCAAAGGACACAAACTCTACCATCCACATTTGAAACACGTACCTCCTCCAACCAATCATAACCAATTCCAATATCTTTATACAACTCTTGAGTATATAACATCTCCAACACAATTGACTATGAATGACAAATGGCATTTGTTTGTGTGACATTCCAATTATTTAATGTCAAATTTATTTGCAACATATGTTAAAACACCAACTTCAATTCATGTTTACATGCAATCCCTTTAAGAGATTTTCATATTCAAACATACAATTTTGATGTTGCGATTTGCAAATTATGGTAGATATCCATATATGAGTAAACAAAATCCATTTAAAGTTTTTCATATCAAATCATCCCTCCTCAAATAGTAATTCTCGTCAAAAAATAATCATCATAGGAAAAATTAACATGTAATAAGCATTCTCCTTATTATTATATTATAAAAACAAAAACTTAAAAAATGTGATATAATATTTATGTATTTAAATATAAAATTCAAAATAATAAAAATCTTAAGTTAATATTTCTATATAAACTTTACTATTCCTTGTCATCCTTAATATTTTTTAAATTTAAATTGTGATTACAACAATATTTTCACACTACTAAATATTTAAAAAATAACTAAATATTAATGCATTTTACAAATGCAACGACAATAATAATATTATACTATATTTTCATAATATAAATATAATAATAATATTAATAATAATTTAAATTTGAGTTAAATTTTTTGAATCAATTAAAAAGCTCATGAGATCAAATTGATTTTTTTTTAAAATACAAGAAAGTAAACTGAATAAAAAGACAAGATTAAACAGCATTTGTATAATTTACCTTGTACTATCTCTTGTGTTAAGAAAAATATAGACCGACTTAAATGCCGAACAATATAGGTATTGCTTGGGCTGGCTGTTTGGCGCGATAACATAACTGACCGGCGATTGAAGCACACCAAGTTCGTACAGAAATACAATGGGAGTCCACGGTCTCTGGGAACTACTCTCCCCCGTCGGTCGCCGCGTCTCGGTCGAAACCCTCGCCGGAAAAACCCTCGCCGTTGGTACTCCTCAAGCCCTATCACTTCTCTCTCTCTCTCTCTCTCCCGCATTAAGTAATTGATCCTTTTTTCTTTGTTTCTCCTAATTGCAGATGCGAGCATATGGATGGTGCAGTTTATGAAAGCGATGCGCGACGAGAAGGGCGAAATGATTCGCAACGCCCATTTGCTCGGCTTCTTTCGTCGCATTTGCAAGCTTCTGTTCCTCCGAACCAAGCCGGTCTTCGTCTTCGACGGCGGGACCCCTGCCCTCAAGCGCCGCACCGTCGTTGCCCGCCGCCGCCAGCGCGAAAACGCCCAAGCCAAAGTCCGCAAAACTGCGGAAAAATTGCTGCTCAATCATGTATGACCTTTTGCTTTTCGTTGTCTACTGTGAAGCTATGATTTTTTGTCCCTATTTCGTGACTTAATTGGTCGTTCGGTTCCAATAGAAGGAAAACGATTATCTCAATGCGCTTTGAAGTAGAAGAGTATTGGATGGGTTAGAATTGACTGCAGTTTATTTATTCAATTTTCGATTATTTCTGTAGCAAGAGAGCGAGTTATAAGTTACAAGTGATTCTCTACTCTTTGCTTTGCCTCTCGATGAGTGACGACGAACGAAAACTTTTCGTCCACTAAATTCTCACTCTCCTACATAATTGTCCATGTGATGTTGGTGTTGCAATGTGTTTATGTTTCTTCGTCTCTTGCTCACTCGCATGTTGTGTTTATTGTAGTGTGTGGCAAAGTGTGTTAATTCTGTAATTTTGGGGGACGCTTGTGCTTATTCATGTGTTACTTGCAACGTGAAGAGAATTCAATTGCATTAAACCTTAATGTTGGAATGTATAACATTTGTGATTTGATGGACCTTGGATATGTGAGGGTGGTTAATTTGGATTATCATTTTCCACTCTGCTTTTCTACAATACTTCCAAACAAAGAATTGTTGTACCATTTATGCTAATGGGTAAACAGGTATAGCATATTCATATGATAACATGGTGCATTCTATCTAAATACTGGTTAGGTATTGCAATCTTAACTTTTGTTTTTCTACTTCGCTTACAGTTAAAGACACTAAGGTTGAAGGAACTGGCTGATGATATTAAGAGCCAGAGGATGCAGAAGAATAGTAATACTAAGGGTCAGAATAAATTTAATCACAAGGACTTTATTGGTCATTCAAGAGGGAGTCACGTAAAAGAGCTGGATGAAATGTAATCTGTTTATGGTATTGTAAATTGTAGATGTCTTCTTCTATAAGAGTTATGATCATTGTTTTGAATTATTTATTTAGGTCTGCAGATAAATCTGCAACTAAGGAGGACATAAATTCTTCACAGGCAACAGTATCTACAAGTTACAACCAGGAGGAACTTGATGAAATGTAATCAACCTTTATTTTTTTCCTAAATTAAAGAGAGTAAAAGCCATGAAGTATCTTTCATATAAGTTGCATAAAATATTATCTTAATGTAATTGATCTTGAATATGACTGATAATTTGTCTATAATGTTTGGATGAGTTCATTTAGGTTGGCAGCATCTATAGCTGCAGAGGAAAATGGAAAACATGCTAGAAAAGGAGTGCCGTCTATTGTAATTAATCCTTCAGAGGAAGAACATGATGCAGGAGAACAAATTCTAGTGGTAAATTTGCAAATGTAGAAGAATGAAATGGTTACAAGTAGCCATTACTATGATATGATTTTTCTATTATTTTTTGTGTATATAATTTTGTTTGTTGATCAAACCTGATGCATTTTTCCATTAGTGTAACAATAGAGCCATTGGTGGGGACTGAGGCAATATTTCGTCTTTTTTTTTGTTGTTGTTACATCCTTATTTTCTTTGTTAATTGCTAGTAAATTTGTTGATTCCTCAGCTCTTATGGCTGCGTTTATATTTTTTTTCCTCCTCAGCCATCAGTAAATGCAGAAATTGATATGGCTGTATTAGCTGCTTTGCCACAGTCTATGCAACTTGATATTCTTGCACAGGTAAGTTTTTAAATACATAGATGATATTACCTTCTGCCATGCATTTGGTCATTTCTCTTGCTCTTGTTTTTATAATGAACTTTTCTCCGTCTTTTAACTAACACATTAAATGGAAAGAAATAAAGGATTGGAAATGCTTTCATGAATATTCTCATTTTTTGGATGATATTTGTGTGAAGGCATCTCATCTACATATGATATATTCTCTTTCATTTGGTTTGGATGTAAAATAAACTGTTTATTGATATCAGCTTAAAGGAAAGAAAACAGAAGGGTTAGTGAAGGATGTTGACAACCACGAACAACATGATATCAATTATAGGGGCAAGGGTAAAGGGATTCTGCTCAGTGAAGCTGGCATGGTTGGTTGTTGCTCCAAACATGACAATGTTGCATCAAGGAGTGACAATCAAGACTCAATTGACGAAATGTAGGCTGCATATAATGTCATAATTTTGATGTTATAATGTTATTTCTTGTTTATTAGTTTTGATATTTATTAGGTTGGCTGCATCTATTGCTCTGGAGGAAAATGACGAGTTAGTAAATAATGCATCAACTTCTGTTGGGGCTTCCACTAATGAGGAAGAAGAGGAAGTTGACTATGATGAAGATGAAGAGATGATACTGGTCAGTCTATGTTTTGAGACATCTATGACTTTCAGTGAGTTAATTTGGTTTGTGCTGAGAGTTTAGGCGACTGCTCTTGGTCATTTTCCATTTTAGTAATCTTAATATAGAAAACCGCAATGACTCCTAACTGCACTTTAGTATCAATCCTTGTCTTAGACATGAAATTGAAAATGCAATCTGCTTGATTTAATTGAAGAGTTCTAGAATTAATCTATATTTGTAACAGAGAACACTAACTCAGGTCTAAGCTGCAAGAATTAGTCTCCTCCTTCAAACAAACTTTAGTAATTTTACGCAATGAATTAGAAATCTGGCACATGGCCCTTTTAAGAGATACATGCATAACTGTCAGACAATACATGCTATAACTGTTGTACATCCACTGAACACACTTAACTGGCGTACAATACATGACATAACTGTTCTTTGACCTTGCTTCCCCAACTCCACACCTAAAAGTCGTGATTTGATGTGTAATCTATGCATAAAAAATAGTTTATTTCATTCTTATTTTTCAGCCAGCTATGCATGGTGAAGTTGATCCCCTTGTTCTAGCCTCATTGCCTCCATCAATGCAGCTGGATCTTCTTGTTCAGGTAGTTGAGTTCTTAAAGTATTTCTTAGCTCAAGTACCTTTTACATTTTATTTTGTCATCAGTGATTGAATAATTGTTCTGCAGATGAGAGAGCGTTTGATAGCAGAGAACAGACAAAAGTATCAGAAAGTAAAGAAGGTTTGTGGAAAAAATTCATATGTAATTTTGATATATTGAAATGTAAAACTTGTATCTTTTTAAAATTAAAATTGTCATGGATAGTTGTGTATCTGTTTAGAACTTTCATGGACAGTTAAAATGTTAAACCCATGCTTCTTACTGTTCTTTAAGTTATTGAGTTTGGCACTATACTGATTCTTGATGACATTGATACTGTTATTTTATTTCATTTTGGTGTGAGAGTTACTTTGCCTTTGTACTAGTTGTGATTGTACATTGAACTAAATATGTCATTCAATTGGCTCCTTCCAGGATCCTGCAAAATTCTCTGAGCTACAAATACAAGCTTACCTTAAAACTGTTGCTTTCAGACGGGAGATAAATGAAGTGCAGAAAGCTGCAGCTGGAGGAGGAGTAGAGGGTGTACAGACTTCGCGAATTGCATCTGAAGCCAACAGAGAATATATATTCTCGTCATCTTTTACTGGTGATAAACAGTGAGTAACCTTATTTTCAGTTCTTTTTCCCATAGATGAATAAATTACCAGTCCTAATAAATATTAATCTTAAAATTGGTTGGGTGCTGTACCTGTGTATTAGGTATGATATCTTGTGAAATTTTAATTGACAACTTCCTTGGCTTTTGCATTCCTAAATATGGCAGTGAACTTACCTCCACCAGCTTAGAGAAAAATAGAAGTATACAACAGAAGGCACAGGGAGCACATCATTCCCAGAATCTTGCAAATAGCATTGTAGCTGGAAATGATTTTCATAAATCAAGTGAATTGGTTAGCAATGAACCTGGAGAGCCTGCTGATGAAAATATTCAGACATATCTTGATGAGAGGGGTCGATTCCGTGTGAGTAGATTGAGAGCAATGGGGATGCGTATGACCCGTGATATACAAAGAAATTTGGATTTGATGAAGGAGTTTGAACAGGAAAGAGCACATGTGAACAAGGCTTCAAATTTTGGAACAGTGAAAAATGTAGAAAATAAGGGTCCATCAGAAAGTTCCGTGATCCAGCTTCTTGGTAAATCACAAGAGGTGAATGTTGACTTAGTTGGAGAGAATGTGCAAAATGAACAAACTATGCTTGACCAGAATGCTTCTATTGAGATATCTTTTGAATATGGTTGCAAAAATATGTTTGCAAATGGTGAGGATGATATATTTTCTAGTTTAGTAGGAGGTAATCCAGTGGCGATCTTTGGTGGTAATGATACTGCAGCAGCAGTGCAACCTTCTAATTCTAAATTGGAAGAAGGAATGGTTGAAGGTAAGAGTACTGTTTTTCCTGAACATGATAAGGTGGAATTGAAGTCTTCTGTTGCAGACGAGGATAATAATAATGAAAGTGAAGTAGAATGGGAGGAAGGAGATTGTGAAGGTGCTAACAACAGCTTACTGTCAGGAAAATTTGCATCTCGAGGGTGGTTGGAGGAGGAGTCCAATTTGCAAGAGGCAATAAGGAGAAGTCTTGATGAAATTGCGGGGGATGGAAAAGACGAATGTTTGTCATTGGTAGATGGGAATTCAAATACCTATGAGAACAAATTGGATCATGATTCAAAACATGGTGATTGTTGTTCTGATCCAATGGCTTTAAATGATAACACTGGGTTCCTGAATGATAAAAATAATAGGGAGGGATTCACTTTGTGTAGGGAAGACGGTACTGAAAAAAACGAATTACCTGAAATTGAAGATGGAGATAAAAACCATGATTTTGTTTCTGGAAATAATGCACAAACTTTCCATTTTCATGGAAGTCCGTCAAAGCCATCTGTGACATTTAGTTCAAATAAAACTGAGATATTGATTGACACAACTTGCAAAAGGGATAGTCACTCTTGTTCTGAAGATTCGATTTCAGATACAAATATAATGACGAAGGACCAGGTCCCTGTGGTTGAAGAGAAGTTATTGGATAAACATGATAATGGTAAAGGGTCTCCCTATTATAACAATACATCCAAGGCTGATCCAGTTGGTGCAACTGAAGAGGAGAAAAAGAACTATATTAATGAATCTGAACCATTTCGTAATTCTACTGACACTACTAAACCCACTATTCTTTTGGTGGAGTCATCCTTGGAAGGAGCAACAGAAGACCTTCTTATTGAGCCAAAATTGGCTTCAGAAGACAATAATGGAAATTTCTTTGATGAAAGGAACAGTAGGGGTGGCAGTGATGCGGTTAACACCCCAGGGGATTTTCCTGCTCTTGCTACTGAGGTTAGCTTGGAGGAAGAAATTCACATTCTTGGTCAAGAATATATTAACCTAGAGAACGAGCAGAGGAAGCTAGAGCGGAATGCAGAATCTGTAAACAGTGAATTATTTACTGAATGTCAGGTGTTGAACTCAGTCCGATCTATAATACATCATTGATATCATATCATGGCTAGTTATTAAATTTCATAAAAACTATTACTTTGATTTTCATTCTTTTTCATCCAATTTAGGAACTAATTTGTATTAGAATTTGGTTGAATTTATTAAATGAATTATTTTGAAAAATGTTCGTAAAAAACTGTGTTTCAGAAGGAAATTTTAAAAGTGAGATTAGGAGAATTGATGTTGTTTGGATGGTAAGTTAGAACCATTTCTATAGGGTAAGTGCAAATATCTTTGCTGATTTCTCACCCACAATCAATTCTTTTATCAGAAAAGTTAAACATTTCCAGTTCTTAATATCAATTCTACTTGCCTCAAAATTCATTTTGAAAATTTTAGAAGGCACCCAAACAAGAAATGTACTATAGAAATGCAGTTTACGTCCCACAACCAGGATTTCAAGTGCTACCCAAACATACATTGGTTTTCCCCTGTCAAATACTCACATCTGCTATATTCTTGAAGATGTGTATGGTGGTGTGTCAGTCAAAAAATGAAATGTAGTATGTATTTTGCATTGTGATGCGTGATTGAACATGAAACTTTATCCTGTATTTGATTGTTTATTTTTATTTTTACTTTCAAGAATAGATCAGAAATTAATCAGCATTGACAGCATAAAAGCATGGAACTTTTATGTTTCAGAGAAGAACACGAAGAGAAACATCACCTGCACACATTGAACTAGAATTTTAATATAGGTTTTGTATGTTAAAGGTTCTGCTCAAAATCAGATCTTGAAAGAAGGTAGACTTAAAAATACAACCACTCAAATATTTCTTACCTTGGAAAACTACTGAGATTGATAATAATTATTATGCTTATGTATCTTATTTGGCAATCAGGAAGTAACGTGTCTAGGTACTGAATAAATAGGTTCAACAAGGTTAAACTTATCTAACAGAAATGAACTTTTAGAATTTGGGTTTAGGTCAAACTCAACTCTATAAAATTGAATTTGAAGTTAAGGGTTGCCCCCACTTATATTTTTAATTTTACTATATCCCTAGATGATGTAGAATCTTTTAACACTCTTACTCACATTGATGATTAGACATTTTAAATGTGAATTTTACAGAACTGACACATCTACGGATGGTCCGATACCCGATAGGCCTAATAACAATTGTTAGAATAAACTTTAATATTATTTTAGAACTAGGGTTTGTGTTTAACTCAACCCTATAAAACCAGATTTTAAGACAAGGATTGTCCTCTATGTATAAACTTTAATTTGGCCGTAGTAGATGTGAGATTTTTAACATGAGTACATTGCATGGTTTGTTATGCATGGTAGTATTACACGAGCTTAAAATTCTCATTTCAGTAGTTTTTTCTCAACCCTCTTCTTCACACTTCAGTTGACAAGTAGTAGCCTGGATGCTGTAAAGAACATGAGTAGTTTACTTTGGCATCATCCTTCAATTTTACATCTTAGTGTGATGGTATTGAAATATCTATAGGTCAGACTTGGCATTGTTCTTCAATTTTACATTTTAGTATGATGGTATTGAAATATTTAGTTTAGACTGATGTCTCAATTGGATGAAGTCAGGATCCGCTGTAGGGATATTAATATTTTTATTATTATTAATAGCATCAACAATATGGTTATTTTTATTTTATTATTATTATTATTATTACCATTACTACTACTACTACTACTACTACTACCTCATGAATCCATTTGCAAATTTTTTGTATTATGTTACGGCTTTATGTATAATTTTTCATTCACAAATGTCATTGATCTAGTGATTTTCGATGGATTAAGTATGTTGATCCCATAGGTTTCTGATGCTTGTAGGAACTACTGCAAATGTTTGGTTTGCCATATATTATTGCTCCAATGGAAGCAGAAGCTCAATGTGCTTATTTGGAACTTGAGAAACTAGTTGATGGTGTTGTGACAGATGACTCTGATGTCCTTTTATTTGGGGCACGTAGTGTTTACAAAAATATATTTGATGACCGCAAATATGTAGAGACGTACTTCATGGAGGTCTAAATTTTCTAAATATTGTAGCTGTAAATAAATTTCTGTCCTAATAACTTCTTGTTTTCATGCCTTTCTTTATGATTGGTTCAGGACATTGAAAAGGAGCTTGGACTGACCAGAGAAAAATTAATACGCATGGCTCTACTTCTTGGGAGTGATTATACTGAAGGTGTAAGGTGTGACAATTCTTACCTTGTTCCAGAGTATGTTTGTGGCTAGTTAGTGGTTATCCAGTCTCATTTGACATGAGATGTTGCTATGCATCCATTTCTGACTTTTCTTTATCCAACTCGTAATAATAAGGCATTTGGTTGATGTCCTTCTGTGTATTTCTTTGTAGTAGGGTTGTATATATATATTAGTTTTTGCATCTATGAACTTGAGTAGATAGTGATAACCCAATCCCTTTTGGCTAAAGGTGTTGGTATACATCTATATCTGACTTCCTTTCTCCTACTCTTTAGAATAAAATAATTGGTCGATGTCCTTATATATATATATATATATATATATACACACACATACATACACACACACACATATATATATATATATTCTGCATCTATGAACTTTACTAGATATTTGTGTTGTTGCATGTATGTAGTGGGATTGGCATAGTTAATGCTATTGAGGTTTTGAATGCATTCCCTGAGGAAGATGGCCTCCTGGAATTCCGGAAATGGGTTGAGTCACCAGATCCCACCATCCTTGGAAGGTTGGATGAAAAAAGTGGATCAAATACCAGAAAGAAAGTGTCAAAAGTTGAAGGAAGGAGAAATTCCTTAAATTGTGATGTTAAAGAGTCTACATCAGAGCAGAACATCCCCCGTGCTCTGGAGCAAAATGAGTTGCCAGATTACATCCAAGAAACGAAGCAAACTTTCTTTAATAAGCATGTAATTGATTTTCAGCCTTTTGTGCTCTCGATTAAAATAATGAAGGATAGTTTTGCATTTATTGGACCTTCTTTGTTGACTTTCTTTATTTTCTCTTTCAATAGAGAAATGTTAGCAAGAATTGGCACATTCCTTCTTCTTTTCCAAGTGAAACTGTTATATCTGCGTACTGTTCTCCACATGTTGATAAATCAACTGAGCCTTTCTCATGGGGGAAGCCAGATCATCTTGTTCTTCGAAAGTGAGTTTATATCTTGTTTCCATAACTTCTATTTCTACTAAGTGAGCATTCAGTAGATAGATAATTGTACACAACATTAGATTTTTCTTGAAATGATAGCATATAGTTGGTTGGTCTCTTTTTTCTTCATCTATTGACCTATTGGTGCTTCTGTTCCTCAACTGCTTACTTTCCCGATTGGAAAATCCACCTGGCCTGATACAGTACCAGGTCTTTTAGGGGGTTGGGATTAGTTGAGAGTTTTAAGTTTCCTTTAAGGTATTTTCGTGCTTATTTGGACTGTTACTTAGTACATGAATTTGATTTGATTCTTTTGATGGGTTTGAAAGTTGAAACTTTGCACCTATGTGTGAGCAGTATGGCTTGATAAACTTTCACTCTTCCCTGATTATGCTTTTCTTTCAAAGCTATCGTTGATTCTTTAGATGGGTCGATACCTTTTGTATTTGAGCACTATGGCCTTATCGATACCTGCAGTCTTTCCCGATATTGAAGTTATAAATGTAAACATAATTGTCGTATATCTTGACTTTTGAGACACTATCGATCTCACTTTTGGAATTTACGTATCCCTTTTTTTAATTGAACCTTTATATGTTAGTATATTCTTGGAAATTTTGAGTTACTTCCTGTCCACAGA
The DNA here is from genome assembly GCA_030347555.1 of Lablab purpureus. NCBI lineage: Eukaryota > Viridiplantae > Streptophyta > Magnoliopsida > Fabales > Fabaceae > Lablab > Lablab purpureus. The sequence goes on from CM059254.1 coordinate 20,053,501, forward strand.
TTGTGCTGGGAGAAATTTGGCTGGATTGGCCAGAAAGCAGATGAATTGCTATTACCTGTGTTAAAGGAGTACAATAAACGTGAGGTTTGTACTAATCCTTAAACCCTAAATTCTAAACTTTGTTCTAATCCTTAAATCCTAAATTCTAAACTTTAGTGTAATAATCTCCCTCTGCTTTTACTAACATATTTTATTGTACTAAAATTTGAAATTCATTTGATCACTAAATAAGCAAGCTTTCCAATTGTTGATTGTATAGTGTCTTCTCAAATCTTCATATTATTAATATCCTGATAGTAGTTTAATCTTTTAATGCAGACTCAATTGCGGTTGGAAGCATTTTACAGTTTTAACGAGAGATTTGCAAAAATCCGTAGCAAAAGAATTAAGAAGGCAGTAAAAGGAATAACTGGTATGCAGCCTTCTGATTTAATAGATGATTCGGCTGAAGAGTTGAACAAGAGTAGGCAGATTGGGAGAGAACCCGAGGAAAGCACATTAGAGATTTCAAGGGGAACAGACGAAAGTCTTAAAAGTAGAAGGAAATCAACAATAAAACAGTCAAAGAAAAGGAAGAATGATACTATTGCCAAGGAACTGTCAAAGAAAAAGAAAGTCCATGATGATCCCTCTTCAGCACCTGCTACATCAGAGATGGAGAATTTACAGCCAAGTAGTCATACAGAAGAACAGTGCGATGGTAAGGCATTAATTCGGAGTACACGTGGCCGAAGAAGGCATAGAGGTATGGGAATTAAAAGAGGAAGGGACAAGGAGAATCTCAGTTTTCAATCCTCATCTGCTAGCAGTGACATTGATGATCATGGGCCAAGAGTGCACGTGGATAAGGTTCCAAAAGTAGTGCGAAAGGTAAAACCTTTTTTATTTTTCTGATTTATGAAATGAATAAATAATATATAAGCTCTATTTGGATAACCAGTACATGTAGGAGAAGAAAAACGCGATATTATCATTGAGCCTCTCCATTTGCTATATTCAACCTATACACCTTAGCTTTTGGAGAAGTAAAATGAAAAGGGCTTCATTAAATGTTAAGCTTGCAAGTTGATTTTAGATTATGTGAAAACATTTGAAGATGGTTGATTGTGATCTCATACGGAAATATATATATGAAAAAGAATAATTATGTTTTACTGACAAATCGTGTACTTTCCAGTCATTGCGATCTCGGAAACCTGTCAACTATTCTTTCGAAGACCCTGAAGATGAAGATGCCGATGATTCATTTGATCAGAGTAATCAGACTGGTCCAATAGAAGAAAATTTATCTCATATTCATGGTGCATCTGAAGATGGTGCAACAGATTTGAGTGCAATAAATTTTTCTTTAAAGGAGAACTTGCCAACGGACTCTCTCAAGTCAGAAGGTCCGTTTCCCATGCATGCAGGTGAAACTAGTCATCCTAGTACTGGCAATCATGACTCTTCTGATGACTACCTTAAAATGGGAGGTGGATTCTGTTTAGATGATGGTGAGACAGACAAGCTGGATACAATTGATGATGTCAATACTGCCACAGTGGATTCTACTCCAGACTTTTCACACTGTTCTGATTGTTTGGATGAAACTGGCCGTGATAAAAATAGTTCAGATATATTATTTTCTGGCACTGAAAAGCCTGAAAATGACCATGTAAATACTAGTAGTTATGATCATTCGGACATAGGGGTCTTGAAAACAGAGAATGCTCATAACAGTGGAGTCTTCAATGGGGTTTTCAGTGCTATGCCGTTTTTGAGGAAAAGAAGGAAAAACTGAAACTTCTCTAACTTTTTAGTGATGTATTTTCTTGTTATTTGTTAGGAGAAGGGACTCTTGGAAACTTTGGGTTTACATTCATGATGCCTCTTATCATATGTATTTTGCATACTCATTATCTTATTACCGAAAAGAATGTAAATTGTCATGTGACTCAAAAGTGACAATCAAATTTTGATTGGTTTAGTGGCTACTTGGGGATATTCACATCATAACTATCAATTACATTAAATCCTATTATGTGTATCTGTTAGTAATGTATCTGATTTGGATTACCACCAATCCTACATTAAGTGTGATTAAGTGTGTGTTGGGTTTCAATTACGAAGTTAAGATGGGTTGAATTCAATTGAAGTTAAGAAAATGAATTTATTTTAATTTTCTATTCGATAAAAATTGGTTTGGGCTCAACTAGTATTCAAACATACTTACAAGGTGTATTGTATCAGCATATATTTTATCTTTTAATTTTTAAGTTTAAATATTTTTAAATTAACAAAATATTTCAAATAAATAAAATAGCACATAATAAAGATTATAAATTTTTTATCAATTACCATTAGTTTTCCTTATTTATAAAACATTAATGTCGTCATTTATATTAATTTTAATTTTTAATATCTTCATTTTTATTATATTAATTTATTATTTTCTTTTTATTTTAGATGTATTTTCTTTTTGTTTTCAATCGTCAGTGTTATAGTTTAGTAAATTTTTAAATTTAGGCATTATGGCATAGTTGATTTGTATTTTATGTATGATAAGAACTTGTAAAGTGATATTTTATTATAAATTTTAGGGTTATAAAATTACGAGATTATATTTATTTAAATATTATGTTATGAATTGTTTAATTTTTTTTTTTAAAACAGTTTGATCTCGGTTCAACTCAGGTTAGATCACAAACATTTATATACAATTTCCCTGTTTGCTTGCTTGTTCTTCATCTGTATTCATTTATACTATTTGTTGAGGGCTTGGCGGCTAACTTTTGTTAATAGAGTAGATCAAGGTGATCATACGAAGATACTTGAAGGTTTTAATGATGAAAAATTAGTCATTGTATGCTATGTTATAAGTTTTCATATGCATATAGCACAGATTTGATTTATGTCTAGACAATGTTAATATTTTTTGAAAACTGTTTAAAAGAGTTTTATAAACAAAAGTTAAGTTATCATATAGTATAATAATTAGTAATAATCATTATACTTTTTCCAATATAAATTCTTTCAAAATATTATTTTTTCGTGTTGATTGTTTATGTTTTTCAAAATGCTTTTTGTTGTTAATAAATTATTTTAAAATAATTTATTTTAATTTTGATTGTTTAAAGTGTTTCTTATATGTTTAATAATTTAAAATAATCAATTATTAATTTTAAATGTCTAAATATTGTTTTCATAAATAATTGATTACGTAGAAGTATGATAGATTATGTGAAAATATGATTGATTATATTGTTCCAATTGTGTTTAAAGAAACAATTTAAAATAATATAATCGATTATCAGTTAATATGATTAATTTATAATGGATATTTTTTTATAAAATATTTTGTGAGTTTTTTTGAGATATACAAATTGTTTTCAAAAGCTATTAGTTACTATTAGTTACAAAGATATAAGAAACTTTTCAAGAAGTTTTAAATGATGTGAAAAATATTACTCTCTTACCATAAGATCAATTTTAAGTTTGATTGGTGATCATTTTACTTGCTCATTTATTTTTTTATGATTTATCACTTTTTTCTAAAATCTTATAATTTCTTGTATTATATCTATTTGGTGTATTGGTTAGAAAATATACTTACATTACTTGGTATTTTTTTAGAGTTATTCAAGAAAATTTTAGGTATATTATCTTGAGTATGATAGTATGTTTTATATTTGTACTATGATTGTAATATAAACATTTTGATATAGTGAAAATAATTACTCTAAGGTTGAGTTGATTGATACCGGATATAATCAGTCTAAGATCTTTTATGTAATTTTTGCTTTTCTATCTCTCTTATATTTTTTTCCTTTATTCTTGTAAGAATCCTATTTCTGTAAATGAATTGTTTCAAGTTTTTTTTTTCAAAATATATTTATTGAAGAAGTGTTTTATAAACTACACCAGTTCAGCCCCTTCTGGTGTTGGATAGATCAATATTGTTTACAATTAACCGAGCTTGTAGTGATAGTTTCTTTAAGGAAAAAAAATAATGGAATAATTGGTCAAAATCAAACTTTTGTTTGAGGGTGTATTCATTAATAGACCACCTTTATATTTTTAGAGAAAATATCTTCATCAAAATATTTCTTTAGTCAATTGACAAGGAAGTATGAGATGTTGTTAATGATCCTTCTTTCCATATAGTTGAAAACAAGTAGGTTCCAAAGGTGTTCTCTATTTAAAAAATAGAAGAAAATAAAAGAGCTTAATATATTTAAAGAACATCACATACATCCTTTGCCCCTCACTTTAAATGAGTTATAGAGGGTATCAATATGTCATAGTGTCAAGGAGATGTGCGATATCTTAGAGGTAAATTGTGATGCTATAGAAGATGTCAAGAGAACGAGAAATATTACTCTCATACAAGAATATGAGATGTTTATGATGTTTCCTAGTGAAATCATGTATGATGTACATAAAATATACATTCATATAGTGAATAATCTTGTAGCTATTGGAAATAAGTTTGATAGAGAAGCTTAACTCAAGATTTTGAAGTCTTTGAATAGATCATAGTAGCTTGAAGTAACAACCATTTTAGAATCAAAGGACTTCACATCCATGAACATGACAACCTTGTTTGACAAGCTGAGAGAACTCAAGCTCAAGTTTAAGAGATTAAAGAAGAAGAAAATGAATAACCTAGAAAGAGAAAAAAAATTTAGCACTCAAGATTACAACATCAAAGAAAGATCTTAAAAATGAATCACAAAACTCAAAAAGTGAAAAATCCAGTCTAATGGTTGAGAAGTTTTTAAGTTTTCTAAAGAACAAAAGTAAAAGGAATTCATTTCAATATAAAGGAACAACTATAATGTTTTGAATGTGGTAAGTCTATACATGTTAAATTTAATTTTCCATTATTAAATATTAAATCACATGTTGAAGAAAGGAGAAAAAAGAAGGCGAAAAAGAATAAGCAAGTCTACGTTGATTAGAGAGACAATGAGATATAAATAGGGTTGAGGAAGAACTTATTGAAGATGGAGATGAAGAAGGAAAAAGAGTAAAAACATACAGCTTGGCTAGAAAGGAAAAAGAAGAAGAAATTAGAAAAAGATTCCAATAAATATTCACAAGAGGCAAGTTGAAAGAGATGGAAGAAGAAATAAAGAGATGTATCAATTTGTAAGTCATTTAGATTGTAGAAAATTTTAAAGGATTCAAAGAATTATTATTTTTAAAGAAATATGGGGGACATCCTCGAGAGAGTTCAAGAGACACATAAAAAGTTTTTACACTTCATATGCCACTTTCAAAGTCATGTGTTTATGTAACATATTTAAATATATCTATTTTCACTTCAAATTGGAATCTCTATGCATTGAGAAACACATGTTATGCACACTTTTAACATAGTCTTTACCATTTTTTTAGTACATAAATTCTCATTCTTAACTTAGTTTTAGTAAATGAACCCTAAATTAATAAAAATAAATTTTAATTGTGTATATTTTCAAATTATATGATTATTCTTTTTTGTATAGGTGACAAAAGATGTAATATTAGACAAAGAACTTACATGAAAAAATCACTAAGCAAATTATAATCCACTCAATGAATGATAAAGAATTATAATAATTAATAGATTTCACTACCATTTCACTCAACATATGTATTCTTGCTTAGCAAAATTACTCCAAAGAGAATTTACCAAATTTACAAGCAATTGTTCGAGAAATTCCAAATTGTTGAGTGAAATTATGTAGGTCTACAAAAGTTAACAAGTCCATAATAAACTTAAAATTGTTGAGATTTTTCCGTGGACTTTATAAGAGTCTTGTATGACTTTTGAAGTATTGTATACTACATATAGAAGTTTTTATAGTAAATTAGTATCTAGTTTTCATTTCTTTAGAATTTTTAGATTTTTCCTTTTAGAATTCTAAGTTTCGCTTTAGTTTCCATTGTTCATTACAATTTTTCTTCTATATTTGGAGTATATTCAAATTTTTTTTTTATTTTCAATATCTAATCGGTTTATCATTCTTCTTATTCTCTTTACTTTCTAATCATGCAATTTTTTTTTTACTCTATTGTGTTCTTTATGATTTTCTAGATTTTTAAGTTGATTTTCTTATTTAATTTTTTTATTCATTGATTAAGATTTGGTTTTCTAATCTAATCCAACTCAAAGTTGCATGAGTTTGGTCTAAATTGACCCGATCTTATCTTACTTGAGTTTGTTTCGACCTAACCTTTTATAACTTAAAATGGTAAGAGTTATTTTAAATTTAGATTTTTCAAAATATAAAAATATTACCCAATAAAATCTAATTAAATAAATTGAACTTAAAATAAAAAATATAAATTTAAATTTGAGATAAATTTATTAAAATGTAATTAAATTAATAATTTAGATAATTATGAATTGATTTTGAAGGTTTTTTTTATTAATAAAATATATTGTTGTTCATTTAAGGATATATTGAGTGCCGTTTGATTTGATTTTTAGTTAAAAAATATATCTATACCAACTGTAAAAGTTATATCTGACTCAGTTTGATCCAATTTGAATATAAAAAAAATTAAAACAAATTAAACCAATTTATGGAGATTGATTTGGGTCAACTTTTACGATTTTATTGTGTATTTTTTTATTAATATATGCATTATGAAAATTTTAATATGATGAGATTGGTTTTCTTTTAATATCAACCTCGTGTTTTTCTACATATTCTTTTTTCTTTGATCTTTCATTCATCTATGTTTCCTATATCATGATATTTTCAAGTTTTATTATTTGTTTCATTATGCTCTCATCAATCATTTCTTCTCTCGATTAATTTGTAATATCTTATAATATTAGGCATGGAAATTAAAATACAAACAATAAAAGAATTGTTTATATAAAGATTAGAGTGCGGAGCTTTTGTGGAAGGATTAATACAAAAAGTATGTGCAATATATAGACTAAATACTCAATTAAACCTTCAATTCATAATAAAGAAATGGTGTGACACAGTCCATCATTGTTCAAGATAGAAAAATATTAGCTAATTTTAATTAATTTACAGAGAACTTAATTTTATTTTTCATCTTATTTTTCTGGCTTAAGAGTATTAAAGAAAATTTTATCCAAATAAGTGATAGTCTAAGTCACACTTGGTAGATCAAGGATTTTTCTTCGTCGTCTTTGATAGTGTTAATCATTAGAGCAACTTGGTTCATGGTTGGCCTAGCCTCTGGTGAACGATTAACACATCTTATAGCCACTTGAAGCAAATTCACCATCCTCTCTTCGCTTGCATACTCTGATATTAGGGACTTGTCAAACACTTCTCCTGTCCATTCTTCTCTCACAACTAATTGAACCCAATCAGTCAAATCAATCCCATTTCCCTTCACTAACTTACCAGTAAGCAGTTCAAGAAGAATCACACCAAAGCCATAAACATCTCCCTTTAAGATATCTAATGCACCAGCATCACTACAACTGCCAAAAGCTGAACCTCTTTCATCATCCACATTCATGATACCGCATTCACTTATGCATGGCTCCATATTCTTGTTTAGCAAAATGTTTGAGGATTTCAGATTACCATGAACAATACCATGATGGCCTAGCTCTTGGTGCAGGAATGCTAATGCCTCAGCAATTGTAGCTGCAATCCCAAGTCTGCTGGTCCAGTCTAAGGCTTTTGTAGTACCTGAATGACACATGCTACATTTTAGTATATGTTACTTCATCCAAAATTTTGTTGGAAGGTTTGCAAATTTTTGCACTACTAAGGATGTGTTAAATTTATCAGAAAAATAATGGATGTCACATTTCTTATTCATTAAAAGGAGTGTAACTAACTAACACATGTACAAAAGTAAAAGGAAGATCTGATATTTACCATGTAGAAGCTTGAATAAACTGCCATTCTGCTGATATTCATACACCAAAAGCTTCTCTTGTTTAGAACAATAGAAAGCAAGAGGTGCTAGGACATGAGGGTGCTTTGCTTGGCTCAGTATTCGCATTCTTTGTTTGAAATCGTGGCTTGAAATAGTCCAATCCTTGATCCTTTTAGCAACTACCATTGTCCCATTATCAAGCATCACCTTATAAAGACTTCCATTTTTTCCTCTTCCAATCAATTCTGCAGGGGCCCTCAACAAGTCCTCCAATCTCAATTGCATTGTCGCTGGGCTTGAAAGAACTACAAGCGATTGTGAAACCATCCCACTTTCAGAAGGGACTGAAAACTCAGATCTGCTTACCTCAGTTTTGTATTCACTTGAAACAGTGCTCGGCTTTTCAACATCACCACCAGTGGCCCCTACCCCATTATTCAATGCTTCAATTTTATTCTCTCCCTTCTTTCTTCTACACAGCTTTAAGACTACGAAAAGGACAATGATAACACCCAATGCAGCATAGCCTGAGTACATAAGAATCTGCTCCTTAGGAGGACCCTTTGATTCTTCTGATATCTGAGCCTCACTAACAGGCATAGGCTGATCAGAGCAATTCTTTGGCAGTGGATCTCCACATAGTTCAGGATTACCAAGAAAGCTGTCAACAGAGAAATATCCATACACGTGTGGAATGTGGCCTCGGAAATTGTTAAAGGAGACATTGAATTGTTCAAAATTGGAGAACTCAAAAGCAGGTATAGTTCCTCCAAGATAATTGTTCTGTGCAAGGAAGATGTTCAGCCCTGAGATTCTAGACAAGTTTGGTAAAGGTCCAGAAAACTGGTTATTTGAAATGTCCAATCTCTTCAAATTGTTCAACATAGCAAGTGAACTGGGAAGGTCTCCAGCAAGTTGGTTTCCACTTAGGTGCAGGCGAGTGAGTTGTTTGCAATTTCCAACCTCAGATGCTATCCCCCCACTAATTTTGTTGCCATCAAGGCTAATATATGCGAGAGATGCAGCCAGAGGCTGCAAGTTGCAAAGCATAGCAATATCAAGTGTTCCAGAGAAATTGAGCTTATCAAGTAGCAACCCCTTTATGGTCATGTTTTGAGGATCACAGTGTACACCTTGCCAGTGGCCCTTGCAGGGATCAGAGTCTAGTTTCCATACCACAGAAGAGGTCAGCTGGCCATCGTTACCAGAGACTTGAGCAAGAAATTGTATCAGTGTTCTCTTGACCTCATACTCTACACAAGTGGTCATGTTCAGGAGGAAAAGGAATGTGGCAAATGCTATCCATGTAGAAACTCTTTCCATTTGGGCAGAATATGGGGTTGGTGATGAGGGTAGAGTAAAAATGAAATGGTTTATGAATAGAATAGAGTGTCTAATTTGAAGACAAAAGAAAGTTCAGATGTTGAGGGATTTTGGCCGGAAATGGAACTGGTCCGTGTGGCTGATACTTCAATGAGCATTTGTTTTGTAGTTGGCGTGATTAGTTTATCATACCTTATTTATTTTAATACTATTTGCACCTTCCTCAGATTTTTTTGACAAATATAGGCCGGCATGATGAATAGTTGCAACCAGTGTTGGCATTACCTTCTTAATTTGATTCATATGGCATTGTATATATATGCTAACTACAGTATTGACCTCACCAACCTAGTTACTTTCTCATATATCAATTCTCTCTTATACACCAAGTAGGTGGACTAAGTTAATGCAAAATCACTCACGTTAAGTCGGGTCTTTTTAACTATAGAAATAGCAATAAGTATATTTTAGCAAACAGTATTGGATCTTAACTCTTTCTATATAGTTGTGCAATGGTTCAAAAAGAAACAAATTTATTGTAAAAATATTCACGACAGAGAATAATAATAAAGAAAACCACAAAAATGTAACAATTAGTAAGTAAGAGGAAAAAAAAAGAAAGAATTATAAGTAAAGTAATATGGTCCAATTGAAGTATTAATAAACACAACAAATTCATTATGCATAGAAATTATAACTCAAAACTCTCTATTAAATACAATTCAAACGTTAATAACAACTAATAATATAGGCTTCTACATATACAATAAGATTAATAAGACTATTATAACCAACTTCCATGAATGTGCTTAAGCAAGGTTCAAATAATATATAATCATTACACTCATCGCCTTAGGTCACTTAAATGACATGCTAGTTGCTCAAGCAATGTCCTACATCACATAATCAATGGTTTGTAGCTTGAGCGAGAGAGTCGTTGAGACACATTTGGAATAATATTGTTCAAGTGTTGATTTGGGCACTTAAGCGACAGGTTTGGTCACTCAAGCGAGGTTTTGGTCACTTGAGCAAGGTTGGTGTTGAAACAGGTAACTCTAGAACGGGGTTAAATAGAGTCTTAGATTCTTTTTGTTGAGAATTGACCAGATCGTTTAACCAAATAGTATAAATAGAGCGGACTATCTAACATTGAAAAAGGAACACAAGATATTTATACTAGTTCACTCAAAACTCACGGGCTACATCTTGTTCTTCCTTAAGAACAATTCGTAAGAGGTTTCACTAATCAAATCAATTATTACAATGAGTAAACAAACCATTCTTGGTTACAATGATTACACAAATTACACCTAGTTATCACATCTTAACCTTTTCTTGAGATTAAGACCTCATAGAAAAAAAAAAGATTTTTCTCAAGGAAGAGGAGATAATACTTTACGCTCACAACATATACTCAAAGAATATTACAATGACTTTGTTTACACCCACTTAGAATTTTTATTCTCTTGACACTTGTATATAACTTATATGTGATTGCTTGTAAGTCTTGTGTCTTCCACATTTTTCTTCAAGCCTTTATATAGTCTTTGAGAATTTGAACATTGCTTGAAGTCTTTAAAGCTTTTTGTATATTCCCTTAATTTACACTTTCCATCATCATAATTAACTTTGCTTGTATTACGTTTCTTCCATCGAAAGCAAGATACTCTTTGCATCGTTAAAAGCTTAATAAGAAAAGACTTGATATTCTTTGAATTTTTTTCCTTTTATCTGAAACGAAATAATTCAAATAATACAAGATGATATCACATATTGTATCGCATTATGTAATGTCACCTATTTCCTTTTTTATTTTATTTTTGAATGTTAGAATATTTAATGAATTGATTCTTCAACGTTTATCATAAATATCAATTTCTGTGAATAAAATCATCATAACATTATGTAAAAAATCTGTTTGTGATTCAACTTTAACAATTTTATTATTTAACCTTTCATAATACAGTTAGACTGTTTATGGTCTATCATCTTGTCTGAAACACTTGGTTGCATAAATGAACATGTTAGAGTGTTCGAATGTATATCAAAATACTCTATTTTTGTTATCATGAAAACTACTTTAATACAAGAGCTATAGGAATTAGATTGTCCAGTGGTCATAACGATGTTAGACTGTCTAATAGTTCAACAATCTTTTCCTTTTTTATGATGACAAAAACACTTGTAAAAACATGTTGGGAACAATGTACGTGTTTTCTAAAGGTGTTTTAGAGCATGACACGTAGATTTTGGGCAATCAAGCGTCAATTTCGGCTCTAAAGCGCTATCATCACTCAAGCCATTTCATTGCTCAAGTTGTGAATCGGGAATTGAAGTCGTGGTGATAACACGAGCGATGATTAATGGGGAAATTATTTGTAGAATGATTTACACATGTTCTATTTATGATAACACGATATTGTTTAATGCTTATATACACGAGATGTTGATGATAGGATGTATATTAGGTAAAGATTGAATTATATATGCCCAGGATAGATGTATAATTAATTGCTGAGATGCATGGTATGTTGCATGTATTACTTGTTGCATGTATTACTTGTTGCATGTATTACTTGTTGTATGTATAACTATATATATATAGTTGTGGTATATGTATATATAAGATTTGGAACCCTTCATGGATGACCATTCGTGGGTGGTGGATTTAGTTGGATCGTTTATATACATATGTATGGTTGTAGTATATGTGTATGTAAGGTTTGACTCTAGTTAAGGTGACCTTGAATGGGTGGTACATGGCCCTTCATAAGTGATATAGGATACCCAGAGTGGTATCATGTCTCAAGTGACAATGATAAACATGACACTCGCGTAATATATGCATCCTCACTTCATTGTTGTCTAGTCACGTAGACAAAACTTCAAGCGGTGAGAAGTTGAACTTATATCAGACCAGTTAAGTATATGTACATATGACTCTAGATAACATATGTTTTGTGTCACATTGACATTTGGAACTTTGGATCACTCTAGTATGTGTCCGGTGTTAACATCTGATGGGATGTATTTATTATAGTTAGAATATTCCGAAAGACACCACATATTTATTGATAACATGTTGTGTGGCTAAATATGAGTTCATTGACATTCGTATATATGATCTTCATACAAACATGATGAATGGAGTCTGGTGTTATTGCATATGTATGTTGAATTGAACATGTTAATGAAAATAATGATATTATATACGATGCCTATAAATTTGAATGATGATATAAGTAAGCATGTTGAAAATGTGCATATAATGTTATAATTATTTACATTAGTTCAGTATTGTATGTTGTGTATATGTTACATTGTGATAATTGTAGTTAGTATGAGAGTATATATGGTTCTGAGTGACAATGAAAACGATATTCTAAATGTATATTAGATTTTTTAGAAGTCAAAATTCTTATTTAATATAAACATATGTGATATTTTATTGTTAATGTAAGAACAAGTTGTAAATCATTTTTTTTAATGTAATAATATTTTACGGAGTGTTTTAACCTATGAATAAATAACACATAAGTAAGAAGAAATAAAATTTTCCAATATTAGACATGTAAAAAAAATAGTTCTCAAATTTAATCTAATTCCGATACCTATAGAGTTACCTTTGAATAATTCACATAATTGTACTCATTATTATGCTTAATAAATAAAAAAAATAAAAATTTTAGGAATTTTCTTTTATCATAAATATTTTCAAAATTTTAATTTAAAAACTATTAATATTTACTTGTGAATAATCTCATGTATATATAAATTTTGTCTTTCTATCATTATCTAAAATAAAACTCATTTAAATATACCTAACTAACTATATAATTTAAAAATCTTAAACTAATCAATATAATCATCTTTATTATCACTTTGTATATTATTTTATTCATTAACTTTAGAAATTAATTATAGAAGAGTTTCATCCACTTTTCCTACTAACTAAAAATATATTATCCATTGTAATTCACAAATATATTCCATACTATCTTGCTGTTATCCAAAAAATTATTGAAAAAGTACGTATATATATAGTAGCAAATTGAAAAAGACTTACACAATGTAAACAAATTAAATAATAATAGTTAAAGGAATTTAGATAATATTATATTTACCTAGAACGTATTTTCTATAACAATTATAGGATTTAATAGATAAAGTATAGTATTAAAGCATATGCACATTCTGTTAACGATGGAAAACATAGCAATTGCTGATCATATATAATAATTATATGATTATAAAATAGGTAAAAAATAAAATAAATTATACAATCATTAGCTTCTTTATTTTCTTGTGCATATTCTTTAAAATGATGATTTTACTTTAAGGGAAAATAATTGTCATCACTCAAATTAATATTTTACAATCATGACAGAAAAACCTTTTTTCTATAGAATCACAATAACAGAACATAAACTTGTTTTATTTTTTATGAAAGAAAGAAATAACTTTTTTGATGATTTTACCTCACCTTTTAGGTAAAAAAATCAATTGATTGCTTTATAATTTATAATTTAATAAATTTTCTATTTAATTTTTTTTAATTTACATCTTAACTACTCATTTTAAAAGTTAATTTATATACATTAAAATACATATTTTGAGATTACTTTATTTCTTTATTATAATATATTCTTTCTTATTAGAAGACACGCGTCCCATTCTCGTTTTTTTAGTTAATTTTTAATTAATTAGCTAATATGTTTTTTCTTAACTTTCACATAATTTAAAAATACCTACTTTTCATAATATTATAATTTTTGTAGTTTAATGTGTGTTTTTAATTTTTAATTAAATTTAAAAATATGAATGGAATGGACGGATACTTGCGGTTTATTTAAGATTTCATAATTACCTGTCAACTCATTTCTATTAATACAAAATATTCATTAGTCGGCAACAACTGGAGCATACAATATTGTGGTAAGTGAAAGCCACGCGCCAGTTGTGGCGAGTGGGATTAAAATTTGAGCATATGTTTTTGTCATCATTTTACCTCGCACTTTGGAAACTATTGCCTCTTTCTCTCTTTGGCCACTTTGTTCTTCTATCTAACCCACAAACATGACAAGGACGAGACAGAGTTTGAGCCAAGAGAAAAACGTTTCACACTTCACTTTACTCTTCTCTCACCCCTATTTGACTTATTTGACTTGAGCAACTCAAAAAGACTGCACCCTAGGGTTCATTCTGCTACCTCAAAACTTCAACACAAATCACAGTTTCAATACACTTTTCAAACAATGCCCCTTGGAAAATAGTTGGTGAGTTAAGTTTCAGATATTGTTGTTATTCTGGTTACTATTATGTTTTTTTGAAAACAAGACACATCACATGTTAGTTTTTATTTCTGGCGTTGTTGGTCCATCGCTGGTTTTACCTTTCACTTGAAATGATTACCCAATATGACAAATGAATAAATAATAATACATGGTTGGTACTTGGTTGTGCTCATTGCTCATTTCATCGTTGCTTCATTTTTCCACAACCATCTACCACTTCTTGGTTGTGCATTTATTTGTCTGAGTAGCAAGTCTTCACTTTCTATGTTATGTGTAGTTTCGAAATGTTACTAGGATTGTGTTGTGTGTGGATGAGTTTGAGTTTGGGTTAGGCAAGAGCATGCTTTATGGGTCCACGGTTTATGACTTTTGGGATTTTAAAGAGAAAGCGTGAATGGTAAGTGGTCCTTTGACCATACCCATTTGAAGATGGCTTGGATTCGGCATCAAATCCAACAAAAAGATGGTTACATGAGCTATCCACCACCGGTTTTGCCTCCCCCTTCACCCCCGATTTGGGGTGCATTCAACAAAGAATCAATGACTTCTTCTTCTTCATCATCTTCTCCCTCACCACCATCACCTTCATCCTCTGGTGCTAGAATTAGTCCTGCTGTTCTTTTCATCATAGTGATTCTAGCTGTTCTATTTTTCATCTCTGGCCTGCTCCACCTGCTTGTTAGATTTCTCATAAAGAACCCTTCTTCCTCAGCATCTGACCAATCCAATAGGAACCAGGAAAATGCAACCTCTGATGCTCTTCAAAGGCAGTTGCAACAACTTTTCCATCTTCATGATTCTGGTCTGGACCAGGCTTTTATTGATGGACTTCCTGTTTTCCAATATAAGGAGATAAAGGGGTCGAAGGAGCCATTTGATTGTGCTGTTTGTCTCTGTGAGTTTACTGAAAAGGACAAGCTCAGGTTGCTCCCTATGTGTAGCCATGCCTTTCATATCAGTTGTATAGACACCTGGCTTTTGTCAAACTCCTCATGCCCTCTTTGTAGGGGGTCCCTACTTACTCCTGGCTTTTCCCTTGAAAATCCTGTGTTTGATTTTGATGATTTGAGGGATGATGGGGGCTGGCCCTGCAATGGGGAACATGAGTTCACCACTAGGCAGAAAACGGTTGAAATTGAAGAAACTGTGGTAGAGAAGGGGGTTTTCCCTGTGAGACTTGGCAAATTCAGAAGGCTTGATGTGGAGGCGGAGGAGGCTGCAGGAGGAGAGACTAGTAGCAATAATTTGGATGCCAGAAGATGTTACTCCATGGGATCTTATCAATACGTTCTTGGCAAGTCAGACCTCAGGATAACCTTGAGCCATAACCGACAAGGTCGTGATGCACAATTCGTGAAAGGAACAGAAAACTTGGAAAGACTTTCAGTTGAGGGGGATATTGAAGCAAAGAAGATTACAAGTGTCTGTAAAGGTGAGAGCTATTCTGTTTCCAAAATCTGGCAGTGGTCAAAGAAGGGAAAATTTTCAGTTTCTTGTGATACCCAGATGGGTATGCCCTCTTCTCTTAACACGGATTTGCCTTGGATGAGAGAAACAGGAAGGACATAAAAGGTATCCACAGTATATCCCCCCCTCCCCCTCTTGAATTCATTTGAATCCATTGATTAAAGCTTTTTTGCTTTCTCTTTAATTTTCTTCAAATATTTGGTATTCTGGTCTTGAAGATGTGGTTATTGATTGCGTATTTTGATGTACTACAATTCTGTGACATGAAGATGGAAGAAATATGTTTCTATAAAAACAGATTTAGGAATTAACTGATATGATACAAATGTTATTGATGACATACAAGTTGTAACAAGGACCCTATCATTACGAGACAGCATCTCCAAAATTTCAGGAGATTTACTAATGGGGAGGAAATATTATAAAGAGGAGAAAATATTTGCCAAAAACTATGTAGCACGCTTATTTTACAGCTTATTTTACAGCACAAACGTGTTTCAACAGTTTCTTTCTTGCGTAGGTATATCTTCTGACTTCAGAATACATGGGATAATGAAATGAAATAGAAAATGTCACTGAACCGTAGTAGTTTCGAGATATCATATCAGATCTTGATAAAACATCAGACATTTGATATATCGTTGCTGGGAGAAGCAAAGGATTACTACCTGCTATTCTTAAATTGGATTCCATTCTTAAATCTTAACCTGGTTTTAATTGCAGTTATGGTGTTGTAGTGATCTTTGATACGCATTTGCCGTTGCAAAAATCTCAAAAGCCTTAATATTGCAGTAGAAACTATTTGATAAAACCCAATTGATTTGTTATTTTCACTCTTTAAAAGTTGTTTATGTTTAGACGAGTCTCTTCCTAAAACCTTATAGAAAAAAGTAAAATAAAAATAAAAATGTATTTTTCTATGAATTGAAATTAGTTTATGTATAGATTAATTTATAAAATTGTTTTTATGTAATTTAAAAGGATATATTTTAAACTGACGAAGACACACTATCTGTATTTTTATTGTAATATCTTATGAGTTAAAATTTAATTTTATATATTTATTTAAATAAAATGTATGTATTATTACTTTTTATATGTATATATAAGGTACTGTGGGTGGTTGATTGATTGAATTTGGATATGGAGCCTAGTCTAAGCCTGTTTCAAAGCCAGCATTGTGATTTTGTGTATGAAGCTAATCTGATATATAGTGCCTTTTGTTTCTTGGTTTCTGTGGTTCTGATTTAGTTTGGTCTCTTGTTCTTTGTTATTGCATGTGCTTTATAGGAGAGTGTGATTACAACCTTTAATGCATAGTCCTTTTAGGTTGGGCAGTGATTGTGGGGATCATGAAAGCTTTGTATTTATGTGGCATCACCTCTCTCCATCTTGTGATGAAATTTTGTTCAAACCTTTCTCTGCAGTTGCAGTGTTGTAGGGTCAAATTTCTACAGTTCCCCATTTGTCAATTTCTTTTACATAAAATTAAGGATAATAGAGGTTTATCAAATGCCAATGTTGAATTGACAATTAACTTGTTTCAACAAGTAGAAGAAGGGGGTGGTTCAACCAGAAAATGATATTTGTTTAGCCTCTGCAAGATATCTTAGTTTTTGTTGTTATTATGTTGCTCAACTTCTAAGATTTCTACACTATCGAAGGAACGCCATAGGGGTATTGGCCAATGATTTGATGGAGCATCAACCATGCAATGATATCTTACTCGGTTTATGAAGTTCGAAAGGACAAATATTTTTCATAAACAATATTAACAAATAAGAAATATACGAAATAAATTTTTATAAGTTAATTATTAATCAGTAAATTATATTGATATTTCTAGGGACTTCTGAATTACATTGATATTTTAGTTTTTTGTTAATTTTACGTAAAACTTCTTTTATTTTATAAATATTGTTGTTCTTGGAAGATTGAATTTATTGCATTTGTAATGCCTTAAGTTTTAAAAGCAATATCTTTATATCATCGTTAAAAGATGTCACTCGAATAATGAAAAATGTAAAAGGTGTACATGTAATTTAAAGTAAAAATCCAGACAATGATCTTATATCATTTTTCTGAAATTATATTATCTCCTTTTTTACTTAAAATAATTATAAAAAAATATCTCCACTCATTTATGTATCCATATACCTTTGTTGATTATTTGAAACTGCAAAATCCAATTAATGCAATTTAGGAAGAGAATAAATTGTAATATTAGAAATTACATGCATTTTATTCTTATTGGAAAGGAGCATACTCCTTTTAAGATGGAAAGAATAATATCTTTAAGGATCTCAAATTGATCTTTCAAAATGTGGGCAATGTTGACAAATGATTGAAGAAAAATCTACTTGTAGAAGATTCTTCTATACTTAAGTACA
The DNA here is from genome assembly GCA_030347555.1 of Lablab purpureus. NCBI lineage: Eukaryota > Viridiplantae > Streptophyta > Magnoliopsida > Fabales > Fabaceae > Lablab > Lablab purpureus. Next base: position 20,071,820 of record CM059254.1, read on the forward strand.
TAAGAATTAAAATATTAAATATATGCGAGTATTAATTAGATAATTCGATAAGTACTTTCTTTTACTTTGCCATGTATTTATAGGTTTTTAGACTTTTTAAAATAAGGATTTTAATAACCCAAAAAATATAGTTGGTTAATTTTTTTTTAAAAATCTCATACTTTAGTTATTATGTATTATTTTGAATTATACAAGAATATATAGAGATAATCATTGATTTTTTTGCATTTATATTTTGTTATTTGTTATATTTCAATACTCTTATATATGAGTTACACATTTTGTTTATAGGAAATTATCATCTCTCTATATCATTCAAATATTAAGTCAAGTAAAAGTTTGACTTGATTCATTAATAATCTTGATATCGATGAAGAATGAAAAAAATAGATTTATTTTCTAAAATGATAATTAGATGAATTTTTTATTAATAATATGATTATTTATATTAAAAAAATAATTAATAATTTTAATTTAAATTATTATTGATGAGTTTAAGAATCTTAAGAAAGGAAGAATAATTTTTTAAATAAATATAATTTTTTATAATTATAATTATATTAAAATATATACTTATTTTTGTTGTATTAATAACAATAATTATATATAAATTGGACAATAGCATCACAAGCTATGGACATGCCTTATTCTGGTTTTGGCCTTTATACGAATAAATTTAATTATTGTGTTAATTCATTAGGGGGGAAATTATGCATCAGTGGTTAAATAATAACACTAACAAATAAGTTGGAAAACACAAGAATCGATATTTTACTTTACTTGAGTTTTTACCGACATCCAATTATTGTGTAATGATTACAATATTTTGTCAAACCACTTAAACTGAGAGAATATATATACATAATTCAACAAGAAAATTCTGTAGCTATAGCTTGTAATAATTTCACCAAACTAGAATCAATGAGCAGTTTGTGGTGAACACGTAGTTTGAAAACAAAAGGGTAAAAAACTGAAGCTATAATTTAGACAATGAAAAAGCTTGTTTAGTAGGTTTTGTTTGTGGTTTAGAGAGTTTGAGTGGAAAACAAAGAAAGCCTTGATCGTGAAATGAGCATCTTCTCCAGCAATCAGATGAAGGAGGGGCCATCCTTTCCCAAATCCATGGAAGACTTAGCAGATGAAGGAACATAACGAGAGGAAAAATCATAACCATAATCTTCGTCGCGTTTCTCTCGAGTTACATCATCAAAGTTTCGGGCATAACTACGAGCATCATAGTGAAACGAGCCTTGCTTTTTATACCCAATGGAGCGGTTTTTGTTGAACCCACGGATGAAGGTTTTCCATTTGGACCATTCCCTTATCTTACCCCACCCTCTCATCCACCATTGCACCTTCTTCTCTGAACTTCGCATTCTCTCATCCCAAACTACCTTCCTCGGCCACCACGTCGTTTGGGAGGAGCTGCCTCCGAAGCAGCGGATGCTGAAGCAACAACCTCTCTTCCAGAACACAATATCTTGCATGTCCTCATCCACGTCTCTCTTCACGTTCGACGATAGTGACATCTTCGCCAGAGAAAGGAGAGACTGAATAATGAGAAATGTTTGTGATCACAACTCTCTCTCCCTTTCTTCCATAGCTGTTTCATTCTGCCAAATAATGAATCAACGTATAGAAGTTGTTTTAGCATAACAGAAACACCGTAGAACAGATAGGTTGCTAGATTCATAATTAGTTACCGACGTTTTCAAAACAAAACTTTCGCAGAATCAGAATCTTCTAATCTAAAATTAATCACCATATTTCATTTTGCATGTTTTTTTTTATTTTCTTTTCTGGAAGGGATCTCTCCATTTATTACGTTCATAAATGATTTAGCTTGCTACACAAATTATACTTCGTAATCTGATATAATTTCACATTGTTTTTTAGACAACGTGGTTAGGGGTGAAAAAGTGGGTCGGCCCGCCAGCCCGCCAGCATATAGACGGGGTGAGTTAGCATTTTAAACCCGCCAACCCGTATCAGTCCGGCTCGTCTAGCCCGCCAACTCGTCGGGCTAGAGGCGGGACGGGGCGGACCAATCCGCTAGCCCGCGAAAAAAATATAATACTTCATTCACTTTCATTTGTTGTCTTTAAATTTGGGAAAGTAGCTATACCTAGGGTTCCTTCAACATTCATTTAAATTGGACACAAACAAAATAGTTCCAAAGAAAAAAAAAATCCAATTTAAAACCAAAGATCCAAAAAAAAATTAAATGATCAAAATAAAATTATAGAGAAAAGAAACATTAATCATTAAAGAATTATTTAAAATTTAATTATATATATATATATATATATATATTATTTAGACATATGAAACTGAAGTATTTTTTAGAAATATTATTTTAAAAAATTATATTTTATAATCTAACTTATTTAAATTTATTTTTAGAAAGATTTATTATTTACACTAATATTTTATTTGAATTATACTTTACAATTAATTTGTCATCTGAGTTTATATTTTAAAGAATTATTTTAAATAAATTTATTTTAAATTTTAAGAAATAAAAATATTAAATATTTGTGAGTATTTTTTTTGGATATCCCATAGGTAACAAGACAAATTATTTTAGACGATACTCGTTACTTGTCTCGCTCTGTTTCTATCTCTAATAATTGTACACCTTCATAATTCTTATTGTTATAGGTGTGTTGCACTTAATAGGTTTTGCCTGGGCATGATATTCATAAGTGTTCTATAAATCTTGTCCTTTCAATGATGTAATTAAAAAAAATAGGTTAGCTCTATAAAGAATGTTGAATAGACCTCTAAAAACTGTTTAAAATTTTTGCAATACAGTTGACGAAAAATGGTCATGATGATCAACTGTTAGTTGAAAAAAGTATATAAAAGGTTTTCATAAACAACTTGAGAAAGATAGACAAAAGTAGTGCAAGAATAATGAAATAAATAATTAGCTATGAAAATACGGTTTGAATAGAGCTTTAAAAAAATGCTTTTGAGAACTTTTTCATAGCAAAATGTTTATTAGACGATGTTGATTGGAGATTTCTAATACTTTTGATAACCAACTCATTACTCCTCTTGCAAGTGTGAGTGCATAACCCGTAATAGATTTTCTTTTATCAAGATCACCTACAAAATTTGAATCAACATATCCTATGATAATAAAATTTGATCCTCTAAAGCATAATGTGATATTTGAGGTTTCCTTAATGTATCTTAGGATCCTTTTAAGAACATTCCAATGCTCCTTTCCTGGATCTGCCTTAAAATGACTAGCATTACAAACTATTTGTGCAATATATGTTCTAGTACATATCATTGCACACACGAGGCTTCCCATTGTTGATGCATATAGTATTCAAGACATTTTCATCCTCTCTACTTTATCGCTAGGACACATAGTAAGGATAACTTATAATTGACTGGAAATGAGAGTAGACATTGGATTACAATCTTGCATTTTAAAGTGTACAAAACTATCCTTAGATAGTTCTTCTGAGAAAGCCAAATCTTATTATCTTTCACCTTTCAGTAAATTTTCACCCCTACAATTGTGTTTGCTTGTCCCTGGTCCTTCATATCAAACTCCTAAAGCAATTGTGCCTTTATATCATAAACTTAATCTTTATTGGAACCTACAACCAATATGTCACCATATAACAACAAACCGAATCTCTTGTAGTACATATAATGGTTTAAACTCAATTTATTTTATATGAGATTACTATCGAAGGAATCAAATCTCTCGTACCAATACCTTGGTGCTTGTTTTAAGCTTTATAGAGATTTGGTCAACTTGCAAACCAAGTTTTCTTTTCCTTTTTCTTCGAAGTCTTGTAGTTGGAGCATATATTTCTTCTTCAAGTTCTCCATGAAGAAAGAAAATCTTTAAATTTAATTGTTCAAGATGTAGACAAAATGAAACATAACTAAGACTACTCTAGTGTGGTAACTTAGACCATTGTGGATAATACCTCGTTGAAATGAATAACTTCTTTATGATATTGTAACCACTGATCTTACACAATATCATTCCACATGATCATTTTCATAGCGCTTGCAATAAGTTCTCATGTCTCATTGCTATGTAAGGCTTCCATTTCTTCATAAATTGGTATCATCCATAGAGAAGCATGTGAACAGTTTATAGCCTCTTCAAAGGTGGACAATTTGCCCTCTTCAATAAGAAGAGAATATGCATTGTGGCTCACCATAACATAGTTAGATAATTGTGATTGTATTGGTTATTATTGTGTACTATGTTGAACATTTACACCATTTTCTTCATATGATTCTTGTTCCTCATGCACCAGTTCAACTTCTAATATTATCTTGGATGGAGAAGTATTTATTGAATATAGAGAAAAGGGACTACAAGAATAAATACAAGAAGCATGATAAGAAAAAGAATAAAAAGAAATAAAGAGAAAGATTCTAGGAAGATTTTAAGAAAGATTCACAAGAGGAAAGCTAAAAAAAGAACTGATAAAAAGAAATAAAGAAGAATTTCGAAGGAAGATTGACAAGAGAAAGACTTCAAGCTTTAGAAGAAGAGATTAAAAGGAACATAAATACATGGAATTTCAAAGAATGTTCCAAGAAAATGAAGTCCAAGATTCCTCAAGTTTTGAAGTGAAAGAACTACCTTTTGGAAGGCTCTTGGCACTCCTCCTTGTACATCCCCTTGTCCTACAAAATGAGGGCTTCTCTCATCGTAGAGTTCACTTTTGAATGTTAAATGAAATTTTTTTATGAATTCATATTTTAAAAGTCATTCCGAGGGTGTTTCTCTCTTGTCTTGGTTCTTATCTTGAGAAGCTTTATCAAGTGGCAAGTCCTCATCATTTAGTTCTTCCATTCATGGTGGCATGTTCTTCCTTTTTTCTTATCTCAATCCATTTTCTCTTTCAATTGGTTACTTGTTCTTGTTTCCTTTTCTGTTTTCCTTTCTTGTTCTTAATGATTGTTGCAAGCTTCCTTCATGAGTTCTATGCTTCCACCACTCTAACATCTTCTTCCACCACTAACATCTCCTTGGACTGATCAACATCCACTTCGCCTTCTAAGGATCATATCAACTGGTTACCTAAGCAAGAAAGGTCAACTCATTCAAAGAAAATGATCATCACACTCCAAGTAAATGTTCTTCATGAGTGGGTATGAAACCTATTTTTGACTAGGTGTGATTCTTTGAGTTTTCCTTGTTTCTTTCTATGCTCGAATCATATAAATGATATTTATTAGAACATGTTTTTCATTTTGTGTCATTGTTTAATCCATTGATCAAGCCATTATATCCATATCTTGAAATTTGGTAAAAATCTTCTTGGAAAAATGGTTATGATGTTGATGTTTGGTTGATTTTGTGATCATATCAACCTCAAAATAATCATATTTTCCTAAATTTCCATATATTTAAATAGTAGCAGTTTCCTTAGTAATGATATCACTCTTTTGTTTCTTTTGCAATTCATTGTCTACAAACATTGCATCTTTATTGATAACAATCTTGTAGGTAGTGGGATCCCACAACTGATATCCCTTGACTCTATCAACATACCTCAAGCATATACACTTCCTAGATTTTGGATCCAGTTTTGTTATTTCTTGGGAGTTGTACATCGCATGCACAAGACATCCAAATACCTATAAAGAAGGGTAGTATGAAGGTTTTCCTTTCCATATCTCTATCGGTATCTTAAAACTAATCGCAACAGATGGTGATCAATTTATCAATTAACAAGAAGTTTTCACAACTTCTTACTAGAAAGACTTGACCATACTTGATGTTCTTAACATAGCTCTTATTCTATCCAAGAGATTCTATTTACCCGCTTTGTACACCATTTTGTTGAGGTGTATGATAAAATGAGAATTTCCTCTTAATACCTCCTTTCGTGCAAAATGTCAAAAACTCATTATCTATATATTCTCCTCCATATAGTGCGTGGTTACTTCTCGCAATTGATCTACCAAGTAACAATCTATACTACTTACTTATCACATAATACTCACAAAAGGTTAAGATTACTAATTTTAGCCTAGGTAAGAGATTATGCTTTGGAAGGACCTTCAAGCATTGTTCTGACATATGACCTAGCTTGGAATGTCACATCATGGTTCTTTTTCTTCATCACTATAAGTTTTCCTTTAACCACCTTTAAGATCCCTCCTTTAGTAGAATCTTGCATACTAGGTCTTCTAATTATACAAATAACAATAAATTTTTCTTTAAACTCTTCACATGTTGTACCCTTTCAATCATGAAAATAGTACCATCATACATTTTTAACTTGATCATACCAATTCCAAGATCTCTAAGTCATGATTATTTTGCATGAACATAGATCATTCTAAGATTGGCTTATTGGTGCAAAACCAATCTCAGTGAGGAGTCATGTGCCATGTTGCACTAACTACATACTTGATCGTGAAATATCGATTGCTTGTTGAACCCTGTGAATTGCGTGAAAGTATGATACTCCAAATTCGGGAGTCTAAGATCCATGATCATCACTATTTTTTTCACCTTTGGAACCAATTGTTGCTTTGCTAAATATGATTTCTCCATCATTAAAGGTACTCACAACACATGTTTGAGAAGTAATTGTTTCAACGCTCCTTTCTATACCCTTCTTGTTATGCCAAGGATATTTTCTTAAGTTCCCTCTCGTACTACAATGATAACGTTCTATATCCTTCCTTCTTTGAAATTTTGATATACCACAATTTTTACTCCCATTAGAGTCAGGCTCCATTAGTCCCCCTTGTCATTACTAAAAATTTTGTTTACTTAAAACTTTTGACTCTATCTTCTTTATTCTTACGCCTAAACTCCTCTTCAAGAATGACATTGACCACATCATCAAAACATAAAGAGACAATAATATTATTATTTGTAATATTGCTAACGAGTTGATCATATAAATCTAAAAACATTCATTTTTCACTATTTTAAAATTTGATGTAATGAGTTAAAAAATAACATATATAAATTGTTAATATGATCAATCATAAATAATGCTTCACTCATCCAAAATGTATAAAGTCTCACTTTTAAGAAATTTTTTTGTGAAGATACTTGACCTTATATAACTTAACAAGAACATCCTAAATATCTTTTACTCTTTTCTTCTCACAATACTAGATAAACAACCATTACTAAATGCAAATTTGCCGTAAGAGTATTATCAATTTCATTCCACTTATAATTTTTATGAGTCTTCTTTCAATTGTCACTCAACAATTTTCCTTCCTCAAAATTATTGTTATCTTCAATTTCTATAACTATAAATTATTTCCATTAAAATTCTTGATTTCAATTTTTTTTGCTATAGATTTTTTAAACTAATAAGAATGTTCACAATAGTAATTAATTGCAATATGAATAAATAACTTTAAACTCTTATACCACTATTAAATAATAGGGTATATATAATAAATATTTCACAAGTAAAATAGAGTAAAATAAACACTAGAACTGAACTTTTACCATATAACACCAGAAGAACTTCATAAAAGAAACTCTATTTTTTCTTTCTATTTTTTTTTTCGTATATGTGATTCTAGGATATGTTCCTGTCAAATTCTTAAGGGTAGAAATATTTTTCTCTCACATTTTCAACCATTACTTTGAAATAAAGAGCTTATATTATTACTTTCATTTTTTTTTTACTTTACTTAAGTTTCAAAATTGATCTCTACTTTATTTCATACATTCTTGCTCATTTTCTAAGTAGATAGCACCATCTCATGTTTGTTAATGCGCCTTTGACTATTCTCGTTTTTGTATAATAAAAAAATCAAGTTTGTCGTCGTCGAAAACATTAGCTCCCACAAAGTCCAATTCCTTATTTGAAGTTCTACATCTTACCCATTAATTAGGAGCTTTGTCTAGTTTTATTTTACCAGTAAATCACACTCAATAAATCACTTTTATGTCCAAATAACCAATGCAAATCAGTAGCACAAGTCGAATCTAAGATTTTGACCTTGTTCAAGATCTCACTTTTAACCATCCAAACTTAACCAATTTTTAGGGTTGATGCCTTATCTCGTTTATGCTTATTATGATCTATAATTTCAGTCAATTTGATTTAGATGATAATTTTATATTGTTTTTAGTAATGTACAAAAGCAAGTTATAACATCATCCTATCCAAGAAGTATTGTATCAAATATTTAAAATATAAATTTAAAGATAAGGCTTATACATGCATCTAAAAAATATACTCAAATCAAAGGCACAATAAATGATGTCTCATCTATTGTTCACAACACTTTCTTTAGGCAGCATGTGTTTCATGTTGCTCCTTTTTTCTCCTTTTTTTTGGCCCTTTTATCATGTTTGAAAGAAGAGATAATCAACAAAACTGCAAACAGGGAGCCTTGTATCAATTTTCAGCAGCATAAAATATGTACATTGGGGAACTATTGCAGCACATCTTACAAAGTTCAAGAGCCTGCTACTTACACAATCAACAGACAAACTAATTTTTCTATTACAAAGTTTTCTATTGAAAAAAATAAAAAAACCTCCCACAAAAATATCCATTGCTCACTTGATCTTCATTTCAAGTTCAGGCTGGGAGAAATTCCATCCTGACAGCTTATTTATTTATGTAGCAGAAGCAATAAGAAAAAGGTGAAATGTAAATATTGGTAGCATGGAGGTGCACTATACAAAATACCACCAATTTATACTGTGTATGGTTTACCTAACCACAGTAACAAAGCTAACCTGCATAACTTGTAGCCAAAATTCAGACATGATAGACCATGCCAACTTCTAGGATAGAGGCATGAGGGATACTTAGAGCATAAGTTGGTCCTCTTGAGTTTCTCCTCAAGAAATCATACCCATAATTGATCACAACTTTCTTTATCCAGCTTGACCCTCTCTTTGCTTTTACATATGAGTGACCCATTATGAATGCCATTCCTCCCTCCCTTGCTTGCATTAGTTCTTGCAACTCCTCCCTTGCACCCAAATCAATCTGTGGACTTTCTGGCACAACAAACCTCACTCGCTTCCTAACTATTTCAGGAGACTTAACCACCCTCAATTCCAAGGAGTCTTCTATTTGAGAATTATTGTTGTCTTGATCATCTTCACACATCTTTATACCTTCTGAGTTTGATGCTGAGGTGCCAACAACTGTCATCTTTGTGTCATCTTCAAAACTCTCAAATCCTAGGCCTAATTCAGAAGTATCTGACCGTATGAATTCTGCTATGCTACAAATAAGATCTTTCTCAAACTCAATATCATCCTTGTGAAAGTCCCTATAACCATACCTCGCTATGCACCTATACAGCCTATATTCTTTTGGGCCAACTCTACCAACTAAGAACCTTTCCTCAGGTCTGACATGTGGCACTGGGACAGATTTGACGCAAAGGAAGATCACAACCTGATGAAAAGCTGGGAGATTGGTGACGAAGTGAGAGAAAATAGCTGGGATCCCAGACACAAGCTCAGTGTGTATTAGGCCTATTCCCCTGACCCGGACAATTCCCAGAGTGGGGCCTAAACCAAGGAGCCAGTTGATGGACACCTTATTTTGAACATCAAACTCATACTTCTTTAGTGTGCCATAGTGCCACACATACATGACAACAAGAAATATAAGCGACAGGGCAATGGGCACCCAAGCTCCTTCAAGAAACTTGATCAGGGATGCAGAGAAGTACAGTGCTTCGATGGACCCAAAGAAGAATATGAAGCAAATGGCTAGGAAAATACTCTTATGCCAGCATAGCACTATAACTAGAGACATTAGGCAAGTGGTGACCAGCATGACAGTTATCACAGCCAAGCCTGTTCATCCAAAGAGTATAAAAATTCATTAGACATTAAAAGCCATGATCACGATTTCTAAAATTTTAAGATATTGGTCTTTTAAGAATTATAATAACATCATAAGATATTAATTTAGAAACTGTTGAAAAATGCAAATGGACCGAACTAATCCTATTTGGTCTTTCACAATATCTGATGTTTTCAGACCAAAGTACATCATACTGCTTCTTTCCAGCAAGTAGTAAAGAAAGAATTCAACTACTAATTTCCACTCAATTTAACTACCAAAAGAGGAAAAGATACCTGATGCGTTTCCCATGCGTTTTGTATCTCTAAATCCAACAGTAATAGCCAGGCAAAGTAGCATCAAACACCAGTTGATCTCTGGGATATAAATCTGGCCGTGTACCTTCGATGACGTATGAATGATCTTGACTTTGGGGAAGCATCCCATGGCAGAACATTGTTTGATTATTGAGAAAGTACCTGTGATGATAGCTTGACTTCCAACCACAGCTTGAAGTATGGCTATTGCAAGAACAGGCCATCTAATTTTCTCTAAAACAAATTCAAAAGAAAGAGTAAGCCAAACAGTCAAAGCTTAAGCTTTCTTAAAATATGTGACCCTTGTGAGAAATACAGATCTTACCAGGTACAGATACGTAGAACCCAATTCGGTAATCACTTTCATTAGTATGATGTTTGGATAGATATGCAGCTTGTCCCATATATGCCAGAATTAGAGAAGGGTATACCAAAAAGGTAAAAGCAATCTGCAGGTAAGTGGTTTTCCGTTAATGCAGTTGATTATAACCCTGCAGCTTCTAATCAAGAAACATCCTCCAATGCTTATTCATTTTTGTTTGGTCAATCCAAAGCTTCATATTCATGAACAATTGAAAACCAATACAGTTGCATTACTAGCGCATAAAGGAGAAGATTTCCCTACTCTATAAAATAGAGCATTTGGAAAAGCAGTAGAAAGATCATGATAAGGTCGAGCATAAGAGGTACTGAATAGTATTACCAATACATTGCATGAAGACAAGTGAATCAGAGAATTCATGGAGAAACCAGCCACCTAAATCACTCAGCCCTATTCTATTTAGTAGGCTTTTTTTACACACGTGAAATCTATTTTTCCCATTTTGGATGATTTAGCACAAACTTTTGATCTTAAGAGCTGACTCCGTTAAACTAAAGTAATATTTGAGGAACTTGATATGTACAAATTATTTTAGAACGAAAAGAATTTCATGATTTCTTCATGATGCATTGCTTTCAAATCAAAACTGAGAATGTATGTCAAGGGTTTAGTTTCAGTTTAAAAATGATGCTACCAACTTCAAATAGTATAAATTCTGATTATAATAATATTTGTTCATAACAATTAATTAAGCAAATAAGTGAGTTATAAATATCAACATGTTTTCTATTGGACAAACATCATTTCCCTTCAAATGTTCTCTCATAATTTTGATATCCAAATCACCAAAGAACATTCCCCTCAAAGGTTTCAATTGGGCACCTTAATCGACAACTGTGAAAAGTGTCCTAGATCAGCAAACATAGCTTCAGAACCTGCAACGTAAGGGAGAGAGATCAGAGGAAGTTAAAACATATGTGAAACATGTAGCAGTTGAAGTACACTTACTACATACCTGTTATACACAGTAGAATCCCCCCTAAGGACATCCAACCTCCCCTTTGAGTCTTCTTCAGAAATTTGAACATGTAGTATGGAGAGAGAGCCTCATAAACATGCGGGTTCCAATGTAAGATATTATACATACCGATACAGCTGATGCATAGTAGCCAGGTCATCACAACAGGAGCAAATAGAAACCCCACACGATGTGTTCCATAATGTTGAAGCGCAAACAAAAATATCAGTATCACACAAGCAACTGGTACTTCAACATCTGCACAACCAATTATATTTCAGGAAATGCATGATTATGCTAGATATATAATAAGAAATTGAGTTATAATAGATTGTCCTACCTAAAAACAACCAACAAATATTCGAATCTATAAGATTGACTTTAAACAAGCACATTCTGATTAGAAAATAGAAAACCTTTAGCAATGATAGATGTTTTAGGACTCCAAATTATTTAATAAATATACTCAAACAGGAAGCCACATATTTAACTACTTTCGGCGGTTCAGTCAACTTCTAAAGGTGCTGATACAATAATGCTATACTTAAAACTACTCAAGTGATTAATTTATGAAGAGTTAATTATTATTACAACAACAAAGTATGGACTAATACAACAAATGGAAGTTCGAATTTGTAAAAAAGCCAGTGAGTAGTTAAATTTGTATTGGAATCCGAATTTTCAGAAACTGAAGAAGTGGAGGAAAAATCAATCGACATGGTCAACATATTTTAATTTCTATGTGCTGAAAAGTTACTGATACAACAAAAAAGTATAAACTACAGTATGCTTTGAATGCATCTGGAAAAGGTTGAATAATGGCAGGGAATGAAATCTTTATACAACTGGCGATAAATCATCCAATGGGAATTAAGCAGCTCAAGGTAAGAGGTCATATCATTAAAGAAGACACATACTGTTAGTATTGCCATGTACCGAAAGCACAAACTTGCAAACATTTTATGGGAATCACAAATGACCATGGAAGAAAGAAATGGAAGTTCAGCAACTGAAGCTGCATCAAAAGCCTAACTTTAATAGAGGAACATTTTAGTGTTTAAGATACTGCAGTGATTATAGTATAGAAAGAATTTAAGTTTCAATTAAGTTGAAGAGTACCTGTATTATCATTACTTATTCATAGTGGAACAGTATACACTGTTTATGACAACTTTAATAGTGTCCTTACCTAATTTTTTCGTCCAATTAGATAATCACTTTACTATTCCAGATTGATCCATGATGATTTATTTAAAAATCTCATCCATACCACAGTGCTCTTTACCTCCAATCCTATGCTCATATCGTAATATTTTTTTTTTGTAATTTCCTATGCTCATATCGTATTCTAATGAAAGTTAACTTATAAAGAAACTACTGTTCTCAGTTCTTCTGTGTTTGATATTCTATCCGCCACAACCACAAACTTTATTATATATTCAATGTTATCAAGTTGGCAGGAATTATTTATTTAGATATAAATTTTAGCATGACATTGATTTGACTTCGATCAAAACAAGGAAGTTGGCCCTGATTACATATTTATGGGACCCACAATAATGCATGCACTTGGAGGCATTTGGTTCTCCCTTTTTGTCCACTAACTTAAATACTTTGCTATTGTTAGCATAAAAAGGGAAGGAATTTCAAATTTCAAATAGGTTTTATTGAAAAAATTAAAAACAAAAATATATTGTGATACCTAACAACAATAATTTCATGATCATTATCTATTCAGCACATATGCCATTCAGAGAGCAAAAATCCTTTTCCCAAGTCAACAGCAATATTGTATGATGCAACCATTAGAACTATTCTAAATGTATAGTTTCACAATTCTTGAGAAAATATTCCAGAGAATAGTTCCAGATGCCAAGCATCTTACAATTTACTTATCAAAATTGAACTCTGAATCGATCAATCCAATTCCAATAGTATAATTATGTGTCTCCAATTGTAATATACAGTATTTAAAACTAAACTTCAACCCATCTTGCAGCTTATTAAAATTATTTCTGCAACTAAATTCATGAGCTGTTGCTTACTGCTATCTCGGGTTCATTAAAGGCTAAACCCAAACTAAACTTAAAATTGATCTAGAACAAACCATGAGAAAAAGAGAATAAAACGACCAATTACTTGTGTTCAGAAAGGAACTTACATCTATGCTGTTCTTTAGACATAGAAAGCTCCAAGCCTGACACGGCAGAGAAAACTGCATAATAACCAAAAAAACCAAATAATTCAGTCATCAAGAACCACCATCACTGCATGTCATGATCAACGCTTTAAAAATGGTCCAAAACCGTGATTTTAGCCGCAACATCATGGTTTCTGGGATCTCCCCAATTGCGGATTGCATTTCTCCACAATTTCCCGCTATGTTAAATATTGCGAAGAAACCACGACCGCAGATTAAAACCTTGGCCATGACCAAAACACAGATAACATAGCAAATTCCAGTACCAGAAATAGCGGGTGTAAGCACACCATCCCCAATAACCATGCAAGTCCCTATCAAAGCCAGAACAAGCAGCATCCTCTGCAGAACCTTGCGTTTCTCCAACACCGATTTCAACCCCAACCCAACATTTTTCTTATCAATAGGCACTGTTCCATCCTTGGTGTACTCAATTAGTTCCTCATCTGCAAGCTGAACATTAGGCAACAATCCCACCTGAGCATGCCTGCATAGCAGAGAGTATAGAGCAAAAGTCCCTCCTTCTCCATTGTCATCTGCTCTGAGCACAATGAAGACATACTTGAGGAGTGGAACCAGTGTGAGAGTCCAGAACACAAAAGACAGCACTCCATATATCTCTTCATTGGTCTCTGAATGCTGAATGTCCTCAGCAAAAGTGCTTTTGTAAACATAAAGTGGGGATGTGCTTAAATCGCCATACACAACTCCCAAGCTCTGATAAGCCAATGTTAAAACTGTCTTCCATGACCCATCCTGCAAGGTGCGATGACTGTTACGTCAAAAACAGGTATTTCTTTCACATATAATACTCAAAAGGATACTCCAACATGCCATACCTTAACTGAGTTTTTGTAGATCACAGACTCCAGATCCATTAGGGAATGTCTCAAGAAAAAAACCAACCTTTAAATTTCCAATTTTGCTGAAATGGTCAAAGGAAAATGAATACCACCCTCATGAATTAACACCCTCCCCCAGTTCAAGCTAGTCCAGTCTAAGGATAATAAAATAATTTTAGCAAAGAAGAGACTGTGATACAACTCCAAATACTTTGTTTTCTCTATGTATACAAAAAGACTATTTTGAGAAAGAGGCTCAAATGCAGACAAAAGAGGAACAAACAAGCATAATAAAAAACATCAGCACCAACCAATTTAGATAACAGTGGTGTGACGAGGAAGTGTTAAGGGTGAAGTGTGGTCGTCAGAATGAATCAGATTATTTGAATAAGAGAGAAAGAGAGAGAGAGAGAGAGAGAGAGAAGAGAGAAGCAGAAGGTGAGTTAGAGTTTTGTTCTGCAGTGAGTGAGTGGTAATTTCCGAATGCTCTTTGAATGGTGTTTTGCAGTTTGGTTCAGAGGGAATATAATATAATAATAATAGTGTTGGAATGTGATATTGGAAGTTCTGATATATATTATTGTGATGGGTGTGTGTGACAGAAAGATGGTGGTGGTGCATCACATGAGTAGCATTTGGAGAAGGGTAAGAAACAGAGAGAAGAATGCATCTAAGCATGCACACATTGGTTGAGGGACCTCACAATAGCGCTGACCGTCTCAACAGAAAGAGACACTTCCATGTCTATCTCTTTCCCTCACTGTCCTAATTATAGGGACGTTTCAGTTTAACAGCTGTTACAACCTAGCTGTTACAAAAACTTTAATCAGATCAAGGAGTTAAAGTGTTACAATTTTTAATCTTACCTTTTTTATTCATTACTATTTTTTTCCAATTCATCCATCCATTTTTTTTTTCAATTGAACTCAAGTTCTTACTTAATAAAGCATGAGTCAAATATCATAGACCAATGTTTTTTTTATAGTTTTATGCAGTGTTTACATCAAACCACGGTTTTGGAAAGAGGGAAGATAAAAAGAAGAAAAGAAGAGAAAATGCAAACAACGAAAAATAAAATAATAATAAAAACAAAAAATAGATAAAATTTAACAGCGATATTTCTTTACAAAGTTGTAAAGATTTACGGAAAAATATAAAAAATAATCGCTTAAATAAAGTTATTAATCGATTAAGAATATAAATATAATAAAAGTTATACGTTGTAAATTCGATTAACTATTAGATCATGAATTATTTTACTTTTTACATAATGGATTATGTCATAGGTAATTGATTATAACCTATAGTTTTTATTACATTTATATATTTTATTATATTATGTATTTATTATTTTTATAATTACTTATCATCTTTAATTTATTATATTTATATTTTATTATAATATAATTAAAATAAATATATAATTACGAGTAAAAAATATTAATAGTAATAAAATTAAAAAATAATAATAAAAATAAATTCCCAAAATAATTTTAAAAAAAATATTTAAATTATGAATAATAATAATAATAATAGAATATTTTGATAAAATTATATTATTTTTTAATTATTTTATAATAAATAACAATAATATCAAATAATTTTTTAATATAATTTAATATTTAATTAAATATAACTTTTTATATATTAAAAATTTATAATAATTTTTATTTTAATTTAAATTATATTTTATATTAAATTATTTTTGAACAAATTATTTTTATAAATTTAATTTCCGTATCAATCAAATCATTCACAAATATTTTTTTTATTTTTTAATATTTTTTTCTTAAAATAAACAACTTAATTTTTTACTTTTTTTCTCTTTAAATTTATCATTTTTTTCTCTCTTAAATCTTAAATCTTTCTTTTTTTTTTTAAGAAACAAAACCTTAATATTTATTTGTGATTTAACAAAAATATGTTTTTAAGTTTACTTGGAAAAGTGTATGAAAAGAATATAAAAGAGAAAGAGAAAAAAGAGATTTTTGAAATATTTATGTTGAGGAAATGAGGAAAGTATGAATTAAAAATTCTAACTGTTCTAATTTATAATATAAAATTACTTTATTGATAATTTTTTTCAATTCACAAAATTTGAACTGAATATCTTTCTTAATAAGACATTGAGTCCAATATCATGGACCAATGTTTTTGTTGATAGTTCTAGTCGTATTTGACAACTAACAAATATATTTACATGATAAATTTAAATGGTATTTATAGTTGTGTATAGTGAAAGATACACCTTTATTTTATTTTTTATTTAATGATTATAACTTAACTTTTCCAAGTGTCTGAAATGAATATCTAAGAGAAAAAGAAATTTTTGAAATATTTATTTGAGAAAATGGGAAAAGTAAGAATTTAAAATTTTATCTGTTCTAATTTATAGTATAAAATTAAATGTTATTAAAAAATTAATTTAATGTATAAAACAAAATTACAATGAATAAATATATTAATATTTAATTATTAACATGTAGTATAATTGTAAAATGATATTAATGATGTTAATAATTAAATGTTATTAAAAAATTAATTTAATGCATAGAAAAAATTACAATGAATAAATAATACTAATATTTAATTATGAACATATAGTATAATTTTAAAATGATATTAATATATACAATTAATATTTGCTTTTAAATATGTCTAATGAATAATAATAAAATAATAATTAAAACTAAGTATAAGTTTTTAATAATTTATTAAAGTATGTGATTAAAATTTAGTTATTTATTGGTATCTTTAAAAATATATTACTCAAAAACTAGTTTTTAATATGACTAAATTAAAATAGATTTAACAATGTATTTAAATCATTCTTAAAATATATTGTGTTTAAATAATGTATTTATATCTGAGAAAATTTATAATTAAATGATTATATTATTTAAACGAGAATATCAGATGAGATGAATATTATAATATCAGCTTTCACACCAATTTCTATTAAAATTTATGATTAAATTCTTATTTTCATATCATTCCCATTAAACTAGTTTTTCGTCTTATATTTATCGATTTTTTACACCTTATAATTGGATTGGAATACAATTTATCATCACGTAGATTACTTTTCATTTCCTATAATAACTTTTTAATGGATTTTATTAATTTGAAAAGAAATTTGAGTGTAACATTTAATGTTAATAAGTTGTTAGTTTTTATACCTTTTAATACTAGTTTCTCTTATAAAATGCCTTTAAACTATTTATATCAATTATTTCAAAGTCGATTTCTTAATTAATTTCAAAGACAATTGTTAATTAATTTATCAAGTTTAAGTAGTTACATTAAACTAAAATTTTGAAAAATAATATTCTATTCTTATTCTAAAGTTCCATAAGAACGTTTACACTTATTTCAACACATTATCTTAGAAAAATATTTACACCTATATATAAGTGTGTGTGAGATTGTTAAATATTTTTATCCTATCATTTAAAACAATGTAAGTCGATTTGATTAACATATGAAATATTCTCTAAGTTTCATAATACATGTTGATTTAAACAATAGTATGAAGATCTGTGGATCACGGTTACAATATAATATAAACATAAATATAAATAATAATTAGAGAGTAGTTTCAAATGATTTAGTGATAAATTCTTTTATCAATGTCTGAAATGGACATTTAAATAAGATAACAAAGAGAATATTTAGAATATCTAATGGAAAAAATGTACAAATCTAAATCTCCAAACAGTGTATTCTAATTCATGATATAAAATTAAATATTGTTTAAATTATTGTAATTAATTTAATACATAAAGTAAAGTACAATGAATACATACTATTATTATTAAATTACTAACGTAAAATATAATTTTGAAAAGATATTAGTATAAATATAGTTATGCTTTGTTAGTTTTAAATATGTTAAGTGAAGAATAATAATTAAAACTAAGTACAATTTTAATACCTATCTTAAAAGATATATATATATATATATACCCACAAAATGTGATATATTTTAAAAAGTATTATTTAGAATTATTAGTTTGATTTAATTCAAACTAGTTTTGATTAAATTAGGTTTAATATTGTACGTAAATAATTTTTAAAACACATTTTGCATAAATAATTGACATATATGTGTGATAATTTTTAATTAAAAAGTTATATCTATTTTGGTGTAGATGCGAGAGGTACATACTTTGGTACACTGTTCATACTCATTTTTATGGAAATTTTTGGGCAATTTTTTGTCATTTAATTAAGTGGTTCAGGGTTTGAATCTTGTTGCCATCATTTTCAATATAAAACAATTTATGGTAATATTGACTTTCAGTAAACGTCAGGTCTCCGACAAAGTTATAATTGTCACATTTTAGTGATGAACGATTCTTAACCATTAGAATAAGATATTTGGGGAAAATTTCATCCATTAATTTATCTAATTTATTATTTATACACGTATGCCAATTTCAAATATTTTTTATAGTTCAGTCGTATAATTCACAAGGTAAATAAATTTTGTCTAAAGATTATGTGAATTTTCTATAATTTACATTATTAAATTTAATTAAACTTAAAATCTAATAATTCTTATTTTAATTTATTATAATTAAGTTTAATTTAATTTAAAATTTAAAATTTTTATTTTTTATTAATTGTTATTAAATTTAATTAATTTTTTTATGTTTTATTGATTATGTATTAATATATAAATGAATATAAACAAAATTTCAATGTAAACGAATATGTTTTACCCATCATTTTAGAGGGTGGATATTATTTATAAAAATTAAAAATAATTTATATATTAATTATACATGTAAATTTTTTATAATACAAGTTTATCTGGATGTAAATTTAAATAGACAGATCTTGTATACTTATATTTAATATTAACATTATCATCATAAAAAAAAGTTATGTCTTTACTATTATTTTTCTTAATTTAATATACTTAAATTTTATGTTTTATCTCTATTTTCATAGAAATATAATTTTTATTTTATTATTGGTTAACTAGAATTTATATTATTCTACAAACAAATTTTATATTTTAAAATAAATGTTTACAAATTATTAATAACATAAGATAAATAAGTAAGAGATTAGATTTAACTAGGTCACCATATTCAATTAATAACTAATATTATTTTTTGGTAAAGATTATGATATGATATTTTAATTTACTTTTTGTAGATTCTATTGTGTCATATCATTTTCAAGATATTATTGTAATTTTTGTTCTAACTCAATAGTTTTATAAGACCCACAATTTAATAATAATACTTTTTTTTTAACTCATTAGAAGAAAAGTTGTATTTAAGATAGAAAATGACTTTTTATTCTTATAACTCAGAGTCTTAAATTTTATGTAATGTTACCACAATTTAGTGTAGAGGTTCTATAAGACCAAAATCTTGAATTTATGACTTTAAGTATAACTTATATAATAACAAGGTTATGTTGGTTCAACATGACTAAGTTGAGTGTACATCACCCATAATTTTTTTATCAGCGTGTTCTCCTTGTCTTCAAGATGAACTTGATCCCTTATATAGTGCGTCAGTAACTAGTCATTATAGATTCGTTCTGACATCTTCAACTTTAGGTTGAGGTTTAAAAACTTCTTTTTGTAGCATCTGATGAAGGTTTCACATTGGTGCATTAAATGCATGCTTCTAGTTTTCGCACAAAACCTGATAGCTTATAGCACTTATCCTCCGTTGGACAATGAGCTTTTCTTCTTTTAGTGAAAGCAGTACTTCCTTACAAGGCAGGTGTACTTTAAGAGTTGACAAAATTTAGGCGCGTTAAGAATTTGGTGAAGAAAACAACTTTAACTTTTCATAGACAAGAAGAATATCTCTGAAAACTAAGGAACAAACCTTTAATGTTAGTCAAAACAATGTACATATCATTTGATGACTTATTATATGATGATTGTTTGAGGTATCGTATGTCTGACGATACATGCATGATCTGATGAAGGTTTGTCTATTTAGACCCATTGTCTGTTAAGACTCATCGTCTGCCAAGACTCATCGTCTATCATGATTCACCGTCTGCTAAGACTCTTTGTCTTTCAAGACTCTTCGTCTGTCAAGGTTCTTCGTATGTCAAGACTCATCTTGTGTCAGATGAAAAACATGCTTTTCTTTTATACATTAATCATTTTTAAGCATTAGTTTAATAAGATGGAGTATTGGACTTTTCCCTAACAACTATGCTAATGGGCCAAAATACAAGCCCAAGAAAAATACTATTCACACCTCTTGTTCTTCTATCTACACTTCTTCAGACTCTAGGATGGCCCATGTAGATAATAAATTGGGCATACTGATATCGGTAGATGCCCAATCTTCTTGGATCTTTCTGGCCATGGTCTTGGTGCTTGGTTCGTTGCTCAGGCGTCTTCCATCAAATGGTTAATTGAAGAAGTTGAGATATATGTGAATCAACAAGTCCAAGTATATTCCCTTTGGAATTTTTTTTTAAAATGTGATATTGTGCCTATAGAATCAAATCATTCGTTATTATGAAGGCCATAAAAATATGATAAACAAGTCATACATCATGGTGTTGCTAGTAGATATTATTTATTATAAATGTGGCATAAGATTACATTAAAACATTTATCCCCCAAAGATTTGGATAAGGATAACATGAAAATGAAGATAAAACTACCAAAGGAGAGAATAAATTATCTCATGGACTTCTTGATTTCTTCATGGCCCAACTAATACAAGGAATAAAGGAGATTCAACAAATTCAAGAGAAAAAAACTATCACTTTAACATATTTTAACTTCCATACAAGAAGAATCATGTGACAAAATGCATTTTTCCATTGTTAACACTGACATGCATAAAAATACATGTATATATTATCCTCTTATGTATGTTTCAAAAACAGATAAAAGTAAAAGATGGAAATCATGGCCCATGCATACATGATATTTCAATTAGTTTATACTTTGACCTTGGAGGATGGACAATAAATTGTAATATCTATTATTCTTTTTTAATAAAGGTGGGCCATGATTTCAATGCTAGTAACTTAATTCATTATGATGTAGGTTCTTTAAATGTGTAGATGAATTTCCTCTTAGACCAGGAGGATGGTGTGATTAAGATTAAGGAAGAATCTAATGAAGAGAAATGAAAGGATTTACAAGAAGAATCAAAAGAACTAACAAGAAGCATGATCATAAAAGAACAAGAGAAAGAAATAAAGAATTTCCAAGAAAGATTTATAAGAGAGAGTAAATAAAATTTAAGAAGGAATAAGACGACAAGATAACTTGTAAATTTTATAGATTATAGAATATTCTAAAAGTATTAGAGAATAGTCTACAATACCCTAGAGTTGCAAGAGTGAATGGTTAGAAACTTGAAGAGGTAGATGTGCAAAAGTAACCTGCTTCAACATGTCACTTAAAAGTACATGTGATAGTTATAACTATTTGTAGATGCCATTTTCAAGTGCATGTGATGCTTTTAACTACTTCACATGACCCTTCAAGTGTCTTGGACATTTAGTGTAGTAAAGTAAACATATGAAGAGTATTTACCTTCAACAAGTCACTTTCAAGGTCATGTGTTAAGTTGTAACTACTTGCACATGTCACTTTCAAGTATATGTGAAAGTTGTAACTACTTCACATGTCTCTTGTTTTTTCAAGGACACCCTGTGTGGTTCTTCCATATGCCTCTCCATCCATCAAGGATCATCCATGTGCTAAACCAAGATTAGAAAAGTAACTTTGTTTTAATCATATATTAATGATGCAAGTACAATCATTAACTTAAGCATCATTATTAGGCTTGTGTTCACAGTATATGTAATCATTACTTTTGTGTTCACACTTAGGATTCATTTTCTTGTGTTTATTGTTGATTTGAGATAAAGTTGACTACCTTGTTTTAAATCTTGAAGAAAATCAAGTTTTGATGATGAAGGTTTAAAGATAAAAAGATGGAGTCATGGACTTAGCTTTGGAGACAAAGGACTAAACTTAAAGCTTTGTGAAAGTATTTTGGAGACATATTAAGGAGTTTTATAAGTTGTGTCTTAGTGTGTAGGTATTGGATGGTTAGTTGAAAACCTAGTGGGTGCACAATCTCATTCAACCTTGGAAACACCTAAATTTTTCATAAAAAATATTTTCACACTTAAATAATCAATTGACCCTTTTCATATTCAATTAAAATCAATTTAAAACAACTCTGGCTCTTTTTGGCTCTCTGCCTTAATCATTTAAACCATTTTAAACTAAGTTTTTTTCTAGGAAGATATAATCAATTAAACACTATTTATAATCGACTAAATAAGTGAAAACCTATTTTTAATTGCTCTCCGTGATAATCGATTAGAATAATTAATAATTGATTAAAATCACAATTTTCTGAATGGGCTTAAGTTTTTAATGGACCAAAACGTGTTTTTCCCTCTATAATACAAAGGAGCACTGAGCTATGAAGTACACTAGAGAACAATTCAAATTTATATGCTTATATCTTTGTTTAACCTAGTTTTTCATAGTCGCTTTCTTAAAAATCCTCCAACGTTGTTCTTTCGCGAGAATGTTGCTTGTTAGGGTTTAAGCTTGGTTCATCCCTTGTTTGTGGCTTGTTAGGGAAATTGTTTTCATCTCTTGTGGTTTTAAGAGAGTTGTGTTTCGTCCTTTATTTTGCAAAGGATGTGGTTTTCATTATTTTTTTATGATTTTGCATGTTTCACTTGGTATTAGTGATTGTAATTTTATTTTAAGATAGTGAGTTGTGATCACTCTCGTATTGAGGTGATTAAACACTGAACTAATATAATTTATGTGTGTGACTTTCTCTATTTTCTACTCTTTTTATCATGTTATTATATTGTAAATTGACTTTTCAACATATTTTCAGTACTATGTTATTCACAAGAAAAATTTGAATTCAAATAAGGGTATATTAAAAATATATTTTATTTAAAGAAATTTCTAAAAAGTATTTTTTTTATTTGAAACCAATATACCCTCCGTCTTGTTTTTGTTCTATATCTCTTTTTATTCTAACATTTATATTGTTTAAAACCCATTTTATAAAGTTTTGGACGAAATTTCATGGTTATAAATAATCCAAACTTTTTTATAAAACCAAAATTAAATATTGAATGCAAATATTGCTTGGTAAAAATATTTTAAGTGTCTTAAAAGTGTGAAATAAATATTTATATTGGAGAACTTCTTCAAATAACAAATCATCATTTCACATATCTTTTATAAATCTATCTAAGAGTGATGTCATCTTACTCTTATCTTAGTCCATTTTTTTCTTTTCACTTATAACATATTCTTGTTTTATACTTGTTTGTATGGAAATGTTGCAAGCTATCGTTCTTTCCTTCATGAGTTTTAGTTTCTTTATTGAGTTGATAGATTTATCCTAATACAGTAAAAAGTTAAAGCCGTGTGATTAAATTTAATTATCCTTTTATCATTTGTAACCAATTATAAAATGAAAGTGGAATGATCTATGTTCTGGTGGTCCAATCCAATTGACTGCTAAAATTGGTTGATTAGTGTTGAATGTTGTATTTAAACCCCTGCTACTAGTTACTATTAGAGACATCAAATCACCATGGATTCCACTTGCACTAGAATTTTGTCAGTTTTCCTTGTGATTTTGAGGGTGGTGGAAAGGTTCGAACCCATCTTAAAGTTGCCTTCTTGGTCTCTAAAATTACTTTGTCAATAAGTTTTTCCCAGTTTAGATCACTCCCATTAAAAATTTACCTTTCCATCAATGTTATATTTATAAATATGAAATGGAAATTCGAAATTGTGAAAACAAACCTCAGTGATGTAAACTAGAACTCATAGAAAGTTCTTTTATCTAATCAAAAGAAAATCGACATAAAAGAATCTTTTATTATTTATAAGCTTCTCACTACTAAAAAAAAGGATTAATATATTATGATAAAAAACTTTATACGCCACAATAAGTATGCATTAGATGTGACTACTATTTTTCACTAAGTAGATGTGCACTAAGAAGCCTGAAGAACAACCAAATTGTGAAGAAAGGTACGTGCGAGGGACCCTCGTGCCACACGCCCTTTGTGTCTTTGTTTCCAACATTTGTTTGGTTCTGCCTCATGACCACCATGGTCCCATGGAATCCCTATTCCTTAGTCTAGCATACAAATAAATACAAGACAATATTGTTGCTTTTCTCAAGCAAAATCATCAAACTTACCATCGCACTTAACATTTTAAAAGGGAAAGAAACCAAAGTATAACGTAATCGCTCACTTTTGGCGTCAATTTAAATATATTTAATTGGGTGGGCTGAGATAGTGCTTGTTGAGTCTTCAAAAAGGGACCTTTAATAAGATATATAGGGAGATAAGATGAAAAAAAAAATGAGAGTAGGATATCATAAGGTGCAGATAAGTTACACCAAATGGAAATTATAAGGCATTCCCTCTATCTGAGTGTGGAGAGAATTTGGACAAGTGGTTAAGTGGCACTAAAAGGCCAAGAAGTTGCGTACAATGCAATTACAAATGGGACTCTTTTGAAGGGTTACTTTCAAGCTAGGTGACCACCACATGTCTAATATCAACACCAAATAACTGGGTCTCAAGTTTTTCCAATATCTTTGCCAAACCTCCCTTGCTTATCTCTAATCCAATTTCAATCAATCTAATTTATAAGGGTTATAAGGCTTAGAAATATAAAGTGATCAACTAAAAGTTTTATATTGAATAAAAATAAATAAAACGATCTTATCCAATTTCAATCAATCTAATTTATAAGGGTTATAAGAATTAGGAATATAAGGTGATCAATTAAAATTTTTATATTAAATAAAAATAAATAAAATAAGCAATATATAAGTAAAAATATTTATAAATTTATTATCTTAAAATTTTGGATTAAAGGTAACATATGAATATTTAGATTAGTTTCTAATTTATTAGTATTAAATCTTTATGATGTCTCTTTTAAGAAAAACTTAACATTAAGAGGAGTAAAACTGCTCATTTTTCTTCCCCTTTCATCATTTCTCTCAAAAGAGACATAAATTATTTCGCTTTCATTTGTTTTTTGTATAGTTGTTAACTTATCAACTACTATTGACCAGTTTCATATTGTTCTTATTGAAAACAAGCTAAGTTGGTCTTCCAAGCTATATGTAATGAGTCAAGAATGAAGATCGAAGAGAGATACTCCTATAAGAGAGTCTCCGGCGCTCAAGTTAGTAAGAGTTTTTAAAAAAAAATAAGAGATAAGAAAATAGTTAAGGATTTAGCAAATACTTCCTTGTAGATCATCGTATTTATAAAGTTCACTCCTTAATTTTGAACATAAAGATCATACTACATTCTCTTAATGAGGTATTGTAAAACGCAATAAAGCAAGAAGGTTAACAGATTCATACTATTGATGGGTCTTTACTTCCCTGTCTATTGTTTGTAATACTTCGACTACATTCTGTAACACCTCAATTACACTCCGAGGAGGTACACAAGCCCCCCAATCGATTACTTAATTAAACTGAAGGGTGAACAAGTTTCATCCTAACTCTAGTAATGTCATGTCATGTCAGTACTTACTTTACTGTATGCATTTATGAGGGGTTTGCGTCTTTAATGATGATTTTCACTTACTCCAAGGGAACACGTCACTAAGATAGATGAAACCTCTTCTCCCTATGACATGTTGCCCTCTAGGATGCTACATTTTGGCCCTTTCATGC
Organism: Lablab purpureus; assembly: GCA_030347555.1. NCBI lineage: Eukaryota > Viridiplantae > Streptophyta > Magnoliopsida > Fabales > Fabaceae > Lablab > Lablab purpureus. The sequence continues at coordinate 20,098,024 of CM059254.1, forward strand.
CCAAAAAATAAAGGACCTCATCTTTCCATGTTCGCAAAGCTCAAGCATTTCTCCTCCTTTTCTTTGTTGATTTCTCTTTCTAGGTACGCTTCCATGACTTCTTCTTCTTCGTTTTTCGATTCATTTCATGGTGGTAACTCTCTCAGAACGAGAGCTTTTTCCATTGGAGAAGAATCACTTTCCTTGAGTCATATCACCTTTGACTCATTGGAGGAAGTTCACCCTTCCTCCACCACCACTACCTTAGCGGTTTCTGCCGCTTCGCTACCTTACTGACGACATCTATTGTTTCTAAGGGAATCGAAATGAAGGTTCCCCCAAAACGTCCTCCTATGGACGAATTGAACTTACCTCAACAAAGGAGAAAAAATAAATTTTCTTCCATCTTAGATCCTAAATATTATTGGGTTTTAGGTGAAGTAGCTATTTATGCCTTTGAATACATGTCCAAGAAGTTGGTAAAAGAATTTATTTCTTCTTTCCCTGTGAGCTCACCTTCTGAAGTCGAGTTTATCTGTACCGTGGAATGCTCAACCTCATATAGGGTTTTCATAGGATTATATTTTTGCTTACAAGTTCTTTTTTAAGGAACTCGATATCTTGTTTCCTCTTTTCGATTTTGAAAGCACAATGTTAACCACCATGAACGTTGCACCTAATTAGCTCCACCTTAATAGTTGGGCCTTCTTAAAGGCGTTCCAAATTTTGTGAAGTACCTTCATACCCATATAAACAAATTTATGTATTTTTATCAACTTAAACATGGACTTGAGATCGGGTTGGTTCTCTTTGAAAGATGCCTATTTCACCATATACATATCTTCTTTAAACAAATTTAGAAATGAGTTTTTTATTATAAATTTGTAAAATTTAGTTATGATTATAATTCTTTTAAAAGGATTATTAATATCACTAAAGGGTCATATCTAAATAATTCTTTTGTAATGTTCTTCTTATTTTATATTTTAAGTTAAATTGTAAAATACTATCTTATTACAAATAGGAAATATTCAAAATTGGTTGTGATTTACATAGATTTGTCAAATACCATTATTTCTTGAACTATCTTAACTTGAGAAAATATAAATGATGATAAAAAATTTAAAATACTTAAAGTTTCTTTTACTAGAGTGAGGTTTTATATTTTACTAACTTTCTGTACATGTGAGGATGTTATAGAAATGCATTGCCATAAATGAGAAATATGAAAATGTATGTAATATAATTAGAGTTGGGTATACAAATAGATCAATTTCGATTAAATCTGTATTCACATAAATCCAAAGTTTAAAAAAACCTATATAACTCACATTTTAAATAGTTTCTAATTTTTACAAACCGTATCCATCCTGCAGAAACCTATGGATAAAATAGGTTAGCATGAATTTGTATAGATACATTGAAATTTTTTAGTATTTATTTGTATAATAATAATTTACTCAATCCACTAAATGATACACAACTAATAAAAGAAAAATGAATAAATTTTGAGTTGAATTGAGTTTGGCGATAACCAATAAAAACAAAAAATATTAAATTTTGGATTAAATTAGACTTGATGATAGCCTATAGGAGTAATAATTATTAAATTTTGGATTAAATTAGACTTGGTGATGCGAGTTGTGGTAGTCCACGAAGACCACAAGTAAAAAATACTATGTCCCTCTATTTCTTTATTTTGTCTTATCGCTTTGTTCGACAAAAGATACAATAATGATATTGTAGCAGGTATAGTTTAGTGGTAAAAGCGCGATTCATTTCATGGACCTCTAAAAAGTTAAGGAATCCCCGTTTGATTCATATTCCGATCAAAAACTTTATTTTTTACTTAAAGGGACTCCTTTATACCCATCGATGAATGATTTGCGGTATAATATACATTATTGTAATTTCTATATAAGAAAAATCAAATTGAATTTGACAAATTGAGTTATCAAATTATGAAACATAAGTTTTTGGAATTGGATCTAGAATCCGAATTTTTTGAGTATTCCTAAAGGATCTATGGAAAGAAATATACAAAGTTTATTTCCCGCTTAAGGGTTGTGTGGATCGAGTATAAAAAACTTCCATTAAAATTTTACCAAAAAATACAAACTCCCACACATGTGAGTTGTAGATAATACAACTGGTCCATAGACTTTTACTCAAATGTCCAACACTAAACATAATCAATCTCTCTGCACCACATTACTCACGTAGAAAAATAAATATTTAGACTCATTGAGTATATATATTCTTGTAATAAAAAAAAGAAGTGAGTATATATAGTAAAATAAAAGTACAGGAGACTAATGCAAAATAAGGCTATAACAATTAAAAACGATGTTGGTTCTAAAAAGAATGTTGTTGATAAGTATATAATTTTAATTTTTTTATATACTACATTTCAATATATTGTTTTATGCAAATTTATATATTGTTGATTTATACTTTCATATTTGATAATGGCTAGTTGTGCAACAAATATACCCATGTTGTTTAACGAAAATAAATAATAAGAAAATAAAATAAAATAGAATACTAAGACAGTTATTAATAAGAATCATCATTCTACATCTACTTAAATAAGAATCGTTATTATAGGTGTATTTCGAACACTTTATCGAAATAGACTAACAACTGTTGTTAAAGAATTGAATAAATATTACATGGACACATCATTTCTCTAATAAAGAATGAAAGTGGAAGCACAGTCACTTTAAAATGATAATTAATTAATTAATTAATCATGCTTAATACACCACATACTGATGAAAACAAGAATAAAATTAAAACCAAAATAAATAAAACAGAAAACAAAATATCCAGTAACTTTTATTAACACTACCTATATTGATGCATTTTTATAGCAAGTTTTGAGTTTACTATTTTATCTATTTATACTCTTAACCAGAGAAATTATTGTTATGGGTGGTTAAGAGAGGAAATGTATTGTGATATGAAAAAGAGAGAGCCTCCCACAATAGCTCTCCTCGTCTTCCTTTTATTGATTTTTCAAAAAAGTGTGAAATAACATTTGCAGATGTTGCAGAAAACTCAAAGAAGCTATGAAAATATAGTATAAAAAAAGACTTTGATAATATATAACAGGGTAAGTAGGGTATACCATAAGATTTAAAAATATTTTTAATTACATTTTTATTATTACTATTACTAATTTTCATGTTGTACATATAAATTACTGATATTATTATTTACTACTATACTTTACATGTTATTTATAATATTATCACTCTATTTTATTAATTTTATTTTTTTAAATGTATAATATTAATTTAAATTATTTATATGTGTTATAAAATAAAAGATAAAATTGGATTCTGTCGTCTCTCAATTGCCTGAAAATGAAAGAAAAAATTTACATTTGGGAGGAACTGTTATAAACTGTTTCCAAAAGTTTATTCCCTAACAAAATCTCTAAAAAGTATAACAATTCTAAAGGTTATCCGAGTTCCATTGTAATAGTACTTAAATCCATAAATTAAGTTAATCTGACTTAGAAACAAGTTTAATTCTCATGTAAACTGAACAAAGACTTTTTCTTTCTTCACCTCATATTTTTCTTTTCTCACCTCATGATATATAAAATATTCCACATGTTCTTATTATAATATATTTAAAATTGTTCTATATTACATAATTCATAACATTATTCAAAATAATATACTCTCAAACAAGATAAAACAATCTAAAATATAATTTTAGATTAAATAATTCATAAAAGTAATTTTAATTATCTATAAAATTTTGAATATATAATTTCAAATTAATTCTAAATTATGTAATTTGAAATATAATAATTTTGAATAATGTAATTGGAATAGTTTTAAAGATATAATTTATAAATATTCAAAATTAATGTTTTAAATTAATTATAAGAACATCTTCTTTAAAATAGTTATTTTAAAAGGTTTTAATTTTTGTGGATTTCACCGTGTTATACAACTTTTAAACAACTTTATAATGTAAGGATTTTATAGAATATAATTCTAATTATTATTTTATTTTAGTGGTTTAGAAAAACGATATATTACTAAAAGAAATAAATATTTTTATTCAGATTATTCATAGACTTATTTAAGGCTCAAAGAATTATTTAAAATTCATAATCTTAAATTTTATTCGTATCAATATACTTTAAGAAAATTATAAAATCCACATCTTAAATCGTTACAATTAAAATACTTTACTATGTTATATTAGGAACTTGAGAGTTATTTTATATATTATTAGTACGAAAGAAGAAATAATAGGAGTGAAAAGAAAAAATTCTGAAGGGTTAGTTATTATTGGTACTAATTTTTCCTTCAGGCTAAGTAAATTTCATCATAAAGAAAAAGGCATTAAAAATATTTTTTCAAGTAAAAGAGATAACAATGCTTTTTAAATTATTCAATTCAATGAGATCTTTAAACCCAGTGAAACTAAAGTTAGATTATTTTTTTAAAAAATTAAACCTAATTTAACCTAATCTAATTAGGTTCATTAAAATTTCGAATGAATTTAACCTAATTCAAATAATTTACATTCATATATATATTAAGACATGATGAAAAATTGGTTTTAAATCAACGTTGCTATTTTGAAAAATATTTTCATTATTATTCAAAAGAATTACATTGTTTAATGATTTATGCAAAAGTGTTTTACGTTATTAGGAGAAATAATTTTTATAATGTAACTATAATAAAATATAAACACTTGTATAAATAGGCATATAGTTATGGTTTATATTTGATTAGGAGAATCACCTTACTAATTGCAATATTTAGCATTCATTGATTCCAATATTTTATCCTTCTATTAATTTTTTTTCTGATTAAAATGAAAATAATCACTAATTAGTAATGCAACACAAAAAATGTTATTAAAATAAATTTTCCTAAGTTCGTAGAGAATTTAGAATGAAAAATTAGCTTCTTAACAATTTAACTATTCAAATTAAGTCATAGAGCATAACTTTGTAAGGAGCTTTAAAAAAATAATATTTTTTAAAATAATTAAATAAGTCAAATTACATATTAAATTAAAATAATCTCTAATTAGTAATTCAACACCTTATTTTAAAAAGTATTTATTATTTATTATTTATTAAAAAAATTATAAGTCTGTAAGCAATCGTGTATAACTTTGCAAAAGACAGTTAAATTTCAAATTATAATAATTATGTTTTTAATGAGCGTTATAGAACTATAATCTTGTTTAGTATAGACCTAATCTTTTACAAACTGAAATCCTCTTGCAAAATCTGTGATCTAATGGGTTGGTACACACAGGACAAAAAGTGTTTTCTCAATTAAAATATAATTATGACAAAAAAAATTAAGATTAAATCCAACCACCATCCAAATAGAAAATTAAAAAAAAATCTTAATAGAAAGTGCATTAAAATACATAACATAAACGAAACAAAATCAAATATTGAATTACTGATCTGATGGTGGGTGTGGTTGGTTGCTCCAATTTTTTGACTCTTTGAATAATTATTTACTTAATTTACAATATAATAAATAAAAAATAAAAAAGGATAGAAAGTCCAAAGTTAGGATTGGATAGCGTTGTGTTTCCTAAGTTAACGCATTCCCTTGAGTTTAGCGCGAAACACTGGAGGTTCAAAAATGGGTGAAAGTGGAGGCAAAGGAGGAGCATTTGTCTTGTCGGAGAGAGCAACCAATCCTCACCCCGGTGATCTGCTCGTGATTGTCCTTGTCCTCGTTCGCCGTGAATCCCCGCTCTCTCACCCACCCGCGGAATCCGTTTCCCCCGGAATCCGCCATGGAACATGTATAGAATAATATCCACGCCGGCGTCTAAGTTCCGCCACTTAAGGCGACTCCGAACCCGACCCAAGACAACAACAGCGACAGAGGAGGAGCACGCGTTTCAGATCCTATGGCGGCACCAGATACTGGACCCCGACAGCGACATCGTGGCGTATTGGAACAAGGTGTTCCTCGTGACAAGCCTCCTCGCCCTCTTCATCGACCCTCTCTACTTCTTCCTCCCCACCGTTGGTGGCCCCGCCTGCTTGGAGGCTGACCCCAAACTCAGCATCATCGTCACCATCCTCCGCTCCTTCGCTGACCTCTTCTACGTCCTCCACATGCTCATGAAGTTCCGCACCGCCTTCGTTGCCCCCAACTCTAGAATCTTCGGCCGCGGCGACCTGGTCATGGACTCCCGCGAAATCGCCATGCGTTACCTCAAGTCTGATTTCGTCATTGACCTCGCCGCCACCATCCCTCTCCCCCAGGCACGCTCGCAAACGCGCTTCTTTCCTCTTCCTAAACATTTACTTTTTAACTACTTTTGTTAGAAAAATATTATTTTAAAATAATAATAAACTATTATTATAAAATAATATTTTATACAGTTCTAACGTGGTTTTGAAAAATAAAATAGGTGTCCAGTGATCATCACCCTTCTGCATCGTTTTAAAACCACTTTTTTTTTTTCGATGCTAACACATATTCCATCCTCTTCTTTTTTTTGTTTTTGATATAACGTGGTTGTTTTTGCTTTTGAAACAATTGGAGTGTTCAAGGAAGTGTGTATAAGGTTTGTTCATGAAAGTATGGATTGATAGTGAACCAAATAGACATTTTAATTGTGCATGATTATTGATCTGGAAGAGTTCCAGGATTTTATGACTCTGATGCAGGACTTCTAACCCATCTGTGCATTTTTCCTTGCAGATTGTGATTTGGTTGGTGATTCCAGCGAGCACAAACGCAAGAACTGACCATGCCAACAACACTCTCGCTCTTTTTGTTCTCATTCAATATGTTCCTAGGTTGTTTCTTATCTTTCCTTTGAACCAGCGTATTCAGAAAACCACTGGCGTAATTGCCAAGACTCCCTGGATTGGAGCCGCATACAATCTTGTTCTCTACATGCTAGCCAGCCATGTAAGTAGCACCTACCAGCATGCACCTTAATTTTGGTGTTCCTTTTAACACCATGAATTTTTAACTATCGTGGCTTTTTTGGTGGAATAGGTTACAGGAGCTACTTGGTATCTATCGTCAATAGGGAGGCAGTTTAACTGCTGGAAAACGCAGTGCCAAATAGAGAACAAATCACATACCCTCTCTTGCTTTTCTAGTTATCTTGATTGCAATAGTTTGAACCTGCCTGATAGGCAATACTGGCTAAACATCACCCATGTAATCACCAAATGTGACGCCAAGAGCAAAATCAACATCAAATATAAATTTGGGATGTTCGCAGAGGCTTTCCTGAATGATGTTGTCACTTCCAATTTCAAGGAAAGATACTTCTACTGTCTTTGGTGGGGTTTGAGAAATCTAAGGTATGTTATCTTCATTTCGTTATACATACATACATACATACATATATATATATATATATATATATATATATATATATATACATATATATATATATATATATATATATATTCATCTGTCTTATTCCTACCTTTCTTGCTCTGCTACCAACTGTTTTATGACAATGGTTGAGTTTCATGTAAGGATCTTACAATAATAGATTTTTCTGTGCAAGGTAGCGTACAATGATCACTATATATCAAAAGTTCATTTTCTAATGAAATAATGAAAACATCAACGGATGATTCTTTACACCGTCTCCCACCTCCACCACCAAGGACCCACAAACGAGAATTCTGAGGATGCTTTAGATAGTTTTATGAGTCTAAATTCAAAAACTTGCAAGTTGGAGTTTCTCATTCTTCTCTCTTTTTTTTCTTCAAGCCTGTATTCTACTTAGACTTCAAATGCGTTTATATATATATATATATATAATAGTAAGAATAATAATAGTAAGTGGGCTATTCCTAATTAATATCCACACACGCTATTTTGAGCCAAAGAAGCAGATAAATTAACACACCTTTCCACCAGAGATTAGGGTTTTTGTTCAATCAAATTTCTATACAAGAAAGTTACTGAATTATTAGACGTCATTTATCCTAGTAAAATCCTCATGCAGATATTTCCTTCCTGCCCTATTTATTGTCTGCTTTGGAAGCTACATTTTGTGTTGTTGCTGTTACTTTTCGCTTCCAAATGTAGGAAACTAGATTTAGTTTCAATTTTGATGGCCCTATATCAGCTGCTTCTTTGAAAAATTAAGATATACGAGGGAACATAGAGAGTGGACAAAAGGGTTTTCCTGCCATCACATGTTGATTTCCTTTGGCAGCTCATACGGACAGAACTTGGACACCACCACATATCTTCCGGAGACATTATTTTGCATCATCTTATGCATTGCTGGATTGGTTCTCTTTTCTCTTTTAATTGGAAACATGGAGGTAAGACTAGGAGAAACTATATCGATTCATCAAACTAGTTCATTAGATTTGATTTATAGAAGTAATACAAATACCGAATTTGGTTAACGAGTATGTTTTTTCCCTCTACCAAAGACGTACTTGTCATCAATGACAGTCAGACTTGAAGAGTGGAGGATTCGGAAAAGAGATACCGAGGAGTGGATGAGGCATCGCCAGTTACCACCACATTTGCAGGAACGTGTCCGTCGTTTTGTTCAATATAAATGGCTTGCAACAAGAGGAGTTAATGAAGAAGCCATACTGCTTTCGTTACCTTTGGATCTTCGTCGAGAAATTCAACATCACTTGTGTCTTTCTCTTGTGCGGCGTGTATGTCTCTCTCTCTCTCTCATTCCTTGATGTGATGCTGCAAATATATAGCAATGCAATAACAAGCATTTAAGAAAATTACATGTAACATGATATATTTGTTACTTGAGAAACTTCACCTAATTTCACTTCCCTGATGACACAAAACTTGCTTTCTTAATATTTGTATAGGTCCCCTTCTTCTCTCAAATGGATGATCAACTTCTTGATGCAATTTGTGAACGCCTTGCTTCATCACTAAGCACTCAAGGCACCTACATATTTCGAGAGGGTGATCCGGTGGATGAAATGTTGTTCATCATCAGAGGGCAACTGGAGAGCTCCACGACCAACGGAGGAAGGTCTGGATTCTTCAACTGCATTAAACTCCGGCCAGGTGACTTCTGCGGAGAGGAATTGCTGACATGGGCCTTAATGCCAAACTCAACTCTCAACTTACCTTCTTCTACTCGTACTGTCAAAGCTCTTTCTGAAGTTGAAGCCTTTTCACTACAAGCAGAGGATCTGAAATTTGTGGCAAGTCAGTTCAAGCGCCTTCACAGCAAGAAACTTCAACATGCGTTTAGGTATTATTCCCATCAATGGAGGACGTGGGGTTCTTGCTTCATACAAGCTGCTTGGAGACGGCATCAGAAAAGAAAGGCAACAAGGGAGTTATCCCTGAAAGAGGGTCTCTACTACCTGTCATTGCCTGAGACAGATGGAAGTGGAAATTTGGAGGATTATGAAATCGGGGAATCCTCAGGGAGTGCGAGAAAGGTTCAGAACCTTGGTGCAACTGTCTTGGCCTCAAAGTTTGCTGCCAATACAAGGAAAGGGACCCATAAGCTACCAGATCCTGTGCCCCAATTGTTCAAGCCAGACGAACCTGATTTTTCTTAGACCATGAAGTTTAGTGAGCACAAGAACCAATCATCACCCCAAAAACGTATTAAACATTGGTTCAATAGGAAGTTTTATGAGTTGGAAGTAAATGGTACGGATAGAATAGTAATGCTTGCTGATCACATGTTTTTTTTTTTTAAATAATTGTCTTTGTTTGCATTCATTTGCACCAACTGTATCATGTACGGAGGTACCCATGACCAGATATTTAAAATTTAGAAATAAAGTATGATAGAATCGTGATTGTTTTACGAAAATAATAAGACTTTTTTGACTGAGAAATTTGATTTGTAAAATTTGAAATTGAACTTGCTGAGTTAAGCCGAGCTAGAAGCTTGATCCCCAACTTTGATACAAGTCATAAGAAATCAGTAAACAAAGGTGTCTCAGAGGTGTTAGGATCGAATTACAAACAAAATAAAAGTAGATGGCGTCTGAATAGAGGTATATTTACACATTTTATATCAATTATTTTTTGTAATCCCTAGACAGTAAACGAGTTAAAGTATAACCCAAGTGTTAATTTAACCTAATTATTTTATAACAATCCTGTTAATATTGGACATTATAGATAATTATTACTGCATTGAAACTCATAAAAGAGGAAGTCATAATTATTACTGCATTGAAACTCATAAAAGAGGAAGTCTTGTGAATATGTTATTCTGCAGATAGTGTTCACTCAATCTTTCTATTCACTTTTATATTTTATATCTTTTTTGAGTATCAGAAAATATTGTGCAGGAAGATTTCTATCATCACATGTCGTATATAATTCGCAAAGTCGATCTCATCTAACATTGCTCATTTCTGGTATGAACAATTTCTATGATTAATAAAAAAAAAATTATATTTATTATTGGATCGGTCTATCTACTTTTGGTGACTAAATATAAGGAAAAAGAAGTTAACTTGTTCAAAGTCGTGTTGAGCACTATATAGTCACTTGCGTAGCCGAGTACTCGAAATAGTATTTAGAAAGGAAGGAATGAATGATAGGGCAACAACTTTTGTGTAGTTGAATTTGTGTCTTTCTATCTATTTATCACTGACAGATACTATATACCTCAAGTGTAGATCAAGTATAAGAAAGGTAAATTATTCAAATCCGTGTTGAGCAGAATACTTAGTTGTGTGCCGAGTACTTAAACTAGTATTTGAAGAAGAAAAAACCAGTTTTAAGACGACTACTTTTATTTAGTCGAATTTGTATCTTCTATCTATCAATGACCATTATTCGTAAAAAGGCGTCGCTCATAAAGGGACCCTAACAACTAGGGAAGGAAACCCTAGTTTCCCTTTAATCCTTCCACCGAAAAAAGGAGATAATTGAGATAAAATTATCTTTATTTTATATGTATAAATAGACTCAAAAATATTGTTACAAAACAAATAAAGAAAAACAGTTTTAAATACTTGAAATTTCAATATTTTTAAATAGATTTTTTTTAATATCAGTCTCACATCTTTTAGAAACTAAAGTCAAGAGTAATTTATATATTCTTTCGTTAATTATATGAAACATTTACTACAAATAAAATGATGATAGAATAATTTTAAAGTGAACAATATCTTATATGCGAGTTTTTTTTGTTGTGCATCATGTAATAAAAAAAGTTTCAACTTCAATAATTAAATAAATGTTTCTAATAATTATCTTGAGTAAATATGTCAATTTTATTGATTTTAAATTAATTATAATTAAAATAATAGAATATGTTTTTCAATAGTCAATCAACTTATTGCATTGAGATTTATGAAAATCACAAATGTATATTTAATTAGCTAATATAACTTATGCTAATGGATTGTATTTGAATTTCTTTTAGAATGAAGAGAAATTATAGTCTTACATTTTTATAAAAATAAAAGCCTATTGTGAAAATATGGGTTTACATATGTTTTCACAAAAGATAAAGCGCAACTCAAGAATAATTGAATTAAAGCATATAAAGATAAGAATAAAAATATTAAATTTTTTTATTTATTAGTATAAAATTACATATTTATGATATATTTTAACGATAGTTATTTGGCAACCATCATTGAAAATGATACAGTGATGTTTTTTTAAAAATAAATGTAACTTATGGTGATTGTTCAATAGTCATTGTCATTTTTGAAAAAAAAAACCTTTACTTTTATTGATTTTCCAATAATAGTTATATATTTTTAATGACAGTCCACTTAATTCATCACAAAACCATCATTTGTATTATACTGTAAAAGCAGCCTAGAACCACATTATTTGTGCAATTATTTTTACACACTCTTTTCCTTTATTTGAGTCGTTTGTCATCCTTGTTATATTCGTAGCTACTGTTTCATTGTTATTGGCATTACGTTCATAGTCCAATTTTTTTATTGTGCAACCGTTTTTGTTTCAAGTTCTCTTTTCTCTCACATGAAAGGTGTTTTCGTTCAACTAAACATTAGTTTCATTTATTATTGTCATGATTGAATATTGCTTTAATTTGAATATCATAATTAGTGTAAATGACAATTACTTTATATAATTGATGGTATTAGTGAGTTTTAGAATAGTTTCTTATGATGTGAAATGTGACATATCCTAGTTGTTCCAGTACATTAAATAATCTCACATTGTTTAAGAATCGAGGTTAAGAACAATTTATATACATTTTCTTCCTTAATTCTTTGAGACGTCTTTTAAGAACAAAATCGTGACGAAAAACATTAGGGTGTATGAATGAAAATAGTAGTTAAAAATCTCATTGAGAACTCTACAAAATAATAAAAAAAATATTAGGATTTAGAAATTGTCTTGAATGGTTTACTTATTGTGTAGATTATAGTCTCAACCAAGTTGTGAAATTAGCAAGTTTTATCAACTCAACCAAATTTAGGTTGTCTATGAGTGTTGATTTCAAGGTTGAGCTTTTTGCAACCATTCTCTTTAAAGACCAGTGCTTTACAATCTTCTCTTTGAAACTAAATTTCTTTAATGTTTCGTGTTGTTTATTTTAAACGACTTGTTTAAATTTATTGGACGACTTTGACATGATGTATTCATTGTTAAATTTGAACGACTTTGAATCATTAATAATTATAAGAATCGAATTTACTTTAGTATAATGTGTAAGTCATTGGATCATTGAAAATTTTAATAAATTGAAGTAATCTTATATTTAAGTTATTGGTTTAAAACGATTTAGATAATTGAGAGTGATCTAATGTATAAGTTAATATATATATATATACGTCAATTTAAGGTAATTTAATAAATACATTATTCGATTAAAATGTTATTTATGAACTACTTAAGTTTATTAATAATTTTAATAATGGATAATTATATGTAAATCGCTAATTTAATGTAACTTGAATTTATTATAATTTTTATAAATAATTCATGGAGTACCTCATCAATTTAGTATAACTTGGATTAATTAATAATTTTGATAAATAAATATAAGTAATTGATATTTCACAAACTTATGTTCACTTTTAATAAAAATATAACAATTGATTCTAATATTATCTTAACATATTTGAAATCGAAATAAATATATTTTAAAATAAAAATAAAAAATAAATTATTTAAATACAAAACTAACTATGATATTCATTATTACTTTGTGTGTCTTTACCACTAGAAAAAATAATGCATATAATATTAAAAATCACTCACGTCATAATTAATGGAAAAGTTCAATATTCACTTCACAATTTTTATAATAAAATATTATATTAAAGTAATAAAAATAAATATATTAAATATTATAATAAAATGATAATTTATGGAAATATAAGTTAAAAAAAAAGATAGTGTGAAACTATTCATGTATAAGATTTTTTTGGTCAACAAGAAAGAATATATATAATAATAGAATTCAAACCCTAATAATTTATCAGGTCTTCATGCATCAGATATTCAAAAAGTTAGGAACTAGCCTTAATAATAATGAAAAAATTATTTTGATACCCGCTCTTTTACTATCCAAACATCTAACTACTCTAAATAGTATATAAAATATTAAACTAAACTATTTAATTGAAATACTTAATAAATTATTAAATAAAATATTAACAAAAGCGGTGGACGGGTCAACAGCTTTCTGCAGTATCACAGTTACTCAAACAATTAAGACAAATAAATAAGAAGGATTGATGCGCCATAACATAAATATGGTTATAAAATGCACCCTAATTAATTCTATGATTATAAAAGTTGCTTTAAAGATTCAGTTTATTGTTTAAAATTATTTAGAAAAAAAATTATATTATTTATTTTAATAATAAATTTATCAAATATATGTAACTAATGTGGAGCACGGTAATTTTGATATTTTTTTACCATTTTATTTTGTCGATAATATTAAAAGTGGGAGATCAATTCACAGTATCCGATAAGCTTGGTATGAAAGAAACTTGACAGTAAGAAGATGCTCTGATGCGGATCACGATGTAACAGAGGTATGTGAAAAGGGTAGTATCAAGGAAACTTTTGAGTAAGAAGATACGCCAACGTGGACCACGATGAACCACCCTCTTGCGTAGCCAATTTGGCCTTCTCCGCCAGTTCCCTTACTTTCTCTCTTGCTTTTCTCCCCTTCTCCCCTTCCATTATCTCCATCACCGCCTTCTTCAGCCCTTCCCTTTTCACAAACCCTCTCACTGATCCGTCGCACGTTTCCACCCTCAGCCCCACCTTCACCTCCTCTTCCACCATTCTCGCATTCAAATACTGCTCTGCCATCATTGGCCACGCCAGAATAGGAACCCCGCTGCACACGCTCTCCACCACCGAGTTCCACCCACAGTGGCTCACAAACCCTTCCACACTCCCATGCATCAGAATCTCTCTCTGATCCACCCACTCCCTCACCACCATCCCCCTCCCCTTCACTCTTTCTTCAAACCCCTCAGGAACTCCCCACTCCTCCTTTCTCACCACCCACAGGAAACTCACCTCCGATTCTTCCAACCCTAATGCTATCTCTTCCAGTTGCTCATCTGAAATCTCAGCTTGCGACCCAAACGCCACGTACAGAACATGGCTCTTCTCTTCAAGCTTGCGGTCCAGCCACGTCACCCACCTCGGTTTCACACCTTCATCGGAGTAAACCTTCGGTGTCCATTCAGCCAAGCAGAGAGGGCCTATGCACCAAACTTCAGGAGAAGGCTTCGCATTCATGTAATCTACAAAGGTAGACTCAAGCTCGTAGAAGCTATTAACCAACATGCCATGACTGCGTTGTGTGGATAAGATCGAATTCATGTTGAACGTGTATTCAACAGTACTGGGGTTAGGGTTTCGGAAGGAGGGGTCGAAGTCTTCTTTGCAGAGTCTGATCCACGGGAACCGAGTCAACGCAACTAAGTCTTTGTCGGGTTGGGAGCCGTTAAGAATCCCCTGCGTCATTGCTTCTACGGAAGCGCTTAAACTGTAGCAGTTCATGCCATAGTAGACTAACCTGGGGACTCCGAACGTGGTGGCTGAGTCTAGGGTCCACCCGAGGAAGCCGTCGGTGACCATGAAGTTTAGACGTGGAAGGGTCTGGAGGAGTTGTTCAAACTGAGGTTGCATCGCAGACGTGGCAGTGGCGAACTCGTAGAAGAGGGATATGGAGGGAAGCTTGTCCGTGCTCTCAACTCCAACGGGGATGTTTGTGACGGTGGGGAACGAAAGCGTCACCACAGAGGCGGCGGTCCCCTTAAGTGACGCCGTGATGAAAGGTTGGTTGGCGGGGGTTGTGACGACGGTGACCGATATGGAACGACGGAGGAGGATATGGGCGAAGTGGAGAAGAGGTATGGTGTGGCCTTTGGACATGAACGGGAAAAGAAGAACGTGGGAACGTGTGGTGCCATCGGAAGGAATTGGAGCCATTTCTCTGTAACTTACACAAACTTATTGGCTGGTAAATGTGGCAGAAGTTACTTCGTGACATCTTCTATCAGCTACGATGTTATTTAAAGGCTCTCTATTACCTCCCCTTTCATTAACATCCACAAATATCAGAGGGATAATGAAACTTTATTTTTCTTTTAATGTCACCTATTTGTCTTATTTTAAACTATATTTTAATATTATTATTTTTCTCCTGCATTATTATTTTATTATAATATTTAATTTATATTTATTTTGATTATTATAATATAAATGGATTGTCAAATGAAGAGAGTGTGAAACAAACTTTTTGATGATGTAACACCCAATTTGTTTTACTTCTTTGTATTTTATTCTAAGAAACTAGTTTAGAATCTTTAAGACCTTGATTTTCTAATTCGTTTTAAAAATCCTACTTAGCTTATATTTTAAATATTTTGCTTGGGTTGTTGTTCGAATAACAATAAAATATAAATTATACATCCAAAAAACTATATGACAGAAGAAAATGAGAAAAATATATAAAAGAACTTTAAAAAAGTCATTTAAAATAATAAATACAAGATAAATAATTAATAATAACTATTATGATATTTTAAGATTTTATCGAGACTTTTTTTACATAATTTGTATTGGACTGTTAATAATTAAATAAACAGTTTTGGAGTAAAAAAGACATTTTGAAAATTATAATTAATTTAATTTAATTTAATACATGTTAGTTTAAATATAATTTTTTTGGACCTTTCAAAAATATTGTATTTGTAGCTATTTTATGAAAATAATTACTAAATAAAGTAAAAATTATGAAAATACTTTTGTAGATTTACATAAAAATATACTAATATTAGTTCGGGATAAAACTATTCCAAATATAATCTAACTTTCTTATAAATAACTATTTAAAAAATATTTTACCTTAATAATCATAAAAATAGATATTTTATGGTCAATAGACTAGATAGGCTAAAAAATATCATCACGAAACAAGCAAAGGACAAAACATCATGTCAATAAATTCGCATCAAATTGTAAGAAAAGTTATACATGTATAATTTTGATGGTAAAATTGACAAATTTGAAAGCTAGTTGATAAAAGTTGTGAAGTTGAAAGTTAAGTGGTAAAATTTACGAAATTAAAAGTTTGATATATTGATAAAATTTTAAAAGGTTAAATGATAAAATACGTAGTTTAAAATATAATACATATTACACTTTATATTGAAAGTCACCTTGATTACCCACGTCTTTCCGAGCTAGTAATTCGAAACTAAATTGATGAATATGCATAATTTTAAATTTCATATACGACAAAATTTGTGAAATTGAAAACTTAAAAGACAAATTTCAAAAAATTAAAAGTTAAATGATACAAAATACATGAAATTTTCGATTTTAGAGTTTATTGGCGTAACACTAGTTAGAAAAAAGACAAAAGACAATTACACTTTAGGAAAAATTTATTTTTACACCATATATAATACAACCTACTTTAATATGCTGATAAAAAAAAATACAACCTACTTTAATAATATATATTAAAATTTTAATAATATATAATATTAATTTTTTGAATTGTGAAGGGAATATATTTTTAAAAGAGAGTTTCAAACTATCACCATCTTTTACTATCTTCTGGTAAAGTCTCTAGGATCCTAATGTCAACATTCAAAAGTGAGATTTTATTTTGTGCCAATCTTTTTCTATTTATAAACGTTAGAGTAGTTAATGTTGATTTATAGGAACTATCTTCAAGAGAAGAACTTAATTGAATATTAATCATATATATATAGTGAGATCAACATAAAATGTTGTATAGATTCATCTAGTTGCCACTGGCATCACTCAAGTCTCATACTAATGTTTCAACTTTTTACAAAACATAACAAAATTATAAAAGAAAAATTAAGTAAAAATGTTCATGAATTAACTTATAAAACTTTACTACAAGACTAGCTTGAAAATCCTATTTAGAGAATAGATTGTATAAATTTTTAAATAATTTTATAATATCAATGTCTAAAGATATAAAGTCAAATGTAATTTTAGTTTAATAGACGAGTTGTCAAATGATTTTATTGTAAATCTTGTTTTAAAAAGATTTTCCTTCATTCTTAAGTGGAGTTGGATAATATGCAATGAGAAATAGATAAAACAGAAAATTATTTACTTTAGATATTTGTATATTGGTTCTTTTAACTAAATTACATCCAGCTATTTATCAAAATGATTAAGTTTCACTAAACAGACTAACACTGCAAATTACAATCGAGTATTCTTTGGACCTCAATCGCTTTTGGCTAAACAAACAAATTGATTTGATTGTAATCACTTCTTACTAAACACACACATGAGTATTCTTTGGAGTGTAACTACTCTTGTCTAAACAAAGGTTACAAAGAAAGTGATATGAAATATCATAAATTTCTCTTTAAAAGGGGAATAACATGTCTAGACTAATACAAACAAAGATCACTATTCTTGATTAGCTAACAAACATAAACAATATTCTTTCAAAGATTACAAGGTTAGAGCACAGAAATTGTCAATTGCTTAAAAATCACAAGAGTCTACAACCTGTCTTCTTTAAGGCACGTTCTACATATAAAGGTTTAGAATAAAGAGTTGTTGAGAGTCCTTTCTATTCATTAAGATCTTCATAAAAGGTCTGCTTCAACTTGTGTCTATCCATGTTTGCTAGAGTAAAATACATTAAATTTTGTGTTTGTTTGAATTAAGTGTTTTTTAAATAAAGTATAAAGATGGTTTTACCATGTTTGTAAGAAAAAAATGTTATATACAATAGATCATGTAAAACATAAGTAGATTGTAACGATCCTAAAATTCGCTACTATTATCATAGTCTATACGCAGACATAACTTTTCATTGACTAATTGTAAAACACATATTATATATATAATTTGTATCCAGTACAAAAGAGAATATCTATTAGTACAAGATTCTATTATAAGATATAAAAACATATATAAATATGTGCACACTGCTACAGGAAGCAGAATCCACGTCGGTTCTGGAGATGATTTCACGACGGCCTCAAAACCGACGTTGAATCAAGCGACGTTAAAAGTAATATTTTCAACGTCGGTTCAATTTGAACCGACGTTGAAAATCAAGACTTACAACGTCGGTTAGGGCTAGAACCGACGTTGTAAGTGTGGGTGACACTTACAACGTCGGTTCTAGCCCTAACCGACGTTGTAAGTCAATTTTACAACTGCAATGCAATTTCTAATTTTCTCATTTTCCCTAAATTTTAGTACCTGCATATTAAATAAACCAGCAAAGCAGCCACAATTTCATATATAATACATTTCGAATAGCTAAATTTCAAAGACTCTCTAGGCAAAGGTTTGATGAAGATATCAGGTAATTTAACTTATGTTTTGTATGTATTCTATAATGCAATCCTTAGCTATATGATCTCTAATGAAATGATGTGTTATGTTCTATATGCATTGTCTTAGAAGAACAATTTAAAAACAGAAAGATTGATGTAAAAACAACATTATTGGATGGATCTAATCGATATTGAAAAAATCATAAAAAATAGTTAGACATTGAATTTTCTGCTAATTTTTGTTGTGTTATGTTCTTTTGATGTGTACTTGAATAAAGAGGCCTCACATCCCCCAAAATAATCATAGTTTTGAAAATACAAAATTTAGGTGTAGAAAAACTTCAAACGATCATAACTTTTGCTACGGACCTCGGATGGAGATGCGTAAAAAATGAAAGTTTTTGGAAATGACGCAACGAACCTCTTGGCAAATCCCAAAGGGGATTTGGGCAAACAAATTTTCAAAAATCCTCCATTTACTATAACTTTTTTATTATTTTACTATTTTTTACCTATTTTCCTAAATTTTGGCCATTTATGTGACTAACTTGCACTTGTCAAAAAATTCTGAAAAAATTTGTGGAGTTGTGTCGTACCAAACAGAGAATTATCAGACCATTACATCTTAGAAATTTCATAGTTGCAATTTTTTTTGTCCTAATTGCATCATTTTGCATACAGCATACAACATACCGTATGGTTTTTTTTATTATATGTATGACTACATACATACAGGCATTTCAATAACCTAATCATACAAACACTGTAATATTATTTAACTGTCACACAGATTATCACAACAATCTTGTACAGGCATTTCAATACAGGCATTTCAATACAGGCATTTCAATACAGGCATTTCAATACAGGCATTTCAATAAACCAATCATACAAACATTATATTCTACAAAACAAAAAAATCCTAAAATTAAAAAAAAACCAACTAACCTGGCGGCGCGGCAACGACGGCGGTGGGGAAGCTGACGGCAAGGGAAGGGGAGGGAACTGCGGCGTCAAGAGGAGACCTCCAAGGAACGAGAATGTCGTCAGCGACGAAAGGAGCTCCAACAACCTTCGCGGCGACGAAGGGAACTCCAACAACATTCGCGACGACGACGGGAACAGCCAAACGGAGGACAATCATGGACGCCGGTCAAGGGTTAACGCCGGTGACGAAGGGGAGCTGTTCGTCGCTGTCGCATAGGAAAGGGAGCGTCTCGCGGTGGAGGAGACGATGACGAGCAGCAGCGGCGCAAAGAGGAAAAGTGACGAGGAAAGAGCGCGGGATAGGTTTTAATAATAACCTTTCTATGTCGGTTACTGGTTGAACCGACGTAGAATGTTTTAATTTTTACATTCTACGTCGGTTGTTGTCTCAACCGACGTAGTATTTTTGCAATTCTACGTCGGTTCAAACAACAACCGACGTAGAATGTAAAATTTAAAACATTCTACGTCGGTTCGCACCAATAACCGACGTAGAATGTTCACTTCACACGTTCAACGTCGTTTAAATTTAAACCGATGTAGAATGGTGACGTTAATTCATACTTCTGTAGTAGTGGCACTAACTACTTTTCATCTTCCAATGTAGTCTTGGGACTCCAAAGCATCTCTATCACCTATTAAGATATCTACTCCCATGTAGCATAACATGATCATCACAAGCCAAACAATTGAAAAATGTAAGGTAAGCTAATAATTGAAAATATAACAACACACAAATAATAGTACCATGTAATAGACATCATCACATGATTCCATGCACATTCATAATATAACATATTTAAATGTCCTAAAATACAAAACATCTTTAATAATTCAAAAATAACAACACACAAATAATAGTATAATGTAATACACATAATTATATCATTCTCATGTGCATTCATCATATCACATACTTAAAATGTCCTAAAAAACGTCGTCTGGAAGACATGACTGCCATGTCCAAACTCAGAAACTAACATTTATGGGTCACATTATGGTCGGTTATTGTATTGATACGCCCAATCAAACAGTAGCACTCCGACCACCCTACCTACAGGGTATAGGATCGATTTGTGTGACTTATGATTTATGTTAGGTTGAATATTTTTTAGTCTGACTTGTTTGGTCTGAAACTTATATAGGTCAAGATTAGACTTATTCATGGGTTAGTTCATATGCTAATGAGTTGACTTTTTTTTTTCTTATATTAATTTTTTGTTCTTAATTTTTATTTTATTTTAATTACATATGTTATATTATATATGTGAAAGACATTAATAAACATAAGTTATTTGGTATGTGTGTGCGAAAAGTAAGAAAATAAATGTATCATGAGAGCAAAGGAAATGTATGAAGGGAAAATTATTAAATATATTCATTTCTATATATGGGAGTAGTATAAGATTGAGGACAAAATTAACCGCGTTGTATTTTTGTAGTGGTTCTTTAATAAGTTGTGAGAAATAAAGATACAAATACTTATAAAAGTCAAGTTGGATGATGTGCTAGAAAAAGACAAATTTGTTGTATTCTTCTTATTGGTTAGATAAAGTGTTTTTTATTTCTCTTGTCTTGGGTAGGGTATATCTTACACCCTTTCCTTTGTGTGGTGTTTAAGTTTTTTCTTGACTTAGTTTGTTTTGTTTAGTTATGAACAATTTTACTCAAACTTTTGTTTTTGGTATATTATGTGTGTGTATATATTGTTGTTGAAAAGTAATATTACACCAAAATGTGTGATGTTGTTGTATAATGCATCTAATTGTTGAATCTTAAAATTTTAGACTTTGAACAATAATACATCATGATTTTTTGTATGGACATAATTGTAATCATTTTAATTTTTAATTATGCCAAAAATGACTCATTGGCCTGACAAAGAGCTAGGTTAGACAAATAATCATAATCTGTTTTAAGATGTAGGTCAGATTGGGTTAGGTTGGGCTGACCGTTTTGACAACTCTAATAAAAATTATACAAGTAGTGTTTTTTTATGTGAATTTATTTACAATATGATGTGAATTTATCAAGGTAATTATTCCTTAGCATTTTGATTCTTTAATGAACTCATTATATATTTAGAGTATCTCTATTACAAGAGTTATACTTAGGATCACAAACTTAAAATCTAGGACTTATAAGATCCTTACATTGGAGTATGCTGACATAACAACAAAAATAAGACATAAGGTCTAAAATAAGACCTTGAGTCTAGAGCTGTTTAAACGGATTACCCACCCCCAACTTGACTTGGCCCTAAAGACCAAGTTAAAAAAATCTAACAATCAAACACCTACATTTTAAAAATGATCATAATTTTTTGTCTGACTTGACCCTATGTAGGGCCTACAAGCCAACAAACTATTTTTTACCTAATTAAAAATGTAAAAGATTAGAACTATGTTTATACAAAATCCTGATATATAAAATTTAATATTCAACAACTAGATGTATATACAATAACATCACACATCTTAGTCTAATATTACTTTTTTTCAGCAACAATATACATATACATATATATAATACACCAAAAATAAATTACTTATACAAAATTGTTCATAACTGAATAAAACAAACAAAATCAAGAAAAAAACACTTTATCTAATTAATAGGAATAATGTAACATAACACTAAGTATAAACTTTTCTTTCTCTACCACACTATTTAACGTGAGTACTTGATTTTTATAAGTACCTGTTAAATAAAAATAATGATAATTGATTATATTATTTTTTATTAAATTCATAAATCAGCTTAATAAGTTATTACATCATATAATCAATTGAATGAAATTAAAAATGAAATAGTAAATTATTAATTCTCTTAATCGATTTCTTTATGAGTAGTTATAAAAACTAACCAAAAAGTTAATAGATTATTTAAGCATATAATCGATTAACTACGCTTTTATGTTTTGAAAATAATTTAAGGATAATCCATTAATGTTAAAAATAATTGTTTATTTCATTAAAGATAATCAATTAATTTAAATTATAATAAATTATTTTATGTTAAGTCTATTTTTAAAGCATTTTTTAAAATCAATTAAATTTAAATCAAGGTGAATGATGAATGTGATTCTTATTTTATGCTTAATCAATCTTAGATGCAAGATTCACCCTTGTTTAAACATGAAATTGTAAACAAACTACACAGTGTTTCATGACCAAAATTAAAAGTTAAATTAATTTCTCAATCTTCCACATTCTTATAATCTTTTGATGAACACACTTTTCTAACTTATTTATCGGTGTCATCTTACTTGACATCCAACTAATAGAAAAATAATATATATGCATAAATATAAATTTAAATTCAGATAATATAATTTACAAAATTGAAAGTTTAGAAGCAACATTCACATAATTAAAAGTTTAATGATAAAATTTTCAAAACTAAAAGTGACAAAATTTACAAGAATACCAAAGTTCAATGTTAAATATCTAATTAAAAAAGATATTCTATTTTAGACTGAAAGCTAACTTACATTAGTCATGTAACAACAGAGTTAGTAACTTGAAAATCAATAAGAATAAAATACAATATGCATAGTTTTAAAATTGAGATGAAAAAAATTGAAATGTATGATATTAAATTTTTGAAAGTTAAATATAATAGCTTTATCCCTTACTAAATTGAAAGACGAATTATAATACTATACTAAAGATAGAAAAAATGATAAATGTAACACGTAAAATAATAAACTTTATATTTATACTTTATTTATATAAAGAAATTTATATCATTTTATTAAATATATAATATATTAATTATAAAATATTAATATATAACAAATTAATTATAAAATATTAATAAAGTAGTGTTAAAATAGTGTAGCCATAGAGATAGGTAGATAGGTTCTGGTTGCAGTAGTTACGTAGAGAAGAGTGGTAAGAAATTTGTGTGATGTTGGTTATAAAAGTAGAAGAGAGAGAAGGGAGGAAATTCCAGTGCAATGGGGTTTTGTTTAATTATTTGTTCTGCAAGTTGTGGCTTGTGGCAATGAGTTAAAGTAGTTTGTCTCTTTTGTGAGAGTAATGCTTCTGAGAGTTTCTAAGCTCTAGAAAATGGCATGTTCCTTTCTATTTCATTCACTTTCTTTCTCTTCTATGCACGTGTGGATCTAGATTATTTTTGTTAGGGGTCACCAAATATAGGTTTTTGTACAACACAAGGTTGATAGGAACTTTTTTCATTCATTTGGGTCCTTTTTTATTACAAATATGGATTTAGTTATATAACATGACACGATTTTAAATGAAATAATTATTTTACATAACACAACTATTATTTCAATTTTTTATTTTCTAGTAACACGATTTCACTGCAAAAACTCATATTTATAATTTTTTTCCTTTTTGATCCTGAAACGTAAAAAATCTGAAATATAACAGATTTTTTAAAATTATTTTATCTTTTATTATAAAATTTTATATGCAAATTTCATCCTTAATGAATTTTGATAAAAAAAATTCATCCTTTTTCACAAATTATTTTTATTATAAAATTTTATATGCAAATTTCTTCTTACGTGAATTTTGATAAAAAAAAACTTTCATCATTTATTACAAATTTAGTTTAATAAGTTCTTTTATTTTAATTTTTAGATTATTTTATAATATTTTTTTAATTATGTTTAAATTTTAATTAAAAACAATCCACATGTTCGTTCTATTAAATTGACTATGCTATAAAACTGATATGTACCAAATGCAATGAGAGACATGTTTTTTTTTTTCTTTTTTCTTTTCATACGTGTTAGTCGTCTCTTCTTATATCTGTTATGTGTCATGTTCATTATCATCTTCTAATGTTTTTATCATCAATTTAGTAAAAAGGATAATATTGATTATTTTTAATTAAATTCAGATTTAATTAAAAAATAATGTAAATTAAAAAGAAATTGAGAAAAATAAAAGCCTACTTTTACATGATAATTTTTGAAAATTGTTTTTTCTTTTTGTAAAGAACAGAGGAAGTTAAAAAATATTTGGGATCCATGACTCATGAGCCCTTCACAATGAAGAATTGTTTGTTGTTGTTGTTGTTTTTTCCTTTCACTGAGGTTACAGGGTGGGAAAAGATTGAAAGCTGGTTGTGTTGGGAAGTGGGTTTTAGGTTAGATTGAAGCAAAAATGGGGTTTAGGTTAGATTCAGGGGACAAACAAGAAGAGGAGGACTCAGAGCAAAAGAAAAACGAAGAAAGTCAACCCTCACCATCCATCACTCTCAGTTCTCCTTCCCTCAGAACCCGCAAATCCCCTTCGCCGCCACTCCATTCTCTCACCGACTCGCCCATCTCCGATGGCCACTCCTCTCCGCAGCCTCAAAAGCCGCCGCCCGATTCCTCGTCGGACTCGTCGATTTCCGACGGTCACTTCTCGATCGCCGACCAGCGCCTCTCTCCGCCTGTGGTGACGGCGCACCGGTTCCAAGTTGAGCCCGCGGTGGTGACCAAGGTCGATCCCGGTGCCGAGGAGGGTTTCGTAAAAGACGTCGAACAAGCCACCGGCGCCGCCGGAAATCGACGACTGCGACCCGATGTGTCCGGTTTGTTGAAGTCGAAAAAAATTGCGACGTGGAGCAAGCTCTTGTTGGGTCTTCGAATAACAGCTTTTGTTTTCTGCTTAGCATCTTTCGCGGTGCTGGCCGCTGATAAGAAACGGGGTTGGGCTCTCGACTCTTTTTATCTCTACAAGGAATTCAGGTATTATGTTACTAAGTTCGGTTTAGCAATTTTCTTTTTGTAACGATGACTTAATGGGTTGGTTTTATGTTGTTTGTGTGATTCTGCAGGTATAGTTTGTCAGTGAATGTTATTGGATTTGTGCATTCTGGGCTGCAGATATGTGATCTATGGCGGTACTTAACTACGGGGAAGCACGTGGTGGATCACCGGCTAAGGGGTTATTTCACCTTCACACTGGATCAGGTAAAGCTTCTACTTTGTTCTCTCTGATTTTAAAGGTGTTTTATCTTTAACTAGTTTACTATCGCAAGAAGCCTCGTTTGGCTTTTGAATTTATGGAATCTGAAATTTTTTAGTGCTGATTGGGGCTGGCGTGATTTGTGCTGAATAATGATAATAATTAAATGATATGAGGAACCACAACCGAAGACCATTGCTGTGTTGAGTTTAGTTGATGGGTTTGGAAGTTGGGAATATTGGTTTGTGAAAAATCCATCTTCAAAGAAATCTTATGTTGAAAAGTATAACACCTTTCGGACACCTTTTTACTCCCTTTCCATGTTTTGTGTTGTGGTTTGCTTTCTTAAAGTGGGTCATTTTTTTTTAATTTTTTAGCTCATAACCTAACTATACTTTTCTATCTTGTTAGGTGTTTTACAACACAGTTTCCAAAAATCATTTTTGGTTTCTCTTAAGCCGAACTTTATTATAGTAGAATAGTAAAACAGTGGGATGGGGCAACAAAAAGTTATGTCCTCTAACTTTGGAGTATTTTTATATGCTCTCTTCAAAGTTGAGTTGAGTTTGTTTTAAATTTTCAAATTCTTTTTTTTTTTTTTTGCATTATTGTAATTTGAAAAAAACTTCATTTAATCCCTCGATCCAAATGTTTTGTACGTAAAAGTCGATATTACTTCGAAAGGAAAATAATTGAATACTTGATGATAAGAATGCAAAACCGAAGGAGGTTGTTATGTAAACAACTTCTAATTGTAAGTCATATAGGCAAAATCCTTAATAATTTTAAGGGCAAAAGGACTAGAAGAAGCATTTTGTCAAATTACAAGGACTAAAAGGGTCAATTTTAAATTTGAAAGACTAAAATTAAACTTACTCTAAATTTTAGGAATTAAAAATATATTTATCTTTGTTTTAAATGTATTTATGTGAAAAAGATAAAGATATTTATATACTGTGTTAATTTTTTAATGTTCAAATAATCAAACTCAATCTGAGACTAAAATGCTCAATTGTGTGTGTATGTAGTATGTAAGGGTTAGCATTGTAATTCTTGAGCTTTAGAAACTCTCTGTAAATCCTTACTCTACAAAACGTCATGTAATATATTTTCTTACTGAAGAATTTTAAAATTTGAACTAAAATGTTTGACTGATCGGTAGAATGATTTAAGGGTTTAATCTAAATTTCTGTTGGTAGAGTGGTGATAGTGGAAATGAGTGCTCTACTGTTTAAATTATCAGTAATTAGTAAACAAAAATATTTTTAATCGTGTACTTTTGTGTTCAATTAATTACTTGTTTTTTCCTCTATGGTGTTTTCGCTTCTTTATTGGACGTTATCATGCATAGACGCTGAGAAGTGAGCGGGGATATGGGAAAAGTAGGTTAAGTTATGAGCCTTTCACAACAAATATGGAACCGTTTTACCTCTTCAAACAGATAATGGTTTCAAATTGTACCCACTACTGTCATAATTCTTTTAACGGAAATGTTGCCCTTTTCAATGAATAAACGAAGAAGCATTGAGTGTTGGATTGAATTCAACGAGAATAAAACAGAAATCCAAACACGTACTACATGTTTCAATGCCTCTACTGTCATTATAGAAATTTTTCTTTCAAAGATAACCAAATAAAAAATCACCTGACTGTTATAAAAGTGGACTACACTGTATACATCCATTCTTTTTTTTTTTCTATCAGCAAGAAATGAAAAAAAAGGCACAATTCATGATGGTGGTAGTATTAACCTTACCATAATGAGTGCTGATTTATGGTCCTCTTTTATCCATTACTTTACATCACTAATTATATGAATGAATATTTATTCTACATAAAAGGATGTCCAATACTATGGGCTAAATGCTCCCCTTGACTGGCTCTAGTTAAACTTCTAATCATTGATTAGAAATTACAGTAATACTGCACACTAATTGAACTCTAGTCCTTGATTTTAAACTTCCCTTAGGTAGATGTTCTGTAGTTTCATTGCCTTGCATACTAACCAGTTGCTGAACTTCTGGTTTTCAAATGCAGATATTGACATACCTTCTAATGTCGTCATCATCATCATCAGCCACTAGAGCTTATGACTGGATATCCAATTGGGGCGAGGATAAGTTCCCCTACATGGCAAATGCATCTGTGGCTTTGTCTTTGGTTGCTTTTGTGGCCTTTGCCTTGGCCTCTCTTGTCTCAGGTTCTATCATTGTAAGATTCAGATAATTTATACATATACAGTGTGTGTGAGGTGTGCAAACTGTTATCTGCAAGTTTTATCCTATCTTGATTGGAAATTGCCCGATATATTTTCAGAAAGCAGACTCACTTTGTACAGAAAGGGAAATTCTCTTTGTTTGTGTTAAATATTATTTGTATAAATTCAGGTAGATTTACAGATTGCGGAAGTGGCATCTATATGAACACTCACTTTGGCATTCTAATGAAGATGGTGTTTGTTTAGATTACTTTATTTAGGTGAAGGAAAGGAAGAGAATGTGAGATATGTAATTAGTATGATGATAAGAGAGAAATGTATTAAGTACTGTGATAAGATAGAAATGTAGTAAGTATTGCAATAAGATATAAATGTAATAAGTATGGTTAGGGATTGTATCAGGTTATGGTTAGGGATGGTATCGGGTAAGTACCTTTTTGTGTTAGAATTATAGGTTCAATGTAAGAGGGTGAGTAAGAAAGATTTTGGCAGAAAAATTAACTAGTTTTACAAAATTTAAGATATAATCTAGTAGTTCTTTGAATTTTAAGAAAATGAAATATGCAATGAATAGTATACTAATTGACCAGGTATGAGGAAAGAAAGAAGTTCATTTTATCATAAAAGTTATATTAGTAATTATTTTGATTAGATAAAATTATTATATTTTCAAGTTCTATAAAAGAATTTTTAAGAAAACAATAAAATCTTGAATTTATATAAGATTTTCTGTCCCTACTAGTGAAATTCTGTGTAAATAACTCTCTAGACCACTATAGTTAAAATAAAAAAAAAAACACCAAAACAATAACAAAAAGGGAATAAGATGACCAGTAAAGTCTTGAAGTATTGATTATCTAGTCACTCTCTTAGTAATAATATTTTTTTTTTCAAATTATTGAAACTTTTTGTGTAATTTCATAAAGGATTGAGAGATATATTAACATATTTATACTTGATGGTTTTAATCGATTCGGTTTAATAAATTAAAATATAGTCTTAAGGTTCTAATATGTAAAACAGCACCTGAATACATTAAAATCACCATTTTAATTGATTATAATAGAAAAAATATTTTTTGAGATTTAATTTGTTTTAATTGATTAAAAATTTGTTTTAATCAACTAAAAGAAAGTAAAAAAAATGTATTTTTAAATTTTAAGTAATTTTAATTGGTTAAATTATTATTTTAACAAATTAAAATGTTATTTCTTTTTTTTATGAATTTAATACATTGAATTATTTTTTATATATCTATTTTTCTATATATTTTGTAAAATAAGAAAAGCACAACAAGGGTTTTAAATAATGTTTTCAATGATTTTTTTAAGTGGACGTTGAATCTTTTAGTGACTTTTTTTTTAACTTTTTCTGAGACTAAAAGGATATTGTATGTGGTTTCGAAATAATATATATATATATATATATATATATATATATATATATATATATATATATATATATATAAACTGTCATACTTAAGGATTGACCAAGATGTACTATGATTATGAAAAATTATAATTTTGGATTAGTCATAAAAGTTAAAAGAAAATATTAAAAAAACAATAAAAGAGATTTTATATTGGTTCATGTGTCTAATTCTTATAATAATAAACTTGTTTAGTTCTTAACAAATTTGTTAAATTTTAATATTAAGGATAAAAACGTGTATTCTTTGTCGATTCTGACTGTATTTTTTTTTCCTGATCTTACTATATAAAACATTTACCTAAAAATCATGTTAATAATTAATTTATTATAATAAAATTAAACTTCTTTAATTTGATGTTATTATAACTCTATATTAATTTATTGGATATTTATTTTATCTAAAAAAATTTCGAGGAAAATTAATGTATAAAATTAGTTTTGGATAAATTATTCTTCATTTCTTGTTTATTATTTTATTGCTTACATAAACTTTTGATTATTTTTTTTTATATTTTTAAATTTAAATTTGTTCAATATTTTAAATTGAGTATTTACTCTAAACCTTTAAAAACTATATGAATTTAATCTTTCTATTAACTTTGTGATGTAAAAAATTGTCACTAAATATTAATTTTTAATATAAAAGATTAAAATCAAAGCATGTGATTGTTCTTCGATCAACTTTGTAACAATAAAAAAGTATCACTAAATATTAAATTTATATATAAAAAAGTATTAGAATCACATTTTAAAATGTACAATGACTAAATTAATCAATTTAAAAATATAAAGATTAAACATAAGTTTGAAGAAAAAAGTAAATGGACCAAAGTCATACTTTTCCCACAAAATAAATTGAGGAGAATGTTTAATCTGTAATGTTTTTTTCCCTCAAGAAATTCTTGGAGAAGGTTTTGGGGTCTTTTTCCAATGAGAAGATGAACTGATAGAACAACAGTGTTGTTGGAGCAAGAAAGGTTAGAATGATGAACAGTGATGTATAATTTTAGTATTAAAATTCCTAAGCCCAATAGGTATTTGAATCTCAACTTTTTCTCTTGCACCAGGTTTTCAAGGAACAAATTGAGCTATTAAAAGAAAAGGTAAGATGTGTGCATTTTATTAAATTGGTTATATTAGAACCTGTTTTGATTCCATGCTACTTTATGGAAAATTTCATAGATAAAGAGTTTCTTATTAAACATTGTTTAGAAGTGGTAATATAGTAACTTTGACATGTGACACCATGAAACATGGTGAGATCATTCTATCCAAAACACCTATTTTTTTAATTATAATATAACAAAAAAGTTAATTAGTTATTAAATTTAGCAATGAGAAGCAATGATTCGCATCCCAAACATTTACTTACTATTTAAAATTGTGATAAAAGCCTATAAAGACAAAGGATTATAAAGAAAGAAATTACGCACTAAAATACTTTTAAAAAAAAAAAACACTCAATTAATAAAACTAATACAAAAATTTGAATATATATAGAAAAACTAAAACATAGTTAATTATTTTTACTTTAATATTACACCTAATTAGAACACTTCACAAAAAGAATCTAAGTTTCTTCATCCACCATATCATTTTTATTCTTTAAGATCATACTCCCATAAAGTGAAAGGTGTTAGAGAAGGGATGATACATCTCACACATGTTAACCTTGTGTTCATACATAAAATTTTAACAAAATATAATATATTAAAATAAATACAAATTATTTGAATAACTTATAATTATTTTATTTTTATTTTTTAAATAGCTTGTTTAAACAATGTAATTAAAATATCTTATATTTTATATTTTGTATTCAGATAGATGAATTTAATTTCTTTTTCGATGAAATTTAATCTTAGAATCTTTTTAAGATATAAATTTTAAAATTCAACTTTAAAAAAAATCAATAAAATTTAAATATTAAAATAACATTTAATAATTTAATTTTTTAATATATATTAATGATTTAGCTTGACATGGTCTCACTTAACTTGATCTAATATAAGTTTGACTATATTTGACATGATGTAGGTCTAACTCAGCCTAGGAGGCCCTAACTTGACTTGGACTGGACTGGACCCAACTCGACTTAGCTCAATCATGTCCAACTCGATTTCAAGGGCGGGCACGACCTGACTCATTTGGGGTGGATCTGACTTGACTCGAACTTAGGCGGTCCTAAATTGATTCAGCATTGGACAGACACAACTCGACTTGGTTCCGGGAAAGTCTAGCTCAACATGGCCCCAGGTAGGCCCGACTTGAATCGACCTAGGTGATATCAACTTGACTTGATCTAGGGAGGACTCAACTTGACTTGGCCCAAAGCGAGCCCTGCTTGAATAGGCTCAAAGTGGGCCTGCTTTGACTCGGTGTTGGCAAACTTGACTAGACTTATCTCGAGGTTGTCTTGGCTCGACTCTGCATAGGATAGGCCTAGGTCCACTCAACCCGATGCGACTCGAGGACAACGATTCCTCTCCAATAAGAGTGACCTCCCTACTCACCAGAGGGTTACCACCTTTAAAGAAATTAGAAAAGAAAGAAGAGGATGATGAGGTTGGAGCTCTTTGGTCTCAAGCTTTGAAGATTTGATGAAGTCAACCTCCTTGGGAATGAAACATGAAGCCTTTTAATACTTTGAGAGTATGTAAATTTTGTTTCTAAGTTGCTATGTAAGCATCTCTCATTTAGCCAATTATATGATCATTTTATTGTCTTGGATTTCTTAATACAAACTATTTTAGAAATTATATTGATCATTTGCATGATTTTAATAGATTAAAAGATAACATTAACATGTTAAAATGCTTCTAAAGTATCAGATTTGACTTTAGTTGTATTTTAATTGGTTAAAACATTAGTTTAATGAGTTAAAAATGCTTAAGATCTTGAATATTTTTAAGATAAGTTTATTAGTCTGTTGAGAATAATTTTCAATAGATTAATTAACTTTGACTCAACTTGAAAATTGTCTCGATAAGTTTTAGTATACTAAAAATTTGAACTGATCCATTAATTTTACTGTTAAGTAAAATTAATATATTAAGTCGAGTTTTTAATCTGCTAAAACTATCATTTTTATTGAAAACCTTTTTCATTTAAATAGTGTCAATTATGAAAATTATAATAATATTTTTGCATACCTTTTGAAAGATGAATAAAGAGAGTATTTCTGAACAAGAAAATCTTTATGGACAATCCAAGAACTATAAATTTTAATCATTGAATTGTGTTGTGAGAGTTGCATAGGAGATCCATTTGATTATGAATTTTTCTTTGATTGTAATCTATCCAGATGATTTCAATCCTTGTTTTTCTTGTTTTGCTTTTGGTTCTGGATTAGGGTTATCCATGATATCTACAATGGTTGGGATAAAGTCTTGTAGGGTTCAAGACTTATGATCTTGGTGTTTCTTAGGCATTACTAGGGTTGTAATTGCTTGTAAGAATACTTTATTATTAGTGAAAGTTAATTTCTGGTTGGGTAATTGGATGTAGCTCTTTCAAAAGAGTGAACTAGTATAAATCATCTGTGAACCTCTCTATTTTCAGTTTTGTACTACATTGAATTCTGAGTTTTGCAATCTGCATCATTGTTCAATCTATCAAATTTATAAACAAAAATTTAACAAGCTAAACCATATGTTTAGTGGACTAATTTTTTGAAAGATCTATTCACTCTCTTCTTGATCTTGTTTCTGCATTTCAATAGAGGAGACCATGGAAACGTACCTAAAATGAAGAAGAGATGGAGATGAAAAAATAGCAAAAGCAAAAGCTCCAAATAAATTGCTCACTGCAAGAAACACCAAAGGCATAAAGTGAAGGTGTGTAAATTGAAAGTCACTCCAAATATAAAGGGTTTAAAGACGATTCATTTTTGGACTTAAAACGATGTGAGTTTCAAACATCACATCCTAGGACAACGTGTCAACAGAAGGTGAAAAATCAACCATCGAAGTAACGTAATACCTCGAAACCAACATAACTCATAATTAAAGTTATAGAAGCCTTCATAAATGTGCATGCAGTAAACCTTGACATGACACCTGTTAGAGGAACTCGACTCCAAGAAAGAAATCACAAAACATCGACCTTTGAAAGAACTCGACCTTATAATGGTTGTAAAATGGACCTTGATGAACATTTAATATCTAACCTCAAACTATTAAAAACAATAAAGTTTGTTCATCCTTTAACTTGGTCCACTTGCATAGCCGAATCCTCAGATTTCGAGCTTAAGAAGCTTATGTACCTATCCAAGAATCTCATAGATATTCTAAATAAGGGTAAAATATGTTTTTAGTCTTTCAACTATTTGTCAAAATTATGTTTTATTTCTAAGGCAAACTTTAAACATATTTCATCCTTATACTTTATAAACTGATTAAACGATCTTTGATGATGTGTTAAAATTCCTTTCCATCTCTTTATTTTCCTTCTCCATAACTTCCCACTCTGACACCCTTTTGCCTTCTAAGCTTGTCCCTCTAAATCATTTATAAAGTGTAAGGACAAAATAGGTTTAGAGTTTGACTCATGAATGAAACACAATTTTAAAAAATAGTTTAAGGACTAAAATCATATTTAATCCTTTAAATAATAAAATAAAGTAATAAAATTAATTAATTTTAAATATATACATTTAATATCAAATTTTGTTATAGCGTTAAATAATATAAATTATGTCAAATACTATTATGAATATCTTATTATATTTTTTTATTTCTTATAATCTTAATTATAAAAGATAAAAAAAAATCTTATAAATTCAATAATATCTTATTCACTTAATTTTTTGTTTAATTACTCATATATATATATATATATATATATATATATATATATATATATATATATATATATATATATATATATATATATATATATATATATATATATATATATATATATATATATATATATATATATATATATATATACTTGATATATCAAATTCTTACCGATTTAAACATGAAGATTTTTTTAAACATAAATTTTTTATCGGTCTATATCAGCAAATTAGTATCTAAAGTTCAAAATCTTTATCTCATATTCTTCAAAACACTATTTCTTCCACCTTAAAAAAATCTATATTTTTTTTATAGGAACACTAATTAACATAATAGTAAATTTAATCTAAAGTGTAAATTATAGGATCCAATTAAACTTTTTTTATATGTGTGCACATTCAAGATTAATTTTAAATTATCAAAATACTTTAATAATAATCCTTTGTATATTTACGAAATATTTATAGATATTAACAGTAGTACTCATAATAGTAATTATAAGAAAAAAATCTCATACTAAAAAATGTCAACAATGTTTTCTCTAAAAATGAAAAAGGAACATATCCCAACACACTATTTAATGTAAAAAATTTTAGAAAACATAAATTCTTATATACACCCATGATCTAGGTGTAGTAACTCGAAAAATAGATATAATATAACCTGAAATAAGTGTTTTTCGCGCATTTATATTTTTAAAACAATATATCTATTTATGAATCATCAAAATTTTGATTTAAATAACATTTAATTTAACAATAATAAATAAATAAATGAAGACATTATTATTGAATATAATTACTTAAGTCGAACATAATTAATTGTTGATAACAAAAGGAACTTTTAAGCAAAATTTCATCTCCGTCGTTTTAATGAAATTGAAATTTGATCAAAATATAAAATTGAAATTGAAATATCAAATTTTTAAATTTAAAATAGAAATAATTAAATTTAAATTTTTGAAGGATAGTAATGAAATTTCTGGAATTTAATTAAAAATTAACTAAAAAACTGAAAAATGAAGTTTATTAGAAATAATAAATAAAAAATATTTTCAATAAATTAGGTCTAAACTATATATTACTACCTTCGTTTTCATTCATAACAAAATCACATTTTTTTATTTTTAAAATATAATAACTTTTAAGTATTTTACTTTGATGATATTATTTTTCCTAAATACCTTAATTTTAATTAATATCTAACATTTGATTATACTTTTATGTTTTGTATCTTTTTTATTTACGATGAGAACAATTTAGAGAAAAGTATTAAAATATTTGTAAATTTGAAAGTAGTTATCTGGTTAATAGATGTAAAGTTATTATTTTTTACATAAACGCAAATTAAAATAATACATACATAATATATATATATATATATATAAATCCAAGGATAAGAAGGACAAAAATAAAGATAAAGTTACATAAATAAAGACAAAAGATAAAGATTACATATAAAGAAAAAAAAAAAGTAAAGATAACGTTTTTTTGTCGTTTTCAAAAAGAGAAAACAACCAAACAAACCTTAATAACTAACATCATTGTTTTAAACTCTACCTACCAATTGCTCCAAAAATTAAATAAAAAACTCTACCAACCATTTTAATTTTTATTTATTTAAACTCTACCAATACCATGGAATCATATTAAAAAGTCAAAATTCATTATTGCTAATAAATAATGGGGGTAACAACATACTCATAATGTACTTCAAAAGTCAAAATAAACATAGACAATTTCAATATAAAGGTTGTTTGAAAAAACACTTACATTGCTGGTATTATTATCTAATAATAGAGTTTCACCTAATGTGTTTAATAATCTACAAACGTCGAATTAAAATTTTAAATTTATTGAAAAAAAAACGGAAAAAGTATTTTTTTAATTTTCTCAAAACTAGATGAAATTTCACCCATTACTTATTTTTCATGTTTAATAATTTTAGCATAAAAATGGTCGAAATTTAGATCTGAATAGTGGTAGAACGGGTCGTTTCGGTCTCCTAACGTGTTACCAGATTCCTATTTTCAATTTTTTTTCTTTTAAAAATAACAATATTTTAGTTTAAGTTTATTATTTTAATTTCTTAAAATTAAATAATAACACCTTAGTTTAAGTCATTTTTTTTATTCTTTCAAAATTATTAGTTAAGAGACGCTATTGAAACTTAGCACTCTTTAATTATTCTTATCCTGAGAGGATCACTACTTGAAAGCATTTCCAACGATATTCAATGGTACTTTATATAAATTGTCTTTATTTTTTACTTTGTTACCAGTATAATGTTTGATGAAGTTAAAAAAATAAATGAAAAGAAAATAAAAAAGGTAAAAAAATATAACAAAATATAGGTACTTAGTTGGAGGGAAATAAATTAGAATAGAGATTATTTAGTCAGAGAAAAATGAAAGAAAAATAAGTTCAAATTAACTTTAAAATAATTGTTATTTTTTATCACTATTATTATTACTACCTATATTATTATTATTATTATTATTTTAATATAAAGTATGAAATCACTAAAATTTAGAATTTTATTTTATGGTTTAACCATCTTTTTTCCTATTTTTAGTTATTTAATTTAATTTAATATTTCTATTAGTAAAATGTCCATTTAACTCCTATGTTTTTTTAAAAAAGCTTATCAATGTAATTCTTAGTCAATGAAGTTTTTCAATATCTAAAAATAAAATAATATAACTTTTTTGTCACATTGTTAATTTTATAAAAGATTAAATATATTTTTAATTTTAAATTATTTATTAAAATTACGCTTCAAATAAATTTTAAATTTATTTTATTTTTTATAAATTGTTAATACAAGTTGATTTTAAATTACATTACTATTTTTAAATTGATTTTTTTTTCAACGACTTTATTGTTAATCAATTGAAAAATAGTCACATTATTGAAGAGAGATGAGCAAATAAAGGATTCTCACTATTCATTAATAACTACATTCTTCCCATTTTTTTAGTTTTGGGATTTTTAAGTGTGACATTATTTTTTAATTTCCATCCATTTCTATCCCACCAAATATTTACATTATTTCATTTTTACCAATTGTTTTCATTTTTCCCTTTTTATCCCTACCCTATCAAACTCAATCTTAATGATTAAACTTTTAACATGAATGAGGATTATAGACTTTTTATGACATTTCTTATTATTTTAGTCATTTAAAATTTATAAATATATTATTTTTTAATTCAAACGTTTATCGTTGGTAATATGCGGAGACGAGGATATAGATGAGTTCTACATCAATATTTTTCATG
Organism: Lablab purpureus; assembly: GCA_030347555.1. Lineage (NCBI taxonomy): Eukaryota > Viridiplantae > Streptophyta > Magnoliopsida > Fabales > Fabaceae > Lablab > Lablab purpureus. Next base: position 20,135,423 of record CM059254.1, read on the forward strand.
TATGAATACCTTTTCTTTACAAATATATATTTTGTTACATATGAAAAGAGGGTGGACTACTGATTAGACACTATTCTTTAATATTTTTCTTAGCATTGAAGAATATGACATGACGTTGTTTATACACAGCAACATTGCATATAAAAATTTGAAAGTGAAAAGAATTAAAAAATAGGTCACTTTTAGAAGGAGTTCAATAAAATTTAAAATCTTTCCACACAAACTTAAAAGAAAATTATTCTTACCACATGGTCTAAATGGATGATCATCTCATGAAATAAAAAAGCTTTAGTAAAACAATTTTCGTAAAAATGTTAAGTTGAAATAAGATAATCTAATCATATAAAAGAAAATTACAAAAGTTCTTTTAAACTAATTAACTTAAATTCAGTAATACTTAGTTTTCTTTCAAGATTCTAATATGATAAACTAATTACAACAAATATTTAATTTATCACTTCTATTTTATATAGCTTCATCAATCATTCCTAGCTTATTCAAGTACACCATGATATTCTTGGCTAATCTTATTCTCTTCTTAAGATTAAGTACTTAAATGTTTTTAACACTAATTCACTCTTAACTTTTAAAAGGATAAACTCTTAGAAGAGAAGATCCACAATAAAGTTCACTACTTAAAAGAGACTAACTTCATTAAATAAGGATTTACAAATATAGACAATTTCTCAAACTAGAAGATCTAAATAGATAGTCTAACATTTACTATATTTTCTCTAAGATGCTTGTGTGCTATCTTTTTGCATGTTGTGAACATAATGCACTAGTATTTATTGTTGGATAAATGGTCTTTGCATGAGACTGAGAATGTCCTTTAATAAGCATATTCCAAGATTATCATTATTGGATTGAATGCTTACCATCATACCAAAAGCTATAGTTGTTAGTTAGGGTGTAACTCTTTCTACTAAAAAGCATAACAGTCTAAATGCTATGATTAGATTATGACTTGGCCCACATGATCCTTGAACCACTTGGCCTTCGTCACAGAACAATTGATGTCACCTACAACAATCTTTCCCTCAACAATAGCTCCATTGGGAATCAAACTCGTAATCTGATTCTGATACTAATTGTTGGATATAGTTGTTAGTTAGGGTGCAACTCTTTCTACTAAAGAGCATAACAACCCAAACACCATGATATGATTGTGACTTGGTCCACATGGCCTCTGGCCCACCTGGCTTTCCACAGGACTATTGATGCCACTTATAACGATCATTAGAGCTTGGGTGTGTAGCTTGAGTTCTTTATTGTGAAAATAGATAAAATATGCAAGAAGGGAGGGTTGAAACGTGTATTAAAAACTTTTAAATCTTTTCAAAATTTTAGTATTAGATGGTATGTGATTAGAATCACTTTTCTTTGCTAAGTGCAGTTTTCTTTGATAGATGCATGTAAAAAAACTTTTCACATACTTTTTTTATTAAAACACTCCTCTATATAGTGGCAATTTGATAACATGAAAAAGCAAAAAAAAATATAAGATATATTTACTCTAAGTTTTTATATTAGTTCGTCCGTAAATAAGGACTACATCTAGTTCGTGATCAACATGATCTAGTTTTACTATGAAAACTAATGCTGCATAGTCCAATCCAAGTATGTTTTTCTGGATCTCTATCATTCCTAGCAAAACAACCCAAGTATATATAGTTTGGACACACAACCACTCATAGCTAAAAACCCAATCATTATTTGGACAAGTAGCAACTTTTAACTCAAAAGCTAAGTATTCTTTGGACAACAACCATTTTTGGCTACACCCTGGGTATTCTTTGGAACATAGCGACTCCTAGCTAAACAACTTTGGTTTACTAGGAGGTTTGAACTAAAATATCACAAGATTTTTCTCACTAGAAGAGATATGACGTCCTAAGACAAATACAAATGAAGTTCACTCTTCTAGTTTTCTAGGAAACATAAAGTCAGGAAAATTTCCAACATCCTCAAAATTTTGAATAAATGCTTAAAAAAAAGTAAGTATAAAATTCAAAAGAATTTGGATTTGATATATGATAATTAGTCTAATGAAACAAGTCTATCTTTGAGTTAAAATTCAAATCATGCGTGTATCAGATAGTGATACAGAAGTTTAATCATAAACAAACACATGAAAATCATAAGACTTAACGAATATTTATATTTATTTATGTTCAGGAAACATTCTTCACATATCATAACTTGAAAAGTACAAAGGCTATCTCACGTCCTCTCAGCACTTATTGGAGGATGAGCCAAAATTGTATTTTCCTACCAAATTTTTTATGCACTAAGTTTGTCAACTCTTGGAGCACATCTGTCGTATACAAAAGTCAGATTTGATAAAAAAAAAAAGCAAAACTCACTTTCCAATCGAGGATAAGTGCTACAAGTTATCAAGAATAGTGCTAAAAGAAGGTCATACATTTAATGCATAAACAGTTGCATTTAATGCACTCCACGAAAAGTCATGAAGAGTTTTCTTTTGATGTGGAAAAATCTTAGATATGAATTAAATATTCTTCATGCATCATTAATTGCATATTTCTTCTTCAATAAATACTCTGATATTCAATATCACTTATTAGACATAGGTGAGATATATTTTATCTAATTTGGAGTAAAGTGAAGAATCATACACGACTTATAGCCTTTGCACAATTGACATACTACCAAATTAGATAGGTCTTCATGAGATCCTTTTGTAAGAATAAAGAGACTAATATTCTCTGCATACAAAGAATAAGTAGGTATGTGATGAAATTCTTACAACTATGTATTCTTATAGTTTGTTGAAAGCATTAACTTATCAAGCAAAGCTTATATGTACACAATATGCTCTATGTTTGTTGAACATACAAAACACTTATGTATATCATGATTATAAACACACATTTTACATTTTGTTGTAAAACACTTAGTCAAAATAACTTGGGTATGTTGATCTTTACTCTAAAAATAGATGATCTATCATGGACAATTTAATCCTGATAGAATAATATAGTCTTATCAAGACAATCCATGAATTTGATGAAAACAAATAATACCAAATTTTGATGAGTTAATCATAGCCTCTCTATGTATGTGTCAAGAAAGACAAGACCTTAGTCTTAAAGCCAACGAGACAAACACATACAAAGACTACCAAATCATCTTTAACAATATCGTTTATACTATGTACAACAATTAGATGACAATAATAAAATATCATCAATAGACATTGAAAGTGCAAGACATTATGTACAACATTTAGACAACAAATATCAGAGGATATCAATAGATGTTGAAAGGACAAAATACTATTACAATGTTCAGACGAGAACAACTACTAGAGGATGTTAACATGAAAATAATAGACATTAACATAAAATGCAAATTTTATTTGCTAGACAATCTACTCTTCCCCAAATGCAAGTGATAAATCTAAATATACTATCTAATAGACAATAGAGCGAGTGATCTTTCTTTGTAAAATGTAACACCTAAAGAGAGATTTAAACATGACATGGATATTAGCAAATATGAATAATAAAATTATAATAAATAGATATGTGTGTAACATAAAATTTGTTATATATTGATGTCTTTGTGTTAACGACATAAAATAAAAGAGTGAACTGATGTAAAGAAGTTCTATTACTTTACTCTATATATCAAATTACATAAAGAAATATACAAAGTTCTTCTAAAGGATAAGTAAGAAACTTATGTGTTTATCTAAAATACATAATACTAGTTAACCTTAATTTAACTCATGAAACAATAACACGTTTTTGTCTATGGAATCCCTCAAATATTTTGTTGTTGTCCTTTTATTGGTCTAATCTTGAACTTAGACATTCTAAAAGGTCTCTCTTATACATATACAAAATTTTCAATATTTATAATATTTTGGGAGAAAGTGAAAATTAAGATTACAATTACTTTTGTATAATTGAAAATATAATTTTATTATTAATTAAATAAAAAATCCATGAAATGTTTTTAAGTCTTGTTTATTTTAAGAAAAAAAAGTTCGATGAGAATAAATACAAGAAAAACACAAAAAAGTAAAAAATTAAAATTAAAGAAATAAGAAATAATATAACATAAATAATTTAAATAATAATATTCAAATAAAAAATAAAATCAATAATAATAAATAAATAAATATATTCAACTTCTTATTTATTCCCAATATTATTTTCCTTTCATCTAAATAAATTTATTTTTCCTTACTGTTAATCATCTAATCCAAACAAACTATGACAACAAAGTTTGATTCATTCATAAAATAAAACATTCCAAGCAATTAGCAATTATGTATGGTGCTTTTTTATTCAGTTAATTATTAAAAAAAACCACTTCCTTCGTTGAAAAGTAGAGTAATAAGGAATTATTATTCCCAAGCAACAAGTCATGCTAAACGTGCTGTTATAATGGTATGGCCAGTATTACTCAATAATGCTGATATTTATTCCCTTTACTTTCTCATTCACTCTGCATCTCACTCCTGCTTTGGGTCGCTTATTTCGTAGTTTTCCTTCATTCTTGCTTCATTTCCACCACCACAAGAACCATGGCGGCAATATCAATACCTTCTCACATGAAAGCTTGGACTTACTCCGAGTATGGAAAATCCAGCGAAGTTCTCAAGTTTAACCACAGCGTGCCTTTACCGCCGGTGAAGGAAGATCAGGTTCTCATCAAGGTCGCTGCTGCTTCCCTTAACCCCATTGATTATAAGAGAATGGAAGGTCATTTCAAGAACTCCGATTCCCCTCTACCTGTAAGTAAGATTATCATCATCCCCAATTTTTCTTTTGCTTTCGTTTTCTGTTACGTTAGATTTTGTATTTTCTGGGATCATTGTTTGTCCTTAACTCACTATTTTATAAGAAAGTTATATTTTAATTCTTCTATTTTAGTGGGTTGTCAGAGGATCATTTTCGTGAAACTTATTTATTTATTTTTATACTTGTATTAGTAAAACCCTTTTATTTATAACATAATGCTTTATACAGGTTTGGTCAATCTGGAATCTGTTGATAATGGAAGACATAATTTTTTTTTCCTGTCTTCTACAAAATAATTTATTCACTTTATTCATCTTTAACCTTACACTAAACTTGTATTAAAAAAATCTATGTTGACTTTAGATAAGTTTAATCCAAATTTAAGAATGGAATTATAGTTCTTGAACGGAAGGGTAGGGGTTGGAAATCTCACGTCTAATGGTCATATATATATAGACTCAAGAAATCAAAATGAGCTTGACAGGAACTAATATAAATATATTATCTGTTATTTTACTTATACAAGAGAGTAATGTGAGAAAGAGAAAAAAATCTAATAGATTTATATCTATGGATAAGTATATGAAACATATGAATGTGGTCAATTTGTTAAGCTTATAGAATCATAGGATCTTCATAATCATCTGTATTATTTATTTTTCCTTTATGATTCTAGTTTCTTTGTCTATAAAAAGAAAGAAATTGTTTAATACTTTATACATTTTGGAAAACAAATATCCAATTTGGGTGGATAAATAGTGAAATTATTTTTTATTATATAACATAGTTTCTCATGTACATGAACTAATAATATATATATATATAGTAAAACTATAAAATTAATTTAAATTAAATAAGAAATTTAATTTAATCTAGTTTAAATTATTTTATGTTGAAATTAAGACTAGATAATTGTTATGTTTGATTTAGATATATTTTAAAAAGAAAATCATAGCAAAGCATGTAGTGAATACCCTTAATCTCAACCACAAATATATAAATACAAAAAATTATAACTAAATTACAAATGTGAGTTTTTTTTTTATCAGCTACAAATCTCAATTTATATGTAAAGTTATGTAAAGTTAAACTCATACCGAAAGTGTAAGACTTTTGTATCAAAGTTTATCATAGATATGCTATTGGACCACCTCTAATATTATTCATAAACCAAAGTTCGATGGCACCACGTATGAGGAAAGTATTGGAAACCATGTTTACCAAAAATAAATACAAAATAATGTACATAACTCTCGTCCCACAGACCAGTTTTGGGGACTGACTAGTCAGATCCAAATTCTTACTCCCCAACTTTTCAATTTTGTTTATCATCCATTTATAATATTTGAGATCAGGCCTAAGGGATTCAAATCATATTAATTGAACCAACACTAAATAGTTTTGTTTTAAATGTATTGGTAGAAAGGTTTTTCTAAATCGCATTTTATACTACTAATTTCTGTGGTCAAATCGCATTTTTCCTAGCAGTAATTTTTAAACAAGGAATGCAAACATGCATTTCTTACAAAATATTTATCTCAAATGAAATTAATTTTGATGAAGAAATTTGATCTGACACAGTTCTTGAATGCACAACCGTACACCTTAAAAAATAGATAAGCATAGCATGCATATACTCTTCCAAAACACCGTTTGAGCACTCACAAATCACAGAGAAACACGGACTTGAGTTCTCTAAAACGCATTGCTTTTATAATATTTTGGTTGTGCGTCACTTTTCATCTATGTTCAGATTAAAAAAACAGAGATTTTAGTAGAAAACTACAAAAATGAAATAAAGCCGCAAAGTTCATAAAAAAGTGGGATATTTTTTCATTTCTAATTATATCCTTAATTTCTTGTTTTTTATTTGTTTTTATTTATTATATTTTATGTGTGGGGTGGATAAAAAGACTGCTCCGGGGTATGATGTTGCTGGAGTGGTGGTGAAAGTGGGAAGTGAAGTGAAGAAATTCAAGGTTGGGGATGAAGTTTACGGTGATATCAACGTGAAAGCTTTGGAATATCCAAAGGTGATTGGTTCTTTGGCTGAGTACACTGCTGCAGAAGAGAGACTATTGGCTCACAAGCCACAGAATCTGAGCTTCGCTGAGGCTGCTAGCCTTCCTTTAACACTTGAGACAGCTTATGAAGGCCTTGAAAGAACTGGGTTTTCTGCGGGGAAATCTATCCTTGTTCTTGGAGGTGCTGGTGGAGTTGGAACCCATGTTATTCAGGTAGCCCAAGACCTCCTCTTCCAATCTTATTGATTCATTAATCAATATGCCTTTTTAGATTTATTAATATGTTCTTGTAGTGATAGTTAACCTCTTTTTTTCTGTTTCATTATCTTTAATCAAATTCATTGCACATGAACTGAAGTTACAGAACATATATACAAGAAACTTTCTTATTATTATTATTATTATTTACATTTCCTGTTTCATGCAACATTATTGACTATGTACATCACTCTTTATGTATTGAGTAACTTCAAATTCTACATATTGAATATAAAGCAGTAATTTTCTTCTTGTGGTCTCAACTTCAACATCAAAATTTCATGGAAAGTGATTATAATGAATAATGCCTTTTTGACACAGCTTGCCAAGCATGTATATGGAGCATCCAAGGTAGCAGCCACAGCAAGCACTAGGAAACTGGAATTATTGAGGAATTTGGGGGCTGACTTGCCAATTGATTATACTAAAGAGAATTTTGAAGACCTGTCTGAAAAGTTTGATGTGGTGTATGATACAGTAGGTGAGAATTTTGAACCCATTCTTTCATCAGAAGTCCATGAGGTTGATCATGTATCCTGTGGAACACTAACTTTATTTTCTCCTAAACTCAAAAACAGGGCAAACTGAACAGGCATTCAAGGCTTTGAAAGAAGGAGGCAAAGTTGTGACCATAGTACCACCTGGATTTCCTCCAGCTATCTTTTTCATTCTCAATACTGATGGGTGTATTTTAGAGAAATTAAACCCCTATTTTGAGAGTGGTAAGTTGAAGCCAATAATTGACCCCAAGAGCCCTTTTCCATTTTCTCAGGCTGTTGAAGCATTTTCCCATCTGGAAACAAACAGGGCAACTGGAAAAGTTGTTGTCTATCCCATTCCATGAACATAAGCTCTCTCCGTTAAAATCCATGGTGTTCTCTATGATCTAAGGTTTTTCCTAAAAGAGTGAGACACAGTAATAAATGTTCTCCGTAGCCCGAAGCTACGTTGTTTCTTTCTTTCAAGAGAATTTGTACTGAAATAAGCATAAGTATGTCTTGTAGGCGATGCTACAACTGAGCCTCTAACATAGTGTGGTTTTGTAATTTTTTTTTGAGTGCGTATTGTGGTTTGTAGTTTTGGCTACTGAAATAGTCACATGGTTTTTAATATTTCGCTCTACTTCGCGCTGCATTTTGGAGTACAACAGAAGGAGAATATGGGGAGACAAAAACTTGAACTAGGTTATAGTCCCTGAAAGAAAGATATATATGTGATGTGATTGGTCTTTGAATATTTTTTTGCCACATTAGTCTCATAATCTTTTTAATTAACAATATACTCCTATGCTTATTAGCTTTGACAACAAATTATTCACCTCTGTATATAAATATACAAAAATGATACACATATAATATATCTATATAGTATACTATAATGATACTTTTTTAGATTTTATTTTTAATTTTTTTAATTTTTTTTGAGAGAAAGAAAAGTGTAAACATGTAGATTGAGAAAGAGTGAGTATCATCACTCATAAATATAATATGATACAATATATTAGTTGTACTAAAATGATGTTAAGATAATAAAATAATATTATCTCTACTGTAATAGTATTAACACACGTTAAATAAATCATAAAATATTAATTAGATGTTAAGCTAACGAGTTAATATGAAACTATTTTAGTTAAAAATTCATCTAAATATTATAAATACTTTAATATTTACAAGATATGTATAGTTTAATTGATTATTCATTGTTATATCAATTATGTACTACTGAGAATGTTTTTGTAAGCACATCATCTCAACTCAACCAGATACATGCGAAGAAGAGATTTCCACATTTAAAGACTACCACGTCTCACAAAATTTGAAAAATAAAGTCTTATAAGGAAGTTTCCACACTTCTAAAAACATACATTTTTTCTGAGTTTTAGATGATATGACTTATCATGTAAGTTGGAAAGTCTCAACTAACAAGAAACACTACTATTTTATTCAGCTTGAAATCAACATAATTATTCTCTTCTATCCCAATGAAACTTTTTTATTATAACTCTCCTTATTTCATTGTCATAGTTTTGAATATTCTAAAAAATATAAAATTTTATATTGTCTTTTAAGAGTTAGGAGGTCTTTAACACAAAAAATTGAGTTATGAGCTTGAATTATTTGAAATACATGTGGTCTATACTAGGGTCTTCAAAACCGAACCGATCTAAAGAGAAAAATAAAAAACTGATCTAAACCAAACCAAATTGCAAACTTTTGGATTAGTTTAGACTTTTTTCTAAGAATCGCGCGCTTAAGTTTGGTTTGCAGTTTGAATTTTCAAAAACGATCCAAACCAAACCGCAATATACATTCAATATATATTTTTATTATTAATATAATAATAATAATAACAATAATAGTAAATTATACATTTTAACCTAAATCTCTTTATAGAATTGTTTGGTCTGCTTCACAAATTTGATTTGGCAGAGAGTGAACAACAGTTAGGCTTCAATAGGATCATATACATAAAAAAATGGATTGACTAGTCAAAGCAGGGATAAAAGTTAACTATTAGGTAAAATAAGAGCAACCAAATTTCATAGGTTTTGATTGGTTTATAGATTCAGATGAATATTGTATGGGTGAAATACTTAAAAAATCTACACTAAGATATATATTTGTATATTTTCCTTGTTCGATTATGAATGAATTTATTTGTAATAATTATTATTCAATATATTTATTAGATTTTGAGTAACATATTTTATATTATATTTTTATATTTTTATTTAAAAAATAAAAAATGAAGAAATATTTAATAAAAAATTAAAAATTGTGTAAATTAATCCTAACCAAACCGCACAAATTGATTTGATTTGGTTTGAATTTTTTTTCTTTCGAACTGAATCAAACCAAACTGCATATATTTTTTGTGTGGCTTAGTTGTATTTTTAGCCAAAAGTCAAACTAAATCGCATCATAAACACCCTTATGATACACCATCTTCCCATCCCATCTCTCTCACGTCCAAACCTATCTAAAACATGTTATTTATTTCTTGGAATGTATAAGAGTTCTATCTAAATTTTGTCATATACACATTGTTGTATAAGGAATATTGACAACTTCATAAGTAAAGACCTAGTTGTGTTGAACTCCAGGAAGATTTATTTCTAGTGAAATAATATGTCGTTGTTGATGGATACTTCCTATGAGAGTTTCTTCCACCATGATTCATACAATGTTCACAACAAAATGTTTGCTTACACGTTTCTGGAAACAAATAGATAAATACATATAATTGATAACAAAGTACACATTTGGTGATCAAATAAATTTTAGACTCAAATTAGCAAGGATTATATGTATTATAGGTTGACTTCTAAGCTATAAACCAAGATGATAATTATATGTTGACTTTAATTATACATTTTGTTGTGAAAATAGTTCAAGGAAAAGCTAAAAATTATCCTAGAACATACAAATGAATAAGAAAACAAAGCAGAACAGAGTAACCTAAGAAAGGAACAGGAATAACACCAAAAAAATTAATGTGATTTAATTGAAAAGTTAACAAACTTCATCCTACATCTACAAACAAAAATTCATTATTTAACATAGATTAACTCAAACATTTCTATCTCAGAAAACTTTGTCACTCAAGACAAATAAAGTGTAAAACAATTTGAAATTAATCAAAGAGTTACACTATGTCCCATTATAAAATAAATACTAATTATAAAATAAATACTAATGATAAATTATTTTATACTAAAAGTTTAAGATTTTCAATTCGTTAAGACAAAATACAAATAATCTTATAAAAAATAATAAAAGTTAATCATTCTAAAAAGAAATATTTCTATTATTGCTTTTAACAAGAATATAATTTTCACAAATAAACTAATAAAATTAAAATTTACACATTTTCAAGAGTTTTTATTATTAAGATTAAAGTCTTGATTAATTTAATAAACTGCACGACCTATTGTTAGAGTGAAAGGTATTCGAGACTTTAATACTTCAATAAGTTATGGAATATAATTTATGAAATTGATGATGTATTCAAAATTATCTACATCTCAAGAAGAAGTAAAACTCAAGATAAGAAGATGCAAGAGGCCAATCTTAGAACGATGAAGTGAAGAAAAATCGACGAAGCCTATCTCAAAGTATACTTGAAAAGATCCAAATACTCTCATGAATATTAAATTTGAGATTAATTTAAATGTAAAGATCAACAAAACAGTTATGGGAGGAATGTAAGTTGAAGAACAATTACAAGCACATGACTTTTTCTCAAGGAATTATCATACACATCCAAGACAAATACCAACTTTTAGACACCATTGAAGGTTAATAGGAGTTGAAAAATTGTAATTGTCATGTAAACTCCCTCTCTCTCATTACACACTCATATATATATATATGATAGGATTATCATTTTGAAAGAGTATTTTTAAGGCCATGTGATAAAAGAAAAAAATTGAATGAATAAAGGGAAATGGTTTCCCATCTTCCACTCTTAGGATTTTGCTAGAAAAAAAAAATCAGAAAGGAAAAAACAGTTATATATTAATTATGTCCAGGGAGGAGTGTCCAGACATAGAGTTAATGGATCAATAAGATTATTAAATAACTGATTGATTTAATTAACCTGATTTAATTAAAAGAGTTCAAATATATTATATACTTTAATATAGTTTGACGAATCTAATTTAAATTTAATTTCTTATTATAATAAAATATGAATGTACAAAACACCACAAAATAACAAAATTCTATTATGAAAATTTTAAAACATAAAATAAGTAATATTTAAAATAATTTTTTTATTCACAACATTAATTTATAAAAAAATTGAACAACACAGTTTTATAAATGAAAAGACAATATATATATATATATATATATATATATATATTTAAAAAAATTCTAAACTGAAACAATATGGTTTCCGAGTTTTCGATTAATTTAATCAGATAAAATCAGATCCAACCATTTCTGATCTAAATTTCAATCAAAACTTATCTACTCATCGAATATCTGTCGTAGCTTTTATAACTTTGAGGACGCAGTGGAATCAAATAGACATTTAATACTAATTAATATACTAACCATGGTTTCAAATTGTTCTCCATAGTTCTAATCAAGTGGTTAAAATCGAAATTATATTTAAAATCGTAAAAGGTTTACAAAATTTTAAATGGTGAAATCGTAATACGAATAATAGATTTTATTTTCTACAAATTTTAATGAACTAAACGTTTAAAGTAAAATTATGAAAAAAAAAAAGTTTTAATTTTATTTTTAGAAAAATAAAGATTTTAATTTTTAATTATTTTTATTAGGCTTAAAAAGTTTTAAAATTATTTAACGTTTAAAAAAGTAAAAACAATCTTCTAAATTAAATATTAAAATAATTATTAAAAAAAAACTGTTCAACTCTTAAATTAGTAGAAATAATATTACTAAACATTAAAAAAATAATAAAAATAATTAAAAAATTAAAACTGTTCACCTCATAAATTAGTGGGAATAGTGCTTAAGGTTAACTAGTTAAAAATCATTGAAAGGAGTAGGAACAATGCTCAATGTTAAATAAATTAAAATCCATTAAAAAAAATTAAAACTCATTAAAATGAAATTAAAACACATCCATTACCTGCATTTGTGAAAACTTTAAAATTTACCATTTTACATTTTTTCCGATTTTACTTTACGATTTCACTAATTATACTGTATTACAATTTTAAGTATACTCTAACACGGAATTGAACTAGAAAAAAATCATACAATCTTATAATTTTACGAGTAAAATCTCAATTTTGACTACATTGATTCTGATGATAATGACGCTGATTAGTTTTCCACCATCACAGTCACACCAAACTATGACTACGACACTGAATTTAAATCATATAAATTGTTGCATCATATTTACAATAAAGTTGCAAGAAATAGTATTCTATTTTATTTAATATAGAAAAAATAGATTTTATTCTTTTATTATAACTTTCAGTAGAGATAACAAAATAAACTAACCCCACATATTGAAACCCGACCTTCTATAGTTCATCAAAAGTAGATCGGTTATGGATTTCTTTTAGATGATATGAGGTCCCAACTTACATGCCAACTAACAATTTCATAAACCGACACATTAAATTTAATATTTTTAAACATTAATACCTCTAGTAATGGAAATATTTTCTTAAGTTTTAACTTCACTAATTAATATATTCAATAATATAAAACCTAATCTATAGGCATAATCATGATTTAAATTATAAATTTGTGTAAAGGATGATGTGTCAGAATTTCTTTCTATGTCTTTATTTTTTTTATTTTATAGTTTCTTATTTCATTATCATTCATTTCTTAAATTTTTTTCACTTTGTTTTTCTTTCATTTTTTCTCATTTTTCTCTTTTTAAAAAGATATTTATTTCTCATTGAGGATTATTTACACTTATTTATAAAATATAAGAATAAAATATGTCCAAAATTTTTTCAAGAATAAAATACAATTTTGACAAATAGTTTAAAGACTAAAATCATATTTAACCTTATTTTAAATGTTAATGGTCAAATAAGTCTAGTATGTAAATATGAAAAGTGAAAATAAGAAACAAAATAATCTTTCAGCATTGTTATTGCCACAATTTTTTTTAACGTGTTTTTACGGTTTCATATCTTTATTCTCTAAAATTTTGATTGATTGTAGAATGTTATAAAAAAGAGTAGATTTGATGATGCAAAGTACAAAATATATGTATTTATTGAGTTTTGTTTATTATAGAGTTTCAATACAGGGGAACGCGGTGACAATCGTGATACCAAAATTTCTATACAATTATTTTGGTAATGATTTGAAAATGGACCATATTTCACGTAATGTGGGTTAAGTGTTGTGAGTAATGTGTTTGTGCATATATCACATTATACCTATACTCCAATAAAATAGGAACGACTAACATAGGTAATGGTTAACATTTTCCCACTTAGTCCATTTATACCATTATCAATTAAAACAAAAAATTAAATATATGAATCATGGTGATAAGTGTTCTAATAAGAAGTATTTTCTCCCATGTATCAGAATATATCAAGTCTCTCATCAAAGATTCTTACCTATAATGAATAAACCATATGTTTATTTTTGGTCAAATTTAAATAAAATTTATCAAAATAAACAAATATGTACACATAAAAATGAGAAAGAAATTAAACTGAATAAAAGTTTTATTAAATTAAAATTATCAATTGTTATATCATGGAACAAGTCTCATCTATGTTATATGATCCTTCTAATTCTTTGGTGGCATGCCTTTAGTAAAAAGATCAACAATCATCAACTCAGTGCTAACTGCTCAATGATCACTTTTTCTTAAAATGTTCTCTTATGGCTAGATATTTAATGTTGATGTGTTTACCTCAACTTCCACTTTTATTATTCATAGCCACAGATATCACAACATAGTTATCAAAATATAACTTTAATGACTTAGCAATTGAGTCTAGAAATCTAAACCCATATATAAAACTCTTCTAACATACACCATGTAAGGTAGTCTCAAGACAAGAAACAAACTCAACGTCCATAGTAAAGTAGCAGTCATAGATTTTCTGGTATCAATGTAAGTAGCAAAGTCTAAATTAGAGTAGCCTATCACCTTTAAAGTATCAGGTCGTTTGTATATGACCATGAAATCTCTTGTTCCTTGAAGATATCTCATTACCATCTTTGGAAATTTCCAATGGTCATGGATTACTCTTATATCTTCCCACAACATGAATTGAAAATGCAATGTTAGGTCTAGTGTAAACCTAAGCATATGTAAGACTTCTAACGGCTGAAGCATACAAAATATTTTTCATCTATTCTTGCTCAAGATCATTTTTGGGAATTGACCCAACTCAAGTTTATCACCTTTCACAATAGGAGATACACTTGATAAATAGTTGATTGATTTGAGCTGGAATGAAGATTATGATGAACAAAATGTGTTTACTGTGTAACCAGTGATAAGGGAAATTGCAATTGAATCAGGGAATCAATGCGCTTTTCATAATTGTTTATATTTTGCGAAATTATTCCATGTTTTAATTTAATTCAACAAATTTATTCAAAATCCTTTCCTATTTACGCGTTGATCCTTTGCCTTAACCACAATACTTGGGAGACAACCTAGGGATCACTTCCCAGTATTACATTTCAACTATTTATTTGACTGTATACAGCTTCGATTAATCTGATACCAAATGTAAGTATGAAAACTAGAAGTAGAGAACAAACCAAACCTCCTGCTATTATCTTTACCGCCATACCTTTTTTTTCCCTAAAATGTGTTTCTACGATTTCAAACCTTTACTCTCCAAAATTTTTATGGTGTAGTATCTTATAGAAGATAATAAATTTGATGACACAAAGCATAAAGCATATGTGGTGTTTATAGAGCTCTATCTGGATAAACTAGAAGAAGAAGACCAAGTCAACCATCTTGGTCTTAATGATGTGGTTTCATGTGAAAGATGATGAACAATTTGATCAAGTTGTATTGAGGTTACAACTTTCATTGCATGTATTTGTTAATCTTGCACACAAGGTAAATTATGAGTGTCTTAGATCACAACAAAAGTGCTTTTATAAATTTTTTTGAAAAAGGTTAAAAGTATTTTAGAAAAGTTCTTATCTTTTTTATCAGTTACCTATTTATATAATTGATTGAATTTATCTTAACATGTTTTACAACGTATAATTGATTATGGATTTTCATAATAGATTAAAACAGAGCGTTCTTCAAAAGTTTTCAGTATTTTTTTGATTTAATTGATTAACACCTCAATTAATCGATTGATTTGTCCTTGAGGTTTTTTAAAATTGGAACAAGAACAAAATAATCGATAATCAAGCTTTTTAATTGATTAAAACAAAAGTCTGTTTTTCTAAAATACACACAATGATAAGGATAATCGATTAAATGGTTTTATAATCGATTAAATGTGTTGCTAAGTTGTAACAAACTTTGAGAAATTCTATTTAAAGAGAATGATTGTGTATTTCATTACAACAATTTTTAAAACATTTTAAACACATTTCAAAGGGACTTATGGACTTAAAACATTTTCTCGAACAAAGCTTCAAAGAATTTTCAAGAAAGTTATCTTTTTTTCTTGGGTTTTTAAAAGTTGTGAACATAGATTGAGTTTTGCACTTGTGATTGATTTTTGTTGTGCATTGGTAACTTCTTTCCTTTTTCTTCTGTGTTTGAGAGTGTTTCCACTTATACCCTCTTATTGTACAGGAGTTGATTTTGTTGTTTGTGCTTTCCTCTTGAGTTGTATCAAGAGTTGTTTATATATTTTTATTTTTGCTATGTCAAGAGTTTGTTTGTATTATATATCTTCTTTGAGTATTTTTAGGAGTTGACCTGCTATATATCTTTTATAAATTTATTAAGAGCTGATTCTGAATATCCTCCTTAAATTGGTTCAGAACATGATTGGTTATAGTCTCTTTGGTTTTATTTTAAGAGTTGATCTTGATTG
This sequence comes from Lablab purpureus, assembly GCA_030347555.1. NCBI lineage: Eukaryota > Viridiplantae > Streptophyta > Magnoliopsida > Fabales > Fabaceae > Lablab > Lablab purpureus. The sequence goes on from CM059254.1 coordinate 20,151,976, forward strand.
TGTCTATCTTATGTATCCTTGCACGTGTATTTGTTTGTAAAAATATTTCAAGATAGTAGATTCCAACTATTATAAAATTGATAATTAAGATTGAATGTAAGATCAAGTTGAACTATACTAGTATAAATCTTGATGTGTTTTTTTTTCTTCTCTAACTCTCTTATCTCAATTTTTGTATACCACAGTTGATGTTTGTAAATTTTTTACACTATTTTTATCAATTTTGATTCCACAAACGAAAGTATGAAAAATTTTAATAATTACAATTTTTATAACAACCTTAAAAACAAGTTAGAAAATTTTCTTAAAATATTTATAAAATTATTTAAGAAAATAAAGATTTCAAAGAAAATTTTAAAATAGTAAAAGTTTTACAAAAGAAAGTTGAAAACCAATTCATCCCTATTTTACTTTATCATTACCTCTTTTTTCTGACATGTCCATTACCTTTGAAAAGTTGGAACATAAGATATGTGATACCAAAATTTTCACACGCCTCATCTGATAAAGACTTGGAAATGGATTACATTTGACGTAATGTGAATTAATTATTACCAACGTAATTTGTTTATGCATATCATATATTATATGCATATGACTACAAATAGTAACTCCTAACATGAATAACCCCTAACATAGTCACATTTTATGTCGAGAAAGTGAACAAAAAGAAACACTTCATTGTAATGAACTAAGAAACATTTTCATACACTGTATAGTTATAAAAAATAAAATAAGAATTAGAGCAACCGTTAAAAGAACTATTTCTAGCGTGCACAATAATTTCACTCCACAAATGGCTAATTCATGCTATAGTATATTGTCATATTCATAAGGATTACCATTAGATTAAAATGTTCACCAGTTTCAGAATCTAAACTATTTTTTAACGTAATTAGATTTAATATGAACCAAATCAATCAAATATAAATATAGTAATGAATTCATACTAAACCAATGATATATTTTTTCTTTATAAGTTTTATGATATAGTTGTATAAATATTTTTTTACTATTAGTTAGATGATATAAGTTGATATGCTGGTATAAAAAGATTGTTTATCTCTTTTAGTGAGGAATTTAATGTAGAATTCTAAATAAAAAATTATGTATCTTTTATAAAATAAAGTTTTGTACATATGTGATGATTGGATTGATTTGGTTTGAATCTTAAATTTGTAAAGTTAAATCGATAAAAAAAGGATTGGTTTAGATTTATTAATGAGGGTTTTGTTGTGTTCTTAAACTTAATCCAAATGAAGGGGAAAGGAAAATGGTAGGGAAAAAGAGAGAAATTAATTAAAGAAGGTGCTGGAGGATATTCAAGAAAAGTATCCCTTGCTTGATGGTCTTACAAGTGGTGAGAAATAAATTTGATGAAGAAGTATGCATAATAAATAAAGATATTCTGTGCTATGCAACTTTGATTTGAGGACTCCCACAACACAAAAGAGGAATCCACTTTAGGGTCCCCTTAGTCAAAAGGTTCTTTTGACATTCCCTTATATTATATATCCAAGTCAACCTGTCCTTTGCATGCTAAATAAAGAAGCTTTACGACAAATTTGATGCCTTAGGAATACCATAAAGCCCTGTTGCCATAACATTGACCTTATCTCCACTTCAGCTGAAAGTGACCTTCATTACACCAAACCCTACACATCTTCTTCTTCATCATATAACACATGCTTAAACCTCCACACTAATGCCCTACAACCATTCTTCTTCTCTCATTCCTCTTCCTCTTCTTCTTACTTATCAATTCCCTTCAACTTCTAATGATAATATTTGTTAGAATATATAAAATTTTCTAGTATAATAACTCATCTCTTATATTTTTTTATAAATAAATACATAATTCTATAAAAAATATATATGAAAAAATTCATAGTACAAGATTGGAAATAAAGATACCAGTTCATTATTTAAGTATCACTAAAATATGTTTTATACTTTTTAAACTAGTTTGGTGTTGAGTAGAGTTAATTCTGGGTATTGAATTTGCACTTGTTTCTGCATTTCTACTTAAAGTGATTTCACAAAACAAAATGCTTTTCTTATAAACATGTAATTAATGTATTATTTCTTGACAATTTAAACTAAAATATATATATTTCTGAACTCAAATGTTAGTAAAATTATATGATTTCATACTAGTTAAAGTTGTCAGTTACATATACAAAATTTCTTAACTCCATAATTTTCAATCACATAATTGTATACCTAATTAACAAAAGAATGAACTAATGTAGCATCCGAAAAGCTAGGAACCAAAATGTATCCCAAATTAATTCTACGAAAATATCGAAAAAAAAGACAATATTCTAGAAGTGCTAAAATAATTACATGAAAAGAACATTTGTTCAAACTCTCTAATAGTTAGCCTAATAATCAACATTGTTTCTTGTACTTAATTCTCGTTTATCAATGTGGAACATCAATTCCAACACCGAAGCTTGGAATAGATAAAAATTATTTTATGTGTCAATCAATTAACTTGATTATATTATGTAAATCAAGTGAGCAATATAAAGTAAACAATTTCCATCAACGTCTCAGCTCTCATTTTCTTACCCAGAGCAATCAACATCTTATCTGCCAGAAAAAGTTGTGATTTTGATACACCGCCAGCAAAGATATATAACATAACTTCTAACCTCCTGCAAAATATGAATGGGAAAACAAAATAGAATACATAAACAAGACAGAAAAGGCAAAGCCAACATTGATATAACATATAAATTAAACAAGAAGTTAATGTTCAAAAACTCATACAAAATATGCATGAAGTTAATAACAACACTACATAACCATTCAACCAATGTATTCTACAAATTATAAAATAAGCATGGCAACCACTTTATAACATAATAAAAGTAATTAAGTATTAGAAAATGGACTAGACTCCAAACCTAAATCATTGATATCTTGTCAGAAAAAAGACTATTCAAGAAAACAAAATGGAGTCTAACCTTTGGGTATGCATGCATATTCTATTCTAATTTAGAGAATTGGTAAGTGACATTTAACATATAAAAAAGATCAATCAGGTGGGTACGTAGCCTACGCGTGTGAAAAAATTCCAGTCATAATCTAATAATGCGTTATTGTTAAAGTTAAATACATTACACTTCAAGTTTGTTTTGATTAGCTGCTTTTCAAACATGATTATGCAACTTATTGTAAACCATAAGTGTTTTGTCTATCATACAATAGATATTTGATAATTGAGGTCTAAAAAATACTCGTTTTGTTCCTTCATATCATTAGTCTACTTAATAGAATTGGATTAGTTGATCAAAACTTGTAGTATAAAAACACAACATATCTCTCTTCTTCTCTTAATCTCAATTTATAGAATTTTATTGAATTGAACTAATCTAAGCAGAGTTTTTGGAAAACTAAGTTTAAAAAATACTTTAGTTTGATAATCTTTTGTCGAACTTAAACTTTTCATATGAGAAAACACCTTTAGATGCATATTTGTAAAAATATTTTAAAACTTTAAATACACATTCTAACCTTCCTTGTGTATGTGGCCTACTATTCATAGCTATGAGGAGAAGTCTTATATCAATTATTTATCTTGATAATATAATTTTATAAAAGATAAAGGGATATTATTTGCTGAGAGATCATATTGTAAAATAAATTTTTTTTTTCAACTTTACAATTTGGAGGAAGTGTAAGCAATTATCACTAGTGGTAGATCTTGACCAATAATTTTGGAAAACCCAAAATAATATACAATTTTTTTTTTAAATTTCACTAATACCATAAACAAAGCTGAGTATATAATTTAATATAGTTATAACTAACAAAACACACATGTTTAAAGAATTACTGTTTGTACCTTCAAATTATTTAACTAATCAGTAATTGAATAAAAAAAAAATTCAGTTATTTCTTTTTCAATATAAATAATCATATTTTTTACGAGAAAATCATTTTATATTCTATTTTGCAATCTTGTTTGTTTTGAAAATTCTCATTATAGCAAGTGATTTTGCTATTGTAGTTCTAGAAATGAAGAGTTAAAATCTTATTATGTTTCTAAAAAAAATTTCATAAAAGTCTTTTTAAAAAATAAGAACACTTAAATGAGTTAGATTGGAAGAATTTGAAAAATATTTTTTTAATTTCTTTATTTATTTCCATCACCAATGTTATAACTTAATATTTATTAAAATTAAATGACGTGCGTTATAAAAAAAATTAAAACTCCTCATATTTAATTCTCATTATTTAAATGTAATAAGTTTTAATTTTTTTGGAGAGGGGGTGCAAAGTTCTCTCGTGTTCCTAAGAAGCTTTGTCATTGTCTCTCACTCTGGTGTTCATATTGTGGTTTGGTTTAGTTTTTAGTTAAAAATACATTTGAACTAAACATATATAAAAGGACATTCAAACTGAACATGGTTAGGTTTAGTTTGGTTCAGTTCGGTTTCAACATAAAAATTCTGAACCAATTTTTTGTGATTTGATCTAATTTGAATTTTTATTGTATAATTCTTTTATTAATATGTGTATTATGTTTATATATTGTGACATAAATACTATATATCCCGTAAGATCTACCTCATAAATCTAACAAATTTCCTGCATCCATATGTAAAATATTGCACAAAATTAAACACTTAAACATAAAAATTCGTTATATTTTATTTTCTTTTAATAATATTTTGTTTTGTTTTACCATTCTCTTCCTAAGGCTAATAATGGAATATTCACACTATCATGATAACTTTTTTTCCACCTTATTAATATGTTAAACATATTTTGTTTACTCCTTTATTACAAAGTTATAAGCATGAACCCTCTTAGGTATATCAAATTTTCCTCTCCTACACATCTCTCATACATGAGTAACCTTGAATGTGTAATCTTGAGTTGTAAATGTTTGAGTTGTTTTGATCAAGAGTTCACTATAAGAAAAACTTCAAGTTGTAATCTCAATGTTTTACTGAATTCTATCGTGAATGTAGATTGAAGTTCATTAACACTTCAATTGAACCACATTATCTTTGTATATGTGATTTCTTCCTTGTTCCTTACCTTATTTACCTTCTACCTATTAAATTTGTGATACTCTATTATGCTCTATTTTAGAGTTCGTTTGTGTGCTAGATGGATTTAGAGTGAAATTGTGATTTCTAAAAGCTAATTCCATAACAAATTGCGGTGAGCATGTAATTCAATCATCACGACTTCCACAAATTCACTAGTTTGAATGATTTTGGATTGTGGCAGTTGAAGATTGTCACAAACCGACTTCTGATGGTTGAGACTTCCATTTTTAAAATTATTCGCATCAACCTACAAATTCCAGATAACCCGACTCTCCCTTGGTCCATGGTTTTGAAAAAGGTTTTATGGAGTCGCCACCAGTGTTTTAAAACACTGGAAAAAGAAAAGGTTTTAAAAAATCAAGTAACATTACCCTAACATACATAAGTGTACCTTCCATATATTCTCAATCTTATGTTTTCTAAGATAACCTTATTGTTCATTTCCCTAATCATATATATGGTTATATATAAGTGATATGCACCTATAAGTTTAGGTTCATATAGCTAGATAACTTCGATCTAATTGAATGATGAAAGCATAAATAAACAAAACTTTCCACAAATGTCACTTTGGAAATAAAAATCATTGACTCCAATGGATTTAGTAAATCAAAGTTGAAAAAAAAATCCTATTGATTTTAGATATCTTTTTGCAAAGTGTGAAAAATAATCTCCTTTTAGACTTTGATCACATCTCTAGCCAAAAACAAACATTATTAAATAGAAACATTCTTTTTTAAAATGTCTGTAATTATTGTAAACAAGATTTGATATTATTATTCTCCTTAAGTTATCTTTATGAAAATTTGGCTACGCATATGTTGTAACCTTTTTGTTTTTTTTAAATAATTTAATTTTGAGTAATCAATAAATGGCAAGATACTACATTTATTCAAAATTATTCAAATATGCAAATGACTTTCAACAAAATATAAAATTGCAATTTAAAGGAGTTTTGGTGGGATTTAAAAAAGCATTAAATAGAGAGATTAATCATGCTCCATTTATCCATCAACAATATAGCAGTTTAGGGACATGTACATGACTTTTATCTTGTATGGTTTCAATTTGTTAAATAAGTTACCTATAGAAACCTTGTAACATCTTTAACTTAGGAGCAAATGTTAAGATTGGTCCAATAGAAATCTTATTAAGGTTTCTAAACTGTCTAACTCTATCAAATTATCAAGTAGAATATGAAACTTCTAATATATATGGTTGAAAGTTCGAGTAGATCGTCCATCCCTATAGCGTCTAGTGACCTTTATAGTTGTGTAATGAAAGAGATTGTTCATGTATCTTCTCATTAGTATAGGCATGTTTTATGAGAGTTAGTAATAACAGTCTTGGGGTATAAATAGGAACCTGTATCACATGTTTGTAGTTAATGTTAGAGTTGTGCCAAGTGTGAATTTACAGAGAGAGAACCCTTGAGTTGTAATCTCTATTAAACTTCAATTGAACTACATTACTTTAGCATGTGATTCTTTCCTTGATCCTTTCATTTTCTACCCTTCTATCTATCTTCTACAGGTTCTTTGTTATTAATTTGTTTATATGGAGAAGGTTTAGACTAAGTTTGTGCTTCTGTGAACTATTTCCATAACAACAAGTTATTCAATTGTTGAATTTTTACATATATTAGCTTTTCTAATTAAATTTTCAAGTACAATAAATGTAAATAATTAATTTTATTCTACACCCATGAACTCTCTCTTTTTACTACTCAATAATATTGTATTCACAAATTGGTTGTAATTGTTGACCGATGAAGTATCAAAATTTTTCATTCCCTTTCCAAAATATTTGAATGTATTATATTATTCTTCTTTGTTTTATTTATTTAATAAATCCATCAAATTATTATTAATAATCCTCTTTTCGCACCTTATAAACTTACATAATCACATATATAAGAAGAACAAACAAACCTACAAGTTTTCAACTTCATTGTCAACAAAAGAAAATCCACATATAACACTAAAAATCTAAATGATATTATTTAAAATGGACAAAAGCTATACACTAAGAACCATTCCAAATAAAAAAAACATCAAAACAAAAATTGCACTACATTTAGAGAATATGAAGTTAGAAAACTTACGTTTAAGAAAATGATAACAAGGACTACAATTGTAGAATATGAAGTTAGAAAACTCACCTTTAGCAAAATGATAACAACGAGTTTGAGCTCCACAGTAGAAGCCTTTGGCAACCACAACACCATGTGTTTAAACTCCTCACAAGCACATAGTATGCTTCCTGGTTAAGATTTGAGCTCCATATAGGAGCCCTAATTAGAAGGATTGACATAGTAAGGCTTCTCGCATAGTATGACTTCATACTCACCAACATAAAAAAGAAGGTTTGGAAGATTGCTTACAAGAGCTTATGACACTAATCACAAGGAGAACAATAACATTAGAAGTTTATTTGATAAAAATTAGGGGAGGAGAAATTAGGGCTTGAGTTGTCTTAGAAAAGGAGAAAAGTACTTCGTGATGGCTCAAGTTATCTCACACATTGTCGATTCATTTTAACACATGTGTTTAAATAATTAGTTCGTTTATTTTTTTTCTTTACCTATGCTAATCTAGTGTCCATGAAACCAACAATAACTTATAATTCATTAAAGCATCGACTAAATTGACACTAATGATAATAAAAATATATTTTCTCTACATCGACTATGCCAAGACAATTATTTATTGTAATTCATTTATATAATAATTTTTCATACTCAATTTTGTGTCTGTCAGATTGGAGCTATAGTATTATTATTTATTTTAAAATATAATATTAGTGCCCAGTTTCATGTCAACGCAAATTATGTTTCATTATTTTTATTAACACTTTTGTAGCATTATTAGAGTCGAGCTATATACTTAATAGTCTCGATTCACTTAAGAATCGAGATCAAGAAAATTTATATGCACTTTTCTTCATTAACTCTTAAAGGTATCTTCCAAGATCAAAATCATGACGGAGTCACTGAGCTCCAAAATAGACAATAGCTTATATGTGATTATTGACCCTAGTTATGCTATCTTAGCAAAATTGAGGTTGGAACATTAGTGCCATTTGTGGGGAATAGAAAGGAGGTTCCAAAAGTGAACCCTTGTACCCCTTAGTCCTCTACTGTAGGACTTGTTCCAATAATGTCCAATAACCCCACGTCATTTAGAAGTTGAGGCCAAGAAAAAATTATACACACCTTTCTCCTTAATCCCTCAATACATTTTTTAAGGACAAAACCATGACGAAGTCACCAAGATCCAAAGTAGACAATATCATAGATGTGGTGATTAACCCTAACGATGTTATATTAATGGACTTGAAGTTAGAACATTGGTGTCGTTTATGCTGAATGGGAAAAAGATTCTAAAAGTGAACCTTGCTTAGTCCTCAACTAGAGGACTTGTTACGGTACACCCACATTGCTTAAAGAGTCAAAGCCAAGGGCAATATATATACATCTTCCTCCCTTTTTTAACAATAAAATTAATTATATATTATAAATATATACAAACTACACCTTTCTCCCTTAACCCTTTTAAAAATAAAATTGTGACAGAGTCCGAGTTCCAAAACGCACAATACCTCAGATGTGATGATTGACATTGTAAGAACTCATTCATCTTAGAAATTGATTCACCAGCATAACCTAATCTACGAATTCCGAGCTTGGGGCTTATGTACCCATCCTTATCTGAATAACTTAGACACATAATCAAAACTAAATATAGTTGTTAATATTTCCACCTTATATTCTAATAACTCGAGTAATATCTAAATAACTCAAATAGATAACTAATAATTGTATATGGTTAGTTATTCGTAACTAACAACTAATAAGTACTAGATTGAAAACTATGAATTAGTCTTTAAGTATTTTTAATATTTGTATATATCTTTTAGTTATTGAGTCTATATTCATGAGACTCAAATTTTTATAAATACATAACAATATTACAATAAGTATTTATCTAATTTTTTCATTTAAGATAATATTACATGTGGACCTCTCCTCAATCTTTAGTATGCTCGATTTCTTCATCTAAGAAGACCTAGTTTAGTTTTTTTGAAGGAACAACTCTTTTTACTTTTATTCTTTTTCGATAATAATATTATATGATCATTTGTGTCATATTAGAGTAAGTTAAAACGATTCTAATAGTATCTTTATTTTAACTAACATTGTGTCACTAATATTTTAATAAAAAAATAATTTATTTTTAATGTGACATTTTTATAAAAAATAATTGACTAACATGATACTCAAACAATGTATTATTTAATATTGTGTTCTGGAGTCTACTTCCTATTTTAAAACATATTTATTTGTACAATATTTTTTAAAATGCGGATTCTAACCATTTTTTTATCAAACATAACGAATCATCGCATAGAAAATGTGTATAACAATATTATTGAGCTTGTAGATGAAACAAAAGAAATTAACTATAGCAGCTAATTAGAGGAAATGCGACTTTTAAAACGAAGCATCAAAGGTTTCCGCGATTCCGAAGGGTGCAGTTTCTTTGACGGTTTTTAACAAGCACCGATTACTTTACTGAGTGTCCCTGCTAAGTTAAAAGTTTTTTATTAAACAAATGTTATATATATTTTTTTATAAAGAGATGCTGAATTGTTGAGAAAAGTTCTTGTAAAAGACGTAAATAAGAATAAGAAAGAGTAAAACTGAATTAAATTATAAATGGGACCACAGATCTCCATTGAAAATGACTTTATAGAACTATGGGTCCAAAGATGATGTGCCAAAGATTCATTATCTTGACATTCTTGATTTCTCAACTCCCACTAAGAAAAAATTGTAGGTGCAATTTTCCAAATTTCATTGCTTTTAAATCTTGTAGTATTTTTAACTTGTTTACCTCGATAATCATTTAGATATAGTGGCTACGAAACTATTTGTTCAATTTTCTTTATGTGGTAAATTTTCATTGTTGTTATAATAACTCATTGGTTACCCACTTCTATCTTTTAATTTTTAAAAGAAAATTGGTTCTCAATAAGATAAAAGAAAGCATAACATATAATGTATGATTTCTTTCAAAAATATATTATTATATATCCTAGTATTAATGTTATCATCAACATTTTTTATTTAAAATGTTTGAAAAAAACTACTTCTTCTAATAATTTTGTTATCTTATTTTATACGGAAAGATAATAAATTTTTGAGCTTGTTTCAACTAGTTTCTTTAAAATAACTATTAGAAAAGACAAATATAAAAAAATAGAATTAACTTCTCCATATAAACTAAATTTAGATTATGCACAAGTTGAAAATAAAAATTTAGAGAAAAGTTATATGAACTTTTATTACAAATTTATTTATATATAAACTTGTATAACTTCAGGAGAAAACAATACGAGTTATTTTCATTTCTTTTTTACAAGCTCTTTTGAAAAGCTTCCAAAGATGCACTTTTTCATGGGAGAAAATATTTTGAAATCGTAAAACATAACACAAAAATAAAAAATAAAAGTAGAATTCACCATTTTAATTTGTTAATATATATTATTTGCTGAATAGTGAAATATGTGTTTATATATACACTCTAATTAAACGGGTTAAGAGAGAAATAAATGATGCTACGATAAATAATTAAAATGATGTCGAGCTTATCTAAAGTAAAAGTTAAATTACACAACTCATAGCAGACTATTGGTACAATTTTTTCATGTGATTATTTATACAATCTTCTTAGTTGCAGTAGTAATTTACCAAGAGATTTTTGAAGTTTTTTTATTTAGAACATAACTAATAAAAATATAAAAATAAAGAAAAAAAACATATAAAGAGAAAAACTGTGGAAAAGAAATGAAAGAGATTGAAGCAATGGGGTATGAAATTATTTTGAGTATTAGTAAATCATTACTTCAATCTAGGATGAAAGAGGGACATAGAATAAAGGCAGAAAAAAAGTGACACTGATAGATAATACCATGAGAAAGGAAGAGTAAAGTAATAGGCAAAATGGGGTGAAAATGGAAGCAGAAAAGGGGAAAAAATGACTATAGTTGCGTCTTGGATTGGGTAAAAGAGATGGTATATGAGATTTTTTTTAATATATTAGAATAAATATTTTCTATTAATTTCTTGGAAGAGACTGAGGGAGTTAACATGTGGTGCACACCTCATCCAATCCCCACATGAAATGCTTGAGGAATTTTTCTAACCGTACTGAAAGATTAGTTCACCCAACAAAACTGGATATGTAATAATTTTTATTCTAAAAAAATGGTTGCATTTTTTTTATTCAACCCAACAAATAAATATATAAATTATTTTTAAAATATTGGAAAAGTGAAGATACAATAGAAATAAGAAGAAGAATTGTTTTTTTAGAAAAATGGAAGTAGAGAAGTATGTGGCCATTGACGAGCGTGAAGGCGTGAATTTATGGAGAAGGGTTTAAGAAGAATGGTTGGTTTGGTTGGTTTCCAACAATGAAATTCATAATAAAAGCAAGATGAGAGCCGAAGTCAATGAAGGAAACAACAAGAATGGACCCAAAACAAGAATCTGGAACTTACATAGATCATTATGAATACAAGAATGCTATACCCTACCAACAAACTGTACTGCAAGGTAGAGGAGAGGAAGCAAGCATGGCCAAAGATAAGAAAAAGTAAAAGGGGAATCCCAAATTAATATACTGAATAATTCCTTTAGGAATCGTCTGTTTATGCAAGTTGGAGCAATTCTTACCTCTTTCTTTCTCTATAAATACCATTCCACTCTCTACCTTTCACCTCAACTCCAACCCTTTCCCAACAAAGATCACTAAAAAGGATTATGGATTGCAGAATAGAGAGCGCAGAAACTCACAGGTTTTCTTTCTGACATCCATGCACAGCCACACACATCACATATACAAGGGTGCATATATGAGTCATGGTTAACACTGACATGCATATAGATATATATATAGTGTGTGTGTAAGTGACATACATGTAGCTTTTGTTACTATAGGAATAAGTGTGCAGCATGCTTCAGACAGTTCAACAAACTGGAGCACCTTGTGGAGCACATGAGGATCTCATACCATTCGGTTCATGAGCCAACCTGTGGCATTTGCAGGAAACACTGCAGGTCATTTGAGTCTCTAAGGGAACATCTTATAGGTAATCAATAATTTTTTTGTAATAGCTGTTGAGCAAATTGAAATACATGGAGTTTGCATATTCGTGAATATAAATAATTATCAATTGGCCATTGTGAATTTTTTATGTGACTTAAAATCTGCTTTTCCAGGTCCATTGCCAAAGCAGGAATGCAGAGATATATTTTCCTATAGAGGGTGCAAGTTTTGCTTGAAAGTCTTTGACAGCCCTAATTCTCGCAGGATTCACCAAGAAAAATGCCAACACTCTGGAACAAATGCTGTACAACTTTTGACTTTGAATTAACACCATATTTTGCAAATGAGTGATCCTCGTAAAACAACATTCTAATTAATATGTTTTTTCTTGTTACATTATGTGCAGTTAATACTTAAAAACTGGAATGTATATTTTTTTTATTCTTAGTATTAAAAATTCAAAAGATGTTAAAATTATTCACTGCGAATTTCTAACTTTCTGTGCATATTATTACAGGGAATAATTGGTCGCTTTTCAAACTTGGGACTTCGTGATAATTTGGCCATTGGTGGTGGAGCAAGAGGACCACAAGTTGTTGCATTAGCATGTAAAATGGTTGGAGGTGGCAGTGATGGCTCACTGGATCTCTGTGGAAGAGTGTGCTTAACCGATGAGCATGAGAACATAATATTCCATTCTTATGTGAAGCCACCAATTCCTGTCACAAACTACAGGTTGGACAATTAAACTTCCTTAGGTTTTGAAGAGTTTAACCATATATATAGCTGCTGATGGAGCTACTGATTCATTAACAGGTATGAGACAACAGGCATTAGACCAGAATACCTGAGGGATGCAATGCCAATGAGACAAGTTCAAAGGAGGATTCAAGATTTTCTTTGCAATGGTGAACCTATTTGGACAATTCGGGCTAGAGGAGGAAGAGCCAGGGTTCTTGTGGGTCATGGTTTGGATCATGACCTTGAATGTTTGCAAATAGAATATCGAACAGAAAAAATAAGGTAAATCATTCAATTTAACATTAAGGCAGAACATGCAGCACAGGTGTCTATCTTGCATATCTCAGTCAAATATTCTCTTCAGAAAGACTTGTAACTTTATTTAAGGCAAAGTTAAACAACACTTTTTAGACCCTTACTTTGTGTAAAAACTTCACTGTGATGAACAAAGAAAAACATCTCGTATAGCTATTTTACTGTCACTAGTGTATAACTTATCATGTTCTTGACTTAAAAGTTCTTACTGAATAATCAGGGACACTGCAAAATACCCTCCCCTGATGAAAACGAGCAAGCTCAGCAACTCACTCAAGTACTTAACGCAAACATATCTTGGGCAAGTATCATTCACAATTTTCTTCACTGTAAAACACAAAATGTAATTTGATGGAAGCCCATTAAGCATAAATGTTTTAAGATTTTGGAGCACATATATATGCAGGTATGACATTCAAGTTGGAATTCAGGATCCTTATGATGACTGTATTGCAACTATGAGGCTGTACACGAGAATGAGATCCCAAGTACACAAAACACAGGATTACCCTTTGGTGTCTGACCCCCAGAACAGGAACAATTTTGCTTCGTGGAGGCAAAGTGAACTTGAAAGAATGAGTCCTGAACAAATGCTGGAAATATCAAGGTCTGACTACTATTGCTGGTGCTTGGATTCCTTGTATAATCCCTGAACATGAGGAAAGCCAAGTAGACAAATCAGAAGCTCATGATATATGAACCTCAGGGAATTGATGAATACACTACCGATTTAACCTATATACATCAATATCTATACTAAACTAAAAATAAAGTGCACCAAAAGAGTTGTATCTTTTCTATTATAGTTAATAATTTCTTAATAATACTCCATTTAAGCACAAGCTAGACTTACACTGCTGTCATAGGTAGCACCTAGAGGCATTCATGTTATTCTATTTAATTTTGTGTGCTTGTGTCTGATTACTTGTATAACATCTCTACGTAATAATGTAATAAACTAGACATTCTCCAGCTATATATCTGTGATGAACAGCTACCTCCAATTCCCAAAATACAGTGAAATATTTTCTCATTTTTTTAAGCGTTGTATATTTAAAAAAAAAATCCTATCTAAGTGTGTTTCTCAAAGTTACACAGAATAAAATCCTATCTAAGTACTTAATTTCTTTAAAAGAATAAAATAGAAAATCTTATAAACATTTTATAAAAGTTAAAAAATGTATTATATTTTTTATTTTTCTAAAAAATATAACAATAACACTTAAAAAAGAAATGGATGAGGCATTAATAATTTCGCGAATGAATCTGTTATGCGATTATATACCATTTTCTCTCTTAATTTTACAAATTTTTTTCGTTTAGGCTATATTAGTGTATATATATATATATAAAGGACTATATTAAAAGGGGTAAATATATACTACTAAGCATGGGACCAAACCAAGACTAACATAGAAAAACTAATCAAAGTGAGAAAGAAGAGGAAGATCAAGTCTCTTCCTAGAGAAATCATAACTTATGAAAGTGATTAAGTTAGTCCACTATCTGGAGGGAATATGATCATCTAAGCTTATTTTCTTCATGGTAGGTATGAGAATTATATCATCTTATTCAACAGTTTAAATAGACAAGGTCTCATCTAGAGCATCTGATAGGGTTGTTTAGTTTGCAGAGTCTATCTTCTAGAGTTCAATAAAACATTTGGTCTTAACTATTTTAGATAACTATTTCGTTGGATAGACATTATGTTATTTTGTTATAATGTTACTTACGTCTACACTGTGGCCTTACTAATGTTGCAAAAGTTATAGAAATTGAACTTATTAAACTATAATTCACTCTTTCTTGCTTGAAATTTTGTAAACCTCATGTGAATCAATACATTTATATATTTATCAAGAATTGATTAATAATTATATTATTAATTTTCATTGTGTTGTAGTCTTTGGTCTTTCCTTTTACATGTTTTTGTTCTCCGTGTCTTAGATTGTTTAGTGCTCTTACACAATTTTTATTCGTGAATTTCTTAATCTAATATTAACAAATTGGTATGAGAGCATTGATTCTAATCCGTCGAAACAATGACGATTGATGTTATAATGTCGTTGTATGTGAGTTTCTTTCGGTTTGGTATTTTTGGCTTAATCCTCAAACTTGCAAATAATATTATCGGACAGACATATTCATAAGCACAAGTGTTATAGGAAACATTAATTAATGCATAATTAAACTCTAAAAAATGTAATTAAGTTCGTATTGCTAAAAATGTAAATAAAGCTTCAAAACAAAATAAAAGTTTTAAAAAATTTTAATACCATAAAAATTTATGTTTTTATTTGTCATCTATCCTAAGATGTTATCAAGATTAACAAAATATTTTTATGTTATTCTAATATAATCCAATGCTTCTAAGTTTAGTGATTGTGTCTCGTTGAAAAATTATAACATATGTATTAAAGTTAGCACAATCCATAAGTAATAATTTAATTTATTATTTTATTGGTAAGTCATAGCATATTACTTTATCTCAATCATAAATACTAGCTTGCACAATAGTCATTATCCACTACATCACTTAGTAGTTCCAGTATGACCTTCGACTTATTTATTACATTACAAATCAAAATAAACCTAATTAGATAAATTAATGAAAATACAAAAGTGATCAATGATACAATTTACGTACCTTGAAGTGCATACACTTAAGCAATGTGATTTTTTATACCACTCAATATTTTATATCCAAAGTAAGAACTAAAATAAGAATATTTGAAGTTAGAATACATAACATTATGTAAGGTTGACATAATAAATGTTAAATGAAATTGAGTTGCCTGACTACTATTTGTTTAAAGTATGTTGGAGACTTCTTATGCTAAATCATGCAACAATGTGATCTGGAACTGATATAATGAGTAGTTGTCAATGATGTCTGCATTAAAAAATACTTATGACAACATATTTAAATAATGTACTTGTTGACCATCCTTGACCTCATAACGTAACAATTCAGACTTCACATTCTTTTCTGTGTAAAATACAATGAATAGGACATAAATGTATCTTTTTATATTTTATACCAACAAACAAAGTATCCTTTTTGTCTCATAATTTCGATTGAATAGTGTATTCCCTCTAGAACCATTTCCTTCAATAATTGAAGCAATTCTCACTACAAGAAAATTACAAATTACCAACAAAATCTTACCGATGGAAAATTTTCCGTTAGTAATTTACCGACAAATTATCATCTGTTAGTAAAAATTCATCGCTAAAGTTTGCATCAAATTGTGTGCAATAAGATTTACCGGTAACTACATCAGTAAAATATTCAGTCGGTAAAAATTGTCAGTAAAATATGATGGAAAATCAAATCCGTCGGTAAAAAAGTTTGTCGATAAATCTATCGATAATTTATATATCTACATATCTATATATCTACATATCTATATATCTATATATTTATATATCTATATATGTATATATATATATTTATGTATATATCTATTTATGTATATATCTATTTATGTATATATCTATATATCTATATATCCATATATCCATATATCTATCTATCTATATATATATATATATATATATATCTATATATCTATATATACATTTATATATTTATACATTTGTATATTTGTATATTTATCTATTTATATATTTGTATATTTATATATTTATATATTTATACATTTATATATTTATGTATTTATATATCTATGTATTTATATGTCTATGTATTTATATATCTATGTATTTATATATCTATGTATTTATATATCTATGTATTTATATATCTATGTATTTATATATCTATATATTTATATATTTATATAGCTATATTTTTATATTTTTATATTTATATATGCATAAATAGATATGTGAAGCTTTTATTGACCCATCCATTTATTGTCTTCAAATTCATTAACCTTAAAACTGTTTATTATCATGTGTAGTTGAACCAACACACAACAAGGTCTCTGTATCGTTAAACATATTTTCATACATAAGCGCTTAAGGAAAGGATTATGCTCAAACATCATGGATCATGTCGTCCATTGTTAAATCAAAAAATTCGTTTGTTTGTACACACTTGGTAAATGTAACAATTCACTGTGCCACATCCATGTTATTTAATTTCTAAGAAATTCATCACACAAAAGTTGTTCTCTAATTTCATAAACATACAATATTTTTCCATTCAAAAAATTCACATAAGGTTGTCTCGTCCTTTCTTCATTGTCACCTCATGCAATGTTGTGCAAACTGTACAAATTTTTCCACATATCTCTTATAGTCATCACTTATGCACACTGGACTATGCCAACTCTGATTCATATCTACGTTCTGTACTTGCATTATTGAAATTATGTTTTGTATGATGCATGTAAATCTTAGTCCTTTTACCAAAGGTATGATCATATCCCATTCAAGAAGATTCACTTTTTTATAGCTCAATAGTACATCAATTTTAATCATTGTATATTATATTTATGAAAATTTGGCAGCATTTTATGTTGGTGACATGAAACTGGTGACATGAAATATCCAAAATTTGGGTGACATGAAATATCCAAAATCAAGTATGCACCTAAAGATCAAGACCAAATGAAATTAACCAAAATTAAGTAAAATATATGAAATGTAGATTATAACTTATATAGTAATCCACTATTAAAGTGATTAATCTTACCAAGTTGTCCAATTGCACAATTCAAGATTCAATACAATTAGTGTCAATACAACCTCCACTTATTTTTTTATAATGCAAAACAAAATGTAGTGACATTTTCAAAATTGGAAGAGTACTACAGAAATCTTTATATTAATTCTCAAACAAGATACTGAGGATTTTTTAATGCATAGAGATCTAACAAAATTGTGGTAGCATAACGCCAAGTTCTCAATATATAACAATACAATTTATCAAGGTTCGGACACCCCCGAAGCCAATACTCACACATTCAACATAAAAATTTTAACATGACTAAATAAATAAATTAAGATCTAAATTCTGACATAATATAAATCAAATCAAATTTTTAACATTTAATCAAATTGTTAACATAACCTCAAACCAAATTTCTAGTTATTTAAATTCTAAATTCCAATATAAATTCTAATAATTTGTATTAATTTAAATACAAAATAATAAAATAAATAAAACTTTTACTACTAACCTCTGTTGGAAAATTTTCTTAAGGATTAAGCATATAAGAAAATATAACACCACTTCCAACAAAAAACCTTAAGGCTCAATGTCTATGCGTCTTTTTTTTTCTTTTATACATCTCAACTTTATCATTTCTACTCAATGTGGAACTACTGTTAAGCTTTGATATCTTTCCATATTGTTACACTCCCCTCAAGGGGATTCCCAACCACTACATTAGTAGGTAGTGACCCTAACTACTGTTAAGCTTTATCACAATAGGACATGTTTGTCCTTGTTTGAGTCGGTTTCTAAGACAACCAGGCTCTAATACCACCGTTGAAAAAATTTCATTAGGGAGCAAGTATATAAGAAATGATGACACCACTTCAAACATAAAACCTTAAGACTCAATGTCTATGGGCCTTTGCTATTCTTTTATACATCTCCACTTCATGATTTCTGCTCAATGTGGGACTTTACTCTAACTCTCACACTTGAATTCCTAAGAGTCTACCCCTCAAGTGTGAGACTACCCTAACTGTTGTTGGGTTTACCACGATGGTTCCTTTAATATCTTTTCACATTGGTACACTTCCCTCAAGGGGATTCTCAACTACTACATTAGTAGTGACCCTAACTACTGTTAGGTTTTACCACAATAGGACATGCTTGCCCTTGTCTAAGTCGGTCTCCTAGACAACCAGGTTTTGATATCACTATTGGAAAATTTTCTTAAGGAGTAAGCATATAAGAAAATATGACACTAGTTCCAACATAAAACCTTAAGGCTCAATGTTATGATTCTTTGTTTATCTTTTAAAGGCTCAAATGCACTTGGGATAAAAGGGAGAGAACAATGATAGTAGATAGTGACACAAAAGGCAGCAGTGGTAGAGGGCAGCGGATGTTGGCAACAAAGGCTACGACGGCACAGGCAGCGATAAGAGACGTTAGCAAAAATGAACAATAGAAGGTAAATGAAGGAATAAACAAGAAAGAATCACAAAATTAATGTGGTTTAATTGAAGTGTTAATAAACTTCAATTTACATCCACAATAAAATTCGGTATGAACTAGAAAATATAACTTAAAGTTTCTCTTTTAGTAAACTCTCACTCAACTCACTATGCATAATGTATCAATTGAACTTGCAACTCTAAGTTAGTTCTACAACTATTATTGCAGGTTCCTATATTTAGCAACATGACTATGATGACTAAATTCCCTTAAACACACCTAAACGTGAGGAGAAGAAACATGAATTGTGCTTCCCACTAAGATGAAACATCAACATCATTTTTCCACAAAACACTCTAGTTTCAGTAAGTGCTAAAACGCTACACGCTCTACTAAGACTATCCACCACTAGTACTAGAAGAGGCATGTTTCTAGCAAATGTTTTGAAGAAGTTAGACGACTTAGGAACCTTAACAAGATTTTACTAAATCAATAATCACACTTTTTGTGTGTTGTGCTCTAATAAACATTTCTTATCAGAGAAAAATTTAGATAACTTTATTATACTATGCTTTGATACTTATGCATATTTTGCAACAAAGTCATGGTGAGTGTATTTGTTATATACATGCTTACTTTGATCATCATATACTTGTTTTTGCTCTAATGATGTAATGTTTTGATATTATTTTGCTATGATTCTTTTTCGATCATATGACTAGAATAAATATGTTCATTTTACCAAGAATAACGTATTTTCAAAAACTCTAATAAAAGCAACTTGTGTCTCATTATTCAAATTCATATCTAATAAGCTTTGTTTTTGTTCTCAAAAGTAAACTAATACAAATGATTAGATAAAAAAGTGAAAAACATGTTTCCTTTCTAAAAAGTGATATTATTTGTCATAGAAAAAAAGGGAGAGATTTTTAAGGTATAGAAGGTTTATACAAAACCATATGCAAGTCAACTTTTGAACGTTTGTCTAATATGACACCCAAGGTTTTGATGGTAATAAATAATAGCAAGTTTTGGTTAATCTAAAAGGTTTGCTTAAGTGTGAATCAGTTAAGCATACATCAGTTAAACGCAAGATACACATATAGAAGTAGAAAATAAGGGAAGATTCTTGTTCTTAAAGTGTTAGATGAGGTAGAAGAATATACAAATTATCAATAGAAACAAGAAGTGTTAGACAACTAAATCAAAGATTAAATGACCATTCAAAATAGCTTTTATCTCCAAACAAATGAAAGAATGTCTATCAAATAACATGTCTCACATTTTTCAAGGTACATCATAACACTCGTACAGCCTACCTCTAACCTTCATATGCTCATTTCAGTGTCATAAGTACAAGAAAAGATAATTGCTCACCCACATATATTTTTATTTTTATTTAATTTTAATTAAAAAATTTTGAAAATAATTCTTAAAAATATGAATTCAAATAAAAAAATTAATTTTAAAATATAATTCAAATAAAAAAATTAATTTTAAAATATAATTCAAATAAAATTGCATAGTATAATATTAGTGTGAGTAAATTTAATCTTTCTAAAAAAATTTAAATAAGTTGGACCATAAAGAACAAGTTTTAAAAATTAATCTTTTTAAAAATAATTTCAATTTCATAGGTCTACATGAAAAAATATGCATATGTAAAATGAAATTCTAAACAATTCTTCAATGGTTAATACTTCTCTTACCAATAACTTTAATTTGATCACTTGATTTTTTTTAAATAACAGAATAAAATTTGTTAATAATGATAACGAGTACCCCCCACAAGTCAAATACATTATACTCATATATTTGTTGTTCCATCAATAAGTGAGAAATTAAAATACTCGTACCCGTTACTTGCAGGTATCCATTAAAAATATTCATTTAATACCTATTATAATTTTTACCTACATATATCCATAAGTACGGATTTTTTTGTCATCCCTACTTAAAACAAGGAGAACTTAGATTTATTATCTACTCTTATGACTATGAACCTTGTAAATCAATAACTTATTATTGTATATTTTAAATATACATGTATACTTAGCCTGTAGAGATATTATCTAATCATGCTCAAACTGAAGGACTGGTTAGGAATAGACAAGAGTGACTTCGTGAATTCATTGTAAGATAGAAGTGATAGAGCGAATACTTATAAACATTTAGTTCTTTACTATAACCATATGCATTGGCAATGGAAAATCCAAGTTAGTGAACTAGGATAAAAGAGTATTTGGTACTTCTTATTATACAAGTGTTTACACTTGTAGCCATTGTAAAGCGGGGTGCAAATGTATTTATAACTTAGTAAGCATCCAACATTCATATTTGCGAAAAGGTTTTCAAGGAAATTTTTAAAGCTATGTTGAAACCTCCCATCTGTTTTAAAACTAACTTTCTTTTCATAACGTTTGTAACTAAATAATATATATATATATATTAGAGATTTTTTTTAGCAAAAATATATATTAGAGATAAGAGTTTATATGTTAAACTCTATCATTTATTCAACTAATAAATACATATAAGAGATAATAGATCATGTTGTTGAGTTTTTGTAATTGAATTTTATCTCTTCTAAGAAAATAACTAATAATTTGAATGTATAATATGATAACCAATTATAAGATCATAATTGATTTACAAAAATAATTGACCAAGTATTTCATATGTGATCAGTTGCACCAAGTATACTACTCTATACCAAGTACAACTAGATATACTGTTGGAAAAATTCTTAGGGAGAGGGTATAAGAGAAAAGATGACATCACTTCCAACATAAAACCTTAAGACTCAATGTCTATGGGTCTTTGTTTTCTTTTATACACATCAACTTTATCATTTCTACTCAATGTGGAACTTTATGCCTACTCTCACACTTGAATACCTAACAGTCTTCCTCTCAAGTGTGAGACTACCCTAACTGCTGTTGGGTTTACCACAACGGTTCCTTCGATCCCTTTCTAAATTGGTACACTCCCCTCAATCCATTGTTAAGAGTCTTTTAAAACGTTAAGAGTCTTTTAAAACTAAAACTGCATTTATCCTTTTCCAAGCAAATAAATAATGATATCTTACAAATAAAAAAGACTCTTCAATTCTTGAACTATTTTTTCATGGGACAATTCTTCAAGTAAATTAGACTCATTAACTCTCTTACTGAAGTATCAACACCAAAATGGACACACATAGAATAAAAATCTACTTGAATTATGCTTAGAAACATGTCTGCTTAATGGAAACTGAGGGGTCAGAATAGATGCCAAAAAGAATTTGCTTTGCAATCAAGAGGTTTGCTGCTTGAGAGTAGTGTATGCCATCCCAGCTAACAAGTTGAGATGGATTTTTACATGCATTGCCATAAAATGTTTCATTTTCTGTGCTTTTCTTTCCACAAGTAATTTGGTAACCATGGTAACTGCCACAACAAAACTTCAAAGGATTGACAAAACCTGCTAAAAAAATGTATAAAAGTTAATTATATCCAAAGACAAGTAAGAATATGTAATCAATCCAATTTTTGTGCATGAAGATCACCTAGCTTCCTTGCATTACTGACAAGTTCATATTTTGCTTTATACACATCAACATAAGTGAATTTGGCTAGAGGAAGATTTCTCTTTAATTGAGAGATTTGGTCCTTGAGTTTCCTGTTAAATTCTTGAGCAATCTCATTCTGAGGTTTGACACAACCATTGGCACCCAAGTTGCTCCCCTTTGACTCATAAGAAATGGAATTGAAGGGCAAACACCCAATGGGACCTGTGTTGTGAATCCAGAATAATCTTGCTCCTTCATTGTATAATTGCTACAACATTATACATCACAAGTATCAGCTTTAAAGAACAAATTGCAACATGATTTTCCCATCATGTTCTTTAGTTACTTACTTGCATTAATTGGGAAAATTGCCTCAAGATATTGGGAATAGAGTCTCGAACTTCTTCCTCTGATGTATGCTGAAAACCATAGGCAAGATCATTTTGTCCAATGTCAAAAGTGTATAAGGCTCTAGAGAAATCATTAGGTCTTGGAATATTGTTTTTAAAAGATAGTTTTGTTCCTGAAATATCACACAACACAAGGTAATAGTAAAAAAATTAATAATACTATTAACACACTCTAATTCTAGAAAAGTATTAGTCTTCGAATATATTTTATCAAACTAATTAAAGAATGGTATTTCATTACATTTTTAGAAATTTATTAACATGTGACTAGATTGTTTATAAGTGTGAACCTAGTTGTAGTTCTATAGTTCTATTATGATGTCTATATGTTAACTTTTTTATTAAAAAAATCAACTTTATCCTATATTGTTTTTTTATAGTTGTCAATTATTGAGGATAAGAAGGTAAAAAAAAATAGGAGAAAAGAGAAAGACAGAGCAAATTGGTTTGAACAAAAAAGAAATTATATAAAAAAATTGTTTTGACTATTCTAAATAATAGAGAAAAACAATCAAGAACAAATTGTTTATTGGTAAGTGTTATTATACCAAGCAGTTTTGCCTTTGATTTTATTTGCTTAAACTTTTTTTTAACAAACTGGAAGTTTAAATTATTTTAAATGATTCTTACCGTGCCCATTTTTTTAAAAGGAATTCAACTTCTCTTCCTTATATCCTTTCAAAATTGTTATTAAAGGTCAAACTATAGACAAATGATTTGTATGTATTTAACATTTGCATTATGTTTTGTTTGACATTTAATCTTTCTTTGTATTTGAAACTTTGCTTAATGTAGAGCACGTAAGTTTTATTATGTGATCAATATCATATGTCTTTGTATTATGTCAAAAGTTGATTATTGAGCACAACGTATTTATGTAGATAAGTATTATCCGTACGATGCGTTTTGAAAATCATAAAGTTTGGTACCTTTTTCAAGTTTAATATAATATACTTAGGAAAAATCATGTGAACCTTATGATTATTCGTATGATAAAATGTTATTTGTGTTTTACGATTCAATGTGTTGTTTGAAGTCAGTGTAGGTACAATAGTGCTACAACTCTATAAAAAGGACAAAATTCCTATAGAAATGACAAAGTCTTGTATTGTGATGCATTTGTCAAAGTCAATGTTGATACAATAATGCTATGACTATATAGAAAGGAAAAAGTCCTATAAAAATAACACATTTGCTATATGGAAAGGATAAAGTCTTGTATGACAATGTATTTGTTGAAGTCAACGTCGATACAATAGCGTTATGGATATATAAAAAGGACAAAGTCCTATGAAAATAGTGGTTTAGCTATATAGAAAGGAGAAAGTCCTACATGTTGATGAGTTGGCAAAGTTGGTGTCGGTACATTAGTGTTGTGGTTATATAGAAATGACAAAGTCCTATGAAAATGGTAGATGCCATTTAAGGATGACTCAAAAACCATATAAGAATGACTTATAGTTTTATCAAAATGATTCAATGGTCATATGAGTATGATGTTGTTGAATAGAAGTCATCGTGTTATTAGTTAAGTCACTTTAATCTTTAATATTGATTATAAATGACGATTAAAGATATTGTTGTCATGTAAAAAATAGGAGTGATGCATCTTTCCTAAAGTGACACTATGAATGAGTCTCGTCATGTTCATCTATTAATTATATTTATTAGCATATAAATTTTCTTTAATAGAGTAATTATCGGAATTTATTATTAAAGGGATTACAATTACCTAAGTGACATTATCAAGGTTTCCTATTGTGATGTTAATCTTGTGGATCCAATGAGTTATGAGTCAACCTTTATAAGAGACTTTCACATCATTCTCGATCCAAAAGTTTAAAACAATGAGTTTTTGAGTTTTTTTCTTTATAGATAAGCATTCCTCTTACTCATCTCCACTTAATGGGAATCTCTCAAACTTCATATTTAAATTCCTCACTTATATGATAGCATTTTCTTTTATGTTCCACCTTTCCTAAACATATAACTTACATTGATAGTTGGATAAAAATTTGAAATAAAAATTTGAAACAATGTTATATTGATGTCTAACACTTAACCAAGACATTAAGTATTTTCAATACTTCCCAATATTAAAAATACTATGTTAGTAATTCCACATAAACTAAATCTGAAAATTTAATTCCAAGGCTTGACTTCTTAACATCTAAAAACTGTATTTAAATTATTATTTGTATAAATTTTAAGTATCTAATGATGTAATTTAAAGTTTATTTATCTTTAGAACTCGCATCTTCATCTCTCTTTATTTTTGTCTATATTAAACTTCTACTTGACTCTATCTTACCAAACAATGTAAAATATGTTATGTTTATTGCTTTTTATATAAATTATTTTCTACCCTTATGCTTAATTTTTAAAATTTTAAAATTATTTAAAAATATGATTCCACACGAGACAACTTGTGCGTACCCATGTATTACTTAATAGTTTCTTTTAAAAAATAGTTTTTTCTTGAAATATCATACAAGACAAGGTCTTCTCACGAGGAATTCGGTAGGAGTGCTGACAAAGCACTATTTGGATACTTTTTCTCTAGCACAATTTACATATTGATTATAAAATCATGAAAAAAACATTAAATAAGAAGTAAACCAAACAAAAAATATGATTCTCAAGAATTCTTACCCATCTTACCAATGGTAACGTTTCCCACCAACCATTCTGCTTTGAAAAGTGAGTTTCTCAATAATGCAGGCTAGTTTATTTGACTAGTTTATTAAATTCTTAATAATGGAATGCATATGAACAGTAAAAGGAGTAAAACAAATTATTAAATGAAAATTAATTTAAAAATAAAAAATAATTAATTATTATAATGACTAAATTAAAAAAATTTATAAATTAATTATTAGTATTTAAAATAATTTTTATTATAATGAAAAATATATTTTTTTATAATTATTAATTTAAAAATTACAAAATTAATTTTTATTTTATGGTTAAATTAGAATATAAATTTATGTTTTATAATTATCAAAATTTTAATTAATTACTAAAACATTAATCTCTGGTTTAATCAGTAATTAATGGATAAAAACAATTTCTTTGTGAAGAATTGATCGAGAACTAAGTTTTGGAAGCTAACGTAATGGGGGAATAGAAACTAACTGTTGTTAACCGAATGGTGATGGAAGAGAATCTTGGTGCGGGACTTGAACTGTATGAACTGTGATATTTGAAGGCCAAGATGGAAAGGACTGTAACCACCAGGGAGAATTGACGAGCCTCCTGTTGCAAAGTTGGCACCATGCCTGTAATTGGATCCCACCGGGTTCAAATAGGCACTCAGGTACGGTAGCTTCAATTCTTCAGCTGCATAGATAGGTTAATACAGAAGCATAAAAGAAAAAGTTTTAAACCAGAGTAAAAGTCACCCTTTTAAGGAATAGTAGACGGAAATATCAAAGAGTGTGTGGTCCATGTTGTTGGGAATGAGTGAAGGGTTTGCTTACTAATGAAATCAATTATGAGACGGCCATCGCAAGCTCTTCCAGAGAGGCTTCCCAAGAAGTTCTGTCCATTGGGAGGAAGAACCGCTGTGAATGCAGCTGATATGGCTCCAGTGTCTGAGTTTGAGTCACCAAAGTTGAAAATTGCTGGGTACTCACAATTGTTTGAGCCTGAACTCAACACACCAATAAAACTCAAACAAAGACATTTCAGTACAAACATCAGCATCATCCTCGATGGCTTAGCAGTTTCCAAATGTTTCTGTTGGAACTGAGAAATTGTCTGTTTCTGAAAACTTGCCTTCACTTGGATATGGAAGGAAAAACTTATCCTAGCTACTCAGACTGAAAGTACCTCCCAACTATTTTATTTTAATGGTTTATTTTTTTAATCCCTATTTTAATGATATTTATCTTTGTAAACTAGATATCGTAAGCACGCATTATTATGTAAAGTTTTAATCAACTTGTATTATAAATCTTTTTATTCTTAAAATGATAATTTTATTATTATGTGTGATTTTTTTATTGTGTTCATTTTCGTTTTTATAATATCATTTTTTTTATTTTTACTGTTATTATGTGCTGTAGAGAAAAAATTTCCATTTTTCTTTTTTTTATGATTTAAAGTTTGATATTATTTTAATCATAGTTATTTTATTATTACATGAGATTTTAATGTCTTATATTTATGTATTTTACATTTTTTTAAGATTATAATTAGTATATGGTGTATAATTTTTATATCATGAATATTTTTACAATTATATCAGAATATGTTTATTACAATTAAATATTTATAGTAATTTTATTTTACTATTTGTATCATAGGGGCCAAAAAGTTTAACTTATCATGCTGAAAAGGTGAACACACTGAAATGATAGTATCGAATATGGTGTATCCGGAGAGTCTACTCGCCAGCTACCTAACACAACAAAAATTGACATGCTCCTACTGCGAACTTATCAGCATAATTAATCTTCTAAAAGGGAAACCACACCCTAATCTTAAAGACCACGTCAGCAAAGTCAGATCCAGGATGAAAGAGCCTATAGTAGTAAGAAAGTTCATCGAAAAAATAGTATAAATAGGTGTGACTTCCAAGGTAGATGAATATCATTAATTGTCTGACAATTACTCTAACATATTACTGACTTGAGCGTTGGAGTGTCTTCGCAGGTACACCCACCCGCCATAAGGACTATCGGAGGAGTAGATGGTTGGAAGTGACCAGAGGAAGACCAAGGATGGAAGATTAACAAAAAAGTGAGAATAAAAGAATAGTAGGTCAACTCGGTTCTTTGTAAGAACATCATTATTAAGAGATAATTGTTTTTATTTATTTTATTTTTTTAAAAGGACATGCTAGTCAAACAAATTTAAAATTTAGATAATTTCAAATTATTTTAATCTTAATTCATTTATTTATATGTGCAATTTTTATCATGTTTATTTTATTTTTTTCTAATTACATTTTAAAAATATTATTATAGTAAAAATACTATTGAAAATTAGTTATGTTATTCATATAATTATTGGGTCTTGCCATTTAACTAAACGGTCTAAACTTCAAATTATGATAATAACAGCTATATTGGGAGATCATATTCTATCTTTTTAAAATTTATGTTAGTCATAACTTTCTGCAACGAGTAATTTGTATAAATATTATGATTAAGAAAATATTTTGCACATATAATATTTATTATTATTATTAATTGTTTTACTTATTTCCTTTTTATTATTATTTTAAATATCTTTTCTATTATATTTAAAGGTCAAGTTGCACCTAGGCTTGAGCAGAGTTTCTCTAACCATCTAAAAAAAACATTATTTCACTGTCGAATTGAATGGATTAAACAGATATGATGGTTAAAATAAAAGGGGTTAATATAGCTTGATGTGGTCGATTGGATTTTGATCTACAACATCTTCGAAGTTTCTTCTTTCTCTCGAGTCTCCCGTCTTCTATCTTCTCTTTTTCATCTTTCCTCTTCTTGTACTATCATCTCTCTTTTTATACAGTTCTTCGTCTTTCCTCTTATTCTACCGTCCTTCGTTTTTCCTCTTCTCCTATTCATCTTTCAATTTTTTTCGATTTTTGATCTTTCTTTTTCACTTTGCATTCATCCATATTCTCCTCAACATTTATTCGTGGGTTTACGTTTTAGTACATTATAATACATGAAGAAATTTTCACCCGTCAAAATAAAGCATCTAATTTTCGGAATTAAAAATAGTACTAAAAGCAACTTCACAACTACAACATTGCATAAAATTCTATGGTTTATGAACTGAAATGATTTATGAAGACACCTATCCCAAATCCATTTAAGCAAATTACTTAGGCTAACATTTATTTAATTGCCAGTACTACATACATGTAAATTCAATACAATGACTATGACTGTTTAATACGAATAACAGAATGAGGCAAAAGGGTATTCCTGCTGAAACTGAGGCAGGTTTAGTAGTGCACTAAATATGCCAAGACATACCCAGCGTGTGACTACTCTTTGCTGTCACCAAATTTTATATGGCCTCAGTGACATGTGCAACAACTGCATTTCTGTACATTATTGTATTTGCGTGCAACTATTTGGGGGCTAATGTGATCGGACAGATAGAGAAAGCGATGCAACGAGCTGCTTTTGCCAGCATAAACCGCTCTTTTTCATTCAAAGGCCTTTCAATCACCTTGATAACGTTAGCGTCCTAGTACAACAAGATCAGGCGGGGATTAAATGACTAAACTTTGCTGTAAGAAATATGACATACGAATTCTAGCTAGCTTTTTACTTAACACACAAATGCAGCAACCGCCAAGAAATATAGGAAATGCAGACTGCTCACAATCAAGTATTAGCAGTAATGAGATGCAGAAAGCAAATTTTTAAACTGTAGAAGATATTTTCTTTTTAGTTCAGCTAGGCTGCAGTTGCCGGTGCCTAAATAATTGCGCAAGTAAAATTGTTCTATAGTATGGGAAACATACTTTCAGCTGCTGCTGAACTGAAGGCCGAACATTTGCAGTTTCACCAATCACAATTATATTGTTAACATTTCCCCTGTCATCCCTTTCGGCTGGTGAAGCGGTCGAATGCTTCCATTGCCCATTTACAATGAACTTGTAGTAATACCTGATGGAAAGGAATGATGACACATTAATGTGCAACAAAATCATTAAATAGTGAAAAATCAAGGAAAACCGTTAAATTGTCTGGAATTGTTTTCGGTTAGTGGTGAAGAAGCAGGGTAGTAGGAGACTGTTTTATGTTTCTGATACACAAATCATGACAAAAAAATTAAACAGATGGGACTGGTTAGAAAATTAGAAAATTACTTGTCAGAAATCTTAGCCAATTAGGTCATCAAGTTGAAAAAGAAAAAGCATATACTTAATCTTCAGAAATAAAAAACAGTAAATTTAGCACGTACTTTCCTTGTGGAAGTTTAACTTCTACTTCATGTCTTGATCCACCTTGGAACTTTCCCTTGAGTGGTTCTTTCCAATTTCCGGTAAAGTCCCCAACCAAAGTTACATCCTCACCCTGAAACATTAAAACCAAAAGGAGTGATATGAAAAACCATAAAAACCTTGAAACTATGATAATTCTGAATAACAATGGAGAAGATTTAATCTCTCAATCTTGTTTAAGAATCAACAGATAGCTTAAGCCAGAGAGCAACATTGAAAGCTATAAATGACAAGTTTGTGACCTCATGAGATGACCATTCCACTCAAATGCAGGAATATAAAACATTAAGTACCATTGATCAATTCTACTAAGAGTATAACAGAAAAAATCTTCTAACTCAAGAATCAAAAGATAAATTGGCAACAAAACAGCAATGGAGATATAACTTCATACCTCATGACCATTCCACACAAATGTCACAGCATGTGTAGGAGGTCCATCATGTTTGCCATTTTCAACCATAGCTATAAGATCCCATGTTGCCCATGCGATTGCCGGCCTGTAGAAATATCAAACCAAATTTATATTTTAAACTAAAAAGCATGAGAGTTTACCTACCATTTCCCACAGCATACTCCATTTGTTAAAACTACTACCATCACAAATAATTCAAATCTTTATTATCTTCCCAAATAACCCATAATCATTTGGCAAGCAAACAGAATAGAACAGAACAGTTCATCTGGTTTCGTTCTCCTAAAAGGTGAAACCAAAATGTACCACTTTTGTAGACATATTGTCGTTTTCTCTTCTTAAAATACATAAAGCAAACAACAGCCGGATGTCATGTTCCATTCCATTCTTCCCTATCTACCAACCACTGCCTTATTATCTTTTTCCAGTCCACAGAAATAGTGACCAGTGAAAGAAACCAAAAATGAATGTCTGAAAGAGACCATTAAGAAATTATAAAGATACTCTTGAGATACCTCCAAAATAAATTCTCTAATATTAGAAAAGTACATATAAATCATAGAAAATAGTGGATAACACATAATCTTCCATACAAACTCAGGTAATAGCTAATAATTAATTTAAATTCTTTGGGCTCAGACAGAACTCGGATAATTATCTCCCATCGTCCCAAAAGAAAAAGAAACTTTGCATAATTACCCTTGGTTTATAAATTGCATGTAAAATATAAATGCTTTAACATGAATACATAGCATGATCTCATGTCCTCTTTAACAGAATCAACTGAACAATGCAAAGAGTGTTTGAAGTTTGGCAAGGTGAACCTATCAGGTCTGCAAGTGTGCATCCCAGTGACCCAAGTATATGCCGCATGAAGGGAAACATCCGTCATCCAATGTAGGTAGGCAATCACACATGCAGGAGACCGATCAAATCCAGAAGTGCAAGTAACAAAAACACGAAGATTCTTCCTTAGCAACCGCAATAAAAGCCCCACACAAAATGGGAGTTTTTTTCTCATATCATAAGAATCTCCATCCCTATAAACAGAATTAAAGAAGGCTCAAATAAAACCCGAAATCATAATCTGAGAGGAAGCAAGATTAGTGTCATCAGAACTTTGAATGCCATTTCCACGTCAAACTTGATTTTTTTTTCAATTGACTTCAGGATGACTTTATTAAATGACCAATAATGCTTATTAATATTAATCTTTTGGCAATTCACAGCATAAGGTAATAATCAGAGGGGTAAAGAGTGAAAATGAAGTAAAAAAAAATCAAAATAGAAAATGAAGGTAAGACAGTCTGAGCAAGTAGAACAGAACAAAGCGTTGTACAGTCTCCAGACTTGTTTGAGAAAGTACTTGTGTTTGAGCCTATAGATGATTGTGATAGAATGCTGAAGAGTTGGGAAGTGAGTATTAGAATATCCCTGTATCTATCTATTGTCTTAGTGGAAACCCTGCCTTGGTCAGCGACTAGATGCAACCTTAAGTTGTAGGGTGAACCAATATCAACACTAAATGTTGATCTTCTTCTACCTTCCATCATTTTTTCTATATTTTTCTAATCTAAGGAGGGATTAATTTGTAAATTGTCCAGAAAAAACAAATTCTTGAGGAGTTCTTTTTAATGTATCACCTTAACCCTGATATGATAATATTTTGTTCTAAAACTAACCTTTCTTTGCATAGGACATTAAAGGTCTTCTAAATAGAATCCATTAATCTATTAAAAATCCTTTTGAAAACAAGAAACCATAATTCAACCCCTTTCTCATGTTTTATATTCTTCTTTTTCAAAAAGTACTTTGACCAAGTGCATTGGAAGAACTTATCTACAGCATGTTAGGTTGGACTTGTTGATTTAAGTACTTGTCTAGATATTTGGAAGAGGTTATAAAAATAGTTCGTGATATGTCCATATGCTATTTTCATTAATTTTAATAAGTTTTCTAGTATAGCTTATGAAAATAGCTTAAATCTTGCATAAAAATAATTTAACCTATAGCAATAATCTTTTTAATATAAAAAAAAACTTACATCACAAGGTACTTAATTAAGTTATTTACCCAAATACATCCTATATACGTAACCAATGCAATATCTTAACAAATAAAAAATATTGAATGAAGATATCCCAAAAGAAGACAAATTATTATCATTGTTACATAAATTTTGCAAATTTAAAATAAAATAGCATGTTCTGGACCCTATATTACCGAATAGGATAGTTGATCATGAGAATATTATTCCTTTGACAAGATTCATTGATTGATTTTGCATTGATCCCCCAATTTTCAGCTTCAGTTCCACTTTGGAAGTTCAGAACAGCAGTAATTCCCTGTAGCAAAAATTTTCCTACTATAATAACAGAAGGATATTGTGCTTGATATAAAAAAAAAAACTGTGTAGAAGTTATTACAGTACAAAAGAAACCATTTAGGGTAATTAAGAACATAAAAAAAATAGAACTCACTGTTAGCTTAGGAGATGCAATAGTAACTAAGAAGAAATGCGGCACATTTCAGAATTCAAAATTTTCATGTCACAACCTGCCTTTGACTCAATACTTCGGTTAAAAGCTTTACAAATTACATTTAACGGAAGCTATTTTTTCTTAGCACATTGCTGTAATAAATTAAATGACAAATATTGGTTGATACTGGATAGCTACAGAAATGTTTTCCTTTTTAACACATTCAAGTTTCACTACTGAAGATTGAATTAAGTAATTCAATTGCACATTGACTATAAGGCATCAAAAAGGAATTTGGGAGACTTTTATGAAATTAAGGTGACAATGTCCATACCTCAACTTTTGACAAGGTCTCTACATCATCTTCTGTTTGTATACACGATCCCACATAAATTTGCTCTGTAATCTAAAAATTTATAAGATATCAATATTTTATAAATATTATAGAAAGTATCCTTTTAAACAAAATATTGTCATAAAGACATTGCAATTAATGCTATACCTTACTATAACGCATACCAAGAGAGTGGTTATAGTACATTTCATCCTTGGAACGATCTAAAGCCTGAATATACTCCTCAAGTGGGAAACTTCCATGACCCCAATCTCCATCTCCACACACTTCTTCAGTAAAAACACAAGCAATTTGTGTTGTGTGTTCAGGAAAGAAGTTTCTCTCACCATGGGTGATGGTATGTTGATTTTGGTTGCCCAACAACTTGCTTGCATTTGGTTTAAGAAACTTTGAGTTGAACATCAAAAATCCAGAATTCCCACTGCTCTCACTAGATGATTGTAAATTTGATGCCAATAGGGTCTTGCTCCATGTGACAATAGGAACTCGCCCTCTATTAAAAACTATTTCAAGATCATTCATCTTGTGCAGTAGTTGAATAGGAAAAGGAGATGTGGGCCTCTCAAGAACCAAGCTAAAAGAACTTGTTTGCTCATTTAGCACCTTCCTGAGGAAACCAAAAGACTGAAAAAAATAAAACAACACACTGATGAACAGAATACATAGTGATGATCAATGAAAAAGTATCTTCACACCTTCTTGAGGCATCTTAGAACTGTGGGCCTATTCCTAGTAGAGAAAAAGGGTGCAGAAGCAATAATGCCATGTTAACATAGAATTGAGAATTTTCTCTTTCAAATTAAAAGAAAAACATTGCAGAAGCTGAAACTGGAGCATCCAGGATATAATGTACAAGACAAAAACAAAAAGGAAATTTGGTTGTGGCATAGACGATTGGGACATCCCTCTTTTAGTTATCTAAAGAAATTATTTTCCTTGTTATTTCATAACTACAATATTTCAGATTTTATTTGTGAAGCTTGAATAAAGGCAAAAAGTCATTGTGTTGTTTTCCCATTGAACAATAAAAAATTTGTTTTTCCTTTTTCATTGATACACACATATGTTTGGGACCCCGTCCCACAATCTACCCATAATAGAAAAAAATAGTTTATTAGTTTTGTTGACGATTGTACTCGGATAACTTGGATATATTTGCTAAACCAAAATGGTGACGTGTATGATGTGTTTTGTTTTTTCATCAGATGATAGTTACACATTTTAACACATGCATAAAGGTCATTAGATCAAATAATGGAAGGGAATATTTTAAGACAAAATTAGTAGAGTTCATGAACTCTAAAGGCATTTTACATCAAACTACATGTCCATATTTCCCTCAACAAAATAGAGTGACTGAGAGGAAAAATAGACATATATTAGAAGTGACAAGATTACTCCTAATTGAGGGAAATGTTACATCTCATTTATAGGGAGATGTTGTGTGCACTACAATCTATTTGATTAATCGAACCCCATCAAGTGTGCTTAACTTTAAAAGACCATTAAATGTGTTGTCTGATCATTGTGTTCTTCCTCCCATTGTTCATTTACCACCTCATGTTTTTGGAGGTGCTACATATGTTCACTTACACCCACATCAACGTACAAAACTTGAAGAACAGTGTCTTTGCTAGGTATGGATCAAATCAAAAAGTTATCGTGCTTACAACCCAACATCACAAAAATTCTATATATTTCTATGGATGTAACATTTCATGAAGATAAATATTTTTATATTGATTCTACACTTCAAGGGGAAGTGAATGTGAAGTGCAGCATCATGATGCCAGTATATTTGACATCTCATATATGAATTTATATTGTGTAGAAAAAATATCTTGTAATTATCATTCTACAGGAATTGAGTTAATCCTAAAGATGGACACTACATCTTTAGATAATACAGTGTCTTTTGACCATAACCAATTAGCTCAATCTTCTCCACAAGTTCACCATGAATCTTGTCACCAATACACATAACATTGAATCAACTATTGAGCCTGTTTTTGAGTTTACTTCTAAGTCTGTTTCTGATTTTGACATCACCAGTACACATAACATCGAATCAACCACTATCCAATATAATCTTCCACCCCGATCTAATCATGGTCAACTTCCTGTCAGATATGAACCAGATCTTCAATCCAAAGTAAAATATCCCATTAGTAATTATGTGTCATCTCACAAGTTAACTCACTCATGCATCTTTTGTATCTCAATTATCCTCAATCTCTATTCCTAGTAATGTACAGAAAGCTTAGACAGATCCTAGATGGACCGAAGCAATGGTTGAGGAGATGGCAGCTTTAGAAAAGAACAACACTTGGGATCTTGTAATTTTACCAAAAGGAAAGAAAACAATGGGATGTAGATGGATTTTTACAATTAAACACAAGGCTGATAGAACTATTGAGAGGTATAAAGCACGACTAGTGGCTAAAGGCTACACTCAGTCTTATGGTATAGATTATCAAGAGATGTTTGCACCGGTAGCCAAGCTCAACACTGTGAGAATACTTTTATCACTAACAACAAACCAAGATTGGCCTTTTCTACAATTTGATGTGAAAAATGCTTTCCTACACGAAGAAATTTTAGAAGAGATATACATCAATTCTCCACTAGGTATGATAAATTCAAATGGAAGGAAGGTTTGCAAATTAAAAAAGACTCTATATGGATTAAAACAATCTCCAAAAGCATGGTTTGGAAGGTTTACTAAATCTATGAAGGCTTTTGACTATAAAGCAAGTAACTCTGATCACACCTTTTTTTTAAAAAAAAGGTAAAATTACAACCTTTATTATCTATGTAGATGATATGATTGTCATACGAGATGACCATGATGACATTTCTAGTTTGCAAAAGTATTTTGCATCTGAATTTGAGATGAAACAACTTGGAAACCTTAAATATTTTTTGGGTATTGAAGTTGCTAGATCAAAACATGATATTTTTCTATGCCAAAGAAAGTACACTCTTGATTTACTATCTAAAACTAGGCTACTTGGGTGCAAACCAGTTGACACCCCAATTGAAAAAAATCATATGTTTTTTCAATGCTCAAATTCAAATAGCACAAACAGAAGAAGATACCAAAGGCTAGTGGGAAAACTAATTTACTTGTCTCATATACTCTAGATATTACCTATGCAATGAATGTCGTTAGTCTATTTATGCATGACTCACGTAAGCCTCATATGGATGTTGTTAAGAGGATTTTGAGGTATTTGAAGCCTACTGCCAGAAAAGGAATTTTATTCTCAAACCATGGAAACCTAAAGGTAGAAGGATACACTAATGCTGATTAGGCAGGTTCAAAAAATAATAGAAGGTCTGGATACTTTACATTTGTAAAAGGGGAACCTTGTGACTTGGAGGGGTAAAAAACAACCGATAGTAACTAGATCTAGTGCTAAAGCAGAGTTTAGAGACATGGCACTTGGGATATGTGAACTTTTGTGGATACAAAATGTTCTATCAAATTTGGGTTTTAAACCAAAGCAACCTATAAGTTTGTATTGTGACAATACATCAGCAATAGCAATTGCTCATAATCCTGTCCAACATGATAGAACAAAACATGTTGAGACTAATAGACATTTCATCAAAGAGAAGCTTGAAGCTGGAATAATTTCCTTTCCCTTTGTAAAGTCTAAATTGCAAGTAAGATGTTTAATGAGTCTTTATTCAAGTTGAGAATGTGTGATATCCATGCACCAACTTTAGTGGGAGTGTTAAAATAAATCAAATATTTTATTTGATAAATTAGATAGTTAAATATTATGGTTGCTGAAAATCAGGGATTTATGTCATTAATTATAGGAATTCTTATGTATATATACTGCAATGTCTATTTTGTACTGTTCTATATAAAAAAAATATCAGAATTATTCTCTGAAACAATTCTATACTATTGACCACCAATAAGCACCTACAAGTGTCACGAACCACCACTTGGTTTATCAAGTGAATGCTCGTGAATGGTTATATCAAAGTTTTTCTGCAACCATGATTTCTAAAAGTGTCAAGGATCTTAGACTCATACCGACTACAATCAATTACATTTGTCTGCATTTCTAAGAGCGTCAAGGATCACAACAGATTGCAAGGAAATTATGTAACTGATCCCACAATTTCAAACTTACAGTTATTTGTAGAACAAATCACACTGACATCCCTAAGGCTTTTTCAGACTGCACATCATTCAATTGCTTCTTGAATCCTTCAAATAATTCTTTAATCTTTAAAATAATATGTCTCTCTTATAGGTACACCAAACCATACACAATATAATATTTTTCAAACAAATAAGGAATTTGAGCAATGTAAAAGTGGAAAAAGTATAATGTTTTTCTAACAATAAAAGGTAGCACTGTACAGATAAAAAAATGAGGAGTATATTGTGCAATCTGAAAAATACTCAAGGTGTCCGTGTCATTTACTCTAACACCAGGAATCAAAATGAAACCAAATGTTTTTGTTGTCGGATCAAAAAAGGCAAGGAAAGTCTTATCAAAGTTAAAACCTGTAGCACGAACAGGTAACTCACATGCCACCTTATAATCTCCAAAATATCCAAATATCCAAAATGTAAGATAGTCAGGATTTATATATTAGAAGTCATCGAAAACCTTCTTCTAATATCAGATTTAGTAAATTCTTTTGTAGACATAGATTGAAGTATGTTAATACTTCAATCGAACAACATTATTTTTAAGTGTGATTATCTATTAACCTTTTACCTGTTTAATATGAGGTACTCTTTGTTTTCCGTTTCATTTGTGTATTAGACCTATCTAGAGTGAATTTGTGCTTTTTATGAACTAATTCCACAACATTGATCAAATATAAAAATACAAAAGTCTGAACATATTATTACCTTATATAAAAATAATTTTGTTCATCTATTTAAATATCTAAATATTTAATTCATTTAACACATTTCACTCCCTTGTGGATAATCATTATTAACATAGACACTCTAACCAATATTCATCGTCTAAACACAAATTAAAAACTAACCTATATTCGTCTAAAGAAGGATTAAGAACTTCAAAGAATTCTAACCTCTATTCATCTAAAACGAATTAAGAACATCAAAGAATTCCACAGTAATACAAGAAAAAATAAAATGTTTCCAATAATACTGATATAATCTTAATGTTCGTAATAATAATATCTTAATGTCTGCCTCATTATCGATGAATCGGAGCCATGTCACACTCTTCGTACGAGTTGGACATGCTACATTTTGGAAATTTATAAAAAGTATTATCACGCATCATTTATTTATATTTTTTAGTTTTTGAAGACACATTATGGTAATATTATAATTACAGTTATCTAACATGTGCTAGAGCAAAATCAGGAGGCATACTGTATATTTCCAACGTCTTTAATCTGGACGAGAGTGTTCTGAGAAGAATCGCCAGCTTTCTTCAAAGTGTCGCCCACCATGATTATCCTGGACCTCTCCGCATTACCCTACCCTCAGAAAAAATTAATTAACCATTAAATGTAAATACGGGTTAAATACGTTTTAGTTATCTCAAAAACTCGTTTATTTTAGCGTTTTTCGGATATATCGGTCCAATTTTGGAGGGAACAAAAACTTATTTAATCCTAAAAATACAATTGTTTTCATGAAACAGGTCTTAAGGTGATTGAGGCAGGAATGAATAGAGGGTACCCCTTTGGTGAGAGAGTGGACGATGATTTTTCCGTCGGCGGTTAGCGCGAATCGAATGCCGAGGGGCTTCTCGAGAGTGACGAGGTACTCGTTGAGGTTCATCTTGTATGAGGAGCTGCCAGTCACAGCGAAAACCCTAAGGTTGGGGGTTCCGACGTTGGAGCGAACAAGGTACATCTTGTTGTTTCTGTTGTGGTAGAGGAGGCGAGAGGAGGAACAAGCGTTGGAGCTGCTCAGGAACAGCGATGGAGGGTAGTGAGGGCGCGTGCCAAATTGCAGTGGAAGCATGGTTGAGGTTGTGGCTATGGAGGAGAAGATTGAATTGAAGCTAAGATTGGTTTATGGCTACGGAAGCAGAGCATGTGAAGTGAGAAGCGCGTTTTTCCTTACTATTATCATTTTGTTTAAGAATCTAAAACGTTTTGCGGAAGAGAGGGCACGGGTCAGGGTAAGAAAATGCGAGATGCACGTGGCGATTGCGTAGGACACACTTTCCGAACTTTACATGCCACGGAGGAACCCAACTGTCTCTCTTCTCCATATTTTTGGCGCCTTTCTAAATCGACGGTGCTGTTTAAGATATTTTCTTCAATTTCTGGCGCCTTTCAAAACCACTATTTGTTTTTTTCATAAGGACTACAAGTTCTTCTACCTGTCCAGTGCTCGATTGTATTTTTAAACTATTTAATCAGAATTTATCTGTATTACTATTAACAAGTATGAATATTTATGCCATTTTTTTATATTTTATACATATCTTAAAAGAATTTAAGCTAAGCATACATTTTCATTTCAGTTCTACATTTATATCAGTATATCCAAATCTTACAATACACATTAGATGCATCTAAATTCATCTGTCTATTGTTGTGTATTTATCTTTTATTAGTAACAATAATTAACACGACGATTATGAGCATTATATGTATGTAATATAGTTATATTTATATTTTATCTTTTGTATAACATACTTGTTTACTTTTTATTTAGAGGAAAGACAGAGAGAAATATAACCAAAAGAAAAAAGTAATCTTGAAAGATGATTAAATCACCTCCATATTTGTATTTGTCCGTTTCTTATAATCTTGAAACATGATTAAATTTTGATTTAACATTCACAACAAACCAAAGACAAATTTAATCCATCACACTAATTTGGAAGATTTCAATTGTGCTTTATGTAACCTTAAAATTTTGATTAAGATGTATAACATAAGGTGAACATTTCTTTTATCCAAATTTAACACTTTATCAAATACAATATGTAAAAATATAAAAAATTTCATTAATATATCTATACTATTCAATTTGGGTAGTTTATGAATGGTCTCGTACAATACTAAACACGAGTTGGGAGAGCAATATCATTATAAACATGCTTATTCATAACGAAATTAATTATATCCTAAATGAAGAAATCAAACAATGATGGATTATTAGTATAACATGGACCATATTAATTCGGACTCATTCAAATAAAGATACTTGAAAGTTCTATAAGTAGGTTGACATTTAGCAAGTATGATTCAAATTATGATAATATTTATAATTCATCAATCTTCAAAACTAGTTTAAACGCTAAAGTCTCTTTTATAGGGAAATCGACCACACCAAAATTTGACTATTCAACACATACCAGAGGCTTATGGACAAAATATTCAAGGATTTGATAGGCCAAAACGTAAGGGTGTATATCGATGACGTGGTAATGAAATCAAAAGCTTGCCAATGGCACATAGATGATCTTAGAGAAGTTTTCACCTCTCTAAGAAAATACAACATGAGGTTAAATATGGAGAAATGTGTGTTCAATGTAGAAAGAGAAATTTTTTTGGGGTTCATGCTAACACATAGGGGCATAAAGGTGAACCCGGACAAGTGTAAGGCTATAGTTGAGATGAGGACTCTGAAGAACATAAAAGAGGTACAATAACTAGTCAGCAAGTTAACATCACTATCTCGTTTCTTGTCAAGGTTTGCTAAAAGGACAAAGCCACTAATTCGACTCCTGAAGAAATCTATGAAGTTCAAATGGATG
Source organism: Lablab purpureus (assembly GCA_030347555.1). Taxonomy (NCBI): domain Eukaryota; kingdom Viridiplantae; phylum Streptophyta; class Magnoliopsida; order Fabales; family Fabaceae; genus Lablab; species Lablab purpureus. Next base: position 20,193,193 of record CM059254.1, read on the forward strand.
ACAAATGTGAAGAAATTTTCACAACCACTAAAAAGTCTTGTCATCCCCTTCAATAACGCAAAAGCCTATGCTTGAGCCTTCATTCAGGAGATACAGGGAGAGTAACAAGTGTTATATTTCATCAGCCGAATACTATAAGAGGTTGAAACTCGTTACCAGATGATCTAGAAGGTTTCCTTAGCCTTAGTAACCACAAATCGAAGATTAAGACCATATTTTTGCAATCACCTAGTGATTATTTGAACTGATAATCCAATTCACAAAATACTTTCAAAGTCGAACCTAATAAAGTAGATGATAGATTGATCAATTGAACTCTTCATGTATGGACTCGAGTATGAGCCTAGAGGCCCAATCAAGTCTTAAATTTTGGTCAACTTTGTGAAGAAAATGAGACCTTATTTCGAAAAATAGATGGATGACTTGTGGATTCTACACATAGAAGGTTCATCAAACCGAAAGGACAATAAAGTAGGTGCATATTAGAAGAACTTGGTGAAATGACTTTCCTCAGGAATCATATATTGACTTTCCTCCAATAAACTCTCAAGAAACTTAGTGAACCAACCTAAATCAAGCTAAACTCGCTCTCGTAGCAAGTTTACCTTACCTAAAAATTATCAAGAAATCATCCAAGAAACATCTTAAGCAAAACTTTCAATCTTGATCTCTTCTTTGCATTTGAGAGTTTGCTTTGGAAGGTTCTCCTTAAAGTTGACTTGAACCTTAGTTTATATCAAGAGATCAATCCAATTAATAGATAACTAAAAATTCTAATATATCATCTCACATTTCCTAACCATGTATTTGGAGGGAAATTTTCAATAATTTCAAAACATTGAAATGTAAAGTATTTGAATTACCTGTAATTCAATTCTATTCATTTTCTAAATGCTTTGTTTGAACAAGATAATTAAAATATCTTACCTTTCATCTTTTTTGGATAAAGTAATTGAATTTATATTTTAAGATAAAATTCAATTTTAAAATTAAATTTCATAAAAAATATTAGTCAAATTTAAATATTAAAATAATATTCAATTATTCAATTTTCAATATATACACACACACATACACATACATACATACACATATGTACATACATACACATATATACATACATATATATATATATACACACACACAACTCAATTCGACGTGAACCTAACTCAACTTGACTTGGTATAGGTTTGACTCCATTCGACCTAATGTGGGTTCGTCTTAATTCAGTCCAAAGTGAGTCTGACTCGAGTCAACCCTAGGTGGGCCCAACTCAACCCGATGTGGAAACGACTCGCTTTGATGTGGGCCCGACATTGGCTCAGCTCGACTCGACCAAAGTCGACGTGATCCTAACTTGACTTTGCCTGATGTGTGCCTGACTCAACTCAAACTAATAGGGATCCAACTTGACTTGTCCTGATGCGGGTTTGAGTTGACTCGGTTTGACATAAGCTTGACTCGAGTGAGCCCAACATGGGCCAAATTTGAGTCAACTCAATGTGGGACCAACTTGACTTAGCCCGATGTGAGTTTAACTCAACTTTGTCCAACGTGGGCTCAAGTCAACTTTGCTCGACTAGTCCTGATGTGAGCTTGACTTGACTCAGTCTAATGTAAGCTTGAATCGACTTGGTATGACGTAAGCTCGACTCTACTTGACCCAATATGGGCTCAGCTTGACTCAGCCCGACGTGGGCTCAATTTAACTTAGCTCGACGTGGGCTCAAATGGACTTTGCTATATGTGGACCAACTTCAATCAGCATGAGGCGAGCACGACGTGACTCAATTTAAGGTGAGTCTGACTCGACTCGATTCGATATAAACATGATCAACCCTAACTTGACATGGACATAGCTCGACCTAGGCCTAGCTCGACCTTACCCCAACCCGATTTGGCTTAGTTGTATTTAGGCCTGACTCAACCCTGCCCCATGTTGGACCCACTTGGTCTAACCTAGGACCGATATAGTCAAACTTGGACTAAACATGGAAGTGGAATTTCAACTTCCTCCTTTTTTTTAGAAATTTCAAATTCTATTATTTTAGTTATTCGAAATAACTTTTCAAAATTCCTAAATTCAATTTCCTTCTAATTTTCTTATTCAAACAAGTTATTTCACTAAAAAAAATTTAAATTCCTCAAATAAATAAATAAATAATTCTCTTGACTTGTCTCATTCAATGACTCTATAAACAAACTTTAAACCATTTAGGGAAAGCATTCTAAGAAGTAAATCCTACAATTTTAGAAATTAAATTTTTTGAGTAAATATCTTCCAACTTATTACGCTTAAAAACAAATGATTGAGATAAAGAGAAAAATGTTAACAAATTTAAAAGTATGTTTAAATCTCAAGAAAAAATGGAAATTCAGATCAAACACAAATAATTGAAATATCTATGAAAAAAATAAGTAATGAATGTCATTTAAGTGAGAAAGTGTTCATATAAAAATATTGATATAAAGGGAGAAAAGAGAAAAAAAGGGTTAATATAGAAAAAATAAAGTTAAAGAAAGTTGTTTACTATACAAATGTTATAGTTTGAACTTATTGGTATAATTGCATCGAAAGATATTCAAAGTGAGAAAAACTATCTCGATTCTATGGGTGGTGGTACATGGTCGCTCTTAGTTGGTGGAGCGATTTGTCTGGTTAATTCTGTTAACGAACGAGACATCAGCCTGCTAAATAGCTATGTGGAGGTAACCCTCCACGACCACAACATATGCCGGACTTGTATGTCGTTACTCAAGTTTTGGCAACACAGGAAAACTTACCAGGTCTAAACATAGTAAGGATTGACAGACTGAAAGTTCTTTCTTAATTCTATGGTGGTGGTGCATGGTTGTTCTTAGTTGGTGGAGCGATTTGTGTGGTTGATGACAATCAACTCCAAATGGATCCCCTAGGGCATGGGAGAAGGTTTTGTCCCAAAATCAATACATCTTGGTGAAGTTGACTTGTTGGGTCGTTTTTGTGATGCACCACGACATATGTCGGGCTTGTATGCCATGGCTCAAATTTTGGTACCGGGGTGATATAAATAAATCGAGATAGTCTACTAAAAGCATTAGTGATATTATATTAAAATAATATTACAATTTTGAAAAAGTTAAATTTTCAAGGGAAATACACATTGAAAGAGAGTTATCATTTCAAAAGGTCAAGATATTGAAAGAAGTGCAGAAAAGAAGTTACATGTGCAAAAGATTAGAACATTGATGAAAAGGTATTGAAAATAAGTTGCAACTGTAAAGGGGTCTTTTTTAGCAGTTACATATTGAAAGTTCATGATGGATGTGGTGAAAAAAACACGGAATGTGATAACTTCAAAAGAAAATGAGTAGTTAATGTGTAATTTATTTTATCACTATCTTAATCTATTTGGCTTAACAGTCAAATAATAATAAATAGGCTATTTGTATTTGAAATAAGGGTGACAAATTTTATTTATAACAAAAACATTCTAAAAAATGTCAAGAACAAATGATAACTCCACTTAAGATTGTAGCAATTTGGGTCACCTGGTTGATTTCTTTTACCAATCTTTATTTTATCATTGATAATTTATCTTCTTGCATTTACTTTTCTGCAAATTTATACTTCCAATCATTTAATTTATCCACAAATCTACTTTTATCTTTCAAGATATTTAAGTCATTTCATTTTTAAACTCTTCTAAGCACTTTAAATTTCAAGTAATTTATCTTTCAAACTCTTTATTTTTAGAAGCAAATTACTCATTCAAATAAATTTAACTTTTCAGCAATTTATATTATTTACAATGATTTTTTATCAAACTTACTTTAATATTGTAGGTTGTTTCTTACTTAATATATGTCTTAGTAAAATGAGTTATTAATGTAATGTCCAAAAATTAGTTTAAGTAGATCTTTTTATTAAATACCTTTGTGAAAAATTTAATGTATGTGTTGACTTTGTATTAATTGTTAAATTATCGAAGAAAAATTAAATGTTTATGTATAAGTTTATTATTGTTTCAGATAAATATTGTTATTTATACACTTTTAAATTGAAAAATTAATATTTATTAATTTAAACAAAAGGAACTTATAATTGCTGATTAATTTGATCTAATTAATAAAAAGCTATCATTGAACTAAATCGATGAAAAACAACATCTTATAGACTAATACCAAAGCACTGTCCAAGGGATAAAACTTCAATTTTGAGTAAGAAGACTCCACTTCGCGGAACAAAAGACAAATGAATGAATGAATTAGAAATAATTGAATAGATTACAGAGGAAAAACTTTAATTTGTCTTAGTGAAATTAAAACAAGTTAGTATATCTCCTTATAGAAAATATTCTAAAGTTGAACTTCAAAAATAACAACTAATTTTCCTAAAAGAATATTGAGGCCCAAAATCATATATTTCCAAACATTGGGCACCGATATCTCTCCTGGAAATGAGAAAAAAAATAGTGATTTTGACCTTTCAATAATTTTGAAGAGGGTAGTTTTATAATGGTTATCTGTTATGTTGTTGTGCCAATAAACTCCATGATCGATTATTCCTTTCATTTCAAAGTGGAGGATTCCTTCAGTTTCGTCTTTTCTTGTTATCAATGATGATTTCTCTACCAACCCTTTCCTTTAGAAAGAAAGAAAAGTATTCGCTTTCTTGGCCCACCTTGGTGGCTACCACCCGTTTTTCAACTCAACAGACACTTCCAATCAACCTCCCTCCGCCGCTTCTTCAAAATAGATCGTGTAACATATAATAAAACACTATCAATCATTCATTTGATTCATTTCACCCTTTTTACATGAATCATGATGATGTTAAATAAAATATGCCAAGAGGGAAAAGAAAGACCAAACTTAACCTAATCTAACTTCTCCAATCTCAATTTTGCTTTTAACTTCAAAGAAAATTTGACAATTGATTCATCTAAGGAAGTTTTCATTCACAATGAAGGGAATGTCTTGCCAAAACGTCTTGTGCAGAACCCAACCAAGTCAGGCTTATACGGCAAAAACGACTTTTTCTTATCCATCATTCTCAATTCTCGGTTCTTAACATATAAAGCCTCGTGCGCCGACACCGCCGTTTTTTTCTTGTCAGCGACACCGTAAGCTTTCGGCTTTCCGGCGACCTCTATGCTCCACCGCTCGTTCACCCTTTTCTTCTCCGACGCCGCCGTCAGGTACAGAAACGACTCCTTCCCCTCGCTATTGCTCCGGCGAAGCAAATCAAGAAGCTTCCACTTCTTTGACGACGACCCCGTCGAATTGCTCTTCTTGCATTTTCTCGGCGAATTCGGCGTCCACACGCAGTACGTCTCCGCTGGAACCCCATCCAATTCGTCGGCCTCCGATGACGACTCCGACGGTGGCGCCGGTAACGGATCGTGCTCGCTCCGGCGAAGATCGTCCTTGGTGATAGGAAACCGGAGGATCGCCGCGCCGGAATCGCGTCCACCTGCGACGCTGCTCCCGTGGCAACTCGGGATGTTGCGGTTGAAAATGGGGAAAAACGCGTCGTCGAAAGAGGCTTCGTCTCGAAACGCGGCAAACTCGAAACTTGTGTCGTCGTTTTGAGTCCTGTTGTGGTCTTGATTATCGATGACGGCGAGTTCAACGGTGGAGTAATAGTTGAAGCTTGGACATGTCATCGAATCTAAATATTCTTTGTCTTGTTCTTTCTGCATTTTTTCAATTTGGAGCACACCTCAAAAGACGTTGCTTTTTGAAATTGTTCTTCTGATCTTTGGCTTTTCGTGCAGATTGAGAATGAAAGCAGAATTTGGACTTGATGTGTATTTATAGTAGGAAAAGGAACGTGGAAAACAACTGGGAGAAGTCAGGGAAATTCAAGGTATTATAATAATCATTTCATGAATACTAAGTTTATAAATTTAAAATACGTCAGGAATGATGTAAATGAAATTGCTGTTAACCATGCAGAAGTGTACTGTGATTGTAAGTATTAATTATAAACAGTTCAAAATACACACAAGTTGAATTTAAATGGTATTCATTTAATGTTTAAACCTTTTTCTTTGGAGCAAATATAGAAGACAAAAAAACTACTAATATATTTGAATAGGAGTGATACATTTGAGTGATATATAAACTGTTAACGCGCTTACCTCAAAAATTCACAAGATTTAATTCTTACTATAGAAGGGACAAAATAATAAATTTAAAATTTATATATATAATTATTGTTATAAATAATAAAAATAATACATAATTTAATATAATTATAATTATAAAAAATTATATTTAATTAGAAGATTATTTTTTATATTTTAAATTTTTTAATTTATCAATAATTAAATTAAAATTAAAAATTTTAGTTATTTAATGTAAATAACTATATTATTAGTAAAAAATCATCTTATATTTTGTAAGTCTGTGCTGATATTGGTAAGACTAAAAATTATAAAAGAAAAATTGTTTTGAAAAAAAGATATTTCAAATTTTTCATAAACATCTCTTTGATGAAAAGAAGAGAATTTAGATCTTATCATAAAGAAAATATTAATATAATAATATAGTATGAAAAGAGAAGATAAATTATAAATAAGGATTTCTATAGAGAGAATGTAAAAAGACATATATATTATTAAAAAAATTAATAAATTTATTATAATAATGAAACTCAATTATTTTTTAAAATTTTGGAAGGACTCTCTTCTGTCCCTAAGAAGCTCCACCATTCAGGATGTGAGCTATATGAAAAGTCTTTAAATAGGCTTGTAGATAGTACTAAGAATAAGGAAAGACATAAGCAAAGAAGGAAAATGATTATACATACAACGAAATAGGAAAACTAATAACTTCATGAATACATTTACCTAATACAATGATGCACAATTAATACGAAACAGGGGGAATAAACATTTACGGTATACTTAATTTGACGTGAATATATATATATAGTTTGACGTGAGTTTGACTCGACTTCAACTTTGTTTTACGTAAACTCAATTAGACTCGTCTCAATATGAGTGTGACTTGACTTGACTTAACATGGATGCGACTCGACTCGACTTAAGGTGAGTCTGACTCGACTCGACCTAAGGTAAGTCTGACTCGACTTGGACTAAGGTAGACTTGACTTAACTTAATATGAGTCTGATGTGGGCTCAACTCAACCCAACATGGGTGTAACTTGACTTATCCCAACATGGACAAAACTCAACTCGGTCCAAGGTGAGCTCAACTTGAATTAACTTGAGGTGAGACCGACTCGACACAGCCTGAAATGGACTCAACTCGATTTGATGTGGACTCAACTCAACTTAGCCTAACATGGTCTGACTTAACTCGACGTCATGTAAACCCAACATTGGCCAAACTTGACTCGAATTGAGGTGGGTTCAACTTGACTTTGTTTGAGGTGGGCCTGACTCGACTCATCCTAACATGGGTTTGACTTGACTCGACTTCATGTGGGCCTAACACTTGACTTGACGTAAGTCCAACTTGACTCAACTTAACATGGGGTTAACTCAGTTTAACATGGGGTTGACTCGACTAAGCCCGAGATGGGCCTAACTCAACTTTTTCGAGATTGGCCCAACCAAACTCAAACTTACATGAGCCTAACTTGACTTGGCATGAACTAAATCCAACTCTACTCATCTTGAGGTAAGCTCAACTCAACTTGACCTTACGTAAAACTAACTCGACTCGGCCTGACGTGGACTTAACTCGACTTGCCTTAATGTGGGTCCAACTAGAGTCATTTCAACATGGACCTAAGGTAGGCTTGTCTAGAGATATCCTGGTGTGGTCTGGCTAGATGTGACCTGACTGGACTCGTTGGACGTGGATCTAAGGTTGGCTTGTCTTGACTTATCCTGACGTGGATCCGACTCGACATGGGCCCAACTAAGTTCAATGTATGTCTGACTCAACTTAGCATAAGGTAGACCAACCCGACCTGACTTAACTTGACTTTGAACCCAACCCTACCTATGTTAACCTAATCGACTTTGCCAGACCTACAGTAAACATGTAGTGGAATTTCAATTACCTTTGTTTTTAAGTAAATTTGTTTTAATTATTTGCAATGCCTTTTCAAAAATTCTAAAGCTTAATTTCTTTCTAATATCTTTATTTAAACAATTTATTTTATTACAAAGAATTTTAAATTTTTATATAAATAAATTATTTTTTAAATTGTCGCACCAAAACACACAAGGATGCATCAACGAGTGAAATCCTATGACTCCGATACTAAGGAGGTAAAGAAGATAGGTTGTACCAGAGTAAATGATAAAATGAAGATTGACAAATAAGAAAAATAAAAAAATACGTGAATATGAAGATAAGGAGGACAAAAAAGAAAGACAACAAAAACAAAGAAGATTAAAAAATATGAAAAAGAAGGTCAACAAATACAAAGAAAAAAAAAGAGTATTACAATGAATGTAAATACAAATTACATAATTTAGTGACACAGGTGGAGGAGGACTTAGATTAGATGAGTTTGAACCAGGTATTTGGATTAAGTCCTAATAGACATATACCATCAAAATGTCAATACACCAATTTGACACTATTTAATTAGTATTTTATAATTATTTTATTGTATATTTGGTGAGGTGATACAAATTTATTTTATATGAATTAGGTGTATAAATACGTGTTTATCAATTTTTCATTTGGATTAAGTTTATAATAATAAAATATAAAATATTTTTATTAGAAGATGCAAAAAAGTGCCTGCATTGCAAGTTATATCTATAGTCAGTCGACTTTTATTAAAATATTAATTTCTATTCACATAAAATAAATATTTTACTATATAAGTTTACCTTTTTTTTATTCTTTATTTATATGATGAAAAAAAATATATGAGAGATATAATTTAAAATTAGAATTCATAAAAATATTGCCTGTATTTTTTCAACTAAATAAAAGTTAAATTTCAATAATTTTCTTTTCACGTTAGTTTGATTCCTTTGTTTAAAAAATCTTTCTTCCTTTGATTTGACGCTTTGTTTAGTTTGCACATTTCCACTTATTTACATATATATATAACTAGATTTTGTTTTATAGCGTGTCTTGAGTCGCACGTTTTTCACTCCATGTTTGCGTATGTGACTGCGTATTCCTTAAGAAAGTTTTTTCGTTTCATTAGTTTTTGTCGCTACATTTTTTCTTCTCCTTTTTGTCACTATTGAAACTTGAACAAGATCATGCGAGGAAATGAAGGGAGAAATAAAGATTGTTTGCGTGTGGATATGATGTTCTTTTCTTTTGCATGTCCTTATTGTGTCCATGTTCGGTGTTGTTGACAACCACATTAAAGAGCATAATTATGAAAATTACGTTTTACTTTTTTTCTTTTGGGTTACAAATTGCCCTATGCTTTGTTATTGGGGAACAAGACATGCAATGATGGGTTAAAAATGTCCATGAATTCTACCGTGGTCCGTGGATCTTCATTTATGTGATCAACCTATTTTAATGGTTAGATATATTAGTAAAACAAAATGCACGGATGAAATTAATGACCGGTTGCATAGCAGTAATTTGATAGCAAATTTGCAATCCAGTCCCTGCATAAAACTAACATGATACACCCACCGGTTTTGACTGGGGGAAATTAAAGGTAACCCAAGAAGTTCCCTTCTCTTTCTAGAATGGCAAGATCAATACAGTGAGTCTAATATGTTCAGAATATATATATATATATGCCCAACATCCAATTACTGTGTAGACAATTTTGTATATATAATAAAATTATTTTTTATTATAATTATATTATTTAATATAATAGTTGTTTTAATAAAGTTTTTTATTATAATTTAGAATTTATTATCATAATAAAGAATTATTATAAATAAGATATTAATAATTTGGATAGATTAATATACATGTGATAGTATTTATTGGATGAATATTAATAGATTTTATTTATTAATTTATATATATAAATATAAATTATATAGGATATGATTATTGAATTGATTTATAGGAGGTTTTTTAATAGTTAACATTATCTTAGTCTGGTAATGAGAAATTTTCAAGAAGAAAATAAATGTTTTTTTTGAACATGAGATTATCATATTTATTATATTTTGAAAACATTAGATTATCATATTTATTATATTTTGATTATGGACACTTTGTGTTTTGGAGTGTTTGTTGAATGGATATTGGATATAATTAAATATTTTGAGATTAATGATTATTCAAAAAGGGATATATCAATTAAACGTAATAAGTTTGAGCTCTATAATAAAAGTAAAATTTTTGGCCATGTTATATTAAATGAAGCAAGAAAGTATTCTTCTTAAGTCATTCATAAAAATTAACTTATTAGAGTTTGACAATTTTACTATATTCTAGACTTATCATAGCTTACAAAATGAAATAAAATATTTATATTTCTTTTAATGGTTCTTGAAAGTAAAAGATGTATTGTTTCATTCTATCCGGATGTTAAGAACTATTGTTAGATGTCTATTTTAATTAATATATTAATTTGATTAACAATTATAATGTAATATATTTTTTCTTTTTATAAGTCTATTTTATTAACTTTTTATATCAATCATTATTAATAATTACAATTTATTTCTAAAAAATTAAACTTTTTATCCTTTATTTACTCTTTAAACTATTTAATAAATTATTATTTTAATTATTTTATATCAATGTTAATTATCAGTATGAATTTTTAAAAATAAAATTTTACATATACTTTTTAATAATCTTAAAATATTTATTAATTAAATTAATTTAATTTTATAAATTTACTAACTATAATACAAAATCTAAAAAATGGGTAGAAATCGGGTGACAGGCAAAATCTAAACAAAAGTAAATCCTTATTTTTCATGTTTGGAACCCTAGCAAATGGATTTTACACTTGAGACAGTAATTGGGTTTATTTTTGTAAATAGATGTGACATGGCCCATGGATAAGAAATTGGATTAGTTAAATTTCAATTATTTTCCGAATAGATGGATATGCAATTATTCAAAACTTTTAAAAGTGTTGTGTAAAACCGGATGATAGCTTATTAACCGTCTATGGCAGGTAGTGAGAATGGTGCAGCGGTAGACATCACGTAAAAATATGACCTCAAATGAAAGAGAGTGTAAATTATTAGGTTTCATGTTTCATGTTTCATGGTGTATGTGTAACGCAACACATGATCTAGCATTTGCATATTGTGATTTAGGGTCCATGATTAAGGCAAGTACAAATATTTTGGTGTTTGTCGCCATCAATAATTAAAACAAAATTTATGACATAAATAATATGCCCGCCACACACCCTACAACCAAAACTATCATAGTAATCACGCTTTCTAAAGTTCGATTGCATTCTGCTTCTATGCAAAACAAACTAAAATTAATATATATATATATATATATATATATATAATGTTTTTTTTTGCAATTTTTTATAAACTTTTGTAATTTATTTCTATTATTTTTTTAATATAATCTCTATTTTAGTTAAAATTAATTAATATTTTTTTTAATAAATTAGTGTTGACAATATTAAAAATATAATGTAATATATGATAAAATATATATCAAATATACCATATATGTATTAGAATACTTTTTTTTCTATTTTTTTATATGATCATATATGTTTTGTCATAAATTATATGATATTTTTATAATGTCATATATACTAATATAATATATAACAAAAGACATCGTATGAATTGATTTTAACTAAAAATAAAAAAATTATAATAAAAATATATTGGAAAACTAAAAAAAATGGAAAAATCTATTTTGTTTATATATATTATTTTATTTTTTTAAAAAGTATCATGATAGAGGTTCAACAAATTAACTTATTAATTTCAATTTTCTTTAATTTTTCTCAACCAAAAGAATTTATAAAAGTTTATCCAAACATACCGTAAGCATTATAATTGTTACTAAACCTTTCTTCTTTATGATGCTTTTGTTATCCTTTTGTTTAGAAACTAATAAAACATTATATTAATTAATTTTCATTATTTCACTACCAAAAGTAGGGTGATTTAGCATGGTTAATTACCCACTATTAAAATATCGACGACTAACATAAAGAATGGACTTAATTTCAGCCTGATAATGTTTTCTCTATCACTCTTTCCCTGCATATTTCCTTTTTTCACTAACTACTTTCTATACTCGTGCTATACTTGTGTAAATTATTATCTAGTAAATTTTATATAAATATATTAAATTATCATTGAATTAATTTTCATTAAAAAAATAAAATAATAAAAAAATTCAATCATAAAAAGTATTCAAACTTACACTGTTAGTAGAATATAAATCCTAATTTTATATTCGTAGACGTAAGATATTTTGACTAAGACAAACAATTCTATACAGTAATTTGATTTGCAATTAAATGAGAACTTTTATGTAAGAAACGCTAAAGCGTATCTTACTAATACTAATTTGATTCTGCAACATGTTATTTATCATATTACGATAAAATTGATGTTATATATGTAGAGTTCATCAAATTAACTCTATGTAGCCTCGGTCAGTGGTGAAATTTTTAAGGAGGCTAAGGTGGTCATGACCCTAAAAAATTCTCTCTAATTTTTTTTATAGTAAATATATAAGCATTCACATAAATAAAATATCTAATTTATTCATTAAATTATATTTTGACTTTTCAAAATTTTATTTTAAGCTTTGAGTTCCTCCAAAATTCTATTTCAAACTTTTTGCTCCAAGTCAGTTCTAATAACTTAGGGTTAACATGTTTGGTTTCATTTTAATGAACAAAGATTTCACCTCTTCAGAAGGTCCACTAATGGCTTTCAATGAAACTAACACCATCAATAAGTAGAATCCACTTATGTTATTGCATTTACTCAGGGACTCTTTTAGGGTCGGTTTAAGGTCTAAGTCGGTAAAATCCTTACTTTAGACCTTAAAAAAAATTTAATTAAAATATTATGAGTAACTGTTATTTTTTATTAGTATTAAAAATGATATTTAATGAACTAATAACTTTTTTCAATAAATCATAATTTTGTTTAAGAAAAAAAGATCACTTACTAATAGCTAAAGAAGTCCCAAATATTTTTTTATTTCTATTATCTTACTAATCAATTCTAATTTTTACCTTCTTATTTTTTCTCCAGGTAACTTCTCATCTACTAGTCCTACTTCTTGGCTCCTTACTTTCTTCTTGAAACATTACTTCACTAGTTCAGTTTGATACATTAGTTAATATCCATTAGTTTATTCTCATCTCTTATGTGTTGTGCATGTGTCTCACTCTCTCTATTTCAAGTGGTAGAAGGAGCTAGTTTACATTTCTTCCTTTTCAGTGTGACAAGTGTATCATATCAGGTAAAAACCAAAAATTAAAAAAATGTACTGTTATTCACTTAATTTGTCTTTTGTAGATACTTGTTGCATGTTCCTTTATTAAATTATAATGTATTTTCTATTAAAAAAAGTGTTAATTTAGTAATCTTAAATCAAATACCGTGATATTTTCATTCTATAAATAAGTTTTATATATATTATTAAGCTTCTTCCGAAATCCTGATAAATTGCGTGATTAATCTTCAAAATATTTTTTTTAATTATTTTATTAATGATTAATCTCAAAATAAATTATGCAGGAAAAAATTAAAATTTGAAAATTAAATTTAAGAACTTACTAAAGAAGAGAAAGAGACTTGAGACTTCAAAATACTATAAGTCTACATTGAGTTTATTTTCTTGATAACCAGAACCAGGTTTTATTATTTTAACTCGTTCTTTGTTTATACACTCATCTTTAGTAGTGTTTTATATATTATAATTTTTTATTTCATATAAAAATATATAGATATGTCAATTAGAAAATATGAATCAGACTATTCAAAAATCCAGAAGAAAAGAAGAGTTTAGGCTTTAATTGTATCACAAAAAGTAGCTATGGATAAATTTATAAAAATAGATAAGAAAATAAATTAGAAAATAAAGGTGAGTGCTCTTTGAATGAACATGATAATAATAATATAGATAGGTGAAAGCAACAATAGAGAAAAAGAAGTAGTAAGTGATGAGGATAATTTTGATTCTCAAACCCATGATACTGAGGAAGAGATTGAGAGACTAGATGATGGTTATACTCTTGATGAAAATATATATGACCCAAGTCAATAGAAGAATATTGATACAAATTTGAGAGATTTATTAATAGAAAATGGCACTATCAAAATCACTAATTAGATTTCCCAAAGAATAAATATTCTAGGCACTTTTCTTTATCAAATTATATTCAAATATTGTCTAATGGAGAGAAACACAAAAAAAGATGGCTAATTTATTCTAGAGATTTGGATAGAGTCTTTTGTTTTTGTTGCAAATTATTTAATATTTTTTTTTTGTACAAGTAAACTAGCTAACGAAGGTAGTAAAATGTAGAGAAATCTTAGTGCTAAGTTGAAGAGTCATGAAATAACGAATGAGCATATTATTAACATGAATGCATGGATTGATTTGGAAATGAGATTGGGAAAACATAAAACAGTAGACAAATATGTTCAAGAACAAATAAATAGAGATAGAGGAAACTCTTGGTGTTGTTAATAACTATTTCAGTTGTTAAAACTATTGGTATAACTAACTTAGCCTTTTGTGGAAACAATGAAAAGATCCATCAAGAAGCTAATGAATTTTTTTTAAGATTAATAGAAATGATTGCAGAATTTGATCCAATTATGCAAGAACGTATTTGTCAAATTAAAGATGATGAAATTCACAACCATTCCCTTGAGCATAACATACAAAATGAGTTGATAAATTTTTTAGCAGGTGAAATCAAAGCAAAAATTATAAAAGAAATTAGGGATGCAAAATATTATTTAATCATACTTGACTATACTCTATATATAAGTCATCAAGAGCAAATGTCTTTTGTATTAGAGTGTGTGGATATTTCATCAACTCCAATATAAGTTAATGAGTATTTTTTAGAATTTTTAAAAGTAGATGATACAAGCGAAAAAGATCTTTTTAATGCTAATATAGATGAATTAAAAAATATTGGACTTGATATTAATGACCTTAAAGGATAGGGATATGATAATGGATTTAATATGAAAGAAAAACATCACGGTGTGCAAAAAAGATTTTTTTATATTAATCCTAGATCATTTTATATTCCGTGTGGTTATCATAGTTTAACCTTAGTACTTTGTGATATGGCTAACTCTTGTCTTAAAGCTACATCTTTTTTTGGTATGTTACAACGTATATATACCTTTTTTTTCTTCTACAAAAAGGTGAAAATTTTTACAAGACCATATACATAGCTTAACTCTTAAATCATTGTCACAAACATGTTAGGAAAATCATATTAAAAATGTGAAAGCTATAAGATTTCAAATTCACAAATAAGAGATGCTTTATTTGAATTAGCTGAAGCTAGTGATGATCATAAAATAAAAGGTAAAGTTGATTGCTTAGCAACTTATGAACTAACAAACTTTAAATTTTTGTTAGGCATGAATATTTGGTATGACATTTTATTTGTAGTTAACTTAGTTAGTAAGAATTTACAATAAAAATATATGTGCATTATGAAGCTATTGAACAATTAAAAGGTCTTCTTTAATTTTTTTTAGGAAAATATAGAGAAAATGGATTTAAAAATGCATTGATTTCTGTCAAGGAAATTTCTTTTGAAGTGGATATAGAGCCTAAGTTTCATGAAAAACGTATTAGTCGTAGAGAGAAACAGTTTGATGAAAATATTGAGAATGAAATTCGTAAAATCTCTTCAAGAATCATTTAGAATTGATTATTTTCTATACATTGCAAATAAAACAATTACCATGCTTAAAAGTATATTTGAACAATTTAAAATATACGTACAAAGATACTTTTGTTTTTTATTTAGTGTTAAAAAATTAAAGTTACTAAATTGTATACTTTTAAAAGAAAAATGTTTAAACCTTGAAAAATCTTTAAAACATGATATTTGTTGGATCTTGATGGATTGAATTTATTTTGAGAATTAAATATTTTAAAGGAAATTATAAGATTAGAAAATGATAAATCAATTGACATTCTTAATTACATAAAAAGAATACATTCTTGTCCTAACGTATATATAGCTTATAGAATAATGTTAACAATTTTAGTATCAGTTGCTTTAGTTGAAAGAAGTTTTTCAAAGCTAAAGATAATAAAAACATATTTAAGATCAATAATGTCTCAACAAAAATGATACGAATAAGCCTTATTATCTATTAAAAAAGAAATGTTAAATAAAATTAATTGCGACAATTTAATAGATAATTTTACATTACAAAAAATTTAAAAAATAAATTTTAAATAAAATTATGATACATTTTAACATAAATTATTTTATTATTAAAATAAAAAGACCTCATCCAAAATAGATTCCATTTTGAGAGAATTGAAAAAACACTATCTTGTTGAAAGGTTCTATACATCTGACCGGTCTCTCCGAAAATCCGATTGTTGGGAATAACGTCTTAAAGTCAATTCGTTTTTTTTTTTTCAGAATTTTCAGTATCTCCAAGATTTATTTTGTCTCCCGTAACTTTTAGTCATGTTGAGAAACTTGAAATATTTTAATACAACAAAATTTCTTTAAAAACAAATGCAAGAAGTGCAAGAGAAATAATAAAGGAAAAAATACATTTTATATGCAACAATGAAGACATTTAAAGCATCCAAAAATTGTGTCTTTTACCTACTATTCAAAGTACACGATGGTTTAGAACAATTTTCCTAAAGAAAGTATTAGCAATTCAATAATCTTATCATTTCAAGATCATGAAAACTCCTCACTAAGAGTATTTAATGTTGCAATACAAATTATTAATCATAAATAATATCATATCAAGAAATTTCTTTATAAGCTTGAATAAAAAGATAAACACCTTGACAATAAAAATTAGCATCATATTTAAATTATATCTTAGTCACTCAAAACCTTTTTAAAGCTCTTACATATTTGTTAAAAGTATCAATTCAAAGAAATCTTCCATTTCTTCAAACTACTTTATATTTGAATTTCAAACTTGAGGTGATGTGTACC
This sequence comes from Lablab purpureus, assembly GCA_030347555.1. Classification (NCBI taxonomy): domain Eukaryota; kingdom Viridiplantae; phylum Streptophyta; class Magnoliopsida; order Fabales; family Fabaceae; genus Lablab; species Lablab purpureus. Next base: position 20,210,234 of record CM059254.1, read on the forward strand.
TACATGTATTTGATATATTTGGATTGTAGCTTAAATAAGTTATTATCAATAAATCACTTAATAATCCCTTAAAGGTAAAGCTTAACCACTCAACTATTTTTTATTATATCTTCAATCTGATAATAACATTAGCCCAAAGGGATAAGGTTAGAAAAGCCTATATTAGAACACCTTCACAACAAAAGGACTAACTCTCAATACTTATATTTATTTACTTTTATTAATAATTCTCTTATTCACTTAAGGGTCAAAGCGTCATTCACAAATGAATTTTCATTTAGTTTTATAGTTATTTATTATCAATATAGAACTTCCTAATTACTATATTAGTCAACTCAAAAAAATAAAAGATTTCATTTATTTATACATCGGTCAAAAACATTTAATTTTAAAATGTTCCTTTAGATTGCAACAACACATAAAAAATGTTAACATTATTCTATAATTAATACAAGTATTTTAAAAGAATAATTTCTTCTTCTCATTCTCATACATACGTACAGCCAATATATATATATAAATTTGTTCAAATTTATTCTCTAATAGCAATTGCTTGATATAAAGAAGTGATCAATTATACCTTTTAAAAAATTAATCAATTCTGAAGGGTTCTTTTAAGAGATTTTAAGAATTCATTATCAATATTTTTATAAATTGCTTTTTTTTTTACAAATTATGCGCTTTTCACGAAACTTAACTTCTATAGGAACAAGAAAAAGTATGAAACAAAGAGAGTGATATTTAAATAATTTGGGTGAGAATAATTATATTTAGAAAGAGGAACTTTGAATTATTTTTAGTAATTAGATAATTATAGATGAAACACATATAAATTAATTAATTAATTGAAATTAATGAACAATTAAGCTTTGAATGGAAAGTGAAAGAATACAAAAATTGTAGACTTTGTTAAAAAACAAAACTAATATTTTCTGTAGAATTAATTCAGTCCATTATTACAGGTCTTGTTGAATTTCAATGCTTACTCTCGAAAGAGTGGAGTTTCTAGAAAGAAAATCCTGTACAAGAATGCATATATCAAGAGCGTCAGGCATGACGTTGATGGTAGTGGGGCAAAGGAGTAATAAATTAAAAAATAAAAATGAACTTGTTACTTAAGAAACCAATTGATTGATTGAATAGTGCTAGGGAACATCTTGGCCAAGATACCATAGGTGACATGTGTGACTACTCAAGGTATCACATATATACTTAAATCAATATTATATAATCAGAAAATATATTATTTATTTACGAGTTCATGAAATTTTGATAATCCAAAATAAATTATTTGAATTAAAAATAATTAATTATTTTATTAAATTCTCTTTTAATACTAATAATATTTTTTTTAGATATAAATTTGAGTTGGAAATCCACGTTGAATAAAAATAAATAAGTTGAATAAGATTTCAGGTTAGAAGTAGTGTCATATAAAAGTTAATAAAAATAAAAAATCTTAAAGTTTAAAGATAAAGACTGAAAACTAAAAATAAGAAATTAATTGAATAAGAAATATAATAAACAAAAGAAAAACAAAATACTAACAATATTTTCTTTATCATCCCCTATTCAACATTTAGAATTTTTCTTTTCATGTTTAATTTTTATAGATTATTCTGTTTATAATATTGTCACATACAAATTTTTTTTCTACGTTTTTGTATAGATAGAGATAAATTTGAAGATGAATATTTGAGTTGAAGTTTTTTAGTCAACAAAAAGAATGTGTAACAACTCTTTCTTCTATATTTATATAAAGTAAGTTTCAAATTAAAAAAAAATTATAGAAATAATAAATAAATTGTTGATGCACCGCAAAATTTTTAGTTCAAGTTTTATTAATCCTAAACTTCTTTAAAATACTTTTTTAAAATACTTTTTTATGTTTATATTAACCTAGAATAGTGATTCTATTCTTTAATTCATCTTAGGACATTAACCTTATTTCTAGTGAACATTCACATGATCTTTTAGATTACAACTTTTTATAAACTTTCATGTTTTATTTAGGAGTGATTATGTTCTAAAGAATAATTGTATTTTAGCTAGAAGTGGTTGCATTCCAAATAATACTTGATTATTATCTGGAACTGACTTAGTGTTCAAACAACACTTAGGTTGTTTAGTTAGGAGTGGTCAGGTTCCAAAATATATATGTTTATATCTTCCAAGCATTAATCTAGTTAGTGAAATTTTTTCTGTTGAACAAGAACTAGACATAATTTACTTTTATAGAAGAATCGGTTTAAAAACTCTCATTGTAAACTATCAATGTTTTTAATACGCAATTCAACCCTCATATCCTTGGGTATTTCACATGTTTTCACTCAAAGTCTTATGGTTTGTGTGTTCTATTAGAATCATCTTTTGTGTTTTTTGTCAACTTGTATCCTTTAAATGTTCTCACATCATTAAGATATGTTGTATCTTTTACCACTCCATAGTTTATAAGGAGTCTTCTTTATGATAAACCTTATGCAAATTTTGTTTTGTAAATAATAATTTGTCAACCCATGTTCATCAAGATTAGTTTTCCATAATGAAATGACCATATATTTTGCGACCAATAAGCGTAATTCTTGGAGGACCAAATAGATTTATATGAATAAACTCGGAAGGTACTTTTGAAGAAATTATGTTCTTCCTCCAAATGAAAGTTTTAACATGTTTTACCTTCATGCACGCCTCACAAAGAAAGATGTCTTTGAATGAAATATTGGGAAATCCTCTTACGAGGTCTAAATTTTAAAGATTTAACATTAACCTTAAGCTTGCATAACTACACTTTCTATGTTAGACCTAATGATTTTCCTTGAAGGATGTTAGACAACAAACCTTTTAATATGATAATTCATTTACATATATTTTGTACAATTATCTTGTCTCTTAGCAGAAAATATAGTGGTTTTATCATCTTGACTACACATAGGTCTTTACTAAAGGAAACATTATAATGGTTGTCACATAATTGATTTATGCTAAGCAACTTATCTTTAAGATTGTCAACTAATAAAACATTATAAATATAGATAGTAGGATCCATATTTATCTTTCCAATACTTAATATCCTTCCTTTTTGGTTCCTGTCGAATTTGACACATCCTCCTTTCTTTTTCCTAATATATAAGAGCATATAACTTTCACCTATCATATGTCACGAGCATTCATTGTTCAAGTATTAGGACACAAGTTTTCTTTCTACTAATAATCATGTTTAAAATAAGAATTATATCTTTCTTAGGTACCCAAATGGACTTGGATATTTTTTTGTTAGTTTTCAAGGACTTAGATGCACCTTGTTTAATAGTTACACTAGATGCATGAGGTTTGACTTTTTCTTCCTCAAAGGCTAACCCTATCCTATATGAAGGTTTACAAGATGATCTGATGAATAAATTCAGTCTCTTGTCACTTTTTCAATAAGAAGATATAACTTTTCTTTCTTTTTCTAAGCATATAGTATATAAGTATGATTCTCCTTGGATGATCTCCTTTCAGAAGCTTTAATTTTTAAAAGAAGAGTGATATTTTTTTCTTCTTTTTAAATAACTATCCTTAATTTGTTAAACTCATTATTTAGCTTTTTGTTTGCATCTAACAAATCATTTTTTAAAAGAGAGTCATTTGAAGTAGTAAAATCTTGTTTTAATTTCTTGACTTGATTAGAAAAATCTTTTATCTCACTTAGAATTAGTTGGTTATAAAATAAACTCATGGGATGCTTCAATTATAGAGTGTATATTAGTAATATTAATATCATCATTGAACTTGTTTGATGAGAGATCATCTCATGTTAAGATTGTTGAAACTATTGACTTTATAAGAGGGATTGAATAGAATCTTTAGACTTTTTTCATAAAAACTAGTCTAGACCAACAAGCAACTTAAAATAACAAAATACAAATTTATAATAGTTCACCAAAACTCATGCACTACATTTAATTCTCCCTTAAGACAAAAAAGAAGATCCACTAATGCAATAAACTATTACAAAGTCACAAAAAATTCATAAATCACTTCTAGTTATCACATCTTATTCAACCATGCATTCCTTTATATACATTTGATTTGGAAGCTTGAAAAGGAAACATTTGATCCATTCACATCTTATTCAACCATGCATTCCTTTATATACATTTGATTTGGAAGCTTGAAAAGGAAACATTTGATCCATACAAGCTTTTATCTTCTTTTTAAAAGTAAACAATTCAAAAAACAAATAGTACGTGTATCATTGAATTGATTTGAAGTACGTATCACAAATTACATTTTTTTTCATATTAAGATTCTTATTTAAACATTAAAACTAGATACCATCTATATAAATAAATATTTATAACATTTAAGATATTAATTTTCATTTTAAAACATGTTCCTCATATTATATTTGAGAAAACATTTATTGTTTTGTGTGGAGTTTAAGAAAAGGTGAAGAACATCTTTTAGACGGTCTTTCAATGCTCACAACCACTACATGGTCTAGTGTACTTCAACTAGCAAAAACACAAATTAGCATGTTCATGTAGTGGTAACATACATATATATGAATATAATAGTATTTGTTATCATTACTACGATTAGATCGTCTAATATTGATAAGTGCACAAATTGAATTTATTTTTCTTTACCTTATTATTAGAAATTTCACGTGACAGAAAGATCGTCCCACGTTTATTTTTTACCTTACTTTTTGCTTATTTGTCAATACGATCCACGAAAGAGGCTCGTTATGTTGAAGTGAAAATATTCAAAGAAGGCAATATGCGAAAATATTCAAAGATTTTCCCATTGTTTGATGACCACTAAATTCCCATTGTTTGATAACCACTAAAATGAGGACTGTGTTACACACCAATACTTGCAGCAACTTGAAACCAACTCAACTAAGCTGAGCTAAGAAGAGCTTTTATTATTCGCAAAAGTTTGCAACACTGATATTTGTCCTATAAATCTGACTATGCAAATACTTCTGGATGTTTATTATATTCTTAAAAATATAAGCACTGATGTTTGTAAAATCCTGGATTATGTTTCCAAAATGATTGTCATTCTATTATGTAGATCACATTCGCAACAACTCCGAATTTGAGGTCAAATTCTTTTTATTCATTCTTTTCGTTCATTCTTTTTGCGCAGAACTAGAATTGAAGTCATTGGCATATTTTTTCCTTCTTTATTCATCTTAAACATGATACAGCTTTGCCTAGGAATTCAACGAATAAAAAGGTCTACAAAATTCAACAAGCTACGGAGAGGGGGAGACTAAAATACATAAAACTGTGTCTACCACTCCAGATAGCATGAAAGGAAGCAACATTCAGCTACTGTCACTAAGAAAAATCCTATCAAAATTGAAGGCTTACCAAACTAGATTGGTATGTTCATGGTGCTCAGGACAGTAATTCGCGTAAAAAAATAACAAACTGATTATGTCAATGTAACGAGATTAGCTGCTTTAGGAAGGAATATTAAAGAAGGACGTACAACGTCTGATTAAATCAACCAACATTCAAATAAATTACTTAGAAAATTAAGGAAATCCCGCAAGAAAAGTTTCAGTAAAACTTTTAACAAAAGAACATTACAGATTAAAACAAAAATGACCCTTGATGATGAAAAAATTATTAATATTAAAAATGTAGTTGCTTCAGTTATCTCCCAAAGTGACAGAAGAAACACATTGAGAGTGACGTTTTAGAAAAACAACACAATATATTTAGCTTCAAGGGAACGAGTCATGCGGGAACTGAACAACTCCACACAGACCAGATAGAGAAGCATTCAATATTTTAGTGATGCAGAGAACACATGTGAAATATTAACATAATGTTACAATAATGAAAAAAGCCTCAGAGATCTTGGTGGATAAGAATCATCAAATGGGAGATTCCCATCAAGAGTAGCAAATATTTTCTAGCATCACAGGCTATCATCAAAACTCAAATATCTTTCAAAATAAATCTAAATTTATAAACCAATTACATAGAGTATAATTCATATAACAAAATCTAATATCAATCTAAAGCACCGAGAATTACAAAACAATGAGAACGAACATGATGTTGTCAGTAGTAGCTGGTTGTTAAATCACATAGAAAAATCAGTGGGAATCCGTCTGATTTTACATCATTCAACATCATACATTCCAAACTCAAAAACAGATTTAGAAAATCAATTTAAAATTAAAAACAAATAAATAATTGGTGAAATTCTCAAAATAATTTTATCTATCTTGTCACCGAGAAATCCTATCAAGAAATAAGGATACTCGGAGCTAAAGATAGACAGCACGCACACATTTTATTCAACATACACATGCTTGTTAAAATAACGTTAATATAGCCTAACGATAGATTCATTGACATACCAAATCGATGGACAACGAATTGCAATATTAGGCGCATAATTTCTATAGAAAGATTAAGATAAATGAAATAGCAAAAGAAAGAAGATCACAACCCTAATTTTGTAGGACTCAGAGAGTTGCTTTCTGTGCTCAAAGATGAGACCTTTAGCAAAGATCCATCTCATACAAGAGGTGTCAGAATATTCAAGCACTCTTCATCTTCGCCCAACCAAACATCAGCGAGAAACATAACAAAACACCAAAATTTAGGCAAAAGCTGCAGAAGGAAGAGAACGGATCAGCAAAAGGGGCTTCAGTTAGGGTTCTTAAGGTGAATGAAGGGATTGTCAGATTTATAGGCCTATTGTTAGGGTTTCCGTTTGTTTTCTTGCTTTGTTATGGGCTTTCGCGGGCCGGGTTGAGAACAATCACTCGTTTGGACCTTTTTTAAGTTTAGTGTCCACTGTTCATTTAAGATACGATTTGAATTGATTTGTAAACGGTTTTATTATTTTTAAAAGATAAAAATAAAATACATACAAAATATTTAGAATATTAATTTTAAATTTTAAATTTATACAAACTTAATATATTACTACTTTCTGAATTTAGTAAAACGAATGTGGTTTTTAGTTATTTATTAATGACTTGAAAACATGAATTTAAGAAAATTAATTATGTGTTACACGAATATTTGAATTTACAATTTATATCTTTCTATTATTATAATTCTTCATATAGTTATGGGCAGTGTTAAGTACGGAGATAAACTGATAATGTCGTTCAGCTATAATATAAGGATATCGTTTCGGATTAAGAGATATGACACTAATGAATCTGATATCAAGTATTAACTCAAAGAGATATTATACTCGTGAATCTGATATCAAGTATTAACTCTGTAGAAATGTTTACCAAAATTTTATAAATAGTTTTACATTCATTTATATATGTAATTAATTTATTATCTATTTACTATCTTTAACTTATTTTTCGACTATGTTTTCATGAAATAAAAGTTATATCTCAGTCTTTTTCTCTATTTTACTAATTAATATTTTATATATAATTAAAATATATATGTCACTTTTTTATATTTAATTTTTCTTATTTTATTTACTCATGCTTAAATTGACCTAATTTTTACTTCTTTTTTATTAATAGATTTTTTACACAATTAAAATACACTTGTCAAGATTCCACTGACGGATAATTTTATTTTATTATATTTTAAATAGTTTTAATTCTTTAACTTTAAATATTTTCTCTTATTAATATTTTTTATAATTAAAATTTAAAATAATTAATTTAATTAATTTTTTATTAATTATAAAAATTAAAAATTAACCATTCCAAACTAAAATTTATAGTTATTAATTTAAAAAAATATTTCTCTATTAATGTACATTATCATGAATTGAAAAAAAACTTACTTAAATAAAAAATTGATTAAATGGTATAATTTTTTCTCTTAATATAATAAATTGACAAATATTAAAGTACACCAACTTTTTTTATTTTTTTATCTCATTTTTATCTTATTTTATTTTTTATATTTCACTTCCTTTTGTTTGTATTGAGTTTTTTTTTTAACTTTTGAATATTTTTATTTTTTACACACTTATTCTAAAAATGAAAAAATATATCATAATAACTTTATTTTGAAATATGAAACAACTTGTTTAAGTATACGCAAGTAGAAACACATATGTATCTACACTTTTTTTAATATAATAAAAAATTATTTTTATATTTAAAATATAAAATATAAAATATCAATAGTATATAAATAATAATTAAAATTTATATTGTATAGTTTAATTTTAAAAATATAACTAAAAGTAAATAGAAATATGAAAAATGTGTATGTATGGAGTTCATATATATATATATATAAAAGGAATTCATATATTTTTGTGATAGATAAATATTTTAGAATAGTTTATTTTAAAAAATTCTACTTTTCTAGTTTATTGTTATTATTTAGAATTTATATAATAATATTTACTATCAAATAATTTTATTAAATTTTTATATTGATTTGATATTAAAGTTAAACTTATGTTTTAAGTGTTTGAAAAATTTACTTATTTTGCAATGAGTCAAACCAATAAACATGTAAATTATATTGAAAAATAATAAGATTACATAAGAATGAATATGATATAATATATTTTATTAAAAGGAGAAAGAGACAAGAGAGGGAAATATTTGAAACAAGACTATTAATGTTATGTTTAAAATAAACTAACATAAAAGAATTAAAAATTAAGTAGATAATATTAAATGCAAATAAATAAAAAAAATTAAATAATATATTAGTGAAATACTTATATAAATATTTTAATTATGTGTTAAAAATTGATTAATAAAACAAGAAAAGAAACAGACAAGTGAGATAAATAACTTTTATTTCTTTTGCATACATACTTTACAAAGTCACTCACATAGAATTATATATTGGATAACATCATCAAACAAAGTCACTCATATAGAATTGTATATAGGATAACATCATCAAAAAACATTCTATACATAGTTAGAAGTCAAAATTTTAAAAAAATCTCAACTTAATCACACAAGTAGGTATGGGAACGGGGCGGGTAGGGGTGAGTTTTGTTTTCCCGTTCCTGTCCCTGACTCATTTAATTATCCCTGCTCTTGTCCCAAAATCTTGCTAGGATAGAAATTTCGTTCCCACATCCATCCCATCAAGAATCGGGTTTCTCTAACCCACCCCATCTCTATCCCATTTTATGTTTTAAAAATTATTTTTTTAAAACATATTTTAAAAAATATTTAAATAAATCTAAAAATTTAAGCATGATTCTAATATATATGTATATATAAATATATATGTGTGTATGTGTGTCACAAAAATAAACTATTAAAGATAAATTTATAGAGATTAAATATTTTAATATTAAATATTTTTTATATATTATTTTCGTATACATAAATTAATATTTTTAAATGTTACAAATTTTAAATTATTTTACTAATGAAGCATATTTTAGTTTATTATTTTATATTATAATATGTATATAAAAAAGTATTTGGTAATGTTTTTTTTTTGTTTTATACATATCAAGTTTAATTTATCAATCTTCAAAACACATAATATAAAGTCTAACAATAATTTAAAATAATATCAAATGCATATTTAAAAACACTAATAAATAAATAATTTCTAATTATTAAGCTTTCAAAACACACTATATAAAAGAAAAAAAATTTAAACAAAGAAATATCAAAATAATCTAATAATCATCTTCCAAATTAGAAATAATGTCATTCTCTATTAGTTCATCAACATAATTCAAAAGAAAATGTATCATTGAAAAAGAAGCAAAGAACTAACCTTATGTGTGTACTAAATTGATTGAAAGACTAAAAATAATGTGTGGAGGATGAGATAAAGAGAAGAGTATATTGAACTAGTTGAAGAGATTGAGGAAGTTGAAGGAGTAAGTAAAGGGTGAAAGAAAAGAGAAGAGTATGGAACAGACATTAAGAATAGAGTTACAAAAAAGACATTGTAACTCTTTATGTGTGAAAAATAAAAAGAAACAGTAAGTAATAATAATGTTAATTTTAGAGTTTAGTTTTAGATTTAAGAACACAGCGGAGATGGATACGAGGGCGAGGTGGAGATTGCATTATTCATCACTCCGATTTCTTAAATTAAGAAAAACCAGAATCCAAACCCAGTAAACTTGGTTTTTCTTTGTTAAACTCCGGACAAATTCCCACAAAATGCGTATTTCATTTTCATCCCTACACGCCATAAATATAATCTTATAAAATCACTTTGATTCCGGTAAAAGCATAATCTATTATATTTATTTTACAAAATTATATATTAACATAAACATACCTTTTATCTATCTATCTATCTATCTATATATATATATATATATATATATAATTACTAAATGAAAAGATGGCATATGACATTAATATACTAGTTTTTTTATCATCTAAATTTCATTTAACTCGTAAAACTATATTGTATAATATAATTATAAAATCAAAGTGATTATACTGATTATATGTATTGATAAAAAGATCAGTTAAATAATTAGATCTTACATTAATTACAATAATACATTTGTATATTTAATAATAATGATAAAATTCTTTCAATATAGAATTACTATTTTATAAATAGGTGATATCATATGAAATACTTTTTATAAACGCTAATTAAGAAAAAAAAAACATAATTATACTGATTAAAGTAATATTTTAGTAAGGTATTTATGAATTGTGTGACACCTTTAATTATTTGACTAATTTTCTAGTTATGTACGCATACTATAAAATAAAGTTTGTTCAAATAATTTTATCTTAAATGAATAATCTTGAAAACAATTGTAGATGTAAAATTCACTATTTTCAAAAGTTGTTTATTATCATTTAATGACATCAAAATTTCGTCACCATTTATTGTTATATAATTTGAACAATAGAAATCCAATAAAGTTTATAAGACAAATTCGAATGAATTTGAAAAGAATAGAACTTCAAAGATAATAAGATTTACAAAGAAAATAATAATATACATTATATTCACATGGGTATAAGGATACTTTATTCTGGTAAAAATGAGATGAAAATATTTTTAAAAAGTACTAAATATATAAAAAAATAATTTAGTATTGAAATAAATATTCTAGAAAGGGTTGAATAAAATTTTGTTGTTTTTTAATGATTAGTCTTTTAACAACTAAAGAGAGTAACATAATAATTTTATATTGGTTCATCCAAACTCACATCTTGCATTTAATTTTATATTGTTATCATTTTACATTTGTGTTTAATGAGTTTTATTCTTTCCACTACAAAATGGTGTGGTGAGGTAAAATTCAATTATGATAACTTTTACAATGATTGAGGGTAAGAAATTTATTGGTTTGAACGATTTCAAATTATGGTAAAGATGTGTGTCTTTTTCGTTCAATAATACCTCCTTGAAACTTTGGAAGGAGAATTCAGACTTGATGTAGTCATAGTGAAGAAGGGAAAAAATATTGTTGGAGAAGGCTCATAAAATAGTTGTTCTTGACCTCTATGGCAAGGTGTCGATGCACTTATCAAAGGAGAAGGTTACAATGGGATAATAGAAAAAGCTCAAAAGTTTGTACATGATAAAATCCTTGATTAATCATCTATATCTTAAGTGAGTGTTGTACTCATACAATGTGAGTAGTAAAAGGACAATTAGTGAACAACTGAGTGAATTTAATAAGTTAATTCTTAACCTAGAGCATATTCACATTTAGATTGATGATCAAGATCAAATGTTATTGTTGTTATATTTGTTTCCTAAGACATTTGAACATTTCAAGGAAACCTTGTTGTATGGAAGGGAGACTCTCTCTTTTGAGGAGGTTCAAATGACTCTAAGCTCGGAGGAGTTGAATAAGAAGTTTGATGTTAAGGCTTCTAGTATTGGAGATTGTAACAAAGGGAAAAACATCTACCACTGATAATATAAGTGTTAGAAGGAGGTCAAAGTTGAGGTATCACAATGGTGAAGTTGCATTGAATATCAAATGTTTCCATTATAAGAAGGTCGCCCCAGAAGGTTCTATCTTGAGATACAAAAGAAGGTTAGTAACCATGACATATCATTTGGATCTATAGACTCTAGTTTTGATAAATCGTCTACATCTAGTGAATAAGCTCTAGTGGAAGATGATTATGAATCATCAAAGGTCCTCGTGGTGTCACGTAGTATTAATGATTTTGAGTGGATAATGGACTTTGATTGCAAATTCCACATGACACTTAGTTGTCTATAGTTCTAGAAGTTTATAGAACTTGAAATAGGTTCAATTCTCCTTGGCAATAACAAATTCCTAAGAAAGTGAAATTTTTTCAAAGTGAAATTCAACCCCCTTCTTGAACTCACTCCATATTTCTAACAAGAAAGACTTAGCTGAGTTGAAGAAGCAAGGCTTGTTTGGTAGTGACAAAATTGAACAATTGAGATTTTGTGAACATTAGGTCTAAGGTAAAGCTTGTAGAGTCCAATTTAGTGTAGGATAATAGACAAGGAAGAACATTTTTTTACTACGTTCATGTTAACCTGTGGGGATCGTCTACAACTCCTTCACACCCTATTAATTATAGATGATTACTAGAGGAAGTTATGGATATATCCTCAAAAGATGAAGAATGAAGCCTTTGAAAATTTCAAGAGTTGGAGGCATCCAGTGGAGAACTAAATCTATAAGACAATGAATCAATTCAAAATGATCAGATTTTAATTTTTTTCATAATTTCTCAACAATTTACATAAGCAAAATGACATAGCGAGACATTGGATGGTAGCTAGGACTTCCCAACATAATGACCTAGCAAAGAGATTCAATAGGACCATTCTAGAATGAATGAGATATATGTTGTTAAGTGTTGGTGTTGCAAAATTATTTTTTGCTAAAGCTATTACTATTATTCATGATTAATAGATGTCTCTCAATGGTGCTTAACATGAAAACTCCTAAGGATGTCTAGTCAAGGCATTCTCCTAACCTTGAAAATTTAAGACTCTTTGATAGTGTTGACCATGCTCATATAGGACAAAGGAAGTTGAATGCACATGCTATTAAAATGCATGTTTCTAGGCTATTTAGAAGGTGTAAAAGGATATTGTCTATGATGTCTTGAATCAAGATTCAAGAAGTGTATCATCAATTGGGACATTGTCTTCAATGAAATCGAGATGGCTCATAAGTCAAGAGTTTCAAAATGTGAGCCTAGGTGTAGTTGTGATGATGAGAAGACAAACATTAAGGTGAGGATTAACAAAGGAGAAATGTCTAGTTTTCTACAAAATGAAGCTTTATATGACTTGGTAAAAGATAGACAAGAAACTCATGATGAAGATAAGCATTCTAGTGATTATAATATTGTTAGAGATAGAATAAGGATAAGGATTAGAGCTCCAAAAGGGAATGAATATGTAGAACTTATTGCATACTCCTTAGTAGCTGCAAGTGAGAGGTTTTAGAAGATGAACCTTCTAGAGTGTCGTTTGTGTTTGTAAGTAAGGAGATTACTTAATGGTTAAATGCAATGAATGAAAAAATGATGTCACTTCATCAGAAAAATACCCAGACTCTAGTTTGTAGACTTATGGGTTCTAGGTTTGTTAGTTGTAAATGTATTTTCAAACGCAAGGATGGAAATCCAAGAACTTATCAATGGAGATACAAGCAATATTGGTGGCTATATGCTTTACTCATAAGGAAGGAGTTGATTATAGGAATGTTTTATCTCTTGTAGTAAATCACAAATCCATATGGATGATGTTAACCATGGTTGTTGAGGTTAATCTTGAGTTGAAAGAGGTGGATGCTAAGACTACCTTTTTATATGGAGACTTAGAAGAGACCATCTACATGAAACTGTTAAGGAAAAATCCAAATACTTTAAAATTTTGAATAATGCTAAAAATCAATTAAATGTTAAATTAGACAAATAAGGAACTGGTTATATATAATTAAAAATATTACTATAATAAAAATTGATCTCATATAATTACAAATATCTAAATTATATATATAAATAATTAAAAATATTTTTATTTATTCTTATATCATATTTATTGTATTGATTTTTTAATAATAAAATATTTAGATGGTCTCATAAATACACGATTTTCTTTTAATGTTGTTGTTGACTTGATAGAGTCATTGTCTTTGAATGATTTTCTTTTACAAACTGTTTTCTGAGGCTTTGCTTATTTCCACGGATGTATTGTTTACCAAGAATGAAATGCATAAAAATCTTGTGTTTCTATAAATCAATTTATGAAGAAAAATTGATAAGTATTGAATCCATTCCTAGAGAACATTGGGAACTATGGATAAAGATTAATGCTCAATTTTCTAGTGTTATTGAATCCACTATTCACAGGGATTGAGCCCTTTATACCAATGATACACATAATGTCTATATGACGTGTGTCAATATCTCTTAACATTTCTTATTCCATGACGTTTTGAAAGTCCTATGTCTTATCTTAAGTGACTTCATGCTGTTTGCTTTTAATGAGCTCATTCTTTCATTTGCAAATGTGAAAAAGGAACTTGAGAATCACAGTACGTTCTTTATGACCTTGGATCTGTATGACCTGCCACAAGATTATACTGTTACTCGCAATTAGATCTTGAGATCACCAATAAACCCTACTACAACTTTTGCATCACTTACACCCCTCCATATTTCTTAGAAAATAAACACCGAAAATACATACAAGAGAAGACATTGTCTTTACATCACAAAGTAATAATTATGAACGCTTTTGCACAAGTAATTCTAAAAATCGTCTAAAATGCAAACATTTGTCATTATATTGGACATATAATTGATAAATGTTGGAAGTTGCATGGAAAATTCCCTCATCCACAATATTGCCCAGGCATCCAAGGTTGAGTCACTTGTTGCCCAGGCATCTAGGGTTGAGTCACTCGTTGCTCCTATATTACTAGTTAATCTATCTCTAGCAACATTGAAGAATTAATCAAATAGTGTGTGACGCATCAATCCACTAGCCACTAGTAACACTGCTTCAATGGCACACACTGGTAATTCATCTACTTGTCTCTCTCAACTCCTTCTTTTGATCCCTTAGTTATTGAGTCTGGTGCAACTGATCACATATATGATATTCGTTCTCTTTTCTCTTCCTCTACTAAAGTTATCAATATGCTTTTTATTACTAATGCTAATGGTTCATAAGCATAAACTTCTGACATTGGTACTATTTAACCCCTCATACTCCTTACTGTTATGTCTCTAATTACCATTTTAATTTATTGTTTATTACTTACTCAATCTCATGATATTATTCTCACCTTGACAACAAATAATGTTATCTTGCAGGATTGGATATTAGGTCAGACATGAGTCACACAACCTTTACCTTCTATATCCATCACCATCATTATATGCATCAATATTCTCTCCAATGATGATTCATGTGCAATTAGGACATCTCATATCAACAAAAGTGCAGAAGATAATGCTAAGTTTAAAACATTTAAGTTAATTAGGAAAACATATTCATTAGTCTTTTCTTAACTGTCTTAATACTTGGACATTCTTCACAGACATTAACTAAATGTCATTATTCGTCAGGTTATGTCCTTTTTCCTCATTTCCCTCTATACAATCTCCCTTCACATGTTTTATACATAACTTCACACTTGGTCTAGATAAATTTTCTCCTTGATCATTCGAATGTGTCTTTGTGGGATATCATTACTCTAAAAGAGGATATTGATATTTCTCTCTTGATCTTCATAGGAATTTTGTGTTTGCTCACATCTCTTTCTTTGAGAGTCCTTTCTATATTATACAACTGTTCATTATATACGTAGTCACTTTTCTATCATTGTGAATTTTCTTTCATGAGCACCAAATGACTCTACAATAACTCAATGTTTTCTGGATACCACTATAAGCAAAGTCATTCCCGACCTATTAATATTTCAGAACAAGATTCATCTTCAATAGATAATAATATAGCAAACATGTTTGATTTTTCTCCAGAAAAACATCTCCCTCCTTTACCAGATCTAATTTTGAAAGGAAAAAATTATATCAAATTTAAATTATTTTTATTTCAAATTATTTAACTTTTTAAAATATTTTATTTAAATAAAACAATTTAAATTTTTGAAATTTAATATTTTTGTTTGAATAAAGTTTTTAATTACCACAAAAATATTAAACAAAATATTACAACTTCAACATTATAAACATTATAAAAAATCATTAAATAATATAGTTAAAAAAAATTGGTTAGCATTTATCTAAAAATAATTTCACGTAAAAAAAATAACAAAGATCAATTGAAACATAGTTTTAATCTACGTCAACATATATATAATTTCAACAAAATTCACTAAAAAGTAATTCTTATTAATATTGATTAGAAAACTTTAACTTATAACAGCAGATAATCTCATATTAAATGTAGATGAATATAGATACGAAAATCTTAACTGATATCACTTGAAAATAATTATATTAATTTTTGATAAAATTCTAATTAATATGAATCAAGAAATAGTTTACTCTATATTCTAAACATTAGTGAAAATTAACTTTAATAAACATTAACTAAAGTCATATATGCAAATTTTAATAAAAAAGTCATGTTTAATTAAAAATAAAACACTATTGATATGATAAGAGAAACCTTAATCAATTTTAACTTATCAATAACATTATTGCATGAAAAAACAACCTTAAAAATGACAATACAACCTAAAAAACCTCCATCCACATCTAAAAAAAACAAAAAAGAACCAAGTTAATGAATCTTAATCAACGTCATAATGTCGAATTAATATATGACCTCAACTGAACAAACAAGTTCCAACCAAAATTAGATTTACAATATCTCAAACAAATATCTGAGTCTTAAAAATATAGAAAAAATATAAATAAATTTGAAAAATGAAAAGTACAATAACCTTCAAATCCTTTTTTTTTTCAGATAAAGTTTAAATTCTCTAAATTTAGGTAATTAAATCATTTTCATACATTTTAGAATTTTACTTTTTTTAAAACTGTTTATAGTCATAAATTCCCCTTTAAAAATTCTTCGTCATCCAAATATAAGGTCAGTATATCTAAGATAATCATTTAAACTTTGGTGAAAGCCAAGAACAAGTGGGTAAAACTACAAGAGGTGGACAAGTGGAGAATCAATTCCCCATTGTTGGCAGTAGACTAGCTCTGGTTTAGCTGTTAACTTTTAGGAACTGCACTTAAGCAGTCAGCTACACATTCCCTCACATGCAGAGACGGGGAACAAAGAACTGTTCAAAGCCGCCGCTGACAACTCTAGAGAATCAAAACATGGGAAGAAATCGTGTACAATTAAATTTTACATTAATTAAACGAAATCTGCAAGGTGCTGATATTTTGACCAAGTTTGTTCATTCCCTTCAATGATAGACTCCAATAAGATCATTTCACTTCCATATCTAAAACAGCCAACCAGAATTAATTTATGTGGGCACTGAGATCTGTTGTGTGGTCAAACAATTCCTTCTTAGTCAAACTAATAGAAGCCATTTCATAGTAGCATTGAGCACAATATATTGCAAAGCACAGGATTAGCAGGTGTTGAACCCTCCGATGCCAATTTTACAGAACTAATTCCATATCTCTTGTTTCATTGATAATCACAATTAAAGCTACATATGAGAGAATCAACCAAACAGGAGGTGTCAGAGCCCCCAGGATGCCAATTTTACAGAACTACTTTACTGTTCCATTGCTAACCACAATAAATGCTACATGAGAGAATCAACCCAACGGGGAAACAACTTTTTCAACAAAAAAGGTTCCGCCACCTCTTTTACTATTCAATCATCACCAAGAGTTGCAGCTACGCCAGAATTAAAATATTTCACATATTACAAAAATGAAAAGATTATACCTTTTATCCTTAAAAGCTGTTTGTTAGGGGGAAAGAACTTTTTCAACAAACAGGTTACACCATCTCTTTTACTATTCAATCATCATCAAGAGTTGCAGCTGCACCAGAATTAAAGTATTTCACACAACATTTCAGAAATGAAAATATTATACCTTTTATCCTTAAAAGCTGTTTGTTCACCACTATCATAAGGGACAGAAAATCTAAATGGATGTCGGTGTCTATACAGCCTATGATGCATAGAAGTTACATATCCTACACAACAAACTGAAATGAGTAATTTTACCTCTTCAATAAAACTAGGCTCAGAAACGAGACAAATAAATTGATCCTCAAATAAAGACAGTCAACTAAATGGAAATAACATACCATAAACCTACCCTGATTACTAGCTAAACAATTGCTAGTATTCCATGCCTTATTTAGGAAGAAGATTCAATCATTTTGTTCACATCCTCCAAAAGCCCTTTCATCTCGCTCTCTAATTTTGTCTTGATATCAGATGATTTGCCGTCTGATGCTTCTAGCATTGAGGTCAGACCCTGAAGTTTCTGCTGTATGTAGTTCAATTTGGATGCTTCACTACCTGGTGACAGTGAAGTAGATGGCTTGGCTGGAGTCTTGTCTTTCTTCTTCTTTGAAGAAGCTTTGGACTTGGACTTTTCAGACTTGGAGCCAGAAGAAAGATACTGGATTCTGAAAGTGGCTTTGGAAGAGCCGAAGGGGTTCATGTTCTGTGAATCGCTTAAGGCCTTTTCAGCATCAGAGGCTTTCAGGAAGAACACCTGAGCAGTGTAATCACCAGAAAACACAGCCGTTTCTGATTCATTCAAAGCACCAAAGTTACTATACAGTGTGATAAGATCTGATTTTGAAGGCAGAGAGGATCCTGGCTCAAATGAGGCAAAAAGGGTAGCACCTGAAGCATTTTTATCAGTTCCCTTCTTGCCAGCCTTAGGTGTAGCAGATTGCTTCTCTTTAGGCAAACCTGAAGTTGTCTCATTTTTTCTTCTTCTCTTCTTTGGCTCTGAATCTTTATTAGCTGATGTACGATCAGATTGTGTTTCATGCTTCCCCTGCATCCCCATATCAGATTCTGGCTTCTTTCTCTTCTTGCTAGGTTTTAGCTTCTTGTATACTTTGTAGTAGGATCCTTGGCGGAATATCGAGCTTCTGTAGATAAAAATAAAGTCCGCAAATCTTTCAAGAGAACTGGTATCCGAAGGAGTCTGTGGATTAATAGCTGCACAAAGAACTTCAGGCAGTACTTCCTCCAATGGAACCTGGATTTTTGTTGTATCAATAGTCTTATTCTCATTATACTTTGATGTTTGATAATCTGAGCTATCAGGAAGGTCCTGTTCTATTGCAAGTTCCTTGGAAAGTTTCTCTTGAGATGACTCACCATTCAACTTCCAAGGTACAGGGGAATCAAGAAGTTTGTCAGAAGCTCTGGTCATTGGCTC
This sequence comes from Lablab purpureus, assembly GCA_030347555.1. Lineage (NCBI taxonomy): Eukaryota > Viridiplantae > Streptophyta > Magnoliopsida > Fabales > Fabaceae > Lablab > Lablab purpureus. Next base: position 20,229,516 of record CM059254.1, read on the forward strand.
TGATACCTGATCTTTGCCAGAAACTTTAGGGGATTCTGTATCTATCTCTCCTTTCCTCTGGTCTCTGGTTGGAATAGTGAAAGGAGGGGACAAGTACTTGCTTTTCTTCCTTTCTCTTGACAAAGAACCCTTCCCATTGTTTCCTTTGGCTTTCCCTTCTTGATCAGTTTCCTTTTTGCTTGCACTACTAGCTTTTCCAATACCAAAAACCTTTTTCTTCTTTTTCAACTGCGCCAATGCTCCATTGTCACTGTTCTCTTTGCCCCAGCTACAACCATCATTTTCAGCACCTGTCATGATTCTATCAGTATTTGGGAACAATCCTTTTCTCTTCTGCACAGGTTTAGAAACCATTGTATCCTCACTGCCTTTCCTCTTCTTTCTAACAGTCACTCTTTCAGTTGCATCTCCCTCCTTATTCTTGGCATTGACATCTTTGTCCTCTCCCATTATTTCAGCAATGCTTTTCTGCTTAATCCTATGATTCAACCTGTTTCCTGAAATCCCATGTAAATAATTCAATCCAGCAGATTTTGGGCTCACTGGCATGGCAGAGTAGTCCTCTTCAAATGGCCCATGATGAGGTACTTCCACTGCACCCTCATTACTGCCTACATTTTTATCCCTTACACTATCTTCAAGTCCAGGAATTGGCTGGGGTGCCTCGTAGATAGGTAATCTATAACTTCCTCTTGATAGATAAAAGGCTGAAAGCCTAGCCTTCAATATTTCCAGCTCCAGAACATTAGCAATGGAAATAATTTCTGCAATTTGTTTCACCCGAGAAAGCAATTCTGCTGGATCGATGAGAACATCTGAAAGTTTCTCCGTACCATTTTCAGGTATAAGAATTCTCTCCTTGACACCAGAATTGCCTGCCAATGGCCGACTAAATTCAGTTTTTTCCACAGTAGATGAAGAACTCATCTTCAAATCCAAAAGTCTTCCAACCTCATTTACAGCTTCCTGTACAGCATTGACAAAAGCCCGAGAGCCACTCTGCTTCACCATATCCTCAAAGTTCTCCTCAAACGGCTTCAATTGAGAAGGATGACACCAAGCAAAGGTTCCATCTCCAAAATAAGCCACAAGTACTCTATTCTTTTGTCTCAGCTTCAAAGCAAAATCAGAAGCATCAGAGGGGTCATAAATCCTGCCAGGCCACCAGGGATGACTCTTAACTTTTCCCCAAACAAAATCACCAACAGAAAATCCACCACATCCTTCACCACCCAAATCTTCCATTTCCACATCCTTGTTTTCACTTGTATCAGCAATTAGAACATCTCCAGACACAGTTTTTTCATTTTGATCATCCTCACTCTCCATTTTGGTCGGATCTCTTCCTCCTTCCATTACAACCTCAAAAGAATCACCCTCCGTGTTCAACTTCCCAGTACTATCACTCTCACCAGCATGAGAAAACATCAAGTTCCTACCACTCCCCCTCATTTTTAACAAAGAGGAGACCCCATTCATCTCAGAATCGGCCAACCCTTGACAGTCATCCTCCCTTTCCCTCCCCGCAAAACCCATCTCATCTGAAAACTTGGTCTCAGAGACCCTGTCCTTCACCACTCCAATACCTCCAACATCCCCCAAACCTTGGTTTCCATGGCCAGAGAAACCAACTCCGTTTTCTGAGGTTCCATTTTTCAAAGCACACAAAGCTTCCCTAAGCTCATTCTTGTCATTCTCTGGAGAAGGCGATGAACACCCAGATGGATCCTTTGATCGAGCCTCCACCGTACCCATCAAACAAGAAAACTTCGTTTCTCAAGAAAATCAACCTAGGCTGCATGTAAAAGCAATAAAATCAACACATCCTAGGGTTTTGTTTAAGTTCCATGAATAGAAGTAAGCAAAAAGAGGGAGAAAAAAAAATATAATCAAAATAGGGGATTTAAAATATTATCACTAATTAAAAAATTGATACTGATATAATAAAAAAAAATTATATGTGCCAAAAGGAATCAATTTATCAGTGAACACAATAGTAGAAGAGTAAAGGCTGCAACAATACCTTAAAGAACCGAGTTCCAGAGAAGCTTACTTTGTGCGCGAAACAACCCTCAAATCAAAACCATTGACTTGAGAATCTGATCGGATTGACATGCAAGAACAAGAGTGTGATTTTTAAGACAACAGATAAATATTCACTTTTTATTTTATTTTTTATTTTTTTATATTCTTAATCTCGGTAGAAACCGAAGGTGCCATCACAGTCAGAGTCACAGAGAGGGAGAAAGAAAGCAAATTCTCGACCGTCGATTTGCAATATCGCGAGATGATATATCTTCTCATGTGATATTTGTTATTACAGCTAAGCTACTCGGGCGGTGGGGAAGTGTAACTGACTTTACCATGTTTTACATTTTGACATTATAAAGGGACAACACCACTTCCTACTAATTTTCTATTCATCCTATATTTATTTGTTTTTTCTTTCCAAGATTTAATATTTATTTTCAATTAATTAAACTATTTCTAAATAAAAATATATAAAATTGAGATGGGATTGAATTTGTCAAAATGTGTGTTTGGTATGTTTCCAGACAACTTTTATCTTACCTTTGTCTTCTGAGTTAAAAATAAATTAATAAATTAATTTTATCTTTAAGTTTTTCTATTCTAATAATTTTTAAATTTTTTAATTAATCTCCATAAATAAAACATAAGATTTAATAAAAATATATAAAATAATAACTCTATGTATAATATTTATAATTATAAAAAAAATTATATTAATTTTGAACAAAATTTTATTTTATAAATTTATCATACAAAAATTAATCTTATATATTTTAGACGAACAATTTTGAACAGTTATAAAAGATCAACTTTACAAATTTTGAAATAATTACATTTTTAAAAGTAAAAAATTTCAGTTAAACATAAATATTTAAATAAAATTGGCTAAAACAAACTGTAGTACAAATTTAAACCTAAACCTAAATGATAATATATAAAATGGGTTTAACGAAGATCTAAAATAAAAAAATAAATATATATTATTTTCTTAAGTTAAATGAATTGAAAACAATGTAAATAAGTTGAAAGCAAAGTGATAGTCTATTTCATTAATAAAAGTTTCTTATTTATGGATCTTTTACGTGTAGAACATCTATTTACATGCTTAATTAGATATGTCGATATGATGATTTTTCATAAATACAAACTACCTACAACTTCTATCATTTCTGCTTTGATTTATTGTGATAACTCTTAAATTCTTCTTTGTAATTTTATTAAAATAATAATTCATTTCATCTCTTTCTTTCATTCATTGAATTTTCTAGCAAAATATTTTTTAATTTCACTTTTTCTTAGTTAGTAATAATTTATCAGTAGTTTTCAATAAATGGAACATAAATGTTTTTTTTATTTTGTTTCTATGGATAACAAAAGTTATTGAAATAATGTTTGTTTTGAATAATTTAGAAGAATTAACATGCTCTTAGAACTAATACTTCTAGTCTGTATATTTTTTTCAAAACCAAACTTCTTTTCCTTTTTTTTAATGATATTAGAAGATTATTGACTAAGACAAGATTTAAAAAGTATATTAAAAATGTTAAACATTGTTTGAATATTTACCGGCACGTCATGTAGTGTGCATACTAGAGCTATTAAAATGGGCGGCCCGGCCCAGCTTGGCCTGGTCAGCCTGGCCTGATCTACGGATCGAGTTCAAAGAATCTGATAGTCTAACCTGGTTTATATTTTAAAACGGACAACAATTTTTAGCCTAGCCTGACCCTATTTTAGGCCAACGGGTCATTTTTAGCCTTATTAAAAATTGAAAAAAATATTATAATATATTTACAATATAAATATAAATATAAATATATAATATATTTACATGAATGTTTGTGTAAAACTGTTTACATTTGAACAATTTGTAAAATAAACTTAGAGCACATATTAAGTACTTCCAAAAGAGTCAAGCACCTACTAAACAATATATCCATAATATAATATTTTTGTCACAATAAATAATATACAAATTCCTTATGATACGAAGAAAACAAAAGCATATATAAAGTTTTGATTACAAATGCAAAAAATGATAATATAAATTAACAAAAAATAAGGAAGAACCTAACCTAATGTGAAAATGAGGAGTTATGGCGAAAGCGTGAAACTATGGTGGTGAAGGTGATATAAGGAAAGAGGAGCAATGCAGTAGAGGAGATGAAAGAGCTTGTGAGAAAGGAAGAGAAGAGAACAAAGACTCTAAGACACTAGGATTTCTTTCTTTGGTACAACAATATAACAATTAAGAACAAAAATTTAATATAAAAAATAAACGGGCCAGCATGGTCTTGACCCATATGGGCATTGAGTCAAAAGGGTCAGGCTAAAAAAAGACTATTGTTATCTAGGTCACAATTTTTTAAGCCTAGTCTGACCTGAATTATAGGCTATACGGGTCAGCCCATCGGGCCAGGCCTATTTTGACAGCTTTAGTGCATATCACTTTGTTTTCTTTGTTTGTATCTTAGTTTTAAACAAACGAAGGTCAAAACATGAATAAAAGGACAAACATATCATGTATGTTTGATATTATCTAGCTTACGTCCAAAGTCCTGCAAACAGGTCATAAGTGAGCTTTTAAACACATTTTAAACATCTGAATTGAGTGCTCATTTGAGGAGAGTATGATTCTTCTTTTGTTAGAGAGCTATATCTTAGTTCAGTAATATTGTAACTAGTTTCTCTTCCTTCTCTTTTCCTATTCTAATTAAGTCATGTCCAAGTAGGAGAGCATGTTCAGATCATCCAAAACTCCTAGAAAAGAGTTTCAATTGTTCATCAAAGGTAATTTTTTACTTTTTTGATTTACCTCGATTGGTCATCGTAGCTGTTATTTTTAACTATGAATTTGACAACCTTTAACCACCATGACCTTACCCAAATCACCTTCAAAGCATTTGACTTAACAAAAGCAAGCTAAGAATCATCGAAAACTAAAATCAAAAGCAAGAACTATTGGAAAGGAGAATTTTGGATTTGTTCATTTCAATCGAGTTCATCCAACTCGTGATGACAAACTATGTTGACACCGCAAAACAACTCTTATTCTACCTTGTGTTAGGATTCATTTTGTAAAATTTTCTCCTTGATATGAATCAACCTACATGGATTGAGAGAACTTATTTTCCAAATATGCATATATTTCTAAAATAGATGTTTTGAACTTGTTTTAAAAAGTTGCATTATTTTTTATAGAATGTTTACTTTGAACTTGTTTTTTTTTCGCACTTACTATGTTCCATTTTAATTTGAAAATTAATGGATTAAATTAGAGTATTCACTTGAACCTATTTGGAGTTTTCACTTTAACCTAGTTTATGAACAAGTTTTTTTAAGAGTATCACTTACAATTTTTTAACTTGATTTTTAGTGGACCAATGAGTCGGTTTCTAAAATAACTATTTTTTCTGTTTTTAAAAAGGTCTCTTCACACTATAATAGAACAGTTTTTCATTTACAAATATATTTGAGCACGAATTAACTAATATTAAGAATTTTTAAAAGTTTTTCACATTCAATTTTGTGCAACAATCTTGAATAGACATTTGTTTCTCTCTTGTCTCTAAGCAAGATCAGTTCATCTTCAAGACGGAATATTCTTTTTCTTTCACCTCTAGTGTTGTTCTTGTAATATTTACAGTATATTTTTAATCGTTTTGTTCTAAGGTGTAAGAAATCATTTTTTCTTTTATGGGTTTGTAAAGTTCTTGGATTGAGTTTTCAAGAACTGAGTTTTGTAGTAGGGTGTCGCAAGTTAAGATTTCCTCTTGTAGTGTTCAAAGTATGGAATCTGAGTTTTTGTGTTTGTTCGTTTGTAAAACTTGTGTTTAGTGGATTTTCTTACCAAGGTGGTTGGAACTGTATATGGCTTCTTTTTGGAGTGAACCAGTATAATTCTCTGTGTGTATTTATCTCTGCCTTGATCTCTTATTTACATTTGGGTTCTGCTGCAATTCCTCTTTCTGCAATTTCTGACATAACTATTTTAATAGATTAAAACTCGAATTAAAATTGAATCTGGAAATATGAAAACATTGTTTTCTTGAATTGAGTATTAAAATCAATTAAGTTCAATTCACCTCCTCTTGAACTACGTTGAGAGTTTACAATTGGTATCTAGAGTTTTAATCTTATAATTTGTTCAAGTGTGATCCTATGTGTTGCATGATAGTTGATAATCGAAAGTCTTTTGTAGAAGGGGCTTCTTTAACATGCCACATTTGTTCAGTGGTGTGAATTATCAATTATGGAAAATTATAATGAAAATCTTTACTAAATCTATGGATGATGGTATCTGGGATGCTATTGTTGTGAATGATCCTTTTATTCCAAAGCATAAAATTATGGTGAATGGGTTGTAAAATCGTGATAGAACTGAAGCTGAAAGCAAGAAAGCTAAGGATGATAAAATTGCTAAGAATCTTTTTGTATTTGCACTAAATTCTGATGAGTTTTTTTAGAATTTCCAATGTAGTACAACAAAAGAGATGTGGGATATATTAGAAGTCACACATGAAGGGACTACTGAAGTAAAGAGAGTAAGAAAGCATGTTCTTATTCAAGAATACGAAATGTTCAAAATGAAACCAGTAGAGACCATCATAGATGTTCAAAAAAGATTTAATCACATAGTAAATCATTTAATTGGAATGGAAAAACCTTTGAGAAGGAAGAATTGAACATAAAAATTCTTAAGTGTCTTGATAGGAGTTGGCAACCCAAGGTTACAATAATTTCATAATTAAGAGATTTATCAGAAATGACAATGGCATCATTGTTTGGAAAGTTGATTGAACATGAGCTTGAGATGAACATGCTATCTGAATAGGAAACTGGAGAAAAGAAGAAGAATATATTGGCTCTAAAAACCACAACAACAAAGAGAAATAAGTACAAGGAAGAATCTAAGATTGACTTAGAAACTAAAAACTTTAATTTGCTTGTTAAAAAGGTTTTGAAGGTTCATCAATAAAAAGAAACAAAGACTAGACTACAAAGCCAAAAAGGTATGATTCAAAAAAGACTGAATTGAATTTGCCTAACTTTACTTGTTTCATATGTGGAAAATAGGGACATATAAGAAATGAATGTCCAACCAATCCATACAAAGATAGGCATGCTGCAAAGAAAATTGAGAAAGGTTTAGACAGAAAACATGAGAAAGGACAGGAAAGTATACATGGCATGGAAGAATCTGAAAGTTCCTCAGTTAGCAGCTCTTTTGATGATGAAGAGGAAGTCAATTTGTGTTTAATGGCTGGAGAAGATGAAACAAGCAATGTAAGTAGCCTCTACAATAACCATGAAAATTATAATCAATTGTTGGATGCATTTAATGAAATGCATGAAGAAGCAAAGAAACTTAAAAAGGGTTAAATAACTGGCTTGAAAAGAAGGTTTCTATTCTAGAAAAAGAAATTGAAGTTTTGAAAAGTGATTTTGAAAATTTTGAGTTGATTTACAAAAAATCCTCCATCTACTGTGAAAATGAAGGCATTAAATCTACATGTAAAAACTATGAAATACTACAATCAAAGATGCATCACTTGATTAAAACTCTTTCAGAGTTTACAAATTGAAAAAATAATCTAGATAACATCTTGGAATCTCAATTATCTATCTTAAATAAAAATGGCTTGGGATATAATCCTTTTTCAAAGAATAAAAAAAGTCTTCAAAGAATAATAAAAGTTTGCAACTGTTTTTCTCAAATAAAACAGAATATAAGATTGCATTTGTAACATTTTTTATTGCTTAAGAAAAGGTCATACATCCAAAGTGTGTAGAATAAGAAGATTTGGTGTTCTTAACAGTGATTTTGTTTGGAAGCCAAAATGTAGATTAAGGAATCTAATAATGGTGGACCCTTTAATATAATGGGTACCAAGTTAAATTAATTTGTGTTTATGCAGGTATGTCATGAATCTGTGTATTACTTAGATAGCTGATGTTTTAAGCACATGAGTGGTGACAAGAGCAAGTTCATTGATCTTTTGCATAAAGATGGAGGTTTTGTGACATACGATGACATCAATAAAGGCAAGATTTTGGGTAAAGGTAACATAAGAAACGAATCTATAATTCTGATAAAAAATGCTTTGTATATTAATGGATTAAAACACAATCTATTAAGTATCAGTCAACTTTGCGATAGAGGTCACAAGATTATATTTGAACCCAATCACATGATAAGTGATGCAAAAACATGTGGTATTCTCATGGTTAGTAAGCATATCAATAACATCTACATGCTAGATTTGAATTCTGCATCAAATAACAATTTTTCATGTCTTATTTCAAAGTAGGATGAATACTTCAAGAGTTGATAAAACTGAGTGTGTCAGGAATTTGGTGTGAAAAAATAGCTTTAGTTCTTCTTTCAATGCATGCTTTGGACTTAGTACATAGGACGATTTGAAATAATGTTCCTGTACTTAAAAGGAATAAACATTAACATTAAGGTTGTTGAAACGTAACATCTGACGAGGAACATCATCTGTTAGACTTAGCATCGTTTGTCAGACTAAGTATCATCTGTTAGATGCAACACCTTATGTATTTTATACTTCATTGTTTTTAAGCATATATTCAAAATTATAGAGGATGCTAGACTTTTTCCTAACAATTAGTTTATTCTACATGGATTAGCTTATATTTATAAGTGTCTTGAATAAGAACGTTGAAGCTTGCACACAAATCTTATGTCCATGTGTCAAAGTTGTAGTAAAGAAAGAATTGAGTTAAGAAAATGATTACACATGTGAGAAAGAATTTCAAGGATAACTGCAATGGAGATTTACCACCTCAAGAAACCCTTCAAGATAAGAACTCAAAGAAAAAGTTTCATACTTTCAAGTAACTCAAAGTATTCTCACAAAGCTAACTGCATTGAATATTCAAGTGTAATTGTACAAGAGAGAATATTGTTCTTTGTAGGCTTTAGAAATAGGCCAAGACTCATGAGTAATGGGTGTGAAACAATGTGAACAAAAAGATTAAAAAATCTTACATGTGAATATAAAAATAATAATTATATTTGATGGAAGACCATACGAGAAAACACATATTGGGCCTATGACAAGGTCCATGGCTATGAGGGTTATAGAAGAAGAAACATTAAAGAAGACTTTACTTTGTTGGAGAATATATTACTAGAAATTTCTTCTTTCTTCTTAGTCTTGTAACTTTGGTGTACGAATAAATATTTTCTTGTATGCTTAGGTTTGTAAGAACTTGACTGGGCTAGCTTTGGGCCTTGACTGGGTCTCCCTTTGGGCCATGTTGGATGACCAACACAAGAGAAGAAGTGACTAAAATTTGGCTAAGTGTGGCAAAGGAGATCATGGAGCATAAAAATCTCTCTTCATAGCGATTGAATGCAAGAAGGCAACGACACATGGCCATAAGTGCAACAACTCAGCATTGTACGCGTGATTGGCTATTTTTCTTATCTATATCTATATCTATATCATATATAAATAGACGTAATGAAAACTTTCGCCACGTGTTACCTCCAAAAAATTTCACAAAAAAGTCTAAAAAATAATACAATTTCATTTTTAACTACAAAAGAAAAAATGTGCGTGTTGGCACCACATGGAGAGAACTGGTAGTTCTCCCTTTTCACTCACACAATATTCACACTACAATTTTCTCTTTCCTCAAACTTTTCAAATTCTCAACATCACCATCTTTCTCTAACCCTCTTCTTTTCTCAGGAATCTTTCTCTTCTCACATGTATTTCTTCTCCTAGCGTTCTTTCTAGCACCCTTCACACGCGACCTCCTCCCACCTTTACTTTTTCTCTCTCTCGCATGCTTTTCATTTATCAGATTTCTTAGAAGCCGTACTTCATTTCTCATCTTCACCCTTCTCTTACTCTTCATGAAAGCTACTTTGTACACTCTCACATTCCTCTCACACTCCTAAATTTTCCATAATCGTGTATGTTTGTCAAAGAAAACCCTACGTTTGCCATACACCTACTATGTACAACCCATTTCGGTGTATCAATCCTCTGTTAGTAAGATCTAAACAAGTGCAACAAATCGATAAAATCACTCACCTCATATCCATTTCAATTTCAAAATTCAAACTTGAAATCCTGAAGTATTCATGTTTTGGCACGATTTCATTTTCGGTCCATGTTTTTATTTTTTCCTTAAAAAATTTAGGGTTTAAATGTTGTTTTCTTTTGGAAAAAGATTTAGGATTATGCATTTTTCTGGCAATCTGTAAAGCATATTATGGTTTAAATGTTGTCTTCTTTATGAAAAAGATCAATTTCTAACCATTTAGATTTTCAGAGTTCTACAAATTTGGGGGCGATATCATTTTTTATCAAAGTTTCCCTTTTTTTTGTTAAATATTTAAGGTTTAAAGGTTTTTTTATTTTGGAAAAATATTTAGTATTATGGCATTTGTAAAGCATATTTTGACATTGTTATTGTCTTATGGTTTATTTATCTGTTGATTCGTGAAAAGATAAACTTCTAATTAATTATTGTTTCACAAGTTTATGCCAATTTGGGAAATTATTGGCCTCTCAATACCATTTCTAATGACAAGATATTGCAATGTTAGTCTTTATTTATTAATTTCTTTTCGCATTTTACATCCACTATATATACATAGAAAAAATCAGCCCAGAAAATGTAGACTGGAATGTCTCAGCCAGGATTATATAATTGTAGATTATCGCTAATTTCAACAAATAGAAATCTCCATTCTCTATGGAAATGACTTTAGGAGACAATAAGGTATAATATGACATTGTCTTCTTCTTCACCTTATCTATCAAAATGATTCTACAAAATTTTATTTTGTATAATTGAATTGCTTGTAAATGATAATGCAGGGAGTTTTATCAAAACATTTTCTTCTCTCGAAAAAAGATCAATTTGTAACAATTTAGGATTTCAAAGGTTGTTTGTTTAGGGATTTAACCTTAAAGGTGATTAGCCAACTTTATTTAAATGTGATGTTATGGCCAACTTTCATTTGTCTTCTTCTCTAGACAAAGTATTGAACTTTCATCATGTGACAAATTTTACATTGTTACTTTCTGAAGCCCATTTTGGCATTCTTATAGTATTTATGGTTTCAAGGTTGTCTTCGTCTGAAAAAAAATCAAATTCTAATCAATTCGGGTTTAAAACTTTTAGTACATTTTGGTGTTTTCATTCAGTTTGTTTAATGTTTACAATCAAACTTCATAAAAATCCTTCACTTTATATATTGATGTGTTATCCTCATCTTTGTCTCACTACACTAATGTGCTTTAAAAATGTTGGTATTGAACAAGAAAATGAACTCCATAGATGAAGTTAGCCCAGAAAAATAAAACTGAAATGTCATAGTCAGAGTTATTTGATTGTGTTTTTTAGTTGATTTTACTAAACAAAAATTTTCATTTATGTGGAGTTGGTTCTTGAAGGAAACAAAGTACAATACTTCAATTACTTCTTTGTATAAGTGGTTTTAAATTTGTAATATGATTTGTAAATGTTAATGTAGGCAGTCAGAATATCATTTTAGACTTCACCATTCCTTTACAAACAAGCAAGTGCGTATAACTGACAAGTATTTATCAAAAAACATTGTTTTGAAGGTATTTTAAAGATGAACAATTTTGTAGAATGAAGATTGCAACCAATACGCTTCCTATCTTGACATATTATAGATAGTCTTTTGCAAAGTATAAAATTCATGTTTTTTATATAGCTTAGCTTTAAGCAAATGTCTTACATTCACTACTTATAAATGAGATGATATATCCTTAAAGACTCTGAACAAAAACATGTTGAGATCCATACGTAATTATGTAATTGTTGTATTTGGTCATGTGTAAGGACAAATATATATTAAAAAACTTTATTTTGAAGGTATTTTGAACATGAACAATTCTCCAAAATGAATATTATAACTAATGTGTTTCCTTTCTTGACATATTAGAGGTAGTTTTACATAGTATCACATTTCTATTTTCTATATAGTCTTACTTTAAGCAGATATCTTACAGTTACTACTTATGAATGTGATGGTTTGCCCTTGAAGACATTGAACAAGACAATGTTCAGATTTATAAAGGGTTATGTAATTATTGTATTTGGTCATGTGTAAGGACAAATATTTATCATAAGAAGCTTTGTTTCGAAGGTACTTTGAAGATGAACAATTCTGCAAAATGAAGATTGCAATAAATATTTTCTATATATAATCTTGCAAAGTATCAAATCTTTGTTTTCTATATAGTCTTACCTTAATCAAATATTTAACATTCACAACTTATAAATGAGATTATTTGTCCTTGAAGACACTGGACAAAAAAAATGTTAAGATTTATAAATGACTATGTAATTGTTGTATTTGGTCATATGTAAGGATAAGTATTTATCAAAAACTTTGTTTTGAAGATATTTTGAATATGGATAATTCTGCAGAACTAAGATTACAAACAATGTTTTTGTCTTAACATATTATAGGTAGTCTTGCAAAATATGAAATTTCTATTTTCTATATAACCTTACTTTAAACAAATATCTTACATTCACTATTTATAAAAGAGAAGATATACCTTTGAAGACTTCAAACAAAAAATAACTATGTAATTGTTGTATTTTGTCACATGGAAGAACAATTTGTTTTGAAGGTATCTTAAAGATAAACAATTCTACAAAATGAAGATTACAATCAGTATATTGTAGAATATCAAATTTTTGTTTTATGTATGACAAGTTTGTATTATGTAAATGAGTATATTTTTTACTCAAGATTTGCTAACACACTGAATTCTTTCAAATGCATCAAAAAATTGTGAAACAAAAATCCTCTTTCTCAACACTAGTCTTACTTTAAGCAAATATTATAAATGATATTATTTGCCCTTAAAAACAATAAACAAAAGAACATTTGAGATTTACAAATATTATGTATTTGTTGTATTTAATAATTTAAGAAAAAATATTTATCATGACATTATGTTTTAATATGTTATTGTTATAACATTTGATAGTATGTGTTTACTATACTTGGTTTAAAAAAAGTGTTCATACAGATATTGTTCTTAACTACATCAAATATGACATTTTTAATAAAATCTTAATAAAATACTACTTTTTATTATTAAATATGTTTTGATTTACATGTCAATCTAAACTTTATTAATAATTTTAATGTTCATATTAATATAGAACTAAAACATATTTTATTATTTTCAAAATTTGAAGTTTTATCTAATTCTAAATTGACGATTTGCTATCTTATTGTACAAGTATTGAGATGAATTTCATGTTTTTCAATTACATTAAATATAATTTTTTAATAAAATATTATTTTATATAATTAAATATGTCATTATTAATTTAAATATGTATATATTTCATAACTAATATTTTTCAAATTACTTTTACAAAGCAATATTTATTTTTAAATTTTAAAAAATATATTTTTCATATTCTTTAGTTATTTCATTTATAATAAATTAGTTTAAAATGAAATATAAATATAATGTTTATAATAGTTGCTAATAATTATTACAATTAATGTGTCATTTATATTACTTATTAATAAGTTTGAATGTATGACAATAATAATATTTTTTTATCTAAATAAAATATAAATAAAAATTATCATTTATAATACAGAAAAATTTTCATTTAGTTTCTAAAAAATAATAAATTAGTATGTTCACAATATTATTTTATAATAATTTTAATTTATATTTTTATGTACAAATATAAATTATATGTATTTTTAGAAAAAATTAAAGATAAAAGTATGTCTAACTTAATAAATATATATATATATATAATATCGATTAATTAAAACTTATTTCACAAGAAAAATTAATTAATATATTTTTAATTATAAAAAGGTTATAATCAATTTTATCATTTTACAATTTAAATATATATTTAATTTAAAATAAAAAGTACAGAAAACATATTTTTAATATTGAAAAAAAGTTTCAATTTAGTTTATGAAAAATTATTAAATTATTTTATTCAAAATATTTTTTTAAATTGTATACTAATATATATATATATTTTTTTAAATTATATGTATTTTCAATGAATTTAGTGATAAAATTATGTAATTTAATATGTAGATATGACATTTATTTATTAAAATTTATTATACAAATAACTTTTTTTAATAAATTATATATAAAGTAAAATGTGTGAATAAATAATACATTTAGAGAAAAATTACTATTTGTCTAATAGAATGGTTTTTTAATTTAAAATTTTATTGATATTTAATTTATATTTTTTTATAGTATTTTAAATTTTTATTTGATATCTTTTATAATTTTTTCGATTAATAGATTGGAAATGGGTGAATAAATTTTGTAAAGTTATATTATAAAATTTAAATTTAAGTTATAAAACAGATATTATTTGCAACGCATAAATCTTAACATTATTTTTATAAAATTAAATAAAGGTTTCATATTTAACTTATTACAATGATTATTTTAGAAAACAATTTTCTGAAAAAAAATAAAAATATGTTTTTGTGCAATTAATTAATTTTTAGTTATTTATTTAAAAAGTTAAATCAATTCTATCGTTATAATTTTATATAATTTAATTTGAAATATAATATATAAATATTACTTTTTTTAAAGTAGATAAATTTCCAATCAATAAATTATTGTTTAAAATATTTTTTATTATAATTAACATTTATGAATTTTCTCACAATGTATATATTTTTTGAAAAAAAATTAAATTATTAATTTAAAGTATATATTTTTTGAAAAAAAATTAAAACAAAAATATGATTAATGTATTATATAAATATGATATTGATTTATTAAAACTTATTATATAAACAAAATCTTAATAATATATATATAAAGAAAAACTACTACTTATTTATTAAAATTATTAATTGATTTGAAATTTCATTGACATCTAATTTTTATCTTTTTCACTATAGTATCTTTACTTTTTATTTGTCATTTATATAATTTTTTAATGTTATTTTAGAAATATGAAAATAAATGTTACAAAATTATAAAATAAAAAATTAATTTAATTTATATTAATATAAATATCAAATTGTTAATCAAATAAAAACATTAATATTTAATTTACTACAATGAATCTTTCACAAAATAATATTTATCAAACAAAATTAATAATCAATTTAATAACTATTATCTTTTACAATTAGCGTTTGAAAATAGTTTTACACAAATAATTAAATATTTTTATTCATTATAATAAATTTTTGAAAAATTATTTTACAAACATAAGTTATATATATATAATAATAATAAAATAAAATTACTTGATAAATATGTTACAGTTTTATTAAAAAATAAAAATTCTTATAAAGTAGGTAACTTATCTTTAATCATTTTAATATTCAAACTAATATAAGAAAATTTAGTGAATAGTTTAATAAAAATATAAAAAATCTTTATATTTAATTTATTAAAAAATTAAACATTTAAAAAGAATACGCATTGTATGTAAAAACAAGTAAAAAAACACACTTATTTTTTAATGAATTTTATTATTAAAAATTTGTATTTGATCTTTAAAAAAATAATAATAATTTTATATTTTAAATATACTTTTGAAAGAATATTTTGATAAAAAATAAAAAATAATTATAAAAAAATATTTTTAAATAGAATATAATATATTAAATATTTGAATTTTCAACACTTGATATGAAGATATTGATGGAAATGAAAATGGTTAAGATAAAATATTGACATTCCACAAATCTTTTATTTCAAAATTTTAATCATTTCTATTTTCATATGTTTAGTTTGCATGTTACCAAAGAGGATCAAGTCAAGTCTCTTTGAAGGTATATCGAGTTTTGATGTTTTCTCAAGCAAACCAGATTGAAGGTTGAAAAGATCGAAGAGTTTAAGTGTTGAAGTATCGGTGGAGCTTATATCGAAGTTGGAGTTCTGTTGGTGTTGGTTGTGTCGTATTATTCTGGAATAAGAGAAATCGAAACCAACAAACTGATCCAGCACTCTTTCACTCGTGATAGTTTTTAAAGAGTAAAACTGTTTTTAACAAATCGATCGATATAACATATTCGATGGTTTTTAACACAATCAATTATGTTGTTTTCAAACAAATCTTTTCAAACAGTTTTTGAAAAGTATTTTGAATTTCAAATTGGCATTTAAAATCATAAATGTTTTCAATTATTATACAGATATTACGTTTTCAGATTTCATAAAAAGATTTTAAATGTGTGAACATTTCATAAATAGTTTTTAATACTGTGAAAGGTTTTCTCAGATTTCATTCTCTATATAAAGAGGAAAAATACAAGTTGATAGACACAGAGCTAAAAACCCAAGCACAAAATCATTTGTTTACACTCTTTGGTCTACAACATTCTTTATCACTTGTGAAAGAAGCTAACGATCATTAACGTTGTTTTGGATTCTCTCTTTCCAGGTGATACTATTTCAGTTTTTGTTTACATATATCTGTCAACACCATTGTTGGTGTAGTGGTTCATCCCTTGTGAGTTTTCAAGGGAGGTGTTTTCATCTCTTGTGGGTTTCAAGAGAGGTGTTCCGTCTTTAGATTTTCTTTTACAAGTTCAATTGTAATATTGATTGTAACAGCTTTTCTAAAGATAGTGTTTGGGAAGTCATTCTCGAATTGAGCTGACTGGGCACTGGACGTAGGGTTGGCTATACCCGAACCAGTATAAATCCTTGTGTTCTTCTCTTCCCTTATACTTTTATTTTGTTTACTGCTTCCGCTCCGTTTAACATTTTTCAGGCTAATCGTAAAAGGGTAAACATCTTTATTACATCAATTCACCCCCCCTCTTGATGCTATTTGTCTAACAATGCATCATGATTTTTTATAATATGATGTTTTTTGAATTTTTTTATGATTGAACAATACTTTGTTCTATAACCAAATCTATAAAACAAGTGAATGATTTTATTTTATCTTTAATAGTAAATAAAAAAATTATCTAAGTTGGGACTTATCTTGCCAATTAGATTAATATCAATAAACTAAAAGGTGAATGATTTATATTAGATTTCTAAATGAAATTAAATGTTTATGTATTCTCAGTCATTAAGTTAGATTAAAAATTGATGTACATGTAATTCTTTTAAGAAACACATGAAGAAAATGACCTTTTGTAATGAAACAAAGTTACAAGTGAATGATTTGGATAAATATGTTATTTCTACTACTA
This sequence comes from Lablab purpureus, assembly GCA_030347555.1. Taxonomy (NCBI): domain Eukaryota; kingdom Viridiplantae; phylum Streptophyta; class Magnoliopsida; order Fabales; family Fabaceae; genus Lablab; species Lablab purpureus. The sequence continues at coordinate 20,246,761 of CM059254.1, forward strand.
CAAAAACATTGGTTACAAAATATTTATACCAAGAATAAATTTATTTTTTTCTTATTTTGGATTGCCTTTCATGTTTCAAAGAAGATAATTTCCAACCTCTTTTCCATCCAATATTCATATATAATCAATTATGTGTTGTTGTTTCTAGAGTAAAAATAAGGAAAAGATTGAAAATATCCATTTTGGATGAATATGAGAATATAATCATTATAGATAAAAATGTGATATAAAAAATATTTAAAAATATTTAAAATCAATATGTATGACCTTAAATCTTACGTGTCAGATATAAAAAGTGTTGTTCTAATTGTAATGTATTTCTTTATTTATTTTGAAGTTATCCATGATTGTCTTTTTTTCAAAGTTATACAATCATAACTTTGTAATCAAAAGTTCTATTTGATCAAAGCATGACAACTATGATAATTTTACACAAAAGATTCATAAGCATCACTATCAGTTTTGAAAGATAGATTATGCTGCAAGCATTTTCGTAATTCATTATTATGTTTAGAGCTATTTTCTATTTCAACATTCATCTTTTTGTTCATTTTTTCTCCGTATGTCAACTTTTATTTTCTTAATGCAATTTCATTTTCAACACGTGAAAATCAGTGTAAGAACTACATCGTGAACATTGTATACCTTTTATTGCTTCAAACAGTATACAATTCACTTACATTGATATAAGAGAAAAAAAACATGGTTTAGAATACAAATTTAAGTGCAAACAATCATCATATGACAAGTACAAACATGATTCTTATCAGTATATTTATACATCTTTTGTTGAATCTCTTACAACCTCAACCAAACTTCTTCCTTTAAATGTTATAAAGTTCATACTCATGTTATTCCGTTTATAATGACAAGAATACAAACTGAACATGATGAAGTCAAATACAAAACCATTTTATTGTGAATATGGACTTCACAAACAACAAAATGATGGTAATTAATACTACCTTGTCTAAAATATTTTAATATAATTATTATTATTGTCTATATTATTTATTATTATTGAAATTCAAACACACCTTATCAATTAGATGAAGACCAAGAAATTCAAAAGTGAAATGATTTACATCAAAATTCTTAAATGAAATTGAATATTCAGGTATTTCTAATCATAAAATTAAATGAAAAGTTGGTGTGTACCTATCATGTTTTAAAGAAATTTTGATCAAACAAATTATTTTTGTAATGGAACAAGATTACAAGTGAATCATTTGGGGAAAAAATGTTATTTCTACCATTGTGATTATAAGAAAAAATATTGGTGATAAAATCTTTATACCAATAATGAATTTGGTACCTTCTGATTTATTATTTCCTTTCAAGTTCCAAACAAGAAAATTTCCCATTTTTCTCTGTTTTGCAATGACAATAAGAATAAAGGATAATCACTTTTTAGAGTTGGGTTTTATCTACCAAGTACAATATTCACACACGGACAATTATATGTTATTGTTTCTAAAGTAAAATAAAAGAAAGAGTTAAAAATTTTCATTCTAGACAAAGAAAGAAATTCTTAAAAATCTTTTTAAAAGCAACATATGTAACATTCCATTGTAATAGGTATAAAACTTATTTCATCACTAATACATTTATCTCTTATTTCTTCACAATTAACTTAATCATTAGTTATTCAATCAAATATAAATACATAAACTCCGAGATAATTTCAAATTCATCATTCAAAAGTCTTATTTAACTGTTATCAAACACATTTTCCCACCCATTGATATTCTAAACTCATTCCATACTAGAATTTTTTATTTTCAAATTATATATCTATTATTTTCTAATATATTTCTTCTTTTGATTCTCTAAACAAATTCATAAGTTCTTATTTTGCACATATGCATTCACATAAGTGCAAAAAGACTATACATGGCATTATTGTTAAAATGAATGGTAATAATTTGTTATACATGGATTGTATTAAACGATTTGTATATGATTGTCTTCCACATTATTATAAAACATAGACGTAATAATATAAATTTTTATAAAATTATATACACATTACTAAAAATCATTACATATTTTTTTTCAAACTTGACAAATATTTATATTTGCATTAATTTCAAAATTTACAATAATTTTAAAAAAGTTAGAGTAATCCGTGCATTATACGAGTACAAAGACTAGTTTATTATATATATATATATATATGAGTTTAAGTTTAAAGTTAATAGCGTGTATTACATAAAATAGTTAATCAATTATAAATATAAGATCAAATTATAATATATAAATATAATAAAACTTCACTTTTAAATTAAGTTAAGTTTCTAAGATGATATCCAAGCCTATACTAATAATATGTGTTGATGTAATTTATTATAGAACCACTCGTAAATATCTATAACTTGAGAGGTTTAATTTTAAATACAAGATATTTTGAAGATCTTACATAATTTAAAATATAACCATATTATAATAATAAAACTTCAATTGACAAACAAGTTTTTTAAGATTAGATAAATTCATTTACTAAAATTAGAACCAATATACTAATGAGATATATTGAGGTATCGGGTCACTATAAATATTTAGCTTTACATTCTATACATCAAATCCTGTAGATGAGAACACATGTTGGAGATCCTATTTATCTATATAATCAAATTATGATATTTAAATAGAAGCAACCTTACAAATTAGTTTTATATGATTGAAATAGGTTTAAACTCACATCAATTCATTTGCACTCCTAGTAGTGGTTGGATGGGTAGCTGGTAAATTTCCCTTGTGAGTTTTTATCCTTCCCGCAATTTATGTAGTGAGCATGGGTGTATTTCCTAATTTATTAGCCTGATTCAGTTCACTTGCAAATAATTGTTCTATCCGCTATCATTTGTCAAGGGAGATTCCCTCGCACATGGCAAAAGTAGTGGTAACATGGGCTTATTATAGCAGCACTTCATCCATTAAGTCTGGCATTGGCTTAAGCAAAAAGAAAAAAAAAATCTTCCAAATGGATATGAATAGAACTGCAAGCACGATATTTTATGATTATGGAAATCATCAAAATTACCTCATGGTGATGATCAGATTAGAAGTTCAGAAAATGAAACTATTAGTTACTACACGGACTACTATTATGGGAATATCTTCCAAATGATGCCCATTTACATATATTGCTTTTGTTTTTGGTACAACAACCGTATGAACAATAGAACTGAAGAATGGTCATCCAGTAAATTGGATCGGATACAATAACACGTCAAAATATCCTAATCCTAAGCTTATCAATGTTACAGCTTGAAGATCGGTCTAAAATCCGTTCACACCCTTACCCACCATGAATTGATAGTCTTAAATGTTTCACCATCTGCGGCGCTTTTTTCCGTAAAAATATGCAAATGCAGCTATTGATGCAGCAATAATAACCCCAGCAGTAGCATGCCATGCATATAATGGTTTTTCCAGAAGTAGGTCCGAGGCCCTAACCTCAACTGGGGGTAACGCCACTGGTTTCTGGCTAACTGTAATTGCAAACCTCAAACCCTGTCTCTCCAGTTCAGTCAAGTCTTCAATTGCTGGCCTTAACCTAGTCACCTTAGCTATAGCTTCATACTCTTCTCTATTTCCACCTTCAAGGAAAGCCCCAACAAGGTGACCCTTGCTTACCCAGTATGCTCCAAATGCACTGCCTGACATATCTCCGTAATATATAACTTCCCCAACATTATCCCCGTAAAATTGCCAAGACAATGTGAAGATTCTAGAGTAGAAAAAAGGAAGGTAGTCAAATTCTCCTGTTTTTTCTGGTTCCATTATGGCTGCAACAACATGATTTGCAGACTTCCGAGCTGAATCAACATGCTCAAGTCTTCGAGTTTCCCCAAATGCTTTGACTGGAAATGCTGCAACATCTCCAATGGCATAGACTGAGCTGTTGCTTGACTGCAACATCCCATTTACTTTGATTCCACCTTTCTCCAAAGTGAGCTGACCTTCAAACAGACCTGTATTCGGTCGTATTCCAATTCCCACCACAACCATGTCCACAGATAGCGTGGTTCCGTCTCTAAGATTAACAGCTGTGACCTGTAAAAAGATCCAGTCAGTTATAGGTTGAACCAATGGTAGATAATATTCAAACATAGTCAAATTGGCATTGCTCTTTCTAATCACTTTCTTCTGGGATATGGATATGGTTGGTTATCATCCTGTCCACCAGGAAATTTTCTCTTCCAACTAATAAACATGAAGCCACTATCTCCTGGCTTGGAGATTACAAAATCTTTACAGGATAATTCACCAACTGTCCACCTTTAAATTGGAAAAGGTTTGGCGCAATCAACCTTGCATATTTCTTATCCTTTATAGAATAGAAAGCTTTTTTCTCCAATAACAAAGGCCCTTTCCTGACAGGTGTGTCAGAATGTCAGCTACACGTATCATATAAGGCTATTGTATCAAATACCAAAATTTTAGAATTGTCATTTAGATCAAAGTGATTTTAATCATTTTTCAAGAGTTTTCCATGGCCTTCCTCTATTTTCGTTGATGGAGCTATCATTAAAATTGTCAAATCTTACTATTAGGACAATAGGATATTTTTTTTTCTCATATAATCAATCACACACATCTCAGTTGAGGAAATGTTAAGAAGTTTAAGTACCTTCCCATTGGAGTCAAAATCGAATGATGACAACACAGTTCCCTTAACAAAGTTTACTCCTCTTGATTTATAATATTCTTCGTAGTAGTTTGCTATTTTTGTGGTAAATAAACGAGCCACTGCAAAATAAACAAAACATTGACAATATCTTTCAGTTTTTGAAGTTTGTTTCCATTCATTATAGCCACAGATGGAAATTTGTTCAGAATAACTAACACAAATAACAAACTCATACATTGTGCGTAAATTTTTAGTTGACAAAAGTTTAAAAAAATTACTTACTGCAATGTTCCTCAGGGAAGACCATTGTTACATTTATTTTATTGATCACTAGAGATGCTGCACACTCCATGCCTATGTATCCACCACCAATGACAACAGCATTCCCTTCTGGACAAGATTGTATAACATTGACAAGCCTATTTGCATCTGCTATATCTCTCAAATAACAGACATTTTCTGCATCTGATCCACTCACCCCAAATTCTTCCAGCTTCAAAGCCTACACTTGACATTGCATATGTGCTTAATATACTGTAAAGAAAGCAAAAGATCCACTATCTAGGTATGTTGGTGAGTTTATCTGCAAATTATTCAAACACTAGTATTTGCTACGTTTATTGAGAAGAAAAGTTGTTCATTAGGTTAAACATGAAATTCCTAGGAAGGAAAAGTTTTCACATCTCCTTCAGTGGCAGTGATATTGGATTACGAAGTTTAATGTCTATAAAAGAAAAAAATACTAGAAATACATAGCAAATAGTCACAACTTCTTTTATTTGTTTTTCTTTTCAACACCATGTTATGCAGGCCCTTTGAGAAGGCAAAATGATTATTTTAACTAGGGAAATTCTGACCGAGAGATATGTTTTAATACCCGTGCACCAGTAGCAACAATGAGAAACTTGTAACTTATGGTCTCGCCTGTTGTTGTTAAAAGTGTCTTGCGTTTCACATCAGCAGATTTAACACCGGTTCCAAGAACTAATTCAATCCCTGAAAATAAAATAATAGAATTTGTAAAATAATCAGATATGCAGGATAGCAACTTCTTTAAATAACATCATGGAAACATTAAACTGAGATAAATAATAACTACTTTTCAGCAACCAGCATCACTAAATGAAGAAAATATTTGGAAATATAAAGCAGGAAGTTACTTTCTAGAAGCATACATGAATACTAATAACCAATTTCAATGAACAAAGTCATCAAGCAATGCATTGAAGTTGGTTCTTTCTTATTTTCACCTTAGGAACAACAAATGACTAATCTTATATCGATGTACTGCAACAGGAGATAATCACCACTAGTAAAAAGAAACTAATAATATAATGTTGCACATGTTGTTCAGAGATGAAGTTTAGGTTCTGCCAATACATGACAAATATATTGCCTTGTCACAAACTGGACTCAACAACACCTCACTGAATGAAAGTGGAAATGATCAAACAAGGAAATAAATTCAAAGCAAATCAGAGGTGACACTCCATGCCTTTACATATTAACATCCACCAGCAAACATAGCTAGCTAACATGTACATATTAACTTAACTTATTTTATTTAGCAATTCCTTGTTTCTCAATACATAACAATTCACTCGAAAACTATTATTTTGTCTTCAAAGAAATTTCACTCAGAATCTAGATGGAATCAACTACTGAACTATGGTCGCAGTATGAAATCAATACATGCAGCACAAAATAAATAGCCAAAGAAATTAATCACTCCATTTCACCTCAGAGGGGGGAAGATAAATGACAACATAAAAATATACATCAAGATGTAAAAACAATATAATTACCATGTTCTTTATACCATTTGGGAGTTAGCCTCTCCTCATTTGCACCAACACAGGTATGAAAGGATGGAAGCCGTGCAGCACCTGTTTGTTGCAAATTTATTTCAGCAACAACAAATTACAAAATCTGTGGCAAAAGCTAAAGGATGGAAGAAATAAAGGCAACACAGAAATAAATAGATTCATCTATCTATACTATTTTGAACAGTATGAAATCCACCTAATGCAAGTACCATCCTTTGTTCGACCCAAATCTTTTAAGGACTGAGAATTTGAAATGGAAAAGGTATATATATATACATACATACATACATATATTGTTTACTGTAAACAGAGCTATTAGAAGGAAAAGTATTCTCCAGTAATCAGAGCCAGGCTCCTCCAGATAATGCAAAGAAATTCTATGAATCTTATATAAGAAAGTAACAGAATGCCAAAATCTCCCTCAGATACCTCCAACCTCTGCCTTCCCTAAAAGGATCTTTACACAGGACAGATCCCTTTCCACTAGCTGACTAACTGACAATTTGAGCCCCCAATTTTGATCATTTCCCTTCCTACACTTTTTAATATATACTTGCAAAATCTTAGGCCAATGTGTCTCCGCTTTATTGGCCATTAAACTCCTGAGCCCAACCGCAACCCTTCAACTTGAACCCGTCAAGTTCACTTATCCATATGTCTAAATATCAGATTATTTTGAAAAATAAACAGACGATACTCCGCACAAGGAACCAAAACTAAATAATACAGTTACTGTTCTGCAAAAGTAAACAGAAATTAACAAGAGCACTACAATGAAGTTTTGATATATGTTTCTACAGTAACAGATATAGTTGGCAGGCCCCCAATAAAGTCAGATATCTTGGCTGCGGCTTTCAACTTTTAAAACATGACGGAGATATCAGTTAACGGGAAGTTAAGACTTATACAAATATAAAGGTTTCAGCCATATGACAATAAGAGAGGGATTTTCAATTTAGACAGAAGTTCTAATGAGAGCAATAGATTGTTTAATGTAAGAGAAACAGAGCATGTTGCAAAGGAAAGGATTAACTGACACAGATAGGAGTTCAAAGGGGTTCAAGAGGGCAAGTTTTATTATTTCCATCAACAGTATTGCACATGACGCATCTGATAGAAACTCTCAACTTAAAATAGTCAGTAGATAAGGTGTCATGAAGAGAGTCTATACCTTCTGGAAGCAAAAATCCTTTGCTCAATGCAGGCCTTTCATAAGGAGCAACCTGAGACAAACATTTGAGAAATTTACATACTTGTGACCACCCACATAAAGAAGAGATAGAAATATTCTTGCTTTGACCAAAACTTAATTTTAACGTCAGTGAATGAAATAAAGAAGCCCATCAATTGATAAGAAAAACAATCCAACTTCAACGAAATCAATCACAAAAGCAACTCAAAACCAAAATTGGAAAAACAAAATTAAAGACTCCAAATAATTTTAATGTAAGAGGTAACAACAAAACTGAATTGTTCAAAGGAAGTTTACAGAGCCAGACCCAATAAAGCTTAAGATATTATTTAATAAAGAAAGAAAAGGGAAATAATTATTCATACTGGTTCGTCGGAAATAATACAGAGTTCACCATGAGAGACCCCTTTTTTGACGAATTCAAGAGCAGCATAGCCAGCAGCCACGCCTCCCCCAAGAATCACATACACAAAGGCTCTCCCCATTTCCCAACTTCACATCCACACAACGCAACGCAACAAAATGCCTTCTGTTATATTTATCTTCAATTTAAAAATCGAGGGTGCTCAATTTTTTGGGAGCGCTTTCTTTCAAGACACTCCCACAAAATCTGAAGATCACGAACGGGACCCACAACCACGACGGAGATAGCTACTGCATTTACCCTAATACCCCCAGATCATACCCTCTGCAAACACAACTCCATTGTTTCCACATATTTTCATAAAATTATCCATTTAAGCGATTATTTATCTTAAAAAATTTCCCAACCTTGTTATTTAGTTGCCAGTAGATACGACCCATGGCGGCCATTCATCTAGTCTCACCGTTGCTATTAAAATTACATGTAGTATAATTTTATTTTATTTAAACATTAAATATATCCTCATTATATCAAACTACACATTGATTTTGTAATTTTATTATATAATTTTATATATAAATATAAATATATATATATATATATATATTATTACATACATATTAAATATTATTTTTTCATAATTTAAACAATTCATTTACGTATATATCTATATTAATTCAAAATGTAAATATTAATATTAGTTTTTTATATTTTTTAAAATATTTTATTTTGTTTTATTATTACTTTTAAAATTTATAATAAAAATAATTTCTTTTTCACCTCATTCGTATATCTTAAATATATCATTGTATTATTTTATTTCATATATTAAAAATTTTATATTTGTATATATATATATATAAAAGTGAAATAATAAATAGTATAATAATATTTAAGTAATTAATTTTAATTTAATTTAAATTAATTTTAAAATTTCAATTAAAAAACTAATCTCAACTACGCAGTTATAGACAAACAAATATCTAAATCAATAAAAGAATAATTTTAATTAGTTATTATTTTTTTTTTCGATTTTAAGATAATCAGTCCATCATATCTACTATTTTCCACTACTCATCAAGCATTTGATTAATTTATTAAAACCGCACTAACATTATTTTCAAGTTATGACATTAAAAATTAAAATAAAACGCAAAGATATAGGTTCTTAAAAATTTAAATATATACAAGTTTAAATAAAATTTGAATATTATATTTAAATTAAATTTTAAATGATATATAGTTATTTATAATTATTTACTAGTAATAATAGTTTATACGTAGAATAAAAATAAAATAAATAATATTTTAAGCTAAATTTTATTTTATCAAGAAAAAAAGTTATATTTTCTTTTAATCAAATTTGTATCAGTTTGATCAATAATCAATTTGATGTCGGTTTCAGACAGTATGACTAGTTTTATATCTCAACCAAATTGGTTAGAAAACTAGTTTCGGTCAAATCAGTAAATTTAATTTAGTGCTAAAAACCATAAATTCATTATATAATTTATTATTGTCAAATGTAGTATTATGATAAAAGAAAGACGTTTGTTTTACAACATTGATTGAACAAAAATAAGTTTTATTTGCAATATTCAAATACAAATGGAGATTTATCGATTTATTTATAGAGAGTTTTTAACAAATCACTAATTATATGAAAATAAATATAATTTTTTGAGTGAGTATTTCCCTACATTCAAAATTTATATTTATAAGATCTTACATCTCTTTGAATAGTGTTAAGTAATAGAAGATATAAGAAATTTCTAAATGTGCTTTTTGAATGTTATTTAAATGTGTTTTTAGAAACCTAACTTAAATCTTGTTTATTTTTAGTTTATTTTGGAGAATTTTTGGTAATTTTTTGTGAAACTTAAGTTTCTATTAATTAGTATTAAAGTTAAGTGAATACATGAAGAAACTGCATTATAAAAAATTTAGTTTATATTTGGTCTTTATTTTTCATAAATTATATCAGTCTCACAAAACTTATGAGTTAAATCACTAAATTTGCATAAAAAAGGATACATTGAAATTTTTTAATATTTATTTATATAACAATAATTTACTCTATTAGACAATATACAACTAATAAAAGCAAAATAAATAAATATTAAGTTGAATTAGATTTAACAATAATTAATAAAAATAAAAAAATTTATTAAATTTTAAATTGAATTACACATAGTAATAATTTATAAAATTAATAAATATTAAATTTTTTGTTGATTATGACTTGATATTAACATATAAAGACTATAGATAAAAATCATTTAATTTATAAATTGTGTGGACTAAGTATAAAAATACATGCAATACAAATTTACTAAAAAAATATGAGTCTTTTATTTTATTCTTATATACCAAAAACAGTGATAACAAATATAAAAAAAAATAAAGAAACAATCTTAAAAAAATAGACAATGCATCCCAACTTTAACCCATACATTTAAAAAAAATAAAAAATTGACACAAAAAATCACACGTTAACAACAAACATAAAAACAGATCTCTCATCAATAATAAAATGTGTATAATTGAATTAACTATAAACCAAAAGTCATAAACTTTAAATGAAAGTCAAGTATCCCTTAAAAAAATAAAATTCAAAAGAAAAAATGTTTATCTAAAACAGATAAATGAAGCCTTATTATTCATGGTGTTGAAAACCATACCACCTTCTTACTTTTCCTTTGTTGTGTATTCTCAAGTGTTCGGTGACAGCATTTTATAATTTTCTAAAAAGAAAAATAAGAAAGTAAATATAGTTAGCCATATATTTTTTCCTTATTTAAATCAACAATGTTATATATTTTAGAGCCATCTCTGAAATGTGTACTCGGTAATATCACATACTATCATTTTCTATTTTTCAAGACTAATAAAAAATAAATTCGTTGATATATAGTATAAATATTCTATTCCAAAATATTGATGTTAGTTCTAATATATTTTAACGTACTTAATTACATTTAATTTAAAAAAAATTATTTACACCATATTTATTTTTGTTAGATTTTTTAATTTTTTTATTAAATTAGTTTTTATTAACATTAAATAGTACGGTTACATTGTATATCATAACACTCCCAAAAGTTAAATAAACTTTAAAACTAATCATTTTATAAATAAGTAATTAAAGTTAAAAGTCAATATATTTAATTTTAATTAATAATTAAATATACATAAATGCTTAACTTTACATAAATATATTTTTATTATTTATTTTATTTTTAAATAAGAGTCATTTTAAAAAAATAATTTTATTTTTTTATTTGTCAAAATTACATTAATTATTTTTTACAAATTATATTTTTATTTTTAAAAATATTAATAATAATTAAATTATTCTTTTAATGAATAATTTTTTTATTACTATTGTAAAATCAAAACATGACAAAAAATAAATATAGTAATATTTCAAATAAAATTCACTCTAATTTCTAAGTAGTCATGATAAGATTTAATGGATCTAATTTTATGAAAATTTATTATTATTATAATTAGATTTAACTTATTGAGTAAATTTTTTTTATAATCGTTAAATATGTGTCAAATAATTACTAAATAATAATAAAAATACTTTTTTATTTGAATTATTTTTCCAAAAACATTAAAAATATATTAGTTTCCTATAAAAAAATACTTTTATCAAATATGTTGTAACTACTTTATTTATATTAATTTTCTATGAGTTACTTATACCCCAAACATTAAATGAGAATAAAAAAATATTTAATGTATTAAAATATTATCTGCTTTTACTGTTTTTTAATTTCTTAATAGAAACATTAAATTATACACACACAAAAAAAATATATATATATATATATATATAATTGAAATAAAAAAAGCAATACGTTGAAAATGGTTTTAAATAATATAATATTTTGGAATATAGTAAAATTCAAATAATATTCATACAATTGGTTATAAATATATGAAATATTAATTAATTTAATGTGACTGCTATTAAATATTTAGTGACGAAAAATATTGAAGAAAAATAATGTCAAAAATATTATTTATTTAAAAATTTATGTATACTTGGTTAAAATTTAAAACTTTGGACTTTTTTTTGTTGTTGATTCTGTATGTTAGTGACTGATTGAAAACATCTATATATAATGTATTATTAATTCATGTAAGTAATTTAAAAATAAGATCATCATTAAATTGTTAAGAACATTATTAATATAACTATTGTTGAATTAGAATAAATATATTTTTGATAATATTTAATATATTTAGAATGTGCTAACATAAAATATTATAATTAAATTAACACATTTTAAATTAGTTAAAAATTTTAGGAATTTATTTGACTTTTTATCCGTTATCATTTGATGTTTGGTTATCATTTAGTTTTGAAGACAATTTTTTTAGGTGTGTTTGATTTTTATTTAAGGTTTATGACTTTTTATTTTGAAGTTTATTATATATAATCAATTGGCTTTAAAATATTTACACTATATATAATCAATTTATCTTTTAGAAGTGTTGAAAAATAGAAAATGATATAAGTGTATAGAATCTGACAGTTGGCTTAAAAAATATAATTTTGTTTATAAAAAGATATCTTATCTTTAGACTTCTTATTTTTTTTTTAAACTATAAAATGCTGTCATTAGAGGTGTGAACGTTAATTTTCTTCATTTTGGTACATAATTAACCATATTAATTTCTTTCTTATCTTTTTTTTTAAACTATAAAATGCTGCCATTAGAGGTGTGAAAGTTAATTTTCTTCATTTTGGTACATCGTTAACCATATTAATTTCCTTATTATCTTTTTTTTTTTTCAAAAATTTAAAATGCTGCTATTAGAGATATGTGCCAGGTTTGAAGACTGAGAATGCACTGCAAAAGAAAAGCAAAAGGTTGCAATGTTCTAGGCTGCTCTTTCCTATAGCTCTTAACTCCTCGCTTTTCATCACCATGCATGGATAATCAAAGGTAAACCTTTTTTCTTTTTCGCTTCTCAATATTTTTATTTGTTGTCTTAATTTACTTAGATTTAATTTTTAATTTTTTTTATTATGTCTAAAGATTGCTTTCTCTTCTTAAATTTTAATAATAATTAGATTAAGATTTTATGATTTGATATTTGATTTTGATATGTTATTTTTTTTATTTAATTATTGTAAGTTAATTGTGTTTCTTTAGTTTATTATTTTCTTAAATTTTATAATATATGCCTTAATTTTTAATGATATGTTAAATATGTAAAAATACATGTAATTTAATTTTGAAAGAATTTCCATTAATTTTCTTTACTTTTGGCTTAATACATTATATGTTTCATATATAAGTACGATGAAATATGATGTAATTTGACTTTTTTGTTTTGTTGCATGACACACTTAAAAGAAGGCCTGAGGTATCATATATCATTGTGTCGAGTGAAAAAGTTCCATTAATGCAATTGAAATTTATAGAGATTTCCATTGATTTTCCATATTCTTATCTTAATGTATTTTATATGTTTTCGATATCAGTATGAGGAAACATGATATAGTTTGGGAAAACTTTTTTTGTTGTGTTGCATAACATGCTTAAAAGAAGACCTAAAATATCATATATTCATTATGTAAATAATGCAAAAGTCCCTTTAATGTGATTGAAATTTCAAGGGATTTCTCTATCAATCTTCCATACTCTAGTTATGAGGAAACATGAAGTAGTTCCTTAAAAGAAGAGTTTTTTTTGTTGTGTTGCACGACATGCATAAAAAAAAGTATTGAATTATCATATATTTATTGTATCAAAAGTGCAGAAGTCCCTTTGATATGATTTAAATTTGAAGGGGTCTCCATTGATCTTCCATACTCTCGGCTTAAGGTACTATATGTTCATAAGATCAGTACGAGGAAACATGGTGTAATTCCTCAAAGTAAGACTTTTTTTGTTGTGTTGTACAACATGCTTAAAAGAATATATAAAGTATCATATACTGACTATGTCACGAGTGCAAAAGTCCTTTTAATGCAAATTAAACATGAAGAGTTTTCCATAGATCTTCCATCCTCTTTGCCTAATGTACTACATGATAGCATGTTAAGTCAAGAGTATACAAGATCAATGGAAACCCCTTTAAATTTAAATAGCATTCAAGTAAATTTTGCACTTTTTACATAATGAATATATGATATTTTAGGTCTTTTTTCAAGCATGTTGTGCAATGCAACAAAAAAGTCTTCCTTTGAGGAACTAGGTCATGTTTCCTTATATTAACCTTAGGAACATATACTACATTAAGTCGAGAGTATGGAAGATCAATAGAAACCCCTTCAAATTTAAATCGTATTAAAGGGACTTCTATACTTTTAATATAATAAATATATGATAGTTCAACCATTCTTTGATGCATATCGTGTAACACAACAAAAAAACTCTTCTTGTAAGGAACTACGTCATTTTTTCTCATACATATCTCATAAACATTTAGTACATTAAGTTGAGAGTATGGAAGATCAATGGAAACCCCTTGAAATTTAAATCACATTAAAGGAACTTTTGCACTCTTGACACAACGAATATATGATACTTTAAGTCTTCTTTTAAGCATGTCATGCAACACAACAAAAAACTCTTCCTTGAGGAACTCCATCATGTTCCCTGATCTCGGAAACATATAATACATTAAGTCGAGAGTATGGAGGATTAGTGGAAGCCTCTTCAAATTTAAATTGCATTAAAGGGACATTTGCACTCTTAACGTAGTGAATATATGATACTTCGAGTCTTTTTTAAGGGTGTCATGCAACAAAACAAAAAAAATCTTCCTTTAAGGAACTACATCATGTTTGCTCATACTCATATTTCAGAAACATACCATACATTAAGTCGAGAATAAGGAAGAGTAATGGAAATCCTTTCAAATTTAAATCGCATTAAAAGAATTTTCCTAGTCTTGACATAATGGAATACATGATACTTCAGGTTTTCTTTTTAACATGTTCAACACAACAAAAAAAAGTCTTCTTTTGAGGACCTACAACATGTTTACTCATACAGATATTAGAAACATATACTACGGTATGCCTAGAGTATATAGAAGATCATTGAAAATTCTTTCAAATTTAAATCACATTAAAGGGACTTTTGCACTTTTGACATAGTGAGTATATAATATTTTAAATCTTATTTTAATCATATTAGACAACACAACAAAAAAGTACTCCATTATAGATCACACCAATAAAAATTAAGGCACATGTTACAGAGTCTAAGAAAATAATAAACAAAAGAAACACACTTAATTTACAACAATTGTGTCAAAGAAAAGAGCAACACACAAAACATCATATCAAATCTTAAAATATGAGCCTAAAACAACTTTTAATATAAAAAGAAATAAAAATTAAATCTAAATAAATTAAGAGAGTATAAATAGAACACATATTTATCTCTCATCTTATTTATATATATCCAAAAAATCAAGTTGTACCATATTAAGCACTAAAAGCAATGCTTGCCAACATGCAAAAAAAAAGAAAAAAAATGTAAAAAATATTCTAAGAGAAAAATAAAATAAACAAACAACTTTAAAAAAAAAACAGACAATGCATCCAAACTTCAGCCCATATATTTAAAAAAATAAAAAATAAAAAAAATAGAAAAAACACACATTTAACAACAAACATGAAAACAATTCTCTCTTAAAAAGAGCCTATAATTGAATTAACACTAATAAAAAAATCATAATCTTTAAATAAAAGTCAAACACTTCTAAAAAAAAAATTAACAACCTAAAAAAACAGATTTACCTGAAATAAAAAAATAGAGCTTTGATTGTATTTATGGTGATGAAAACCACGCCACCTTCTTGTTTTTCTTTTAGTGTGTACTCTCATATGTTTAATGATAGTATTTTACAATTTTTTTTAAAAAAAAAAAGAGGAAAATAAATATGGTTAACTACATATCTTTCCTTATTTAAATCAATCAAATTTTATCTTTTAAAACCAACCGTAAACTATATGTGCTATCAGTTTCCATTTTTCAATATTACTAAAAGATAAATTCTTATAAATATTTTACTCCAAAATATTATTATTATTTCTAATATATGTTAACGTACTTAATTATATTTAACAAAAACATTATTCACATCATATTTAGTTTTGTTAGAAATTTTTTTAATTTTTTATTAAATTAGTTTGTATTAATATTAAATAGTAGGAAGACATGATATATTATGACACTATCCAATATTAAATAAAATTTAAAACTAATAATTTTATAAATACGTAATTAGGGTTAAAAGATAGCTAATGTTCTAATTAATAATTAAATATGTATAAATGATTGATCATACATAAGATATAAGTAATTAATATAAATAAAGTAATTACAACATAATTAATAAAATTATTTTTATAGAAAATTAATATATTTTTAATTCTTTTCTGGGAAAACAATTCAAATACAAAAGTTTTATAGTTTATTTAATTTTTTGGTTAACAATTAAATATTACATTGTTTATATTAATAATAAAATTAGATCCGTTATATTTTATGATGTAGTTACAAACTGTAGTTAACTTTATTTGAAATATTAGTATATTTATTTTTTGTCATGTTTTTATTCTATAATATATTAATAAAAGACGTTAAATAATAATAATAATAAACTTATGTATAATTAATCATTTAAGTATATTTAATTATTAATTAAAATTAAATATATTAGCTCTCTTTTAATCTCAATTACGTATTTATAAAATTATTAATTTTAAAATTTATCTAACTTTATATAATGTCACCATATTATTTAATGTTAATACAAACTAATTTAATAAAAAATTAAAAAAATTATAAAGAAAGTAAATATGATGTAAATGATTTTTTTGTTAAATTTAATTAAATACGTTAAATTATATTGGAATTTGATTATAGATCATAACAAAATAATTAGACAAAATATTTTTAATATTTAATTTGAGAAGATATTGGTACAGTTGACCGTTTGCTTGAAAAGATAAAATTTTGTTAATTTAAAAAATGTAAAGTTACATGTTTAATCATATTTACTCTCTTCTTATTTTTTTTAATTTTAAAGTTATTAAATATGAGAATGTACAACAAAAGAAAAAAGATGGTGTTGTTTTCATCATCATGGATAATCAAAGTTTTATGTAAACCCCTTTTCTTTTGGATTTTCAATTTTTTTTAGGGTTTCATTCAATTATATGATCTTATGAAAAACAACTCTAACCACTATCAATTCCAAATTTCATTCTCTGGTTAAGTTTTGATGTTAATGGGACTAGTTAAGAAAATAATATTGCGTATAAGATTTCCATTGAGAAAATTTTTGGTGTTGAATCATTATTTGCCCAAAAAAGCTTGGGCTTTTCTTGATTCTGGTTTTGATTATTTGAAGTTTTTGGGTTTCTAGTCCATCAAATAGACCATCCAAATTCACATTCATCACCTCCAACACAAACTCCACCATACAAATAAAACAATGTCAAAGATACACAAACAAAATTAATTGTCAAAATAATTTGAATATGATTTTTAAAATTACACTTTGAAGAAAGGACAAATATTACGATTTTAAGGTAGTGCCGAAAGAGTGCAGCTTAGTTTCATACGCAGAAATAAATAATTTTGAAATAGCAGACACAATAAATAAGATTAAGAAAGTTTAAATAACACAAGATTACCTAGAAGTATACACAATTTGATTTGTTTTAAAAAAAAATTAAGCCAAATTGAACCAAAACACTTTGTAAAAAATTATTTGATCAAAATTATAAAGTGCATCCTTTTTTTTTTTCTAAAATGGTTTATGAGAAAACTTGTTTTCATGTTGCTCTTAATATATGATTGTTGCTGTCACTTTTTTATTCTTTGTTTTCTTTTTAATGTATAAGTTGTAATTTGGATGTATTATTTGTTTTTTTAAGATTTTTTCTTTATTTTTAATTTTTTCTCTCAAAATATTATTTTTACTTTTTTTCACATGTAAGTGAAAAGTGTTTATTTACATTGTTCTTGCTAATTAATCATCTACATTGTTCTTACTAATTAATCATTTATAACTTGATTTTCTAGCTCTATAAAAATAAGATGAGAAATAAAGATTTGTTATATTAAGATTTTTTTATTTTACTTGATTTGATTTTTAATTTTTTTCTTATATCTAAAGTTTGTTTTCTCTTATTAAATTTTAATAATGTTTAAGTTCACATTTCAGGGTTTGATATTGATACTTTATTTGTTTTTTTTATTCAATTGTTTTAAGTTAATTGTGTTTTTTTTATTTATTCTTCTCATAGGTTATGTAACATTTATTTTAATTTTTATTGATATAAAGAAACACTTTTTTGTTATGTTCTCTTGCATAATTAAAAACAATAATATTATATATTTATTATGTCAAGTATGTAAAAATCTCTTTAATATGATTTAAATTTGAATGGATTTTCATTTATCTTTTATACTCTCAACTTAATCTAGTATATGTTTATGAAATTAGTACCAAACATGACGTAATTTCTTATAGGAAGACTTTTTTGTTGTGTTACACGAACAAGACTTGAAATATCCTATATTCAATTGAGTCAATCATACATAATTTCTTTTAATGGAATTTAACCTAGGATGAATTTTACAGGATCTCTGTCTGCAAATCCACTAAAGAAATGTGGGACGTTCTGAATGTTACACATGAAGAAACAAATGATGTCAAAAGAGCTAGGAAGATTACTCTCATCCAACAGTATGAGATGTTCAGGATGCAATAGAAAGAGAACATACATGATGTGCGAAAATGATTCACACATATCATCAACCACCTAGTGGATCTTGGTAAAAATTTTGACACTGATGAGTTAAATATTAAAATTTTGAAATCTTTGAATAGGTCATGACAATCCAAAGTACTGCCATCATGGAGTCTCAAAATCTTGAGAACATGTCCATGAAGGCTTTGTTCGGAATGCTGAGAGAGCATGAACTAGAGATAGGAATGCTAATGGAAGACGAACATGAAAGGAAAAGGAGAAATATAGCTTTTAAATATGAAATTTCTAAAGAACTAGAGATAAGAATGCTAATTGAAGACAGACAAAGGAGAAATATAGCTTTTAAATATGAAATTTCTAAAGAGCATAGTCATGAGAAAGAAGATGACTCTGATTGTGAAAATATGGAACTTATGTTGAAGAAATTCACTAAGTTCATGAAAAACAAAAACAAGAGTCATTACAAAGAATTAAAAAATTATGACCATGCTCCTACATCAAATTACGAATGTTATGGATGTGGAAAGAAGGATCACGTCAAAACAGATTGTCCAAATCTCAAAAAGGGTGAAAACAAAAAGAATAAGAGAATCATGAAAAAGAAGAAAGTCTATTTTGATGTTGACTCAAGCTCTTCTTCAAGCTCTTCTTCAAGCTCAAGTGAATATGATGAAAAAGCAAATCTTTGCTTTATGACGCAAAGTGAGTCTACATGTAGTAAGGTTAGCAATTTTATAGTTTCTCAAATGTTTATGATGAATTACTTGATGCTTTTCAAGAACTTTGTGCTAAATCTAAAAAACTTACAATTTTGCATAATAAACTGAAACTTAAATATAAAGTTCTTAAAGAAAAAATTGAGATTTTAGAAAAAGAGAAAAATGTTTTAGGAAAAGAAAAAGTTGAAGATGCTGAGTGTAAAAGTTGCAAGGTATCTAAAATAAAATTCTTTGTCTTGAAAACTCTCTTGCAACAATTACTACTAAAAATTTATCCAGTTTAGAAAAACAAGTAATTGTTGACTGTGCAAACTGTAAAGTTTGTGAATTTTTTTTTTCTAAACTTTAAAAATCTATTAAAAAATTTTCTAAAAGTAAAAATAAATTGAATGATGCTTCTTCTTTAAAGAAGAATTTTTTAAAAAATAAACAATGTATTAAAACTAAAAATTCTCATAGGCAAAAACCTTGTTAGAGGTGAAACATCTTTTAAGCCTATGATTCTTACTTGTTTTTATTGTTTGAAGAATAGACACTCTTTAAACAAGTACAGAATCAAACATTTTGGTGTCCCAAAAGGAAAATATGCCTGGGTTCTAAAATTAAAGTAATTTTTCTTCTAACTACAAAGGACCCAAACAAGTTTTTAGGGACCAAAGATTCTCTCATTTGTTTTACATGCTATCTCAAAAGTAAGGATGTCTCTTGATAACATAAGAATTTTAGAAGAGAACTAGCTTATTTAATGAATGAGGAGTTTTGAGGTGTTTTGATTTGAGAGGAGACCCAGGAAAAGAAAAAAATGGTAAAGTTTTGTTGATAAGGAACAATTTTTTTCTCCTTGTGTCATATTTTTTATTCTTTATTATTATCTACTCCTCAAATAATTTAGTTGCATTGTTTGCCTCTACTTGCATTTTCTGTCTTGAAGATTGTATATCTATTTAGGGGGAGATTTTAAATTAAAGGAGAGATACTTGGAATTTTTTTTGTGTTATGAAATATATTTCCTTATTTTTTTTTTAAATTAAGACAATGATAATTTGGGCCACACAAATATCTATATGGATGAATAATAGGGAAAATCATGAAACATCTTGTCAAATTTTTATACATTTCTATTCAATCAATAATGTAGCCACAATGTAGCTTTTTGACTGCCAAGTATATTCACACCATAAAACCTAGGTTGAACTTTCATCATGAGTAAATATTAGGTTTGGATGTGGAGAATGAGAAGAATGTGAAAGAGAAAGGGGAATGCAAAAAAAGGAGATCGTTGGTTGTTGGGTTCCTTGCAAGAAAGAGAAACATAAATGTTTGCGAAAAAGAAAACGGAGAAAGAGAAACTAAAATAGGAAAGACCGAGATTATGGATTGCTAGCAAGAAAGGAAGAGTGGTTGTTGCCAGCGGAAATGCGAAGAAGAGATAAAGTGGAGATTCTAATGAGAAAGAACACAAAGGAGAAATCAAATGAATATGAAAGAGCACAAAAGTGGAAAAGGATGAGAGACTTATTATGTCAAGTCTAATAACTACAAACAAACACGTTTTCTATGTCATTTAAAATAGTAAGTGACATAATTTGTATTTATTATGTCAGTTCTAATCACAAATAACATAGTAAATCTTATCTTATTTACTATATTGTGATGGCCAAAATTACTATGATTGGTGAATTAGACTCATCATAGTAAGTCGTCATTGATTCCTATACTTTATTAGTGTTTTCCTAAAGTCTAATGGTGATTTTCCTTTTACACTTATCTTTCCTTCTGAGAATGACGTGTTCTTCATTCTTTTTTCTTTCATTTTTTGTATTTTGTTGTTCTTCAATTTTTTTCATAGTTTTTTCCATTCCAAATCTTTTCTGAGATAAACTATACATAGATTGAGTTTCAATCAATTTTAAATGATTAAATCAATTGCTTTTTATTCCTATGAATTAGTCCAACAAAGAAGTTCAAATCAATCACTTCATTTTGTTGTTCAATTGTATGTACTAAATGGAAATGAGTTTTATACCCACTTTTGAGTGTTCTTGAGGAAAAATTTCATTTCAAATCATGTTTGATTTATCCTTCTTTTTATTCTCACAAAATGAACTTTATCATTTGCTATCTAATACATATTATTGGAACATGATGTATTTAAGTAAAGAATATGAAAATATGATGTATGTGATGTAATCTTAGAATTACAAAGCCATTGAATGAATTTTGAATTTTTGAAGTTGAAAGGAAGAAACATGAACATGAGACTCGAAAATTGGTTTCTAAATCCGTCACAAATTTCTATCAAAACAAGTTAGCAATATTTTTGCTTTGCAATTTTTTGTCTTTAACTTTAATTTCTGTGACAAAATCTATTGCAATCATTTTAGTTAAAAAATTTCAGTTGAGACAACTTTTTTTGTGTTCACCTTTTCTTAGTTAATATTGATTAATGAATTGTTAATTAATGCACATGATATATTTGATAAACGTTGAGATTCTGTGATAGAGATGAGGGGACTTGTCTTTGTTAATCCTTTTGGAAAATATAACTTTATTGATTCTTCATGAACTCAAAATTTGTGGGTATCGATATTTGCAAATGTTAGTTTTAGTTAGTAAAGTTTGATGAGTGCTGTTTGTTTCATACAAGCACTGATTTCAAGGGAGAGAAAGAGGTTTCTTTGATTGAAATGACGTTTAGGATTTTGGTGAAATCAATTAAGAAATTGTCTATTAAAGGTTACGAGATTAAGATTTCCTACAACATGTTTAGCAGATGCTAAAATGCCACAAAAGGAAGGAGTTATGATGTAGTTGGTAATTTGCATATGAGGAGTGTTTTTTTTTCAAAAGAGAGAAGGGTGTTGTTTATTACAATAATTTATAAAAAAAAAGAAAGATAAAAAAAAATGTATAACTAAAAACATGAAATGCAAATTGCAACTGTAAAAAAGACTCTAACAAAACATAAAAATTTATAGATATTAATTAAAACTGAAATAAAGAAAAAAAATACAAAAAATAGAAAAGAACATAGATAAAAGGAGATAGATTGGTATTTGAATGGAAAAATATAAGTAAAGAAATTTCTCTAGTTTGAATGAAATAATAAACAAATCTTATAAAAATTAATTTATAATTAAAAATTACTCTATGATTGTTTTACATCAAATTACTCTTTTTTTTTTAAAAAATTATATTATGAAAAATCAAACTGTTCAACTTAAAAAAGTATTGAAAAAAATGAGACTGCTTTCCTTTTGTTATATTCGGGGGAAGTATTTTTTTAGGATTGCAATAAAACAATTTCCTTTCCTCAATTACTTCTCATCTTAAACATATATGTCAAATTTTAAATTGTGTTTTAATTCTATTTTTAAAATATGGTTTTAGTTTTATATACGAAAAAATGTTGAACAAGATGAAAACCGAAGAAATTAAAAAAGTTTAATTACTAAACACTATTATTTCAAAAACCAATTTATAAAATAATAAAATAAAAATAGAAGTAATATCCTTTTCTATTATTATTTTTTTACATTTTTATTTGGGAGTTACACTTTTAATAATGCACTTTTTCAAAATCATTTCTTTTATAACTACTTTAATAATAAAATATTATATTCAAATAATAAAAAATATAAATATAAATGAAGTATTATGATAAAATAATATTTTATATAGTTGTAATAATTATTGTTAATAATAAAATATTATAATAAAATAATGATAAATATAAATGAAGTATTATAATAAAATAATATTTTATATAATTGTATTAACTAATTTTAGAAATAAGATATTATATTAAAATTAAAATAATAAATATAAATAAAGAATTATAATAAAATAATATTTTATATGATTATAACTTGGTGATAAAGAAAATGGTGCCATACATACATTCATCTAACCTAAAGATTTTCAATAATGTAATTAATTATTTTAATTTAACATGAAATGAAGACATGAAAATGAGGATTGCATAACTATTAAATAAGCCACTGGTCATAAACATGGCACAGTTTGCACAAATTATCCAAACAAACTCAAAACATGTAAGCTTTAGTTACACCCGAAATAAGACCAAATCAAAGGCCACATCACAACCACATTAGAAGAGAATCACAATACAAAACAAAGGAACTAAAACATCCACGGCATGCAACCAAACCCAACCAGAAAAAACCACAGTTTCAATGATGTCTAGAGATGAAGTAAAGAAGAAAGTAACAAAACAAACAAGGAACACGATGTGATGAGAGGCAAAACCACGAGCATTGCACCTTAACCTTTTCTATAGATCATCTCCATGAGATCCATCTCCTTCCTCATCTGAACCTCCGGTGATATCTGCATGGCAACCTCGTAATCAATCACGCTCTCTTCCCCAGCGTTCACCATCAGTGGCACGTAGCCACCCTCACCACCACATGGCACGTGGTGCTGCAGGCTCCACCCAAGCTCCTCCTCCTCGGAGCTGAAGTCACCTTCGGAGCTCTCATACCGAACCCGGAAGAGACCCGCATTGGTGGTGCTGGTGGTGTCATTCAGGTTCATCTTGCTCATGGAGTTCTTCAACTCCTTCTCAGACTCTTCCGCCGCAGTGACTTTCCTTATGTAGCTCTCGAGAAGTGTGGGTGCACCCTTGGAGCTTCTGCGCTTGTTCCTCTGCCTCTTGGCCTTCTGGCGGCGCTTCGTAGCGTTCCAGTGGTTCTTGATGGTGTTTTCGGTCCTACCAGGCATTCTTCTTGCAATCTCTGCCCATTTGTTCCCAAGTTCCTTGTGAGCTTCAATCAGGATTTTGTCCTCCTCTTCGCTCCATGACTCCTTCTGCATTGGTACGTAACAACAATGCGTTGATATGTGAAACATACTAACTTAATATGTAACTAGTGTACATGAATTACAATAATTAAAATGATTTTTTGAGAAACTCCAATAAGACAAAACAATATAGTAATGGAGATAAAAAAGGGTAATGATATCTTAACACTATTAAAAAATACATCCATTTTACAATTTAAAATATTCTTATTTTAGTTATATTTTTTTAAAATTTTAATATAAAAAAACAACAAAATATTATTATATTTTTAAAGTGGGTCGTAAACTTAAGTTTTTTGTTTTATATAAATTTGAAAATATATTTTTTCATAAAAAAATATAAATAAAATAGAATTGTTAAATGGTACTATTTTAAAAGTAAATTGTCAAAATATTATTACTCAATTAGTTCAAAGGAAAAGGTGTAAACAAAGATAGAAAATGAACTCAAAAAGTAAGATATCTACATGGTTTTCAACAGTTATATTATTTAATAATATGTATATACATATTTCTCTTTTTTCGAAATGAAAAAGCACAGATATAAATTTCTAGAAAAATGATAGATGAATCACTTAAATTGAAATAAATACTCAAACCACATAGCAATTTAAATTTAAATTAAGAAATTTAAATACATCGATGAAACTGTGATTTGTCTAAAAAGTTAGTATTTTGAGTGTTTGTTTATCAAAGTTCAAATCTCAAACTTCCATCTCCTTCAAGATAATGATTCTAATAATATATAGAAAAATAATTTACCTATATCTAAAATATTTATATTTGATATACACCTAGTGAAGAAAAGTTATAAATCTAATATAATAGTGGTCTTAATATATTTATGTGTATCATTAGCTTTATATATATATATATATAGTATTTCACTCGGTCGAGGAACAATACTTTGACCCTATTCTAATCAATAGCAATGTATGATAATCGTTCCCTTCTGGGTGGAATGTAGAAAGAAAAAAGAGATGAAAAGATAAAACAAAAGTAAGGGGAAATTCAATAAATGTGATAAATTGTGTAATAAAAACAAGATATAAACAATGATGAAAGAAAAAGTAAATATAGGTAAAATATTTATAAAAAATATTTAAGTACAAGATTAACTAAATATATTTTATTAAAATTAAAAATTAAAAATTTGTATCATAAGTTTCGAATGTCATAAAAAATATGATAAAACTGTGATATATTCATTTCACATTAATCACAATTTTTAGAGAAATATCTTATTAATTATATTATGAAAAAATTATTTTTATTGCTCAATAAATAACATGCTTCCAAATTATATTAGGACAAAAGTTACACACACTAAAAATAAATTAAATTTTATTAAGTATTTAGAGCAATTTAGTATGCATCTTTGGAATGCAGATAACTAAAAGCATTTTATAGAATTATAAATAATGCTGTGTTTTTTTATCGATAAAGAAAAAAAAATAAATGTAAGAATATTTCGGGTATTCTCATCCTTTTACAAAAGTGAAACATATTTATAAAATAGAATATACATAAAACATAAATGCTCTAACTAGAATCAATATAAATAACTTTGTGTAAAAATCAAAAGAAAGAGAAAAAAGTTGTTAATATATTTCAAACCTTATACATAATTTATAATCAAATTAATGTAAAAGAAAGGGTGATAAAGTCCTATAAATCAAGTTAATATAAAAGAAAGAGTAATAAAGTTTGCAATTAATTTTTAACTTATAAAATAGAAATACTAGTAAAAAAGAAAATTAATAAAAATATAGTAATATTCTCATATTTTATCTGTAAAAGAGAAAGAATATAACTTTATTTTTAATAAAGACTATCAAAGAAATAAAATATCTAATTAAAAAAATATTAATTTTAAAATAAGAATTATGAAAATATTTTACCAAAAAATATAAAATATAAAACATTAAATATTATTATCTATTTTTAAAATAGAAATATTTGCTTTAATGTATTTTTCTTTTATATATATATATATATATATATATATATATATATATATATATATATATATATATATATATATATATATATATATATATGTATGTTTAGGGATTTAAGATGTTTTTTACTTTTAAGATAAGTTTCTCCTAACATACTTTAATAATACATAATTTAAAATTTATTTAATTTGTAAATTAAAATAACATTTTTGATGAAAAACCATTTCTGACTGTTATAAAATCTTTGAAATGTATTTTGGTGAATTTGAAAGACTTTTACTCCGAAGAAAAGGTACCACCAAAAGTACAAACAAATGCCCCTAAATACTCATAAATTTCAGGGAATTAGTTATAAATGAAAAAGAATGTAGATAAAAAGAATGTTATGTCATATTCCTCAACTATAAGAACTTAAAAAATAAAAAAAAAACACTAGTGTCAGTTACAAATGTAATAAAATTATATAATGCGATAATTTATTTCATTTATGATTTTAATTTAATATATTAAAGCTTTATAATTTGAGAAAATGAAGATCCTAAAAAATTTGAGAAATTAACTATCGACATGGAGATACATCACTCAGTAAAATCCTCCTCGTGTAACTTTGGCTACTAATAACAATTACCACTAATACCACCAGACTTCATATCAAGTTGAAAAAATTATATTCAAAATAGGAAAAAAGTTGTTCATTAAATATTTTATAGATGATATCATTAATTTCTGTGTTGTATAAGAAATATTCAATGAATATTTAGATAAACCATTTGATGCATTTTATGCAGGATGAAAAATTGCTGAAAGATGTTAGTATAAGGCTAAAAGATGGTGTTAGTGTTAGGTATGTAAGTGTAAGAGAGAGAAAGTAAACAAAGTATAGAAGATGAAGTAACCCTAATGTTTGGCCGGAGATGATTGTGCCACCTCTCTCTACACTGTTTCCCAACCCTGCCGTTCAGCAACCTGGCGATCTGCGACCATTTTTTGATCCCGAAGCGTTTCACCAATTGGACAAGGATGCTACAAAACCACGTAAAAGCGTTCACCGTTTGTCCAAGCAGATGAATAATGGACAAAAAAACATTAACAAACCTCACTAAAGACAGGAGCTAAATCAATGAGGGAAATTTTCATTAAAAGCCCCACATGAAACCGCAAAGAATTTAATAACAGGTAGAAAAAGATAATTAAGAGAGAGAGAAAGAGCATGAAATTGGGAACAATTTGGTATGTACCTGTCCTCTTCAGCACTCCACTGGCCTTTGATTATGTTGGTCATCCTGTGCTGAATTTGGCCATTAGTCTTCCTCTGCACCTGCTTCATGTTAACACCAATTGTTAGAATTAACATTTCCAGTCCCAGTGATGCATGAAAGCAAATGATGGTGACAGAGAGGTACCCACCTGAGGATCTGAAGTTGCACTTGCACCAGAGTGAAGGGGAACTTTCTGGGAAAAGTCCCAGATGACCTTGTTGGGGTGACCATGCATGGATTCAGCATTGGTGTTGTTTGATGCATAAGGCATGGGGTAGTAGGGGTTGGCATAGCCTCCTTTGAGGGACTCATTGGGGTAAGTGGGTTTGTAGGAGGATGAGCCACCTGAAGAAGGGGTTGCTGAGGACAAAGAGAATAATGGGGTGATGATGGAGGAAGAACCCTCTGTGAAAAAACTTTCAGGGTGGCCATGGTTTGGCTCATTCAGGGGATGGTGCTGCTGAAAATGGTTGAAATTGCTTTGGTACATGAAGCTCGTGTTCTCTTCCGACACAGGAATCTCTGATTTGATTTCAGGGAAAATCCCAGAAAGGTAGTGAATTTTCTCAGGGAAGCTTGGACTAAACTCCATGCAAAATCAGAGGGAGAATGAGAGATATTTTGTGATGGTGTTTATGAGAAATATGGTCTCAACTGTGTGTGTGAAGAAAGGGGTGGAGTCCTAGGTTCTTATAAAATCAAACGTAAAACACCGGAGATTCATGAGACACGTGGCTGTTGTGATATCAGCATCCAAGGGCTCAGATTTGTTGTTTTTGTGACTGTTCAGCTTCCGCTCTGAAGTAACTAACTGAAAAAAAAAATGTTTTTTTATTCAATTATTTTATTCTGGTGTTATCTTTTCATTTTAATATTTATGAACAAAAAGGGTAAAGGAAATGATGAGTTTGTTACAGAGTTTTGTGTTTGGAGATGGCTTTGGACAAATGTTTTAAAACACATGAATGACAAGAAGCTGCAACTCTCGTAAATAAGATCAGAAGTTGCGTATTACGTTTTCATCAACTTTAATTTTTCTTACTCTTTCTAATTTATATACTAATGGTTATTTTCTCATTA
Organism: Lablab purpureus; assembly: GCA_030347555.1. Classification (NCBI taxonomy): domain Eukaryota; kingdom Viridiplantae; phylum Streptophyta; class Magnoliopsida; order Fabales; family Fabaceae; genus Lablab; species Lablab purpureus. The sequence goes on from CM059254.1 coordinate 20,275,384, forward strand.
TATTATTTATCATATTCATCAGTAACTCTATTCTTGTTGAAAAAATTAGAGAAAATCAGTTAACTATATTAAATTTTAATAATATTTTAAGATTTTCTTTAAATGTCTTTTTCATAAAATAGTTTAATTTAGATCTGAGAGTAAGATAAAATATTTTCGAGAAGTGGTCATTAAATAAAGTAAAAATAATTAGATTTATTTATATTTGAGGGGAAAAAGTGTGATTTTTATCTATCAGTAGCGTGTCAAAACAAGTCATCATTTTCATGATAATTTGTTGAAGACTGGATTAAAAGTTATTTACAACATAAATATTTTTAATATTTGCCAATAATAAAAATCTGGATTTGGTTCATTTGGATTAGAAAAGGGTAAAAAGGAGATTTTCTTTCCTTTTCTTATAATTTAGTGAGTCAAAGCGATGATAGGTGGAAAATTAGTTTTATAAATTTATGATGGGTTATGATAGGTTTAGAACCATTTTATCCTACATAATTATCTTACAACTTTTTTTTATTAATTTTCTATTAAATAATTTATTTTATAAATACTTTAATTTAATATTTCATTATTAAACAGGTTGTTAGATGTTTGTGTGAGAAAAAAAAATATTAAACTATCTTTTTTTCTAATAACTACCGAAGAGAATAAAAATTTACAGTTTACTTTAAACGTGCACATATATTAATTAGAGTTGTTTAAATAAATTATATATCTTAAATTTCTTATTATATCACATAAATTTAAGAATTTTACACAAAAATCACTTTAATATTGATAAAAAATTATTTAATGAAAAGTATTAAATTTTCTAACTATAAGGAATTATTTGATGGGTAGGACTAATTTTGAAACTTTTTTTATTAAGTAATTCCCTCAAATAATACATTTTTAATAATTTATTTGAATAAAAAGTATTAAATGACGTTTTTATGAATAAATGGGTTCTTCACCTTTTACTGAAAGTAAGGAGAAATAAATGTAAGAAGGCACCAAATCATTTATTTATTATGAGACAGATAGTTTTGGTAAGACACTATGGAAAAATTATCTTAAATGAGAGTAATAAATTTCAGGTTTATGGTCTTAAAAGTGGGGTTAGTAATCTGATTCATAGTCAAGTCTGTAACAATATTGTTTGTCCTATTGATGATGCTGTTAAAAAATTTGTTTTCCATTAATTATATTTTTATTTTTAAAATATAAAAATAATTAATATGAAACTTTAATTGGTTTTGTATCAATAAATTATTTTTAGTTTTTTTTTTTTACATTTTTATCCATTTTTTATTAATTAATAAATTATATTTAATTTTTTAAAATATTATTAAAAAGGTTAAAAATTTATTATAAATTATAAGAATTATTATTTTTATTGATTTTTGTAACATATAACTTAACTTTACACTGGCTGAGAAACAAGAGAGTACCTAATTAAATTAATCAAAATTTTCATATAAATTTAGTTTGTTGACAAATTTATTTATTCACCCATTACTCATTTATGAGTATTTAATATTTAATATGCAAACATAAAGAAAAACTCATTCACATGAAAATTTTATTCAACTACAATTCATATGTAAATATCGCATTAGGTATTTATTAGTTATGTTAATCTTTCCGTTTTATTATATAACTTATCATCTCATAAATATTAATTAAATTATCACTACTTGACTCTAATAAATTGCCTAGTCATAGTTAATACAACTAATTATTTATTTTATACTATTAAAATATACATATTGAATATAACATATTTCAAAATGAGATACAATTGACGTACTACGTTATGTACTTCAATATTTGAAATTGTTTCAAGCAATATTTAATTTGTTATTTTGAAGGTTTCTAACTACTCCGAGAGAACCAACTTATCAACTTGTTCTTTTATTTTTAAATAATATATATATATATATATATATATATATATAATATGTAGGTTTAAAGTTCGTTATTATATATTTTTTAAAATTTTATTGTTCTTAAAAAGAACAAAATATACATTTAATATTATTATTAGTTTATTTTATAAATTTAATTTCTGCGATACTAGTAATTAAAAAAGTTAAACTAAATTATTAAGATATTTTATATTCTTTGACTATTTTTTTTATTTAAAGATGGGTCAAAATTTCCAGACTTTGGACAGAAAGGGTGTGACTAAATGCTTTTATGATCCCTAATTTGTATTTGTTTTAACGTACCAATCATAATATGTTTCAATGGTTTTAATCGAAGTAAAAACTAATACATATTAGTTAAAATTTTCGCTGCTTGTTACACCCTCTCTTTTAAATTATAAGGCTTTGGAGAGAAAAGTTGTTTTATAATATAAGGCGTTTTAGAATTTTAATAACTTTTTTTCTTTTTTTTTTCTTATATACCCCTCTTAATAACATGATTATCTGTGTTAATATTAAATAGTAGAAAGAGAAATTAAAATCAGAAACTAAGAATTAATTATCTTTTATTAGTCTGACTCTTCATATTTCATTATAACTACTAATATCATCTTTGTTTTCAAGAGTACTAATTTAACTTTTACATTTTCATTTCACGTTCATCTTTGTTCATCTCTATTCATTCATTAAATCCAGATAGTGTAATATATCAACAGTGTTTTGTTACCATTCAAATGAATTAGATTCATCTTTATTATCTAAATGAGGTAGAGTAATATTTAAATTTATATCAACTGACATTTTAAAGTTGTAATACAAATTCAAGTTGCAGTACTTATGTCATTTAAATTCAGAATTTCTATTTGCATTTTGGTGAGATTTAAAAATTTTGAGTGAAATTTTAAAATAAATTTTGAATATAATCATTTACAATTTGGTGGACATTATAGATTTTGATTGAAATTTTAGTATAATAATTTACAGATTGGTGGGAATTAAAAATTTTAATTAAAATATTTAATTAAAAAATTAATAGTTCTGATTTTAAATTATTTAAAAATAATTTTAAAATAAATTCAAAACTTTTGAAATTTCAATCTCAATCAATCTCAATTAATGTGCAGTTTTATTAAAAAATTAATTCATTTTATAAAACTTCTGATTCAATTTCAATTAATTTAGTTAATAGTAATTAATAAGGGTAAATATGGAAGATTTATAAAAAATTAAACAAATTAATTGTTTTTCTTAGTATGTGAGAATTTGTCAAGTACGCCTTATAAATTGAAAGGGAGGGAGTATAGTCTAGCTAATTGATCAATCATGATAAAAATTTAAAAACTTTTAATATGAAATATGAAAATAAAATTTCAATCATGTTAATACCTCAAACTTCAATAATCACTTACCGTCTAGACAGATAAAATAATATTAAAAAATAATATCAAAGGATCAAACAAAAACTCATATACATCAATAAAATTTAAATTCCTACAAACTATACTTATTTCTAAATAAATAAGCTAACTACATATTTTATACCATTAAAATATATTTATTGATTATATAAATATTGCAAATGTGATACAATTTACCACATTAATTGTGATTTGTTTTACCGTGACTAGTCACAATTGTTTCCACAATTCTATTGTAATTAGAAGCTATCCGTTCTTATAATTAATGAAACTCTTCATTAAATGGTCAACTCTAGCAAATTGACCAACCATAATTATTACAAGTAATTAATTATTTTATACCGTTCGTATATATATATATATAGATTATAAAAGAAGATACATCGCCCTACTAAATCATAAATTTCAAGATTTGAAATTCTAAACTTGTAATTTATTTTTCTTTTCGTTTTACCATGACCAATCATAGTTTTTTCAACTATATTACTGAAATTGGAACCTATCATTTTATATATACTAAATAAATTCCCCCATAAGACGACTCTAGTTAATACTAATAATTATAAAACATGGTTTACAATTATGTACTACAACATGTAATAAGATTTCAAATTCTTTCTTGTTATGTTTATCTTTGGTTTAGTTTTAACAAAGCAAATAATAATTTTGTTAATGGTATCACTAAAATTAGCTACGCCCTCTATGATTTTACTGGAAATGGTTGTGTTGGTTGGAAATGAATATAATTATCTTCAAATACTGAATTTAAATATTGAATTAAGTGTTATGAGATTTGAAAGTTAAGTTGTTTGTTGAAGGATAAAAAGAAATTCACATAAATTTTTCAACCTGAATTCTTAAAGTAAACTCTCATCTATAAAAAGATGAACAAATCTTCAAAAATTTAGAGTGAAGTAAGAGAAAAGTATTTTAGAGAGATGATAATTTTTGCAAAATTAAGTTTGAATAGTTATATTTTTTTATTTATAAGCTTTTCGATTTTAATAATAAAATATTCATATTTCATTTTAATTAAACTACTTGTAATTTTAAATATATTTTGTGAGTCCTTACACATTGGAGTACGAAAATCTTCGAAAGATATAATCTATATATAATTTTAATTCCATTCATATGTAAATGAAGACATTCATTACGTATGGACTTTACATATAGATTGGAATAAGCTAATTATTAAAAAATTGCAAAAGGTCTAATGAGTTTTCTAAGTTTGAAAAATAATATTCACAAGCCATTGTCGAGAAGCCTAATATGGGCAAACCCTAATTTGAATCATAATCTCACTCTGTGGAGCCATTTTCAAGCCACTATCGAGCCAAAAGGTAGTCTTTTCTCGTCCTCATTTGAATCTCATTTTGAAAACCCTAAGCACTTGAATCTCACTTTCCCAAACCCAATCTCAGTTGCCCTAGCATGCCCTAACCACTATTACAAGTGAGTTTGATTATCATATAGAGTTCACGATGAATGAGAAACTAGTTTGATGACATCACGATGAATGAAAAGCTCGATTGTGTGTCTCGTGATGAATGGGAAACTCAATTAAAGACCTCGTGATAAAAAAGAAACTCGATTGAGAACCTCACGATGATCATGAAGTTATATTGAGCTCGACTAAGGACCTCCCATTGAATGGGAAGCTCGATTGAGGACCTTAGACTGAACTTTGACGATAGAGGTACATTAGTTTTTTATCCTTAATTTTGTTTACAAAATCTGTTCATATTCATCAAAGTCGTTATTCCCCAATTCTAATTCTACTTGCAATTCTTCTTTGTAGGTTGCATCAGTAGGTTTGAAAACCCCAAATTAGAAAACCCTAAATTTTGAAAATTCTAAGTGGGTAGCTTGTAACCCCACGTGGGTATTTCTAGGCCTAATCGCCTTGCACTAGGTAAAAGGTGATTACTTTTTGGGTTTTGGTGTTGTAACTTTTGTTCTCGTATCATTGTTACTTGTTTTGGTCACTCAATCCATACAGATGAAGTGTTTCAACAAACACATATAAGAAAGAGTATTGAGGAATTTGTTGATGATAGATCTAGGCAGGAGCGTGTTAGAATGTTTTGGGTGAAAAAGAAATTGAGATGTATGAGTCTACTTCTATTGTAGGTGTCTCATAATGCACTCGCTTAGACCTTGTTTAGGAGAAGAAACTAAGGAATTGATGCTGGTTAAAGGCTCTAGGTAGAAGGTATAAATAATGAGCTTGGGATTAGACACATCGATCCTCATGATGATCATGTTTAAATGCAAAAGACAAAAGTATGTTCTAGTAAGAAAATTTATTCACAAGAGATTAACAACTTCAACAGTGACTAATAACTAGTGAGGAGAGAATGTCCACTAGAGAGGAGTATATTTGTTAGATGAGCTCATAGTTTCAATTCTTCTAGACATTTATTAGTGTAGTCCTTAAGTACCTACCACCTCTAGTGGCAGATGCTACATAAAATATCTTTTAGCAATCGAATAGTCACCAACAACAAAATCAAGATTAGGAGAATGAATAAGAACAAAATGATCAACAACATAATTCACCTCACCACTGTAGTGATTATTAGTTTGTTAAGAAAATCGTATCATACACTATCTAGAATTTTGTATAAGGTCATCGACAACATGCTTGCATTTTTTTTGTGCTTGAATTTTGTGCGTATGTTTGATAATATTTATTTGAATTATATATTTTATCTTTTATGATTTATGATACTATTAACATAATTATATTCATTTAATTGCATTCAATTGTTGATTGTAAGATATCTCTAGGAAAAAAATACTAATAGTGTGTTGTTCCAAAAAGTGTAAAGAATAATTACCTATGGAATTTATCTGTATGTAGTTACATACAAACCTTACCTATGGATATAATCGTATAAAATTACCTATGAATTTTTAAAATTTGTATGTATTTGTTACCTATGAAGGATTTCTTACAGATTTTTGGTCATAGGTAACTTCAAATTACTTATGAATTTTTTGAATTACTTGCAGATTGTAGTTGTAGATAAAAACATTTTTCATGTACTGAGATAACCATTTAATGCCTTGCGGAAATAATTTAATGCATTATTATGTCTAACATGAACAAATGAAGTTGAAGATGAAGATCATCACTTACAACTTTCAACAAGCAGAAAAAGATTTTCGACAACTCTTTCTTCTCAATCTCCAGAAAGAAGTGTTCAAGATGAAGAAAGGTTGTTGATGCTAACGTTGATCCTTACAACATGCTAAGTAAACAATCTTATTGCCCTAAGCTTTGTTTCAATAGTGTTTGTGTTCTTTAGCAAACTAGAAGAGGGCACATCTTTTGTATCCATCTAAGGATGTAAACTCTTTGTCTAGTGAGAAAACCTTTTGATCTTTTAGATCACCCTCTCTTTGTAACGAAGGTGTTTTAATAAGGAGTGGTTGCATTTCAAAGAATACTTTGGCGTTTAGCCAAAAGTGATTACAGTCCAAAAATACTTGGGTTTTTAGTCAAGAGTAGCTAGGTGTCCAAAGAATGACAAAATTGTTTAGCCATGAGTGGTTGGAGTCCAAATAATACTCAATTGTATCTTGAAGTGGTAGTTTCAATAGTGGAACATGATCAAGTTGATCAAGAATTAAACATAGTCCTCATTGATGACCAAACCAATATAAAAACTCAAGAGTAACTTTCTTTTCCCTTAACTCTATCATTGCATGTTTTTGAACTATCTATGATAAATGAATGAGAGTTTTTATAAGCTAAGTGTTGACTTTTTGGCAAGCGCACCATTATCGTCAATAGTTTTAAAAGTAAGAGTATCGAATCCACAGGGACTTGAGGTAATACTAAGAACTTATACTAACTTTAAAGTACTACGCTTAAAATAAGCGATAAAGCATGACATATGATTCAATATAAAGAACTTGAAAGGAAAATTAAAGCTAAACACTATAATACTTTTGGTATTTTAGAATGAGAAAAATAGTTGGATAAAAACATGTAAAAAGGGTATTGTTGGGATTAGACTTCACCACTTCACTCTCTTGTTTCATTAAGCTCAAAAATAAAGATTTTCCTCTTCTTCAATGTCATCAATCCTTATCATAAAAAGTTATACCCCAATCTCTTAGATAAAACCTTATGTGTACTCTATTGAATTACAATCCCTTGTCAACTGAATAAAATAGACTTGCATTAGGTTCAAGGATTCAAAGATGATCAATAAGTCATTTTCCGTGTCCACATAGATGATTTATTGATTGTATTATCTTAGGTCAAGAACTCATAAGGGTTTTCCAACCTCTTACAACTTCAACTAGCATATGGTTGATCAAGCCACAATAAAAAATAATCATAAGATAAAACATCAATGGAGAAGAGTAATATAGAACTGGATATAAATATAATCAGAATATACAAGAGAGTGATGTGATTACATCTAACCCCAACAAAAGAGGGTTTAGCTACTCATGGAGTTGAATAACATGAAATATAAACAAAAAGATGAAGAAGAAATGGAGGTAGAAGCCATGGATGGGTGCCCTAGCCTTCTTTCTCTGTATTTCCTTTGTCACTTTTCATTCCTCACTTTTCATTTCTTTTTTTTTTCATGCCTTGCTCTATTTATAAATGAAATTTCGAGCCAATGGGAGAGTATTTTGTAAGTTACTCGCTGAGCCAGAACTTGGGCTTGCTGGGTGAGGTCTGGAAGCAAAGTTTTCATGCTCTTTACCTTCAAAGCTTGCTGGTCGAGACCTAGTTCTTGCTAGGCGAGACCTAGTGGTCAGATTATGTTGCTCTCTGAAATTAGTTTTGGTTGAGCAAGGATGATGTTAGTTGAGCAGGGAAGAGGCTGACTGAGCATGAAGTAAATTTGGCTAAGCAAGGAACCATGCTGACTTGGCTAATTTTACTTCTTCCATGTTCCTTTGTTCTCCTAACTTTTCTTCACCACTAAGTCCTACCAAAAGAGTTTTGAAATGTTAGATGTATTAATAAAAAAGTATATTTAACCTCTCTTTTTCTATCATTGTAAAAACTGAAGAGAAAACTATAAAAATCATCATAAAGTGTTTAAAAGAAATAAAATAAGTGAATATTATGCTTAATTTAATTAAGCATAAAGAACACTTATCAAATTTTCCGAAACTTAACATATTGCTTGTCCTCAAGCAATAGTCAACAAAAAGATTGAACATAAACATGATAATCACAACAATTTAAACAGAACATACTTACTAACTCTAATACTTGACAAAACATGATTATAACATTAATCATAAAAGAAAATCACAAATAAAAGTCCTAACTAAAGATATTAAATATTGACTAAACACTAAATAACATAACACAACCTATGATTTGAAATCAACCACATCCTTATGTCAAAGTGAACTTTGCATGTTTCTTCAAATAAATCACTTTCATTCACATTAAGCTTGCTAATGATGGTATTATTTAGATTTGGAAACCATAACAAGGATGCAAGAAATCATGATCTAAGAAACCAACAATTATGGACATTCATTATTGAAGCAGTCACTGAAGAACACACCTCACAAGATAAGTGTTTCTCTCAAGCACTCAAGGTATAAAGGAAAATGTATCTCTCTTTTCACATAAAGGACTTATTAGTTCAACCTGATTTCTTCTCAATCAATAAAAAATTTCATGAATGCAGGTAAGAATCACAAGGACTTTCTCAGGGTTGTAATGAGACTTGACTTTCAACAAAATTTGGTTTTTCTGGAATACAATTAGTTCTAAAGGTTGGGAGAATATAATTCACAATCAAGTTTTCTTTTATCTACTTTCCCCAAACTTGTGAAAAACCTTCCCTAGGAAGACACACTTGTGACATTATATTATATACATGACATTGCCACTTCTTTTTTTTCATATTTTTTTTCTTCTTTTCTCTTTTTTCTATTTTGTATGTCATTCATTTTTTTTTCATTTCTTTTTGCAGAAGAGAATTAAACTAACGAACCTCTTCATGATCAATCTTTGCATAACCCAACTAAGTTTCCTTTTTCATTCTTCCCTTAGAAACAAATTTCCTCCAAAACTATCACAAACCTTAATCGTGAATCAAGCTCTTCCATACCTTAAGATAAATGTTAGGATTATAGTTAAATTCAGGCTTCAAGGTTTATAATGAAAAAAAAGTTTAATTTAATAGCTCAAAGGGGTTAGCAAGGGATAAAATTGTAATAGGTTAGCTGTTTGGCTTTAGTGGCTCAAATTTCATGAAGAAAATTACATTGATCATTTTTCTTACTGCACATGCACAAAATAATCATGAGAGTATATATCAAGATCAATTGTCAAGATCCAAAGGTGACAACTCAATCAAAAGAAATCTGAAGCACAATAATTCACCTGGCTTATATTTCAACAAAATGAACAACAATTTCATGCCATAAATCACTAATTCCTCTAATCTATTTTCAAGAATTCTTATTATGTTAACTTTTTCACAACCACACATCATAATATTTTTTTTCAACTGGAATTTGATTTTCAATCATCCAAAGACAATGAAAAGAGGTGATTCTTTTTCCAAATTATAGGTCAACAACTTCACAAACCTACTAAGACACTACAACAACAAAGTTTACTGAAAAGAAAATAAAATCATCAACAAAACATATAATTCTACATGACTACTAAAAGAAAAGAACTAGAAGTATTGCTAATTAAAACAAAAATGTTAATGAAACTAAAGCAAAGTAAACTAAGATAAACAATAAAATAAGACAAGATTCTGCAACACAAAATCACTGTTAATTGGTTGGTCAAAGGCTAGTCAGTCTCATTATCATCACTAGAATCCTATATTAGCTCCAACCCATATGCAATAACTGCTTCAATTTTATACTCATAAGATGACTTGTAATTTGATGGTCTCAATGATCCACCCCCTTCAAAAGAATCAGGCTGGTCCCCAAACAATAATGATCAGTACACCACTGGTCAACCCAATAATTTACATCCCTTAAAGCTTTCAAGTGAATTTGGTTAAGTCACCCAAAGTGTGTGCATACTCACTTTCTAATCCTAAACCAATAGGAACTGCAAAAAAAGTCAATCAATACATTGACAAGAAACCTTATCAGACATTTCATGAATAATAACTAATCACAAAAATTAAAAATTAGTTGTTTTAAGCACAAAATTTTGGTTGATGCATCTCATCGAACACCTTGTGGGCACCTTAAAATTTCACAAAGATAAGCACAATGGACATATGTATTCTAGCCAAAAATTACACCACACAAATAGAACCCACAAGATAAACATCAATTTTCAAATAACAATCACCCAAAAGAAAGGAAAAAAATGGAAGAGATAATTATCATATAGATGGAAAAAAAATACCATGAACCAAGGATGAGAGGAGAATGAGATGAAATATGCTTTGAACTTTTTGGAAGATAGGACGTGGTGAAACTTGTGTTCTTAAAAAGAGGTGAGTTTGGTGGTGGTTTATGGTGGGTAAGGAAAGATATGTTGATGGAGAAGAAAAGTGGGCACAAGAGTAGACATATATGTTCAAATAAAGAAGCACGTGCAGTTTTTATATGTGTCTCGCCCAACAAGAGGAATCACTTGCCCAGCCAGAGTGCAAAACAGAGAGATGAAATTTATAGCATGAGGGCTCGCCCAGCTAGAGGGGTTGCTTGCCTAGCCAAAATATGAGAGAGAGTAAGAAATTTGGGTCACACAGGGCTTGTCCAGCCAAAGGGGTGGCTTGCCCAGTAAGAGTGCAAAACAGAGAGGGTGGATTTTAGAGTATCAGGGATAGCCCAGCTAGAGGGGTGGCTTTCCCAACAAAAAACTTTACCCAAAGCATGTGAACCCTTGTCTTGCTTAGCCAAAACAATTTTAGCTAGGCCAAATTATGTAGAAAAATTATGCAACACCTTATTTTGGCTATACCAATTTTTCCACTCTTGGTCAAACCTCAATTTTCATATTCTAAACACTCCACCCAAAAAGCTCCCAACCTTGTTAAACAACATATAATATTGCATGAACCTTGACTCATAATAAAAAGCATGACAAATGCAACACAAGTAAAAAATACATTCCTACAACATTTACATCAACATACAACACCAAGTCATGAAAAGGTCAATCATAATCAACTTAATACTTGACAAGCAACACAAAAACAATAAAAAAAACAATTAAGCAACATGAAAAGGCTTAAAAAAAACACTACACAGGGTTGCCTCCCGAGGGTGCTTATTTAACGTCATTAGCTTGACGCATGATTTGATCACCTTGATGGGCCCTTAGGGTGATTTTGTCCACTTCATCACCCATATATGGCTTCAACCTTTCTCTTTTTACAGTTTTGGTTCTTCTAGAATATGGATTTTCAATTTCCACAATGCAATGAGCCTTGATTTCCTTGATAACCCATAGAGTTGACCATTTTGACTTAGTCTTCTAGGGAGAATTCTAATCTTGGAGCTCCTCAATATAACTGGTTGGCTAGGTTTGAGATAATTTTTTGTTATCAAAGTATCATGGTGAACCTTAGCTTCCTCCTTTATACACACTGTGGAGAGTGTATTAGCATTAAGTTTCTTTTCCACATATTCATGTGTTAAGGTATTTTTCCTTTCTTCACATACTTGCGGAATGAAATAATTTGAGGCTTTCTCCAACAAGTTTGAAGTATGCAACTTCCTTTTGTTTATAGGAAAGGATTTAGTTGATGCATCTATCCTTAGACAATATTTCCTATTATTAGGATGCTCCAAAACTTCAAAAACATTAAAAGTTACCTCATCATCCTGAGCTCTAATTTTTTAGCTTCCCTTCATCAACATCTATGATAACTTTGGCTATGCTTATAAATGGTCTTCCTAAAATGAGAGACACCTCTTCATCTTCCTCCATCTCCATCACAACAAAGTCTACTGGAAATAGAAACTTATCAACTTTCACTATCACATCTTCCACCAGACCATATGGTATTTGATTGATCTATCGGCCAATTGTAAAGTCATTCTTGTTGGCTTGACATCAAGATCACTAATTCTTATGTGCACAGAGAGTGGCACCAAATTAATACTAGCTCCCAAATCTAGTAATTCCTTCCCCACATATAGTTTTCCAATGGAGTAAAGACTTGTGAAACTTCCTGAATCTTTGAGTTTTGTTGGAAGTAGCTTTTGAATAATTGCATTGAATTGGCCACCCACTTCAATGGTAGCTTGATCACTGTATCTCCTCTTCTTAGTAAGCAAATCCTTCAGAAAATTTGAATAAAGTGGCATTTTGTTGAAGGGCTTTTTAGAAGGGTAAACTGATTTCCAATCTCTTAAAGATATCTAGGAACCTTGCAAATTGTCTTTCATTATCTTTCCTAGATGGAACATGAGGATAAGGCAAATCTATAGGGGATTTACCACTTTCTTTTTCTTCTTATCCCTCACAACTTGGTTTCTAGTTCTACCATCTTTCTCACTCTTTTTCTCCTTATTATTTCCTTCACTTTCACCTCTTTCTTGTTCTTCCTCAATCACCACTTTTTCTTTTTTTTCTTTTTCACTCTCATTTTTACTTTCACTTTCCTTCTCTGCTTCCATATCTTCACTCATGTAAGCATCAATAACTTTTTTCCCAATTTCCCTTTCTCTTTTCTCATCCACATCCTTGCTAGCTACCTTTCCACTCCTAGTTGTGATGGATTTGCAATGTTCCTTAGGATTTGTTTGAGTGTTGGCTGAAAAAGAACCTAATTGTTGTTCAGAAATTTGTTTAGCTAGCTGGCTAACTTGAATCTCTAGGTTCTTGATGGATGTTTTAGTGTTCTCATGGTTGGTGAGAGAAACTTGAATGAATTGAGTCAAATTATCCTCTAATTTTGAAGTTCGATTTTGATGTAGTGGTTTTTGTTGATGTTGAGGTGGTGGTCTACTTGATGATCCAACATCTTACTTCCACCCATGATTGTTATTATTCCTCCACCCTTAATTGAAAGAATTAGGGTAAGGATTGTTGCCAAAATTACCTTACCTATTTTGGTTTCCCATGTAATTGATCCCTTCGGGGAAACTTTGTTGGGTGATACATTGGCCACTTGGATGTCCACCTCCACATAGCTCATAAGTCATAACTTGTTGAGATGGTGATGGAATTGATTGAAGGCTTTGAAGTTGTTGAGGGAGTTTGTCAAGCTTCTTTGTAAGAGCATCTAATTGTTGAGTGAGAAGTTTGTTTTGGGCTAAGAGAGCATCTTGAGAATTCAGATCCAACACTCCCCTTTTGGAAATTGACTTCCTGTCATGTTGCACATTATAGTCATTAGAAGCCATGTTTGCAATGAGCAATTTTGCTTCATCTGGAGTTCTATCCTTAATTCTTCCTCCTGCTGATGCATCCAACATGAGTTTTGTTTGGGGTTTTAAGCCTCCCAAAAAAAAGTTCATCTGTGTGTACTCATCAAACCCATGAATTGGACATTTTCTGAGTAATGCCTTAAAATGCTCCAATGCTTCACAAAATGGCTCATCATCACCTTGCATGAATGTGGCAATCTCAGTTGTAGCTTGCTTGACCTTAGACTCTGGAAAGAAATAAGCCAAGAACTTCTCCACCACCACATGCCATGCATTCAAACTATGTTGTGGAAAGGAATTGAGTCAAGTCTTAGCTCTACCAGTGAGTAAAAATGGAAAAAGAGCTAAGCAGATTCTCTCATTCGGTACTTGATAGAGCTTGACCGTGTTGCACAACTCAATGGGTGTAGATAAATGAGCATGAGGGTCTTCATGATCTAGTATGACAAATTGGTTGTGTTGCACCAAATTCAGCAATGTCGGTTTCATCTCAAAATTGGTTGCAATGATATGGGCCTAACAATGCTAGAGAAATGCCTTGGCCCATTATAAGTAGCGTAATCCCCCAAAGTCCTTCGAGGTTGCTCTCTTTCATTTCCATCAACCATGATTGTTGATTCTTCAAGAGTAAGATATGACAAAAGTGTGAAATTTGTTTCTTGCCTTGCTTGCCATCCAAAATCTTTGTTCTTCTCTTCCTACTGTTGTTTCCCTTAGATGTTCTTTCAATTTACGGATCATATAATAACTAATCTGGTTGAGTTTTACCTCGCATAAACAAGAGACAAGAGAAAACTAGAACAACAAATTAGAAAAAGAAAACTACTTTAATACTATAAAAATAAAATAAAAGAATGAAATAATGGAGCCTAAGTAGCTAAAAGAAAGCTAAATTGCCTAGTATCAATACCCAAGTCCCCGACAACGGTGCTATAAAACTTGTTGACCTTTTGGCAAGAGCACCATTATCGTTAATAGTTTTAAAAGTAAGTAAGAGTATCTAATCCGCAGGGACATGGGGTAATACTAAGAACTTATACTAACCTTAAACTACTAGACTTAAAATAAGCGATAAAGCATGGTATATGATTCAATATAAAGAACTTGAAAGGAAAATTAAAGCTAAACGCTATAATAATTTTGGTATTTTAGAATGAGAAAACTAGTTGGATAAAAATATGTAAAATGAGTATTGTTGGGATTAGACTTCACCACTTCACTCTCTTATTTTATTAAGCTCAAAAATAAAGATTTTCCTTTTCTTCATTGCCACCAATCCTTATCTTAAAAAGTTATACTCCAATCTTTTAGAGAAAACCCTAAGTGTACTCTATTGAATTACAATCCTTGTCAACTCAATAAAGTAGACTTGCATTAGGTTCAAGGATTCAAAGATGATCAATAAGTCATTTTTCATGTCTAGAAAAATGATTTAGTGATTGTCTTATCTTAGGTCAAGAACTCATAAGGGTTTTCCAACCTCTTACAACTTCAACTAGCATATGGTTGATCAAGTCACAATAAACAATAAGCATAAAGATAAAGCATCAATGGAGAAGAGTAATATAGAATTGGATATAAATATAATCCAAATATACAAGAGAGTGTGGTGATTACATCTAACCTCAACAAAAGAGGGTTTAGCTACTCATGGAGTTGAATAGCATGAAATCTAAACAAAAAGATGAAGAAGAAATGGAGGTAGAAGCCATGGATGAGTACCCTAGCCTTTTTTCTCTGTATTTCCTTTATCTTTTTTTTTCCTCACTGTTCTTTTTTTTTTCTTTTTGTGCCTTGGATTATATATAAATGAAATTTCGAGCCACTGGGAGAGCATTTCGTTAGTTACTCGCTAAGCCAGAACTTGGGCTTGTTGGACGAGGTCTGGAAGCAAAGTTTTCATGCTCTCTACCTTCGGAGCTTGCTGGACGAGACCTAGTTCTTGTTGGGCGAGACTTGGTGGTCAAACTATGTTGCTCTTTGGAATTAGTTTTGGTTGAGCAAGGATGATGTTAGCTAAGCAGGGAAGAGGCCGATTGAGCATGAAGTAGATTTGGCTAAGCAAGGAACCATGCTGACTTGGCTAACTTTGCTTCTTCCATGTTCCTTTGTTCTCCTAATTTTTCTTCGTCACTAAATCTTACCAAAAGAGTTTTGAAATGTTAGATGTATCAATCAAAAAGTATAGTTAACCTCTCTTTTCCTATCATTGTAAAACTCAAGTGAAAACTATGAAAATCATCATAAAGTGTTTAAAAGAAATAAAATAAGTGAATATTATGCTTAATAAATTAAGCATAAAGAACACTTATCACTAAGTTTTTTAAGAGTTTTTGATAGTGCGTTTGTCCAACTAACACTGCGTTTGATTCTATAATATACGTCATTTCACTCCTGATTTCTTGTTCTTATTGCATTGACTTAGTCATTTTACTCCATCTTCATCCATGCATTTAGCACATTTTCAAAAAAACCATTGAAAATTCATGTTTCTTACTTTTGTTACATTTTTCATACTCTTAGCATTTAAATAATTCACTCATTCATACATGTTGCATATACTCCTCGAGTTGAAATATTTTTACAAAAAGGAAGGACTGACGCACAAAAAGCACTAGGTCAAGCTATTTTATTCGAGCCTAAGCTATTTTTTTAAGGAGGTCAAGCCATTTGTCCATGCCTACGGTAAGCGAGCTTCTGATATCCATTACTAAACTCAACCTTCTATGATACTCTAACCCTAGTTCATCCAGGTCTATGACCCAATAAACACTGAGATCCAATCCAAATGCAAGCACTTGAAAGGGAAGTTAGCCACCTGGCTCCTTGCCTTTCCAGGCCTCCAAAGCAAAAATATTTGAAGAAGAAAACAAATTAAAAAAAATCAAATAACCAGACCAATATCAATCGTTTCCTTACTCGGCAACAAACAGATAAGAGGAATCAAATCCACAACATTTAATGGGAAAATAAATAGTTAACAAAAATATTTTATTTGATTTGTAATTAATTCCCAAGATCTGGTTTGAAATTAACCTTAAGGCAGTAGTACATAAGTAGGAGACCTAGGAACCACAAAAATAAACAACGGAAAGCAAATTTTTTCTTTTTTTCTTTCTTCTTCCTCCTTTCTTTTCTCCATTGTTGCTTTAAGTTTTATTATTAGTCTAGGTCATTCAACAAAGCTTTGTTATACTGCAACTTTTGGTTTGATTTCTTTATCTTAATCCAATTTTGTTTAATTTTCAAATTTTTAATAGGCAATTTAAATTTCATTATGTTGATCGATCTATTATCTATTTACTTGCTTAACTATACTCAATACATGCTTAATTACATTTTAAATTCAGCATTTATTCTCACTACTGTTACATTCATAAGCACTATTTTGGTTCCAATTTTTACAATTCAACACTATTTTTAATCAAGATTAAGGAAATTTTAATCTTTCTTATTCCCTATTTTTAATTTACTGCTTTGAATTACTCACAAACCTCCTATTTTATATTTACATTTTTTAGAATGATATTAAACAATGATTTCACTTATACAATTGTATCCGTGTGAGATTCGACATGAGTTGACTATCCTACATTAGTTAAATTGTTTACTTTTTATTAGCGTTTTGTGAGACCAAGATGCTATACGTCACTCTATACCATCAAACATTGAGTAACACACCCTAGAGAGGAGTTTTGACACAACATACATAATAACATATATGAACAACAAAATTTACATAAAGGAACATTTACATAACATAATATTTGTTATGCATTGATGTTCTTGAATCAATGATACAAAACTAAACTAGAAGATAAATCATACAACTATACATATGAGTTCATAAAAAAAAAATACAAAGATCTTATCAAAAGATAACTAAGCAACTTGAATGTTGCACCAAAACTCAAGAGTTTCTTCATATTTCAAACTGGATAAAGTAAATGAACCTATCATTAAAAATTTCATGAATTGGTATTTTGAAATCAATAAATGAAATCGTATCTCATATATAAGTATGTAAATGTATCAAACTCAAGAAATAATAAGGTGTTCTTGTCTATAAAAATCTCTTTAATTTTTCTTCTTTTGTCCTATTGGCATAATGTTGAGCTCAAACATTCTAAGAGGCTTCCCCCTCTTATGTGCCATGAATTCCCAATACTTATACCCCTTAGGGTATTCAAAGACGGATATATGAACACTCTTTACGTTATATAAACATATTCTAAAATTTCTTTTCTCCACCACATATAAAATATCGCTACACTTAAAACATTATCACCTCAAGAACTATGTTTTAAACTCATGGTAAAGAAAACTTTCAACAAGTTCTCATAAAACATTTCATATGATATATGTGATAAAAATGATGATTCTAGAAATAAATCGAAAGGAAGGTTTCAAAGACAACATATCTCTTACACCTCCTTTGAATAACCACAAAGGATGAACAACACCTCTTTTGAAAACCTCAAAAGAGGAACACCTCCCTTGAATAACCACAAAGAATGAAGCAAGATTGAACACTAACAGAACAACTTTCACTTTGATCTCTCTCGGTTAGTTTTGAAGGCTCAAACCCCTTATGTATATATAGGCAAAGAGGGATGCAAGATTCTGTAGAATATGAAAAGGTTTTTGCAAAAAATATTTAGAATAATCGATTAATCCTTGGGATAATCGATTATTCTAAAGAGTAATTGAAAATAAAAGTTTGCTGATGATAATTGATTATTTTGCAAGATAGTTGATTATTTTAAGTATGATAGTCGATTATTTCAGGAAATAATTGATTATTTCAGAAGATAATCGATTATTTTGATGTTAATTGCTTTTTACGAAAAACAAAAGGCTTTTTCAAGGTTTAAAAGGAGAGTTGTGTGCATGTTGTGATCTTTAACAAGATTCCTAACTATTACAAGCAAACATATACACAAAATACAAGATTAAAGCTTCCACAAGACTTCAAGACTCCCAGACTTCAATCATGAAGGTCCATCTTCTTCTTTTAGAGCCATCATCATCAAAACAATTATCCTTTAGATATTTATAAAGATCCTTCTTCATCTTTAGATAAAAGTCTCCTATGGTGATGGATTAAAAACTTCCATTGAAAAAGCTTTCATAGAGTGCGAAATCCTCTATGGAGAAGAATATTTCAGTGAAAGTTGGAACTCCTCAAGCATCCATGATGCTCACGACCACAAGGGAGAGAAAAGGTAGGAATACAAGGGAGCTCAAGAACTTTAAGAGAGAAGAGATTTTCATTGGAAAATTCTATTCTCGTTAGAAAATTATCAAAGTTGTCTTAGAATGAGAGGGAGGAGGCTTATATAGAGGAGGTAATCTAGACTAACTAAGAGAATTAACCAAGGTTAATCTACATGATCATGATTAACTCCTAGAGTTAAAAAATGGAATAGTAAAATTCATCTTAGATGCAACTCAAATAAGTTTGAAATAAAACTCAAATGAAGTCATGCAAGAAGTATGACTAAGACATGGAAAATGTGACAATGGAGTTTAGAATTAAGTGCAACATGCCTCATCATAGGCTCTCACTTGAGGTGCCATCTTACACTTAATCCAAGTCCTTCGTGTTTTGCCTAATCCAATGGTCCTAAATCTCACCCAAAGCTTTTTAAAGAAAAAGAAAGAAAATGTCTCAAATACAAGGTCAAAACATAGACAATGACCTTACTAATTAATATCTTATTCTACAAAATGTCCTATGACTTCTACAAATTACAATACCCCAAAATACAAGAGTAAA
The DNA here is from genome assembly GCA_030347555.1 of Lablab purpureus. NCBI lineage: Eukaryota > Viridiplantae > Streptophyta > Magnoliopsida > Fabales > Fabaceae > Lablab > Lablab purpureus. The sequence goes on from CM059254.1 coordinate 20,294,847, forward strand.
AGCAAAATATAAACAAATATATTTATGTATCATTTTGAACAAAATAATTTGAGAATGAAAAATATATTTAACTCCGCTGTCTTATATAATTGAACAACTAGTACATTCATGCACACACGTACCTACATAACGTGTACAAGACAAAAACTCTTCATTCTGCCTAGATAAAAGACCTTCTTCCAGCTAAAACGAGAATCAAATATACAAATTGTAAACTTTGAAAATAAGAAATGTTGAGCAACTAAATTTGCTACAATTGGTTTGATTGAGTCACAATTTTGGTGGAGTGATGGCAACAATAAAAATACTTTATTGACTTTTTTTACACTTAAAAATAAGTTAGTAAAATCAATTATATCATTTATTTTCACTTGCAACGGATTTTTTATGTATCATTTTGAAAACTGAAAAGAGCGAAATTTCATATATGGTATAAAGCAATAAATACAAAGGAATTAAATTTTCTTAGCATTGCATTTATTTTTTAAATCTCTATGTTATATAAAACCCATTTAAAATACAGTGATAGTTTAATAATTTCTTTTACACTATTACTTTATCATAGTGAAAATCATTATTTTTTAAATATATACAAGTTTCTTTAAAAATATATATAAGTGTTTAATTAGTTAATAATAATTTTTATATCATACCAAAATAACCCTCTTAATCATAAGCTAAATTTTTCCCACCTCATGATGCATTACCTTCTTTAAGATTTAATAACACATTGTTCGTAATCTCATACATTTATGTATCATCATCATACACATGAAAAATGATCACAAGGTTGACTAGCACAGCTGTATTCAGTTTGCATCTGGGCACTGCCCGCTGAACCACGAACGCAACAAAGAACAGAATAGACACAAAAAACTGTTTTGTGTGACTACGAGCCACACATAGGCACTCTTCTAGTTCAGCATTTGTCTGTATTAGAGTTTGTCGTATATATGACTGTGTCTTAGTCATCTTAAAGCCTATTAGCCAATACAGAATAGGTCCTTTTACCTGACCTGACTTGATGTCAGACTTTAAAGACAACAGTGACTTTCTCGCTCTCTCTCTCTTTCTTCCCATGTGGCCAACACATCAATGCGGACGTCGAAACTGTCTCTTAACCAAATTTAATAAAAGCAGTTAGTTCCGCTTCGTGCGTGCTGTGGTCTTCCATGTTCCAATCTAATCCACTCATTTCACACGAAAGGTCGTAACTCAGTCAAACCTGCAAGAAACGTCTCTGAAACTGAAGCCAACACTCACTCCCTCACGCGCTTTTCTTTGGATGCAAGAAAGAAGGCATTTTTTTTTCGGAGTAAACTTCGTTCATCTCTCTCTTTATCTCTCACTCTCTCCAAGTGGAGTTTTCTTTTGGATGGGAAAATGTGAGGGTCTCACGCCTTATTAGGTAGGTTAAAAAAACATTTTTTTTTTCGTTTCAGTGTTGGGTTTTTTCAAACATGTGGAGCTCGGTTATGACGATTTTCCTTGTGAGTATATATTCTTCTGTAGACATGGTGTTGGTTTTTGTAACTTTAGTTAAGTTGAATCAATGACTCAATGTCTGAGTTTCTTCGGATGTTGGGTGGTGAGTAGATTTTGTAGCTTATTTTCTTTCGTCTTATTAGTAGCAGCCAAACTTTGGGAAGGAGAGCAGCAATTTTCTCTAGCCATAAATAATTAACTGTCCTTTGAGTTCAGAAGCCTTTTTCTTTTACTTTTTTTTTAAAAATTTTAGTATACTTATTTGTCTTCCAAATGCTGCTGGGTTGTTGTTGTCTAGGTTTGCCCTCTAGCTATAATTAATTCACTTCTTTGTCTTTCGTTTGTTTCAATTTAATGCACTCATTACTTTGCTGGAAATTAAGATTCAGGAGTTGTTATCTGGTTTTTTAATGGATCAAAATGTTCATAATGTAAGTATTGATTAGGCTCTCAGGTATCTTCGGTGCATTATGAAGTATGTGAAAGCCCGTGGCCTTCTTTCTCTAGTGAATAATTGGAGTCGGGCCATTTCCAATTCATTTAAGATGGAGACTCGTATTATTGCTAATGATTAAAAAATGAATGTTTAGCCTTTTTTTTCTTCTGTTGGTCTGGTGCTACATTAATGAATTGCTATGTATTGCTGATATGGACTCAGATAATTTACATTCAAATGGAAGGTGGTTGGGGGGTACTAACTTTAGCGTTCTGTGAGTTTGTGGTGCTTTCAATGCTTAGTGACTGGGGAGTCTTCCTTATATTAGATTATTGTTTGCAGTTTTGAAGATTATGTTAAACATTTTGGTTCTCAAATGTTTAAGGTTGTTGTGTGCTGATCCACACTGTTTGATTTGAAGATTTTAATAAACTGAAGAGGTCTGATTCTGTCCTGGTTCAGCAAATATGACCTCTACTATTGGTAAATTGGGAGATGATTCCATGATTGTTGAAAAGCTCCCGGAGGAGATTAATGAAATGAAGATCAAGGATGAAAAGGTATTGGATTTTATCTTTTCTATACGCCTTGTGGCTTTGTATACATCAGGCTTTGATCCTCACCTATGCTTCCTACCCTGCCCCCAAATTCTATTGTTTTTGGTAGGAAATGGATACTGCAATGGTGGATGGAAATGGAACTGAAACTGGCCGTATCATTGTGACTACTATTGGTGGTCGACAAGGTCAACCGAAACAGGTAGATTATGTTGAAAATATATTGAATTAGATTATCAGATTGGCTTTCAAGTTAGTTGAACTGGACTGCACAAGTGATGTCCGTGTATCTCTTAAAATAAGAAAGAAAAAGCAAAATTTTGTTATAGAGGTCCATATTTCTTGACTCTTGGAAAATCCACAACGGTTCATGCATGTAGGTAATGGGTACCAAACTATGTAAATTCATGTTTTTTACTATTTTTCATTTGTGGTATTGTTTTGTGTTGGCCATACCTTTTATTCTCATTATGTGTGAAGAGGAGATTTTTTCCTGAAGGGGGAACCAAACACTTAATACCTCTGCGAGCATCTCATACTATTTGATGCGAGACTTAGACTCCTTGGAATACCCCAGTCCCTGTCATAGCATCGCCCCTAAAAGTTGATGCCCTGGCAACTTTTACTATACCATACTTCATTTTGTGCCACTTCACTCAACTTCCTGCTTTGTCATAGCCTTCCATAGTAGTCATTACTTTGATACCAATTGATAAGCACACAAGCACTTGGGGATCCTACCCTCAAATCTAGCTATTGAGGGGTAGCATAACATATTTTAATATCCTTATTTTTTGATATTATTTTTATTTGAGAATGCAGTTGCCCCTAAAGTTTGGGCTGGTAGACAAAAGGCTCAGTAGTTATATCATGTGTAGCACAGTAGTAAATAATGAATTGAAGATAGTCGCAAAAACAATGTAATTGTGTTTTGGTTAGGTAAGAGGATATTGGGGAAAATCTGAGTGGGGGAATCAAACTCCCCCCATCTTAAATCCGTTAGCCTCTTGATCACCAGGGAAAGTTCTACTTCCTAACAATGTACTTAAAAGATTTTATCTAGCTATTGACTCTCACCTAATATCATTCAGTTTGAGTTAATTTTTTTCTTATTTCAATCTCCTCTCTATCATAATGTTTCTCTTGTTATTTGTGTGCCACAGACTATAAGTTACATGGCAGAACGTATTGTGGGACAAGGCTCATTTGGTATTGTGTTTCAGGTGGCATTTAATTGATAAGTTACAGTTTAGATTAATTGCTCTAAGATAGCTAATATAAAGTTGATTTCAGCATATTTGTTTTGCAGGCTAAATGTCTTGAAACTGCAGAAACTGTTGCAATCAAGAAAGTTTTGCAGGATAAAAGATACAAGAATCGTGAATTGCAGACAATGCGCCTTCTTGATCATCCCAATGTTGTATCACTCAAACACTGCTTCTTTTCCACCACAGACAAAGATGAACTCTATCTCAATTTGGTACTTGAATATGTACCTGAGACTGTATATCGTGTGGTGAAGCACTATAGCAAGGCAAATCAGCGGATGCCCCTAATATATGTTAAACTTTACACATATCAGGTTCTTTACATATAACTTTTGTGATGACATCTTCTGTCGGTTAAATTGCTGTGGTGATCATTTAAAAAGTATATATGATATTGTGAACACTCAAAAAATAGTAACCTAATTTTGGTCCTTTGTAAATTTGCATATCAGGAAATTGGTCTTTATTTTCTGCCATTTGTGCAGTTCTTTTTGTTCTTGTTCGCTGGAATACTTGAACTATAGATGTCTGTTCCAATTAGAGTACTGAATAGCATGCTAAAATTGCTGCTATAGTGAGTGTGTATTGTGGATTGACCCGGGGTTATTGTGGTGGAAATTATGGCCGATAGTGGACAACAGTGATGCAATAACAGGGTTAAAAACATAAGGCATAGTTTGGTAGGCAATCTTGATTCAGAATGTCAAGTTTTACCTCTTAAGTAGAACTCAGTTTTACTGCCATATTAAATTTGACATTTAAATGACTGCAATGGACAGATTTAAGATTATTAGGTTACTGTTTATATTGTAAATTTATAACATTGTAATATAGATATGCATATATATATACACTCACATAAGCATATATATATATATTTATATATATGCATGTGTGTGCAAACGTGCATTTAAGATACTTAAATTTTATGAATTATTATTATTGTTATTTGTTGCTGTTTTCTCTTAAACTTAATAATGATATTCTCTTTGGTTATGTTGCTTCCTATTTTAATTAGGATTTATAAGTATATATTGTCGACAGTTGCTTATTTTCTACTTAAGTACATTAGGTTTTTTTGTTTAAGGGTGAACTTTACGTCCTCATAGTGGTTAGCACGTGGAACCATATGCTGATTATACAATGACTAGCTAATTTTTAATGTAGGTTTGATGGTACCCTAGAAAGTTGACTGATAAGAATTGGAAAATTTAGAATAAAATTTCTCTGGACTTGTGTTCTAGCCATGGGTTCCATAGGAATCAGACCTCAGGACTGATTATACTATCTGAAATTGGAAAGCAGCTCACTGAATACCAGAAAACGTGTAGTATAAATATGATGAGATTCATCTGTGCTAAGTGGCTGATTTGTTATCCTTAATGCATCTTAAAATCCATGTATGGTCAGTGTTGTTAATTAATTGTGATGTATTTCTTTGTTCTTTGATAGATTTGTAGAGCCTTGGCTTATATTCATGGATGTGTTGGAGTGTGTCACAGGGACATTAAGCCACAGAATCTACTGGTTGGTATAACTTCAGAAAACTTTCATATTCTTAGTTTGGTGATTTGTTATCAATACACTCTTCTGTTCAGGTAAATCCTCATACACATCAGGTCAAACTTTGTGATTTTGGGAGTGCGAAAGTTCTGGTAATGTTCCACTTCTGTCTAATGTCTGGTGATGGTTATTTGCATCTTTTATTATTGATTATTTTATGTTTCATGTTCCATGTTCTTGCAACCGAAAATTTTTTGTATTTTATTTTATTGGGCATTTATACACAAAGTAATCATTTGGCTCGTATTTGCGCATTCCAGTCACTTAGATAAATGGCAGGGTATAGGTTTCTTGGACAAGTTTTGTGTCATTACATATCTGATTATGTGGAAATGTTTAATGCTTAGTTATTTAGGTTGATGACAATTCTAAAAATCTAGATAGCTTTCATGGTGACCATTTGAAGAACCTAAGATTCTTATCTATGCATGATTGTATCCTTGCATAAAACATGACTTCCTTGGGCAGCAAGTCGCACTTAAGAAAGGTGTCATGATTTTCACAAGAACAAATCTTGGACATTCTACCTCTGAATTTTCAATTGGGCTTAGTTTAGCTTTATGATGCCCCTTGTTGTCGGCACCCTTTTCCCCTGCGTTTTCCCCTTATAAAACTTCCAAAATGAATGTAGTGGATAGAGAAGAAAGCTCTCAATATCTTTCCATCACTTAATGTGTTTGGAATTCATTTATTGAATTGCTGATTATTTTGTTAGCCTCTTTTTAAGTAATATATATTTGCTTCCCAATTATTTTGGAGTAGGTCAAGGGTGAACCTAACATATCATATATTTGCTCTCGATACTATCGAGCTCCCGAACTCATATTTGGGGCCACTGAGTACACTACTGCAATTGATATGTGGTCTGTTGGTTGTGTGCTGGCAGAGCTGCTTCTGGGGCAGGTTTGCAAAACAATACTCATTCATGAATTTTCTTCCTTTTTCTTTTACAATTTTGAAAGGGTCAATATCATGTTGCTTACAAGTCCTCTTCACTGTTGGCCATCTGTAATTTGTAGCCTCTGTTTCCAGGAGATAGTGGAGTTGATCAACTCGTTGAAATTATCAAGGTAAAAAGTGTTCGCTTCTGGCTTTTTTTGTCCTCTCCTAGAACATGATACCCTGACCATTTTAAAAAAATATACAGACGTTTGTTTTATTAGCGTCTCTAAATTGTGAATTATTTTTTTATGTTTTAGGTACTCGGTACTCCAACTCGTGAGGAGATAAAATGCATGAATCCAAATTACACAGAGTTCAAGTTCCCTCAAATCAAAGCTCACCCGTGGCATAAGGTGAATTTCATGACTTCCAGACTAACCTATTGCACTAATGTAATACTGTTTGTGTTGATTTGGCAATTTTTTTAAAATAGATATTCCATAAGCGTATGCCCCCAGAAGCAGTAGATCTTGTTTCAAGGCTTCTCCAGTATTCTCCAAATTTGCGAAGTACTGCTGTGAGTGTTTATGTTATTCCTGGAAGAATATATATTATGAAAATATTTAAAATTTGCTGACTTCTTTGTGTTACCTGTGAATAGTTTCACAATTCAATTGAGATGATCATTAAATCATTTCATTTACTGTAAATTTTGGCAGTTGGATGCATGTGTACACCCATTTTTTGATGAACTCCGTGACCCTAATACCCGTCTCCCTAATGGGCGCCCTATGCCACCCCTCTTTAATTTCAAACCTCAAGGTAGTCTTCTTTCCATTTACTCTTTTTTCTGATGTAAGGGTCATGCAACAATTTTCTGATATTGTCTTTTGAACGATGACACATCAATTAGAGCTGAAGGGAGTGACTTTGGAGCTGCTATGCAAACTTGTTCCAGAACATGCTCGGAAACAGTGTCCATCCCTTAATTTCTAGACAGCTAACGTAACCCTTGAATCTGGATTATAATTATGTTGATCTTCTGTGATATTTTGTCATGTTGGTGCTGCATGTTTTCTTTATAAATCGAAAAGAAATTGCGTTTTTTTATCTTTAAAGTCGAATACTTTGGCTGACTATTGCATTTGCTTCTTACATTACCTGTTGTCCGTAAAGACATTTGCTGTTATTATATATATCGTTTTTGGCTTTAGTTATAGCACTTGCACAATTCATATAATTTGAAGATATTGGTCAGTTTAACTAGTTAAAATTATGTGGATTTAAGATCTTAGTTCAAATGGCAGTCGCTAGAAGAAAATATTTGACTTCTACCCTTCGATCCCATTTTCTTGTCTATATTTTTCCAGACCTCGTAACCATTTAACAGTTGCAACTATTGTATTGCAGCTTCCATATACTGCAGCTATGAACTCCCAAACCAATTATCACCTGAAGCTAATCTTTTGGTTTATATTGGTACAAATATTTAAGTAGAGAAAAACAAAGCTTAATTATTTAATTGCACACTCTGATATTATGCTAAAACGCGAACAAATTGTGAAAGATGATGTGATAACAGGTTTCCCTGTAAACCACAACTAATCAAGACCTTGTCGCATTAGCTATGAAGCCGGTGATACTAAGATTAGTTGTTTAGAGGCTGAAATCTTGTATAAAGTTCATGATTTCTTACAGAAATGTGCACTCTACGTCCAACACATGCACTTCATCAACCTATTCACATAATTCTGTTTTCATAACTACCGAATCAACAAATGCTGCTTTAAGAATTATTTTTCTTTTATTGTAATGGAAAGTAAAGGCAGAGTTAGATACCGTCATTGCAAAAGGAAAATCCTACTTTCCAAACTAGTAAACCAAAAAGAAAGGAAAATTTATTCAGTAAAAGGCCATAAACCAAACCTTATTTACCAATACCCGTGTATGCGATCCCATATAACAAATTTACATTATAAAAACTTTCGTTAATGTCAAAACACTATATCTTAACATGTAAACCTTAAAACTTTACTTGATATTTTGCAGTTAAGTCTACCAAATTTGAAATAGAAGTAAGCTCTAAGAGGGAAGGATTGAATGAAATACTTAAGACTTTTTACAAATATTTTCAAGAGATGGGTATGAGAAGATGATGTGATGTTAATATCTATTTGCTGGAAAGTTTTTCGATACGAATATTTTTATAGTCACTTCTTTCTTGTTTGAGTATGCAAAATTACTATTGTCTATCTTTTTTATTTACTCATGAGATAAAAAAAACACAAGTATTCTTTGATATTAGACCACTTCTTATTTTCATGAGTATTTTATAACTGTCACTTCTAGTAATAGTGAAGAAAGATAAGGAAAAAATCTCAATGAGAACATATGAAATTTAGGGTAAAGAAAGTTCAATTAATACTCAAAGTTTTTTACATTGCTTTTGATTTACATAGGATAAAGTTGTTAAGGCATAAAAGATCTTATATATATATATGTAAAGATGATAGTGTAATCATTATTGAATCAATAAAGTGTTCTTGAAACAACCAATAATTTTGATGATAACAAATTACACTAAATTTTGATTAATTTAATCACGTCTACTTTGAGTGTGAATAAGAAAGAGTAGGTCTTCATGATAACAACAAGATGAACCCACAAAAGATCATACGTCTATTCAAAAGTGCAAAATGACCAGACACTAGATGAAAAATATATGATATACATTTCTATACAAAGACTAGACAATGCACACACAAGATATACAAGGTCTAGAAAATGAACAGTAGATGATTAACACAAGAAGTGCAAATGTCAATGATATGAAGTAATCATTATACACATATATATCACAAGAATTTTTTTTGAATAACTAGCCCATGTACTCTTCATCAACATTAACTCACAAATTACTAAGTAGCTTATGAAAAAAGTGGATGAACCCTTATAAGATTGTATGCTCAATTTGGTGTTGTCAGTATATTAAAGGATTTCTAAAAAAAACTATCCTATGCATAACAAGTTGAGTGCTACAAAAAAGTATTTCAAGTAAAAAGACAACTATATTTTGATGAAGCGTTAACACAAGCTTCAATAGTTTTTGTACAAGATATTTATAAATATAAATCTTCCTATACATAAATGACTAGTGAATCTAAGCCACTCTACGTGAATTTATTATTTTTAATGCAAGCTTCTTAGTGCAAGATCAATATATCATTGACTTGATGATTTATAAAGAGTGACCTATCATTGGAAAATCTTCACTTTCTAAAGTATTCATCTCTATATCAAGGAGTATTATACATCAAGTAATAAATGAAAAAAGTCCAAGTATAGAATCCACATGGCTTGCTCTATATTTCTTTAATATGAAGAGAATAAATATATTTAGAATTCAAAATTTAAAATATATGCAAAAGTGAAAAGACTTTATTTTGATAATGAAAGCTAAATGAATACATAAGATATATAATAAAAGAAAATAACTAAGAGAATAGGTAATTCAATTATATAAAATGTGTTAGAGATTGATTTTATTAACTTTTCCAATAGAATTCACTCCAAATCCTCATTCAATATTTGCGATTGATAAACTAATTTAACAATCCTTTGATTTATTTTAACCCTAAGTCCTAAGGTGAGAAATTATAAAATGGTTTAAAAAAGATATGAATTCCTCGATAAAATTTGTTGAGCAATCAACACTAAGGTCAAAGATTTAAAAATTGATTTATAAGACTTACTCTTATTCCTAGAAATAAGAATTATAAGTTCTTTTTCCTAGATCTTAATTAAAATATGATTTCCCAACCTCATTTGAAATTATAAAATGATGGTTCACATGATCAAAACCAAAACATATATTAAGAAAAAAAGTAAAATAACTAATTGAAAAATAAATCTTATTAAAAGAACACGAAAAATTGTATTATTTGGACAACTCTATTAACCTTTAACAACAAGATACCTAGTCACTTACAACTTAACATTTACAATAATCACTCTTTGATCTCTCTATAATACTCACAATGTTGAGAGTATAAACTGTTTAAGTTGTAGTGAGTGTTTTAGTTGCACCTCTAACCCTTAATTTATAATGTTTTATTTGATTTTTTCCGTCAACCGACTTAGAGTGTGCCCCTAGATTGTCTAAGCATGCCACTTGAATTCGTCCACTTGGCCTTGGTAACCCCACTACTCTTTTTAAAGTCTCGTGACTCACTTAGTCTCTTCCACCTCTAGGTTAGGTCACCCAAGCGCCTTCTATTTTCTCTCAGTTGAAAATTCTTCAAATAACTTTTGTTTTGGCTGGCTCAACCTTGTTTTAAGTGAATAATTTTCACTCAAGCGAGCAGAACCTTCATTTGAGTGCTACTTTAACATGTTCTTTAGCCTTTAGGTTGTCTTTGGCTTGACTTGCTCAAGGGACTTCCATGCCTATTTGAGTAAACATTATTTGACATCATGTCACTTGATATTTTAACCAAACTTAAAAGAAAAAGTAAAATCCTTATAAAATAGTTTCTATCAATTAAATAAAAACATATTCAAAGACAACTTAAAAGTATGGTAGCTGACGACAAATATTATGTGAAAACATTTATAACTTTATTGTACATTGAAAATACTCTCAGTGTGCTTTATAAATTTTTAAATAATTTTCTTTCAGTTGTATAAATTGAATTCAATGTATATAATTGTTTTGTTTTGTATTTTAAGCCAATTTGACCTTTGCTTACTCTTTAGCCATAACTTGTTCGTTGATATTATTTTTGCCTGATTCTACTTGCATTGGATTCTACACTTTTAGGGCTTCAAAATGAGTATACATTTTGATAGATTTGAAGTACGAAAAATAGAATAGAACATAAGAAGAGAAGGTTGAATTGTGTTTTAAAACTTTTTCAAAAATTTTCTAATACTGCCTGCAGACGTAAGGTTCGACAGATGATAAATGAGATGAACAGGCCCACAAAGTTTGTTACTCAAAAAACGATTTAAAAAACAAACTTTCCTTCATGTTAAAAACTCCCTTTTTAATGTTAAAAAGTATAATAATATGCAATTGAGACAAGATATGGGAGGAGAGATTATAGTCGAGTTTTTATACTGGTTTGTCTAAAACCATTGACTACGTCCAATTCTCAATCAACCAGATAGAGTTCTACTAGCCTACTAACATTCCAAACTACAAGTATTCTTTTGGCTCGTAGTCACTCCTGGCTAACCAGTACAAGTATTGTTTCTTACAAAGCCACTCTTGACTCAACCAAGTATTCTTTCTTTCAAAGTCATTCATAACTCGAAAACAAAGATTTGTTTAGGGATTGTGGTTGAGAATCACAAAACAATTGTTTTTGCTAGACTAGAAGAATTGCATCTTATAGACAAATACAAGATTTGGATTGACTTATAGAGGTAGCTAGCAAACACACAAGGTGTTTTCTTCTAAAGCTTAGAGTTCAGGAGAGAAAGCGGTAGAGATTTAGCACTTCAAGCAAAGTTCTTCTTCTTTTTCTTATTTGAACTTGACTCTTTATATAGTGCTTTCAAGACCAACTAGCTATTAAAAATCCATTTTGACATCTTCAGCTTTAGGTTGGCCTTCAGTTTCTTCTTCGTGTATCATCTAGTGAAGAATTCACGTCGATGCATTAAATGTATTGCTTCAGGCATTAAATGCATGCTTCTTTTCATACAAAACTTGATAACTTATAACAGTTATCCTCCATTGGACAATGAGTTTTTCTTCTTTCGATGAAAAAAGACTTCTGTAAATAGCAGGTGTACTTCAAGAGTTGAAAAACCCTAAGTGTGTCAGGAATTTGGTGAGAAAACAACTTTAGCTCTTCTCCTGAGAATGTGCTGTTGATCATCAAATCTACCAGAAGAATGTTTATGAGATAAAAGAATTAAATAAACATTTAAGGTTAAGTATTTTTCGAATACGTATCTTTTGTCAGACGATGCATGCATGATCTGATGAAGGTTTCGTCTGTTAGACGCATAAAATTATTTTCTTTTATACATTAAATGTCTTTAAGTATAAGTTCAAAATTATGAAGTTTTGAACTTTTCCCTAACATGAAGTCTTATGGTATGTTATATGATTTTTTGAAAGTTAAGAAAAATTTGTTGTAATCTTGTATAGAAATCATGTAGATTTGATTTTTTTTATATTTATCTTGGACTTTTGTAATTGGACTTATGGACTTAGTTGGAGCCCACAATTTGGACCCATGTGTACAATTCCACAGAGCTTATATATATATATAGAATAAATAAGCTCTAATTAAATATACTCAATTCATTTTTTTAGTTTTTTATTTTTAGAATTGGTCCATTCCTTTTCTTTCCTCTCAATCCACAAAATCAAGAAACCAAAATTGAGTTTTGCACAAAATGTTTAATGGTTTGAGTTTGTTTTTCTTATCTCTAATTTTGGATTTCTACTTTATGATATTAAATTGCTTTATGATTTTAGAAATCAAATAAGGAATCAATTTATTCATGATTTGATAATTAGATACATATTAGATTGAATGATATTTTGATTTGATTTGTATGTTAAGTTCAATGATATTTTTTATTGAATTAGTTAATTGTTCAAACTTGAATATGAATCTTTAGAGAACTGTGATAAGAAGAATTGTATGAATCTTGACTCTGTGAATCGACCTTTCGTTTATTAATCTTTTGTTTCCAATTCTTGCATTTTCAATCTTATATTGCATTTTTATTTGTGTTTTATAATTTTGTTGCATTCTAAACACAAACTCCAAAATTAATTTGTATTAATCTAGAGAAGAGAGAAACATTAAGATGAAACCATGTGTTTCTGAGATAACATGAATGCTAATTATTTATATTGAGAAAAAGAAATCAGTACAATAAATAGAGGATATTTGACATCCTCTAATAACAAATAATATTCATGATTATATAGTATCAACTCCATATTTCTACAATTACATCACCCCCCCTTAAGTTGGAACATATAGGTCATATGTGCCTAACTTGATCCAAATATAATCAATCATCGACCCTCTTAGAGATTTGGTGAATATGTTAAACAATTGTTCATTAGAGTTCACAAATTTGATTCAAGAATCCAATTTTTCTCTTATTAAATGATAATTCACCTGAACATGTTTGGTCCTGTCATGAAAGACAAAAGTATAGGTAATGTATAATGTTGTATGGTTATCACATACAAGGTGCATTTGAGAACTTTCTTCAAATTTAATCTCTTTAGAGAGTTGTTTTAGCCACATGAGTTCACAAGTGACTAATTTCGTTACCATGTATTCTGTTATGCACTTGACCTTGCAAAAACATTTTTTTACAACAAGAATGCAATACCTTGCAGTGATGTGTCTATCACTTGGTCACTATGTCTAGTTAGCGTTAGACTACCCAAAAAATTTGAATATTTCCCTTATCTTCATAAATGAGGCCTTTTCCAAGAGCCCTCTTAAAATATTTTATGACTCGTATGATTTCATCCCAATGGTCTTGACAAGTAGAATTTAAAATTTGACTTTCATGACTTTAAAATTTACAATCCAAATTATTTTGATCTAGTTAAAACGGATCTGGATTTTGATCCAATTTATTTTATTGGATCTGGATTGGATCTAAATTGGATTTTGAAAAATTCAATTCATGCACACCCCTATTACCAACCTCTTATTCTCTTAAGATCAGAGTAAGACTCTCCTTGGTTAGGTACAAGTTTGACACTTGGATCCATTGATGTGGTTACAAGCTTAGCATTTATCACCCTTGTTTCTTCTAGATTGTTGAGAGCATATTTTCTTTGAGATATGACAAACTCATCCTTGGATTGTGTCACTTATATGCTAAGGAAATACCTTAGGCATATAACATCTTTGTTTGAAACTTTTGAGCAAGATATTATTTTAGTTGTATAATACCTTCTTTATCAATACTTGTGATAACAATGTTATCCACATATAAATGATATAGATACATGGATGGAGAGAATGACTATAGAACAAAGAATGACCTGCATCACTTTGTATCATCCCAAACTAGTACATAAAAAATCTCAAAACACACAAACCATGCATGGGGTGATTGTTTGAGCTTATATAGGGACTTGCATAGATGACATATTGTATTAGATGAACCCCCCTTGTTGGACTTGAGGACCTGAAGAATGAAATATAGTCATACTTTCTCAAAGAGTAAGAAAAACATATTTTGATGATAATGTTTGATAATGAAGATGGTGCTAAAGATGCATTCCTTGTTAAAGCTTTCATTGCATGTGTGTGCGAGTCTTGCATAAGGTAATTCACAAGTGAATTTATCTTAATGCATATCATTAATCACAAGACTTGTTTGAAAATGTTAAAATCTTTTTTGATTCTGATTTAATTGATTACTAGTTAAGGTAATTGATTAATATTTTTTTAATAATTAATTAAAATACTAATAATTGAAGATGAGTTTTTGATTAGTCTCCGATTTAATCGATTAAAATAAATAATAGTCGATTATTTTGTTCCACCTAGCACACCTAGTCAAGGGTGGTAGGATAATTGGTTAAGTATTTAAGGTAAATAGTAATTTTTAATGAATGAATTAATTAAAATTTGAGTTAATTAATTAAAATATTCTTGAGAATTTTCCAAAAAAAGAAAGAACACATTAACCAATTAAATGATGTGATAACCGGTTAAAAAAAGTGATATTTTTTCACTGGAACACATTTTATCACTAAATAACCGATTATAAACTTGAGATAATCAATTATCTATAACAAAATCAACTTTTAAAATGAATTTTGGAAACTTTATAAATTAAATATTTCAGTTAAACTTAAATAACATTTGTTAATAATTCAAACACACAATCTTAAACTTTTAGAGAGATATTTCTAAGTTATTTTTACATTGTTCTAAGAGTGCAATCAAGAATCTTTTAAGAAATCAATAAACACTCTTGTTTTCTCAAGAATTCCTAAAGGCTATGTGTCAATGTTGTGCAATCACTTGTGATTTCTTTTGTTATGTAATCTGGTAACATCTTTTCATTTTTGTATTCGTGGATTGATCCCAATTTCTTCTTCTTTATTTTTCAAGGGCCAAATTTGTGAAAAATAGGTAAAACACAAGAAGGGAGGGTTGAATTGTGTTTTAAAACGTTTTGGCACACTTTAAAAGATCATATGTTAGAAGAACGTTTTTTGTCAAACAATACTGATTGCTCAACGGACGCACATAGTCTGTTGATCAACAAAGACTTTGAAAAAATTTCTTGGTTAAAAACAAAATCTCCCTTAGAGTTAGAACAATAAGATACAATGGAAAGGAAATTAAGAGAAGAGATACTACACACAAATTTTTATACTAGTTCATCTGAAATCCACAAACTACGTCCAGTTCTCAATCAACCTGATTGAGTTTCATTAAGCATACCCATACTGCAAAGATACAAATATTATTTCAGCTCGTAGTCACTTCTAACTATCGTGTACAAGTATTGTTTACGCAAGCCACCTCTTGCTCAACCAAGTATTCTTTCACACAAGCCACTCTTGGCTTAAACCCAAGTATTCTTTCTAACAAGTCACTCCTAGCTCAAAGACCCTTTATTAAAGGAGTTGTTATTTTACAATCATAAGGTTGCTAGTTTAAGAGGTATTTGCGTCTTAAAGACGAATACAATTCTAGATTTAGCTAGAAACACATAAAGTGTTGTTCTAAAGCTTTACAAAGAAGTGAAGAGAAAACAACAGAGTTTTTGTTCTTTGGCTTAGGATATAACATTCTCCTATCTTTTTTCTTTGAAACAGAGCTCTTATAAGTGCTCAAAAGCAACTAGCTATTGGAATCTTGTTCTGACATCTTCTAGCTTTAGGTTGACTTCACAAACTTGATATTCTATCCTTTATAAAGACTTTATGTAGATTTCATTAAATTGCATACTTCATTCAATAAATGCATGTCCTTCTTTTGACACAATTCCTGATAGCTTGTTGCACTTATCCTCCATTGAATAATGAGCTTTACTTATATTTTTGTGAAATTTAATTTCCGTACATGGCAGGTGTGCTCCAAGAGTTGACAAACTGCATGTGTCAGAAATTTGAGAACTTATACAATTTTAACTCTTCTTTTGAGGTGAGCTTGAAGGGATGTGTAATAGCCTTGTATGTTAAGATTTCTGAACGTTTTAGAAGAGTGTTTATGCACAACAAAGATACTTGAAAAAGTTAATGTTGTGTGTGCATATCATTTGCTTGAGAAGCTATTAGAGTCTGATGACATGAAACTATATCGTTTGTTAGAAGATATGTGCATCATCTGATATAACTTTGTATCATCTCTTGACATTTCATCATCTGTTGACTTTGCATCGTCTATTAGATGCAACATTCTTTACAATTTTTTGTACTTTATTATATTAAGCATATATTCAAAACTTTAGATGATGTTGGATTTTTCCTAACTCAATTAGTTGTATGTTAGTGGTGAGGAAAAGACTTACTGTTACACCTATTTTTCAAGATCTGATGACACTGAAAGCTAAGAAACTTATAGCGACAAAATTTCTTTTAAATTGTGGAGACAATCACATATTCCTTTAATGGCAGCAACTTACTTATTTTAAATGTATTTGTACACCTGGACCGAATGGACCGAATACAAAACTTACTGTGAAAGTAACTAATAGTTTTAATGTACCTTTTAACTTTATTCGGGGAGGAAGAATTTGTTATACTATGTGTGTACAATATTACGAGGGGATCACTAGACCTCCAAACTCTAAAGAAGTTATCTACTTCTTTCATGATATGGCCATAGAAACTAACCAACTACTCACACCATGGAAAAAGCAACCAAAACTTCAGTCACCCTTGACTCAGGAGACTTTAAGTTGGAAGATTTAACTCCAGAAGAACTAGAAATATTAGCAAAATTAGAAGATCTATTTGAATAGACTAATTTCCTATGAGTATGCCCTTAGTATGTTTTGACTTAAAGGCGAAACTTTCTATATTAGGATTTATATTTTCATATTATAAATAGTTTAGTTAAATAAATCCTTTTTTGAGAAAAAAAGAAATTATGTAAATACCTATATGGAGATTCTAAACCTCCATAGTTTGTATGATGTAAATATTAAACCTCTTAATGACCATGTAATTATAATTATGTTTCTTATCTATTGGATTTACTAAATCTCCTCACTTGGACTGGTTAAAAGTTTGATGAAAAACTCTAATTTACTCAGAAAACATAAAAAGAAAATTTTAGATGATTTATAATATTTTAGTTTATATACAAAAAGTTTTGAATGTCAAATAAATTCAAGGTTCTTTATTCTTAATCCTCTTAAATTGAGTAACTAATATTTTTTGTTTATTCAATTAAACTTGAAAATAATTACATAAAGAAAAAAGATATTTTATATAAAATCAAGGACCTTGTAATTTAGCAAAGTTGAGAATGGTTCTACTTTTTCTCTTCACTACTCTATTTTGTTGTGACGATCTTAGAACAGTCAATGGATCGAAAATTTCATGAGTGGTACAAAAGGCAAGAAATATTTATTCTTATTAAATGAAGATGGATTGATTGGACCACATACATCGATATGTACAAGTTGAAGTGACTTGGTTGCACTTGATGCAACTACTTTCGGAAAACTTCTTGCATGCATCTTTTTAACCATCTCTTTTTCTACCAAATTTTTTAAGGTTCCAAAATTTAAATGTCCAAACCTCAAACACTATTGTGGGTCTCTGCTGGGAGATGTGGTATCAATGAGCCAGAACCAACCCAATAAAGGATTGCGATACCACTTCCAATTCAAAACCTTAAAATAATGAGTTTATGGGTCTTTTTCTTTATATATTACTCCACATAATCATTTTTATCCAACGTGAGACTCAAACTCAAACTTACACTTGAATTTCCAACAAATATCATACACTATGTATTGCTGCTGCTATAACATTATGTGTAGGCTTAACGTTGCACAAATTTACACTTGAATTCCCAACAAATATCATACACTATGTATTGCTGCTGCTATAACATTATGTGTAGGCTTAACATTGCACAAATTTTAATACAAAGATTCCATCTCCATGTATCCTTCAAGATACCAAAGAAGTGTCACTAAAAGCTGAATCACATTCTAATCACAAATTATTCCCTCCTTATTAGCATGCTCAAATTGCTAACATGACTGCAATTAATATATAGTCCATCATTGCTTTTATATTGATATTTACCATCATCTTCCGGTTATCAACTAACCTTTAAGCCGCAGATTTATCTTTTTCTCACCTTGTTAAGCTTAACAGCAATCCCTTATCACTAGTCCAGATTATCGATCAATCATATCTTCCCTGGTTTTCAGCTATAATTTATTTGTCAACAAACTATATATGGTAGTTATTAAAATTAGTGTGAAAAAATATTATATAATTAATTATGAAGGGTTATGTTGCTTTATTTACAGAAATCCCAAACTCTCATTCTAATGGAGATACATTCACCGAATAGAAAAAACATATCCATTTAATTCTGTGTTCACATATCAATACCATTGATCATTTTACGTTACTGACGTATTGTTTTAGTACATCAGAATTTTTCAGCGACTCAAACAAAAGAGCCATTGTAGTAAATGATTAAGATAATGGAAACCATTAACTTGTGTTTTCGTTAACCTTTATCAGAAAATGGAAATAGAATTGTTCATTTCACAATTCTTTTTGACACCTCTGTTACATGTGATAGTAACGCAAAAGGGGATGGGGAAGGCCAAAAATGCTCTTTTTTTGAATAATGTAAAGAGAGGTATTAAAGGGTGGCGTGAAATAATGATTAGTTAGAGAGAAAAATAACCGTTGCAGAGGAGAAAACGCGAAAGGGAATATCCTGGCCCCATTGATGCAGCTTGAAGTATTGAGTAATGAACTGAAGGATCTTAAGTAAGACTCATTCATCTGTTCAATTTGATCCTATTCTGCAGCAGTGGCAAACCCACCACGTGAACATTCCTTATCACATCACGTGTCAGGTTTCTTTTGGGAGTTGAAATTGAATTCTGCACATAAAACATGTGACTGAATAGAACGAGTGGTTCATAGATGCTGCAAGTTCCTTTTGGCATGGCATAGGTACAAAGTTAAAGCCTACAAGAAATTGTCCTTGTTTCCTTAATAGGACACGGCACAATCCCAGGACGAGTCTTTTGGTTACCCCCTCAACCCTCTTTCTCCGAATAAGTGTGTTGGAAGCTAAACTAAAGTTGAAGTTTGGCAGACTACGAATGCTCTTACTCTGATCTGATATCATCACCGGCCTAACTTGGTGCTCGCAACATGACAATGTCTTTCAGTTAGAATTACCCAAAAGCTTATGCATTAACCCGACTTCAAACAATGCCATGATCAAAACCTTCACTGTTATATAAAATGTCTGTGATTGATGAGAACTAAAGTTAGCAACTATGTATTCCATATAAAATGATGGTGTTACCATTCATTGTATTGTATTTTCCCTAGTCAAAAAGGATACGATGATGGGTGAATTTAGGAGGCCCATGTGAAGACATCACTGCGTCCGTGGACAAGAGTTAGGTTCCCGTCGGTCTTTAATGTTGCATGGCTATGCACCACAAGGAAAAAGGCGGGTGAATTGTAACAAACATTACTAAAGTGGCTATTCTCAGACCACGTGTCAATTTCTTGTGGATTTAGTTAGGCTATATACATACATACATATATATATATATATATATGTGCATGTGTGCATGGGGGACTAAAACCAAGTTCATGACACATGCGTGGTTGTATTTCCGTTCATATGAAGCTCAGTTTTGACACCACACTATACCAAACACATCTTACATTTGTTACACAATTTACAGTCCCAGACTACACTGTGTTAATATTTTGATGTCCAGTGAAAAACAGAAGAAATAGTTTATCAACATGTGAAAGTTTTAAGCAACAGTGTATATCTCTAATATATATCATGGTTAGCGTGCTAGTAAAATTTTAGGTCTGTATAAAGCAAATAAATTTAGATCCTGTGAAATTCCCTTGTACAAAAAGGTAATTATATCTATAATAATTAGGTTGAATTTGAGACAAAGACAAAAAAAGATAAAATCTTGAGAAATAGGACTACTATAACAAGCAGACAACAGGGAATATATTAAAAGTTTGTGGTTCTCAACCATATCTTTTATAGTCCACATACCATCTCCTTTATAAAATTGCTTTCAGATATATATAGTTTACTTAAGAGCTCATAACAACTTACAGCAACTAATTTAGTTCTGGAATATTGATGGTACGCAAAAACCCAAAGTGCAAACATCCAACTACTTATATAACAAACCTGATATGTTTTAAGCCAGAGATTCTGGCTTTATGAAACTTCAACACTTAGGTTTTATACATATTATGTGTTTATATATAGGTTTCGTCCCCGTTTAGTAATTGGCTAACTGCATTGATAAGATATCCTCCATGCTCCAATAGTTGCTGTTGTCATTTGTACAAGAACTGGAATGATCAGGATTCGTGTGGAACTGAGTTGAAAATGGTTCTAACATTCCTTGATAGCAGGATGGAGAATAGGTCTCCATGGGCTCAGCAATGGTGGACACTTGGCTAGTGCAAGCTTGGTGATCATTCGTCTCAGAATTACTCTGATGCTGAAAGCTCTCAGTTTGCTTCATGTGCTTCTGAATCCTTGTCCTCCAGAAGTTCTTGATCTCATTATCAGTCCGTCCGGGTAGTTGCTTAGCAATTTTGGACCACCTGCGTTGGGAAATGAGTAATTTGTGACAGAGAGTAATATATCAGAATAGTATTGTACTGGTTTTGTTTGTAAAAAGATTGGAAGTCAAACTTCTCAAATGAGTAAATTTCAGATATTCCTTCCTAACAAAGGTTTATAATGAAATATCTATCACATTTTATATAATCAATTAGTTTTTTGTGAAAGCTAAATTTTTTGTAAGACTATATATAGTATATATAATAATAGGTAAAATCCACACCATTCTATAATTTGTAATAACTTTGAAGCATATTACTTTGAAGCATACAGCGTCTGCACAGTTGTTTTTTATCTAAATATTTTTTTTAAAGTAATAACTATAAAAGCAAAGTAAATGCTATGACTTTAACAAGGTTCGTAGTCCTTTAATATTGATTTTTTTTACAAAACCCGTTTGTTGGAACTTTTCTCTTAATAAAGATATTATCTTTTAAAAAATCCCTTTTAAAAACAATTGGGCACTTGTTTCAGCTTTTAAAAGTAATTACAAGTTAGAAATTTTACTAAAATCAAAAAATATTTTGAATAGGATATCAGTTGTACTTTTAAAATGAGTTTTTAATGTACACAAACAAAAATAATTTATACTTATTGTAAAATTCATTATATATGTTTGTAAACACGATAAGCTTAATCAAGATAATCTTAAAGTTTATAGTGTCTACTAGTAGCAAGAGAATATTTCTCTATTTTTTAATTTATAACAAATGGGAAAGAATGAACGAATAGTTCCAACCTAAAAAGGAAACTGTTGAAGAATTTTATTACCTAATTAATGTGCAGATGGCTATTACAATTTACATAAAAAGGACAGTTGATCATGCAACTGGGTCATTGAAATGTGTGATAAGCTAAAATATTTTGTGAAAATTAGTGATAAAAAGAGTATTAATTAGTTGAAATAAATTAAAAGCTACCTTGAGGTGGTTGAAGCATTTCATTTTGATTAGTAAAAAAGTGGCAGCTCCTATATTAAATAGGATGTGTCTGAAAGGAGGCCATGTTCAATGGCTGAGAATCAATGTGACCATTATAAAACGATCATTGTCGAGGTACGCAAGATGCTGAATTTCTGAGTTTCCTTTGATGTCTAGCAGAGGCTACAAGATAAGAAAATCGGATTTCTCAATGCATGCCTCGGGTAGAGAGTATATGCTTCAAATCTCTCTTCTCTTTTCTTCTACTTCTTTTCATTCCATTATCTACAAAAGGTTCTATTTTTCGTCTATGCAGTTACATATTTTCTTGGAAATTTGAACACCCCCCACCCATCTTTTCTTGGAATTGCCTCCTAAAAACTTGTTCTTATTGTCTGATTCCTGCGAGTAATGTTATGTTCCACAATTTAATATGAATTTGAGAGATTAGAATTTAATACTCTCTTTGTTTTGCAAGGGTTGGTTTGTGCTGTGTAGAGGCTAAGACAGAAAAAAGGGATAATAGTGAGAATGGGAGTGAGTTAGGTTACATATGTATATGCACCATCTAAGCTTATCCTCAACTTAATTTACAAGGACATCTTCCCTAGTGAAGAAAAGCCAAAAGGGTATGGTTTGGGTCCGTTTTCACTACCTAAACTCTTAACAAAGATTTCACTTTCATTAGAACAAGAAAAGATGTAAAAGTGTGCCCACTTCCATTAATGGAAGGTCCCTTGGTCTAGTACTTCCTTCTCATTCACTAGGTTCCTTATAGAGATTGTAAATTAATTAATTAATTCCTTTAGGAGATAAACTTTTATTCTAATTTATATACATACTACTAAATAGTCATGAAGAACCTTCATAATTTGTCTTTTTTCTTTACGTTTTCCACACATTACTCTTGATTTTTCATATTAATTCTAATTTTTTCCCACTTAAATTTTGCAACCTCCTTTTACCTTTTTATCTTCTCATCTCATTTCATTTATATATTCACGTCACCACACTTACCTTCTCTTATATTTATCCTCAATTGACTCTTTTATTGGACTTGTTTTATACCTTTTCTTTTCTTTCCTTCTCTTATATTTCTCCTCTTGTCTCTTCTTAGACTTGTTTTATACCATTTCTTTACCTTTCAACGTTATATGTATCTCACTTCAATTTTAATAAACACCCTGTTTTCTTTCTTGATTTTTCATGATATATATCAACGATACATAATACTTATTATTCACTAATCTTACTTTTAAGTAATAATAAATTAAATGAATAATTTTAATATATATATATATATAATAGATCAAAATAGATTATAAATATTATTTCTTATTTCTTATATTTCCCTTTACATTATGGACTAACATATCAAATAAATAATATAAATAAGAAATATTGTGTTGTATTTGGTATATTTTCTATGTTAGCATTAATTAATTTGGATTAGCTTATAAATAACTAATTTATGAATCAATTTTATCTCCCTCTTGCTTTTCATATCTTTTTCTTTCTCTTTTTTATTACACTTTGCACACACTCTTTATTTATATTAGAATATATATATATATATATATATACATGTGTGTAATTATTAAAATTTTATATATTATAGAACTTTCCTTACAAATATTTCGTATAACTTTAAGAATTTATACCAAAATACCATTAAATTCATTATTTTACCAATATAAAAGAATTCACAGAAAAAATACCGATGAAATTAATTTCTTACACATATTTTTAAAAAAGTAATTCATAAAAAATCAACAAAATATAAAAAATCCAAGTAGTGGTTTAGTTATCATTGTATCTATCAGTCTATCCGTTTTCTTTTTCCTCTTCTTCTTCTTCTACATGTTCCAACTTTTACCATTACAGAGACCAAAGAAAATATAATATATATGAGAAGAACACTTTTCCTTAAAAAATAATAGATGTTGGTTAAAAACCTAAATGCTTTTTTTTTTCTTTTGGAAGATAACTCTAGTTTATTTTTTGTTTGCAAATGGTATTTCTCTTGATCAGCAGCTTGTCTATTTTGATTTCATTTTATTATTAAAATTTACTTTTTAAAACAGAAAGTGAAAAGTGTATGAAGAACAAAAAATCACGAAACAATATTACAGCTACCCATATTTGACAATTAAAGAGAAAAAAGAGGACATTTAACATAATCTAGAAAAATTAACTACCAATGTCTTATATTTCTTATATCATAACTCAGGATGTGAGAGCGGAAGATTGAATGCAACGGTAA
Source organism: Lablab purpureus (assembly GCA_030347555.1). NCBI lineage: Eukaryota > Viridiplantae > Streptophyta > Magnoliopsida > Fabales > Fabaceae > Lablab > Lablab purpureus. The sequence continues at coordinate 20,319,067 of CM059254.1, forward strand.
GCATTCCAATATGTACCGTTTAAAGGAAAATGAATCGGAATCATTTTGGAGGCTCTAAACATTGATGGATAGATTTTTCACAAGAAATATGTGTCCATAAGTTCAACAAAACCCCTATTTTGCAATCTCTCCCTTGGCTAAAGTTCTCTCCTTCCACTCAAATAGTCTTCCAACATCTAATGTGATACCTCCAAAATGTTAAAATGATCAAAAAATTATTTCTTTCACCATTTTGAAAATGAAGAAGGCTGATGATTAAAGTTATTTAATTCTTATCCTGAATTTTCATTTTTTTTTCAATTTTAGTATCCATGATTTAAAAAAATTCATAATATGATTAAATTGTCAATTTTTTTATATATATTTGTTTGGTCTAATTAAACCTTAAACCCAGCATATTTTTTAGGTACCATAAAAGATTACTTAATTGAGATGTAAAAAAAAATAACAGAAATACAACGTACATAAAAATGAAAATTTTCAAAAACGAAGAACCAAAATTTGCGAAAAGAAAAAAATGGAATAAGAACCAAAGTGGTGGATTAGAGATTAAAAAACCAAAACTGCCATGTACACTTTAAAATAACTTTCTGGGTAAGAATAATCTCTTTCAAATATTAAGATCTTGGTACTGAACACATGCACTATGTTATTCTTTTTTTACCAAGTTCTTCTTATTATCATATATAAATAGCGTCATGAATTCACCTGTTTCCCCACTTTGCATGAAGTTCCATAATCAAGAGCTGTTCCTCGGGTGTAATATTCCCTCTTCTAACATCGGGACGGAGGTAGTTTAGCCACCGGAGCCGGCAGCTTTTTCCGGTACGTTTAAGACCTGTTAAAGCATGATGATCCATCACTCTCTGGCAAGCCTGGGGCTTTAGTTGGAACGAAAAAGAGAGAAAAAGAAGAAGAAAGAGGAATAAAAGTGGAAGAAGGAAAAATATGTTTACCAGCAGCTTTGGCCAAAGAGTTCCAAACACCTTCTCCGTGATTTGCGATGTAGTTGATCAAGATTAAGTCTTCTTCCATTGTCCATGGCCCCTTTCTAACCTCAGGATCATGAGACATGCTAGATAGTTTTTTGTCCATTATTTAGTACGAGAGAATAGAGAGGGAAAGGGTGGGAGAAAGAGATATTGAGATGTTAATAAGGGTTTGGCAGGTTTAAATAGAGGCAAGGCTAAGTCATTTGGTAATTGTAATGAAAATTTTCTATTAGGGATAACCAGAAGTTTTCACGTACCTAACTATGTTTCTCATGTCAACACATGCATGCATGACTATGATTTTGTTTTCCCTGGCACATACTATAAGAGACGAGTGTCTTTACGTACTCTCAACTTACACGCACATTCACTCCATATTTGAACATCAGGTGTCTGTGTATACATTTTCTTCAGAAGAAGAAACAAGAAAAGATATTATATATAAATACTATACCCAGTCTTTATAATTTTCTAGCTTATAAAATTGTGGAGAGTGAAATATTATAATTCAAATGATCATGCTTATACAGATATATATCAAGAGGAAAATATGATGCTGTCTGCACTATCCAAAGGAGTGATATTCATACAACTTGTATAACACTTTTTTTTTATATATATTCTCTTTTTTTCCCTTGATTACAATGCAATAATTACTAGGTTGAGATTGCATTTGTCGCACAAAAACATGGCCAGAGAGACCTCAACGTGTTTTATGTACTATATATTGTACAAGAAAGTTTTGTCTATACATACCAAAATTCTGTACAATAAATAAGTATTTCTATTTATACAACAAGGCAGAGATATTATATGTCAATACCATTTTGACTTTTCTCATTAAAATATATTTGAAATATTTATTTCTTTTTTAAACCAAAAAAAAATAATTATAGTGATTAAAAAATTATGATCAGTATTAATTTTATGTTTTTTATTTAAACTATTAATATATAGATTCATATTAACTTATGGTACTCGTGAATATTATGATTTAATTTTATATCATGTTTAAATTACAAAATCTTACAAAAAATTATGTTGATTTATTAATTGATACTACTAACATGTATTTATTTAATTATATCATTGAAAGTAAGAAATCTTATACATATATATGATAAGTAAATACTCTACTAAAAAATAAGACAACAAATAAAAGAGGAAAACTAATTCTAATTTTGGTATATCTATTCGAGTTCATATTTTTTAATTCTAATTAAAAATTTGTTCACTGTATAATAGAGCCAAATTTTCTATAATTAGACCATCAAGGATGAATAATTTGAAAGAAGTTTCGTGAGATAGAAAGGTTATTCATACTAATGACTCTATTTTTATGTTTTTCATCTTATTTGAGATTTTTTTTTATTTGATATGAGTAATTGTTCATGCACTTATTCTTTAGTACCATTTATTGATCATAGTTTATTTATTTTCTTAGTTTGAATGACTATTTACTTTTATGAGGAGGGATTTTTCACATTAAAAATGTATCTTGTATATTTTTGTTCTTATGTTATTTTATCTTGCTCCATCCTCTTGGTACTTCACATATTCTTGCAAGGATTTTATTGCACTACATTTTGATTTGTTAGTGAGTTATTATTTTGATATATTCCCTCACTTAAGTAGCACTAGAGCTCTTTCGTTTGGAGACTTTTTGTGTGGCTTAAAAAACTAAGTTCTTTTAATGGAACAAATATTAGAATTAGGAAAATGAAATATTCATTTTTTGTATTTGTATTTGGTTACCAAAAGTTGAATAAGTTTGATAAAGAATGAGATTTTTAACACTAAATGTTTTGTGATTATATTAGGCATATTTTGTTAATGACAATATTTATCATCTTATTATTCATGAAACATATGCAAGAACATTGTGGAAGACATTTGAATCAAAATGTATTTCTAATCAAGGAGCAACAACTTGTATATTTGGAAAAAAAATTGCAGAATTGAAGTACAAGGAGAGGAATCCATTACAAATTAATTAAGTAATTTCTAAGGACACTTTAATTAATTGTTATTTATGGGTATTAAATTAGATGATGTGTTCGGACTATTCTTATTATTAACACTAGCTAATTCTTAGGAGAGATTTTAGGTTTTCAAGATTAGTGATATATATATTTTTGAAATGACAAAATGTTGTGTTCATAATAAGTAGATGAGAAGTGATGAATACATGAACGGAAATCAAGAAAATGAGTAAGAGTATGACTAGACAAGACAAGTATTCTTGTTCCCAAAAATAATCTTTTATTTTTCTTACGTTGTATTTCTTGGACTTAAAATTAGGACACACTTTTATTATAATTTTGGGTACAATTAATAAATTGTGGAATAATTGTTTACTGGGCTAATCTAAGCCCAATTACATCAAGAGACTCAACTAAGAAAGGAGTGGTGTAGAAAACCATGCAACAAAAGCTGAACATGCCTCTCATATTCGATGCAAGTAAGAACGAAATTTAAATCTCCAAATTCAAAATTTCCTTCTTAGTTCTTGGTCAAGTGCTTTTAGATATATGATTTGAATTTAACTTTATTGGCATTTGAACTTACATTTGAAGATTGCTTCCTATCAATAGTCATGTTTCTTCTTTATAAAAAGCACTTTGGATATAATTAGCGCATGAAAGAATTTCTTGAGTCTTAACTTGATTCTTATCAATCAAGTGTTGATTCTTTACTTGGAGCTGATCTTGGAGAAGCATGGAGTTTTCTTATTCTTCTAAAAATCATTGTACCTTTATTGATCTCTTGTAGGTTTTCTCATTATTTCACTTTGTTACTTCTTACTTGTTCCATCATTATCTTTTTCTTGTTGTCTTGTTTGACCTTTGTGTTCTTATTCCATTCATAAATGTAAGTTTTTACACTTTCTTAATCTTATAAATTAAATCTATATTCAGTAGTGAGTATATTTGAGTTTTCTTATTTTTGTGAATTCTCTTAAAACATAAAAAGCAATTGATTTTTTGGATTAGTTAAATTTATTTTATAATTTGACACTTATTATTTCATCATAGGAGCAAAGGTTAATCCATAATTTATAAGAAATAAACTTGAAATTATAACAAAGCTTAAATTAGAAATTTTTTGGAAATCCTTCACAAACTTAAAATTTGTATCTAAAACAATATATAACAATTTTCATTTCTAAAATCATACGTCCTAGTTTCAATTTTTTAATTTTGTTGCTAGTTAAAATAGTTAAAATTCAATTGCTAAATTTGTTGAGATTTTAGATGATCTAATATAGACTCTTAAAAAAAGTGTTTTGATTATAATAAAAATGTATCATGACATGTTATGATTATATGTTCAAATAGTTTATCAACATAAATGTGTAACAAGTTTGTTCACATTGCTGAAAACACCAAATAGCCTAATAGACCTATATACAATTTAATATAACTCTCAGATGATCTAATAGTATTATGCTGAAATTACACATACTAAAAAGTCAAATCATCAAATTAGTTTTATATTGAAAAAATATTATAATTTCTAATTATTCGATGCTTTAGAAATTGATGGAGGATCATATGAGAGAACTCATATTGGACCTTTAACAAGGACCATGATTAGAAGAATTGAGGAAGATGAAGCATCTAAAAGACTCTTCTCTTGTGAAAAGTAGATTATTAGGGTTTTTCCTCATTTTTTTAGCCTTATAAATAATTGTATAATTTTTTTAAAATTACAAAAAAATATATAAGATAAAATAGGATTTCTTGTAAAAATATAGCATAGGTGGACTTCAAATTGGGTTCAAATTGGACCTCAAATTAGGATTGGACCCAAAATTGGGCCAAAACTTGCGGCTAGGAGCCATAGGAAGGCAGACAAACTTGGGTTTACTTCTCACACCTCTTGTAGCATGTTTGGACGTCAACGAGTACACTCCTTCTTGGACATCCAAAGTAAGACACAAGAGAACTTTCGGGAGCCAAAAACATGAAGAGACCTACATGGAGAAAACTAGTCCCACAAAGACTGGAATAGGTGTGTTTTAATGCATTTGTGTAAGGGCCTCGTTTGGATGGCCTTAGGGAACGTTTGAGAGTGCCAAAAATACTAAGTAGTCAGCTGTACAATTCTTCTCTCTTATGTTTAGTTCCACATCTTTCTGGCATAGGAGCTAGGGAAGTGATGAGGCTATAAATAGAATCCCTTGCCTCTTAAAAAATCACTTAAATTGAATGAGAATTTTATAAAGCTAAAATGTTTGTCTTCTTATTTTTAAAAATCACTAAAATGAGAGTATTCTCCTCTTTGGATCTTCTCCAATGAACCTTCCTTAAGAGAGAAACTCAATCCTAAGTTCCCAAGAGAAACTTGTGACAAGAGATAAGTCATCTTTTAATTAGTTTAGTTTTTAGAATTTTTTTTTGGAAGTAGAAGTAGTGTTATAATGCTGAAATTTTTTTAGAATGGATTCATTTACTTGTTCTATTCTTGAATCTATTGTGTTTAGGTTTCTAAATCATGATGTATGTTGGTATGTCTTATACATGTTTGATATTTAGTCTAGGTGTGTCTTAGCTTTCATTTTTAAATCTTGTTAGTTGATTAGAGTCTTGTTTAGTTCCTTTACATCTCATCAATTCACTAGAAATAATCCTATAATTTTCTTGCAATTTTCTAGCAACTAAACCAAAAATTATATGTTTTCTTTTGCTTTGTTTAAGTTCATACTTAGCTATTACATCATTAGCTAAGGTTTTGAAAAAAAAATTCCATCAACATATACATACATATCGCAATCTTCATCCTTCCATTTCTCTTTGATCGCAAGTTGAAATGCATCTTTGAACATGAATCTTGCACTATTTGTCTACTAGTTGAATAGTAGTGAATTAATTTTTGGATTTTTATGAGTTCAGCATATGAAAAAGATGAAAACAAGATGAGAAAAGTTTTAATAAAAAAATACTGCAAGAAAAAAGCAAAGAAAATCATAGAAAGAGCTATCTCACAAACTCTTAGATGCGTGTTTTAGTGATTCTATGAATTATATGGACTAAGATATTTGGCATCTTTGGGTGAATATTTTTATTAAAAAATATTGTAGCTATGTGTGATACATATAATCTAATTCAAATTGAGTTTTTTTATTTTTGTTTTACCACTTCATTCTAGACTATTTCATAGGCTTCTTTTGGGTGCTTTCCTTTAAAACTTGCCTAAATTTTTGCTTATCTATTTTTTTCAAATTCTCTTGAAATATTGTCATAAAATCTATCATTTCATTTTCAGCTTTTGTTTCATAAAATCAAGTGTGAAAACTCATTAAACTATTCCTTTGATTCCTTGAAAGAACTTACCTCTCTTGAGGTAGCAGTTTTGGTGTTGAGAAAGATTCATAAGGAGACTACTCTTAAAGAGGCTTTGAAGGTAAGGAAGGTTTGGTTATTGAGTGAAAACACTTGAGAAGAGGGCTTGGATTGACAAAATTCACGTGACACATCAAGGATACAAAAAATTATTTGAATTGTGTTTTTGTCATGAATTTTAGTTATATTTTGCAATTTTTTAATTTTCTTGTACTTGTTTGCTTTCTTAGGTGTCTTGGGAAAATGACTTTGGTGCAACCCCATCTTCTAAGCTAAACATTATAATAGTAACATATAGACAAGTGGAAGTGTCCAAAGAGGTTCAAAATGTCACTTGGACTTTCACATAAGGAGTCATTTAGTTTAAATTTTTTGCATTTTACTTTCTCAAGTTCTTTTAATTTCTTTTGTTTTAGTACCATGAAAATAGGAAAAAATAATATTTGTTTTAATTACAACAATGAGATCTTCCAAGGATAAGTCATCTAGTTTTTTTATCGTCCACAACATTGTCACCTCTAGCCTCCATTGTCAAAGAAATCTTCATAAGATATCATCATAATTATCACAATGTTTACCTAGTAAATGAGGATTATTGAATCAGGTTTGAAATATGTTACACATACTTTTTATGTTCACATTTTCCTCCGTATTGAATAACTCGCATTGGTCACTTAAATATGTGTACTTTGGAGTATTACTCTTCTAACAATACATACATCAAGATGTTTATAGCCTTAGATTTTAATACACAGTTTTGCTTCTAATGATCATTCCATAACATTATTATAAGAGGGTATTTGATGGAAACTCGTTCAGCCATACTCCATGGCTAATAGGATAGAAGAAGATCAAGCTTTAAAGACAAAGACTCCTATTTTGCAGAGTAAAACTAGGATTTTTCTTCTTTCTTCATAGTCTTATAAAATTGTATAGAAGTTTTCTTTCCTAGTAAATTTTGCAGAAAAATATATACGATAAAATGTGATCATTTGTATTTTAGTGATATAAGTGGACCTCAAATTAGACCTCAAATTAGGCTCTAGTTGGACCACAATTTGGGTCTCATATGAGACGGACAAAGGAGCATCATTTAGTTGTCAAAGTTTGCTATTCACATCCCTTGGATGCTCAAAGCATGGAGGAGAAACACAATTTTAGCCAAATAAAAGAAGGGACACTTGTGAATAAGTCAAGTTCCACACCAAGCAAAATAGGAGGCTTTTAGCCTTATTTGGCAAGGGCTTTGCTTGGATGTGTGCACTAACCTTAGTTTTTTCAGCTGCACATTTTTTTCCCTTGTTTTAGTCCTATTTGTAGTTAGGTGGGTGAGAGGGCCAATGCATCTATATAGAGGGCCAATTCATCTCACTTTCTTTTACATTTTGCGAAATTCAGAGTCATTTTTTAAAATAACATAAAAAATATTTTTGCTTATAGGACACAGAGAAACCACTTAATTAGAAGCGAAAATGAACATAACATCATTCTTAAAAAGCTCGTAAGGCATAGAGAAAGGATCTAATAGTGATTTTGCACTTGTTCAACATCATTTTCTCTCTTTTATTCTCTTTAAATTGAGGCTTTAAATAACATCACAAAGAAGTGTTCATTGCAAATCCTTTTCTTGCTGCTAAAAATCCTTTTCTTGTCATTGAGAAGCTTTAACTTGAGAATGATGTTTTTCATCATTTGAGCTAGAAGTGCATGTATCTTCTACCGCCACAATCCAAAATCATTCAAACCAATAAATTTCTCAACCTCATACTTTGCAAAATTCATGATTGAGTCTTGTGAGTTATATTATTGAAATCAATGTGAACCAACATATTGCACATAAAATAGAAAGTTTCACTCAAACATCAACTTTAAACCTAATAAAAATATTTCTTTCTCACTGAAAAAATGCAATTAGAAATGGAGAAATTGGAAGTGACAAAGAAAATCAAACTTAGTTATCATAACAATTCTAAAAAAACAACCTTATTTAAGAGTTGTTGTGCATTCTTAGGTTCTCACAAGGGGAGGGAGGGTGGGAGTTCTACTTAGGAAGACATGGGGAGTTGGCGAAGTTGTTTATCCTCACGTCAAGGAGTATTCATCTCGAGAGCATGGATTCACGGATAAACATAAGGGGTGTGGGTGTCCTAGATACACCCCTTCATAACTAGGATAAGTGGTGTAAGTGAGTAGATATTACATCATGTTAGATTTCAACCTAATATCAATTGGTTATAGGTGAAGTTAAGCTTGACTCAAGTTATTTTCTTTTTCAATGTGAGACTTTTTCTTTTTCTTAATAAAATTAAAAATAATGAAAAACAATATGATCATACCAAATTATCATGATGTCAAGTGCAATTTCAATTATTAGGTTGATCATAATTTCGTGTAAAGCAACATAGTGAACACATAATAAAAAAATTCAGTCAAATTTTAACCTTGAACCTTCTAAAGATATTTCCATTTCATAAAAAAAGAAATATGTAAATGGAGAAATTAAATGAGAAAATAAATCAAAACCTAATTGCCATAAACATCCCAGAAAACAACCTCAATCAAAGATTGTTGTACATTTGTTTTGTTATCAAAACGGTTGAGAGGTGAAAGTTGTGTTTGGACTTGTTGCATGTTGTAGATGAAGGGGAACATTTTTGCAATGTGAGTAAGGAGAACATTTTTTCACTGTGTATTTAAAGGGTGAAGAGTTTGTATAAACAAATGAAATCCATTATTTATCAGCATAGCAAAGATGTTGAAAACATAAACTTTAACAACAAAAAATAAAAATGATAAAAAAAAGATAATCCAATTAAATTGTAATGATGTTAAGTCCGATTTTAATCGTTGTTTTGTTAAAAATTCCTTCTAAATTAACATAGCGAATACTTTATATAAAATTTCACTCAAATTTCAACCTTAAGCTTAATAAAGATAATTCTCTTTTACTAAAAATATATGTAAATGGAGAAATTGGATTGATAAGTCTTTAAAAACTAATTTCACTAAGTGTTGTTGTGCATTGTTTTATTGTCACAGGAAGAGGGAGGTGGAAGTTGTGATTTGATTGTATTCAATGTAGTGGAGAAGTGAAAAAGTGTTCTGTATAATGTGTAGGGGCCAAAGAATTTTGTGTTAAGAAATTAAACTCAAGATTCATCGTAAAGAAAGCCAAAAACATAAAATTTACCTGCCAAAAGAAAATTTAAACAATAAAAGAAAGATGATCCAACCAAATTACTTTGTTGCAACATCCAATTTCAATTGTTGACTTGTTAATAATTTCATATAAACTAGTACAATGAACACGCAATAAAAAATATCACTCAAATTTCAAACTTCAAAATAATAAGATATTTCTTTTTCACAACATAATATATACATGGAGAAATTGGATGAGAAAAATAAAGAAAAACTTATTTGTTGTAAGGATTTCAAAAAATAAAGAGAAATTTGTGATATTAACCTCTAACGTTATAAATTGGACATCTTGACTGTAGGATTTAAAAGAACTCAATAACGAAATGATATAATAAAAATAATATATTTGATTTGGATAAACTCTAAATAAATTTAATATCATATTAAGAAAGTAAAATTTAAATTTAACTCAATATTACAAAATTGGCTTAATAAGATGAAAAAATATATAATAATAATAATAATAATAATAATAATAAAAGATTAATTATAATATAATAAAATTATTTTTACTAATTTTAAATTATAATGAATAATAATCTTTGAGTAGCATATAATATTTTAAAATAAGCCAATTTTATAACTATAAATATTGTAAACATAAAGTAATTAATCTAAGTATTACCATTGAATTTTATTTTATGAAATTTTGGAAAATTTTCTGAACTGCAATTTATATATTCATATACATGTATAATATGTATATTTAAAATTTTAGTATGTAAAGTTAAAGTATATATTTAACAAAAAAATCATCTTTAATAAAATCAATATATAAATGAAAATAAATTTATATAAATTATATAAACATATACTTCAAAAATTAGATAATTTTTTTATAATTTAATAATAATAAAGTAGATTAAACAAAATATAATAGTATTATTATTTATTAAATTTAAATTGAGATAAATAATAAAAAAATAAAAAAATATTAAATTTCAAATAATATATAAATTGTTAAAATAAATAAATTATATAAATATAAAATATTTTAAATGTAAAGTAATAATTAATACAAATATGAGAATGGAATTGTATTTTAAGTAACTTTGAAAAAATTTCTTTTATATAAACGAAACTAAAAGTTTCTTGGAATAAAAAAACAAAGGTTATAACTATAAGTTAGACAGTAAAATATAAGATAAATAATACTATTATATTAATTTCTTTACAACGTTGGCACTAATTAGTTTAATTTCTTAGAAAATATCAAAGTTTTCCTATCTAGGTAATTATTTTTATTACGTTAATTATTTTTTATTAATAAGTCAAAAATAATATTTTTGTTTTGAATCAAGAAATATATAATGTTAATATATATTATTTAATTTATTAATTTATTTATGTTTTATTCTAATGTAAAATTATTTAATATATCGTGTTATAATGTTTTAAAAACTATATAATTTATTATTATTTTAAACTTTTATGTCTAATAAATATATGTTTTATTATTTATTAACTTTGAATTAAAATAACTTTTAATAACTTTTGTAATTATGATATGTCCGTCACAAGTTTTGATATAAAAATATTAAATGAAATACAGCGCAAATAGTGATAGACTATTTTATTTTTGGTCATATTTCGCCCCTTTGCAAAATTTTGGATAAAAAATGCATTTTGTGTTATATAATTATTGATGTAATTCGGTCACTAATTTTGATAGTTATTTTATATTTATCTAGCATCTTTTTACTTTTAGAATGAATATTTTATTTTTATGATTTTTCAACATGAAAATAATAACATTATTTATCATTTTAATTATTATCTTTTAAAATTCATTTATTCATTTTAAAAGGTATAAATATTTTTTTAAGCTATTAACACGCAAAACATCACAAAGTTAAGATATCATAACAATTTTAATATTTCAGAGTTCACTGATGACTTGCACCGTCACTAAGTTTATATTAGTATATTAACAAAATTCTATATTAGTATATTAACAAAATTCTGAAGAATGTCCTCTTTGACTTAGTATTCTTCCTATAGAAATTCTCATAATACCACCAATGCTTCTGAATTCGTTCTAGTTTATCCAACCACATCTCTGTAACCTTAAAATAAATGAACTAGTTTTACACTTAGTTATATTTTAAAAGAATTTAGTAGTTTTGTCTCCATACGTAATTAACTTTTTCTTTCTAAAATACTTCTTCTAAATGTAAATATTCATTGAGATGTTGTTGAACCCTCTTCTTCTTTTCCTGCATCAACTCTTCTAATTCTCCCTTTACTTAACTTTTCTTTGAATGTTTTGTAATTTGTCTTGTAAATGCATAACTTGCTTATGAATATTTTTCAATGTATATTTATTTCAATTCGCCAAAACATCTTTAAACATCAGTAATTTTTTTGAAGCACCACCATAGACATATATAGTAATTTGTTGTGACAAAAAACAACTAACATTTGTGTTTAGGGTTTTCAAAAACTTGAAAAAAGTTCTCTACTTTTGTATTAGTTCTCCTTTACGTAGTAAAATCAAATGATGATATGACCTTACTCTTCCCAAAGTACAACAACTAACATTTTCAAACAACACTAGACAAAAAACATTACAAGCCGATTTATCCAATCTCATATCTATTCTTCATAGTTACCCCTTCTACCATTAAGCCATGTAAACTTATGACCTTGAGTAGGAATATCCACCATATCATTTGTGTTCATCCAATTTTAAAATTCTTAACATAACAAAGGATTATGTACATTAGTCCCGTTCTTTTCTTCTCCATTACAAATCACATTAAAATCTCTCAAAACCATTCAAGAACCATAAAATCTATTTTGAATCTCAAAACCATACAATCTATTTTGAATCTTAGTCAAACTATCTCACAACCATCTACATTTAATATACTTTATAGCACCATTAACACTAACAATTTAAAGCAATTGCTCTTACATCTTCACGGAAAATCTCTATTCAAATTGGTTACATTTATTGTACTTTTAAAGTAATAGATATTAAAATAAAAATATTTCAATGTAAATAAAATATAAGAATTTATATGTAATTTAGTCTTACGCTTTTAGTAATTTTATATTTTTTAAATGGGACCTACATTTAGTAAAAAAATAATTTACATGTGTACTAGTAACTTGAATAATTTTGCTTAAATATGTAACTTGAATGAATTTAGTATAAAACCGAATAAAAACTACTCACATGAAAAAAAATCAACAAAATATGAAATATTAAGAAAGTTCATTTGAATTTTATAGATAATTAATATGAAATATTAAGAAAGTTCATTTGAATTTTATAAATAATTGAAAAATTGACGGTGAAAATTTGTTGAGAAGCAATTGTAATCAAATTTGCATATATAAATCTTGAATAAGGATAGGAGTAATAATATTTAATATTTAGTTTTGTGATTTTAGAAAGCAAGTAACTTTATTATTATAGATTTAACTTTACATTAACTAGTAAGAAAATACATATTATATATATAATTTGTATTCAATATAAAAGGGAATCTCTACAAGTATAAAATTGTATTATGAGATATAAAAACATATATAAATATATATTAACTATTACTTCATCTTCCAATCTAGTCTTACTTCGTAGGGTCAACTAATAATTAAAAAATATAACCACACAAAAATAATAGTATAATGTCATATACATCATCACGTCATTCCCATGCACATTCATCAAATAACATATTTAAATGTTCTAAAATCCAAAACATCTTTAATAATTTAAAAATAACAACAAATAAATAGTAGTATTATGTAACATATATCATCACATCATTCTCATGCATATCCATCATATCACATATTTAAATGTCCTAAAAAGAAAACATCTTCTAGAAGACACGAGTGCTATGTTCGAACTTAAAGACTAACATTTGTGGGTCACATTGTGCGGCTAGTGTACTGGTACTCCCAATCAAACAATAACACTTTGACCATCCTACCCACAGGGTAGAACTACTATCAACCATATCCTAATCTGGCCCACCTTTCTTTACTGTAGCCTCAGAACAGGTCTCCAACATCCCTTATTGGCTCCTCACCACCTGACATCTTAGTCTATGTGACCGAGACTAATAGTAGAACCTAGAATATCATTGAATCCCCTCCAGCATAGCTCATCACACTAAAATGCAAGTTGTATGTCCCCGGATACCAAACATTTCATCAACACATATCAATAGATTATGGGCACCAACCCTTGACTCTACTCGGCCTCACACATAAACATCAGAGATCATGCATAACTGCTCAATTTTTCTTAATTTTATTAAAAAAATTTAGAATTATCCAATAATTTTGGTCAATTTTCACTTAAGTGACTTCTCATCACTTAAGGAAAAATTAGCCTAAGACCTTTTTCATTAAGCTATTTTTGCTTGAGCGAAAATAGAGCAAAGACCAAACCCTCTAGGGAAAGAAACCTCCATTTCTACCCCTCAAACAAGTTTTTCATCCCACAAATTATCAACAAACATCCAAATATCAACTTTGATATCATAAACAACACAAAAAAGATTTCTCACACATTATGGTGAATACCACAATAATATACGAAACATCTTAGTTATTATTTTTTTAACATTAACTTTCCTAACACCAAATTATTATTTTTGAACATTAACTTCTCTTACACCAAGTTATTATTTTTAAACATTAACTTCCCTAATCCGAATTTTGTTTGTTCCTTACTCAAATGAAAAAGTTGCAATCCCAAACCTTAGCTTATCTTTTATCTCAAAATCTCGGACAACATCTCCCCATAAACAGAATTTATTAAGAAAAATCTTCAAAAATCATAAATTTTTCCCAAAAAAATCTTAAGAATAAACAGACTTATACTTACCCATTTACAAAACTGATCGGATAGAACTCATTCTCGCTACATCAGCATCTTGATAGTTCTTTCGAATCTAGAAACTGTTGAGTTTCAGTATCTAAACCTGAGAAAGTGTAGAGAGAATAGAGATAGAGTGAACAAAGTTATGTGAAAATAAATTATTCAAATAACCTATTTTATATTGTATTATCTTTATAATTTATTATCTTTATATAATTTAATATTTTTATAATTTAATATCTTTATAATCAAATATTTTTATAATTTAATATTTTTTTAATTTAATATTTTTATAATTAAAAATATTGGATTGTTACATTGTCCCAAAATATCAAGAATTAGGGTATCAACAGGCCAGGATTGTTTAGAGATAACCAAACACTTTAATAATTGAGGAAAACTTATAACAAGATAATGTATGGTAGGAAACAACAGACCACTAAAAATAAGAACATATAGATGACCATAATTTATTATTTTGTTGCATCATCATCCTTCGTTTAGAATAAAACAAATTAAACTTACACTTAAAGAGACCAATTCCTAACATCTTCAATGCATTATAGCCACTCATTATCTAATCAAAGTTTGTCTTCTTCCTTAAACTTTCACAGCTATAGCCATTCACATTTTAGATACCTCTCGGGAAAGTTTTATAAAAGCACTGATACTTTAGGAAATCCATGATCTGGATTTTTTCTGTATGGAGTGGTCTAGGAAAATTCAATCAATTTTGATGATATTATTTTAATGTGTTTTTTCCTCTTAAATATGGTCGTATTTTATTTTAACTTCTTAAGAATAAAATTTAATTTTTAGTCTCCATAATTTTGTCTAGTTATAATTTTATTATTTTATTTGAGATGCTTTAAAATATTCATTTCGGCTTTAGTCTTTATAACATGTAAATTACTTGTTTTTAGTTTCTCTCATATATTTTTTGAAAGAAACTAATGCAAAAATGAAAACTAGTATTATGAAAGGAAAACTATTACGAACACAATAATAAAATTACAAAAACTAAAATAACAAATGTATAAAGGGCAAACATTAAAAAAATCGTAATAAAAAGGTAAAGTTTGAATATATTTCGCATACTATAAACATACACATAATCAAATCTCTATATAGAATTAAATTGTTTTCAACATAGTCTTGAAACTTACTACCCAAATATTATATATTTACGCTTGATATAATGATTTTCTCTAATTTCATTTTATGTGGAGCCAAATAATGTCTATGTCATGTATTTTATATTTCATTGTTGTTTAGCTTTATCAATTTTTTTTCAGTAATATATATATATATATATATATATACGTGTGTGTGTCAACTTTTACAAAAGGTTCAATAATATTATAAATTGTCAAAATGTCACTATTTTTTTTGGCAGTGATTTCATCTTGGTTTTTGCGAAGTGAAAAGTGTTTTCACACTGGTAAATATTCTCAAATTTAGTTAATTCCACTTTATTTTATAGCTAATGAAAAAAAAATCATATTTGTATAATTGAGGTTTCTAACTCAAAATTTGATACACTGTCAAATTAATAGTTGTTTGCCATATTTTTGTTTCTAGTTTTTATTCCACAAATTCAAATGTCTCGTTTCTCTAATTTATTCTTTTTTTCATAAAAAAGTAAAATACTTAATTGATTACTTTTACTAATAATTACTTCTACTATTATATATTTTTTTCTTCATCGTAAATGCATTACATTTTATTACTAGTACACAATTATAGTATCCTGTAAAAAGCGTTTTCACATTAGAAAATATTATTAAATTTAGTTAATTCCACCTTATTTTGTAGTTAATAAAAAAATTACATATTTATATAATTGAGGTTGATAAATAAAAATTTGATACGCCGTGTCGAATTAATAGTTGTTCGCATTTCTTTAATTCTTTTTATAAAAGTAAAATCTATAATTAATTAATTTTAGTAATAATTATTTCTATTATTATATTTTTTCGAGCATCTTAAATTTATTTGATTTTATTACTAGTAAACATGGTAGTAAGATAGACATTCAAAAATAATTATTATATCCTTATAATTTTTAACTGGTATAATATAGATATTTTTTTTATGATTTTTCTCTTCGTTTCACAGCAATATTTTAAGGGTAGATGATAAAAGAATTTAAATTCTTTTAGTTGTTTCTTTATAAAATTTAATGGAATCCTTTCTTAAGAAATTTTTTTGAAAATGGAACCAAACAAAACACCCTTAATACCTATACAATGTTTACTATACTAAGACAAAAAAAAATTCCTAATATTTTACTGTTCAAAGTAGCATATATTTTTTCTTTGAAACTTCATCTTCTTTTATTTTCTTCGCCTTGGATATTTATTAATGTGGTTAGACGATTTTCATTATACTTTTTCTCTTAAGAAGAATTTGTCCTTAGATTTGAATGATTCTCAGTGATGGTAACCTTTGAAGAACCTACTAACAAACATTTAAATGATTTCAAAAATAAAGAAATTTAAAAAAACAAAAAATTTATGCAGATTAGTATTTAGATCCCAAGAGAAAAAATCTTATTATTAATATGCTTCAAAGATCTTCCTTTAGAATCAAATATCAACTTACAATGAAAAATAAACAAAAAACAAAATAAATTTCTTTATTGCATGAAAACTAAGAAAATTGGCCCTGAGCCATAGATAAACTAGCAATGCCCTTTATTATTTATACAAAAGTTTATCATATGAAGAACTAAGAAACGTTGTATTGAAAATATATTTTTTTGTTAGTTTTGTATTTTCTATTTTTTGTTTTTTGTTTTTGTCATTGCTTATTACTATGCAACAACAAAAAAGAATTAGTAGACATTTTTGGAACAAAAGTTAGATTCATTATCTAAGACAGAAGAAAAGTTAAATGTTGTGAAATTCCTCTTAAAAGATTTTCTTCATCTATATTAGGAGAGGATTTTATAATTACCTCTTTCTCTTTCTTATCTTTTTCTAGCAATTCTAATTTTTCTTTTTCAAACTTTTTTTTTCATTTTTTTCTTAGTCCTCTCTCACTTGTTGAGGTGTGAGAGGCTACAAAATTATTTTTCCTTCCTTTGTGAGTGAAACTTGTTTTTTGGTGAAACTATCATGAAAGATTTGCAATCATATTGTCATGGCCTACTAAGATATGATCTACCTCCATGGAAACTATGTCCCATAAAGTTTCTTCTTAATATTTTCCAATGGAAATAGGTATATTTACTTATTGATTAACTAACATACCTCCATCATTTTTAATCCATTGAAGTTGTAAGATTTTGGATGGGGTATAGTAGTTAAAGCTAGCTTTCCCACTAATCTTGAACTACAACAATTACAACAAGAGCGACTATCCATAATAAAAGAACAAATATTTTCAAAATGTTTACATCTTGTATGGAATAGAGAAGATAGACACAACTTGAAGAAGAAGACCTTCTCTGAAGATTACAACAGGTAGAAAGGATTCTCAACAACTATTTCTACTAATCCTCTATAAATAGAAGATATCTTAAAGAATATAGGTTAATAACACTTGTGATCTTTAAGCGGTTAACAATCCTTGTGCTCAAGCCTTGTAATCATTGAAAGAATATTATTTATGCTCTTTAACTTATCTAGACAAGTGAACTTCAATTGTATTATTCTTAGGATGTTGTGAAAATAGGTAAAATACAATAAGAGAGGGTTGAATTGTGTATTAAAATTTTTTGGCAGTTTTCACAAAGTTGCATCTAATGGTGTACGTACAAACACACCATATTAACTTAAGAGATGATTTTTTAAAACCTTTCCAAAAACTTAGTTGAAAAATCTCTCCTTCCTTAATTAGTTCAGATTTTATAACATGCAATGCAAATAAGTTAAAGGGCACAAAAGATTTACACTTGATGTTTTTATATTGGTTTGTTTGTAAAGACAGACTACATCCAATTCTTGATCAATTGACCAATTTCACCAAGCATACTAATATTGCAAAGATACAAAATAATATATTTTGGAACATGGCCACTCTTGGTGAAATAACTCAAGTACTGTTTGAACACTTATTCACTCTTGACTAAAAACCCAAGTATATTCCTGGCTAAAAACTCTAGTATTACTTAGAATTGTTAGAATAAAATGTATTGAACCCTACGTTTGTTTTGATTAGATGATAGTAAAACAACAAAGTATAACCATGATTTTGCCAAGTCTATAAGACAAAATACAGTTTGACAATAGATAATGTAAATAAACAAGTGTTTCATCTAACAAATGACGCAAAGCATGATGTTTCATTGCAAATTCTAATATGTCTTGACATGCTCAAACGATAAGCACACAATTTTGAAGCTAACTTTGTACTTCTAGAATATATTCTATTTGCTTATGTTGTGTTGCAAAGAATGTTTCCATCTTCCAACCACCAAGATAGTCATCACGAAGTAACATCAACAACTTTTTGACCCGTGCTAATGTCAACTCTGGAAAAATTGCTTAGGTTGTATGGTCTCTCACTTTACTCAAATTAAAGTACAAGACTCTCTAACCTAGAACTGATAATCACTATCAATAATCATGATTTTTCTTCAAGAGAATATAAATATTTAATGTTGCATGGAGTTCATTTAATGCCCCTTCGTGCTCACTTACTCAGATAATAGAAAACATCTTTTCCATGTTGAAGCAACTCAGTGGGTGAAGAAAAGAATTTGCAATGGGTATTTTTTTAGTGTTATTTAAAGATTTCAAGAACAAATATATATAATAGTATCGACCTTTTAATGAAAAAATGTTATTGAATTTCTTTCTCATTCTTTGTGCCTTTTATGCTTCGTCAGAACACTCTTATGCTCATTCTTGCTTCTAGTAGAGTGGTTTATCTTTGTATATGTCACAAGATGTTACCTCTCACTAGTTTGCCAAAACTGTGATATTTTAGATCACTTTGTTTTTAGAAAATCTTGTTTAGCCAGAAGTGACTGCTTTCTAAAGAATACTTGGTCTTAGTTGGGAGTGACTGTTATTTCAAAGAATATCGAAGGTTGTCTAGTCAAGAGTGGTTGAGTTCCAAACAATACTTAAAGTTGTTTAGCCAAGAGTGACTATGTTTAAAAAAATAATCGGGTTTTAACTAGAAGTTATCGTGCTCCAAATAATACTTAGATTTTTAGCCATGAGTAATTGAGTTCCAAATGATACTTTGGTAGAGAGTTTTAGCTAGGAGTGACTGAGGTCCAAAAAATACTCGTCTTGTATCTATGCAACATTAGTCTACATAGTTGAACTTGACTTGTTGGTCAAGAATGATAGGAAAATAGGGGTATAAATTGGTTTCTAAACATTCTTTAAAACTTTTAACTTCTTGAAATGATTTTAGAAAACTTTTAAGAAAATATTTAACCCGTTTTTAAATTGTTAGAAAAATTGCAGCAATTAAGACTTAAAATACACTTGTTTGTGGAATCAAGATCCAAAAAGATTTGTACAAGAACCTCACAACAATAAGCACAATATAAAAAGATTTAGAGGAGAAGAGAAAGAATATACAAAATTTATATTGGTTTAGATAAACTCAATCCTACATCCAGTCTCAATTATTCAACCTTAGAATAGTTGGAATCTACTATCTTTATATGTTTATAAGCACTCAACACAAGCAACCATATACAAGACAACAAGACAACATAAGATCAACTCTTGAATAATTTCAAGAAGGATATACAACAAATCAACGCCTGAAAATAATTAAAGAGGATATACAACAATCAACTCTTGATAGGGCAAAAAGATATATTCAACTCTCGATACAACTCAAGACTTGTGTTCTTCGTGAATTCTTAGGCATTAATAGGGTTGTATTTCTTGTAAGAATTGTTATGCTTAGTGGAAGCCTAATCTGTGATTAGGTAACTGGATTCTTTTGGAAAAGAGTGAACCAATATAAAAATCTTCTGTGCACATATGTTATTTTTCGTTATTCACTCTATCAAGAATTGGTCTTGTAAATTATATCTTGGTTTCCTTAATTTTTAACATACTAATTTGTGTTTTCAACAAGTTAATTTTTTGAAAAATCTATTCACTCCCCTCTATATATTGTTTTTGCATAACATCACACACACACACTATCAATTATGGCAAATTATCACTCAAGGAGATATCGAGATAAAAACTCTTGAAAGAGTTTGACTCCATGCAATTAAACAAAAAAACAAGGTAAACTCTTATTTGTGCCTAAAACTAAATATTAAAAGGTCTACAGGTTGAAGAAAACAAAGGAGATCTACGACTCCTAAAAACTAAACTATGAAGGCGGTGAGGATGTTCAACTAAGGAAAGTTGTCACCCTCTCTAGGTAATATGAATACTTCACCATGAAGGATGACGAATCTATGGATGATATATTTGGAAGGATGCAAATCCTCCTCAATGGGCTTGAAGTCTTGGGAAAAAAAATTTCAAAATCTCAGATGAACCTAAAGCTGCTAGACAACGTGACCAAGGTGTGGGAGCCTATGACAACAACCATCATAGAGGCATGTGATCTTAAGAAGCTCACCTAGGCTGAACTCTAAGGAATCCTAAAAGCACATGAGGCTTATCTTCAAGATCGAGAACATAAAGAAACACCCACTTTATTTGATAAAGGTGTTCAAGAAAAGCTCAAGCAGGTTCAAACTAGATAGAAAGATACTAGAGCTCTGAAAGCTCTAGAAGAGGACAATAGATTTGATGACGAGTTAAACAACTCAACCAATGAATCTCTTTCATGTTAAGAAATTTTAAGAAAATGCTCAAACATAAAGGACATGTAAATAAAAGATTTCCTAATAGAAAAAGAGACAAGAGCTTCAGGAAGAAAGACGAAAAAGATGAAGAAATTGTCTGCTACAAGTGAAAGACAACTCAAAACATGCAAATTTAATGTCCTAAGCTAAAAGGAAACGAAAGATTTGGAAAGAAAAGCCTAATAGCAACATGGAAAGAATCAAAATTAGAATTTGATTCTAAGTCAGACATACAACATTCTAACCTATGTCTCATGGTTGACGTATATGACGAGGTAACTCTCAACTCACAAACCTTTTTCAATATTGCTTCTACTTCTTCATGTTTATCGTCTGATGAAGATGAAGAAAATGATCTTTCTTATGAAGATCTTCTTCCTAGTTGTAACTCCATCACTGAGTAATATCTTAAACTAAAATTTTTAAAAATCTTGTTTCTAAAAATGAAAAGCTGAAGAGTGAGAAAAATTGCATTAGATGAGAAGAAATCCAATCCTGAGCAAACTCAAATCATACTTAGAATAGTTGAAATGTCTCGAAGAAAAAATCACATGTTGTAAACATGATTTTCAAAAATTCTCTAAGAGCTCTAAAAATCTAAATCTATTGCTTTTGATTGTTAGACATTCATCTAACTAGTCTTGTTTGCCAACACTGTGGAAATTTTTTTATCATGATATTGAGTTTGATAATGGAGATTTTAAAAAAATTTACAAATTAAATGGTATACACAACAATTTCTCTTCATTGAGAACACCTCAACAAAATGGGATTGTGAATCACAAGAACAAAACTCTCCAATAGATGACTAGCACCATGTTATGTTAAAACTCCTTACCAAAACAATTTTGGGTTGATGCATTAAAACTGCTTGTTATGTGAAAAACAAATACTTTTCAGACCCATATTGGAAAAGACCCATATGAACCATGGAAGGGAAGAAAACCCAACATAAGTTGTTTTCCATTCTTCTGGTTGTTCTTGCTTCATCATTAACACCTAGGATTAAATCAAAAAATTGACTCTAAGGTTGACAAAGGTATATTTTAGCTTACTCGACCAAATTGAAGACCTATAGAATTTATAACTCTCGCACCTTAACTATTGAAGAAACCATAAAAGTAAAATGTGATGATATCTCTCAGACTAATAAGAGATTATCATATCTTGAACACAATTTTGTGTATCTTCATATCAAAACCCAAGACAAAAGAAAAAAAATGAAGAAGCATCAGATGATGCAGTCAAAGCTTTAGATAGAAATGAAGTGTCAAACGAAGAACATCTAACCTTAGTCAATTTGAACAAACTTTGCAAGGGGACTAAAAGTATGTTTCATCTCATCCTTGTGTCAAACAATAGAAGAGAGAGATTATGGCATTAGAACCAGATCTTCCTTCACGGAAAGAGCCATTATGGCCTTGGTTTCTTAGATAGAACCAAAGAATATAGAGGAAGTTCTAACAAACAAAGACTAGATTCTAGCAATTGAGGAAGAACTTAACCTCTTCATTAGAAATAATGTTTAGACCTTGGTGTCTCCTTCTAATAATCATATTGTGATTGGAACTAGATGAGTCTTTGACAACAAGCTCGTTGAAGATGGAAAATGGGTAAGGAATAAAGTTGAATTGGTAGCATAGAGCTATAATAAGCAAGAAGGTACAAATTTCACTAAAACCTTTTCTCTTGTTGAAAGACTTGAGGCAATAAGGTTTTTGTTAGTCTTTGTCGCTTCTAAAATTATAAAGCTTTTTCAAAAGGATGTTAAAAGTGCATTTTTAAATAGTTTCATATAAGAGGAAGTTTCCATTAAACAACCTCCAGGATTTGAGGATACCTCAAAAGCCAACCATGTTTTCAAACTTAAAATGCTTCTTTAAGGTCTTAAGCAAGCTCCAAGAGCTTGGCATGATAGATTAAGTACTTTCCTCCTTGAAAGTGGTTTCGTCAAAGCAAAGGTGGATAGAACCTTATTTCACAAAGAACACAACAAGGATTTTATTATTGTAAAAATTTATATTAATAATATAATATTTTGTGCCACTAATGAAACTCTTTACAAATATTTCACTAAGTTAATGTAGGGAGAATTTGAGAAAGAGCATGATGAGAGAACTCAAGTTCTTTCTCAAGCTTCAAATCGAACAAAAAATAAATAGATATCATCAATAATAAATAGAAATACGTTGATTTTCAATGTCGTGGTTGAAATCAAAGATTAATAAGTTTTATTAATTTTGCAATATATAACACAACAAAAATAAGATTGCTCACAAAGTTTTAAAACATAAGAATTCATTAACAAGTACACTAAACAATGAAAAACTAAACTAGTCATACACTTCCCACACACCAGTCCTCAATGTGAGAATGTACTGCAAAAAGAAAAACAATATTGACAAACAAAACAACACAACACAAACAAAAAAAAATGCAACAAAAAACACAATCAATTAAGAGAAAGCAAGTAAAATTTCATCCGAGTGTCTAATGAAACTCTTCATCATAGGATAGTCTCCATCATATATTTGTCCATCAAATCCTGACCTTATCCATATGTAAGCTTGCATGAAAAATTTCATCAAATATATGACAATTGAATCCTACTCTGCTCAATATCTTTTGGCACACCATATATGCAAAAAATGTAAGATCTAAGAAAATCTAAAACAACTTTAAAATCATCAATCCATGGGGAATTAGCTTCCACCCATCTAGATACATAATCAGCAATAAGTAGAATATAAAAGGAACTAGAAGAAATTGAAAAAGGACCACAACATCCATACTCTAAACATAAAAACATTCTCACAAAATACAATGTGATGTTGGGCATCTCATGTCTGCATCCAATAGTTCCTCCTACCTTTCTGGAACATCTCACAAGTGGTGATCATATGATATAAATGTCCAAAGGTTGTGGGCTAGAAAAACCTGTTATCAAGTACTTGTTAGAAAAATAGGTATGGCTCTGCTAAACCAAGGGGGTGGGTAAATTGGCTTTTAAATTTTCCTTGAAATCTTTAACTTCTTGAAATTCTTTTAGGAAAATTTCAAGAAAATCTTTAACTCCTTTTGAAATTGTTATAAAAACAACAGTAATTAAGACTTAAAATATATTTGTTTATGGTATCAAGATCGATAAAGATTTGTACAAGAACCTCACAAACAACAAGCACAATATAAAAAGATTGAGAGGAGACTATGTTGCTGATAATTTTGTAAATTTAATGCATTCTAGGTACAACCGTTGCTTGAATTCAGACTTCAAAGAATCATACATATGTGCTCTTCCAAAATTTTCTTCCCTAACATGACGTATCATCTTCAATAAATTATCATCCATTATTTCTTCAAAATTTGTTGTTGTTGACGTAGTCAACACATCTAATATCTCTCTGTGCCATGTTCATACTATATAATTCTTGAGAATACCAAACACAAACAAGTGGTCACGTATCTCATCAACTTGCCAATGTAGCTGATTCACACAACAAACACATGGGTAGTAATATGCTCCGTTGACAAGTTTTCCATTTACGCGAGCAAATTATAAGAAATCATCAACTCCCATTTTGTACTCTTCACTAATGTGGCATACATTCATCCAACTTTGGTCCATAACTACGTAAGTCACAAACTCAATCATCATCAACCATACAATGTGATTCTCACTTTTGTAATTGAAGGGGCCCTACCCATTCAGGAAAACATTTCCATAATTTGCTAACACGTACAAACCAAGTATATTATCTTACATTTGATAAAATTTTGGTAGCATTCTGCATTGGTCTCTAAAGTACACAAAATGAAGGTGATGACAAAGAACACACCACAGTCAAATATACACCTGGAGAACAACACAAAATTATCTGAACCAAAATTATACCAAATGTAAGGTTAGACTAAAATGTGTTTATGTTACAAATTATGAAAAATAATTTTCCTAAGCTGTTCAATCAGACAATTTAAGATTTAACACAAATAATTAATATTAAATTATTCGTTCTAAATTTCAAACGGGGACTAAAGGTTCGCTCAATGTTCATCAAAATATATATAAGCATCAATTTCATTACTAGAACAAAATCAAGTACATCAATCAAACATATTCCAATATATTTTAATATTCACATGGAACTCAAAAAATAATTTTTTAATTTAAAAAACTAATTTCAAAATAAAAAAAATAATCTTATAATTTAAAAACCTAATTTCAAAATAAAAAACAAAAATAATCATATACAATCAACATTCACCAACAACAATCCAATAAAGACACTCATGCATTAACATGACTAAGATTCTCAAAAACAAACACATAACAACAAAATATGGATATAAAGCATCAATCTCAATCCCACACTATAGTCCTTAAAACTCCAATGTAATTAGACATAATCGCTCCCCACAACAAATGTAGTTATTTATTTGTGTGAATTCATGAGTGATTCAAAAAATTTAGTAAAATATAAAGCCAAAGTTGAATGATCAATTTGTGTAGCTTACTTGCATTGTCAGACAACATGCTTGCTTTCATTATTTTAAATTTAACAACTTCATGTTGTCATCGCATTATTATTTTAAGAATGGAATAACTTGAAAATCAAACATATATAACAATGTTATCTGAACAAGTTGGTCATCATTTTGGGAGGAACTTTACTCATTGGTCAAGTGATGCCAAATACAAATCAACTCATGTTCATGTGTTAGTAAAATGCACTACAGTTAAATCATATTTGAGTAAGTTTTAATAACATTTGTTTGAAAATTTGTTGTCAATTTTAAAGACAACTAAATTTAACCATCTAGCCATTTATTTTGTCCAGTCCATTTCTTATACCAAAGCAACTACTTGAAACAAGTGCTTATACTTATATACACTTAAATTTTCCTACATGGTTTAAGGAACATGTATTTTACCATTTATTATAGATAATGCTTATATATTTCAAGTAACATAATTTTTCATGCAACTTATAAGTGTAGGTTTATAATGAGTCTTTTTGTGTGAGAAATCAAGATATAAGGGATTGTCGGATCAACCCATGGAATGTCTCAAAGAATGTCACACATACTTTGTGAATAGTTAGTTATAAGTTCCAAACTAATGCATGGAGAAAAGGAAAAATTTATAAACAGTAGGATTAATGTGGAGGACCTTATTGAAGGAGATGAAGATCGTTTTTATGGGATCATTGATAAACATACGAGTTAGAATTCAATAGTTCAAATTATCCCAAAAAATAGAGATTTTTTGTGACTGAATTGATCCGTCTCGAAGAGGTAGCAGAGTGGATCTAAATATAATATTATAAATATTTAAATGAGTTTAAAATACCAACTATTTGATCGGTTTATTCTTCTACACAATATTAAACATAGTTGGTGGATTGTAATTAAAACAAAGCCTAGAAATCACATTGAAACAAATGACAAGAGAATGTATCTTAACGAAGTAGATGAAATGTCATGCCAAACAAAAAGAATGAGAAGGAGACCGTCTAAGCCATGGGATAGCAGGTTTTAAAGTACAGGTGTAAAGATAAAACAGAATTTTTGGCTGTATTAGGAGAAACGGTTTATATATTCAGACTTCTATGTTTTGGGTATTTCAACTCAAAGCAGCTTTAGTTATGTGTAAATATGTAAATTTTTTCATTAATATATTTTATTGCTGAAAAAGAAAACTAAGAACTTTATTCGATCCCTCCTTGAGATTGCAGTTCCAACACAGCAAATCCAGTGTTTAATGTTAAACAGTGAAATTGATATTGTTTCGTGGCGTGATTGTTGGATTCAATCTAGTTAAATTCGGAATTGTTTAATGGTGATTCTGAAGTAGCGCAATCAGTGTGAATCCAGTATTTATTGTTTCCAGGCGCGATTGTTCGATTCAATTTAGTTAAATTTGGAAATGTTTAATGGTGATTCTGAAGTGGCGCAATCGGAACAGTGCCATTCCATTCGGTGGAAATCAATTTGCAAACTGTGAACTCGTTAATTGAGCAGTGGTCGAGTTTGCGAACTGCTATCCGCATCACCGCCGATTCGCGAGCGTTGGTAAAAGATGGATACGTCAACGAGAACGATCAGTTGCTGAAATTGGAGCAAGAAAACTGAAGCATTGAATCGGAAAACTGAAATGCAATTGAGAAATTGTAATGTTGGAAATTTGTCCATGAACTGGATACGCGACGAAGGACTGGCTTGAGGAATCCCAACGGAAGGGGCATACGCCGAATTGAACAACGATGAACTTGGCGCCGGAGTCTCGAATATTGAGGTAGCGCACGTCGGAGCGGTCCAATTCGAAGAACTTGCGCCAGCAAGTGCTGACGCCACTCATCTGGAGGTCGAGGGCCACGAAGTCCGACGACCGGACGTGGTGCCGGAGCTCCGCCAGCGACGGTTGAAGTTCGCGGTGGTCACTGTCTTCACAGAAAACGCCGAATCACATTACGTGGTGGTTGGCGGTTCTCTGGTCTGAACGCTGTTGTTGATTTGGTGAATCCAGCAGCAGATTCAAACCGTGTGGAATGTTGTAAGGTGCACAAGCGGAATTTCGGAAGCAATTTTTAATGGCAAGCTCGTGTTGAGAAGAACAACTGTGAAATTAGAAAGTCGAAATGAAGCGGTGTGAATTGGTTGGTGCTATTTCATGTGGAGAATTCTTGAATAGAAGATTCCAAAATGTTAACCCTTGCACACGTGGATTGGAAGCTAGCAGGTGGAAATCCAATAGTCGAAGCTAGCAGTGATTCAATAAAATTTGATATATTTGATGATTTTCTTATTCGCAGTTGAACTTGAACGCAAACAGCACTTGAGAAATTGAATTTAGTGGAGTAGATTCTCCTAAATTTGGCAGTAAAGTGAATTAGTGCATTCGCATTCGTGAAAGTAAATTGCTGGCACACTGCATGTGGCTGGAGCATAATCGAATATTGTTCGATTTGACTTGGCCAAGAACTTCACACTCGAGCAAAATTTTTGGTTCAAAATTTGTGTTATGACAGTGTTGGTCCGAGACATATTTTCAAAGAAAAATTTAGAAAGATAGTATTTATCGAATCAATTTATAATCTCGAAAAGGATGATTACAATTTTTGTTTTTTAAAAATGTCTATGTTCTCGAACATGATTAGGTCATGATAATTGCCAGAAGCATCTATGATTGAAATGAATGAGATAATTTGGCGTAATTCGAGAAAATATAATATTTGGATGTGATGAATTAGTTGTTAGGTATAAGAAGTATAATATAAATCAAATTGGGTGATGTATTATAAAAGGATTGAGAAAAAATGGTTATAAATGGATAGATTTCGAGGAGTATACATACATGGTATGTGGATAACACAACATTTAATAACAAAGATCGAAGTTAATTTATTTTTCAAATGATTGCAATGGTTTGTATCACTATATATTATAAATAGGTATCACAAACATTAAAAGGTAACATTACACATTCTAACATAGATACTATATGTAACACATTAAGCAATGACATTGAATAAAATTTCTTGTTTCAATATGTGTTTTTCTTCCATTTTTTTCCTACATTTTGACTTTCATATTTTTTATTTAATTTTTAATTAATTACTTGTTCTAATCATTATATGGTAATCCATCTTGCTAGTGCTATATTTATCAAAACTTGAAAAAAAAAACTAATCTAAATTCAATTATTTTGTTGTTCGTGTAATGCTTATACACATTAAAATCATAATTATGTGTGTTAATATGAAAATTTATACTACTTTAGAGGTTGTGTATTGAAAGTCTAAAAATAATTAATTTAGAGTTGAAAACTTATCTTGTTGGCCTTTTTTACAGAATCCAATTTTGAACTCTCAAGGAATTTGTACACCCAATGGAACCACACTATCAACTATTGATTTTGATGGTGTAATAGTCAGTCTCGTAATAGTTATTATATATGATTATGTAGGATGTTTGAAATTGTATTTAATTAAGGAGAGGTGGAATATTAAATATGGTTAAATTTCAAATAGAAATAATAGTGGTAATAATAATAATAATAATAATTATTATTATTATTATAACAATAATAATAATAATTATTATTATTATAACAATAATGGAAATAGAAAAGTAGTAATAGTGGTAATAAACATAATAAAAACAATTCAAATAATGGAGAAACAATGATAATGACTGGTAGTACTATGTGAATAGTAATGAGTCCAATGGTGACTCAACTACTTGTAACACCTACTAATCCAATATTTGTTACTCATATGAAACAAATATCTTTATTTTTTGTTAATCCAACGACGGGTGCGGAACTTCAATCTAGTGATATCCATGGAGTATGCACTTTCACAAAATACCCATAACTATGATTTAGAAAGTATATTGTGTAATACCCTTAGTTTTAATATATATATATATATATATGTATATATATATTGAATTAAAAATATAAAAATAGAATTATAATAGTAAAATTTGTTGGTATCATTTATGGTAAATGTTGTCATTTATAGCTTATATAATCATAGGATTTTCTTCAGTAAAAATTTCAGAAAATTAAGAATAAGCTAAGCATCATTAACTCCATATAAATAAATATTAAATAAAATTAAAATTATTTTAAAAATTTATGTAAACTAAACTATTTTGCATCTAGTAGGGATGTAATTGAAAAAAAATAAGAAATTTTTTCACTTATATGATTAACCACATTTACCATTTACCATTTACTATTTACCATGTCTCAAATTGTTTTTCTCTCTTTTTTCGATTTATGATCATTTTTGAAAAAAAAAAAAAGCTTAGTGAGTAAGAAAAAGAAAGGAAAAAAGAAATTTAGTAAGTTATTTAAGTTTCTTTCACCTCTTATTCTCTCATTCTCTCTTTCTCTCATTTTCATTCATGCAATTATTAGAGAGCAAATTGAGAAAGATTCTTCTCACCACTTATTTCTCCAAAATCCTTGCCTCTTGAAACTCTTTCTTTAAATTAAGGTAATATTTTATTAATTCCAACCCTTAATTTCATTATCTCTTTAATTTTTTCTAATCTTAAAAAAAAATTCCTGGTTAACATTTTAGGAAAAACTTTGATTTTGAATCTCTTTTTTCAACTCCTTTGATGGTTTGAGCTTCATAGAGGTAAGGGGAGTTGTTCCCCACTATCTCTAATCTAGCAAACTTGTGAGTAATTTTCGTATTCTTAACATGCATCAAAATGGACAATTTTGATGTTTATTTTTAAAATCTAAACCTAGAAATGACTTCATTAGGTGTCAACCTAGGATTTTCACCTCAATCGGACATGTATAGAGTAAGTTATGTACAAAACAAAATCTAGTATTTCTTGAGATTATATAGATGCGAATTTTGGTGTTTGATTTGGATGATGTATTTGAATTATTTGAATAATTTAATATTAGAATATGTAATACTAAAAGGATGGTGAACAAGGCATTTCAAACCCTTGGTTAAAGGATTTACAATTTGCTTAACTGTGTTTATCTTTAGGAATATAATATTTGGTATCGAATATAAACGATTTGGGTTGAGTTCAAAGGTATCCGACCTTTGGCAAAATATTGTTTGACATTGAATTGTGTATTGTTGTAATGATTTGCTCTCTTTAAAAATTTGGGAAAGTTTGATTTTCAGCCACTATGCTACCGAAATTTTGTAGATTTTATAACTTTAAGTCAAAGAAAATGATATAATTTATCATAATATGTTGAAATTTTGTGTGTGATTATTTTGTGATAATACTTTTGAGATAGGGATTCTCGTGACATAAAAGTGAAGAGAATTTTAATTGGTGAAAGGAAAATTTATGTAAGCTACTTAAAGTAGCAATTTTTTTAGTTTGTAAACTTTTATGTCATTGGCAACCTATTGTGTGGGGTAGATAGTTACATAGATACACTAGGGTATGGAAAATTAGAGATGATTATGGTAATATTGGAGAAATGTACTATGGTGAATGCAACCTTCAATCGTTGTACACGATTGGTTGG
Source organism: Lablab purpureus (assembly GCA_030347555.1). Classification (NCBI taxonomy): domain Eukaryota; kingdom Viridiplantae; phylum Streptophyta; class Magnoliopsida; order Fabales; family Fabaceae; genus Lablab; species Lablab purpureus. The sequence goes on from CM059254.1 coordinate 20,350,247, forward strand.
TGGGCGAGTAGATTCACATGGCCTCACTCATTTCCTGACTAGATTTTTTATTATGCCTTTGGCCAAAGGGACTATGTTTCGCCTCACGTTGCATTTATGATTTGCTAATGGTCAATCGATGTCTATCTACCTAGCATAAGACCTACACGACCCGGTGGTAGTGGAAAGGGCCCTAAGGTACCTAGAATATCAATAAATGTGATCACAATGTATGTATGTTTATATATACATATGGATGTATGTGTGTGTCAAAGTGTGAATAGTGAATGTGAATTTGTTGATGTTGTATACTTCCTTTAAGTTTTATGTAAATTTGAGAATGTATAATATATATATATAACAATAATACATAAAACTTACTTTGGTTAGATTGTAGTGGTGAAGAGAAGACTCACCCTTAAATGACTACACCATGAAGGCATGTTAGGATAGCAGAAATGCATTATTTGAATGATATAAATGATGTTGGATCAAAAACTTACCCCTAGACCAAAAGCTATAGTCGTTAGTTAGGGCACAATTACTTCTACTTAAGAGCGTACATGACCTCTGGCCCATTCAACCCGCGACACGGGACAATTGATGTCACCTGCAATAATCTCTCCCTCGGCAATTACCCCATTAGGAATCGAACTTGTGACCTTGGCTCTGATACCAATTGTTAGATTGAGCATTTACCACTAGACCAAAAAGCTATAATCGTTAGTTAGGACGCAACTCTTTCTACTTAAGAGCATAACACCCCAAACACCACAATTCAATTGTGACTTGACCCACATGGGCTCTGGCTCACTCAACTTGTGCCACAGGATAATTGATGTCACCCGCAACAAATGACACATTTCAAAAATATCACAATGTATACTTTTATAAGTTTATTATTACCCTAGGCGTAAATGGATCAAACTCTATAGTAACGATAAATGTAAATATATCTTATATTACACCATTTTTCTAGGATTCAACAACAAGAATCAACCACGTAGTTACTTCTTATATATATAGAGAGGACGGGAGAGAACATCTACTGTTATACGTTTCTTCATTTTTTTTACCATGATGTCGCTAGAGTGCCACTCGATACACATGAGAAAGACTTACTGGTGGAGAGCTTGTTGCTGATGAAGGATTTTCTTTTTCTGATTTAACATCAAAAGAGCTAGAATTTTTTGCTACAATTTGTGATGAAGATGACCCTATGTAGAAATACCTACCTTAAGTCTTGTGTTTAAAAAGGGGATTTTCTCTTAATAAGACTGCATTTTGTAAATTTTTTGTAAATATGACTAGTTAGATCCTATTCTTTTGATGATCATATGTATTTATATTCATATATAGGTTTCCTATCTACTTTTGTTTGGAAGACACTTACGCAAATATTGATCTTTTATACCAATGTAAATATAACTATGTTTATTATGTAACTTGACTGCAAATTTTCATCTTTTAGAATCCTATTTTATGTCTAATGAATTTAAATTATAATGTGTGTAATATATCTATATATATTGTTGAGGAAAAGTCCAAACACTCCATAATTTTGAATTATGATGAAAACAATTAATGTTATGTTATGACAGACAAATAGTCCTTCAGACGAAGCAACCTGTGAGACGAAGGAGTGCATAGTTCTTTCCTACATAAAATCATGAATGTATCGTTTGTCAGATGATACCTAAAACAACCATCAGATGATGAGTCATCAAATGATATGCTTACGACCTTAAGTAACGTTTGAAAGATTACTTTTTATCTTTTAAAGACATTCTTCCAGAAAGTCTAATGATGAAGTATCGAAGCAGTTCTCACATTGCATCAACGCCTTCCTTATAAAAGTAAAAGCTTTTTTCTTACCAAATTTCTGACACGCCTGATTTTTGTCAACTCCCAAAGTACACATGTCATGTACAGAAGTGTTGCTTTCATCAAAAGGACTAAATCTCACTGTCTAATGGGGATAAGTACAACAAGTTATTAGGTTTTGTGTGAAGATTAGAAGCACACATTTATTGCATGAAGAAGAACATTTAATGCATCTACGTAAAACTTTCATTATACACAACAAGAAGATGTGTTTAAGACCTACCTAAAGTTGAAGATGTTAGAACGGATCTCTAACGGCTAGTTGCTTATGCACTCTATAAGAGACCGAACTCATCTTGAAGATATAGAAACAAGTTGAGAAAAACGTGTTTTTTCTTATTCTTTCTTTGCTTATTCTAATATCTTCATAAAAGCTTTAGAAGAACACTGCTAATGTTTTTTAGCTACCTCTAGAAGATTAACCTTCTTTTCATCTCGTCTTTGATACGTAGCTCTTCTATAATAGCTCAAACCTTTGTAAATTATTCATAATCTTTGATAAATCTTTTATGTTTAATCAAGGAGTGACTTAGTAAGAAAGAATACTTAGTTGAAGCCAGGAGTGACCTTGTGTTAAAGAATACTTGTACGGGTTAACCAGAAGTGGCTACGAGTCAAAACAATACTTGTCAATTGCAGTGGTAGTCTACTAGTGGAACTCAATCAAGTTGATTGAGAACTGGATGTAGTCTGTGGTTTGAGACAAACCAATAGAAAAACTTGAGTAATATTTGTCTCTTTTAACTCTTTCTGATTGCATATTATCATCTATGTCTAATAGTAAAACAGAGAGATCTTTAAGCAAAAGTATTTATTTGCGAAATTGTTTCATCTTATAAACCTTTCCATTTGCTAAGTTCAAACCATCGTTTGACGAATTGTGTCTTCAGACGAATTGTGAAAAATTGCGTAAAGATTTTAAAACACAATTCAACCCTCTCGTCTTGTGTTTTTCTTGTTTTTCACACATGTGTGTGTATGTGTATTTGATCCTTAATGATTGTCTTAGGAAAGCTTGATTTTCTTTTCTTTAAAGTTAATTCTAAAGAGAGAAGATTAATGTTTTTAATTAATCAAAATTTTATCATGTTTTATTTAAATTCAAGTAGTATCTTTGAAAAATAGATTAACAAATTGTTATTTATTTTAATTAATTATTTTCAAAATTTATATAAACAAAGAAATAATGTTAAAAAAAATTAAGTGTTACAGTAATTTAGGATCTATTTACAATGGTAGTCGAATTTAACGTATAATTATCGTCGTAATTTAGAAAATTAAAATGCAGGAATTACAAATTTTACATTAGATGTCATTAGGCTATGAATCATAGTAATTTTGAAATGGTTGATGTGTTATCACAAAGGATGATATTAATGTTAGATCCTTTAATATAGTGGCCGAGCTTTCTAGGGGTAGGAGAGGCCTGGGCCCCCAAAATTTTTAGAATTTGTTGCATGCATATAATGAGAATTAAATACATGAACTTTCAATCTCACTTGACATGTCCTGAAAGGAAACAATTCAAGTAGTACAGGATAATATCACAAATTGAAAACTATTGTGTGTAGTATCATTCATTTCCTGGTTGATTATAATTAGAGTATAAAACAAATAAGTTCAATATAAAGAAAGTAAGAAATAGAGAGAAAAGAACACAAGTATTTATACTGGTTCGGATCAAAGCAAATCCTACGTCCAATGATTTTATCACCTCAAAAGAGAGTGATAACAACTAACTATCTTAAGTTAAAAAAATTACAACTTACAGTGCAACTGAATAAATAAGATAGTAGGAAAATTAACAAGTCACATCTTTTATACAGAACAAAAGATAAAACAACACCTCTCTCGAAAACACAAGAGATGAACAAACACCTTCCTTGAACGCCATAAGGAATGAAGACACCTTCTTTGAATAACCACAAAGGATTAAAACAACACCTCTTTTGAAAACCTCAAAAGATTAACACCTCCTTTGAATAACCATGAAGGATGAAACAAGTTTGAACACTAGTAGCGGAACAACTTTCACTTTGATCTCTCTAGGTTATTTTTGAAATTCATACCCCATTTCCAATTTATAGGCAATGAAGGGCGCAAGATTTTGTAGAATATGAAAATTTTTACACAAAAACATTCAGAATAATTTATTATTGCTTAGGATAATTGATTATTCTAGAGAGTAACTGAAAAATAAAAGTTTGTTGATGATAATAGATTATTTCGTCAGATAATCGATTATTTCGTCAGATAATCGATTATTTCAGGAGATAATTGATTATTTTAAGCATGAGAATCGATTATTTCAGGAGATAATTGATTATTTTAAGCATGGGAATCGATTATTCCAAGGAACAAAGTCTTTCAAAGCTTTTATAATCAATTACTTAAAGAGATAATTGATTATTTTGGCGTAAATTGCTTTTTTATGTAAAACAAAATACTTTTTCAATGTTTAAAGGAGAGTGGTGTGCATGATAGGATCTTCAACTTGATTCTTAACTATTACAAGCAAACATATATACAAAATACAAGTTTCAAGCTTCCACAAAATTTCAAGACTTTAATCATGAAGGTTCATCTTCTTCTTTTAGAGTCATTATCATCAAAACACTTATTCTTTAGATATAATAAAGATCCTTCAACATCTTTAGATTAACACTCTGTTATTTTCTCTTTTGTAAAACTTTAGAATAACGCTTATTTATGTTGTTTAGCTAAAGCTAGAAGCAAGCTCAATTCTTATATTTATTGTTTAGACGTTAATCTTCTAGTCTTTAGCTATCTTGATATGATTGTTTAATCACACCTCTTTAATCTTTTGTAAAAAAATTCGCTAGGAGTAGTTACACTAAATAATAATATTTTTTACATTAATTAACTACTAAAATGATACGATGTATTAAAATTTCTAAATGAAATTTTATATCTGCAATGTAATATGTTAAAAAAGTTACGTGACACGTTAAGGAAAAAAAAAAGGATGAAAGAAAGCTCTACCTTTGCAGAGCGTGTAATTAAATTTATTTGATATACAAGAGTTGATTATTAAATTGTATATAAAACAGTGTTTTCTATATTAGTTAAATTTTATATAAGGGTTTTTCTTAAGAAATTGTGGGTTAAGTGTATATTTGTCATGCTTAAATTAATTTTTCAATGACAATAAATCTTGTAAATAGAAAAAAAAAAAAAAGAACTTGTAAACTTGGTTCCTTAAGTATCTTACATTCTAAATCTTGTAAATAGAAAAAAATGTGTTTAGAAAAAATTGTGTTAAAAAGAGACGCGTAATTAATAAAAGTCATGAGTGAGCTTCTCCTAGATACAATAATCATCAACGAAGACAATATATTACGCACCATTGATATTGTATTAAAAACTAGAGTTCCAACGTATGCGTGCATTAAAGAGTTCCTATTTCTTATAAAAGTCATTTCCAAAAAGTGTTAAGAAAAAGAAGTGATAAATCATATTTGAGATATATATTTACAACCTATTTCAACATAATTAAGTGGGCTTGTTGAGTCTATAATTAATTGGTATATTGGTGGATTTAATAGCTAATATTTACAAATTTTTATACTTTTACTAACTTTGAAATATTTATCTTGCATGGATAATAGATAGAGTTAGATGCATAAATGCTTTAGTTTTTTTATGTAAATTTATATAAATATGTTCAATTTGTTTCTTATAACTTTAACTCTTGTGGATATTTCTTGTCCAAAATGACAATTGAAGTTGTGGACTTTACACTTTTGACGCATTTTCAACTACTCATTCTAAATGGGACTCATAGTTAAATTTTCTAGATCTAAACTTGAACAAGACTCTTTTCTCTCTCATTTGCTGTCAATTCTTTGCACGTTATTGAAGCTTGGATCGATCAATCTCCAATTGATTTTGAATGTTATATAAACTTATTTATCAATTCAAAATTTTCATCCAATCGTTGTTAGAATTTGAGTTTTTAGTTTAATAAAATGCCATATCCTATGTTTTTCCAACGAATTTTCGTTTTCAATTCTTATATACTAATAACATGGGTTTTTCATAGTTCGAAGTACAGTTAATTCTTAAACTAGATACTAAAAGAACATTGTTTGTATAAATGTGAATGTTATATGTATTTGGGAAGAATACAAAATGATTTGATTAGATAACGAGCGGCTAACACCTGGAAGAATTAGGAAGTGGTCTCTTTTAATTAATATTTTATGGTTAAATTGTACGTAATTTCAGTCCGAAATTTGCTTTTTATTTATAATTTTATTTATTTTATTAATTTTGTAGTTTTATTTCTTATATTATTTGAAATATATAATTTGGTTGCAGTTTTCAATTTCAAATCTCTTTATTTCTTTTAATTAATTAAATTATTACTTAATATTATTTTAAATGAATATTTTAGGTTTAGGAACCATTATGAAGCTAGTTTTAAGAAGTTGTTTAAGTTAGCCGGATTATATTTGAATCAAAACTTTTCTTTTTTGTTCTCCTTTCTATGTTTTCATAATTTAACCAGATTTATTATTGATGGATATATTTTTTTCGATCGACATAAAACAACTCTATTAAATTGAACATATAGAAGTTCTCTAACACATTTAAATAGATATATACAATAAAAATGTAAAAACTTAATTGAAAACTTTGGAATATGATGGATATATGTGTGCGTAAATTCATGCTACAATAAGTAAAAATATGTGGGTCGTAGGTAATATTAGATTTTGTAGTGATTTAATTAAAATAAAAAATGCTTACAAAATGGAGAATTTTACTAAAATTACAAAAAAAATTAAATAGGATGATTGAAATCATATAAAATAAATAAGAAAACCAAGGTAGTGAATCAACCATTAAAAGAGACCAGAATTTTAGTGTAGTTTTATTTGTTATAGTCTTAATAGAGAATTATGATTCAAAATATATCATATGTAGTTGTTCTTTTTTGGTCTGTTCTTACAATATCTTCATGTAATACTTCATTCATTTAAATGTTTGGTCGGCCGATAAACAATGCTGGTCATATTTACTTTAGAGTTAATAAATTGTGACAACATTTTGTGGATTGGTTTGATTTTCAGTATTTTCCCTCTCTCAATATTAATCATTTTTCGGCTTCGTTTTTTAAGGTATTTTTCTTCTTTGCTAAAAAGAAAAAAAAAAATCCCTCTTTTTGCCCTAAATTGCCATCTATGTAATATAATTGCAAAATCAGAGACTAATAACTAGCGATACTAATATTGATGGTTCCTATGTAAAAATACCATTTTAGTTTTAAACCATCTTAACAACATTTTAATTTCAAAGTGAAAAGATTACTAGTCAACTTTAAATTAGATATTATCATTAGCAACATATATTAACAAGTTTCTTTCTAAGTACTTATAAAACAGAAAAATAAGAAAAAAAAGTATCTTTTTAATAAGCTAGAATTAGTTGAGCACAATTTAGTTTGTCAAAACTCAGAACAACCAGGATACACCATCAAAACCTAATGTTTGTTCGCGATCCAACGATAAACGTGAAATTCCAGGTAATAAAGTAACATTAAATTTATCATGAAAACGGTTATATAAAAGGTTGCAAGTGATAATATTGGTGTGAAGTTATCGATACCATGTACAGTTAATTTGCATCTTCATTTTAATGTATGCTCAAGTTCATTATATGTCCCTATTTTTCTAATATAAAGGTGTTTATAGAAAACTCGACCAAATATTTGAATCAATTAAGAAAAATGTTTCATTCGAGTGCGGGGTGGTGGGTATATAATGAACGTTTAATTTTATTGAAAGATAATTTCGCCACTACACCTTCTTTTCTTTATCTAATTTTGATAATAGTTTAGGGTTGCGGTGTGAACATGGGTACTAAAAAGCATTTAATTTTATGTTTTCACGGTTATTGCTATTGATAGAAACAACTCGAATTAAATGCTGGATATTAATGTTGATTTAAGGTGATAAGAAACCGCTAATTAAAACACAGGTTCAGAAAAATTGAAGAACGAAATAAATAATTTTAAGATTTATTTTTTAAAAAAAAAATGAATACATGGTATATTATATATACACTGTGTATATAAAGTTGGAATAAATTTTATAAATTAATTCGAAGGGAGAAACTATATTGGGATTTGTTTTAGAAAACACAATTCTGGTGTATGAAATTGTGGTGAATATAATGGTCTTTAAGAATATCTCGTACAAATTTGTAGAGTTGGCAACTTTACTTTTGTTCAATGGGTCAACTTGAACAATCCGTAATAAACTCTTTTACTTTAAATACTCATGGGGTAAACTCATTACCGTATTGTACTTTTCAAATGTGTAGTGGTAGAGATGAAGTGTGGTGGGTCAGATTTAGGGTTATAACATAATCTACTTATAGAGTGAAAGTTTTTATTTTAAAATGAGCTAGGGTCAACTTTTTTGTTGCAATTACGATGAAAAAGATATAACTTGACAAACTACAAGTTTATTGTGTGATTTTATTTGTACCATAATAATCATTAAACTGCACTAATGGTTTTATAGCAGAGAGATAAAGATATTTATGAAATATCTATCTCCTCTCGTGTTTTGAAAGAAAAAAAATGAGTATAGACACCTGATATGATCTAGTGCATGTGCGTGACTTAAGAGTACGTAGTGACACTATTCTATTAAGCTTTAGTTTTGCGAAAGGAAACCAAAAACATAGTCATGCATGCATGTGTTAACATGATAGAGAGAGTTAGGTACGTAAAATCTAGTTATCCCTAATGGAAAATTTTATTAAAATTAACACATTATTTAGTCTTGCCTCTATTTAAACACTCCAACCCCCATTATTAAGTTATCGGTATTTCTCTTTCCCCCTCTTCCCCACCCCAACACTTCTCTCTATCACAAAACAAAAAATAATGGATAAAAAACAGTGCAATACGTCTCAAGATCCTGAAGTGAGAAAAGGGCCATGGACAATGGAAGAAGATTTGATCTTGATCAATTATATTTCGAATCATGGGGAAGGTGTTTGGAACTCTTTGGCCAAAGCTGCTGGTAAGCATATTTTTTGTTCTACAACTTTTATTATTCTTTGAGTGTTGTATTTTTTATAATTATTTTTTCCTTCTATTTTTTTTTTCATTCAAACTTAAACCCAAGGGTGCGAGAGAATGATTCATCATTATGCATGCTATAACAGGTCTTAAACGCACTGGGAAGAGTTGCCGACTTAGGTGGCTAAACTACCTCCGTCCTGATGTTAGAAGAGGGAATATTACACCCGAGGAACAACTTTTGATCATGGAGCTTCACGCAAAGTGGGGAAACAGGTAAATTTTTAACGTATTTTGTTAATTAATATGACGAGATTTGACAAAGGAAACTTTAAAGATCTTTTTCTTTTTATATTTTTCACGTAAATGATATTCTTTACCGGGAACTTATATATTTTTGTCAACCCTTCTTTATTTTCGAACCATTAAAGAAGTTTTTTGCTCTCTTTTTAAGTTGTAGTATTTGATTTTGGAGGCATTCGAACTAGAAGGCCCATGAGTACAATATTCTTGGAAGACTATATTTGAGAGGGATCGAGGGAGTGTAGTCAGGGAGAAAACTCTAGCCAAGGGAAAAAGGTTGAAACACATGGGGGTTTGTAGAACTTTTGGCCACAAATATATATATCTTGGATAAAATCTGTATTTAATTTTCTTAGAAATGATTGTGTTCGATTCCCTCCAAATCCAAGAATTCGACTGTTTTCCTTTGAAGGGTACATATTTTATTCATATACTGTTGCATTAATCCCCGCTCGCCCTAGCTCTCCCTCTCTCCTATATATGTATATGCGTGTGCCTGGCGTTAGAGAGGTCCTTTAGATCTAACAATAATCATCACAACCAAATTAATCAACACCAAGGTTCTTCTTCTCCACTTCATTTTCAATTATCTGCTCCTGTTTTCTTTTTCTTTATAAATTCTGTTCCATGGAGGCTTTTCAATTTTTGTCAGATTCTACCTCAATTTTTTCACTTCTCAGAACATATTATTCTTCTAAAAGTTGCAGGTTAATCAGCTGCGCGGAAGATTCTTTAATTATATTTATTTTCAAGTGAAAATAAATCGTAATATGATATTTTTCTTACCCTATATATAAAAACCCAACTGGATAATGAATAAAAGTACCTTTGTTTTATGAGAAAAACATATATTGTATTGAAAACACATTATTACTTGCTTTAAACAAATGAAAGAAAAAATAGATGACGTAAGGGTTTTGGACATAAGATGGAAAAGTTGTTGTTGATGATGATAAAATATGTGAAAGATAGAAAAGGGAGATGAACTGCAGATGGAAGGAGGAGAAAATTGGGTGCAAATAGTAAAGATAAAAGAGATTACCTTAAACAAGAAATAGATGGTATTAGAAGTTGTTTCTAGCATATATAAAGCTGTTTTAATTTTGCAAAGCTGCATCAAGTTTTACAAATGACTATTTGCATAAGGGTTGTGAGGGAGGACTAAATAAGTTGGACAAGAGGACCTTCCACTTTAGGTTGAACTCATGGAAGTGGGCATATCTTTATAGCTTTCTAGTTCGGATGAAAGAGAGTTTGAGAGAAAATAGACCCAAACCATACACTTTTGGCTCTTCTTAACAAGGGCAGGTGTCCTTGTAAATTTTAGAGCCTCCCCTTGAAGATAGACTTACATAGTGCATATATAAACTGAGGATATACTTACATAGTGCATATAAAAACTAGTTAGCACCATCCTTACTTTCTCAGTATCCCAAATTCCCTCTCAACCAAGAAAACAAATCACCAACCAGTGATAAAAGTGGAAAACAAAATATTTAATCCAAACTTATAAAACATTACATTTACTATTTAAAATAAAAATGAATAGTATTAATGAGGCGCGCAACGAAACGTGCCCTTTTTTGAAACAAGCAAGATGGATTTGTAGTTAAACAAGTTAATGGCGCTATTTATTACAAGAAATGAAGGTGACGTGATTAAAATTTTGTAGAAAATTTGTATGCGTGTGTATATATATGTATGCTGCGTGTGTGTGTGTGTATATATATATATATATGTATGAAGGGATGTGGATGGAAAAGAGAACAGGAGACGTTTTGATTGAACCATGCTCTCTCTAGTCTCTACCTGAGGCATGCTTTGAGAAACCTGATTTTCTGTTCTTAGAGAGCCCTTGCTACAAAGCAAAGGAATTATCTTCATACAGCAAAGGAAATTTAGCATCTTACGTACCTCAACACTGGTCGATTTATAAGTGTGAGTCCAAGATAACGTCACATTGATTCTCAGCCATGGAACATGGCTTCCATCAGACTCACAACCGTATTTAATATAGGTGTTGCCACTTTTTAGTTAATCAATAAAAGCTGTGGCAGTCATATATATAGGCAGTTTTTAATTACATTTCAGTTTAATACTTTATCTTTCAAGCAAATTAAACAAATGTTTTAACTTACTCTCACTCATGCACACTCGTCTACACTCTTTTCCACAACGCATTTCTACAACCGAGTAGCATTCTAGGTTTTGTTCTGGCTCTCCGCTTACTCTGATGAATACAACTACATACTTACCAAATTGTTTGATATAGTTGTCTAAGAAAAGTGATTAGAGGCAACAAAATTTTTGTATGAAAGGGAAACTCTTATCCTATTGTTTGGTGTAATTAAAGTACAAAGTATTTTCTTTGAAACTATTTACTCTCATCCACTTAAAAGGCTCAGGTTCCAAAAAATTTTACAGCCAAAACGTTAAAAAACCAGTAGGGTTACTATTCAGTTACATGACGCTGTCTTCTAGAAATAAATCCTTCACCAATGCAGGTGGTCAAAAATTGCCAAGCATCTACCAGGAAGGACTGATAATGAGATAAAAAACTACTGGAGGACCAGGATCCAGAAGCACATCAAGCAAGCTGAGAACTTTCAGCAACAGAGTAATTCTAATTCTGAGATAAATGATCATCAAGCTAGCACTAGCCAAGTATCCACCATGGCTGAACCCATGGAGACCTACTCTTCACCCTGTTACCAAGGAATGTTAGAGCCATTTTCAACTCAGTTTCCCAATATTCCTGATCAATCCAGTTGTTGTAACAATGACAACAACAATTATTGGAGCATGGAGGATATCTGGTCAATGCAGTTACTGAACGGGGATTAAATACATAATAATAAATATTATAAACATAAACTAAGTGCTTAATTAAGTTCCATAAAGCTGGAATATCTCTCCTGCTTAAAACATATATCATTAGGTTTGTTTATATATAAGTAGTTGGATGTTTGGTTTTGCGTACAATATTATATGTCAGAGTCTAATTAGTTATGTGCTGTAATATATACGAGATCTTATATTAAACTGTATCTGCATGCTTTTATATCAAATGAGATGCTATGTGCATTAGATATGGTTGAGAACCACAAAGTTTCCGACGTCTAATACATTTCTAGTGGGAGGCTTGCTTACTTATTATAGGAAGTCCTATTGTTAATTATCTCAATGATTGTCTGTTTAAACATATAACAAAGTCTGTCTTTGTGTCACGCTCAACCTGTTGATTATACCCTGTAAAATTAGTACTTTTAATTATTTGATAGAGGGTTTTCACAGAATAAAAAGTTTTGTTCTTATAGGTATATAGATCAAACATCTGTAAACAGGTGATTATGAACATCATATATATTCACCATGTTGCTAAACTGTTCTTCTTCTCTTTCTTATTAAGCTTTAAAATATTAAGAAAAACGTTATTAGCCCTGTAGGTTGTGTAACAGCGCGTAAGATGTGTTTGGGATGGTAAGATGGTAGTGTCAAACTCACCTTCATATAAACGGAAAGACAGCCAGACAAGTATGGGCATGAACTTTGCATTTACATCGGGAAAAAGAAAAATCCCCATATATATATGTATACATATATATATATATATATATATATATATATATATGTGTGTAGATGACCTAACTAAAGCCACAACATATTGACGCGTGGTGACAGAATATCAACCATAGCTAAGTTTGTTAACAATTGAAGTTCCTTTTCCTTATTACCCATTCTTGTGCATAGCCATGCAACGTTTTAAAGACCGACGGAAACCTAACTCTTGTCCATGATGCATTGGTATTTTCACATGGGCGTCATAAATTCATCCCATCACCACATCCTTTGCGATTAAGAAAAGGCCAATAAGCGTAAGTTCTGGTATTTTGAAGTCATTTGGCAGCTAATGCATCTGTTGGGACGTAGATTAGTAGCTAACAGTGGTTCGTTGTGATTTATGATAGGGTTGATGATGGCATTGTTGAAATGCATAAGCTATGAGGTAATTGTAACTGAAAGAGTTTGTCATGTTGTGAGCACCAAGTTAGGTCAGTGAGGACAGTAGAGTAAGAGCATTCACGGCGTACCAAACTTCAACTTTAGTTTAGCTTCCAACACTTATTCGGACAAAGAGGGCTGAGAGGATGACTAAGAGACTAGTCCTGGGATTGTGCCATGTCCTATTAAGGAAACAAGGACAATTGCTTGTAGGCTTTAACTTTGTGCCTACGCGATGCGAAAAGGAACATACAGCATCTATCAGCCACTCGTTCTATTTAGTCACATGTTATATGTGCAAAATTCAATTTCAACACCCAAAAGAAAACTCGCACGTGATGTGATAAGGAAGATTCACGTGGTAGGTCGGCCACTTGAACAAAACGTGATGCAATTGAACAAAGGAGCCATTCATAATTTTGAACAATGATACAAACACATTGTATCTCTCTCTCTCTCTCTCTCTCTCTCTCTCTCTCTCTCTCTCTCTCTTCTTTTCCCATCTCCATTTCTTATTGTATTCTCTTTACTCCTTTGTAGAAAAACTAAAACCAGATCTTCAAAGCTGAATTAGTTCGTTTTAATTAATATTATCCTAAGTTTTAGTTTTTATTCAAAAGTTTCCAAGACATTGATTAAAGACTAAATTTGAAAAAACAAATTGTAGGAGAAAACATTAAAAGTCATGACCAAACGCGTTGTTATACATTCTAATAGAAGTTTTCTTCCAAGTTTTTTTTTTTCCTTTTAATTTCTTAACCTTCTCTCTAAGGGTTTCTTTTGTGGTAATACACTTTTTAAAATACATTTACTCGATCCAAATTTATTGAAAAATTAAACAATCAGGAGAAAATAAGTTAACTAAGAGTCTTTCTTACACTCCTCATAACTCTGCACATGATTCAAGAAATTTTTTTACCTTATAAACACATCCACTTGCATGGGAAAACGAGATAACTCATCATTAATAGATTTACAATAAATTAAAAAAAGTATACTTACTTGAGGACAAATTGAGAACATCACCTTAATTAAAAAGAAGAGAGGCTAAAACTGACATCACTGTGTAACAAATAAAGTCAAAGAGACTATATATATATATATATATTTATTTATTTATCATATAAAGGGAGTATTATGTATTATTTTTTATTTATAATTTACTTTGAACTTGAGTTTTGTGAATGAAAAAAATAATAGAGAAAAGTAGAGTAAAAATTGACCAGTTAAACTTTAAGGTGGTGTTTATAAAATATTATCCTTCACTTTATGGTACTAGTCATTCATCAGTTTTAACCCACTTTTTCTTGCATGTCTTTAAATACTCTTTATATCTATCTATATATATTTTTTCTCTTTCTATTAGATCAACCGTTAGATCTCTAAATCTCACTCTTTTCTCATAGTTTTCGTACTATTTTTCTTCTCATATTCCACCCATTTCAGACCCATGAACATGTCTGAAAAAAAGTTACCCTTTAATCAATACTTCTAGCTATTTTAGTGGAATCATCCTTCCCTTTCAGTTCTCTTCTTTATGATGTTTTTCTTTTTCTAACTTTGATGGTTGTTTCATGTCACTTTTTATATACCACATTTTGCATTTGTTGAAAATATTACTTTTTTTTCAATCTCTATATTAACGTTTTTTCACGAGGTGTTAATAAAAAAAAGATATATAAGAAGAAAAAAAGATATATGATACAAAAGAAAGAGAGAAATTAAATAATTTATTGAAATAAGCTGAGAATATGTCAAAAAATTTACTCTATAGATTCTGAATTGTCATTCCATTTAAATTAATTGCAATGTTTTCATATCTTTTGGGAGGAGTAACATGAAACTTTATAGATGAATAAATATTCTAAATCGAAAGGAACTTGGTATATGAAGTTGATTAAATATATGAACTTCATACATCGTTAAATTAAGAAAAAGTTATTTGTGTAGCATTAATTCCTTATAAGAAAGAGCTGAAAATAGGTTTAAATAAGGAGCATGTAGTTATATGTCATAAGATGAAGTCAAATATGTTGTAAACAAGTTTTCCAAAACACTATAATTAGTCTAAGGTGTAATCGAGTTATGTAACTGACTAGCATTCTTATTTTGATTAAAAAAGAAGAGAATTATGTAAATAGTTACCCCATTATTTGCCCTTGAAGCAAATAAAAAGTGAAAAATAAAGTACTCAAAAGGAATGCATCTGAAAACGCGGAGTGAAGATAGTATAAAGAACTCAGACCATCGCTGGCTAAGCCTATAAGTTATCACTATACTATATATTTAATACAAAGCAAGGTTTGCTAACCAAAGCCCTCACACTGTTGTAACATACTTAACCAAAAATCAAATACAATATTTTTTTATTTAGATTAGTAATGTTCTACAACTTTCAGATTATGATTTTTATTAGGATTTTAAGTATGTAAAAGGAACATAATCAGTACAAATAGATATATTATTATGATAGCAATTAAAATTTATGTTTACAATTACTATAAATTCAGCATTTAAACTAAACAAATGTTGATAAATTATTTTTATTCTTTTAGGAATTTTGTGATAAAAGCTTTAAAATCTGAAAAAAGAATTTGATTGAAGGAAAAATGAAAAAATTGTAAAATTACGTAATTCTACTGTAAAAAGTAAGAAATGTAAAACAATGCAAATGAAACTAAAAAAACGAACACTTTACGACGGTCCCAAAACTGACGTTGAACAAGGCGACGTTAAAAGTAATATTTTCAACGTCGATTCAAATTGAACCGACGTTGAAAAATCATAGACTTACAACGTCGGTTAGGGCTAGAACCGACGTTGTAAGTGTCACCGAAACTTACAACGTCGGTTCTAGCCCTAACCGACGTTGTAAGATGTGTCACCACACCAACTGCAAAGCAGTTTCTAATTTTCCCATTTTCCCTAAATTTTAGTACCTGCATATCAAATAAACCAGCAAACCAGCCACAATTTCATATATAATACATTTCAAATAGTTAAATTTCAAAGATAGACTCTCTAGGTAAAGGTTTGGTGAAGATATGAACTAATTGATGTTTTGTATTTATATATTCTATATAATGCAATCCTTAGCTATATGATCTCTAATGAAACGATGATGTCTAATTCCTATATGCTTTGTCTTAGAAGAACAATTTAAAAAAAGAAAGATTGATGTAAAAACAACATTATTGGATGGATCTAATCGATCTTGAAAAAATCATAAAAATAGTTAGATATTGAATTTTCTCGCTAATTTTTGTTGTGTTATGTTCTTTTGATGTGTACTTGAATAAAGAGGCCTCACATCCCCAAAATAATCATAGTTTTGAAAATACAAAATTTAGGTGTAGAAAAACTTCAAACAATCATAACTTTTGCTACTGGACCTCGGATGGAGATGCGTAAAAATGAAAGTTTTGGAAAAGACCCAACGAACTCGTTGGCAAATCCCAAAGGGGATTTGGGCAAAAAAAATTTCAAAAATCCTCCATTTACTATAACTTTTTTATTATTTTACTATTTTTTACCTATTTTCCTAAATTTTGGCCATTTATGTGACTAACTTGCACTTGTCAAAAAATTTTGAAAAAATTTGTGGAGTTGTGTCGTACCAAACAGAGAATTATCAGGCCATTACATCTTAGAAATTTCATAGTTGCAGCTTCTTTTGTCCTAATTGCATCATTTTGCATACAGCATACAACATACCATACGGTTTTTTTTATTATATGTATGACTAGATACCATCAGAATAATCATCTACAGGCATTTCAATAACCTAATCATACAAACACTATAACATTATTTAATTAGTACAGTTTACTCTATCATTCTAACGAAATTTCAGCAGAGTTTTCTCTGTTATTTGACTAAATCCAAATTTTTGAACAACAACAAATCTTGTACAGTTCAATAAACTAATCATACAAACATTATATTCTACAAAACGAAAAATCAAAAAAATAATAAAATTAAAAACCTAACCTAGCGCGGCAACGACGACGGCGGCCACGGCGGCAGCGAGGAAGCTGACGGCAAGGGGAGGGGACTGTGGCAGCGGCCAAGAGGAGACCTGCAAGGAACGAAAACCTCGCCGGCGACGACCAACAAGCTTCGCGGCAACGACGGGAGCCAAACGGAGGAGAGGGAGAGGGCGACGAGAGCCAAACGGAGGAGAGGAGAATCACGGAGGAGAATTAGGGGTTAACGCCGCTGACGAAGGGGAGCTGATCGTCGCTGTCGCAGAGGAAAGGGAGCATCGCGGCGGAGGACACGATGACGAGTAGCAGCGGCGCGAAGAGGAAAAGTGACGAGGGAAGAGCGCGGGATAGGTTTTAATAATAACCTTTCTACGTCGGTTATTGGTGCGAACCGACGTAGAATATTTTAATTTTTACATTCTACGTCGGTTGTTGTCTCAACCGACGTAGTATTTTTACCATTCTACGTCGGTTGAGACAACAACCGACGTAGAATGTAAAAATTAAAACATTCTACGTCGGTTCGCACCAATAACCGACGTAGAATGTTCACTTCCCACGTTCAACGTCGTTTAAATTTAAACCTACGTAGAATGGCGACGTTAATTCATACTTCTGTAGTAGTGGAAAGAGAGATTCAAAACAAAATTATAAATTGCAAATAATAATAAAATGACTGAAAAATAAATTAGTAGGAGAATAATCTGGATCTGGATCTGAATTTGAGTAAAGTAAATGTTGAACAATCAAATGTAAATGAAAACATAAAACAAAGTGATTACATTAGTTAAAAGATAAGTCCAATAAATAAAGAAATGGACGAAAGATTATGATTTTTTTACAGAAAAGAATTAAATAAAAGGAAATAGATATTTCAACTCTTTTATAAGTAAATGCTAAACACAGGTGAGTAAACTATACATCTGTCATCTTTTAAAAAATTTCTTTTAACAATAAGGCATTTATGATAGTCCCTAATACTAAAAACATAAAGTTATATACATCTATAAATATTATAAAAAAAATATTTTTACCAATTATATTATTGATCTATAAAATCATAAAATTAGTCACTAATTACAGAATGTTTTAAAATCTAATTTAGTAAGTGATTAAAATCTTGATGAGTAATGTTAGAAATTAATTTAGATTCTAATTTAAGAATCAATTTAATCATCATTATATAAAAACCAATTTAATACTTTTTTTAAGATCAATAAACACAAAAATATAATTTCTATTATAACAACAACTATTTTAAATACTAATAATTTTTAGTATGTAAAATTATTTTTAATTTAATGTACTATAATGATTAATTATTTTTTATCTTTAAATTAGTTTATATTTAAAGAATTTCTTGTAGTGAAAGTTCCATACAAGCAAGTAGTCCAAAGCCTACTACACTGTCACTTAACAACACACAAACAATATTTCCTTTACCGATACCTACATTTGACATCAATTATAGTTGGATAACCTGATTATTTCTTAATCATGGGTATTGCAACTTTCATGACAAACTCTATTAATTTAGAACCTTGGAAAGTAGCCATCATAAAAACATGAACACCGTTTGGCAAGTTGGGTGTAGTAATTCCGCTACAATCCTTTTTTAGGACATATTTCACGGTTTTCAATTTCACACTCAAGTCTAGCTACTTGCATAAGGTTTAAGGATTTGGCAAAGTCAACCTTCATTCTCTTTAGTGATCAAGCATGAATATTTTTTAAGACTTAAAGAATTTTTGAGTGTATAATTTTGTTTTTCTAGGTTACTATTTAAGCTTATCTCTCTAAACAATTAGATGATCAAAGTTAATCTTAAAACTTTTTTGCAAAACCATCTTAAAAATTATTTTGATCAACTGCACATTTTTAATAAATTAAAATATTGCATTAATTTGTTAAAATTCTTCTAAAACATCAAGGTTTGTCTTCAACTAATATTTCAATTGATTAAGTTGTCAGTTTAATATGTTAAAATTGCCCAGGATCTTAAATATTTTTAAGACTAGTTTATTATTCTGTTGAGATTATTTTTTAATAGGTTAATTTTCTTTGGTTTAGGTTATGAAATATTTTGACTAAGTTTTAGTTCATTAAAAATTCGAACTAATCCATTAATTTTTACTGTTAATTAAAATTAATATATTAAGTCTGTTTTTAATTTGTTAAATTTGTCAATTTTCTTTAAAATCACCTCTCATTTAAATGGTTTGAATTACAAATTTTGAACAAATATTTTTACACACTTTTTGAAAAACGCTTTAAGAAAGAATATTTGAGGTAGAAGAATTAACTAGACAATCTAAGATTAGTTTTCTTTGATCACTCAATTATGAATTGAGGGTGGCAGAGGAGGTCATCCATTAAATTTGAATTATTGCAAGGGTTGAGCAAATCTCGTTCCTTTGTAAATTGTTTGTGTGTTGCTGGATTAGGGTTATCCAGTGAGTTTATAGTGGGGTATTAATTGCATAGGTTCGAAATGTGATCTTGTAGAGTTTAAAACTTGTATTCTTGTTTGATTTGTAAACTTTTACTAGAGTTGTAATTACTTGGAAGAATTGTTGTGATTAGTAGGAGCTTAATCTCTAATTAAGTAATGTATGTAACTCTTGTAAAGAATGAACCAGTATAAAAATCATTTGTGTACCTCTATCATTTTCAATTTTTCACTATATCAAGAAATGGTTTTCTAAACTACATCTTAGTTCACTTAATTAAAAAAAATGAATTTTTAACAAACTAATTCATGTTTTCAATAAACTAATTTTTTTTAAAATCTATTCATTCTCTTTTAGATTTTGTTTCTTGATAACATTAAAGTCTTCACCATAAGCACAACATCAACAATGTGTAGGATATTCTAGAGTACACAATTTTAGGCCACAACTAGGTTAAAACTAACACCCTAAACTCCTACCATGCTATATAGTTCAATTTTTGAGTGTTCTTTAAAACTGAGAGAGAATTACTTAATGCGTTGGCAGGTTATAACCAATATACGTAGAAACACCTACTGCATGTTAGCTCCCCCAAGCCTAACCATGTGGATTTCCATTTATGTTCAGTACCTTAGCGAAACTTCGTTATTATTTATGACAATATAGAGTAATCACAACTCAAAAAAGTCGAAAGTACCAAAAGCTTAGATGTTAACATTACCATCAAAATCTAATACCCCTTTCTTTCAAAATTTTCAAACCCCTGTATACCCTGAATTCGTATATGTATCTAAATTTAATATAACCCTTCCTTGTCACTCATATCCTTAATGATGACATCTAGAGGATACTAATCTAGAGGATACTAACCTTTTTTAAAGCATGCATATCGTTAAAATTTTCTAACCTCGTTCTTAGACAATAGCCAAGACTTTTTTTAACACACCCTATTTAATACACTTTATTGGATTGAGACACTGTTATGATGATATATTTTTTTATTAGTCATGATAGTATTTTAAAAGTTTAAATTGTTCTATAATATATTTTTGTTTATAATTATTATTGATAATGATTACTTTTAGGAATATACTATATGTTTGATTTCAACTCTATGTTGATGGTTAAAATTTGCTATATTCAAATACTCTGAGCAACAACTAAAACAACCTCTTTAATAGCTGTTTTAGAGTCATCGTTAATATATGTATTGTTAAAAAAAAGAGGAATTCGTTGTGTTTGATAATTGTCATATTGTATCTCTAAATACAAGGATGATTCTAGTTGTCAGGGTCATTGTATATGAGATATAATGATGAATTTTGTAGAATCTATAAGTGTATTCATTATCAATTTTTTTTTTTTTAAGTATTGTCCAGTTTCCAATAAGAGTTTTATGGTTTATATTGAATGCGACATACGCATGTCTAGTTTTTTTTTTTTTTAAAATTGAGTTTTATGACTACCTCAAACTTGCATTAATCTAAATATCAAATAGTCTAATTCATAAGTACAATTAAGTTTTACTAAAATTTACATCATGACAATCAAACTCGTAGATGTTTGGACCGAATTGTACCTGTCTCAAGTTTGATGGAAAAAAATCGAGTTGATCAGGTTTGGGTTCAGATTTTTTTCGTTTTAAGAAATCAGGTTCGAGGTTGGAGATGAGTAATGCAATCCCCATCCTAACCTTGTATCCATCACCGTTTCGTCTTTAAATTTAAAACTAAACCCTAAAATTAATCATATTATTACTTATTATTTCTTTTTATTTTTCATTCATAAAGGACTACAATGTCTTTTCTTTAATTTTATTCTTAGTGTCTCTTCCACACTCTTCTCTTTTCTTCAACCCTTTACTCACTCCTTCAACTTCCTCAATTTCTTCAACCAATTCAATATACTTTTCTCTTTTTTCCATCCTCCACACATTTACTTTTATATAGTGTGTTTTAAAAGATTAATAGTTGGAAATTATTTATTTATTAGTGTTTTTAAATATGTATTTGATATTCATTTTGAAGGATTGTTAGACTTTATACTATATGTTTTGAAGATTGATAAATTAAACTTGATATATATAAAACAAAAAAAAACATTATCAAACACATTTTTGCATACATATTATTATAATATAAAAATAATAAACTAAAATATACTTCACCAATAAAATAATTTAAAATTTTTAAGATTAAAAATATTAATTTTTCTATAAGAAAATAATATATAAAAAAGATATCTAATATTAAAATATTTAGTCTCTATAAATTTATCATTAATAGTTTATTTTTGTAACACACACACATGTATATATATATATATTATAATCATGCTTAAATTTTTAGGTTTATTAAAATATTTTTTAATATTATTAAAAAAATAAAATAGGACAAGGATGGAATGGATCGAGACCCAACCCTTGATGGAATGAGTGTGAGAACTAAATTTCTCTCCCAATAGAAATTAGGATCGAAAGCGGGGATAATTAAATGAGTCGGGGACGTCGCCCCATTACCATGCCTAATCAGGAAAGCAATTTACATATAATTTACTTAAAAATATAATTAAAGTCTAAAACCATCTTGAATCAGTATATAATTTACTAAAAATACAACGAAAGTGTTATAAAAACTAAATATTATAAATATTATATTACTTTCTTAGTTATCCTAAAGTGTTATAACCAATGAAAAAACATACTTTGTTATAACTAAATTGCTCTAAATTTATACTATCAACTATATAAACCAATAATTTTTAAGCCTACATATGAAAATTATATAAATTATAAATAATAAAATTGAATAGAACTTCTAACAACAAATGTAATTTCACTTATCCTACACTTAAAAAAAATTACCAACTTTTATCCCTTCAATATTCATCAATGAAATAGTTAATATATTATTCCAAAAACCTTCTATGAAATATTATATTTATTATTCCATGTAAAATGAAAACAAACCAAATACAAAGAATATATCTCGAAGGTGCTATAACGAGCACTTGGATGAATCGCCAATGAGGCACAATGAAGTATGGTAGAAAGGGAGGTGAATAGAAAAAGCACATTTTGGGAATGAGAATTCAAAGGTAGAGATGGAAACGTTAGGAAAAAGATATAATGAAAGGTTAAAAGACGCATAAATCAAGGTAAGGAACCATCATTGAAAGTATCAATGATGATAGTTATTTCTATGAGCATTGTCAAAAGTATTTTCGACAACGATATTGGATTGAACATTTACCACTATGGTAAAAACTATAGTTGATAATGAAAGCATAACTCTTTTTGTTTAAGAGTATAGCAGCCCAAATGCCACGATTCAATTGTGACTTGGCACACTTGGCTTACGCCATGAGAAAATTGATTTCATGTGCAATAATCTACCCCTCAACAATTTCTCAATTGGAATAAATTGATGTCACATACAACAATTTCTCGACCAATTGTCCTGTTGCGAATTGAACTTGTAACATTAGCTTTGATACCAATTTTTGGATTGAGTGTCTACCACTAGGTCAAAAGTTATAATTGATAGTCAGAGTGCAACTTTTTCTACTTGAGAGCGTAGCAACCCAAGTGTCACGATTCGATTATGACTTGACCAAGCTAGATACGCCTCAAGACAATTGATATCACTTGTAACAAACAATTCTTTAATAAACAAAAATTAAAAAGTTAGGTTTACTTGAAAAATTACCATAGTTCCTTTTTCGACAATGGTTCCCATTTGACTATAATCAAAAGAGGTCATAATAGACATATTTTTCTAATAGTAGTCATTATTTCATTTCTTCAACCATCATCCTTTGTGATGTTTCTCACTTCATTTTTCTTTTTGCAGAATTCGAAGTCATCTTTTTAACTTAACAAGTAATCATCAAAATATCTCAACAAAAAAATGGAACATTCAAACTTCACATAATGTGAAACAATTTCATAAAATTAAATAACAAAACATGTTAAACTTCGAATTACAATAACAAGTCCCAATTAGGAAGTAATCAAAATATTAGCTAAGTCAGGTATCCTCCCTAATCAGAGCAAAGTCTAAACCATAATTCTAAAACAACAATAAATAACAAAACATGAAGAAAACTACTTTCAACTTTTTCTGTTCCTGAAAATGATTTACAAATAAGGCCTTACTCAATTTACAACCATACTTACTAAATTATATAACATTAGCCATCAACTCTCAATACCTTCAACACAATATCATAATCATAAGTGGATTCTATTTACAATTAGTAATTTATCAACATACCTAATCATTCACACTTAATTACTAAGGTATCGTTTACATTACAACATAAATATTGTACAAGCATATGTATTAATACATTACACACAACAGGTATCAACTTACTTTTAACATGAGTACCTCATTAGATACTCACACAACATGTTTATCTTCACACATCATCATGCATAATTTTTACACATAAACAACGTCTATAAAATCAAGACTCAATGCATGACTTTTTCTTTCCCATTTCTTTCTCTTTACTTTCTTTTCCTTTCGCTTTATGTTGAGACCTAGACTTTCACCACTCTCAACTGATCGAGTCTCAGACTTTAACCATTCTTGATTTAATTTGGATATATTTTAAGACCCGGACTTTAACCATTCTCAACTCATTGAGTCTTGAAATTTAACCATTTTCGATTTAATTTGAGATATATGTTGAGACCTAGACTTTAATCATTCTCAACTCATCGAATATCAGACTTTAATCATTCTCAATTTAATTTGGATATCTATAGAGTTGTTATAAGTACTAGATGCACAATAACCCATTTGCATGTCAAATATTAGTTGCTTAGTTGTTAAGTGAGTTAATTCAAATTCTTAAGATAGGAGTTATTTTTATTTAGACAAGAAAGTCGATTTCCTAATGATATAAATATATATCTTTATGTACATGTTCATTAATTCATAAATAAATTTCAATTTAATTTTCTCTTGTGCCTTGTGCCTAGAGAGTTGAGAGAGTGTGAGAGTTTCAATTGACTTGAGAGAGTGAGAGGGTTCAATTGGGTCAATATTGCCCAATTGTTACATTCCTCGGAGCAGTTGGTGCACAGTTGGTGAGTGTGTTGGGATCCAATATCATTTCTTTTGGTTAAGCCATGGCAGCAGGTGCTGGCATTAGACGTTGAATACGAGCATCAATTTGAGTCTCAAACAAGCACAAATCCATTTCTTGAACTACCTATCATTTGTTTGAAGCGTGCCTTCAATTCAGTGAAGCAACATTGCGAATGGTAATTCAATTCGTGTGAAAGAACAGAAGCAGTGGTTTACATGTGTGATTTTGCATGGACACTTCGTGATTCCTCGCCCAAATTCTCAAGAAATTGATTAGTTAATTCATGATTTCGCTGGCTGACAGTGAGAATTGAAGCATCAATCCGAGATGAATTTCATGGGTCAATTTGCTTAAGCAAGCATGTGGAGAAGAATTCAAAAATAAAATTCAGCTGATGCAGTTTTGACTCAGTGTGTGGTTCAAATGTCAATTGTGTCAGGTGGAGCAATTCTGTTAGCAATTGAAGGCGAATCTGGCCCAATTTATTTCAACTTTTCAAGTCAAGCAATTCATCAAACAATTCCGGTGAATCCAGACTCCAACAATCATTGAAGAGTGCATAATTGGAATTGAATCCAACAGTGCTTTCGGTGTGGAATTTGTTGGACGCAGAAGCAGAACTTTTAAAACATTTTAAATTGCGAGCTCCTGCAATTGAGAAGAACAATTTCTAAATAATTGGATTCATTTCAATTGAATTAAATCCAGTGCATGGAATTGGAAATATTGAATCAAGAGTTGCATGGTGCATTGAATTTTGAAGCGGTTTTCAAATTAAAAAAACGCTAAGATTGTTAAGAATTGTGAAGCAAACACATCAACCGAGACAGCTTCGATTAATTTGGTCTTGTTGACTTACAAGCCGCTGGGTGGCATCTAAAACAATAATTGGTGCTGCAAGCAATAATTCCGGTCCACGGATTTCAGTGCAATCAAGTAGGCACATTATGAAAAAGGATTGATGTGCAATTCTGGTTAGTGGCTGCAAGGTGGCATCATAGGTTTATTTTGAGTCATTTATTTTTACTTACTATATTGCTCTCTTATTAGTTTTCGTTGACTTTTCCTTATTCTTAATTATGAGATAAACCTTGAAAATAATCTTAATTATTTGAATTAAATTTTAAGATTACAAAATTAGAAGTTTAAGTGCAGTGTTTATATTTTAATAATTCTTTTAAACTTTAATTTAAGTTTTGAAAAATTAAAAATATTAATATTGTAATGTTCTATATTTCTTTTTAAACTTATATTTAATAGATTGATTATTTTTACAATTTAATTTTTTTAATTGTTTAGCTTGTTTATTTTGTTTTATAATTTTCTAATAGTAATTTTATATACAGTATCTAGATGTATTTTTCTTCTATCATATTCTTAGTTTTATCTCATTTTACTCTTTTGGTTTAACTTATTTTTTGATTTTGTATTTTTTTGCTTATTTTTAGATTTCTGCGATTTTTTTAGAGTTTTTATTTTCTTAGATTTTATTGAATTGAATTTGAATTTGTTATATATTTCAGTTTGAATAAAAAAATCTTGATGGGTTAATTGAGAATGAAAGGGTGTTTAAACCAAACCAATCCAAAAAATAATCAAAAATTGATTCATAAAAATCGATAACCGATTAAAACTGAAAGTTTTTTTTTATCAATTTGGATATATTTTTTCTTAGAATCGACCATTCAAATCAAATTGTGGTTTGAAATTTTGAAACTGGTTCAAGCCGAATGGAACCAAACTAAACAAAACCAAAATTAGTTATTTAAATATTATTATATTACCTATTATCTCACTCATATATGAGATATGTGTGTGTGAAAGTAAAATGTAATGTGTTTAACTTAGTTTACATCTATAAATATGTGGTAGAACAATATATTTAATGTGAATAAAATGGAAGAAGAGTTATCCTAGTAGTTTAAACATTGCATTATTAATCTTAGGGAGAAAATGTTAAAACAAAATAAAATATTATCAAAAGGAAACAATACATAAAACAGATTTTATGTTTATATTTTGAATTTTGTGCAATATTGTACATATGTATGAAAAATATTTATTAGGTTTATGAGAGGTGGATCTTTTGAGTTAATAAAAACTGAAAAACTAACCAAACCAATCAGATTGGTTTGATTTGGATTTCTTTTTTGATTCAAACTAAATCACATGTAATTTTTTATATTCAGACCGAACCACATGTAATTTGTATGTTTGGTTCGGTGAGGTTCATATATCTTAATTGTGCCAACTATTTTGTTTTATAGATATTTTTTACTTTTTCTTTACAAGATGGATGACATTATGCCATGGGGAAAGCAGAAAGAAAAATTTCCGCATATGGATACAAAATTGATCATGAATCATATTTTGTGTGGGAGAAAAAAATTGAAAGTCTTTATCCATTCTTTGTTTATTGTGGTGATTTTCATATTGTTCAATTGTGTTTTTCCATATTTGTAGGATATGCTAAATATTAGTAGAGAGGAAGGCACTATATTGTTGAAATTGGTATAAAATAAAAAATATTAAAATGGTATGACTTGAAGGCTTGCATGAAAAGAAAATTTGTCTCTCCTTCTTATGAGACAAAAATCTTATAGAAAAAATAAGAGAGCTTGCATAAAAAGGAAGAAAAATTACTATAGGAGAAAAGGAATTTAGAGAAAATGCAAAAGATCTTATGAGAAAAAAGATTAGAAAGTGGAATTGAAAAGAGGTATGTAGAATACATAAAGAGAAAAAAGGGGGAGGACAAGAAAGAGAAAAAAAGAGAAAGAAAAGAAAGGAAACAGAGAAATAAAGAAAATAGAAAGAAGAGAAAGAGAGGATAAAGAAAATAGAGAAGAATAGGAGAAAGAAAGACAAGAAAAAGATGAGGAAGAGTATCTTATAATACCCTTCAAACATGGATGAGAAAGAATTCTTGAAAGGGGATTGCTACACTTTGAACTCTTTTTATCCTTTAAATCATTATTATAATTTTTCATTGAAAACAAAATCATTAAGTTGTTTCCTTCTTTTTTCTTTGTTTCCTATTGAAGACTTGCATATTAAGAAGAAATGATAAAAACAATTTGAAGAAAAGGAGATAAAATAAATAAATAAAAATGCTTGGAAATAAATAAATATATTTTTAATAGTTTGTCTTCTCTGTTGTCATTTGATTGCATGAACAATAAAGGACATATATATACTATATTTTTGTTGCTTCTAAGGATTTTTTCCTCTTTGGCTACATGTAAATAAAACATTTATTTTGAAATTGTTTAATATTTCTTTCAGTTTGATATTTCATCCTGGAGGAAGATCTCCAAGCACATTGATAATAAGATATTTACCTCTCCCAGGATTCAAATATCAATTTAGATGGATTTTTTTTATTATCTTATATTTGAGTTCTTGTAGAATATATGATGTTTGTTTGTAGGAGTCAAATTGAAGGTTGAATTTTCTTAAAAAAAAGGGTATGATAATATCATGGATGAGACCTTCTTAAAAACTGCGAAGGAGGCTTGTGTAATTTTTGGTTTTGATCCTTGTAGTTCTTCAATTTTTTATCCTTGTCTTCGAATATCCAATTCAAACTGGCAAATCTTCTTCTATTCATCAATTTCTCTTTTTTATAGCATCAATCAAAGTAGATTGGTGTTTCTTCATCTCACTTTCATTCCCTATTTTCTATTTTGTCAATCTTTTTGGTGGAAATTGTTGGAACTACCCTATATGAGGTTAGCTTTCCATAATTATTTCTTTCTATATTTCCTCCTTTTCAAACCTTTTTCCATTTATATTTGGCCCTCTCTCACTTGTTGGGGTGTGAAAGGACACAACACTATCTTTATGTTAAAATCTGTACCTACGGATATTCGTGGGTAAAATTCCTAACAAATATTAAATAGATATGAGTATTTTAATTACCTGCTTCTTACGGGGCGGGTACAAGTATCATGGTACCTGTCCCGCGAGTACCCACTGCCCGTTAATTATTATTAATAAATTTTATTTAAATATTTTTAAGAAAATTAAGTGATCAAATTAAAATTATTGATGAGAAAAATATTAATATGTTAAGGATTGTTTAGAGTTTAATTTTATTTATGTATATTTTTTATTTATTCTCACAAAATTGAAGTTATTTTTAAAAATATTAATTTTTTAAAACTTATATTTTACAGTCCAACTTATTTAAATATTTTTTTTAAAATAAATTTATTTTGCACATTTTTTTTCTAAAATTTTGCTTAAATTATATTTTAAAATTAATTTTTTATTTAAATTTATATTTAAAATAATTATTTTTAAATAATTTTATTTAAAATAAAAAAATTAAAATAAAATATTTGCAGGCATCCACGGATACCTGCGGTATAAAAAAATTGCGGGTATTTTTTTCGTGAGTACCCGATGGGTTATGGGGCGAGAAACAGGCAGGTTTTTTTTAGACAGGTCAGGTAACAAGTAGGCACTACCCATTCTCGGACCGACACGTTATCATCCCTACTTATGAGTGAGACAAATCTTATTAGTGAGACCATCATGCATAAATTGTTTATGAAATTACCCTGGCCTTCCAACTAAAATATGTTCGACTTCCATAATAAATATGTCACATAAAACTTCATCTTGGTATTTGCCTATGGAGATGGGTATACATACTTGCCGATTAACTACTATTCCTTTATCATCTTTAATCCATTGTAGTTTATAAAGTTTTGGATGGGGTTTAGCAGTTAAGGCAAGTTTGTCTACCAACTAGAACTACACCAGTTACATCAAGAACCACTATTTACAATTAGGAAACCAATATTTTTAAGGAATTTACACCTGGTGTGGCATAGGTTCTCTTTGGCACTATTCAAACTCAACAGATTGGCTTTCAAGAAGCCTTCTTACCATAAGTCTCCTTCATAAGGGGGAACTTCCTCCTCATAATCTAAAAATTCTTCTTCACTTGATGAATAATGAGCCTCATCCTGACTAATAAACTTTTGGTATTTTCAAAGAGTTGATCTTTTGCTCACACATTTAGAAGTAGTGTCCTCTACCAAGACATTTAAAGCACCAGATATCTCTAGCTCTAGTTTCCTTAGATAATTGCCTATTTTTATAGTTTTCTCTATCTCTTTCTTTTTAGTTTTCTCTTTCTTTTTCCTTACCTCTTTCTCGTGAACCTTATACCTATTTGTAGATTTGGAGGGGTAACTTTCCCTTTTATAGCCTCCCTTAGGGAGTGAGCGTAGTCCTTCCTATATGTAGATCTTCTCTTTATTTATTGTTCTACCCTTACACAATGTTGAACCAAATCATTAAGATCATTATAACGAAATAGTTCAACTCTATCCCTAATCTTAAGGTTGAGACCACTTTGAAACCTAGCAATAGTTATTCTTTCTTCTTACCTAATTCCCACCCTCATCATTAGCAGATCCATTTTTCACTCATACTCCTCTAAACCCATATTTCTCCATTGGAGTCTTTTGAGCTTGTCCATCAACTTCCTATCCTAATATAGAGGAAGGTCTACTTTAGGATCTTTGCGATAAATTTTGCTTTTTAAGCCTATGATTCCTAGGGAATGGTTGAAAGTAATCATTATTGTGGTGACTACTATACACCCCTTCACTATGAGATGAATAAGGGTTGGAATGATTATCTCTTCTTCTATGTGATCTCTCGCTATGTTTGCTCCTATCCTTTTCTCCTTTTTATTGCATAAGTTGAGCAAACATGGCTTTAACATCTATATCATTATCTCTTTTTCTTGCATTTTCTTTTAACTCTCTAATTTTATCTCTTAAGCTCATTCGTTCATGGTCCCTAGTATCCCTATAACTTTCATGCACACTAGAATGATGAGAATGGTCACTCCCCTTTTATCAAATGCTTTTCTTAAAGTTTGAAAAGTTTTCACAAGAATGAAGTGAAAAAAATTTGTATTTGTTTTTCCACTTCGGTGGATTAATGCACCAATTGTTCTATGGAGTGGTAGTCTTGTAATTCCACTATATCTTGGATTTCTCTATGGAGGCCATTTAAGAATCTAGTCATGGTGGCCTCCATGCTCCCATATGTTATAAAAATAGGTTGACTTTAGTTAAACCAAGGGGGTTCAGTTGGTTTTGAAAATTTTCTTCAAAAAAATTTTGAAATCCTCTTAGGAAAATTATAATACAAGTCTTTCTTGAACCAAGATTGAACAAGAATGTACAACAAATACTAATATAACAAATTGAATATAAAAGATAAAGAGAGAGAGAGATAGGAGAAGAAAGAAGACTCAAGAATTATACTAGCTCAGAGAAAAATGATCTTACGTCCAATCTCATCTATTTAACCCTAGAATAGTTGTGTTCCACTATCTTGATATGGTCTTAAAAGCACTAACCAAAAGCAAGTATATACAAGATAGAAAAACAATCAATGAACTCCTTAACAACTTAAGGAGGATATAAAAGGATCAACTTATTAAACTAGTTGCAAAAGGATATCACCAATCAACTCCCGACAAATTTTAGAAGGGTATATAGCCAAATCAACTCTTGACAAATAAAGAGGATGTTGAACCATTACACACACTAACTATATTATGAACACTAGAGGTTTAGACCTTATTGTATAAGAGATGTTATGATGATAACAAAAATGATGTAGTTTAAATATACTTATGCTTCACCTAACATGGTTGTTTTATGCATTTAAACATTCTAGTAAAGGAATTAGACCATAGTACGTCTAACTGAACTGTTAAACAGTCCAACAGTAAAATCTGCAAGAAAACAAAATTAAGAAAGTCGAATCACACTAAGATGTTATACTCAAATATCTACTGATTTTATTCAAATAAAAAGAGATTCTTCTAAATAAATATTGAATGAATAATTACACAAAATGATTCCAACATTTAAATTAAAGAAGAAAAAGGAAATGAATGATATTGCGAAAAAAGATATAATTTGGGATATTACTCTATTATTTCAATTGTTTCCTTTCAGGTAAAGTAAGCAAGATTAAAGAGAATCAAGCATTTCCATATTGGGCGTCTAACAGTATGAAAAGTCATAACTTCTGCTATGTGAAAATATACAAAAGATATCAACTCTGATGATGAAAATCACCAATCAAGGAGAAATTCAAAAAGAATTAAATAATTCAAGCAACACTCAAATTTGAAAAACCTATATAAATACTTGAAGACCAAAGTAGAAGACACAATAATAATTACAAGCTATCAAAGTCTTCGCAAGTGTCACACAGATACGAAATTCTAAGTTGGTGTGTGAGCGAAATCCTTTGTAATATTCTCAAATATGCCCAGTAAGCTTAAAATGTTCTCTCATATGTATTTGAGAGAAATCTTTATATTTTGTTAAGGTCTTAATCTCAAAGGAAGGTTAAGATAGGTGATAATTAGGAGTGGTTTGTGTACTCATGATAATCAAAAGTGACTTGTGTACTCGTTTGTAATCTTTTGATTGTTTAGTGAAATCTTTTAAGAAGTGTTTTTAAGGGAGAAATGGATGTAGCCTGTGAGATTTGGGTGAACCATTATAAAACCTCTGATGTTGTACTTTTAGTGATTAGACAGTCTAGTCTATCATACTATAGTCAGACAGTCTTTTGTGTTCTTGCGAAAGGAATCTAAGGCTCTATTCACCACCACCCCTTCTAAAGCCACTTGTTTCAACAGTTGTCGTCAAAGTTTGCCTCTGGGGTTGGTTCATTACTGAGCAATAAGAAAGATATTGTTGGTCTAGATTCTATGGAGAAAAAAGGACAAGCCACCAATCATCCACCCCTATTAAAAGGTGAGAAGTATGACTACTAAAAGTTATGTATGATAGCTTACCTGGACTCTACCCATATGGATCTTCTTGAGATTTTTGAGAAAGGGTAATCTGATCTATTGGGTAAGGAGAAAAAACTTGTACCTTCAGAAAAATGGAACAATGACTTAAAGTACGTATAAAACCTAAATACCAAGGTTAGGCATATATTGTTGTGTTCTTTGCTCAAGGATGAGCTATCCAAAGTTCAAGCCTTAACCAGAACTAAAGATATATGGGATACTCTTGCCATGGTGTATGAAGGCTCCAAGGACGTTAGGAGAAATAAACTGACGTTGTTGACACAAAATGCAGAAACAAGATCTAGAGGGGGGTAAATAGATCTTTCGAAAAATTAATCTGTTAAAAACATGAATTAACTTGTTGTTTTATCATATCAGATTCAATTACAAGGCATAAGGTGCAGATTTCCAAAAACCAGAAACTAATAAAGTGCAGAACTGAAAATAAAAAGGTATACAGATGATTTATACTGGTTCACTCTTTCACAAGAGTTACATCCAGTTACCCAACCACAGAAAAGATTTCACTAATATGAAAAATTGTTCTTACACACACTTACAACCCTAGTAAGCATAAGAACAAACAAGAACACAAGTCTTGAACCCTACAAGACTTGCACCCGACCACTGCAGAACCCTACTATAGTTCCACTAGATAATTCCAATCCAGAAACACTTGCAAGAAACACAAACAAGAAACGAAATCACCTGGTTTATAGATAAAGATCAAAACAGAAAATGAATGTTGATCTTCTATGCAATCTCTTCAAGAACCAAATTCAAGGACCAAATCTTTAAGTGTTGGATTGCCCAAACAGTTGTTCTTGCTCAGACAGGTTCTCTCTCAAATCGCGTTTCAAAAAGATTTGTAAAAGATCTTAAGCATTTTTAACACATTAAACTGATGCTTTAACCAATTAAAATTCCAGCTGAAGTTAATTTCAATACTTCAGAAGCATTTTAACATATTAACACGATCTTTTAATCTATTAAAATATGCAGATGATCAAGATAATTTCTAAGATAGTTTTCATCAACATATCCAAGCTTATCAAATGATCATATGAATTTCTAAGTGAGAGATGCTTACAAGGCAACCTAGAAACACAAAAATACAATCACATAATGATTTTCATAAGCTTCAATGAGGTTGACTTCATCAAATCTTCAAACCTTAGATGAGTATAGGTCCATAACTCTGGTAGGAAGTGTGTACAAGATACTCGCTAAGGTACTCTCTAATAGATTGAAAAATGTGCTACCCAAGGTAATTGATCACACTCAGTCAACATTCATAGAGGATATAAGGTTACTTAATAGTGTGCTTATGGAAAAAGAAGTTGTGGAAGAGGTTAAACAAAAAGAGTTGTATCATAGTCAAGGTTGATGATGAGAAGGTATACAACTTAGTTAGGTGGAACTTTCTCTTTTACATGATGGAAATGTGATTTTGCATTATGTGGATTAATTAGATGAAGGGGTGTTTGGAATCATCAACAATCTCTGTCTTAGTTAATGACAGACCAACACATCAATTCCAACAATCAAAAGGTTGACAAGTTTATCCATTAGCACCATTCTTGTTCCTAATAAAGGCAGAAGAATTATCAAGAATTGTAAGACAGACTATTAGAAGAATTATACCTTTTGTTCTATCTATCTTTATTCAAAATGCCATCTTAAGTAGGAAAGGACATTAGGAAAATCCAAAAAGACCTTTTATAAGGCTAGGGAAAGGTTCATAGGAAAATAGCTTAGATCAAATGGGAAAATGTTTGTAAATCAAAAGAGGGGGAAGGCTTACGAATTAAAGATCTAAAAGTATTCAGTACAACTCTTCTAGCCAAATGAAAACAGAGGTTGGGTATGGAGTGGCAAGGTTTATGGAAAGATACCTTAGAGTTTAAACATGGAACATGGATGAATATGAACAATAGAAATGATAGTGTATATGAGTCATGGTGGTGGAGAGACTTGACAAATATTTGGGAATGAAGAAATGAATAATTGGTTTGAGGAAAATGCATTTTAGAAAGTCAGAATAGATGTAAGGATAAGATTCTGAGAGGATAAGTGGCTAGGAGAAATACCTCTCGTATAGAGATATCCCAGGCTATATAGAAATTCAAATTTTAGATACTTAACAGAAGGGGGGGTAGGCAAGTGAATGACAACTAAAGGAGTGGTGTTTAAAGTGTAGTAGTGATTGATTTGAATGGGAAAGACCTCAACTAACAACTTTGATGCAAGAACTAGCATAATGCAACCTTGTAAACCCTAGTTTCTGTCTAGGTCGAAGCAAAGCGCAGAACAGAAGATCTAGAAGAGAAGAAAAGGTTTAGAGTCTTATTTATGAAGAATCCTAAAGAGTTGCTGAAGCAACTTAAGTAGCCTTTAGGTTAATAAGTGTAAAAAATTTATTTGTCTTGTTTTAGTAGGAGAATGGTCATTCCTATGTTGAGAATGGTTGTTCTCATAGGAGGAATGGTCGTTTTCATGCTGAGAATGATTGTTCTCTTAGGAAAATTTATACTTGTTCTAGGAGTTGAGAATAATGGGCGTAGTGGGGTACCTAACACCTTTCTTACACGTAGTTGATCCTCAAACTCAAACTCTGGTTGTAATGACCTAGATTTGATCTTTGAAAACCTTTTCTTTGTTCAATGTTTTGAGTAAAACATTAGTGGCGAATCCATATGAACTTTTCAAAACCATTAACCAAGAAAGAGTCCAGTATTAATAGCATTCTAAAGTTAATGACTTTTTCAAAATGGAATTTCAACCATCGGAAGTTGGTCAGCGACAAACCTAAGTAAGGATAGGGAGGATGAATGGTTATGGGGTTGCAACAAAATGCAATAATATATTGTTAAATATGCTTACATCAAGATAAAAAATAGGATTAGAGGGGAACGAAGTTATCTATATGAATTGTTTTGGAATGTTAAAGCCCTATCATTGGCTCAACACTTTGCATGGAGGGTGTTACTAAAAACGTAATCACGATAATTTGTGGGAAATTTAGATAGGATGTAACCTATGTGTTATGTGTTATGGAGTAGTTGAATCAACTAACCACTTATTCTTTACTTGCATAATAATGGGTTGGGTATGGAATATGTGTAATAAGTGGATAGGGGTAAGTAAAACATATCATAACAAGCCCAATATCACTTTCAATTATTTAGCTTACTAGAAGGTAACAAGATTTGGAAGTGTATGTGTAATAGTATGGAATGTATGGACTAAAAGAAATAGGATCATTGTTAAGAATAGGAAGGTTGATGCAAAGGATATTTCCAGCCTATCACAATTAAAAATATGAGTTTGAATAAATAATAAATACTCAAAAGCAAATTTCACATACTCCGATGGGTACTTTTTGTCAAAAGAATGTATAAAATCAATTATAGTTGGGTAGCCGAATAAAAGGTAAACATTAGGGATCAAGTTACTTTTGAATTAAAATGTTACAAATAGAAAGTGATTCTAAACAAAAGGTACAACACCTTGTGAATCCTGTTATGCAATGGTTGGAATGATATAAGCTTGGAGGGTAGGCATACATGGTGAAATTGATCTTAGTGTAATAATAGCTCACTAGCAGGAGGAAAAGAAACATGAGGAGAATAGCAAAGATTAATTTGGGTCACAAGTGTTGAACTATTAATAATGATGGGGTAACCACATAGTGCAAATCCACTGATTTTGCATGTACAATTAATAAGGTATGAAATAATGAAATTAATAGGAGCTCTACTTATATGGGAGGAAATGAAAAGAAATATTAGCATATAAGTATCAAAAGATCACACATTGGCTTACTGCAAACATAAATGGATATGTAATACAATCAGATTTTACAATAACTCTTTAAGCATTTTAGATATAACAACTAAGGATATGGGCTACAAATACTCATACCAAGACAATGGGAAAAAGGAAAAAATGAATAGTCATTATGGTGCATAGATTTCAATCATAAATAGCAAGGATACATACTGACAAAAAAATGCAGCAAGGTAAACAAACAAAGTTATGTGCAAACTATTGACTTTTTAATTCTGAACGGCTAACTAGTGGGAACTAAAAATGATAGCAAAAACCTAATTGGAGTGGATGGATGGCTGGAAACTAGATATGGTTGTTATAGGATACGTAGCAGACTAGAGGGATATCTAGGATACTTTGTTTTCACATATTGTGAAAAACAAGTCAAATACACAAGAAAAGAGAGTTGAATTGTGTATTTAAACTTTTAAAATCTTCTTGCAAATCTATGTTCGATGATATAAAGTTATATGCCAATTTAAATTAGATAGATGATTGATCAAATGAAATATTATCAAATGAATGTTTGTAATGTTTCTCCTTTCTTGGTTAGCACAAATCTTATAATATGCAATATAAAAGAGCTTATAAGGACAAAAGGCTTAACTATGTGTTATTATATTGGTTTGTTTGAAAATATAGACTACGTTGATTCTTGACCTACAAGTCAAGCCCCACTAAGCATACTAATGTTAGAAAGATACAAGATAAGTATTCTTTGAACCTCACCCACTTCTGGCTAAAACTAGTTACCTAAGTATTTTTTGGAACTCGGTCACTCCTAACTAATAAACCCAAGTATTTTTTGCATTGCAATCACTTTTGGCTAAAAATCTTGAGTATTGTTTAGAAAGCAGCCGCTCCTAACTAGACAACCCTAAGTATTGTTTGAAACAACAACCACTCCTAGTTAATACTGAGTATTCCTTGAAAAACAATCACTTCTGACTAAATAAAGGTTTTCTAAAATGAATGTGATATGAAATATCACAATTTTCTACTAGCAAGAGAGGTAACGTCTTGAGATGTATATAAGAATAAATCACTCTACTAGAAGTAAAAACGAACACAACAATGTTCTTAAGAAGCTTCTAGGACACATATAATAAGAAAGAAATTTAGCAACATTTTTGCACTAATGATCAAAGTTGTTCTCTGTATTTCTTCTTTAGCAAGAGCTTTATCTTGAAGAAATAGTTGGTGTGAATCATTTTTTGTCTGTTGAGTAGCTTCAACTTAAAGAAGAATGTTTTTATCACTTGAGTGAGAAAGGATGAAGATGCATTAAATGCACTCCATGCAATATTATATACTTATCTTCACTTCAAGCAAACATCCTAATTATCAGGCTTAGGTCATAGAGCTTTGTACTTAAATTTAAGTGAAGTGAGACTTACAAGCCAAGTAGCTTTTCTAGAGTTTACATGAGCCCGAACTAGGAATTTGTTGATGCAAAGAATTCTTAGCTTACTCTTTAAGATATCTTTGACATTGAAAAGACTTCTTGCACATTATCTTGTTGATTGATGAATGAAAACATTTTGTGCATCACAAAGTAAGCATATAGAATAATTTTGTGAATTACAATATTGGCTTACAAAGGTGTGCTTATCATTTGATTAAAAAATATCTTATCAAACTTTATAAGAACACATCAAGTATTATTTTTTTTTAGATATGGAATACTTGTGTTTGACATATTTATTATAAATATTTACCTTTGTCTTTATATACTTGGTACAATCACATTTATACTTTGTTGTTTAATAGGAAGCTAATCAAGATAAAATAGGGTATGATATATTTTATTCTAACACATATTTAATGAGTCAAGTGTAGATAGGCACATTAGGATAAACTAGGATAAAAATAACACATACAAAGGCAATTAAGTGAAACTACTGAACTATAATAATGTTTGTAATGAATATACAATGGCTTTAGTTAAATATTAGAATTGTTGTCATATCTTGTATATGTTCGATTCTATAGGTAATTGTCTACTAACTCTTTTTGTTTTGATTTAGCTCTCCTATTATGTATCCATGTCTGCTTGGTTGAGATGTGTGTGGAAACTATATTTAGACTTCTATAGTCTAGAACTTGCGCTCTTTTTTTGTTGCGTAGATTCAACAAGACATGTAGAACTTGGGTGGAGGCTAATTGCTAGGCACATATTCATTATGTAATAGGGATCTATGAACACAGGGTCAAGGCTACAAAACTAGATTGGACCAAATGTGGGAGGGAACTGAAATAGTGTTACAGAATGGAAGGGGAGGATGAACTATACAACAAGATTCCAGTTCCACTAAATCAACAATTGCAAAAGGAAGTTATGAGGGGTATAACTATTTTTGCATTTGTGATGGAAACCTTGGGGTATAGATTTTGATTGAGTCTAGTAAACACCTTATTAAAAAGTCTAAGCCTAGAATGGATCCCCATGAGTTCAAATGGATGATAGGGATTATGCCATATGTTATAGTAGTAAGTTCACACTCATGATCTATTGTCGATGGTTTAAGAACTAAATCACCAAAGCTTATACACAAGATCATTTTTTAGATGTTATTACTAATGCAATTGGATTAGTTGTTGTTAAGCTTGATGTGAAGTATTGTTGGTAGATTTGATCCAATGGGAGCCATTATTCCACCTGCCCATTTCCAAAAAATTGAATGGATCTAAAGGTTGAACGCATAGGGAACATGGTTTCCTTATTTGAAGCTCACATAATTGAAAAATCGAGATGCACCAGCTTTAGAGATCACATAAACAAAGGAAGAAATTTTCAATGTAAACATATTGTTGTATAAAAGAGGCCATTTGTGCCTTCTGGAAGGTTTCATTAGAAGGGAGCTCACTAAATAACATGTTATTGAAATTTTGTGCATTTCTATGCAAAAGTAGGATGCCACTTGTAATATACCTCTTTGTGAAACTACTATTTTTTAGGTGGTGTGGAGTTAAGTGCATTAATGTAGAGAAAGTAGGAGATCATTTTGTATAGGTGATGGTCTATATATCAGTTGGAGCAACCTTAGTGTTCTTATATATACATATATATATATATAGTTATTCTTTTCCAGATAAAAGAAAACAACACGTGGCATCTATCTTTATTCAAACTCGGTCTAGTTGTAAATTGTCTTGTGCACAGTTCAAGAATCAATGTTATCAAATTGTAAGGAAAAATTATTTTAAATTGAAATTGTAATTCGGGTCCGGATGCAATATGAGTAGTGATTTTAAATTATTTTACATTAACTTTATCATGCAAAATTTACAAATATGAGGTAGAGTAGTGTGTT
Organism: Lablab purpureus; assembly: GCA_030347555.1. Classification (NCBI taxonomy): domain Eukaryota; kingdom Viridiplantae; phylum Streptophyta; class Magnoliopsida; order Fabales; family Fabaceae; genus Lablab; species Lablab purpureus. Next base: position 20,390,002 of record CM059254.1, read on the forward strand.
TTATAAAGTTTACCTATCCACTCTCAAGTTTCTTAAAAAATAAAACATTTAAATATCTCATACATAAGAAAACTACTTTGATTGATAAAAAATTTGAAACAGCTCAGTTGTTCATAACCACTCACTCAATTAAGTGAGCCACAAGAAATGCAATTAAATACATTTTGTTCATCTTCATCTATGGAGGCTCAAAGGCTTGTATATACATGTTTTCATTGAAGGGGTATCATCATCTCTTCTCATACTCATTCTATTTCACATTATTGTTATTTTGATCTCTTAGTGACTTGAGCATTAAAGAATCTTCTATATGTAGACCTCCCTTTTGTATTAAGATATTATGTATGAGAGCTCATCCTCTGAGAGTTCAAAAATAATTGTTGAAGATGCCTTTCAATGATGATTATTTGGAATCAGTCATGAAATATTGTGGTGACAGTCTTTTAAATAAATTTTAATTTCCGACAATGATTATAAAATAATTATTATCGTATCTATGAATATCAAAAGTTATAATCATTGTTGTATGTCCATACAATGATGATGTTCATAGTATATAGTTTCGTTTTGAAAGAAACTAATCAAATAAATATTTTTTTCTATATATCTTTCTATTATAATCTTTCACAAACACTAATATAATTTATAAAAAGCATAATATAAATAATTTTAATTTATAAAATTATCTAATTATATGCATAAAAGTATTATCTCCTTATATCATTTGTAAATAGGAAGTGAAAGTACATTTGGACACTTGGACTTAGGGGTGGCAAAACAGGTCAACCCACCCTACATTTAGCCCGCCAAAAACGGGTCAGGACAGACCGGCCTGCATAAGGATCGCGGGATGGAAAGCTTGGCTTGTCCCGCATAGCTACAGGTTTGTGGGTCTACGGGCCAGCCCATATAAAATTTTTGAAAAATTAAAATTAAAAAGTCTTTTATAATTTTTAATTCAAAATTTGAGTATAATATAGAACCAAAGATTGAACACAAGTATAATAATTACAAGATGGAACGTAAAATTAATTATTTACTATCTATTACAAATAATCAAGGAAACACATTATGAAAAAATATATTAAATAGACCATAAAATAAAATTTAAATTTGTAACTATAAATTTATGATATTGATCAAATAGTGAATGAAAATATTTAGTCATAAGCAATATATACAATACTACACAACAATAAAAAATTAAAAAAATATAGTGCGAATGCAAGACAGGTCGGGGTGGACCAACTTGTTCTTTGGCTCACGCAGGCTACGAATTATGCAAGGCGAACCTATAGAGGCTAAAATGTCCATCCACCCGATACTTTGTGACAATGAGTCACAGACCAACCCATGCGACTCGCTTCACGTTGTCATCTCTACTTGGACTAACTCATTAGCCTACCACAATTTGACTAATATAATTGGGATCTTCAACCTGTCCACCTACCCTAGTTTGTTCTACCTAATCTACCAAATAGAAGGATCAAAGGTGAGGCGAAGTTAACTAACCCACCAACCTATTTTTTATTTAAAAGTAAATAAATAATAATTTAAAATTTGATTTTTTATATTATATTATATGAAGAATAGAAATATGTAATAATATTCTAATTTAACATATATAAATAAAGTTTTATTTATTAATTATAATAAAATAATTTTAACATGTAGAAATAATAATAATTTTAATTTATTTAATTAGAAATATTAATTAATTAATTAAAAATTTTAAAAATATTTATATAATTAAATGTTTTTAAATTATGTATTAAAATAAAATAAAATATAAAATAAAATAAAAATTAGAAAAAAAAACTTAAAAAATTAATAAACTAACTTACCAACTAATCTTTGATGGAATGAACCAAAAATATTTATACCATTTAACTAGGACGAGTAAAGTTGTTCCGTCCTATTGTTGACTGTAACCCCTGAACGACCTATTTTGCTACCCGTATGTGTAGACTAGTTGAAAAGTGTTTCCCACGTGAAAATTGAAAAGCACCGAATTATATTTTGGTAACTCACTTGCGATCTTCCATGGTGCAAAATTCTCGTCTTTCCACATTCCACGTGCCACTGCATGCCCACCCCAAGCATGACGTGGGCAAATCTAGCAACTGAAAGTTTATTAAAAAACTATCAATAAATGATAATTATTTGCAACTTAATTACAAATAGATTAATAATTGGAGTTAATTTTATCATATCTTCCCATTTTTTTCTTTATTCAATTTATTTTTCAGGGTATAAAACTAAATTTATTTTATAAATAATTGTTTTACATTAAAATAACTACTTACCCACTTATTTTATTCTCAGTGATGATTAAAAATAATATTAAGCAAATATAAAATTAATTTAGTTTGAATAAAATCAAGTAAAATTATTTAAAAGCATAAAATAAACATATATGAAATCTAAAATTAATTACACTCTTCCGAAAATATTATTAACTATACAGTAAATTTTCAAAACCAGACAAAGCTCCCGAATACATTAAAAATACAATGTAACTCGACATTTTAGGCTCAAAAGGTATATATGTTGGAAAGAATATAATACACTAACATATTTTATTGTCAAGTGAAATTAGTGACCTTTATTAAATATGAATAAAAAATAATATATATTATACTTTATTTAAAATATTTTAAAACGAGAATTTGGAAAAATATTAGATTGAAATAATAGATAATTGAATATTACAATAACGTGATAAAGATTTAAAATATATGTCAATCAACAATACTAAAAATTATAATTATCAACTGAACAATCCATACATTAATTGAATAAAATAAAGCCTATTAGTTTATTTATTTCTAAAAGGAGAAACGTTCCATCACCAACAAAATCATCAAGGCTTTCCGAAATCACAATTCACCGCTTCGCACGTTTCTTCATTGTCCACATTCCTCTTCTCCTTACCATCTCCTCGTACGTTTCTAAACTTCAATCCTCCTCTCTTCACTTTTTTTTTTTTTTCTGTTTTTCGTTTGGCCCTTTAGTTTGCTTGCATTTCTATTGTATACAATTTTCTTTCTCACAGCTGTTTTTCGGAAAATTGTTACATTTTAACGTCCATGCATTCAAATTTCTATTACTTTTATTCCTTTTTACATTCAATCTGTCTGTTTTGTTTTTTTACAATGCTTTGTTAATGGAAATATGTGTTATTGCTGTATTAGTGGGAATTAGCTTCACACTTGGGGAAAGTTGCACTTTTATTTGCTCAGCAATATCGCAGCATTGCTGGGTACATAGGAATAGGCAAAAGGATACTGAAAGACACTGATGGGTTCAAATTTAACTAGCTTTACGAGGTGTTGTTGTTTCTAGAGGGTTACAAAATCTTGGCCAGTTATTGAAATCAAAGTTTTGGATTATAGTCAGTTAATTGAGAGTTTTCATTTTGACCTGCACTCTTATGACGATTTTATCAATAAGTGATTCTTGACCGGGGAATTGGATTGTAATGGTTTTACAATATTCATTCACTAAAGGAGTAGAAGCTTGATAATCCCTGTAATCCGGGATCCATATACTAACAACTATCGACCAATGTTTTATATTTGTAGTTAAATTGTAATAACAATGGTCGCATATAATTGTAACAATATGTGATTGCATTTTCAACAATAGAGACCTAAAAGATCACAATATTGAGACTGTAGTTGTTCTGGAGCTCAATTTTAAATTCCTGCTAGTATCAGCAGTACTTGGTCAAACTTATTATGTTTTGGTTGACACTGCAAGCGATTTATCAATAGATTGCACTTTACCTGTAAAAGCACTTGATAAGTTTGAGAGTATCGCTGAAACTAGCTAGCATTCAAGTGCCGTAAAAGGAATATCTTGGAAAGAAAACTGTATAACTTAATTATTAGCATCATTGTTTATTTATCAGGATGCAGCAGCAGGATGACACTGATACAACCACCCTCAGCTATTGGTTAAATTGGAGGTTCTTTTTGTGTGCAGTTTGTGTTTTGCTGTCTGCGGTCCTTGCATTTCTTGTAATATGGAAGGATGTACGTTCAAGGAAATTCACATCTGGCAAAGGAGAACATCAGCGAGAGGGCACTTTGTCTGGCGATGAAGCATGGAAACCATGCCTTAAAGAAATTCACCCTGTTTGTTTGCTAGTGTTTCGTATTATTGCATTCTCTTCTCTTTTGGCATCGTTAGTTGTCAAATTTCGTATTAATGGAGGCTCCATATTTTATTATTACACTCAGTAAGTATTCCCTTTCTCTTGATATAAGTCTTGTAGCACAAGTATAGTGGTGCCTTAAAGCTATACTAGAAAAAAAAATCAGCATTAAGCTTTATAAATGAATTTGAAGCTATTTATGGTTGTTTTCTGTCTTAGTTTTATAGTTTCATTTCATTGTTTTCTATTTCCTTCCCATTAGCTCCAAACACTTCTGATGATGGTTATTTTGAATTTCTTGCAGGTGGACCTTCGCTTTGGTTACAACTTATTTTGGGGTATAGCTTGTAATTTTTTTAGAGGCCTTTAATGAAATCATTCCTGTTCATATCTTATTATGCCAGTTTATGATGCTTTATATTCTAAAGATATAGTACTTAGGCATAAGCTTTGTCTGAAAGTATAATACCTGAAGTCTTGGCATGTTTGTAAATTGTATCTCACCAGATGAAATTTCTTTTTGTAGTGTGCATCTATGCTATCAGTGTATGGGTGTTATCAGCGCAACAGATCAAGCACCAACTTTAATGTAGGTATTGTTAGACTAGATGCAGAGCAAGGACCATGTATGCCTCTCTTGCACCAGAATACTATAAATCCATCTAGAATCGATCACCTTGCTGATCCCCATGCTGAAATACACAAGAATCAAATTACACCCATCTGGAGTTATATTTTTCAAATTTTATTTCAGGTATGAACAAAAAATCAACAGGTTAATAGAGAAGCGGATAGACATGTTTGCTGTCAAATGAAAATCAAACTCAATCTTTACTTCTTTGCTTTCTTTGTGTTTGTTTATGTTCTTATGTTTGTGTCTCTCTTTACCATTTTTATCTCTTTTTCAGTCTTACATCTATTTTTTGCTTCTCTTTCATTTTTATATTTTGATCTCTCCTTCAAATGCATGATTTTACCATAGATTCTAAATAACTTGTTAGGTCGGCAAATGATGCAGTCAAGCCTATGTTTGAAAATCCGTTGGCTAGTATATTGAGAGAAGGAAAGCTTTATTACTTTCAAGTTAAATATATGTTCGCACCCTTGGCAATCTGTTTCCAAACTTGCTCTAAATCTTGCAGTTTTCGATCTTATTGCATGAAAATTCAGATCACTTTAGCATCACGTTGTTTTAGACTGGACATTATGGGCCTGTTTGGGTAAATTTTTCAATCACTTCCAGAAAGAAAAAGGAAGAAAAAAATGGAATAATTTTATCCATAAACTAAAAATCTGATTTTGAAGAAGCTAAATTTAAAAACAAATTACAAATTATATAATGTTTTTAGTTTATGGAAAAAATTATTTTATTTTTTCTTCTTATTTCCTTCCACTATAAGTGATTATGAAGAAGTTTATCTAAAGAAACTCAATTTACTTGCACAATGTCAAGAATTTAACTTCTATCCTTGTTTACTGCAATGTTCTATTAGTATCCCCTGATTTTAATATGCTTTTTAATGTCTTTAAATAGATGAATGCAGGGGCGGTGATGCTTACAGATTGTGTTTATTGGATCATTATATTTCCATTCCTTACTCTGAAGGACTACGATTTTACCTTTGTGAGTAGAAACCTTCTGAATTCCTAGTTGTACTTTCTTCTTTCTTGTTTTGAGCTAAAATTCATTGCTTCTTAACTTTCTTTACTTTTTGCCAACCTAATGGTTTGATGTGACATCGACCTATTATAAAGGTTTTGACCTTGAAGATCATCGTGAGCCAGCTGTATGATTTTTCTATCCTTTTCCGAACATAACTAGGTCAAGAAATTACCAGGTCTTAAAGGAGTTTCTCATAATTAAATTTTTATGTTGAGTTCTAGGGATTTAGTAACATTTTGGTGTCATATGGTGGCTAATCCTAGAGTTCACCTTCAATTGGTTCTTCAAAATGACGATTCATGATGCTATGCATATTTTTAGCAAAACAATTTTGTTTGCGATATGCTTGTATAATGGTCCGATTTCCATTTGAAATCTTGTGTCACAGAACAAATACATTGAGGATAGAGAATATAAGGTTGGCTTGGTGGAAAAATTAAAAGAGAGGAAGGAATAGGTTGCAGGTTTAAGTCCCCCACTAAAAAAAAAAACTAACATTCAACTTTGCCATAAAAAACCAAATATATTGAGGATTTCACTAATCTGAAACAATTGAAAGATCATAATTCTTAATTAAATAGTAACCACATAAAGTAGATTTTTACAAAAATTAATAAAGCAAGATATTATGGTACAGATATCATTGGTTGTTATGATAAGACTTCTTTTTTCCTCCTCTTATCTCCTAATGATTTAATCTGATCAGTTCTGCATCTTACGTAGATGACAGTGAACATGCATACTCTAAATGTTGTTTTCCTCCTTGGAGACGCAGCTCTAAATTGTCTGGTGAATATTTTCATAATTTTTTTGAGACTCTTATTTGGAGTTACTGCATAAGACATTTAAATTAGTTTAATCTATGTTTCAGCCAATACACTGGTTCGGAATGTCTTTCTTCGTGTTATGGACAAGTTTATATGTCATTTTTCAGTGGACTATTCATGCCTTTTCCTGGATTTGGTAAGCTATGCAATACTTTGGATGTCAAATTTTCCACACGAAGTGGTTTTACTAATAATAGTGATAATTATAATTACTACAGGTGGCCATACCCGTTCCTTAATTTGTCATCACCCTATTCTCCATTGTGGTATGCCATTTTTCTCTACAATATTTTATTTGGATATTTTCAAATTAATTGACAAGGTGGAGAACTTTATTGATTTTTTTTTTCGTGCAAAACTTGCGGATTTGTGGGAACAGCGTATTTCCTTTTTATGTAAGGTTTTATTATGGAGTATTTTCTGTAAAATGTACTTAATAATTGTGAAAGGAAGAGACCAGTATGGATAGAATGAAATTTGAGGACATCGTCGTTCCATGCAATTGATGTGACCCCTAATAGAATAACTAAGGTATATGTTAGGAGGCAAAAGAAGGGCGATGCGGAGAATCAAAATTAGGAGAGAGAAATGCTTAACTAACTGCCTATCTGACAATAGTGGGGTGGGGTATGCACAAATTGTTTGTAGAGAGAGAGAGATGGTTGATCGAGGTGAGAGAAGGTAGTCTGGAATTGAATCTTGGGAGAGAATTGGGCACTCAAATTTGCTTCGTTAGCATTTATTTTCATTTCTATGCATTGTTCTTATTGTAACTTCTCGTACCTAGTTCTGAACCACTTCGGTTCAGATGGAAGTTCCATTGTTAATATGTTTGGAGTTTATTATATAGTTATAATTCCCTAGTTCTTATCAATTAATCTTGGAAACATGAATGATCTCAACTTGAGCCACAATGGAGTCTCGACTTGAAGGGTTGGAAGGTAGTCTTCAGGGAGGAGATTCACTGGTTGTGGTAATCGCATTGGCCGACTAGCTTTGAACTGGTATTAATGATGGGAAGAGCAAGCTACATTGGCGAGAGGAGATTCAATGGTTTTGGTAATCGCATTAGACGACTAAGCTTTGAATTGGTATTAATGATGGGAAGAGCAAGCTACATTGGCGAGAGGAGATTCAATGGTTTTGGTCGACTAAGCTTTGAACTGGTATTAATGATGGGAAGAGCAAGCTATGTCAAACACGTATTGATTTGCCTGTTTCAACTGGGTTGGTGCAAAATCCTTTGGGTCCATTGTTTAGTCTTAGAAAAACAAGGACGATCGTTGATGTTGGAGAGCATGTTCATTAATGGGTTGAAGGAAGAAATGCAAGCAAAGTTGAAGTTGTATAATCCGAGGTCACTATGGAATCTCATTGGTAGGGCCTTGTTCGAAGAAAAAAATTGTGCTCTTTAGAAATGGGGAACAACATGGAGGAGAAAATAGATTGGGAAGATCATAAATGGGCTCAAAGCCAAAAGTAGTTTGGGGCATTGTGGGGGATCAAGACTTCTTTGCCAGTTTTGGCTGTCTAGGATTTCTCCAAACCATTTATGGTTGAAACTGACGCATCAAGTAAGGGAGTAGGGCAATTTTGTTTCAAGGAGTAAGACTGGTTTTTTTTTTTCAGCCAATAGTTATCTCCAAGGGCCCAACAAAATCTGTTTGTCAAAGAGAGTAGATGGCAATTGTAATGACAGTGTATAAATGGAGACATTATCTTCTTGGTCAACTTTTTACCATGAAAACAGGTTAGAGGAGCTCGAAATTTCTGATAGATCAAAAGGGTTATAGGGAGGATCAATTTAAATGGAGTTCCACATTGCTCGGTTTTGACTTTGAAGTAGAGTACAATCTAGGAAGTTCAAATAGAGAAACTAATGCTCTATTCAGGTTGATGATGCATGCAGGTTTAAATTTGGTTGATGGGAGTTGGGAGAAGGAAATTGCAGAAGATAAAGGGTTGTTATTCCACAAGGATAGATTGACGATGGAAATTGTCGGTTCAAATTTCAGACAAGTCATGTTGCAGCCACAACCCCTTGCCATTTTCTCCTTTAAGCTTCCTACTATTTTATCAGAATTTCATTCATCACCCTAGGGTGGTCATTTGTGTTCCTTTAGAACCCACAATATTTGTTTTTTACCGAGAAGGTATGAACACTGACATCAATCACTTTATAGTTAAGTGTGATACTTGCCAACAACACAAATATGATATATTGTCTTGTCTCCTTCAGGATTATTACTTCCATTGCTAATTCCTTTACACTTATAGTTAGAAATTTCTATGGATTTTATTAGTGGGTTACCTAGGGTATAAGGCAAGGGTATAATCATGGTGTTAGTAGATAGGCTCATTTTGTGATGTTGGCCCTTTATCAATAAACAGGTGGTTGAAGCATTCACTACAGATATTGTAAAACTGCCTGGATTTCCAACTTCAATTACATCTAACAGAGATATAATGTTCCTTAGCCAATTTAGGATAGAATTGTTCAAGCTTGTGGGTACCAAATTAAAGTAAAATTAAGCTTTCTATCCAGAAATGGATGGCCAATGGAGGTCACTAGTAGATGCCTTACGGAAAACTTACATTGTTTTCCAGGAGAAAAACCACGATTCATCGCACAAGAGTTGGGAAAAATAGTGGCACAATACCAAATTTAGTGTTTGTGTAGGGATGACACATTTCAAGGCATTATATGGAAGGAACCTCTCACCCATCATTAAGGGTCCTACTTTTCCATCTACAGTTGAAGTAGTAAATTTGTGGATAGCAAGAAGAGATATTTTCCTCAATCAATTGCAAAAAAACCTGAATGTGGTGCAATAAAGGATATATAAGCAAGTAGATAAGCACAGGATGAATGTGCTATGTGTTAGAAATAAGGGTTGAGTTTAGGAGGGGGGATGAATTAAACTTTGAAAAATTTTTGCAAACTTATGTAATTTCAGAAACCCAAACAATTCAGAAAATTATTGTAAGAATTAAAAGAGTAGAGAAGAGATCAAACACCTGAAATTATACTGGTTCACATTACTAAGAAGGCTACATCCAATTGTTCATTCACATTGGTCAAGCCAATCCACTAATTTTATGTTTTTATATGAACTCTACATGAAAAACAAAAAACAGATCCAAAAACACTTTATCTTAAACCCTTACAAGATCAGCAACACCTTGTAAAACCCTATTGCAAAATCCTCTTCAATTACCATGATAAAGAAGAAACAAACCCACTACCAATTACAGAAAAAAGATGGAATAAAATCACCTGGATTACAATTATGAACAGCAGCTCAAAAACAGAGCATGAACCAAGGTGATTATCTTAAAAGAAAGATTCAATCAACTTTGATCTTGAACTTGTTGAAGAACTGATTTCAAAAACAGTTTCAGAACATAATGATGAGCTCTCTGAATAACGGGTTTTTTTCAAAAAAATGTATTCTCTCTTTTCAGTTTTAGAAGTTTCAAAATATTTTAACAATATTGGTGTAGTGTTTAAAAACATATAGTGATACAAACCACTAGTTAAAAACGTGAATTAAGAGGCTTATTTCACTTAACATGGTTTTTAAGTGATTTCAGCTGGTTCGCTTCACCAGCATCAAAATCTTGGAAGTTGAATTTAACTAGCTGAAAACATGTTTCAACTGGTGTAAATCATTAAATATAAACTTTAAGTGATTTCATCCTGCTTAACTCACGATTTAATTGGTTTTTCCAGAGAGTATGGTTTTTCAACAAATAACAGTTCTAGAAGAAAAACTAGTTCATTTTTTCAAAACAATTAGTTGAAACCAGCTAAGAACAATTTTTACTAATCAATAGCTCTCGATTTTCAACTGACTGAAACGTATGATCAGTTGGTTAAATTATTTAAACTTGACTTAATCATCAATCTATGAACATTTGAACTAGCTGAGAAAATATTTTCAATTAGTTGAAAATACTTACCTTTCTTTAAAGCTTTGTAAAAAGTCTTTTAAACCAAGTTAAGTCCAAAACCTATGACACTCTAGCACTAGAAATTAAAGTCTTCATTCTTTACATTCTTCAAGTTTCAACATCTTCACTCAAAATCACCAAGAGGTAGTTGGAGACATCAAATCACATGCAGCTCACACTAAGCCAAGTCTTCAAGTTCAACATTATATATATATAAATAAAGTTATTACTAATAATTAAAAAAAGGTTGCCCCTTATTGATGGAAGGCTTTGTTCGAGAGGAGGAATGAGAAATTGAGTCCCAAATTTTATGGCCCACTTCAGGTGTCGCAAAGAGTAGGTCCAGTTGCATAATAACGTTCATTACCTGTTGAAAGTAAGATCCACCCAATGTTCCATGTTTGCAAGTTAAAGAGAGCAACTCTAGTTGAGTATCAATCACAACAAATTCTAGAGTTTCATGAGGATTGGGAAATTCAACCTCAATTGGAAGATATTTTGAAGTTGAATTACACTACGTAGGTGCATGTTGAAGTTTTAGTGAAGTGAGGTCAGCTACCAGATTATGACAATGCACGGGAAACAGCTGAAGTTCTTCAACTTCGTTTTCTAAATTTTCACCTTCAGGACAAGGTGAAAGTTTTAAGGGTGAGTATTAATAAGAGACAAGTGGTTAAGAAAGTGTATGTAAGGGCTAATAAAGGGGAAACACAAATCAATGTCTTTTAGGAACCAACTGGACTTCTCACAGTGAGGGACCAGGATCATGCCATCAACCAAAAAAAAGAAAGTCAAATCCCTAATGTTCGGCCTTAGAAATACCTTTATTTCGAGAAGAATGAAATTGAGAAAATTGTTAGGGAAATGATGCTGACAGGTATAATAAAACTATATTGAAAATCTTGTTATCACCAGATTCGTATGAAGGAGGATAACGACTTAAGACAATTGTTAGAAGACATGAGAAGCCTTGTGAATATTTGGTAAGGCCTTTTGGCCTAACTAATGCACCTTCCTTGTTTCAAACTCTCATATTAGAGTCCTTAACTGAATAAGAAAATTTATCCTAGTTTTCTTTTATGACATTTTGATCTACAACCTAGATGAAAGAGAGTAACAAGGGCACATGAAATTGGTTAACAATCCTTACAAGAAATATGCTGCTTTCCAACAAAAAGAAGTGCATCTTTGGCCTAAGATAAATAGAATATTTGGGTCATTTGATATCAGCCAAAGTAGTATCAACTTATCATCAAAATAAAAAGACGTTGTTCCTTGTATGAGAATATATGCCACAAAACTTATTTAAGATGTTTGACAAGCACAAAACCAAAGTAATGACGGCCTAAATGGTTGACTTGGGTAAACTATTGGTATAACACCAATTGTTATTCAATTTCTAAAATGATTTCTCTCAAGGTATTGTATGGGAGAGACCCCTAACACTAGTTAGAAGAGATATCAATCAATCCTCTATAAAGATGGTAAGTTGGATGGCAGTTGAGAGGAATGACATGTGAGAACAGTTGAAACTCCCCCTGCTAAAGGCTCAAAATAGGATTTAAAAAATAGGTTGATTAGCATAGGAAGGAAATTGGAAATGAGGTTATAGGGATATGGTATTCTTGAAGATATAACCTTATTATTGAGAATCCAAGTCTAAGTTGAAAGTCTTATATTAAGTAGAAATGAAAAAGTTGAGTAACATAAAAAAAAAGACTCACAAATACTTAGTTTTATGGTTTTTGGTTGAAAGTGGTGTTATGATCATTTTATGGATTTGCGTGTTAAATATGTCAATTGTCTTTCCCCTAAAATGAACCTAACAGTGGTATGAGAGTCGATGGTTTATCTTGGTAACCAATTCAAATTGGGACAAATATATTTTGTTGTGGTAAACCTAACAATATTTAAGGTCATCACTAAGTGTGAAAATAACCATTGTGATAAATCCAACAATAGTTAAGGTGACCATTAAGTGTGACTATTTAGTGAACCTAACTGCAATTAGGGTGGTCTCCTCAAAGTAGGAGAAGACTGTTAAGAATTTAAATGAGTTGAAAGTTCCACATTTAATAGAAATGTGAAAGTTGAGTAACATGTAAGAAAAAAAGACCCGCAAACATTTTAAGATTTTAGGTTGGAGGTGATGTTATGATCTCTTGTATAAGTTGGCTTATTATATATGTATTGACTCGTGTCTCATTCATATTAAATATCCAAAGTGTATCTTCCCTGGAAAGAACCCAACACTTATAAGTTAAAAACCATAGCCAAACTAGTAAATCAAAGTGGAGTCCATGCTACTAAGCTCTATAAGAAATTAAAGATAAAATTGGTTTTGTTGCTTACATGTTGAAATTGCTTGAAGGAACTAAGGTGCATTCAGTTTTAATTTTCTGGTTTTTCTTAGCAACACAGCAACTAAGACCATATCCATCTAGCATTATTTCAGTCATTCTATTTCCTCTTTTCCCCTTGAATGTCTAATCCATTTCCTCTTTTCCCCTTGAATGTCTAATCCAATGTGTCTTTCGTGACCTGTAGGTACTTGGTCATTGCATTGCTACATATTCCATGTTATGGTATCTTTAAGCTGATTGTAGAAATCAAACATTATTTCTTGTCGAAATGGTTCCCTTCCTCTACTCAGTTCTAAAGTTTGAGTGACATCAGAGTTGGACCGTAAGAGCCAGAAAAGCTTATTAGCCTGCACCAATACTGCATTTAGCTCTCCCAGCTGCACTATGGATGGTTGAGCTTTGTTGCTTTACTTGCTCATGGCTCAAACAAATTACTGATACTCTGCCAACATGGTAATGTGAAACTTCCAAATTAAGTTAAATTCCGTTGCCATACAACTGCTTTCCAGAGCAAATACAAGCAGGATTTTTGTAGGAACAAATAGAGTAAGAAGCTATTAATTTTATGTTACAACTGTTCTATTCCTCAATAGTTGGAACTTTGGAATCGCGTTTACTGTGGGATTATCACGATACCTATGGTCACAGGTATAGATTTGTGTTCAAAATCACATGAGTCTGCGGAGATGATATATGTCCATTATTACTAAAGTAACTTTAGAACATCGTTTGTATTATTGTTTTCTGGGATTATTTACTCATTTAATATTTATAGTTGTATAAATTTTAGGTTTTGTTTTCTATACATAAAAAGAATATTCATTTTACTCCCTAGAAACACCATATTAATCTCATTTAATCCTCATTCACATCCTTTTTAATCTTTTTTTAGTCTCTAATCTCTAAAGTTTTAGGGACAGTAAGATATTAACCAAGTACTTTTACCCTTTTTTTCAAATTTGAAAGATTTGATATAGTTGAACTGAAAAGGCGATTACTATTTTTTTTCTTTTTAAATGTTAATGTGCAATATAAAAAGATTATTTACTGATAAAATACTTTAAATCATTAACATGATAATCTAAAATTTTCTAGAGTTCAGGAACTAATATTATAATGCCCGTACAAATATTGAACCATTTATTCAAAATTATACACCAAATTTAAAATGGTAAATATTGATGATATAAAAACAAATAAAATGGGGAGTTTAATGTGTTTCCATGTAAACCTTTCTAAACTCTCTTCACAAGAAAATATATATATATACCTATATATACAATTTCTTTATCTTTATGTTGATTCATTTACATAGTTATATTTAGTATTTTTACCACATGATTTTATTACAAGTAAAGAGGAAAAGAATGCACAAGTTTTTTATGTTAACTCATTCACAATAGTTATGTTTAGTACTTTTCTACCATGAATTATTTTATTTCAAAAAAATTTATGGACAATATATTAAAATTTTATTTTAAGGGATTTGATAATTTAAGTAAAGATGAATATATTGTGAGATATTATGTTATTTATCACATTTCAAAACAAAATACAAGATTGGATATTTAAAAAGATGAATAAAATCTTGTTTGAAAGAGTAAGATGTATGTTGTTTTGTTTAGTAAGATATATGTTGTTTTGTCTAAAAGAAGGTATTGAGATGAAGTTATTGCTATATCATCTTTTGGTGAATCAATCTCTGTTTATTATGAATTCAAAACTCCTATTAAAGTTATGGGTGTTTGGTTGTTCAGAACCATATAATTTTCACTTACTTTTTTAGAAAGAAATTTTAATAATAACAAACACTAAAAATTCATATTTGTATAGGTTAATAATACTTGAATTATCTAATGTATTTTTTTTTAATCCTAATGCATTGGACAGCTTAAAATACTTTATTAATCATAAATCATCTACCAAGTTTCTACATGTTTTACTAAATAAACAATTACATGTAATACAAGTTATAACTACAAACAATTTTAATTATAGATAACACAAATCAATAATTATACATATATCTTATATACTTTGATTTAACACTCATGGAATATAAAATGGAAACAAAGAAATTTTCAAATGTTCTTTCAAATGTCCTAAACTGTCTTTATTACACATGTTTAAATTGTTTCCTTATATAAAGAAGAAAAGGGTTCATCATACGGAAACTTCCCTATCAGACCCTTCAAGTCATTATACGCAAAGCAAGGAGTGGATAATATGATTTAAGAAAGAATTAAAACTAGAAAAGATTAAAATAATGATCATATTGAAGATATTATATAAAAAATACAAACTGACAGCTGGAGAACATCGCATACACATCTTTTA
This sequence comes from Lablab purpureus, assembly GCA_030347555.1. Lineage (NCBI taxonomy): Eukaryota > Viridiplantae > Streptophyta > Magnoliopsida > Fabales > Fabaceae > Lablab > Lablab purpureus. Next base: position 20,405,305 of record CM059254.1, read on the forward strand.
GTCTTCATAAGTTATTTAGCTTTTTTTAATAAGTGATAATTTGAAATTTTTTATACTATGAAATAAATTTTGAGAGTTTAAATTGTCATCTTTCTAACCATTCATCTTAGTCTTTAAAAAATATTATAAAAAAATATAACTAGGAGTAATTTATATATTTGTTAAAAAATTATTAATATACTTGATTATAATAACTTATTTTATTATTGTAATAACTTAAGAGTCTGTATTAAAAGAGAATATAGTAGTACATGATGAACTGGTATAAACATATCATTTGTTACTGGTATTGTTTGTTTGGTAGACAATCTATATAATTGTTGCCAAAGAAATTTATGATTCCATGTCTTATTTCAAGAGTCGATTGTTTCAACATATCATTTATCATATAAATAATAATAAGTTAGAACCTAAAGTTAAGATGATAATTTGGATATATTTATACCATTATTATTTAGTATATATATTTTATAAAAAAAATATACTAAATTTAAATCTTAATAAATAGCATGATTTGAAAAATAAATTAAAACATTTTTTAAAGTTGTTTAATATGTATTTTAATAATAAAAAACAAAATTTATAAAAAATTATTATTAAATAATCTTATATGCTAAGAAACTAATTTAATTTAAGATCTATTATTTGAAGAAACTACTTTTAACATTTAATTTACAGATTTTTTTCACTTTCCTCATATTAATAATTAATATATATTTAATAATTATCTTTATATAAAAATAATATTATAAAATTTTTATCAGAAATCATATTATAAATAATTTTTTTTTTAAATTATTTTATTTTATAATACATTTCAATTTTAATTAAATAAATTATAATTACAATAAAATTATAATTAGATAAAGATATCTTTATAAAATGATATTATTTAAAATAATTAAATAAAAAATTTAATATAATTTACTTTAATTATGTAATTTTTTTATTATTATATTTTTATTTATTATTCATAACAATTATTTTTTAATTTATTAAAATGTATAATATAAATTAATTTATTAAAAAATATAAATGAATTGTAAAAAACATATATACTTATAAACATTAAAGCAAATTTATGAGTGAGTTGTTTGTATGTGATATAATACTAAAATAGAACCCATTTCATTGAAGCAAATTTATCAATTGTTTATAAATGATATTACACAGTAAAATAGAATCCATCAATATTGCTTATAAGCAACATCCATTGTAGACATTCTGTAGACTTAAAAAGCAAACTCTGTATAGACTTAAAAAGCCAACTAATAATCCACTTTTCGCAATCTGATTTTTTTCAGTAGAATCATGTTCTTATCATTCCATAATTAACGCAGATGGAATAAAAATTGGAACACTTATTATAGCATTCGTTTGCAACGCATTTACGCTTATTAGTAAATTATAAACTATTATAATTTACCCCTACATAAGACCCTCGGCATCAGAGTCACACAAACACTGCACGAATTTATTACCACTAGTTTCTACATAGCAAGTCTTGCACCGTGCATAAGTAGATTTATGTGGTGCAACTTAAGTCGTCCTTTTTTGGCATAGCAACAACAATTCGGAAAGTGTTGTAGTTTAAAGAGAATCACACAGGAATCAACACAATAACTTCAAGGACTGGAACTATATCCAACCCATACATGTGGGTGGACTTTTATTATGCTACTTAACTACATAACCCAGGAATAGAGTCCTTCAAGCAGTTGATTTGGTAATAGCTCCAGCTGAAGTCAGCAGAGGCACCAGCTTCCCCTGATTGTGCAGGTCAGTTGTGTCTGCGAAGAAGCACAAAAAAAATATAACTGACTGTATGAAATGAAACCTAGAGATCAAGAAACTTGCGGAGATCTAGAAAAGTATCTAAATCTTACTGTCACAGCCACCAATGTGTTTTCCACCAATGAACACATTTGGCACAGTTCGCTGACCAGTCCACTGAAGTAATGCTGCTTGGATGTCAGCTCCATCAGCTGCATAATGTCCAACCACTTGGATTAACACACAAAATCACACAGACGTCCTCCGCTCACTGCACCGTGCAGCAAGTATCGGAAAAAGACACAGGCTTCACGTAGAACCCATTTCTTTCTCATAGGTGACAGTGTAGCAATTGGAGAGACCAGGGTGCAAAATCACATATAAAAGAAAATCCAAATACTGAATTCCATACATTTTGTGAAAAGCTACTAAAGCAAACCAAAGAGATTTATTATCAGAAAAATAACTCGGAATCGTCAAACAATCCCAAATCAGCTGTTAACTAATTTTTAAAACCAACTTCAGCCAAAAAAAGTCCAGCATTGTATGATTCTATATAAACAACTAGAAATATAAAAAAAATAAGTTCGAATATATCAAGAGAGGGAGAATAAAAGAGAAAAGAGATTCTTATATCCATATACAAGTCATTACACCCCTTATTAGTGTAAGTACCTCAATGCAGAATTACAAAAATAAATTCTGTTAAACAAAAGGCATAGGCACAGGAGTATATCTATACTGAAAGCACAAACCAAAACCTTGTTACTGACAGGACCAAAAAATGCTAAAATTAACTCTTACTAATAACAAAATACCAAGCTAAACAGTTTAATATTATTATTCAATTTAAATAGCTACGCTTTAAAACTACAGTTTCAACCTAGGAGTAGCGTAAGCACAACCCTGGACAAGAGAAATGTCAGTATCAAATACTCTATTCAACTCTTTTGCATATGTACTAAATTTCAAACCAATAAAAAAGTATATTAGAAGGAAAATGTTACAGAGAGAATTTATTCCTAGCACTTGTGGACAAGAAAATATGACATCTTATAAAATGAACATAAGACCTGTTTGGATACAAGCTAAAAGAGCGTTGAAGAGTTTTTCTACTGAAAATAGAGCTTTAGAAGCAAGCCTTCATGTTCAATCAGAGCTTTTTGCAGTAGAAAAATTCTCAAAACCTCTTCTACCTCGCATCGAGTGAGACAGGCTCATAGTACAAAACCATTATTTTGTACAACTATTTTCACAATAGAAAATCAAATACGTGAAAGGCAAGTTGGATCTAGCAAAAAGAAAAAAGAAAATACAGATAGCGACAAATTTCGTGTTCAAAATCGGAAAAAAAATCATGCGGGCTAAAATAATCGAAAACCGGCTGAATCTCGTGTCCTTATTGAACAATGATTCCTTAAAAAACAATAACCTCGGTAGTGCACGCAGTCCGAATATTAATTGTATTTTACCACAGGGCAAAAAATAAAGGGTTTTGGCGAAAAGGAAAAGAAACGAAAAGGCACGCACGTTCAACGTCGAGCTCGAGGAGCTTGTAATTGACGTTAAGGGTAGCGAAGAGCTGCTTCACTTGGACGCAGAAAGAGCAATAGGTTTTGCTGCAAACGCAATCAGAAAGCACGGTTAAAGAAAAGATCGAATCAGCGTCGTTCAATATCACATAACTGAAACGAAAGCCAAAAGAAGAGAGACCTGAAAACGACAACGGGATTGGTCGACACGATCTCCTTAGCTTTGGCCAGAGCCATCTTGATATCTCACGTTTTTCTCGCGGTCTTCAATCTATATCCTTTCAGTCGCAATGATTTTGGTTGTGTGTGGATAGAGATATAAGGTACGAAGAAAGAGAAATAAAGGAGGAACGCGACGGTACGTCAGCAACTGCGAACCGACTCACTCTGTGGTGAAGATTCAAGCCCGCACCATACAATGGGCCGTGAGGATATTGCTATTCCCATGCCCTGGTATGCTAAGTTGACTCCCACCTTTTAAAAGAAATTCATATACTTTTATTTTTCATCGTAGATTTAATTGTTGTTTATACACTATATATTTGATATTGAAACTTATTATTGTGAGAATATGGAGCAAATTAAAAGAATAAAAAAGTTATTTTCTTATTTTTAGATTGCTAATATATTATATTCATTTACAAGAAAAATAAAATAATAAGAGGAATAATAAGAGAGAAAAATATTTTTTCATTGTACTAAATATATAAAAATAAGGGTTCAAGACAACTATTAATTTGTGAAGTTAGAATTTTAATATAATATACATATAAAATCTAGAAAATGTCAAGTAACAAATGTTTCTTCGTTTGAATAATATATGACTTTTAGGTTATGGAGATATTAAGAAGTCTATGAGCTACTTTGATTTTTTCTTTTGGAAGTTTTATCTCTAACGCATCCCTGCTTTTTTTGTAATATCTAAGGAAAAATGAACAATAATAGATACAAATCTAAATGTTTAGAAATTCAAAGGTCATAGATTGTATTATTGTTAGTACCTTCTTGGATGAGGTAGAACTTGCCTTCTTGAGGATTAAATTATATTTTATTGGTCCCATCTCTTTCTTTTTTCTCTTTCTATTTTTATTCACTTCAACTTGATTCTTATCCACTTTTTTAGGATATAATGATTTTAAAGTTACCCATACACATTAAAGAGTAAGTATTAGCAACACTATAAGGTATAACATTTTTATCATATTACAATGGTCTTCCTAATAACAAATGACTTTATTCCATAGACACAACATTACATAAAATTATAATAAAATTTACTAATAGTAAAGGATACAAGTACTTGTTGGTTCACAACAATCTCACCTTCTTCACTTAACTATTGTACCTTGTAAAGTTTAAAATAAGGAATGGTGATATGCCGAAGTTTTTTCACCTAATTATTAATGAATCTCCTTCAATTGGAAATAACTCACTCTTTATCACTTGAGGAAAAAAAATGAAGATGAAGAATGTTATGAAATTATTTCCCCATTATTTTTCAAGATCATAACCCTTTTGTTGGGACACTCAAATACAATGTGTCCAAAACCCAAACATTTTAAACATTTTGTTGTAGTTGGCTTTCTTGAAAATTGGGTTTACATGAGAAGATGAAGGGTCTCGTGTTTTGTATTGTGAAAATGAAGAGTAAGAAGTTTTGTGAAGTGAATAAGAAGAAGAATGAGGAGTTTTGGAATAATTACCTTATGACTTCAGTACATCCTTCTTATCCTTCCATGTGGAGTATGAAGAGGATCTTTTGTAGAAACTCATTCTTTTAAGTTGATTCTCCACCTTGTTAGCTTGATGGACAAGTTCCTCCAAAGATCTATAATAGTACAACTTCATCACATTTTGAATGTTTCAATTTATCCTATTTAGTAACCTTGCCCTAATTAGGTCTAAACCTTAATCGATTTCACATTAAATAAGGAAAATTTCAATCTCCTTATAATACTCATCAAACACTTTTATATGCTTGTTTCAACCTTTGAATTTGAAAGATCAATTATTTCTTATATTGTGTGGGTATAAACATCTTTTCTCAACCAATCTTTAAATGCACCCCAAGTGACTATTGACAACATTTTCCTTTCTCAGTATCACTAGGCACTTGCTTTTATCAAAATAACACATAATCTTCAAAATCTAAAGAGGAAAAGTTAATAATGTCTGTATTAGAAAGTTCATAAGAAAAATAATTTTTTTCTACTTTCCTCTCCCATTCTATGTAAAATTGGAATCAAAACTACCTGAAAGCTTTAGAATATTTACATTACTTTTGTGAAATATTTCTTCATGTCTAGACTCTTGGAAAATCCTCTCCTTCCTTGAAACTCTCCTTTCTAGGTGGTGGAAATAATGTCTCACTTTCATAAATTGACGAAGTTCTTTAGTCTCATACTTATCCCTTTTATTTTTTGAGATCCAAGATTTGTAACCTTTGTTGCTCCCTCATTTCTTATAGTTGTTGGAGGGTTACTTGTCACCTTTCCATATTCATACTTCCCTCTTCCTTAAGGCTTCTTGGAGGATTATGGACATCCTTTCAAAAACAACACAAAACAGCACAAGTAAAAATAAAAACTAGAATATGGGTTAGTATAAACATTTATAATCACTCTCCTAAGTGTTTCCACTCAAAAAGTGTTTAGAATTTATTTAAAAGATGTAAAAAAATTTGAAAAGGGTAGGATATACTCAAATCACTCCAAAAAGTACTCAAAAGATTCACTAAAAAAATTTCAAAATTCAAATTAAAGATACTTACTTTTAAGTGATAAAGACATCAATCCAAAATGCACTTATAGAAAATTTTAAACAAGAAAATTGCAAGACAACTTAAAGGAATTTGAATAGACAAACTGAAAAAGGTAAAAAAAGGAAAGTTATACCAAAAGATTACCCAAAGATATGACGCATGACTCAAAGTGCAAAGACAAAGTTAAAAAAAATACACTAGGAAAAGACAAAATCATGCAATCAGTTTTACCCATTAAATGTTATAAATGAAAGTTACCTAAAACAAACATATTAAAAGATACAAAACTCACATAAAATGGTTGATACAATTCAGACATTCCAAGGTTAATCAAATAGGCAAATATTTCAAGAAAATTGGGACAAACTATTCAAGAGACATTTGCTAATTGAAGTAGTTTTTCATTCTTTCTTTCTTTTGGATTTTCTTTGAATTTCTTTTGGATGTTCTAGCACTAATCTGTCTTGGTCTAATAAGATCATCTACTACTTGAAAAACAAAGTTTGAAATGATTTCACGAAGCTTGTCCAAGTATAACAAAGTGCATGTAAACTTGTAGTAGCAAAAGCAATGAAAACTTGTTTTTTATACAAGTTTGATCAAATTGAGATACATCCAATTCTACATTAAGAAAACCTTAAAGGATTCCTTTATAATTAGGAGATTACACAAGTATTTTTCATTATCACTTCTATCTTACATAAGTACGAAAAGTCAATTATGACTACCCTTAGATAAATCACGCAAGTACTCTTTTCACTAAGCTACTTATAGTTTTAACATTAATTCTGGGTATAATAAGAAAGAATTGAAGTTCAAGGAAAACTCTCTAAGAGATGATATGAAATCTAAGGACTCCCTAAGTGAGATAACATAACACAAGGGGATGATTTATCAATAAGGCATACTCTATTTTTCATCTATCAAACAATCAAATGATTTACCACTTAGAAAGAAAACAAACAAACATACAAATTATGTTGTGTATTTTATATAAGATTGTTATTTGTTCAGCATGACAAGATGTTGTTATTTGTAGGCCTTGTGAATAAGATTGTTGATAGTTTCGTGTAGATCTTTTGTTCAAGTGTTAGAGCTTGATCAAATGTTGGTAGCTTTCTAGATGATACCTATATATTTTTACGCTCAACTTGTTGTATATTAAATATCTTTTTTGTTTTTTAATATCATTTTCTTGAACTAACAACACCGAATTTAGCATACATTATAAAAAAAGTTTGGTTTGCTATGTTAGAATCTTCATGGTTTTTGTGAGTCAACTTTGGAGTACTTTAGATGGTTTAAAAAAATCAAAAGTGAATTCACATCTTGATATAACAATGCATCTCATATGATGTAGCTTGATTTCATGAGTCTTCTTGTTTTTGCATGGTTTTAGGCTATTGCAAAGAGTAGAGATTTTGATGTTTGATAGTCCAATGACTATTAGATCATCTTGTTCATATATTAAAAATACTTAAATAAAATCATTATTCCATCAAAACTTCATGTTATTTGTTACTATCAAAACTTTATATTATTTGTTATGATAAAAACATATGGGTCGTCTTATAAAAAAACTATGTTAGAAATTAAGACTGGATCGTCATAAGTAGAAACATGTGGCATATGACATTCTTTATAATTAACATAGAATGCATCAACTTAACTGTAAATATCATCATCCTATTCATATTCTAAAAATAAATAAAAATAATAAGGCAAGTCCTTACATAAGATCTAAAGCCTGGGATATAAGCATACATTCCATATATAACATGATATTCCAAGTTGTTTAGATTTTGATCCTAAAGCATAGTTAACAAATAAATTGTTTTCTTTAGTAGGAATAGTACATAATAATCATAGCTTCATTGATTGTGATTTATCTCCTTGTTATGTAGGTTCTTCAGAATTCATGGAAAAATTCTCTCCTAGATAGGAAAGATGATGTAAATAGGATTAGATATAAATCTAGTGAAGAGGGATAAAAGGAACTTCAAGAACAAATTCACGTAAGACGTGTATGTGTTTTATTAATTATATCTACATGTAAAAGTTTCCTTTTATAGATATCATAAATCAGACCATTAAAACTAGTGTGTTAGCTTGTCCTTGTGCCAACACATTTTCAGAATATGCTTAATTTATCTTGACACCTTTAGTTGTTTCATTCTAAGAGTTGTACAAAGGACACCATTTTTCTCTAGTCCTTCTATCCTTTTCCAACAACACCATTTTAAGCATAAAACTATGATGGTTTAGTTTATGTCAGAATTATTCATGATACGTGTTCTTGGCCAACTTGTTCCTTTTAGACATTCTCTCATTATTAAGATGTTTTTTTTTGTGTTGAACATTTGTGGTTTGTGTCTAAGGTGTTTGTCTTGAGTCTTCTCATGAGACTTTAAGAAATATCTTCTAAGCTTTTGTCTACGTCTTGTTTGGAGACTTCTACTAGTCATGATATGCATCTAGTGGGTTGTTCAGTTTTCAAAGTCTTTGTATAAAGTTTTTCAAAAGAGTGTCATGCACTTAGTTGAACTTCATCTAATATTATTTCATATTTATGAAAATTGTTAAACACACAAAAATATTTTATTGTTTATTATTATCAAAATATGAGTACTGTATATATGACATTTAGATTAACACATACATCTTATCATAAATACTCGTTTATACCTTAACGAGTTTTTATGGGATTCTTTTAATTAAAACTAGCAATCTGGACAAATTTTCAATTGAAATGAATTAAAATGATTTTAAACATAAAAAAAATTCATAACATAAATTTACTCTGTTGATTTTTACTACTATTTCCAAACATAAACTTTAAAATGCAAAAAAATAATATAAACTTCATACAATATATTAAAAATCAAAATCAAATATAAAAAAAAATTGCCTTTTTATAAAAGATGATCATCAAATGGAGCTACTAAGAAAAAATTAAAATCTAACTTTACTTTTAAAAAAATAATATATTTTTTTAATTATAAAGTAATGGTAAATGAAAATTAACATAAACAATTTCAAAGACAAATTTAGAATAAGACCATAAAAAATAAGAATAATTTGAGATTTGAAATGAACAAAAGAAAAAATTTATCAAGAAAAAAAAACTTATATAGATGAGTAAGCCACCTTTTTCTCAATTAATTTAAGAAATAACATTTATTTCAATATATAATCTCCATCTTGATATTGATAAAAAAATTATTTCTTCAATCATTTTACAAGCATACCATGGAACACTTCGCTAAATTTTCTTATATTTTACTATACTTAACTCGATATATTTGTTAAAAAATAAAGTAAAAAATATTACTTTAGTTATCCTTGAAAATTACACTTTGTAATATATATCTTTGAAATTTTGTAGCCACCTTACCTTATCACGATGAAGTAGGATTGATAAAAAAAAATGATGAATTTCCATGATTTTCATTTGCATTTCAATGGGGTGGGTAAAAGATAAAATTATCCTATTTATTGTTGTCATGTTTCGTTTTATTACCACATTTTCTTGTCACTTCTTGATGCACTTCTTGGTTGAGAAAGAAAGAGAAGAGGCATCGACATGATGAATGAGAAAAAAAAAACAAGATGCAATGGAAGTATTAGAACCATGATGCAGAAGTGTTTTCCAAATAATATAATTTGCCACAATTCACGGGTGTAGATGAAAATCATGAGTGAAGACAGAAAATCTCTTATCTAATGTCTTCTTTTTAAGGAGTCGTGAGAACCCATGATAAGTGGAACCCAATACTTTTTTATATTTTTTAAATTAAAATATAATATAAGATTAAAAAATACTATTATATTAATTACTAGTTTTTAACGGTGTGTTATATTTATAAATATAAATATGTATCGAATAAATTTTCTATTTATTGTAAAGTATGAAGTATTAATATGTTATGAATCTATGATAATAAACTTAAAGTGTTTATTTTTTTAACAAGAAACACTAATAAAATTAAAATTATAAAAAAGTAAAATTTAAGTTAATCTTTTATAAACAATAAAAATATACGTAAGTTTTAATAAAAATATATTTTATTGATAATTAACTGTAAGTTAAAACATTTTATCTTAAAGGGTAAAATATAAAAAATAAATTATATTTGAAATATTTAAATAGATTAAAATTGTAAAAAATCGGTAAGTTTTATATTACTTTATCCAAATATATTAATTAAAATACGAGTTGGAAAATATAAATTTGTGTCTTTTAAATTTGAATATTTCTCGTCTTTTGTGCGAATAAAAAAATATGTTTTATCGTCAATGTAATTCATAAATATAATTTTTTTCCTTAGAGATATACTATAATAAGACTATAATCTAAGAACAATATTATAAAAAAAATTAATGTATATTTTTAGGATTTACTAAAATTATATTATTAAATTTTATGAGATTCAATAAAATTACACTATTATAAAAAGTTTCACTATAATAGACTTTTGTATTATTTAATTTATTGTTGTATAAGATGCGAGAAGTCACATTAATTTTGTTTAAATTTGGAAATATCAAAATGAGTTTAAAAATATAAGCTAATTCGATTTATTATGAATTTCAATAGAATTGAATTATAAAAACATAAATGTTTTAAATATAAATTAAACTCAACTCACTCACTTAAGTCACATATTAAATATATTTTAGGTGGATTGATATATAATTTATCCCTAACAATATTTTATCTATTTTTTTATTATAATTCTAGACTACTTCTAATTATGGAAGTTAAAATTAGAATGATATTTCGTATTGTTAAAATAATTTAGATGTTTAATTTATTTATTGACTCAATTATGTAGTTGATAATTTTATTTTCAATTAGTATCCACTTTTACAGGACTATATATATATATATATAAACAAATTGAAAGAACATAACATGATTAACTAAGCCAATTGATTCGTTTCTATGTCATCAACCCGTGACTTTTAGTATCCCTATTTAAAATTAAAACTACAAGCCAATTTTGATTTGAGAACAAAGATCGTAGTTCCCCCTCGTGTGAAAAGGTCTCTATTCCTTTTTTGCCGGAGTACTTTCTGGTTTCAGTTCCTTTGTTGCTGTCTTAACTTTTTTGAGATGGTCAAATCATACACAGCGTTCGTTGCACAACCAAAATGATTTTTTTGACTTCTAACTATCCAGAAATTAACGATTTTGGTACGGCAGAAGAAGGTAAAAAAAAACAAAACAAATTACATATATGGATTGATTTTTTATTGTAAAAAGAGATAAATTGTCTTTACCAGGTACTATTTCTATTTACATTTTGGTTAGCTTGTGTTTAGATAACACGGTTTTTTAAATTGTTTATTTTTGTAATTGTGTTATGATAGTATGTAGAGATCTTTTCAATTTATTTTCAAAACACTCCACATATGTTAGATGAATTATTAAAAGTATTTTTTTTTATTTTATTAATTTTTTTTCTTTTTTAAACTACATTTGTTTTCTATACTTGATTCATTTATTATTTATTTTTCTTTGATCAAATTTATTTATGTTTGATTATCTGTATCTATATTTTTCTATCTATTCCAAATTTAAGAACTTAGAGAATATTCTTTCAATCAAACAACTAATAAAAGAAATGAACAAAATAAAAAATTTACTAGATGGATATTCAATTAACAAAATAATAAATCTCAAAATAAATATATTATAAAAAAATTTGTTAGAATAAACTTTTTTATAAAATTATCCCTTAAAAATATAGAGTAATGAGATAGTAAAAGAATCACTTCTAAACTTTAAAAAAATATAACTCATTCAGAATTTTAAAAAAATTAACTCCAAAATTAAAAAACCGAAATTAACGGTGTAGTGTTTAATGTTCATCCATAAAGTGAAAACCACGTTCACGATATAAGAAAAAGGTGCAGAGTTTGTATATATAGTTCCTTTTTAACTCTCTTTTCCCAGAATTTGAGTCCTACTACTCTAAACTCTTCAAATTATAATTGACCACCACATATAAATGTCTTTTAAGAAAAAAGGATAATTGCTGAACTTATAATAAAAAAGAAAAAATAATAATCATGAGGTAGAACTTCCCTAAGAAAATCTCTAATGGGGATACCTGCTATTGATGCTCTGTTTTTAAATATTTTTTTCTAATATATTCTTTATATATATAATAATGTTTAAATTAACTAGGGAGAATTGTGTAAAATTTAGCCAGTAATCATAAAAAATATATAAAATAAAATAATTTAATGTGTTGTGTAATCAAATTATTTTTATTTAATAGATTGTATTACAAATAGAAAAGTTATATGCAAAGTTAAGTATAAATAGTTCAGAACGCTGGTCAAAGTTCATAATCAATTTAACAATGACTAAAGTCCAATTACATTTATTTAATATATTTAATTTCAATGTTTCTATTTTTTTTAATAATTGTTCTTCTAATTTTAAAGTACAACACTTTTAATCTTTTGAGTGCTATCTAAACTACTTTTTTTTAATTTATAAAGCACTTTCTACACAATATAAACATAAAAAGATGATATAGTTTAAAATAAAAATGACAATAAAAAAAATTTACTTATAAAAACTAAAACCGAACTTTATATATTTTAGAAGAAAAAACATATTTTATCAATAAATTAAGCCGTTTTTGAAAAACAATTATATACTTTAAGCTATTAAAACCTTTATAATATAAACTTAATATTTCAATTTATTTAAGTAAATAAATGTTAATTAATTTATTTTTACTTAAAAGGTCAAATAAACCTGCCTTGTTTATAATTTAGAAACAGTTTTTTTATCAATATAAAAGGTCTAATTGTAAAATAAGCATGCAGAACATAAACTTTTATAAACTTAAGTTAATTATTTTAAATATTTAATTAAATAATCTTTTTATCCTTGTATTTAAATATATTTAATTATAATTTTATTTAAAATAACAGAGCATGGTTTTTAATGTTAAATTCCTGTTAATATCATTAAAAAAATTCTGAAAAAATTTAGATATAAGTTGTGATGGATTTGTGTTCTAATGATATGTGAAGTGATAAAACAATTTTAAGCTCTTTTGTTATCTACTATATTCACGTCCCATATTTACTATGTCATCACATTTTAATTTCTCTTATATTAATATGAATTTAATGAAATGGACCATGTTTATTTTTAAATAAAATTGTGATTAAATTGAAAATTTTCAAAACCACTAGGGATGGCAATTAGACCCGCACCCGTGGGGACCGAACCGCCCCCGCCCCGAGTTTGACGGGGAAAAACCGAGTTGACCGGGTTCGGGGTCGGGTTCGGGTTTTCCCCGTTTAAATCAATCGGGTTCGGGGTCGGGGATGGGTAATGCAATCCCCAACCCGCCCCCGTACCCATCCCCGCCCCGTCTTTAAATTTAAACATAACCCCTAAAATTATTCATATTCTTTCTTAGTGTTTCTTTTTATTTTTCATACATAAAGGGTTATAGTGTCTTTTCTGAAACTCTATTCTCTATTCCACACTTTTCTCTTTTCTTCTACCTTTCACTCATTCCTTCAACTTTCTCAATCTCTTCAACCAGTTTCAATATACTCTTCTCTTTCTCTCATCCTCTATACATTTACTTTTCTTAGTCCCTTCAACCAAATTGTTGAACGCATAACATAAGGTTAGTTCTTTGTTTCTTTATCAATTTTCTAAATATTGTGCATTGATAATAACATCTATTATTATTTTATTCTCTGAAATTTTTTGTGAGGACTTCATTTGAGGGATTTGCTGAGCAATATTTTGTAATCTCATTGTGGCTAATCTATTACATCTATGGGTAGATACATAACATTTTGCACAATTTCTCACATACTTTCTACATTTGTTTTGTATACTAGTTTGAATATTCATACTTCTATTTTTATTTTTCATTTTCTAGTATTATTTTATTTCTATTTTGTTTTTTAACATCTTATTTACCATTGATATTTAAATTTTAAAAGTGTATTTATTGTAAACTATGTAACCCTATTACCTTTGTTTGTAATCTCGTTGTGATTAATCTACTACATTTATGATTAGATACATAACCTTTTGTACAATTTTACACAGATTTGTTATGTTTGTATACTGGTGTTTCTATTTCTATTTTATTTTCATTTTCTAGCATATTTTTATTTCTATTTTCATGTTCTTAACTTTGATTTTCCTCAAAATTAAATTTTAAAAGTGTCTTCTTTGTTAATTGTATAATTGTTGTGATTTTTTATTAATTTTGGAGTCTATCTTTATCATTCTTTTTTACAATTTGTAATCTCTTTGTGAGTAATCTATTACATTTATGATTAGATACATAATTTTTTGTACAATTTTGCACAAATTTGTTATGTCTGTATACTAGTGTTTTTATTTCTATTTTATTTTCATTTTCTAGCATATTTGTATTTCTATTTTAATTGTTTTCATTTTTATGTTTTTAACTTTGATTTACCTCAAAATTAAATTTTAAAAGTGTTTTATTTGTTAACTGTATAATTGTTATGATTTTTTCTATTAATTTTGTAGTCTATCTTTATCAGTTTTTTTATAATTTGTAATCTCTTTGTGAGTAATGTGTTACATTTATGATTAGATACATAAACTTTTGTACAATTTTGCACAGATTTTTTATGTTTGTATACTGGTTTTGAGTGTACCTATTTTTGTTTCTATTTAATTTTTATTTTCTAACATGATTTTATTTCTATTTTAATTGTTTTTATTTTCATCTTCTTAACTTTCATTCTTTTCAAAATTAAATTATAAAAGTGTATTCTTTGTAAACTGTATAATTAATTACTCGTGATTTTTTATTAAAATTAAAATTCAAAAAATTATTGTTGAGAAATGTGATAAATAAATCATTTTACTTTTGTAATTGCAGAAATTTTATTTGTTGTTATGGAAAATATTAGAACCAATGTTAGAAGAAAATGTAGACCCTTCAATCGGTCGTCCTACTACTACATCAAATGAAGTTCTCCCAAAGAACGAAGATAATGAGCATGAAGAAACCGCACAATCAGGATCAAATAGGCTTAAAAGTAAATAATGGAGAGGACAAGACTCAATGCAATTATTGTAAAAAGCTTTTGGGTGGAAAATCACAAAATGGAACAAATAATTTGTAAATAATTTATACTAAAATAATAAACTAAAATATACTTTATCAAGAAAATAATTTAAAATTTGTAACATTATAATATATAAAAGAAAAAAATATTTAATATTAAAATACTTAATTTCTATAAATTTATCTTTAATAGTCTATTTATGTGATACGCTATATATATATATATTATAGTTATGCTTAAATTTTTAGATTTATTTAAAATATTTTAAAATTATATTTTAAGAAAATAAAATGAAACAGGGATGGGGCGGGGCGGAAAACCCGACTCCGATGGGAATGGGTGTGGGGACTAATTGTTATCCCGACTGGGATCGAGGCGGGACGGGGATGGTTAAGTGAATCGGGGACCGGGGGCGGGGAGGTGAAACCCGCCCCCGCCCCGCCCCGTTGCCATGCCTAAAAACCACGAAACTATATGAAAAAAAAAATATGAAGAAAAAACTATTTAACCTAAAAAATATAAATAATATTAAATGAGCAAATTTTGGAACTTCATATTATTTTAACTTACTATGTTGGAAAACTTATATCAGGCTCATTGAGCGCCTATGTAGATCTACATACGATAAAATGGAAAACAAATAAAAAAAAGAGAAAGTTAAAAAATAGAGGTATATAATTATTATAAAAACACGAATTTAGAAAAAAAATCTTCATATACAAATGAAAATTTGCAGAAAATGGAAGCATAATTAATTATGTTTTCAATATACTTGATTATATAGAATGCGTAATCAATTATGCCATTTTATATATACATTACATATAAAATAGATTCAATATACAATTATATCATAATTTTTATTAATATTTATATATTCATTTATTCGAATAAAATAATGAAAATAAAAAATAAAAATTTTTACAGTTACAATAATTTCTGCTACGGATATTTCATTTAAATTTATTACTTTTAATTTAAATAAATTTTCTTTCCCAATACTTTTCTCTCCTTTCTTTTTTACTTCTTCTAGTGATATCCAAACAAAGAAAAAAAAGAAGAAAGAATAAAGTAGGTGGAAATGGATGGGCTCCGTTGTCAAATGTGTGCGTTGGCAGCATTGCAGGCATGGATGGTAGGTTACCTAAGGAAAGGTATAATTATAATACATGCAGCAACTGTAACACACCGACGCATTAATAATCATTATCAAATTGGTAGTTGGTCAATGGCACATTTTTCAAACACTCCAACCTCTACAAACTAATAACTTCAAACATTAATAGTTTGTTTCTTTATAAACAAAAGACAATTATTTTAGTACATTTTTAAAAATAAAATGTTTTGAAATATTTTTTACATATATTTGTAATTGACATGTTTATTAGCATGTTAACATTGTATATTTAGTTGAATTTTTAAATTTATTTCTATTTTTTCATGGTTATTATTAAAAACACAAAGAATATTTTTAATTTTATTATAATTTTATTTTATTTTTAAATTTTTAAATTTTTTTTTTCATATTGTTCTTCTTAAATCTCATTGAGATAGGTTCAGGAGTCAAAGGTATAACGATAGATCAAACAGGTTGCTATCATGAAGGTTGAGTACAGAGTTGATAGTGTTATTGGTGGGCATCGACGAGTGAGGGTTTGTCGTCAAAGATGAAGGTGTGACTTCTCATCGACGATTGGAGATATTGTTTCATTAATATAGTTTGTTATATTGAAACCGTAAATAGTAAAATAAATATCGTGTTTGAGCGATTGAGTGGTTGTGTTTGTTGGTGAAGCTGCATCGGCTTGTGATGGACTGTTGGACACATTGTTCTAATAATGTTGTTTTGTACTTTGAAACCCTAATGAGTAAAAAAGATTCATATTTTGACGAGTACTAGAAGGACGACGAAGCGACCAACATCCCCTAAATGGTGGTTCTGAAGGCTACAAGCAGTGAAGGTTACACGAGATGGGTGTCCTGAGCGATATTTTTTTTGTCATGTCTTCTTGTTTTTACTTTTATATTTGGATATTTTCTTCCCTATTTTTTGCTTTGTTTTTGTGGTTTGAAGATTACAAGATGGTGATTTTTATTTAGTAGTGTTATTTTTCATTGAAGCTACGATTTTAAACCTGTTAAAGACTTAAAATGTATTATTTACAGAAGATGGAAGAATGATTGATTGTCATGAAGTTTTGGGTTTTGTTATGCAAAGGAATTGTTTTTGTTTTTTGATGACAATGAGAATGTTGGTTTCATTGTTAATTACAAGATTTACAAATGTTTTATTGTGAATGAAAGTATTGTTGAAATTTGGTAATAAAGGTTAATGAGCCGAAGAGAAATTTATGTTGGAGTTTTTAAAAGAAGTTGTTGTAGTGTTAAACCTTTTGTAGGATTCATAAACCATCTATAAGTTGCTTTGAAGATGTTATCATCTTAGTAGAAAACATGACACATGTGCAACACATAACACTAATACTAGTTAATATAAGCATTAGTCAGTGTAAACCAATGTAAATAGCTTACTTAGAACTTGTACTTTAAGCAAATAAAGCTTTAAAAGTACTGATTTGGGTTGAAGTTTTTAAATGAAGAGACTTTGTTGGTAGATTGTCTAACACATAAATTGGACCATCTACAGGCATGGGAGACCATGTGTGTTGTTACGTGTGATACTTAATAGTACATGACCAAGGTTGTTACATATTGATGTATATATAATATTAGGTTATGACATACATAACTTGTTTGAAAGACATGTGCAACATATAACAGTAGACCGTGTAAGTGAAAAAAGATGTCATACTTAGATCTTGAAATTTATTAAACTAATATAAGCATCAGATGGTGTATGCAAACATACATACCATACTTAGAACGTCTACTTTATACAGGGATTTGTGTTAATGTTTTAAAACAAGTGATTTAGGTTGAAAGTTTGAAATGAAGAGGCTTTACTGGTACAACATCTAACAGTGAAATTAGACCATCTACAGGTATGAGAGACCATGTGGTACTTAGGCATTATGCTTTCAACTGCATCACGAAAGTTGTTACATATACATGTTTATAGACTATAAGTTTAAGAAGGTTGAGGTCATGAAACAAGGGTTTACAAAGTGGAACTATTTTGAGAAAAACAATAAAGGGTTGGTTTTTACTCATGAGGTTGAAGATTTTTGGGATGCTTGATTGAATTGGAAGTGCAATGTTTCATTTTGTGATTCATTAATTATTCATGTCATTTGTGTTGAGGTTAAATTTGAAGGGTTATGGATTATGTTGTCATTTTGAGTAATGTTCAATTTGAATAATATATTTGTACTTCGTTAAAACCCTTACCATTGACCTAGGGATTGTTTTGGATGGAAAGCATGTGAAACAAAACCCTGATGGGGATCTTGATGTGCGAAAATGGGAAAAACACATACATAAGAGGTACATACATCATATTAGCTTTTGCCACATATTGTGCAGGTTCTGCAGTTGGTGTATGACAACTTTTTTTTCTATCAATATGGCCTACATCATCACTAATACTCTACAAACCAAACATATATGAAAAAATATTCATTAGAGTAGTACAAATAAAAAATATAACACAAGATAGTGTACAACACATCGTCTAGTACTAGACTGTTTGTTGTTAGTGGATCGTCTGTTGGTACTAAAACGTCTAATGGTTTACTCAATGCTCTCTGTTTGAGAACATATAATAATAAATAATTACTTTTTCCTTAGCTTTATGGGTAGAGCTTGAATACTGTCTTTTCCTTTTCTGAAATACAACAAAAATTTCTAGCATTTGTTACCATGTTATAAAGAAAAACATTATAGCTTTAGATGTGTACAACATACCTTGTGTACTTCAGTCTGAGCACCCTTTTTATTTGATAACACTATCTTTGGTCCAATACCATGTACATATAGGACATCAGGGCATGTTGCTACTAAATGACCAAACTTTTTGCACTGCGAACACCTTTTACTTTTCTTGTTTCTTCTTTGATGGAGCTCCTTTTGTCTGCACAACATTTGGATCAATACTATTGTCATATTGGCTATCCTCATCCACTACAAGATTACTGCTTAATTTCTGAATTTCATTCATTACATAATTGAAGCTTTTTCCTTCTTTTGAGGCAATATCACAGACATTGTTAAAAGCACTGGTCAAGGCACCAAATCAGGCATTTCTAATTATGTTACTATTTTTTTTAACGTGTCATCTTCTACAAGATACTTACTTTTCGCATCCTTTAACCATCTCTCACAAATTAAAGTATAGGGGAAGCAATCAACATGTTCAAAGCGCATAACACATAATATATGACCACAAGGAATACCATAAGATTCAAACATCATACACTCACAACAGAAGGTACTGTTTGGCTATGGTAAACAACTTCAATTTCACTTTCAGGTTCATAATATTTATCAACTTTAAATGTAACCTTCTCACCTTCTTCAATTCTATTTTTTACATTAAGACTATTAGCATTAACAATTTCAGCTTTCATAAGATTGAAGGTATGTCTAGTAAAAAGCTTGGAAGCTTGCAACTCAATCCTAGGAATACCAGTTGTACGTACTGGTTCTGTGTACACCGAATTGAAATCTGAGGTCAACTCATTGTACCTATAATCTCTCAAGCTATGCTCAAAATTCATCAATAACTCCAAAATACTATTCTTCTTTCTAATATATGATTTAAGCCAAGAATTAATGGCTTCAAAAAGCGATGTTGTTCTTATACCAGCAAAAAATATCCCCCTTAAATATGCAGTGGCCCACATGTTCCTCTTCTCATATATTTGAGCAACCCAAGTGTTACTTTAAAGCTCATACTTTGAAACCATTTCATTCCAAAACAACTAATATTTTTCCACATTGACACTTGGATACATTGCTCTTTTGAAAGCTTCTAAAAAATTGCAGTTTTTACATTCTAAAAAACATTTCTTTTTGTAAATGCCATGCATCTATGGGTTGCATCTGGAAAGATGTTCCTAATTTCTTCTTTCATTGCATGATCACCATCTGTAACAATAGCTTTTGAGGGTTTATTTGACATTGCACACATCAATGATTCCAACACCTACACCTACTTATATGTTTCAATACTTTCATCTGATAAAATACCATAACCAAATATAATGGTTTCAACATGGTGATTTTTCCTAGAAAAAATAACCAATGGCTTATTGTTGTTCTTTTTGTAAGTGCTGTCAAAAGTAATCACATCACCAAAACATTGATAATCACATACTTCTCCTATCTGTCCAAAATAAATCATTTAAATTTCTATCCTTTCTAAGTACATATCTTGAAAAAAACATACCATCATTAGCAGCTTTACCTTCTAAATATCCTAGAGCTGCCACACCATCACCGCACTTAATTTGATCCCTTTTTCTTCCGTCAATATGAATAGATCTTTCTTATTGAACCCAATTCCAACATGTCCCCCATTTAATCCATCATATAACCCGTAATATGACATGTTCTAATACCCTGAGAATGTAGACAATCAACTTGGACTTTATTAGCACTAAACAATCCTTTATATGTAGGTATCAATGGCACAAAATTTGAATCACAAAGCTCATGATTATAACTTTCTACAAAAGAGACAACTTTCCAAATGTTTTCTTTTTTACTCAACCTCACCTGCATATTTGCTTTACAATTTGTACGAGTTAAGGGTTTATGATCATGCTTCCTGTCCTCCCTCATAAAATCTTTATTATGTCTCAAGCCAGATTTACTATACAAAAATTGCCTCCAAACAACCTTCTCATATGAGTCATAGCCTAACCTATCTTTCTTAATTCCAAAACCATGACATTTAGCATACCTAAAATAGAAATTATAAGCACTTTAATTAGTAGAAAATTCCATACCCAAAATGTCCTCCGAAGACAACTCCATCAAACTCTTAGTAGTACATTTTTCCATTATTGTCTTCCTCAATATCACCTGCATCAAATTCATTCTCACTGCTGTCTGAGCTATCTAAGTTCATACATTTAAAATCAGAATCATCTCCTACATTAACTACTGAATCTTCCATAAAGTTGTTCGTCTATGTGTTATTGAGAAATCTAAACCCTCACAACCAACACTAACAATCATAAAAATTAAATATTTCAACAAATAAATAACAACGACAATGTCAATGAACTGAACAATAAAATCAAGCAAACATGGCCCACAAGGGTAAACGAAACGCTGCGAAAAGATGATGACTACCAGAATGAATTTTAAGGAAATACCTTACACATTTGGATCAACCTCTTCAAATAAATGATCCTACATATCTTTTTTTGAAATTTTTTTAAGTCGTTGACCTCTTCTTTTCGATCACAACCCGTTAAATCCGTCGCTGGCCTCCTCTTTAAGATGACAACTCGTTCGATCCATCGTTGTACCTTTTTTCTTAAACTCTAAACCTACCTCAATAGTATTTACGAAAAACAATATGAGAAAGAAAATAAAATTTAAAGAATCTGAGAATAAAATAAAGTTATAATAAAATTAAAAATATTCTTTGTAGTTTTGATAATCTTTAAGGACAAAAATAAAAAAAAATAAAAAATTTAATCAAATATGCCATGTTGACAAGCTAAATGAAATTACTAATACACATGTCATTCACTGTGAAAAGTGTTTTGAAACATTTTATTTCTGAAGGTTATATATGATATACATTTTCTATTAATTGATCTAATGTCTCGGTTAGATTATTATCGTTATTAAACACTCGCATGCAGGGTAAAAGTATCATTGAAACATAATAAAAAAAATCAAAATCACTTTTAGTGGTTCGCGTATTTTTTTTCGTTGAATATATCCATGTTCCCATTACTTTTTAAAACCCATGAATAATTATCATGGAACGTAAACCGCTGTAAAAAGTGATTATATGCTGTGATGTTCACACAGCAGATCTAGGAACAATCAAGTTGGCCACTCCACAAATATGGGAAAGACAGCAATAAAGCAACAATAAATTTTGAAGTTGCCAATTGTAACTATTCTATTTTTTTTCCCATGTTCCCTTTCTCTATCTTTCCACTTCTTTCAACACTCAATCTGACACGCAGCAAGAAAGAAAAGAACACGTTATAATAACACAGACCCATATATGGTTGGCAAAAAAAGTAGTTAGCTATAACACCAGACCCAGAAATGAACACAAAAAGCATCACCTCAAATCCTAGCCAACACAACAACCCCTCATCATGGGTTCTCTTCAGCACACTTCTTCTGTCGTCTTTGTCCCTCTCACTCTCCGATCCAAGGATCACCGAAGCAGGACTCTACTGTGGAACCACCAGGGCCCCTCTGAAAGCCAACTACATCCCAAGTTTCACCAAGGAAATGGAGAGCCTCTCGCAGTTGGTGACCAACCACAACTGGGGCACTCACTCTGTGAACACTTCAGGCTCGTCCATTCCCATTTATGGCTTGGCACAATGCTTCAACGACCTCTCCAACACCGATTGTCTTCTTTGCTACGCCGCAAGCCGCACCAAGCTCCCACGCTGCCTCCCTTCTGTCTCTGCCCACATCTACCTTGATGGCTGCTTCTTGCGCTATGACAACTACAACTTCTATGCTGAGGCCACTGACCCTTTGAGGGACACGGTGAACTGCACTTCGCAGTATGGGATGGCGGTTGATGGGTCTGAGAGGTTAGAGCTTGAAGAGAGAGCTGGAAGAGTGGTTGAGAGTGTGACCAATATAGCTGTGACAAAAGGTGGTGGCTTTGCTGTGGGAGAGGTTGAGGGGGTTTATGCATTGGCACAGTGCTGGAACACTATTGGAAGTGATGGATGCAGAGAGTGCTTGAGGAAAGCTGGGAGGGAGGTGAGAGGGTGCTTGCCAAAGAGGGATGGGAGGGCCTTGAATGCTGGCTGTTATTTGAGGTATTCAACAAACAAGTTCTACAATGAAGATGGCGATGAAGGAGGTAAAAATGGTGAGTATGTAAGCAACATATTAAATTGCAATCATTGTAACGATTCTCGCGATCTTCGAAGTGAAATTGTGGATGAATGTTGTAATCTTTTAGTTTCAAGCAAGCTTTGCAGTTGCAGACACGATTTTCTCACTGCCTTTTATGAGAAATTGCGGATGAATGCCGCCACAATTATGGTTGAGTCACTAATTGTTTTTTAAAGCCTTGGTTTCAAGTTTTGCCCTTTTGTTTTCAAATGGGAATTGAAGCTTACCTGGAATTTTCATATATTTCTCATCTACTTTGTTTTTAGTATGCAATTTTAAGTTCACTTTTTGTTGTCAATAAAAATTCTGTTACTCTTAAGTCTTTGTCATTATGACTCGAATGCTTTTCAATGTTTCACCACTGGCCTATGTATCCAGATCTAAATTCATAGACGGTGTTCTGAATGAGAAAAAAAATTGTTTCTTTACAGTATTTTTTTTTAAACAACCAAACAACAAGTTTTATTTTGAAGACTATATGTCATTGCCTGATTTTTAACTTTTCAGGGTTCTTAAGAAGAGGAGGAGTCATAGTAGCAGAAGCGTTAGCAGCAGCTGCAGTTTTAATGCTCACTCTCTCTGCCTCCTATTTAGCCTTCATAAAATTAAATAAGATAAAAAAAGGTGAACAATATAAAAAAGGAATTCTCATTACTATTTACTGCACCTTATAAAGTTAATTTGTGAATTGTTATGTCTTCACTTTCTTATGCTGTGTTTCTTTTCTCCTGCATTACCAGAAAACCATAGTCATGGTCAGATTTCCACTTCCATAAGCAAATCTAGCTTGAATTACAAGTACGAAACTCTTGAGAAGGCCACAGATTATTTTAACTCTTCAAGAAAAATAGGCCAAGGTGGAGCTGGGTCAGTTTTCAAAGGTACTCTCCCAAATGGGAAAGTTGTTGCGGTTAAGAGATTGATCTTCAATAACAGGCAATGGGTGGATGAGTTCTTCAACGAAGTGAATTTGATTAGCGGAATTGAACATAAGAACCTTGTTAAACTATTGGGATGTAGCATTGAAGGCCCTGAGAGCCTTCTTGTGTATGAGTACTTACCCAAAAAGAGTTTAGACCAATTTATCTTTGGTAAGTTCCCATTATTTAGTACATTGTGAAGTCCATTTTTTTATTTTAATTTCTTAAAATCAAATGCTTATCTATAGTGTCATGAAGGTCATGTACTAATCTGCTTTGCAGAAAAAAACAGAACTCAGATTCTAAACTGGAAGCAGAGGTTTAATATCATTCTTGGAACGGCAGAGGGGCTTGCATATCTTCATGAAGGCACCAAAATAAGAATCATCCATCGAGATATCAAAAGCAGCAACGTTCTTCTGGACGAGAATCTCACTCCCAAGATAGCAGATTTCGGCCTTGCCCGGTGTTTTGGAGCTGATAAGTCTCATTTGAGCACTGGAATTGCTGGAACACTGTAAGTCCTTGGATTTAGCATATGATATTGAGCATGTTGCATGCAATATAATTGTTAGTGTGTCAGTTCCTTATATGTGCCGGTTCCTTGAAGGAGCCTTTCAAACTTCAATCCAAAAGAATTAATATCACATTATATGGAAAGATTATTTAAGCCTAAAAAACAATTACACATAAGCCTAAATCTTTTAAGGTAAAGTTAAAGAGAAATTTTTAATCTGTATTTTTAGCTCAACCCTTCCTCTGAATATGCCTCATGGCATGTAATGAACAATTTAACAATAAAGTTTATCATTTCTCTTACATGTTCCATAATCTTAGTTAATACTTTATTTTTTATTTTTGCATCAGAGGTTACATGGCTCCTGAGTACCTAATTAGAGGACAACTTACAGATAAAGCTGATGTATATAGTTTTGGAGTACTTGTTCTGGAGGTTGTAAGTGGCAGGAGGAATAATGTCTTTAGAGAGGACTCTGGCTCGCTTCTACAAACTGTAAGACTTGTGTGTCTAACTTGCACAAAATTTGAAACAACATTTTTTTCATTTTCTAGGCTTCTACTGGTTTCAACACTTTTTGTTGGTAATTACTCAAGAGGAAAATTATCATTTTGACACCAGGTTTGGAAACTTTACCGATCAAACACATTAACCGAAGCTGTTGATCCTTGTTTGGGAGATGATTCTGCTGCAACTGAAGCATCAAGGGTGTTTCAAATTGGATTGCTTTGCACACAAGCTTCTGCCTCCCTAAGACCATCCATGTCTCAAGTTGTTTATATGCTAATTAATTCAAATGAAGACGTTCCCACACCAAATCAACCCCCATTTTTGAACACTGGAATGCTGGACTCAGATAGTTCAATTAAGTCTTATAGCACTAACAGCTTCATATCCAATGCCTTGAAGAAGATTGGAGTATCCTACAGCTACTCAGAGTCCTCTAGTTCACGCAACTCAGATGGGCCATCAAGAAGTGAAGAATCAATTGTCCAAGTTTGATTTCCAAGAAATTAAACTTCAGTCTCCATATCATTGTTTTGAAGGTTTTTGTGACTGCAATAGTTGTTGCCTGGCTCACATTTACTCACAATCTATGGCAAGATCATGATTTTCTTAGGTCTCCACAAGGTGACAACAACCGTAATTAAAAGAAAACAGTGGTTTCCAATATATATGTTGTTTGGTTTCGGGAGGTCATGTGCAATTGTTTTAGGAAGAGTGAAATGTTAGAGTTAGGAGTTGGGAAGACAGTTTACATAACCGAAAAAAGTGAAGATAGAAAGGAAAAGAAGGTCGCCTTTTGAAAGGGTAGGGTGATAGAGGTTTAACAACAGGTCATTAAGACATTAACTGTAAATGTGACATATACATGATTAACAGCCTCTTATTGTTTCCAGAATTTTATTAATTATTCTGTATCTTTTATTCTTCTATACATAAATTTCAAAAACCCCGAAAAAACAAATAAAGGTTTTTGTCCTAAAACTTTAATGCTCTATTTTAGATTTCTAAACTTTGTGGTCTCTCTAGTTTTAAAATACAACAATTTTAGATTTTCAAGTATTATCTGATTTAAACTGGTTTCTGGGTTTTTATAAGGTGTTATTTAAATCACTTTAAAATTAAAAGTAACGTAAAGAGAAATTGGGTTAGTTCGTTCAACGGAAGGTGTTAATTGTTATAATTTTTTTTCACATTTGTTCAATTCTTTTGCTGCTGCTTTTGTACAGGTATTTAGTAGTATAAGTTTTTTCTTTTACGTTGATTAGCTTACCACTATTTAGACGGGCAAACTACATTAATAAGATATTTTTATAGACTACATGTATGAATAAGATCTTTTGCTTATGAATTATATTAATAAGATTTTTCATTTTTATTAAGATAATTTTATAGTTGTCTTTATATAGATAATGTATTTTAAAATTAGAGAAGAACAACACATCTCAGAGTTCTGTTGCACATTTTTAGAACATACAGCACTTTTTGCTAAATAATTTAAGAATAAGTTTTTATTGAGAAGGCAAGTTTCTTCAGTGATGTGATTTCTAGAAAGACTATAATGGTTGATCCTTCTAAGACAAATGTTATTATTAAGTAGGAGGCTATGATTTTTTAGAATGAGTATAGGAGTTTTTTAAGTTAACAAGTATTATAGGAGATTCATAAATTGTTTCTTTAGTATAATTTTAATTTTGAATGAGTTAACGTGTAAGGAACAAATTTTTGTGCGGTATAACAAGTGTGAGAGTGAGTAGTTTTCAAACCCTTAAGGAGAAGCTAACTAGTACACGTGTTTTAGTATTATTTGACCCTAGTAAATAATTTATATTGCATTGTGATGCGGATTAGGAGGAATGTTGATCTAATAAGATGAAAGTATATTGCATTGACTTACAATTGTAGGAAGTTTAAAACCTAGGAAAGAAACTATCCTACATTTAATCTTGAGTTCTTATAGTATTTGGTCTAAAATTTTTGGAAATATTAGTTGTAATATATCGTTCTAAATTTGAGGTGTTTAATAATCATAAAAGCTTAATGTATTTGATTAAAAAAAGTTTAATTAAAAAAAGTTTGAATTAAGATAGTAGAAGTGGTTAGATTTATTTGAAGTGTTTAATAATCATAAAAGCTTCAGGTATTTGATTAAAAAAAATTTAAATTAAAATAGTGAAAGTGGTTAGATTTTCTTAAAAATTGTGACTTTGAATTTGATTCTGATTTTTATAAAAATATTTATTATTTACTTAAAAATTATTTTT
This sequence comes from Lablab purpureus, assembly GCA_030347555.1. NCBI lineage: Eukaryota > Viridiplantae > Streptophyta > Magnoliopsida > Fabales > Fabaceae > Lablab > Lablab purpureus. The sequence goes on from CM059254.1 coordinate 20,432,694, forward strand.
TTTCCTAATGAATTTGTTATAGAAAATATATAAAATAACTTCATAAATTTATACCTATGTCAACATTTTATATCTTTATAATTATTCAAATTACATAATATATTAAGAGTTCTACATCATAATAGAAAATTATCTATGTATTTAATGTCCTCTAATGATATTAAAATTAAATGGTCCAGAGCCAATAATGGGACAATTTCTACTGAGCACTTTCACCTTCTACCCATACCACATGCATATACAAAAGAAAATATTGTAAGGAGCGAGGTCTTTGTAAGCTTCAAATATCAATATTAATAAACTTAACATACAATAACAAATAATGAAGGCCTAAAGTTTGACCTATAAAACTCAAGCATGTTTTACTAAATATATGAGACTCAAACTCATTTTACCAACATATGGATTCATATTCTACTTCTGATGATCTACTTTGACAATAGACATTCACGTGTCAATATAATTCTAACTGATCACTACAGAACCTAACACTCTTCTCAATTAAACTGACATGCTCTTTGACATTTTCAAAATATTATGAAATTTGATGACTTTCAACAAAAAAACTCATGCACATAATCTAAACAAATATCAAAAGAATATAGAATGATAATAGAGCACAAAAACAACTTCTTTTTATCCAAATTTGTTGAATTTATCATTGTTATCATTATTATTCCTATACATATATATTTTGAATTATAAAAGAAAGATCTCAAAATAATACAAAATAAAAAGAAATAAAATAAGAATTAAAGCAATATATTTAAATAATTAATTAAAATATAAAAATAAAGAGATCAATATAATAATAAATTAACTTAAAAATATAAATTAATAAAAAGACCAGTACGTAACTGGAAGAAAATAAAATAAATAAAATTAAAAAGGATACTAAAAATAAATTAAATAATTAAATATAATTAAATAATAAAAATAATTAAATAATAAAAATATACATAAAAATGACCAGTACATGATTGAAGATAAATAGACAAACATAAATTAATAAAATTAAATAAATATAAAGTGATCAAAGGACTAATATAAAAGTGAAAATAAATTAAATGAATAATTATAAATTAATAGAGAGGACAGATGAATTGAATAATAAAAAGAAGACAAAAAAAATAAAGTAAAACAATATATAGTTTAAGTAGCCCACTAAATTAAAGTTGAGAGTACTTGTAAAGTGTTAAAATATTTTTTTCTTTCTCTTTCTCTTCTTTCTATCTCTTCTATTTCTTCCTTCTCTCTTCTTTCTATCTCTTCTATTTCTTCCTTCTTTCTCTCCTTTCTCTTCCTTCTCTCTTTTTCTTTTTTTTCTCTCTTTCCTCTCTTTCTTCACTCTCCCACTTAACCTTTCTTTCACTCATCCCTTTCCCACCTCATCTCATTTATATAGACCATTAAGCATTAAATGAATGCTTATAAGTCATTCTTATCTTTTTTAAAATTAATTAATTACTTTTTAATTTTTTAATTAATATTTATTATTATTTATTTATTTACCTTTTAAAAAATGATTTATTATTTTATTTTTATGTTTTTAATATTATTATTGTTGTTGTTTAAATAATTAATAATAAAAAATTAGTAAAATATATAAAGTTATTAAGAAATAATATAATTTAATATATTAAATATAAAAAATATTGTATCATAAATTTTGGGATGTTACATTAACTATCACATAAGTCAATATGGTATTTGTATTTGATACCCTAAGTAGGAAATCTATATACATGTTAGTTTTTATGATTAAAAAGATAGATTTGATATTTAAGATGCAACTCTTTTTGTACTTAAGAGTATAATAGGTCAATAGTCATGATTTGATTTTAACTTGGTTCATCTGGCCTACACCACATGACAATTAATGTCATTCACAACAATAAAATTATCCTAATAGTGTGAGACTAAGATTATATGACTAGATTAGAAGTTATTAGGTTGCTTCTTCCTCATGCTTGTATGAGTGATTTCAAATTGTTTCATATGGATGTCAAAAGTGTCTTCCTAAATGGCTTCATAAATGAGTGAGTATACGAATATAAACATTCTACTTTAAAAAGTCATTGGTTCCCAAATCATATATATTTATATTATATGATGCTTACATTGCATAATTGATTATATCTCGTACATATTTAACATTTACATTTTATTTATAGAAATAACAAATATTAAAAATTAAATTATTAATAATAAAAATAAAAATAAATTTATCTCATTATTTATTTATTTTTAACCAACTTTATTTTCTTACTCTCTTAGCAAAGACTTAGAGAAGCTAAAGTTATTTGAAGCAACTTATGGCCTACTAGCTTTGAAGTTTTTTAGAATTACATTTGTTAAAAGTAATTTTCAACAAAGATATATTCAAATAAATCCTGAAAATAATATTTTTATTGAAATTTGTGAAACATAGAATGGTAGAAGAAATTTATTCAACTATTTGGCCAAACAACCACTTGATATATCTTTCAGATAAAAACAATACGTACAATACCTGAAACTAAAACATGAACGAAAAGGCGGAGAAAAATTAAACACAACTTCAAAGAATACAAATTCATAATCAAGATATTGAATTAACTAAACAAATAGAAGTTGAAAGAAAAACTTCACTTCTAACTTACAGAAATGAACTAAACAAATTGAAGTTGAAAATATAACTTTAGTCCTAACTTATAGAAATGAACTGATTAAGTTAGCATGATAACATGTTATAAGAATTGAGATATAAAAAAACTAAATATAATCACGGCTTATTCCAACTAATTTTTGTCGTAAGTTGAAACTTCCTTTTAAAAATAACCACATTAATCTAGAGATGTCAGATAACCCGACCTTCTCTAGGTTAATGGTTTTGAAAAATGGATTTTAGGAGTCGCCACCAGCGTTTTACTTAAAACACAGGAAAAAGAAAAGAACTTTTCAAAAGTTAACCTTGGTCATTATAACAAAGAAAGCATTATATCAACTTAAATAAGTACCTAAATAATGCTATGTAGGGGTAGTGTGGGAATTTCATGATGGTAGAGTTGTCTTACTTTTTAAGGCTAGAAACCAAGCCATTGAGTCATGGAACATTCTTAAACCAATTTAAATATTGTACTAATTTGCTAAAGAAGTTTGAATGGACAATTGTGAAGAAGTTGTTACACCTATATGTCCACCAATTAATACTTGAATTTCTATGTTTGAACATTCAATTAATTCTTCAACTAAAGTAATTTATACTTAGAAAGTTCATAACTAAGTCTAAGAAAAATAGAAAAAAGACTTAAGATCCTTCTTAAAGGTAATTGAAACCTATAAATAACATTGTTATTATACTCATGTAAAGTAAGAAGCACAGCATATCATTCATTGATGAAATTATCCTAGATTTTTTTAATAGAAAATAGCTACAAAAATAGTGACGAAATTACAAAATATCAAATAACATACAACTTAGTGATCAAATTTGTGACGAAAAATGTAATAGCGATGAATTTGTGTAATTGTTTTGGATATTTAAATTTTGAAGAAACAAACTAAATCATGCAATTTTCACTCAACTTCATACAACAATTAACATCAACCAAACTCTGATATCATATGAGTTGAAATTATCATATATATATATATATATAAGTTTTTTTTTAACAATTTAAGATGATGAGAATTATAAACATTTTAGATACGTTAAGATAATATGAAAGAAACTCAATCAAAATTATTACTTATACAAGTTTAATTCATATGAATTATATAAGTTTAAAAGATTTTTTAAAGAAGTGAATATAAATAAAATATTAATATATATAATTATTATGAATTTACATTATATATGTAACTTTCTTTGGAAATCTTATATATGTTAAAAAAGTTTAAAATAATTCTTTTCTTGTTTTCAATAATTATTTTTTTTGTATTTGCAATTATTTTTCTTACACAACACCGCTTCTCCATAATTAATAAATGAATAGGTTGTTAGTTTTTCTTTTTATCATTTTTGTTCTACTATGTTCAATTTTTTTTTCATATTTTGTACAACGACGCCTATCATTGTAATTTTTGTATTGTAAGTTTGAAATATTAATAAATTTGTATATACCAAAAATAGGAAAATTCCTATAAGATATGGTTATAAATAATTAGTAAAAGCACATACATTATTATCCTATTTGTCCATACTTTTTCTTACGCCATCTTATATTCTTTTATAAATAATATACATTGTTTTATTTTATATGATTTTTTGTTATATAAAAGTAAGTGAATTAAATTATTATTTGTCATACATTGTATCAAAAGTTATGTTGTAATAACAAATTTGATTATATAAATTCACACATTATAACATGAGGGTTCTTTTAATCTACATTGAGTTTTCTTTATACATTAATTTATTTATTTTTCTCTTCCTTATAAATTTTGTATTGTGATGTTAAAATATTATTAAGAATAAGATAGAAAATAATTTGTATCTACCAAATGAAAGAATTCTAATTCTATTTTATCAAATTATAAAATAATTTTAATTTATTAAGAAGACCAAAATTTATGATAAGAAAGAAAAATGCATATATACTCATATGGATTAAACTAGTTCTTTGCCATTAAAAAAGCTTGGTAATAGTCATCCTCCAAGAGCATCCAATTATAAATAATATCCTATAATATTTAACTTTGGTATGTCCTAAAATCCGAACTACATTATTTTCATCTGGTATTTTCCTCTCACCATTCTTTCCACTTCAAACCTCAATCAGAATACATTTAGGAACTCTTCGTTTATTTCTTCTCCCAGGTTTCTCTCGCCTTTTCTGTGAGGAGAGAAGTCCCACATTTGATAAATTTTACTTTGGTGTTTACTTCCTTTACTATAAAAGGAGTACAATGTTTACCTCATAAATCACTCTCAAAATCACTTCCTTTTCTTTCTTCTGTTGTAGTGCTTGAGAGATAAATTAAGAGAGGAAAATAGTTTCTCCTTTAAGGTTCTCTTAGAGTTGTTTTTCCTTTATTTTCAAGAGAGGATGTTGTTGTTTTTTCGTTGGAGGTAGAGAGAGAAGGGTTGTGATTTCTTTCATTAGTGAAATTACTTTTTTTCCTATTGTTTGTATTTTCTCATCTTTTTCTTTTAGTTGTGTGTGCTTATGCTTTTATCTGATACTCAAAAGTGGTATTAGAGCCCAGGTTCGGGTTAAGTACCTAGGTGAGGTCCTAGAATAGGGTCACCAATAAGGTGGAGTATCCCAGGTTAGGAATCCTATATTAGGGTCACCAGAAATGAGGTATCCCAGAATATGGTCACTAGGAAGGTACTCATGATTTAAAAAGGGAGTGTACCAATGTGGATGGACTCACACTTGAGGGAGAGATTGTTAGGATATAAGTATGAGTTGGAGTCCCACAATGGGTAGGAATAAGTAAGTTTAACACCATATAAGTGAGAAGACCCATAAACTCATTGCCAATAAGGTTTTTGGTTAGAGGTGGTGTCATAGACACTTGTGTGGCTGTGTTTGTAGCTCATTCTTCTCCCCAGAATCTCCCAACAAGTGGTATCAGAGCTACACTTGTGTGGCTGTGTTTGTAGCTCATTCTACTATGATACCACTTGTTGGGAGATTTTAGGGAGGAGAATGAGCTACAAACACAGTTACATTGTCTATGACACAACCGACGATTCCCACACATCAAAATGAATCAAGTCTGGGTAAGAGATTACGTTCCACAAGGATTTTCAGACCACGTTCTGACATATGGCTAAATCTACGATGCAACATGATCACTGCATCTTCTTGACTTTTTGCCGCAACTGATACATTCGCTTCTTGCAACATATCTCCAAATAGCACATGATCTTATTTGCCTTCATGACTACCAAATTCCCCTTCACCACCTTCAAGATTCCACATTCAATATGGATCTTACACCCGAGGTCATCTAATTGCCCAAAGGACAATAGATTCTTCTTTTAGTCCTTCACATGTCGTACCCCTTGAACTGTGCGAACAGTACTGTCATACATTTTAATTTTGACGGTATCAACTCCAACAATCTCCAACGCATGGTCATTTCCTATGAACACGAATCCACATGAGACATGTTCATAAGTGTGAAACCAATCTCGGTGTGGAGTCATGTGCCAAGTTGCACCTGAATCCACTATCCACTTATCATGAAACTCCTTTTCACCATTAGAGCTAATTACTGCTTTGCTCACCATAATATCTCCATCTTCTGAGGTACTTACAACACAACCTTGTGAGGTTGATTCTTCAAAGTTGTTTCCTCCATTCTTCCTTTTCCAACACTTTTTCTTTGTATGCCCTTTCTTACCACAATGGTAGTATTTGATTTTGGAACTCCTTTTACTTCGAGAGCTCGATTTATCATGATTTTGACTCTCATCATCGTCAAAGCCTCTACTTGTTTGGAACTTTCCACCTTACTCATCTTCCTAGATTCTTCTTCAAGAATAGCTCCGACGACATCCTCAAAGTGTATATTCCCATCAATATTATTATTTGTAATATTGATGATGAGTTGATCATACGAATCAGATAAAATCTGAAGTAGGAGCTCTGCACGTTCATTTTCAACTATGTTGAAATCTGCCGCTGATAATTGGGCAAACAAGGTATTCAAATGGTTGATGTGGTCCGTCACTGATGTGGACTCACTCATCCGAAGAGTATAGAGTTTTCTCTTCAAGAATATTCTTGTGTGAAGTGACTTCGCCTCATATAGTCTGATGAGGGTATCCCAAATCTCCTTCGCAGAAATTTCCACAATGAGAAATTACTCACACTACTTTTCTGAAGTGGAAGATCAAATTAACTGCAACCACAGAGCCGTACAGTGAAAGACCACTATTAGAACCTAGCAGCTCTGATAACACTGTTTGGGATAATTTGGGAAAGGGAATGAGCTACAAACACAACCACACAAATGTCTATGACATTACCTCTAACCTAAAACCTTAAGGCAATGAGTTTATGAGTCTTCTCACTTATATGGTGTTCAACTTACTCATTCCTACCCATTGTGGGACTCCAACTCATTTGTATCCTAACACTTTCTACACATGAAAGCACGCTTGAGAGAAACTCGATTTGTCCATGAATTTTAGGATCTAATACAAAATTTGTTTTCATCTTTGTTTCTTATGTGTTTGAATAGTATATTGAAGTCACTGAGAATCCTCTTTTTGAAATTCCATTTCAGTGTTTGAGTATGTATCAATCAGTGTTGCAGTTCTACTATGTACAATGTAGATATTTTGAATCGATTAATTGTTCATTAGTTTCGAGTATAACATGAAGATTTGTTTTGCTGAAAAATGATTTTATTTTTAGAATAAGCAAAGAGGACTTTTGAATTTTTTTGGTTATTTTTTGGTTATTTCAATTGTCAAGGATTTTTGTCATTAATTTATTAAAAGTATTTTAATTCATGTTGTTCAGTTAGAGAGATAAGTTGAATTGTATGTAAGCTTAGAATTTTTCAAATATCTTTTTATCATTTTCCATGTTAAGATTAGTGTCATTCTTAACATTGACATTTTTTTGAATCTATATTATCTAAAAATTCCAAATCCCTATTTTGGTTTAAGTTGAAGATAAGTTAGTTAGAAGTGAACTCAAAGAATTACATAACGTTGTTTATAAAGATTATCTAAAAATTGACATGTCAAAGTGGTAGCTGTTAGGTCAATAAATTTAAACACCACTACAGCAAAGGTTAAGAACGGCCGTTTCCAATAAGAACGGTCGTTCTCATGAGAATACCGTTCTCAGTTAAGAACGGCCTGTAATTACTTTACAGCAATGACGCGTAGAACGGCCGTTCTCACTCTAAAACGGCCGTTCCCTCGTGAGAACGTACGTTTCAAATTAAGAATGGCACGTTCTCGAATTTCGCTCCAGGCTCGTTCGGATGTTAAGAATAGCCGTTCTCATAAGGAGAACGGACGTTCTCCGTCTGTAACGCATGAATATATAAAGGCTTTTTTTAATTAAATTTTTTTTAAAGATAAAGCTTCCTTCAGGTTTATTTTTCTTTTCTACTTTCTTTCTATTTTTACTGCTTAATTATTAGAATAAATGTAGTGTAGTGTAGTGTAGGGTAGAGTAAAATAAAATAAAATAAATCTTTAGTTATGTAGATAATTCATTTGCTAATAATTTAAGAATAATTCTTAGTTGTTAATGTTTTCATAGAGTAGGCATGGCAATAGGGGCAGATTTTGTTTTTCTATTCCCTCTCTCTTATTCATTTAATTATTCTCATTTTCTTCTTCGATTTTTGTTGAGAATAGTAATTTAGTTTTCACATTCATTATTGTCGGTGATCCGATTTTTCTGCTTCATCCATTTTTCTGCTTCATCCCGTCTTATTTTATTTTTTTAAAATATAATTTTGAAATATTTTAAATAAGTTTAAAATTTTAAACATAACTATAATATATATATATATATATATATATATAACAAAAATAAATTATTAAAAATAAATTTATAGAGACTAAGTATTTTAATATTAAATATCTTTTTTATATATTATTTTTTATACATAAATTAATATTATAATATTATAAATTTTAAATTATTTTTCTGATGAAGTATATTTTAGTTTATTTTTTTATATTATTATATGTATGTAAAAAAATGTTTGATAATTTTTTTTTGTTTTATACCTATCAAGTTTAATTTATCAATATTCGAAACATATAATATAAAGTCTAAAATCCTTTAAAATGAATATCAAATACATATTTAAAAACACTAATAAATAAATAATGTTCAAACTATTAATCTTTCAAAACACATTATATAAAAGAAATAGATTCCAAACAAACAAATATTAGATAATCTAAATGTGTGGAGGATGAGAGAAAGAGAAGAGTATATTGAACTGGTTGTAGAGATTGAGGAAATTGAAGAAATGAGTGAAAGGTAGAAAAAAAGAGGTAAGTGTGGAATAAAGAATAGGTTTCAGAGAAGACACTGTAACCTTTTATGTATGAAAAATAAACACTAAGAAAGAATAGAGTTACTTTTAGGGTTTAGGTTTAAATTTAAAGACGGGACGAGGATGAGTACGAGGGCGTGGCGGGGATTGCATTACCCATCTCCGACCTCGAACCCAATTTATTTAAACGGAGAAAACCCGATCCTGACTCCGAACCCGGTCAACTCGGTTTTTTCTTTTCAAACTCGGGACGGGTGCAGTTTGGTCCTTACGAGTGTGGGTCTAATTGTCATTCCTATCTTAGAGTATTAATAATGAGTGTTTTAGGTGTCTAACTCTTTTTCAATACGACTTCTGCACCTAACTTTTGATATAGGCTTAGGTTATTTTTTGACAGACAAATTCTATTTTTTTCATATGTTTTGAGTAAAATTCTGGTGGCAACTCGTAGAATCATTAACCTAAAAAGGTTCGGATTAGTTGATATCTCTAAATTGATGTGGATATTTTTAAAATGAAGTATCAACCATTGATTGTTGGTTTATAATAAAAATTAATTGGAATAAATATTGGTTATATGTAGTTTTTTATATCTCAATTCTTATAACATGTTCTTTATCATTTCATCTTAATTATGTTTGTTTTTGTAAGTTATAACTAGAGTTATGTTTTCAACTTCTATTTGTTTAGTTCGTTTCTGCAAGTTAGAACTGAATTTTTGTTTTCATCTTCTATTTGATTAGTTAATTCAGCATCCTGACTATGGATTCGTATTCTTTGAAGTCTGTGTTCGATTTGCCTCCGCCTTTTCGTTCATGTTTTAGTTTCAGGTACTGTATATACTTTTTTTTATATATTAAGTGGCTGTTTGGCGAATAAATTTCTTCCACAAATTTCAATAAAAAAATATTATCAGGATTTATTTGAATACATCTATATTGAAAATTGCTTTTAACAAATGTAATTTTAAAAAACTTCACAGTTAGTCGGCCATAAGTTGCTGCAAATAACTTTAGCCGCTCTAAGCCTTTGCTATAATGGACCCGTAAGAAATTAGACAATGGAAAAGACGAAGAGAGAAAAAAAGAGAGTAAAAAAATAGAGTTATTAAATTAAATAAATAATGAGATGAATTTACTTATTATTAATAATTTAATTTTTAATATTTATTATTATAATAAATAAAATGTAAATATTAAATATGTACGAGATATAATCAATTATGCAATGTTAGCATTTATATAATATTAATAAATATTAATAAAATATTTATAATATTGATTATGAATAGAGCTGGGTATACGTGTCTGTTTAAGCTTGCACCCAAACCGCATAGTCTTGCAAAACCAGCTGATTAAACGGGTAAGTCTGCACTTGCAAAAATATATTAATACTTTTTAGCATTTATTTGTATATAAATAATTTACTCAATCATTAAACAATGCATAAATAATAAAAGTGAAATAAATAAAGTATGGATTGAATTGAGCTTGGTAATAACTATTAGAAGCAAAAAATATTAGATTTTAGATTGAATTAAAGTTAGTGATAACCTATAGATGCAAATATTGGATTTTTTGTTGAATATGACTTATAAAAATAAAATAAATAAATTTTGGATTGAATTGAGCTTGGTGATAACTATTAAAAGTAAAAAATATTAGATTTTAGATTAAATTAAACTTAGTGATAACTTATAAAAGCAATGAGTATTAGATTTTTTTGTTAAATATGACTTAGTATTGCAGGTTGTAAGTAGTTTGTGGAGACGACGGGTAAAAACCTCTTAATTAGCAGGTTGTGCGAAACGGGTATAAAATAATCTACACTAAAAATTTGTTAAAAATTACAAATTCATACCTATGCAGATTGCGAGTAATATAGGTAGTCCACGGAATTTTACCCAATGTTCAGCTCTAATTATGAAAGATAAATATTACGAAATAATCTATTTTGCAATAATTATTAATAAAATATATCATCTTCTTGTTTCACAACAAGCACACGGTTCTAGTCCGTGTCACATTTTCCAAGCTCTTATATAACAGATGAATGTCATCCGTCACTTATGTCTCGCATGACTTTCTACATATGGCATGCAGATATTTTAATTCACTTCAGAGTGAATGCTTTCCTATCTGTTTCCACTCTGATGTAAACATGGTCATCTCTGCACCAACTGGGAGCGGAAAAACTGTACTCTTTGAGCTTTGTATTTTGAGGCTACTCTCCAGGTTCATCTCTGCGGAGGGAATATTCATACATGTAAAGGGATCTCTTAAAACAGTAAGTCCTTTCCTGAAAGTAAAAGTCTATACTCAAGTTTTTTTTAATCCTAGTGTTGATGTTCATAAGCCCAATTTGGTATAAAGGCAGATAAACACCAGCCTAAGCTTTAGTACACTGTGAATCATATGAAGCACATTTTTGATGAGTATTTCCGTCATTTATCAGTAACTATTTAATTATCTTCACTCTTCGTGTTAAGATCTACATAGCCCCATCCAAGGCGTTAGTACAGGAGAAGCTCCGTGATTGGAATAAAAAGTTTGGGCCATGGGGAATAAATTGCCTGGAGCTGACAGGTGACAATGAATCTTACACTCGAAGGAATGTACTAGAAGCTGATATTATTCTCACAACTCCTGAGGTCAGTATGCAAATGGAAGAACATAAGCAGATCAGGACTACTTGTTACTCTTTTCCATAGTTTTTTCTTATTTAAAGTATTAAATGGATATATTTTAATTTTATCATGAATTATTAAGTTTATGTATACATATGTTCCCTAGTCCCCTTAACCTCCAGAAGCATATCTTTTTCAATAAGAAATTAAAGAACTCTTAGATTAGAGATTTATGTGTGATAAATCAGCATTCCTTGTTGTGTTCCTAAAATATCTTTACTTTTGATGATATAATCCTTGGCCATCTACACAAGCACAAGAAATAGGCTGACTTATTTATAGACTATGGGAGATAGCTGAACTTGATTTCTTTTTCCAATGAGCAGAAATTTGATGCAGTTTCACGATATGGTATAGAAAGTGGTGGCTTGAGCTTTTTCAGTGACATTGCACTTTTACTAATCGATGAAGTTCATATATTGAATGATCCACGCGGAGCTTCTCTTGAAGCAATTGTTAGTAGAATAAAAATCGTTGCTGGCAATCCAAAATTGAAATCAAATCCTCTGGCTCAGGTCCGCTTCCTAGCTGTGTCTGCCACAATTCCAAATATAGAGGATCTAGGTAATTTTTATTAATTGATGTTGTCACAAGAGTTGTTGAAATTAAAATAACATGTCGACAACCGTGGGAAGAATTTTATGCAATACATGCACTATTGCAGCAAAGTGGCTTATGGTTCCTGACCAAGGGATCAAAAGGTAGTTTTCCACCTAAACATCCGTCATAGGACTTTGTTCTATAATACTGGACCAATTTTGCTTTGCTTTTTTGAATGTTCATAGGTTTGGAGAAGAAATGAGGCCAGTAAAGCTGACAACCAAGGTTTTTGGTACGCAAATACAATATAACTCAACCATAGTTAATTTAGTTTCTGATCAATTATCATTTCGTTTCTTGCATCCCAATACAAAATCTATTTGTCAAAGATGAACCGGCTTTTTGTCAGAAAAAAGGGGATGGAAGCAACAGACATTCTTAATTTCAATTTGTGAATTTTTATCGAATATTAGTCAATGTCATGGTCTTTCATCCTGGCAGTAATATAGAAATGTTTTAATACCTTTCTACTACCATATTTATATATATAGGCTATGCCCCCGCCAAGAATGACTTCCTATTTGAAAAGGTTCGTTTGAAGTAGACAACGGTTAAAGAGTATCAATCTTTATTTTGCTCTAGGAGCTGCTACTTATAAATAGCCCATGTTACTAATCGAACTTATTTTTATTTCTGCTTTATACTACTCTACTTCTACTACCATGCAGCGCCTTCAAAATTATATTTTCGGTAAGTAAAGATAAGTCATCCTGCCAATTCATAGTTTTATTCCTTGTAGCTTTTTAGTGCTGTTGACATTTCTATACAAGGAGAACTATTTTCAGTCTATGTGTACAAATGATTTTAGATATTCTCATGCAATACTCGAGAGGCAAATCTGCTCTTGTATTTTGTTCAACAAGAAAAGGAGCACAAGAAGCTGCTCAGCGACTCTCTCAAATAGTAATGACTTTTGGTCAATCAAATCCATTCATTAAGAACAGAGAACAACAAGATCGGCTGAGGGAGGCTTCTCTATCATGCAGTGACAAGCAAATGCAGTCATACATTCTTTACGGCGGTATGAAAGGAATCTATTTATTGTTCTGGGCTTTGGCTAAACTATACTTTTTATTGGAAATTGATTACACTCCCATGCACGTGATAGAACTTCAAATTGGTTGATTGTGACTTTTAGAAAATGGTTTTCCTACAGTTGGTTATCACAACGGTGGGCTTTGCCTCAAAGATCGCAATATTGTGGAAGGCCTTTTTCTCAAGGGTGATATTCAAGTACTTTGCACTACAAATACGCTAGCCCATGGAATCAATCTACCAGCACATACAGTGGTTATTAAATCAACACAGCACTTGTATGTCATTTTTTAGGCATTTCATGCTAGCATATTGAAAAATGTGTTTTTATAAATTGATTTATTGAAATATTATGGACAGCAACAAGGAGAAAGGTCTCTACATGGAATATGATCGCTCCACTATATTGCAGGTTAGCTTCTTAAGATTCATCATGATAATTGTTAGGGATCTCATTCGTCTAGAAAGAAATATTGCCAAATTATAATGTATACAAGTGAGGCATAAATTTAATCTTATTAGTCAATTTTGTATTATCAAGTTAAACCTAAACTTACTTTATAAGACAGTAACGAAGCTAATCCTAGCGAAAGTTGTCCCCTCCCTATCTCATAAGTTGCTATATGTGAGCCAAGTTACTAAATTGTATTGTAATTATGTATCTATCTTTTTGTCTTCTTCAAGATATTCTCACAAAGGAGATAATTTGGCATGGTACTGAGTGGGGGAACTCTACTATGTGAAGGATGTTAATATAGGTTGAGCACATCACTTGCATCACCCTAGTAATCTTAAGATGAATCATATTTTACTTTGGCTTCTCTAACTAGGTTATCCTTCATCTGGTACTTGTTATGGCAAAAAATACTTCGCAATGATTCTTAGGGCTTCTTAGTGTTTTTGAATTCATTTTTAGATCCTTCATTTGTGAAAATTGTATTTTGGCCAAGTCACACTAATTCATTCATTTAACATTGAACATGAATAAGATTGATGTCCCTTTTTTTTTATCCATTTGGATATATGCGATCTATCACCAAAATCGTCTTTATCCACAACACCTCATGTTTGTACACTCCTTAACAAAAATGACATTGTAGAACAAAAAAGAAATGTCATATTCTTGAAAATGTTCGTGCTCTTTTACTTAGAGCACATGCTCCTAGCCATCATTGGACTAACGTGGTTATTGTTGCAAACATGGTCAACATTGGTACCTGTTGAATAATTATTAGTTATCTATTTCCTAGGAGGGTTGTATCTATCTAGACCTAGTTAGACTCAATCCTTTTATCTTCTCTAGGGTTATTTATTTTGCTCTCTTAATTGTATCTTTGAATCTGTATACTTCTCTATTATAAATAAGAGAACTAAGAGAGGGAATTTACACTCTCAAATATCATTCTTTCATATCTCAAGTTGGTATCAGAGCGGGTTCGATCCCGCTCTGCCTGTTTGTCCTGTCCAGTGGTGTCCACCGTCGCTGTCACAGATCTCATCGGCGACCACTGGATCTGGTTCGTCTCGCCGAGCGACGGCCACCCCCACCAGTCGCAAAATCTCATTCCACCGGATGCGTCCTCACGCGCTTATAAGCCAACGCCTAGTCTCGGCACGTGTTGCCCACGCGCCGCCGTCCAGTCCTTCGTTCGCTCTCGGTCCACCGCCGTTACATTCGCCGCAGTGTCCTGAAGCTATTCATGCCCTTAGTTTCTCATTCCAATAGTGTTTGCTAAGAGGTCTTTTTTTTTTCTCTCTCCTACATGTCCACTGAACTGCTCAAACGTGTTCTTCTCCACTGCACTGTTCTCTTGTATCTGTTTTCTTCTCTTAATATGTCGTCACAACCCACAATCACTTTTTTCGGGACCCTTACAATAACTTTTGAAAAATTAAATGGAAAAAACTACTTGTCTTGGTCTTCTTCAGTACAATTGTGGTTCTTTGGCCAAGGATTTCATGATAACTTAGAAGAAGATGGAAGCAAGGTCCCGACAGAAGAGGCTCAACAATGGAAGAAACTTGACTATCAACTGTGTGCTCTACTCTGGCAGTCAATTGAGCCAAATATTCTGAGTACCGTAAGAGCTTTCAAGACATGTAATTCATTCTGGAAAAAGACCCAGAATATCTTTGCAAATGATATCCAACGCCTCTACGACTCCGCTAATTGATTAGCTTCTTTCAAACAAGGGGATAATGATATGATGCCCTTTATTGCTGAAACTCAATCAGCAGTTGAAGAATTAAAAGTGTTTTTAGAGGTAGATTCATTACGGAAATCCCAAGTTTGTCTATGAAGAACAGAGCTAATTATATTAGTGTCTATGATGGATTTTTTTTGTATAATACTAATCGATAGGGCCTCATTGTTAAGTGCTACAAGATCTCGTACATTTGAACCCATCGTTGTGGACCCGAATCCATTAGTATGGGACATTTTCTTTTCCAAGTGAAATCCCCTAGTATATGAAAGAGTGAAAAAGTGTTTTCGTTGTTGTGGAATAAGAAGCCTTCGTATCTTAATGCATGTATTGAATTTCTTCGGAGCTATTAGAGCTGGATCTACTTTTTGGGGAATATGAGGAAATAAAACAGAAATTGGATAAATTTTATATGGTTATGACCCCCCGGGCTATGAATCCAGAATTTGATCATGTTCGGGATCAGATATTAACTGGACAAGAAGTTCCTTCTATGGAAAGTTTGACTACAAGACTCCTTCGGGTTCCAACTCTCAAAGGTAAGAATAACCAAGAACTTGTTGAATCTTTTGCTATGATTTCTACTCGTGGAAAAGGGAGTCGTGGCACTAGAGGAAGATGTGGAGGTAGGGGACGTCCTCAGTGTACTCAGTGCAAGAGAATGGTTTACACTCAAGAAAATTGTTTCTCTTTGCATGGCTTCCTTGACAAGACTGCCAATATTTCCAAATCTGAATTGGTTGAACCCAAGTTCTCTCATGAGGAATATCAGGAATATTTAAAGCTAAAATCAACCAGCCTGGCGCAATCATCCACAACTCCAAGTTCATCAACCGCTTGCATTTCACAATATGTGGAAAGTCAAAATTCATGGATAATTGATTCAGGTGCTTCTGATCACATGTCTGGTAATGCCTCTTTGTTCTCTCTCTGATTTCCTAAAACTCTTCATCTTATAACCTTAGCCAACGGGTCTAAAGTAGCTTCTAAAGGAAGTGGTCAAGTCTCCATTCCTCCATCTCTAAACTTAAAATCTGTACTTTTTGTTCCTTCTTGTTCTTTTAGTCTCATTTCCTTAAGCCAATTAACCAAATCATTAAATTGTTCAATAACCTTTAATGCTAACTCGTTTGTTATATAGGATCGTGGTACGGGTCGAACGATTGGCGAAGGACATGAATTCGGAGGCTTGTATTACCTTGGGACTAATTCATCTATGTCCTGTGTTGCATCCTTATCCCCAAAATTGCTACATGAACGTTTAGGGCACCTTCTCAAAATTGAAGAAAATGGTTCCTGAACTTCAGAGTCTTCAAGCTTTTGAGTGTGAATCATGTCAACTAGGGAAACATACTAGGTCTTCTTTCCCTAAAAATTCTGAATCTAGGTGTGAATATGCCTTTTCTCTTGTTCACTCTGATATTTGGGGTCCTAGTCGTGTTTCATCTTTCGGTTTTAGATATTTCGTTACTTTCATTGATGAGTATTCTAGGTGTACTTGGATTTATTTAATGAAAGACCGTTCTGAATTATTATTTTTAGGACTTTCCTTAAAGAAATCAAAAATCAATTTGGGAAAGGAATCAAAGTTTTAAGAAGTGATAATGCCAAGGAATACTTTTCTACTGGTTTCTCTACTCTCTTAAACTCACAAGGCATTTTACACCAATCTAGTTGTCCTCACACTCCACAACAAAATGATATAGCAGAACGGAAAAATAGACATTTGGTTGAAACTGCTTGTACCTTATTACTTAGTGCAAATATGCCTATTCATCATTAGGGAGATGCTATTCTTACTGCATGTTTTCTCATTAACAGAATGTCATCTTCCTTTCTTGACAATAAAGTTCCACACTCCATTTTATTGCCAAAGGAGCCACTCTTTCATGTTTCTCCTCGTGTCTTTGGGTGTGTATGTTTTGTTCATGACATGTCTCTAGGATTGGATAAACTTTCAGCTAGAACCATCAAATGTGTCTTCTTAGGATATTCTCGTATGCAAAAAGGCTATCGATGTTATTATCCTGAAACCAAAAAGTACTATATGTCTGCTAGTGTCACCTTTTTTAAATCAACTCCTTTTTTCCCTCAGTCTATGCATGATATTAGTTCTATTCAACATGTTCTACCTATACCCCTAGTTGAACTATTTGTACCTCCTATTCCTAACACCCAAAATGCCACACAAACTTCATCAAAACCCGCATCACCTCCTTCTTCTGTATCCTCTATTACTATTCCTAAAAATGTGGTAGAAGCACTTGATCACCTTGGATGGCGACAAGCCATGATTTCTAAAATGCAGGCTCTTGACCACAACAATACATGGGAGTTGGTTCCTCTCCCTTCTGGGAAGAAAACTGTTGGTTGTTGTTGGGTCTATGCCATTCAAGTAGGTCCTAATGGTGAAATTGATTGCCTTAAAGCTAGACTGGTAGCCAAAGGATACACTCAGATTTATGGGCTTGATTATAGTGATACTCTCTCCAGTGGCCAAAATGACTACTGTCCGACCATTCTTTGCCATGGCTGCCATTCATCATTGGCCTCTACATCAATTGGACATGCATTTCTGCATGGTGATTTAGAAGAGGAAGTCTAGATGGAGCAACCTCCTGGGTTTGTTGCTCAGGGGGAGTCTGGTCTAGTCTGTAAGTTACGACGTTCTCTCTATGGTCCGAAACAATCTCCGCGTGCTTGGTTTGGAAAATTTAAATTTATTGTCCAAGCCTTTGGATTGAAACAAAGTGAAGCAGATAATTTTGTTTTCTATTGTCACACTATCCCTGGAAAATGTGTTTACTTGATTGTATACATTGATGACATAGTCATTATCGGGAATGACGCTGCTAGAATATCTCATTTAAAGAAACACTTGTATAGTCATTTTTAGACCAAGGACCTCGAGAATGTCAAATATTTCTTAGGTATTGAGGTCGCTCAGTCAAAAGATGTTGTAATCTCTCAAATAAAATATGCTCTTGATATCCTAAGAGAGACAGGTATGATTGACCTGTAAACCTGTGGACAGTCCTATGGATCCAAATTTGAAATTAATGGCAGAACAAGTTGAAGCCTACTCAGACCCAGAAAGATATAGAAGATTGGTTGGAAAACTTATCTATTTGACTATTATTAGACCTGATTTATCTTTTGCAGTTGGTGTTGTTAGTCAATTTATGCAGTCTCCTTGTATTGACCATTGGAATGCTATCATTCGTATCTTAAGATACATTAAAAAGGCTCCAAGACAAGGCTTGTTATATGAAGATCAAGGAAATACCCAAATTTTCGGGTATTGTGATGCTGATTGGGTAGGATCTCCTATGGATCGACACTCCACGACAGGATATTGTGTTTTTCTTGGAAGAAATATTATTTTATGGAAAAGTAAGAAACAAAATGTCGTTGCTCGATCGTCTGCTGAAGCTGAATATAGAGCAATGGCATCTCTCACCTATGAACTTATATGGGTAAAACAGTTCCTTCAAGAACTAAATTTTTGTGAGATCCAGTCAATGAAGATCTATTGTGACAATCAAGCTGCTCTCCACATTGCTTCTAACCAGTGTTCCATGAAAGAACTAAACATATTGAAATTGACTGTCACTTTATTCGAGAGAAGTTGTTGTCCAAAGAAATTTGTATTGAGTTTGTCGGATCAAATGATTAACTTGCAGATGCATTAAAAAAATCCTTGCGGGGACCTTGAATGGAATTCATTTGTTCCAAGCTTGGAACATACAATTTGTAGGCTCCAGCTTGAGGGGGAGTGTTGAATAATTATTAGTTATCTATTTCCTAGGAGGGTTGTATCTATCTAGACCTAGTTAGACTCAATCCTTTTATCTTCTCTAGGGTTATTTATTTTTCTCTCTTAATTGTATATTTGAATCTGTGTACTTCTCTATTATAAATAAGAGAACTCAAGAGAGGGAATTTACACTCTCAAATATCATTCTTTCATATCTCAAGTGTACCATTACCCTATGTACAAAAGAACTCTCCTCGTGAATATGTAAATCAAAGTTTTGCAATTATTTTCAACCATATGGACTTATCTGCAACACTTCATGTTTGCACACTCCTCAACAAAATGACATTGTAGAACAAAAGAAATCATCATATATGTTAATAAGTGGGTTTATGCCTAACTCAACCTCATAAAACTATTTTATAAAATGAGGTTTGGAACCCACTTATATATTATAATTTTACCATATCACAGTTAATGTGGGATCTCTTCCACACTCTTTCATGCTGAGGAATGAACATCTAGAGTGTATGATTAGATATTTGTGGGTAGTCCAACAGGAGATCTAGGCACAATAGTTCTAACGAATCTTACTAAAATAGACTTTTTAATATGGCTCTAATACCATGTTAATAATTGAGTTTATACCTAACATGACCTCACGAAATCGACATATAAGGAGAGGTTGCATTCCACTTGTATATATATGTATAGATATATATAATAATTTTTCCATATCATAAGTCGATGCAGGATCTCCAACAATATCCATGAAATTGTTTGTGTTCTTTTACTTGGAGCACATGTTCCTAGCCACCAGTGGACTAAAGTGGTTATTGCTATTAGCCAGATGCCATAAAAAGTTCTTAAATGTAAGACTTTGCAATAAACATTGTCAACATTGGTACCATTTCCCTCTGTATAAAAGCTCTCACAAGTTCTTGAATTTAAGACTGCTATAAACATTACCAACATTGGTATTCTATGTACAAAAGCTCTGATCTTGTGTTTTTTGTCGTGTTGTGCTTGTTCATTTACATAAAATTAATTGTACCAAACTTGATCTTTGTGCCAACTAGTGCCCTTTTTGGGATATTATGCACATAGAAAAGAGTATTTGTGTATGATTTTGTGTGTTGCAATACATAACTATGGATGGGGCGCAACTTGAATTTTGTACTTTTTATTCTCCTCGTCCAATTGTTGTCTTCAAAGGGAGATACAAGAAGAGTTGAATTGGTTGATATTTGTCGAGTTCAAGGATACTTGTACATTATTTATAAACACACATATCACTTCAAAATG
Source organism: Lablab purpureus (assembly GCA_030347555.1). Taxonomy (NCBI): domain Eukaryota; kingdom Viridiplantae; phylum Streptophyta; class Magnoliopsida; order Fabales; family Fabaceae; genus Lablab; species Lablab purpureus. Next base: position 20,453,254 of record CM059254.1, read on the forward strand.
GGGGTGAATTGAAGTTTAATGGAAATTAATTGCTTATTTGATTAATCAAGACAATTTTAAACACTTAGTTGTAGTTTTTAATTCGAGTCTTAATGGATTAAAAGTGCATCAAATTTTCAAAAAAGAAAGATCAGCTCAAGTGGTATCAAGATATGATTAAGAAGAAAGATTTAAGTTTTTATACTGGTTCACTCATCAAGATCTACGTCCAGTTCATCCACTACTTTCAAGAATTCTTTACAAACAATCACATAACACACAAAGGGATCTGTTTTTGAACTCTACGAGAACAATCTTTCAACATGCAGCACCCTACTGCAGAACCACTTCTTGGAAACCTACTTCAAGAAATTACAATCCCTTATACAAACACATTTTCTCTGACACATACGTGAATAGAATCAGAAAAATGAAAACAAAGAAAGATGAAAGAAAGAAAGAAAGAGGAAAGAAAGACTCCCTTAAGCCAATGAATTTGTTCTTGCCAAGTTGAGAGAGAGTACTTCTCAAAAATTTTGCTTATTAGAATGTTCTTCGATGTAAAAACTTTTTCGAATTCAGATCAATTTGAAATAAACAAGACTATGCCTTTTCGTTCTCAAAAGATTTTAAAATGTTGTTATAGTTTATAGAATATCTTAATTATAAAAGGTAAAAATGTTGGGTCTGTAACAAACTCTGATTTAATGAAATTAATGCATTAAAAGTCAAATTAAAATTTGAACACATTTTTAATTAAAACGGATTTGAAACTAGGAAATTATTCTAGTTTTATGAAGAATTTCAAATGTAAAAATATGTAGTCATTGTTTTTAGAAAATCTTTCTCAAACAAGTTAGATTAATTCAAATGGAAGAGAGACTTACAAAACACAAACACCACATAAAATATGATCTTGAGTTGTTTGAAGAGCCATCATCATAGTTGATCACAAGCTTGATGAATTGGATTGCAATAATCAAATCCAAACTCCCTCTTGCTAACACTAATGAGACCCCACGAACTGAATTGAAAGTTAAACTAGCATAATGTCCTCTTGGAGATGAGGTAGTAGGAGTCACTCTCTCTAGTATCAAACGACTGATCTCCTAAGAATATCTTTATGTCAATCACTTTAGTCCCTCCTAAATCCTCTAACAATGTTGATACACCTATTGGCTTTGAATAAACTTACAATCATAATTAAAGCAAACCATTGAAAGATGTTTCCCTAAAGTGGAGAACCATTGATCAAGGTATCCAATTGCTAATTATGTCTTTATCAAGGCCCTATCCAAGCCCTTTAAGAAGTTTACCAATGAGCTCTTGCTGTAAATCTTGATTGGCCATTGCCTTATTTAGATGTCATGTACGCATCTCTTCACGCACATCTCAATAAAGAAATATATATGGATATCCCTTTAGGATATATGGTGAATTTTGATACTAAGGTAGTGTGCAAGTTACAACGAACTTATATGATTCAATGCATCTCCAAGAGAATGACATAGGAAATTAAACTTGCTAATGAAAAAAAATATGGTTTTCAATAAAGCAGTGTCAATCATGGATTATTCTTGAAGCATTACCAAGGGAAGATAACAACACATATAGTCTATGTTGGCAAAATGATCTCCATAGGAGATGGCTCAAAGGAAATAGAAAGATTTCAAAGGAATTCGGGAACATAATTTGAGATGAAAATCTAGGGGGACTCAACTATTGTTTAGGGATTTAGGTTTTTAGGCTATAGCAAGACATACTCTAATCTTAAAGAAAATATATACTACATCTATTATGAGAGGTTAGGCTACTAGATTCTTAGATACTCCAATTGTTCAAAATCACCAACTTGGAGGATATGAAGGTAAAGTGGTAGCAAATAAGGGAAGGTACCAAATGTTAGTTGAAAAGTTTATTTATTTATCTCATTCACTATCAAACATAGTTGATGCAATAAGTGTAGCAAGAAATTTCATGCACAATTCCAATAGAGATCAATAAAATGGTTAAGAAAGATCAAGTTTTAGCTAAAATTGTGGAAAATTTAAAAGACTCAAATTCGCATCCATGTTATACACAATTGGAGGATATGAAGGTAAAGTGGTAGCAAATAAGGGAAGGTACCAAATGTTAGTTGAAAAGTTTATTTATTTATCTTATTCACTATCAAACATAGTTGATGCAGTAAGTGTAGCAAGAAATTTCATGCACAATTCCAATAGAGATCAATAAAATGGTTTAGAAAGATCAACTTTTAGCTAAAATTGTGGGAAATTTGAAAGACTCAAATTTGCATCCATGTTATACACAATTGGAGGATATGAAGGTAAAGTGGTAGCAAATAATGGAAGGTACCAAATGTTAGTTGAAAAGTTTATTTATTTATCTCATTCACTATCAAACATAGTTGATGCAATAAGTGTAGCAAGAAATTTCATGCACAATTCCAATAGAGATCAATAAAATGGTTTAGAAAGATCAACTTTTAGCTAAAATTGTGGGAAATTTGAAAGACTCAAATTCGCATCCATGTTATACACTTGAGTAGAGAAAGTTGTATTACAAAAGCATATTAGTTTTATCAACAAGTTCTCCATGGGTTCCTACCATGCAACTTTACAGGGGGCACATCTTAGGTGTTTCTGTTCTTAACAACCAAAGTCTCGGGCTAAGTATTGATGTCATATTTGTTTCTATCTTAATTTGGCACCCCATTTGAAGTTGTTTACAGAAGGCCATCACCTCTTTGTCTAAATTTGTTTTGGGAGTGACATCCGTGGAAGTAATTCTGTAAGATCTTATGAATAGAGATGAGGCTTTAAAATAACGCTAAATATGATTTACACAAGGCACAAAATTAGACGTCTCATTATGCAAAAAGGCATTGAAGAGTTTCTTAGATTCAATCGGTAGATTGGGTTTACCTGAAAATCGAACTACGCAACTATGTAACTACGTAGACAAGTTTCATTCTAACTAAACAACATCCCAAGTTGGCTATTAGATACTATGATCTGTATTTAGTATTAAAATGGATTGGAACTGTAGCCTTTAAACTAATATACACTCTGTTTTTCATGCATCTCAACTTAAGAATGCAATAGGACATCTACTTTTCTACACTGACAATCTCTTTAACAAACATCAAAGCTTTATTGTTTTAATTGTTCCTATCTTTAGTCTAAGAAGCCATTAAAAGTGAATATTGGACCAAATCCACAAAAGAGGAGATGGATGCATTATAAAGAAACTCAACATAGGAAATTTTTAACTACCCAAGAGAGAAAAAGGCGGTAGGGTGCATATGGATATTTACAGTGAAACATAAGATAGATGGGTTAGTACTCATGTAAAAAACTAAATTGGTTGCAAAAGGCATTCACTCAAACTTGTGGAATTAATTATGAGGAGACTTTTTCTCCTATAGCGAAGATGAACTAGATACGGATTATTCTTGCTCTAGTAGCTCATTTTGGATGACATTTATATCCATTAGATGTGAAGAATGTCTTTCTTCATGAGGCTTTAAAAGAAGTGTACATAGAGATTTCTCCATGATTTGAAACTTATAGTGGAAGTGATAAAGTATGCCTCCTAAAGAAGGCCTTGTATGGTCTTAATCAATCTTCAAGAGCATCGTTTAGGAGATTTACAATAGCAATGGTTTCCTTAGGATATAAAGCAAAGCCAAAGTGGTCATATACTTTATTCATTAAATACTTACAAGTAAACTTACACTATTGTTGGTCTATGTGGATATGATTATTGTAGGAGTTGAGGAAACAAAGAAATTGACTTTTAAATGAAAAAATTAGAGGGCCAATTTGAAATGAAAGATTTGGGAAAGCATAAGTATTTCCTTAGAGTAGAGGGTTCTTATTGAAAAAAAAGGGGATCTTTATCTTCCAAAAGAAAATATTTACTGGATTTCCTTAAAGAAACAAGAAAGTTGGGATGTAGCACCTTAGGAGTTCCTATTGAAAGAATCATAGAATTGAGAGTTCAGTTCTCTTATAAGAGAAAACCCAATATCAGAATTTGGTAGGAAAACTTAATTTATTATACACGAGACCATTCATTGCTTATGCAGTTAGTGTAGTAAGTCACTGTATGCATGACTCAAGAGAGAAACACATGCAAACAATGGACAGAATTCTTCTGTAATCGAAGTCAAGTCCAGGAAAGGGGGTTACCTCTCAAGAAGAAAGAAACCTTGAACTTGAACATATATATTGATGCAAAAATATGCATATTTTGTTACTGGTGGAAAATCTACCTCTAGATATTATATGTTTTTGGGAGAAAGTCTAATTACTTGGAAAAACAAAAAAATGAATAGGATATCCCGATTAAATGTAGAAGCTGAATTTCAAACTCTTGCCCTAGATGTGTGTGAAGGACTTTGGATGAATATCATATTAGATGACCTTCAATTAAAGGTTGAAATCCTTATGCCATTGTACTATAATAACAAATTAGTCTTGTGCATTGCTCATAATCTAGTAGAACATGATAGCACCAAACATATTAAAATTGACCAACACTTCATCAAAATAATCTTGACAAGTCTAGTGGTTTCAATCTGTGTCCCTACATGACTTCAATTAGCAGACATCTTCACTATAGGACTTCCTCAAGACAAATTCCAAGATCTTGTAGGCAAGTTGAAAATGATTGATATTCATTTACCAACATGAGGGGGTGTGTAGTAAATAGGGGGTTATTAGGATAAAAATATCCTAATATCTCCACAATAATTATGAAAAGTATCCCCATAATCCACCCACACATGTTTCCTTTTTAAGAGAATATGATTGTTTCAAATATAGAGGAGTTGAAAATGTAATTAGCATGATTGTAATTAATAAAATATTTTTTTATTTCCTCATTATTCAAGTGATTGTTAGGAATTCAAGAGTGAGTGGGAAGTTTCACTTTAGGTGGAAATGAGAAAGATGAGTAATATATGAGTAGTAAGATATACAAACTCATTGCCTTAATGTTTTGAGTTAGAGATGATGTTTTTCTTTCTTAATAAGTTTGCTCATGACTCATTAGCATTGAATCTTCCCAGTGTCTCCCCTCAAAGATCCCTTAGTTTCAAAGAATTCTAAAAGAAATAGTACAAAACTCCAAATCATAACTAAATGCAAAGAGAATATAAAATAAAATCAATTGAACAATACAATAAAACTAAAAGTGTGAGTAAGATATGAGCTATCAAGTGCAAAGGCTCTAATACCATATCGATTGACTGAATGCCTCATTGTTGTGAGTAAATTTGTTCAAGTAAATATTGTAGACAAATAATAGGAGAATCAATAAAAAAGAAATAAATCACGAATTTAGCTAATCCACCACTAGTGCTTAATTGTTTCATGTATATATCATTTGAGGTAAAAAAAAATTATGTTACAGATGTGTGGAAGGGCAGGCCGACCCCCATTTGATGATACTGGCATGGTTATAATCATGACAAGGAGAGAAACGGTGAACTATGCTACTTGCAGATATATTTCCTACTCATTTGTCTCTTACTTATTCCTGTCTTCACAAAGTTCTTTAATTTTGATCACGAGCTCTACTGTTTCACAACACGTGTTCTTATTTGCTCTTACATACTGTCATATCACAGGTTCATTTGTATGAGAATCTCTTAAATGGGTGTGAAGTGGTAGAATCGCAGTAAGACTACTTCTTCCAAAATTGCGAAATAGATATGACGCCTTTGACTATTTCTCATGCTTTGCTAACATTGTGTATTTACCATGTTCAGCTAATTAATGTTTGCTTGCAATAGATTGCTGTCATGTGTGACGGAGCATTTACTTGCGGAAATAGTTCAACTGACAGTATCTGATATTACAAAAGCAATTGAATGGCTTAAGTTCTCCTACTTGTATGTTAGAATGAATATGGTAAGTGACTCCAGAGGCCTATAATTTTGTTTATTACTTTCCCATCCCATCTAATAAAAAATTTCATGCACAAGCAGAACCCTATGAACTATGCAATTAAGAAAGGAATTTCTGGCGATAGTTTAGAGAAGCATGTACAAGGTATAGTTGTTATCATTCCTGCACCCTTTATCTTCCTCCATAAATTATTGAAGCTATTTTCTCTTAGATATTTGTGTGCATAAAGTTAAGGAGTTATCGCAATGTCAAATGGTCTGGGTTGATGAAGACGGTTTCCTCTTGCGACCATTAGGTATAAATATATTTCAAGTATAATGAATATTCCTGATATATTGGTAAAAGATAAGAATCCAAATTGATTGCTAATGTCTTCCTTTTTCCGCCTCAGATCCTGGAAGGTTAATGACAAAGTACTATTTGAGATTTGACACTATGAAACAGATAATGCGGACTCCTGAAAATTGCAGTTTGGAAGATGCACTTTATGTTGTGTGCTGTGCAGAAGAAATTGCATGTGCGGATATATTTGTAAAAAAAATTAATACACAATGCATTGAAATTAAAACTTGACGATTCTGCACTGTAAACATGAAGGGATACAACTTAGACGCAATGAGAAGAAGCTCTTAAATGAAATCAATGCTGATAAAGATGGTCGACTTCGCTTTCACATTCTTGGAGATAAAGGGAAAAAGAAAAAGCGCATTCAAACAAGAGTAGAAAAGATATTTATTTTAGCAAATGACTGCTTAACTGGTGATCCATCGGTTCATGACCTATCTTTGATTCAGGTGTTGCATTGTAACATCAGTATTTTGTGTTGATCAACATTCTTAAATCTTAGTGATTGAGTAAACTTGATGCTACAGGACATGAATTCTATATGCTCAAATGGATTTAGAATTGCAAAATGCATGAAAGACTACTTTGTTTATAAAAGAAATTACAGAGGAGCTGTGAATTCAGCACTTCTAGCCAAATCACTCGACCAGAAACTCTGGGATGACAGTCCATACCTTCTGAAACAGTTACCTGGAATTGGTATGGTTACAGCAAAGGTAATATTCATTGATACGTTGATGTTATTAAAGCATAGTAGTTAATAATACATAAGCACTGGCAACAAGTTGGGGAATATTCTTATCTTGATGTTCTTTCTAGGCACTGCATTCAATGGGAATTAAATCGTTTGAGGCACTTGCTGAAGCTGATCCTAGGAGAATAGAGCTAGTGACTGGTCGAAAATACCCATTTGGTAATCATATTAAAGATTCTCTACTATCTCTGCCTCCAAAAGTTGATGTGAAGCTTGCAGAAATTGAAAACCATATAGAAGGAAAGTCCAAGATAGTAGTGACAGTGGCTAGGATATCACAGTCAGGCCAGTCAGTTAAAGGACATTATGCTGATATGGTGTGTTATCTGAATGTCTTCTAAGGAGAATTTCATGCATATAACAAGTAAAATATTTTCTTTCTAACAGATTATTGGTTCGGAGGATAACACTATTCTCTATCATGAAAAGATAAGGTGATGACTTACTAATTCAGTTTTGTTGACTTGATAGTTTACAAGAATTAAAGAATCCTATAAAATATTATTCATTGATGGTATTGGCTCGTTGGTATTTATAGCAAACTAAGTGTTCAAATTGTTCTTTCCTCATCTGATCAAGGTTTAATGTTTCCCCAAATCATTACAACAGGGTTGATCAGTTCCCCAGGTACATGAATTAAAACCTTGCCTTTATTTTTTTAGTAAAAACTTGAAATATTATAGAGAATTCAAGACTACAAGAGTTCAAAGAATTTTAATTTGGAGGATTTTGAGAACAATGATTAAACAAATTATTACTGTACATAAAAAAATTAACATACTGGCCACACTAAATGTGAAAAAGCTTGAATTTTTTTTGCATGCAACATAGTAGCAATTTATTGTCTTATTAACTGGATAAGGCAAACTGTTAAGATTTAAATATATTACAAATGCAGTTCGAGTAGCATATGCAAATGAATTAAGTTACAAACTCTTATGGTCACACAAGTTTTAGGGTGAGATAAATTTCTTTTTTCATGTTGCAGCCCATACAGTGCAACAATTCTTGTGCCCATCCCACAAGAGAAGCAAACTGTCAAAGCTGATTTTATATTTGAGAAATACAGTAAGACGTGGTCAATAGAAGTCTAAATTATATCTTATCCAGCCTAATTTGTGCAGTTATCACTTAATTTTTCAGTTTTGTCTATTCAGTTGGTATTGATGTCCACCAAAAGCTTTCCTTAATGAGAGAGAGCAATTCAATTGTGCTTTTGAAAAGAAACAGGAAGCAGGCTTCTTGTCTTCCACCTGAAGAGATATGTATTATAGAAGATGACAACATAATTGTACCTCATTTACCAACGAGAGAACCATGCACATTGAGCTTGGACAAGGATTCCATGTTAGTCATTTTCCCTTGAAATGCATGATATAGTTGTTTATGTTGTCCTTGTTAATATAATCTTGAGACCTAAAATTTTATGTGTGTTCTGTTGCAGTCCAAGTTTCGATCTCCTAGATGAAAGTTTATATGAAGGTGCACTCCAGATATTATTTTCTTAACCTTTATAATTTTGGAAAACATTCTTTCATCGTTCTTCTGGATTACAGTGGGTTTTGGCTATTGTAACGACCATTTTTCTCGTAGTGGAAGGTGGGCACGCTCTTCGGGTTGAAGAGGACAAATGCAAAATCGTCACGGAGAAAACAGTATTTGACCACATTCGTCAGAAAGCCAAAAGCTTTTCTCTCCTATCTGCATTTGATAACATTCGCTGTCCATCACTAGAGGTCTTTCTTTCAAAAGATAATGCCCGTGTGAAGAGGCATGATCATCATCATGAGATAGTTGTTCTGGATGACGAAGACGGACTTGAAGTTCCTCAACCAAATGGTGTCAATTTGCCTGTTCAGCTCAAAAGGGCAGAACAGGATGGTATCAAACTTCATCTGACTTCAAACGATCATTATGCAACTGGAAGCTCAAGTATAGTTGATACAGGTACACCTTCAAGCACGTGTCATGTGATTTAGCAAGCAGTTTTCTCGCTTTCTATTTCGTTTTATCATTGTTTCTTTTTATCGCTATTGGTTTTTTCCTCCTTGAACCTGAAGCAAGAACTCATGAAAAATCAACTGAAGAAACTGTTTTTGACCATATACGGGAAAATCTAAGGAGTTTGCACTGATTAATACGCTTGACTATTTGGAATCAATAATCCATAAAACAGAGTTATCCTCAAGGAAGAATCCCAGTTCCTTGAGCGCTGCTTTTGGTGTGGCAAGAGAGACAAATTCCTTGAACATTGCCAACGATAATATTCTTACATCATATATGGAAAGTGCTGCTGAAGGAGAAAAATATGCATCCAGTATCCAGGTTGGTACCTGTAAATGTAAAAAAAATTTGAAAGTTTCTTTGATATATTGATGGAGAACTAAATGTTTATTGTATTTCAAACCACTGTTCTTTCATATCTTCCAATACATCCTAACAGCTTGTTTTTCAATGTTGAAGGAGAAAAAGCGGTTGTCGGAGGACTCGGATGCCGGAAACTTTGCAATGAGTAGTAAGAAGCATCGTTGCACTTCTAGAGAATCTATGGAAGAGCAGTCTAGCTCAACTGAAATAAGAAGACAGTGCTGTTCTATGGAAACCACAGGCCAAAAGGAAATAGAGTCATATCTTGGGTTTAAGAGTGTATTTTCCTTTCTCTAAGCAGACAGCTAAATAGCTGGTAACACTACTACATTAAACTATGGAAAAAGAGTGCTGTGTATAACCACTCTTAAACTTCAACTCATTAAACGAATTTCTGGAAAAACCCGTGTACTGCTTCGTGGAGCAGTTGGCACTTGGCACTGTAGGATTGCAGTTATACGGAAGTTCGCGTACCCTTATAATCTTGGCCTTGAGTCTTTAAATTGGAAAGTGAGGAAAGGAACCAAACCATATTAATTGTCATAAGAGAGAAATCCTAGAAGAAAGCGTCACTGGTAAATATCATAAATTCAGCACAACATTTTATTAAAATAAGTTTGAAAGGAAAGCTTATAAGAATTGGTTTACTAATCCTATATAATTTCTCAATAAACCTTACAAATGCCTTCCAAGATGAGTGGATTTGAATTTGATGCAATTGTGAACAGTGTAGTTCGTACTATTGTAGTGAATATGTATATGATCTTTCATCATGCAACTTGTTCATACTGAATATGTGGAGTTGTTGAATCGAGTTGTAGACAGAATAGTTTGTCATTCTTGAGATTATAGACTCCTTGAAGGTAAGTTTCAAGTAGGAAGCATAAAATCAAATAAGAGCTTACTTGTAAAAGACTGACATTTAAGTAAATAAGAACTTTTGAGAAATAATGACAAGGAATAGATGAGAATGAGTCACTTATTTAATTGATATTGATTAATTAATATTTGAATAATATTGTAATGGGTAGATATATAAGTCTTCCAAACTTGAAATCTAAGTTTTTGTTTGTTCTCCATTTTTGAGGATGAATGAGTTAATGTGTTGACTTATCATGATTGATTTAATTAAGGTTAAATTTTTGTAATGAAATTTTAAGTTTAACTTCTTCGGCTAAACATTTCATTTGACCTAATACTTAAAGTTAAAAATTTTATTCAATTTCTAAACATTTTCATTTGTTCTTGTACTTAAACAAACATTTTGATTCTATTAGTTTAAAAAACTTTATTTAACTTTGGTTAAACATTTTCTTCAAACTTTATATTTAGATAAACATTTTAATTCGATTAGTTTGAGTTAAAAACTTTTATTCAACTTTAGTTGAATGTTTTCATCTGATCTTGTATTTAGAAGAACATTTTCATTCGATAGGAAAACTTTTATTCAACTTTGATAGAACATTTTCATCTTATCTTTTATTTAGATTAGAGTTGGATATTTAAGCAAAAGTTAGTGAATTACTTGTATAAATTGCAATTCGTGTGAGTATATGTTTGGATTTATAAGTTCAAAATTGAATAAGGACATTTATAACCGGATTTGTATTACCTGTGGAGTTCGTGGTTACCTACATCCAATATAGAAGAAGTTTGGTATTACAACTCAACACATTAAGTTTTCTTCAGTTTCATGTTATTAGAATTACTCTCAACAACGAAAAGTTCAATAACAACGTTAATGCTTCTTTTTCTTATCCCACTTTAATATGCATCCAATTTCTAGATTCCATTCTTGTCACCACTTCCACATTTTGAAAGATGTTTTTTGTGTTCGCCTTTGATTTGAAGATCCAACCCATTCTCTAACATGATTTCTACAACTTTGATTCTGATACTGAAAGCGTTCTTGTTTATTTCAATCTTTAAAGTTAGGCACAATTAGGTTATCACTCTCCTCTATTTTCTTATATTCCGATATTGTTAACTTTTTATTCCTTTTTGTTGAAACCCTAAACTAAAAATTGGTTGGTTCTATTTTTTTACCACCAGTTTTGGTGGTGTCTCGATCTGTAAATCCTTACTCATGTAAATTATTGGTCTTATAAAAAAATTTGTTGCACTATGATTTTCAACCTTTTAATATATAATTATTTATGTTTATAGAATTTAGTGGTGATAATGTTGTTCGTAAGATTTAGTTGTTTTATTAATGCTTTTGCTCTTTTTTGTTACTCCTATAAATGATTGGCCTTATAAATCTATCTTTTGTAAAAGTTTATATGATTTTGTACAGCTTTCAACCATTTTATCTATAATTAGAAGTGTTGTTTGTAGAATTTAGTGGTAATAATATTCTCTGTAGAATTTATTTGTTTTATTAATGTTTCTTACTTTAGATTATTTTAATTTAGTTTAATTTGAGGAACACTTACGATGTGTTGGAAGCATTTCAAAGTTATTTTTAATTATATTTTTGCGGGTTCGCGTAAGCCTATATAACCAACAAGTTTTACGGAGTGAGTGCGGTCTACTAAAATTGAAGTTTGTTTTAAGATGCAAGCTATACAGACAAACTTTTTTTAATGCGGATTTTTATGGGTGCGAGTTTAAATGGGTGGATTCAATTGTATATCCAACTTTAATTTAGATGAACATTTTCATTTAATTGGTGAGTTGAAAACTTTTAGGGTTAAATATGATTTTCGTCCCTATAAAATACATAATATGTTAAAATAGTCCCTATAAAATTTTTTGGGTTTGTTTGGTATCTATAAAATTGAAACCTGTTATTTTAGTTCAATTTTTTAACGGTAGATGACGTGGCTAACAGAGTGCTACATGTGACCTTTTCTGTAACATTCCTCATCCAAATGGCGCAGCAAAAGCGGTTAAAAAATTTGACATTTCGTGCTGTGCTCATTTCAAAATTTATGCTTTGTCCCATCATTCGGTAACCACAGGACAAGATGATGCACAAGAAAGGTGGCAGATTCGAACCTATGGCCGGCCTGCCCCTGACCTGCTGGGTTGGGTGGCCGGGTTAGCACTCCGCATTGGCGGCGAGTGGAGTGCCACAATCCCATTCATCATTTTTTATCTACATAATCCAAATCCCATAGCACTGGCGACGTCTCCGGCATAAATGCAAGGAGGATGTATAGCTGATATAGGATCTTGTGGAACAGGATTTGATTCTGCAAGCGGTTTGGTACGAACGAAGAAATTTCGAACAAAAGGATCGGAACTCGCTGATAGGAAAGGAGAGAAAAACAAAGCAATGCCAAGAGCTCCGTCAATCCGCTGTTCATCGATAGACAAAGCTCTCTCTTTATCATCTCACCCTTACCATGAGCGACCGCGAAAGCGCCTCCGATCGATCGCTTAATTTCGAAGACGTGGCAGTGGTCTCAACTGTGGGGCGCGGCGCCAAGGGCGTGGTGTTCCTGGCGTGCGCTGATGGCCGGTGCTCGAGCGAGTGCTTGGCGCTGAAAGTGATGTCGAAGGCGCTGATTGCGTAGAAGAGGACGAGAAAGGAGGAGGAGTACGGGAGAGTGTCGTTTGAGGAGGAAGTGCTCCGTCGTTTCGATCATCCGCTCTTGCCGAGGCTGAGAGGCGTTTTGGAAACGAAGAAAGTGGTTGCGTTCGCCATTGATTACTGCCACGGTGGTACGCTCCATTCTCTCAGGAAGAAACAGACTGAGAAAATGTTCTCCGATGACACCATCAGGTTTTACGTTGTGGAATTGGTGTTGACATTGGAATATTTACACGAATTGGGAATAGTATACAAAGATTTGAAGCCAGAAAATGTGATGATTCAAGAAAACGGCCACGTAATGCTTGTCGATTTTGATCTCTCCAAAAAGCTAAACCCTAAATCCCCTCACACGTCACCACTCTGTTTGCCATGTCAACTTCCGTCACGTCCCGTTAAAAAATTGGACTAAAATAACAGGTTTAAATTTTATAGATACCAAACAAACCCAAAAAATTTTACAGGGACTATTTTAACATATTATGTATTTTATAGGGACGAAAATCATATTTAACCCAAACTTTTATTCAACTTTCATTCAACCTTGTATTTAGACGAACACTTTCATTCGATTAGTTTAAGTTAAAAACTTTTATTCAACTTTTGTCGAACATTTTCATCTACCCCTTATATTTAGATGACTAGTTTTATTCAAATAGTTTGAGTTGAAAACTTTTATTCAAATTTGGTTGAACATTTCAATCATTACCTTGTATTTAGACCAACATTTTCATTAAACTAGTTTGAGTTTGAAAATTTCATTCAACTTTGAGAAAATATTTTTATTTGTGATATTATTTAGACGAACATTTTCATTCGACTAGTCTAAATTGAAAACTTTTATTCAACTTTGGTAAAACATTTTCATCCGACCTTGTATTTAGAAAAAATATTTTCATTTGACTAGATTTAGTTGAAAACTTTTATTCAACTTGCCCAAACATTTTCATATGACCTTGTATGGAAATTTTCATATGCTTGAGTTGCTCATGATAGTTAGAAATTTTTATCCAACATTGTGTAATGAAATATATGGAAGTCTTTAGGTGTAACTACATCATGTTATTAACAACTTAGTTGTAATAAGTCTTTAAATGCGTTGTATTCTAAGTTTTTTGTAGTATTTTGAGATTGTATGAATCCTTTTGAAGGTAGACAATAACTCAACATAGACCATCCTAATTGGGTGCAAGTTTTTATTCAATCTTTTTTATCATCTCCTTACTAGGTCGCATTATGAAAATCTCATTCTCTTACTTTTGTATTATAATTATGAACCGCTTTATTTTTATTAATCTTTTCTCTTATTTTTGTTTCTTCTCTAATTCCATGGATTAAATTGAATTGTAGCATTAGGTTGTCACTATTTTTGCTTTCATTAAAGTATTGTCTTCGCCAAAATACCTTTTTGAGTTCAACTAAAATCATGGTGTCTAACCCATACATGAGCCGAAAAGGTGTTTCTTTAGTTGAAGATTAAGGGATATATTGATAAACCTAAAGGATGCTCGGTATTTCTTCAGTCCACAAACTCTTTCTTTGTCTAAGCTTATTTTTAAGCTAATTTAAGATGAACTTGTTAGCTACTTCAATTTGACTATTTGTTTGCCCATGTTCCACTAATGTTACTTGATGTTTGCTTATGATTTATTGCAGAAATTGCTCAAAGTCTTTGTTTATGAACTGTTCACTATTATTAGTTATGATTGAGTGAAGAAGGCCATGTCGACAAATGACTTCTTCTTGGAAAGTTTTTGTGCTTGTTGGTTGTTATTGTCAAAGGCTTGACCTCTACCATTTAGTGAAGTAATCAACAACTACTATTAGGTATTTTAATTACTCTTTGGCTAAAGGTAATGGTTTGAGGATATTCACTCCCCACATTATAAATGGTCATCAAATACCTTTGACATGTAGTTCTCTAGAGGGAGTATATGAATAGGACCAAATTCTGGCATTCCTAACATTTTTCAATGAAAGTTCGTAGAGTTGGCCAGCAATACCCAATTCAAAGTATTTGAGAGGCTATGTTGTAAGCCCCCAAATCCATTATGCATATTCAACTTTAGAGCTGAACTAACACATATTTAGCTTGATCTTTATTTATGAATTTAAGCAAAGGAGAAGAGATTCCCCCTCCTGAAGAACTTACTATCATACAATGTAAAAAGTGGCTCTTATGTATCCTTCTTCCCACTTAACATTCCAAACAAATCTTTTTTACCCTCTTAATAGTTTGAAGGAAGGTTTTGCCGTTTCTACCGATTCTTGGAGACATTTAGGAAGGGAAACGTTTTCCATTGAGGTGTTGTACTTCCTTTAAATTAACCATACTCTTCATGGGCTAGATGACACTACATTTGTTAAGATTGATCTCTATTCCTCTTTGAGAAATCATGTAATCGAGAAATTTTTCACCCTATTACCAAAAACAAATTTCTCTAGATTCAAGCACATGTTATACAAATCTTTTTGGGAAAACCTTCTTGAGGTGTTGTGGATGATCCTTTGTTAATGTGAACTTGATAATGTTGAAACAAGTGACTCTAGAAGCGGGTTTGAATAGAGTTTTAGATTCTTTTTGTGAGAACTAACCAAACCATCTAACCGTAAAGTATAATAGACTAGACCGTCTAATCATTGAAAGAGAAACACGAGATGTTTATACAGGTTCACCAAAAACTCATAGGCTACATCCAGTTCTCTCTTAAGAACAATTCTTAAGAGGTTCCACTAATCAAATAAATTATTATAATGAGTACACAAACTACTCCTGGTTATAACGAGTACGCAAATTACTCCTGGTTATCACATTGTCTTAACCTCCCCCTAAGATTAAGACCTTAACAAAAAAAGAAGAATTTATTTCAGAAACAGAAGAGAGAATAATTTATGCTCACTGGGTATATTTAGAGAATATTATAGAGGTTTTGCTCACACCCACTTAGAATTTCTAATCACTAGACACTTTGAATTTTCTTATAGGCTTTGATAACTTGTAATTCTTGTTTCTTCCACATTGATCTTCAATTCTTTATATAGTTTTCGCAAATTCAAATGTTGCTTGAAATCTTTAACACTTTTTGAATAATCCTTGATTGGCCCTTTCCTTCATCAGAGTTGATATCTTTCATATCCTTTAACGTAGCATAAGTCTTGGCTTTTTGTACCGTTAGATGCTCAATTTGGAAAGGTATGATGCTCTTGAATATCACTTATTTAATCCTAAAAGGGATAATTCAAATAATATAGGATAATATCTCAAATTATATCATTCTTCGCAAAATCATTCATTTCCTTTCCACTTTTAATTTGAGTGTTGGAATAATTATGAGCAATTAATCCTTTAACGTGTATAAATAAAAATATATTTTCTTTTGAATAAAGTTGTTACAAGATCATATATAAAATCTCAGTGTGATTCAAATTTCTTAATTATATTAACTTGCAGTTTTTATTGTTAGATCATTTAACAGTTCTATTAGACCTTTTATGATCTTATGTCTTAACTGGAATGCTTAGTTGCACAAAAAAAAACATGTTAGTTGAATCATATGTATATTGAAATACATTGTTTTTGTTTTCATAAAAACTTCTCTTATACAAGAGTTATAAGGTCTAGACCTTCTAGTGGTTATAACACTGTTAAACCATCTAGTGGTTCAACAATGTCTCCCTTTTTTATAATGACAAAACACTTATAAAAACATGTAAGCACATATAAGGAACAAGTAAAGAATAAGAAAAATAGGCAAACCACAAGTAGGGGAGGATTGAATTGTGTTTTAAATTTTTTTGGAAACAAACGCAATTTTTCTGTTGAGAAAAGTTGACCAAACGAAGTTTGATTTCTGCAAACGGACACATTTTGTTGGTTAAAAAAGTTTTGTAAAGAAAAACTCTTTAAACTTAAGATTTTCCCCTTTTGGTTAGCAACAATTATAACATGCGATTGAGTTAAGTTTTACGGGAAGAGAACACTGAACTTAGATTTTTATACTGGTTCGTCTGATAGCGTAGACTATGTCTAGTTCTCAATCAACTTGATTGAGTTTAACTAGCAGATTACCGCTACAAGAGAACAAATATTCTTTTAGTTTGTAGCCATTTCTAGCTAACATGTACGAGTATTCTTTCTACAAAGCCACTTCTAGCTAACATGTACAAGTATTCTTTCTACAAAGCCACTTCTGGCTCTAACGAGTATTTTTTTGGGAAAAGTAGCTACTCCTTGCTAACCCCTTTACAGATTGAAAAAGAGAGTGTGATTATAAATCACAAACTAGCTATTATAAAAGGATAACGTCTTACAAACAGATACAAAGACTTTGAATGCTTCTAGAGGTTGCTAATGAACACCAAAGTGTTATTATAAAGCCTTTGAAGATTTGAAGAGAGAAAACAACAAAACATTAGCACTTAAACAATTAAAAACATGTTCTTGTTTTCTTCTTTGAACTAGACTCTTCATATAGTGTTTGAAAACAACTAGTCGTTAGAGATCCATTCTAAAATATTTAACTTTAGGTGGGCTTCAACAACTTGATCTTCTATCGTCTGAAGATGCACATAAAGTGCATTAAATGCATGCTTCTACTTTCGACATATCAGACGATAACTTATAACACTTATCCTCCATTGGACAGTGAACTTTACTTCTTTTAGTGAAAACAAACTTCTGTATATGGCAGGTGTACTTCAAGAATTGGCAATGTTGGGCATGTCAGGAATATGGTGAGAAAACAACTTTAGCTCTTCTTGCAAGGATGTTTTGTGAAAAAACGTGAGATATTACTTTTGTACTTGATCTTTAGATCGACCAGAAGACTATTACTAAACAACAAAGGAATAAGCATTTATGTTGACATTGTTGAAAAAGGTATCATATGATGAATATAAAAGGTATCATCTGTTAGACAATACAAGTATAATCTGATGGAGGTTTCATCTGTTAAGACTCATCGTTTATCAGACACACAAATCCTTTACTTTTATACATTAAATATTTTTAAGCATAAGTTCAAAACCATGGAATATCATACTTTTACTTAACAAAGAACATATGTATAAGAGCAAATATATTATGTATAAACTTCATTACATAGAATCAACAAAATTTAATTAGAAATAAATACATAGAAAATGCAAGTACATAGACAAATGCGAATACAAAGAAATGAAGAACAGTGCAAAGAAAATAATATAAAATAATGTTTTCATACTTTTCTCTCCCTTTTTTGACATAAGAAAAATGATTTATTGAAAAAATCATCATTATATCATTATTATAATAGAGGAGGGTCTTAGGATGGTTGACTTGTGAAAGGTTTTAACATAACTAAAAATTAGACAAGTGTGAATTGCATCTAATTTAGAATTTAGGATTTACACTAAATAGACTTAACAAACTTGATTAGAATAGATTTTAATACCATAAGTATGAAAAGCTAACTTAACTTTATAATTTACACCCATATATATTATTATTAGTTAATCACATATTCCATCATTATAAACTATTTTTAAGAATAAGTAAATATTTTTTTAGGTCATACTTAATAATATGTTCCTTATTCATTGAATTATGTTTTTATTTTTGTTTTTTTAAAATATTAAACATGAATGTGCTAAAAATATAGTTAGACCCAAAATTATATTATAGATGTAAATGTGCTACAAATACAATTACTACAAAATTATATTACTTTAAATGTTACATTTTAAATTCATAATATCTCTCAATTTTCTCTATCTAAATTATTACAATTATCAATTTTTCTGAAATTAATATTATGTAAAATATGATATTATTTAAAGTGTTGTATTCCAAATGCATAATGTCTTTAAAATTTTGTTATCCATAATATTAATATACAATTTTAAAATATTAGCTTCAAACTTAAATTGTATTTTCTTTAACGCTCTTTATAGTTTGTAATAAATGTTTAAATCCAATTTAATATTATATTAATAACTGAAAATTTTATTTTATTTTTTTTATCAATTAAAATTTTCTTAATAAATATATTTTCTTTTTATTAAAATCCGGAAAAAGGTCCGTGAGTACAGAAACTAGTAAGAGAAGGAGAGTAACACGGAAGAAAAGAAAGAGCATCAGGAATTACCTTTGACAATGCCAATGGTGGCAGAATCACCGGAATCTGACACATACCCAGCATCCGACGACTACTCCAAAAGCAACAATCCTCAAGCCTTTAATGAAGCGACGCCGTTTATTGATTACGCTGCTGCGCAAGCCCAGCTTTATCACCAGGCCTTCATAGACGGGGTCGATTCAACAATTGATGCTGCAAAATCTCGTTTTTCCCAAATCCGCTCTACGTCTCACGCCCATTTGAACCAAACCTTGGTAAAATATCTATCTCTCTGTTTCGTTGTCCCTCTCTTTTCCCAGAAAAAAATTCACAAGGAAAATAACTGGGAATGAGAAAAACAATGAACGGACCTTATATAAATTTGATTCGCCAATATCTATAATTGGATGGCATCACTCATTCCGAAGGTTTTTTGGTTATTCCTTAAAATATTTTCGTCATCTTATTTGCATGATTTTGATTTCTGTTGAATGTAGGATTCTTTGGATGACCTCAAGTCTCAGTATAATGCTTATGAGGATCTTTTGTTTGAAAAAATCAAAGGTTTTGCATTTTGTGGTTTTAATTCTCTGAGGGTAGGTTTCTTCTGTTTTCCATTCACGAAGTTTCTGATGTTTTGGCTTTTGTGTTTTCTTGCAGAGGGTGTACTTCTGGCAGCTTCACATCCGGTGATTACATGTGGAGCTGCTGCTGCCCTGGGTCTTATGGTACTCAAGAGTGAGATCCTATGCCTTTTTACTAGTGAACTATCAATTTTGTTCTTGCTTAGGGTGACACTACATTACTCCTTTAAATGTTTTTATTAGTTCGCCAAATTGTAGTGTACCAATTTGTCCTGTGACACTTTAATGTTCGTAATGTATAAATTTGGTGACGATTTTGTGTTTGAGGGAGTAATTTGGTGCAAAACATCATTGGAGGAATAATATCTGTCATTAATTTTGCTACAACAATGTTTGGACGTGGGAACTCAGTCTTTTTGGGTTACTAAATTGAGGGTATACTCTTGATTTTAAGGCTGATAGTATCATTTCTTACCATAACTTACGTTATCTGAAACAATGTTATTGACCTTTTTCTATTTGTTTAATATGTTATTCAATTTGCAGATTATTTATTTTTCTTCAAATTTGGTTATCTTGTAGGGCCGCGTCGAGTCTTGTACTATAACACTTTGCGCCTTTTTGTAAATGAAGAGGTGAGTAATGACCTCATTATATCTGTTCAGTAGTCAAGGACAAAGTTGCAGGATTTTAAGTTAATTCATCATGACATGTATGTGTATAAAATAGGGCCTGCACACATTCCGTTAGTATGCTTTGTTAGAAGTATCATCTCTTGAACAGTGCTAGTGAATATAAATTTCAAATTTGTTGTGTAACTTGTGTTGGACTTAAATGGAGGCAGGGACGAAAGTCAGTCAATCCTTAAAACGAGAACATAAAAATGATACAAGGAACAAGCTTTATTTGTACTTTTCCTTTGTAACTTTTTACTTTTCATTAATTGTAGGCCATATGCAGAAATGGGAGAGAGCTTAGAACTTTTATTTGCTAATGTACAAACTCGCATACTATTATGATAAACACCCAAACATTTGGATTGGGGAACTCACCCTCAAAAGCTAGCTTTTAACTGAGGAGAATCCAACAGTTAAATACTTCACCGAGCATGGCATACTACTAGATATGGGACTTAGGCACCCAATAAGTCTCAAAGGCTTTCACTCTACAACAGTTTACTCGTTGACACTTCACTCAACTTCTTCGTTGGTCCGAACCCTCCATAGTCCTTTTTGATACACTTCCGTAGCAATTGATGTATCCAAGCACCTGGGAACCCACCCCTAAAATTTGGGAGTTAGGCACCCCATAATACACTAGTCCCTATCATAGCACTGCCCGAGAGTTGATGTTCTGATAGCTTTTAGTCTAGCCTAATTTACTTGGTAATACTCCACTTAAATTACATTGGTTAGAACCTTCCACCGGTGAGAACTTTTTGTTGATATTCCTTTTTGAGACACCGAACTCTAATATCAATTATGAAGCACCCATTCTTGTGAGTTTACTTACAAAAGCTAGCTATTAAGGAAAAAGAACGAAACATTCCATACTACTCAATGTGGGACTTAGGCATCCGATAATACCCAATTCCCTATCTTATTACTATAAATATTAGTATCAATTGAAGTGGATATTGATGTGACTTGTGACTTGTAATACCGATGAATGTTATTAAACTCATTATTCTCTTTTTACTTGGTTGTGAAAACTGCTTACTATTTTGTTCACCAAAATCCAATGATAAGCATGTGTTAAAGAGTATGCAAAGCTGCATAATAACCTTGATTATATCTTTGGCATTTGTTTTTGTACGTAGTCCATGATTTCTAAAGCCCATGCTGAAGTTAAAGAGTTGCAGCAATCAATTCAGCTTTTAAAGGCTGAAGGTGAAAAGTTGGAGGTACAACTCTATCTCATTTGCTATGGAAGTAGTAGTACAGAGCTTGTAATATTTAATTTTCAATATTTCACGCATTAATAGTTTCTATGATACAGATGAAAAACCATAGAATTAAATATTAGCCCTTGAAATATTTGGAGAAAAAAGAATGGTCAAAAGATATATGCAAGACTAAAACACCATGAGCTGAAGGGTGGTTTCCAGTTAAACAACTAAGAAAGGCAAAATACAATCATTCTTTACTATTGGAAACAGAAATATTTTAGAAGATAAGAACTCCTCTAGTTTTTATCTTTCTAAGTTACCTAGGTGCATTGTATAGCTAGGTTGAATGCATCTTAGGAAGTAGTGGAATCTTATTGTTCTCTTGTAAATTGATTTGGCATTAATTATCCTTGTATTTCTCTGGTATAATAAATCCATTCTGTTGGGTGGAATTAATACTAGGCATATTTTGAAGGTCAAGATACATTTACATCAATTGTCCTATGTAAAATAAGTTCGGTTTCTATAGAATAATAACATTTTCTTTTGGAAGATAAAATCTAGGAATCACAAGTCGTAGCTCATTGTTGAATTCGAGAATCACTGTCCTAGCTCATTGTTGGGAAGAGACAAGCTCCTTTTAACATTAGACATTTTGGGTGTCTTTTAACAATAAAAGAATTGTTGTAGTTATTATAAGTTACTCCCTCCTGTCCTTAATATAAAACACTTCTATCATAATCACACAGACCAATAAAAGTAATCCATTTAGTTTATTTTGTTGAATTTTCAAAACAGTGTTACTAATGGACCAAATTTACCCTCATTATTAATGACTTTTAAAATTCTCTTCTCATTCTTTATTGATAAAAAAACAGATATTCATAATCTTTAATAGGGGCAATCAAGGAAAACAAAATTTAATGCTTCATAGAATCTATAAAATGCTTTATAGAAGGACCACAATTTTCTTCTAAACTACGCCTTATATTTGGACCGCAGTACATTAAGATTGTTAGTCCTATAGAAAAAAAGATTTGGCTGTATAGAATAATAGCATTGTCTTTCAAAAGTTAGAATATAAGAATCAAGAGGGCTAGTGATTGTTGAATTTGAGAATCACAAGCCGTAGCTCATTCTTGGGAAGTGGCATTCTCCTTTTAACAATAGACGCTATTGGGTGCCTTTTTGAAAGAAAAAAGTATTTGTAGTTATTATATAACTGTCGCAAGACGTATCCATGGAGCATTGGAGCCATAATCGTGGAGTATCTGAGCAGGGCAGGTTTATTTTTAAGAGAATAAAAAAGTAGTTGGTACTTTTTGGATGTATCAAGACGTCAAATGAGTATCATTATTGAATGTTTTGTTGTTTCAAACCAATAATTGAAAAGAAAAAGAAAAGAAAGAATTTTATTGAATAGGATGAAAAGAACAAGAAATAGGAGATAAGTGAATAGAATAAGAAATAGGAAAGAAATCTCTCCTCCAAGGGTTTTCCTTTTGTTAGAGATATGAATTGATTATGTTAGAGATATGATTTGATTACATTAAATAGGAAGGTATAATATGATTTTATAAGGAAATATCTTACAAAATATTTCTTATTTTTAGATATTTATTTTGTTCCTTATTATTGTATTATTGGATCTCTTCATTTTAAATAAGAATACTCATGTATGTACCAAACAAATGAAATTCATTGTATTTCTTCTTGGGTTTCTCTTTTCTCAACATGGTACAGTACCATCAACTGTGACCTATTTGGTCACTAATCCTTTCAAAATGGTATCAAGAGCCTAATGAAAAGGGAACTCAAATTCGTGCTTTCCTTGTGGGCCCACTACTCATGAGTAATATTTTAGAAATCATTTACGTTGTTGGTTTCTATTTTTTCCCCTACTGTCACTATTCAACTGGATACTCTATTTGCCGTTGCCATCATAGTTCATTGCCTATGTCAATGTTAACTTTTGACAACTTTTCAGTGAGGCTTTTCTGCATCTGACCTATCCTTCCTCCCCTATTTATATTTGACTAACCCCTCTTACTAGCTAACTAACCCATTAATTAACTATTTGCACAATCTTCTCGTTCTCCTTATATTCTAATAATTGTACCATGGTACACTTATATTTTTTGGACTATCCGGACTTCAAGCCTACTCAAGTTGTGACTAAAATATATTTGGGCTTAAATTTTGTTGGCTTAGCTCGCATTCTATTAGATTCTGATTTGACAAATGGTGTTAGGAAAGGAGAATGACCTTTACAAGTCTATTGTGGAGGGAAAAAAGGGGCTAAATTATAGTTGTAACTTGTAACCGGGTTGTTAGTTATCTAGTTTGGGAGTAATGACCTAATACGTAGGTCCTCTCTTTTGTAATTGAGGTATTTATAGCTTTAGCTTTCTAACATTGGTGAATCTAGTTTTTTCGGAGTGAAAAGGAGAGTGCTCCTTTTGTGGGTATTTTTGTTTACCCTAGTGTTTTGATTGTTGTAAGAGTTGTGAAGAAATACTATCACATTGTTTTGTAACAGAGAAAGTGCTTGTGTTAGGATTCCTTAGGATGGTTGGCACGAGCAAAGAATTTTTTTAATTGCAACAAGTCAGACATTGATCAATATGGAAGGTATTGTTGTGCACTAGTTTTGGTATTGGCTTTGGAAAACCAATAATCCTTCCTGGAAAGGTTTTTCAGAGCCTTTGATGAGGAGATTCAAAGACAATCATAGAGGTTTGGTTACAAAAGATTAGCCTCATCCAATAAAAGTCTAGCAGTAGTGGGGAGTGGGTCCACCATGTAGGAACGTACTAGGATTTACACTTGATAGGCTTTAGTATCATAGTACATATTGAGAGAGAGAATGAGAGATATATGGTGAAGTCTATGTCTCAATTGCACGAGAGAAGAATATACATAAATACATACATACATATGTATGTATTGTTGCAAATGACATCAATTGTTCCGTGACATAGGTCAAGTGGGTCAAGTCACAATCAAATTGTGGTGCTTGAGCTACTATTTTCTTAAGCAGAAAGAGTTTCGCCCTAGTTATCAGTTATAACTTTTGGTTTAGTGGTAAGCGTTTGATGTAATAATTGGTATCAGAGCCAAGGTCACGAGTTTGATTCCTAGTAGAGCAATTACGAAGGGGAAGATTGTTATATGTGACATCAATTTTTCCAACGGGAAGATTGTTGCGGGTAACCTCAATTGTCATGTGGTGCAGGCCATGTGGACTAAATCACAATCGAATTGTGACATTTGGGCTCCTATCCTCTTAAGTTGCAGGTAACCTTGATTATGAACTTCTGTCCTAGTGGTAAATGTTCGATCCAACATAGATAGATAGATAGATAGATAGAGAGATTTATATACTGAAAGTATTACACGCTCAACCCTACAAAATCAACTTTTTAAGATGGTATTAGAGCCTATGTTAGATCCATTAAGAGGGTCACTCACCATGTTATACACGTACCAAATCCAATAATGTTTAGCATGAAAAGGTGCATTGGAAAACACCCAATTCTCACGTTGACTGGAAATAGTGTCAAAATATAATATATTAGTGGAGGCAATCCTCACCTTATAAACCAATTTTATAGGGTTGAATACCCAAAGTATTTTGTAAGAGAAAGACATAAATACAAGGATTTACAATCACCCAAACTAACATAGAATGTAAATATACAATATTGAACTCTATTTACATTTTTTATAACATCTAGATAAAGTCCACCAAAGCCTTAGCTATGAGATTTGGATATTGATATCCATATAAAATTATGAGTTAGAAATGTAAAACCTCTATTTCAACTGGATGGAACGTTCAATTTTCCAAAGCCTCTTCTCGTCACTTCCATCAAAATCCTCTTCTAAGATCGTCCAAGTTTTATAAATATTATATTGGTCATATTTCTAATCTATATAGGAATTAACACTTACACCCAACACAATGACACTGCTAGAGGCGGTCATATTGCAGCCTGGATCATGGCAATGCTAGTGTTACTATAACAGATCCAAGATAGATTTTGATTTCATGTTAGAATTTGATCTTAGGACCAAGCTTAATTCCACAAAACTGATTAGTGATTTAAGAGTCGCCCAAGCCTTTTCAGGACTGCATTTTGCCCATATATCTAGTTGATGAGATTTCAACACTAACTTCTCAAACAATTATGATTTGGGGATAGGCCCTGCTAATTTGATGCAAAGTGGGTAGGGACTTAATACTTTGACCGAGATAAATGATGCTATTCTTGTAACTACATAACAAAGGCGATAATTTTAAAGATTGTTGTAGGGAGTATGACTTTACACTTTCCCTTTTCCGTCATCGGTTTGACCTACTATGAATTTGAGATAATCTATTTGGCAAGAGAGTGAACTACCTAAGCAGACTTTAAAAGTATATGTTAGAAGAAAGAATAAGAGGGGAGATTAGTGGGTGTTGGGTAGTTATGGGGTTTAATTAACTCAGGTAAAAATAACTCTCTTGGTCCAGCAAGGAGGGGTATCTCTCTGTTTTGCGTAATAGACTGGAAACCCAGAGTGAAAGGAGCGTGCTCCTTCGGTTACACCTGTGTACTTTTGTTTTTGTTCTTTAGTGCAGCAAACCTTTCTTTCTTTCTTTATTTGGTTCTTGGAAGGACTTGATTATTTGGTTTAAAGAAAGGAACCTAACAATCCCTTCACTTTGATTGGTATTTCTGTTCAAATATTCATGGTATACTTGTTGTTTTCAGAAGAATGCATTACATGCGGAAGAACAATTTTTACATGGAAGGAGGAAACTCAGGTTTGCAACTGATGGATGAGGAGCTGTATGATTTTGTATTTATGCATTGATAACAATAATTTATAAATATTTCTAATTTATAATTTATAATTACAGACAAGCAGGAAAGCAGATCCGGAATGTGATTCACTCTGCATATAAAATTGAAAGGCGAGCAGGAGGTTAGCAAAATATTGTAATTTCTTTTGTAAGGATACGCAATGTAATAAGTTGGTAGTGGGACCTTGCGCTTTGGGTTTTGATGATGTGGCTTGTTTTTGGTGTGCTAGGTTTAAAAGATATTCTTGGAGAACTCCCTAAAAGAGAAGCATCTCTTTTCCGATCACAGGTAATTATTCTGTTGGCAGAATCCCATGTCTCGTTGCCTAGGTTTAGATGAACGTTTTCAAGAGCTCAACTCATAAAATCACATTGTGAAAAATGTAAACTTTTTTTTACTTTTCTTTAAACATTCTTAACGTGAAATAATTGTAGCTATAATATATAATAATTTAATACAAACTTACTAGACCCAATCAAGGCATTAGCTTAATTATAGGATGGGGCATAACTCAACTTGTAATTATTTAGATTTGTTGAGCTTTCTCCGTCTGTTATTTCCTTTTTAAAATTGAATACTACTACATATTCAGATTAAAAAACTTGCTGTAAATACCTAACCTAATCCCAAAATCACGGGTTTTGCTTGTAAATTTTTTTTAGATAAATCCAAGTTGAGAGATAATCTTGAAACATTTTTCTCAATCATATTTTGATTCTTAAGTTGATATCAAAGCCCTCTTTATGTTGGCTTGGCATTACAATTTCACAAAGCTCCCCTAGGTGGTAGTGTAGCTGCTATTGAAGGCAGTTTAGCACTGTTGGTAGTAGTCAACCAAGGATCTTGCAATTGACTAACCCATTGTGCATTGTCAGTCTTCATTTAGTAATGAGTCCTCAGGCATGCTTTTGCACTAACAACTTCTCCAGCATGTGTTCCCCAGATGCTGCCCTCCTAACGGTCATTGACCTCATCGTTTGTTCCAATCTATTTGCCAAATTTTTCATGCTGTGTAGGAGTATTAGCAATATTAATTGCTGACTTGTCACACACAATAGAGCTTCATGGGGCCTCTCCAATTCAACCTTCAAGTCATTCAGAATAATCTTTAGCCAAAGAAGGTCACATGATCCTTCAGCAATTGATCTAAATTCTGATTCTACTGATGATTTCGCCACTACATTTTGTCTTTTACACTTCCATGTGACTTAGATTCTCCCTAGGTAAAGTACAAATCCTTGATGTTAACCTTCTATCAATAAAACAGTTTGCGTAATCTGCATCTGTATAGGTTGAGGCATAATTTTTCACTCTTCTTAAAAGGGAATCCCTATCCGTAGCTGCCTTCAAATACTGAAAATCCTGTATGCAGCTTGAATGTGAGATTGCCTTGGACCATGCATAAATTGACAAATGACAGTAGCTGAATATGCAATGTCTCCGGTCTTTGATACATTCCTTTGTCTACTGTTGGATCTTAGGTTCATTTAGTTTTCTATTAGGATTCATCGGTGTAGGAATTGGTATGCATCCAATTTTAATAAACCAGTCACATTTCTGTTGCTATATTAAGATCACTTGGTTGGAATATGCTCTCAATTCCAAAAAAATACTTCAATTTCAGTCCTCCCCTATCACTTCCAATTGATGTTTAACAAAGAGGTTTGATCTCCTTCACTTTGTCTGTAGCCAAACTCCCTCGGAGTTTTTTGCAAACCTTTGAAACCAAGCTTTAGGGCATTGTTCTAATCCGTAAAGAGCTTTCTTAAGCTGAAACACTTTATTTTCCGGTCTCCTTCAAGACCTGGTAGAGTGCACCTAATATAATCTAGGAGGGGTCAATATAATTTTAGGTTTTTTGTGTAAGTTTTATTTTCTTTTTAATTAAGAGGTTGAATTGTCATATGGGAACATCAAGAGAATGTGAATCATTCATGTTTTGATGGTGCGAAATAATGATGCATATAGTGGAAATTAAAGGCAACACTAGTAGGAGTTAAAGACTACTTAGTGGGAATTAATATGAAATTTAAAGGGTCTCAAATAATTTAGCCTATAAAAGCATGTACTTGTAATGCAATGGCATACATAATTGAATTTAGAAAGAAAATTAAACATTCTCTTCGTCAGAGTTATATGGAGTTCTCTTTATAAGAGTTTTATGAAGTTTTAAGTTGTAAAAACCCAAATTTTGATCTTATCAAGGTAACCTATGATGATCAACCCTATGACTTATCACTCACCTTCTCATCTTTCTAGAGTGTGGTGTCAATATCTTTACCTAAACTGATTATCAGAATGGTCTCCTTTCGTTTTCTCATTAGTTGCTATGAGAGTTTCGACTCTTGATATTTTGTAAGATTTTTTTTACATTCATTTTTAGTTTTTTGGACTTATGGTAGGTACTAGTGTTAAAGTTGCTCTTTAACTCAATGCATATCACATTATTTATTGAAGATTTTGTTTCACAAATAAAAATTAAAGGCAATACTAGTGGGAGTTAGCTATTTAGTGGGAATTAATGTGAAATTTGGAGGGCATTACATAATTTAGCCTATAAAAGAATGTACTTATAATGCAATGACAAAGATATATGAATTCATGAAGTTAAAGTTTCTCTTTTGAGAGTTTTATGAAATTCTGAATTATAAGAACCCAAATTTTGATTTTATCAGGATAAGTTGTGGCAATTAATCCCAAGACTTATCACTCACTTTTTTATCTTTCTTAAGTGTGACGTAAATATTCTTCTCCAAACTAAATATCAGAACAATTCCTCTTCCATTTTCTCATCAACTCAGATTTCTTCATTTTGATCCCCATGATAAGAAAACATTTTTGACATGATATTGTAAGAGCTGCCAACTGAAGTGCACATCTAAATACAGAAGTATTATGGATTCATTTTTGTAACAGAGGAAAACGTCTCTTGATAATCAGTCCTATAAGCTTAGATGTATCCTTTGTTCACCAACTTTGCCTTGTATGTCTTTAAAGACCCATCAGCTTTGTATTTTTAGGTGAAGATCCATTCACAACAACCAATATTCTTCATTTTGGATTTGTCAACAATTTCCCGTGTATTGTTTTTCTCTTAGTCTTCTTATCTCCACTTTCAAAGAATCTCTCAATTCCCTTTTTGTCAAGGCTTCAGAAACATCATTAGGGGCAACTATAGAATTCATGCTTTATTTCTCTGAAGGCATCCTACTCTGTCTTCTGGTTTTGCCTATTTCATGCCTTACTCCTTGTTCCTCCTTCCTTGGTTTCTCATGTGTTAGTAGTACCTTCAACTCCTTGCTCTCTCATCACTTATCAGTGTCATTCACATTAGTATTGAAGGAACACGCTATAGAAGAATTAGGTGACTTATATCTTGTTCCAGTGTCCCCACTTACTCTGATCCTGCTGGAGTTCATTGTTGATCATCTATAGCCCTACATAAAAGTATACCTAACTCTCACACCATTTGTAGTTTCACAGATTATAATTGTTTTTCCTCTTCACATTGTACTCCTATTTCCGTTTGATCCTCTGCACTGCAACTATTCCCAAGGTTGTTTAGGAAGCTCTTTTTTACATCTTAGGATGGAAACAGGTTTTTGATTTGATGAGATGACATCCCCAGAATCCAACCTCTATAGGGCTGTTGTTCCCTTTCCTCGTAGGACACCTGTAGTTGGCTGTTGCCAAGTCTTTATTGTCAATGTTAATCTGTCTCTCAAAATCGATTAGTGAGAAAAGAATAAAACTACAGAGAATATATTTCCAAGAATTCTGTCTCTCAAATGTGCTTTCTATAAAGGATTTTGTATACCCATTTGAGAGAAAAAAAGAATTTTTTGGAAAAATCTGTTTTCTTTACTCACCAATAGAGATTTTCTTATGTAATTTTTTGTCATAAACGGTTTTTCACAAGTGCTATTCCACTTCCTTAATTTTTACGTTTACATCTTACCTTCAAGAGAATCACTACTTCTCTAGTGGAATCAGACTTTGCCTTTCAGAGGTATTGCATATTTCTTTTCTCTTGTCCCTCCACCTTTGGTCTTAATTTATATTATCTGCATCATAATGGTATATTTCTCGATAATGTTTTGTACTATAAAAGGATGATTTCCTTCAATGTGACTTGGTCTCACGGTTGTCGTCCTTCCTAGCCGTTGTTTGGTCCAATTGAAATGGTTGACAGATAAGTGTTTGAGCCTCAGTTGGGTTTAGGTTGAAAATTTGGAATAACTTTGGTTGAAAAATGAACTAGTTCTTTGCTGTCATGTTGACAACTTTCCATCACTTGTACTTAGTGGAACAAATTTCCTCATATAGAACGTTCCGAGTTTTAATAACAGCTATTAAGGAATAGAGTACTAACAGACTTTGCTTGAAGTGATTTAAATTTTTTACTTTTGGCTGACAGGTTTCCCAGCTTGCTTCTGAGGCAAAGAAAGAAAAAAGTACCTTGACTAAGGAGGTCTCCAAAATTAGCAACTATGGCATCTCGGTTTGAGAGACTTTGCTTCACCATTCTCTAATTTACGTGCATCTCAGTGTTCTGATCAAGAACATCTTGTCTGCTGATCTTTCCAGAACTAACAAAATTCTGTTGTTATTATTATAATATATAATATTTTAAATTCATTCGGTTTGTGAAGTTTGCCTGACAGAAGGCATCATGTCCAGGGTAAGAATGTGAAGTTTGCCAGAGAGAAAAGCATGAAATTATTTTTTCTTTGGTCTCTGTTTTCATAATTTATAAAAGTTCAACAGCTACGGTCAACAGCTACTATGACATTCTAGCACAATACAACCCAAGGGTATGACTCATTCTATATATATATATATATATATATATATACACACACTAGGAATGAGCATTTTGAAGTTGTTACAAATTATTGTGAGCATGACTCAGTTCAAAACATCATTTGACATTTTGGAATTGTTACAAGTTACAAATCATTTGACATATGACTCTTTATAATTGTTGAACATTATCTTGATGGGTTAGGAAATCGGTCTAATGACGGGGGAGTAACAAGAAAAGAAAGTAAAATACAACTTCCCTAATGGATGGGTCATTGGTTTTTTTGTTTTAATTTAATTTTTTTCTTTTTCTAAATGTTTTAATCAATGCAATTTTTATCATGTGCAAAAGAATTATACATGTTTACTTAATTTAAAATTTTATTATTAAATTTTACTGATAATAAATAGTATGTAACTTTTAAATATTTAATAATTCAAAAAACAAAATTAATGTTAACAATATTTATAATTTAAGAATAATGTGAAATATTTAATTGGTACAAAATATGAATATTGATGTTATCTCAATACTGATAGATAGAAGAGAGGGGGGGACATAAGAAAAAAAGTGAAAAAAGAGGAAGACGCAGGAGAGTGAATATAAAATTTTTCAATTGTCTTATTTATCAAGGTTATATTTTAATATTTTAAATAAATAAAATGCTTTCAAAAGGTAGTAAAAAATACTTATTTTTCTAACTTTCACACCCAAACAATGTCTCCGTTCACAATCTTTTACATTTCCTGAAATAAATTACTTTTTAAATTTCTCATTGAAACGCATTGTAAGGGTAAATTAGAGAGCTCTGGAAGAAAACCAAACTTACCGAGTTCTTTTTAACTTAATTTGAGATATTTACTCCTAGTTAATTTTTATTTGTTTTTTTCTTTTTCTTAATTTTTCATTTTGGTATTGGATAAATGAGTCACAAGCCTTAATGTTTGTTTTAATAGACATAATCTTAGAATATGCATAATGTTACACAAGTAAGTAGACTTTGGTTTTATTCTCCAAGTATGGTGATTATTCCTTTTCCACTCTATTTTTATGTTTTCAATATTGATGTAAGAATAAAAAATGTTACTAAATAATAAAAGGTTACTAATATAATTTAGTAATATTTTCTCAAATAATATTTTAAATTATTACTAATATAACTATTTTATAACTATTTATTTAAAAATAACATAAAAGGTTGGTGTAATAAAAAATCAAATATTATAAAAAGATTATATTTTTATAGAATTAGAAAAAGGCACATATACACCTTTAAAAGATAGATAAAAGTTGAAATATTGGTTAAGAATATAAGTATCCGATTATTTAATCATTAATAAGAAAACCAAACACTGTTAAAAAGTTTCTCTATAAATAATTAAGTAACTGTTTATAAATAAGGGAAGTAACTTTTTACATTAGAATATAAGGATGGGAAATGATAGATCATGTGGGTATTACTTAAATGGATAATTCTTCTTGCATCTTCTAAATACAAAATAAACTATCTGCTGGTTAGTGTATGCACTCCATTGTAGGACCTTCTTTTTCCTCTTCTGTCTTACATTTCTTCTTCCTCTGATTGAATGTGACATCCCGATTTTTTTATAAATATATTTATTATTTATTTAAAAGTTTGGAGTAAATATTATTTTTTTTATGAAGAATTCACTCTAGATCATATATTACATAATTTCATAAATACATAAATATATATATATATGATAGATATGTATATGTTAATATTTTACTTCTTTAAAATTATTCAAAATACATAATAAGAGTCTTACATCAGAATAAATGACTATTTATATATTTAATGTCTTCTAATGATATTAAAACTAAAACAATAATCCAAGGTTAACAACTCAGAGAAAATTTTTTCGCAACTTTCTACTTCTACTGAGCAAATTTATCTTTTAGTTGTACCATATGCATATATAAAAGAAAATATTAAAAGAAGTAAGATATACGTAAACCTTAAATATCAATATTAATAAACTTAACATATAATAACAAATAATGGGGCCTAAAGTTTGATCTATAATTGTAAAACTCATACATTACTAACCACACTAGACTCAAACTTACTTTTTCAACATATGAGACATTTACCAACATATGGATCCATATTCCACTTCTGATGATTCACTCTGATCATCACAAGTTCGTTGGAAAGTGATTATTAGGTAACTAAATATTTCTCATTAGTGCAATCATAAATATTTTTCTCGAGAATTTTAGCTATTTTTTAGCCTAGAAAAGAGATATATACTCTACCTAACCTTGACGATGCTGAGCAGGTATCAGATAGTCCCAAGTTTGGCTTGTGAAATATCCTAGTACAGGGCGCGCTACCTTGGCTATCCATATCCACCTAGTTTTAATACTTACTTAGATGTCACCATGGTCTCTGCCTTTTATCCCAGAGTGTATCAAACTGTAACTTTCCTACTACAGATTTTTTCTCAATTCAACTGACAAACTCTTTAACATTTTCAAAGATTACAAAACTTGATGACTTTCAACAAATACTCATGTACACAATCCAAATAATTAACCCATACAAACAATTCAGCAATTATCAACAAAATACTTAAAAATATAGAATAATAAAAAAACATATAAGTAACTTCCTTTAGTTCAAGTTTGATGATTTTATTATTATTATTTTTCTTATATATATTGAATTATAAAAGGATGATCTCAAAATAATATAAAAAAAAATAAGAATTAAAGCAAGAAATTTAAATAATTAATTAGATAATTATAAAAATAAAAATATCAACATAATAGTAAATTAAATAAAAATTATAAATAAATAAAAGAACCATTACAGGACCAGAGATAAATAAATAAAAATTGATAAAAGGATCAGTACAAAACTGGAGATAAATAACTTAATATATTTTGATAAAAGGACCAATGCAAGACTAGAGATAAATAAATAAATAAATAATTTATAAAAAAAATCAGTGCAAGAATGGAGAGAAATAAATAAATAAATAAATAAAAATTGATTAAAGGATCAGTATAGAACTGGAGAGAAATAATCAAAATTGATAAAATGACCACTGCATGTTTGGAAATAAATAATTATAAATTAACAAAGAGGATCAATACTAGATTGAAGATGAATTAAATAATAAAAAGAAGACATAAAAATAAATAAAGTAAAATAATATGTGATTCAAAGTAAATAAAAGATTAAGAAAACACACATAAGTTTATTAAGATTAATAGAGAAGGACTTACCTCACCCCCTTTACCTTAATTATTGGAGGAATCTACTAGAAATAGAGACAAAAGTGCTTTTAGAATTCTCTCTATTTATCATTCTTTTTCTTAACTCTATGTTTTTCACTCATCCCTTCCCCACCTTTTCATCTATTTATAGGTGAAAAATATTTTATTTTTTACTTATTTTAATTAGTTTGTAATGATGATTTTGGGTAGATTTTTTTTCTTTCATTCAAGGCAAACTTATCCCTTTGTATGAAGAAATAAGTCTTCTTATCTCGTAAAAATTTTTTAGTATATTATATATATATATATATCATGTGAATAATTTAACAAAAAATTGACTCTGGCACAATGGTTCTGTTGTGAGCTCTCTTTGGTTAAAGTGTGTGGATTTGAATATTCCATGTGAAGACACATTTTTGAAAGATTTATAAAATAGAGTGTTGTTGCTACCATACACTACACCAAACCATAGCAGATTGCATCACCACTGTGGCATTTTCGTTTTTGCTTCTTCAAATGGATTTTCTAAGATTTCCCGAATTGGATTATCATCTGAGCATGACAAAACATATCAGACTTTGCAAAGAAACATCAAGTGTTGTATCATCTGTCAGACATAACACTTGTATTTTACATGATCTACTATAAATATTGTCTTTCATCTTAGAGGCTGCTTGTTTAACAATCATCTAATCAAAACAAACTCAGGGTTTGATGTATTTCATTCTAACAACTTTTCTTATACCACTAGGTTTATGGTACTTTCCAGAAGCAAAATTGCCACCACGTCCTTATCAAACATCAAAATGGAATCTTCAATCATGAATACCCTGAAAACACACAATCAAGAGTCTATTCCAGAAAAAATGAGGTGAACCTCCAAAACACAATGACTAGTGACAAAGGCAGGGATCATAAATATGCATATAGCGACTTTGTGTCGATGAAAAAACTTTTTGTGTCACCAACAAGGTCAACGTTGAGCAAGAACACTAAATTAGGGTCATGGCTCCTTATCATGAAAGGAGTCACAAGTATGTGATCATCAACAACCTTTCAAGGCTATTATATTGTCTCCATTGAATGAAAGTGTGAAGCAAAACTTTTATGACTTCCATCATTTCACTACAAAAGATCATAAATGTCTTGCTTCCCCATGAACGGAAGTGCCTTAATATTGAAAAGTTTGATAAATGATCAAGAGAACCAAGAGGTACAATCGACCAAGCTAGAGTAAAGGGAGTCACCTCAACAAAACCCCAATAAAGTCTATGGAACAATAAATACCATCGCTGGTGGATTTTTTGGTGGAGTTAGTTTCAACTCCATGAGGAAAAGACATATCCAAAACATCAAGTCAGAAAGTTGAGTCCCACCTTATTCTCTCCCATCTATCACATTTACAAATAAAAAATTTTGCAGTAACAAACATACACAAGATAATCTAGTCATTGTCATTACCACAATAGCCAATTAATGAGTCAGAAAAGTTCTCATTGACCAAGAAAGTTTGATTGACATGTTTTATTGGTTAATCTTTTAAAACTCAACATCCTGTCTTCTCTCATCAAATTGTAACCAGATCCTTTGCTTGGATTTATGAGGAATGAGTACACACCAAAGGGTTATGTTGACTTTCTAATGATGTTTGACACAAGCAACACTTATTGAATACTCACAGTCATATATATTTTAGTAGAGGTGGATACTTCATATAATGGTCTTATTGGATAACAAACACTCAATCAACTTGGAGTAACTGTATTCACTCCATACATGGCAATGAAATTCCCTATCGAGGATAGAACCATCATTACTGTAAAAGCTCATGCGAAAGTAGCACGAGAATGTTATGCTAAGAGTTTAAAAGTCACTCGTTATTTTTTGGAAAATCCTTCAACAAAATGGTGTAACTCATACGGAATTGATAAACCTCCCG
Organism: Lablab purpureus; assembly: GCA_030347555.1. Taxonomy (NCBI): domain Eukaryota; kingdom Viridiplantae; phylum Streptophyta; class Magnoliopsida; order Fabales; family Fabaceae; genus Lablab; species Lablab purpureus. The sequence goes on from CM059254.1 coordinate 20,489,561, forward strand.
AATCACACTTCAGATAAACAATAATGATGACATGAGGGTAGAGTTGGACCTCATATATAAAATAAGAAAAAGAAAGAAGTTACTGAAAACAAGAGAGCTTAACATCTTCGTATGATATGCTTTTTCCTTAGCTTATGCTAAGCAAGGTTTTATGAGACATATTCATCAGTAATTTTTTATTTATTTTGCTATAATAGACCAAAATCATTCAATGAATTTCAAAGTGGTAATTAAAAGTAAGTGATAAACACATCGAATCAAAGTCATTCAATGAATTTAAACAAGTTATTCAAAGTTAACAACCAACACTTTAGATCGAAGCTATTTGACGAATTTAATGAAACCATTCAAAGTTAACAAAAAATACATTCGATCAAAGTTATTTGATGAATTTAAACAAGTCCATTAACAATTTATCACTTTGGCTAAGAAAGTCATTCAAAGTTAATGACAAACACATCAGATCAAAGTTAATCTATGGATATGATTCAGTCCTTCAAAGTAAATGACAAACACGTCATATAAAAGTTATTCGATGTATATGATTAAGCTATTTAACGCATTCAATTAAATATTATTAAGTCATTAAAAGTAAATGACAAACATGTTAGATCAAAGTTATTTGATGCATATGATTAAGTCGTTCAAAGTTAATGACCAACATGTCAAATTGAAGTTATCTGATGAATATAAGCAGATAGTTCAAAGTTAACGATGAACACATTGGATCAAAGTTATTAGATGAATTTAAACAAGTCATTCAAAGTTAACGACCAATACATTGAATCGAAGTTATCTGATGATTATAACTAAGTCATTCAAAGTTAACGACGAACACGTCAAATCAAAGTTATTCAACGATATGCAATTAACGACTAGTCTTTTAGATCAAAATCATTTATTGAATCTAAAAAAGTCGTTCAAAGTAAATGACAAACACGTCGAATCAAAGTTATTCGATGAATCAATATAAGTCATTCATAACTGATGACAAACATGTAAGATCAAAGTTATTTCACAAATATAAGCAAATCATTCAATGTTAATGAGTAACATGTCAAATAGAAGTTATCTTACAAATACAAATTACGAATAAAAGCAAGTTGTTCACGGTTAACAACTAATACATTGGATTAAAGTTATCTCATGAATATAAGCAAATTATTCAAAGTTAATGATGAACATATTGGATCAAAGTATTTGATGAATTTTACAAGTTGTTCAAAGTTGACGATCAATACGTTGGATCAAAGTTATCTAAAGAATATAAGTAAATTATTCAAAGTTAATGATGAACACGTAAGATGAAAATCGTCTGATGAATTTAAACAAGTGATTTAAAATAAATGACAAACATGTTGAATCAAATTTATTTGATGTATATCATTAAGTCATTCAAAGTAAATGATAAAAATGTTGAAGAAACTCAGTTCCAAAAAGAAGGCTATAAACATATCAACCTTTAAAAAGAATAGTTGCAAAATTTCAACCTTGGAATTAACTACTCGTAATCGATCTAAATTCGTTTAAGACGATAAAATTCATTCGTTTTACAATTTAGTCCACCTGCATAACTGAATCCGTGGACTCCAAGCTTAAGGGGCTTATGCACCTACCTACATTTGAGAATCTTGAAAATATCACAAATAACAAAATGTAGGTGAAAAATATTAATCAATATCCATATATCTCAAATTATCTTATATAACCTTAAATAACAAATAATAATCAAGCTATACAATATATTATTACAAAATAACCAACTATATCTTTTTGTTGATCAAAACTCTTGTGCTAAGGAGTCTAAAAACATATAAATATAAGTCACAAGAAATACTCACTCAATTTTTTATTCAATACCCAAATATACTTAGATATTTTAAGCTTCTAATAACTTATACATTAAAAAAACTTTTACAAGCGGATCTCTTCTTGGTCTTGATCAACAACTTGATGCCTAAGAGCACATTCTTCCTACCTTAAAAAAAATCACACTCTTTTTTAACACGAATAATAACATAATTATATACGTATTTTATTTGTCATTTTCTTATTTCCTTACAATAAATCACATCATTACAACAATTTTTCTTCCACATAATTTATATATTAAATATATTACATTACCTTTTTACTACTTATTTACAAATATAAATTAAGTTAAATATATTATTTTTTATACATATCTTATATATGAATAAAATAATAAATAATATAATAATATTTAAATAATTAACTTTCATTCCATTTGATTTGAATGGATTGAAAATTGCAAAACTGTAAAATAAAAGAAACAATTCAATTTTAAAAATATTCTGTTAATTTTAATTCAATTCGATTTCAATCAATTAAGAAGTATTAAAGTCCAAAATAAAAGAAACAATTCAATTTTAAAAAGAAATATCCGAAATCGATTTCAATTTTCTTTTAATCAATTATCAATTTTCAGTTTAATACGAACAAAATAGAATTGATATCGAGTTTCAGTTACGAATTTTCTTGGTTTCCATGCTTATCCTAACATGATGCCAAAACATTGAAGGTGTTGGGAAAGGTGTAAAAGTATTATATAGCGGTCGCAAAATAATTGGTCCAGTGACCTACTATTACTTATGTACTACTAGCTAGATCCAAAAATAGAAAATATAATTCAAAACGTTGAAATAACTTCATTGGACTATGACCTAGATTGCCCCTCGGCCTATATCCCCTTCTTTCTCTCACTTTCTTCTCACTGCTTAGGTGCGTGCAGAGTACACATAGGGACATGCAAACGCACATATATATATATATATAGAAAAATGGAAGTGATAAAACCAAGACATTGACCACCGTATGTAGTAAATTTAGTGCCAATGTTATTCATAAATTGATATCAACATCTATGTCTCTACCCACAACAACCCTAACCACACTTACATACACTACAAAATTAAATATAAACAATGAGCAACATTGTCCCAATATATAATATTTACAATTCTTCGAGATCATCTTTTAGAAATCCGAGGAATGAACTGATACTAGTAAAATATATGTCTCGTGGTCGTTTCGTCCCATCATATCAACCTCCATAATCAACTAAATTAATTCCTTACATTTCAAGTGCTAAGAGTTGACATTTTCTATCCTAATGCTGTCCATGTGTTAAACTGTAAGATTATCCACGTGTTTTTCATAACTTTCAAATTATAAGATTAATGCCCTCTAATTTCGTGTGTTCCTCATTGGCCCCTACTTTAATATTAATTCTGATAAAATATTAACTGAGATTTTAATTCATCAAGATCCTCCACGAGGGAATAGGAAATTTAAAGTATAAAGTGGAATTTCTTTTTTACATCTACTTGAAAGCAAGGGTGATATTCTTATATTCTTAAAGTATTCACTGTTAGTGAAAAGTTTGTAGAATATAGTTCATGGGAAAAATGTTAGGAGCAAAAATATTACTAAGTTTTTTCCTTCTTACTTAATTAGACAACTTGATAGTACAGCTACAGACACAAAATACAAGATAGCTTGTACTTCATGAAAAAGAAATTACCTGACTTTTTAATTATGTGATTAAATATTTCTAATTCTAATAATATTTACATGATTGTATGATTTAAATTCACTTTTTTCAGTGTCTGCTATTCAAACATTTCTATCCCTCAATATAATTTATATATAGAGAGAGTAAACTAAGAGGGGTGTTTATAATGTATATATTTCTTTTTTTCCAGCAATCTATTCTAGATGTTTCAAGAGAGAAAAAAACACGAAATATGGATCATGATATACTTTGCTAGAATTGTTTACACAAAATGGTTTTTTTTTTAACCTGACATGAGATTAGGAGTTAAAAACTAATAATTAGAAATAATTAAGTTTCATACAAAAATTGATACATTTAAAATGAATTATTTTTAAGTACAGAACTTCTGTTGACACAAAAACTTAAAGGAGATAGAACATGCTGGTGGATTTTATTTTCTAAGTGAATTGCGGAAAACCAGCAAGTTACGTAGGGCTCTTTTCAGCTCCTAAATAAGCATTGTTTTATTTTCTGATAATCGATGAGAAGTACGTAATATATATTCCCACCAATAACATTAGTTAACACTTAAAAAGCACATCTGATAAGCTTTTTGTGCAACTAATTTTTATGTCATGCAACTTAGAAGTCACACATAGTGCTTCACTAAGTATTAGTATAGGGGAAGGGCAATAAACAATGGAGTCGAAATAATTCGTATCATCTAATCTGAGGGCAACATATATCGAGCTAGCATGTATGTTCTATCACACCAGCAGCTAGTAAAATAGAAACACAATCTTGAAATGATATCGTTTAGTTAATTAAAGATTCTACGCTCTACCTAGCTTCTTGTATTCTATGTTTTGGAGGTTGAAATAAATGTGTTATAATGAACTAAATAATACCAATAGGTGGCGAGGACAAAACCATGGCACGTATTTTGTTGAAGAAAAATAGAGTTCATGGAATTAAAAATATTATGTGGGTAGCAGCTAGCTAGCTTTAATAGTTTGCAATCGAAATGTGCGGTTGGTATTGATTTAAATGATTGCATTGAAGAATGAGAATTGACTAAGAAATTGCATGTGGAATGAGCATTATTGCATGTATAAATATGTGTTAGATCCTACATTTGGAAAGTTGCTTGTAAGTTGGACAAGGAAAGGTAGAGGGGATGAAGAGGAGCCAAGCAAGCACGTGACTCATCTTGATGATGGATTAGAGAGAAAGGAAAGTGTGGATAGATGAAGGAGACCGCTACTGGGATCATGTGTTTATTGTACCGAGTTTACTCAATCCCCAAATTAGGGTCACATGAAAGTTAGACACATGACACGAACATGAAGGAATAAAAGGAGGTGATGATGATGATGATGCTTATGATATAATATGAGTGAGAGAGAGAGAGAGAGAGAGAGAGAGAGAGAGAGAGAGAGAGAGTTATATAGAAGAAATGCTGAAGCGAAGTTAGCTGAAAACTGATGCTTATATATGTAGAATCTGGAATGGATAAGACTATTTTGGGGATCTCATCAAATTCACTAATCATCATCTCCCTCGTTTCTCCATTTCTTTCACTAGGCACTGTAGAAGATTTGGCCTTTGTTACTGGCACAGTGGCACATAAAGTTCATCTATTTGTTGTCACTTCACAAGGTCCCCAACTGTATAGGAATTGGACTAACACGAGGGTCAGACAAAGATATGGGAGAGAGAGAGAGAAAGAGAGTGAATTTTGCTAGGTGAAAGTATAGAGAAGGGAAGGGGAAAAGAGGAATTGGTTGCAGGGTAACCATGAATTTATTGTCTCTTCAAAGGCCCAACAAGAAAGTATTTGTTGGTTTCTAATAAATGGGCAGAACAGGCACAGCGAGAGAGGCTTTATCAGCTTGTGTACTTTAGAGATATTTCACAAACTACGGGTCAACACTGTACAAACTTTTGCTAGAAAAATATCAACACATTTTCACGACATAAATGTATGGTCTAGAAACAACCACCGCAACTGGAAACTCTAGTTCGTCTAATCAGTGAACTCTTCACCACTTTCTTTTTCCACCAACAAGTTAATACCAAAGAAAACAATAATACAAGAAAAGACCTGCAAGGAAAATTCCTCCCTACACTTTGATCTCTCATAAACACATGGTCATTAAGATTGCAGAAGGCTAAGGGCATGTTTTATGAAAGAAAATAATTATAGAAAAAGGAAAAAAAATTAGGTACCCATACTATCTAACTTACGTGGTGAAAATCCTTCACTTCTTTTAAATCAACAACCTTCATTTTCTTTGACATGGACAATAATAGAGAGGGCCTAGCAATTAAAGGCTATCAATGAATCTGAAAAAGTTATGGCAGGCTTTCTGGTACTATGAAATCTTCGCCCAAAAGGAAACCAATGCATTCAATTCATCTCAAAAGCCTTAAGTTAACCAAACACACCATGAAAAGAAAGAACTTAGTTAAAAAGCTGAAATTCACTTGCTTAAATATTTCTTATGGACTAAAACCAGCATTTGTAGACATAAAATAGTGTTTAGTAACTTTATCCTTTATATATATATATATATATAAAAAGTTTTCGATATATATATATATATATATATATATACATGTGTGTGTGTCAATTGAATTAACCTTTGCGTCTCGAAGTTGGATTATTAAAATATTATTTTTCAATCACTTCAGTTAACCAATCTCATGCACGAAACCTACTTCATGTGTACCATGCATTATCCTCGGTAGTCTTTTTTAGAAAAAGAAACGTAAGAAAAATCAGCATGACTAATTTTGCTGATCTATTTGTGAATATACTTTATGCTTAATTACATAATTACATAATATCTACAGTTAAAAACACAGAATTGTAAAAGGATAAATAGAGAAGAAGTGGAGAGAAGAGCCATAAACTTAATAATTATGCCATAGATTACGGGACTATAGTAGATACTAAAGTAGCATAGTTTTATTCACATCTTGCTTGAAAAGCCACTCAAGACGAAAGGATCATAGTAGAGAAAAACACTCAAGAAACACACTCTTTGCAAAGCTACTACACGCTATTAACACAAAACATCTTTAAGACACAAAAGTCACCTATAATATTGTCTTTTTCTTCTTCTCCTGGTTTGATTGTCACTCTAGCTTTGTTTTCCTTTCCCTCTCTTAACACATTACATCCTTGAGAAGCTTGTACCTGCGTGTGCCGGGTCGTGGAGACGGTGTGGGACTCTTCCCCTTCTCAGAACCACTCTCTTCACGATGATCATGCTGTTTGATCATTTTCTCGCCGGAATATTCCGAACGGTGGGTGGCTCCGGCCTCGTTTCCGGTCACCGGTTTCTTCGAATTCGAGCCAATATGTCTCAAGTGCTTCTCTTCGCTCTGGCACCAATCGCACAGTTCTATCTCCGCTAATTCTCCGTAGTAGTTGCTACAATACCTGAAAGACCAGATTGATTGAACTTCAATCCTTACAAGTGAAGGGTAAAATAAAAATGAAAAACCATACATATTCTATATGAAGGTACACATGAAGATAAAAGCTAGCATGAATATGGCGACGATCGCGAGCGGTTTGTGTATGATGGTTGTGAAGACAATAGAGGTTGTGAAAATTAAAGAAGATTATGACATGATTAAGGAAAGGAAGACTGGAGTAGATGATGGTGCGATCAAGTGCGCACGTGTGTTCGTTCGTGTGATTGAGAAGAAGAAAGAGAGCATACGAGTGCTGGAAGCGATGACGGCATTTGTTGCAGCGAAAAAGCTTGTCGGGGAAACCCACGTCGCCGCACATGCAGCAAACGGTTTGAAGATCCACCATTTGTTTGCGGTGTGCACCGAGATTAAAAGAAGAGAAAAAAGAGAATTTGGAGGGGGGAAAGGAGAGAGAAAACGCACCCAGAAAGAGCACACGAGCACAGAAAGAAGAAAAGAAAAAAAAGAGAGAGAATATGATCACTACGAGGAGAGAGAAACCCAAGTTGAAGAAGGTAGAAAGAGAAATAGAGATAGGAAGAGTTTATACTTTATATAGAGAAAGATTACCGGTGCGCATGTTGAGTCGGTGAGTGAAACTGATGTGTAAGTCATTTTTAATTTATAAAATTAATTAAAAAAAATTCTATTTATTCTCTCTCAAGTGATAACGATCTCGATTTCTTAATCAATTGCCATAAGATTCGAAATTTGGTGACAAAAGGTGATACTGAAAAAAGTATATATTTGAAATCATATATAATTAAAGAGAGAAACAGAAGGTTAAATAGGAAGAAATAAAATAGATAAAGTGTAGAAAAATATTAATATAACTAAAATTCTATATATTGTTGATTCACAGGTAGACCACAGGTTGCTCGCAGTCATTTTCAGTTAGGGCAGGCAGCCAAAGAGAGAGAGAGAGAGAGAGAAAGTGGAGGAAAAGACAGTTATGACCCATTGCTGAGGTTGTTTGATTATCATTTCTTACCTATCTTTTATATGTATTTCTTTCTTTCCTTTTTCATCAGCTTTTGTCGGTTTTGTGGATTTTTGGAATTTCCATATAAAATTTGTAAGTTAGTCACCAGAGGGTGTAGCCATGTCACGACCATTTCACTCCCACACAAATCACCGTTTCGATAACTACCAATGCAAACCAAAACAACACTATTATTAGTAATAATCATGAGACGTAAGGGTTAACACGTTTACAACTTTTCGATGCCTCATTCTGCGCAATTATATTTTTCTCACACTTTCTTATTTACTTTGTTGTAAAAAAACACGTCATTATCAGTGTTATCTATCTCTTAAACACGATTCTTTACTTTAGTGCAAGAGATACGAAATTGTAATTTAAAAGGACATTTTATTCGAAATTGTTAGATGATTCTATATTAATAATATAATTACTAGAATAGATCATTTAAAATAAGTCACTATAATTCCATATTAGAATCTAACACTTGAAAATAAGATATAGGAGGAAGAAAAGAGTTTCCAATCTAGAAAAGACTGTTTATATTTTATCAACTTCAAAATATATAGATAAATATTCCAAATATCCGTAAACGTTTATTTAATGGGTAACTCTTGCATTTTTAGTTCACGAAAACATCATTTTTAAAACTTTAAAGTGGAGGTGTTTATGGCGTGATTTAATTTAGTTTTTATTCAAAAATATATTCTAATTAAATATAAAAAATTGTATGTATAATTTGATTTAAATATAAAAAAATTAAACTAAACCAAATTAATTTAGATTGATTTTACAATAAAATTATATAATTTTTCATTAATATATATATTATATTTATATATTTATATATTATAGTATAATATTAAATAATTTATATGATTTGTTTTTCATAAACCTAATAAATCTTCTACACATATTTAATATATATACATAATATTATACAAAATTTGAATCATAAATATGAAAAATAACTTTTATGTATTGTTTTTTTTAATAATGTTTTATTTATTTTAACATTTTTCAAAATTACTGATATAATATTTACACTATAAGATAAATCTTCTTCCATCTTAGTATATGTTATATGTATTATTTTATCAAGCATACATTAAGTTAAATATATTATATTTTTATTTTATATACACATATATTATATATAATAATTTTTTACTTGATTAATTTTAATTTAGTTCTAAATTTCAAATCATAAATTGATTCGAACTGTGCGGCTTAAGAAGAAAAAATAAAATCAATAAAAAAAATTTGGGTATTGAATTTTATTAGATCGATGAGTTTCAATTCTAAACATTTCTACTTATCCGCATAGAGCCTAAAGATATTTTTCTTTATTTTTTCCCATTAATAACATACCATGCATGTTTTACAAGTAATAAAAATTGAATAGAATGATATGGATGCTTAAGTCGATGTTTTTGCTCGTATGTTACATCTCATTATGGCAGTTATCTTTACTTTAACGTATCTTCTTTCCTCCAACATTGGGTAGACTTCCTTATTAATCGAAAAGAAAATTTCATGACATCGAAATTATAACAATTTTTTTAAAGGAAACATTTTTAAAATTTACTTAACTGAGTAATTATTTCATTTCATTTTATTCCCTTCAAATATACTCAACTCTGGTATACGTCTCTTGGTTGAATAGATTAATTATAGTCCATAAGCTAAAACTACAATCAACCAAATCATAAGACGTGTAATATGGTGTGGATTTAATAATATTTCACATAAACAATCATATATATATATATATATATATATATATATAATGTACAGCTAATTATGATTGAACAAAATAAATGGGATTTTATGTGTCTTGTAATCAGTGGCAGAGAAAAAAAAAAGTTTTGTCCAACTACTTGGATGAGAATGGCGACAGCCAAATCCGCATATCCCCAACAACAGACAATCACCTGCGAATCCTTGGAAGGCAAATTCTATCCGAGTCAGTGCAGTGAGAAGGACAATTTGCAAACACCAACTATTTTCACAATGGATAAACTTTGATAAAATTCTAGGTGTACCATGTATTGTTTAGACCATTTGTTTGGTATTGTTTAGAATTTGTGTTCGGTATTGTTATGGTCAAAGGGACTTCAAACAATGCATTCAGTACATTTTTATCTTGCTTAGTGGAACACCCAATTTATTGACAGTTGTAAAATACTTTTTTTTCGTGAATATTTTCCTACTTTAGTTGGTTAGAACGTTATAACCTTATTGTTCAAGATTCTCCTATTCCATATCTCCTGATTTGTCACCTACAAGGCATGTTCTAAAAACGTTTGTTATTGTGTTATAAACAATAGAAAACAAAACTGAATTTGGTTTAGTTATATCATAGGTCCTAAGTTGATCATTGAGTGATTGATACATGAATGGTTGTCAAGGCCGATAAGTTGGCAACAGGATCTTAAGTCAATGAAATGACGAGACTTAAGCAAACATACGAGAATATACAACTCCTCAGGTGATTAGATTTCCACGTAATTTCAAGACAACTATAAGTTATTAGATGAGTTAATATTTCCTCCATACTCTTCCTTATGCTCTCACGAAGTCATCCAAATTTATATCTTATTATAATTAAGGACTCAACCTCTTTGTTAAAGTTAGAATCTTTCTCCGGGTACATATTCATTTAGTTTTAAGTAATTTAAGTGACAAAACTTATTTAAACTTAATTAACTAACCTCTCAACTAAAGTTGTTTAAATAAGTCTAATTCAATAGTTTGACGTGTGTGACCTATAATTTAGATCATGATAGATCTTAAAAATGGTAATATGTGATCTATGATTTAAGTCATGACAGATCTTAAAAATAATTTAGATAAAAATAGATTCTTTTAGTCTAGATGATTTAGTTTGAGACTCTTATAGACTTGGACCAGTTTGGCTTGTAGACTAATTAACTCGTCCATTTTTTCTTTTATGTTAATTTTTTGTTCTATATTCTTTTTATTTTAATTACACATATTAATAAAATTGTTTCAAGTAGTATTAGATCAAAAAACATGTTATAGGAAACAATTATTTAGTGTGTGTGGAGGGCAAACAATAAATGTATCATGGAGGCAAAGGAGATGGGTGAAAAGGAGAATATTCACCAGATTTTTTTTTCAAATATGGGAGTGGTATAAGAGTGAGAACTAAATTAATTGCTCTATGTCTTAACAATGGTGCTTTAATCCTGGATTTTATTTAACAAAATTGTGAGGAATGAGACTACATGTACTCATAAAAAGTCAGGTTGAAAAGTGTGATAGAGTATTCTTTTTTTGTTCCATGTTTTGGGTAAGGTATATCTTGTACCATTTTCTTTGCATGGTGTTTTAGGTCTTTTATTGTTTCATTGCTCTATTAATAAACAGATCTTTACAAAGTTTTAATTTTTGTATATTATATATATATATATATATATAGTGTTGCTAAAATAATATATATTAAACCAAGATGTATGAAATTATTGTATAATACATCTAGTTGTTGAATATTAAACTTTAGATTTTTGGAGACAATGATTTTTAGAACGGACATATTGTAATCTTTTAAATTTTTAATTAGCCAAAAAATGATTTGGTGGCTCGTGAGCCTGACATAGGATTACTAGGCCACAAATTATGGCTCATTTTAAAATATAAGTCAAGTTGGACGGTCATACTTTTTTAACTTGGCCCGTAAGGCTAGGCTAGGCTGGGTTGAGCCGTCTATTTTGATAGCTCTAGTATCAACTATTAGGCATGGTAGTCAAATGTCAATATATCAATTGTAACAACATTCTAGAACTATCTATTTTACAAAAATTTACCTCGCATCAAATGTTCCTCACTATGTATATGATTATAGAAAAATTGCATTTGTACACTCAATAAGCGTAAATATACACCATTTGTCATTTAATGGTTGAATGCTTATTGGATTGATAGACATGGAATAAAACATTACAACCCCTCGTTAACTCTCAAACACCTACTCTATACCATCATACATGACATTGCTTTAAATATTTTAAATAAGCATTCTAATATATCTAGAACATCTCTTTACCTCTCTTTGCTAACACACCTCATCCTTCCTTTCTCCTTTGAAGAGTTTCATTGCTTCTTACCTATTTAGGTACGCTTGTTCTTGCATCTTTCATATTCACATTCCTTCTTTTCTTAGCATTTCTCATTTTCTTTTTCCATTTAATATTAATGCTCAATGGTAGGATTGATTTTGGGAGTTATATTCATGACCTAAAGCAAATATTATGAAGGAAACTTCTCGGTACATTTATGCTAAAATAGCTAGATCCCTTAGGAACATTTAATCTCTTACCAAAATCGGGATAGAGAAATACTTAATCTTAGGAATTTTGACAATAGATGAGCTTGTTTCTCAAGGTCTCTAGGACGAGAGAAAAGAAAATAGAGAAGAGTGAAGGGTCAGGGTTGAAAAGTTGTGGGCCATTGTTCTTGTGATTCTACCTTTCCCCACTTGATCCATTATGAAATGAACAATTTGAAGAGAGATTGAAGATAATGAAATAATAAGTTAACTCTAGAAAATGGTCTTGAATAAAGATTATAAAATGCTTTAGAAAACATTGTGTATGAGTTGTTAATTAGACGTTTAATAGGGGTTGTCTAATAGTTCGAAAATAGTTAAAAAAATTTGTTTGTATGACATTTGTTAAGACAAGAGTTGGTACATAAGTAATATATGCAACAATGTAATATTTCCTATTTTTATACTGGTTCACTCCAACTTAAGCTATGTCCAATTCCTATTTACAAACTGCAAAAGAGTTTCACTAGTTAAACTTGATTACAAGTATTATACATTGTCACTTCTGCCTCACACGAGTACACAAAGTCACTCATGACTATTCCAAGAACACAACGTCATTTCTAATTATCCTTTTATCTTCGCTTGAGATAAAGCACAATGTTATTTAACAATAAGTCTTATAGCTTTCCCCAGTACATAATGTCGCTCATGACCTTACAACAAAACTTGTTTGAATGTAATTACAATGAAACTCTCACTAGAGAGAATTTAATCTATCAATATTTGTTGTATGAGAGAATAACTTCACAAAATGAAGGTTTTACAAAAAATGTTCACTCTATCTAAGATGTCTAGTAGACAATCTTGTGATCCAGTAGGGACAAACTTTATGAAAATTATTAAATGGACAATAATAAATTCACATACAAATTCTTAAAACCCTTAATGTTTTTTTTTTCATGGGAATACTTTTATTTATAACAATCTTGAATATGAAAGGTGCCTAACACCTTCCTTATTTGTAATCGACCCTCGAATCCAAACTTTGGTTACAAAGACCAAAGCTTGATTTGCAAGAACTTTTTTTTCAGTGTTTTGTGTAAAATAATGGTGGCGACTCCATATTGATTGTCAGTTTGCGATAGGGAATTTTTTTTTAAAAAAGATTAAAGTCTACATAGCTTGGGAGGAGAATGATTCAAGTTCTGCTACAAATTCAAGTAAATCTGATGAAGAAGCAAACCTTTGCTTAATGGAAAAAGAAGAACCTGCTAACAGCCAAGTTAGTAATTCTAGTTTTTCAAATGAGTATGATGAATTACATGCTTTTCAAGAACTTTATGCTGAATAAAAAAATATTTCATCTTGGCACAATAAATTGAAAATTGAGTATAAGGCTTTTAAAGACAAACTTGAAAAATCACAAGAATAGAAAAATGTTTGAAAAGAAAATTGTTTGGCAAAGATAAGGTAGACAATGTTCTTTGTAAAAATTGCAAAACTTATAAAAAAAATTGTTTATCTAAAAAAATCTCTTGCAAAATTTACTTCAGGTAAAAATGGTTTAAATGATTAATATACAACAAGGTATTTTGAATAAAGCTGAACTTGGTATTACATATAACTTATACAGTGTTTGTAAGACTAAAAAGAAGAAGAAATTCCTAATATTCTACTCTTAACAGTAATAGAGTATTTTTCTTCGAAGCTTCACCTTCTTCTATCATCTTAGTAATGGATTTATATTAATGTGACTAAATGGTTTCCATCATAATTGTTTCAACCTTAAGTCTACTAAGATAATATCATCTCACTCAATCACTACTCAAGAAGTTGTCCACTTTTAAACTCGATGACTCCATCACACTTTTATCATTAACAATTGTCTTGGTGGGTTGAGAGAGGAGAATGTTTATAAATTATTAATCTCAAATTCTAAATGATATGAAATTAGGCACACCAAAACAAGACATTCAAGACAATGAGCAGCATTTTAGTTGGTTTATCAACGAGCCATATGGAATGCTTCTTGGATGCATTCCTTTGCACACTTTTAGAAAGTTTTCCCACTAATGTTTGTTCTTGTACCTATTGGGCCAACCTTGAGAAGACAAAGGAAATATGAAGACAAACTATAGATTTTTCCATTCATAAAAATTTAGATTTGTCTTTCATTGTTACTCCTTTTTCCTTAGATGTTACAGAGTGTAGGGGTATGTTTGGTTACTTCTTTTGGTTTGCTTTTGGTGTTATTTCTTTTCTTTTTCTTTCTCCTTAGAGGGTTGGTTCTCTTCCTCTTCGAGGTTGATGTGATATATTATGTAGGTGAATAGGGAGTAGAAGCCTGAGTGGAATCAATTTCTTATAAAAATAGTTGCTCATAAGTAGCTTCTTTTTTTTATTCTGTATCTTGGTCTTCATCTTCATCTTCAAACTCATCAGAAGCACTTACGGATGACTCTGATGTTAGGCTTATGTATAATCCTTCTTCAGAGGCTTGAAGTTGTTGGGTCTTTTTCTTCAACATAGTGTTCTGCATAGTTTTCACAATCTTGTTTGGATTCTTATCTTGAGAATTTTTCTCAATCGGTGAATCTCATTATCCTTATCCTTGAGTCTCAAAGCTTAAGGCAACATGTTCTTATCCCTTCTCTTGTCTTGATCCACTTTCTATTTCATTTGGTTAAGGTTCACATTAGAGTCTTACTCTATTTTCTACTTTTTCTTTTATTTGATTTCTTCTCTTTTGTGAGACAAATCCTTTTTCTTCTTTTTTCAAATTCAATTCAAGAAACAACTCAAAAATTTAGTTCAATTCCAAAATTAAACAAGCAAATGTATTCAACTAGTTCTAAGCAATTGATACAACAAAATGTAAGGGAATAGGTCTCTATATGTCTCGGCCTGCATATACAAGAAAAAAATGTTTTGGAACCTCGATAATGATCTAATAGCAAATTAAGAACTCAAACAAAGAAGAACAAGGCGTATATGTTATTTTTTCATGTTTTGTTGTAAGAAAAATGGAAAAACTTTTAGGATTACTTCTAATGGAATTAGGAACATGTAAATGACCTAAACAGGACTCTAAACAAATTCAAAGATAAAAAAAATCAAGTTATTCTAGCCTAAACATATGATGGAACCAAAAATTGGCAAAGAAACTCAAGAAAAACATGTTATAAAATCCTAAATAACATGTATATTGATTTTTGAAAGAGGAACAAATGAAATGAATCAATTAACAAAAAACATTGGCATGACACATATAATGAATGAAATAAATAGAAGAATCAAAACAATTAAGAGACAAGATAGGAATACAAGACAAGAAAGAAACTTAAGAACTTACGATTTATCTCTTAAAGACCAAGAACCCAAGCCTTGATACCAAATGATGACTTTTCTCTCCATCCCTGTAGTGGAACTTCAAGTTGGATTGAAAATTCTTAAACTTTTCCAAGTTTTTAAGAAACTCATAATTTCTCTTCTTTCAAGGAAGGTTCCTTGGAGAAGAACTTACAAGAACAATATTCCTTTTGTAACTTCAAATGAATAAGAAAGTTTCTAAAATCACCTTCAATTATCATTAAATTCAAAGTGATTTTTAAAGGTAAGGGGCTATATTTATAAAATGACATAGCTTCCCTTGCACTTATCCTAGATGATGTGGGACTTGAAACCTATGTTAGCCGAGGTTGCTACGAAAGTTTTCGTCACAAACCAAAAATTTCAACACAAAAAGGATTCTTCCTAGTTATGTGAGACTTCCTCTTTCAAACTTCTCTTCATGCTTTGGAACACCACTCTCATGTACTTAGATGTCTCCTTCTGTCCCAAATGGAGACTAATGCTTGGCCCAATTGAAAGCTTAATTATGTCCCTACAAAATCCTAAAATGGTACAAAGAAATATGTACACCTATACAATGTTTGTAAGAATAAAAAGAAGAAGAAATTCCTAATATTTTACTCTTAAAAGTAATAGAGTATTTTTCTTCAAAGCTTCACCTTCTATCATCTTACCAATGGATTTTTATTAGCGTGGTTGGATGGTTTCCATCATAATTGCTTCAACCTTAATTCTACTAAGATAATATCATTTCACTCAATCACCACTCTGAAGCAATTGTCCACTTTTAAACTCAACGAATCCATCACAATTTTATATTAACAATTGTCTTGGTAGGTTAAGAGAGGAGAATGCTTATAAATTACTAATCTCAATTTCTAAATTATATGAAATTAGGCACACCAAAACAAGACATTCAAGATAATGAGAGTACAAGTATGAAATATAAATATTCTTTATTCAAACATACGAATGTATTATCTATGAAATGAGAAATCATGTTTTAATTTTATTGTAATGTAAAAAATATGTAAAACACAAGAAGAAAAGGTTGAATTGTGTTTTAAAATTTTTTTGACAAATTTTTGAATATCGTATGTTCAAAGGTGTTTGGCAGAAAATACTTAGGGTTCAACAGAAAAACTAGGTTTGTAGTTCAAATTAACTTTTAAATTTTTTTTATTGTAATCAAAATCTCCCTTTATGGTTAGAAAAAATAATAAAATTCAATTGACAGGAGATTGGGTAAGAGGTACTACACATGGGTTTTTATACTGGTTCACCTGAAAACCAAATATTACGTCTAGCTCTCAATCAACTTGATTGAGTTCCACTAAGTAGCCTCATGCTACAAAGATACAAGTACTTTTTCGACTCGTATCCAGTTCTAGTTAACTCGTACAAATATTGTCAGCAAACTACTTTTGCCTCAACCAAGTATTGTTTCAACAAGCCACTCTTGGTACAAACCCAAGTACTCTTTCTAACAAGCCACTTCTTGCTTAGAGAACCTTTATAAAAGTTGTGATTTTACAATCACAAGATGGCTAGTATAGGAGGTGTTTACATCTTAAAGACGAATACAATATTAAGAACTCCTTCTAGATTTCGCTAAAAACACATAAAATGTTCTTTTAAAGCTTTACAAAGATGTGAAGAAAAAACAATAGAATTTTTGCACTTTAACTTAGGATTGAGTTCTCTATTTTCCTCTTTAAAACATAACTCTTATATAGTGCTCAAAAGCAACTAGTCATTGGAGTCTCGTTCAGACATCTTTTAGCTTTATATTGGCTTCACAAGCTTGATCTTCTATCATCAGTAAAGTCTTCACATAGAATGCATTAAATGTAATACTTCATGCCATATATGCATGTCCTTCTTTTGGCATAATTCCTTGTATTGCACTTATCCTCTATTGGACAGTGAACTTTACTTCTATCTCTATGAAAGCTTATTTATGTACATGGCAGGTGTGCTCCACTGGTTAGCAAACTCTGCATGTGTTAGGAACTTGATGAACTTAAGTAGCTTTAACTCTTCTTTTGAGGTGCGCTTGAAAGAATGTGTGATAACCTTATACGTTAAGCTTTCTGGATGCTTTAGAAGAATGTTCCTACACAACAAAGATACTCGTGAAAGTTAATGTTGGGTGTGCATGTCATCTGCTCACGAAGCCGTTAAAGACAGATGACATGGAACTACATCATCTGTCAGACGATATATACATAATTTGATATAAGTTTGTATGGTTTGTCGACTTTGCGAGATCTGTTAGACTTTGCTTCATCTATTAAACGTAGCATCCTTTACCCTTTTATACTTTATTGTATTAAGCATATACTCAAAAATTTAGAGGACGTTGCATTTTTCCTAACATTTAAAAAAGTTTTTGGGTCAACGGTAGGACTGTTAAAATAGATCTAACCCAAGGGCGATCTAACCCATTTACTATTTTATGTTAATATTTTTATTCTTAGTTCTGATGTTGTCATATAAAAGAAAGAAATCCTAGCATTTCTATTCTCTTATTCACCTCTTCCTTTCTCACGCATGCATCCATCCTCTATAGTGCACCTTATGCCTTGTGTCACCTTCG
This sequence comes from Lablab purpureus, assembly GCA_030347555.1. Lineage (NCBI taxonomy): Eukaryota > Viridiplantae > Streptophyta > Magnoliopsida > Fabales > Fabaceae > Lablab > Lablab purpureus. The sequence continues at coordinate 20,507,790 of CM059254.1, forward strand.
TCATTGCAACTTTCGCAATTCACCTCCACCGCAACTTCACAACTCCACCTAAGCTACACGCTTCTATCACCGAGGACACACTCAATTTGTCATTGGCATTTTCAAAGGCACCGTGAACATTACCAACAACTATATAGGTTCAAAACATATTTTCTACGATCTTGACCTTGTGTTTCACATTAGGTTTTATTCTTCTTTCCCTTTTGTTAATTTTCATTCCCATTTATTACATTTCTAATTGAAACTCTTGATCTATTTCTATTTTCCTCATATCATTATAGGTTTGACCTTCTTTTGCCATTGTTTATTGTTGTGTGATGTTAGGGCTTTTGATTGAGACAAAAATACATGATTTTCTTAATAAATGAAACTTGAAATTCAGGTGTGGTAACACCATTCTTAGTTAGATTGTTTTACTTGTGCTGACTTGTTTTGTTAATATTCGATGAGTTAATGACTTCAAACTGGAATTGGTTAGGTGTTATATTTGGTGAGTTAATAACCTAAAAAACACATTTTAGCTTATTATTAGTATTAAATATCAATATTAGTTTATTCACGTCAACTAACATGGTTCCTACTCAAATGGAATAATATAATATGTTTGTCATATTAAGTCACATGTCTTTGAATCCATTCCATATTTCCATGGTTTAGGGTTTACAATGATTGAAAATGTGTCACATTATGTTCTTTTCAAACATCAATCATATTTAATCATGCAGTAATTAATGAGAGGGTAACTTGTCATCCTCTAGACATAAGTGCTCATATGAAGAAAAGTTATAACAAAATTAGGGATGGAAAATGAACTCGTCTCCGTAGGTATTAATCTAACATGCCCCAAGTTTGACGGGAAATTCCCGTATTAACTGAGTATGGGTATGAGTATGGGTAATACACGATTTTTTAAATTGGGTATGAGTATAAGTAATATCCGACTTTTTAAATTGGGTATGGGGACGAGGATGAGTATGTACATATCCGCCTCGTCTCCATTCCCATACCCGTCCCAATATCTATACCCGTCCTAATACCCATCCCCATCCCCATACCCATCCCTATTTGAAATTACTAAAACACCCATAATTTATAGATAACCTAAAAAAATTATATTTATTGTTCTCTTTGGTCCTTAGTTTTCCAACCCTTCTTTTTCTCTTTCACTACACAATTCTTTTATTCTATTTCAACTATTTAACTTTTTCAAAATCCACAAAGTTCACTCAAATCCTCAAGGTATTTTTTCTCTTATCACAACCTTGATTATACATTTTTCCCCTTTGTGTGGTTTGGTTCAAATGGTGTATTGCATTTCAAGAAACACCAACCTCAATTTCATTGAGCCAAATATCTCTAGGTTACAAATTTGATTATTTTTCCTCCTTTATAATATTTTTATTCATTATTTATGTCTGGGTTAAATATGTTTTTAGTCCTTGAAGTATTTGTCAAAATTGTGTTTCGTCCTTGGGGCAAACTTTAGACTTATTTCATCCTTATACTTTATAAACTAGTGTAAATAATCCTTGATGACGAATAATAACATCTTTAAGGAGAGGAAAATGAAAGGGAAAAGAAGAAAAAATAGTGAAAAAAGTTTAGTAGATAGATGATAGTGAAGTAGAAAACTATAGAGAATGAGAATAAAAAGACAAAAACGAATTATGATACATCATCAAGGATCGTTTACACGAGTTTATAAAGTATAAGGACAAAATAGGTCCCAAGTTTGCCCCAAGAACAAAATACAATTTTGAGAAATAGTTCAAGGTCTAAAAACATATTTAACCCTTTATGTTTTAACATGAGAATGTTTCGCTCTCAATCTTAAGTGTTTAATCACTTAAACCCTTAGTTTACTAGGTAATATAAAAAATTTATCATTTTTGTTCTCTTTGACCTTATGTTTGGTTTTTGTTTAGTTACCAAAATTTTTATTCTCTCCCAACAAGACTCATTCAATATCTACCAAGTTTATTCATATTTCGAAGGTACGTTCCCTTCTATCACAACCTTGGTACACATGTTTTTCCTTTGTGCGATTTTGTTCAAATGGTATATTACATTCTATGAAATACAATGTAACTTTCGATTTCATTGAATCAAATTATTTTTAAGACATATATTTAATTATTTTTTGTTTATTTTTATTATGTAAGAATGTATAATATAAATAATAATTTATATTAAATTTTGTTACTAAAAGAGAATATAAACATAAAAGAAAAAATTTGAAAGAAATTTTTTTTAAATAAACTAAAATGACGTTAAAATTTTATATATAGACATTATTATTAATTTATTTTAAAATCTATTAATAATAAGATCTTCATCTATCTTAAACTTTCATTGACATTGGTATATACTTAGCTTTTAAAACTTAAGTAAATTTACTCATTCATTAATATTAAACAATATACTTAGCTTTAAAAAATTAAGTAAATTTAGTCTTTTATTAATATTAAACAATTGTGTGACATTGATATTGCTTAGTTTCAGAAAAATCAAAGATTAAACCTGCCTTCAAAATTTTAGTACAAATAAAGATTATGAAACATTTGCGACAAAACGTGGAATTCTTTAAAGAAAATAGACGAGTAGTTCAATTGTAACTGCGATTTATTATTTATTATTGCATAACTATTTAATATGAATTAATTTGCACCAAACTAAAAATCTGAATAAAATGTTTAAAAACATAATTTAACGCTGTTATTTTAATATATATATATATATATATATATATATATACATCAATTTTATAAGGATCTTAGATTTATTCATTTGGGTGTGTACACATATACGTATAAAAGAAGAAAAAAACAATAAACTATAATATGATAAAATATTATTACTCTATAGTTTATACTTGCTATATGTTTGATTTATCACACAAAATAAAAGGAAAGAAAAAGAAACTAAAAAATAAAGAAAAAATAACATGAAAGAATTATTACATAAGTGGTTTGATGGGATGGAAAGGAAAATGAGAGAAAAGAAATTAAAACATTTGTATTTAATTAAATAAAAAGTAAAGAGGAAAAGGAAAATATGAATATGACATTATCAAAATATTTTTAATAAAAAATAATAATATTAAAACAAGAATAATTCAAGTCTGTTAATATATAATATATATAACTCACTCTTCTTTTCTTCCCAAGACGAACAGATTGCAGTTGGCCATCCATCAATTTCACAATTTCCTTTTTCATTCTTTTTCACTTTTAAGACATGTTTTCAAGATTGTGGCAAAAGTGTATTTTTCTTCCATAACTCTACTATTATATTTATGCATTCCACACTTGCATGGGTTAGGTTAAGGAATATATAATGTCAAGTATACTACTATATTTATATTTTTAGGGCTGATATATATATATATATATATATATATATAAAAAATAAAAATTAAAAAATTATATGATATGTCTATGAACTCATAGATATATTAGTTTTCATATTTTTTTTCTTTACCCTTTTCACTTCAATATGAATTAAATATGGAAACGAACATATATTTTATTATTTAGACCTAATCTTGTACCTACACATATTTTATGGTACTCTTGTTTATGAATATTCATGACACTATTTATGGAAGATTTGTTGGTAACCTTCTATTATGAACTTTCTACATTATTTGTTTAAGAATTTCCAGTTGTAGTTGTCTTGATAGAGGTCTATTTACACTCAAAGTTAATGTGTATTTATAGACGTTTAAGGATTTTAATAATGAAACTAAGTAATTATATACTCTATACATTTACAATCTTGCCCTCAAACATCATGTTTATTCAATTTTAGTGTAAGTAAGTATTTTTTTTTATTACGAATATTGGTACCAATATTACCAAATTCTCAACAAATTTATGATTATACAATTCAAATATGTATACTTAATTTAAATTGAAATTATTTAATACAATAAAAATACTGGTATAAAAGAAAAAATATTTTAATTATTAAACATAAAAATTAATTTTAATTGAAAGAAAAGTTTGAAAAATAATTAATACACAAAAAATATTGATATAAAACATAATTTCAAATTAGATCTATTTTTTTCAAACCTATATTATTTAACAAAATTTAAATTTTAAAAAATTGGAAATTTTACACTGTTTAAGAGATGAAAGCAATTTAAGATTACAATCATTAAACTGGTGTGTAATAAATCATTTAACTTTGCAATTTGAATGTGAACAACTATGAATTGAAACTAAAATTTTGAAGAATTTAAATTTATGAGAAAAATTAATTGCATTCTATAATTAAATTTATTATGTTTCATGATTGCATGTATTATTTTAACCATGTGCATAAAATGGATTATCATGTAAACAGTATCATAAAATTAATATGAAAATTCAACATGATAAAAAAAACGAAACATTGAGATTACTTTTTAGTGACCCCGTGATTATGGGCTTTGTTAGAAAACATTGTATACACATTTTATTATTTTTCTACTTAATACGCATATATTAACTTTGCATTTATAATAAAATATATACTATATATATAATTTGTATTTAGTAAAAAAGGAATATTTAAGAGTATAAAAAGATTTTATTACAATATATAAAAAAATATATGTTAAGATATCTAGTCACGTGTAGCATAATACATAAGTTAAATTATCAACAAATATAAAGTAAGTTAATAATTCAAAAATAACATATATAAATAATAATATTAATACACATCATTATATTATTTTCATAAACATTCATCATATCACATATTTAAATGTGCTAAGATGTAAAACATCTTTAATAATTCAAAAATAACAACACAAAAATAATATTATCATATATATAAAACACATAACCACATCATTCTTATAGAGATTCATCATATCATATATTTAAAATGTTCTAAAATTCAAAACGTCCTGAATAATTCAAAAATAATAACACAAAAAATATTATCATGTAATACACATAATCACATAATTGTTATGCGCATTCATCATATCACATTTAAAATGTTCTAAAATAAAAAAGTCTTCTAGAAGACACGACTACTATATTCGAACTCAGAGACTAACACCTGTGGAACATTGTGGTCGGCTAATGTATCAGTACTCCCAATCACAATAGCAACCTAACCATCCTACCCACAACGTAAGACTACTGTCAACCTTTCCCTAATCTGGCCTATCTCACTGTAGCCTTAGAGAAGGTCTTCAACATTTCCCATCAACTTCTCACCACCTGATATCTTAGTCTATGTGACCAGGACAACCAGTGGAACCTGAGATCTCATTGAATCCGCTCTAGGATAACACATAATGCTTAAATTCAAGTTGTACCTCCTTGAGTAAATATCTCATCAGTGCACATCAATAGATTATGGGTACTAACCTTCACTCTACTTGGTCTCACACACAAACGTCATAGGTCATGTATAACTGCTATATTTTTCTCAATTATCTAGAAAAAATAATATAAAATTATCCAATAATCTTGATCAAATTTCGATTAAGCGACCTCTCATCGTTTGAGTGAAAATCTTGATCTCATTGCTTGATCACATTACTTTATCAAGATTCCTTTCTTTCTTAATATCTTTATATAAAAAAAACAACGATCTCAATCAAATGAGATTTCAAAATTGATTGACAAAAATCCAATCAAATACTTTATTTACAACAACCTAGCATAGCAAACGCATCCTCTCAAGTCAGTCCTAGGAAAGAACTTATTTGATACCATAATTACAACAATCCTAAAAATCGTTATTATTTTCATACTCAATGCGTAGATACAACTTTGCTTGATTGGTAATAAAACACATGTTATATATAATTTATATCTAATAGTACAAGATTATATTATAAGATATCAAAACATATATAAATATATTCATATAACTACTACTTCATCTTATAATCTAACCTTGGGACTCCGAAACATCTCTCACTTCTTAAGATATATGCTCACGTGTAGCATAACATGATTATCACAGTCCAAAAAATTGACAAATGTAGGGTAAGCTAATAACTTAAAGATAACAACACACAAATAATAGTATCATGTAATACACATAATCACGTCATTTCATGCGCATTCATCATATAACATATTTAAAATGTCTTAAAATCCAAAACATCTTTAATAATTCAAAAATAACAATGCACAAATAATATTATCATGTAATACACATAATCACATTATTCTTTTACATATTCATCATATCACATATTTAAAATGTCCTAAGATCCAAAATGTTTTCAATAATTCAAAAATAACAACACACAAATAATATTGTCATGTAATACATATAATCATATCATTCTCATGGATATTAACCATATCACATATTGCTATGCTTGAACTCAAAGACTAACACCTGTGGGTCACATTGTCGTCTACTAATATATTGGTACTCCTAATCACAGTAACAACCTAACCACCCTACCCACAGGGTAGGACTACAATCAACCCTACCTTGATCTAGCCTACCTCACTATAGCTTCAAAGAAGGTCTCCAACATCCCTTCATCAACTTCTCACAACCTAACATCTTAGTCTACGTGACCGAGGCTACTAGTGGAACCCGGGATCTCATTAAATCCATTGTATCATATATACTTCAACCACTAAGCTGGAATGATTTTCATTTAAAACTTTAGACAAATATATATATATATATATATATAAAAAATACATATACATACATACATACACATACACATATATATATACATGCAAACATATGTATGTATATAAATAAATAATAAATATATAACTATATATATATATATATAAACATATAAATACATATAAATATATATGTAGAAATATGTAAATATAAATATATATATATATACAAAAATATAAATTATAAAAAAATGAACACATAAATATATAACTATATAAATATATAAGTATATAAATATATAAGTATATAAGTATATGAATATATAAGTATATAAATATATAAGTATATAAGTATACAAGCATATAAATATATAAGTATATAAATATATAAGTATATAAATATATAAACATATAAACATATAAATATATAAATATATAAATATATAAACATATAAATATATAAAGATAAAAATATATAAACATATAAATATATAAACATATAAATATGTAAATATATAAATATATAAATATATAAATGTATAAAGATATAAATATCTAAATGTAAATATGTAAAAATATATAAATATATAAATATATAGATATATAGATATAAATATATATATATATATATATAAATATATATAAATTTTTTGTCTATAAACTTTTGTTGATAATTTGTCATTTTCTTGTTGTATCTATAATATAATATCTTTATAATATAATATTATAATCTAATATCTTTATAATATAATATCTTTATAATCTAATATTTATATAGTATAATATATTTATAATATAATATCTTTACAATCTTATATCTTGATAATATAATATTGCATTGTCACAAAATACAATCTTAAAGAGTTTCTTCTCAGTCATAGGGTGATACAAGGATTTCTCAAGTATATCCCTTTTTACTTTGTGGGCAAAGAGTTGTTGTATACGTCTATTATTAGAGAGCTCAAAGAGCTCTACATATCTGTTCATATTTATAAGCAGCTTAGTTACTTGTTTGGTCATGTACTCTTTTGTGCGAGAATATTTTTTTCTTCTAGTGTTTTTTATCTAGAGCTTCTTGAATGACTTATTTTCATAGGTAAAGGATAACAATGTAGGGCAGATCGTGTGGGCCGGCCCATGGCCCGCTGCCAAAAAGTATGGGACGGGCTAGACATTTTAGCCCTCTAGTCCTCATAAGTCTACCTCGCATAATCCGCAATCCGCATTATATATTTTTTTAACTTTTTATTATTGTGTAGTATTGTGTTTATTGGATATGACTAAATATTTTAATTCACTATTTCATCAATATCATATATTTATAAGTATAAATTTAAATTTTATTTCACAATCCACTTTAATATTTTTCATACTATATTTCTTTGATTAATTGTAGTATATAGTAAATCATTAGTTTTTACATTTTTTTTTGTAATTGTTATACTTATAATAAATTATTGTTTTGATATTATACTCAAATTTTGGATTAAAAGATTTAAAAAAGACATTTTAAATAAAATTAATTTCTTTTTAAATTTATGTGGTTTGGCCTATAGGTTTGCAAACCCACAACTTTGATGAGCGGGCCAAAATTTTTAGCCCATGATTCTTATATGTATAGACTTGTCTTGACCCGCTTTTGGCAAATCAAAACAAGATAACCCAACCCATTTTGTCATTCTTAAATAAAGATATATGTCTTTGCCTCTTTGAAGGTAAGATATGATTTTGAAAAAGTTTAATGTTTTATTTATTCTAAACGATTCTTTGTCTTATCTTTCTTCTTTTACATAGTTTTTTTTAATGATTGAAACACCTTAGATATCCTCTTTATTTATTCAATACTCATAAAAAATGAAAGATGAAAATACTTTGATACAAATAATCACATTTTCTCTTCCTTAAGTCTAAATAACCACACTTTTAATTTTTCTTTTCTTTTCTTATTTTCATCCCAATCCAAATAAAGGAGGAAGAATACTCCTCAAACATTTTTTTTATAATTTAAAATTATTCACATAAATGTATTCATCGAAAATATTACCTGGTTAAACTTTTTCTTCAATCACCTAAAATGAAAAGGAAGTTTAAATTTTTCCTAAAAGTGGCAATGCCCGCATCAACTTTTGTTTTCCCTCCACCAAGATAAAAAAAATATATATAAGGACAATAAACTACAAATGAAATGAAGTGGAAGAGGAAGGAGAGTTATAAAAGTGAGAAACTCTTTAAGCGAATTTGTGCATGATGCAGATAGAGTTGTTAGGTCATGTGATATAACTAACTCATTTGAATAATTGGGTTGTTGTCACCCACCTTTCGAGTAAGCACACAGACTCGGTCAACTTTAAGTTGTACCTTTGAGATTGCACATAAACACAATACCACGTGCCAAAATAACTTTTGTAATATTGTAGAATTCTTATTTTTTCTATAGCTAGCTATATTTTTTTTATTTATATTAAACTATCATTTTTGTAATAAATAAAAACATGTAGGAAGGGATGACAATGAGACAGGATAGGAACGGGTTTCACTTTCCCATTTCCATTCCCACAATAAAAGTTTATTCACATATTCGTCTCCATATCCAATGGATATGAAAATTTTGTCTTATACTCATTCTCACCGAGTACAGGTATAAAAAAGTAAAAAAATTTATTAAATATATGCTATAAAAATAAATTACAAACTAAAAACTAAAGAAAAATTAATATAAATCTTTAAAATTACTTAATAAACTAAATGTATTTTAGTAATTTAAAAGAGAAATATATATTGGGCATTGAAACGAGTATGAAAGTGGAGACGAGACAGGACGGGTATCTAGATCCTCATCCCCGTCATCATACCTAATTTAAAAAATCGGATATTACTCATATCTATTTTCATACTCATATCCAATCAATACGAAAATTCTCATCAAAATCATAACGGATTCGAATAATAGATACGGATACGGGTTCATTTCCCTTCCCTTCGTAGTTCCTTTCTATACTTCTTCTCCATTTAGTTGATTCCAATATTTCATTTTCTATTGTTGGAGCAGCATTTCATTCACGTAAGTAACATTTGCCACTATATGCGGCTTGGTTAAAGAATTAGTGTTGTACATGTGGATTAAGGTACCTTCTCCGATATCTGTATTTCTCTTCTCCGTCTACACTTCTCTCTTACCGATATGGGACACCACGTGAATCACACTTCGATACTTTTATCCAAAATAATATATAAATAAGAGTGTAATAAATGCGAATAATAAAAAATCTTTTTCAGCTTAACTTTTATATACAATTATTAGAAAACAAATAATTTACTTTGGTTAACTTTGTTTACTATAATACTTCTAATTTTGTATCGTCATATCAAAGACCCTCTCTCAATTTACTTATTCAGGACCTATAAGTCTTGTATGTATTGAAATATATGTACAACAAATGACATTTACTCTCTTATACTTTATAACATACTTTTATAATAGTTATTTTTAACTTAAATATGTATTTTTCTGTAACATTTAATATTTGTAATACATAATTTGTTCATACGTTTTGTAAAGTTTTTATTATTTTGTTTTAATTTTGTTAATACTTTAATCTGTTTGTAATGTGATATGTTTAATTTTTTTTAAAAATATATCTAAATTAAACATAAAAATTGAATGTGATTCTCTTTTAACATAAAAAAATCTAAATCAAAGTTGTAACATCCTATAAAACTATATCATATTAATTATAACTCTACTAATTTGATATTAGTATTACTTGAAAGCATATGTAATTAATTTGATATTAGTATTACTTGAAAGTATATGTAATTAATGTGCACAACAAGAATATGTAATTAATGTACATTACAAGATTAATAGACTTAAAGAATTTTAAACAAAATATAAATATCTATAACTATTTTGCTCCTCTCCCGGAAGCTTGTCCGTTTTTATTATTATCTGCAGCAACTTATTCTTATATATAATATGATGGTAACAGTGTCACTCACAAAGACAAACAACTACCTATCTCATAAATATAATATAGTTAACAAATCACATATCAACAACCATGTATTCACAACATCATATAAATCAACTCATCAACATCATAAACCTTATATTTAGTTATCATTCCTGTTATGACCAATTATAAGATGTCTTCTAGAAGACTCTACTCATCGTAAAGAAGTCCCACTAGAGGCTAACACTTGATTCCAATGTGGTCCGGACTGATGTATATAGGGTCAAGGTAGCGAAAAGCACATGTTATCGAGATCCAAGTGTACATCTACTCTGAGAACCTGACGTAAGCCTCCTTCGACTTCTGACCATCTAATGTCTTGTCTATGTGACTAGATATTAGTGAAGTCGAGATATCTTTATTCATGAGTTGTCACGTTTACCACTACTACTTAATGTACAATACCATCCCGAGTAATGTACCATCACCCTAGAAGGGCCAACAACAACAGTAACAACATTCATCAGGACCACAATAACCACCTATCAAAGGCTTTCAATCCTCACCAGTAAGAATGCTAAACACCATATACTCCACGATGAGTTGCATCAGTAGCCACTTACCCCCTTTGATAGGTTTACAATACATATAGTATGAGCAACATGTAATAACAACAAAACATTTATCATTTAAACATACCAATGTCGTCATCATCCACTAAAGATACCTCTCAAAATAAAAATAAAAATCATATATATATCAACATAATTATGTCGCTTGAGTGATGTCTATCATTTGAGTGATATCAAGGCCAAGGATACCCCATCTCCAAGGCCTTCTCGTTGCCTGAGCGACCACCTATCACATGAGTAACATCGAGGCCGAGAGTAACCCTTCTCAAATAAATTCCATCATTCAAGCGACCAACATGTCGTTTGAGCAATGTGGCTCCAAAGGAGAGAGAAAAGCCTCAACATCTCCCTCATTCGAGCTACGACCATCACCTGAGTGACTCACCTCATCGCTCGAGTAACAACATGTCGTTTGAGCGACAAATGGAGGTGAAGGTAATGATTACCCACCGCTTTACCATCACTTCAGCGACCAAAGTTGTTTGAGTGATGTACAAGTTGAGAGTTGTTCTTTTCAACTTTACCAATCCATCCAACTAAATATTCTATACTTTTATAGTGATTTTATACATTCATTGTATACTAACAACATAGATTTTCAATAAAATCAACTTATTCTACCATCCATATATGTTATACATTCCTTCCATCACCAATCAACTCAATTTTTGTTGAATCTTCATTTATTAACAACTAAGTTTATGCATATAACATTAACTCCTCTTACTTGGATTGAAGTATAGTTTTCCAAGCTATCTCCCCACCTTTATCAGCCTCAGTAAGTTCTAACTACACAATGAATGGGAAGAGTCTCTTCTTAAACTCTCAACCACAATAGAAAAGGAGACAAATTCAACATAAAAAAGCTTTCAAACCACTTACTTGTTCAAGATTCTGATTGGCTAGACTTGTTTTATGCCTCACCAACTTCTTACAGCTTTAATTTGGAAAGATTTCACTAGTCAGAATTATGGTTATCTGATGGAGAATGTAGACAAGAGAGAGATAATTTGAAAGAGAAGGATTTTAGAATGAAGTATAATGTTGTCAAAGTTCTCTATATAGGTATCATTAATAATTCACTTTAAAATATATTATTAAAATATTCTCGAATTTTATAAAATCAAACTAATTTTTTTGTTTGGTTTGAATCAATTTTGGGTTTTTATTGTATATATTTTTATTAGTATATGTATTTAGAGTTTGGTATTTGCAAGAAAGTCTGCATACCACTTATATAACTTGCAACCCTTACAAGTGTGGGTTTATATTTTCTTATAAAATTTTAATGTGGATGTTTTATATTCGGTCATATGGCTTGAGCAACCGCTATCTAGCTATCACAAAGAATGAGTTCTCAATTTTGAAATAGTTTTTCTAATATTACCTTTCGCCATGCAACAAACTTCTTCCTTTTTCGTAGCGATTGTGTTGGGTTATCTTTCAATAAGACTTTCATTGTTTCCATACATTTCTTCAAGCTTTATCCACATTTCTTTAGTGGTTTTGCAAGATAAAATTTTGATACAATTGTCCATTATTAATGTAGAAAATATGATGCATTTTTCCTACATTATTTTGTGCTTCTTCCTGAGTCCAAGAATATGCAATTTTGTCATTCTACATGTTGTTAGTCATAATGATATTCCAAATAATACAATCAACATATTTAATAAATAATTTCATTCTTCTTTTTCATACGAAAATATTTTCTCCACAAAATAAGGGGGGTTTAATTTCCATGTCCTAAGAAAATAAAATTTTCATAGCCGTGATAAAAGGATTTACAAGATCTTGTTTTGAATAACTTTCAAAAATCAACTTTCAGGCCAATTGTTAGAAAAGAATTAAAGGATATGTTAAACCAAGAGTAGGTGAATTGGGTTTTAAAAGTTTCTTGAAAACTCTTAATTTCAAAGCAAAGTATCAAAATTATATGGTTGGGTAAGAAAAAAAATGGTATAGAAATTGAGGAGGATGCCACACTTCCAAGGATAGAAGATATGTCCCAGAGATTATACACACAAAGTGTTAGGAAAAAGTCCAACATCCTCTATGATTTTGAATATATACCTAAAAATAATGAAGTGTAAAATGTAAAAGATGTTGCGTCAAATAGATGATGCTTAGTCTAACAAACGATGCCAAGTCGATAAACAATTTCTTTATTTGATCAAATCATAAACATATCATCTGACAGACAATATGATTTCACGTCATCTGATCCTGACAACTTCTTAGTTAGATGATATGCATACACAACATTAGATTCATCGAATATCCTTGTTGTGTAGGAACATTCTTCTATGTACAAAGACAATTTCATGTCTCCTCTAAGCATGCCTCAAAAGAATAGGCAAAGCTGCTTTAGCTCACCAAAGTCCTGACACATGCAGTTTGCTAACTCTTGAAGCACACCTATCATAGTATGAAAGTCAGCTTTCACAAAGAAAAAAACTGTGTAAAATCAAACAAACTATGAAAAGACTCTAAGAAAAATGGAAAAATAGGATCATTTAGACATAATGGTTCTTTTTTTACATATAAATAAAAGCAACTAGGGTAAGGATGACAATGGGTCGGGGCAGACACGAATAGTAGATACTCACTATTTACCCCACTCAAAATAATCTGGCCCATTACTTACCGGGTACCCTTTTAAAAAATACCCATGAATTTTCTTAAAAATATTTTCTAATAAAATAAAATTACAATATAGAAATATAAATTGAAATGTCATTTAAATAGAACTTAGAACATACATATAAGTTTTACAAATTTGACTCTCTTATTAATTTTGAATGTTATTCCTATTCTTATTCTTAATCAAGAGATACAAAGTAGAAAATTCTTCTAGACAACTTTGGTTGTTGAACTTTGAAAAAAATACTAGTTATGTTATGCGTATTTCTTCCTTCTATAATATTGTTTAGAGTAGGAATGCGAACTCTATTGGTTCAAAAAAGAAGAAGGGGACGTAATTAAGAAAGTGCAACCTTCTAAACACTTAAAGAAGTTATCAATCCTTTCTTACTAGGCAAAAAATTAAAAAAAAAATACAAGTCATGAAGAACAACATAATTAGGCATAACACAAATAATTAAAACTAAAATGTTGAGAATGAAAACAAAATTGAAGAACATGGGAATAAAATCGAAAACTAAAACAATGGAACAAAGTCAAGCAAAGAAAAACTAAAAAACTTATTGTTATTTCAGTAGCGAAACAAGAGAAGAAGTTGTACAAGAATAAGAACATGGAAAGAACAAGCCTTATAGAGATGAAGGTCAGCAGCGTAAGAATAACATAAATTAGAAGAAAGATACATTGTTTCTCAGTCATGATTTTTGTAGAATGCACTTGGGTAACAATTATGTGGCTAAATGGTTCTCCGTTTTGGGTCTTGATTTCTCTTTCTCATATCCCACGAACAGATCTGCATTGTAAATCCTAGAGAGACAAGAAGAAAATAAGTGTCTTCATCCTTCTCTTTCCCATTATATCATAAAAATACCCTAGAATATAATGATAATTTTATATTTTAATGGGTAATGGATACCAACAGGTACTAGTAGTATGATTACTGCTCCCGTGTCGTTTACGAGCGGGTACTAATTTACCTGTTACCCACAGACACCCATTTAAGATATTTGTTTTCTACCCATAGTAGATTTTATCTATAAGTATGAATTTTTTTGTCATCCCTAGAAACAATCCTATGTAAAGAAAGCTTGTTAGAAAAACATGAACAAAAAATGTTCTATACAAAATCTATGTGATTCAGACTTTCTTTGATTTATTAGCTTCTAAGTTAATGTTATCTTTTAGATAACATGAGGAGAGACCTATATTTGTAAATTTTTCACTCATGTAAAGTTTAAGTCTCCATTATTGAAAGTGAACCTTATATAAGTATTGGACACTTAATATTTAATTTCAAAGATTATTAATTAATTAATAATAATTGGGTGTACTCTTGATAAGTCATAAATGACCTTAAAAATACTTTTGTGACACTAAAAATACTTATAATTATTTATTTATTAGGAAAATTCTTATGGTTCAAAAAGGAGAAATTGATATAAGTCAAGAATAAACTAATATAAAGCAAAAATATTGGAGCAAAATATTCAGTTTCAGTTGCTGCGAGAGAAGTTTTTTATCTTTAAAACGTTTACTAAAACTTTTGTTAACCTATTAAAAAAGCTATTAGATGACAATCTAAAATGTGTAATAGGCCCTTTTCGCAAAATGAAATCCGAACAGTTTCAACCTTTATATTTAATCATTTATTTAAGTGAAAATCCTCTATTAAAAGCATTAAATACAATACTTTAAATGATTATAAATGAAAGGTTATTATATTGTCACTGGTCGAATTTAACAAAAATACTACTATATCAATCATTTTGACATCAATAAATCTATGCATCACGCTTAGTTATTACCTACAAGCTTATAAAGCTAAAAAAATTCATCTCATCAACATCCGGAGATGTTTTATTTATGATAAGAACAAACATTAAACCTAATTTAACGAAAAACTGTTGTGAAAACTAAACTGAAACCATTTAAAAAAAAATCTAAATCAATTTTATTTGGTACATATAAAGTTCACCCATTCAATTGAATAACCCAATCCATGCTCAATCTTTACTAAACGTCGAACTAGTTTTTTTTTCTAGTAATAATAAACTAGATCGTTTCGAGGCATACCCCAAATATTTACTAAAAAATTGAAGCATCTTTGGGACATGCAACACTTGTCCGTAAATGTCACTCATAAAAACACAAGTTGTACATTCGGTGTTTCAATGATTTGGATCTTTATTGTTTGTTATAATTCAATTTCTTCAAATTCAAATAGATCCCCTCACAGAATCTTCCAAGTATATGAAATATAAACTAAACAACAACTTCAAAATAAACAACAATATCATCAATCAAGAACAAGATTCCACCAAAAGCCAATCTTCATATTTCTTTTCTTCTTGAACTTGATCCATCGCAAATGAAACCCCCATTTCAGAAGTGCATTTGTTATCATCCTTCTTCTCCCAATCATAATCATCTTCGCTGCCTTCATCTTCCGTGTAATCATTAGAAATATGGTCAAGTGTCAGCGTTGCCGACAACCCGAAGAAATCTGAATCGGGTTGATCTATGACCCGCCAATGTTTGTGCTTTAGAGAACCTTTGGTTTTACCCTTGGACTTGCAGGCTGGGTGGAAGTGGCAATCGGCGCAACGCGGTGTGCCACACTTGCCGGTGAACTTGGAGTGATTCGTTGGCTTAGATGACACCTTAACGAATAATCCAGCAGTGGGAGGAGAATCAAACCGGGTTATGATTCGGGTATTGGGTCTCGGGTTAAGTGGACTTGGTAGGATCCGATAAGACCTGACCATACCATGTTGGCGACCCTCTCTCTTCATCTTTGATCCCTGTCGGTGTGGGCTAAGCAAATTGAAAAAAGAAAAGAAAAAGAAGCTAAGAACTGAGGAATTGATGACAGATGATGAGTTTTCCAATACTATATATAGTCTTTGATTTGGCATGGAGTTGAACTTGGAGTGCAAGTATTTGGAATAAACTTGTCCACCAAGTACTTATGCATGTTCAAAGTAATGAATATTTTTAACAACTCATTTGCATTGAATGTATATTTTTAATCATTTGAGATGCTTTTACTTTCTAAGTTGAACTCATCACATTAATTACTTATATCTAAGAGTTTGGTTCCTTTCATGTTTATGTGTTTTCTTGTTTGACTTTTGTGGGTGGTTTCTATGTCGCTTTTAACCGCAATTTGTACGGATAATTATGCTATAGTATTAAGTGTATTAAAGCCTGTGTTTCATTTGTGGATCCTTATGATATTGTTGTTTTTTATGAACTTTTATTTAAAGATTTTATTTAAACAAAAAATAAATATAATTTATGAATTTTTTGTTTAGGCTAACCATTTTAAAGATTTTCATTTTGTGTTAAGAAATGTAAAATAGGTTAAAGAAAAACCTTTGAAATAGGCATGGATTCTAATAAACAATATCTTAACACTTAATTTTTCAATTAATTTATTCTCAAAATTAAAAGCACAAATAAATAATTTATATATTTTTTTTCCATTTTATAATTTTAAATAAAAGAAAGTCTGCATAAGCAATATCTTAAGACTAACATTGGTAAATAAATTTAAAATACTACAAACTGTGATTAAAGTTTAGAATTGGTTAAAATGTTCATTAAAAAGATTTACTTAAAGATTTGAAAGAAAAAGTATTTCAAAATTTAAAATAACGAACAAAACACGATCAATGAATCAATATTACAAAATTAAAAAAGTAACCATGAATGTAAATTGAATATAAGTTTTTAAGGAAATATTAAGCACTTCGAGTAATTTATACAAGAAAATTGATGAATAAGAAAATAAATATTGTTGCTTCATTTGTCATTTCTATTTTTGGAATTATAGAAATATAAATAATTTGTACATTTTTATTATTTTATAAAAAGTATATTAAATTTCTATATAAAGATAATGTTGTTTAAAGTTCACTCATTATTTATCGAAAAACATGTCTACCAAGTAGATATAATTTCTACATCTCTCAATGTCTGCTTCAATTAGAATATTTCCTAACTCAAACATATAACTTCTCCTTTGAATATTCAATTAATAATTTTTTTCTTGAAATTATCTATCTTATAAATTTCAATTGTTTTGTCTTATGATTATTTTTAAATGAATCTCTTTTGAAGAAAAAAAATATCTCGAGAAATAAAGTCATAGTCACATGGATAGTCCCTCTGTTTCTAAATAAGAGTCATTTTAGAAAAGTGATTTTGTTTCTTTTTATCTGTCGTTTGTAGAGTTTAAGATTGTATTAATTACTTTTTACCAATTATACCCTTACTTTTGAAAATATCAATAACAATTAAATTTTTTCTTTTATGAGACTTTAAGTAGCATGCTGTTTATATCAACCAATTACTTGATACAGTAATTTATTGTTTCCACCTTTTCATCTACTTTCTCTTTAATCAATAAAATATTTAATTTTCAAAGAAAAAAAAAAGACTTTAGAGTGAAAATATAAAGGAAATAGAAAGAGGAGTTGGTACTTACATAGAGAAATGAAGACAGAAGTTGACAATTATATTATAGAGAGAGTTGAAGACTCCTTTGATAACACACATTGAGAATCTATCTCCAATACTCATATTTGTAAAATGATAATTTTTTTAAAGTTTAGATTTAATATATATATATATATAGTGAAACTAAGAGTGATATGAAATTTTTTTGTAGGAACAAAAATATTCTTCAAATTTTTAAATCAAAATTTCTGGTGGTGAAAATTTTCAGATTAAAAGTTATAGAGAAACTTATTTTCATGGAGATGAGAGAAAAATGTTTCATACAGATATAGATACTGTATTGTTGAGAATTGAAAGGTTTTTTTTAAGTGGAGAGAGAATATATTGAGTACTCTTTATTATACTTTATTATAGAGAAAAAAAAATACACTCTTTTAACCTTAATGACAAGGGTATTACTGAAAAAAAAATTAAAAATTTATTGCAAATACTAAAAGTTATTGCTTTTATTGGTCTGTGTACCAAAACCTTAAACGACTCTTATTTAAAAACAGAGGGAGTACCATTTTTTAAAATATCAAATTTCATTATTACATTCTTGGTCTCTTCTATTTTCATCACCACCAATTGCATGCTTAAAAGAAAAAAGTAACATTCTCTTGTGAATTACTAATATTCTGGTCATCTATCTCACAAGACTGTTTTATTTTTAACAAGTTTAATTTTTCTATCCTATATTAATGACCAAGAATGACATTTAATTCCTCAAATCTCTAACATGAAATTTTCTGGAAAAATCTGATATTAAATATTAACTACTCTTTTAGTCTTTATGAATTAAATATAATTAATCTTTAGTTAACATTACATGTCAATTGTTTTACTTATGATTTTAGCCACGTAATATTAACCTCCTTATTATAAAAACCATTTTTAAAGTTTTACTTTTCACTCTTTACTCGTCATTCTTCTTCTTCCAAGGTTCTAGATTCTCTCATCTTCTTCCATTCCGAAAAAATCTTCATTCTTCATTAATGATAATTGCATATTTTTCACCAAACAAACTTCCATTTCTGCCAAACACACCTTCACAACTAAGAGACCTGTTGATAAAAAAAAATATTTTTATTATTTATTTATTTTAAAAATTAAATATGTTTTTAGTTCATGAACTATTTTAAAATTGTATTTTGTTTATGAGGTAAACTTCGGACCCTCATTATCTTTATATTTTATAAATTACTGTAAATAATTATCGATAACAAATAAAAATATCCTTGAGAAGATGGAACAGAGATGGAAGAGAGGAACAAAAAGAGAGACAAACTTAGGAGACAAAGGATTACAAACTCAAAAGTTGTGGAGAAGGAAAATGAAGAGATGAAAAGAAATTCTGACATATTATCAAGGATCGTTTAAATTAGTTTATAAAATATAAGGACAAAATAGGTCAAAAGTTTGTCCCAAGAAAAAAACACAATTTTGACAAATAGTTTAGAGACTAAAAACATATTTAACTCTTGTTTTTAATATAAAGATATTGGTGTTCAATTAATAGAATTTTTTCCCTACTTAATAACAAAGAATATCCAGAACCTAATATTAATTTCTTACTCTTCTTCTAGAACACAATGCTTTGGTTGGTCCTACAACAACTAACCCTCCTTTTGACTCTTTTTAAAGAGTCATTTCCTTCAACTAAAGAAGAAAAAGCCCTTATCATGTGGACCACTTGCAACAACTTTATTGTAGTTATAACCAACTTGAAACTAATAAGATAGTGTTATATCATCAATGAGTTTAATTAAATAAAAGCATAATAGATGAAATCAATTCCAGTAAGAAGGATTATGACCACTTTATGACTAATCACTCAATAAAGATGATAAGATTTTTGTTTTTGAGAATGCATGCCTATCCTGGTTGGTATAATGACTTTGGACACATATTTTATTTTAGGTCAATTTCGATATCGTTGAGCTATTGTAATTTGGCCTATCTACTACATAAAAGAACTCCTCAAATTTGTTTGGCCAAGCTATTATTAACTTATTTGTTTCACTCTTCATGAAATCATCGATATTTTATATGCATCTAAACTTGGTGGCAACCTTTCAACACCTATATGGCTTATCTATTATGGCTTTCATCTAGTTTCTAAACACAAACATGCCACCTTTGGATAAAGAAGTGCCCTCCTACCCTCTCAAAGGTGAAATACTCACTTCACTACTACCTAAGAGATTCAAATCCTCTCAAGCTTCTTATGAGAATTTTTTGAAAATTATTTTTGGCTATAGAGATTTCAGTTATCATTTGGTCCCAATTTTCAAAATCTTCCATTCAAGGTCCAACATGGCTTACTTGATATTCACAATTGTTAGAGTAAAATAAACCAAACTCTATGTTCATTTTGATTAGGCGCTCATTAAAAAACAAAGTATAAACATGAATTTGCAAAGTCTATATGACAAAAGTCAGTTAGATTATATATCAAACAAGTGTTTCATTTGACATACGATATAAAACTTGATGTCTTTTTATAAAGTATGATAAGTTATTTCATGCTCAGGCGATACAAACACAATTGTAGGCTAACATTTTACCTCAACAAATTATTCTACGTGTTTATTCAGTATTGCAGGGAATGTTTCCATCTTCCAATCACCAAGATAATCACCAAGATAATCCTCAAGAAGTCTTATTAGTTTCATAGATATCTTGAAGAGCAAACTATAATTGTTTTGCGTCAATAACTTCCTGACTTGTGCTCATCTCAACTTTGGAAAAGTTGTCTGGCTTGTACGGTCTCTCATTTTACTCAAATTTGAGTACAAAGCTCTCTAACCTAGGCTTGATAAGCGTTTCCAGCTATTATAATGTTTTCTTAAAGAGGACATAAACATTTAATGTTGTACAAAGTGCATTTAATGCATCCTCATCCTTGCTTGCTCAAATGATATAAAACGTCTCTTTTATGTTGAAGTTAATCAATGGCCAGAAAAGGATTTACAACTTGCGATGTTATTTAAAACTCTCATTGAGGAAGAAAGAAAAAAATATTGACCATAACCGTGAAACCACTGTTGAAATTATTTCTTACTCTTTCTACCCTTAAAGCTTCTCAAGAACAATGTTGTGTTCATTCTTGCTTAAATACATCTCAAAACATCACTTCTCTAGTTAGAAAAATATGTGATCTTTCAGATCACTCATTTTTAGAAAACCTTTTTGTTTAGTTAAGCGTGACTGCATTCCAAAAAATACTCACTCTTAGTCAAGAGTGGTTGTGGTTCTAAGCAAAGTTTATCATATGAAGAACTAAGGAACATTGTATTAGAAACATATTTATTTATTATCAATTTTATTTTTTCTATTTTAGAAACTTTTGAAGAAAAGTTAGATTTATTATATAAGATAAAAGAAGAGTTCAAAGTTGTGCATTTCCTCTTTAAAGGTTCTTTCTCATTTAAAAGAGTTACACGTGGAACCTAAAAATAAGAAGAAGACATGTGAAAGAGTTATGACCATCGCATGTACTTGAAAGTGGCATGTATTGGTTAGAAACTTTTCATATGTGTTATACATTTTTTGAATTTCGTCCACATGTGTCTACTTGTGCCTCTTGAACTGTAGAATATTTTAAGAGAATAAAGAAATATTCTGTAATCTAAGAATTTTACAAAATTAAGTGCTTATTTATTTCTTCATCCATTTCTTTGACAATTTTTCTTGTTAATCTTCCTTGGAGTTCTTTTGATTTCTTCTTTCTTTTTTTCTTTCTTTCTTTTCATCATGCTTCTTGTATTTATTCTTTCATGCTTTTCTTCTCCATCTTGAGAAAGCTCTTCCTTTTCCTTATTTATATCAATAATCCTCACTCCATGACCATCGATGTTATCATCCTTGAGCTCCTTCAAAATGCTTAGGAGAATCATAAACCACTTTAGGTAGCTACTAGAGAGAAAGCAAAATTAGATGCTTCTGTGCAAGAAGAATGACCTCAAGTATTAAGACTAGAACAAAAGTTTGATAGAGAATTTGCAATATGTCTTTCTATGCATTTTTTAGGCTTATTTTACCTTTAATAAGGTCATATATTGATAGATTGGATATGCTTTATTTTAATAGCAAAAGTCAATCAACAAAAGTTCTTAAATGAAGAAAGATCATCTACCGAAAGTAATCCTTAGCGATCTCATTGAGTTTGTGAGGATGAGTTTCACCTTTCAATAAAAGTCAGCCTAAGCACTATACAACCAAGATTTGAGCATGAGTCATGCAAGAAAAGCTCAAATAGTTTCAAAAGAACGATATTTATAAGCTTGTAGAACTACTAAAGGGAAAATTAGTTGTAGGAATCAAATGGGTCTTCCGTAATAAGCTAGAGGAACAAGTTAATGTCGTGAGGAAAAAGGCTAGATTAGAGGTCAAAGGTTGCTCATAGTAGAAAGGTACAAACTACACAAAGACACATGCACCAGTCACAAGACTCGAGGAAGTACCCCTATTCCTTTCATTTGGTACTCGTTTCAATATGAAATAGTTTCAAATGGTTGTTAAAAGTGAATTCCTCAATAGTATAATAAAAGATGAAGTTTATGCAAAAAAAATCTCATGGGTTTGAGAGTACTTCTTTTCCTCAACACATTTCTAAATTAAACAAGGCCTTGTATAGTTTAAATCAAGCTCCTTAAGCTTGTATGAAAAAGTAAGTTCTTTTTCTATTGAAAATAGTTTTTCAAGAAAAAAAAATAGATATTACTATGTTCCACAAAGACTTTGAATCAAACATCCTTATTGCTCGAATTTATGTTGATGATATTACTTTTAACCTACTAATTAACCTCTATGGCAAGAGATGTTATTGTAAAGCAATAACTTTTAAGGGAAATGAACATTTTTCTTATGTACCTAAGGTTAGAACTTCAGCCACTAAGTGTTCCTCTTAACTTTGATCTCAATAAATATGTCAACCACTACCTCAATAACTTGGAATCACCTAACATGAGCACTCACAATTTTTACAAATTCAATATTATCGGGCTCAATAAGAAAATGACCAAGCCTAGCATGGAATAAGAGGTGTGGATTTATGCGAGGAAGATACACAAAATTCAAATCATGGATCAAATAAAAGAGCTAGATTTCTCATTACCAAGAGGGGGATAACCAAGCCCATGCTAAAGTTGTCCTAGCACTTGAAGTTATCTTAGGTGTGGAAGCATCTAAGAGACCTGCTCAAACTAATCTCAAAACATAGAGAAACATACAAACCATCATCTTCTTCATCACAACCCAAAGTTCATGAAAAGAGAAGAGGAAAAAATGTTTAAAATGTTTAAAATATTTGAGTTTTGGACACATTTCATCTAAATTTCCAAACAAAAGGGTTATGATGTTGAAATATAATGAGGAAATATGTTCAAAACATTTTTTATCTTCATCATCTTCAAGTGAAGGTTTCAAGTGATACATAGTGTGAGTTCTGAAGGAATTTATCAATGATAGGCGAATGATTGGACATGTTAAAAATGATCTTCAAGAAATCCAAAGAGAAAATATTTTCCATTTAAGATAATCATGAATAAAAGTTGCACACCCATTATTAGTGGAGGGAGTTCCACCAATATAACATATCAAAGGATGGTGACAAAGCTTCATCTTACCGCCATGCCTCTTGCTAAACTTTACAAGATATAATGATTAAGTGAAGAAGGCGAGATCAATGTGAACCAACAAGTGATAGTATCCTTTTCATTCGTATGTCTTTTGATAAAAAATTTATGTTGCACCCATGGAATCAAGACATTTTTTTTTATTAGGAAGACCATGATAATATGATAGAAAAGGTATACATCATGGTGTTGCTAATACATACTCTTTAATGTACACGGGACATAAGATTACATTAAAACCATTACACCCCAAAGCTCCCAAAGAAGTGGATAAGGATCAAATTGCAATGAACTTCAAGAGAGAAAGAGACAAGAAAAAGGTGGGATCAAGAAAAGATAGTTTGAACCTTTAGAATTTTAACCTTACCCAAAAAAATATTAATCATAAGACAATTTATAGACTTATCAATTCCTAAAATTTATATTTATCTTCCATTGTTGTTCCCTTTTTCCTTAGATATGAAGATAAGTAAGAGTGGAATGAGATAAAACTACCAAAAGAAGGAATCAAAGTACCTTATAGACTTCTTTATCTCTCCATGACCCAACTACTAAATGGATGAAAGACTTTCAACAAAAATATATTATTTACAAGAAGAAACATCTTTTACTTGAAGATTCTTTAAATTCTATACACGAAGAAACATGTAGCAAATGACATTCTTCCACAATTATCACAAACATGTAAAAACATATTTATGTACATCATTATCTTATGCATGTTTTGAAAACAATTAGAAAAAGTAAAGTCACCTCTTAAGATCAAATTCTTGTGATACAAACATACATTCTAATTAAACACATGATAGTTTAAGTAGTTTAGCTTAGCCTTAATTCTCTTTCACAACACTATGTACTCTTCTCTTTTCTTTTCTTTTCTTTCATTAGAGTCAATGTAAATCCATGAGTGGCTAAACACCTTGTTGTTATAGGTTTGTGTAGCTACTCAACTCATGTAATTTATCTTCTTCTTTTCACCATTATTTGGTTATGATATGATCCCGGATGGAGAAGTATTTGTTGAAGATAGAGAAAAGAAACTTGAAGAATAAATACATAAAGCATGACAAGAAAAAGAATAAAAAGAAATGAAAATGAAGATTCTAGGAAGATTCTCCAAAAGATTCACAAGAAGGAAGCTCATAAAGGAGAGAGAAAAAGAAATGAAGAAGAATTTTGAAGGAAGATTAACAAGAGGAATATTTCAAGCTTTAGAAGAGGAGATTCAGAAGGAATTAAATGCATGAAGAATATTCCAAGAAAAATGAAGTCCAAGATTCTTTAGAGTTTAAAAATATAAGTGTTTGGCACATGGGACATATGGAGTCTTTTGGAGAGTGACTCTTAAAAGTTTGAAAGGTCATCCCTATAGCACTCTAAGATGTCACTTTCATTGACCCTTGGAACTCTTTAAACCTTTCACACATGCAAGGGTCATGTGTAATCATTAATTTTCCTAAATTCAAAGAACTCCCATGTGACTTCTCTTAATTTTGTGGGATTAGTTGTACTAATCATGATTAAGGAGAGTTAATTCTAGATTTAGGAATTAACTTTGATTAACTCTTGGCACCCTCGTTGACGTCCACTTGGCCTATAAAAGGGGAGCATTCCTTATTGTAAAAATTACTTTTGAATATTGAATGAAATTGTCTCTTTGTGAGTTCATATTTGAGTCTTTCCAAGGGTGTTTCTCTCTTGTTTTGGTTCTTATCTTGAGAAGCTTTCTCAAGTGGCGAATCCTTTTGCTCTTATCCTTGAGTTCTTCCATTCAAGGTGGCGTGTTCTTCCCTTTCTCTCATCTCAATCCATTTTCTTTTACAATTGGTTACTTGTTCTTGTTTTACTTTGTTGTTTTGAATGAAATCTCCATGGGTTTACAAGCTTCCGCAATTTTAATCTCTTCATCTATGGAGGATTGTGTCTTCTTCATCTCCTTGGGTTGATCAAGATGCATCCATCCTTCTAAGGATCATATCAGGTTAGTTGTTTTTACCTTGTTCTTAATGATTTTTTGACTTAGCTAACCAAATCATGATTTCATAATTTTAAATACAGTTGAGAAACCCTTTGATAATTAGGATCTAGATAAAAACTTTTTGCACAACCTATAACTAGGAATGAGGTAGGAACTATTAAGTCAATGATAAATTCTAGTCCTTAATGTCGGTTGCTTAACATCATTCATCTAGGAATCAAGTGCACCCTTAAAATAAATTTTGTGAATTTGTGTTAATTACACAACTAATACTCGAACTTTTGTTCATTTACTAATTATGACAAATTGACATATCGTGTTAATCACTATTGGGTCTCTCTATTCCCATGCTTGATGACATCGACATTAGAAAATGTGTTAGATATCCCACGTCGATTATAGATATGACCAAATTATAATATCTATGTGAGTGCAAATCACATCTTCCAAGTTGGTTTTGTAATATTTTATTAGACTTAAATTCACTTTTTAAAATTATATCAAAGTCTATCTTAGCAAAGGATGTTGTGTTTATTGTGTCATCCACTATTAGACACTCCTTTATTCTCACACTATGTATAATTCTTAAGACTCTCAAAATAGGTTTGGTTTAATAGAGTAACCTACATAAACTATGCTTTTATAAAATTAAACTTAAAAATAATAATCTAAAAAAGAAGTTTCTTTAATTTTGACATGATATTTTTATAAATTAAGATTAAATTTATTAACAAACTAATTAGTTGACTTGTTTTTTATTTTATATTAAATTTTTTAATTTTTAATTTTAATTTTATTTTAATTACATATATTATATTACGAATTCAATAGAATTAATTCAAATAATATTAAACGATTAAATTTTAATATTTTTTAAATAATAATATATGATAATATTTTTCTATATCAACATGTGTTGTAATAAAAGAATTGAAGCATTAAAAAACATTTTTAGATAATAATAACTTGTAGAGTGAGATTACGCAGACTGAACTTTTACGCCATAAAATGTTCCTAAATCATTACTGGAGACGAACTGGACAAATTCCTATCTGGAACCAAATTTAATCCTCTAATCGTATCACATGAATCTGTGGTTGAAGGCTGCTTACGCAGATTGCGTTGGTTTTTAATCTTTGAAGCACGTGTTTCAAATTCTGCTACGCTGTAGTGATGGATGGGATATGGTGAGGAAGAAAGAGATTGAATCGCTATTGCATGATGATATTTTGGCCTTAGTGACTAGAGAACTGTGATGGTCTTCTTGACCTTTTGTTTCTTTCTCTGCTCACTGCATATATTTTCCATTGTACTACCATAGTACTACGGGTACACCTCACGATAAAGGTTTTTACCGACAAAAAAACTATTCTAATTGGTTAAAATCGTGAATTTCGATTACAAACTCAATTATTTTATTATACTTTTCTTAAACACGTGTTATTTATATATATATTTTTAAAAATTTTAAATTATTATTTACCATCAATATGATATTTTTTAAGTAAACACTATATAAAAAAAAATTAATTAATTATATTATTAATTTATAAAATAATAAAATTAACCACTAATTAAATTAAAAACTAATGTAATAACTAGTTAAAACTTTAAATTTAGATTCTAATTTAAAAATTAATTTAATTATTATTATATAAAAGTTAATTTCATAATTTTTTAACATCAATAATAAAAAAATATAATTCTTATTACAATAAAAACTATTTTAGATATTAATAATTTTTTATTTATAAAATATTTTTTAATTTAATTACTATAATAATTATTATTTTTTAAATTAATTTATATTTAATATTTTTTTAGTGAAATTATCATAATGTTTTGTGAGATTTTAAACTATGTTTAAAATTCATATTACAACTATATATTAAGTGTTTAAAACTTAATATAATGAGTGAAATATAAAAAAAATTAACATAATATTTTTAAGATAAATGAGAGTTTTATACAGTGATTGGAAGAAATATAATTTGTTTTGTATTTTTTAAAGTAGTGATGTAGTTTTTGAAAACCTAACCTATAGAGAAAATTGAATTGTATTTATGAGAGAGAATGTGGGTAAAAACAGTATTGAAACAGCAATTCATTAATGCATGGAGGAGTGAGGAGGTTGAAGCAGTGAAAAGAATTGAATAAGATTCCATAAATAAGAGTGGGAAGTGATTTGGGTGGTACTAACTAGAACAGTGAAGAAGAAAAAATATGCAGTGTGAAAAGATTAAACATAGCTATAAAAATTAAATGAGTTGGAAGCATGCATTGTAGAGTTTGAAAGCAAGTTATCTCCAAAAGTAGAAGCAACAACCTTGTCCAGATCCAAACTAGGCGACATAGTTTGGCGTCATAGTGAAAGCAAAGAGGCAAAGCACACACAGCCCCACCCTTTTCTCTCTTGTAAGGACATCACTTTCTGTTACCTTGAAAATTTGCATAGCCCTTTAAAAATGGGGCCATGAATGAAAGGTGGTGAAGGAATGGAACCCCACGACAAATCATTCAAAGCCTTGCATGGCCCATGAAAGTTCCTACAGAAGGGTACCTTTCCATTCTGGCCTCGTCCCCTCCTACGCAACTTCCTTCACAATGTCCACAATGTGCCCACAACCCCAGCAGCCTACAAATCTCGCTGCACCTTAAAAAGGGTATTGGATCCCGTACAACCACCACCATTGCAAATTCTTGGGCTGGAGGATAGCTGGTGGGACCTCCTTTCTACCTTTTTTTTCTCTTCATCAATCTTATTCTTTTATCATTCCATCCACTGCTTCCAATAACTTATCTAATTAATAGGATTACACTTTAAACAACTGTAATTTAAATCTTTGATGATGGTTGAAACCTCTGAATATACACATAAAACAACTTATGTGATTAGAAGAGTTGTTGTCTCTTGCATCATCACATTTAAGTTTTTGTAGATATTATATCAGTGTGGTAACTTTCCTTGCTGCTGAAATTGATTTCTCAGTTGACATAATTGGGTTTTATACTTTGTTGACCATGGTGATTTTGATATGAAGTTGTTTGAGGAAGAAGGTGGGGCCCATATCATGTGAAACTGAGGCAGTGGCAGCAGGTGGGGGCCATGGGATTTTGGGGAAGATGTTGAAGGAAAGTGGAAGATGGGGTCCTATCAATCTGACCCAGATTTCATCACGTACAACAATATTGTAATATGCTGTTGTGTGTTACAAGTTCTTCCCAATAAACTAGTGCTCAACAAACAATAATCCACTGAATCACTGTGAATGTGCAGTGTCTAAGCTAGCAAAGGAGAAACAGCAATAATGACCATAAAGAAAGCTCTGGCTACTGACGAGACAAGTGAGGCTACTGCAGTGATTTTGGTTATTGATGCATCTTAGAATATCTATAACTCAGATTCTATCAAATGTGTAAAAGTGATGCACAAATTATAAGCAAATATATATATATATATATATATATATATATTAATATTACACCTTTTCCCAACCCTAATAAAGAATCAATCTCATCATGTGGTTAAAGATACACGTTTGACCTTCAATCCACTTTGTTTTAGTTTATCCCTTCACACTTTTTATTTATTCCATTATTCACGTACGGCTGAATATACCACAATGGATATTTAATCATATTTCTTTGAAAGTTGGTTTTCGGGGAAAATATAAATATATTTCGATTTCAATAATGTTTAAGCACTGTGTTAATATTTTTATATTTTTTAATATGTGAAATCTACCTCAAATAAAAACTAATAAAATTATTTTTAAAAATTCAGTTGTTGAACTCAACTTAATTTCTTAAATCAAAATTTATATATATATATAAAAGTTTTAAATAATTTCATCACATCATAAAATGAAAATGTATAAATCATTCTATCTTTAAAATAGTATAATCTCATTAATAATTATTGTTCATCTTATTGTCATAATTTAAGTCATGATATGATTTGAGCAATATTATCATTTAAGTATTTAAAATGGTGTTTAAGTGTTTGAAATCTACATGTTATACTTTGAAACATCCTTAACATGTATACAATGTCTCCAATTTCGCTCAAGCAACCAAACATGTCATTTTAGCGTTGAAACCATGATTGAGCGATATTTTTTCAAAAGAGATAGATTTGTTTCGATGTCTCTCTCACTTAAGTTACAGTATATTGCTTGAGCGAGGTAGGATGTCACTTAAGTGACCAGTACGTCACTTGAGTGACCTAAGACTGTAAGTGTATTAATTATGCATTGTGTAAACCTCACTTAAGCAATCATACGTTGCTGAAGCGAAACTGCTCAAAACAACAAACTCAAAGATGAAGAAACCATAGTTTTTCCTCCTTAACCAACCAAAATAGACGTTGCATGCATAATTTAACATCATATAAATCAATCAAACGATTGTATGACTCATTTCTAGCAATTCTTCTAATTCATATCATTCATTGCACTTTTATAGCACCGTTCAAAACACCGTTCAAAACACATTGATACTATTTCTATTGTTTTCAAATAAAAAATTTTCTAACTTGGATTCCTTTGGCTTCGTGATGTTTTAAGAGAATAGTCTTCCACCCTTAGATTCTTTATCTAATAAAAACCTAGTTATCACTTGTTCTTACAAAAAATAATTAGTTTCTTATCATCAGGAAGCCAAAATAGACTTTCAACAAAAACTTTAAAAATAATCAGATAAACTTACATTTGTTTTGTAAAACTGATCGGTTAAAACAATTCTTTATACTTTCAGCTCTTACCTATTTCTTCTGCAAAATTGATAAAGTCTCAATATAAAACTCAAAGAGAAATAAAGAAAAAATTTGAAAAAAAAACATAATGTTTTCTACCAAATGAATTACCAAACTTCCCTTTTTATAAGGTTTTCAAATAATAAATATTATTATTTTACTTTATGGATTTTCTATTCTTTACATAACAAATTACTCAAATTTTTAATTTAAATAAATTCTGGTAGTTTTTCTATACTTATTTTTTTAATATTTTATAAATTTTTTATAAAAAAAATTATAAATTAATAAATAAATAAATTATTTTGATTTAATAAATAGTTATGAAATTTTTTATTTGACCTCTTCTTATCTTTACAAAATAGCAACATCACATAGAAATTAATTAAAAGTACAATAGAAATAAATATGTTATTATTATAAAAATGATTGATATTCTGTTAAACTTAAAAACTAATAAATAAGTAAATAAATAAAAAATCTTTCACATTTAGGTTTCATTGTAGTATAGTAATATAATTACTTAATTTACGTACATGCATAACAATTTCTTGAAAAAAAACAGCAAATTATACTGAGAAAAAATAAAGATAAAGTGGATAACTATCTTATGTTGCCTATCTTTATACTCTTTTCATTACAATTTTAAAGTACTACTCTTCATCTAATTCCTCTCCTTTCTCTAAATCTAGGATGAACTATGAATCAGAATATGAATACTCTGTAAACATTTTGCATACTATGACTCAGAACATGAATATTCTCTAAACATTCTGCATCTTCTAAAATATTTAGAATAATGTATATAAATAATGAGAATTAAATATTTTTTTTAATATTTTTATAACTTTTGTGATTTAATGTTAATAAATATTTTTTTTAATATTTTTTTTTCTTTAAATTTATTTATATCTATCAGCCTTTTGAAATATTTTTCTTATTGGAATTGCAATTTGCATCCATAACATTAATATTTTTACATTTTCATCTATCTTTTTTATAATAAATCTAATTCATTTTATTTAAAAAATATACTAAACTGAAATTACAAAGAAGAAAAAAAGAAAAATAGGGAAGGCTCTATAAATATTAACCCTCCTTACATTGTAGAGAGTTGAAGACTCACCATTAATATTTTTACCTTTTCATCTATCTTCTTTATAATAAATTTAATTTAATTTATTTAAAAAATATGCTAAATTGAAATTACAAAGAAAAAAAAAATAGAGACTACAAATATTGACCCTCCTTACATTGTAGAGAGTTGAAGACTCAATGGAAAGTAAAATTAGTTGGGATCTTAAATTTTTTATGGAAAGTTAAATTTTTTTATAAATATTTAAATCAAAATTTGTTATGATAAAATTTTTAGGACTAAAAATTATAAAAGAAAGATTATTTTGAGAAAAAATATTTAGAAACATTTCTTTGATGGAAGGAAGAGAAACTTACATTTTATTAGAGATAGAACAAATAATATAATAATTTATTACGAAGAGAATGTAAAAAAAATAAGATATTATTGGAAAAAATTAATAAATTTTCTATAAATTATAAACTTTGTTTATTTCAGTTTGTGTAGTAAATGACTATTAAAAAGAAACAAACATATTATTAAATCATGAAATTAATTATAGGAAAAAATAAGAAAACTGATAAAATGTTATGTTCTCTTCCTTCACCTCTACCGTGTCATCTTTGAAAAAAAAGTAATTCTCTTGATAATGAAAAAGAAAATGAGAGCTTTGAATGTTACTCATGTAAAAGATATATCTTTTACATTTTTGTTTGAATTTTTTTGAAGTTCTTAAAATCTAATTAATTTGAGCGTTCTTATATTTTAAAATATTTTTGTAAGAACAATTTTTAAGTACATAATAAAAATTTAACTCCTATATTTTTTATTATAACTTACATCACTAAGTATTTAATCATATGCTTGTAGTTTTGTATTTTAATTTTTAACTTTCATTTCATTTAAATAGATATATTGATCAAGAATACAAAAATAAATTTATTTTTTGCAATAAGGATTAGATGAATTTCTTGTTAATAATATGAATTATTTATCTTAAAAAAATAAATTGACATTTTTAGTTCGAATCTAATTATTAACAAGTTTATGAATTTGAAAAAAATAAAAAAATTCTTATATAATTATAATTACATCAAATTATACATTTATTTTGATTATATTAGTGATAATAATTATATATAAATTTTAAATATATTATTTTAGTCTCTCCAAAATTATTAGTCAAGATCTGTCATTGATACTCTAGCAAGAAAAGAAAATAACAAACATAAAAAATTAAATTTAAAAAAAAATCAAAACTCTAAATTGTTGCCATTTATCATAATATGATTATTTTTTTTAATATAATCTATAGAAATAATAATAATAATAATAATAATAATAATATTTACGATATAATTAATCGTGGACATATTCTATCATATTTGCATGTTTAATATTATAAATAAGTTTTTAACAGTTATAATATACACATTTTATTAATATACACTTTTATGTTATAAAAAATAATAAATAAAACAAAATTAAATTATTTAATATTTTATTAATATACATTTTTATATTATAAAATGATAACTAACATAAAAAGCATTAAAATAATAAACAATATGAAATGAAATAGTTTAACATTTTATTAATTATTTTATATTCTAATAAATAAATCATTTAAAAATATTAATAAATAAATAAATTAATTTAAATTGTGATATTTTGCGAAGTAACTTATTTATATTATTTGGAAATATAACTTTTTATTTACTAAGATTTGATAATTATTTTAATTTAAAGTTTATCTTTAACTCTAGTTTATATGTTAAAAACTATTTTTATATTAATTTTTTTAAAAAAAATTATATGAAAAAATATTTTCAAATATATATATAAAAAATATTCTATTACCTTAATCAAACCAATTATAATATTTTCACTTATTCGTTTTACTTTATAATTTTGTAATTTAAATAAACTCAATTACTTTTTTATTTTTTTCTTGTTTTTACTTCTTTCACTAATTATCTCATTCCAATTAAAGCTTTATTCAATTTTAAAGATGAATTTGAGGAAGAAAAAAAAAAGAATGGATTTAAAGAAAAAAAAATGAAAAGTAATGTTGTTTGTTTTAAAGAAAAGATAATAGAAAATAAAAAAAAATTTGTAAAAGTTTGTAAGTGATTTAATTGATATAATAATTTAAATTTAATTATATATTAATATATTTAAAAGTAATTTAATATAAAAAATAATTATTCTAAAATATAATTTAAAAATAAATAATTTAAAATAAAATAAATAATTATTATAAATTTACCTTTGTTCGTATATCCTCTATTGAAAAGGAAGGTAGCATAAAAGATGAAGCGAAAAAAGAAACATGTGAGGTGAAAGTGTGTAATATAATGAGGATCCACATGAGGATTAGAAAAATGCAAAAGGGTCTTAGAAAGCATGAATAATAATGGACAAAAAGTGTGATCGTACAAGAAAATGGCACACGTGATGGTCCCAACAACTGGGTCTAAAATTTGCACGCTCACTAAGTGCATAATCACAACATAATCCAAAGTCTATTTGGTGTTCTAATCTTTGTTCCCAGCACCACTTTTCCCCGTTGCTGATGCAGTTGTTGTGTCCCCTTTCTCTTCCTAGTGTGGGGACTGAATGGGACTCCAAACGTCACCCTGACCCCAAATCCATTTAGTCAACTATCCCAACTTTGTCTATAATCAACCACTCACATCAAATCAAACATTAAAATATAAAAAAAAAGTCCATATGCAATGTTTTATGCTACCATACAAAGAAAAGTATCATTAATATATACAAATGAAAAACCCAAACATCAAATAAAATATCTTTGATTAAATGCCATAAGGTACAGTCACCCAAAAAAAAACTTTATTTTTATTAATTATATTATAGATTTATAAAATATAAAATTAGTTACTAATTAAATTAAAACTAATTTAAAATTTAATTTAATAAATGATTAAAATTTTAATAATTAATTTTAAAAATTAATTTAGTCACCATTATATGAAAGTTAATTTCGTAATTTTTTAAAATTAATAACTATAAAAAAATATAATTTCTGTTATAATAAAAATTATTTTAAATATTAATAGTTTTTAGTTTATAAATAATTTTTAATTTATTTATTATAATTAATTATTTTTTATTTTAGATTAGTTTATATTTATTAATTTCTTGTAATGAATTAATAAATATCAGCCTGGCCAATATTGCCCATAATATCACCCTTGCTAATTTTTTACCCTTGCCAGTTTTTATCTTTAATCCTGTGTTTGTTTCCAATTATTTATTTACAGATGGAATTGAAAGTAAAAGTGGGGAAGGAAGTTGTTTAGTTCCAATTAAGTCTACTGAAATGTACAAATTGAAAGAGTTGAGGGTGGGAAGTTGACCCTATCCACCAGCAGAAAGTAGGAGAAATATAAGACAATTACCATTTTTCCTTCTCATTATGCATTCAGCAATATGGTGAATTAGACCTTTAGTCCTCTCCCAGTCATGTGTGTATATATTTTGTCATACAACTAAAGAAGTTATACTGTATAAATTTTGTAATTCATATCATGCATATTATTTTTAATGTTAGAAATTTAATTGTAAATGTAAATAATATTTTATACATATTTTTTAATTTAAAAAGCATCTATGTTTTGTTTTTTTCCCAACATTTGAAATTGTTATATATATATATATGTGTGAAAATTTTGAAAATATTACGAAAGTGAAATATTTGACCAAAATGTAGGCAGAAACATGATGTGAATACCAGGTTAAGATACATCTATTTACTCATTTGTACCGTAATCAATTATGGTTTTACGTACATAAATATTTACATATTTTACATCATATTTTTAAATCTTTTAATTCTTTGGACTTGTTTGATAATTTATATCAAAATATTAGGAAATTAGTGAAGACATGTGATTGTTTTATGAAGTATTTGAAGTTGATTAAATAAATGAATGAAACCATTAATATAGACACATATTATTGTTCGAAGAAAAATATTAAAAAGCAGTAAACATGCATGTTGCATGCAACAACCAAGGCAATGTCATGCATGGTGTATCTAATCAATGTTGGCCGCATGGACTATTGAACACATTTCATATCTTTGTTTTTGGGTTCACCTGCTAAGGAAAACCTTTCTCAACATAAACTTCTCATATATGTTGTGCTTCTTTATTTCGAGGGTTCCATTCATTTTAAAGGACATCTATCTTTGATAATGTTTTATATGTGTAGCGGCAAAAGTAAGCCCTTGGAAAAGGATTGTGATTCCCTTATGTATTGTTTGAGAAGATAGTAAGTGATATAAATAAGGATGAAGAAGTACTTGCCAAGAATAGAAAAGAAGAGCCACAAGGAATGAATACATGAAGCATAGCCAACAAGAAGGGAGAAGAAGAAATAAAACAAAAAATTATAAAAGAAGGATGACAAAAGAAAGACTCCAAGATTTGGAAGAAGAGAAGGAAATACATCAATAAGATTTCATAGAATATTCCAAGAACATGTTATTGAATTCAATAAGCTTTAGAGTGCAAGCAGTGCCTTTTTAAAAGTCTTGAGGTGTTTATTTTGGACAGTGACCTTTCAAACTCTCAAGACCCACTCAACCTTGACCTTTGGGAGCATGAGGCCTTGTTTTTGCCTCTTGGGGAGTCTAGGACAATTGGCTCCACATGCATTGGATGTTATTATTGCTTTAGCATAATTGATTTTGCAAACAAACATAATTGGTTGTGTTTGCAACTAATTTTCCTTCAATTCTTATATGTCTCTATTTTCATTTTGTTAATTTTATTATGAACCTCATCCTTATGAAATTGAAGGTCTCAACCTTACTTACACGAAATAATAATTAAAATGTTGATTTTCTTTAATAAAAACAACTTGTGAAATTAAGAAACAGCTATATAGGAGAAAATTTTCCTAGCACAGTCAAAGCTATACTCACAACTCTTTTAACTATGTTAGTCATTCCTTTACTTAGGTTGATTGCAAAATTTAACTTGCATTTTTAAATTTTTTTAATATGTAATTTATTAAAGAAAAATCAATTTGTAACTTGTTAATGTTTGCAGACTACATATAATGTCTTTGTCATCCTCCAAACTAAAGCGCTCAAGAGTTCTTCACAACATAAGGGTAAAGAATCAATATAGCTTGATAACCTAACCTTTCCTCCAAACATGCCTCCTTTCCCACATTTGTTAGACCATCCTTGAAATTTTTCAAATAAAAATCAAATGAAAAAGGACAACAGTGATTATGTGGGTAGAGTAATTGTCTAGTAGAAGGTAATGAATTTTACTTTTTTCATTATTGGTGGATTTACATTTCCTCACCATTTGACCTTTCAGTCCTTAGGAAGATTTTATTTTCATGGATAGGTGATTAGTATGAAGATCTAGTCAAAGTATTCTACATAAATCTCGATCTTTTTAGCATAGATGATCTAGTCACTAATATGTTTAAGAAGAAGACCAGGATCTCATCAGATGATTGAATAAATGTGGTGAACTTGAAATATGTTGGACAAAAGTTTGATCTAACATATATCCCTAAATACCTTAATTATGGAGAGGATTATGCTTTGACTGAAATGATAAGATTGAAGCTTTGCAGACATCCTTACAAGAATGTCAGAAGTTTGACCATTGATGATAGATTGTTTCATTACATTTATGTTCATATTATTAGTCCTCCTGATAGTAACTATGCATAATCATAACACAATGTATCTTCATGATGTGTGTAATGAAACATGATATTGCCATTAGTTAGCCACACCATATCAGTCAACACATTTGAAAATTCAAGAGTAATGAAAAGTCTCTGCCATATGGTTTTTGTATAATTCGTATACTCTTGTATATGGGATTTGATTTGACTTTAGAGAGTCAGCCTAAACTAGGTTGATCAAATTTTCTAAATTGAGGTCACTTACAAAAGATTAAATGGGATTAACATAAATGGTGCACGACAACATGACAAGGATTACCATGGCCAACAACATGATTCCAACAAAAAAATTCTATAAGCAAAGATGAAGATATGGGGCTAGAACGACATTAGAGTCATCCACCCCACAATGGTTATATGTTAAACTAAATATGGACATGGATTATAACAAGGAATGTAAGGACTGCAGGTAGGTTTGAATTTTTTATCCCTAAACCTTCACATGATCTCGAGCATGTCAATCTCAGAATTGATGGTGTCAAAGACAACATTTAAGAACTCAAAGGCGATATGGAGTAACCTTTTGTTTTATTGAATTATGTTAATGCTTTTTTTTTTTAAATTTTATGTGCTTCTATTGTTTTCATCATTGTAATCTTATTTGCATATTATGATATTATTAAAGATATATGTTTAAATTTTATTTGCAAAGCCAATTTTAAAAATAACAATTTTTAATACAATTTTACGTTTTAAATGTCCAAGTAAATGAACATTTCAACATCATTTTCAAAATATAGTTTCTATGTATTTAATTTAACAAAAATATATTTTTTTCAAATTTTTTCCATTTCAAAAATTAATTATTTCACTATTAATCATTTTATAATTTAAATTTATACTCCATCTTTTTAAAATATAACTAAGGGCATTTTGGTAATTTGTTATATAACATGATTTTTTTTCCTTTCACAACAATCAAATTAACCACAAAATTTTCACTCATTTTCATTCACTTCTCCTTGATTTAAACAATTTCACTTTCGACTTTTCCCTTTGCACAATATATGTATTCTTTTCAAGTGAAACACCTTAAATAAGTCTCAAAGGTTTTGTTTGTCATGTCTATTTAGAACCTCTACTTGTGAAACGAATTAATATTCATAGAATGACAATTTAGGGTGAACTTTAGTAGACATGAAAGTTTGCGTATGTGGTCAAATCTTAAAGTAAATGCAATCCTGAAGAAAAAAATATGCATAGTATTTTGGTTCTGCTCAATTGAAGCACCTTAGTACATATATACGTAGCTATATATGTGACATTATAATGTAGTTTTTTCAGAATATTTCCTGCATAACTTACATTTGTTGTCATAAAAATTGGTTGATCAATTGTCATATTTTGTATATACAGAACATGGATCTTAGTCTTTTTCACAAGCACAAGAATGATTTCATTATTGTTCAAGTTTATGTAGATGACATCATCTTTGGTGCTACCAATGAATCCTTGTGTAAAGATTTTTCTAAGCTAATGTTGGGAGAGTTTGAAATGAACATGATGGGTGAGTTGAAGTTCTTCCTTTATCTTCAAATCAAACCACTAAAGAAGGACAATATCATATACCAACAAAAGTACATCAAGGAGATGCTAAAGAAGTTCAACATGGTAGGTGCAAAGCCTATGAAGACTCCATTGCATACGTCTAAGACCCTTGGTAAGGACGAAAATGGTAAAAAAGTAGATCAAACAATCTACAAAGGTACAATAGGCTCTCTTCTCTATCTTACTGTAAGTCATCCATATATTATGCATAACGTTTATCTAAGAGCAAGGTTCCAATAAGATCCTAGAGGTCTCACTTGAAATCAGTGAAAAGGATCTTCAACTACCTTGTAGGGTCTACTAACTTGTTTTTGTGTTATAAGAAAAATCAAAGTTTCAAGTTAGAAGACTTTTGTGATGCAGACTATTCTAGAGATTGTGTTAAGTGGAGGGTTCTAATTTCTTGGACCTTGTCTCATCTCTTGGTTAAGCAAGAAACAAAACTTTATAGCCCTTTCAACAATGGAGGTAGAATATATGTCAGTAGCTAGTTGTTGCTCACAACTTCTTTGGGTAAAATATCAGTTAAAAGATTACTCTAGTATTTAGATGAATATTCCAATATTCTATTACAACACTAGTGCAATCAACACTTATCATAACACCATTCAATACTCCAAGGCAAAGCACATTGAAGTAAGGTATCACTTCATTTGTGATTATGTCCAAAATGGTGTTTTTGATCTTCAGTTTGTGAAGACAAATCGTCAATAGGCTAATATCTTTACAAAGGCATTACTTGTGAAGAAGTTTGATTTTATCTTGTCAAAATTTAAATTTAATTAAAGTTTCAAACGATTAGGAAAAACAATTACACTGTCTATGTAGTATTAATGGGTGTGCTAAGCACATGCAAGTTTGCAACATTTGAAGAGTAAGACACATCGAATAACAATGATGAAAATATTTCCCTCATAAATGTTATTAATGAGGAAATGACTTCCACTCACCCACAAAGCACACTTAGAATATCTAAATCACCATAATGTTATAACTCTTGTGTAATAATTGTGTGTTCTTCTTCATCTGGAAGCCTTCATAGAGGAGAAATGACCATTGTTTCATCGTCAATGTTGAGATATGATTTTATTCAATATAGTCTTTGCCAAATACATTGATCCAACAATGTGTTTCCTTGATGTGTGTATGATTGGAAGCTTGGTCGGGAAGTATTTAATTCCCATAAGTTTATGTCTTCTTCTTGAAAAGAAATAATTAAGAAACAAATAATAGTTATATCATTGAATTGTATTTAAGTGCATATCGCAAATTATTTTGTTTCTTTATTGAGTTTCATATATAAATGTTGTAAATACATAGTTTTCCATAAATAACTTTGCAATGTTAAAACATAAAATTTATATTTAAAACATGTTTCACTAATTTTATCTTTAGGAAAATATTTGTTATTACAACTTGATTATGTTATAGAAATTGATCATAATTAAACAATAACTATAAGACCATTTGTCAGTGCATGTATCCACTGGATGGTATGTTGTATTTCAACTCATTTGGCAATAACATATATATATATATATATGCTTATAATTTTTTGAATTATTTGTTATCATTAAAATTCTCTTAAAGAGTCTACAGAGAGGTTAAACAATCTAAGGTACCAAGAGTGATGGCTTCCACTTGTAGTTAGGAAGAAACTGCGATTCATTGCACTTAATGTAAGCTATTTGTTTCACTACTATTTAACTATAATATAAAATATATTTTAATTGTTATAATTTAATTTAAAGTGTCCAAAGTAATCGGGAAATTGTGAATATGGATATTATGTGATGAAGCACATGCATATAGTTATATATACAAACGTTACACACTCGTAGAGAAATATATTACAAAATTAACTCAAATACCTTCATTATTTAATTGCAAAATTTACTTTTTATTGATTAAGTTAAATTTTAACTATTCAACAATACATCTCTCTTAAATGATAAAGATGTGGAAGACATTAAAATGTACCAAATGTTATTTTTTAAACATTTTTTATTATTTTTAAATTTCTTTAAATTGTTTATAAGCAAATGTTACATTTTAGTTTTTTTTACAATATTTATTATTACATCATATGAATTCTTATTATTACATCATATGAATTCTTAATATGGAGGTGAATAGTACGAAACAAACCATTTATCTTTATATTAAGAATATAGTCTTTTTTTGTATCATCTCTACATTATAATTTTTTTTTAGTTTTTAAATTTTAGTTAAAAATACTAACAATATTGTAGATATTAAATAATTTCATTTGATTATAAATGAATTAATATGTCTAGGAATTATGTACTAATATATGCATATAATATTATCTATTTATGATGATTTTTAATTGACATATAAAATTTAAATTTTCTATATTACTTGTATTTACGTCAATTTTGTAAGTGACATAAAAAATTCTTGTAGAAGGGATGTAAAATTCATTTAATTGTTATAAGTCCTTCATGAATAGTTGATAATTGATATGCAAACACAAAATTTTATTTATAGTTAGTATAAAAGTACAAGAAAACAATTTTTTCAATAACTCATTTTAACAAAAAGTTTAAGTATAATACAGTAATATTTTAGGAACCAATTTGAGTTTTTACTTGTTTCAAATTATTTAGATGTTTTAGTATTTATGATTTATTTTAAAATAACTGATATTTTCATGTTACGAAATATTGTTTACTTTTTTTTTTCTTAATTTGATATTACATAAGTTACCTTAATTTTAACGAATTTTGAATTATGTATTTTTATTCACTGTTGAATCTCCAAAATTATGCTATAGTACATTTAATGTATTTATTGTAAGAGTTAGGCTATTCCAGTAAAATTGTATAAAAAGACATATATCAATTGTTAATGTTAACCTATATATAGAAATATTAAACTCCGAGGGTTCATTTCAAATTTCAAAGTTAAAGAAGAAAGAGAAGTAAGGAAAATTTAGGTGAAAATACATATAACATTTTCTTCCTAAACTAAAATATTAACTTTTTTCGTGATAATGTAATTGAAGCTGACCCAACAATTTTTTTATTATACATAATTCGTATTAACCATAGATTCTTTATTATATAGATATTTTCAGTATTAATCATAGATTTTTTATTATATAGATATTTTCATTATGTGAGTAGGGTTGAATATTTGGATAAAATTCTGCGAATTATTTATATTATTTGTAATTCATATAGGCAAAAGTTTAGGGTTTGTAGTGTTTGGTAAATTTTAGCGTGAGTTTTTTATATTTACTATTTATAACTCTTAAGTTAAATTCTTTTTATCTCCGTTCTTTCCAACATCAAGTCATATTTAATAAAAAAATCTAATATTTATTGTTTTTATAGATTTTTATCAAATCTAATTCAATCTAAAATTTAATATTTTTTCTTTCTAATGGTTATCACAAAATTCAATTTAACTAAAAATTGATTTATTTTGTTTTTATTGATCGTGTATTGTTTAATGAATTAAGTAAATTGTTACTATAGAAATTAATGCTAAAAAATATTAATGTATTTTTACTTTCATTTAACCTGTGAATTTTGGAAAGTAGATACAATTTATAAAAATTAAAAACTGTTTAAAATATAAACTAAATAAATGGATTTTTTATAATACGGATTTATTCAAGTACGAACTTAATCGAACTCATTCATCCATATATCTAATTCTAACTCTATATGTGAGTATAGTATCAAGTCAAGTTATCATATACTTAACGCATAGGTCTAGTCTCATGTTTCATTTTAAATAAGATTACATATAGTCCAAGAAAAAAAGAAAGAGAAAGATTGGAATACCATATAGAAATCATTATATAGAAATCACATAAAAATGCATGTGCTCTACAACTGCATGGCTTCAATTCAGATTGACCAGTATGGAACGTGACATGCAACCATTCTTCAAAGATATATAGAAAAGAAAAATA
The DNA here is from genome assembly GCA_030347555.1 of Lablab purpureus. Classification (NCBI taxonomy): domain Eukaryota; kingdom Viridiplantae; phylum Streptophyta; class Magnoliopsida; order Fabales; family Fabaceae; genus Lablab; species Lablab purpureus. Next base: position 20,550,810 of record CM059254.1, read on the forward strand.
CTTTATTAGTGTAAATTCTCAACTGGGTTGCAATCTACCCAAAATCTTTTACCACCAAGTGTAGTATGTCATCACTTTCAAAAGTTGTTCTCTTTTTATCACTTTTGTACGGGTTTTAAGTTGGGTACTACGAAATTTAACATATCAGTGAAAATTTTAGTTTATAAAAAAGGGTTAAAATTGAGCATTTAGGAGTCTAAGTCAGTTGTTCTAAACTGTTATTCTCTTCCTTTCTTACCAATTACAAAAACTGAAGGTGTGGAAATGAAAACACTGTATATGAATCCATTTAATTGGTTTTGTTTTCTTGGGGTTCATCAAGGTGGCTTTAATTTTAGGCTTTTGCTTCTTCTACCCTATAATTACTAACTGCACGCCATAGAATACCATTTTATCTTTTATACTCTATTTGATTTTTGAATTATGGTTTCTAAAAAATTTGTTTAACAACAATTTTTGTAGAAGGTTTCTGAAACATGGTTTTTGGTGTAAGTTTTTCAGAAAATATTTTAAAAAAAAACTTTCCAAAAACATTTTGGAACGAGTTTTCATAACAAACTTTCAGAAATTTCTTTCTTGAACAAGTTTATCATAATAATATTTTCAAAAAATGTTTTATAGAACAAGATTTTCAGGAACATTCTAGAACAAATTTTAAGAAGATAATATTTAAGCAATCTAAAAGAAACGAATGATTGAGTGTAATGCAGGTGCAGCGAAGGGCAGTAAAGGTGCACTGAAGATAGAGCATTTTTTACCATTGCTATGGGATGTGGTTAGTAAGTATTGGGGTGTAGGAAGCAGAAACCCAAATTTTAAACAATGTGCAGCCTAAAAACTTCTTCACCCGATAAATTTTTTTTCCCACATCATTTTTCATACCAAATAATTTGTATGAATGTTGGAAAACGTATTCTGGAATAATGTAAAGTTGTTTCCAGATTAACGAGTTCATTGATACATCCATGTATTACACAGTATTGCAGAATAGTTCATTCGAAATATATATTTTATTTTCTAAAATAGTAATTCTGGAATATATATTTTTTATGTTCTGTGATACTGATTTTGGAATTGAGTGCGTATTATTTACTTTTTTTTCGTAATGTTCATTTTAAAATGGGTTTTTTTATATTTCAGAATAGTCATTCAAAATGCATATGTTATATTTCAAAATAATTATTCGAATATTGAGTACATTATGCCTTTTATTAACCCAGTAGACAGTTATACATTCCAAGTATATTAAACTCATTCCAAATAGAAAACCTTCAATACAGCAAAATTTGTCCTTAACACTGTTCTTTTAAGTGTTAAACTTAGGTACGCTAAAAGTAAAAAGAAAAAAAGAAACAGAGGGGGAGAAAATGTGAGTGAACGAGAAATAAAAATGAAATAAATAAAAAATAAAATAAAAATAGAAACTAGATAAAGAAAAATAAAAAAAATAGAATAAGAAGTAAATTGAGATTATTTAGTTTTTAAAATTACATAATTATTTAATATTATTTTTATGCTAATAATATAAAAGAATATATGAATGGGGTAGAATACAAATCACTCACATTTTCCTACTTTCTCCCTCTTCCTTCGTCTTCCTATTTATTTTCACCCTAGAAAACACACCCCCATTATTAAGGAAAACAATGGGAATTTGGAAACAAATCAGTTTATCTATTTTTAAACTACAAAAATCTGACCAAGATCTTTATTTGTGCCTTTTCACCAAGAATACACTAATCATAGTCCACCCATATTTATTGAAACATTTGTGCTGTCTTTTGGACATATATCCAACTTAAAGATATTATGAATATTGATTTTAATATTAATATAAACAGGATAGATATGTATTTTAATATTATTTTCATTGGATATTCAAAAGAATACGATATAAAATCAAATATTTCCCTTGTTATTAAAGGGATTTGTTTACGGAAAATTTCCTTGATAACCTCAAAACATCTAAGCATTGGAAACAAGAAACTGTGAGTCGTTTATTCATGACTTGGTATCCCATGGCTTTTCCATGTTCTATTACAAAAATAAATATCTAGAAAAAAAAATAGACTTATCTTTAAGAAAAAATTCAAATTATTAACATTATATATTTTTAAATATAATTATAAATTGAATAATTTAAAATACAATTTTAAATTTAAAAGATATATTTTAAATTATACAATTTAAAATATATTTTCGTATTTTGAAACATATTATGAATTGAATAATTTTATAATTACTAGTAGAATATCTTCTTGAATTATAATTTAAAATTAATTTATTAAAACCTTTTTAATGGTAATTCACTATTGTAGCATAAGAGATTATAAAATTCTAACTAAAAATATTTAACTTCCTCAACTAAAATTCAAAATCCAAAAATTCCTAAATAATGTGATATTGTAGAATTTAGGATCTAAAATTCAAAATCCAAAATTTCCTAAACAATGTGATATTATAGAATTTAGGATTTAGGATTAGAAGATCAATATTAAAGTAAAAATTGAATTGATTTTCATAATATCGTAACAGGGAAGATCAACTTTTTTAAACTATTGTTCCAGACTCTAGTAATTTCGTATACTTAACTTCCACGTCATAACCTTACTTAATCTGAAACTTTTATTCCATATTAAAAATAATTCAGAAATCAATATCACTTTCCCAGTATTCAAATCCTTTATAAAAAAAAAACTCACCTAAAAGAGGTAAGTAACTCTAATAGCTACAAAATCTTCACATACTTTTTGTCAATTCAATGTCTAAAGCAAGAAATTACAGGTAAGAATACCAATAAAGGATATCAATGGAGATTGAATGAATAATAAAACAAAAATGACAAAATGCACATTTAAAAAAAAAAAAGGGGGAGTGGGAGGAAAATATTGGGTGCAGAAATAAATTACCTCCTAAAAATACATCATATATATCTTTTAATTCAATATTTACGATGCTCTATGTTAATGAGCTCCTCCTGGTTTGACCGTGTTTTGAGAATAAAACAAAGAACGAATAGCCACCAGTGTCATGAATAGTAATGATTCAAAGTGCAAGCAATTCAACACCTTTGGTATGCATACATTCAGTAAACAGCAAATGCAAATTATTTCATATTTCTATACGAAATTAACTACTCCATATTTCAACAGCCAAAAGAAATAAACATACTAATTAGCTTAATCAGAAGAGTTACAAGACCTTAACAAAGCACAAAGACTGCACTAAAAACATACGAAGAGTTGAGTCACAAGTTTTTATTAATGAAAAAGAGCCAACAATGACAGTGAAGATCCATTCATTCTTTCCAGTTATAGGAAGCTCGGTCAACAACTAAATAGTCTCCCCGAATATCCTTTACAACTCGAAGGTCATCATCAAGGTACACAGTATCAAACCTACATGACCAGGATACAAGCACATTACTACAATAAAACTTCTCAAGACTCCAAACAACAGACTGTAAGAGAACTCTGCCTTTTTTCTGGTACAAATTAGTGTCATAGGAACTTGGGTATAATGAGGAGTTAAGTCACATGTTTGGTTCTTCTTCATTGCCAGCTAGGTTTCAAGAGTTGGAATAATGTCTAGGAAATAGCATTCATTTATCCTTAGCCTAGTAAATTGTCTAAAGAACATAGAAACATAGTTCATTTATGTATTAAAGAGCCCCAAATTGGATTATGTGTACCAATGCGCTATTTATTTCTGTACCAGTTCACCTAAATTTGTCATTCAATTCATTAAAGTAATGAACCAGTATACATTATAGGCATATGAGAATGAGCTTTGAAATAATTGGTTACCATGTAAAGCTACATATGAGTATGCATATCAGACATATTACTAGATAATTGAACTAAATTTTTCAGCTACATCGTAAACTTAAAGTACTTACCAACCCTGACCAAATGGAGGCAATGGTATTTCCCAGTTCTTTCCACGTAATACTGCACTCGTAAATCTAAACAACCAATGTCAGTCATCAAAGGTATTAGAATAGTTCTTGTGTAAACATTAGAAATTTAGACTCGTTAAGCAGTGACATCAAGTTTACACTTTCATTTATGTTTATTATGCATATCCAAAATGTACAGGGATGGTAAAGTGAAGCGGGCCACGTGACTGCCCGCCAACCCACTACAAAAAATGTGGAGCAAGCTGAGCATTTGAATTTGTTGACCTGTTTAAGTCCGTCCCACATAACCTACACGACGGGATAAAACGGGCTAGTTTACATAATCCGCAAAAACAAAAATCATATTTATTTAGTTATTCTAATTTCTATTTGCAATGCAATCTTAGTCCAACTAGTTTTTTTATATTTTAACATGTGAATGTTTACTTGCTAAATAAAAGTTTATTTAAACAAAATGGATTGATTAATGGATATTCTTACATTCAAATTTTCTGTTTAAGGTGCTTTCTAGTAGTTTTAGGGTGCTTTAGTACTAGTGATTTATTACTAATGGACTATAATGAATTTTTCAATGTGCAGGAAATGTTAAATATAGAATCGAATGCATTGTGAATTTGAATGGAAAAAATATAACAATATTATATAATACAAATTTTTTTATTAATTATGTCGGCTGGCACGCCGACCCACAAGCCTAGTATTATGCAGGACGGATCAACAAAATTAGCCTGCAAAATTTATGCAAGACCGAGCAAGTTGGACCATTTTTTGCATGCTTAAACAGGACGGACTAGCCCGCATTGTCATCCCTAAAAATGTAATGTCATCAATAAGAAAATACTACGTACAATTATAGACAGGAGAAGGAATATAGGAGACATTAAATATTAAAATACTAGATTGTGCAAAATTAACATATTCATTCTTCTGATTCTCCAAATTTACTTCCAGTGAACTAGGATAACAAATAAACTTGTTTCGACTTTGATGGAAAATATCTGCATTGACTGGACATTTGCATGGGATGAGGATGAATTTCATCCTCATCTTTATCTACATATTTGTCTCAGTTTTAAATTACTAAAGCACTCATAGTTTATTAGGAAACTTAAAAAACTTATTTTCACATTACTCTTTAGTCCTTGGCTTTGATTTATTTGAAGAAATCTTCTTCCGTTTTACAATTTTTCATTCTCTCTCTCAACTGTTTAACGCATTCGATATCCACCAAGTTCACTCGGAACCCCAAAGTAGTCTCCCTCTTAGCATTTACAAAAATAATACAAGTTGTAGTTGTCATAGAATTTCAATTATGTGCAATTGTTTACTCTCTTTTATAATTACTTGACAATTTTATAATTGATTTTTGGTACTCTATTTTAAGATTTGTGTAAATTTTTTCTTTAATATTTGACATTGAAGAAAAGAAAATATGAGCTTTTTTACATTGAATTTTTCATACTATAATATTTTCTGTGCTTTTTATCTTTTGTAAAAAAATTATTTAATTGATATTTTGGAAGTACAAAGGCGGATATGGACACGGATACGAATGTGACAAGTATACCCGTTATTGTTGCAGATGGATATGAAATTTTACTTGAAGGACGTGGAAGGGTATAATCAAACCCACACCAGTCCCACCCATTGTCATCCCCACTACAAATTGTCCACTTTAATGTTATTGATATTGGATAATGGAAAATATCGGGGACCCCACGTCTGAAAATTTAAATAACAATAAAATCAAATCAAAACACCACAAATTTCAAGTTCAAAACTTAAAATAACAAAACATAAGATAAATGTCCTAAATTTCTAATTATAAGAGGCGATGGGACATCAACTATGTGATGGCGGCAACACCACACAACAATGAAGGAGATTGTTGGATTGGTACCTTCAAGTTGGGTAAGGTGCCTTAGGTTAAAATTTTCATTGCCTTGGGTCAGGTCACGTGGACTCAAGGTTTCTCCTCCTTTGTTTCTCATGGGAACACTACGCCCATGATGTTGTGGCAGTGGTGGAAAGTCCGCCTCCAAAATCCGCCATGGTCATTTTTCAATATCACTAGTCCATTTGTATAACATAATTCTCTTTTGTCGTTCTATCTGACTTCTTGAATGGAGTCATTTAATTAAAACTTGAACAGACTCATTTAGAAGTCTATTGGATGCTAAAACTACCTCCACTTCCAACTCCTCAGTACAGATAACAGGAAGTAGTTGACACGGGAAATCAGTTTGAACAACCTTTTTCAACTAAGATATATATGAAATATAAGTTAAATGCCTGAGCGAGCTGGTAAAGCCACTTCATAAACTACTGCCCCAATTCTATGAACCACCATAAAAGGACCCCGAAAATGCCTACTAAGCTTTTGATTGATCCTGTTAGTTAGTGATATTAATTATAAGGTCATCGACTGAGGTAAACAGTCACCCAGTATACATTCTATGCTCCTATGTTTATCAGCCTGCCTCTTCACCCTCTCCTAAACCTTGCATAAATTTTGTTTTAATTCCTTTAAAATTGCATCTTAATGGATCAAAATTTAATCTAACTCCTTCAATGCTATCTCATATTTATTAAAACTCACAATGCGTGGAGGATCTCACCTGTACAAAGCCTTGAAGGAAAACATCTTCATAAATTGCTGCTAGGAAGAAGTTACCACCAGTATGTCTCGTAAATGGGAAAGAAAGGCACAATCCGAGATAACCACCATAAAATGGCAATAAAAAACTTGATCCAACTAAAAAGAACTTAAATATATCACACCAAATTTGGGCAATAAACATAGCAGCATAATGCAGATTGGGGGAACTAAACAGTAATAATAGGATGGTGAACAATGTCAAGAGAGGTTGGTTCCTAACAGAGATGGAGCAGTGAAACAAGAGACAGCAGAAGTGGTGGGAAAGAAGCCCTCATAGACTACTATGAGCACTAGAAAAACACAACATACAAATCCAAGTCAGCAACCACCGAAGGGGAAAAGAAGTAAAGGGTAGCGAGTAGGACAAGGTGATACATTTCTAGAAAGAGGTAATGAAGATTTATGCAGACAACTTGTTAGCCAGACACCTCATTGCACACACCGTGACATGCAAACGAACAAGGCTGGTCATCTTAGAGCAAGAGGCATGTAGTGGCACATTAGAGCTCCAGTGGATGCACAGTTTCAGGCAGTAGCAAATCTAGACCTGGCAAAGATGATAGTTGTAGCAATGAGGTGATCGGCTGAACAGACATACTAAATCAGATTCCCCTAGTCGCAAAATAATGTAAGTGGAGAGACAGAATATGAAATTGGGTGAAAGAAGGTCTGTGCTTTTTGTGGATGCATGGCCAAGTTAATGGGTAAACACTGCCAATGAAAATTAAAGATGAGTGAATAAGAATATTTGAAATATGTAAGGAAATAAAGAATTATTTTATTGATAACAAGTAAACCAATTACATTCTCATTATCTCTATTTGTAATAATCAAATTCTTTAAAATAAAAAAATTAAAATTTGTTGAAATGAATAATAAGAAAATTTTAAGGATAGTTTTTCCTAATGACTAAGAAGATATTGATGATATTTTTACAATGCGTTCACTCAAGTTGGTAAATGAATATCAATAATTCTCAACTTGTCGACAAAATCTTGGAATTTGTCTCAAAGAAGCCCTTTATAGAAAAGTTTCGCTATCTGAAATCCTGTAGGAACATTTGTAACCACAAGACCTCTGTCAAGATTATTTTTTATGAAGTAGTCAATTTTAATATCTTTGGTCATATGTTATACTGGATTATGGATAATGTTTGTGGTTGACTTGTTAACACAGTATGATTGCATACGTATGTCAACCTTCACTTTTAAGGTCATTGAGTATGATTTTTATTCAGACCTTAAGAAAGGACTTAAAATTCAGCTTTTGAACTAGAACAAGATACTTTATCTTGATGTTTGCTTCTCCAAGAAACATAGCGTGCCCAAAAGTAGATCTTCTGTTAGTAAAGAACCTATATACTCTATATCATATAATACAAGAGAAAATGTCTCCTCGTTGTCAATTCTATAAGTTTGAGTCTATTCCCTTCAACCAATATAACCTTATATCTATTTGGAACCAACCGATGTCAATTGCTCAGACATCCCTAGGGAAGAGAACAATGATAAGATTCTCTCTACTTGAGACTTGTCATGAAAGCGTCATATTTCAATAATAGAAGAGGTAGAAAATATACCAACAGTGGTTGACTTCCTGCTGACAGAATTTCCCTACTCAAGATTGATAATTGTATGAGACAAAGTGAGAGAGTCCACTCGTTCTTCTAAAAGTCAATAACTAACAATATCTAACCTTATCCATTTGCAAGGGTGTATGTTAGCAGGCCTACCCACACAAACACAAGGCTCATTAGACGAATTACCAAACCCATACGATGTAGTGATTATATCTAAACAAGATCTTTGAATTGTCCCTTAGGAATATTTTTCTGTTAGAATAAAAGTCAGGTGTTCCACTTGAATTGCTGAGTTCCACTTGGATCGCTCACCAAAATGTAAAAAGTTCTAAGAATGCCAGAGAAGAATAGTATCTTTTTAATTGTTAGCCTCTTTGTTTTCCTTTTTTCACCTAAGTTACCGCACTGTACAGTATATGACACTAAAAATCAAACTCAAACTTAAACTAATTAATTGCAGACGCACCAAAAAAACATTATTCATTACTTTTATTATCATTATTAAAGTCCAATTATTCACCTGAAATTCACTCTCTGCAGCGAGGCAACCTCAATACTGGATCGAACAAAGAAAACGCCATGCGGGGGAAACGTGATGACGTTGTTGAGCGTCCTATTCCGAACATCTATGACCTGCAACACGTCGCCGGCTCGGGTTCCAAACAAGGGGGCCTTCTCAATGATGAAAAGCTGCTCCTTCTCTGTCGTCCACAGGAGCCGCCATGTCGCCGACAGGGAATCTCCGGTGGTGACGGAGTCGGCACCCACGGCGGCCATCGCGTCGATGGCTTCAACAATTGCGGCGCGCTTAGTGGGGTCGCTCTGCGTCCGGAGGCCGCGGTCCTGGTCGGCTATGAGGGCTAGGAGGTGCTCCTTGGCGGATTGGGATTGGGCCGTGGCGGAGGAACAGGTGAACCTCCGGTGAGAATAGCGGGGGCCAGGTAGTATAGTGGTGAAGGGTTTGGGAATAAGGAGGGTGGCCATGGGCATGGGTGGTAGCGATGATTGAGTTCCATGGGGTCTGTGGAGGGAGTGAACTTGAAAGAATTGGCGGTTGAGAACTCAAATCTCACAGGGGAAGATATTGTGGGAGCCACGTGAAATGCACGTGGATATTATAATAAATGTGATATTTCCATTTGTCATTTTTTAGTAAATGGAGTATTCACTCACTTATATAAAAATAAATAAAAATAAAACACCCTTATTGAAGAACTAAGAATAGTTTATAAACAAATTATTGTATAAATAAAAATAATATAATTAATGATTAAACATACTTTTAATTCTTAAAAATTTGAAAATTTAGTTAGAGGTAGGACTAGCAAAATGGGTTGGACCCAACGGGTTCAAGAGAGATTCACAAGAAAAATATTAAAAGAAATTGAAGAAGAGATAAAAAAAACACTTAATTTTGTAAATATCTTATATTATTGCATATTTCTTGATTTTCTTGAAATATTCTACAATTGGACAAAACTTATAAGTTAGATGACAATTAAAGAATTTCTAAGCAACTTGGAGAGAAAAAAAAATATTAAGATTTCAAGAGCTTTATGGTAGAGAGTGTGGGAAAAGATTAAATTTGAAAGTTTTATAAAGGAGCTTTCAAATGAAGACCATTGCACTTTCCTTTCATTCAGACATTGACGTGCCCGTTGAGGTGTCAATAAAGTACTAACATTATCCTTTCTCACAATGCAGTGATAGACATGTGTAAGAAAAATGTCGTTTCCTCATAAATGGCATTAATGAGGGGAAAATCTCATTATTACCTTTTAGATACGTACGACATATGATCTGCACTATCTCAACAAACTAGTTAGTACTACACAGACAATATGATCATCTAGCCTAATCATCTATTATTTGAACCAAATTAAAATTTTACATAATGAAATCAAACCTCTCCATGGGCAATGCTTTTGTAAACATATCAAACCATTGATGATTTGTCTTTACAAACTGAAGGTTGAAAATACCTTTTTGGATAAGATAACGAATGAAGTGATATCTTACTTCAATATGCTTTGCCTTGGAGTGTTGAATGAGATTTTTAGCAAGATTGACTATACTAGTGTTGTCACGGTAAACTGGGATGTTTGTAAGTGCACTAGAGTATTCCTCAAACTGGTACTTTACCCATAAGAGTTGAGAACAACATCCAATAGTTGACATCTACTCTACCTTTGTTGTTAAAAGTGCTATGGAATTTTGCTTCTTGCTTGATCGTGAGATAAAGCAAGGTCCAAGGAATTGACATCCTCCATTAGTACTCTTTCTATCAACTATGTCTCTAGCATAATCAACATCACAAAACCTTTCTAACCTGAAACATTAATTTTTCTTATAGCATAAGCATAGGTTAGTAAACCCTACAAGGTACCTAAAGATCCTCTTCATTTCCTTCAAGTGAGACTCTATAGGATCTTATTGGAACTTTGCACACAGACAGACATTATGCATTATGCCTAGATGACTTGCAATAAGATAGAGAACGGATCCAATCATACCTCTATAGATTGTCTGGTCTACTTTCTTACCATTTTCGTCTTTGTTGAAGGCTTCAAACGTATGCATATGTGTCTTTATGGGTTTTTCATCTGCCATGTTGAATTTCTTCAACATCTCTTTGATATATTTCTTTTGATGTATGATGATGTCTTTTTCTCGTTTTTAAATCTGTAAATCAAGAAAGAACTTCAACTCCTCCATCATACTCATCTCAAACTCTCCCTGCATAAACTTCTTGTTGATTATAGCCTTTTTCTACCAATCTAGCTTTATTTTTTACCACTTTGCCTTCTTCATCTAGCTTGTTGTGGAAGATCCATCTTGTTCATATAACCATCTTATCAGATGCAGGAGACACTAGGGTCCATACATCATTCCTTGTGATATGGTTTAGCTCTTCCTCCATGTCCAAGGTTGAATCTTCATCTAAGATAGCTTCATTGATGTCCTTTGGCTCAATTTAAGACACAAGGACTGCAACTCCTTCTTCTCTTAGTGAAGATTTGGTTTTGTCAGACGATATGTGCATGATCTGACGAGAGCTTGTTTCGTCTATCGACCTTAATTGTCTATCAAACACAAGCTTCTTTTACATTTTATATTTCATTGTTTTTAAGCACTTACTCAAAATCTTAGAGGATGTTGGATTTTTCCCTAACACATTGGCGCCCATCATATACCTTGGCCAATTGAGGTGTCGAATGTGATACATTGTCCAATAAAATGAGAACTTCAGTTGATCCCCGATATAAAAGAATTCTCAATCTAACAGCTTCACCACAACTTTGAAGAACCCAACCTTGAAGTTCTTGTAAGAAAAGGTATAGGGAGCAAAAAGGTAAGTACCCGACTGACAGATGAAGGAAAGCCATCCTATGAAATATGGGGGACAAGTACTATAAAAGTGTAAAAACACCTAAAGGGAAGGGTTCAAGTGCAAAATGTCACACATTAACTAAAATACTTGTAAAGGCACCTAACTATTGCAATAGAATTGTGTCGATGTTATGTTCAAAACCCGTAACATGCCCGTTGTGAACTCATCCAAGGAAAAATGAATGTCCACATCTCAAAACAAATATGTGTACATGTAGAATAACTCATTCGTTGATCCTTCTCGACCATAACACACATTATATAAATAGCACAACATCACTCGAAGAAGATAATCCTTACCTTACTCGTCTTTGCTAATATAGGCACACTAGTGGCAAAAGACTCAATCATGGATAACCACATATACTTGGAAAAGTACTCAGTCACACGTTAATCAACCCATCCATAACCTGATCGAAGGGGCATATTACTTTCTATTATCCTGACAACAATATCTCATATCTTATCAGCCACATTGTCTTGGCCCGAGAACCCTATCTCGGATGCCAAATTCATGTCCTTGGCATGAACCAAAGCTTAACTACTCTCCTTAGAAGACAACCCACCCAAAGAAGAAGACATGACTAACCTGGGATCACGACAAACTCTCAACACCTAGCCATTACTCAAACCCTTCATAAAATACAAAGTGGTCCCTTGAGAATGACTGCCTACTTATTTATAGCCAAGAGAGTTGCATCATAACGCCTAATAACCATCAGATTGTTATACAGCTAAGGCTATCAAAAATATAAGTTCACACTCCTTGAGAGATGATGTCACTAACACGACATCCTATCAAAAGGCATTAAAAGTGCATATTAATTAGGACTCTTCATGGCCTTACCCTTCCAACCTAGGGGGCCAAGGGGCACTAGCCACTCGGAAGATCTCGACCAAAGGAAGTTTTCGTAGGGTAAATTTTCTTTCAAAACATTTTTTCCTTTAAAAAGACTCTTGTTACACCTTCAAGCTTAGGTGGCCAATGTAATACATTGTGTTGAAACCACCTTGGCTATTGCTCATGGACGAAATCAACTTGGTCAGCACCTAAACGCACATGCAGATCCTTACAATCAACAAAGATTATCACTAATAAAATACATCATGGTCAAATTAGTCATTAAGAAAACATGAATTGTGATTAGCCTAGGCCAATTCAGGGGGCCTAGTAAAACTCTATAAATATGTTGACATTCTAAGGTATGATTTATATTCTCTTAAAAGACAACAATTATTAAACTGATAAACTGAAATCTTACTTGAGCATTGGAGTATCTTTTGCAAGCACAATGACAACTCCTCAGACCAATACTGACACTATTACTTTGACACAAGACAAAGACATATCGGTATCATCTAAAGAGTGAAAAATATTGTCATCTTAACCTCTGCATGACCAATTATCAATAAAGTGTGTAGTCAAACTCATATAGTTAATATTTTATATTGAAATCCATGTGTATGTAGTTAAACTAACCCTTCTAGAATGCTTTTATAGACTATTTTCAAGTTCTTTTTTTCCTCATCACATAGTTCCCAAATTTCGCACTTCAATGTACTATGTGATGGGATGTCAAATTATGGTCATAAGGACAATAACAGTCCACGAAAAGCCTTTATTCTTCACAAATAAGAAAGGAAGATCACACTTCACAAACATCTTAGTTATTTTCATTCAAGATGCGTTCTAGTTAAATTTAAAAAAATAGTTTGTGAATGATCAACATTGATTCCTTTTGTCATTGACGAGTTTTTTTGTCTTTTCATTGCTTCTCTCTTATGATTATCATCTCATCTTGTCAAATGATTCCACATGGCACATATCCCAACCTTATATATAATCAAACCTCTAGAGTACTTACATTTAGTCTTTTTCTTAGACAAAGGATCTTGTTTATCAAAATGATCCCACACATTTGATTTGTCTTTCTTATGTCATGATGATGTTGTGTTGATACAAGTGGCTATTACGACATCTATTTGAGAAACTTATATGATATTTTATATAATATTAGAAAATGTAGAATCCATCCAACAAAAACAAAAATAAAATGAGAAGAAAAACTTACAAAAATAAAAGTTAGTCTATAAAGTACAATATGTAATACTCTAATGTATTATTAATATTTATTGAAATAAAAAAAATATAATATTCCACGTATAAAATATGAAGTAAAAATTTAGAAGAATAAAAGAAAGTTCATTAAAAGCTAAAAGAATCTTTGATGTAATAAAAAGTACAAGTAAATAATTTTTTGGTAACCCTCGTACATAAACTAATTGGACCAATGAAAATCTGAAAAGAATGAAAAATAACTAAAGTTATACTATATATTTTGGATATAAGAATATAAGAATGTGCATATAAGAATACAAACACCCACATTCAAGTCTCTCATGTTACTTCATTGACAAACTCACTACCTCAAGTGGGTGTATTTCAGTTTTGCTAAAGAATCCCAACAAATTGATTATGAATAAGAAGTTTGATAAAAACAAAAAACTAAACGAGTGTTGATTGGCATTGTAAGGTCTGCACATATGCACTTCAGAAGTTTTTGAATGCTCACTACGTAAAAGCCTCTTTCTCAAAAAATAAACAAGAAATTGAAAACTCACCTAGATCAATTTCGGTTTTAGGTTTTGCAAAGTAGCATCATGGTTGAGTGGCATAAATGATGAGCAAAAATGAAGGGTAGAAGGAAGAGAAAAATGAAAAAAAATGAAACAAAATCAATGTTAATAAAAAATAAACACTATTAATCAAGAGCAAAGATTGAAAATAAAAATCGAAAACAAAGATTAAAAAATAAAGATTGAGTAGTAATTTGTTTTAAAAGATTTAACAGCTTTACAACAAGCTATTGATTATCAAATCAACAATTGAAGATATTCAAAATTATAGGTTTAGATATTATTTCTAATAATCAATAAAAACAAGAGTATGAAAAAGAAATGAATAAAAAATAATTATATTTTAATGATAAGTTCAATGTTTAAGTTTTGAATACATATTAAAATAAAATTTGATTTTTAAATATTATATTTAAAAACAGTTTACCTTAAACAAACCAATAATACGTAAAGTTGAATTCAGTTTGAGATTAATTTAATTCAATTTAATTTTTTTTCCCTAAAAGTTCCAAGTAACTCATCAAAACTAAATTATATTATAAAATGTTCTAAAATCTTCACGAGCCTTGATCAAAATGTTTTTTATCTTTAATATTTTGTTGCTTTTTACATTACTTAGATTGATGAGGTATGTCATCATATTATACTGATATGATGACGAAAAACATAATGAATGCTGTTAAATAAAGAATTTAGGAGCCAAATAAATAATTTTAAAATATTTTAAGAATCACTTAAAAAAGTCAATATAATTGCTGGAAAAATATATAAATTTTTTTCGAAATCGAAACAAAAATTTTTAAGTATTTGAAGGATCAAAAGTGAAGAAAAATTTATTGAAAACTAGACATAAATTTTATACCTTTTCGAAAACTAAAAACATATTTTAACGATAAATAAATATAGATATACATGTCACTAAGTCACTTCGCCATTACTTTTCTTTTTGAAAGTGAATATCTTTTTGTTAAGTTTGGTAGTGCTGAACTAAAATTGAAGGTGTATTGGTTGATGTAGCTCAACTGAAGATGTTCAGGCTGTTAACCTAACTCAAACCATAAGTAGCGCTTTCTTTCAACGATTCAGGTATTACCCTGGATCATTTTGCTTTTCTTCTATTCATTTCATATGCTAAAGCAACAAAGTCCCACACCCCAACCCCTTGGATAGGTAGAATTTTTTTTTGTTTTCCAGTTTTTTGTGTGCAAATAACATATTGGTTAGATTAAATTACACTTGTCCCCTTGTCGTTTTCTCAGATTTTTTTCGATATCCCACCATTTTGGGTCCTACACGAAACATCTTGATTGTTCTCAAAATTACATTGTAACTTAAGCATTACACTAATCCCCCTTAATTGTTCAAAATATATTACATGAACGTGGTTGTTATAAACACTAAAAAAATAGGGGTATGGTACGCAATATGAAAAAAATCTTAGGAAGATGTCAATACTTCATAGGTTACTGATAAGAAAATTAGCTAACGATGAAAGTAGTGGTTACAGGTGATTCATTTTGTTGGCTATCAATCTCCAGATTTTGAGAGCCATACTTGCCACAGTGGATGTGGCTAAAGCATAACAAATAACTTTTTCCACAAAATGATTTTCATTTTAGCAAAGTTATATTTTTAATTTTATACTTTTGAAAAGGATGTAGAACTTTGTGCCACCTTCTTATATTTGTGGAATATGAAACTAATCTTTGAGGCATACCTTTCTCGCAAGAAACATTACATTCTCTATCATCAATTTTTCCTAGTAAGATGTGTGAGAAACAAAGAAAGTGCAACTTGCAACATGCAACATGTAACCTGCAACTTGTAACCTGCTACCTGCTACCTGCAACCTGCAACTTGTAACCTGCTACCTGCAACCTGCAACCTGGAACCTCCAAACTACAACCTCCAACCTGAACCCTGCAACCTGGAACCTAGAACCTACAACCTGGAACCTAGAACCTGCAACCTGAAACCTGCAACTTCCAACCTGCAACCTCCAACCTCCAACCTGCAACTTCAAACCTGTAACCTGCAACCTGCAACCTGTTACCTGCAACCTCCAACCTCGCTACCCGCTACTTGCAACATGCTACCCGCAACCCGCAACATCCTACCCGCTACCGCCTACCCGCAACATGCTACCCGCTTCCAGCCTACCCGCAACCCGCAACATGTTACTCTGCACCGCAACCCGCAACATGTTACCCGCTACCCGCAACCTCGCTACCGCAAGCAGGTAGCAGGTGCGGTAGCATCTGCAGTCGCAGGTACCAGTAGCATGTTGCAGGTAAAGGTAGTAGGTAGCAGTTTGCAGGTTGCAGGTTACAAGTAGCAGGTTGCAGCAGGTAGCAGGTAGAGGTCGCAGTGCAGCAGTGCAGCAACCTCGCACCGCTACCGCAATCGACAACCCGCTACCTAGTATGTGCAACCCGCAACCGCAACCTACTACCCGCTACCGCAACCTACTACTCGCTACCGCAACCCGCTACCC
Organism: Lablab purpureus; assembly: GCA_030347555.1. Taxonomy (NCBI): domain Eukaryota; kingdom Viridiplantae; phylum Streptophyta; class Magnoliopsida; order Fabales; family Fabaceae; genus Lablab; species Lablab purpureus. The sequence goes on from CM059254.1 coordinate 20,567,488, forward strand.
GCAACCTCGCTACCTCCTACATGCTACCCGCAACCCGCAACCTTCTACCCGCTACCCGCAACCTCGCAACCCGCAACCCGCAACCCGCTACCTGCAACCTGCAAACTGCTACCTACTACCTTTACCTACAACACGCAACCTGCTACCTGCTACCTGCAACCTGCTACCTGCTACCTGCTACGTGCAACCTGCAACCTGCTACCTGCAACCTGCTACTAGCTACTTGCCACTTGCAACATGCAACCTGCAACCTGCTACTTGCAACCTCCAACCTGCTACATGCTACCCTCAACTTGCAACGTGCTACCCGCAACCTCGTAACCTTTTACCCGCAACCCGCTACGTGCAACCTCGCAACCCGCAACCCGCAACCTACAACCTCGCTACTGCCACCGCAACATGCAACCTCGCAACGTGCAACCTCGTTACTTGCTACCTGCTACCAGTAACCTCGCTACTGCTACTCGTAACCTCGCTACATGCAACCCGCAACCTACGACCTGCTACCTGCTACCTGCAACCTGCAACCTACTACATGCAACCTGCTACATGCAACATGCAACCTTCAACTTGCAACCTGCAACATGCTACCTGCTACCCACAACCTGCAACCTGCAACCTGCTAGCTGCTACCTGCAACATGCAACCTTCTACTCAGCACTGATATCTCGCAACCCGCAACCCGCTACATGCTACATGCTACCTACAACCCGCAACATGTAACCCGCAACCCGCAAGCTACAACCTCGCAACCCGCTACTTGCAACCTACTACCCGCAACCTACTACCTCGCTACCGCAACCCGCAAACCGCAACTTGCAACCTCGTTACTCGCCACCGCAACCTCGCTACCAACTACTTGCAACCAAAGAACATGCAACCTCGCTATCCGCTACTTGCTACCCGCAACCTCGCAACCTCGTTACCCGCAACCCGCTACTCCGCAACCCGCAACCTCGCTACTCGCTACCTGTAACCTCGTAACTTTCAACCTCGCTAGCCGCTACTTGCAACCTCGCAACCCGCAACCTCGCTACATGCTACCTGCTACATGCAACCCGCAACCGCCACTCGCAACCCGCAACCTCGCCACCTGCTACTTGCTACCTTCTTCCCGCAACCTTCTACCCGCAACCCGCAACCTCGCTACCTGCCACTGCACCGCTACCCGCAACGTGCAACGTGCAACCCGCAACCTCGAAACCTACAACCTCGCTACCTGCCACCGCTATTTGCTACCGCTACATGCAACCTCGCAACCAGCCACCGCGACCGCTACATGCAACCTCCTACCCGCAACTTGCAACCTACAACCTCGCAACTTGCTACCTACAACCTCGCTACATGTTACCCGCAACCCGAAACCCGCAACCCGCAACCCGCTACTCTACAACCCGCAACCCGCAACTTGCTACCCGCAACCCGAAACTTGCTACCTGCCACTGCTACTGCCACTGTAACCTCGCTACCCGCAACTTGCAACCAAAGAACCTATGACCCGCAACCCGCTACCCGCAACCCGCAACCTACTACCCGCAACCTACTACATGCAACCTCGCAACCTTCAACCTCGCAACCTCGCTACCCGCAACTTGCAACCTCGTAACCTCGCTACCCGCAACCTCGCAACCTACAACCCGTTACGCTGTACATGCTACCTGCTACCGCAACCTCGCAACCCGTAACATGCAACCCGCAACCTCGCTACCCGCAACATGCTACCCGCTACTTGTTACCCGCTAACCGCAACTTGCAACCTACAACCTCGCAACCTCGCTATCCGCAACCTCGCAACCTCGCTAATCGCAACATGCAACCCGCAACCCGCAACATGCAAAATGCTACCCGCAACTTGCAACTGCTCGCCGCTACCGCTAGCCGCAACATGCAACCTTCTACTCGCTTCCCGATAGCCGCAACCTCGCAACCCGCTACCCGCAACCGCAACCCGCAACCTAACACCTCGCTACCGTAACCCGCAACTTTCAACTTGCTACCTGCTAGCCGTGACCCGCAACCTCCTACCGCTACGTGCTACCGCTACTTGCTACGTGTAACCCGCAACTTGCTACCGCACCACGCTACCGCAACCTACAACCTACTACCCGATATCCGCTACATGCTACCTACAACCTCGCTACTCGCTACCTTTACCTCGCTACCTTCAACCTCGCACGGCAACCTCTAACCCGCAACCTCGCTACTCGCAACCTCGCAAGCATGCTACCCGCAACCTCGTAACCTCGCAACCTACAACCTACTACCCGACATCCGCTACTCGCTACCTACAACCCGCTACCCGCTACCTTTACCCGCTACCTTTACCCGCTACCTTCAATCTGCACACGCAACCTCTAACCTCGCAACCTCGCTACTCAGTAACCTCGCAAGATGCTACTCAGTAACCCGCAAGATGCTACTCCGCAACCCGCAAGATGCTACCCGCAACCTACAACCTACTACCGGATATCCGCACCGCTACCTACAACCTCGCTACCTTTACCCGCTACCTTCAACCTCGCACACGGCAACCTCTAACCCGCAACCCGCAACCTCGCTATCCGCAACCTACAAGATGCTACCCGCAACCCGCAACCCGCACCTCGCTACTCGCTATCCGCACCGCCACCCGCAACCCGCAACCTCGTAACCTCGCTACCCGCAACCCGCAACCTACAACCTCGCTACCTACAAACCGCAACCCGCAACCTCGCACCGCTATATTCTACCCGCTACCTTCTACCTTCTAGCCGCGACCGCTACTTATAACCTTCAACCTCGTAACCTCGCAACCTCTTACCTTCAACTCCGCAACCCGCTACATGCAACCTCGCTACCCGCAACCCGCAACGTGGTACCCGCAACCTGGAATCCGCAACGTGGTACCCGCAACCCGGAATCAGAACCTCGCTACCTGCTACCCGCAACCTAAAACCCGCAACCCGCAAACCGCTACCTTCAACCCGCAACCCGCAAACTTCTACCCGCAACCCGCAACCTCGCACGGCACCGCAACCTATAACCCGCAACCCGTAACCCGTAACTCTGCAACCTCGTAACCCGCAACCCGCAACCTCGTAACCTCGCTACTCGCAACCAAGAACTAGCTACTTGCTACACGCTAATCGCTACTCGCAACCGCAACCCGCAACTGCTACCCGCAACCTCGCTACTCGCAACCTCGCTACTCCGCAACCTCGCTACCTTTAACCCGCAACCCGCAACCTCGTAACCCGCAACATGCTACCCGTAACCTCGCAACCTCGCTACTCGCAACCTCGCTACCCGCAACCCGCTACCAGTAACCTCGCACTGTAACCCGCAACCTCGCTACCCGCAACTTGCTACCCGCAACCCGCAACCCGCTTCTTGCTACTCGCCACTGCCACTCGCAACCTCGCAACCCGCAACCTCGTTACCCGCAACCTCGTAACCTCGCTACTTGCAACATGCGACCTTCAACCTCGCAACCCGCAACATGCTACTCGCCACTGCCACCGCAACCTCGCACCGCTACCGCCACCGCAACCTCGCACCGCTGAGCTTGCTACCGCACACCGCAACCCGCAACCGCTAGTTGCTACCTGCTACCTGCTACCTACAACATGCAACCTTCTACCTGCTTCCTGATACCTACAACCTCCACCCTGCTACCTGCAACCTGCTACCTTCCACCTGCTACCGCAACCCGAAACCTTCAACCTCGCTACCGCAACCTGCTACCTACTACCCGCAACCTACAACCTCGCTACCGCCACCTGCCACCTCCCACCAGCTAGCGACCGCAACCTAGTACTGGTACCTGCACTGGCACCGGCACCTGCACTCGCCACCGCCACTGCCACCGCCACTCGCCACCTACAACCCGCAACCCGCACTCGCTACCTGCTACTTGCAACCTCGTAACCCGCTACCCGCAACCCGCTACCGCCATCCGCTATCCGCAACCCGCAACCTCGCTACACCGCAACCTTCTACCCGCAACCTACAACCCGCAACCCGCTACTCGCAACCTCGCTACCCGCAACTTGCTACCCGCAACCTCGCGCACGCAACCTTCAACCTCGCTTCCCGCAACCTCGCTACTCGCTACTTGCAACCCGCAACCCGCACCTGCCACCGCCATCCGCTACCCGCAACCCGCTACCGCAACCTGCTACCCGCAACCCGCCATCGCAACCTTCAACCTCGCACCGCTTCCCGCAACCTCGCTACTCGCTACTTGCAACCCGCAACCTCGCTACTCGCCACCCGCTATCCGCTACCCGCAACCTACAACCCGCAACCCGCTACTCGCCACCGAACCCCGCAACCTCGCTACCGCAACATGCAACCTTCTACCCGCTACTCGCAACATGTAACCTTCTACCCGCTTCCCGCACCGCTACCGACTCGCAACCCGGTACTGGTACTCGCAACTGTGCACTCGCTACCCGCAACCTCGCTACCGCAACCCGCAACCTCGCTACTTGCAACCTCGCAACCTCGCTACTCGCCTATCTCGCACCGCAACCTCGCTACCTACTATCAGTAACATGCAACCCGCAACCGCCTACTCGCTACCGACTCGCAACCCGGTACCTGGTACCTGCACTTGCTACTCGCGCACCGCAACCCGCAACCTCGCTACCCGCAACCTCGCTATCTCGCACCGCAACCTCGCTACCGCAACTTGCTACCCGCAACCTCGCTACCGCAACCTTCAACCCGCTACCCGCTTCCTCGCAACCTCGCACTCGCTACTTGCAACCTCGCAACCCGCTACTCGCCACTCGCCATCCGCTACCGCAACCTACAACCCGCAACCTCGCTACCTGCCACCGCAACCTCGCAACCTCGCTACCCGCAACATGCAACCTTCTACCCGCTACCGCAACATGTAACCTTCTACCCGCTCCTCGCTACTGCCACCGACTCGCAACCCGGTACTGGTACTCGCAACCGTGCACTGCCACCGCAACCCGCAACCCGCTACTTGCAACCCGCAACCTCGCTACTCCGCTATCCGCACCGCAACCCGCCACTGCTACCTACTACCGTAACCTCGTAACCCGCAACCCGCAACCGCCACCGCTACCGACCCGCAACCCGGTACCGCCACTGCCACTGCTACTCGCTACTTGCAACCTCGCTACCGCAACCAACAACCTCGCTACCCGCAACCTCGCTACTCGCTACTTGCAACCCGCAACCGCCTACTGCCACTCGCTATCTCGCTACTTGCAACCTCGCTACCTGCTATCCGCTATCTCGCAACCCGCACCGCTAACCGCAACCTCGCTACCTGCCACCCGCAACCTCGCACCAGTAACCCGCAACTTGCTACCTGTAACCCGCTACCCGCAACCTCGCTACCCGCAACCTCGCAACCTCGCTACCCGCAACCTCGCACTCGCTACTTGCAACCTCGCAACCTCGCTACTCGCCACCTGCTATCCGCACTCGCAACCTCGCTAGCCATGCTACTCGCCACCGCAACCCGCAACCTCGCTACTGCTACTCGCTACATGCAACATGCAACCTTCAACCCGCAACCCGCAACATGCTACTCGCCACCGCAACTTGCAATCTACTAGCCGCTACCATCTACCCGCAACATGCAACCTTCTACCTCGCTTCCCGATACCTACAACCTGCAACCTGCTACCTGCAACCTGCAACCTGCAACCTGCAACCTTCAACCTGCTACCTGTTACTTGCTACCTGCAACCTACAACCTACAACCTCGCTACCTGGTACCTACTACCGACCGCAACCCGGTACTGCGCACTGCAACTGCTACTCGCCACCGCAACCTCGCTACCGCCTACTTGCAACCCGCAACCCGCAACCCGGTACTCGCCACTGCTACCGCAACCCGCAACCTCGCTACTCGCTACTTGCAACCTACAACCCGCAACCTCGCTACCGCTACTCGCTATCTCGCTACCGCAACCTACAACCTCGCAACCCGCTACTCGCCACCGTAACCTCGCACCTGCCACCGTAACCTCGCACCGCCACCCGCAACCTCGATACTCCGCAACCCGCAACTTGCTACCGCAACCCGCTACCTGTAACTTGCAACATGCTACCTGTTTCCTACAACCTGCTACCTGCAACCTACAACATGGATTACTATTCTATTTTATAAAATTTGAAACTGTTCATATAGCATGGATTACTATTCTATTTTTGTAAGTATGAGAAAAAATTTAAATCATTTGACTAAAACAATTGTATCCTTTTATCGCAACACTATCAACCTGCTACCTGCTACCTCCTACCTGTTACCGACCTGCAACCTAGTACCTGGTACTGCTACCTGGCACTCGCCACTGCCACCTGCCACTGCTAGTCGCTACCGCTACCCGCAACTTGCAACCCGCACTCCGCTACTGCTACTTGCAACCTCGCTACCGCTATCTCGCTACCCGCAACCCGCTACCCGCTATCCGCTACCGCAACCTCGCACTCGCCACCGCTACCCGCAACCTTCTACCCGCAACCCGCTACCGCAACCTCGCACCGCAACCCGCTACCCGCAACTTGCCTCGCAACCTCCTACCGCAACCTTCAACCTCGCTACCGCTTCCCGTAACCTCGCACTCGCTACTTGCAACCCGCAACCCGCAACCTCGCCACCTGCTACCGCACCGCAACCTCGCTACTGCTAGCCGCCACCGCAACCTACAACCCGCAACCTCGCACCGCAACCCGCAACCCGCTACCCGCAACATGCAACCTTCTACCTGCTACCGCAACATGTAACCTTCTACTCCGCTTCCTCGCCACCTGCCACTGCTACCGACTCGCAACCTCGGTACTGTACCTGCAACCCGGCACCGCGCACCGCAACCTCGCTACCCGCAACCCGCAACCCGCTAATCGCACCGCTATCTCGCTACCTGCCATCTCGCACCCGCAACCTCGCTACTGCTACCTACTACCGCAACATGCAACCCGCAACCCGCAACCGGCCTACCGCTATCGACTCGCAACCCTGGTACCTGTACTGCCACTGCTACTCGCTACCGCAACCTCGCAACCCGCTACCCGCAACCCGCTACCGCAACCTCGCACCGCGTACTTGCAACCTCGCTACCCGCTACTTGCAACCTCGCTATCCGCTATCCGCTACCCGCAACCTCGCTACTCGCTATCCGCACCGCAACCCGCTACCTCGCACCCGCAACCTCGCACCGCTACCGCAACCTCGCACCGTAACCCGCAACTTGCTACCCGCACCGCAACCCGCTACCCGCAACCTCGCTACCCGCTACTTGCAACCCGCAACCCGTTACTGCCACTCGCTATCCGCTACTTGCAACCTCGCGCACTGCTACTGCTACTCTGCCACCGCAACCCGCAACCCGCAACCTCGCTACCCGCAACATGCAACCTTCAACTCCGCAACCTCGCAACCCGCAACATGCTACCGCACCCGCAACCCGCAACCGCTAGCCGCTACCATATACCCGCAACATGCAACCTTCTACCCGCTTCCCGATACCTACAACTCGCAACCTCGCTACCCGCAACCCGCAACCCGCAACCCGCAACCTTCAACCCGCTACCCGTAACCTCGTTACCCGCAACCTACAACCTACAACCCGCTACCCGGTACCTACTACCGACCCGCAACCCGGTACTCGCTACTTGCTACCTGCTACTCGCACTCCGCAACCTCGCTACCGCCTACTTGCAACCTCGCAACCCGCTACCGCACCACTGCCACTGCCACCGCAACCCGCAACCTCGCTACCGCCATTTGCAACCCGCAACCCGCAACCCGCAACCTCGCTACTACGCACCGTCGCTCCGCACCCGCAACCCGCAACCCGCACCCGAACCCGCACCGCTACCGCCACCGCAACCTCGCTACTCCGCAACCCGCTACCCGCAACCTACAACTTGCTACCCGCAACCCGCTACCCGTAACTTGCAACCCGCTACCCGCTTCCTACAACCTGTTACCTGCAACCTACAACATGGATTACTATTCTATTTTATAAAATTTGAAACTGTTCATATAGCATGGATTACTATTCTATTTTTGTAAGTATGAGAAAAAATTTAAATCATTTGACTAAAACAATTGTATCCTTTTATCGCAACACTATCAAAATCAAATTGCACTATATTCTTGTTTAGTAATAGACCTAAAGCTGATGAGGTTTTGCGGGTAATTTTTTTCTTAGCCTATTATTTTCTTTCGCCACTTCTATAAATACAATAATATTTATAGTGATAATTACACAATATAGAAATTAAAATTGATTTTTAGATTATATCATTTAAAATTTTTTAAAAATAAAAAGATAATTTTTGAATTATACAATTTAAAAATCATTTTCAAATTTAGAACTATTGCAAAATTAAAAGATTGTAGAATTTGAATACTAATATTTAGATTCCAAAATCTAAAAGATTGTACGATTTGAAAATTATTGGAAGTCACTTCTAAATCATTTTCAGATTGAAAAATTCAGAATCATTTTTTACATAAAAAGAACTTTTGATATATAATCTAAAAAAACACTTTTAAATTAAATAATTCAAAATAAACTTTTGAATTAATAATTTGAAGATATTTATGAATTGGATAATTCAAAATTTATTTTTACATAAAAAAAATACTTTTGAATGGTACAATATAAAAAAATCTGAATTAAAAAAATAAATTTCAGATTGTATAATCAAGAAATTTCTTTTGAATTATCCAATCTGAAACATGTTTCTTATACTTTCATTGCTTTTTTTTTCTCAACTATTCCCATTGACGTTTCTTTTCCTTCTTTTTCTTTCTCAACCAAGAGATGTAGAAAGGGGTGACAACAAAGGGTGTGGTGAGTGGTCGGTCGCGACAAATGGTAGTGGCAAGGGATACAACAATTTAAATTTTTATCTTTTACCCACCTGATAGAGGTCCAAATGAAAATTATGTGGGTGCATGAAGCAATTTTTAATTTTGCAAGGTTGTGAGCAGAGAAACATTTACTTTTTGTAGTGTTCCCTTGCTTTTGTCTGTAGTTGCGTTATAAAAATATGGTTGACCAAAACTAGCTTCATGTAATATAATTAATTTTCAATAAACTATGGAAATTAGTTCCTATTACGTAATGTTTTGTATTGCAGAAATGTATGTCAAAATCTGCTAAAAAGTAGGTGTAAAGGTAACAGAAAAGAGGAATGTTGTGAGAATGTAAAAAAAAAGGGGTGTACAGAATGATATCCTGGAAGTGTGAATAGCATGAGCCCTTTTGTACATGTTAAGTCCACATTAATAAAAGACCAAAAATGGCATTAAGCTGCCTTTGGGCTTGGAAATTGTGTTGGTGCATGCTAAGGCATAGACAGTTGAGGGTCCAAATATTCATCTATTTTAGTCTCTAAGATTTTGGAAGTCTTCTATTAATTTTTACATTTAATTAAAAATTTTATTTCTATTTTTTTTCAAAATTTTAGTCCCTTATTTTTAATAATCCATAATTTTGATTGTTAATTATTTTATGTAATTTTGATTCTTAATTTTTAATTACTTATAATTTTTTTTAATTTTTAGTTCAATTATCGTAGTATTTTTTGAGACATGACACATTTAGATTAAGAAAATGAGCATGACATATATGACCTTTTCTATATGATTGAAAAGGGTCACTATTACATCCACTTCTTACCAAATGTAATTTGATAGTGATTCAATATAATTTTAAAATTAAATAAAGTTATAGATAATTAAAAATTAAGATATAAAAATTTTGTAAGAAAGTCGGACCATAATTATCAATAATTAAAATTATAAACTAAAATTGTAGTAAAAACAACTTAGAAACTCAAATTGCGCATTTTGTAGATATAGAGTACATAATCACAATCAAGCCTTATTTTGATCTTTTTGCAAGAAATCTTTTATTTTGTCTCGTTTTTATACTTATAAAGTCATTTAAAGTGAAAATGGAAAAAATAAATAATATTTTATAAAGTAAGAAATTGATAAACCACTAAAAATATAGAAATTTTCTCGTAAATAGATGTTCGTGATGTAAATGCTTAGAGTGAGGGTGAAGCAAATATGTTTGCTACCTCGAACATTAAAAAGGAATCTTCAGTATTCGTTTCTTATCGTTGTGTTCTCACTATGTTTATACACATTTTTCTCCATCACGATTCAACTTGAAAATGCAAAAATAATTTAGTATGATAAAGAAATAATCACAAACTTCTTATATATTTTAGAAAATAGTTTAATTTGGGTTCTAAGAAGGTTGATGAGATGGAACAAGACAACTCTTTCTTTTGATTTATCCCAAATTTGAGTCACTATTCATATCTTTAACCTCTGAAGTTTCAAGTGAGGTTATGCATTTTTTTACTAAAATAAATATAATATTTTTATAAGTATTCTTTAAGTTGAGAGGTTTTTCGTACTTTAGACCAGAAAATTTGAAGGCTTTTAAAAACAATTTCTATAATCATTTATTAATGAAGTGACATATATCTTAATATGGAGGTAGATATGTGTTCATACATGTCATTTCTTAATAACAGTTAATGTGACATTATTTAATATATACCACTTTATAAAAAAAATTTATATATATATATATATGTTCTTACATTTACTAATGAGGTGACGTATAACAAAATATGGAGGTTGATATGTGAAACATGTCACTTCTTAGCTTCAATGAACAAAATCTGTCATTTCTTAATAATTATTAAATGTGATAAATTAAATGTATATCAATTTAAAAAAAATAAAATTTATGAAGTTTTTAACTAAAAAAATTATTTTTTAATTTTTTGACGTAGTAACTATAAAAAAATCATTCTGAAAATGTTTATAAAGATTAAAACTATAAAAAGTACTTGTTTCAGAATTAAATCAAATTTAACAATATTTGTAGAAATTGAAAGCATTGAATATTTTTATTTTCCTCAATAAAGATGAAAATATGTTAAATTGAGCTGTGAAAAGGAAAAAGTTATTCAAGTTTAATTCATTTTGTTTAAATGGTCAAATTGAAAGCTTGAGTATAGTTAAAACTTTCAACTTGACTGGTTACCTTGTTCATAATTTTCTTTTATCAAATTTCTCTTTAAATAATTTTTTTATTGGTTTACTATTTAATATACCCTCGTGATGAAAATAATAAAGCAAAATTGTAATAATAAAATAATTTTAAATAATTAAGATAACTTAAATCGGAAATAAAATATTTCATAATGAAATTTGAAGGTTATTATTTAGTAAATGCAGGAGATGTTGGAAATCAAAAGATTTTTGAGGTGGATGATAATTACATTTATAGATGATTTCTCTTCTAATAAAAATATAATTTTTAAACTAAATATGATTTTTAAATAAGTTTCATATGTCTCACATGATTTATTTTACTTTAAGTACATAATAGTTATTCTTTAAATTAGAAATCTAAGATGTTAAATATTTTGATTTATATATCTTATGTTAGTTATGCCAAATTTTATTATCCACTTTATCGAAAAATGTGTTACCGTATATAAAATATAGACTAATTAATGCCTTAAGTCTCTTATATTTATAATGACAAAATATATCACCATATAATAAAAAATGTCTTATGATAAAAAAATAAGTTAAGAAATCAAAATCAAAATTTAAATATTTCCCAAATTATTTGAAATAGTTGACATAATAATACAAAACAAAATATATAAATATCTTTTCATAAAATTTTCATTTATGATTTATTACGTACTTAAATTTTTTACAATTACTACGAAAAGTAAAAATCTATTAATGACATAAAACTTATTTAAACTTAATATGATAAAATAAGATCGTCATATATAGATATATAAATTTTATTTTTTATTTTAAAAATAAAATATATAAAAATTATTTTTTATTTTATAAAGAATATTAAAAATATGAATTAAAAAATTTAAATTAACTTCTTATTTTTTAGTATCTTCATTATTTTATTTATAAGAACAAAAAATAAAATATTAACAAATATAATTAACTTGTTGAAATTCTAATATACAATTAAGTAAATTAAACTCATTTTAATTTAAAGAAAATTTCTTCAAACTCAATTCGACTCAAATTCATTAGAAATTAGAAATATGAATTAAAAAATTTAAAATCATTTCTTACTTTTGTTTAGTATCTTCATTATTTTTATTTTAAAATAAAATAAAATAAAATATTATCAAATATAATTTATAATATAGTTAACTTGTTCCAACTCTAATATACTTAATTCATGAATTAAGAAAATTGAACTCATTTTAACTTATAATCAAAGAAAATTTTCTCTAACCCAATTGGACTGAAACTCATTGGAAATCATAAGATAGTGTAATCCATTTTCACATGTCTCTATATCTGGCTATTTTATTTCTCATCTAAATTAGCACATGAAGATGTGTATAAATATTTAAACCATCTGAAGTGAGAAACATTCATTTTACCAAGACTCAAACATGACACACAGATATTGAAGGCAGAGGGAGAGGAAGATGGTAGTAGGGTTAATGATTATGATGATAAAAAGTAATTTTATATGGTGGGATTTGGTTAGCAATTAATGTGATAAAAATGCATGCAGAGGAGTGAGATGAGTTAAGAAATGGTTGTAATGAGGGAATATGGTGGTGGAAGGTGGGGTCCTGTGATGGAGGGGAGAAATGAGTGTGTGTGGAGGAGATGAAATGGCAGAAGAAATAATGGTTACATAAATGGTTGTAGGAATGTTGAGGTATAGAGAGAGTTGAGTAAAGTGGTGTGGTGTGGTGTGGTGTGGTGTGGTGTTGGGTGGGGATGCATCCAAAGGGAAAGGACAAGTTGATGTATATAAGAGTCAGATCAATCCAGCACTACATTAAAAATTATTAATGAACTAAGTTCAGTGTTCAGACCCTGACTTATTAGTTTCACAAGTTTTGTTAGACAATTGGGAGAGGACTCTAACTCCTTTTGCAATGACCCCATCTTCACTCACCCTGATGGAACATCTTATGCTTTGTCTCTCTTCTTTTTCTTTTTTATACTTTCTTTCTACAGTATTTGTGCTGTCTCCTTATTCTTCTCTCTCTCTCTCTCTCTCTCTCTCTCTCTGGTTTCCCTGTGAAAAGATTGGTGGGATATTTGTGGCTCTTCTCAACTCCAGTTTCCACCTATCTCCTACTTCTTCTTCCATCCTTCACTCTTATGCTTTCTCTATCTTTTCCCTTTTCACATCTCTTCTTTCCCATTCAAAGCATCTATCTGGAACTTCCATCATAATATACACTCTATCTTTAACTAATCCTATACTAAGGTTAAACAGTGTTTTATTTCATGATTTTTCAATTTCTGCTTTTCAATACTTTTCATGATTAATATAATCTCTTTTACTAATTTAATAATTTAATAATAATAATAATAATAACCATATAATATGAATTATGAATAAAACATCATCAATTAAAATTAACTTATTAACAAAATATACACATATAATATAAATAATTACGCTGAATTTAATGATTAAAATTATATTGATATTATCTAAAATAATAAAACAAAAATTATTTAACTTACTAATAACCCATCTACAAACTTTTAAATTCATAAAAATACGCTTTCATGTATTTCTTTAAGATTTCTAATAAATAAAGTAAAAAAATAATTTGAACAAACAATTTCCATTCACTATATAAAGTAAGAGAAATCACTGTAATGTTTTAGAGAAATATTCAAAAAAAAAAACACTGACTTAATCAATCGAAGCTTTACCTCATGAATGGTGTGAGAACCAGAACTGCAACGGATCTGGTGTGTATTAATTATAATTTTAATTTAATTCACAGAACTAGTTATGGTATTTGTACCAAAAGCCTACCATTACCAATACCCTTTAATTCTTGTTTGCAATTTATCTAACTCTATTAATTTCTTTAATGATTTTTCCCCTAAACCCTAATCAAGCATTCGCCATTTTCTTCTGCGAAATAAACTTTGTAGAAGTAGCATAATATATACATTGTAATTTTATATAGCTAGATAGTTCCATGTAATTAACTAAATGGGATTTTAAAATTAATATTTTTGTTTCGTATTTGATTAGCCACCTATAGATTTCTACTTGGACACTAAACTTTAGTTCAAATGTACTGAAAATATCATTGAATTATTAAAAAGTGAAGTTGATGCAGAACACAGTGGGAACATGCATATGGATGTGTGCATAGGGATCAATCGCTATCATTATAAGATTTATCACTTACACCATTCATTCAACAATATTATGTACCGTTTATTAAAGTGGTCTTTAATATGATGACCTTTTAAACGATTTTTTTCAAATAAACCTTTTATTTCAGATTACCTTTTGAGTTTAGAATTGGAATTTTCTGTTCTTTTTGCGTGTAAATTTATTATTATTTTGATAATAAATTTTACAGTGAAATAATTCTGAGATTTATAAATAATAGTTTGATGTTTATTTGGAATTTATTTCTTAATTTTTTTTTGTCTTTTTTTATATTATCTTCAAGAGTATAGAAGAGTAGAATCGAGTAGATCAATTAGAATTTTGATCAGGTAAGTATTTGAGTTTCTTTTTATATTTTTAAGTTTTCTTTCTCTTCTTCTAAGTTGAGTTTAAGAAGGGATTCTACCTGTTTGAAGTATAATTAGAGGTTTACTAGGACTTATTGAAGCAGACAGTGGAAGTAGAGTTTATAGTGATTCAATCAAGGTAAGAGGAGCTAATTACCTTTCTTTGGGTAGTTGTAAGTTGTTGATAGTTTTGGTTGTTGATGATGTTGATTTGATTGAATGAGAATGAGAAATCAAAAGTTGAGACTGAATATTGATATATGTTGTTATATACTTTGTTGATGAGCACATGGATGTGTAAAATTGTGGTATGAGGCTAATTGTATGAGAAAGTGGACATGTTGTTTAGGGTAACTCTCGATCCTGTTTTCTATTAAGTGATGTACAATCGTTTGAGTGAGAGTGAGGCAGTGGGTAATGATTACCTACACCCCCTAGATTCCTAAGCGATAATATGTTGCTCAAGCGACAATGGTATTTTCGCTCAAGCAACAAAATTTTGCTAAAGCCCTCAAACTGGAGTGTCCTTGGTCTTATTTTTGTTCAAGCAAGATATTTTTGCTAAAGTGAATCAGGATTCATGAATTAGACTTAGTGGTCTTCATGAAAGTTGTAGCTTTGAATGTTAGTTTTCCAATGACTTTGGAATCAATTAGAAAGGAGGTCTAGAACTCATGTTTATTTTAGTGAGTAAAGGTCAGGAATCAGTTAGTTGGAGTTGTTGCATATTCTAAACTATTATGCTAAGTGAATGTTTTATTTGAACTTGAGATCTTCATAATAGTTGTAGCTTATCCTTTTAACTTATGAATTATACTAGACCATGAATGAATGAGTATAATGTGGTATGATTTGAGTTGGAAGGTATATGCAAAAAAATATAATGCTCTTGATAGATATATATTATTGTTATGATGCATGACTTGTAATAAGCATGTTTAAAGACCTTTATGGCTGGTGATTGGAGCCTATCAAGGGTGATTAATTCTTTTATAAATTTCTTACATGCATGTGTATGGTTGTGGTGTATATGCTTGTAAGGTTTGGAGCCTTAGATAGGTGATGTTTGGAGTCCTTTATGGATGGTTGAAGGATACTTGAGGAGGTATCAAGTCATATTCCCCAGGTTTCATAATTACCCCCAAACTAGCCCTTAGATCGTACAACTCCATTTACACCAGTCAACACCATCAATGACAAAAATCTCATAGGAGTGTTTCACTCCCTCCTCAAACTTCAGCTAACACATGATCAAAAGCTCTTCAAGGTAATTACTAGTGTATCATTTATCGAACTTGTATTTGGAGACCCTGATGATGGGGTGGACAACGCTACAGATTCTGGGACACAGAGGATGGTGGCGATGTTAGCGTCAAAGAGTGCGTGGAGGCAGAGCAGCATGTTCTAGATGCCAGTTAGATCGTGCTTCATTTTGACAATGACAAAGTTTTACTCGTCGAAGGCGATAATCTCAACAAGAATAGAGGAGAAAAGAAGAAAATGAAACTATAGAGAGTGTTGATGCTGCATAGGTAGAACTTAAGGTTGAGGGGGAAGATGATGACAATAATGGACGAGATGAATTTGGGAGTGAAGTTTCGGGATTTGGTTATGAAATTAATTTGAAATTGGGAAGAGGTGAAGAGAGGGAAGTGTTGTTATTTGAATGTGTAAAAACGGGAGAAACCATATTTGAAAATGAGTAATAATAATAATATAACAATATTTTATTTTTTATTTAAATTAATTTAGACTATTATAGAAAGTATATCTACATAATATATATTTTTAAAAAAATTCAAAATCTGCATATAAAACTCGTATGTAACATGTTGCATGACTTACCTACAAATGCCATTTTCCTTAGTACGAATAAGGATCCTTAAAAAATGTTTCATGTCTCAAGGCGCCAACATGACAAGGAGGAAGGAAAAAACAATTGTGTTTGCCCACAAATAAATTTGTAGGTACTACAAATTTACATATGGAACATAGTTCGTAGGTAATATTTGTATGTAAATTGCATATTACCTACATATCCAAATCAGTAGGTAAATCGATAATTTCTTATAGTGAATTAGACTTAATTTGTGGTTTCAAACAAATCAATATAGAAACACAGATATTAGCTTTCTCTCCTTATAAACTCATTTACATTGTATGTTATAAAAGTTACACTATAATTAAAGAAGGAGAAGTAATGCAAAATCTTGTTTCAAACATCCTTTTAGACATATCATCTATCAAGCTTTAAACTAGCGACTCATTATATACATTATTCATTGCAGATTTGAAAAAACTTTTGAAAATCTTTTAATACATGATTCAATACTCCATTCTTGTGTATTTGGCTTGTTTTCACACATGTTTAAATAATTGTTGTTGTAATGCATGACATGTTGTATGAATGATTGAAGTCCTCCATGTGTGGTGAATCTTATATGGATTTCTTATATATATGGTTGTGGTATGTATGTATATAAGGTTTGAAGCCTTTAAAGGTGGTGTTTGATCCTTTATGGGTGGTGTAAGGATACCCAGGGTCGTATCATGCCTTGGGTAGTGATGATAAATATAACACTCGCTTAACAGAGGTATCTCAACTTCACTGTCGTCTAATCATGTAGACATGACTTCAAGTGACGAGAAGTTGAGAGAGGGTTACACCAGGCTTGGTAAGTAAACATACATATGACTCTTGATTGATAATGCTTTGTGCCACCCTCACATCGAAAAATTTGACTTAATTTTGGTATGTGCCAGGTGTTAGCCTTTAGTGGAACGTGTTTATCATGGTTAAAGCCTTGTCAAAGACATCTCACTTTTAATCATGATATGTGTGGCTAACTGTGAGTTTATCGATATTCATTTGTATGATCTAGACATATGCATAATGGTAGTAATATGACTATTTAATGATGATAGCATAAATTTAATTATTACGATATTTTTCGTTAGTTTTGTAACAGTGCATTTTGTATATCTACTAATATGATATTCATTATTTCTATAATAATATTTATCTCTCTCACTAACATCAAATATAATATAAAATATATATTTATCTTGAGTCTTACATCCAAACATTTGGGAATACAAAGGTCCAGATCTAGGAGTACTTGCAAACATGGATGAGTGACTCACAAAGACACATGTACTTTGCTCCATATATTGAAGGGTTAGTTAAGTTATTTTCTTTTTTAATCATGTTAATTTTATAATTAATTTGTTTGTCTTACAATGTAGGTCCCACTGGCAGTTATTTTTAATCCTTCCCAAGGATTACACTATGGTATGATTTTATTCACTACACCAAAAACCAAATCATAAAATAAAAAGCCTCTTACAAGGGTAACTTTATCATTTTTCATTATGTTTAAAAAGTGTATGTATATAGAGGCTAAAATTTGTCTTTATTTCAATTAGAATTGTGTTTGGAGTGATTATTTTATGTGGAAGAGGCAAAACAAAGTCAGTGCACTTCATATACCCTAAGGTTAGAAAATTATTTTATAATTATTGTTGAATGTATAAAGTAGTAGAATAATATTGTGATTTGTTTCTCATTTCGATGCAATAAGCAAGCAAACTTGTACGAATGTGGCTACTACGTCATGTATTGGACGAGAGCCATAATTTGTGTCGTATCACCGATAATTGGACGAAGGTAATTCATTTAAACTTTTTTTTATATTTGTTTACTTTTACAAGTTTTAAATTTTAACAAGAGGTAAATTAATGTTTCACTTCTTCCAAGATCCATCCCCATTGTTTGAAGATGATTTCACAAACATAAGAGAGCAATTGACGTACTTCTTTATTTCAAACTATATAATGCTTAGATTTATAACTATGACTAGTTTTTGTATTAAGTTGCTTAGGTTTTTAGGATAGTTAGATAATTTATTTGATATTTGAGTTGTTTTAGTTAGTATTTCTATTATGTTGTTTAGGTTTTTAAGATAGTTAGATAATTTGCACGATTTGTGTTGTTTAATTGAATTTATGACAATTTAAATTTGTATTCTAGACCGACAGAGATATGTCTATAGTATGAAATGTCTAGGTTTTGATTGCAAGTTTTGGTTACAAGCCAAAACCAATAATATTTAAAAAAAATGCTTAACTTTACGTCGAAGCATGCAAGCCCCGGTGTAAAGTTTGTTGATTTAATTCAAGGAAGACTGCAGATTTATTTAAAAGATTTTTTTGAAGAATTAAATCCAAAATGAATCTTCAAGATTGGTGTTTTGGTGATGAAGATATAGAGAATATTGCAACATCAAAGACTTGATTTTATCTAAAAAAGAAAGGTTCCATCATAAAGATTAAAGGCAAAATCAAATATTCAATCATGGAGATATAAAGTAATCAAGAATGAAGATCTTGAAGATTTGCTCAACATCTGAAGGATCATGTTTAGAAGTTTCAGTTTTGGGTGTTGGATAAAAAGAGTAAGTCATACTTTCCCCCAAAGACCATTTCAATCTTGAGAGCAAGTCATATTTTCGTAAAAAGTATTTTCTACGCTTTTAATCGATTAGAAATCGAATAGAATCGATTATATAACTTCAAATTTGAATTAACCTAGTTTAACGAATAAAATAATTAATTAAGTGTTTTGATAATTGATTATATCTTTTCTGGGTTTATATATAATCGATTATATCCTAATTTAATTGACTATATCAGAAAAAATATGTTTTCCATATTTGCTCTGAAATAATCAATTATGGCTTTTATACAATCGATTAAATACGACGTTTTTGCAAATTAAATGCTGAATCAGCCTAAGAATGGAAACGTTAAGCTGATTTCGAATTATAAAATGAATGACAAGGTCTTAGGTTAACACACAACAGATCAAACACAAAAATTACAGTGTGTTGCGCTCAAACATTTTCAAAGCCACTTTCTTGCTCTCTCAAGGTTGATCTTAATACTTGGAAGTGGTGATTGTATTGTGCTTAAGTTTTCATATCATCACACATAAGGTGAATTCTTTCTTGGTTATTGATTGTTGTAAATTCATCCCTTGAATCAGTTCTAAAGGGAGGTGTTTGTTCATCTCTTGTCTGTCAAGAGAGGTGGGATCATCCTTAGTTTGTCTAAGGAGGTGTTGTCATCCTTAGTGTGTCTAAGGAGGTGTGTTCATCCTTAGTGTGTCTAAGGAGGTGTTTCCGTTTATCTTTATTTGTTTTTACATGTTGTCACTGGATTAGTGTTTGTAATTGCATTTAAAGATAATGAGGTATACCATCACGTATTGTGGTGATTGGGCACTGGATGTAGGATTGACTAAATCTGAACCAGTATAAATCTCTGTGTTCATTCTCTCTTTCCCTTTCTCTTTATTTTATTATATTCGGATCATATTAACAATTGTTATCCCGACTGCTTTTATCAAAGATTAAGGAAAATCCGAATCTTGAAATTGGAATTGAGATTAGGTTTCGGAAAAATATTTAAATCAGAAAAAAGTTTTTGAAAACCCAATTCACCACTCTCTTGGATTTTGCATAGTCATTATTGCTAACAAAGTTATGCTAGACCGTACACTATCTGACATAACTTCACGTCAGGGCTTGGATGCTCCGACTTAAAGCAGCACAGTTTTTTTTAATTTAGAATTAAAATGTTTTGCATTGGTTTACACATGGTCCCACATAAATTTACGTTGTTGGGAAATATATCAGTCGTAAATTTACTTATATTGTTTTTCAATGTAAATTTATGTCTCCCAATATAACATCAGGGTTCAAATAGGTGTAAAAAGCTCAAAATATTAGACTTAAAAAACTTGTTCTGTATTAGTGACTGTTTGGGCCTCACTTGAACGATGTCCAGGCCAAGAGTTGCCCCTTTTAGCTTAAACACATGCGTTCATCAAATTTCTTTCTCAAAACAATAATCTCGCACTTTTATAAGCTCCCAACAATGTATAAAAACCTTCACATCAACTTACATATACATCAACACCAGAAGAAAATGCTACCCACTTATCCCAATTCTCAATACAATATGTTATTACTACCAACTCATTTATGTAAAATTGTTAACTCCCCTTACCTAGATTGAAATAAACACTTTTAGCTTGCCTCCTAGTCTCCTTAGCTCTAGTAAGCTCCAAACTATACATCAAATAAGCAAAGTTCCTTCTTAAACCTTTAAAACAAACAAAGAAGAATTCAACATAAAAAAGATACTAAACCACTTACCTAAATGAAATTATGATAAAGTATATGTGATTTACTCTTCATCAACTTCTCGTAGTTCTAAATTGGTAAAACTTTTATGGTAAAAAACTCCTATAACTTAAATAGAATATACAAACAAAAAAAATAAATTTTTAGAATAAATTAAAAATGAACATCTAACCCTTATATAGATGTCATTATGATTTACTTTAAAATCTATTATTAAAATACAATATTGGATCTTACAAGTTCACTTTTCCTTATTGTGTATGGGTGTAGTTTTTTACTACTATGATTAGAGATAAGTATACAAACTGGTTTGTCTCTTTAAACCTGCACCCACGTCACACTATAAAAAACCTGTCTGTTTAGTCGGCATTTTAAATGATCTTTAATTTTCATAAACGGTATTCGCTCGCGGGTTAAACGGGTAAGTCTACACCTGTAAAAATACATTAATAATTTTTAGCATTATTTGTATGACAACAATGCACAACAATGCACAACCAATAAAAGCAAAATAAATAAATTTTGGATTGAATTGAACTTGATAATAACCATTAAAAGCAAAAAATATTAGATTTTAAATTGAATTAGACTTAGTGATATTCTACAGAAGCAATATGTATTAGATTTTTGGTTGAATATGACTTAATGTTGCAATGGATAGCCTCTGGGTAAAACCACTTAACTCGTAAGTTATACAAGACAAATTTAAAAATCCACATAAAAAATTTACCAAAAAATAAAAACACACACTTGTGAAAGTTATAAATTATACAAGTGAAAGTTATAAATAATACAAGTAGTTCATAAATTTTTTCCGAAATACCTAACTCTAATTATGATTATACTTAATATAAAAGCATATTTGTATGGAGATAAAGTTGAAAATAAAATATAAGTTATTATTATTATTCTCTTATTCTTATTCTTATTCTTACTCTTATTATTATTTTATTTTAAAAATATTATTACGTAGGTTATATATATATATATATATATCTAAAAAGTATTTGTTTTATTTGCGTGTAATTTTATATACACGGGCACCCAAGGTGTGAGAGAAAGAAACTTGTAATACTTCGTAATTCCTCTTTTATGCAAATATAAATTGATGCAATATTTAATATAAATAATTTAAATAATTTATTTAAGGAATGGTTGAAAATCATATTTTAGAAAAAGATATTCATATATAAATTAGTCTCTCTTTACACTTTTTTTAATTAGTTTTCCATTTGCAAAAAACAATTATTGAATAGTTGAGTCAATAATTATGCTTGTCCTATTCATGGAATAGAAGCAAATATAGTTAATGTATCCACTTCATTTTCACTCATTTATGGTTAATTAAATGAAGTTTCACATATTCGTACTTAATTTATTCACATTATATTAAAGAACTAACCACCTCAATTCAAGAATAAAATAAGAATATTATGAGTTGCAATTATTTTTTCAAATGGCATATTTATTATTCAATTTAAATAACATATATAAAGTGTATTTACTGCCATCTTAAAACAAATGCTGCCACACACAAAATTGAGTATAAAATATGGTCAAATGTCCCATCACTATTCATCGACCACAAAAAATAATTTGGAGAATAATAATTCTAAGTTTATATATTCTTGCCTCATCTAATCTTCTATTTCATGGTGTGCAATTCATTTTTTGTAAAAAATTAATAATGAAATAATTTAATTTTTAAAATAAAGTAATTTTAGTCCAAATAATATATCATTGATTTTCACAACAATTGCTAAAAGAATTGATGATTAATTAGATGATGAAATGAAATGTTAATGATGAAGCTTTTGAGGTGGTGTGGCGAGGGTAAATCCTAGGAATACGAGATTGAATGGAAGTTTATCTAAAACTGGTATGATAACTCTGGTGTCTTCTAAACCAAATTGGTTCCTCCAACTCCAAAATCTAAATGGTCCCCTCCTGAAAATTTGCACAGAAGATTATAAAGGAGAATGGTCCCCTTAATCTCTCTTCTCACCACTTCATATTTTTTATTGTTCTTATTATTTCTGCAAAATCAATGTGTCTCATTAAAAGAAACAAACTCTTCCATGTCTCTCTATTTCCCACTTGTTTGAGTATAGGGAGTAGCAGTGTGGATGGAGTACACGTGTCAGAGACCCAGCATAATTGGAGTTCTCTACCTGCCACAGTTGTTGCAACTCTTGTTTGGTAGTCACCCCTAATTTTTAATTTTATTTTTCTCTGTAAAGAAAAAGTTAAAAGACAATCAATGAAAAGGGTGACTCAGCATGTTCCCGCAAAGCCACAGGTACCTCTCTGCTACTCTCTCTGCCTCTGCACCATCCTCAGCCATACTCACCGTACACGTGGCTTTATCCTACCGAATCAACTTTTAATCAATGAACAGGGTCCCACCTCTTACACTCCCCTACTTCTCCTACCTTTTATACAATGTTTCTTTCTAACTTTTTTAATATTTTCAGCAATAATTTTTTAAATTCTTTTGATATTTTATATTAACTTTTCTTTTAATGAGTTTATTTCTGTAATTTTATATTCTACAGACTCAATTTGATAAAAATGTTTTTAGTTTCACTTCTTTATCATGAATAGAAGAAGAATAAAATTAAAAATTTATATAAAAATCAGCTTACATATAAGATACTTTGTAGAACTTTTTTAGTATAAATTTTAAGATTAAATTCATCTATGTGTAAATTAATTTTAGATTCTTGTTATTTTTATCTTTTTGAATTATTGGTGTACATGAACAAACTTTAATAAAACTATTAAGTTATGTGAAACGTTAAGAGTCTTATAAAATAAAAAAATAGTTGAAGGTCATATAAGCACTACTGTATAATTTTTTTTTTAATTTTAGATTGCTTGTAGAAATTATGTACATTTTTTTAGTTATTATCTATTTAACTAGTTAAAATTATAATTAAATATATGATTTTGTCATATTGAAAGATATCAAAATTCCCTTACAAAAACAAAGAAACAAAAAATAAAAGAAAGAAAGAAAAGTCTTTGGAACTGCTGTCCTTCTGTTGCTGTAATTTAAGGGTCAGTTTGTGTCCTTCTATTTCCAAGAATCAGATATTTTAACTATATGAAGACAGTCATTTGTACTGTCAACCGAAAACAATAAAAATATTTTCAATAATTAAAATAATAAATAGTCTTCCAATTATATGTACATATACTATTATTAATTTTGTTGGTGTTCTCGACCTATCTTTCATATGCACATTTCAACATTTTTCTGGAATTAATAATTGAGATGGTAACAGAAGTATACTGGGAGAAGGAAATTTAACTCTACCCTTTAAAAACTTTTCTTTTTGTAACGATGATAAAATCTTTTTATAAACAGTGTTGTTATAAAAATAAGACTATGTGTAAAATTTAAAAATTTAATCAATCATGAATTAGTAGTTTTACAACAATTTTTAATAAAATTGAAATTTTTTAAAAAATCTTAACTCTTGATGAAACTTATTAAGGAAGAAAAAAATCAGACAGTTCTTTTTTCACTCAAATCTTTATCATATTTTGTAAATTCTTTTACCTATTTTGTAATTTTATAAACATAATTAATTTTATTGATTTAGTGATTTAAAAAAATTATTCACTATAAATAATAGTTAGTGTAATAAAAAATTATAAATATTATAAAAATAATAAAACATCAGTTTTTATGTACATACTTATTTTCAATATAAATTTAATAATATTTCTTAATTTAATTATTATTACAATACTTACTTTAATTACGTATTTTTATTGTAATAAAAATTGGACAGACAGGTGCTGTTTGTCCACTATTTTTAAATAAGTTTTTTTCACAAGATTCACATAAGATAAAACATTACATTTTAGATTATTGTTCAAGATATTCAATAGAAATGGATACCAACATTATAAGAAATAAATATAGCTATTAGGATAACAATTTTCTGATAGTCACTACCTATATACTATTTATACTCATTTTTTATTTAACAATAAGTAGTAATGAAATTAAAAATCCTCTATATAATTTTGTTAATAGCATAAAAATTATTTTATACTATTATGAGAAATAATTTGTAGTAGTATAGAGCACACAATGGTAGGGGTGGCAAAGTGGAGGGTCGGCCCGCCAACCTAATAGCATATAGGCGGGGCGGGTTAGCATTTTGAACCCACCAACCCGTATCAACCCGGTCCGTCTAGCCCGCCAACCCGTCGGGTCACAGGCGGGGCGGGACGGGCCAACCCGCTGGTCCGCGAAAAAAAAAATTGTACTTTTAAAATGTTATGTCACTATATACATCTTTAATATATTGTTGTAATTACAAAAATTTATTTAAATTGGACACAAACAAAATAGCTGCAAAGAAAAAAAATGTGTAATTTAAAACCAAAGATCCAAAAATAAAATAAAAAACAAAAAAATAGACTTTTAAAAAAATGCAAAACAAAAGAAATAAGTGAGCCAGCCCGCCTTATGACGGGACGGGTTAGAAATTTTGGCCTGCATCACTATGGCGAGCAGGGCTGGCCCAATCCGTTTTTGACAGACTCATGGCAAGGCGGGCCTAAACGGGTCGGGCTGGCCCGTTTTGCCACCCCTACACAATGAACACCAACATAATAAATATCTAAGCAATGTAAATGATATTTTATAGAGAAAGAAAATTGGGGTTCGTTGAAGAGAAAGAAAAAGGATGTGATTAGTTGATTTGAATGTAATAAGATAAAGTGAATGAGAGGATAAGTTATTTGAAATAGAAAAATTATTTTAATCTATTACAAAATATTCAAGAGATCTCTAATTTTTATTGGGAATAAAATATTTTTAATCAATTAAAATGATGAAGACTCGATCGAAGATGTTCAACGTAAAATATCACAAATTTTACATAAAAATCAAGATATTTAAAATTTATTTTATTTTCATTTAAAGTCTTAATTGAAGGCACGAAATAATAAAATATTATAGATTAAGTTTTAGACAATTCCAATTGATTAAATCAGCAATTTAATTGATTAAAATAAAGAAATTGTAGAGAAGTTTAGTTCAAACACTTTTTATTGTTAAATCAATAATTTTATTTATTAAAGTAGAAAGAAATTATAGAATTAGTTAAGACTATGTTGAGAAACTAAATGATCTAATCTTTTTATGACCATTAGATTGTTTAATCTTTATACCTCTTATATAAGAGTGATTTTTATGATAACAAAAATGAAGTGTTATGATATACACATGAGCTCTCTAACTAGTTTTTGTTATCCAACCAACTATTAAGGATCAAAAAATATCATGAAAGGTTAAATAATAATAATAACAATAATTATAATGTTAAAATTGGATCATAAATATATTGTTTACATAATCTTACAATGATTTTATTCATAGAAAAGGATATTCATGATAACATTGAAGTATCAAATTCCTTATATATTCAAAAGTTCAAAAATAAAAGAGAAAAAAGAAACAATTGATATAATACTACACAATATAATCTGTGAGATATCTTGTATTATTTGAATTATTTTCATATTAAAGAAAAGATATTAAGGATATCAAGTCTTTCTTATTCAAGCTTCCAATGGCACAAAAAGTATATTGCTTCTGCTACGTGAAAGATAATCAAGCAAAATCTACTCTCCTGATGAAAGCTTAAATCAAGAGATTATACGAAAAGTTTTAAAGAGTTCAAGCAACATTCGAATTCATAAAGGTTATATAAAGACATGAAGGACAAAGTTGAAGACACAAGACTTACAAGCAATCAAGTATATAAGAATATTGAAGTGTTAAGTGATTAGAAATTCTAAGTGGGTATGAGAAAAGCCACTGTAATATTATTTTAAATATACCTTGTGAGCGTGAAATGTTCTCTCATATTCTTTGAGAGATATCTTCTTTTTTTGTGAGGTCTTAATCTTAGGGGGAGATTAAGACGTGATAACCAAGAGTGATTTGTGTACTTGTTGTAATAATTGATTTGATTTATGGAACCTCTTAAGAATTGTTCTTAAGAGAGAATTGGACGTAGTTCATGAGTTTCAAGTGAACCAATATATATGCTTTGTGTTGTTATTTCAGTGTTAGAAGGTCTACTCTATTTATACTATTAAGTTAAATAGCCTAGTCAGTTCTTTGTGAAAAAAATCTAAGACTCTATTCATCCCTCTTATAGAGCTAGTTGTTACAACAAACTAATCACTTTTAATCAATTAAATCGAAACTCGATTTAATTTATTAAAACCACTAAAGATATTCTTTTAAGTTATTTTAATGGATTAAAACAATACTTTTAATTTCTTAAAATAATTAGTAATATTGATATATCACACATAAATGAATTTAAACAACAATTAGTGTCTCATGTAATGTCATATATATATATATATACATATATATATATATATATAGGGGTGGCAAAGTGGGTTGAGCCCGGCGGGCCGGCCTGCCAGCCCGCCAACATATAGGCGGGGTGAGCTAGCATTTTAAACCCGCCAACCCGTATCAGCCTGGCCCGTCTAGCCCGCCAACCCGTCGGGTCAGGGGCGGGGCGGGACGGGCCAGCCCGCTGGCCCGCGAAAAAAATATAACACTTCATTCACTCTCACTCATTCTCTTTAAATTTGGGAAAGTAGCTATACCTAGAGTTCATTCAACACCTCACTGATTGCAATTTCTTTTGTAATAAACATTATGTCTTTTAGCTTGCACTTTTTAAATGCCATGTCACCATATACATCTTTAATATATTGTTGTAATTACAAAAATTCATTTAAATTGGACACAAACAAAATAGTTGCAAAGAAAAAAAAATCCAATTTAAAACCAAAGATCCAAAAATAAAATAAAAAATCTAAAAAATAGATTTTTCAAAAAAATGAAAAACAAAAAATATAGACGGGCCAGCTCGCCAGCCCGCCTTATGACGGGGCGGGTTAGAAATTTTAGCCCGTATCACTATGGCGGGCTCATGACAGGGCGGGCCTAAACGGGCCGAGATGGCCCGTTTTGCCACCTCTATATATATATATATATATCATATAATCATTTTTGAAAACATGATTCACCATTCAATATCCTTGTTCAAAAATAAAGTAATAAAAAATAATCAGAAGCTTTTGTGGTTAGTAAGAGGTTTAATGAATATATATGCTAGTTGACTATGTGTATCAATAAAACCAATCACACAATCTCCTATTTGAATATTCTTATGAAATGATGTCTAATCTCGGTGTGTTTTATGATAGAGTTTTGAATTGAATTCCTTATTAATTGATGACACTAGTATTATCACACTCAAAAGGTACCCTGTATAGTCTCAATCCATAGTCCAATAAATGTTGTTTCAGCCACAATACATATGCATAATAACTCCTAGCTGTTATATACTCAACTTCAATTGTGGATAAAGCTACACAAACTTGTCTCTTACAATGCCAAGAGATGAAACTACTTCCTAGCATGTGGCAAGTTCCACCAATGCTATTTGTGTCTAGCTTACAATGTACAAAGTTAGAATCTAAAAAACCAACTAAATTTAAATATGCACCATTTAGATACCATAAATCAATATTGATGGTTCCATTAAGGTATTTAAGGCTTTTTTGTCGTAGTATAGTGATATTCTTTAGGACTAGATTATATCTAACACACATACACACATTAAATATAATGTTAAGAGTTTTAATATTCAAATAAAGTAAAGAACCTATTAAACCTTTGTATTTTGTGGATTCAAAAAGGCAAACCTTTCGAATCACTGCCTAAATATCAATTTGTAGATACTAGTGTAGTTGATTCTTTGTAGTTCTCCATGTTAAATTTCTTTAGAAGATCAAAACAATACATAGGTTGCCTAAAGAAGTATGATATCTTAACCATCATAAACATCTCAAATTCTCCTTGCATAGTTGTATCAAATTCCTCACACAAGTTGCCATTATTGTCAACAAAAAGTAATATCATTCACATATACTTGTACCAACAAGATATCACTCACAAATTTTCTAATGAATAGAGTCTTGTGAACCTTTTCTCTTGAAAAATTTTAACATACTAAGAAGTTGTTAGGCTTATCAAATCATTATCTAGGAACTTGTTTCAATCTATAAAGAATCATTTTAAGATTATAATCATGGTTAGGAAATTTATGTTCAATAAAATCAGGAAGTTGAGTGATGCAAATAAGGATGAGGAAGAACTTGTTGAAGATAGAGAAGAGGAGGAAAAAAGAATAAAAATAGAAACATGACAAAGAAAAATAAGAAAGAGGAAATTTTAAGAAATATTCATAATAAAAAGGCTCCCAGAATTAGAAGAAAAAATAAGAAAGCTCCCATTTTGTAAAACTCTTATATTAGAATATTCCTTGATTCTCTTGGAATATATACAATCTAAGAGTCATAAGAGACTCATTTGGGATGAAATTTATAAGTGTGGAAGTCACATGAAGAGTTTCTAACCAACACATGTCACTTCTAGAAGTGTAATGATGGTTGTAACTACTTCACATGACTATTAACCTTGCCATAAGACACATGTGCTTCTTGAAAGTTTAATAATGGGCTCTTCCTTAAACTATCATGTGCCTCTTCCTAATTTCAAGGAACCACCCATATGCAAGGATTAAATAAGAGTTAATTAAGTGTTAAACATAAGATTAATTGAGCTAAGTTTAGATTAAGTAGTCTTACATTTACATTTGAGTTTCTAATTTTTCTAAACACTTGTTGGACGCCTTTTTCTCTTCAAAACTTTGGGATATTCCTTATAAAGGAGAGTCAACATGTATTGTAATCTCATTTTTTAATATTGAATGAAATTCTCTTCATGAGTTTATATTTGAAAGTCTTAAGATTTCTCTATTCTTGACTTGGTTCTCATCTTCATAACCTTTCTCAAGTGGTAAATCTTCATTTACTAATCCTTTGGGTTTCTTCTTGAAGGTGGTGTGTTTCCCCCTTTATTTCCTTTAATCCATTTTTTTATTTCATTTTACTTGTTTTTGTTTCCTTTCTTAGGTTCTTGAAAACAAAAATCTAACCCATGTGTTTGCAAGCTTCCGCCACCGTTAATGGGTTGTCCCATGGATTTTGAGTTTCCTTATATCTTCTTGGGTTGATCAAGATTCTTCCAATCTTCTAAGGTTAACATCATTGAGACACATATATTTCTTTATTGATAAAATCATTTAAAAAAACACTTTTAACATCCATTTGAAAGTTTAAAAGAAGTCATGCTTGCATAAGCTAGGAGTAATCTAACAACCTCTAGTTGAGCTACATGTGCATATGTCTCTTGGTTATACCCCTTAACCATCAATCTAGATTTGTTTTCATTAATCATACCTAGTTCATCCATTTTATTCATAAAAAAACCTATTTAGAATATATTACATTCATGTTAGCAATATTTTGGAACTGAAAGTCACGTATCATTCCTTACAAATTGATTCAATTCCTCATGCATAACAAACAAATATATAGTGCTCATCATGCGAAGTTAGGTTCAATTATGTGATAAAAGCCAAAATACACCAGAGTTAGTTTACTGAGTTTAGTAGATACTCCATTTTATATTTATCCTATAGCAGTATACAAAGATAGGTCTCTAGAAATCCTCCATTCTTTTGTATAATTTTTATGTTGCGTATCCACTGTTGGAAGTTCATCACACACAAATTCCAAGTTGGCATCAACAATATTGAGTCGTGAGAAACTTTTGTTGGATTAAGCGTTTATCATTAAGTCAAAAGTTATAACTGTTATTTAGGGTGTGACTCTTTTTATTTAAGAGCGTAACAACTCAAACGCCATGATTTGATTGTGACTTGTTCCATATGACCTCTGGCTCACCTGACCACAGGACAATGAATAGCAACTGGAACAATCTCCCTTCAACAATTGCCCTAGCTCTAGGTAAGCTCTAACTACACATCAAATAGACAATCTTCTTAAACTCTCAACAAAAACAACAAAAGAGGAGACACGTTTAATACAAAAAAACTTTCAAACCATTTACCCGTTTAAAATTTTGATTAAATAGATTGGTTCTACTCTTCTCCAACTTCCTATAACTCTAATCTGACAAGAAACTTTTGACTATAAATTTTGAGAGCTTAGAGAGAATGTATAAATTGAGAAAAAGAATTTAAATAATTTTTTTTAAAATAAATTATAATAATATCATAATTCTTTATATATATATATATATATATATTAGTAATTTACTTTAAAATTTATTTTTAAAATATTTATGAATTTTACACTTTATTAAACACTATCTTAAATACGTGATTCTAAGAATATATGGACATGATATTCTTTTTCAAAAGATTGACTATTTCTTTTTTAATATTTATTTATTTAATATTTAAAAAATATTTCATGTAGCATGTGCGTGAATCCAATATCAAAGTAATAAATAAAGAAATTTTATTTCAAATATAACAATATTATACTTTTATTAAATATTTTGAAACTACGTTAATAATCTAAATATTGAGAAAGAAGGTAGTATATAAACTTTTTAAAAATATTCATCTAAATGGATGTTATGTATGTATGATCTTCTATTTTGCACATCATGGATATATTTGACCTAATAGTGAGATTATTGAAAGAGACTTTATTTCTTTAAACAAAGTCTTTTCAATCCAAAGTTTAACACGTTGGAAAAGAATGCCTGTGGATGCAGAGCCACATATTTTATGTGGAAAGCTGGGCCTAGTTCAACAAAATCTCATCCTAGATTGTAATGTAAAGATGTAATAATATTTTAAATTAAAAAAAAAACATTGCGGTGGGAAAAGATTTGAATCGATGCTAAGTCAGAAATATACGATGATATGATGTATTTTGTCTACTTATGAGTTCTGCCAGAATGAAACTCCACCCCTGATTTTGCAAGACGCAAAATTCACCAAATTAACTGTTCACTCACAAAAAAAAATCTAGTTAGCATATTAATAAAATAGAATATTTGATTATCAACTAATAAATTTTAATAATATAATTAATTAATTAATTAATGAATATTATTTAATTATATATCGGTTCTCTTAAACTTATACAAATAAATTATTACCCGCCAATGTTTCAGATCGAGGTTTAGAAAACATATCAGAGATATTAGAAAAATATTCAATATTTTCTATTTTTCTTCGTTATCTCTTATATTTAACAAAAATCTCTTACTTGTAATGTTGTTTATTAGATAGAAAATCATATGTTAATAAGATTTTTGATAAAAATAAGTTTTCTACAGCAATAAACTACAAACAAATTTATATTAAAAATCATCACACAACCTTCACTTAAAATTATAAAATAATAAATTTGTTACTTTGTTTTCTTATGGATGCTACTCATACCTATTTTTATTTGTCTAAATCCAATTCAACTTTAACAAATAGCGTAGAATTATTTTGAAGAAAAATGTGGGTACACATCTGACTCTATATGTCAGGTTAATTATGTGGGTGCTTTGCTGATAATATATAAAATGAAGGTTTTGGTGTTTGTATGGGTGGTGTTGGGGGCTGAACTGGATGTGGATATAGGTGTTCTGTGTGACTGTGATGATGCAGATTTGGAAGGGCAAGTTGTGCGCTGGCGTAACCAAAACTGTGCAGCATGGCATGGGAAACCCTGCAAAAGCTAAACCCATATGCATCCTCCCTCTTGCTATATCCACAACTTTAACTCCTGCTTGCACCACAGCGTGGAATCGTCTGAGGTAAAACAAATG
Source organism: Lablab purpureus (assembly GCA_030347555.1). Taxonomy (NCBI): domain Eukaryota; kingdom Viridiplantae; phylum Streptophyta; class Magnoliopsida; order Fabales; family Fabaceae; genus Lablab; species Lablab purpureus. Next base: position 20,600,027 of record CM059254.1, read on the forward strand.
GCAGAAGCCTCACTGCCTGAATTTCTGTCCATTTTAATAAGGTTTAATTATATTTTTACTATGTAGATTTTAGAGGAATCCAGTTCTAAGTGTAAAATTTTAAAAAAATTATTTAATTTTCCAAATTTGGAAATACAGTTTCAACATTTGTAATTTATTTGTTGTTGTGAATTTAGTACAAATTTATTCTAAATTGCCTAATACTTAAACAAATTTTAAAATAGTGTATAACATAATAATTTACGTAAATAAATAGGTAGAAAATAAACATTATAAAAAATAAGAAAGAATCACACATATAAATATATGGTTTAATTAAAATATTAACGAATTTTGACAAAATTCATTATAGCACTCATATTATAATTTGAAGTTTATCTAATAACGAATTCTCGTTCAAAACAACTTAAATATTAACAATTCAAGATTATAATAAACGTAATACAAGCTTCCTATATAAAGTCTCATATCATTATAACTAATTTTCATGAAACACACACATACTAGAATGGAGGACACATGAACAGTGTTTTATTTTTGAAATTCTAAACATTACTAGATGTTCTCACCAACAATTACTCAGGACTAGACAGTCTACTAAGATATTCCACCATATATAGAAATTTGATCTTCTACTGTATAGTCTTCAAGAGTTAGATGGTCTAGGAACCTTCAACAAAATTTTACTAGATCAATTCTTCACAAATCTCCACCTTGGTTAAACACAAATCTTCTAAGCAAGAATCACTCCTTGCCACTAAGCCTATCATAGGCTTAATCACTAATTGGTTGGATCAACTCCAAACAATTAAAGAACTTGCTACCTAACATAACCTTCGTAATCATGTAAGAGGGACTATGATTTGTTAAGACCTTCATCACCTTCATAGATCCTCCAGTAATTACCTCTCTTATGAAATGCAACTTGGTATCGATGTGCTTCGTTCTTTCATGGTAGACTTGGATCTTTGACTACTGTATTGCATTGCTATTGTCATAATAGGCGATGACAATCTAGCCTTGCACCTTTATCTCCTCGGCTAGACCCTTTAGCCATGAGTCTTCTTTCACCACTTCTATCATGGAAATGTACTTTGCTTCTATGGTTGACAAAGCTACTACCTTCTATAGACTAGCCTTCCAACTAATTACAGTACCATGTGTAGTAAACACATAACCCATGAGTGACTTTCTAGTTTCCAAACACCCAACATAGTCCGAATCAAAAAAACCTTCTACGGGAGCGTCTCTAGCATATCATCCTCCACCATGAATTATAAGTCTTCGAAGTGATCCTTTCAAATAACAAAGAATCCACTTAAGAACTTGTGAGTGAGCTCGCCTTGAATTTGTCATGAACCTACTAACAATACTCAAGATATAGGTTATTGTCAAGGCGAGTGCAAACCGTTGCATACATAATAGAACCAACAATGTTTGCATATGGAATCTGATCTATATATCTTTGTTCCTCCACCATCTTAGGAGATTGATCACCACTCATTCAAGTTTTTCATCCCAAACTTGTCAAGGATTTTTCTAAGGTAGGTCTCTTGAGGCACCATTAGATGCTTCAGATAATCTCGTCTGATGATTTAATTCCCCAAAATCTTTCTAGAAGCTCCAAGCTCCTTTGTATATTAAGCTCAACCTTAACTGTCTCAACATCAAGCTTACCATGGCTTGGAATAAAAAATATGATCAACATATAACAACAATACTATGAAGTGACATTCTACTAGAAACTTAAAGTAGACACAAGTGTCACACTTGTTACGTTCAAAACCAATGCAAGCAGTAAACTCATCAAACCTCTTGTTCCATTACCTTAGGGATTGTTTCAGACCATACAATGATCTATTTAGTTTATTAACGTATTCCTTCTTGTCTCCCACCTCAGATCCTTCTAGTTGCATCATGTAGATGGTGTCCTCTAAATCATTGTAGAAAAATGAGGTTTTGATGTCCGTCTATTCTAGCTTAAGGTTAAACTCTGCAACCATAGCTAACAACATTCTTATGAATATGTTCTTTACAACTGGAGAGAACACATAATTATTAATTTCATCTCTTTGCGTAAATCCTCTAGCCACCAATCTTGCCTTCAATATCTGTTGATCAGTTCCTGGGTTTCCATATTTACGCTTAAAGATCCATTTGCAACTAACCAACTTAGAGCCCATAGGTATATGAACAAAAGTTCATGTATTGCTCAAACAAAGTGACTTCATCTCCTCATTCATAGCTTCAAGCCACTGGGTTTTCTACTTACTTGCTAGAGTAGAGGATACACTGGATGGTTCATCATCTAACACCTCACTCGAAGCTACAAAGGAGTATGCAATGTGCTTTGCATATCCATACCTCTCTAGAGCTCTTATCATTCTCTTAGCTTTATCTCTGACAAGTTGGTAATCATTAACACATCTATCTTCATCAGAAGCTTCTTGTCTATCATCTACTAGACTGTCTACCTCATCATTCTGTAGGAACCTAGACGCTTATTCTCAATCATATTTCACCTCAATATAGCATTTTCACCATTCTGACTACTCCGAGACTCACATCCTAAAACTCTTGGCTTGTAAGTCATCTCAATTTTATTGAAGATGATGTCTCTACTGATGATACACTTTCTGAATCTTGGCTCTAGATACCGTAGATGGTATCCCTTCACTCCTTCTGGATATATGTTAGGAAAAAGTCCAACATCCTCTATAATTTTGAATAAATGCTTAAAATCAATAAAGTATAAAATACAAAGACATTGCGTCTGATAGACAATGCTTAGTCTAACATGTCGAGCATAGATGTTGACATCATAAGTCATAATTTATTGGTGTTTAAGGTGACATAACTGGTGTCATAGAAGAAGAGGAAGCTGGGAGATGAAAGGAGACAGGCAGCGAATGAGGAGGTGCAAAAATTGCTAAGTGGGGCTTCATCTAAGAGGTACACTACACAACTTTGTTGGAAAACATAGTAATGGTTACTAAAGGAAATGGGTAGTGGAGAATGTGGATAAATTACATATACTTGAACCGAGCATGCCTAAAAGATGTGGATGGCCCTTCCAGACACAAAATGTTGAACTTCCTAGATGCCTATTTGGGGTACAATCAAATATGGATGCATCCTATGATAAGGAAGAAAACACATTCATAACAGAGAAAGTAAACAACCATTACAAGTTCGTGTCTTTCGATTTGGAAAACGTAGGTGTGACGTAAAAATGGCTAATGGACAAGATCTTCAAGGACCTCATTGATTAGAACGTTGACATATATGTAAATGACATGGTAGTCAAATCTAAATCCTGACAACATAATATTGATCTTGGTGAAGTCTTCTTAGTATTGTGCAAGTGCAATATGAGGTTGAATCCTGAGAAGTGTATGTTCGGTGTAGAAGACATAAAATTTCTTGGATTCATGTTAACACACAGAGGAATCGAGGCAAACTAGAACAAGTGGCGACTTCTGATTGAGATGCAGAGTTTGAGGAACCTAAAAGAGGTACAAAGACTTGTGTGGAGACTACCCCTGATGTCTTGTTTTATGTTAAAGTTAGTTCAAAAAACAAAACCTATAATTCATTTGATGAAGAAAACCGCTAAGTTTGACTAGAACACTCAATGCAAAGAGATCTTCACATCAATAAAGTAATTTTTGTCCTTTCCTCCTATACTACAAAAACCATTGTTGAGCCATCCTATTTTGGGTACTTAATATTTTGGACAAGGTCGTGAATATTACACAAAAATACAAAAACAACATAAACTTATGTACTTCATCGAGACATGATATCAAATTATTGATTAGGTAGCATTGGCCTTGATAACAACAACTCAAAGATTGTAGCCATATTTTCAAAACCATCAAGTAGTCATCTAAACAGACTCTTCGATAAACAAGGTCCTCTCAAAACTTGACCTCCTGGGAATGATGATAAGATGGTCAATAGAACTCTTTAAAATATGGGTTCAAGTATGAACCAAGAGGGTCCACTAAATCATAATGCCTAGCCTGTGAGCTAAGACTAGAGTTGAGTAGGTAATCTTTTGAACAACAAATTTTACACATTGATGGCTCATGTAACAAGAAGGAAAGTGAAATGGGAATTATGTTCAAAGGACCCGATGTCATACTCCTCAGAAGACCTGACATCACATGCTTTAGATAATTTAGTTATCCTTATAATACTATAAGCATACATTTTCATAACATTCAATTTTATAAACCCTAGTTCAAATTCAGAAATTGAATTTTTTGCGTCATAAAGATTAGTAGGAAATTATTTCTCCAAGCATTACATTTCTCACTAAAGGCATCTTCTCATTAAAGTAATATGTGACAATCCATATTTTATCTTCTAACTTTATCATCTTAATGTAGTTGCAAGACATGATAATGTTCACATCTATTCCATAAAGGATATTGTTCATTGTTAACAATTTTGTAACTATGAATATTTTGTAACAAAGTTGCAAAATTTTATAAAACTTAATTATTATGTTTTATGAATATTCTGTAACAATGAATTGAATAAATGTTTATCACTGGTATAAGAGATGAAAGATCTATCAACCAATGATGAAAAATTGCAAAATAAACATGAAATACACACGCACATACACACATTTATATTCTTTATCACATTTATATTTTTTATTATAGCATTTAATACTAGGATTGTGTATTTAAAAAAAATCCCATAATTATTGGGATTTGGTTTCTTAGAATTTTTTTTTATTTCTTAAAATTATCACTAAACCTCCTATATTTATAAGTCCAATGAAATTCATTGTTGTTATATATTATTATCTTTAAAATTTAAGAAACCTGTATTCGTAATTAATTTTGCACACCATATCAGTTTATTCCACCCAATTCGATTGTAAAATAATTTCTTTTTCAAATTTTACGGTTTCAAAAATTTGTTTAAGCCTAATTTTCTATATCATTAAAAGGCAAAATATATCTTGGTCAAATTTCATTACTATAAGTAATATAACCTCTTACACCATCATTAATGAAAATTGTATATATATATGGAACTTTTGAACACACACACACACATATATATAATTTCGCTGGCAGAGGTGATGCGGTTTTTATACATAAGAATCGTTCTTCATATAAACAATAATTCCCAACCTTTTAGTCCCTGAAAATTTATAAATTTATTGAGTTTTAGTCTTTAAAATATTTGCTGGTCTCTTAAAAAATGTTTATGCATATTCCGTTCCCACTATGTTCTATTTTTTAAGTGATTCTTGATGTTTTTTATCATGTCAATACAGATAAATATAATCTTTAGACCAAACGTAAAGTAAAAAAATTTAGAGTCCAAAAGTAAAACAAAAAATTTAGTAGAAACCCAATGCAAAACGTATAATGTTTTAGGAATAAAAATATATATAAGATTTTTTAATTATATTATTGAAAAAAACATAGTCTGATTTATAAAATACCACTTTCCACTAAAAATGAATAGAAACACTAATAATGAATGAATAAAGTTCATGGTAATGAGAATGCTATGTGTAGTCTACAATTAGGGTTAGGGTAGTGATTGGATTTTTAGCTATCATGGAAAAGTGCTCACCAAGATCTTGTACTATGTTTAGCTAACTTCTATAATTCCATTCATGACTTGAATATTAGCAGGAAGCTTCGAACCACCAAACCTCTTTTCTTTTATACAACAAAAAATCGTCAGATCATGGTACGTATTAAGTTCTAAATTAATACAAAGCTTCGTTCAATGTACGATTTTGCTGCACATATAATAATTGATCTTACTCTGATCCCTTCTCTTCCAAACTAGAATGCTGGCCAACAACCAACAAAATCATTTACGAAACTCTCTCTACCTGCACAGGACAAGTAATAGAACGAAAGCATAAACACATGCATGTATACATACATACATATATATATATATATACATATATATATATATATATATATATATATGTTTACTGATGGTAGGTAAAAAAATTATTACTGATAGTAGGTTCGAAGAGTTATATGTTTACTTTTTTTTACCGAACTATACGAAAAACATGGGGTTATAACTTCTAAGTGTACATGTCTAAATGTATAAAGATCAACGAAAACTTTAATAAAACGTAATGTAAGTGTTACGTAAAATAAACATCTACATGTATTTATATATAGGAAATGAATGTTTTTTTTTCTGGGGTGACAAACATTACTTAAATTATGTATTTCTTTATCGGATTACTTAAATTTTGTAAAAGTAAGAAAAAAATGAGAATGACAAAAGGAGTAGTGGTGCTTGTATTCATATTTAACGACCTTGTTATTTTTTATTGGTAATTTTCTTTTGTGTACCATTTTAATTCTTGAATAGTTTGTATTTATCATTCCTGTCTTATGTTTTCTTGATTCCTGTTTAAAATTCCATCTTCAGATTTACTTAAACCAGTTCAAGTTGTTAATTATAGTTGTCTTTCACTTCGGCATTCCAAGTTTTTAATTCTAGTTTTCTTTCCTCCACTTATATTTTCAATTGTCTTTTATAACATGTGAAAGATTTAGATAATCAATAATGATTACAAGTAACATACATTATTACTTTCGAATTATAGTAAATATACAAATTATTTTTAACTATTCCTTCGTCTAGTTTTAAGATAAACTACAAATATTATTTAATACTAAATCATTACTAGTTCTCAATATAGATAATATAATCTATAAACACTTATTGCTAGAAAGATGAATTCATAGAATGAAGATTTTATAAAGAAATGACACTTTCTATACTATAGAGTAGAGTATCTATTGATATAGCACTAAGAAAGTTAATAAACATTGTTATGTCTAGAATAACAAATTCACCTATAATGCCTTAGATTTAGTAATTTTTTTTTCATGAGACAAACATCTTGTACTAGAGAATTGGAACTTGTGTGCATATCCTTTATTATTGTTGTTAAACCACTAGACGGTCTAACAATGTTATGACCATCAGCCGATCTAACAGTATTATGGCTTTAGACAATCTAGATCCCATAGATCATTAATGATACAAAAACAATGTATTGTAATATAGTTATGAGCCTTTTAACATATTTGTTTCATGCAGTTGTTTCTTTAAGAGAAGTCTTAAGACCCTAGTAGGTCTTTACTAAGCCTATCAGATGGTCTAACAGTAGATAACTACATATGAACTAAAATAAGAAAGTTGAATCACAAAATGATTTTCTACTTGCAAATTATGAAGGATTTACTTGAATAAAATCACATCTTAATAGATTAATGTTTAAAGAATTATTTGCAGATTAATTCAACGTTCAAAACGAATAAGAAAAAGGAAATGATTGATATTGCACTAAACAAATTCAATATGTTATACTATTTTGTATTGTTTGAATTGTTTTCTTTCAGGAATTGGCTAACGAAATCGAAAGCATCAAGCCTTTCCTTTTTTTAGAGTCAAATGACACTGAAAGCGAAGATTCTACTACGCAGAAGGATATGAAAGGTATCAACTCTGATAATACCAAGCAAAGATCAAGGAAAAATCGAAAAGAAAATTAAAGCTTCAAGCAACGTTCAAATTTGCGAAAGCTTTAACAAGTCTTGAAGATTGAAAGCTGAAAAACAACAACAACGAACAAGAATGAACAGGCAAGCTATCAAATTCTATCAGCAAAGCTCCTAATAGTTATAAGTAGGTGTGGGTGAAATATCTTGTAATATTCTTGAGTAAATATCCAGTAGGCTTAATATGTTCTCTCCTTTGTTTTTGAGTGAAATCTTTATCTTTCTTGTTAAGGTCTTAATCTCAGGGAGAGGTTAAGATAGGTGATAACCAAGAATGGTTTGTGTACTCGCTTGTAATAATTTGTTTGATTAGTGGAACCTCTTAAGAAGTGTTCTTAAGGGAAAACTAGACGTAGGCCGTGAGTTTTGGATGAACTAGTATAAAAATCTTGTGTTGCTTTTTTAATGCTTAGACGATCTAGTTTATCATACCATTCGATTAGATGATCTGGTGTATTCTCACGAAAAGAATCTAAGTCTCTATTCAATCCTCCCTTCTAGAGCCTCTTGGTTCAACAATTATGTTAATGCTTAGTATGATTACTTTTTGGCTTAAATATTTTTCTATAGCATGGAACTTGTTATGTGTAGGTCACATTTTTTTCTAGAAATTCCTTCATAATACTAACACCATATAATTAAATATACATTCTAAGAAAGAATTTCTCTACTTTATCATAATTTACTTGAAAATCCACAAGTCAACGTTGACAAAAAGTAGACATGTTATCTTTTCAAAAAAATTATATCTTGTGATATATGTGTACAATGTCTATTTCTTATCATAAACGTTATCTAGGTACTTTATGCAATGTTATGCACCTAGTGTTGACGCAATCCTAAAGAACAATTAATGAAAGAGTGTGATATTGGTTGTGAATCACATAAAGAGGAAATACAAAACAAAGAACACAAGCAACAAGATAAAGATGAATAATCATCTTATTTACTTTGTAAATAAGTATAACAATTTGGTACTTCATTGATTTACTTACCACAAGTACATGTTATCCTTATATAGGTCTACAAAATAGTTATGTGTTACTTAAAAGTACATAATGACACTAAATAACATAACATAACATACAAAATTCATTGTCGGTTCACCAAATGATGTAACACTAAGTTATTAGACCACCTTACTATCGTATGACATGTACAATTATTAGATGACCCTACTATCAAATTGTTGATTTGAAGAAAGTTTTGCTACAAATCCTATTGAAGTTTTGATGATGAAAGGTTGAAGATAAGGAGTGAAGTCATGAATTTCGCATTAAAGGTGGAGAAGATCAACTTGAAGCCATTTGAAGTGTTTGGAAGCCTTGGAAGAGAGTTTTCTAAGTTGTGGTCTTATGTTGAAAGTGTTTGATGGTAAGGTAAAATCCTAAATGAGTGCACAATCTCATTCAACCTTGGAGCAACCCATGTTTTCCATAAAAAATGCTTTTTCGCTATAATAATCGATTAAAGACTTTAAGAATTGATTAAACTGAACTTATAAACAACTCTGAATTTTTGAACTCTTTGGAATAATTGATTAAACACAAAATAATCGATTAAGTGGCTTTCTGGGCAAGTTTAATTGATCAAACATATGCATAATCAATTAAACCAAGTAATAATTGATTAAAGTTACCAGTGAACTAGGTTTTCAATGGGTTGGATGATTTCTTTATCTATAAATACAAACTAGGTCGAAGCTATAATATAAAATATAGAGCTTTACAATTTACTTTGGTCATAGTCTCCTTTTGACCTGATCTTCTCGAGTTGCTTTCCAAAAATTCCTCCAAAATTGTTCTGTTGAGAGAAAGTGTTGTTTGCTTGGGTTTATGCTTTGATCATCCTTAAAATTTAAGTGATATTATTTCTCTTATTCTTTGTGAATTCTATTTGCATTGTGGTGGTGTGTTTCATCCTTTGTGGTTTTGTAGAGGAGGTGTTCATCTCTTGTGGTTTGTCATGATAGGTGTTTCATCTCTTGTGGTTTCAAGAAAGGTGAGTTTCTTCCTTTGTGGATTTTGCAAAGGAGGTATTTTTCATTATATTTTTAAGATTTTACATGTTTCACTTAGTATGAGTGGTTCCAATTTCTTGTTAAAAATTGTGGATTGTGATCACGTTTACATTGAACTAATTAGGCACTGGATGTGTGATTGACGATAATCTGAATCAATATAAATTATTGTGTTTGGTAATGTCCTTTCCTTTTCTTATTATTTCGTTATTACAAATTAATTTATCATACATTGCATATTTCCACCGCACCATAACTTGGGAGAAAAATTTGATTTTGTTCACAATTAAAATTAAATATTTTCTTTGCAAAATTTTCAAATTCATTTTTAATCATGGAAAATTTTCTGAAACGGGAAAAGTTTTTATTTAAACCAATTCACCACCTCTTGGTTTTGTCCTACCTATCTCTTTTCCAACGCAAATGACATCTACATCTATTAGACAATCCTACTAAACATAACCATTAGTCACTACATCCTAAGAATAGTTCAGTACAGTAAGATCTACAAACTACATGTTATACTACAATTACTTTCTTGTAAAGTTACTAAAAACAATCATCCAACAAATCTTTCAATCATATCCCTTTCTTAGCAACCTCTAACAACACCACATACTTTGCCTCGGTGTTCGACAAGGCCACTTATGGTCGAAAAGGCCACATAAGAAGCAATGTGAACACAAGTCTAATGGCTAACTTTGTGTAAAAACCACCCTCTTTTTGAGATTTCTTTCTTTCACTGTTTGTGAGGTCTTAGGCTCAAGAGAAGGTTAAAATGTGATAACCAGGAGTAATTTTCATATTTATTGTAACCGAAAGTGGTTTGTGTACTTGTGTAACTACACATTTAATTAGTGGAACCTCTTAAGAAGTAGTTGTCTTAAAGGAGCACTAGACGTAGCCTATGTGTTTGGTAGAATTGGTATAAATTTGTGTTGTGTTGTTTTTAGTTGTTTGTTCACTAGATTGTCTAGTCTAATCTTCTACAAAAATATATTATGGCTCTATTCAACCTCCTTTTACAACTAGTTGTTCAAACAATTGGTATTAGAACTTCCAATGTTAAGATATGAATCCTTATTTTTAAAACATGTTTCTCAATTTATATTTTTCAAAACACATGTTTTTATAACTTTGATTACATATTTGTTTTAAACCTAAGTAAATGGCAACCATTAAACCATCTAAAGATGCATATGTCCACTAGATAATTTGATGTACTTCAGCTAGCACAAAATGCACATTGGCAGTTTCAAATATATCATCCAGGTGTTTATGATCACCAAAAGTCTCTTGAAGAAATTACATTGGAGTTAGGTCGTTTAGGGTTTCAAATATATAATTTTAACTTTGAACAATTCTAAATATTTAGTCATATGAGTTTTTAAGTAATCTATTTTTATTATTATATTTTAATTCAAGAAATAAGCACAAATCTATACGCACTTAAGGAAACTTTTAAAATCTAAAAACTATAAGTCAAAACATAACAATCAAGGATGAAAACTTAAAAAGCTAAGCAAAACAAATGACATCAAAAGATTGCATAAGGATAACACAAAAGACTAAAAAATTACAAGGAAAAAGTTAGAAAAACACACTTAGAAAGAAAAAACTTAAGCAACAATTTTATCTATTGGGTCCATTTTTTAATTTCTAATCAAAGGCACCTAAAACATATACATTCAAGGAGACAAAACCCACTGGAAAATGGTTGGTAAAATTTGTTCAACTCCAAGGGATTTAATGACAAAGATTTTAAGAAAATTTAGGACAAATTTTTCAGCTCCAAAATGATTTGTTTTTTATTTGGTTTCTTGAACCCAAAACACCCAAACAAAATCCCAAAAGAAAATGAAATTTAAACACTTTCACGTATTGTTTGTGGGTCTCAAATTTACCTAGAAACATGTCCATTTTAAGACATTTTTCAAAAGGAATTATAACATTTCAAACTCTAGAAAACTTACAGAATAAAACATAAAATCAAAACAAGAAAACAAAACACAACAAAATCAACCAAGCATCAACATCATACCTATTTTTCCTAGAATAGTTTTGGCCAATTTCACTAAATATGTATATAATGGCTTGATTAATGGATTAACTGATGAAACAAATTGAAAAAATATTTTAAATGTCATGAATATGTCTTGGCCAAAGAGAGAAACCAAGAAAACACCAAGAATCACATCCAAATGAAAATGGGTTACCCATTCTGGAAGAACACTTACTTTGAATGTGATGAATACCACTTTGAATGAGTTGATCCTCTAGATTTGATGGCCACTTGATGTAAAACTTACAAGGTTTGAAGGACCTTGATCAAATCAAAGATATGTGAAGAACTAAAAATCCATTAGATTAGTCATGCAAACCTATAGAAGCATTGAAAATAAATGGGTTAGGCTTGTGACAAAGGCAAAACTTAAAAGGAAAATAAGAACTTGTAACAAAGTGAAATATAAAATGGATTGAGGAAAGGAAATGGTAAAGAACACGCCACTTTTGTCACAAATCCTAAAGGATAAGTGCATGAAGATTCACCATTTGAGAAAGCTTCTTCAGATAAGAACCAAGACAAAAGTAAAGAACTCTTAAGAGACTTCCAAAGAAACTCACAAGGAGAAATTCATTCAATCTTCAAAAGTGAGGTTACATGAAGGAGGACCATCTTATATAGAACATCCTACAACCTAAGATGGGTATAAGTGGCACCTCAAAGTTCAAAGTTGAGCCATGTTTTACCCAATCCTAGACTACCATGTCATACTTTCCATGCTTCCTTCACACTTTAAGTGTGATTACATTTGAGTTTCATTTCAAACACATTTGAGTTACATTTAAAAGTGTCTTGGATGTTCCATATACCTTTATTAAGGTTAGACTATGGTTGGTTAAAACTAACCATAGTTCACTAACCAAAGTTAAGGTATCATCCACCTCTTATATAAGCACTCTTTTACACTCATTTTGTAGCTTTGACAACTTTGAATGTGTGTATTCATATTCCTAATTTTGAAATCCTCTCACTCACTCAAGGTTCTAAGCTTTTTTTTGTCTTCTTCTTCCTTGCTTAATCAAAGGGAAAATCACAAGTCATTGAAGACATTAGAGGAAGCTAACTCTTCATGTGAAGCCTTATTCTCCATTAGTGAATTCCGCAGAGTATAAAGCTTCTTCCATGAAGATTTCAATTCATTCAAGCTCAAGGTTCAATGGAGAATGGTCCTCACTCTTGGGAAGAGGAATTTCTAGCTTCCAAACTGGTTAGATCTATTATTTCTTTCATTAATCAAAATGATTCCTATTACAATCCATTCAATAGTTTGAGATCCACTCAACAAATTGACCTTTTCAAGTTATATATAAATATCCCAAGTTGATTTTTTTTCACATTTGGTCAAAACAAAGTTTGAAATTAAGAGAAAAGAAATTTCATTACTATACATTGCATAAAGAGTGTAACACCCCAATTTACTATATTATATCTAACATAGTAGTCAGTGTATACAAACATTATACTACATATACTATTTATACTAGATTTGTTTATTGAATATAAACTACACATACAATATACAACATCATTATGACTATAAGTCCTAAAAACATTAATTATAAACAAAGCCCTATACTAAACTTGTCTGGAACCCTACTCGCTTCTAATGCTACCTGCAAAAGAGTCTACTCCCATATAAATAATGATCATAGAAATATGAACCACACACACAACAAGGGTAAACTAATTTAAATTAACATATTAATCACTTACAATTCACCATTACTTATAGGACATAAATCATCATCATGCTTGTGATCAATAACAATAATATACAACAACAACAACTAAAAAACTCACATTTAGCCAAATAAGATCTCATGACTAAGTATGAGACATGTTTTAGAAGACTCTATCCATGATAAACACATCCAACTAAAGCCTAACACTTGATCCATTCCAGAATAGGGGGCCAAAGGTTCCTCGAGGTCAGGATGACACAAAGTATCTATCATCGAGGGCACCAAAAGTACACCTACTTCCAAAGTTTGGTGTATGTCTCCCTCAACTTCATACCACCTAAAGTCTTATCTATATGAATAGAAAACAGTGAAGTCATGATACCTTTATTAAGCGAATGTCATATTTATCACCGCTACCTAATACCAAATACCACCCTAGGTATCCTCAACCACTCAGTAAGGGCTCCAAACACCACCTTTGAAGGGCTCTAAGCTTTCCATGCATACACATACATATACATTCACACACACACACATACATATATATATCAAAACATATATATATATATATATACATGTTTCTAAGCAATCATATACATTTCATCACCTTTGATACGCTCCAAACCCTATTCATAAAAGAATCTAAACATGCATACAACATATCATGCATCACAACAACAAACTTACATCCATCGAGAGCATATGTATATTCCTTACTTGAATTTTATACATCAAGGAATCAACAAACATGTATATAACCATTTAATCCTTTCACAACATGATCAACATCAACATCTTTATCCAACAACAAGACATTCACTCGTGCACCATTTTTGCTTGAGTAACCTCCTCTCGCTTGTGTGAAAATGAGGCTCATAGCAACCACCATTTCCTTATTCATTTTTGCTTGAGTGAGACACTTGTCGCTTGACCAAAATTGAGTTTGAGAGTAACCCCAAGCTCCATGGCCATTTTCTTGTGAGCTACCATTGTCACTTGAGCGAAAATACTATTTTCACTTGATCGAAAATATGTCGCTTGAGCAAATCTGGGTGGTGGAAGTAATGATTACGCACCACTTCACTTTCGCTTGAGCGACCACATGTCGCTTAAGAAAAAATAGAGTTCAGAGCCTCCTTAAATAGATAAAAAAACTAGTTCTTTAGCATATGTAGCCCTCAAACAACAATTTTGTACAACCTGGGGCTCATCAACTTTGTATTTACCAACATTTAACAATAGATAATCCCAATAACTAATTCAACATACTCGTTCCTTCTATTTGTCATCACCAATAATCTAAACCACCAACAATTAGGAATAGTTTAAAGAAAGTAATTAGGTCCATTTACTTTGATAGAAGCATTGCGATAACACATATTTTGAGCACACATTTATTTCTTTATTGTACATTAAAAAAACTTCCAAGATGTTTTATCTTCATTTTTAAAATAATTTTCTTATTAATAATAATAAAATGGATTCATTGTATGTATTTGTTTTAATTTTGTATTTTCAGCTAATCTGACCTTTGCTTACTATGGTCATAACTTTTTATATAGATAGTATTGGCAGATTCCAAGTGAATTGGATTCTAAATTTCTAGGACTTTGAAATGGACTTATCATTTATTGTATTTGAAGTTCTCTACTATTTTCTAAAATTTTTAGAAGATGAAGCGGATTTGCTAATTTTTTTTATAGGAATCCATATGAATTGCTTTTTCCATGGACTTTGGTAATTGGACTTATTGACCTAATTAAAGACCATGTTTAGCTAAGATTAGTTAGCATATCAATAGACTAAATGCACTCTAAACTTGTGGGAGAGAAATCATTTTATTAGTTTCACAATTTTAGAAGTTGCCTTATCATTTTCTTTTTTCTCAATTTGTATATTGTCTTTTCTTTTTCTCTCCTCTTTGGTTTTCTTTGTTCTTCATTTATGGACGACTAATTATTAAAGATCAATTCATAGGATTAAGTGGGTATTTTTATACCCGCCTCGCACAACCCACGAATTAAGCGATTTTTACTCACGGTCTCCGCGGACTACCCACAACCCGTAACATTAATCATATATGTAACAAAAAATATCTAATATTCATTGCTTCTATAAGTTATCACCAAGTTTAATTCAATCTAAAATCTAATTTTTTTTCCTGTAATGGTTATCACCAAGCCCAATTTAACCCAAAATTTATTTAATTTACATTTATTAGTTGTGCATTGTTTAATTGATTGAATAAATTATTCTTATACAAATGAATACTAAAAAATATCAACGTATCTTTACGGGTGTGAATTATTATTATACAACATGCGATTTATGAAAATTAAAGACCGTTTAAAATGCGGGTTAAACAAACGAGTTTTTTATAATAAAGGTTTATGCGGATGCAGGCTTAAACAGGCAAACCTGTCTGATACCCAGCTCTAGATACAGTTCAACGTTTCCTTCCAATAATACAACTCAAAACAATCACAATTCGATTTTAAGAATGAAATAGGGATATAGAGCACTAGCCTCAATTCCACAATGCAACCAAGAAAATCCCAATGCAGTTGGATAAAAATGCTCTCTAAAGGAAATAAGTCACAAGGATGGGAGTGGGTCTTACGGTCACCACAAACCCTCTCGAAAGTTTGCCATCGTCATCGCCGAATAGAGAAGATAGAAAATCTGATAACTGTAAGTCGGGTGCGCGAGGAAGAAAAGGTCCTTGAGGGATTTTAATTAAGCTTTATGTCGAAGCATGTAAGCTCCCACATAAAGCTCAAAATTTACATTGGAGCATATATTGGGAAGACGTAAATTTTGAGCTTTACGTTGGAGCTTGTATGCTCTAACATAAAGCAATTCAACATATTTACAAAATTATCACCGTGCTTTTAGCTACATCGAATATTTAGTGGTCATACGTAAAATTAGTGACATAAAAGACCTCTTTTGTACTAGTATAAATCTGCTTCAATCAGCCTAGGTAAGCCTCCAAATTACATATTGAATGAGCAGAATTTGCTTTAAAGCTCTAAACCAGAAATAGTATAAAGAGAAACTTCAAACGCCAAAAGGCACCAAATCATTTACCAAAATAAATTATGGTTTGGTCAAGTTGTCCTACTCTTCTCCAGCTTCATAAGACTTTATTCTAGAAACAAACTGACAGTCAGAATTCGATTGTCTTAGATGGAATGTAAAGAAAGAAAGAAAGAGAGAGTAAAATTGATAGATTTTAGAATGACTTAAGAAAGAGACGTCTAACTTTTATTTATAGTCTTCATACTTTAAAATCTTTTATTACAATAATATTGGGTCTTATAAAGATCACTAGTTTCTTTCTTCATTCCTCTTCCCTTACCTCTCCATCACTTCTCCTCCTCCTCCTCTTCAAGTTTTGTTGATTAGATTTCTTTTTGAAGCGAGTGATTATCCTATCTCCATATTTTCTCCTCTCATGGTATGAGATGCGACCTAGGAATAGTGTATTGTCATGGATTGCGAAACCTTAACCTCTAAAATCACTTTTTAAATATAGATATTCTCTTTAAACTTCTCTCATGAACTATTTTTAAGATCCTTATTTTTCCTATGAGATAGTTCTTAGGATATAGAGATATTTTGTATAACACTATATTTTATGAACTACTTCAGCGAGTTGAAAGATATTGTTTCTTTTATTTTAAAATGTAGCTCCTAAAAAACTAAAGTTCTAAGTGTAGTATGTGATTCATGAGTTAATTGAGAATGAAATTGTAAAGTATGTTTGTCGAAATTTTAAAAAAATATAAAAGTCTTCATAAAAATGGCTTTGAGAGAATATAAGAATATCTTGAATTTGAATTGTCTAGACAAACATAAATATCAAGAACTCGTGATTAAGAAAAAAAATACATTTCAAAATATTTCAACTCAACATTAGACTGAAAAGAAAAAAAATATTATTTTTAAATATAAACACACATTATCTAGTTACAACTTATATGTTTTGAAACATAAAATTATGAAATATATTTTGACAAATTTATTTATCTTACTTAATTTTATCACTTATTAAATTAATTTTACATAATATTACATATTTTACATAAACACATTAAAACTAATGGTTACAATATAAAGTAATGAATTTCAAAGTTTTTATACAAATTCTTAAATTGCCTAATTTACTTTATTTTTGCAAAATTTGTACATAGAAATTAATATATATATATATATATATATAATAAATCAATTGTATAAACAATTTTATAGTATAATTAACTTTTTAGTTGTTTACGAATAATTTAAAATATTAATATATAACAAATATTATATAAGTGTTTTTTATTGTAAATTTTATTATTTATGTATTATTATTACTATTTTCTATTTATTATGTTACCACCATATCTGATTTTAGTCGTTAGATCTTATTTATATAAATTTTCTTTTATGCCTTAACTAACATAACCCGAATGTAGCTTATAAAAAGGAACTTTTACACCCAAAGCATATACCAACTCATAAAAATCTAAAAAAAGCCCTCTATGACAAATAATTAGTCACTACTATGATAAATAAGTCTTTCAATGATTGAGTTATTGATATAATAAAGTATGTTCAAGTAGCAATGATTCATTTATCTAAAATATTTTTACTTTATTTTTATTAATCATATAGTAATTAAATAATTATAAAATATATACTAATTAAAAAAATAGTAAAACTAATAATAACAATTTAATAGTAAAATATTTACAGCTATAAATACAGTAAATTCATTAAATTATGTATTTAGCAATAATAAGTAAAATAATTACAATTTTCTTAAAAACATTTGAAAAGCCAAAAGAAAAAGAAAAAGACAGCAGTGTGGATTCGGTTCTCCCAACCGCAACTCTCACTGCTACAGTAAAAGTTGCTGCATAAGTAAATTTGGGGGTTGCAAAATGCTATATCGGGAATTTTTTATTTTATCGTTAGATAAGAAAAAGAAATCGTATGAGAAAGACACTATAATATTGAAGGTTTTATACAAAGGAGAGAGAAGTTGAAAAGAGAGATATAGATAGAGAGAAAAGTTAAAAAGGTAGAAGGTGTAAGAGAAGACAAAGATTAAAAGAAAGAGAAGAAAGAGGTTCAGAAAAATTCAAATATTTTATTTTAACCATTGTTGACTTCATTTTACTCTCTATGTATTAATCTTATGTGATAAACATACACTTAAAATGTCACAAACAACACTTAATGTGGTTTTTCAAATATTGATCCACCTACAAACTAATATAAAGGAAGAAGTATTAGTCACCATTTTTTTAATTTCCTTTTATTTATGGACCAACTATAAAGATATTTCTGGGAATTTTTTAACAGTCATAATATATATAAGTATTAAATTAAAAATAAAAAATGAATAAATGGTAATATTACATATAAATAAATTTTTAATGTGATTTTGAAAGAAAGGAGCATTATTCAGCCGCGAAACCCAGTTACATAATATCTGTGGGGAGAGGGGTTTCTGATCCGCTTGTGTCTTATCACACTCTCTCTCTCTCTCTCTCTCTCTCTCTCTCTCATGCTTTAACTTGGATCCGTTTACTATCGTTACTGGTTTTCATCTTACGTGTGGTCTTAGGAGCACTCCACCCATTAACTCTCTCTCTCTGTTTCTCTCTCTAGGAATCACTAGCCCTTGCAGCTTTTCCTCATGAGGGTACTTTAAACCCCTCCATTGTACCACATCACAGCAACACAAACCCAATCTTCTCTCTTTCTTTCCTCTTTTCATACCAACAACAAAGGATCTCACTCAGAAATGCTCCTTCGTTCCTTCCACTTCTGTTCCAACCCCATCATCACCACCCTACGCCTATTCCCGTAGCTTCCTATTTCACACGCTCTTTTCCCATTTCTTCTTTTTCCTTATTCTCAAAGAGAGAGAGAAATGGAGTTCGGAGGGAACATCTTCTGCCTCGCCAACAGAGACCAAAATGGAAATGCTAACGGTAGCTCTTTCGCTTGGGATTCATGGCAAACAACCACTTCTAATAATAACAACAATAACAACACTTCCAGGTTGGTCAACGCTTTCCACTCCCCCGTCACCGCCCTCCCCACGCCGGAGGGCTCCTCCGCCGCCAACCGTCACGAAGCTGCGGGTCTGGCCAACGCTCTCATGTTCCTCCCTCAAAACGGCGGCCTTTTGCGTCACCGCCACCACCACCAGCATCCGTACGGCGGGGATGGGTCGCACGTGCACCCAGACCCGCACCTCATGTGCTTGAAGCTTGGGAAGAGGCATTACTTTGAGGATGCTAGTGGAAGTGGAACTGTTGCTGCTGCAGCTACTTTTGGCGGGGGGTTGGTGTTGGGGGATAAGAGAGGGAAAGGAGGGTATTCCGGCAACGGGGCGGCGGTGAAGGCGGTGGGGTTGACGACAGCGACGGTGCCGAGGTGTCAGGTTGAAGGGTGCCAGGTGGCGCTGGTGAACGCGAAGGACTACCACCGGAGGCACAAGGTGTGTGAGATGCACTCCAAGGCTCCCAAAGTTGTGGTCTTAGGGCTGGAGCAGAGGTTCTGTCAGCAGTGTAGCAGGTCACCACCTCTACCATTTTCTCAAATAAAATAATAATAATAGTATTAATAATAAGAATAATAACATCAACATTTTGTCTTTTCTCTAACTGTATCGTGATCGTAGCTGCAGCCACATCAATGACATTTGTCTGTAATTTCCTATAATGTGAAGAATTTTGACAAATTGTAACAATCTCAACTTTGGTGGTGTTTGAGCTACAAGACTGAAAAGGGTGTAGTATAGATTGATTTTGCTCATGAAAAAGCATAAGTTAACTTAAATAAGTTGATTTATAGGAATTTCTTATTTTTTTTCAACTGTGATACTGGTAGAAAGGACTCGTTGATTTTGTCGATTGTTAAAGTTTTCTGTGATCTGATCACTGGAGTCTTCTAACATCATTTTCTTAGTACGCAAACATGAACCTGAGAGATTGCATAAGGAGATTTTTTTTATATTTCTTTTCTAGAAATATTCAAGGAGAAACATGTACTATGTCTTAATATATTTCGATAGATAAGAGATTTCAGCAGGGAGATGTCGGAATTTATTTTAAAAATATTTGATTTTATTTGTTAGAAAGTTTGCTCTTAGAAAATAAAGGAACGTTTATCTTTACCAGTAAGGTGAATTAAGTAGGCACGTAAAGTGATTTTCTTGGTTTCTCATGTGGTTTTTGCTGTTTTTCGTTGTCTTTGTGTGAAGAATGAAGGCGTGATATTCTTTAATCTCACAAAAGCTTTTACTGACTCTGGTTTGAGTTCAGTCTTTCCGTAACTTTCTTTTTCTTTTTAGGTTAAAATTCAAGAGTATTGTGTTGTGTAAAGGTTAAAAGTATCGTTTTCTTGGTACATGTTTGCATTATTTTGCTGTAGCAGTTCGAAGAATAATATATGATTCTTGTGCATACTTTACAAATCTAACTTTGCTAATATTTCTGTGTTATGACTGTCAGTAACAGAATATTAAAAATATGAAAAATCAACAATTTTATTGACGTTTTACAGACTCTAATTGTGATTATGGAAAGAATGGTGAAATATCATATACTTGTGTAACTTTTTAGTGAATGGTCCAAATGAACTTACCATAGTATTACTGTGAATAAACAGTGGTTTAGTGCTGGTTGATTTGTTAATTGAGATAAGAAAATGTTTGATGAATACCTTTCAAATTTCATCATCCACCTTCTGATACAGCTGATAAAATAATAATGGACTTTAGGTTTCACGTGGTGTCAGAGTTTGATGATTCAAAGAGAAGTTGTAGGAGAAGACTAGCAGGTCACAATGAGAGAAGAAGAAAGAGCTCCCACGATTCTGTTGCAAGGAATTCTTCACAAGGTACACTCTTTTGTTTATTCACCTTTTTTTTTTTTATACACCACTTTGTTCTTTCTTTCTTTGTCACATTTTGATTAAGAAAATGTTTCCTATTTCCTTTTTATTTTAAGCTTGTATAAGATAAGTGAGAATAGAGAATAAAGTATAAAATAGTAAACTTCTATAAGTTGAAAATAAACTAAAATTTAGTGGCTTTTTATAATTAAAAATACAAATAGAAAAC
Source organism: Lablab purpureus (assembly GCA_030347555.1). Taxonomy (NCBI): domain Eukaryota; kingdom Viridiplantae; phylum Streptophyta; class Magnoliopsida; order Fabales; family Fabaceae; genus Lablab; species Lablab purpureus. Next base: position 20,621,499 of record CM059254.1, read on the forward strand.
ATTTTCTCAAACTAAACAGATCATATTTACCTAACTGAATATTTTTTTCTTTTTCTAATTTGACTTTTTTAAATTTTAGTCCTTCTATAATTCGTGATAGACGATAATTTTCAATCTGTTTTATTTTTTTTACGATTATAGTCTCCGGATTTTTAAATTCTCGATTTTGCATACCTTTATTTATTTTCTTACGTTTTAATTAATTATATTATTTCTTATATTATATCATAATTGTGAATGTTTTATGATATGGTACTGAAATAACGAATTAAACATTGTAAAAGATGATGGATCATTTGGAGAAATGAAAATTAAAGAAAGATTGAAATTGCAATTTGCCTTAAATCATGATTAATTAACATTACCGAAACTGTGTATTGCTCTTATAGCTGTTCCTGAGGTTCACTTATAATAAAATCTGATTAGTAAACTATTTTTATTAATTATTTTTATTTATTCTGTAGTTTTTTCTCATTCTTTGGCAACAAGTATGCAATTAAATATCAAATTGGCCTCAAGTCAAATCTATAGAAATTAATGCAAAACAAAAGTGAATTGTATACACTGATTTAAACTATCTAGGTTGTTGCAGTTAATGCAAGTAATTTTTGTTATATGAAAAATTTGGATACGATTAAATTTTTTCCAAAAATAAAGTAGTTAAGTACTATTTATGTTGTTTGAAGCAGATGAAAATGATAATGATTCACTTGGAATGTTTAAACTTAAAGTTGGAAAATAATAATATAAAATTCACTATTTTTAATATTTACAGCATTATGAAACATTTACACAAAAATGAGTTGTGATTAATTTATAAGCTGTTGTACTTTAAAACAACTTGGATAGAAATTTATTCGCAAAGAAAAATAGTTCTTTCATTTCAAATATTCTTAGGTGCTTTTGAGGGAGCTATGGAAATGCATATTAACAAGTCATCAGCTAAAATTATGAAATTATTTAGAAACATGGCAGAGTTTGAGAAAATATGGAGAAAGTGAGAAGAAAAATTAATGATTATTATATTTCATTTGCTGATACTGCACATTGACTCAAACTAATCTTAACTATGAACTAAGTGTCAGATTTTTAATTTAGTAAAACTTAGATGGGATTAATTAAGACATTATAATCAGCTATGTAACTCATGTTCTTGTCTAAATTTTCTGTTAATTCTTCCTGATTTATACATTCTGCTATACCCAGCATGCTCATGTTCTATTTTCATTAGCTCCATCAATTGCTGAATTGGGTAAAAATAAATCTTCAGCTTTTGTTATCAATTACACTTTTGAGATTCTTTTTTAAACTTCAAATAAATTTACTTTTCTAAATTTAATTTAGTTCAGAATATGATTGGGACCTAGTTATTATGGAATAGCTTGGTCTTAGATTAGTATGACTTGTTTGGTAGAGTATTTAAGTGCTTATTTCACTCCTTTACTTAGTTTTTGAAGATCAGTTTACTTAAGTGCTTAAAGTGATAAGGTTTTTAAAGTGTTTGGATTGGACAAATTTCTGGATAAAGACTTTTTTAAAAACAAGTTAAAAAAAGGGATAGAGAAGTTATATGAAAAGCTTTAGTTAATTTTAACTTTTGCCGAAAATTTTATTATTTTTTTTTAAGTATTTATAAAGGAGTTTGCGAAATGAGATCTTAGATGTGTTATGCATACTTTTTCTCCTTGCAGAATTTTCTAACCTAAAAGAAAACAAATGCAGGTGTTTGTATTACGTTACTTATAATATTAATATATGGTATCAGTTATTAAATGTGTAATTTGTGATTCAAACACTTGCCACCATTGTAATGCCTACGTATAATCAAACATAAAGTATAGATTAACTAAGATTTAGGTTCTATATTTAACTTATTTTGCTTTATATCTTTTCTGTAGTAATATAAAGTGTCAGCCAAATTAGGTTATTGACCAAGTTTGAAAGTATCATACTGATGGTGCTGATTACAATAAATCAAATAATTTAAGATAGCCTTCAATTATATACTGTAATGATTGATTATTCTTAATTAGTTCAATTTCACATCAAGGTATGTTTTGTAATTTACAGTGCTGCATTTATTTGGAATCTCAAATTTAATAAACTGTTTAAAGGTAACTGCACTACAACATTGTATGTACATTAATGGGGGCCTTTGATAGAGAAAAGGTTCAGTTTCCTGAGAATCTGGAGTTGGGAAAGTATGTTTTTCTTATTCGGTTTACTTTTAAAAAATAACGTTTCCAGCAAACAAGGTTTTCTAGGAATGTTTAGTCCAGTTTTTCAGAAAAGAAGTTGTTGTAGAAGTGGGAAGTTAACTTTTCTGAGTTAAAATACAAATTTTATAACAAAACAACATATTTTTGGATACAAATAACAGTATTTTAATTCCTAGAAAGCTTATATAAATATTCTCAGAAATTCTTTTCACTGACCAAATAAAATTTAGTATAATTTCTCAGAATCGCAATTCTCTGGAATCATTTTCGAGTATAAAAGGGTTCTCTCCTAGCAAATGTTCATAGTTGAGATTATGAACATTTGGTAGGGTTGCACTTTTGCCATCAAAATCTCCATTTTATAGTCTGATAGTAAGTGAGCCAGGGTACCGAGAGCAATAAATAATGTTGAGAAGTAAGTTGATAAGTGTAACTTTGTTTGGTGATATAAACTGTGTTAATGGTTGGAGATTTTTGCATACTTATAATCAGGAGGGTGTGCTCTCTCTCTTCTGTCATCTAGAAGTGATTCTTGGCTTTCTCCTTCTGATCTCTCCACAAGATGCAGTGCTGCATTGCGTGAATTGATAGCAGAAAACCGGGCAGCAATCATGGCGAGGCAGTTTGTATCAGACAGAGATTGGCATCACCACCATGCAGTGGAAGACTTCAAGGAGATCCAACCTGAGTCCAATTACTTCCCACAACAGATGTTTCCCCAGACACAGTGAAGAAGGGTTCATGTGTGAAAGAGCTTCAGAACTTAATGCAGGCTTAGTTCACTCAAAATGGTTAGGGAAACAAGATTTCAGAGTGTGCACATTTATGGAATTCCTCAAGAAAGGGCAGTGTGTGTTTCTGTCTAAGTTTTCAATTCTTTATAATCTGCTAAAAATAAAAGTTAGAACTACCTAGCTAGACTAGTTTATTAGGTTAATAAATCCTAAGGTTGTATTTGCATCTCTCTATTGGTTTCTAAGTGTTTGCAGGGTTGTTTTATATTGAATTCAATCACTGGAAAACTATGTTGAATAATTGGGTTCACTAAACTATTTTCAATGATTAATTCATAGCCCATACCCAGACGTTTTAAAGGGGAAATCAAATACCATTTTGCATTCACTTCCAATGTGTTTGACATGTGGTTTGATTAACCGATTTAGTGCTTGAAAATTGGCTCAACTAGGTTAAATTGAATTCTAACATAACATAAAATCAATATAATTCAATAATGTAAAGTTTTATTGATTCCGTTTGCATGGGTGATAGAAATAGAACTATATTCAAAGGTGGCCTCGGTAGAGTATCTTCTAGTCTTTCTCATAGAGAATCCACTCCTAGGGTTGTAATTCGCCTTCACGTTCTAAAGGAATGACTGCAAATCTTCGTGTAGTATGCAAACAAATTGAAGAAACAAAAGAATGTAGTGTTAAGCTGAAGGTACATCTGTTGAAAATAAATTGGAACAGTTTCTCCATTTCAAGGTTAGTAACCAATGTACACTAAATAAGTATATATATATACACACATATAAAAGAAATTAGAATGTAAGAAAGATTAACTTTATTATCACAGTTTAAAAATTAATTAGGCATGTGAGAGATAGCCCATATTTTTATATGCTTTATATGTGTATGTAAATATGATTATGTTTATGCAATTAGGTATGTTGATTTTGTATGATATTTGGTTGATGAGACCATAAACTTTAGATAAATATTCAAAGATACTATACTTCTATTCTACACTTAAACTCTTCTTGTATGAATAGTAATTTTTTTTAAAAAAAAATAGATAATATAGAGATATGGATAAGATGTGGAAGAAAGATTCACCAATCATTTTCAAAGTAAACTTTTGAATCATGTTTGAGATTAATAGAATAAATGATTAAGTACTATTTTTTTATTAAATTTTGAATTGTTTAATTACATGGATATTATCAGAGTAATTTTTATTATATTTTATTAATTCATAAAAGTTAAGTCTCATTGACTTTAATGAAAATTTGGTGTATTGCATATTTTAATTATATAGGTTTGATCTCAACCCTTCCGTATTATGTGCTTAGAAATCAATGTAAAATAATATTAGTATTTTGTCAAATTCATGAAAAGAAACCTAACTTCAACATGTCAATCAGAATTAAATCTCTTCTTCGACATGATATAGACTATAGTCAAACTTTTTTTTAAATAAGGTGAATTATTTATGGATAAAAGAAGATTTTGTGTATCACATTATGGAAATAAAATTTAAAATTAGATTAATACAAGTTGTGTTAGTGATAAATAAGAGGGTAATAGCAAAGAGTTTCTACATTTTATTTGTTGATATCTCGGATTCATAGAATAATAGGTTTGATGTACATTAAATAACTATGAGATATTGATTATGCTTTCATATGTAGATTATGTGTAGGACATGAGCATCCTAATATTCCATTTTATTTATTTTAATTCTAATTTTTGAAAAAAAAAATCTTTCATATGTGAATGCTTGTGTGCCATGGATTAGTTTTAAGCTTTTTGGTTACTTATCATAATTATTTAATGTATTTTTTTGAAAGCTAAATCTTTTTTGGAAGCTTTAGAAAGTGTTTTACAAAATAATAATTGATTATATCAAAATGCAATCAATTATCTTGTGATACAATAAATTATGTTTCAATAAATAATTAATTTTATATTTAGTTAATCAATAAATAATTAATTTTATATTTAGTTAATGTGATTTTAATTTATTATCACTTAAAATTACTAATAATTATGTTTTTATATAGTTTACATAAAACTTTTTCAACTATGTTAGGAGAAGAATGATCATTACTACTGATTTTCAGTAACTCTTCAAGCTTATAAGGGTGTATTTATTTCGAGAAATTTTAAAAGGGAGCTTCACTTGAAGATATTAAGTGATATACCTTATGTGTAATGTGTACTCTCTTTTAGGTTTCCCTCATCAAACATATCTAGATTAGATGTTACTATTAATAAGACTACAAAGCTCTAGTTTATAGACCTCTTTAACAATAACAAGTCACTATTGGAGAAAAGAAATATTACGTTACTCCTTTTTCGTTGGATTCAAAAAAAATCTACATTAAAAAAATGTAGTGGCAAACTTATAAATAAAATAAAAAATTTTATGTCTAACATTTTATGATCAGACGTAAGTAATTGAAGATTTACGTCTGACCTTTACGTCAGACCATAAAGAATCATACGTAAATAATCAATTTTACGTCTTAAATAAAAGGGTTTAACGCAAAGTTTGAATTTTAATTCTCTAGCGCATACGCATAGAGAATGAAGAAGATGACAATCTGCTCTCGCAAGACGTAAATCTGCTCTTACAAGATGCAATCTGGTCTTGCAATACACAGATCTAGAAGAGGTGACCATCATCCACTCCAAAAGGATTTGCAATAAAATTGTTGGCTTCTCCACTCATCTCATGAAAAACATCTCCTTCCAATTGCAGCACGAGGAACGCAAGCGTCGTGTGGAGGTATTAACCATTGTCGTCTTCTATTCAGTTCTGGATTATCATATATTTTAGGGTTTACATTTGAGTGATTGAGTTTTGGATTTGTTAGATTGGTTTATGAAATTTATTTGGTGTTGCGTATGATTCATAAGTTTGTAATGTTATCTTTGTTTGAAGTGGTGTGCTAAAATGAAGATAGATTTTCTGGGTTTAGGTATGTAAATTTACATTTGACCTTGTATGGTAAAATGTAACTTTATGTTTGACTATACCAGGTCAGACATAAATTTACGTTTGTTATGTATTCTGACGTAACTTTACATCTCTCACATTGACGTTGAAGTTCCATTAGATATAAAAATCCAAAATATCATACATAAAAAACCTCTTTTATACTAATGAGTCATACATCGTGTGGAGATCAAAGTGTTGAAAGACATACTTTAGAATCACATTATCTGGTGACTCTAGTTAGAATTAAAAGATTGACTTCAAGGTTAGGGCAAATTGAACTTTATACATTTTAAAAAAATAAGAGAATGAATCTTTTACTTAATTTTGAATAAGAAATTAGTACCACAATCAATCATATGCAAAGGTATTCGAATAAAGAAAATTTAAAGACAAGAAATAATATAACTATTAAGAAAGTAAAGGATGAGAAAGACATATATCAAATTTATATTGGTTCACTCTATAATGTGAGTAACATCCAGTTACTTATCTACACCAACCAAGTCAATTCATTATATCTTTCAATTTTTACAAACACTAAACAAAAAAAGAAAGAAAAATGATCTAAGAGTAGAAGTTTTGAACCCTACAACACTTGATTTAACCTCTTGAACACCTATTACAAAAGAAACTTGGAATCTCTTTCTAAGTATTTACCCTTACCGCAAACTAATTAAGATATAGAAAAAAAAATTCCTAGAGATATTTGAACACAAGAGAAATGAAAAGAAACTCAAATAAAGAACTACATTATCTTTATGTGCGAAGGTATTGATCACAAGTTTTAAGTAGGAAGGCTTCATGTGTTTTAAGTGTGAAGATATTTATCTTTTGTAGACGTACTCTCTCTTGATCAATCTAAGAAGAGTAAATACAACTCATAATAATAAAGTTTGTGAGAGTCTTGGTAAAATTTTAAGAGAAAGTACACCTTCTCTTCCTCAATCACAAAAGGATAAACACAATTTAAAACTACATTGTAAAAATATAATAATAAATAATTATTTTCTAGTTAATATAGAATATTTATAAATATGATCTATGTTGGTGGAGATATGGTGAGGTTTTTGATTGATAGGTAATCATGTCTTTTGAGTATAAGACACAAGTTTAATGTTTTAAGTTGCCATATATAAAAAAACATTTATAGAAAGAGATCAACCCTTAATTAATTACATTTCAATTCTTAACAAAATTAGTGTATAACTCTCGGCATGAAGATATCGTAATTAAACAAAATTATAAATAGGTTAATAGTAAAATATTTTTGTTAAATGTGTTATTTTATAAAATTTAGAATATTAATAGTCTGAAAAATATAGGTTATTTAAATTTAGTATACGCTTAGATTAACATTTGAATCCTGACACATCCATTGAACTGGATCTATCCATAGAGAAACTTTTCTGTTTATATATATCGAAAGTTGTACGAGGAACTACTGAAACACACCCTTAGTCATTCTCACCTACATATTCTTGGAAGCATCTTCTATATTTCAAATTGTTGTTAAAGACAGCCATATATCAACATGTCTCCATCTTCTAATGATAAGATTAGGTGTGGTATCAAATTCAACTAGTTAAATCAACTGTGACATTGAAGATAACTTTATTTCTCTTTATTCTTCTAGCTAAGATGCTTTGCGCAATGCTGAACAGTTTTTCACAGTAATAGTTAGGTGAACATTCAATTCATGGTTGGAGTTGTAAGCTATAGGAAGTGTCCAATGTATAACTAAAAGTAATTAGTTGCGTACATCATGATAAGAAAGGGGAATTGTTAGCTGTATGCCAAAGATATTGGATGAAAAACCCTTTTACCAAACCATCAACCATCACATCCTAAGAACATGTCTTAAACAACCCTTCAAGGAACAAGACAATAACAGATGTTTCGTTGTGTGAAGCACACACATGTCTCTTCGTTTTCCGATATATTCATCCATTCAAGGAATTCTCAAACACTACAGTTCAAATTCCAAGAGAAAAGAATTTTAGTTTTTAATTGTGTGAATAAAAATAGTTTTCATTTCTTTGATTTACTTAGTTAAGTAACATACCATTTATTTCAGTAGATTACATATGATTTGTCCTAATTACACATATCTTTCCAATTTTTTGGATCATAGAGTGACACCCCTCCTCCATCCATGTTATTAAAATTAAATTTAATTAATTTTATGTAAAAACTTCAGACCATCTTTTTTTTAGATTAATTTTTTAATATTCGTGTATGTCCTAATCTTATAAAAATATTACACGTATGCCTTTTTTTTAACAAATTACGCAAACCCCTCTCCTTCAACCCTAGCTTGCGATGGTTAATGGAATGTTGCATATGCGAAAGATGTGAATAGTAAACAAATGGAGAGAATTTTGTTTTCATGGATGGAGAAACATGTGAATACTAAAATACTTCACACAAATAGATATTAAAAAACACCACCATCGACTTTTACAAAAGGAAGCTCGTTTTAAAGGACGGTACAAACAAAATGTGAAAGATATTAAACTTAACGAAGGACACGGGAAGGAGATGAGACTATATTCATCTTTAATGCTTTGTTTGGATCAAAATGAGAGTGCAAAAGGGAAGAAAAAGTGAGAAAAGATAATGAAAAGTAAAATTGTTTAAATTGAAAGAGATTAATTAGATTTAAATGGAAACTAAGTGAAAAATAAAGTAAAAAGACTCTAATAGATCTAGTTAATATGATTAAAAAAGTAAAAATATTTCGGTTATATAATAAATTATTAATATGTTTTTGGTTGTCTTTTTTTAAGAATGAATATAAAATAAATTTGAGTAATGAATGATTTTGAACTGATTTGTTTAGGTAATGTAAAAGAATATTGGTACAAATTTATTTAATTTTTTAATTATATATATATATATATATAATAAATTGAAAATGAGATTCAATTTTTTATCATATGAAAATAAAAAGTAAAAGTGAATTAAAAAAATAAAATAATATTTATTAAAAACATAATTAAAAAAGCTTAATGAATTATACTTGCTTACATAATTGATTATGCTAACATACATAATTCATATATATATATATATATATATATATATATATATACTTGCATAACTTGCTTAGTAACCCATTTTTTATTGAAATTTTTGTATCTTTCTTAAAACTCTTCCTTTATTGTAACCTAGGAAAAGATTCTTATACTTAGGGGTAAATGTTGCCAATGAACTTAAAGAGGCATTCAATAAATTGTAAAAAATTATGTTAAATATGGTGGTTAATTTTGTAAAATGCAGATTTGATAGCCACAAAATAATAAATGACAATATAAGTTGAATAGTCATTACGTTTGTGACTTATTACAATATATTAAATGATGATATCATTATGAGTTAAAAAAAATTATAATTGACACAGTAAAAGAATAATTCACTATATAAAATATGACAATTATAATCATCACTATCAATATAGGTATATAACGTTATCCTTACTTATATTATTATATGATCTTAAACTAACTTATGTAGAAATGTGTGGTAATTTCAACTGTGATAGTATTTATAGTAAATAATTTTTAAAATTGATGATTTTATTTTTATTTAAAATTAATATTGAATTTGTTAGTAATATTTAAAAATTTATTTAAATATTTATAACTAGAAGGAATATTTTTTTTTTCATTTTATAAAACTAAACATAAATACAAAGATTTATCAAAGTAAAGAAAAAAATGTAATTAATAGAAATTGTTTAAATAATTGCAGGAAGTCATACATAATATTTTTTTAAAAATAATTAAAAGATACAATATTAAAAAACAAATTAAATATTATAAAAAAGTTTTTTTCTTTTCCGTGTCCGCTGCTTGCTTTTAATGAACATATGATAGAACACAACTAATACCCGAAATAAAATAAAATTGAGTAACGATGATTTTAGAAAATTTATACCCTTTAATCAATTTTCCTGTGAAAAGAAGACAGAAAATAAGATTTCTTGCAAAATCAACAAAATTTTATGAGGCATAACATTTGCTTCCAATATGTAATATATTTAATGTTAAAAGATTAATTTATAGACAATTGTTTTTGCTTTGAGTGTGTATATAAATCCTTTATTCTGTAATTTTTGAAGTTATAAAAATAGAATAAACAATTTTGGCAAAAGAATAAAGTATCAAAATATCTAACACTTGTACCATAAATTCTTACAAGAAATTGGTTGTTATATTGAATTGTAAATGGTACCAATTAAAGAATAAAGTGACAATAAACTGTTCCATTGTACTATGTGGATTAGAATCCAAGGGTAAATTGATAGTAGACGCTCAAAGATACTTGTTGTTGGTGGCATGTGATAACACCATCCTTGGGCACAACAAAAATGCTAAAAGTGTAACTTTATTAGAGTTCTTAAATTAATTTGGACCAGCACCAGACACACTAATCCTGATATGGTGAAAAAGAGTATCAAAAAATTAGAAAATGTGACCAAGTGTTCTCGAATTTTAATCCATGACATCACCATTCTAATCTACTCAATCCAAAACATTTATGACTAATTAACCCAAAAACAAATGCCAAGCCTGATTACATGAGTCATGACTTGATTTAGTTTTATTGGTCTGAGTTTGGTATTGAATAATAAATGGATACACTATAGGTTTCTTGCATCTCTATGAATCTATCTTCATCTAATGTGAACTAATCATATTAACTAAAATAGAAAATAGAAAAATATAAATATACTAAATAATGTGCATATCAAAAGCTCAAATATCAAAATGATTTCATGAGATAGGATAGTTACTGAAACAATTTTATTACTAATATTACCAAAATAATAGTTGCACGTACCCAATCGCCAATTTTGAATCAATATGCAGGGAAGCCTCTATAGTCTACAGCGTCACCAACTATACAAGAGCACCCACTAATACAAAATCAAAACCTTATGCACAAAACTATAAACAATATGTTAGAAAAAAAGTCTACATAATTTTAAATTAATGTTTAAAAATAATTAATGTATAAAAAAAATATGATATGCGTTTAACAGACAATACAGACGAAGAGTTTAGACAAACAAACATTCATCAAATCATGCATGTATCATCCGACAGACGATACCTCAAACAATCTTTAGATGATAAGTTATCAAATGATATATATTTTTCTTTTCCTAACGTTAAAGGTTTGTTTTTTAGTTTTCAGAGACATTCTTCTAGTTAATTTGATGATCAACTACAAAGACAATTCTCACATCCCATCGCAGTGCCTTCCTTATGAAAAATAAAAGTTGTTTTTTTCACCAAATTCTTGATGCGACTGAGTTTTGTCAACTCCAAAAGTATACCTACCATGTACGAAGTGCTGCTTTTGCCAAAAGAAAAAAAATTCATTGTATAAGGGTCTGACACAAAATTTGAATTTAAATCCTTCACACATACAAAGATGCAGATCTACTATCTCAATACACAGATCTAGAAGAGGTGGCCACCATCATCCCCTCCAAGAGGCTCTACAACAAAATTTTTGTCTTCTCCACTCACATCATGAAAAGTATCTCCCTCCAGCTACAAGAGGAGGAGCGTGAGTGTCAGATGGAGGTATTAACCACTATTATTCAGTTTTGAATTACATTTAAGTGTTTGATTTTTCAATTGTTAAACTGGTTTATAAAATTTATTTGGTGTTGTGTATAATTCATAAGTTTGTAATGTTATTTTTCTTTAAAGTGGTGTGTTAAAACAAAAATAGACTTTCTAGATTTAGGTATATAAATTTAAGTCTGACCTTGCAAGATCAGACATAAATTTATGTCTAATGAATAGATAACAAATGAAAATTTACGTTTGACCATATTGGGTTAGATGTAAATTTACGTATATTGTTTATTCTGACGTAAATTTATGTCTTCCGCATTAATGTCAGGGTTCTGTCAGACATAAAAGACCTAAATATTATACATAAATGTACTAGTGTGATTTGACAAATGACAGTAATCTCTTCAAGCATAGAATACGGAAAGTATAGTGTTAGCTTCTTGTAGTGTGTTTATCGTTTGATCATGTACATTAAAGAAATACTAAGTATTTATTTGATAAATCACTTATTCAAAACACAAACAATTTGAGTGACAAAGAACTATAGTCATAAATATTTAGAAGTCAGAAACATTGGGAAATCAGAATAAAAGATATCAACAACGAACAACATAGAAAATAAAATATATAATAAAAACAATGAGAAAAAGTGAGCAATGAATTTAAAAGAAAAGTACAAAAGATAAAATTGTAAAGAAATTTAAGTAAACTTACTATAACAATTTTGAAATAACTTTTAATAAAAGTTTAAATAACAACAGTGCTACATATAACCGTGATTAAAAATACAAAATAACGACACTTTTTTACATACTATTATTAAAAGTACATTACTTTTTCATAACAACTACTATTAAAATGATGATTACACCATAACTATCACTGAAATACCCTATCAATAATCTATCTTACACTAATTTATGAGTGTTTTAAACTTTAAATTATATTTTACATACTACTGATTTTTCTGGAGTTGAAAAATATTCCAAAAAAACAATACAAAAAATATTTTTTATATTAATTATAGTCATTATCAATATAGAACTATATTCTATATTCGGTATACTTCATCATGGAACATCAGTTAAATAACATAAAATATACATGTATTCTAGATTTAATATTTTATATTAAGCACTATATTTTGTACCATGGTGTTATTGGTATAGTTAAAAAATATTGAAGATTAAATAAAGACAAAAATCAAAGGTTAAACATGAAGTAAGACTCGAGGATCGAAGAAAATACAAAAATTGAAGATAAAATGGAAGTTTTCATTTTTCGATAAATCGAGCAAAAGAGGGATGATCGAACAAATCTAAGTCGATTTTAAGAAGAAAGACACGTGAAAAAGATTGAAAAGAACTAGGACGTGGAGAACGTGGAAACCGTTTCTTGAAACGGTTATTTGTATTACTTAGTATAAATAAGAGGGATAGGGACGAAAATGGGGTTAGACATACGAGTGAAAAACCAGAAACTTAGAAGAGAGAAAATGGCGAAACACGCTTCTAATGTAGATTGCTTTACTTTCTGAGTTTTTACAGCGTTTTCTGTATTATCCCTGGTAATTATTAAAATTATCCCTCCTTTATCTTTAATCTTACTTTACATTCTTTGTGTGGTTAATGAGTTAGTGATTGATTAGTCTCACGTTTACATGTTACATTCTTGTTTATGTTATACATTTATTGTACTGACAAAATCAATATGAAAGGATTAAAAGTGATTATACTGCTAACCTAAAAAAGGAATTCATAATCATATTTTGTAAGTAGATGATAAAGTAAGAAAAAAAAAAGGAATTCATAATCATATTTTGTAAGTAGATGATAAAGTAAGAAAAGTTTTTTTTGACATGCTAATCTATCTAAATTTATGAAAAACGAATTTTTATCAAAAACACGTGATATTAAAACAACTGGCGTTTTAATATATTAATTAATTATAAAATAATATTAAAATATCTCCTATTTACGTTTGGTTAACGATCCATATAAAATTTCGATATTATATATGTATGTATGAAATAATGGTATTACTTGAGTAATGATGGTACATATAGTGTCATATATTTTCTTATTATATTCTTGGGTCTTAACTTATAATTGGTGTGTAGCAGTCTTTTTCAATGATAGTGCATGGTTATGAACATGTAGAGTAAGAAACAAAGGACGTCCCCTTGATTAATGGAGGAAAGTGATGTGAGGTGAGTTGTGGAACCCCAAAAGCTGGGTAATGGAGGAAATGCACTGGCCCAATCAAACAAAAGCCATCTCATCTTTACTTTTACTCTTTTTCGGATTAACATATGATGTTACTTATCTCCTCTCAATATTTGTTGGTGATATTCAGAATTTTTCATTCCCCTTCAACTCTTCTTCCACTGCAAGGATGGTTGAGAGTTCCATCAATATATGATCTTTTAATTTCTAATGTTGTGTAATTTTTTATTTTATCATTAGTATATTTTGATGGAGAATTTTTAAAAATAATGTTTATGTAAATAATTTGAAATGTTTTATCACAAAATATATTAGTAAGATAGGCAATTTTAAAAGAAAAGAAAATTTTATATTTTTATCATAATACTTCAATTACTTACAATTATGTAATTTTTAATTTCACAGAAAGAATTGTAATTTTTAATTTCACACAAAGAAGTAAGAATTTAAATTTGTTCATACTTTCTCTCTCTTCACGTTTGTATTTCTTCTTTTCCTATTCTTTACATTTCAATCTTCGTTGAAGTGCCATATATACTTAGTGTCAGTTGCAATGTTATAGACATAACTTCCGTCAAAATATCATTAGTTTCACAATATTTTTTAAATATATATTGATAAGGAATTATTTTAAGTTCAAGTGAATTAGATTTATTTTTCTATTGACATTGTCAAGGTTATTTTTTTATTGATGTAATTTTCAACCCATATTAGTTAAGATTTTATTAATCAATACTAATGGTGTTTTTTAGTCGATATCAAATACGATTTTTTTCCATTAACATCAATTAGGATTATTTTTAAGTAAAGTTAGTCATAGTTAATTTTGGTTAATTTCAATCAAACTTTTTTTACCAATATAGGTCAAAATTACTTTTCTGTTTATTTAACCATTGTTTCATCAACTAATATTTACAAAGTTATTTTTTATCAATATCAACAAAGTTCTTTTATTGAGTGAAACAATTTTTCTGTTTATGTAAATTATGGTCTTTCAGTCAATGTCAATAAAAGTTATTTTGGTTTGATATTATTGATCTAAATCATAATTATTTATATGTTGACATTAGTAAGTGCTTTTCCAGTCAATGTCGGTTAGTTATTTTCCTATCAATATAAACTATGTTTTTCTTTTTCGATTGACATCTACGAAAGGTATTCTTTAATCAATGTTTGAAGGGATTGTTTTCCATGATATGAACAATGTTGTTTTCTGTAAAGTGAAACTTTTTATCGATTTTTACTAAGATAATAATATTTCAACTGCATTTGAAAATTTAGTCAAAAGACAATCTCAACCAATAGCGTTAAAAGATAATTGGGATCAATACCAATACAAAATAACTTGAATCAATATCAATCAAGAAAAAACTTTATCAATAATAACTAAAAAGTTTATAATAAATTTGAACTAAAAATTACCCCAAAGTAAAATAAAAAAAATATCACGGACTTATATTTTAAATTATTAAATATTAAAATAGATTTGTGCTCTTAATAGTAGTTAAAATATTCATTCAAAACATAAAATTAGAATTAATAGTTTAAATTTGATTTTTGCACACAACCATTTAAAAATAAAAGAATTTAAATTAAAAAAATAAATGTAATATATTTTAATTTTGTTTAAATTTGTAAAATTCTCATTGAAACGTAATAAAACATGAAAGATGCGGATTCTTTAGGGTTTATTTGACAGCATCCTTTTAATTTGGTTTCCCTACCAATTGGCCCCATGAACGTAAAACAGAAAAATCAGAGTTTGGATGAGACTGCAGGAAAATGACTCTTCTCCTACCCAACTTGAACCCATAGTATGTATCTGGAGAGAGACGTCTTGGATCACTCAAGATTTGTTTTTCCATTGCAGTTAATCAAGTGAAGCTCAACTTCTCCCACGCTTGTCTAAGTAAGCAGAGGCAATTTGGTGAAACACCGACAACACACTTAAAAGCTAAGCAAATCCATGATCCCATAGGACAATAATTGTACTCCACAGTCACAACCACTCAAACAAAGGATCCTGCCAAATTTATCAACAAACTTTTACCTCTACAATTTAAACACGTGTAATAACTTTATAGATATTATCTCATATCCATACCTCCAATCATATATATTCAAGCTTAAGTGAAATTTTACAGTTTCTCCTGATAGCATGTCATCATACCTATAACCTTTGTAAAACTTTTTCCAATGATATAAATTAAAGTAAAATAGAAAAACCTTTTAATCTTTGATGAAGTCCTTTTGCATAATATGGTCAGGATGAAAGGGCCAGTGTATCATTGAGGAGAAGTTCTTCTAAGAGGGAACCCAAATGAAAAAGATCAACATGCTGGCTGGTTCCTCTCCACAAAATATGGAAAATGGTTCCCCTTGGTTGAGAAGAAGCAATTTATCAATGAAATTTAGGTTGATCTGAATCCCATGAGTGTGTTGAATGCCATGCTCAAATTACTTGGAGGAAATAGAAGAAGTTGGCTAAGCCAGACCAAACAGGTAAGAGACTTTTATTTTGATGCTTATGTGCTAGATGATGTTCTTCACAATAGGGAGAACATTGTGGCACAGGGTGCCTACCCAATATGACCACAACACCATCAATAAATATTTAGTTACTTATGGGTACTTTGAGGGCCACTCATCACAGTATGGCATTTGGAGCTTGCGGCCCAACCCATACCATATGGTTGAAGACCTCTTGTGCATGGAGAACTGTGGCTTTGAATTGACCACATTAAAAGGGGAGTAGGCCCCACTCAAGGTGGAGAGACATTTTTCTACTAAGATGACTCCATCCGATCTCATGCTTATACCAGGTTAAGTTGGGTTGGATTCAAGTGGGCTTGAGTTCTTGTCAAGTAGAGTTGAGTCATTCAATCTCAGTCTAGATGGAGTCAAGTTGATCCAAACTTAAGTCGAATCGAGTTGATTCAAACCAAATTGAGACAAGTTCAGGTCGAGTCAAGTCAGCCAAGACCTAGGTCGTACCAAGTTGATTTAGATTTAGATAGAGTCGAGTCAAAGACGATCCACATTCAATCTAGGGAGGCTAAGTCTAGGTCGAGTCGAGTCTGATCGGGTCTAGATTGGACTAACCCCAAGTGGAACTGAGACAAATCAAGTCATGTCGAGTTGAACCTGTCTCTATATGAGATATTGAGTCCATATTGGTTTAGGGCCAGGTTAAACTAAGTTGGATCAATCTTACATCAAGTTAAAACAAGTCGACCCAAGTCCAAGTTTAATTGAGCGAGTTAGACCTAGGTGGGGTCGAGTCCGCCTAGTCTTGGTTGAGTTGAGTTGGGGTGAGTCCATGTTTAGTCGAGTTGAGATGGGTCCATGTTTAAGTCCGTTGTAGTCGGCCCGTTGACCCTAGTTCAAATTAAATCGAGTTAAGTTAATCTAGACTTAGGTTGAATCATATTTGACCATGTCTGAGTCGAGACAGACTTAGATGAGACCAAGACATCAAGCCTAAATTGGATGGGAGCCATATCAAACTGAACTAGGTCGATTCCATATCATATCAATAAGGTCAATCTTATATAATATTTAATATAATTTAATATAATTAACAAAGTAAATATAATTTAGATTTAATTCTATTTTAATTAGATTGAAAAAATTCAAATCATTTTCATGTAATTAAAATAGATCTGGAATCTATTTTATTAGATGTAGATTGAATGCAAAATAATCATCCTTAATCTAATAGGATAATAGTGAAAACATCATGTTGAAATTAGGTCATTGATAGAGATTATCAACAAAGTGATCTTGCGAAAATCCTAATATGCTAAAGTGAAATACCTCTCTTGATGGAAATTTTAAAAAGAAGGATATGCTTTTCTATCTCCTTCAAATATAATCTGATCAAGAGATATGTGGTGCTTGTCGCTAAGTGTTGTCTCTGGTTTAACTATTGAAACTTCATATATAACATAGTTTTCTTCATTGGAACCTGGCTACTTAGCTTTGGTCATGGTTAGGTAAATGTTTTAGGAGAAATCAAATCACTAATAAGTTTAAACAAATTAGGCCAGTAACTTGTGCCCTTAATTTAGGATTTTGCAGCGACAAAGATGTTTGGAATAAGTCTTATTATGCCAGTAAATTGTTCCTAAGTTGCTTCCCTATCCTATATATGTATCAAATCATAAGAAGTACCAACAGAGACACTTAACAAACAGGCTCTACCAATTTGGTGGAATATTGCATCCATATCATCCCTTGACCCCATTAAGAAACAACACTACGCATATAGACATAATCCCCACAAATTTTGTGACCGAAGATTAGATACCATTAATCACAACCCAAACAATCCAAGCAAACA
The DNA here is from genome assembly GCA_030347555.1 of Lablab purpureus. Classification (NCBI taxonomy): domain Eukaryota; kingdom Viridiplantae; phylum Streptophyta; class Magnoliopsida; order Fabales; family Fabaceae; genus Lablab; species Lablab purpureus. The sequence continues at coordinate 20,639,599 of CM059254.1, forward strand.
TAATAACCCAAACGTTCTGAAGCAATCCAAAGTGACAACCCAATGCAACACATCCAACAACTTCTAATTACAATTGCATCATAGCCAACAAAAAATTGTGAGAGAAGACCAACATAATTAATACCTCAAGAGAGCAAGAGGAATACATTTTTTCTACCATGATTATTATATAACTGTTGTAGAAGTATCTAACAACATCAAATATATATGGAACAAACATTGAATAATACATTTTACATGCATTATATAATAACCATTTTTTTTAAAAAAAAACTTGTAAAATATTATAAGTGTGAACCTATTTCTCTTTTTACATGTCATTAAATAATAATGTTGCGGTTTGTTAGTTCTGTAGTAGTGCAAGAAGGAAAATTAAACAAGTTTCCAAGAATATTCTTCATGAATGCTAAATTTATTATTGATCCAGATGCACTCTTGCACCATGACGCATTTCAACCAACCTTGATTTATGCTACGTAGCTTTTTGTGGTTTTGGAAAGCTTGTCCCGAAGCCATTATCTTTTCCATGCACCTTCCTAAACCATATGGCTGACCACACATTGCAATTTCATTGGGTCGATATAACTTGCTTTCTCTTTAAGCACGTCAACTTGTAGCCATTATCTGCTAATAACAACAAAGAGAACGTCAAAAAGCGTCAAATGTGGCCCTTACATTTCTCTCGCTTAATCCTTTGTATTGGCAAAGCAAGTTTTAAAGCAATAATATCAAACTCTATCTGATTAATGATATATGGGTCACGTGACAAGAGTTTTCATCTACGAAGCTTCGTACGAAATTATGCCTTTCTTTAACCTAATTCTGAACCTCTAAACTCCCATATTTTTATACTGTTCAAATATTTATATTAGATTCAATTTGTTTTAACAATTTTTTTTACTCATAGGCTGAATAATATTCATTGATATGACTATTTATCTAATAACATTTAAATTTATAAATTAAACATTTGGATTCAGAGAAGAATAATATATGATGTATTGTATTAACATATCTGATTATTGATAGTTTATTATTTGTTAATGTATAAATATTAGTTTGAAGTCATAATTTGTATATTAATAATTTTATTTTGGTAGGTTAAAGATATATCAATAAAAGCTAACTGTATCATATGACTGTCGTTTTCTGCGTTTCTTTCATTAAAAGTACCCAAAGTTTTGTTAATCACAAAATACAATACAACGGGAACTCAGAACATAACACAACCAAGCCATTAGCATAGAAACATGGTTGTTGGAGACGAGAGAATAAACATTACCTAAACGAACCTTCGTTTTTCCTTTTCTTTTTTTATGTATTTATGGGATAACAACATAAGACATGTGCACTGATAAAATTCATTAAGACGTGCAAAAACAAAAATAAAGAGGTGTTGGTAGGAGATAGTTGTCCAAATTATAAAATGTAATGATAAGTTACGTGTAAAGGTGGTCCAATTCAAAGTGCGTAAAATAATAATAAAAAATGTTGGAATGGAGATTGACAAAGAGTTACTAGCACTATAAATTTAATCATAAAGCAACCAGTTTGTTTGAATAGAGAAATGTTAATTAATTATATTAAATTATATTGTAATACCTTTTCTCTCTTCTCTTTTTCTATATTTTTTATTTTCCTTTGAAAAGTGTCAGTAACTATAATGATAGTAACTTAAGAAGATCTCAGCCACCTCTAACAATCGAATACACTTCAATTTTATGATTAAATGCACACATAAATCAGTAATTAAACATAATTAATAAAGAATTAAGGTTGTTTTTATTCCTACCCATGAAATATATATATATATATATATATACAAGTCTCTTAAACTAGTTGAAATTTTTTAGATATACACTATTTATTTATTAAGAATTTAGCAATGTATATAACATATTTAGTATCAAAATGTTTTTATAAAATATTCTTTTTGCATGAGTCTCGAAAGATAATTTTTTAAATTTTTAATAATTGTTGAAAATAATTTAAAATGACAGTTTTAAAATCGTAATTAATCTAATTATTGTTAATCATTTAAACAATATAATAGTGGTTGCAATAATTATCATTTCATTGACATAACATAGCATGTGAGAGAAATTGTTATCATTTTGTTGATATCACTAGTTTTTTTATATATATATTAACACTTAAATACAGTAGAGATGATAATGACAAAATAGTCTAGTGGACTACTATAATGACAAAAAATATTTCTTTTACTTTTTATCATGAAGCAATTCCAGGAAATACAACCTTTCTTCTTCTTGTGGAGGCAGGAACGCAACCTTTTTTCCATTTTGTAGGGGTACAAGATAGTAGAACAGCAAAGACAATTAGTGTTGACAGTGTAATAAGACAACAAACAAGTTCAAAATTATATAAGGAAGAATAGCCGATAAAAAGAACTAGAAGAAAATTGTTCAATTGAGGATTTAACATAAGTTTTAACAACAATTGTTTATATAAATGTCATCACTTATGCATAAGATGGTGATTATATAAATAACTATTGTTCACCATACGGTAAAGATTTTCTTAAAACCATTGTTGAAAATAGATAAATTGTCATCTGTTATTCCAACATTAAAGTAATTTTAAAAACATTAAAAACCATAATTTTTATGATAATTGTAAAGGGAATCGATGTGGTTTCATCATTTTTGGAAATATTTTTCAAAGAAACATCGTTGAAGGTGATAAATTACAATTTCATTTTAAAAATATCACTATATCTTTTCAATGATAGTTATTCAGGAAGTGTCATTGAGAAAATATTATAAAGGATTATATTTACACTAGTTTCAACATTCGAAAGGAGACATCTCGACACATAATTATTTTGAAGGTTTTTGTGGGGATCATTTAAGTTTTTGCAAAAAATCATTGGTGTTCACTGTGCTACTAAATAAGATTTTCCATGATCACATGATTTCTGTGAAAAAATATGACAAATTAGCAATGATAATTGCTTCAAGCTTAAGAGAACCACGCAAGCAAGGAAGCTTGCTTATTTGATGGAAACCATCTAGCAAAAAATTCATGGCTAAGAGGTAGAAGAAGATGAAGCTTCAAGATGAAGACTTTACTACTTTAGAGAGTAGAATACTAGGAATCTCTTCTTTTTTTCTTACTTGCAAAATTGTATAGATGTAAACATTTCTTTCTAAATTTTAGGATTTTGTAAAGACATGAGTAGGCTAGCTTTGGGCCTTAATTAGGCCTTCAATCAAGCTTTGTATTAGATGATCACACCCTTGAAGAAGATGCCCAAGCATGGAAGAAGAGCTTGGAGTAAGAAGTCACACATCTCTTTGAATAAGTATTTGTGATAAAAAAAAATTGTTAGTGACGAAAATTTCTATCTCAAATTCGACAAACATAGTTTTAGTCTCACATCACTTGGAACATGTCATTTGTAGACTAAAATGTGAGCTAACTCTTGGTTTGAGACGTTTAACTATTGTTTTTAGTCTCATATTGCTTTGGTTTTAGCTTGCAAGAGAAGCTTCGTCATCTACATATAGAATCTCTTGCCCCTTGTACAAAGCACTTTGAATTTGAATGAGAATTGAATGTTCATTTTAACAACTTTCTTGTTCATTTCTAGTAATTTAAAGGAGACACTTATCTTATTTCTTCCTAAAAGAACTTTCCCCTAGAGAGGATCAAATTAAGTTTCCTAAGAAACTTAGTAGTGAGTTTCATGATTTTCCAATCTTCTTTGGAGTTTTCCATTGTGGGATGGAGAGGAATTTCATCCTAATTGAACTAAAAAAGGAGTTAGAAATATGAAGTACACAAACTACTCCTAGTTATCATGAGTACACAAATCACTCCTGATTACCTAAAGATTTTTTAGAATTTTATTTTTCTTCTTCAATTCAACTACTTAAAGAACAATAACAAAGAACATAAATTACAACACTAGCATCTAATGCTTATGGGTCTCAAATCTACATAAAAGATTATCATTTTAAAGAGAATGCTAAAAAGGAACTCTAACACTTTTAACTCTAGAAAACTTGAAGAACAAAAATATAATCTTAAACAAAAAAATCAAGACACAATAAAGTGTTGAAGGTGGCATCAATTGTCTTGTGGTGAAGTCTAGTTGTGCCAAAGGACAAGTGGGCCAAGTCACGATCAAATCATGGCGCTTGGATTATTACGCTCTTAAGTAGAAAAAATTGTACCATCACTAAGAGTTATAACTTTTGGCCTAGTGGTAAGCATTCAATCCAGAAATTGGTGTCGGATTCAAGGTCATGAATTCAATTCCTAATGAGGCAATTATCAAGGGAGAGTTATAGCTTTTGACCTAGTGGTAAGCACTAGATCCAACATAAAGATCAACCAAGCCTCAAAATCATACCCATTTTTCTACATAGAATTAAGCCAAACTAGAATAACATGGATACATCAATAGAATAATGAATGAATCAAAATAAATAAGTCTTGATATACTCTAATATGTCTCGACCAAAAAAAGAACACAATACAAACCAAGAATCGTATCCACATGAAAATGGATTTAAAACTCATTTTTGGAAGAACATTACTTGGATGTGATGAACATCTCCTTATTTTGGGTTGGTCTTCTAGCTCTAATGACTACTTGATGTAGTCCTAAGAAGGATAACAAAATCATGATCAACTTAAGAGATATTGGAAAAGGAGAACTTTGTCTAAGAGTAAGGTTTTGATTACAAAAGCGTGTCCAAAAAGGAGAACCAACTCCAAAATCAAGAAAAACAACAAAAAGAAATTGAAAAAAGTACTAATATTTAGAATAAACTTAATCTTACCAATAAAACACATTTGACTGCAAGACATTAGAGTTTAAAAACACATGTGAAAAATAACAGATAAAAATTATTGTGATGAATGTGAAAAATTTACTATAATACCATATCAAAGAGAAAAAAATAATTAATTGAATCAAGTATCGTTTAAAAATCAATATTATATAAAATAACAAACATATCTCATAAGCCGAATTGAAAAAATACAAAATATCTATAAATATATGCTATATTTATAATATATTAATATTTAGTTATATTTCTAATACAAAGTAAAAGAACCAGTTAATGAATAATATATTTCTAAGAGAATGAGAAATCAGTTATTAATTGATTTCTAAGATATATATATATATATAAAAGTCCAATATATACAATAAGGTATATAATTTGTTATCAAATAGTTAGGAAAGAGTAGGCATGGCAACGGGGCGGGGCGGGTTTCACCTCCCCGCCCCCCACCCCCTATTCACATAACCATCCCCGTCCCCGATCCCCGTCGGGGATAATAATTTAGTCCTCACACCCATCCCTATCGGGGGTCAGGTTTCCCCGCCCCGCCCCCATTCTCGTTTCATTTTATTTTCTTAAAATATAATTTTAAAATATTTTAAATAAAAATTTAAGCACAACTATAATATATATATATATAGCGTATCACATAAATAGATTATTAAAGATAAATTTATAGAAATTAAGTATTTTAATATTAAATATTTTTTCTTTTATATATTACAATGTTACAAATTTTAAATTATTTTCTTGATGAAGTATATTTTAGTTTATTATTTTAGTATAAATTATCTACAAATTATTTGTTCCATTTTTTTATTTTCCACCCAAAAGCTTTTTACAATAATTGAGCCTTATTCTCTCCATTATTTACTTTTAAGTCTATTTGATCCTGATTGTGCAGTTTTTTCATGCACATTATCTTCTGTTGTTGGGGAACTTCATTTGGTGTATTAGTAGGACCACTGATTGAAGAGTCTACATTTTCTTCTAACATTGGTTGATGTGCTTGTGATATTCCAATATTTTCCATAACAACAAATAAAATTTCTGCAATTACAAAAGTAAAATGATTTATTTATCACATTTCTCAACAATAATTTTTTAAATTTTAATTTTAATAAAAAATGACAGTAATTAATTATACAGTTTACAAAGAAGACACTTTTAAAATTTAATTTTGAAGAGAATGAAAGTTAAGAAGATGAAAATAAAAACAAATAAAATAGAAATAAAATGATGTTAGAAAATAAAAATTAAATAGAAATAAAAATAGGTACACTCAAAATCAGTATACAAACATAACAAATATGTGCAAAATTATACAAAAAAGTTATGTATCTAATCATAAATGTAATAGATTAGTCACAAAAAGATTACAAATTATAAAAGCTGATAAAGATAGACTACAAAATTAATAGAAAAAATCACAACAATTATACAGTTAACAAATAAGACACTTTTAAAATTTAATTTTGAGGAAAATCAAAGTTAAGAATATGAAAATGAAAACAATTAAAATAGAAATAGAAATATGCTAGAAAATGAAAATAAAATAGAAATAAAAACACTAGTATACAAACATATCAAATTTGTGCAAAATTGTACAAAAAATTATGTATCTAATCATAAATGTAATAGATTACTCACAAAGAGACTACAAATTATAAAAAAGAATGATAAAGATAGACTCCAAAATTAATAAAAAATCACAGCAATTATACAGTTAACAAAGAAGACACTTTTAAAATTTAATTTTGAGGAAAATCAAAGTTAAGAACATGAAAATAGAAATAAAAATATGCTAGAAAATAAAATAGAAATAGAAACACCAGTATACAAACATAACAAGTCTATGCAAAATTGTACAAAAGGTTATGTATCTAATCATAAATGTAATAGATTAATCACAAAGAGATTACAAACAAAGGTAATAGGGTTACATAGTTTACAATGAATACACTTTTAAAATTTAAATATCAATGGTAAATAAGATGTTAAAAACAAAATAGAAATAAAATAATACTAGAAAATGAAAAATAAAAATAGAAGTATGAATACTCAAACCAGTATACAAAATAAATGTAGAAAGTATGTGAAAAATTGTACAAAATGTTATGTATCTAACCATAGATGTAATAGATTAGCCACAATGAAATTACAAAATATTGTTCAGCAAATCCCTCAAATGAAGTCCTCACAAAAAATTTCAGAGAATAAAATAATAATAGATGTTATTATCAATGCACAATATTTAGAAAATTGATAAAGAAACAAAGAACTAACCTTATGTTATGCGTTCACCAAATTGGTTGAAGGGACTAAGAAAAGTAAATGTGTAGAGGATGAGAGAAAGAGAAGAGTATATTGAAACTGGTTGAAGAGATTGAGAAAGTTGAAGGAATGAGTGAAAGGTAGAAGAAAAGAGAAAAGTGTGGAATAGAGAATAGGGTTGACACTGTAACCCTTCATGTATAAAAAATAAAAAGAAACACTAAGAAAGAATATGAATAGTTTTAGGGTTTATGTTTAAATTTAAAGACGGGGCGGAGATGGGTACGGGGGCGGGGCGGGGATTGCATTACCCATCCCCAACCTCGAACCCGATTGATTTAAACGGAGAAAACCCGAACCCGAACCCAGTCAACTCGGTTTTTCTCCGTCAAACTCGGGGCGGAGGTAGTTCGGTCTCCACGGGTGCGGGTCTAATTGTCATCCCTAGGAAAGAGAGTTGATATTTATTGGTAATCATAATAATAATAATGATATTAACTTAGACATTTACTTCAAGAGGTTAACGGTTCGGTATTCCAATTAATGCTTACGGCTATCTAAGATTGACGCTCATTGTTTACGTTACATTACATTATGTTGCCCATATTCACACTCTTCCCTAATATTATTTAATGCGCAGTTCTTAACAACATTACTACTCCCAATTCTGAACTATATAAGCTTTAGTACTTAAAAAGAATACATTGTTAACAAAAAAAATAAAAAATGTTTGCAGATCTAAAATTTTAAAATATAACCAGCCCCTTTTCAAATTGTAAAATAATTAAGTGGATATTTTTTATATTTTTTTATTAAGAAAAAGTATAAATAAAATTGAAGCAATAGAAGTGTTCCCACACTCGTACGGATATTCATAAAAAGAACCTAGTATAGATAAAGTTTATGGTACCTCTATCTTAAATGTAAAATCAATTTTGCAAAACTTATTGTCAAACTTAGTAAAGATTTGTGACGACTTTTACTTTTCTATTTTATTATTGTAAAAAAAAATTACTTTTATTCTTGTTTTTATAATTAATGAGTATAAAATTTTTATTTTATATTTTTTTTACAAGTATAATTATATCTCTTTTTTATTGTTTCAAATATTAATTAAATAATTTTATAAAAAATAAAAATCATAGTAAAAAAAATATAATATTATAAAAGATTGAATGTTAATTTTATACATATATTCTTTTCTTCAATGAGATATATCAATAAAGAAATTATAATTACATAAATTTTCACATTAAAGTATCATCAAATAAGGATTGAATAAATGTCAAATAATTATTAAAAAAATAAAAAATATCAAATGTATCTTCTATAAATAAATTACAAAACTAAAAAAATAATATAAATTTTTTAGATTACTTAATAAACTAATTGTGAGTTAATAGACATGTGTACAGGACAGAGATATTAGGATGAATACAAGAAAAGAAATTGAATGGATATGTAAACACTCATTTATTTCATCATCTCCAATAATATATTAGTATAAATACAAGAAAAGAAATTGATGCAGACACTCGTCTATGTCATCATTTCTAATAATAAGAAAGACTTAGTCTAGAAAAAACATATTTTAGGAGTACAAGAACATTACCAAGTGTTTAAATTGCTGAGTGAGATTTGTATTAGAAAAAGAACATTCATTATTACTTCTCTATAAATTTAGTTATAAATTGGAGTACTTTATAAATTAAATTATTACAGACCGTATAAAAAATTGTGAAATGACATATGAAAATGTTTTATTTTAGTCTAAATTGTATATATTAAATAGATGGATAAATCGTGAACAATTAAAAGGTTAACAATGAAGCATATATTTCACAAACTATTATAATAGAATTAATTATTAAAGAATTTAAAAATTGATTATAAATTTATTTAAATATAATAATATCACTTTTCTCTTTTTTTTAAAAATACACCTACTTAGACTTAAAAAGAGAGTTATACATAATAATAGAAAAATATATATATATATATATATATATAAATTATATTATCTTGTAACAAGAAAGATTTCTACGAGATATACATAAGAATGTTTAGAAAAAAAATATAAACAAAAAAGGAATTGAACTCTCTATACGATGAAATTAACTTATATACAAATTGAAAATAAATATTTATAGAAATTATATAAAATAGTTTTTACAAATTGATGTATGTTTAGTTAATATTTAAAGTTTCAAATCAGATGTAAAATTAGTTACATTACAGGTTAAATATAGATCAGAAGTCGGCACTTTAGATTTTCGTCACCCAAATAACATAGATTTTGCTTTTTTTTTTGTACTAGGATACTGATTATTTACCAATATAATATAACATGTTTTACTGTACTAGTTTAGAATTCAGATTCTTGGAATCAAATGCTAAATTTGACGTAATTTCAGTGATGAAAAAGAGATCAAAATTCGTCTTCGGAACCGACTTCTAACCTTGTTTTTTTTTATTTCTATCTTTTTATATAAAAAAATTAACAAAAGAGAAAAAGAAAAAAATTAAAAAAATAATATAAACGTTGCTACAATAATTATCTTATCCATGTAAATATTTACTATATTGAGGTAAAAGAAAAGGAAGTTGGGTTGAGACATAAAATTAAATATATTTATGTTGTGAAGAAATGAAATTATTAGTTTATTATTGATGTTCTAGAATTGGTGTGGGGAGATTTTCCAACATCTGTATAATGAAATGGACGAGTAAATGCATATAATTGCTGCATATTGCAGAGAAATTCCAGTGGCAGAGAAAGTCAATGCCACAAAATGAAGGTGCCCTAGTGCAGTAGTCTGAACACTTGTGCTCAGCTGCCCCCGACTTTATCTGATACCCAAACGCCACTATTTACGGGAAAATCCAAATAGTAGTGTTCAATTTTAGTTCTTACTTTTTCCCTTCTGCCACTTACCCTACCAAAATTCACTACTCTGAAAGCTCAAAGATCATACATATATATAGAGTAGCTACCTCTATGGAGGACAACAAATTACACGTAGTAATAATAATAATAATACATGACACAAAAGACACGAAAGGGGTAAGTGGTATATAGATGCTTAAAATCATTTTTTTTTTCACAAATCAGAGACTCCAGATTAAAGCTTCTAAATTAAATTTGGGGAGAAAGTTTCACTACATTATTGTTCATTCTCCTCCTTTATAATTAATGGCATGGGGTACTATTAGCCATGCAAATTGGCCCCACTTGAGAAAAACAATGACCCAGATGATGTTGACGGAGAAGAGCCTCTATTTTGCTTTGGTCTTTGCTGGAAATAATCTGGTGGTGACACTGCCACCTTCAGCGATGACGAAGATTGAGCTCCAGATTCAGGCGAGGACCCTGCCAAATTCATATATTTAAGCACTCCCACATCTCTATTATTGCTTAATCACTAAGCTCATGATAATGTTGTAATTTATTATACTTCTGGTTTAAAATGGTACATTTTATGTACTAAAATGCTTGATTATGGCACACAGAAAAAGAGAATTTTGAAAATGCACAAGTACAAAGTAATTGAATCCTGTAATAACAGTCTTTATTATATATATTTCCAATTGAAAATGTGTTTGAAATGATTAAGGAGAATTTAAGATGTTGTGTACTTGTTCATGAACGGTAAAAGAAAGAGAATGAAGAAAGAAGAAGCCGTACATGTAACATTGTCCAAAGAAGGCTGAGATTTGTGAATGTCTTGAGTTGCCTGCTGAGTTTTTCTTCTGCGTCGATTATGATCTGCCAGTCTCTTCCTGCAGCTCCTTTTCCCATTGTCAAATTCTGAAAGAAGATGGAATCTGCTAAACAAAATTCAAATCAATTAACACATGTCAAACTAAAAACTTCCTTTCACTTTAAAATCAGTAATGAAGTTGCAAATGTTGTATAGTAAGTTGTAGAAAATCGAGAATGTCATTTATTGAAGTTGCAATTCAATGCTGCCACTTAAAACACGACATTGTCGTAACTTATTTAGTGATTTGTAATCATCGGACAGAAATAACAGTGTTCCAAATGACATTCTCGTATTTCTGATCTCATCGTTCCCACCGCATTCTAGGAAACCAGCTACGTGATGTAATTTCGTAACTTGCCTTTCGAGATGAATTATGAATAAGTTAATTCCGAAATAGATGGTATAAATAGTTGTTTTCATGCGACAAAAATAATAAAAAAGAATATAGAATGAATGCTTCATACTGAAAATAATTAATTTTGGGGTGACAAAAGATACTTCCTTTCAACATTGAATGAAAAAAAGGATATTTTCCCTCAACGGTTTTGAATTGAAATGATCTAAAGAAGCTATTAAAAATTTGATTGTGGAGAAAAACATGGGTTGTGGGTTTCCTTTTTCAAATATGTTTTATATTTATGAAAGATAATTAATTATGTCATGAAAGTGCATTATGGAGGGAAGAGTGAGGTAAGGGTTTGGGTAATTGCACTACCATAACAAGCAATGCAAAAAAGAACAAAAAATGAAAGACGAAGAGGGAAATTTCCTGAACCGGACGGAAATACCCTTGGAATCACCCCGAAGCCAATGATTGGCTCCAAACCAAAACACCCAGTGGCAAATTCGTAATTGTGTAAAATCCCCCTCCCCCCAAACAACCACAACCTGCTGCACTGCTGGCAGAATCGCTGAGTCAACCCGGCGGCAATGACGGTGGCGGCCTTGGAGTGGAACTCGCACACCTTGTGGCGGCGGTGGTAGTGCTTCGCTTCGGAGAGGTCCGTATTACATCCTTCTGCCTGACAGCGTGGCAAATTTGACGAAACAGTGGAAACCGATTCTACGGTCTTGCAACGGTAGAATCTGTCCACGGTGTCTTCGTTGGAAGCCGCAAAATAAGTGCGGCCTCCGAGGTTGAGGGCAAGCCCGGGTCCAGGCCCGAGACCGTGACCCGAGCCCTCGAAGTTCATGGGCGAAGTGACATCCTCGGACTTGGACATGAGCAGAAATCCAAGTCCGGAGCCAGGTCCAAGCCCACAGTGGGAGGGGACTAAAGGTGAGATTGGGTTAAGTGAGAGTAACGAAGGCGGTGGCGTGAAGGAAGTTGTGGACGCGCTTTGGAAGGCGCGTGGGTCCAAGAACGGGTGGTGCTGGTGCGGTTGCGGTGGGTTGAAGGGGTGGTGGTGTGAGAAACCGGTGTTGGCTGTTGGTGTTGAGCCATGTAGAATGGGGTCAGTTAGCATGCTGAAGGTTTGGTCGAAGACTTGCCGGCGCGTTTGGTCGGGTTCCCCGGCGGCGCCTTCATTTCCGGCGAGTAGTATCATTGATGGGTTCCCCCATTCGTAATCCAACATCTTTATATATGGTTTAGTGAGTGTGAGCAACAAGAAGAGGAAGCAGAAGAAAAGCAAAACCAAATTTTATATTTTTACTTTTATGGTGTGTGCTGGTTGATTGGGGGTGAAAAGAATCGTGGGTTTTGAAGGATTTTTCAAGAAGTGCACTGTGGCAAGTGCAAAAGTAAGAGAGAAAAGAAGTGAGATTGGGTTTCGATTTTGAAATATCGCAGGAGCCTAATTTGCAGGGTGTGACTAAGCACTAATCACACACCCAGGAGTTGCAGGTTTTTCCTCTCCCTTCACACTCTAATGGCGTATATTTCAGGTCTATCCTCTCACTACTAGCTGGCTAGGCATATATATATATATATATATATATATATGTATGTATATATATATATATATATATATATTTATTTTTCCTGTTAAATGGGAAGTGAGTTAAAAAATATCACAGTTTCACCATTTAAAAGCTGTACATTGGTTCCTTTATAACTCTATCTCTATATGTAATGTTAATCATACTCTTTTTTTCTCTCTCTTGATGAGTGGAAGTCCGTAGAAGTAATGCAGTGTGCAGGAAAGTACTTCACGAGGCGGCTTCCTCATGTCTGTTTCATGTTAAAAAATTACTCTCATAAGTTATTTTTTTTATCTTTTTGGATTATATTAGGGATTTTTAAATAATGATATTGTTATAATTCTTATCGTATTATTTTAAATTAATGATGAGATGGATTATAGTTTAAGTGTCTCCTGTAATGAGAGAGTTTGTGTAAAATATTGGGAGAAAAATACAAATGTTGTAGCTGCCTTGCCTGCTGCTTGAACAGCTATACGTTATAGGTCCAACCACTCTGGTGCAGAGCCAGAACGATAGAGCGAAAGAAGCAAGAGCAGTGGTCAGCAGCACCAGCAAGCAAGTAGTAATGTCTTAATAAAAGTATAATTAATTAATATGATGAGAGAAAATGAATACCCTACAATATTTACTTCACAGGTGTAAAGAGCTAGTTTAGGTTCATCTCTTAAGGGGTCACATTAAATTTTTGGACCCACAAACTGTTTTGGGTTTGGTCTACTTTGATTACTGGCCCAGCAGAAGATCGCCATGATTTAATTCATATTAGGTTACCTGGATTTTCTGCTTCTTTCTTTCTTTCTTTTTAAATAATATTCATACTAATTTTTCCATCATAAATAAAAAATAATAGTTAACGTTATTTAATCTTCAATGAAATATGTATTTTTTTTTTCTTCATTTAATTTATTTGTGGTCAGAAATTCTGAGTTTTTTATACCCTTGGTTTGGATATTCAAGCGGTTAGAACTTGTGCTTCCTTTTTCAATATCCGATTTCTTGCTTCCCAAAACCTGATCTATATTTGGTTTTAAACATTAGAAACTTGAAGCCGACTATTAAGTGCAAGTGGAAGAGGTTGTGTTTCATTATTTTAGTATAAATGATTCTTTGTCCATCTTTTAGGATACATAAACTTGGAGCCATTTGGTTCTTCTTCTTAATTGACTTCATTTATTGCAATCAAACAAGAAATTCTCACAGAATTTTCAGGTTCATTAACATTGGTAATCAAATTATAATTAGAATATTGACAATTTCATTCTGCCTCAAGATTTATTAGAGACTATAAATACAATAAATTAAAGGTAATTATTGTTTATTAATTAGATATTTATTATTTATTATTATACTAAAATGTTGACAAGAGTATTGAAGTGTAAACACTCATTTTCAAAGTATTAGCGCAGAGGAGTGAGGAGACATAGTCTATTTTTACGTTATCTCGCATTATATTGTACAATTCTTTTATTTGTAGGAGTGGGGAGACATAGTATGTATTGTGAGGTAATCATGATCCTTATAAAAATATTTGACACTTATTATATGAGATCCAATTGAACTTTCTTAGCTCATATGGTCATCAAGAAACAAGTGACAACCAATCACTCAAATATATCAAGACTAGCTAAACTGAAGAAGGAACTAAAGAGAAATGTGGAGGAGATGGTGTTAGACTTAACGACCAAGTCAAGCTTCTTGATTTTGATGATAAAAATTTAGACTGTTTGAAAATAATGAACAATATAAACATTTTGTATTGTGTATTTAAAGCTTTCACCACATGTGATTATGAGTCTTTCACAACAAGGTGAATCACAAGATTATTATCGCATTACACAGCTTAATCTAAAGTTGTTTTTCAAACTCAGATCAAACATGTGTTTCAAAACTGTTTAAAAATGATTTTATTACCCTTTTAATCAATTACATGTTTACATAATCAAATAAATTGATCCTAACATGTTTTACAAGTATAATCAATTATGGTGTTTTATAACAAATTAAAACAGAGAGTTGTTTTTAGAAGTTCTCATAATTTGTCTAATATAATATATTCACTCTCAATATAATAGATTATTTTTAAAAGTTACTAATAATTTTAAAATAATCATTGCAATTTCTATATAAAGAGGATGATTGTGTATTTTGTTACAATAACTTTTCAAACGTTTTAAAGTGTAAACAAAGATCATTGAAGAGCACTAAACATTTTTCTCCAAGAGCTTTTCAAGAAGATTCTAAGGAAACAATCTACTCTCTTGGATATTCGAAAAGGTTGAAAAAGGGTTGTGTAATCTTGTGTATTTGCTTCTAATGTGTGGTGAACTCTTTCTTATCTTTTGTTGGTGTTTGGGAGTGTTCCCTCTATATCCTCTTGATATGTCAAAAGTTGGTTTTGTTGTTTATCCTTCTCAAATTGGTTGGGAGTTGATTTGTGATATCCTCTTGCAACTTGTTTAAGAAGTTTATCTTTCTATATCCTCCTTCAGTTGTTAAAGAGGTAATTGTGTGTTTTCATGTGTTGTATATAGTTGCTTGTGCTATGTGATGTATGCTTGTAAGACTATATCAAGATAGTAGAATCCAACTTTTCTAAGGTTGAATAGTCGAGATTGAATGTAGGATCATTTTGATCTAAACCAATATAAATCTTGAGTGTTTTTTTCTTTTCCTCTTTCTCCCTCTCTATCCCTCTCTCTATCTTTTAATATTCAACTTGTTATATTTGTTTTTTTTACATTCTTGTTCAATCTTGGTTCAAGAAAGAATTGTATTATGATTTTCTTAAAAGGTTTTTTAAAGTGCTATTGTTAAGAAGACACAAGATCTAGAGGGTGATGAATAGAACTTTTGAAAAATTAGTTTGTTGAAAATGTGAATTAGTTTGTGAAAGCTTTGTTTTTACCCTTGATTAGAAAGACCAAGATGCAATTTAAAAATCAAAGGTTAATGCAGTGAAGAACAGAGAAAAAGAAAGATGGACAGATGATTTTTATACTGGTTCACTCTTTTCAACAACTACACTTAATTTCCTAATCACAGATTAAGCTTCCACTAATCACAACAATGCTTACAAGATATTACAACCCTAGTAAAAGCCTAAGAACACATCAAGAACCCAAGTCTTGAACCTTACAAGACTGTATTCTATACCTCTGTAGCACCCTACCACAGATTCATTGGATAACTCTAATCTAGTTATACACACAAAAGCAATGTTCAAAGGAACGAGATCACCTAAGAAACATCAGAACTTTACCAACAATTCATATGCAAAAGGTAATCTCCTGTGCATTCCTCAATTCATAATTGAGTGTTCAAAGAAAATTAATCTTGGATTGCTCAATAAATTCTTCTTGCTCAGTAATATTCTCTCTCTAAGTTTTTTTTCAAATGCATGTAAAAAACTCTCAAGTTTCATAATTCAAACTATTTAAACTGGAAGAGGTTTTCTAAAAAAAACGACTTAATATGTTAACTTACTTAATAGTAAAATAATGGATCAATTCAAATTTTTAATAATCTAAAAGTCAGTTAAAAAAATTTCATAATCTGAGCAAAAGAAAATTAACCTATTGAAAAGTAATCGCAACAAATTAACAAATTGGTCTTAAAAAGAATCAAGATCCTGAACACTTTTTATACATTAAACTGATGGCTTAACAAATTAAAATATCAAATGAAGCCTAAGTCTTAATACTTCAAAAGTTTTTTAACAAATTAATGTGATATTTTAATCTATTAAAAATGTGTAGATGATCATGATAATTTTTAAGATAATACAGTAAAATATTTCTAGATTAACATGATCCTTTAATTTGTTAGAGAGAGAAGCTTATATAATATCCTAGAAAAACAAAAAATTACATACTAAAGAAGTTCTTTACTCCCAAAAATCTTCTTGCTTCATCACCAAGGAGATTAAAGGTTAGCTTCATTAATTCTCAATCCACATGTGGCCAGCTCCAGCTTTATCAATCTCCTCCTATTTGATGAAGTCAATTGAACACAACCTTCTAGGATACTATTAGATGTAGTTCTTAAGCAAATTGACATCAAATCTCCCCCTACAAAAGATGTAGATCAATAGACGATATCATCAAATGATATAAAGCTTAGATGATACTAAGCACATAGACAATATAAAGCACACATATGATATCAATGTGTCTATTGAACTTACCTATCATCTGATTATGGGCTTTTATGTCATGCGTAGGCATGTGCTAGAAAGATTGCATGTTTTTCATGCCTTTAGCCATATTTTCGAAGGTTGGTGTTATGTGGTATGAAAATACCTACTTTCATCATAAAAGTCTTGCACATATACATATGTAGGCATATCAATAGGTCTTTTGTCAAAGTCATCCTTGTAAATAACATTACCAATTGGATGTTATTTCTAGAAGGTCAAATAAAATATTTAAGTATAATTTAGAGAACATAGACATGTCCTATAGTTTCATCTAATCATTATGTGATATTTTAACATATGTTTTTGCAGTAGATGGTATGTTGTTCTTGATCTCTTAAAAGTTGGATGATAATACTTATGTGTTTTGTTTTAGTAGTGATTTCTTCTATCTTAACAATATCTTAATTTCGCCATTAGTAGTACAAAACTTAATTATTTGTTATCATCAAAATACATAGTGTTAAGGTCATCTAATATGTTTAGAATATTCAAGATTAGATTGTTCAAGTCTAGCATACGATTTTTCAAAGAAAATAAGAATAGAATATATTGATATTGTTGTATAGGACACTATAAAAAAATTAATAATCAAATCCTAAAGATGTTTAGCAAAAGAACAATAGAAGAATAAATTATGTAAAGTTTTAGTGGCAACATTACAAGAATGACATCAAGAAATAATTATCATACCTCCTAATTAATTTATCATTTGTAGGTAAGATGGTATGAAAATTCTCTTGAGCAAGAAAAAAAACTGAAGGTGGAGGAAACTTACTCAAACTCTATATTGGAATATTAGAAGTGGCAAACTAAGTCATTAGAATATGTATGTATTTTTAATCACATTACTACTAGTAGTAGTGCAAGTAGGATTTTTAGAATGAATAACATGAGGAACAAACCCAATTTGGAATTAAATGTGAAACTTTGGTCTCCAACATATTGTGCATATGACGAGGAACCACAAGCCAGTCAACTATATGAATACCTAATTTAGAAGAAGATTGTATGCATTTTCAAGAATAAGAATATTATCAAGTAATCTATTCCATCTAATATCGTTCATCATGTGTAATTGAATTGCAAGATTTTGATCAAGAAGCAATAACAAATTTGAAATTATTAATATGTCACTCCAAATAAAGTTTGTGATCCCAGATTCCATGACTTTAATTAATCCCTTGTTATGTAATATAATGATATTGATGGTAGAAGAGACAAGAGGGATTGTGCCCATATATAACAACTTAAGAGTCTTTCCAAGCTTGAAGTTTACACTAAATTCTATCAACCAACCTTAAATCAATTATACAAGGCTTATCAATAAAGACATAAACACTTAATTACATAAAAGACAATGAACCTTTAGTAAAGTTAAGAATATCATCCACCACCTTTTCTTCTAGATTATGTCCAACCAAAAGTATCAAATATGGATGTGATAGTACTAATTTCCTAGCTAGCATTATCTCAGTCATTGTTAAATATACTCACCAAGTGTTGTAAATTGTCCTTTTGTACCTTTATAAAAAAATTATAACATCATCCACATATAAAATGGGAGACAAAAATTGCATACTCTAAGGCCTAACCATAGGAAGGAAGCTTTGCTGCTAAGAAAAAAGGGTAACGTCACAACTAAGGACTCCTTTAGAAGGACAAACAATAATAGGAGATCATGGATATTCATATCTAAATCCTCTAAAATAGAAAAAAAAAACATGTTACTTTACCATACACACATATATACATAGTAGACTATCCATATGTTGGCATATTAAAACCTAATGAGCATTTCATGGTGGTTGACAAACATAATTAAAATTTTAGTGAAGTCAACCAACATTTTACTTACTTTGAATAAGAACAATGAAACTGCTATAAAGCAAGAGTACAATTTTAAGTATGCATAGAAGAGATCATAAAAAGAACCAAGAACTGAAACGACACATGTAATGATGTTGTTGGAGCATGACATGCATATTCATTCAAATAGGTTTAATGAGTCCTCCAAATTTTTTTCCGGTTTTGTTTTAGCCCACCCTAATTTAGTGAAATTACTAAATATATTTAACATTGTATTGTTCATGGACAACACATAAAAAATTAACAGATATAGGTTGTCTTTACTTGAGATCATCGGTGTAGCGTCCACAAGGTTGACTTTCTCTAAGGATTTTGTGTTGTTGGAAAGCAAATGAGAAAACTTTATTTGGGATCTTGAAAGACTTAGACGATTGTTTTTTGGAGCGAATATCTTACCCCCAAGTAATTATCAATGACAGAGATCTTGCGGTAATAAATGTAATTAGTAATGTTTTTCTTGAAGCTTCATTCTTCTATGTCAGTTTCATATTAATAAGAATGTTAAAGAAAAATGTAAAAGTTAAGTGAATTTTGTGTAGGTATGGGAAATGCTTGTGGGTGCATGAGGAGGTGTGATGGATGATGTAGACCGTGATGCATTTATGGGGTGTGTGAAATGTTTTGATGTTGTTTGTTTGTCATGACTATTATTTGTTGAATATGTCAATGACCTATGTTTTATTCCACACAAGGAAAAAATTATTAAGGCATTGAAATCAACAAGTTACTCAATGGCACATGGTTGTCAAATGTACATTGCATCGTCTTTTGTCACTCCATGTGCTAGTCGAAGTGCAATTTGGGATCCTTCCCACGCAAGAGTTCCTTTGGATACATGCCCATGGTTGGTCATCCTTTGAAGTGTCTGGACAATCCATCTAAATGTACTTATAGCCATTCAAAGCATATTTGTTAGTGCATATATTAAAAATAACACATAAATATACAATAAAAATTTACCAAACAAGCATGCTTTGTTGTGACGTCGCTTCTGTATCTTCGTGATCTGGACTATGACAATGATGGTGTGGCACCTCAATAGGTCGATCTTTCTCTGTTGTGTGTAGTATGTAAGGGTGTGATACAGACTGATATCACTCCATGTAAGCATCAACATATGTAGATGCATGTGCAACCTCTGTCAAACCCATGACCACATGGTCAGTAAAGTGGAGTCACCTTTCGTCTATAATGATGCACTACAAGAAATTTATTAAATATAAACTAATTTAGAGACAAAAAATAATTAGTTATTATATTGATTAAATTAGAAACTATTCTATAAACTAAAAATTATTGGTATAAAAAATAGTTTCTATTATTAATAAAATAAATAGAAACTATATTTTTTGTAGTTGTTGATCTTTAAAAGATATGAATTAGTTCATATATAATGGTAAC
Organism: Lablab purpureus; assembly: GCA_030347555.1. Taxonomy (NCBI): domain Eukaryota; kingdom Viridiplantae; phylum Streptophyta; class Magnoliopsida; order Fabales; family Fabaceae; genus Lablab; species Lablab purpureus. The sequence goes on from CM059254.1 coordinate 20,659,845, forward strand.
TAAATTAGTTCTTGAATTGGAATCTAGATTAATTTCTAATATTAGCTACTTACGTTTTAGCTACTTACTAAATTAGATTTTAAATTACTCTCTAATTGAATTAATAACCAATTTTATCATTTTAGAGGTCAATGATATGATTTCTAAAAATAATTTTTTATAGTCATGGTTGTGGATCCACCTTTAATCATAATGGGGCATTGAGAAATGGTTTGGTTGTATCCATATTGTTGCAAGACACGTTTTAGGAGATATAGATGTCTACAAGTATTGAATCAGATGTACCCAAAGAACGTCAATATCCACTCAAATGGTCTACTGTGATATTATATGGCCTCCAATTTATCTCAGCATGGTTCAAACCATCAAGTTGCACCTGCACAACACCAATGATGAAAATATGTTGTCCTACTACATATCAGGTTGCTCAAGGATGGTACTCATAATTGAGATTCAAATCTGTCCAACCCATGCTTGGGAAATATTCATATATCCATATTTTGTTATAATTTTAAAATATTATTAAATAAATAATATATAAAGAAATGTAAGTTTCACAATTGATTAATTTATTTACCTATAAAAACGTGGCATAATCAGTCAATTGTTTCTTCTAGACCAAGTTGTCATCTAAAAGTTGTTCATACCTGTGTCAGTGCAGTAGCTCCCCAAGAATAACCTTCAAATGCAAATCACTAAGGAGACCCAAGTATGACACACTAACTAATGTTGCACTTTTATGCATAAAGATCTTGAATCCCATAAGATGCAACAAATATGCCTTGGCAACTCACTCTTATCTATGGTGGACATACAACTCTTCATACACCTCCCTAACCAAGTTAGTATAAGATGTGCACTTTGACATTGCCTAATCTTTGTTGAGGCATTGTCCATGTCCATATTTAGGAGCTCAACCAACATTGTTGTAACTGTTGTAGTGATCAAAGTAATATATTTGCAAAAATGTCTCATAGTAGGGATATTTGAACAAATCATCTAGAGTAATGGTCTCTCACCAGCAAGAAGGTAGAAACTCGTCATCTCTCTTTGCCATCTCTCAACAAAGCCATACATCAACCCCTTATCAGTCGTATCATAATTGATGTCACAAAGGGACAACAACCTAAAATTTTACACCACAGTTTTAATATGCTAAAGTGGAATCTCAAACTTATTCAACTATTAACTGTGCAAGACCAACTTCAATTTCCCATGATCCTACAAAAATATGAGTGTCTATTACTACACAAAAATAATTTCTTATGATGTAATGAATATAGCAATTAACAAAATTTTGTTTCTTACCTCAACATCCCATAATATCTTGGCATCATGATCACCATAGCTCATCAAGAAGGATGTATTTGTTGGTCCACCAAAAAATAATGATCACCGACTTTAATAGGTCCCTCTTTTAGATCAACAACATCAACATCAAAGTCTACAACGCAATTTTGTAAGTTGTCTAGCATTGACATAATCTTGTAGGTTGTCTAACATTAACATAAGAAGAATCACCCTATATCCTAGTCATATCTATTGAAATTAAACTACATAACAATTCATAGTTATAACTTAATACATTCAGTATATCTTTCAGGTTATAGAATTTGCAAGTAATTTTTAAATCTAAAAGTCTATCGTACAATCTAAAAGTTAATTTTTCTAAAAATAGTAATTTTTAAATTGTGCAATTTGGAATAGACTTCCATCTCCACAAGTCACTCCACAATTTGAAAGCTACTCTTACCTGAAATATTATAGAACCCACAAAGACAAAACCATCAAAATAAATCTCATACCTTTCATTCAACTCGGTTCATGGAAACATTCAATAGTGGCACCAATGATAATGGTGTTGATGGTAGTGACAATGACAGGAATAACTATTGGCAACAAAAATAAGTGACGGCAACAACCGGAAGAGAGAGTACATGAAACTAAAACTAAGAGAGAAAAGTAAATCATGAAAAACAATGCACACTAGGTTTAGAGACAATTTGGTATTTTACACATTTTTAAAGGAATCTAGGAGGAACTTATGGGGGTGGAAAAGACCATCCTTCATAAGCTTATGGAATTGAATCCACTATAAAATTGATCGTACCACCCAATTTTTTTTAGAATATCTTAATGACATTTATTTTACGGAATAAAGGTTCCAGAATAAAGTAGTATTGAGTTAGAAACGGTTTTATCTATAGAGCAAATAAATTTTTATAAAGTCTAAATGCTTAAAACTAAATAGAAAATGTCATTCTAATTTAGGTCTCAGACAAATAACTCCTAATTTAAATAATTTATATACGTGAGATCATACTAAATTCATATTGTTATTTATAAGCATTTCTTGGAAGCACCATTTTTTAAAGTTGTTCCAAGTCTAAACACTTTTGAAACAACTTCATTTCATTTCTTTTTTTGGCGTGGAAGAAAGACCCGCGAGCAAGGGAATATCAATCTTGTAGGAGCAAAGAAGAATTTTAGATTTTAGTTATTTTATGGAATTTACGATTCCAGTGTTAGTTCATTAAATATTACGCTTTAAGATTAAAAAAATACATGGAACATCCAAAAAGATATTTAAATAGATTGTTTTAAAATCTTATATACAATCACTTTCCCTATTTGAAACACACCAAACACACGCTATGGACTGAGATAAATTCAACACCATTGCTTAATCATGAGACACTTAAATTGCTTAATCCTTACTATTAAATAATAATTGAACTAAAATCACTTTAAAAGAAAGCCCAAACGAAGTTAGAAAATTCTAAGAATATTAGATGTCACATGCAACCCAACACATTCTACATCCCGGTGTTCTATTCCAACTACATACTTTGCATAAGGGGAAAAATCAATCTACACGACTTCATTCCTTCAATACCTAAAAGGTACCAGGCAAAACTGTGTAATTATAATAAATTTACAAGCCAACACGATGTTATAGGAAAAAATGAAGATTGACATTAAAGTTAATGAACAAGGGAACGAAATAAAAATTCAGCCCGATTGCTTATAAGTGAAAAACAATAAATAAATTGTATAAAAGCAACTTATGAAAATAATAATACTAATAATAAATTTAATCTAACCAAAGATTTAAATTCCATACTTACATATTAAAAATAAAACTAAAATCCGCGCTCCAAAAAAATCACAGGTAAAAGGTTTTTTTTTCTATGATCCCCATCCCACAGTCCCGTTGCCCCTCCCAACCAATCAATCAACGTACCTCCCTTCCCTAAAACCAAATCAGTAATTTAACACAAAATTCGGAAATGGAAGGTATGGTAAGGAACATAAAATTTCATATCTAATAGCTCAAATAGGAGCATCTTCATCTATAAATACAACCTTGTGTAACTTGTATATTGAAGCCAAGTACCATTTGACTACCCGATCACAATTACAGCAACTTTTATTTGCTTTCCAAAATTGGTTGAGACAAATAAAACGAAACAAACCTATATCTATATCATTGTCCAGCTTTTTGAATAAATGATTGTCATAAATATTTTGGCCGTGCAAATCGACAAAAGCTGATTATTCAGCAGCCTTGTTGCCCTTGTACGTGTTTATCAATTGCGTCTGTACATCATGAGAAACTGGTGAATGTTCCTTGTACTCCATCGTGAATTCACCTTTTCCCTGCAGTTATTAAAGAACCAACAGGAATTTAAAAATAAAATATAAATTAACATTAAAACATGAAATATTCTCGAGTGACGTGATATTCACCTGTGTCATTGAGCGAAGAGCTGTCGAGTACCCGAACATATTGTTAAGAGGGACCTGAAATAATTAATAACAGCAACCGATTTACCAATGACAAATGAATAAAGTTATAACTATAGGTTCACGCACTACATACACACTTCAAATAAACATGATATGTCAAATTAAACCAGTAAATAATCATTGCAAAGGAGATATACAATCTTACGAAATAACAATTTTACAAGCAGATTGATTATAAGGCCCCATTAACCCCATAATTGCATCTAAACATTAGAGCCTGCTCTCCGCTGTAGTTTAAAGATCTAGCGACTAATTAATAGTATCGAGGCTTCACAGTAGAAACTATCACGGCTAGTTGGCATATTTAGATTTCAGATGATCATCTAGAATCACATCAAGAACCAAAGACGCATTTTCCTGATGTGTGTTTCAGGGTCTTAAGTGATTCTGGATGCCACCAAAACATGTTACACATTCATGCCCTCGTATACTGACAATGCATATGTATGTAAATTTTCCAAACAATATAAGAATTAGCCTATCATAATAAAGAAAATACTATTCTCTCTTTTGAGAAGTATAAGTTTTCACTTCCTTTCCATCTAAATATTAAAATATCCATTACCCTGCTCCAAATGATACTTAGAATACTGATACTTCAGCAAGTCTTTTGAAATAGTGGACACCACGATTGAGGGGACTATGTGCCTTCAAGAACTAAATGTGCCGGAGGAATTATTCGAATTTAATTACAGATCACAAGTGCTAACATCATTTGAGAGGAATCACAACGTTAAGAAAGTTGCTAATGAAGTCTTAGGTAAATCAAAAAGGTTTTAGACCAAGATAAGGAATCTAAGTGGTTGAATGAAAGTGTCTGATAGAGACTTGGGTATTATGGGATCCATAAAAGCTAGCTTTTGAGAGCAGGTTCTCCAAGTGTTTGGGGAGCTAATCAATTGGCATCAAAGTTGATTGTTAGTGTCTCAAAAGGGCTACCTACGGAAAGCTTAGACCAACAAGGAAATTGAGTGAAGTGTCCACCGAGTGAAATGTTACAGTGAATTAAGGGGAAAGTGCTATGATAGAGACTTGGGTATTATGGGGTCCTAAATCCCACATCAAGTAGTATGGGATATTTATTAAAATATTTAAGTGTTTGATTCTTTCCCCTCAATAGCTAGCTTTCAAGGATGGTTGCCAAGTGCTTGGGTGTGTTTATCGTGTAAGAAGGTAAAAAACAAAGGGTAGCGTTTTAATGCCTTACATGAATGCAATAACAATAAAAGTTGACTAAGGTCTCCAAAAGTTAAAAATGAAACAAAAAAGAAATGAGAGAAGCACAATCCAAATATTTTGAGAAGTTTTACCAAGAACCTGGAACAAAGAATTCATTGTCAAAAATAGGGTAGGAAATCAAGAGATACCAAGTAAGTATTATGGTTGAAGAAGAAAAATTTGGTTATATATTATGATACCAAAGAGGGATGGGAAACCTACTTCTATAAGCTTAGTCATGAAGAGCAAGAATCAGCTTGTATTATTGAAGGGTAAGAAATCCAAGAAAACAAATAAAGCTAAGCTTACCATAGCAGAATTCAAGATAGAGAAGTGAAAGAGGCCTAAGGACGATGAATAATGGTATAACTATCGGTCCTGGCAATATTCCTATTGAAGTTTAAAAATGTTTAGGAAAACACTATTATTTGGCTTCCTAAGATATTGAATGAGATTTTGTATCTATGAAAATACTATTGAAGTCAAGCAACTCCTAAGATGAAGTTTTAATGATAATAAAGTATCAAAGAACATAAATTAAGTTCTGAACTTATAGAATTGATGGTTTGCCTTAAAAATATGATTAGAGAGAACAGGACAAATACTCTTTCAGAACAACTCGCAAAGAAGATAAATTAAGTTCCAAAAGAATCTTTCAGGCGTACGCAAGAGTGAAAGTAGCAAAAGCATGAATATTAAGATGAATGTATGACCACAAAAGAAACAAAATGATTGTATCTTATGATAGATATTGCTGTACAGTTATCAAAGAAAAGATGACAACAAAATTTATTAAGTTGTGTAAAGGAGACTAAAGGGACAAATGATCACACCATGTGAAAAAGGATAAAATGTAATCAAGGACAGTAGATGAAATTATTAAAAGAAATGTCATGGTGAATGATATTACTGAAAATGTAGTTTTCTACCAAGCCTAATTGTGATCCGTGTACTCATCTAGAGGTTATTGTTGTTTCTCAATAGGTCAACCATACCTAACTAGTACAAAGTAGAAAAAGTTAAAATACTTTTAAGGACTTGTGAGGTACTTACATGAGCAGTAATGACAGAATCATCTCCTTCCTGATCATTTCCAACAATCAAACCTTTTCTCCTTTACATGAGTTATAAAAGTATGTCAGAATTCTGAAAATTCACCACTATATCCATTTAAAAAAGTATAACCCTCACTTGTTGATGTCACCAGCAACAGCTCCCTGAAATTCTGTCGGTACTTTCAGCTCAACAAGCATGACAGGTTCCAATATAACCGGTCTGGAAGCTGCATAACACTGTTACAAAATATAGCACCATGAATTATCAAAGATTTAGACCATCGCCAGTGAAGGAATCAATAGAGGATTACAGGGAGAACGTGTAAATTGTTAATTACGAAATAAAACATGGATAACAGAAATGAAATGAACCTGTCGAAAAGCATAGATAGAAGCCAACTTAAATGCCAGTTCACTGGAATCAACAGTATGAGCAGCACCATCTGTCAAGACAACTCGGAGATTTTCAACTGGATGACCAATTAAGGCACCACTGTATGGGAGAGAAATTGAGTTGCCATGACAATATAAGTTTAATCACACAGGACCAAATTGTATAAACCAAAAAAAAAAAGTAGATCATTATTTCATAGAAGACAACGCACTAAATGAAGAATCACAAATTATCTTTGAAGTTAGACTTTAGAATACATGATTAAGAAAAGAATAATATTTTACTCACGAATTGGCAGCTTCTTTGAAACCCTTCTCAATGGCGGGGATAAAATTTGATGGAATAGCTTGACCAACAAGCATGTTTTCAAATTCAAACTTAGTTGATGACCCTGCAGGAAGTGGTTCAATATACCTGCAAACACGTTGAATAGATTAAACATCAAGAAATAGATGGGGATCACAGAAGAAGTGGAACCACAAGTAGTTTCTACCAAATCGAACAGTTATAAGAATTTACCAAACATAACATATACCATCAATCTGTTCATGTGTCAAACACCATAAACAGATTCTCCAATTCCATGCAGGTGTTCTAAGTTTTTATTATGTACTATATCACATGTATGATAAAGGTTCATTCAAAGTTCACAAGGAAAAGGTAAAATATGTACAAGATAGAATTAGGCATCAAGAAAGTAGAAAATAATTCATATTAAGCATGAACATAGCTTACAACACAGTCCCAATAGATAATCGTTTGGCGACATTTGCCATAGCAATTCTTGAGCACCATGTACTATCGTAACAATTATTTTACTACATTATACATATCATGGTATAAAGATTTTGACAGCTCATAAAGTTTTGAAATGACAGTAATCTATTTACATAAGCTTCACATCACAAGTATTGCCTCTGAACATCTGAAAAAAAGGCATACACAGAGGTTACAAGTTTCAATTTAGGCGCCCTCCTTTTAGTTTTTTTTTTCCATTCAAGTCAATAATGTATTGAAAGATAATAGACACAGAACAAAAGGATCACGGCTCCTACAAACAGCACCAAACAGAAGTACTGGATTAAACCAGGAGGGAATTTAGTTATAATAAGGCCCAAACTGTAGAAATATAATCGGCTCAGGCTAGTAGAGAACTGTTTATAGAACTGTGTATTGGTTGGTGCATAACAATTTGTAGTTTGTTTATGAACCGAAGTGCCAAATTCGTGATTCAGTGATAAGGACAGTGAACTGATTTCTTTATAAATAGGAAAGATGACAAGCAGCGGAAAGGGGAAGTTGTAAGGCAGGGAAGTGATTAGGCTAGGCATAGTAAAAGAAAAGATGAGAATGGAAGCTGAAAAGTAAATGCTGCTGAATTTTATCTTTTTTAACTTAGTTGTAGTTGAAGAGTGGTGTTATTGAGCTCTGTGCAGCACTTTCAGTGTTATCTTATTAATGGCAGATGGTGGAAGGCAAAACTCAGCCTTACAAACATGCCATTGTAGCCTATGCCACTGCCATAGTGGACCTCCACTACCATTTAACAACATTGAGCACTTCTATATATAATAATACTTACTTTATATATGTAATTTATAATTCTTAACAAGATAAAAAAAATTGGTTGTACTGATTTGTAAATTCAAATTGCGTACCAACTATCTATATCCCCTCGTACCAATACTTTGTAAGGTCACATACCAATACTTGAACCACATACTGAAGAATTATGTGAACCCGTTCACAAATCCAGAGTCTCAAACAAATTTAAAGCATACAATATTTCAGTAGCACCAAAACCTTATTACAAAGACTAGAGCAGCCAGGTAATACACTGCTTCAAAAAATATCAGTGTGAAAAACCTATTTATATAAACCCAGGGACAGTATAAGAAATACAAGAGTCTACCTGCGTTAAAAATATTCAATTATACTCTATCAAGATTCATAATCATAATTCATAAGCCTTTTTATTTAAACAAGAATCGAGTGCATGAGCTGAGTATAAGACATTTTCCTAATATCTTTGTTATAATTATAGAAAAAATGAGTGAATCCTATATAATCAAGAATATCTAGATTATATATTATTAGAGACATTTTATTTATTCTCATATCATATCATTATTATAGACAATATCAAATCTCCTCAATTTATTGTATTGATTCTTTTTTCAATATAAATACAGCATCTACATTGACTCAGAAACATCTGTTTCAGATCAATATCTCTCTTTCCTATAGTTTAACAATCTTGACACAATATTAAACAATCCACATCAAGTGAGCACAGCACGATATCCTCTGAAAATCCAACGGAGAAATCACTAAAATGTAGAGAAGCACCACAAAGAAGCTAAGAGGGAACTTAATCTGTTTGGGACATAGGGTATTTTGTTTACACACAGGGACATATCTGACAAGGAAATCGTTGTTTAAAATTTATAGTCCTTGAATAACTATTTTATGATTTTAACAAGCACATGAAAAAAAGAACAAAGAATGAGAAAAGGTTTCAGATTCCTATGTGCAAAAAAGAATATATAGTTAGCCAAGAAGAGTTCAAAGTTCAAACACAAAATGTTGGAAGCTGGAATATATATCGAGTACTAGCCAAACGTGTGTAGTTATTAAAGCATTGCAGTCTTGTAAAACCAGTGTCAGCCACAAGTTGAGTTGGAAAGACTAACTAAGAGTATTAGGTAGTAACAGACCAGCAGTGCAACTTTAAACAAGCAATGACTGCAAGAACTTGCAAGGTGTTTTAACAATCCAATGGTTTTTAGAAAAATTGCATGATTCCAAACTATTGCAAAAGTAATTGAAAATATTCTTGGTGAGCAATGCATTTGGCCCATATCAGTGCAACCCAACTGAAAAAACTGGGGTACGTACATGCATGTGTACATAAGTTTTTCTAGAAGCAAGCAATATTTACAGAAAATAAAATAGTAATAACTAATCAATACTTACCCAATTACTCGTCCATATTGACCTTGCCCTCCAGATTGCTTCTTATGCAAATAGTCAAAATCAGCACGTTGAGTAACAGTTTCTCTGAAGTTAACACGGGGCTTTCCAACTGAAGCATCAACCTTAACAAGTGAAGACAAATGAATTAAACTGCAGAAAAATCAAATATTAGGCCAGCATCTACCAGGAAACAAATGTGGAGGATGAAATGGTACCTTATACTCTCTCCGGATGCGTTCAACATAGATATCTAAATGCAATTCCCCCATTCCAGAAATGATTGTCTAACAACAGAAGTTTACCAATCTCAAGATGAGAATAATGTTATTGCTACTTGAAAGAGAATGATAAAAGAATTAAAGATAACCTGCCCACTCTCTGGGTCCAAGCCAACACGAAAAGTAGGATCTTCTTTTTGGAAGCGATTCAAAGCTTTTGAAAACTGTAAGCAATTCAAGGAGAAGGGAAATATGTGATACACTTCAAAGCTAGGGCAGGGGTTTGACTTGTTACATAAAATACACTACTCACTTGTCCTCCAGCATCTTTAGACACCGGCTGTACAGCTAACGACATCACTGGCTCCGGAACATTCATAGAAGTCATTGTGTACTTAACTGAACCATCAGTAAAAGTATCTCCTGATAACCAAGACAAATGTTAAGCAAATATATACTCAAAATGAAACAAAAAAATACAAGAAGAAATTAATAATGAATGGAAACAGAATGCCCCAATAACACATCTTCAGCAACTATAACCCAGAAAGCACTAGAAGATTTAGTTAGAATATCGTAACACTGCTAACTGACATTCACCGACGTAGACAACAGATCCTCTCAAAAAAGGAAAACAAAACAAGACAGAATAAATGGAATAGCATATACCGAAATTGATTGAACATGTAATTCTATATTTTATCATTATGCATTCTGTTGTCTGGGGTGACACATGGTGATTGAACACAAAGGTCAAAGTGAAAATTATCAAATTCAATATTTGATAATTTAATAATTATTAAGCAATTAATTAGTTAATTAATAGTAGTACATTTCAAAGTTGTCAAGCATAATGGAATTTTTCAGCAATTTACAACTGAAAACTACTGCTATTTCTTAGGTATTATCAGAGGAAAAGCATAGTTTCACCGAGAAGCAGTTCATCTTAATACATTTCAAAGACTGGATGCCCATAAGAGCTAGTATTAGTATTAGATTTGTTGTGTGTGGTTTACAGGGTTCTATTGTAAATTGTTGGAGAACAATGCCAATATGTTAAGGACATCTCCTGATCTTACCATGTCATGAGATTGGGTTGTGTTTATGGGCATCCAGTGGAGATCTTTTCATGCCTATAGAGAATGGGGATGTGAAAGTTTATTTCAGTATGCAAGCTAGAAAGGTTTCATAGTTTTTCAGCAATTTTCTGTCACTTTAATCTTCTTTTCTCACAATACATACGATGCACTTTTTCTGTTTTTTTTTAGCCTCACAAGTGAAACTTATTCTCCGGTGGAAAATATAATCCCTATTTTAATGGTGATTTGATGGTATATAAACCACCATCAAACGATTTTTGGCAACCACCTAGCAAAAATAAACTACAAAACAGGAGCAATAGAAATTCAAGAAATGTATAGGTTCAACCAGAGATAAAAGAATAACCTGATGCACAATCAACACCAAACACAGCAACTATTTGCCCAGCATGAGCCTCTTGAATGTCCTGCAGATTGTTAGAAAACCCAATTATGAGTTGTTAGAAAATGGCAGAGAATAACTGAATATATTCAAATTCTTCAGAAGTATTTAACCAAGAGACCCACCAGTTTATGTTGCACAAAAATAATAGTATATCACTGACACTATTATACCTCTTACACAATAAAAAAAAATAAAAGGAACACTGAAATTCTGAAAACAAACCTCCATCTCATCAGAATGCATCCGAACCAAGCGAGGAACCTACATTGGATAGAAGAAAGGATTCAGCCACAAATTCACAATAATCTTGGAATGTAATGCGAGTAAAGAGACATGGCACCTGATCTTACTAACGAGATACTGTACTGCATTTTATGTATCCAGCCTCATCATACTTGGCTAATAAAAACTAAGACTATGACCAATCTTTGTTGCACTGTTTAGTTTTTCAAGGATATCTAATACAGACCACTTATTAATTCCCTGTCTTTGGATATACAAAAAAATCAAGAAAAAGAGGAAGAGAGGTCCAAACATCCTCCAGTAAGAACATGCAAGGATGTTCATTATAAGATGTGTTGTTAAATTCAATAAAATACCTGATTTAAAACCATGAACTAACAGGATTTCCTTTAAAATTAAACTAAATTAATATTCAAACAAAAAGAAAGATTTGAACCAATATTATTGTAGAATGGTCTTCAAAAAAATATCTTGAATAAAATATTCAATACACTTATACCTATTGTGGAATGGAAATGAACAGGAGGAGAGAGAAAACAAAACATGAATATAAATCAGGTCCACAAGGCAAAACACTCATATGATGAAGACTTAAAAATGTTCAAGCTAGAACACTGAAGAGCTATAAAATTACCTTGATCTTCTTGCCAGTGTTTACATTAATAATAAAATCACCCTTCCGAATTACACCCTCGTATATTCTTCAGCCAAAAAGAAAAGAACAATTAACTTTTATATAATGTAGGTTAACACATTGAAAACAGAATATAAGCTGAAAAATAGTTCGAAATGGGTTAAAACAGCCTCCTAATATGGCGGGTACCTTAGATATGTTAACTGACCAAAACGACCTTCCTCCAACTTGAAAGCCAATGCCACGAGTGGCCCATCAGGACTTCCAGGCAACTCAACCTAAATAAGAATAGAAAATTACAATAACCCAATAACTAGCAAGATAAACAAGAATAACTGAAACATGAAGGCATATCACAAATCGATATGATTGTATCTCTCCAGATTCAAGAGTTTGCAGGAATCAACTTTGTTATCAATGTTATTTCATTCACCAAATGTTTTGGAAAGAATACAAGCAGAATGAATCAAAGCCCGGGGTGTGAATATTGTATAAAAGAGAAGTTCTCCAACTTTCTTTTGGGTGGTTATTTAATTAGTTAGTTACACAGCTATCACTTGACATCAGTTTAGTTAATTGCTTTTCTGTTCAGATAGTTAGTTACACAGCTTTCACGATGCAATTGTGTCTTCTAACCCTATGAAGAGTTAGGTGAGATTTGGCACAACCTGAATGTAAAATTGCTTCTATTAATTTTAAACTCATTCCAAGCTCACATACAGCCAACCTTGTTACCATACCTCTGAATACCCAACTATATCCTGAAATCATAAACCTTATTTTCTATTGAAAAATAAATTTTTTATCAAGAGGATGCTAAATATTTTTAATTTAGTCTTCTTTTAAAAGGCAGTGAGTTGTACGTTCAAATTCTAAAGCAATGTGACTATTACCATGATTTAAATCTCGGCAATGTCAATTTTTATTTCGGTGTTGCATTTCTTCCTGGCTATTGACACAATATTACAATGAATGCACTATTATATTACTATTGATACTTTTCACTATTTGAATGGAGTCATGTTTCATTATGTACAACATATTCAAAGAAAATTTTATCATTTTAAGAGTACATTGATTATTCATTATTCAAAAATATGGCCTTTTATTTAAAACATAACATGTAATCACAATAACAAATTCTATTATCGCAAGACAGATCAACTTCCAATGAATCAGGTACCTTGTCCTCATTCTTAGTTTGGTCAAGGGCATAATTACCAACTTCAATTGGACATGGCAAATAGCTAAGTACACCATCCAGAAGTGGCTGCACCCCCTGTACCAGCAACAGAAGATTAAAAATGAGATAAAGGTAACAACACTAACAAGTACGAGTATGATGAAGTCTTGAATGCATACATATACAAAAGAAAATTTGAGGGGTTGAGAATTGGAATTTCAGAGCAAGGTCAGTTTCCTGGATATAGATGATGAAATATTCATCATTTACACAACCAATATCGAGTATCAATTTAAGAAAGCATAAAGAATGTTAGTTATGTTAAATAATAAGAGGGTAATACAAGCAACATTGCACTTGAGTTAGCAGAGATAGATGCAAAAAGGGAAATATTAACCAAATGCAAACAAACAAAAATGTATTTGAGAATTTCTGGTACAAAGGCATCATAAAGAAAAAAAAATCTTCCCAGCTGAAGTTCAGAACAGAGAGGATAATGTGACTACATGTGTAAAACATTCCACTACAGAACTACTGCAACGGAATGATTTATATAGTAGATAATTTTAAAAAATCTATCATTTATTAAGGTCATAAGTTAAGCCTTGGTCCGAAATGTTATCAGACCCAAAAAGCCCAGTGTGGACATTTATGATGGGTCATGTTGTGTATATCACACTAGGTTGCTGGCAAGACAGCTACAAATGGATTGAGGGTGCATTTGAAAGAGCTTATTTCCAACTTATTAGAACTTGTGACATAATTACTAGTGTAAGCATTTGAAAAAACATATAAAATAGGTTATGATATGTCAACAAGTTAAATTTAGCTCTTTTCAATAAGATACACAGAATAGTTTAAGGAAACAACTTACAACTTGTATGACAAAAGATGTACTCTATGTCCTTTTCAATTATATAAACTTGTACATAAGTACTTATATGATATGCACTTATTCAATAAGCACTTAATTAAGTTGTTTCCCCAAGCATGTCCTCAATTACAAACATAACATCTTACACAGACCCAAACTAAACTACACCATAATCACAATATTAAGTCAACTCGCAGAAAAAGATAGCACTGCATCAGCCAGATAACGGGGAGGGAATAAAGAAGGTAATGACTATGCATCAATATACAAAGAATTGTTTCCATCATCTTACAGCAGAAAAACAATACAAATGGAAAGTATTCAATGGTTACCTTGTTTTTGAAAGCACTACCCATGAATACTGGTATAAATTTCTGTGCTATGGTAGCCCTCCGAACTGCTTCCTACGCACAAAAAAATATTAATTGACAACAATGAAACTATTCAAAAATAAAATGTTGAGGGAGGATGTCAGGCATAGAGGCTAAGAAGTGCTATTTGTAACACCCTAAATATTTCTATAATATATATGTGTGAGTGTTTGGAGAGAGAGAGAAACAGAGAGATGTAGGATAAAATAATTAAATGATAAGTTTAAAATTTTACAATGTGTGTAACAATAATAATAATTTCTAGAGCAACGAAAAATTGATGCATTTATAAATTTTAAAAACAAAACAATGAATAATAAATTAAAAGATAATAATATTTTGACTTTTAAGAAATGTGTTCGGGGAAAAATTGTAAGACGAAAGTGAGAATAGCTGCATCTCTCAGCTAGGGTGCAATATGTTTTGAAAATAAACGAGTCAACTTCTGCTCATCCTACCAGACTCAATTTTTACCATATATATTTGGGTGGTACATAATTTCTCCACACTTAATCTATTGCTTTAATATACTATCTAAATATCTAACCGAGAAGATTATTTGTATGGTTTTTCTCTTCCACATAGTTACACAACCAAGGGGACATATTTTGGGATTCATTTAATTTAATTTTTCTATACTTATTTTACTAATGTCTAACAGAGCTAAAATGTCAACACTCAATATTAAAATTTTATTTAACTTTCTAGATTAAAACTTTCAATTTATTCCCTGCCTATCATGTCTTGACCAAATGACCAAAATTTTAAAGAGGGAAAGTTAATTTAATTATTATCTTATATACATACATATTTATATATGTATATTTAAAATAAAAAACAAATCTATATATATCGTAGAGAGAAATTTAGGATGTTACACCTAATATCACAATATAAAAATATCTTAGAGCTAAATTTCAGATTTAAGGGCATGTATAAGAGTAGTATTAGTTGTTACAGACTCAGGCAATTAATGTTACTTAGCTTTTATTTAGGAAATTATCTTGTAATAATATTGTACATCATAAATATTTAACTATATGTACTAAACTTCCGATTAAGAGACAATTTTTCACTAGTCCTCAAACCCTTTTATAATTATATTTGGTGTCAATGACTTGACCATCCTTTGCACCACTGTGCTTCACCATAGTGCTCTATTCGCATGCAAATAGCTGTGCTGTGCCTCCACCAGCTGCAATTCTCTGACCACACTTTCCACCACTGGTGAATGACCCTTCATCAGCAACAAAAACCATCAACTGACCAAACTGAAAATTACCCCGATTCTTAACATCTACATTGCCCTCACATACTCTTAACATCCGCATGTGCCCTCACATGCATTTTGTGTCCATCCTACATGCCAGAATATGGAGCATTTGCAGGCCATCAATTTTTTGTGGCAGCCCCACTAGTGATGTGGACATCCAAGCCCAAGGCCATGATGGGAAGGATCAAGACCAAGACCCAATTCAAGACTTAAGTGGACCCATGATGAGAGGAAGGATTAGAAAGGCCCAAGAGACATTGCAACACAAGGTGGCTCATCTTTTAGAGGCCCAACTGTGGAAGGCTGCATACTTTGAAGAGAACAAGCTGATTACATGTATACCATGCTTGGAATGAAAAGATAAAATTATTAATATTTTGATTGGAGTAGGATTTGAACCACCAATTGAATGTCAACTTAACCATCGGGACAAATTATCTTTTCTTGGAATATTTGGATTATATTTTTCATTTATATACTACCAAGTCCAAGAAACTAAATTATATAAATCATTTGAGAATGAATGGATTGGACAAAGTGTTTTGAAATTATCACTTGAAGTGAGAGAAACTTCTCTGCTATGGTTCTTCCATGAACCATTTGATCTTATCAAGAATTATGAAATCCTCAATGCTTATCAAACCTCGTTATTTGTGGCACCTACCTTTATCTTCTTTTTTTGTCTAACTGCAGTACTCCAGGTTAGAATTGCTATTTTTCCAATTCTGGAAATTTTAGGGTTCAGTAGTGATAATTTCATCCTGCAAATTCAGTATTTAATTGTCAAATTCCTTTTACGAAACCTTTTTCAATGATTTAGGGGTTTAAATTGCATGTCAAATCATGAACTTTCACCTCGTTTTAGAATCACCCAATTTCGAATTTTGTAGCATGAGTTACATCCAGGTCTTAGTTAGGTTCGAAATTTATGGAGGCTAAGAAGAAACCTCATCAACTAGCCATCCTCCAATCATTTTCAAAACCCACCTCCCTATTCCCTGTCCAGATAGACCAAGAAAACCCATCTCACAAGGTACAGTTCTTAAGTCCTTTAGGTCTATGTCAATTAACCCAGCCTCCTAAGCTCATATCTTCATCGATACCAGCATGTGTACTGCCTATAGCAATACCCTTAATGCCACCTTCTGCATCAGCATCACCACTGTCACTTTGATTCATGTCACTAGTGGGTGCAGCCAATTACTCCTCTGGGCCCTATTGTAGTATTATGGTTCAAAGAGTAGAGCTGTCATGATCACCTTATCAAACAGTCCAAGGATATTCCAACTGCAGCCTAATATGGGTGAAAACAAATTGATGTACATGAAAAATGCAGGCTGTCTAAGTAAATGATAAGATCCTTGAGAAAACCACAACAAAACCTAGTCATCGTAGTTGGAGGGCCCAGGGCCTTATAAACCCCAGACCAAAATCCCATACTTTCAATGTCATATCAAGGAACTCAAGTCCCATACTTTTAAGTAACTTGAATGCCAAAATTGATTCTCTTATGCACTTTGTTGACAATGAATACAAATAAGAAACTGCATCAAATATGTGTTCACGGTCAATCCTTGTCCTTGATACTCTGCCCCAAAACATGACTTAGTCCCACAATTGGATTCTCTACAGCCTTCCATTTTCATCAAACAATCCTGTCTCAAAGCAACTATCACTTATCTCTAACCAACAATGTTTGTTTAGCCCTTGGAACCACCTGACTTGTCTGCAGTGATTTCTTGGTCCAGCAACCACAGTGGACAGGGAGGAGATCATGGTCGAAACCATTGCTGTCCACACTAAGGACCAACGCACAACCAAGGGCAATTGGCAATCTAAAACTGTATTCGTGTTCAGGAAATCCCATCTAACTAACTTAATGAATAATGAATATCTCCAACACAAAGCAGCCATGTTGTCAACTACACCTGTCACTTTATGTAACCTAAATCAGTAACCTGTTATTCTTTTTTCCTAGACTTCTCTTTATGTTTAGAAATAAATGCTTTTTCTCCCATCTAGACTAGGGGCAATCACTTTGGCAAATGGTTCACAAACCAAAGCCCAAAGAATTGAATAAGTCAACCCACTTCCTTATAAGCAGAACCAAGGGCAACCGACAATCTAAAACTGTGAACGAGTTCAGGCAATCCCATCTAACTCACTTAACGAATAATGAATATCTCCTACACCAAGCAGCCACGTTGTCAACTACACCTGTCACTTTTGTAGCCCAAATCAGTAACCTGTCATTGATTTTCCTAGACTTCTCTTTATGTATGGAAATAAATGCTTTTGCTCCCTTCTAGAATAGGGGCTTTTGCTCACTTTAGCAAATGGTTCACAAACCAAAACCCAAAGAATTGATCAAGTCAACCCAATTCCTTACAAGCAGAACCAAGGGCAACTGACAATCTAAAACTGTGAACGTGTTCAGGCAATCCCATCCAAACTCACTTCATGAATAATGAATATCTCCAACACAAAGCAGCCACGTCAACTATACCTGTCACTATTGTAGCCCAAATCAGTAACCTGTTATTCTTTTTCCTAGACTTCTCTTTGTGTTTGGAAATAAATGCTTTTGCTCTCATCTAGACTAGGGGCTTTTGCTCACTTTAGCAAATGGATCACAAACCAAGGCCCAAAGCATTGATCAAGTCAACCCACTTCCTTATAAGCATTTCCATGCCTAGTTAACCTTTTTTTATCTCCATAAACGAATACACTCTTATCCTTCTTTACTCTGTTATCACAGTTAATGATAAAGCAGAAAGTAGTACTACTGTTGACTGTAAGAAAACCTGCTTGTCACTTACCAAAGGGCAAAGCAAGTGGCACAAGCATTATTATAATTTTCAGAACAACCACACTAAAATGTGACACAATAAATTAATCAAGGGAAAATAGGGACTGTCCAAATAGACTTTCTTTTAAAATAATGCATTTTCTTTGTCACAAGCTAACATACATATATGCCATTTTTTCGTGATGCACATCTAGGATGCTCAAAACATAAGGTCCTCAACATTATCAGACAACAGGCCAAGAAACTAACTGATAGATCTATGATGCATGCAACCCAAAGAACCAAATATTTAACAAAAATACTCTAAAAAAAATAATTGTATTACACACCTCAAGATCAGCAGCTGATATGGTCTCATCGCCAAGAAAAGCTTCAGCAAGTTTATCGTCAACTTCTGACACAGTTTCTATAAGTTCACGTCTTTTTTCTGCCACCAATGCTTCCATATCTGCAGGCACGTCTTCAATGACAACTTTTTCACTGCAAAAAATAACAATAGTGTAAGCAACAGAATAATGTCAGCAGAGACTTCATCATAGGAACACATCTAATAAAGTGCACTTTTAGCTTAACTCAACCTCAAAAAATCAACTTGTGAGATGAAATTTGCATCCACTTATATACTATCATTTGGCTATCATATTTCTAGCCAATGTAGAATCTCCAATACACCCCTTCGTGTCAAGGACTACACATCTAGAGCATGGGGAGAGCCCACTAGAGGGTGACACAAATAGGCTTACCAATTCTCACTAAAATATACTCCGATACCATCCTAAAAAGTAAATTTTAAACATAACTCAACCTCACAAAATCGGCTTGTAAGGTGAAATTTGTGCCTACTTATATTCTATAACTTGGTTATATCTCTAGCCAATGTAGGATTTCCAACAATACACAATGTAGAAGGTTTTGAAACATACCCACTTGAACCTTGAAAATAGTAGGCCTTTAACTGTACAAGGTCAACAAGTCCCTTAAAATCTTCTTCCAAACCTATTGGAACTTGCATAGCAGCACTATGATGTCGAAGCTTAGATCTAGCCTGAAAAATAAATAAAAAATTATCTCAGAAAGGAAACAATTTTAAATCAGAAATATGGCTGAGAGAATTTTTAAAATGCACAGGGTTAGTATAAAGAAACGGCTTTGAAAGAATTTGAAATCAACTTTATCAAAATAACCACTTTCTCAAACGCCATCATACCAGTGGTAGGGGTATTGGAAGGATATAGGTAATAGAGGATGATGCCACTCTGGTACCATGTTGTGAAGAGAGAAATCGAGAAGGAATATAATGAATTCCATGTGTTGGGTACACACATGAGTATTCTTATTTATAATGAAGAAGAGATACAATAATAATGAACAAAATCAATATCTAATAATGGGAAATATTTGGTAATATATTTCTCAATCAATTCATATCATATCTACCTACTTAATGTAATCAATTCATATCAACTCATATCTCTAACAAGGGGAATAACCAAAATTGTGTACATGGCACATAAACTATGATAGTTCCATGAATCTCAAATGCACCTGATTTAACACTTTCCATGGATCTGCTCCCATCCGATCAAGTTTGTTGATAAATGCAAGTCTTGGAACATCATATCTTCTCATTTGCCTATCAACAGTAATGGACTGACTTTGCACCCCACCGACACTACAAAGAACGAGAATGGCACCATCAAGGACGCGCAAAGCCCTCTCAACCTCAATGGTAAAATCAACATGACCAGGTGTGTCAATAATGTTAATCTGCAACAACACATTTCCCAGGATATTAATTATAAATTATATGCTAGACAAAGAGGAAAACAAAAGACATTTTCTCAAATGGATAGAAGAATATATCAGTTTACCTTCTAGGCATACTACAAGCAAGAAAAACAAGTTGACCATCAAATTCTCAACATTTCTGATTACTTCAAGATACAATTTGCTTTGGTTTAACACCATTTTTTGGTTTCACTAGTTTCCCCTCCCATTTCAGTCATGCATGACCGGAGACAGAGTAAATCTTCAATCTTTTATCTTCCATAAATAATCAATAATCATAACCACAATTAACACTGATATCAGTAATAACAACAATGCCCAAATTCCAAACTCTGATTCCGTTTACTTCAAAACCTCACTACCACTACCTCAAAATTCATTAAAACTTGACAAGTAATCATAATAATTAATACTGGTAATAAAATTAGTAGCAACAGCAGCACTCAAATGGGCAATCTCAATTCTACCTTTATTTTTCTTTATTTCCATTAGTTCAAAATTCAATTCAATTTGAACTCAACTAATGTCACAAACTTTTCAACTCTTCCAATTTTATTGCAAATAAAAAAGAAACCTAAATTTTACATGTTGTCACTACAATAATTTTACACTCTTTCAACCATTAGTTATTGCACTGTATGTGCATCCAAATTTTAGGGGGAAAAATCGCTTTCGTTCAATAAACGGTAAGTTTATGGCACAAATGAAAATCACAACAGTACATAGGGTCTATTTAGGTGAGCTTCTCCATAAGGACTTCTAACAAAGAAAAACAAAGAAGAAAAATATGAAATTATCTTCTCCATAAGCTAAAATTAGCTTACCCACGAGTTAAAATAAAAATTGAAGGAAGATATATGAGAGAACTTCTACAAATTATCTTATAAGCTAATTTTAACTTGAGGAGAAACAAATTTCAATTTTTCGTTCTATTTTTTTCTTCTAGAAGTTCTTAAGGAAAAGCATATCCAATCTGGTCCTTGCTATACCATATTCTACCTATTCCTCCTATTTCTTCAAAACCTCACTAACAACACCTCGAAATTCAATCCAATCCAATTAGAAACCAACTAGCATAGCAAACTCCCCCAACTTTATTTAACTAATACAATTCAACAGACAGTGACGTTTACAGCTACAAAGTCAAACCTTATAGTCCTTCCAAGTGCAGTAGGTGGCGGCAGACTGAATTGTGATTCCCTTCTCCCTCTCCAAGTCCATGGAGTCCATCTTGGCGCCAACGCCGTCCCTGCCCCTCACCTCGTGGATCTCGTGGATCCGACCCGTGTAGTACAGAACCCGCTCTGTCAGCGTCGTCTTCCCTGAGTCGATGTGCGCCGAGATACCGATGTTGCGGAGCCGCTCCATCGACTCCTTCCACCATTGATCCTTCTCCGCATTCGCACGCGCCGCGTTACCGGCCGATAACTGCCGGAGCTGGAAGGAGCCACCCAGGAGGAACGCTGCCGGTGACCGCGACGCGGTGGAGCAGAGCGCGTAAAGGAGGCGCGGTGCGGAGGACCGGGACAAGCGTGCCATGGCGGGTGGAGGGTTTTGGCGGTCTCTTTTCCTGGGGTTTTGACTAAGGAAATGGAACTAAAACCCTAATCCAAGTGGAATGGGTTCCAATTTGGAACGTGGATCGGTTCCACTGTGTAAATATGATACGTTTAAACCTTCTTTATACATTTTTCAATATTTCTAATTCCAGTTTTTTTAATTGTAAATTGAATTACACTACAATACATTAAACTTCTACAATAAATAATAAATACTCCACAATCTTCTTCTTTTTCATTGAAAGGAACTCGAAAATATTCCTAATAATGTAAATCAAACAATTTGTAATCTATAACCATTTTTTTCATTAAAAAATTATATTACTTTTTAATTTAATATTTTAATTTTATATATTAATTAATTTTCTTAATTGGACAATTTAATTATACTTTTTTCTCTGTTTAACCCAATTTTTATGTGTTTATCACATTTTAGTTGTCTTACTTTTATTTTTGTATTAGTAATTTTTTTAATAATATTATTTCTTTCTTTGTCATCTTAGATTTGTTTTAAATATTTATATAACTTTTTCCTTTGTGTATTTTCTTCAATCAATTTACGGACAAATTTCAATCTATGAGTGAAAACGATGAAAATGTTCTTGTATTTAGTTTCTTTCATTTAAATTTTTGTTCTCATTCCTCTACAATAGAGAAAATTTCTTATTTTAATAGAAGTATCTATATATTAAACTTTTTGTTTTGTTTTTCTATGAAATATCTCTTAATTATCTTGAGTATGTAAGGGGTAATGTTTTGTTGCATCAAAAGCTAAAAGATTACTTCCACATTATTCAATTACAAGAAAAAATCGTAGCAATTTCAAAAGGTTTATTTCGTTAGTGTTACAAGGTTAGTATGATAATGGGAGGAAAACCATGCTATTTTTTCAACTTTATCATTTTGTTTTTCTTTGTGAAAATTTAGAATTATGTTTGCTAATTTAAAATCAAATGATTTTTTTATAGACCAGGGGATAAAATATTATGTACTAAATCAACCATTTTTCATTGTTAAAAGTATTAATAATTAATCATCTCAATTTCATAAGATATTTTTCATATACACATATCTTATCATATAAATATTTTAACCAATATTACATTAAAATGTAAATTATTTTAAGGATTTAATTAATGTAGTTTTTTTCAAATTGGAAATAAGAATATTATAATAATAACATATTTTATCAATGACATATTACTAATTAAAGTTTATATATATTGAATATAATTTTAAATAATTTTTGTATTCTTTTAAAGATTATTGAAGGAGAATATTTCTCCTTAAGTTTATTTGTCAAGGAGACTTTGTTATATAAGAGTTTCTTTCATAAACTTTAATTTAAATAATTTTTCTTTTAGTGTCTTTAGAGTCTTTATTGTTATTGGATAAAAAGAAATTCATAATTTAACATGAAGAGCTTTGGTCGTCTTAAAGAAATAAACGTATAGTTCTTGATTTTCTTTTTGTCTTATCTATTCTTGTCTAGTTTTCATCCATTGTTTTGAGTTTTTTTTTCTTTCCTTTGAATGTGTTGAGATTACTATTGTCCTTGATTGGTTCAAATCATTTGTTCATCTTTCTTGAATCAATATATATGTTGTTTAAGACTCTATGTACGTTTTCACGTGTGTTCTTTTATCTAATATAATTTGGCCAAGACTTAGGAAATTGTTTTTCTTATTTGTAAATCTTAAAAGTTTGTTTACAATCATGTTTAGTTTCTTTACATGTTCTTAATTTTATAAGTAGTCCTAAAAAATTTTATAATTTTTTTCACATGAATTCATAAAAATTGAGACATGGTTGGTGTTATTCTTCATGTTTAAGTTCATAATTTATTACTAGATCATTAACAAGTTTCTATAATTAGGTTCCTATTTGTTATGTGTGACAACACACATACTTCAAATTTTGATAAACATAGTTCAATCATTTTGCTTATAACATGTTAACACATTTGCTTGTTGATTTTGAAATTGAACTAGAAAAAGAATTTGAGTTGCTTCTTGAATTTCATTTGAGAAAATCAAGGCATAGTCTCACAAACAAAAGAAAAATAAATCAAAGAAATAAATCGAATTGAAAAGCCAAGATACATGTATGAAAATTATACATAATTGCTTCTTCATGTTTAAGTTCATAATTTGTTATTAGATCATTAACAAGTTTCTATAATTAGGTTCCTATTTGTTATGTGTTCCAACACATATACTTCAAATTTTGATAAACATAGTTCAATCATTTTGCTTAGACACATGTTAACACATTTGCTTGTTGATTTTTGAAATTCAATTAGAAAAATAATTTGAGTTGCTTCTTGAATTTCATTTGAGAAAATCAAGACATAGTCTAACAAACAAAATAAAAACAAATCAAAGAAAGAAATTGAATTGAAAAGCCAAGGTACATATATGAAAATTACAAAAGAAAAACAACCATCTAAAAGCAAAACATTGATCTTTGATGCAAGCTTGCACACATAGTTAATTATTTCACCTAATTTTTTGTTCAGTGGCAAGCATCTTAGAATATAACAATTTGTTTAGTTCCAAATTAAATTTGCAACTTGTGTTGTGTTTATTCTTTAATTTAATTTGTATTTTTATTTTATTACTCAATTATATAACCATTTCATAGTATTTCATTTTTTGTGCTTGTTATAAACTCTCTTCTCTTTTAGTTAGCCGTTTTTTATTGAGATTTTCTTGATTTTATTTTTTCACCATTTTTATTGGAAGTGATCTAGTTAGCTAATATTTTTATGAGAACTCACATCTATTTAAGGTAGCATCTTAGGTGTTGTGGAAGTTTAAGTGGAACAACTCCTTTGGTAACCTTAAGAAACAAGAGAAGATGCCAAAAAAGAGAGGAAGCCCTTAAGAGAAAAGTCAAAATTCATTGTTGGACCATTTTTTAAAAAATTGCAAAACAAACACATGGAAGCAACATTGGAAACCAAATGGAAACGGAAATTTCCCTCACAAAGTTTGGAAAATCTAACACAAACTTAGTCACTAAATATTGTTTCTATTTAATTTTTTAGCTTGCAAGTTTTGTTACAAAATTTTGTGTCAAACAATAATATTTTTTTTTATGTATCGTTTTGGTTTTGTTTGGGTCTTTTTAAGAAATTTTTTGTATTCTTCCATTTCCCTAAAGTAAACCGTGTAATACTTAAGCATTTAGACTTTTGAAAGTGTGTTAAGGGACTCATAAGTGTCACTTGGACTTTCACATTAGAACATCATCTAGTTTAAATTTTTTCTCAAGTTTTACTTTCATTTATCTTTTAATTTTCCATCTTGTTAGAAGCCAAATTCGTGGCAAATTAAGTTTCATGCAAAAAACATTTTAGAGGTCCATATTTTTTTTCTTAATTGTGTTAATTATTTTGTTTGTGTAGATATTTCTATAACTCTTTACAAGATGGATGATAGGTGGAGGGCAGAAAATCAAATTCCAATATTTGGATACAAAATTGGTCCTTAATCATATTTTAGTGTGGGAGAACAAAATTGAAAATTTGTTTTCATTAATTGTTAATTATTTAACCAAAACAATTTTTAAACACTCAATTACAGTTTTTTTAATTCGAGTTTTAATGGATTAAAAGCGCACACCAAATTTTTCAAAAAAGAAAGATAAAATTAGTTCCAGCAGTATCAAGATATGATAAAGAAGAAAGATCACATAGAAAGTTTTTATACTGGTTCACTCATAAAGAGCTACGTCAAGTTCATCCACTATTATCCCAAAACCAGTTCTTGGAAATCCACTCCAAGAAATTGCAAAACCAGTTCTTGGTAATCCACTCCAAGAAATTACAAAACCCTTAAAAGATTAAAAGAAAATAATTATACAAACATTTCTCTAATACATATTCAAATACAATTAGAAAAATGAAAACAGAGAAAAATAAATAAAAGAAAGAAAGAGGACATAAAATACTCCCGTTTAAACCAATGAATTGTTCTTGCCTAGATGAAAAAGAGAGCTCTTTTCAAAAACCTTTAACGATAAAAAAATTCTTTGATGTAAAATTTTTTAATTCAGAACAATTTGAAATTTGTAAGTCTTTGTGCTTTTGTTCTCAATAAAGTCTAAAACTTTTCTTATTGTTACAGTTTGTAAAAGATCTATTTATAAAACATAAAACTATTAAGTTTGTAACAGATTCTGTTTTAATGAATTTAATGCATCAAAAGTCGAATTAAAATGAATACATTTTCAATTAAAAACATATTTGAGTCAAGAAACAATTCCAGTTTTATGAAGAATTTAAATGCAAAATAATGCAGCCATGATTTTCGAAAATCTCTCTTAAATAAGCTAGATTAATCCAAATGGAAGAGAGACTAACAAAACACCAAACAAAAACAAATCTAGAGTTGTTTGTTGGTCTACCATCATAGTTGAAGAAGCTTGATTGCAATAATCAAATCCAAACTCCCCCTTTGTAACATTAAGTACCATAAAGAAAAAAGGAAAAATGTACTTGGGAAGGAGTTTTTAGAAGTTTGTTGAAGATGATTCACATAGTGAGGAACATCCTTATTTTTGTTAAATGAGAGCCAAACAAAAGTAATATTGTTCATTTGGAAGAGTAATCTAAGTTCTATTAGAACTTTCTTTTGGAATATAGGTTGAGATGTGGTATTAAAATTTGTTGTGGTCAAATTTACATATGTCATTGAAGTGGTGTTAGACCCACATTTGTTTTGGTACCCAACAAGATATCCATAACTTTTGAAACAGGAATCAATTGTGTTATTAGTCTTCTTGCATTTTATACATAAGTTATTGCCCCTACCATTGCCTCTACCAAAATGACCACCAACACAATTATTTGAAGAACCACCATGCCCAAAAGAGGAAGATTTCATGAAAGCATTAGCAACAAAAGTTGCAGAGCCATTATGAGGACAAGGTAGACAAATGCTACCAATTTCACATTCGTGTTATTGAATAAGATAAAAGGTCTTGGTAACGGAGGGCATAAGATCCATCATTAAAATGTTAGACCAAACTTGAGAATTCAGACCCCACGTTAAAATTTAATTACACAATCATCTTCATGTTCCTTCTTGATTTTCAACAAGATGTCACAAGAAAATGGATTATCATAAGAACATACCTATACAGAGCAATATTGATCAAGTTGCTTCCAAAGAGTCTTTAAATGGGTGTAATAATAAGAAATAGTGGAATCACCTTGTTTACACTCGTGAATGGAAGCTTAAAGATTAGAGATACAAAATTTATCTCCATGAGAAAAGTTTTTCCATAAGTCCTTCCAGATCTCCACGATAATATCCAGGACAAATTGAGTAACAAAAGTCATCACAAACTAAATAAGACAAAACATGACAATTTTATTGTAGTGTCGCTACATATTATGAAAATGATAAAAAACTAGAAAAGGAAAAAGTGAACCATAGTTGAACTATTTTTTGTTTTTTATTCCAGGTTGGTAAACATATTTAATGACTAGACACGAAAATTATGTTCTATTAAAAGAAGAATAATAATAAAAAAAAAGAGGAGTTGATAGATTAAAAAAATATCAGAATGCAAAAATAGAGTCAAATTGGAATTTGAGGTGACTATGGTTAAAACAAAAAAAGAACACAAGTAAAAAAAACAAAAACAAACAAGAATTTTGTGAAATGAAAAAGAAACTCATATTCAATTGTTAAAAACTTAGATTACAAAATATATTTATATATAAAATGAACTGGTAACTATATTAGGTAGCAAACCGTAACCACCTAACTACAGTTAAAAACAAAATAAAACCTGTAAACAACTTATGATAACAAAGGTAAAGAATATTGATCTAAGAGAATTAAATGTCGCTAATACAGTGCACAAAGAAAAATAAAACATTGAGACAGAAAAGGGAGCAACTAATGAGATAAAATAGATGATTCAGGAGTGAGAAAGACATGGCACATGGGGATTACACAAGGAGCACACCCCTTTTACATTTTTGCATGATGCATAAGTTTTCTTTCCAGCAATGGTAGTTATGTTAATCCCCTTCAACACAATGTTGGTGCAACCTATGCTGTGGTCGCAATGCAGTTTGATTGCATGCGAGGAACTTGAGGTTCCCCTCACATTGTGATAACTAACATCACTCACTCTCACTGCTTCTTCACTATCATATGGGTTGTATTGTTGATCAATAATTACAGGGTTTTTAGCTTCCACAAGTATAATATCCTTAAAGCTGATCTTCCTTGCATATCCTCGACCTCCCTGATCAAAGGAACACAAAACATGAGAGTTACTTAATCACGCTTATAATAATTTGCTTAATTTAGTGCAAATGTATCGTAGTGTTGTTCTTACTATCCATGTCTTGATTCTAGCTCCATTTGTGGTTCTATTGAAGGTGCAATTTCGTACATATATCTCTTCTACTGTTTGATGAGCTCCGTTTTTTCCTAAGCTCCCAATACTACATATTCACCAACCATCCAAAATAGCTTCATTTTATTGACCTAATAATAATAACTTGAATCAATGTGAAACTACAAATTTGCTTCAACTTACCTTATGCCATGGCCAGGTCCACAATAAACACCAATTATGCTGATGAAGGTGGATCCATGGTTAATGGCAATGCAATCATCACCTTTGGTAAACAATAAAGAAATATATAAAATCTCATTAACAAATTAATATTTCTTTTTGCTTTCTATTATTCTTCATGAAAATCATCCATCATATCTCACGTTTTTTCTGTTTAAATATTCATTTAATTCTAGAAAACGTTTTTTAATTTAGTTGTATGATAGAATTTCTCATTTCAAAAACTAGGAAAGAACATTAGATGAGCAGTGCTACTAGCACACTTAATAGTTGTTTGGTTAAAATTAATTTTAAAAAACTACAAAATCGTAAGGACTAAAAGCATCTCTAAGAAATTTGTTTATAAAAGTTGTTAAAATAATTTATATTATTAAAACTAAAGACATATGATAATGTTGCTTATAATTTTTTAAAAATGTTTTTCTAACTATTTTTGACAAGAAGATTTCACAGTTCTCATCGGAAATGTCCTTTTCGTCAAAAAAGAAATAAACATAAAAATTAATAAATTTGAATCCATGTAAAAATGTGTTACTCACATCCTTTTTCTTATATAAGATTGTGGAGTTAAAATTTGAAATGAGAAAATCATTTCTAACTATTGGGAAAGTCAATAATTTACTTTTTTTTTTCCTTTTCAATTTAAAGGAGGATTGACACTTGAAAACAACCTATAATTAAAGAGCTATAAGTATAGTTGGAGAAACTTTGTTTATAATTAAAGACGAACACATATATAAGATTTACCAGTTTCGATCTTAGAATTCTTGATGAGAATGTTGGAAGAATAGGAGATATCAATCCCATCAGTGTTGGGACTTTCATCTGGTGCAAGAAAATGAAGCTTGGAGATGAGGGATCCATTGCACCTATTTAGGCTTATATGATTTTTGGGACTGTTGATGTGAGTCAATCCACTAAGGAATAGATTGTTGCATTCACTAAAATGCAGAGCCTGCATGCACATATGATATCAAGCCACTACACATATTATAACACAATGGTCATGCATATAGTTTGATAGTAGTGTGTTTTCCAACTTACAGTTGGTCTGTTAATTTCAGTGTTGAAATAGGAATTCCACC
Organism: Lablab purpureus; assembly: GCA_030347555.1. Classification (NCBI taxonomy): domain Eukaryota; kingdom Viridiplantae; phylum Streptophyta; class Magnoliopsida; order Fabales; family Fabaceae; genus Lablab; species Lablab purpureus. The sequence continues at coordinate 20,689,423 of CM059254.1, forward strand.
AGGGAGCACCTTGGCCATCAATTTCTCCTCCTCCACGAATAACAAGACCATTTATACGCCTGAAACGGATCCATGCCTTCCTAGTACTTTTTCCCAATTTCCAATCCTTAATCTTCTTTGGGGCAATAATGGTTCCCTTAAGCTACCAAGCCAAAATAACAGACACACATATGTTCATTTTTAGGAGAATATATAAGGTATGCAATTAAATGGATACAGAACCTTCTCCAAAATTTCTTCTCATATGCTTTATTTCCTATGATTATGGTTTCTTTCTTATGATTTTTTCTTCTTTGTACCTCTCTTCCTTACTAATTGGGAAAATAAAATATTTGTATATAATAGTATAATATCAATAAATAAGAATATTTTGTTCCACTTCCAATTATCAATTTATGAAACATTGATATTTATATTTTAATTTAAGACTTTATTTATGATAAAAAAATTATATTTATATCTTAACTGTAGAAATTTGTTCAAGATTTATGTTTAAGTTGTTCAAACTATCTAATTCTAATAACTAATCTAATTGTCAATAAAAAATTAAGTTTTCTCAATAGACTATCTAATATTGTTAGACTCTCTAGTATTGTTAGATTATTACTGAAATATTTGAGTCGTAATTTTTGTTTATAGTAAATTTTTGTTTATAGTAAGTTTTTGTTTGTAGGTATAAATTGAAGTTTAATAATACTTCAAAAGAACGATGTTAATTTCTGAATTTTCGTTCCTTTTTTTGTTTACTTTTCACCAATTATATATGTGATACTATATTATGTTTTTGTATTTTATCATTTGTGTATTAGATGTTTTAGAATGAATTTTAATTTTTCTGTGAACTACATATAGATTATCTACCTACATTATTTTTTACATAACTTTTAAATTACGTTATACATGTCATATTATATATATTTATTTATTTGTATTCTAAGAGTGATAGCAACACTTTTTTGATATTTTCTTTTTATCACTACTTTTATTATTGATTAAAATTAATTGAAAATCACATATAATATATACATTCTTATCAACAGTAACTATTTACATTACATTAACCGTTTTCTCAACAACTCTTTTATTTTTATCTTTATCTGCCTACAATGATTTTTGTAATAATTTTTGTTTTTCAATTTCTATTTTAAATTTTACTTATAAATTAAATTTTAAAAAAATTATAAAAAATATCAATAACTAAATATAATATTGTTTCACATTATTTATCATAAAATTGAAAATATAGTTTATATGTTAAAATATTTTTATTGAAAATTTGAATAATTGTAATATAGATTATACATTGAAAAAATATTTATTTTCAATCATAAAAGGTAGACATTTATCGTATGTAGTACATGAATACTAGTTTTATTTTAAATTACATAAACAATACTTTGAAAACTCTCTTTAGCCTTTTAATATTTTATTTAAAATTTAAAATACTTCAGTTTTTATTCTTTATTTTTCTTGAAAAAATGAATAAAATATGAAAGCTATTAAAAGTACTAACCTTAATGTGAACTATTGGAGGCTTGCAGGGACCAGTGAACAACACAGGTTGTAACATAAAAGTTTTCTCTTTGGGTATGAGAAGTGTTGGAATGCCATAACTTCCATTACACGCGTCTTTCCATGCTTTCAGAAAAGCCTTTGCAATTTAACAAACCAAATAGTTTTAAATCATATCAAATAAGACAAATTCTAACTTAGTAAAAAAAAAGTACTACTATTTCCAACTATTCAAAAGTTCAAATAAGAAATCATATAAAAAAAATTATCTTCGAAAGTTTTGTGAAAGGTTTTGGCTCTAATTAAGTACCATATGGTAACTCCAATTTGCTTTACATTAAATTAATCGAATATATTTTAACAATTGTTGTTTAATTGAAAATAATATAATACTAAATAACAAGAGAGTGTCTAAAGCCAGGTTACGAATTCATTTGGAAAACTAAATTATACTAGTGCTTGTCTTTGAGTACCAAGTGAAAAGACATTTTTCATTCATTAAAAATAATTATCTTCAAAATGTCCTTAAACATCAATTAAAAGCAAGAAATTAAAAAAAATTAAAACGTTTATCACCATAATTAGTTTTAGTTGTTAAAACAATCGGAGGAGCCACGGAAGCAAAGATTCATGTAATTATACAAAAGGAACGTAGATTAAAAAAGTGTTTTAGTAATGCTTTTACTCCTCAAATTTCACATGAATTTGATTTTGGTCTATTAAATGAAAAATATAATTTTAGTCCTTAAACACTAAATTTAAAAGGTTACAAGTAATTTTTAAATCAGTTTTAACCTCTCTCAATAACTTGTTTTTATGGATTAAAAAGCAATTTTTTTTCAAATAAAAGAGATTGAAATGAACTTTTACAAAATTGAAAAAACTAAAATTTATCTTAAATTTTAAGACAAATAAAATAATTAAGTTTTAAAAAAATTATATCTTAATAAAGGAAATTTGTCAGCTTACCTCTATTAGTATAACCTTATATATAACTAAACTTAATCAGATATATAAATAGCGAAGGTTTCCATTATGATATATAGTATATACTAAAAAAAAATTGTTTTTATCGATGATCTATATAAAAATATGAAATTAATCTTTAATTAAATTAAAATTTTGAATCTAATTTAATAAATAATTAAAACTTTGATATAATTATTAAAAATTAATTTAAATTTTTATTTAAAACTTAATTTAGTTACTATTATATAAAAATTAATTTAATAATTTTTTAAGATCAATAATTATTAAAAAAATATAATTTCTATTATAATAAAAATTATTTTAAATATAAATAATTTTTAATTTAGTTATTATAATAATTAATTATTTTTATTTTTAAATTAGTTTATATTTAATTATTATTTTTATATGATGTGATGCATGAATAAGAAAATAGTATTAATTTCCATCAAAAGTACGAATATGTGACAATACTACTAATAAAGAAGTTGATACAAATATGAAAGTTGATATAAAATTATACAAGTGAAAACAAGCCTAAAGTATAACATTTTTTATCCACTGCACCAAGAAAAGAAAAGAGTATATGCATGGATATTTTATTTCTAGTTGTAATTGAGATAAAAATGAAAGAGAATATGTCCTAAAGAAAATTAGTGATGTGAATAAATATACAATTAAATAATTAATTAATGACGATGAAATTATGATATTATTATGATTATAAACTATGATTTTTTGAATTAACTTTCCTTTTTGTTACAGAATTGAAGTTAACCTTTCTAAACAAACATATAATCACCACATTATATGTTTACGTGTGTAGAAGAAAAAAGAAAACTAAGAAACATACTTGGGAATCATCAGTTTCACCATTGCCCATGGCACCATAGTCAATAACATTGAATCTTGGACCTGCATCATGTTTCATTATTCTACCCAAAACACAGGGTGAAGCAACGACAACAACACACATTCCTAGGACAACAGATAAGAGTTTCATCTTCTTCTAATATCACCCTCTATCATCAACTGTAACTATATGTAATATATATATAGGGCATGTAGAATGCGAACCTAGTCTGCTGTGAAAAAGAAAACATATAATGACGAAATTGACCATGAATGAGAGATTCTAGCAGAAAAAAAAACTTAATGTTAATACACTATTATTTTAAAAATAAATAATCCATGCATGATGAGTAAGGGACGGATGGAAGATATAATATTTGGAGGCAAAATCTAATAAATATATAAGTATCAAGTTTCATATAATATATAGTTTTTTGAAATAATAAAAAAACATAGAGAATATATTTAATGGAAGATAAGATATTACACATTTTTTAAAAGATCTAAAATTACGTAGTCACCAATTTCACGTACCACTGCAATTTCACGTACCACTGCGAAAACTTTCATGAATTCATAATAAAATTTGAAATGTTTTGTTAATTATATTTATTTATTTTGTCAAAACTCTTATTAATTATATTTCAAAAATCATATTAAATTTGAATAAATGGTTTTATCTCTTTCGAAGTTTCTTATTAATTATCTTTTAGGATAGCTAATTGTTGGTCCCAATGAGTCATGGGCTAATTAAATAATTATTTTTTAAGTGTTGGATTTTTTGAGGAGATACTTTGAAAGATATGATATAATAAGTTACGATGAAAATTGCCATCATCTTTTAGTCAAAGTCTTAAGAGAATGGATTTATAGATCATCAAGTGAATTGCTTTTTTTACTCCAATAATTACTTCCTACACCGCCCTATTTTGTGACAATGGGCCTACAAGACCACTCAATAACGATCCTCCCATCCCATTATCCACGATTGTAGAAGATTACGGAAGACGAGTAACCATTGAACCATCAATGGGAGGAGGAACCATCATGCATACCAACTTGTCTTCTTCTTCTTCTTCTTCTTCTTCTTCTTCTTCTTCTTCAACCGTTGTTCCCAATCTTCAGCCTCCAGTTTCAACTATAAATACCTTATCTTGCAGCATCTGTCACTGTCACAATCAACTTTGCTCAAAACAACCAGTTCCATCTCAAGGGGAAGTTGAAGATGCAGTATCAGCTCTTCAAGAGTGAGTTCTATATTACTTCCTACTTCTTTTGGGCATCTCTGTTCTCACTTTCTCGACGCCCTTTACATATAACTCAATCAAATTGTAGTTACTGTTAATTTTAACTTAAATTTACTGTTACAGTTAAGAATAATTTTCTTAGAGTAAATGATCTTTATGTTGTTGAAATGTGTGAACAGATCCTGTTTAACAAAATTTCTTATAATGTCTTGTGCCATAATTATGGTTGACCTTTAAATGTTGTACGATGATTTTGTTATTAAGATGTAATGATTAAGTGAAAATTTGACATTAGAATGTATTTTTTTGGATCAATTTGATTTTAAATTATAAAATTTAGAAATTAATGTATTATTCAGTTATACAACACTCATTTCTCGCATCATTTACTCTTTCAAGAAAACATGACCCTAAATTGTGTGTTTCTTAGGACAATTTTTTTTATCAGTAAGAATTGAACATGAACACATGGAGTACCTGCTCAGCTAGAGACTGATTTATTTATTAAGTTGTAGAATAAGACACATTTGTCGCACTTTTTACTCTTTCAAGAACTAAATAGAATTTTTATTCTTTTAATGACTAAATTGTCACCATCATTTACCCATATTTTTAACCACAAAGCTGCAACATTTCTTGTTGCTCATTGTTCGACCCTGTCTTCTTCACTGCACAAGTTGTTTTAGGATCAACTGGGCTGAAGTTAATTGCTTAATTTTTACGTAAGAGTTCTATGCAAGCAATAACAACTTGCTTTAATATTCCTTTTCAAAATTGTCGTGTCAGATTTATACAAGCATTTCAGCAGATCTCAGGATCATATGATTCGAGGACAGTTATATCTCGGGGATATAAAAGATTATGTGATGCTTTTCTGTTGCTGCAATCTGATCCTGCCGTGAAGGTTCACTCTTGACTTAGTGGTTTAAAAACGTTACAGAGTATTTTCCATTTCTCATATTAAATCATAGCAATCCATGATTCTGGGTAAAAGCTGAAATTATAAAAAAATCTCTTTTTTACAGTGATGTATTTGTTTTGGATGACATGCTTTCTTTTTTATTTTTGAAGCAAATCATTTACTACGTGTCCAAACCTAATCTGTTATGTTATGGATACCAACTACTCTTAGGGGATTCTTTTTATTAAATTTGTTATCCCCAGTCCAGTTGGTCATTCTTGCTTTTATTATCCAAAATCTTGTATAAATTTTGTTGTTGCCATTGTTTAATTTTCTCTATAATTTGAATGTCTTTGTTACTATAACTTGTAGCGATTAGTGGTATCATTATCATCTGATAAAGCTCTTTGGGATGCTTTCATGAGCAATGTGCTGCATCAAAAGCTGCTAGAGTTGCCTGATTCAGGTTTGTATGTATGGTCATGGATGTGTGTATTTCTTTTGTGAAAAGTAAAAGTACAGAATTAAATGAACACTCCCCTTAAACAAAAGAAAGAGAAGAAAAGAGGTAGATTCATAACTAGTAGTGCTTAATATACCATTGATCTAGTGTTATGAAAAAAAGGAAAGAAACCTACAACAATAACTAGACCCTTTTCCCAACCAACCAAATAAAATGTTGAGCAACCCTTGTTTATTCACACCACTATTTTCACATCCCACTTGCACCCCACATCACCCTTTTCCCTTCATGTTTCTCTCTTTCCTTCTCAAGTGTATAAGGGCAAGGGATGTGAGAAAATTTGTTCAAAATGTATAATACATTCCATTAAACTTCTATTCTATTGACTCATTTCAAACTGTATTATGTCATATAGTTGAGTGTAGAAGGCCTGAGATTTCTGAACTAAATGAATTCAGCATACAAATACTCAGTTGGACATTGGATATCATAAAGAGAAAGATATTGGAACTGATTGAAAGTTTCCAGTTACTTGTGAATGATTTATTTCAATCCCCTAAGATGGAAAATGCTACAGCAGATGCATCAGAGATGGATGAAAAAGTTAGGTCATCATTCCTTCTCTCCATAGTAATCCTCTTGATTGTAATTGTGGCTCGATCTCAAAGGTGATAGAGTATGGATATGGAAAGACTTAAACTACTACTTCATTGTAGATTTCAAATAATGTGATTCATGTGCAAACTTTTAATCATTTGTGTAGTTCTTTTGTACTATAAAGATAATTGGAAGGCTATGTTAGCTCTTTCATCAGTACAAAATCATCATTTTTTTTAAATTTGTATATCAGCTCCTTCCTACTTCTATCTGATTTCACAACACTTATGTTTAGCAACTAGAATTTTGTTACCCATGGAGACATAACACCTCTATCAGACTTTAACTGAAGCCTTATTCAATCTATTATATATATATATATATATATATATATATATATATATATATAATAAATTTAAATATGAACTAAAAAAAATTGTAAACTGAAGACTTTATTTCAATCTATCATACACTGAAAAGGCTTTATTTTTGTGAAATATAAATATTAATAAATAAATAAAATTTAAATAGAAACTTAAAAAAAGATATTATAAACTAGAGGCTTATTAAATTATATAATAAACAAGCTTTAATCTTGTTAAATATAAATATTAAAATAAATTAAATCAAAATAGGATCTTAATAAAAATATTATTATTTTCAGGATGTGAAACATAATTAAGTTATTTATACTTAATTTTATTATATTTTCATGCACATTAATGTGATTTAAGTGCATGTTTTATATAATTTTTAATCCTTATATATTATGCATATAATTATTAAATCTGTGATTTAAATATGAATACAATCTGGTATGAAATTATCTTTATCGATGAATATATATTTCAAACTTATTTATAAATTAGTTATTTTAGTTATATTATTTAGTTTTATTTATTTTATTTTTATATTCTATTATATGTTAATCTTATATAATATCTTAAAAATATTTTTAATTAAGTTTTAAATAAAAATCATACCTTCACCATGTTGATTTATGTATCTTACAATAAGCATACCTTATTTAAAAAGGACAACACTAACTTTATAAGATCAAATAGATTTACACAAACTGGAATATCTTATGGTGCTTTTAGGTTGTTTAGAAAAATTCTTAATAAAATCTTGTAAAGGAGAAAATAAAAAATGGAATATTTTTTTATAAACTAAAATTACTTTGTATGCAAATTAAAAAATTATAAAAAAATCTATAATATAATTTATAAATAAACAACTCAATTCATTTTTTTTTTCTCTTTTGAAATTTTTTTTAGAAAATTTTGTTTTCAGATACTCATAATTAGAATACTCTGCATTAGAAAAGAAAAGACTTTCATTTTTGGAGCAGCTATTTAATCTGTTCTTAGCATTATACAAAAGTGTTTTCAGATTTAATATGGTTCGCGTAATTGTTACGTTAGGAGTTATTTGTTTCTGAAGTTTGAATTAGTCATTTTCCACTTTCACTCATTTCTTCTTCTTTCTCATGCCCATGCCTCCTATTGCATGGGTCACCACTCCTTCAACCATGATAGATCCCTTTCCCCTCTCCAACACATTGATTATGTCTACTTTTATGTTTTTTTAATAGGGATTGTTTGGATTGATAATCATGTAGAGGATGAAATAATAAATTTTAATGGAAGTAACAATAAAAGATCTAGAATAAAAATTTTAATTTAAACATAACATGGGAATACAAAATATTATAATAATTTTAATATAAAGATAACATAGGAATAAAAAAGAGTTATATCTTCTTTTTTCTAAATGATGGAATCCAATCTTTGCTCCATTTCATTGTAAAATATCTGAACAATGACATTATTTTTCTAGTTCAGCTTATTTTCGTAGAGAGAAACCGAGTTACAAGTTAAAAAATTATGGGAACTCTTATAAATTAACTTATACATAAACTATTTTTCTATTTTTTACCAAAAATAATTATTCTACTTATTTTCATCTATTTTAAAGTCATTAAAAATTTTGCCTATTTTTTTTTCTGATCTTTTTCCATCCAAACGATAAAAATAAATCTGAATTTTCTTTTTCCATCTTTTTCTTTATTACACTTTTAATAGGGATTCTAAGAGTGTTAAAAGCATTTTTTTTCCCTTGAACCATGTTAGTAGGTATTTTTCTAGAACTTAATGCGCCTAAATGAATGTTACAAATCTTAAGCATTTTCATAGTTGAATGTTGTTGCTCTAAAATTAGTATCTCATCCTTTACCGATAAGGCTTCTGAATATTTCATAACAGCCTTTTTTTACTAACAAGTATAGTAGTATTTGGAAATTCAATAGAAAAGTTGGCGATAACCATTCCGAAACAGTTCATCCCGAAAAGAAAAATAATAGAAAAAGTCTCTTCATACAAATGAAAATCTTACAGGTGCCATTTTCAAAATGTTGATATACTGTACAATTTGAAATATCAAGACATCCAGATTCCTGGACCCGTAGGTTCACGATCTGAAGCAGAACCTGGGTTAGCTAGCTTCTGAATACGGGAAGAAAATTCTTCAGCCTGAAGTGGATTGATCAAAGTCAGAATTTGAAAAGGAAAGCAAAAAGTTCAAAATGAAAGTATTATGCACTATGCAGACTTCTTCATATCCCTCCCGTCTCAAGGGAAAAACCTGCTTCGGAAAGGAAAAACACAATTTCCAAAGAACCACAATAACTTTGAACCATGCCTTTTTCAATTTCCTCAAATGAGCGGCAAATGCAACAAATCTAGGAGAATAGGAAACTCTAGTGCATTCTAAAATAACTTCAAGGTTCCTTGATAATTGATGGTTCCATATTTCTAACAACTAGCATTACAGAACAGGTTCAGAGAAAGCAAAAGCATCTTTACTTGGGTACTTGCATATGATTGGAAATAATAAAACGGAGAAAAATACACCTAGACTAGATAGAGAGTAAAAAATCTTAGAACTTGAAGGAAGTTAATCTTTTCAGTATACCAGATAAATAGCACAACGGAAAATACAAACCTTTTCATCAATCCACATCAGAGAAGTCAGTTGATTATTTAGAATTCGAACTACTGCATCTAATGGAGTCATTCCATCCAGGGTATCAAGTTCTCCCCCCTGAACAAAACACCATTATAAGTAAAATTTCTTGCTCTTTTATTAGAATGAAAGAGCAACTAACAACCAGTACCTGGTTTGAATTAAGTGATTGGATAACTGATTTGATTTGTTCAGTCATCTGCTCAAGTTCCCTTTCAATCAATTCCGATTGCTCATACCTGCAGACGAAGGTAACAGAAAGCATCAGCAATAAAGAGGGAAAGGAATTCAAATATAACCCTAAATGAGATGATCTTCATAAACGTATAAAGTGGAAAACTTATTTTCATACGTAAATTTCTGTTTAATATGGAGTTTATGGTGATGCAAATCTCTGTACATTCCAAACCACCAACCACACTGAACATGTGCAGTGAAATTACAGATGATCTACCAAATAAGAAGTTCAATATCCAATCCAATGTTTGGGGTGAAGAAAATCACTTCACACCAGAGAAAATTGAAATGGAGATTGGATTCAATATGGCAAGGATTGGGTTAAAATCTTAAAATATAGAATATATAAAATCAAACCATCCCGTGGATCCATCAAGATAACAATCAGTCAACAAATTATGATGATCCAAAACTCACATTGCATCTCTTGTAGATGCGGCTTCATCATCAAGAAGCAAACCTCGCTCATCCTTGTAAATGCGTTCAGCTTCTTCCTCCATACTTTGTAAAGCCTTATCAACCTAATATAGAGATTACATAAAAAAGCTTTTATCACAACACAACACATGGAAAAATGTTTTATTAACTGTTGAACGCACATATCATTGTCAATATTGTGGTGGTATGAGCATATGTACATGTACGACGAGATCGAAATTTTACAGTTTCTGTGCTGTACTTGTGTTACTTTTACACATACATATGTTCTCAAATATAATTTTACATCACCGGTAGGTTTTTCCATCCAAGTGTTACGATCTCACATTTTATGTTTCTTTCTCCCTAATCTATCTGAACATAGGATCTATAACTTTGATAACCTTGAATAGTTTTAAGATCTTACATTGATTGTACAAAGTAAATGATGATTCAATGAGCCTCGTGAACTAGCTTTTGAGATTGAGTACCCCAAATTCAAGAAATAGAACAAAACTCCTGAATTTCTAAATCTATCAATTTAATTGAGCCACATCCCCAAAGATTTATTTTCCTTTTTAACTTATGATTATAAATGAATTATAATGTTTCACTAGCTAACAGCCCAGGTTTTATTTAATTTGAAAACAGTGGTGTAATTGAATTAATAACCACTGCCTGGTTTCTTAGTCTGTGCAAACCCAAATGCATCATTTGATTGTGTTTAATTGCTTAGTTTACCGACAGTGGCCACATGCTTTTAAAAGTGTGCTTATACTGGGCGCAAAACAATGTTAAGGAATATGCTGGATGTGTTTCATTTAGACTGAATTTAGAGAAAAATCATCTTTTTTCAAAAGAACTCGATGAGATTGTGATTGATAGTTCCTTTGTACTCCAATACGCTAAGAAGGACAAGCAAGCTATAAAGTTGACATAGAAGCAACATTCTAACTCTAATAATGCAATAATATTTTACCATTAGAACAAAGTAGAATTTGGTACGTAACAAGACAGAGATCATTATAGATAGAATACAGGCACAATATTTTATGAATACCCAACCATAACAAAATTAAATTACCTCTAAGACATACACGAATAAGGTAAGATATAAATAAATTGGTTTTCAAAATACCTCCTGTTGATGAGTCTCTATCAACTCCAATTGCCGCTCCAAATTTGACTGTGTCTCGACTACTTTTGCCACTTCAATCTAAATTCATAACATTATAAATAAGCTAGAGTGGTAATTGCCAAAATTTAACCTGTTTGCATGTTAAAAGTAATTAAAAATGTTTATTAGTAGCTGCTTGCATGTAGAAACCTCAAGCCTCAATAGAACATCACGATTGTTCAAAATCCTGCGATCCCATTCCGCTATTGCATTTGCTTGTTTTCTAAATTTTCCAGTTCGCTCTTGCAACTCAGCATTCCACTCCTTGATAATCTGCAGGAGGTTATATGATTAGTAAGGAGTTTAACTGTTATAGAGAAATAACGTAACATCTAATTCCAAACATCGTAAATAATGTCAGTGTCAGAAATACTGAATAACTTATCCTCCAAGTTAAACGCTATTTATGAAGTGAACTTCTGCTTGCTGGAAAGTGTTTTTTTCTAGGGGTGTGTACCTTGAAGGATGTTTGATTTAGCTTATTATTAGAGAAAATTGTTTCTTTTCTAAAGGTTTTTACTGGAAATAGAAGAATTTAATATTTATTATCTTTCCAAGACATTCAGTTGATGATTCGCATAGTTCAAAGTACCTAAGGAAGTTGTGTGGTGTTTTAATTGTTCTCTTGAGACTAGTAGTTTTTATTTAGTATTGTTACACTACATGAAAGAGATAGACATTCAGATCAAACGGTGTATTTTTGGGACCGCACAGATGATTTATTTATATTGAGAAAATGGAGTCAACACAAATTAATAAAGCAAATTTGATATCCACTAATAATAAAGATATGAGATGGAAATAAATAAAAACATTCCTTAATAATACATATATAATCTAAATATTCTTGAATATATAGGATCTGATCTTTATTTCTATAATTATAAGTTATAACACTCCCATTCAAGCTGAAGCATATGTCTTCTATGTGCCCAACTTCCTACAAATATAATAGATCCTTTGTTCTCCTAGAAACTCGGCGAACATGTCAACCAACTGTTCATTAGAGTTGAGAAATCTAGTGGTTATATCTTCATACTTCAATTTTTCACCTTAATATGTTAAACTATAGAAAAGAGAGGCATTGAGCTGAAATTGTGTTTCTAAGACAACACAAATGCTTTATTTATATTGAGAAAATGGAATCAAATAGAACTAATAGATTTGATGTCCTCTAATAATAAAGATTATACAGAAATAAATAAAAATATTCCTAATAATATATATATATATATACACACAAATAAGCAAGATATTGTTGATTAGATAGGATTTGTTTCTTATTTCCATAATTATAACAAGTATGCTCGTAATCATTCTTGTTATAAATAAAGCAACAGTGGTAAAGATACTATAGCACATTCAGAGAATTTCCTTAGACAAGGTAGCATAGCTCCCGCTCTAAGGGGGCCGTGCGCCCACTGAGAGAATCTTCTTCAGCAAGTTTGACCAGACTCTCAAAGTTGTCAGACTTTTCTAGCACCTGTCAGATTTTCTGATAGTTGTCGGAATTTTCGAACAACTTTTCTGCCAAATGTCAGACTTCCCAACAACAAGACGATTTTGTCAAGGGCTCTATTTCTCCAATTTATTTTTCTTTGATAAAGTATGAAAAATTCAGGTACTTGTACTCTGGTATGTTCAGTTAAACTTCCACTTTTTTTATTTAATGTCGCAAAAACATTTTTCCCATCTTTACTTGATGCTGAAGCCATAGACTATGATTCCCTCATCCAAACTTTTCTCCTCATATTCTTTGTCCAAGCAAAGAAAACAATTTCACTGCAGATGACACTCTTGTAAGACTAATTGGCATATGAAATATTAAAATAAATTCTTTCATATTCTTGAAAAATGTTCATGTCCGAAAGTTATCCACAAATCTAGTTTCCGTGCAAAAGCTAACGAAAAGATCTATCTTGTATTGTGATATTTCATAATGATTACTGTCTTTTCCTGAACAAGGATTAGTCAGACATGTTAGAGAAGGGAATGACTTTTACTATCTTGAGGAGCCTTGTAAGAGTAATTGGCATAGGAAATATTAAAATAAATTCTTTCATATTGCTGAAAAACGGTCTTCATGTCCCAATGTTATCCAAAAATCTAGTTTCCATGCAAAAACTAACGCAAAGGCCTATCTTGTATTGTGATATTTCACAATGATTGCTGTCTTTTTCAGAACAAGGATTAATTGGACATGTTAGAAAAGGGAATGACTTTTACTATCTTGAGGAGCTTTGTTTGTCTGTCAGATAAAAAATCCGCACACATTTCAAAGTCTATATTGTCAAAAATGAAAAGATTTTTCTTTTCCATTACCTATTAGGCATCCTTCTTTCAAAACCATCAAGGTTATGTTTCAATCATGGTTTTCTGGGTTAAATGTTAAAAGATTTCAATGTGATGTGTATGAAATTGCAAAGCACGAGTATATACCATTTTCATTAAGTAACAAAAGTCATCTGTTTCTATCTCATCCATACTGTGCTTGGGTCCATCTCCAACTCCAACTGTGTTTGGGGCTCAGTGGTTTGTATATTTTATTGATGATACTCGAGTTACTCAGAATTTCCTCTTAAACACAAATTTGAAGCAAGTTCTGTCTTCTAATTTTTCTTCTCCATGATTAAAAATCAGTTTGGTTTTTCCATAAAGAGAGTTAGGTTCAATAATGGAAAAGAATATTCCTATCAAGTCTACACAATTTTGTCAAAAAGAGGACATAATTAAATTAATGAATCTTCTTGTGTCAAAATAGTCAACAAAATGAGATTGCTAAAAGAAAATTTGGGCATCTCTGGGATCAAACTAGGGCACTATTGTTCCAAAATCTTTTGGGAGAGGGTGTTCTCACAACATATATTATTAAAAGGCTACCCTCTACAATCTTGGGATTCAAGAGACCTATGAAAATTTTCTTCTTTCTATCATAATGTGTTCACTACCAATAAATTCTTTATTCTTTTCTTGGAGGAAACTCGGTAACATGGAGAAGTAAATCTGAGCTATGGCACAACGTATTTGTAAACTGCTTTGGCAGGAAATTATCTTAAAAATCTTAACGATTAAGTGGGATGGACCTATGAAGCTCTACTGTGATAATAAGTCAGCAATCAGCATAGCTCATAATTGTGTTCAGTTTGATTGAAGAAAAAACATTAAAATGGACAGTCATTTAATCAAAGGGAAACTAGATAGTGGTTTGATTTGTACTCTATTTGTACCTACACAAGGTCACCTTGCATATATTCTCAATAGAGGATTGCGCAATCCAAATTTTTCAAGAATAATATGCAAGCAGGGAATCCAGCTTGAGGGAGAGTTTCGGAAATAGGAGAGCATTCAATGTTTATTGCCTTTTCCAAGTGGTTCAATTAATGATTAGCATAGTTTAATGTAACTTCGGAAATTGTGATGTTTTAGTTAGTAGTTGTCATTCATTACTTTTGTAATCATTCTGTTATAAATAAATTAATCTGTCGAGTAGCAAGTATACTTAAGCACATTCAGAAAATTCCCTCACACTTACTCAGAAACATTTTTATCACAAGCCATATTTTGAACATAAAATAAGATAATTCAAACACACTAGCTATGGATTTGAACATACAATGTTTTATAGAAAAAAATGGGAAATTAAAACCATTCTAAATAAGTCTATCATCTTTGCACTATTCCCAAGTCCATTCCATATATTCAAGTATCCCATGCATTCGCTTGTAGAAATACTTGTTTCTTTAGTATAGCTCAAGTCTTAACCAAGCACATAATCTCAACTTACTAAGCCAAATGCACTAATCAATAATAATCATAATTAACTTACAGAATATGTAGGGAATTGATAAAAGAACGACGAACACATAAAGTACCTCCTCAACAGTTTTTCCAGTAATTTCAGATGGCAATTTTGGTGCAACAGTAACTGAAGTGCCGACAGTAGATGTAGTTCTATAGGACAAGCAAAAAAGGAAATATCAAAACCACCTTCCTATGATTTATTAAGAACTCTTTATGCCTCCATAACTTAAAACATAGGAATAGATATAAATTGCAGAAACCAAAGTGACTTAACATACAGGAAGCTATATACAATGCAAGTGAAATGAGTCTGATCAGTCCTATGAATAGCAAACTAACAAATAGTTATACGGAGCACCTAGGGGGCATCAAATAATACATGACAATGCAGTATTCCTACAATCCTTCCAATGAGAATTGTGGGAGAAGAAACAGGAACATTCAAAATGCAAATTGTGCTGATATGCCATAAATTCTTATATTGCTTAAAAGTTGAGGTCAACAGTATTTTTAAACACTTTCCTTCTTTAATCTACTGAGATGTCTTTTGAAGACAAAAGTGTGATAGAATCACCCAAGCATCAATGCACATAATATCTTAGATGTGGTGACCCTAACAATATCAATGGACTCATGGTCAAAACATTGGTACTAGAAGGAAGATCTAGGTCACTCTTATCCCTTAACCTCAACCGAAGGGCTTGTTCCAATATGTCATAAAGTCTCACATCACTTAGTATAGAAAAATATTCTCTTCTTGAATTGATACCAATAACAGAGGATACAACTTATATTTATGCAGATGAAATCTGCTACAAATAAGGAAAATAAATCACACATTAACGGAAACAAATCTCCCACAAAATAAGGAAACAAAATAATAGAGAGGTAATACTAAAAAATCCTGATCCAAGTCAAATTTATTCCCCTTAACATGATCCTATAAATCTGGATAGATATAACATTTCTGATTTACCCATATCTCGATAATGTATTTTTTAAAATACTAATATTCCTAATTAATCCACACTTAGGAATTGAGATCAACCCTTTAACTCGCTAAAGCGCTTTTTCAATATGACAGGACCATCAAGTGCAAAGTGACAATATTTGGGCCGAATAACTCTAACTATACCAAGCAACGGGCTTGCAGTCAAAACACAAACAAGTGTTCTCATTCTTTTATATAAAAGTATAGTGTGTACAAGTTTTGGAATGAAATTAGCAACAATGAAATATAACATGTTGAAGATACATAAACTTAAAACAGAAAAACAAGAGATAGAAAAGGTCAACCAGGATACAGAAAAAATGCAAACTTTTAACTACATTTACTAAAGGAAAAGAAAAACGAAATACTTTAACTACAAGCCTATAAAATGTGTGCATACCCAGTAGTGGAAGCCACAACAACAGCAGATGATGTCTGAGTTGCACTGGTGCTGGAACCCAAAATTGCTGAAGCGGTAGAGGTTGTAGTGCTCACCCCTACAGATTGAAAAAGATTTTGAACAGAAACAATCTACTAGAGAGAAAAGAATCATGTTTACAAGAACGAAGAATGATAATTTTAAAAAGTGAAATAGAAAAAGATGAAAAATAAAATACAAAGATGAGCCCTATTTCACAGAAAAGATCAGTATCAGGAGAGTATCCAAATTTTACACTACTTTACTCTGAATTTCTCAAAAACTATGAAGTCTATGTCAAATGTATCTAGAATGTTAAAAGCCTTTGAAATTATTCAGCTTCAACTTAAAAGGATTAAGCTTTAAGGAAGAGCATCTCTTAGACATGGTAAGCAAGCATGATTACACAATTTGAACTTTGATCAATGCCATCTCTATTCCTAAATAAAACATAATATAACGCACTGAGTTACATGTAAGTTGATTGGAGCATATGTCTTCTCCTTGCTTAAAGGTCAAAAAATTTGCTGCTCGTTTGGTGGTCAGAATATGATAAAGACCATATTTAACCATATCTAATTTTTAACACATCGTGATAAAGATCAAATAACAATATGTTGTGATAGTGGAGGTGGTGGTGATAGTAGTCATGGTGACAACAATGAAGACGACGACGAAAATGATGATGAGAAGGTAACAATGACAACAATTAATGGTGACGGTGGTAACTATAGTAGTGATGATAATGACAATGGTAACAACAAGATGATGGTGGTAGTGAGAGTGGTAGCAACAATGGTGAAAGTGGTGGTGATGGTAGTTATGGCAATGATGTTGGTGTTATCAATGACAACAACATAAGTGGTGATTGTGACATCAATGGAAGTGATAAAATTTTGACAAAAATGGCGGGAGTGGCAGTTGTTGGTATAACAATTGTGGTGTGGTGGCTATGCCAATGGTTGTGGTTGTTGCGATGAAGATGATGATGATAATGGAGACATTGCATATGAGGTGGTGGTGGCAACAATAAAGGTGGTGGCAACAACTTCAATGGAAGTAGTGGTGAGAGTTGAGAGAGTGACCATGAAGATGGTGATGACAAGGGTTGTGACGATGATACTGGTTGTAAAGAATGTTGGGTGGTGTGAGAGTAGAAGAAATGTCAACTATCTTATCCAGTTACTTTCTAACCTAGCTTCCCCATCAAAAATAAGAAATATACTACACTAACAAGATAGATGGATAATAAGATTAGAAATTATATCACATCAGTGCACCAATTGATTTATTACAGTAGGATATGATAGTTATCCTATCCTACCCCTATTATATCATGGCCACCAAATAGGCCCTTAAATTCATGCTTTGGGGTGTGACAATAGAAAAATGAAAAATTAATTACTGGAACCTGCTTCAGAGTTTTAACCTTACAGTGGTTCTTTGTGTTTGTATAGACTATAAATCCAAGATGAAATGCTACCTGAGTTGTGAAAGTATTATTACTAGATACAATACACTAACAATCCTTGTTTGAATTTTCTTAAATCAAAGTAAACCTGGATCAGTTTACTCCATGTACAGCTTGCAGCAGCTTAATGACTACGGCACTGTCCACAAACTAAATAATAATATATTCTACAATATTACCACTCCTTCAACTAATCAACCTAGATCACAATTTCTGTTTTTATTCTAAAACTGCTCTTCAGTATTATAAGGCCAAATTTTGAACTTAACCTTTAACCTTAGCCCACAATACAGTCAAGCCACCTAGGCAGTGCAAAACAACCTACCCTTATGTAGTGAAAATTAAGCAAAAAGGACAACAAACACCATGAAAATCTGGAATTTCCTGAGTTGGACATTAGGCAACAGAAAAGACTATCATTAAACCTCTATTAGAAGAGAAATCAAGAATACATGGTGTTGGGGGATAAAAAGCGGCAATGTGCTTTGTTGATGTAAACTAGTTTCCAACCTACTTATATTGATATTTAGATTGAACAATACACAATGCGAATCATAAGTTACTACAAGTTACTACGATATACGCATAATCAATCAGAATCCAACTCAGATTTCATAACACCAGGCAAATATAAAGTCAGAGAAAACTAATGCAAGCATCAACAGAAGCTCTACCACAAAGAAAAACCAACTACAAAGAAAGTAGAAGACAGCTGAAAAATTATTTCAAACTCATTTCATGATAAAAATCTTCTACCTACGCACCTTTTTTTAGGCTTAAAAAAGAACCATCTACATTTCATCCATACATATAATTGATTGAAACGCAAATATCATCATAGAAGTAAATCAATCACCAGTGAATCTCCCTTTTAACAACAAAAACAGTTTAGAACCTCAAAGACATAGCAGCAAACATGAATTACACAGATATTTCTAAAAGAATTCAAACTGCGCAGCTCACCAAATGCAGAAGTAGTAGCGGTAGAAACTGCCGGCGTTGATGACTTATTCGCAAAGGAAAACCCAGTCCCAAGAGAAACATTGGATGCCGTGCTTCCAACGCCAAATCCTGTAAAAGATGATCCTCCACTGGCAGAAGATGCTGCACCAGCAGAAGCAGCAGGAACCGCCAAACCACTCGTGGGGGCAGAAGATGCAGTAGTAGCACCAAAGGCAGGCACAGAAGAGGAAAGGGCTGTGTTGCCTGTAGCCACGGTTGAAGCAGTGGTGGTCGTCACAGTCGAGAACAGTGGCGCCGAAGATGTGGTAAACGAAAAAGAACCCGATGGTTTTGAAGCCGATGCGCTAGAAGCCGCGGAAGAAGCTGAAGAAGAAGCCGAGGCCGAAGCAGCATTGGGGAACCCAAAAGAGGGTTGAGAAGCAAAGGAGAGTCCAGAAGAGCTAGACGACACCGTTGTAGTAGTAGTAGCTGGAGCAGACGGCTTTGTAAACGCTGGTAACGTCGTTGAGGTCGAGGTCGAAGAGGCTCCAGTGGCAAACGCACCTGAGAATAAAGGAGAACTACTTGCAGCGGTTGAAGAAGCTGAAGAAGCTGCCAACGGTCCAAACGATGCCGTTGCAGCTGAGGATGATCCTCCAAACAACGGTGAGGCAGAAGAAGATGCTCCAAAGGCTGTCGTTGAGGCAGAGGAAGTACTACCTCCAAACGCTGTCGTAGCAGAAGTTGCTGCGCCAAATGAAGGAGCTGTTGCTCCGAACAGCGCTGCAGAGGACGTTCCACCAAACGGCGACGCCGAAGCAGACGAAGCTCCAAACGACGTCGTTGAAGCCGAGGATGCTGCACCAAACGGCGTCGTAGATGTTGAGGACGCTGCTCCTAACGGCGCTGTTGAAGCAGAGGACCCTAAACCAAATAGCGGTGTTGAACCTGAGGACGCTACACCAAATGGAGTGGTTGAAGCCGAGGAGGCTGCGCCAAATAGTGATGCGGATGACGCTCCACCAAATGCCGGAGTCGAAGCTGAGGGCGTTCCTCCAAACGCCGTAGTCGAAGTTGAGGGCGTTCCACCAAACGCCGGAGTCGAAGCTGAGGGCGTTCCACCAAACGCCGGAGTCGAAGCTGAGGGCGTTCCACCAAACGCCGGAGTCGAGGCTGACGGCGGTCCACCAAACGCCGGAGTCGAAGCTGAGGGCGTTCCACCAAATAGAGTCGTTGGAGCAGGGGAGGCTGCACCAAACAGAGTTGTTGAAGCGGAGGATGCTGCCGTCGTCGGAGCTGACGTTCCTCCAAAAGGCGACGCAGCAGAGGAAGGAGCCCCAAACAGCGTGGTAGTGGAAGAGGAAGCCGCCCCAAACGGCGTCGTTGCGGAGGAGGAAGAGGAGAACAAGGGGGAAGCCGAGGTAGCGGCACCGAAAATTGAAGAAGCGTTGCCAGTAGCCGAGGAAGAAGAAGAGGAAGAGGAAGCGAAGGAGAAAGATCGAGGGGATGGTGAAGAAGAGGCGGCAGAGGTAGGGTTTGTGGCCGTGGAGAAGAGAGAAGAGGATCCAAAAGAGAAAGCAGGGGTGGAGGATGAGCCAAATGAAAATGGGGAAGGCGAAGAGGAAGAGGAAGAAGAAGAAGAAGGGTTTGTGAAGGAAAAGGAAGACAGAGATTGAGTTGAAGAAGAAGAGGAAGAAGATCCGAAGGAGAAACCCGACATTGTTGCGCGCTCTCTCTGCTTTGTCCGATGGGAGTGTGAAGAGCGTCTTCCGTTTTCAAAAAGAGGGGTTTTCGATTTGTGTCTTTAGGTTTTGGGGTTTTGCTTTACTACACTCACGCTAAAATTTCAAATCAATGTTTCTTTTCTTTTGCCAAATGCTGCACTCTTCACTCAACACTCAAAATCATTATTAGACTCAATTTTCTTTTTAAGAATAAAAGTTATTCGGTATAATTTATATATTTATTTTTTATTAATGTAATTATATAAATAAACATTTAATATATGCATTCGAGTAGCTAAACTACTAATTTATAATTATTATTTTTATAATTAGTCTAATCCAATTTAAAATTTAATATTAATTATTATTAAATTCAATTTAATTTAAAATTTATTTATTTTTATTTTTATTAATTATATATTATTTAATAAATTAAATAAATTATTATTATACAAATTAATCCTGAAAAATTTTAGTATATCTTTATTATACGAGTTAATTCATTTTATTTTTGAATTTTATGAGATGAGTATAATTTGTAAAAATTAAATATCCTTTAAAGTACAAGCTATATGAATAGATTTTTATAACAAAAATTTATCTGATTGTAAATTTAAATTGACGAATTCGTCCATGTAGTCAACTCTAATGTTAAGTTTCCTTACTTTCCTTTTAAAATATAAATTTAAAATGAAGATATGAATAGATAAAATTTCATTAAATTAGTGATTTGGTTTTTCATTTATTTTAAGAAACAAATTTCTTGATTTTAGAAAACAATAAAAAGTAAGTTTTTGTTTTCAATTTTCAATTTTACTTTAACTCCCAACTCACTCATTTTTTTCATTAGTATGGGTTTGTTTGGATTGTAATCAGAAAATTAAAGACTTGAATTTAACTTTTAAAACATTAAGTTTAATTAAAATACAAATTGATTTGGGTAGAGCTTCTTCTTTTACAATAAAAGTATTTTATAACATACAAACCTACAAACCTGTTTGATAATAATAGTTAAAGTAATAATTACTAAATGAGTATCACTTTTATAACATATGAACATTTTTTAAGTATATTAATAATTTACTACTTTATTATTATAAAATAATATATATAGTATTACCAAATTATTATATATAATAATGATATTTTTTTAATATTATATATAATAATATTTTATTATTATTTATATATGTCTTTTTGTGTTTATACAATCCAATTTAATATGACATGAAATTTAAAAGGATCACTAGTGTATTATTTAAAGATATTAAAGCTTTTTTATAATATTTTTAAATCTTTAATTGGTGAGTTTAAATAAATATTAATATGATTTTTTATATGATTAAGATCTAAGATCTAATAATCAAAGATAACATTATGTTTTTAGTGTTTCATGAATAATCATAGAGGTAAGTTGTAGATTACTAACAACACACATCATTAATTATGTTTACTATTCAAGTTATACTATGAGATAATTTCATGTGTAGTAAGTCCAAATCTAATGTTTCTTAGATTATTGTCGAACTTTGAGAACATGAAATCAAATTTTTTTTCATTACAAGTAATTTATTGGATGTATGAAATGACCATCATTTTTACATCCATCTATATATGTCATCTAGTGAGTTTTGCATCATTTACATTAGTGAATATTCATTTCATTCTTGTAATTGTATGAAGATACCACACACCTTTGCAAAAGGATCTTTCCTAACATATTCAGAATCATCATCTTTATGCTTGTATTGTGATACCTCACATTATGGACACATGTAACTTTTCAAATTCCTTCCTATAGAACAAACAATCTTTCATATATGCATGACTCTTTTTATACCCATGAGACACAATATCTTCTTTGTATCATAATTACATGTTGCATCATAATTACATGTTGGCATGTCACTCAACAACTCAAGCAATTATGTGAAATTTTTATCAGTCCACCCATTTCTTACCTTCACATTAAACATTTTAATATCCTGGAAAATCGAGTGAACCCAGTGCAACATGGATACAAAGGTGTTTTTGCATCATTGCACACATTTTTGTACACATGTACAGGTTGCAAGGCATCATCTTTAACACCATCACAAATCATTGCTTCTAGTCAATCTTTCATCTTTGAATCCATTTTTTCTGCTTTTGTCATTACAAAAAGAATTCACTAGTTTCCAAGGAAAATTAGTAAGGAAAAATGTTTCTCATAATTTATTGTTATATAGTGAAGGAATAATGACAAACAAATCTCGTAGCTAATTTGACAGTAATTAGCTATGATTTTGTAAACGCATAAAATTTTGTTACTTTTCCCTCACAAAATTTAAATTTTTTAGTTATGAAAAAATATAATTATTCTTTGTTGAGAGATTTTGTAGTTATCATCTATATTAGTAGCATTTGTGTAAAGTGGCACAAAACATATATAAGACACATACACACGCTCATATATTTTATTGACTCATTTTGTTTGAAACATTTATGTAAAGTTTATCTTATTTTATTTTTTTTAGTTTTCAAATTGCTCTATATAAGAGAAAAGATCAACAAATCCTAAGTAATTTTAATTAAGTGCTTACAACAAAGTATTGAAACATGATTTCATCTAAGTATTTGACAAATGTAGCGCTTCGTTTGTTATTGACATATACAAAACATCTTTCATACGTACCTTCATCTGATAGGTTTGAGCTTAAGAAAAACAATAAGATATATGTTTTAAAGCTTACATAGTACTCCTTTTAACATATAATTGTTTTATTATGTTTGCATATAATGTTCACTCGTTTGATTATTAAGAGGATCTTGCAAAGAATGTCAACATCAAAATTTCTCTTAAGAAATGTGTTAAAGATGTCTCACGCCAACAACTTCCTTGATGGGTGATAAATGTGATTTCAACTTATTTGATCATATATTTGACATTCCTTTATTTTTACCATGATAACTTCTCTTT
The DNA here is from genome assembly GCA_030347555.1 of Lablab purpureus. Classification (NCBI taxonomy): domain Eukaryota; kingdom Viridiplantae; phylum Streptophyta; class Magnoliopsida; order Fabales; family Fabaceae; genus Lablab; species Lablab purpureus. Next base: position 20,713,125 of record CM059254.1, read on the forward strand.
TTTTTTATCTTAGAAGTTTATGATACTTGTATTTTTTTATAGAAAGTGATTACTATTCACTTTTTTATTTTATTTTGTGAAAAAATGGGAGCTTGAAGCAAGAGTTATGGAAGTCAATTCTGGAACTGTTCGCCCAGCTACATGTAGTCTTGTTCAACGAGAAGTACCTGTGAGTCTATGGCAACTGATATACTCATTGGGCAAATAAAGATTAAAATACTGATTATGCACGTGGACTCTTGCCCAGCGAGAGGAAACACTTGCCCAACAAGGAATCGCTTTTGGATCACTTTTAAAAAGTAAAAATTTGTAATATTAGGGGACTTTTTGGAGGAAGTGAAAACTAAAGAAAAAGATAGATGTGCTCAAGAGAAGAAGCTTGAGAGAGACTTCCATCTTCAAGATCATCCATTTCCTTGCCATTTTTTGTACTCCAAATATCTAAGAGTAGCTAAATCCCCCTCTGATTACAATATATGTCTCCTTTCATTACTTTTGTTTTTTCTGTTCTTTACTTCACGTGTATGGCTTGATCATCTATGCAATGAGTTGTTTCAGAACATTGGAAAATGTTTTTCAAAATTTAGAAATCAAGATTGAACAACTGTGATTATAATATTAAACATAGTATTATAACACTTGGTCATTCTAAGCATATGTTCTTCATGTAAGCTTGTATAAACATAACTAAGGAATTATTAATTTTTGTATTAAAGTTTAGAACTTATTTCTAATGAATTAGGGAAAGTGTGTGTCTCATGTGAATGGAGAGTTATGTTTGAGATATGTTTGTAGATAAATTTGCATTAAGTTGAATTCAGGAATTCCAACCTCAGTGAAGCTATCCTATTATCATTACTTAATCTATTTCAATTTGTTTATGTTGTTGTAAGTTGAATCTATCTTTAATGAAACTTAATGAATTTTAGTCTTTTGTGTATTAATCTAGAATAATAACCGTTCAAATAGATTAAACAACAGCTAATTCTTTGGAAAAATGATACTTGGACTTTTCAATTTACTGCTTGTACAACTTGATACACTTGCCAAGGAGTTAATAATAGGACATTTCACCTCTTCAAAGTCCATCCACCTCGTACAATCTTGACTTTTACTATAGTTGAGATAAAAGTAATCAGACCTAGGCCTAATAAGCTATGTTGAGGATCAATATGTTTCTTCAAGTAGAAACATGCATTCAATTATGCATGAAGAGAATTTAGTGCAGTTCACAAAGTTTACGAGGATAAACCCAATTTAACAATGAAGACCTTCTCTTTGTCTTACAATAGCTAGTAAAGAATTTACAATAACTATCCTTCAAAAGTCTTTATATATAGAAGACACCTTTGAAGAACAAATGTTACAATCTTTAATATGATTTCAATATGAACGACTTTGTATAGAAATAAAAATCTCAAGCTTGCAAACCTAGTTCACTGATAGAACACTGTTGTGCGTTTTAGCAACTTAAAATAGTGAACTTTATCTTGTATACATCTTAGGACACAACACCTCTTTTAGGAGCAACCATGTGATATTTTAGATCACATTTCATGTAACCAAGTGTTTTAGCCATGAGTGGCTGCGTTCCAAACAATAATTAATCGTCTTAGCTAAGAGTAGTTGCATTCCAAACAATACTCGATTGTCTTGGTCAAGAGTGGTTGTATTTCAAACAATACTCAGTTGATTAGCTCGGAGTAGTTGAGGTCCAAAGAATACTTGTCTTGTATTGTTATGTTAATCCGCTTAGTGAAACTTGATCAACTTAATAAATAAATAAATGTAATCTTAATTAACAAGTGAACTCATATAAAAATGTCAAGCATAAATATCTTTTTACCATTATCTCTCTTGAGTTGCATATTTTTGGAATTGCCATCTAACATTAAAGAAGGAGAGTATTTTTGAACAATATTTATGCAAATATCTTGAAAGTGAGTTTGTCCAATAAAAACTTCGTCTCACTATTTTTCATCAAACATTTTTCTTATGTATTCTACCCGATTTCACACTTTGTCTCATAGAAAACACTATTGTGTTTTATTATGTCATATGATCTAATAAACACCCTTTGTATGTGCTTAGATATATTTTATGTTTATAAACATGCTTAATATGTCTTATATGCTTTGACACATATATTTACCTAATCTTACAATATGTCTAAACGTTTTCAGACATCTACTATAGAAGATATGTTTATAAACAAGAAAAAGTTCTTAAAAAAAGTAAAGTAGGCTCGTAATTTTATCATTAGAAGAAAAGTATTTCCCTAAAAAAAAGAAAAATCATGAAAATAAGATGACTAGATAAAACACACTATGCGTGTTTCTTTACCTCACAAAACTGACTTTATTTGTCATGACAAAAAAGGGGGAGAATGTTAAGGCAAAGACAAGCTAAACTCATACAAGATGAAAGTCTTAAATATATGTTTTTCTATTTGACACTCAAGTTTTCATAATAACATAAGAAAGTTTAATGTATAATATGCTTTAACTAGTGTGCAACAGACTTAGATGAAAAACTCGAATACTTTACAATGATAAAAAAAAGCAAAGTCCTTGTTTAAAGAACAAGTCACAATTAAAGCACAAAAAAGCTAAGTATGGATGATAACTTGATAGATGCATGACCTTTACAAGAGAATAAAAAAAGGCCAAGAAGAACAAATAAAATTTTGAATAAGTATCAGAAACTAGGAATTAAATAAGAACATATTATTCAAATGGTCATACTGTTAAAGGGTATGATTTCTCTTTTAAAAATGGATTAAAAGGTCTAATTTCTCTTTTAAAAAAGGATTGAGTAACTTAAACGAATAGATAAAAGATGAAATACAAGTTTCCTTCCTTCATATAGCTGATATTATTTGTTATAATAAACATGTTGTTCATGATTAGGCGCAACTCTATATTTGAGAATCTTACCTAAGATATCCATGATTTTGATGATGATAATAAATAATACCATGTTTTGGTTGTCTAACAAAGTTACTTAGTGTGTAACATATCCCTCAAATCCATAAGTTTATATGGCCAGACATAGGTTTTAGACGAAAATCTTAAGACACAATCTGAAGAAGAGTCTATCACATACATGATCATACACAAATAACCCAAGACAATATATCAACAAGATAAACAAAGGTTACAGAACGTTAAATGTAAAAAAGATAAACGTAAGTTGTATTAAATATATAGATGCAACATGCAAAGTCTCATAAAAGTGTTAGATGCAAGTTCCATCAAACCAAATGAGTTTAAGTATGTACTATACACAAGTTACAAAATCAAGACACTTTTGAAATCATTTTTAGATGCATTCGACAAAACATAAGATCATCTAATCTTAAAGGAAGTTGAATCACACTCTCTATAGATGATTTCGACACATGCACACCCAATCCCTAAGTTTATATGCTAATTTTGGTGTTGTCAAAAGTGTAGAAGTAGCTACAAAAATAAATATTGTCCTTCACCATGCATGTTGAGTATAACAGTGGGAGTTTCTAACATAAAGTCAAACTTTTCTAAAGATGCTTTATCATTAGGAAATAAAAAAGACATGCAAGTCACAACAATTCTTTTTAGGAAGTTTATAAATAAAAGTGAATTCATGTGACGAAATACACACATTTCATGTGAGATTTTTCATGTACCAAGTTTTAAAAGCTTATATAGTTCTTAATAAAAGATAATTTTCTAGATGGGATTAGAGTGAGTGTTATTTGTAAATCTTTTAAGTTGTGAAGCTAGATTCTAGTACAATATATTTTCTCTATTGAGCGTTTTCCTTATATTCTCTTACAATTTTTGTTGAGCAAATATAGTGACTTTATGTACTACCAAAACTGGCGTTGTAACTGGTGTTTAATCTCAAGGGAAGATTAATAGATATTCAAGAGTGGTTTTAGTACTCATATAAGCCAAATGTCATAGTAATAATACTTATAATCATTATTTATTAGTAGAATCCTTTACGATGTGTAAAGGAGAACTAGATATATATAACTTAATTTGAATTAAACTAATATAAACCAACTTGTTCACTTGTTGATTATGTCATTTATCCACTTAACTCGAATAATAATTTTGTCCATTTGTACAATTACCTAGAGTGTAATATGAATATAGTTGAATAAAGTCTTAAGAGGTAATCTTGGCCAAGCTTCATGTGGTGGCTTGTTTTGAGATTCTAAATAATTTCTATAAAAAAATGTGGAAAGTTAAAGCTATTGTTAAAGATATTCCAAGCACAATGCATATTGTGTGGAGATTGGGGTTGAATCGCATAACAAAACAAAATCTTATACATAGAGGGATACATGTATATGACAATATGTGTGGACTGTGTGCAACAACATTGGAATCAACACAACATCTATTTTTTGAGTGCAGGGTATCTAGTATTGCTTGGAACATGAGCTATAAATGGATAGTTATATCTATTGCCCAACACAATCAAAATTTGCAAATTTTTATTCATTTTCATATGCTCGAGTTAAGTAAAAAAAAGAATAATGTATGGAGGATTATGTGGGTGTCTTTGGTGAGAGCAGTATGGGAACAATGAAATTGTATAGTCTTCAAAAAAGGAAAACAAGATGGGGAAGAAATATTCGGAAATATACAGTTGAGAACTTGGTTATCAATCAGATATAAATTTGGTCAAGCAATTTCTCTTATTCTGATTGGTGCATGGATCCAAGATCATGTATTAGAGGGATACATGAATAGGGATATTCCAAGTAACAACAAAGGATCAAACATAACAATAAACAAATAGTGGATTATCAACAAACTGCGAACATGGGTGTCGGAAGAATATCTCCAGTAAATGTAATCAACAAATATCATTAAGTAGGCTGGAAGTGTTGGTATTGTTAATGATTTTTAGTGGTGTACAATAGGAATTGAAACAAGTAACATGATTCAAACAATCTACCATATTACATGTCATGTTTTGTTTTGTTCGTGCAATGCTTTGTGTGTGTTGGTAGGTACTATATGTTAGAATAATAGAGCAAATAAAATAAACTAAGATGGAAGTGAATTGATTTCTTGATAAAAATTGACCTTTTAAAAATTAATCTTATTAAAACAGAGTTTAACAAAAACCTCAAAATAAAATTAAGTTCAACTTTATTAAAATCAAAGTATAAAATAAATAAGCAGATAATAAGCTGAATATAAATAAAACAAATGGTACTATTGTGTGTTCGAGTTATGATTTGTATATATCTAGTTCAGATAAAAACAGATCATACGTCCAATGATTTATCACCTCAAATGATAGTGATTTCTACTAACTATTTTAAAATAAAGTTTACAAGTGTAACAAAATAAGTAAGATAGTAGAAAGATTTACAAAAACACCTTCTTTGTACAGAACAAAGGATGTACAACACCTCTCTTAAACACACAAGAGATGAACAAACACCTTTCTTGAACACCACAAGGAATGAAGACACCTCCTTTTGATAACCACAAAGGATGAACACCTCCTTTGAATAACCACAAAGGATGAGAATAACACCTCTTTTGAAAACCTCAAAAGATGAACACATCCTTTTAATAACCACAAATGATGAAACAAGTTTGAACACTAGCAGTAGAACAACTTTCACTTTGACCTCTCTAGATTATTTTTTAAAGTTCGGACCCCTTATGTATTTATAAGAAATGAGGGACGCAATGTTTTATAGAATATGAAAAAGTTTTTGCAAAAATGTTCAAAATAATCAATTATTGCTTAGGATAATCTATTATTCTAAAGAGTAATATAAATCTGGATTTTAACACGTGATAATCAATTATCATAATCGATTATCGCACTTATGATAATCGATTATTGTTTGAGATAATAGATTATTTCAATGTTAAATATTTTTTACGAAAAACAATTTTTTTTTTCAAAGTTTAAGGGAGAGTTGTGTGCATACTATAATCTTTAACACGATTCTTAACTATTACAAGCAAACATATATACAAAATACAAGTTTAAAGTTTCATCAAGACTTCAAGACCTGAATCACAAGATGTCTTTCTCCTTCATTTAGAGTCATCATCATTAAAACATTTATCCTTTAGATATTTTTAAAGATTCTTCTTCATCTTTTTATTAACATTATATGACAGTAAGGCAATATGTTTCGATTGTTGAACTTGGTCTTGCATCCTCTTGAAATACATATTCAAGGAAGAGTGTAAAAGAAGAGACAAAGACATGTCTTGTTATTGCAGGGGACATTATAACATTCAATATGAGTTGCAACAACTATCTATGCATATGTGTGCTCAGGATTATATCAATTAGTTCTTTTACAATGCTGGTAGTGTTTTTTAGTGGTTTGTATGCAAGCCCACACATGGTACTATTGTGTGTTCGAGTTATAATTTGTATGCAGACCATGAGTGGATTGTCTATTTGTTTCATTTGCGCTATCTGGAGGATGAGTCTAGGGGTAGTTTATTGTTGTAATATATATCTCTTTGTATTGTAGGAAATTGAATCTAAGAAACTTTAATCTTACAGTTTTATAAATTAGTATAGGAGTAGTAATTAAAGATATAATCTTTGATAGCACAAGCCTATTAAAACTTACATAAATAATTTTTATTTTTATAAATGAGTTAGAACATTCCAAATGTTCATTTTATTTATAGATTCTTTTGTTTTTTACTATATGAGGTCTTAAGCATAACTGATGGCGATAATTCTTGCTTTGTATCACATAATCAAAAGGGATATGACTTGAATGAGAATCCGTTATTTCCTCTAAGCTTTTCGTGATGAGAATATTGTTCCTTGCCATATTCATGCAAGATGGAGAAATTACTAAGACATTTATTACTGTTTAAATTTTCACAGCTCTCATATCTATCACAAGGGTAATGCACACGTAGATAAACTTGGTAATTCTGGATTTTATAGCGAACTTAGTTTTGTCTGGTGGCACTCTATATATGCCCAAGTTTTTAGGTTATGAGTATCTTCAAAATAGCTTAATTTCTTTTATAATGGATATTGGTCTAGTCCCATGAGTTTCTTTAGTTTCCAGTTTTATTTTTTCTTCTTTAAAAAAAAGCTTTTGTACTATTTTAGTACATCTTTTATATGAATAATAGTTATTCCTTTCGATAATTTTGTCATTTTTATCGTTTTTTGTTTACTTTTTTTTATTTATATATAACGTTATATTGTATAATGTTTATTATGAAATGTGGGGAGAATTTTCTTCATGAATTGTAAACAGATTTTATTGAATGCTTACAACTTACATATATCTAGCTCAAATTAGATAAAAGCTTACAACTACGTATTAATAAATAATAATATAATGAAACTATACAATCAATTACAACAATATTGAATATAATTTCTGGATTTTCACTATAAAAGAAAATTTATAATAATTTATAATTAGGGTTTTATCTAATTAGCTGCCCAAAAACCATGAAATCCTAGAGGAAAATTTAAGTGGCTCGGAATTTCGATTCTGGCAACAAGGGCATTATCTGATCCTATCCTTTTTGGATTCAAGATGACGAGGTAGCATCTATTCATTGAAACAGCATACTGCAAAACAAATCATCAATTAATTTCAACATGTCATCATCATCACAAAAAAAAAAAAACTCTCACTAATCAATTCTGAAGAAAGAAGAAAAAGACATGCTAAAACTCATAATTTCTCTTTCATTATATTTAACATATTTGCTTACGTATATGCAGAAGTTACTTCACGTGACTTAACTTTTTCTTTTAAAAGGAAAATCTGGCAAAACCCACAGTCAAAAACACCACCCACAACTTCTTCATACTAATTGAATATTTGGTTTATCATCAAGTCAAACAGACATAAGTAGGTGATTATTTTTACATTTGAAACATTAATCTAAATTTCCAAACACCAAATCAGATACATATTTAATAAAATCTCTCTAACAAAATGGTCAAATATAAATTGACAAGGTTTTAAATGCAGATATATTCTGTAGGAGACAAAGTTCTATGACACATTGAACTAAGTACGTATAAAAAATTATCTTTGTCTTTTTCATTATATCACTCTCTACGGTATATTCCTTCATCGTTAATAGCTATCCACAATGTATAATTATCAACCTTTTTTGAAGAGAATATTTTATGCATGGATACCTATATGAATTAAGAACGTACACGACAAAGTAACATTGATACTCACCTCAACAACAAGAAGATAGCCATCATCTTCTCCGTCACCTTTGGGAACAAAAATAGGTTCACCAATAAATCTTCTGCTTCCAGCAGTCCATGTTTTTGCAGAATCACTGTCTAGATCTAATTTAACAACGGTGTCGAAAGGGAAACATGGCAATGTTTTGCGAGATCCTAAGGTTGTTGCTGCATACAGATATTTGTTTTTCTTCCCGGAAAATGATGGATTAGTAGCAGGAAAATCTGAGGATTTCTTCCATTTCTTCATGGGCTTCACATCACATTCTTGGCAATTGTAGTCTGAATCTAATTTTATAGATACCTGCATCATATTGTACAACATGTTGAGGAAAAAGAGCAACACAATTAAATCTCGTGAGCATGTATAGATTGAAGTATCATACAGTTTACTTTCTGATTTCATGAGTTTCACTTGAAATTTCATAGATAAATTCTAATAATTATATGATCTAATTTACCTTCTTTTTTTCTAAGGAGTTGCACTTGTAATTTAATGAATTTTGATTTAATAATAAAATGTTCTGAATAAATCATTTAAACAATTGTATTACCAGCTTCCACATAAAATGTTAGACAACGTGAAGTAACTTGGTATAGCTCAAAAAATGTATTTTCTTTTGGTCATTTAAAAAATAATAATAGAATCCTTTGGGTTGAAACTAATGGGGTACAGATACTTTTAATTATTTGGTTGATTTTACGAGAAAAAATATGTTAAAATCTTGGAATATTTGACGAGAAAGTACTGTACATAGAGACAGAAGGAATCTAAACTTGGTACACCTTGCACTGATTTTACCTTCTTTATCTTAATATTATTTTTTATTTATTAAAAAATAGGAACAAGGAGAGGAGCATCAATACCTGAACAAGATGAGGCAATAACTCAGTTCCACCTTTTACATTCATTATTGCTGGGTCTAGCTTCCTCTTTTGCCAATCATATCCTGATGATAATTAACAGAAAGAGTCTTTTTATTAGAGACACTTTTGTTTAAGATTAAGAAATCTACTTATTTTATTATACATCTCAATTCATGTTCTGTTCCTTAGAAAAAACCAACCAAACTACTTCCCAATTCAGATTAAGGATGTTTGCTAGGGAAAAATTATTTATTTATTAAGAGAATCAAGAGTCTATGTACAGTTTTGGATGTAGAATTTATCAAAAAATATATTTCAATGATGAGATTGAAAATGCAACTCTTTATAGTTATGGCACTTGAGTAGATCCTAATCCTTGCTTTCACACAAAGATAATGAACATATATTATCAATTTGCATACCATACACGTATTCAATTTGCATATATATCAGTTTGTTTATTCATTTCGAAAAAATAATATTTTAAATTATGACACATTAATTAAAAAGATTTCATTATAAAAACATTCTCAGTAATATTTATATATATTACTCTTGTGTTTCTTTTCAACATAAGTAGTAATATATATTCATCTTCTTTATTATATGAAAACTAGAAGAACACAAGTATCATTTTGAAATAAAAAATACAGTTATTTTAGAAAATTGAGGAAGTAATAACAACATACCAAATAACTTGCTGAAATTGAACCATTGATAAGAGCAAGCAGCAGCTTGTATTTGGATGTCCAAATTCCCATGTTGATGTCTAACTTCAAAGGCATTGCCAACATGAAGCAACCACAACTGTGAAGGTGCTTCAACTGGTACTCTCCAATCTCTCTCTATGCCTTTTTGTTTCTCTGGAAACCTTGGAATCAGGTATATAGGAGATGTGCTCTTACTTGGGTTTACTCTTAATGCTGATATCATTGGGGACATCCCATACACTGCTGCCATTGATCCTGAAAAATATTTTATTTAGAGTTTCTATTTGAGATATATAGCATTATAACTCAGACAGAAAATGTTCATTTTCTAATGATTTTGATCACATGTGCACGTACTATATCAGGTAGCTTAGTCATATTGAAAGTGATTGCTTAAGATTTTATTATTACTATTATTATTTTGTTCTGAGATAAGGTTATCAATAACTAAATAAGTATATATTTGCACTTGACCTTGATATAATTATATGTTAATGATGTCAATTAGGAAAAGATTATTTATTACTTTCTGATATTCGCTTGCTCTTAAATTGGTTAAGGATATAATTAAAGAAGAAAATATGGTGCTGATTTTCAACGTCAATTCTTACCCAGCACATCAAGTTTTATGCGATTGGCAAATACTATGTAGTGGGTATCTGTGAAAGCCCAATCATGGATCATCAAGTGATCTGGGATTCTGAAATTTTGCTTCTGTACTACATTGAAATTTGAGTCGTATTCTACACAGAACACAAAAAATAGGTCATAAATATAAGAAAAGTAATTCGTGTACACATGCAAAAAATAAAAACCACCTTATCTAGGTCTCTATTATAGTATTATATTTATAGGTTTTAAAAAATAATACATTAACAAGAAACAATTATACTGTAAACCATAATATTAAATGGATATATATTCTTTAGAGTGGTCTTTGTATCAGTATTCTGAATATAAATAAGTAAAATAAGTTAATCTTTTTTCATAAATTAAATTATAAGCGTAACCTTTTTTATTTATAGATCTAATTTAACTTTTCAAAATCTACTTACCAGTAAATGTAAAATTACTGCGTGGAAGTAACATGTCTTCTGCATTGCATGACACAGTGAGTAGCCTGTCTCTTCTAGAATCAACCTTATAGTGAGACAATAGTCTTCTTGGAGGCATCTTAAACACCCCTTTATTCCATAAAGTAAAGACAAATAAAATATTTTAGTATTATAGAATATTATAAAACCTATGAACTATTGTATTGTACGAAATTCAATGTTACATAAGTTATGCAGCTTAATTAAAATATGGCAAAGTGACAGTAAAAGATATATATTTAATTTCCCCTTGGGAACTAGAATGACCCTCATAATAAACTATTTTTGGGGCCACATGGCTTGTAAGTACTCCAGCTAACATGTAGCTTGGAAAATTATTCCTTTGTGTGCCACTAAAACTTAATTGCTAGTGAAAGTGTCATTAAACCTCACTTCTTTAAAATTTTGTTGGAAAGTATTGGAAGCACTATAATGAGTTGCTTCATTAGAGTCCCATACTTCTTGTACTGCATGTCCATTCAACTACCAATTCCCACCCAAGTTGTTTAATATTCTTTTGGTAAGTTTCAAGTTGCTTACTATTATTCAACACCATAATCACACAGTATGGTCACCTTTCTTGTGTCTTGTAATATAATAATGGAAAAATAATTCACCTTGATTGTGCCCATTTTGTCGTGTCATATACATTTTGTGTGGATGATTCAAGCTCTTCAGTTCATGTATGGAGAAGGAAAGGAAGCAGTTTCTACACTATACATATATAGTTATCAGACTCCTCTATACTAACTTAACTCATGTACATTTACTTTCAAAATTTCAAACCTTTTAATAACACTAGTAACATCTCTGGTGCAATACACAACTTTGTGATTAATTAAACATATAATTTCAAACTCATACTGTACTAAATATAAAACAGTTCTAAAGTCTATTCATATAAATAGGTTTTCTTAATCAATCTAAAATCGATCGATCTCTTTCATTATATATTATAGAAGAAAAGCCTCCAATGCAGGTACATATAATTATTAGGAAGTATGAATCAATACGTACCATATAGTATAGGCTTCAAGAAGTTGGCAGCAACCTCCCAAACATCACTACCTCTGCTCTCATCATGATCTTCCAAATCAACACCATCCATGATGTTGTATTGTCCAATCGTATCTAACGTACCAGGTTGGATCTCATACGGTTCCCCACCTTCCCACATGCACAGGAGTTTCCCCCCCCACTTTAGTACACTAGTGTTAGCCACATTTTTCATGACCTTAGTGTTCCCAACCTTTTTTCCACCCTTCAACACTGAAAATGGTCCTCTATGCGTGAATTTCCACTTCTTGGTCTTTGGGTCATGTTCCTCCACATGTGCTTCGGTTTTAATGTACTTAGCCATGTACTTGACATTCTTAGTAACATTGTCAAAAGTGAACGCTCTTAGATAGCCATGACCATCAAGAGGATGCACCGTGGAGCCGTGATCATCGGCCAAAAGCCCCGGTCCGGTTAGGTAGTACGTTCCGGCGGGGAAATCGGCCGGGATCACACCTTCCACGGTGCTGAGAGTGATAGGTCGAGTAGCTTCTGATCTTTGTGACATGAATAAAAATTGGTAGTCATAATAAGCAGCTATGGAGTCATCAGGTTCTATGGTTGGTGGAACTGGTATGGCAACAGGGGTAAGTGGTGTTGATATGGATATTGCACGGGGTTTGGTCGGAGGTGTGGAGGAGGGGGTTTGGTGCACCGGAGGTGATGGCCTAATGGGTGGAGGAATGTATGTTGGGGTGTTGAGAATGGGTTTGGTTTGCATTTTTGAGAGTTATAGTATGGGGGTTTGGTGTATGGAGTTTGAGATTGTTGTTGGCATGTGAAGGTGGCAAAGAATGTGTGCTATATAAATGTGTAGATGCAATAGTTGCTATATGCTATTGCACTGTGAGTTTCCTTTAATTACAGATTTGCCATCATGGCTTTTGCATGGTTATTTTGGTTTGTGCTCTCTCAATGTTCATGTGGGGTACATATATATATACATATATGGCAGCATTATTTAAAATGTGGTGGACACCAAAATTCTTGTATTTTAAGTGGCAGACATGAAGCATTTCAATTTTCTCTGGTTGTACATATTTAATTTGTCTTGTTTTGTTTTACCTTATTTTTAATGGCTCGTGATCAGAAGAGTAGCTTGGTGCATCATGAGTTGAAGATCTTTTCCCCCTCCTACTATTATTTTTCTCATTGGAATGAGCAATTTGATCATTATGCAAGAGCCGCAACATCTTTGTGCATTTAGAGAAATGCTAGTGCAAACGATATATCTAGAAGAGAGAAATTAATTATACAGCAAGAGTGAAAAGAAGGGAATAAAAATAAATGTGGGACAACAAAAATATTGAAAACAATTGTCTTTTGCAAAATATTATCATAGAAAAGTGTTATATATATATATATATATATATAAACAACACAACTATAATTTTGATAAAAAAAAAAGTAATCAAAGTGACTAATGAGGGGAGATGAACATTACTCACTATTCATCATATTGCATGACCATTTGTAACTCCATGATTAGTTTGGTATTAAATATTTTCCTGCTAATTTTCCTTCTCATTATGATTGTTGACTAGAAAATGGTTCAATTCGCAGTATAACATCTCAAATCTTCCACGTACATATTATAAGAATTTTTTATGTTTTCTGGATTTTTTTCTCTTAATATTTTGTGGTACTTTAAAAATGTAAAAGAAAAAAATCTGAAATAAATTTATTTCTTGTAATTTTTTTTAAAAACAAATTTTAGAAAAACTCTCCCTGAATATAAAAATTCTAATTGTAATAATATCAAGAAAAACAAGCTTTGCTCATGTTGTTTTAGCTTATATATTTTTAACGGCTCATGATCAGTTGAAGGTCTAACATTGGGAGGAGCAGTTTCATATTATACAATATTGCTGCAAAACACTTAGGGAATAGCTGTTGAGTAGAGATAATATATTTAGAAGAGAAATTGTATTCAGACAATATCTTCGTATTATAAAATATGCAGTAAAAAGAGTGAGAAAGAGAAAATTTAAAGATTGTTTATATCATAGAGAAAAAAGTGTAGTAGAAGATATTATAGAAAATAATGTATAAATTCATAGTTTTTTCTGTAATAAGATTTAAGTATCACACTACTTATTGTAAAAATTCACTCATCTTATATTTAATCTAGACCTTAATTTTATAACTATTCTCTCTGCAACTCAACTTTTAATAAGAACACCATGTTAGAATTTAATCATAGAAGACAATTTAACTTGGAAGATTATTAACTAAAAGTGCTTTAAAACTTAAGTGCCGTGCTAAATAACTTGTTTTATTCATAGGTTTCATTGATAAGTATAGAAGAGTATAAACAACCTAATGAATATTCATTGTTACATTACATGCCATTGTAATTCCTTGAATTTGTTATGAAATGTTTTCATACTAAACCTGATTATTCTTCAAATTAATTATGAGGGTTGACGAGAAAAAGGTACAATTTGCATTATAATATCTCAACTCCTCCACGGTATGAAGAAAATTAAGGAAAAGTAATAGACACAGGAAGAAAGGAGATATATATGCACTAATTAAAATCACTTCTAAAATGTGACCCGTTCATTGTCAACTTATCATTGAATGTAGGTGTAGTATTTAATAAGTCACATTGTTTATTTCTTGTCTACTTATCCTAGACAAACTTTTCCCATTAATCAAGAAATCTATAATGATTTCCATTATATGTTGTCTCCATATCATGCACCATTGATGCCAATTAGAATGGTGCAAAAGAATAAATACAAAATAGAAAAAGGAATATAATATTTAGTCATCTTCTATACTTTTCCATTTGCACCAATTTAGAACCTCCCTTTTTCAAACTAAAGTGATGAAGCTAAGCAAGTGAAGTTACGAAAACCATGAGCTCAAGCTCAAATTTTAATTGACTTCTTTCTCTTTTTTAAAAAGACAAACCTTATAACAAGAACACATAGATCTTGCTAGTATCCCATGAATTTTCAATCATTGAATTTTATTATAGATTTATATAATCTAACAATCGTCAATTCATCAACTAGACAAAGACAGTGTGAGAAAAAAAGTTTTTTTAAAGAAAAGAAGAAAAATGAATCCAATTTCAATCTAAATAGCTAATTTAAGCTAGATTGAATTTGGTTGTTAAATACATGATCTTAAAATGCTTATATTTTCACTACAAAATAGCAATAACAGCTGAAAAAATATATAAAATTTAAACATGGAGAGGCTGATGGTAGGATGGACTGATTTTTTTACTCATAAAATAATATATTTATTATTCAAGAAAGTATAGGTACCCAAAAATCCTTCCATAAATAAAATTATTTCTTATTTTATAATCCAATGTATCATCTCTCACGGAACTTATAAGAGAAAAAATATTATGATTCTCAAATATTTTTTAAAATATATTATAAAAAACTTATTTTTATTAATATAAAATTAATTACTAATGGAATTAAAAATTAATTTAAAATTTAATTTAATAAATGATTAAAATTTTAGTAATTAACGTTAAAAATTAATTTAGATTCTAATTTAAAATTTAATTTAGTTATTATTATATAAATATCAATTTTATAGTTTTTTTAAGATTAATAATTACTAAAAAAATATAATATCTATTATAATAAAATAATTTTTAATTTATAAAATAATTATTTTTTATTCTAAATTAATTTATATTTAATAAAAAAATTTAATGATAATTACACTAAATAAAAAAATCTCTTCTAATCTCTCGTACTTTTATTTTGACCCTTCTAAAAATTAGTGGAAGACATTCATCCTGAACTATTATACTTCTATCATACCAAACAATACACATTCTTTACAAAATAACAATAGCTTTAATAATAAGAAATATCACCACAAATGAATTCTTTTAACCAATATAGCATTAGTTAAGATACGAACTATTAAGTTTTATTATAAAGATATTATACATTAATTGTTTTTTACTGGGAAGCAGAACAAAGTTATTAGATAGAAACCCTAATGAGGAAATGCTTAAAGTGAAGGAAATATGTGAAAGCAAAGGGTATATGGAAGGGTGGCATTGGAGAGTGATTTAGAAGGGAAAGAGGGGCACTTGTGCGGAATTGACTTTGAAATGTTCATAATTAGGGCCACTTGAAGGCATAAAATAATGACCAATGTTTGATTCCAAAGTTGATAGTTGGTGTGATTCTGCTTACATAATGACAGGAAGCAAGGGCCTACACACCCTTGCTTTGGCCGTCTAAAGAGGAAGATGCTGATTTCATCCTCTCCTTTTCATTCTCCTCCAGTTCTTCAAATTCCCAAATTCAAATTTTACTTTTCTTGGCCAGACCATACTTAATTACTTTAACCTTAATTTTGTAATTAATTTGCAATCTTACTTCACCTTCGCCATAATCCATACCCATATTTTTCCATCTTAATTGGTTAGACGGCTAGTGACCCACTTTATTTTGCATGCTCTACTCTTAAGTATGTGCACTAATTAATCACCCTTCTTTTACTTCTTTCTTTTTCAACCCTTCTTTCCTTCCTACAATGTCTTTCTTTCTTTAATTTTCCACCCTTCTTTCTCCATCACTGCTAATTCATGTCCAGATTATCAGCAATTTGCTTCTGTAATCCTAGTTAACTGCACAATAATGTTTAAATTTCATAATTTTAGGATAAAACGTTTTTTGACATCATAAATAAAATTGATTTAACAGTATTTCAAATTTGTTATTACTTCACAAATATGCTAACATTTTAAACTGATCTTACTAGTTATGTGATATTAACAAAGCAATCAAGCTGCATAAATTAACATTCAGTGCCTACAACAATGCTAAGATTAGAAAACTTAATCCGTATTTCGACCTGAAGGATTAGCTCTACTACTAATAGAGCCGAGGCACCTACGTTTTTTATGGAAAATTTAAGACATCATAACTAAATGTCTATATACCTCTCTTTTATCTTTAGGTTTTATATTTTAGGGAATTACTTTTTTTCATCTCCACCTTTTCTCATTACAATCCTGATAGAAATTGTTTTAACCTTTAGTTCTATAGGTTTCAAATAGAGAAAAATTAGAAGTTTTATTAAATATATAGTAATACTTTTTTTCATAATGAGTTTTTAAGTGCAAATACAATCCGAAATGTTTGAGAGAATCTCTTATTATATGTTTGTAAGATTTCTACTATTTTTTAATTTGATTGCATTTCTTATTTATTTTTGTGTTTTGAAATATATTTTTTATTATTTTGGTTCTTTGAGACTTTGGATGTATGATTGTTCTTCTCTCTTGATCACATTATTTCATTTTCAAATACATTTCAATACATGCTGAAAAGTTTGCGTAATTGATTTCATTCATATATTTTTTTTACATTTATTTAGATTTTGTCATTTCTTATATTTTTTAAATTTTTTATCATTTTGTTTGGAAGTTCAAAAACTTGTGTGATAACACATATTATTAAAAGTTACCTTTTGTTATAGGTGTCTCAATTAATAGGTCACAAGTGAGAATGAAAATTTTAATTGAATCAAGTGACAGAGGTATTTAGAATGTCATAATTAATGTGCCTTATATTCCTCAATACTTGGTAAATGGTATAGAAGAAGAAAAATCTTGAAATGATCTTAATTAAGATAAACAAAGAAAAATTCAATATGATTATAAAGCTAAGAATATTATAACCTCACATTAAATCTTGATGAGTTTTTCAAAATTTCTCAATATAGGAATGTCAAGGAAATGTGGGATACTTTGGAAGTAATCCATGAAATACTATTGATGTTAAAAGAGTAAGGAAGCACTCCTTAATACAAGAATATGAGTTTTTTATAATTCAACAAGGATAATAGATTTCAGATATGCAGAAAAGATTCACTCATATCATAAATCATCTTAAGGGGTTTGGAAAAGTGTTTGAAAAGGGAGAATTAAATATAAAGATTTTTTAAAAGTTGGGATAAAAATTGGCAACTAAAGCTTGGTTTTCAATTATTCAACATGCTTTGATAATGATTTTATTTATCTCTTTTGTTTAAGATATGCATGCCATAAGAGAGAGAAAGAAAATAGAAACTTTTGATGTGCTTTCATAATAAAATGAAAATTAGAGAAATCTAATAATCATTTATCCTTGTTTGATGAGAAGTTGGATGAGGTATCCTTTCCTAGAATTGAGCCCTTCTTCCTATGACACCTCCCTTCTTTTTCCACATCTGGTGGATCTTCCTTGAGATGAAGGAAATCTGGTCATCCACTTTAGAGTTATGTGTGTAAAGTTCTTTCTTTATATTCTTCTACCTTCAAAACTTTGGTGGAGGTGAACTTGGATTTGTGAGCTTGGAGGTGAACTTGGAGTTGTGAGCTTTGAGGGTGATGGATTTTTCTTTCTTTATCACTTTGTCTTGCTCAAGATTTAACTCATGCACCTTTAGGATGTCAATGAGCTCTTCAATGGACATATTATTAAACTTTTAGAGGTTTTGAGAGTTGTGATCTATCGTCTCTAAAAACCAAGAAAACTACGTAACATTTTGTTAATTTGATCATAATTATCATAATGTTTTAAATATATTAAACACACTTATTTTCATTTGATTCCATATTAAACAACTAATATTGATAAGTAAGGAGGCTTAACTTATTGCACTTTACCTCTATGGAACCTTCGTAAGTTACTGCTAAGGTGTCACACATTGATATGATTCTTAGAAGGATGGATGGATCTTGATCAACCTAAGAAGATGTAAAAGACACAATCCTCCATGGATGACGATATTATAGATTTGTGGAAACATGTAAACTTATGGAGATAACTTACGGTTTCATTCAAAATAACAAAGTAAAACAAGAACTCAAAGAGAAAAGTAACACATACCCAAAATCAACCAAGCATCAACAACATACCCATTTTTCCTATAAGGTTTTTAGTCAATTCTCAATATATGTATATAATGACTTGATCAATAGATTAAACAATGAAACAAAATGAAAAACATATTCTAAACATCATGTATATGATTCATACATATCAAAAAGAAAAGAAAACTCACATATTCACATCCAAATAGAAATGGGTTTCATACCCATTCGCGAAGAATACTTACTTGGATTTTACACAAAACAAGAAATAGAAACAAGAACAAGTAAACAATTGAAAAAGAAAATGGATTAAGAGAGTAGGAATGGAAGAACATGCCACCTTGATTAGGAAAAATTAAGGATAAGTGTAGGAAGATCCACCACTTAAGAAAGCTTCTCAATATAAGAACCTAAGGCAAGAGAGAAACACCCTTGAAAAGACTTTCACATATGAACTCACAAAAAAATAATTTCATTCAATATTCAAAAGTCATTTTTACAATTAGGGAAGCTCTCCGTTTATATGACAAGGGAACATCCAAGAGGGAACATGAAAAGACAAAAATGTTAATTCCTAATCCTAGAGTTAACTCTGCTTAATCATGATTAGTATAATTAATCCTAAAAAATTAGGAGAAGTCACATGAGTGTTCCTTGAATCTAGAAAAAGTAATAATTACATTTGACTCTTGCATTTCGGAAAGGTTAAAAGAGTTCCAAGAGGCATGTGGTGTGTACCCCTTTTGCCAAGAGTCTAAGGAGAAGTGACTCTTCAAGGCCTCAAAAGTCACTCTCGGAACTCTTCAAGCTTTCCAAAAGACATTTCTTCTACTTCAAAAATTGAGAAATCTTGGACTTCATTTTTCTTTGAATATTCTTCATGTATTTATTTTCCTTTCAATCTCTTCTTCTAAAACTGAAGTCTTCCTCTTGTTAATTTTCCTTCAAATTTCTTCTTTATTTCTTTTTCTCTTTACTTTCTGAGTTATCATAATGTGAATCTTTCAGAGAATCTTTCGGATTTTTCATTTTTATTTCTTTTTTTTTTCTTTTTCTTTTCATGCTTCATATATTTATTCTTGATGTTTTTTTTCTCTATTTTCAACAAATACTTCTTCATCGAGGATCATATCACACATCTTCTTCACTACTTTAAACATGTTTTTTTAGTACTCCTCTTTTGATAGTCCACACAAAGGGAGTTTCTTACCTTGGAGTTCAACAAATATCATTGTTTTTATTCACCAATCTAGAGAACTTTAGGCCTAGGGTAGTCATCCTCGTCAATAGGAACGTAGTTTTCGTTTTTCACTACATCCATCATGTAAATGTGATACTATTTTAGGAAAGCAATCGTGTGTTTCATTTTATAGTCAAATTTCTAGCCCTTCAACAAAAGGTATCTGTTGAGGCATGTCCTTCATTTTCCATGGCAGCATGAATCGTGATGAAGTTCCTTATCATTCATGGAGTGGAGATGAGTTTCCATAAATGTAAAAGCTTGGAGATGCAACAAAAATACAAGGAGGATGAAGGACTAGTTTTGGAAATTCAAAAGCTTCAAGGAGAAGCTATTCAACTTCCCAAAGAAGATTCCTTGTGGAAGAGGCTTAGGTAAGACGTTTATCTTTTGTAACCTTTAAGAAAGAAAGAGATTTGCTAAGCCACATCAATTCTCATAGAATTCAAAAGTGATTATAAGAAACAAAGAAAAGTTATTTATAAAGTTAGATAACTTCTTGTACTCAAACTTCAATGAAATTCAAATTTAAATTCAAATTCTACTTGGATGAAATGTAAATGTAACTTATGAGATACTTTTCTCCTAAAGACCTCGAAGAAGGCTTTGAGATAGAATATAGTTTTTGTAACTTTTTTATAATTTTTCTTTTAAACCTTTATTGGACCTTATAATTGTTCCTTTTGTATTTGTTTGTATTAGGTCATTATATGGCATTTTACGTGTTTCTAGTTTTTTTGTAATAAGAAACTTTCTAAATTGAAGTTTCAAGAGGCTTGTTAGATGGATCTTAATAGTGTTTGAACCCATGAGTGTTGGGTCATAGTATATAAGCCTTTTTGTAGACTCTTATATTCAGAATCGAACATTTTGAAATTTAAATAATTTTCTAGAGTGTAAATTCTCTCTAAGTTCTTCATTAGAACTTTTGATCCTTATCTTTAAATTTTCAGTTCAAGGTAGCAAATCTTCCTTAATTCATTAATTATTCTTGATTATAAGTTTCTCCATTTCTAATCTCTTTAACATTTTTCGTTTTGTCAATGGTTCAATAGAAATTGTTAGAACGATCCTAATCCGAAATTAGTTTTTCATCACCAATCTAGTTCTAATTCTAATTATACTACTCCAAACTCAACTATAAACAAATTAACTATTTTACATCGACTAAATAGTAATAATTTAATTTATTTAATAATTATTTTTCATATAATTGAGAGGTATATTCTCTAAATTACTCTCAATTCTCAATTATACTTATTGAGAAACAATCATTACGTTTAAAAATAAGAATAGTTTTTGAAATAGTAACATTAGCTAGGATTTAGGAAATTGAAATCTATTTATATTTAAATCCACAAAAGATAACTCTTTT
This sequence comes from Lablab purpureus, assembly GCA_030347555.1. Lineage (NCBI taxonomy): Eukaryota > Viridiplantae > Streptophyta > Magnoliopsida > Fabales > Fabaceae > Lablab > Lablab purpureus. Next base: position 20,734,543 of record CM059254.1, read on the forward strand.
TGCTTACATTTGAGTCTAGAAGGAGTGATAGTCTAACTTGCTTGCATATTTGATGAAAGAAACTAAACTCGTTTCAATTGTCTAAATTGTCTTTATTCTACACATACATGTGAGCTTTACCCTTTACTACAACAGCACGTCTTCAACTGTCTTCTCAAGAGACTATATGGAGTTTTGGAAGTCAGAAACCTAGAGCCTTAACTTGATCTTCGATAATAATATCTGTAAGAAATGGAAGATATGTTATATGAAAGTGTATCCAAACAAATGTATGATCAGATAAATCTGATTATGATAAGTGACATGGATGGAGAGAGTGAGAGAGCATTACACATATATATTAATGTTGTAAATGGAAGCATATTTTCTGAGGAGACGTTCTATGGTGTACCACTCAGAACGATCAGATCCATCTTGATAACCAATTCGTGGCATGTGTATTGATGCTTTACAGAATGATCAAACAAAAATTTGCATCAGTGTATTTTAATTGTCAACTAAAATTATAATCATATACTAACAGATATTGTTTTGAAGTAGTTATCAGAAAGAACTTATAGCTAATGTCCGAAGAATGATTTCCGAGCCAGAAACAGAAAAAAAGGGTAAAAGGCAAACAACCCTCCAACTTAAAATGAATTGAATGTACATACACACCATCTCAACTTAAAAAAAAAACTATCAAATACAACGTAACCTATAGCAATTGGATTTTCCAAACAATAATGAGATAAAGATTACTTCACGATAATGAGATTATGCTGCATTTCGATGCATCAGTAGATATAATTTCCTTTTCAGGTTTCGAATTCTTATATGATTGATATAATACATGGTAAATATGCAAGATCCAGGTATCACAGCAGTTGCAACACAATTCCGTAATTAAATGCAAATGACTCATCAAAATTAACATGGACCATTATATGCTTAGAACAGAATCGTTAATGATCACACACGCACAATTCACAGCCATGCATGTACGCAATAAGCCAAGAAAACGAAAATATAATAAATTATAAAAGGCAATGAAAGATTAAACATTAATTAAATAAATATGGAAGCACGTTACCAGAATTCTGAGCGGCTGAGAATGCTGCCTTTGCTAAGCAGCTTTCCAAATGGGGAAGTGAGATCTCACTGCGTGGGATTTTGCGCCTTGGATTATATGACTGAACCACAGATAAAGCAACCATCTTGGGAGTATTTCCATCCATATCTTGTTCATCACAACCGTCTACAAGCAACAAGGCACCACCAGTATAGCGGCAACAACCATACACTCATTCACCACGTCACAGATTAAACACATGAAAGAAAAACTCTTAAGAAACTATTTAATTTAAGCTGTTTTGAACAGAAAATAAGTTAATCCAAGCTAGCTTATTTTTGTAGAAAACAGTTCACAATGCGTGGTCAGAACCTAAAAAAGATAAGCAATTTCCCCTCAATAATCACATTCAAACGTGCCAATACTCTAAAGACACTAAACTTGGAAACTGGTTAATGCTGCATTTTTTTAACATAAAGAACATAACCACATAATTCTTCATATAGTTTGTAGTAACAGAAATAAGTCACGCCCCACCTTTCAGAGGATTCACAAATACTGCAGCAGAGAATAGGTAAAACACCTTTGACGGAAGTTCAGCAGTCAGCATTCGTAATTTTGGAGTTCATAAAAGAACATAATAACATAATTCATCAAGTTTGTAGTAACAGAAATAAGCCCCACCCCACCTTTCAGAGGATACCCAAATACTCCAGACGACAATAAACAACTTTGATGAAAGTTCAGCAGTCAGCGTTAGTTCATCAATAGTTCATTAACAAAGCCTGAACTACTTCACTGAAACTACCAAACAAATTATGATAACATAGAATAAGACAATGTATTTTTGGACAATGTGAAAAATGGTAATAGGTGATAACATCCAAACAAATAGCTACAGTGGTTGGTAGTGTGGAGGTGACATTGAAACAGACTGTTATATAATAATTGAGAAAATTTCTGTTCTGCAGGAAAAATGCAAGGAATTAAGGTTGCCCGCTTGTAGGTCAGGGTAGTATTGACTTAAAATAATGTACGCAATCCATATAGACTTCACATAATTATTTTGTATCACTACAGTGCTCACCTTCAAGCCTTATAAGATGCAGATCACCAAGATGCAGATCCCCATGTTCAGAAGCCCGTTTGTATGCATCACCAATGCTTGTAGAAAGTTTGGACAGTGCATCAAACATTCCACCACGGCCCCAATGTCCAGAGGTGTCAACACAGCTGTAAAACCAGACAATATATTTACAGTTGATTTTAAAATGAATGATTTCTTCAACACAGAACAGCTTGTGAATCATAATTGTTGGAGCATGTGATACTTCTAATCTTAATTTCCTTATTACCATATTTTCTTTCTCTAGTGGTACAAATTTATTTCTGGTAATTTAGTTTTTTTTTTGTAATTTTTGAAGAAAATTATATTTCTTGTATTGGTCGATCATTACTTTAGAGTGTTATGGGCACCACAAGCTAGGAGAGTTCGAAACCACCCTCATAATATAACAGAATAAATATTTCGATAAGATAGGAAAATGTTAGAATAATTGAGAGAGACATAGATTGAATCCCTAATGTGTGTAGAACACATACGATTATGCATTTATTAATAGGAAAAATAAATGAGATGGGCCTGAGCCCATTATATTAAAACAGAAATCATAATACATCTAACAGTCCCCCTCAAGTTGGTGCATACCAATTGTATGAACCAAACTTGTTAAAAAATATAATCAATTCTAGGTCCCAATAATGATTTAGTAAAAGCATCTACTACTTGTTTATTAGAATTAACAAATTCAATCTTGATATTTTCAGATGCAATCTTTTTTTCGAATGAAGTGATAATCAATATAAATATATTTGGTCCTTTCATGAAAGAAAGGATTTGAACTAATATGAATGACAGTTTAATTGTCACATGAATGTTGTTTGAGTGACTTCTCCATATTATAATTTTTTAACTAGTTGTTTAGGCCAAATAAGTTCACAGGTAATAGAGGTCATAGATCTATATTTTGTTTCTGCACTAGATCTTGCAACAACACTTTGGTTTTTGCTCTTTCAAGAAATCAAACTATCACCAATGAAGACACAATATTCAAAGGTGGATCTCCTATTAGAAGGAGAGTCTGCCCAATCAACATTTGAGGAGGCTACAACTTTAGTGTGGCTATTGTGTCCATATAACAGGCATTTTACAAGGGAACCTTTAATGTACTTCAATATACGAATGACAACATCCCAACGATTTGTACATGGAGAATTAAGAAATTGACTCACCACACTAACGACAAAGGAGATGTCAGGGTGAGTAACTGTAAGATAATTCAATTTTTCAACTAATCTTCTATACTTCTCAGGATCTGAGAGTGGCTCCCCTCTATAAAGTAGAAGTTTGACACTGGGATCCATGGGTGTGTTAATTAATAAACTTTGAATTCATTAACCCAGTTTCTTCAAAAATATTCAATGCATATTTCCTCTGAGAAATAACTATTCCGTTGTTCAATTGCGTTACTTTAATCCCCAAAAAAGTATTTGAGTTTGTCGAGGTCTTTGGTCTGAAAATGACAACAAAGATGTTGTTTTACTTGTGAGATGTCATGGTAATCACTGCCTGTAAGAACAATATCATCAACATATACTACTAGATAGATACACCCAACACTCTTGTGACGGTAAAACACCGAGTGACCTGCCTCACTTTGGGTCATGCCAAATTGTTGAACAGTGGTAAATTTGCCTAATCATGTCCTAGGAGATTGCTTGAGGCCATATAGAGATTTGGAGAGACGACATACCATTCCAAAAAACTCTCCCTGAGCAACAAAACCTAGAGGTTGCTCCATATAAATTTCTTCATGCAAATCACCAATAACAAAAACATTTTTGACATCCAATTGATAAAAAGGCCAACATTGAAGAGCGCCTATGGGTATGAATGACAAACAAAGGTCATCTTTGCAACTGGAGAAAACGTGTCACCATTGTCTAACCCAAAAATTTATGTATAACCTTTGGCTACTAGGCGAGCTTTTAGACAATCAATAGTGTCATCAGGACTACTTTGATAGCAAAAATCCACCTACAACCAACAACAAATTTCCCAGAAGGTAAAGGGACGAGGTTCCAAGTTCCAATGTTCTAAAGAGCACTTATTTCATCAAGCATTGGCGCCAACCAGAATGAACTAAGGCATTACCTACAGATTTAGAAATTGATACAGGAGAAATAGATGAAAGGCATGTATAAAGTGATGGACAAAATCTGTAATAACTCAAAGTAGTATAACGAGGATAATGATTATGAGTGAAACATATATTTTTACAATGAGCAATAGGAACATATATTTTTACAATGACAAATGGTAATAACTCTAAGTAGATAGTGAAGAAAAAACAAATTTATTAGCAATAATCTGATCGGTGGCTCCTGAGTCTATAACCTAAGAGCCAAGAGAGTTGGAGTGAGTGATGCCAGCACATGAAGTGTGCACAACAAGAGCGGTAGAACTAGAGCTTTGACATTCCTCGTACCATTTGAGAAACTCATTGAGATAGTATGTTGTTTGAAATTATCAAACGGTACAGAACCCAAAACAAAGGGTTGTGTGAGAGTGGCTTGGGCCACTGCAACAAATGTCGAAGGACGACCATGTAAAGCATAACACCAGTCGATTTTATGACCATACCTGTGGCAAAGATCACACTTGTCAATAGTTGACTTACCTGGCACATTCAATAGGATGGAACAAGTGGAATTCAAGGTAGGGACAGTTCAGATCCTAAAATCTGATCACGGACATGTGAATAATCATTGGGAAGTCCATGTAATGCCAACAACATCAAGAACTTTAATCATTGCTCTAGTTCTTCAAGAGCGGAGGCAGAAGGCAATAACACATTGAAGTCATGAAAAAGGACATGTGAATTTTACCCAAATATTGAGCTATTGTACCATCAAGACATGTCTAATCAACAATTTTAAAAATATTTTGACAAACACCATAAATTTGTTGAGTGTCATTGGTGTACAACAATTTGGCCCAGCTCCAAATTTCTAAACATGATTCAAGCACAGAATATTTGTTTCAATGATGAATCAAGCACGGAATATTTGTTTCAATGACGAATCAAGCATGGAATATTTGTTTCAATGATGAATCAATAGTAGACTTAAGTACAATGCATAATAGAGCATCAATTTTCAACCAACAAGGATGTTCACTTTCAACTATACTGTTACTGTTTTAGTGAGATCACTCTTAAGCCAAAGTTTATTGTTTGATGCTCAAGTCTCATAATTAATTCCATCTAATTTGTCAATGGATAGATGCACATTAACATAATTGGTATAGATAGACGGATCAGAATCAGCAATGAGAGGCAATAGATCATTGTAGAGAGAAGAATTACTCATAGGAAAGAGAAACGAACCCAAAAAAAAGGTGAAAAATATCAAACAGACTCTGATCAAGATGGTAGTCACAAATCTAGAAAGAGGGTGGCCAAAAAGGTTTTCTGAGGCGCCGCAACTCCAGCGAGGATGGTGATGACGCATGTAAACTCCGATGGCTATGATTTTTGCGGCATTGGGATCGCTTGGCCGAGAAGACCTTGTTTATGGCATCGCCAATCTGAATAGAGGAGATGGCGGCAGTGCAACGACAAAAAGCATTGTTCTAGAGCAGATTTTGCAATGTTGGGATCTCATGGCTAGGACAACTCTTCCGAAGCAACAACGAAAAGAGGAGGCAGCGGGGCGACAGTGTCTAGAACAAATCTAAGAGCAATGCCGAAATATAAATGTAACAATTTTCGAAAAAAAAAAATTAGCACCAGTAAACAGTGTGTTCACCATGGAGGCAAGGATTAAAACTAGCTCTAGATACCATGTTAGAAAAATTGAGAGAGAGACACAAGTTGAATCCCTAATTTTTGTAGAGCACATAGGGTTGTGCATTAATTAATAGGAAAAATACAAGAGATAGACGTAAGCGCATTACATTAAAACAGAAATCCTTATACATCTAATATTAAAATAGAAGATAAGGGGGATTAAATCATACCTGATTAAGCCAATCTTGATCTTATTAACTACTAGATCCTTCTAGAATACTTCATTAAAATTTAAAATAAAAATAAATACAACGATCCACAATGGAATTATGACTGCAAGATTATTTACTCAAAGTATATCATGACAAGAAAATTAATGTGATCACCTTGTACAATCTGCATTAGAAAGTAACATCTTGTGTACCTGACTTTTATTTACGCTAAGAAAGTGAATTTAAGTCTAGCTCAACTTTACAAAACCAGTTTACAAGATAAGATTCACACTCACTTATATATCATAATTTAGTTATATCTCTAACTAATGTGGGATCTCCACCATACTCCCTTACACCAAAGACTAAAAATCTCGAACATGGGACTAGTCAATAGCGGCTAAACTCAATGATGATATATTTTGTATTCACATTTATAATTTTATTGCATCTTTAATTGACTTTTGATATGTTTTATTTTATGTATTTTTACCATTCTCTGTCCATTGTAATAAGTTGGGCTTCTTTGACATAAATGTTTTAATTTCATACTTTAGCAATCTGACCTTTGTGTAATGTTTTAGACTATAACTTGAGCTACAGGAATTATTTTTGCTTGATTCCTTTTACATCGGATTTTTCACTTTTCGTGCTTCAAAATGGACATATGATTAGCTGGATTTGGACTTGCCTAGTAATTTTTAGGATTAAGGCAGATTTGCTAAAGTCTTATACAATTTTTAATGTAAAAAACATTTTCTAATTGTGCTAAGAAGTACAGTTATAGTTCATTCTATCACTAATCAAAAGCCTATAAATAGACTAGTTAAGCTCTTATTAGGAACTTTTAATTCATTTTTCTACTTTCAGATTTGAGAGCTCTTTCTTTTTTCTCTTATTTTCTCTCCTCTCCTTGTTCTTTTATATTCTATTATGTTCCTCTCCTATTTTTCGTGCACTGTTCATTATCATCAAGGATCATGCATTCCGCTATGGAAGTTGGAAAGCCTAGGATCACTTCTAAATTTCATTTCTTGACTCTAAGTAAAAATCTCCAACGTTTATGTTGCAATTTATACACCTAATGTGTTTGTAAAATTGTTAATGAGTAATGATTCTATGAAAAGCACCTAGGTTTGTTCTAACCTAGTTAAATTTAGTGTTGATTGAAAACTGTTTTGATGTAAGTCATTACATCACTCAACATCACAAAACTAACTTGCAAAATAAGGTTTACACTCACTTATACTAAAATTTGACAATATATTTAGTTGATGCAGGATGTCAACACATCATTTTACACCCAGGATTAGACATTTCAAGCTACAAGATTGTATAGTTCTTTTGCACCTATTCTCTCCAATGTTCTACTTGAACTATGTAAGTAAATAAAAAATTATTTTATTGATAACAATCACACCAATTACATTCTAATAATCTTTATTTGTAATAATCAAATCCTTTAAATAAGGAAATAAAAATGTCTTTTATCCATATAATCTGCTATTTACAACAGTTCTCCTGTCTTCTTTCTCGTATTTACATTATAGACTTATGCTAGTAACTACTTGCCTAGAGTAGAGCTATATTACAGGAAGCACATCTGTCCTAATAAAAGGAAATAAAGAAAAAAAAATCTAAAAAGAAAAAAAGGGCATATTCTATCCTAAAGTACTATATACAATAATGCTCAATAATAGTGAATCTGCAAAATGCTTCCAAAAATCTCCTTGACATTGGGAACAATCAGGTAAATCAAACATTAAAAAAAAAATCTACAGCTTTACTATCAAATGTTTATTATGCAACAGAGAATGCTACCGAAATGGAAGAAAGCTCAAAAATAAAGCTTGGAAATCAGAGCAAAAAGCTGGAGTGAGGCAAACAAAAAAGTTGACCTGAAAACCATAGCAGGTTCAGATGAACAAAGATTTGATGGAGCTGTACAATCTCCATACACAAAATGAACAGACCCAGTAGCTGATGTGATGTCATTGTCTGTTTGGATGAGAGTGTCTTTTACATTCAATGATTGATATCCAAGAGCTTTCCACCTAGATAGCTTCTTTTCCTCTGCCTTCTTCCTTGCAGACTCAAGTTTTAGACTCTTTTCCTCTTCTAAGTTCCTTTTGCTCCTCCAATCCATCATTGAGTCGCAACTTGACTTAGACACTTCCTCAAATTTTTTAACCCAAGAAAGATATGAAGCCTCATCAAGACCAAGATCACGAGAGAGAGAAGTATAACCTCCTTCCTTAACATCATCACCTTGTAAAATGTTTCTTGGATTGACCTCAAATTTCCTTTCATCCTTATCAAGTATTTGTTCATCACGCAAGGCAAGCACCTTGTCAGCCATAACACTAATTTCTGGTAAGTTCATATCCCTATGATTTCCATCAGTGATCTCAGTGGGATCTAACATATGTAACCCAAATATGATGGATTTCAAATCGCCAGTTTCAACTTCAGATGATTCTTCATTGTCATCATGTTTGAGAATGTTATCACCAATAACATTGATGCTGAGAAGCAATTTTCTCTCTGCCCTCCGCATAATTACCTACAGTGTAACATGAATTCCTAGAGTATATGTAATACCTCCATTGTCACAAAATAAAAACTTATAACGCTCATAAACATACTTCCTCCACTGTCTTCTCTGTAACAAGGTTTATACACAACACATGGTTCATCTGGCCAATTCTATGGGCTCTCTGCAAAGCTTGCTTGTCCACCTGAGGATTCCAATCTTGCTCATAGAATATAACCTAAAGAATGACATGCAATAGTAAATTGTAAAATATGTCTTAAACTTACAGGTGATAACTTAAACTTACAATGCTTAAACCAGCCAGTTAAAGAAAAGGGAGTCCTATTCCGATGGATTTTGTGGTTCACTTAAAAAGGTTATTTTTCATTCTCCCACAGTTCTGGGATGGTTTCCAAACAGGCAAGTGCGTATCACAACCATATTTTCAGCTCTAAGATGAAAAACATGAAATTCATCTTTAAGAAAATAACAAGGCAATAGGTCTGGTTGGAAGAGCTTATTTGCAGCTTGATTGCAAGGTTTTAAAACGGATGTTAAGAACCAAAAATAATAGAAGAAAAAAGTTATTAATATCCCCTCTCGACCCCAGAAGGAACAAGTAATAACAAAAAACCATGAAAAATAGATATATATGCAATGCTCCTTATAGGACGGAAATGCAAATGACAGCAGAAAAATAGCTCCCTTACTGAGAGCACAGGCCGACCCTACACCCAGTCTTAGCCTCCTTCTTATCACCCTAATTCCAGCCCCCCCTCCTGTTGTTCAATCCTTATTCTCATTCCGCTCTCTTTCAACACAAACCATAACCAGTTGTCAAAAACCGGTTATATAATCAGGTATTTATATCCAAAACCAGTTATATCACCCCATCATGGATATATAACCGGTTCTAAAAATAAGAAAGCATATCTTTTATATTTAGTAAAATTTTACTACTGGTTTTATGCCTTAATAACTGTATTATGTTTAAAATCAATTTTGAAGGTTGAAACTATTTCTTGAAGGCCAAAATCAATTATTAATTTAAATATATAACCAGTTTAAGTTATAACCGGTTATAGTTTGATTATAATAACCATTTGTTATATGTGGCAAAAACCATTCTCAATTAACCAGCTACGTAATAACCACTTGAAAAGGGTTAGCTATAAGAGAAGAAAAAGGTCTTGATTGAGTTAATTCAATTTAAATCAGTACAAGAGGTAACGACTACAATGACTTAGTATCCTCCAGTACCACACTTGTAATGATTACAATATCTCCTTATGACTCAACAAAACATTTTCTCCTAACTGAACATAACTGGTTAGTTAGTGTTTAGTTGAACCTTTTATAACAGGTTATTATTATCACCGTACTCATACAGGCCCATTGCATCCTCCTTCATAACTTCATTTCTATTTTGCCGTCTTCTTCTACGCACATAGGGGTATATCAGTAACCATGAATTTGGTCATATTGCAAAGGATGTTGGGAACCCAGTGCCATTAATTAGGGCCACATCAACTGCATTTCTCAACTATTTATAGCCTAACTAAACTCAAGTTCCAGAGACAAATCTTCTACTTAAAGTACTAGGATAAAGAATACCACGGATCCTTCCACAACTATTATTGGCTCCTTCTAATTACGAGAGTTATGGTATTTATGAAGATCACCCCAGTCTAAACCCCAATAATGAATGTGTGGTGGAACTACAAACTGAAATACATCAATATCAAGGGCTAGCAATTTAAATTTTTTCTGGTTTGAACTTCTTTTGTGACTTGAGCATTTGTGCAAAGGTTTGGGAGAGCTTATAAAATAGCACAAGATATGCGCATAAGTTGTCTTTAGCTTATTTCATTGAGGTCTCTAAGATAACTTTTGAAAACAGCTTACAACTTATATGAAAACACCTTAACTTTATTTCTTCTTCGATTATAAAAACAACATGAACATAACTGCTTACATGATAAGTAATTATATCATAAACGCTTAATTAAGTTGTTCACCCAAAGATGCTCAAACTCAAACTATCACAGCGGAGGATCCCATGGATTGCCATATTTAGATGCAAAAGAAGAAAGCAAACAGGAAAAGAAGTCAATAGAACAAATGGAAACCATAGAAAGAACCATCATTTCATACATTTAAAATATTTCTTTTAGAAAAAGCAAGAAAATAAATCAGTAATTAGATTTCAATTCGAAGTAGGTTGAAAGCTTGTCAGAACTCACAGTATCAGCAGCCACAAGATTCAAACCAACTCCCCCTGCTCTTGTTGAGATCATAAAGACAAAGGCTCCACTTTGGTCAGCTTCAGAAGTCAAGCCTGTAGTAGCTGATGAGCTACTGAAACTTCTTATAGCAGCAAAGCGCTCCTCAGCCCTAATTGATCCATCAAGACGCTCATAGGAATACTTTCGCAACTCCAGAAAATCCTATATTAGAATAAAAAAATATTTCATCAATATAGTCTCTTACTAATATAAGGCACTTAACACAGGTAGAAAATTCTTACTTGCAAAATGTCAAGTGTATGGGTCATTTGAGCAAAAAGAAGGACACGGTGTCCCGAATAATGTAACTTCTGAAGAAGTTGATCCAGAATAAGTAGTTTACCACTGGCCTGATAGAGCAAAAACAATGTGGAAAACATGAAATATAGTGCACGAGCTAAGTGTATATAATGCATAAAACCCTGGGTTTGTCAGAACTTTTATCGTCTCTTTCAGAATGAACTAGCTATTAGAGATAGGACAGGAGAATTTGACAGGTTGTCTGGTATAAACACAAGTTTTTCAAAGAGAGCCTCTTAGAGACCAAAAAAGTAGAAGAAGGATAAACAGGGAAATGAGAGAATATATGTATTATTTCAAAAATGAAACAAAAAATACAGATGCCTCCCTCCCATTATACTTGTCTTTGTGTAAATTCCTAAAACTACAAGTGATACCTTAAAATACCCTGATTAGAGACAAGTCATGCTCGATGAACTATGTGCTCTTCAAAACAGTGGTATTCGGGATCGAATTCCTTTGCCTCCAGGGAATTTAGTTGTTGGTTTGACTATGTTGATCCTGATGACACTATTGAGCAACTCAATGCTTGTTTGGGGCCAAAGTTATACTTAGATATTCGGGTTTGACTTTGTTACGGTTGAGAATTATTCTAAATCATCTTAAAGTGACATGTGAAGAGTCTATGACTCTTTACTGTGATAACAAATTAGCTAGCATTGCTCACAATCCAATTCAACATGATAGGATTAAGCATATAAAGATAGATAGACACTTTATTAAAGAAAAATTGGATAATAGCCTTATCACTGCTTCTTATGTCCCATCTAAACTTCAATTAGCAGCAGATCTCTTTACAATCACTGAATGATTTCATGATCTCACATGCAAGCAGGGAATGATAGATATTCATTCAACAGTTTGAGGGGGAGTGTTGATAGTAGGATATTATATGTACTATTATAAGTGGTTAGAAGTTGTCAGAAGATTCTAAAGATCTCTTTGTAATTATTCCTTTCGGGTTAGAATTCTCTATATATAGAGGTCGATGTATTGTTTCAAATCAACTCAATAGAATAAAATTTTCTCTCATTCAAATTAATTATTTTCAAGTCTCAGTAAAGTAGATCCTAGAACTCTTAACTGTGGATTTATTGGTTGGTTATCCTCCCAAGAGAAAAAGGTACAAATGTTAACATCTTGAGAGTCGTCGCGTCTTTATCACCATTGTCACCTTTCATGAAGCAAAATCCTTTTTTGTTAGCCCAACACACTTTAGGGGAAGAAAGTAGTTAAAGTTGAAGAGCTCTCATTCCTATCATTACCATATCTATCTTTGCAAAATACTCAAGATCCAAATGATGAAGCCAACACAAATAGGATAGAACTAACCCTTGGTGAGGAAGAAGACAAATTCTTTGGAAAAATATATCAAAGAACACCAATTTCAACTCCAAAGTAAGAAGAGTTGTTTGACTCAATGGTGAGAAGCCTTGAAGGTAACATTGATGAGGCAAGTGTTACTAAGAACTTACACATTGCATTGGAAAAAGGAAAAAAAGATCATGTATTAAATATCTTACTTCTCAATATATCTACAATGACAATTTCTCTAATAGACATCAAAGCTTTATTGTTATCATTGATGCCATAAAAATTCCTACCCCAATTTAAGAAGACATGAAGTGAACATTGAACTCAAGTCATGAGAGAAGAGATAGATGCATTAGAAAGAAACTCAACATGGTAAATTGTTGACAAACCAAGAGACAAAAAGGTCATAAGGTGCAAATGGATATACAATGAAACATAAGACAAATAGGTCAATAGACAAGCATGAAATTGACTATGAGGAGACTTCTCCTAGAGCAAAGATGAATACAATTTAGGTTGCTCTTGCTCTAGAAGATCATTTTGGATTTGGAGGATTTGAATAATGACTTCCTTCATGCAAGTTAGAAGAAGTGTAGATAGAGATTCTTCCCAGATTTGAAACTCAAAGTGCAAGGAATAAGTTATGCCTCCTAAAGAAGACCTTATATGGTTTAAAACAATCTCCAAATGCATGGTTTGGAAGATTTACAAAACCAATGGTTTCCTTAGGATATAAGCAAAGCCAAGGAGAACATAGTTTATTCATAGAGCACTCTATTACAGATAAAGTTACACTATTGTTAGTCTATATGGATGTCAGAATGATTGATATTCATTTACTAACTTAAGAGAAGAGTTGCAAATAGTAGATAATTAGGATAAAAATATTCTTAATATCTTCATAATAATTAGGAAAAAATATCTTCAGAATCTTCTTACTTATTTCAACATATTTTTATTTCCCTATTTCAATGGATTTGATTTCTACAATAGAGATTATGAGAATGTAATTGGTGTGATTGTTATCAATAAATAATTCGTTATTTTCTTACATAGTTCAAGTATTAATAAAAAATGCAAAAAAAAAGTACTCCAACAGTAACCAAAATGACTTAAAGACTAAGAGTAGGATAAGTCCTAGTTATCATGTATAAAATAAGAGAAGTACTTGCCTGAATCAGATGTTCACCTTCTTCATACGGTTCAGGCTCAATACCTGGAAAGAGATAAGGATGGCTGCAGGCTTTCCTTAGTTGTATCACCTATAAATGTGAATCACATCTGCCCTTAATATGAATGGAACAAGCAAAACATCGTACCAAAATATACCATACTTTGCAAACAGTACTCATTATATTTATTTACCAAAAGATTGTGCTAAAACTATCTCAGTCAGATAATCGCAGAAACATCAAGGATATGTTTGGATTTAATTATTCCAGGAGAAAAATTGCTTATTTCAAAATTTCTCAAGAAGCTAGCAAAAAAGGAAATCACAAACTTTTCTTCCAAAATAAGTTGAATGAAATATGCACCAAGTCAACCACTTTATAGCCTTGATTTACATTTGACCAAATTACCCTTTATTAGAATACAAAAATTCATCAACTAGTTAAGGCTCTCCTTCCACTTCATGAAAATAACAAGACAAGGATAAAGTTATGAGACAATAATTAATCCCAGATTTTATAAACTGTTTTAAAAATTGAAACAACATTTTTTTCAATATGTAATTTGAAACACATCCCCAAAAGTAATGAAAAAAGAAAATAGTTAGAATAAATATTCAAAAAGGATTGACTAACAATATTCTGTAGTGATGGGTGATTTGAAGTTCCAGAGGATAGTGCAAGTAGCTTATGCAGTTCCTTCCTCAATATTGACATATAGACCTTCTTCTGCAGGATGACAAGGGGAACTAACCTGTTGGATACAATTTTAATATTCAAAACAATAACTCCTTAATTAAAGCTCAAACTACAATAAAAATATTTCAAGTACTCTCCAACTAGAACAAGATACAACTTACACAGTTGTCTGAGTGAGAGGTGGCAGCACCAAATTTCCACACTCGATAAGCTTTGATTTGGTACGTCGAAGCATGAAGGCACCCAATACACTTCTTAAAGTTTTAAGCCTTTCCCTTACCTTTGGAGGATCATGAACTGTTTAGAAACAATGTTGCAACATTAGAAAAGGACAAAAGAGGTTAGTTTTCTCTAAGTTTTATACATGTCATGAGCTTCTATTTATTGTAGCTAGGGCTATCAAAATGAGTCTAGCATGAGGAGTCAGTCTACGTGACCTATGATTTAGGTCAAGCTAGACTTAAAAACAGTTACCTAAACAAACACAGGCTTCTTTTAGGCTAACCTATTTGGCCCGAGACCCATATGTAGGTTGGTCTGTTTTTTCTTTTATGTTAAATTTTTTTCTCCTAATCTTTATTTTATTTTAATTATACATGTTATTTGTGAATTAGGAAAACATTAATATAATTGTTTCAAATAATATTAGACCAAGATGAAGGATTGTGTTTTATAATGCATCTAATTGTTGAATATTAAACCTTGAACTCTTGAACAATGATATATCATACTTTTTTTGTAGGGACGTGTAATTTTTTTAATTTTTAATTAGACCAAAAATGTCTCGTTGACCCCTGGACCTAATATAGGATCAGGTTAGATAAAAAATTATGGTTCATTTTAAAAATATAGGCCAGGTTGAGTTGTTAAACTTTTTTAACTTGATTCATAGTCCAAGCCAGGCTAGGTCGGATCGTCCGTTTTGACAGTTCTAACAACAACTATATATAAAATACAAAAGCTCAAAGCTCAACTAACATACTAGGCCAGTTATAACAATCTAACAATGGCAGTTGTAACAAATTACTCTAACAAAAGAAAACATATAATGATAGTTATAAATTATTAACTATGTGATAAAAAGAGAAACACACCAACATTATTGACATCATACAACAAAAAACATTGGCAACACGAAAATACATGGCTAAATAGTCGGTTCAATATAACAAGTATTCGCATATTTTGTTTTTAGTACAATAAGAAAAAACAAGAACAATCTTGGTACAAAAACTTTAATTTTGTTAATTTTGTTTGAACTCCATTAATGATTTAGGTAATTGAACACGTATTTGGTCTTTCATAATTACCACGTGTTTATTAAAGGAAAAATTAACTACAATATGCAACTAACATTGAAGGGAGACTTTTACTCTTTGGTTTGTAAATTTAAAATCTTTAGTGCCTTTTACCATCATGCCTTGAAGGGAGCCATGTGAATTTGTGTTGGAGATAAAAGTCAAAATCAAACAATCAATATCAATATCAATATACAATACAAAAGAATAAGAGGGTTACAGAGGAACAAGAGGGTTAAAGGAAATTTCAAACATTTAACCCTACCTTCCAATTCTGACAACCCCAAAACAATCTCCTTGAGTTCCTCGAGCTATGAGAGGTCACAAGCACCTACTTATGTAAGCAAAGACACCTCTTACAGTCGGAAACAGGAGTGACCACCATGATTTCACAAACCAATTCCCCTTTCCGGCGATGACACAACACGAGACCCTGAAGTCTCCAAGTGCGTCAATCACTGACACCAACAACTCCATGTGTTGTTGCCCTAACTTTTGTCTTCTACAACGCCTTTTTTTTTTTTCTTCCACCCTTCGTAATGTTTCTCCAACACAAGTTCCTAGTCGCCAAAAACAATATAGTATAAATTTACAAAGCAGAGGGCAATAGGCTCCCTTCAAGGTTAATTGCATATTAACGTTAATTTTCCCTTTCATGTATAGGCGGCAATTACTAAAGACCAAATATCTGCCCAATTATCTGAACCATTAACAGTGCTCAAACAAGACTAACAAAATTAAAGTTTTAATACTAGACTGTTTTTTTATTGTACTCGTTAGAATAACTGAGAGAAGGTCATAGGTTGAATCCCCAATGTGTACAGAGTGCATATAAATTGTATAAATCAAGCTTGTTACAAATATATTCAATTCTAGGTCCTCATAAGATTTAGTAAAAAAATATGCTAGTTGATATCTCCAGTGCAATCTTTTCTCGGATAAAGTGACAATCAATCTCAATATGTTTGGTCCTTTCATGAAAGACAGGATTTGAACTGATATGAAGGGCAATTTGATTGTCACATATGAGTATCATTTAAGTGACCTCTCTAAATTGTAATTCTTTAAATAGTTGTTTAAGCCAAATAAGTTCACAGATAGTGGAAGCCATAGATCTATATTCTGCTTCTGCATTAGATCTTGCAACAACACTTTGTTTCTTACTTTTCTAAGAAATCAAATTATCATCAATTAAGACACAATATCTAGAGATGGATCTCCTATCAGAAGGAGAGACTGCCCAATCAACATCTGAATAGGCTATAACTTTAGTGTGGTTATTGTGTCCATATAACAGGCATTTTCCAGTAGAACCTTTAATGTACTTCAATATACAAATGAATGCATTCCAATAATATGCACATGGAGAATTAAGAAATTGACTCACCACATTGACTGCAAAGTAAATGTCAGGACGAGTAATAGTAAGATAGTTTAACTTTCCAACGAAGTACTTCTCAGGAGGCTCCCCCTAATTAGGTAAGAGTTTGGCATTGGGATCCATAAGTGTGTCAACAGATTTTGAGTTCATCAACCTAGTTTCCTATAAAATATTCAAAGCATACTTCCTTTAAGATATAACAATGTCATTGTTGGATTGTGCTACTGCAATCCCCAAGAAATATCTGAGTTTGTCAAGATCTTTGGTCTGAAAGTGGTGACAAAGGTATTGTTTCATTTGTGAGATCCTAGTTATGGATGTGATTTTTATCTTCATCGGAGCTTGTTTGAATTTTTCTACCTTTTAAGGGTTTGTTTCTCTCTCCTAAAGGTACTTTCTCTCTCTACAATCATACATGGCCTCTGTCCGTGATCAGATTTTGGGATCTCTAGTTGTGCCTATCTTTAACTCCACTTGTTCCTCCCTATTGCATGTACCGATCAGAAGGCGTCATAAGTGCGATCATTGTCACAAGATCAGTCACATAATGGACCGTTGTTATGCCTTACATGGTCATCCTCCACAATCTGTTGTGATTTGGATCACCTTCCATCTCATAATTCAAGACAACCCGCTATCTTCAACGAATTTCTCAAATGGTATGAGCATTGTCAAAGTCCTAGTTCCACTACTTATGTTTCACAAATGGAGAGCAAGTTGAAAAAGAATTTCAAAGAGAGAAGGGGAGGAGAGAGACAGCAAAGATCTAGAGACAGAGAGAGAATGATTGACGAGTATTGGGAAAGGCATGTTGTAATTGTAATGAAAGAGAAAAATGGAAAAAAGGAAAAACAGAGAGCTAGAAAAAAAGAAAAATAAATACAAGAAAAAGGGTTAAGAGAAAAATAAATAAAAGAGAATGAGTTGAGAAAAAAAACAAATTGAAGAGGAGTTGGAAAAAAGAAGCAAAAGAGAAGGAGTTAAGACAAAAAGAAATAAAAACAAAGAATTCGAGAGAAAAAGAAATTCAAGAAAAAAATAGAAGAAAAGAGAAAAGGAGAAATAACAAAAAGAAGTGACCAACAATGAGGAAGAAAAAACATAAAAGATATTTTTTATAATTGTGCAAATATTGTTGTTTTGTGCATTCAACAATGTGAGAAAGAGTTTTGCATAAGACGTCTCAATAACACATCATTCGGTATCAATTTGCTAGTAGTGTTTGCAGGGAATCCAATTCTCAAATGGAAAACTAATAAAATGATGATCTTTGATCCTTGTGTTTTGTTTCTCTTGAAGAAAGTGTACTCATGACATTCAAGGATGAATGTCCTTGAAGGAGAAAATGATATGATCTAGAGGGGGTCAATATAATTTTGGATTTTCTTCACATTTGTATTATGTTTTTAATTAAGAGTATCAAAGGATGCACTTGGAAGAATATTAGGGATAAAGACAATGGACTGATTTGCATTATAAGCCCATGAAAATATATCATCTAATGTTATTTTCTACATGTTTGATGAAGACTTGAGATTTGAAGATAACATATGACAAGTCCAAATTCACATGATCTACAAGAAGCATTGATGTGTTGGAGTTTAAGTACTTAGACTAAATAATTGTTAAGCCCATTTTCTTCATTATTAATGTAATTTTCATATTCTTATTTAAATATTTCAAATGTCTTTTAACAAGTCAAGTTTTTTGGTGATTTTAAGACTTCCTAAACCGTAATAATTAGTGGAATAGTGAGAAGTTAATTCTAGTGGAAAATAAGTGTAAGGGGGAATTTAATTTTAAGTGGAGTTTTGATGGGCATTTACTACTTGTTGTCATCTAAGCTAATAAATATGAACCTTTCGTGAGAATTTGGGAGATATATGAATTCAAAAAGAAAATTTCCTCTTTGTAAAAGTTGTGTGGAGTTTTGAGTTATAAGAACCCAAATTCAATCTTATCAGGGTAACCTGTGGTGATCAACCTCATGACTTGATGTTTCATGAGATGGGGGAGGAGGATGAGGATGGATTTTGGAAACATTGGCTATGGATCAAAAAGCTCTTAATACCATATTGAAAACATAGTTAAGAGAAAAGATATTCACCATTGATTATTCTGAGGTTTGTACAAGTGAGCTTTGGTTTACAACATCTATATATAGACAAATAAAAGCTCATCTAGCAGACTGGATCCCTTTTATCAACCTGACAGTGACAGTTGTAAAAGCTGCTCTAATTGAATACAACATATAATGATGGTTGTAAATAACTTAAGTATCCATCTAATAGAAGGAGTTATACTCTAACATGGATCGAGTTAAACTAAAGAGCATTAAGATTCTATAATTGTGAAGCAAACTTCTAGAAGAACCAAAATAACATAATACAATGCTAAATTAAATAAAAATGACCTGATGAAAGATCACTGATGTCCTTAAACGTAGAAAGGAACTGATCCAGTGTACCAAAGACAGAAGGCATGCAAAGATACATCAACGCCCACAGTTCAGAAAGATTGTTTTGAATAGGCGTGCCAGTCATCAACAACCGTCTTGGCATTATGTAGCGATCTTTGAGAACATTAAATAAAACCTGTTAATGTTTCAGAATTTTAACAAGTACCAATAATCTCACAGGATGAAGACTAAATTGTTTAAGTTTTTAACATTAAACTATCTGAAATTTAAGGTATACATCTTTTGAGCCTAAACAGCTAATAACATGAAATGGACTGTATATATTTGTGTAAAAATAAATACTAACTATTTTTCTATATTATGCTAGTTCTGTAACATTTTCATATTATACAAATTTATCATATACATTCCCAAAAGATAAACTGTATAACATATAGGCAAAGTTTGCCTGATCTCACACACTTTAATAGAAACACAAATAATATTATATTAATACATGTCTCATATCATCATTGTTGTATCTTATATAATCACTTAGGATTTGCTTTCATATTTTATGATTTGTTATTAGTATAAACTACATCATATTCTTTATCAAGTCATCACAAAAGTCTTATCCAGGCTCTTCTTTCCCAAGAGTTTTCTTAAAAAATATCATGAGAAAATAGTTCGTGATTCAGCTTCTTTTTTAATCTAACTCACGCACTTGTGTGTCCACCTCTGTTTCACCCAATGATGGAGAATCTCCAACTACTATGACTTTGGTGACTACACCAAATAAAGATACACACGTGCTAGTAATCTTCAACTCATCTTTGGCCATTTCTTGTCCCAAGATCTGGCCTCTCCTCTCATTACTTGGTTGACAAAACATTCATTTGGGCAACCTTTTTTGCCATCAACCTCATTGTACCTTCTCCAACACCCCAATCATACCCATAGAGTTCCTAGAACAATTTCCAGATATTGTTTGATAGATTTTTCCTGAATCCATCCATACTTATTTTGTGTTTTGCATTGGTAAGGGCTGATGTGGACTGCAAATTAGGCCAAGCCAAAATCTTTCCTGCTTTCTAGGATATTCATTTCAGTTCATTATTATGATTATGTTACTTGACTTCTTGAAGCTAATTAAGAGGGTCACCTACCTAGAATAGCTCCTAGATTTTCTCCAAGAAGATGTATATAATTGTACAGAATGTTGCAATGTCGACAGAAATTATTCTTTTTTTCAACAGAACCATTTTGTTCTCATTTTCGAAGAGGTTTTTATTCAGACTTCCTTTCATTATGTGGTTTGAATTGCTTCATCAATAGATTCCCATTGTTTGGTTGTTGCCTGGCCCTATTCTAGAGCTTCCTTCGACATGCTACACTTAGATTTGTTTAGAGACCCAAACCATCCATCCTTATAATTTCATGTTCTTAGAAAGCGAATTTAAGCTAACTCAACCTACTATAATTTGGTCATATCTCTAATTAGTGTAGAATCTCCAATATACCCCCTTCACGCCAAAGACTTGACATCTCAAGCATGGGACTAAATATTCGTAGGTGATCTAGGTGGCACGATAGGTCCAACAAACCTTGCTAAAGTACACTATAATATCATCTTAGAAAGTAAACTTAGGTCTAACTTACCCTTACAAAACCAACTTGTAAAATGAGGTTTGCACGCGCTTATATACAATACTTTGGCAATACATACTGAAATGTAATAACTACCACTTCACTGAAATGAACATACTTAAACAAGTTTTATATAGGAAAGCATATTTTTAACTAAACAATACGAAATATAAGGCATTTAGTAGTTTTCTCAACATACACTAGACGGATTTTTAAGCCTTTGAGCTTCATCAATGATTGCATACTGCCATGGTATTTGAGAAAGAAAATCCTGATCCATCAGTGCAATGTCATATGACGTTAATAGCACATCAAAAGGCAACAAGACCTGGTTAAAGTTCCAGCAAATGAAAATTAGTAGACATTCTAAAATCCTTAATACTAGGTTTCGAAAAAGACTTTTCATGTCATTACGCACATCAGAAGGCAATAAGACCTGCTAAAAGTTTCAGCAAAATGAAAACTAATAAACATTACAAAACCCTTAATACTAGGTTTTGAAAAAGACTTTTCATGTCATTGCCATTTAGGTCCACTTCCAATCACTTCGTTATTTGCTTTTCCACCCATTTCCTCTTCCTCAAAATGAGGAAAAAGATGGTACCCACAAATTGTATTATTTGTGCTTATTGTTTGCCAAAGATCATACTTCTACAATTGGTAGGTCACCAGGTTATACAAATAAGTTGTGTTTTATATGGTTTTCCCATGTTACTATTTCCACACCAATATTTGGTCCCAGGAACATTGCATTTTAATAAAAGCCATCCAGAACTCCAGATAAAAAGAGCATATATGACAGCATAATGTACTCACATTCCTTGTTGATGCCTGTCTTGTTACATGTTCATGCATTTTCATGCGTAGATTGCACCTATTTTCTTTATCACCAACATATTTGAAGACTTCTAGTTTGGGGGCAAATTTGCCTATCTCTAACACCCAACCATCAGTGACACTTAAAGGACATATAACCACTGAAAATAAAATAAAAGCATAAGAGAGGTAAAAATTTATCAAAACAAGGATTACAAGATAAAATTAAAAATTCTCAAATCAAACAAAGATTTCTTCTCTCACAGAATGGCCCATCAGACAACCGGCACACTTTTAAATAGCTTAAAAAGGAGATAGCTTGCAAAGTCTTGCCCAGTCCCATCTGTCCATATCCATGACAAACACATCAAAATAAACAAAACTAGAATCACATTTTGATTTTATATTCGAATGACAATATTATGAACCTTGTATTCAACCCTACATTTGCTGAATTAGAGAAAAACAAGACTCGGGCAATATTCAAAAGCATGCACAGTTCTTTGAAGTTAACAATTTTTAAGCAAATACAACTCTTTGTATGTGAACAAACAAGATACGAAATAACGATGATAAATAATCAGGCAGCTCAGAAGATCATGCAGATCAGAAGCAACAAAAACAATAGAAGTTTACATGACATGACTGAATTCACCTCAATTAGTTCATTAAAAATACTGAAAATCTTAAGCAAGTAAACAGCAATTTCAAGAAGCGTATGATATCTGATAAACATGAAACAGCCAGCCCTTCAGCTAGTAATATGCTGATTTTACATAACAAAAATAACAATAATGCAGAAAAAAATGGTCAAGTAACTAATAAGTGCCATTCAGTAGGAAGGAATAGAACCTTAAGTGGGCACTTAGCAATTAATTGTTTTAAATTCTTATTATAATTTCTCCCAACTTAGAATATATTTTTGTGTAAATCTTTATGCAGGATTTAGCACCAGAAATGAAGGAAAGATTCAACAAAACAGTGGAAATTTAACAAGATTACAACAAGTGGAAAATAAAAAGGAAGTCAAAGAAGATGATTCATGAAACCATGAAGCCAAAAGCATCCCTACATCTTCGCTTGAGCAAGGAATTGGTGCAAAACAATTTGAGCGAAACTTTCTCGCTAGACCAAAAATGACTAAAAAGAGAAGTGTGGTTTCTACATTTTTATTTGAGTGAAAATACCTTTTATCATCTTGAAGTGCCTATCTCGCTAAAGGGAAATATCTTGTTTGAGCGAAAATTCATTAATCTGCAAACATGTAAATAACTAAAGAATTGAAGAACAAGAGGTACAGGGGAATGGAACTGAAACAGGGAAAGGAAAGCTTGGATCTGGGCAAGGGACTACTCTCTTCTTAGGTTATCTTTAGATTTTCTGCTTTGTAATTACTGCCACGAACAACTAGACCTCCCTATTGGAATTGGACAGTAATCTTCATCTCTAAATATTCCAATGATTTATATATATATATATATATAGTTGTTCTTTTTCAATCAATATTGTTGTTTTCATTCTATGTTTAATGCCTAAATTTATCCTATTGGTAGTTTTAAGATTTAGAATCTATGTTTTGGCTGGAAATCAATTCTAAGAATCTAAAATGAACGAGTCAAAATGTTGAAATACTAGGAATAGATTTCAATATGTCAAGTGTATCTAACACTTAAGATTAAACACCGATAAAAGCAATGTATTTAGAGGACTTACACCACCACTCTCATGATCTCATATATATAGAAGGATACAATGGAAGATGGAAAGCCAAAGATCAAAAAGACTAAACTAGAAACCTAGGTACAGCTCATAGGTAATAATAAAAGCAACTACATTTAATACTTAGTTAACACTAACATTTGATCATAATGTTGGAAATTTGTTCTATGTTTGAGAAATCAGTACTCAATAATCATTCTTAGACAACTGTATTTGAGGAATTAAATTAAGAAATTTTAGAATGTGCACCTATACCAAAGGGAAAGAATGTTGTATATTGGTATTGATCATTGGAATATGGATGAGGTGCATGATGAAGTCCAATCCCAACTTTCTATCTAATGAATTTTAAATT
Organism: Lablab purpureus; assembly: GCA_030347555.1. NCBI lineage: Eukaryota > Viridiplantae > Streptophyta > Magnoliopsida > Fabales > Fabaceae > Lablab > Lablab purpureus. The sequence continues at coordinate 20,758,573 of CM059254.1, forward strand.
TCTTTCAAAACAACCTTTAACTTGAATATTCGAACCAGTGTAAATTTCAATTCACAAAAATGGAATCAAAACATTGTAAACATGTTTGACAAGTGTTGGACTTGTGATAAAGATAGATATTTGTCAAGTCCCTGTGGTTTGAAAAACCCTAACCCTAATTGTCAACTTCAGTTAAATTGGTGCCCGTGTCAAAATAACCAACAGTAACTAGTGTAAAAGATGAATTTCATGACTATAATAATACAAATTAGATTAAAAGAAATTTCCTTTGAGTTTACACAAGCTCTGACATGGAGCTGAAGAGAGCGTACCTCATCCCCTGCAAATAATAGAAAAGTTCTAGTCATAACCTAATAAAAAAATTGTTGCTTCATAAATACTATCAAACCCACTTGGTCTAAAATCTTCAAAACAGAATAACAAAAATAAGAACACATCATCTGTCCAACATTGGATATTCTGTCTTAATTTTTACAAAGAATTAAAAAAATGAAGGGTGAAGCTTGACGCAATTGCTGACTTGTGCAGCTTGGTCACAGTTTTCAAATCTTGGAATCAGCCTCTAGCTTACAAAGCTAAGACTGTGCATATCCACCCTCCCTAAACCCCACCAAGTCAGGACCTCATGCCCTGGGACACCCCATTGTTACAAAGAAAAAACAAAAACATGCCTTATTGTACCCAAACATAAATATATTCGATTGATATTACATGGAGAGACTTCCTCCTCACCAAACACTGACAATACCATATGGATATCACTCAAAATCTTAAATTAATTGAATAAGCAAAAAGTCCGTAACTACAATTTCAGAGTAAATATATGTTTTATCCCTTCAAAGAATATTCCATAATCCACATTACATTACCTCAAATCTAGCATTATATGAAATATTAAACTTGGTCCTTCAAGGATAATGGCACTAGTTTCAGTTAGATAGTATGAATGGACATTAAAGGACCAATTGCATTTGCATGTATTTAAAAAAGTGAGAGTTGCATGATAACATTTGTTATTACCTACTAAATGTTGGAAACACAATTTTTTTAATAATCTCTACTATCAAGTAATTTCCATGTAGTTCCCACAAAGAGACTGAGGAGACCACACAAAATTCATCCAAGAAAATATTGTAAAGAATATATTGCTAGCCTTGCTTGTTACAATAATTTGAAGGGTAAAAATAACCTTTACACCAAAATTTATATTTCTGTTAGTTATTTCATATTTTTTATTTTATAATAAAAATTTAATCCTATATAACTGACGCATTCTCAATTTGATCCTACAAGTAAAAGTTAATTTATGTATTATTAGATTGACCCCCTACAACTGTTATGTCCTTGCATAGGGATCAAATTAAGAATGTCTTATACATGTAGAGACCAGATTAAGAATGCACAAAACATGTATAGCCTGTAGGAGATCAGATGTAAGAAAGTTAAGAGTCAAAATATGAAGAATATGTATCCTCTCACATGTGTAAGAATAATATGTATCCACACAAATTAGGTCGGACCAAAATTAACCCAAACTTTCTTTCAAACTCTCAAGAATTTCCATGCAAGCAACTGGAGATTACACCCTTCAGTCCCAATAAGAACAATGAATTTCTATTTTTTTTTTAATGGATACCACCGTTTCACGTTCCAACACATTGAGAGCAACGAAAAACACATTCAAAGAGTTACAGTCTTACCGAGTACAACGTTGACGCCGAGTTTGTACCTCCGTATTAGCCAGGAAACCCCTTCCACCTGGTGCGGCTTGAGCTTCGCCCTGAGACCAAGCTCTTCTTCACACGGTGGCGCGTCGCAGACGCGTGCCTCGTCGTCTAGTATGATTTTGGCAACAACTTGAAGTCTCTGTTCGTAAGTGAGATTCATGGTGTCCATATGGGTGGACTCAGTAATCTGGAAAGCTTTAGAAGTAAAGAAGTTGTGAGAGAATGAAACGGCTACTCTGTCTGTCGATTTGAAAAATAGATTAGTGCACAACACAATTTTAATATTATTTACAAAAATCTGTGCATTAAATTATGTTATAAAGTAATTTTTAATTGTTATTTTATTTTAATGATTTAAAATTTAATTCTTATAATAATTTTTATTTTTATTATTGTACATTTAATTATATATTTTTAATATATATTTATTATACTATTTATTTTATATTATTTAATTTAGATATATTGTATGAGAGATTTAGATTTAAGATAAAAGGAATTTGAAGTATTATCAATGTTAGAAAATAAAGAACAAGTTATAAAAACCAAAATAAATAAAGAGTGAGAGAAATTTTGTTTTAAACAGTAGGAAAAAAATGGCATATTGTTGATCTTAGCAAATATATTTCATCTAGTAATTTTAGTTGTCATTCTATGCATTCTTGATATTTATTGGATTAAATATAATGTTGATAGTGTTGCTATAGTTACTCCTAATTTAGTTGCTTATGATGTTATTTTTAAACATTTTTTTTTGTTTTTTATGGTTTTGTTGAACTCATTTGTGGAGATTACTAGAGGTATTCATATTATTGAAAATGTTTTAAATAAGGGCTTTTCAAGAGATTTAAACTAATTTTGTGGTTATACATGTTTTTAAGAATCATAATATTGTTTCTTGAGAGCTTAAAAAAATAGATGGAAAAATATGTTACCCAATTCATTCTAATTTCTTTTTGTTTCACATGTTTATATAAGGAAGGAAATTATTGAAATTAATAAATTTGTTTAGTGTTAGGAAGTAGTGTGATAGGTGGTAGGAGAATTTCTCAAAGGTATAGATATCTTTTAGCTTTTTTTTTTGTAGGTTTATTTTTGAAATGAGTTTACCTCTTCCATTTTTCTTGTATTTTTTTTCTTGATATTTTAGTATGTTGAAGGTGATCGAGATAATTTTGAATGTGTACCTAATCAAGATCACAAGTTATTCTCATAATTTTTATTTCTTTAACTACTACAAAAACATTTTTTTTCACTATTAATATAATTATATTTTCTATATTTTAATGATTAGTGTAAGTAATATTTTAAACATTAGTATACTAGATAGAACTGTAACATCTCAAATTTAATTATTATTATATTATTATTGTACTATTTTCATCTGTAAAATACACCAACAAAACCTTTCATCTTCAAAATACAACTATATATAATTATATATATAAAATCTAATTTTACTTGGCATCCCTCTTGGAAGCTTGCTCGCTTCCATTAGAGTCTATTCCCGTACGATCATAGCAATGTCACCCACATAGATAATCAGGACAAGCTAACCAAAAACAACAAACAATCATATGCTTATTGTCACCATTCATAAAACACACAACCACACCAGGCATATGACCATCAACCGAATACAACAAAATATAATGACACCACAAACCTCATATTTAGTCACTATTTCTATTATGACCAAATATAAGGCATCTTTTGAAAGACTTTATCTGTGGTAAACATTTACCACCTGAAAGATAATACCTGACCCCTAACATGAACCAGGCCAAGGATTTCCAGGATTAGGGTGGCGCACAAAACACCTGCTATCCAAAACCAGGTATACATCTACTTTATGAGCTTGATGTAAGTCTTCCTTAACTTCTCACCAGATGTCCAGTCTACATGACTAAACCATCACCTGACGTACAATACCACTCCGGTAATGTACCACCACCCTGGGTAATATGTACCACCACCCTGGATAATGTACCACCACCCCAAAGGGGCCATCAACATCACTCATAAAGGGTCATATCAACCACCTATCAAGGGTTTTAATTCTCACAAGTGGATATATTATCGCCATATATTCCATTGTGAGCAATATCATCAAGAACATACCCTCTTGTAAGTCATCAACATCTCAATATCATACATCTCAACAATATATTCATCATACTTTATATGCAACATAATATTCATCATACGTGCATATGTGCATATCATCATCATCACATCATAAAACATTATGCATATATACCACAACCATATAATGAATGTAAGCAATTTATAAAAGAGTTCACCACCCTTGATAGACTCTAATTACCACCCTTAAAGGGTCCTGAACATGCCTACCGCAAGTTACTCATCACAATATATATATATATATATATATATATATATATATATATATTGAGAACATATATATTTCTAACTGACCTTATATACATCATATAATCAACAAACATATATATAAGCCTCTATTTTCCAACAAACTTCATACATCAATTTATTCAATCAAATCAAATCATCATAAACCAAAACTACTTAAAGAAAGGTAGTTAGCTCCCTTTACCTGTAAAATCACTTGATCTTAATAGATCCCAAGGAATAATTGAGAAATCTCCATAAAAATCTAAAGATTTAAGCAACATAACAGAAAACAACCAAATTTCAGGCAAAGGTAAAATTAGTTGAGAAGATCATTTTGCCCAACTATGAAAATTGAAATTGATGTCAAACCTAACAAGAAATAAGGATCTAAAGATTTCTAGAGAAAAATGAAACTTACTTTGATTGAGAAATTGATCAAGTAGAAACTATCCTTATCTCACCAACTATTGAAAGGTGGAATATGATATTGAAAAAGATGATAAACAAAGCAAGATTTTTAGAGAGATTGAGAAAGAAATGAAGAGAGAGGAAAGAAAGGAATAGTCACATGGAGGAAGAAGAAAAGAGAATTAAGAGTGTGACATGGGGGTTGCTAGTCTTACATAAATCTCATCTTTCTTTGTCTCCTTTTAATTCTATCAATAAAATTTTGACATAGGATAAGGTAGGGACATGTTTAACTTTCTTATTCTCATCCTCTCAATAAAAATTCATACTTATTCTTATCTCTATATTCAATGGGTATAAAAATTTTGTACTTGTTCATCATTGTTCCAAATATTAATTAAATATTGTTTTACAAAAAAATAAAGGTTTAATATGCATTTTGGTCCCAATATTTTGTGAGAATTTGCAATGTTTTCCCATGTTTATTTTTTTCTCAATTGGGTCCCAAATTTTATTAAACTCTATCAATGTGGTCCTTTCTGTTAGATTAATGTTAACGATGTTAATTGTATGAGACGTGACGCATCTAAGTTAACTCGTGACACGTAAATAATGACAAAAAGACACGAATACGAACATGAATACGATACTACAATATGTGAATTTTTGACAAAAAGGATCACATTGACAGATTTTAATAAAATTTGGGACTCAATTGAGAAAAAAATAAACGTGAAAAAACATTGCAAATTCTCACAAAATATTGGGATCAAAGTGCCTATTAAACCCAAAATAAAATACGCAACAAATTTTTAGTGTCAAAATTATATATATCTTCTTTTCTTAAATAACAAATATCAATAAAAAAATTATAATTACATAAATTTTAAATTAAAGTATTATTAAATAACAATTAAATAAAAGTCAAATAATCATAAAGAAAGTTATCAAAATATGTTCTAAAAATAAATTATAAAAATAAAAATTAAAGAAATTTAATATAAATTTTTAGGTCACTTAATAAATTAAATCTGTTTTAATAATTTAAAATAAAAATATACATGAAGAGAAAGATATAATAGTAAGACTGAGTATAAAAAGAAGAATAGATAAGTATGTACATATCCACAATAATATATATATATATATATATATATTATGTTTTAAGTATATATAACCATATATAATAATATAAACTTCGTATATACACATTTTTCATATTTTTATTTATTTTTAATTACATTTAAAAAAATATAAATTATTTATATATTAATAGACAATTATAAATTATATAATACAATGTATAAGTATTTTCTATTTTATTTTATTTTTAAATATGAAGACATAAATTTTTTCTAGTTCACGTATTATAACATAGAGAATTTTTCTAATAATTATTTTTTATACACGTATTTTTATTTTTTTCTCTTTAAATTTTATATATACTCTTTTAAATTCAGTAAACTGACACTAATAAAAAAGTTAACCATAATATAATTATAAAATTAATAAATATAATTTATTCTTATAATTATTTTTATGAATATAATTTTTATAATTTTGATAACATTTTACTAATAATTTTTTTTTATTATATGAAAAAAGATAGATATATCTGTGTTTCCACTTATATATGTATATATAAAAGAAATGAAAAAAATAATTATTGAACAAATAATTTTGTATTTCAAATGAAAGCTATCATGTCATATTTCTTTTTCTTTTTCAGAATATACATGTAAAATGTAAAAATATTAAAAAATTACTCAATATAAATGAAAGGAAGAAAAATATAAAAAGCTGAGGTAAAATTTGGACATATTTATTTCTTTATAAACATTCTTTAAGAAGAGGAAAATGAGAAAAAAAAATTAAAGAAGTTTAAGAGACAGATGATACTGAAGTAGGAAACTATGAAAAAAGAAAATAAAGAGATAAAAAGGAATTCTGACATATTATCAATCTTTTACACAAGTTTATAAAACATAAAGATGAAATAAGTTTAAAGTTTATGTCAGGACGAAACACTTTTGACAAATAATTGAAGAACTCAAAACATATTTAACCCTAAAAAATATAATAATATAAAAAAATAAAAGAAAAAAAAATAAAGTTGGTGTTTAGTTTGCCAAATTATTGTATTAAGAAGAAAAAAATCATCTCATTTACTTAATTTTTTATTTAACTAAATTTTTCATCTCATAATAATATATATCAATATGTAAATGATTTTTCAAATAAATAACTGACACATAAATTTTAAGTGTGAGTGGTTAATTTTTAATTTTCATAACTGACAGTAAAATTTAATTGTGAGTAAAATTTTTTTATTGAAATAAAAGAAAATATTTAAATTTAAGGAGTTAAAGGTGTCTTAATAGAATAAGATAAAATTATATGTGAGTAGAAAGTTGAGTTTTAATTGTGTGTAAAAAAATGATTGGTAAAACAAGTAAAAGTTGTAAATAGACAACATTAGATACAAATGGATAAAATGAGAAAAATTATATATAGGTAAAATACTCACATGTACATTTGAGTTAAGTGTTAAAGAATTTATTGGTGGTACAGGAAAAGAGACAAAAAGGTTCCTAAGTTTTATACTGAAAGTTATATATTTAATATATTACATTTGTTTCTTTAAGTATCATTTTAAAATTTTGTTTTATTTTATATGTTATTTGTAAAGTTTAATGTTGTATTAATTATTTTTTATCAATTGTACCTTTACTTTTAAAAATATAAAAAATAATTAAATGATTCTTTATGAGACTTTAAGTGACATGTTATTTTGTATAACCAATTTTTCTTTTTTTACTTTTTTCATCTATCTTCTAGTTAATCAATAAATTATATTTAATTCAATTCTTTAAGGGTATTATTAGAAATTTTAAAAGTTAATACTTTTATAGACTTGTGTAGGAAAATTTTAAAATATACTTTTCTTTAGAAAGAGAAGAAGAAGAAATACTTTTATTGGTTTGTATCCTCAAACCTTAAATAACACTAGTTTAAAAACAGAAAAAGTATCTAGTAAACAATAATTACTTTTACATTATCTAAATTATGGATTTCTATCGCTCACTAAATAAGGTCAACACATACTAAGTTCAAGGAGTAATAGTGAAAAGTTTTAAAGAATATACAACTTTCTTCATAGATCCAGTAGAAGAGGAGGGATTCTACCAAAGAAAATTATGTACATTTAAAATATTTATTTACATTTGATATATATTTGGAAAAAGAAAAAAAAAACTTATAAGTTTATAGAGAATAAATGATAAGAGAAAAATAAAAAGAAAAAATAAATATTAAATATGTATATACGAAATGGAGCTATATCTGAATCATTGTCTATGAAATTGATGGAAGACGAAAATACAGGAAGAGTGTACTTAAAGTAGCATAATAAATTTCTCTCTTTCGATATTCAGACAGTATTTTTGCTACATGAAACTTTATTTGAAATTTTAATGTTAATTCTAAACCACTGAAAAAAGAACAATAGCATTGACTGTTCCCACTGAGAATGTGAAGGCAAATCCATGGTTAAGATTACAGGCTGCGAAGGAGAATGCCTTCAAAAGTAATTCCTGGACCAAAAGCCAATCCCAAGCCCCATTCTTCTCCATCATCTTTCAGATACTCCCTCATGTACTCCATAACATAGAATATGGTGTTGCTGCTAACATTGCCATAGTCCATTAGTGCCTTCCTACTGCATTCTAACTTGTCAGTGCTCAATTTGAGGACACTCTCAAGCTTATTGAGGATTGCAGGTCCACCAGGGTGAACAGCCCAGAACAAATCATTGAAGTCCTTGACACTGCTTTTGGCCATGAGCTTCCTGCAGAACTCCTCTATGTTGTCCTCAATTTTCTGAGGGAGGTCTCTTCCAAGTTTGAAGTTTATGCCCTCTTCAGAGAGTCTCCCATCAATCACATTGTGTGTCTCAGGCAGGAACTTTTGGACAGCATAGCTCAATTCCATGAAGGGAGACTCTTGACCCACCACAGGGTTGGCTCCAACTATGACAGCTGCAGCCCCATCACCAAAAAGTGCAGCCCCAACAAGATCATAAGGTCTGGCCTTGTTGGGTGGTCTAAACCCAAGAATGGTGGTCTCAGAGGTAGTAAGCAGAACCCTGCTACCAGGATTGTTCTCTGCTATGTCCTTGGCAACTCTCAGCCCAGTGACACCACCATAGCAACCTAGAAAGTACAGCATTACACGGCCAACGTCGCTCCGGAGGCCAAGCTCATTTGCCAAGTAAAGGTCACCACCTGGTAGCCTTATTTCACTTGAGGAAACATAGACAATGTGGGTGATGTCTTGAGCAGGCCTTCCCCATTCCTTGATGCAACAAAGGCTGGCCTTTGTAGCCATCTCAACCACTGCAGGATTGGCTATTTCAAGCTTCTGCTTTATGGTTGGGGAACCCTCTGTGGCCAACTCTGGGTACTTGTCAAGGATCTCCTTTGACATCACTGTGTACCTTGTCTTCACAGTGGTGTTTTTACCTGGAAAATGGCAAATCAAGGAATAATAAAGATTGCAGTTTACCTTACATACATAGATCTACAACTGTGATCAGTACTGTGTTAACAAATATCTCTAAGATCTTATAAACGAGGGTGCAGTTCTGGTGTGGACCATAGTTTGTTTTTCCTTTCACTAGTTTAAAACATTGACAAAACACCCATATGAGGAGAAAGGTAGTAGGGGTTAACATATTTTTGGTGAAAAAAGAAAGCAAATAATTAATATTGCAACTTACATAGACGCTCCAATTTCTCCTTAATATAAGCATCTTCACACTTAGTGTCACGAATATAGCCCTCCACCAAACACTCCTGAGGGATGATTTGGCTAGGGAAGGCCTTGCCTATTGCAAGTATTGTGGCCTTCCCTGGATTAGGTACACGCCTAGCATTAGTAAGTGCAGCATGCTGCTTGGAGCTGCCATTGGAATCACCTTGTGGCATTTTTCTGAAGTTTAAGCAAATACTGTTACTTACTGTAGAGACAATGAAGACTCACACCACACATCGAATTCACAAGTCATTATCGGGTTATAAAAGAAGCATGGTATGCGAAGGAAAAGAGGTTGGTGTGAAGCAAGTCCAGCATGTTGTAAGAAATTGTTACCTTAGTGGAGTTTGGTGACATTTTTGTGTTCATGGTTTAGATGTGAGAGGGGTTTCACAGGTCAACAATCTTTTACTTTCTTAGTTTAGCACCGAATCCATTTCTAATTTTGCAACACTTATTGGCCACTATCAAGTGTCACACAACATAAACATAACATAGTATTACACTAAAGTTGGTTGAGGAGGGAATAGAATTATCTCTACTTTGGTTGTTCATGTGAGGGAGAGTTTCAGATTTTGAAAACAAAGACTGACATCAGCTTTTCCCAACTAGTTACAGATATTTAAGAAGTTAAGGTTAAACAAATTAATCTGCAGTATGAGGATAGTGTGTCAGTAAATAATTAACTAATGAAATCATCCATTCATTCATAAATACTTTAAAGGGCTTAGGATGAATTTTTATCTTTTTAACTGTAAGGAGCCTTCATTTAATAGAACTACTCAAGGCTTTGGATGAATAAATAAAAAGCACGACCGATTAAAATTTATTTATTTTAGTTAGGAATGCAAGTGATCGGCATTACATTGAATTTAGTTTAATTTTTTATTCAACTTAATTAAATTTAATTTGTTGCATTGGATTAAGTTTATATTTTTTTTATTTAGCTATTCAACTCAATTCCATTAGAATTGGATTTGATCATTGAGTCATTAAAAAGACTATTATCTCTTAACAATAAAAGTTAAAATAAATATTTTTAAAACTTCTTAATTCTCACAAAATTTGTATTTTTATTACATTTTTATTATGTTGTACTTTGATTAAGTTGAGTTCATCGAGTTTAAAACTCGTGAATTCGTTAACCAATTCAATTTTAATTGAGTATATTAGAAAATTCTACTGAATCCAATCTATAAAAGTTTATTTGGGTTGAGTTGAACAAATTTAATTAAGAACAAATTGAGATGTATTAAAAATTGAAAATTAACCTTCTACTTTGAAGATTTATCCTTGTCTAGTGGATAGTAAAGGTATAAAATTCTAGCTCTTATAAAAAAAACTACTCTATAAAAAATAAAAACTCAAAACTCTTTCTAAAACGCATCCAAAAACTTCGACAGATATATTATAACATCCAATAATTACTTTAATAAAATTTGTCCAATATAACCTTGCTTTATATGTTAAAATGGACCGAACTCATAATTGTGTACAAAATATCTAAATTCTCAAAATCTATATTCATCCTCACTCATTACTTTAAATTTATTTTAATGGTCATTTTAAAATTTAAATTCTTATTTTTAAATTTTGAATTCAACCATTTAATTAAATTTGGATTGAAAATTAATTGAATAATTTTTTGAATTTTAAATATCTAAAATATAATATTAGGTCAAATCAGGTTTAAGTTAAACAAAATTGATTCAAGTGCAGGTTGAACATAATCAGCATGATTCGAATCGAGCTAAGACTAATCTAGCACAATTCGAGAGAGTTTGATATAGGTCCAAATCAAGCTGAGTCAATTCATTAATCCATCATGAGATGTTGAACTTCAAGGAGGTCTTGTAACATATGTACCACTTTTGGACAGGGATACTCCACTTTTTTTTTTAACAAATGGTGATACAAAGAATGAATGGTATCAAGTGTTGAGATGCAAATGGCAACAATGAAGAGGATGATTAGGAAAAATGATTATTGTGTTCTTGGTTCTTAGTTCAAATATTTAGGATATCTCTTTAAGTGTTTTCTATGTTGATTGTACTTTTTTTTTCTTTCCTGTATCAAAGTGGTTGTCATTGTTGGATCGAGGAAATCGAACTCGTGATCTTGACTCTAATATCAATTGTTGTTGGATAAAGCACTTACCACTAGATCAAAGTTATAGCCGTTAGTTAAGGTGTAACTCTTTCTACTTAAGAGCGTAACAATTCAAACACCACAATTCGATTGTGACTTGGCCAACACAACCTCTGGCTCACCTAATCGCCACCACAAGACAATTGATGTCACTTGTAACAATCATCATCAAATAGGGAGAGTTTTTTAGATTTGAAGATTTGATTTGATTCTTCCAACCTCTTTGAACAATTGCCTTGATGAAGATTTAATCTTAGGAAATTGTGTGAGTAAATTGATAATGCTTGATTTTGATAAAACATGCTTTCAAATTGGTTTTAATTGGTTTAAATTGACTTTTAATGAAGGTTAAGTAATTTCAATCAATTAAAAACACTTTTCAACTAGTTGAAATGTTCATAGTTGTGTGAAAATTTATACTTAAACATTTCAATTGATTGAAATGTAATCTCAACCTATTGAAATCTTGCAACCTTCATCAGAAAGCGCATTGGCTATGTTTCAACTAATTGAAAAGTAAAAAAAGTGATTAAAATCACTAAAAAAATCAATTCAAATTATTTTAATTGATAAAAACCATGTACAACTGATTGAAATTGCCACTTAAGCCATAATATTTTCTAGGTCAATTTATTGAAACTTTTTTTAATTGGTTGATTATACTAGAATTGGTCGTCCAAACTTAAAAACCTTGTGTTTAGTTACATGACCTTCATTGAAACAAATCAGATTTTTAAAATAACAAAATTATGATATTTTCATAGCTAAAAATACTTTCTCAAAGTTTTATTTTGAAAACTATTTTCAAGATCAAGATTTAAGCATTGCTTAACTCCACTTCTTAGTGAAAATCACGTTATTTTTGCTAATAGTGTGCATTGTTGTCATAGTTGTTCTATCTAGGTGATTTTGTTCTAGTCTTTACTTTGTAATATGTTCTTACTATTGTTTTCTTGATCAGAGTGATCAAGGTTTGCTTGTGGAGGGATTTTACAAATGGTTCTTGATATTGTAGGATTCAGTAGCAAGTGTTAGTTTTTGTTTTCTCATCTTTCTTGTAGAGTGAGTGCAAAAACTTGAATTTAGTGGATTGACATGATTAGTGTGATTAAGTAACTAGAAGTAACTTTCTTTGAAAGGTGAACTAATATAAATCTCTTATGTTTTTCTTCTTACTCTTTACATTTTATATCTTAAATCATGCACTTGTCTTATTGTTAATTATTTGTAAATTTAAATTATTTATTTAATAATTATTTGAAATTAATCATCAAAATATGAACTTTTATTATTACACAAAATTATTTAAATAATATCTTTAAATCTAACAATTAAAAAATATTAATTATTATAGTGTTTTTTTTAAAAATCATTATCAATTACTATATTTATATATTAATTTTTTATCATAAAAAGTTAAAAAAATAAAATCCATTTCATAATTTAATTCCAATAAAATTTAAATTTAAATGATTTTTCAATAATTGTTTAACTAATTATATTGAAGATTCTAATATGTTATAGCAATATATGATATATTGAAAAATATTTTACAGAGTAAGCTATTTGGAGTAATAAATAGGAGAAGTAGAAAAATCTCCTGTTTTGACTTGTCAATCTATTTTTGAAATGATAATAGATATACTGATGAAGTTAAGAAAAAAGATGAAGTTGATAATACTACCCTCAAAATTTGATAATGTAATTGAAGATGAAAAGAAATAAAAAGACTCACAAATAAAATTTATAAAGTAAACTAAATAACTCTATAATTTATTATTATTATTATATTACTAATAAAAAAATATATTACAACTTTTTGGATCGATTTTAAAAATTCAAATAGGAAACTGAATCTAAGTATGCAGTTCTTAAATAAATTAAAACAATATAAAAGCTTATGATTTTTTTATTATCAATTATTTAAATTAATTTTTATTTTTTTATGGGTTTAGTTTTCAACCTTTCTTCTATTACCATAAGACCTCTCCCTTCCCCACACCTTTATAGTCGAGTAAACATGTTTTACCTAATGAAAAATTCTCATGAAACCCTACAAATATTTAATCAATAAAAAAACTCAATTTCAAATAGATCTTTCAACATTCAATAAATCAAGAAAGAAGATAACCTTTTCTTACCCTCCATTTTCCTCTTTCGTATTTGTAACCTTACAAGAAATGACTAGTATTAGGTGAAAATTTACAGCAAACTGGCTACATGAGAGAAGAGACTGTGAGGGAAGAAAGAGAATACATTAGTGAAGAAGAGTACGTGTGAGAGAGGAGAGAGGAGAGAGGAGAGAGGAGAGAGGAGTGTGAGGAAAGACAGAAAGAAAAGACAAGTAAAGGTTAGTAAAGAAAGAAACATTTGAGAGTGAGAATTGAAAAGGTTTTTGAAGAGAAAATGAGTGGGATGTAAGAGGGAAAAAGAATGAGAAGGTGAGAGAGTGGAACTACCTCTATTTGTGTAGAATAAACAGGTGTTTGTTTTTGTTTGTAGTTAAACATTATTTATTTTAATTTTGAATTTTTTTCTGTAAAATTTGTGTTGCTAACACGTATTAAATTATTTCATTTGAATGAACTATGTTTATATATAGATATAGATTGAAAATTATGTAAAAAACAACCATCTTTATATGAAAATGCAAATGACTATTGTATAATTAACTAATGATTAGACCTATTATGAATTAATCATTATGAGTTCTCCAAATAAATAAAAATGGTAATTAAAAAATGTATTGGAATAATTTAAAAATAGAGATGCACACCAAAAAATGATAAAAATAAAAAAAGACTAATTAGTAAGAAAATGAAAATGATTAATTATAAATAATGTATAATTTTTTAAAAACGTTTTATTGCACTAAACCTTGTCTATCATTCAATTATTGTATATTAATTTTGAATGAATTTTAATAAGTATAAAACATCAATTAATTATTTAATCATGTGACCTTCTCTTCCATTTTCCTTATAACTTGTTTATCACTTCAAAATATTGTTAACTAATACTTTTTTTTTAAATTTTTTTATTATACATTTTAGATTTAAAAATATTTATGGCATAGTAATTTTGTACCTTATATAATGTAGTTAATTTTATTTGTTATATATATATATATAATTTATTTTCAAAATTTGTAAACATAATTAATATTTTTTTCTATTTGTTGTCATCATATATAAGTTTTTCCTTTTTTAGATTTAAAAATTTATTCAATATATTTATAATTATTAGTTATTAGTTATTAATTCTTATAATTAATTTTTTATTTATAATAATAATTATTAATTTTATAATTTAAAAAAAAATAAAATTAAAATCCTCATGTGTTACACTTGTACGAACTAGTATTTATAATTTTTTAATTATCTAATAAATATTTTCAATTTTAGTATATTTATTTTCTTTCTGTTTCTTATCATATATATAATATTATTTTAAAATTTGGAAACAAAATTAATATATTTTTTATTCCTTGTCATCATATGTATGCCACTGCTTTCCGAAATTTGGAAGCCTAATTAATATATTTATCTTCTTTTTTTTCTATTTGTTGCCATCTTGTATAAACTATTTCCTCTCAAGATTTAGAAATTTATTCAATATCTTTGTAATTACTAATTTATTAATATCAGCGTACCTATTTATAATTTTTAATAATTTTATATTTTCTTGAGTTAATTTTTTTTTTCAAATCTAAAGTTATTTGTCTTATACAATTGTTATATATAATTTATAATGTATTTTAAAAGAAAAACACTGATGTAATATGTATAATAAAATTTAAAAATCAAAGTAGGTTATTTGGTAACCTATTGAAATTTTTAATTTTAATAAATAAATCCTTAAAGATGGTTGATATAGAGAAATTAATATAAACATTTTTAAGAATAAATACCCCATTTTATTTTTAGAAGACGAATACATTGATTAATATGTCCTTAGTTAAAATTTTCATATAAATAATTGTTGACAATTGATTTGCTTATCTATAAAATATACAAATATATCCATATTTATGTATCAATTTCAAATACTCATAAAAGATTTGTACTTTGATGGATGAATTTTTCAAAGATTTATTTACATAAAAATCAACATATTCATTTTCCATATTCACTCTTGTTTTGAAATTATAGTTTAACTTTTGAGATTAAAAAATACATTTATCTTGAATTTATAAAAAGTTTAAAATATTTAATGAACATATTTATCTTATTTCCGTTTTTTGTCATCATAATCTATTTTACATCTTTTCACCATTTATTTATAAACTTTCTTACATAGACGCGTCACAAACGGCGTGAATCCTTATATTACGAAAATACCCTCATAACCTTCTCCATATTACGCTACAACCATTTGGGTTGAAGAAAAATACAAATCATTCCTCTCCCCCTCTTGAGCTTTCATTCCAGAGAAAGCGAAAACAGCTATGCGCAGAGCTCTGAGAAGGAGAGAGCACAACACTCACATGTTGAAACTCTAGGTTTTAGTCCTCTCGATAGGGCGTCGAAGTAGATAGATAGAGACGGAGAAAAAAATATTTTTTTAATTTCCCTTTTAATTTTTCATGTTCAGCGGGTGGGGTTTGAATTAGGGTTTTGAGGGATTGATTATTCTTAAATTAAAGTTTGGGATTGTGTTTGGGGGTGACTGGGGCACCTTGTGGATTATGTTTTTGTGACAAATGATTTTGAAATTTTGTGATGTGAGTGAAGTGGGTGCTTTCTAGGGTTTGTGTGTGTCTGGTTTCAATGGGGAGTATGAGTGACTCAGACCGAAAACGACGTCACTTTAGCTCCTTGTCCCCAACACCTGCAGCTGCTACTGCCAAGAAGCTACCCTTCTTGCCCGTTTCTGAAGACAAAAAGGTGCCACTTTTCATTTTCTTTCTCTCAATGATTTAATGTTTTTCCTTAATATCTGAAGTTTGTGTTTCAAATATCCAATTTCTTATACGAAACATGTCGCTGGTTTTGAGTGGTTAGCATTTTTGTCCCTTTTTATGAACTCAAATAATGTTTAGCCTACTCTCATGCTTTGATTGAAATTGCATAACATGCATATGTTTGTACCGAAAGTAAAGGCTTGATTTGAATTAGTGCGAACCTTGATTTAATGGAAAACAATGCTCTCTATTGATCTATTTAGCTTACCCACCTAGTGAGGTTCCGCCTGGTTGCCGTTGCAGTTGATCTGAACCTGGTCATTTAAGCAAATGCCCCGTGTAATTTGTGCATTATACCTATATCAATATCTGTTACTATTTTGTGTAATTTCTGCAATGGATGATATTTTTGTTTGTTAGTGTGATTGCATTAATTCTCTTTTTGCTAGATTGTTTTTTGTTTCATAATATATCGTGCTTTGAACATCTGCAAATGTATTGCTCTAATAAGTTTCAATATATGTTTCTGGCTTTGGGCTACTTTGGATATAATTCAGTGTTTGTATGGTTGCATTTTGCTTTGCTCATATTTTGTAACTTTGGATTGGGGATGGAAATTATGTTGTTGTGTGGTAATGCAGATTGATCCTGTTACTCTTTATTTTGGAGATAGTACTTATACTGGTTTAAATGCTACAAATTCTTTTACTAAATTTGTTTGATTCTTTGATTAGCAATGCAAACAGCAGGTAATTAAGGAAGAAAATTTTATATCTATACAGGAAAATGGGGATTTAGTTTCATTTCTTAAAAAAATAATTCTTTTACAATAATTGTAGATTCCATATCCTGATTGAACTTTATTACCCTATTTCACCATACGGGACTTTATTTAATGTCAATATAAGTCATGTATCTAGTAAATCATATGCATTTCATTTACTGATCCACCAGAAAAACTGAGCTAATAAACCGTATCACCGTTTATATTTAAACTTTCATTCTCTTATGTTTCAGCTTGATATTGTTGTACTTCAGTATCAAAATCAAAAGCTTATACAAAAATTAGAAACTCAGAAGTTGGAGTATGCAGCCCTTGAGAATAGGTTCACTCAATTGAAGGAGAGGCAAAAGTCATATGATCCCACTTTAGCGGTGGTCAAGAAATCTTGGGAGCAGGTAATTGGCTCCCATTTCTTTTAGCTTAGGATGTAACGGTTATATTACGTGATTACTTAATTATTTTGCTATGTGTTGTATCACAATGACTTATTGGGTATTATCCATCCTTTTATAGATGGTTAATGATTTGGAGTTGTGTTCTGAACATATGAGAGAGTCAAGTGGCAAATCAAATTATAGATTAGCATCAATCATGGAAGGTGAGATCATTTGCCCATGGCTAATTTTTTTTTTGTCTTGTTGCCAGACTGAATTAACTCTTTGTTTAATTGCATGTATTGGCACTTGTTCAAATAATATCTGATCCATGATTTTTCTTCTTGGTGGAAAGGATTCGAAACTTACTCCCAAAGTTTCAATTGATATAATTTGAGGAAGACTTATTGCTATCTAGTTCTTCCTGTCTATAAATTTTAAATGAACAGATTAATGAAAGGCCAAATCATTCTACGGAAAACAATACTTTTTGTGTGGGGTGTAGATACACACATTAAATGTATAATTATTTTTTGTGGTTTTTAATTTTGGTTCTTCATAAGTGTGCTGTAAAACAATAATTTTCCTTGCCATTTATGTAAATTTATGTCAAAAAGCAAAAAAAAAAAACAATTTTTTGGAGTTTTTCTTAGTTCAAATGAGCAGTGTGCATTTCATGTGTTGTAGCATAACAGAGTACATGTAAAGGGTAAGAACTGAATGATTTTCATTATTTAACTTGTGATTGCAGAAAGGTATTTATAGATTCTTTTGTCAGCGGTCTAGATCTAACAAAGTGACTGCTGTTGCAACAAACTCAACATGTGTCATAACACTTAGGAGTAGCTTTAAGTTACTCAGAGTTCTAGTCTACTTACAATAGAACCTATACGTCATATACACTTTCATATATGTGTTACTTTTGGGTTAAACTTAGAAATCAACAGTGATCAATTGTAGGCTTATCTTTCCAAAAAATAACCACTTAGATTATCACTTGGTGTGCTTATAGATTCTTTCCTTCATATATCACTTAAATTAGAGCTCTAGATCTAACAATCTGGCGGCTGTTGCGACAAACACAACAGCTGTTATAACACTAACTAAGAAGTAGCTCTAAGCTACTCTCAGGTTTATCTACTTACAATAGAGCCTATACTTA
The DNA here is from genome assembly GCA_030347555.1 of Lablab purpureus. Taxonomy (NCBI): domain Eukaryota; kingdom Viridiplantae; phylum Streptophyta; class Magnoliopsida; order Fabales; family Fabaceae; genus Lablab; species Lablab purpureus. The sequence continues at coordinate 20,777,264 of CM059254.1, forward strand.
ATATACATTATCATGTAAGCATTACTTTTGGGTTAAACATAAAAATCAACTAGAGGGATCAAATGTAGTCTAGCCAACCACTTAAATTGTCGGTAGTTGTGTCTATAGTGTTTTCCTTCATGTAGCTTTAAAGATCAGTGATTGATCATTCTTGTAAGAGCATTTGAATGTCTTATGCTTTGGATCACCTTTCTTTTCAGCCAAAACTTTTTCTTAGCAATTTTTGTGGGGAGGGGAGAAGCTTTTCTAAGAGCAGAGCTATCTAACGTGATAACACCGCTAATATAGCTGTGTAAAGCTAATTCTAACTCAGTGGTTTGTATCTCTTATTGTAGACACCCCACCAACAACTTAGTTTTTTCAATGTTTTAGAGGACTAGAGGTTTCATTTTAAGCATGTAATTTTTGCCCTCCTTACTCGTTGCTTGACTACAGGAAACATAGTTTGTCCACTATTTAGGACTTACTAGGTCATTGTTTTATGTTTAAATTTTGAATCTTTGAATAGATACAAGATACTATTGCATTTACTACTTATACTTCAATAGGATGTAATGTAATCTTTCATTTAAAGGCAATGATCATATGATTGAATTTATAGGTCAAGATCACTCTTAATTTTGTGCTACAGTCCAGCCCTATGCCTAGCTTAAATTCTTAAATTAATTTGTTTTCTGCAATTTGGATCAAGTCTTGATCTGTTTCCTTATGCTTTACTAGATTCCTTGTTAGTCTTAATGGATGGACCATGTAACACATGCCAACAAAATTAGTTTTCAAAACATTATGTATGTCAATGCCACTTGCAATCAATTCAGTCTTTCTTAGTCACTTCTGCTTTGCTTTGTAACCTACTCTTGCACCAACCTCTGATCTGTTTTTCTTGATTTACTGGTATAATCCATCCATAAAAAAGTAGCCTAGATTCTCAGTTAATCCTTTGCTGATCTGGGTCTCGGGGCCATATTTGGTGCACAAGAAGTAATTCCTTTAAGATTACGAATTAATAAAATGACATGGAGGCAGTTTTTAGTTTGGTGTGAGAATGAATTCAATTTAATAGGTGATCTAATTGTTGTAATAAAATAAATGCTTTTAATTAGGATAATAAAATAGAAGCTTAAAATATTTTTCTTCCTTGTAGGTATACAACATGTAATATGAAAGTGCATTTTTATATAAGTAGGCAAGTTTATGGAATGCTACATATTATCATTCTTAAATTTAGGAGGGCATATTGGAAAAAAAAATTCTCCATTTAATATTTTCTGGAGGAATTATTTTTTACATGGAAACCAATGTTGTCAAACTCTAGGATCATAAACGGATTGGAAAGAGGGATAAACAATCATAACTTGAGGATTGTAGCTCGACATGTAAGAGTTATGCTTATACAAAAAACTATATTTATAGACAAGAACATAAATTAAAAATATCATTGACAAGAAAAATAACCATAAATAAAAAATATTTAGAAGATATATATTTTAGATTCTTATAATTTACTACAATAATAAAGTAAGAAGTATCTATGAGAAGAAAATCTCTTAATAGCCAAAGAAAAACAAAGGCTGAAGCATTAACAATAGTTCGTCACTGTTTGCAAAGATTGGCAATAGTGAAAGAAGGCAGTCTAGCAATGGTGCTACAAGAGTAGAAGTTCATGATGTTAACCATGTTGGGGAGAAATATATTTTAGGTTGTTATAAATAAAATAAGAAGTATCTATGAGAAGAGAATCTCTTAATAGCCAAAGCAAAACAAAGATTGAAGCACCCACAATAGTTGGTCACTATTTGCGAAGATTAATGACGGTCAAGGAAGACAGTGCTAATGATGGTGATGCAAACCATGTTGAGGGTGATGCAAGTGGTGACAACAACAATGGAAGTGTTGTGATGGCTCATAACTACAACGTTAGCTTTTGTGAGGGTTACAATTGCTGCTGATGATGATGGGTAAGATTCGATGGATAAAACAATGGATGATGATGATCGTGATGGGAGTGTCAATGATGAGTGCAGTCAAGTGAAGTAGAGTCATACAAGATGTTGTTTGGTTCTGATTTGTGATTGAGAACCCTAGGCGACACGTGCATCTTTTTTAATTTTTAAAATGGGTCACTATAGACCTGATTTAAAAAGCCCAACTACATGAGGTGGGTAATTTGGACTAGTTAACAAAGCACAAGCCTGCACGAACACTTTTAGGATTGATGCAACACCAGCAAGATTATGATCTGGGAACAATTTGCGACTATCCTGTTTTGCCTTTCATGTTTTCTTGCATGGGTTTCCCATACTCGCAAGATCATTCGAGTTTGTGAGCATACTTGTGATTTTTACAACATTGTCTCAAACTAGTAATGTTTTAGGATTGAATTCATCTTCACCTGTCTTTATTTTAGTCCATGAACGATAATATTACTATTTATTTGAGGTCTTCATCTTCGTATGGGATAAAATTACTATTTTGTTAGATGTAAGGGCTAGAAGAAAAAAAATGTAAGAGGATTAGTTATTAAATCATATTTTCTGAGCCAAAAATATATTTTACTTCTTGAGTTAATATTTTATATTCTATAATGATGTACATTTATCAAATGATTAATTGTGTTAAAAACTTTCCCAAAAAGTGAAATAAACTAAATCCTTTGATTCCACGAATTAATCCTAAATAACATTCCATTTCTTATCTCCAAACAAAGATTTAGTATGATGTGCATCCATTTATCTGTTTATGTCAGTAGATTATTACCATTTGTTGGCGTTTTTTGTCTATGAAACCAACTACTCTCAGGGTGATCCTGACTAACAAAAGATGGCAGCCTGAAGTAAGTGAAGGTTGCAAACCAACTTGTAGGTTGAAAGAAAATTATGTTCTTTATTAAAGTACACTGCTTTGTTTATACAGCTAATTCTTTCCACTGTGTTGACTTTCCTATTGAATCTTAAAAATGACTAGTTACTCATCATGTATTGTGTCCTTCTCACTATCTTATATATATTCTTTCTATTTTTTTAGTAATTATTTAACAAGTGCATTTATGTGTATAACTGTTAGCCATTTGAAATATTTCCAATTTGTAGTGTTGTTGAAATTAGAAAAATTCTGTATTCTTTAATGCAATATAGATTAGATAAATTTACTTGAGTGGGATAAGGATCCTGTTTCTATTGTATTTCAAATTTTAACATGCTGCGTATTTTTTAATGTGTGGAGTACTTACTTGGAACTAACGGCCTGGAATGAATTTCGGTATATCCTACTTCTGGTTTGTAAGTTTTTGTCTGTTAAACAGCAATAATATGTCTATTTTTCTTCAAGGCTCCCTGAAGTTTGAACGTTATTTTCAATGTATGGTGTTTGTGCTACCTGTGTTTATGGGGATTGGATAATTTATCTTGAAATTACTTATTTTTTGATATTATGTCAGAAGCTTTATTACTCTGAACTTTGGAAAAGTGTGTTAGCTAATGCGGATACTTTGATCGGTTTGCCAGATGGTGGTCCATCTACTGTTCAGGATGTGTTTCTTGGCCGTCTAATGCAAACTGGTGCAACTGAATGTGCAACCACGTATAACTTTGCAAACCAGACAGAAGAGCATCGAGAAATTATTACTCAAAAAGCTAAAAGCATTTTAAAAAATATGGCAACAGCTGTTAATAATCTTTGGGTTCTGATGGATGGATTGCATACTGCATTACTGAAAAAGCTTCCTGTAGATGGTAAGATATGAATGCTTGTTGTATATGATTGTTGAATGTTAGAGTTATTCTTTTAGAACAGTCTATCCGCCTTTGTGGTTACATTGCTTGTTTATAGTTTTTTGTAGGCAGAAATTGTCCTCTGATCTAGATGCGAAAGTTAAAAACTTGAGATTGGAATTCAGTGAACTTCATTTAAAGCACAAGTCTTTATCAAGTGAATTCCAAATTCAGAGAGATATTGATGCCAAAAATAAAGCTGAACTTGAAAGATTAAAAGGTAAATTGTCTCTATTGTGTTCTTATGCATTTTATCCCCACTGAGAACTATGGAGTCTTGAAATGACTTGTATCACCTATGAAAATTATATTGAAATCATATAGAAATTTCAGTGCCTGTAAAGTATGGATTTAGCCTCAGTTTTTTTTCCTGTTATTTAATTACAGAAAGTCTAATGCTGAGGAGATATTGTTTGAAATAGAAAAAATGAAAAATAACACCTGAGTGAAATAAAGTTTTAAATTCTGAATAATATGTCTGACGAGATCATGAGTAAAATCACTGTTGTCTTGATCATGAGCAAGGTCAGAAAATTGCACTATCTTATGTTTTTTAGAAAGCCACCTGTGGTGCATCAGAACTGGGATCTCGATTTGTGGGTTAAAGGGTGTCAGCAAGTAAGATTGTTGGGTCATGGGATGTGTGTATTTTTCCAGTCCTGTTCTGATATTTTACCTGGATTGAACGTTGTGTTCTACAACCCACTTCTCAAAGACAAATCCACTTATGTTCCTAATTTGCTTTAATATCTTCTGGCCTCATAGTCCCATGCCAGTTGCTCTCCTCTGCATCTCCTGCCTGTTGCTCTCCCCTGCAACTGCACACTCCATCCCCCTCATTCCCTGATCTGTACCCTTTGAATCTGCTATTAGCTGGTCAGTCTTGTGGTTGGTCTTTCTGGATTTTATGGTCCTTGATGAGTTGCTTATTTATTTTGTTTCTACCTTGTTCTGATTTTGGGTCTTTGGTCCGTATACCTGTGTTCTGAATGGTGTCTCTGGCCTCTATTTCTCTATGTTCTTCATTTTGGCTATTGTGCTCTCTGATCTTTTAAGGACATAAACTCCTCTTTGAAATAATCAGACCCAATGTGTATAGAGTAGATGCTACAGCTTGGTTTGCCAAAGCTGCACACATTAATATTATGGGTTGGCTGAAAACTCGACTAGAGTGCCATGGGTTGGCCAGAAGAGCAGCTGAGAGCCCTGGGTCAGATGGCATTTGGCAATGAGAGATGAGACCAATGAGAGTAGTGATCTATATAGGCTTCCAAAGGAGTGAATGGGTAAATAGGGCTTTTGGTATGATGAAATAAAACAGGGTGTGCAATCAAAGATTTTTCCCCACATACAGCACCAAATGTAGCAGTCAGTTACAAAGGAAAGGTCAGTTGCAGATTGTAACTGACAGGCTAACTAATATTGAGAGAGATATGGCAAGTTATATGAATTGAGATCAAATAGCAAAGTAGCTGCAATTTTGTGTCTGCACTACTTTTACCTGGGTAAATTGAATGATTCCTGCAATTTTGTGTCTGCACTGCATAATTATCTTTTTTCTTCTTGTTTCAAGTATTCATAGCATTTTTAGTTGACTATGTGATAAGGGTTCATTTTAATATTTAGCACATAAGGTGTTTGATGGAATGTCAATTAGGAGGAAAGCCTCAAGGAAGATTTCCACTGGACACGAAGATAATCCCGGAGGTTATCTAAGTGTGAAGGTTCACTTCACAAGGAGCTCAAAAGGAGAAGGGAATAACAAAATATAAAATCCAGCCAACACAAATTAAGACAAGGCTTGAATCATAAAGACATAAGAGTAAATGACATGAAAGGAAAGTGCTGAAAATTAAAGAGCATGAAAGTAAAGAACATGAAACAATAATGGAGGAAGAGATTGAGAGAAGGGGAGGGGAATGGAGTGCTACACGCCACTTGGGGGATGGTCCAACCCAAGATGAGTGGTGTTAGTCGCCACTTGAGCCAAGGCTCAAGATAAAACTCCAAGAGGGGGAAGAACACCCAAGAACACAACACAAGCTCTAGGCTATGCAAGAATGCTCTCTATTTCATTAATGTTCAACCCTTTTACAAGAATGAGAGGCCTCCTTATATAGAGTTGGGGTGGGGACTTAGAGGGAATTACATTGGAAAAGATTCCTAAGCATATTCCACTCTTGGTGGCCAAGACTCGCACATTCTAGAAGGTAGGACACAAAAAACGGGTTGCCAATGATTGGGATGATGAGAGGACGTTTTCCAAGGGTTCTAGAAGGTCAAGATTGACTTCTTCACCCCCCCTTGGATGTCCCAAACTTGGGCCTCAAGCCCAAGTGCTCCTTTGCTCCAAACAAGGCTCTACTTGTAGAAAAAGGAGTGTCAAAAGCAATCCTGCAAAACCCAAAAAAAACATGAGTTTAGAAAATATTTAACAACTAATAGAAATGCTAAAAAGGCTAAATAAAAGGGGAGAGGAGGAAGTGTCCCTTCTCATCATGCTTCTAGTAATCCTCCTTGGACACTCCTCTTCTTTATCTGTGATCAGGGGCTCATCACTATGCAATCCTAATGTTTGGTTCTACATGGAGCTATTTCTTGTTTTATTGAATCTGTATTGTTGCTATTTTCATTATATTGAATTAGGATGTCATGGACAAATAAATGATTGTAAGGTCAAGAATTACACAAATGAACTCGGAAGGGAACTGCATCCGAACAAGTTATTGAGTTTTAAATTTGTTTTTTATGATTTGAATGATTGGAGGGTAATACTTGAGCATGGAATCGACCTGCATCTGAACAAGTTATTCAGTTTTTTATTTTCATTTTATCAGAATGATTATTGGGTATACTTGAGTTTTTCTTTTGTCTGTCAATCTTTAGGGTCTGGGTATGTTGTCCTAGTTTAAAGAAGGAAAATAAAAAGAAAAAAATCTCATAGAAATGTAACGTTTGTCTCAGTTCTTGGAAGTTGTTTCTTGCTTTTCCAAGAAATTTTTGTCCAATGGAAACACAACAATATTCAATAGTGGAACATCTCTCCATAGGAGACCTCGCCAATCAACTTCACATTATCCATATATTTTGGAATGATTTTCTTGAGTATGACCTATTATTTAACAATAAGAGCATTGAGGACGTCTTCAACCATCTCAATCTCTTCTATTGTCGTGACATCTTCCATGTGTAGATACTAGGCAAAAGCTTTAGTAGATTCATGAAGATTTCTACCTTTAAGAATTGGAACACAAGGAATTCTTGTTGTTAGGCTTTCCATTGATGGGCCTTTTTGATTGGTTAATGTTTGATTTCGCATATGATCAAAATCTAGAGTCACGTCATAAAGAATCATGACCATATATAACTTGTCCAACTTCTGTTTGATTTCTTCTAGTGAGTTTGCTTCTAAGAACATCTTTAACTCCTCAACAACAAATTGACCTTTTGCAATGAAAGATTTCATGTCATGATTTGACTTATTTGAGAGATGCCAAGTTATGGCTAGAATTCTAAAGTCTTTGAACATCATTTATAAAGATGCTCCTAGCCTTCTTCCAAAAGGATTTACATGTTTTGAATGGTCTGAAGGTCTCCAATATCCATAGTTTGCCAAAATAGAACACAATGTTGGAAGTCCCACTTCTTCCATTGTTCAAAACTTGATGATATTTCATCAATGTCTTTTTCCAAGTTTAATAGAAGCATGCCAAGATAAATAATTTTACCATTAAGTTTTTCGAAAGTAATTAGGAGACCCAAAAAACGAGTAGGTAGGTCCAATGGATAGGCATTCCGTATGGTATTCTAATGGGAACATAGTTAAGATAGAAATTGAAAAGACATTTCATTATTTAAGAAATTGAATGTATTTTTTTTTCTTTTTGAGGAATTTGGAAATAAATAAAAATTTATGGTAAAAATTTATAGAAATAAATATGAAGATGTTAATAGAATTGAATTGCTGTTTGGAGAAATGATAGAGTTCTGTTACACTGAAGTTCCTCAAGCCTAGTGTTATTGATCATGAATATGAATGATAAAAAGAATCTTTTACAAAAAACTCCTTTTCTGTCTTATTTCTCTTATATAAGTTATTATAGATATCAATTTATTCAACAATTGGACCGTTGGGGTTACCATACTACTATATCGGATAACGGAAGCATCAAAGACAAAAAACACACACACACACATATATATATATGAATAAATAAGTAGATTGAATAAATATAATTGAAATCCAAAAAATAATGATAGACAATCATAGAATTAAAATAAAAACAAAACTACATAAAAATTCAGAAAAGTAGAAAAATAAATTAGAAAAAGTAAAACTAATAGAAAATAGAAAAAAATGAAAGAATTCAGAAAAATAGAAAAGAAAAAAAACAGAAACAGTAAAAAAATAGGAAAAAAACAGAAAAGAGTGAAAATAAATATAAAAGAAAAAAAAAGAAAATAGAAGAAAATTAAAAAAATTGTAACGGTAAAAGTAGAAGAAAGAAATTGAAAAGTAAGAAAAAAGGAAGAAAAGAATCTGACAGAGGAAAGAGAAAAAAGAGAAAACAAAAAGTATATGAAAAAAACAGGAGATTAATAAAAAAAGAAACAAAAAAAGAAAAAGAAAAAAAGAATAAAAGAAGAGTGGAAAGAAGAAACAGAAAAAAAGAGAGAAAAAGAACAAGAACGTGGTGGAAAGAAGGAAACAAAGATGGTGGCAAGCAACGATGACGGTCATGGTGAGCAGTTGCGACATTGACAGAAGTGAACAATTGCAAAGGTGAGTAGTGTGAGAGATGGGAGCAGTGTGAGAGAGGTGAGAACTGTCTGTTGTTGCGTGACCAAGAGTATACTTACCCTTTCGGTGGGGTTTGGGTCCCAAAAAAATTAGGGGTTTTTTGGGTTGGGTCAAATGGACCCAAAATCTCTTCTTCCTGAGGTGTGATTTCTGCTACCGCTGTTTTGTGCTGCTATTTTGTGATGGCCAAAGTGGCTGTCATGGACTGCCATACAAAAACCAATTCGCCATCACCATCGCCATGCTGTGGTGGTTGTGAACAAATCCTACATCGCTTTCTGCCATGGTGCCGTCATGGCCAATATTGGATAACATCGCCCAAGCCTAACCTAGGTTTAAGAAACTGAATTAGCCTTGTGTAGTTATCATAGGTGAAAGTTAAGCCCCCCTTTTTGTCACAAACCCCTTGTTATAAGCTATTCCTGGTCCTGATGTATGTTATTTTTACTACCAAGCCCATGGACCATGTAGCAGTTCAGGTGTGGTTGACTTTAGCTAATAAGTTGGATAACTCGATATTATTCAATTTACTAAAGTGAAAATATTGGTGTAAAAAAGAGTTACGATCTGAGTTGTGCATATTGTTTAATTGTGCTCTCTATTCATTTCAGTTGGTTTTGTACTTATTGTTGTGTAAAGTTATATTTGGTATTTGATGTTGGCTCTTTATTAATATAATGTATTGTTTTGGTATTTTCTCAGCTTGCTGTTTTTATATAGTTTGGTTGATATACATTTTGTTTGTTCACACATTATTTCTCAAAAACACTTTTCTACCTACTTTTGTTTAAATTTGTACCTGCTTTTGTACTTTGCTTGCAAGGTGAAGTTTGAATCCATTTGTATACTATAATTTAATAATCTCTAGTTGATGTGAGATCTCTAACATATTCCCTTTTGCTTAAGACTAAACATCTCAAGCATAGGACTAGATATTTGGGGTTAGCAAGTGACATGATAGATCCAACAACCTCTATTAGGATGTGCTTTGATAATCTTGGATTTATGCCCAACTCAACATTACGAAACTGACTTGCAAGATGATACTTGCACCTACTTATGTACTATTATGTGACTATACCTCTAGTCAGTGTGGAATCTCAAGTGGTTGTAATCGATGGAAATGTATATAATTTTGTGGTATTGGTCAGGAACTGAACTTTTGACATTTATATTCTGTTGCTTTGTCTCAAAAAGATTGAGGAAAAGAGAATACAAATATGCTCCTGCTAGTCACGTATTTTATGTGGTATGCAATTTATTGTCTTACTGTTATTGATTTGCACAGGGGAACTGGCTAGTGCTGTTGCAGAGTTAGAAGAAAGCAATCACAAACTTGCATCGCTTAAAGCTGAGAGAGATGCCGCGAAAGGGGCAGTTCTCCCAGTCTTAAATGTTGGAAGTACGCACATTCCTAGTGATAAGATCAGAGACAAGCAAAAGGATTTGCTAGATATGGAATCTACTTTGAAGGAGCTATTGGTATAGTTCTTGGATTCTTTGATTTAGTTTCAGAATTTGTAGGACATTGTACCTTAATTGTTGAGTTTCTCAGGACCTAGGTTCTATTCGATTGATGGAACTCAAAAGTCTTCATGAGGAAAGAATAAGAATATTACAGCAGTTGTGTGATTTACAGGTTTGTTTCCCTTTGTGCTCTGTACTCCAGTGTTTTAACAAGTATATGTATTGTAAAATGCATGTATGTGTATTTTCTTTTTCTTTTTACTGCTATAATTTTTGGTGTTGAATTATTGTATCAGAACACTTTGAAGAATTTCAAGTGTATTACTTCGTCCCATGCTTTCCAATTGGTTAGAGATCAGATAGAAAAGTCAAAATCAGATGTTCTGGAGTATCAGGCCTTGTATGAGAAACTACAGGTTGTAACTGGTCGGTAGTTTCAGTTGTGCGTTTTTATTGTTGCCTTTTTTTGCTAGAAGAAAATACTGATCATGACTCCCCTTCCAAACCAAAATTTTGTTATAGGTTGAGAAGGATAATCTTACTTGGATGGAGCGGGAGTGGTACATTAAAAATGATTTAGCAGATATTTTTCGGAGATCTGTGGCAGTTTCAGATTTTAGAGTTGCTGATCTACACTCTGAAATACAGAAAAAGATAGAGGAACGAAATATGATTGAAAATAAGCTGAAAGAAGAAGCAAGAGAGCCGGGTTTGGATCCACCTTCCTCTTGTTGTTTAAGGCATGTTATCTGTAACTGTGTGGTTTTATAATTTGTGATGCCTTTGCTTTGGCTTCAGGAAGGAAACAAATTATTGCTGAATTTAAATCTCTGGTTTCTTCATTTCCTGAGGAAATGGGGTCTATGCAAAGCCAACTAAGAAAATATAAAGAATCAGCTTCAGATATCCATTCTTTGCGTGCAGATGTGCAGTCTGTTTCTAGTATTCTTGACAGGAAGGTTAGTATACTTGTTTACGTGAACTGCACATTTTTGGTAACATAAAATCACAGGTCCTGAAAAGTTTGTTTTTAATTAACAGGTAAAAGAATGTGATGCATTTTCTGTTAGGTCTGCCAGTCAACTTGCTGAGATAAAGAGGCTGCTTGGTGTGGTATGTTGTATTTGACTCAAAAACTTAAGCCGTGCTGCATTAGTGTGGTTATTTGAGCTTGTATGTGTTATATCAAAAGCACTATTTGGTATTCTCAGTATTATGGACACTGCATTTACTGGGATAATATATGGGGATTATTAAATTAATTATTTTGCAAGATGTATTTCAATTGTCAGTTCTGACAAGAAGAATACATTTAATGAAATTAATGTTGCATGCCAAGTCTTATAAATGCTATACAGGCAGATAGGGTTGATTTTCTAATCCTGCATTTCCTTTCATGTTAGAAACTTTTCTTTGCTTTTGATGCAGTTTCAAGATTTGAAAGATAGTGAACGGGATTTGAAGTTGATGTTGGAAATGTTTAGACGTGAGTCCATTGATTCAAGGTTCGGGTTTCAATCATGATCTTGAATTCATTTGATGTTCTGAATTGTTCTAGTTTACATATTTTTTTTCTGAATAGGTTTTTACGTTTGAAGGAACTTTCAGGACAAATGTTTAGGAACAACCGAATTGTGGAAGCAAGTTACAATTTCTTTTTATTGGACATTAGAAGAAATTAGCAGCATAGTTTTATTAGTCCTGAATAGCAGTGCGGACTTGATGACCATGAAACTGCTATAGTGGGATGACCATTATTCTGAAATTTAGGAACAAAAGTATCGTGGAAACAAATTATAGTTTCTTTTTATTGGACACTAGAAGAAATGCTAGCATCATAGTTTATATCACTCCTGAAATAGCAAGGGTGGACTTGATGACCATGAAACTGCTATAGTGGAACGACCAATCTGAAATATTGAGAGAATATGAATGTTCTATCTGTTGATTTGAACTGACACAAGATGTATTTTATAGGGTGAGAGTGGATAACTGATCCATGTAGTTGCACCAAACTAATGAACTATTATTGTCACTACATACTACTGCTGTCAGTGCAAGCTTAGGTGACACCCCTACATTCTAAGTAGTACAAACAATATGTATACACTAACATCTCTCAGCTCAGGGAATCTCTAAGAAACGCGATTTCAATTGATGATTTTGCACCAATGGACAGTGGGTCCTTGGGGAGGGCAAGGATTCAACCCTGGCTCTAGATACCATATAGAGATAAATGATAGATTTCATATGGTGGAATCCTTGTGTGTGTCTAGCACAGCAAAGATACATATTTATAGAATGTCCATTGCATAACATAGAGATGGGACTTAGGCCCATATAATATATCTAACAACCACTAACTCAAAAGGGCCTGTTGCATAAAGGACATGCATAGTGTTCCAATTCACTTTTTCGTTCCCAAAGACCCTGTCCATCCATGAACATAGAAATTTGTTGATAACTTAATAGTTAGTCAAGTTTATTTCCAAATCCTTATGACTTCTGTGTAATTTCTTATGAAATACATCATCCAGCTGAACTCCAAAGGGTGTTGAGGGTGTCCCACCTTCAACATTAATTTGTGAACAAGCTTTAGACTAATGAAGACAAAAACACCAATTAATTCCCTCAATATCATGGTCTCTGACTGTGTCATTCCTTAGGAAGAATATAGAGATAAAATAAAGCCATTGACATGACAGTGACAGGTTTGTTAGGAATGGCGAGAGATCAGAGATGACTGGAAACTAGAGCACAGAGGCTGTAGAGATGGGGATGGCTAAAAACTCAGTGCTATGATCCAATTGCAATGCATGGGACTTGAGTCCCTCTTTAGAAATGTGGGATTCAAGCATGGGATGTACAAAGCCTTTGGCTCTCCAACTATGATGGCTTGCTTTTGTGGCGTGGTCCTCCTAAGGTTTATATCCATTGGTTTCACCATATCTCTTTAGAAGTGGGTGGTACTGTTAACATTGCAATGTCAGCCCTAATTTTCATTTTTGGTCTGGGGAAATAGTCAACAAGCGTGTATTACTATAAGTCACTTCACAACCTGGGAACTTGTGGGTGGTACTTTTACCAATTCACATAATGAGAGCAGAGTTAACCATGTATTCGTTAAGTTGGACACAATTGTGATTCAGGCTCCAATTTTAGTCAGATTGTTATGTATTGATGATATTTTAGTCTCTATTTTATTTGTTATATGTTTACATCTTGTATTGTTATGTAGCATCATTAGCTTTATATAATAGTCCTGCACCCAATTATACATGGTTTTTAAAACGGATTTCTTTCTAATGAAATTCTTCTATCAGATTTTAATACAATAAAATTTTGAAAAAATAAAAAACAAATTTTTACTATTTATGATTGACATTTTGGTTGAACTAGTGACATCTTACCATGCTAGGTTCCCCAACACATCAAACAAAAAATGTGGAATACTAACAGAGATCTGTGTCTGCAGGGATGTCATGGATGCACGGGAAGCAGAATATAGAGCATGGGCACGTGTTCAAAGTTTGAAATCTTCACTTGATGAGCACAACTTGGAACTTCGAGTTAAGACAGCCAATGAAGCAGAGGCCAGATCACAACAAAAGCTGGCTACTGGTGAAGCTGAAATTGCGGATATGAGGCAGAAATTAGAAGATTGTAAAAGGTTGATCTCTAATTTGATGATATTAATTGAACTTGCTGTCTGTGCGTTTTAAATGTACTTACTGTAAGATGATTATCTATTTTGCCGGACTAGATAGCGGAGAAAACATGACAGAGAAACTGTGAAATTGTGATAATAGTTACTGTACAAAGAGTGATATAGCTAAGCTATATGATTCACTGCCGAGTCAGCAACTAACTCACAAGCTAACAATCTGTAACGTAAAAAATGTAAGTGAAATTGCAAAAACATGAATGTAGACATTATCTTATCTCAAATATTGCAATTTGAATCTGATTTCATTAAGGTTTCATGAACGGTAAGGTGTTATTTGGTCTTCTTTCTTTTTGGTTGCATGGTTTTGTTTATAAAGAATAAATGTGATATTATCTTGCAGCAGTTGCTCTCAGTTACTTCAAATAGAAATAAGAGTATTAGTTTGCAAATTAAGCTGTCTTGATTCTTTTTTTATGAAATTGCTTGAGGAAATTGGGGTATAAACGAGAAATCTTACTAATTTTTTTTTGGATTTTCTTATTATTTGGGTTTTTGGTTTGATAAACAAGAACATTTTTTTTCTTATGCCTTTTCTATAAGAGCTTCTCTGTTTATTTCTCTGAGCTTCCATTTATTGAAGCGAGATTGCTTTTTCATTATATTCTATAAATACTTTGATCTAATTTGCTTTTGTTAATTCTCCTGATGTTTTAATACAAAGAAAATATTGTTTGATGAATTTACTTGTGCTTTGTCAATAGAGTGGAAGTTTATCCATATTTTATGTGAAAACTGCTGAAGGTTTTTGTCTTTCATCTGTGTGCGACTGTATTCCCTTCACTTTGCTGTATTATTTAATTGATGGTTAACTCTCTCTGTTCATATTGTTTCTGATTTCAGGAAAATATGTGATATGTCTGATATCTTGAAATCTAAGAGCAAACAAAATGAGAACTACTTATCTGAAATAGAGGTTGTATATCTTATCTTAATGGGGTGGAATTCTTTGCTGCATAATGACATATTACTGATTATTCTCTTTTGTAATTTTTCTAACTCTGAAAATGTTTTTGATCTGTTGCTGTTGTCATTATTATCCTGCAGAGTATTGGACAAGCGTATGATGACATGCAAACTCAAAACCAACATCTGCTGCAGCAAATTACTGAAAGAGATGATTACAATATTAAGGTAATTTGTCTTGAAATCAGTTGCACATTCATAGTTTACTTTGAAAGTGATGATAATTTTACAAGTTCTCTATTTCACAAAACATACATTCTGGGATGGGCATTGGTTGGGTTTAGGAGAAGTTAGAGCTAATCTGTTGATAGTGTTGTATTCTGGTTGTTCTCCATCTTTCATTTGCTTTGCCTTTCTTTAGTCTTTCTTTATTGTTTAACTTTTGATACTCACATGTCATAACTAGTTGCTTTTTGTGGAGCTTTCTCTGAAATTAGTTCCCCCTCAGTTAATATCGGTAGCCTGCTGTCATCAATAGGCACAGTCTGTTCTTTATTTTCTCAGTCTACACATTGTCCTTTTTGGTGCGTGCACGTAAAGATATACAAATATGTATGTGTGTGTGTATAATACAGCCTAGTGCCATACAAGGCATATCGATATATATTGAATAGGAGAACACAAAATCAACATGCAAATTAGTCAGAAACATGCAAGAGAGAATCAATGAACCAGGACATTGTTACCAAGGTGGGTTTGGCTTAAATCGTGACCCAGAAACAACAAATCCAATGTCATTTTTGGGTTTTTTCTAATGTCTGACTGATCTTGTCAAATTGACTCTACACAAATTTGAGTTAGTTTGCTCAAGTTTACTCGAGCCTACTAAAAAAGGATTGTACATGTGAGTTAACTAGGTTTGAGGGTGTGGGAATGAAAACTAGGACAAGTTTATGAGTTGACTTGCAATTTTGATAACCATGACTGAAACCAGTTGTGACCGGTTTTTGACATCTATGTTAACTCATTCCTAACTACCTATATGTAGGACAACATAGCGACAATTGCCTCATAACTATCTTCCCCTTGTTTTCCAAGGACCGTTGGATACAAGATATGAGTGCTTTTGGTAGCTTCAATACTGGAAATACAACTTTTCTAGTAGGGTAGCTTTTAAAAGCACTTGTAGCGTTTTGTATTCAAACAATCATTATAGCATATCTTGTAGTTGTTCAACCCCTTTGTTTTGCAACTTTTGTTGTTGTTTGGGTTTGGAAGGTTTCTTTTTGAGAGAAAATGGTTGGTGTTGGAGATCCCGCATCTACTAGAGATGATGTCAATTTAGTTTATACAAGTGGGTGCAAACCTCATCTTGCAAGCCGGTTTTGTGGGGTTGAGTTAGGCTTAAAGTTCACTTCTTAATATGGTATCAGAGCCATATAAGTCCATCCTAGCAAGGTTGTTGGGCCACCCGCTATCGGACCACCCATAAATCTATAGTTCTACGTTCAATCCTCGGTGTGAGGGGGGTGTGTTGGAGATCCCACATCGACTAGAGATAAAGTCAATATAATGTATACAAGTGGGTGCAAACCTTAGCTTACAAGTCAGTTTTGTGGGGTTGAGTTATGCTTAAAGTCTACTTCTTAATAGTTGGAATTGAGAGATGAGGTAGGATCTGAATGGGTGATTTGAGAGTGCGGTTGGGGTTTGGTATACATGTATTGTACCTATACCAAGCCCAAGTAGTGCTCGACATGAGAGTGTGTAAAAAATCGCACAATGACTTGGATATTAGGATATTTTTATTCCTCACTGTGAGTTGGTTTGATTCCATTTGTGGTGGTTTCATCACTTGGATATTGAGCATCCTGCAAAGATAGATATGGTAATGACCAAAAGGAGATCTCCTCCCCTTCAAGTGTTTTCTTCCCCTTAAACTTAGAGTGGAAAAAAATGGATTTTGTTTCATGGAAGGTGATATCTAATGGTGATATAGACATTTGTAACCTTTTTTATTAGGAGGATAACCAATAAATACACATTTAAGAGCTTTATGATTTAATTCACTACGATTAGGATTATGATAGTAGTTGAGAAAACTAGAAGAAATATTATGTTTTGGTTGTGTTGAGTGTAGTCTCCACAACCCTAATCATCTCATATTCTTAGACGTATTTCTAAGATACATCAATGAGAGAGAAAATGAAAAAGATAGATCTAAAAAGATACAACTCTACCAATAGATACAATTCTATATTTTAATAAACATTAAATCTGACACTCCCCCTCGAACTTGAGCATACAAATTGTATGAACCAAGCTTTGAACAAGTAAATTTAATTCGAGGTCTCCTCAAAGACTTTGTTAACATATCTCCAAGTTGATCATTGGACTCGACAAATTCAGTGCTGATTTCTTTGGACAACATCTTTTCCCAAATGAAATGACAGTCAATTTCTATATATTTAGTTTTTTCATGGAACAGTGGATTTAAGGCAATATGGAGAGTAGCTTGGTTGTCACAGAACATCTTCATTGGTTGAATCTTAAAGAAGTTTAATTCATGAAGGAATTGTTTTACCCATGAGTCACAAGTGAGAGATGCCATTGCCCTATATTCAGCTTCAGTAGTTGATTGAGCAACTACATTCCGTTTCTTGCTTTTCCAAGAAACAATATTACCTCTAAGGAAAACAAAATATCTTGTAATAGAGCATCTATCCGTAGGAGACCCTGCCCAAGCAACATCACAATAAACACATATATGAGTGTTTCCTTTATCTTCATACAACAAGCCTTGTCTAGGAGCGTTTTTTATGTGTCTTACAATACAGATGATAGTATTTCAATGATCAATACATGGAGCCTGCATGAAATGACTAATAACCGCAACTGCAAATGATAAATCAGGTCTAGTGATAGTGAGATAAATAAATTTCCTAACTAGTCTTATATATCTCTTTGGATTGGAGAAAGTTTCACTCTATTCTACCATTAATTTTTTATTTGGATCCATAGGACTATCCACATGTTTGCAATAAATCATATTTGTCTCTTCAGGATGTCAAGAGCATATTTCCTTTGAGAAATCACAACACCTTCTTTTGACTATGCCACTTCAATACCCAAGAAATATTTGAGACTTCCAAGATCCTTGGTTTGGAAATGATTGCACAAGTGTTCCTTTAATTGAGCTATTTTAGCACCATTATTTCCTATAATGACAATATCATCAACATACACTATTAAGTAAACACATTTCCCAGAGGAGGTGTGACAATAAAAAATTGAATGATCTACTTCATTACGTTTCAGTCCAAAGGCTAGAACAATGAAGCCAAATTTTCCAAACCATGCTTATGGAGATTGCTTTAGTCCATAGAGAGAACGGCGTAACTTACATACCAAATTAGACTCCCCTTGAGCAACAAGCCCAGGAGGTTGTTCCATATAGACTTCCTCGTTTAGATCGCCTTGAAGAAAGATGTTCTTAATATCTAATTGATGAAGTGACCAATGTCGAATAGCCGCCATTGCAAAGTAAAGGCGAATAATAGTCATTTTGGCCACTAGAGAGAATGTAACACTTTAATCAAGACCATAGATCTGAGTATATCCTTTTGCAACCAATCTAGCTTTGAGTTGATCCACTTCACCATTAGGACCAACTTTAATGTCATAGACCCATCGACACCCAACAAACTTCTTCCCCAATGGAATGGAAACCAACTCCCATGTTTTCTTATGGTCAAGAGCTTGCATTTTTGCAATCATGGCTTGTCGTCATCCAAGATGATCAAGTGCTTCATTCAAATTTTTAGGAATAGTAATAGAAGAGACAGAAGATATAAAAGAACAATAAGGAGAAAGTCTATGATAGCTAAGAAAATTATAAATGGGATGTGGATTACGAGTAGAACGAGTAATTTTTCGAATAACAATGGGCCAAGCCGAATCATTATTTTTAGGAACTGTGGATGGGGTTGATGATTGAGAAGGACTTGATGAAGAGGACTCACAGTGACATATTGGACTAGTCAGCTAGGTCCTGTGTTGGTAGGTATTAAGAGGGGTTGTAGGAGTTGCAGGATGGGAGTTGTGTTGTCAATAAGGGACTCAATAGATATTATAGGGAGGACTTGTTGAACAGACTGAACATTTTGGACAAATGAAGAAAAGAAAGAAGTTTGTTCAAAAAAGGTGACATGGGTAGACATGTAATACTTCTTAGTTTCAGGGGAATAGCAACGATACCCCTTTTGAAGACGAGGATAGCCTAAGAAGACACATTTGATAGCCTGAGGTGAGAGTTTGACCAATCCTGGAGACATATCATGGACAAAACAGACACAACCAAACACAAGGAGAAACATGAAAGAGAGGTTCATTGGGAAACAAAATGGAATAAGGGGCTTTATTGTTAAGGAAAGAAGATGGCATTCTATTTATAAGGAAACAAGCAGTTAAGATAGCGTCACCTCAATGATGGACAGGTATATTGGCACCAAGCAATAAGGTTCGTGTAGTCTCAACCAAGTGTCTATTTTTCCTTTCAGCCACACCATTTTGTTGAGGTTTGTGAGGACAAGTTGGTTGATGTAAGATGCCATCTGATTTTAAAAATACTAAAAATCAGAGGAAAAATATTCTTTGGCATTGTCACTTCGTAAGATTTTAATTATTGTGCCAAATTGATTGAAAATTTCATTAAGGAAAGATGTGAAGATAGACAAAAGTTTAGAACGATCTTTCATTAGAAAAATCCAGGTAGATCTAGAAAATTCATAAATAAAGGTGACAATATATAAAACCAAAGGAAGAAACCTGAGTTGGTCCCCAAACATCAGAATGGATAATAGAAAATGCAGAAGTACATCTAGGTTCAAAATGTTTGGGAAAGGAGGACCTAACATGTTTTCCTAGTTGACAAGATTCACATTCTAAAGTTTGAAGATTACTAAGTTCAGATACCATTTTCTTTAATTTTGACAAGTGGGGATGACCAAGGCATTCATGTAAAAGCTTGGGAGATGGATTGGCAAAAAAAGAGATAGATGATCTAGGCCCAAGGTAGTAGAGACCTCCAGATTCATGTCCTTTTACAATCAGTTGACCTGTACCACGTTTCTGTATAACAATTTAATAATTTGGTTAGTTGACTTAAAGAAATGAGATTAAAGGAACAGGTAGGGATAGGGAGAATGTTTTTTAGGTTTAAAGTATAAGAAAGATATTTGACCAATTCCTTCATAGGCAACTTTAGATCCATTGGCAAGAGTTATAAGGTGAGGATTTTTAGGATAAGAAAGGGAAGAAAACAAAACAGTATTACCAGATATATGGTCAGAAGCACCTGAGGGAATTATCCATGGACTTTGATTCTCCATAGATTGTGAAAGGCAAGTTGTTGATGTATTGGGGGTTGTGGAAGATTGTGCTATACTGGAGGACTTCAACCTTAAATATTCCTTATCAGAGAACTTTAAATCAATAAATGTAGATTTGGAGACATTAGCTGTTTTGACTGGGAAGCCATGAAGAGCGTAGCAATTCTCTTGGGTATAATCCATTCTTTTACAGTTTGAACATTGAAGTAGTCTCCACAACCCTAATCATCTCATATTTATAGAGGTAGTTCTGAGATATATCAATGAGAGAGATAATGAAAAGATAGATCTTGAAGGATACGACTCTACCAACTGATACATCTCTATATTTTAATAAACATTAAATCTAATAGTAGTGAACAAAAACAGAACATCCAAATGCTTGGTAAGGTAGACTGGATACTATAGGAGTGGAGGGAATAAAAGACAAGAAAGTATCAATAGGTAGGAGTGTTAACACATGTTTGTTCGTGAACAATACCATTATGAGACAAGAAATTGGAGAATTCTTGATTCACATCTTTAGTATCATTATGATATCTAATTCTTGTGATGCTTTTTTCCAAATTGGTTTTTGGACAAGACGGTCCCATTGTCGGAAGATTTAATTGACTCATTAGATTTTTACTGTTATTAGAGTTGTTGAAAAATGAAGGAGTCTTCAAAACCATCTTCAGTGATAGTGCAGATTGGACTTGAGCAACTAAAGAAATCATATCATAATCAGCTTGTTTAAGAGAGAAGCAATATTGTTGGCAGAAATACTATGTACTTTTTTCCAAAAAGCTTTGGAAGTCTTGAAAGTCCTGAAGGTCCCTGGTATGGTATGTTTGGTTCACTGATTGCCATAGCGAGGCTCAAAGTTGGAAATAAACTTCCTTCCTATCAAATTTGTCTTAAGTAATAGATAGTTGTAGTGCTAACCTGGTTAGGATTGCTACCTGCATAGTGATGCAATATCATTCTTTGTTTTGATAAAAAAATAGTGGAGTGGGGAGATAGAAAATATCATACCAGAACTTGACATGTAACCAGGGAAGGAGAAGCCAAAAGAGAATTAGAAAAATGTGGACCTGCTCTTCGAATGTGGTTAAACAGAAAGGTCAGTCTTAAAACAGGCCTGGGCACAGCCGTGAAATCAGCTGGAGGTAGCATGGTGGAAGGGGATTTGTGGATTAAATGCCCTAAGCAAGGCTGTTTAAAGAATAGACACGTGAGAATGTGTAAGGAGGTTTTAGCCTCCAAAACTAGTTGGGTTTTTTGTTGCTCAGGGAAATACACAAGATCCAGTGGTCACTGATGATAACAGTGGTAGTGGCAACAGACTGCAGCAGTCAATCACCAATGATGCTGGGATATAGGCATGGCAACATGGCAGGTTGGGGGCTGGTTGTGCCTTCCTGACTTCTGTCACTCAATTATTCCTACTCTCGCTCCCGATTCCCATCGAAGATAGAAATTTAGTCCCAACACTTATTTCCTCAGGGGTTGGTTTCCCTGTCCCATTTTTTTTTAAATATAATTAATAATTATTTTTAAAAATAAATTTTAAAATACTTAAATAAATCTAAAATTTTAAGTATGACTATAGTAAATATAAAATCTATTCCCGACCTCAAACTCGATTTCTTAAAATGTACAGTTCGATCCTAATAGGTGTGGGGTTTAATTGTCATTTCTATTGCAATAAGTTAGTAGTGACAAAAAGTACCAGAATGCTGATTGGAGAATAAAACAGAGCGGGATTGAACATGCTTATTACCAAGTTAAAGACCAAAGTGTCCAATATTTTGATTAACTTGCTTGAGTTAGTTGTATTCATTGGCAGAACACACATATATATCACAAAAGTGAGTACAAGAGAAGGAGGAGAGCACATCTTCAAGCTAGGAGAACCTGCTCCGACATAGGCTTTCGAAAACACAACGAATGAGCAGCTTTTCTGTACCCTATATGACTTTTCCTGACAACTGATAAAACTAGATTTTCTTTTTGTATATTATATGGATGATCCGATCCGTAAGGACCATGATTGAGAATTTTTTGATCGTCTTTCCCCGAGAAAGAGGCGAAACATAATCAACTTGAATTCGGGACAGCTATTCGAAATCTTAGTGAAAGACTGGATTTATTATCTCATGTTTGCTTTTCGTGAAAAAATACCAAAGGAAGTGGAGGGTTTCTTCAAACAACAAGGGACTGGGTCAATTATTCAATCAAATGATATTGAGCATGTTTCGCATCTCTTCTTGTTCGAAAATCCAGGATTTGAATTGATGTCCTTTCATCGAATCCTCCTAATTGCATTGATTTATCCGAAAGATTTCACTTCAATTGGAATTTGGTTATTCACCATGTACGAGGATTCCCGCTAAGCATCCATGGCTGAATGGTTAAAGCGCCCAACTCATAATTGGCGAATTCGTAGGTTCAATTCCTACTGGATGCATGCCAATGGGACCCTCCCTCCAAAAAGTCTATTGGATTTTTGTTGAAGAATGAAATCTTATTGGAACTGTCCAGTTCACCCTTTGGAACCATATCACATCCTCAATAGGATTTAAAGGGTTTTGTATCTAACACAACTTTGATTTGTTTGCCAAAATTTATACATTACATTGAGCATTTTTTAAATATTTCTGAAGACCTGGTATATATGCTTATATAATAATGTGTCACTTTTCTTGGACTTTTTTTTATTGAAATGTCTCATTGGTGCAGCTTGTATTGGAGGGTGTAAGGGCGAGGCAGAAACAGGATTCTTTGATCATGGAGAAGTGGGTAATTGAACAAGATATCCAGCAAACAAACACATCCCTGAATTTATATGATATGAAAGCTGCAAGAATTGAAGACCAGGTAGCTGGATCTCAATTTAAATCTTAAATTTCATTTCAGATATGAATTTTGAATATTACTTATCCTTAATTGGTATGCAGTTGAAGTTTTGTTCGGATCAGCTTCAAAGACTTGCAGAGGATAAAATTCAAAGTTCTGTCACTTCAGAAAATACACAAAGAAGGCTGTCTGATATTAGAAGACAAACTCAACAGATTAGGGATACCGTGGTTGAAATGCAATCAAAAAATGGTAGTAATAGGGTGACGCGTATGGAGTTACAAGTAGAACTTGAGAAAGAAAGGTATCTAGTCTGTAATGTAAACAATTTTTGTCAAATGTTTTTGGCACACATTTGTTGTGAACCTTTTGTCTTTTCATTATTAAGGTTTGCCAAAAAAAGAATGGAGGAGGATCTAGAGGTTGCTAGGAGAAAGTTTTCATGCCTTAAAGAACAGAACGAGGGCTCTTCAGTAACCGAAAAGCTTCAACAGGAACTTGAAGAATACAGGGAAATTATCAAGTGCAGTATCTGTCAAGACAGGGCAAAAGAGGTATTTTCTAAGTAGATATGTTATTTGTACAACTTTCTGTGTCTGTCTGTCTCTTTGCACACTTACTACATATTATAATTATAGAGATAAAGACTAAAAAATATGTTTTATACTTGTTTGAAGATGTGCATCACATCTGTTTTCTAAATCCAAGTTTCGAGATGTGGGTTTCACAAAACAATGTTAGTTGAGATGCAATGGAATTCTCTATATAGCCTTAGGGTGTGGATCAGTTGGCAAAGCTAGCTCCTTGTTGATGAACTTTATACCTGCGGTGCATCAGTCCAAAACCTGTTTGAAGCACCTTGTGGTTATGATGGTCTACCTGATTCTGGAGTGGGGGGTGTTGTAGCTTCACATCTAATGGGACTAGGAAAGCATTTAAGCTTTTAAAAGCAGTGATTTGAATATTGTATTAAAAGTTGATTTTAATTTTATGGATTTTCTATAAGCTACTTGAAATAACCAGAAATCTGATGTTTTTTTTTCAGTTTCTACTTTCTAATCTTTTTAAAAAATTTAAACAAACATGATAAAAAATTAAGAAGTGAAACAAAAAGTTAAGCAAATCTAACAAGTTAACTCTTTTACATAAGTCAAGCAATCTTGACAAAGACAAACTAAAGTCTCAGCCTCATCCCACCAAGTGAGATATATTATTCAAGAACAACGATCCAATGATGTTATTTAGCGTGATATCCATCTTGACCACTTTCTCCAATGTCCTTCTTGACATCTCTATTATTCTTTTTCTGTTATTATTTTTCAATTGGTAGTACACCAATTTCTCCTATGTATACAATAATTTTGTATCCAATGTTTTGTTTTATGGCTACTCGTTTTGTGTTGGTATTCTCATTTCTACCACTCTGACGTTTGTTTTGCTTGAAAGCCCCACATTCACTATCCCAGGCAATACTTGCTTGACATGTGTTATATTAGTGAGTTTTAAGTTGGGTTTTGAATTACTTACACAGCACCTCCTTTATCTGAGTTTGGGAGCTACGAGTCCTTTTATTCAACTTTGATGAAATTCGATGTTCATGGAAAGTTATTATAGTGAATAAGTTAGGCAACACTTACTTTTGGGAATAAGTGGACCCCTTCCCTTCTCATAGGTATTGTAATCAACCAGATTTAAACGAACTCTTATTCAAAATGTGTAATTGATGTTTAGACTGTAAGGATGTTCAAGTATTCAATAAAATAAAGCTCACCAGTTACCAACACAGTTTACTTCAAAGTCCTAAGTGTCTTAATCCTTCATTGTCTGATTAATGTCCATGTACTTGGCATGTTACAGTTGCTGTCAAAGTTGATTCAGGAAGAGAAGAAAATAGGCTATAAATTAATCTCTCTGAACTATTTGAAATGTTTAAATAGGTCCTATACTTTTAAAGTTTACAAGTGAGTTCCTAAACTTATTTTCATTTTCTAACTAGGATCGTTTTCTAGGGTTTTGTTAAGGTAGAATAATCTTAATCCTTGCTAAAGTACTTGAACTTATTTAAAAATCCTAAAATAGTTTAGGGACCTACTTGATAGATCAGTGACTTGGTCCCTTCAATTATTTGAGAATCTTCATCTAGGTTCCTGTAAACTCGGTCTGATTTCTACAAAACGAAGGGACCCAGTAAAAGAATATTTATAAGCTAAAGTAAAAAAATTACAAACATTACTTTTTTAATGGATCGTAAACGGTATAGTGGTTTAAATTTGACCCATTCATTATAATCAATATCAAATTTTATTCAATGTATCTGCTTGACACCCTACAGCATAAGCTAAGAACTTTTTATTTTCTTCATATGTATATGACGCTACCTTGCTGCATTGATTACTGTTGGATACGGGCCCTGTTTGGTTAAATTTGTCTAAAAACACTAGTTCAAGCTAAAATCAGCTTTGGAGATATTAAATAAAATAGCTTCTTCCGTAATCTAAAATTAGGTTGTATCTAAGTTGAAAATTAGCTTATGTGAGAAGCTTACTGTAGATTTATTTCTCATTTCCGTCTTCTACTAGTGATATAT
This sequence comes from Lablab purpureus, assembly GCA_030347555.1. Taxonomy (NCBI): domain Eukaryota; kingdom Viridiplantae; phylum Streptophyta; class Magnoliopsida; order Fabales; family Fabaceae; genus Lablab; species Lablab purpureus. Next base: position 20,802,747 of record CM059254.1, read on the forward strand.
GCTCTGTTGGTTGTTAGTCTGTTTACAAGTTAAGATTTAAAGAAAAGGAAACCTGATTCTTTGGTGTGATGAAAAGCTTATGTATAATTTTTTTGTCAGGTGGTAATTACAAAATGCTACCACTTGTTCTGCTACTCATGTATCCAGAAAGTTGCTGGGAGTAGGCATCGCAAGTGTCCGCAGTGTGCTACAAGTTTTGGGGCTAATGATGTGAAGTCTGTTTATTTGTAACTAGAAACTTGGTTCTGTTCCGCATGCTGAAAAGAGGCCGGTGTTCTTGTGATCTGGTGTATGGATACCCGGATTCCTAGGAGGTTCAATTGTATACTTATTCCCAACTGTCGAGATAAGGAACATTGGCAGCGATCAATGAGTGCCTGTCTCCATTTGGACCAAAAATGATTATTTTTTGCTGGTACTTGATCTTACTAGTACCGCCTGTGCGCATTTTTTTTTGAATTTGGGATTGTTTAGTTTAACATTTTCAATAGATAGAACTTGGAGCGATAGGGAACGTGATATTTGTTCTTTGCAGATTTATCATAATACATCTTCCAATGCCATTTGGAGAGGTCATGAAGGTTCGTATTTAGACCGTGCAATTAATAATTCAAATTATTCCAAATCTGGAATTGGCCATCACGGCAAATTTCCTTGGAAGTTGACTCCAAAGGTGGCAGCGACATGTCTTGCATCTGTAGTTCTTTTAGAATGACTAATTTTGGTTTCAGGGATTTGTACATATGTTAGACTTTATAAGTGGTCGTTCAATTTTGTTTATAACAGCCTGTAATTTGTGTAATCGTGGATGATTTGCCGAAATATAATTGTAATTGATGTTATCGAAAGTTATGAAAGCTCGATTTATTATATTTACCTTTTACTGCTGCCAAAATATTTTTAAACCATTGACTAGTTTGATGCCATCTATGATAAAGAAACGCATTCAGTGCAAACACCCCTCTATGACGCGGTTGTATTTTAAATCCATACAAACTTGTTTTCATTGAAACCTAGCTATTCTAAATTACATTGATACTTGATCTCAGGATATGAAGTACATTGGTTTTCAAAACCTTACATCGGTATATGGTCGTAAGTTTCATTAAGTGCTTTAAACTAGAAATCTGTTTATCTTTGTCTTAAGAGTTCCGTTACAAAGTTTTCTTAAAGAGTGCAGGTGTGCACTACATTTTAAGTAGGGTTCAAGTTATGTACTTTGTGGAATTGGTACCAATAATGCTCTTGTACATATTAGGACCTAGTTAGTAGAGGAACAAAAAATAAGTGTTCGAAACCTTGTGTCTAAAATCTGCTTGGTTGGTCGTAAATACTGTTTGAAATGTTTATATTTGTTCATTGGAAATTGCAGTTTTTTATATTTAGTTTAACAGAATTTCCTCGCGAGCTCCAAATTTTTGTATCATATTAAATGCTTTGACAAAGAAATGTAATTTGTGGGGCTCTTCTAACGACAAAATTTTCATACGCTATCATAGGCATTGTGGGTGTTCTCCAATTAAATGTGGAGTATTTTGTTATTTTACACCTTAACAAACGTATTACATATTATTTCGGCTTAATATACTTTGTTATGTTATTATTGGGTTGTTCTTAATTTTGTCCAATTGTTTTTAAAATTTTCAAATAGGTCTTTTTTCTTAACAACAAAAAGCTTTTGCTCTTTGCACCCATAATTAGTAATTATACTTCCATACCAATACCAAAAGGACTACAATAACTTATTTCCGTTTTGCTCACTTTCAATGCACCTTTCTTGCACTTTCGAAAAAGGGAAGTAATGTTTATGCAGTGTTTTGGATTATCTATTCTGGAATTTGTGTTTGAAAACTTGTTCCCGATTGGATAATCTAGAAAACATGTTTTGTATAGCTTGTTCTAGAAAAGCTTGTTTTGAGTAGCTTGTCCCGGAAGTTTTTAGAAATGTTGATCTGAAAATATTTTGAAATAACTACTTTAGAAGTGACCATTCAAATAGAGCATGAGGATAAAATAGTTATTTTAAAAGTTATGAGATGTAGGAAGCAAAAATCTAAAAAAGTGTGAAAGTGACCCTTTCTATTAAATTAACCACAATAAAAATTAGTGACATGAGAGTGATGGATAAATTTATTTTATTCATAGCAGATTATGTAGAGGGTTTTTTAAATATTTTGTTTAGTCATAATGATCTTGTATGAAGAAAGTCTTTTAACGTATTTCCCTATTTAGTTTAATGTTATTTCCATTATGAGGGAAAGTTGTGAATAAGGAGAAGTTGCAATATGGTGGTGACATATTCACTTTATTTAGTGAACAAAATTGGTAGAGTTATTTTGAAGTATTAAGAATTTTAAAATATACAAGGTATTTTAATGTAAGAGTTATGATATTGTGAAAGTGGTGATGTATTTGAAAATAAGTTGTATTAGTTTTTAGAAGATAAATGTGTATTTTGTGATGCATATAGAAAAAAATAGGTTATATGCATAATATTTCTTAACTTGAAATGGTTAAACATGTTTTAACATTGGATGAACTTGTTGAAAGTATGGAGAGTAATGAGAACGAAATTGGGAGTGTGGTTGTAAACTTAGTAAATGATGAGGAAAGGTGTTTGGAGAGTACTTATAAACGAGCATGATGGTTATTAGTTGAAAGTCGTGTAAATGGATCACTTGAGAGTGAGGTGCATGTTTTAGGATAAAAACAAATTATCCAAGTATTTCTTGTAACTCAGGCACTCTTAACTAATAAATTTGAGTATTGTTTGGAGAGTGTTAGGTTAAACATTCCATAATATTATTTAGAACAACAATCATTCATGACTATAATTGACTATTATTTGGAACGCAGTGATTCCTGTCTAAACATAAAGATTTTCTAAAAATATGTGATTTAAGAGATCATGATTCTGGATTACTAGAGAAAGGTAAAGTCTTATGATGTATACAAGGTTTAATCACTCTATTAGATAGCAAAACAAACACAATAATCTTACAAAGTTTTAGGACATAAAAGAGAGAAGGAATTTTTGTAGCATTTCATTATATGAATATGCATTTTTCTTGTTTTTCTTGTTGAAGGAAAGCTTAATATAGAACAAACAAAAAATAGTTGTTATAAATTCTTTTATGGTCGTTGAGCAACTTTAGCTCACAAACATAATATATTGCATTGTCGGAGCATGTGAGGACGTAGGTGTATTAAATTCATTCCATGAAACATTAAATGCTTATATTCATTTCAAACAACATCCTAATAGTTGACATAACTTACCAAACCTAGGTCAGAGAGCTTTGTACTCTAACAAGAGTAAAGTAAGAGATCATATGTGCCAAATAGGCTTTTCTAAAGTTGATATATGCACATGTCAAGAAGTTGACACAACTTAGATTTGACTTGCTCTCCAAGATATCTTTGATGTTGAGAAGCCTTTTGGAGATCAACTTAGTAGTCGAAAGATGAAAACATTTTCTACAACGCAGAATAAACATATAGAATAACTTGTAACTTAAGATCGTGTGCTTATCGTCTAAGAAAGAAAATTCTTATCAGATATTGAAAATGACACTAAATGCTATATCTTTTGAAAGAGGAAACACTTGAATTTTTTCATGATCTATTGTGTACAAAACCTTTGTCTTATAGATGAAACACAATCATGCTTATACTTTGTTGTTTGAACAACACTTAATTAAAATAAGCATGGTCTAATGGATTTTGCTTTAACAGTGTTGGACCCTTATTATTTATGGAGGAAGTTGCACCAATGTAACAAGCCAAAGGAATGATAAAAAAAATTTCAACTTATCATCATTCCTCATTCTAAAACTTACAAGCTGAAATGATTAAGTGAAGAAGGTGAAATTGATTTGAATGAATAAATAGTTTTATCCTTTTTCATTGATGGATTTTACGATAAGGTTTTATATGATGTTGTGCCAATGAAATCAAACCATTTGTTACTAGGAGAATCATGACAATATGATAGAGATTTCACACATAATGGTGTTGCTAATACCTACTCTTTAACGTACAAGGACATTATCTCCTAAAGAAATGAACAATGATCATGTTCAAATGAAAAAAAAAGAGGGAAAAGAAAGAGGTGTAATCTATAAAAGAAAATTTGATCTTTAAGAATGCAAGTTTCACCTTATCAAAGAAGGTACTAACCATAAGACAATCTATTGACTTTTTCATTTATTTCTAAACATCCATATTTGTCTTCCATTGTTATTTCTTTTTCCTAAGGTGTTAGAAAACACATGGGTATGTTGGAGATAAAATTCAAATAGAGGGAATCAAAGTACCTCATGGACTTCTTGACCTTTTCATGGTTCAACTTTTACCAAGGATAAATAAGTTCCAACAATATTATTCAAGCAAAAATTTAATGAAAAGTTTGAATACCTTGCTCATTATTAGAAGAAAAAAACTCAAGCAATATCTTATATAATGCTTGAGGTTGTTCGAGTCAACATCAGAAACAATTGTGTCATTATAAATCCCTCAACAAACCATACACAAATAAGAAATTATGAACAACTAGATATAACTTAAGACTTTTACTTCTATATCATATTATGTTAGATACTATAATAATTAACATAAAAATTAATTTTTATATTATATAAAAGCCTAACATAAATAATGTTATTTTTTTATATGATCTGGATTTATATAAATTTTAAGTATAATGTAATTTAAAAAAAAAACTATAGTGAGAAGTCTATTTGTATTAATGTATAGTTATACCCAAATCCTCCAAATCAAATAGCAATAATTAAACACAATAAGAAAGTATCTTCTATTTTTCAGAATATTAGAATATTAATGAGCAAAGTTCTTAACAAAATAACTTTCACCTTCATTTACAAAAATAATTTCATTTAACCTTTTCAAATTTTTTATTTTTTATCTTTTATATATAATATAATTTTAGATTATAAGATTATTCATTTTATTCTTTTGAAAATAGTTACAAAGAATTTTTTGTGAATATTTTAATCATCGAAGATAATAAATATTCTTAATTAGTATTTTCCTCAACTGGGCTTGAATGGTAAACAAAAGCCTGTGTAGCCAGCACAATGCTTAAACATGAGAACAAGATGTTTAGACTTATGTGCCCCTATGAGATTCTTTGCTATCATCTTTTTGAAGTGCAGATTTGACTTTTGTTAGATCCACCTATGACAAGATACAGCATTTGAAAAAAAAAAACATTTGAGTTTTGCATTATTGGAAAAAAAGTTAAAATAAAAAAATTATCAGTTAGGAGTCACAATTATGTATGCTGTCTTAATAAGATTTTTATTTTAAAAATTGAACTGCTTACTAATGATTATTATTGAAAAACGTTTATTAAAGATACTCTTTAATAGTGGTTATAAAAAGATATAATATAATTATTTTCGAATACATAATTTGTTAAACATATCTAGTTCAGGATTATAGTCAAAACTATAAACTTAACATTTAAATTTTATAGGATACTTTATTCTAAGTAAAGCTATAAATCATAAAAATAATTTCTTAAAATTAAAAATTATATCGAAATAGATTTCTTAGAAATAACTTTAAACTATAAAATAATTTTTATATTTTAGATATTTGGTGGTCTAATATAATATAATGCAAGCTAATTTAATTAAATCCATACTCATTTACTCATTAGATTTTTAATTAAACCCCCACACCCATAAACAAACTTTACAAACCTAGAAAGCCGAAATTATTTTCCGTTGTGGTAATACAAGTGCACATGAATAATGATTTATAAATTAACTTATAGTTTATTAATGAATTTAGTTATTATACATTGAAATGGTGTATATGGTGGTAGTTAAAAGAATAATTATTTAACTTTTACTTAAGAACGTGAAAATATTAGAAAATGTGATTAAGAAATGGTAATTAGTTGAATTTATACGCATTAGCTGTAATGTGCTAACACCGGAAAATTCGGACCGCGAATATTGTTGTTGCAGGGATTCAGCTCAAAATTAATTTATTATGGGAATCAACATGTTGTACGATAAATAATTTATTCCAAAATTATTATTTAAAAATAATATACTGATTTATTTTGTAATTAAATAGAATAAAGTAAGTCTTGCTTACTTTTGTAATAAAATTACTAATAATTTACATGATACTTTTCTTTTTTTAACTATTATTTTATTAACGTAATATACTAATTTATCCCTTTATTATTGGCATTTGATTGATTGTAATTCTGTCTCACTTTCTTAAAGTTTTTAATAAAATTTAATTTTTAAACTATATAAAGTTAATTTGATTGATATCTTTCTCAACAAAAAGTGATCCTATGTTTCCAACTGATGTAATACATTATCAACTAAATTATCACATAATTATGTAATTAACGGCATTATATTTAAATTGACGAAAAAGATCATATTAAAAAATAATTAAAAACTTCAAAAGTAAGATAAAATTAAGAGCTATTCAATAATAATAGTGAAAAGAATTCATATAGTAATTCTTTTAAATTTTCCATTCTAGTGGAATTTGCAGTTATTATGAGCTTTAATTTTCTAGTAAATCATGGATCCACCTATATTTTTCATCTAAATTCCTCTGTGAAACTAATTTTGGTCAAAACTAGAATTGGTATTTAACCAAAAGTTCATAGATTGTTAGTATAATTTATAATCTATTTAGATGTAAATTTTTTTTAAAATTTTTAATAAAGATTTTTTTATGTTTAGACCATATAATCTACATGTTAAATTGTTTTTATTAGTGGACTTCACAAGTTATTTATTTAATTTGTATTAATAAGTTTAATTCAATTTAAAATCTAATATTTTTTTATAAATTATTATTAAGTCTAATTCTATACAAAATTTAATATTTTATTACTTTTATTAGTTGTTATTAAATCTAATTTAATCTAAAATTTATTTATTTATTATTTTAATTAATTATATATTTTAAGATATTGAATATATTTTTATTAAATAAATGAATATTAAAAAGAATCTCAATATATGGAGATAAATTAACATACTATTTATAATAATGAAGAACTATTTAAAATATTGATTATATAGGTAAAATTTTTTATAATACAAATTTGTGGAAGTACGAACTTACACACTATCCATCCAATAACTAACTACACTGAAAACTTTTTTGTTTACTCTTTGTAATTATCTTTTTAATTTAAGTCTTTTATCTCAATTATGTATTTTTGTTTTCTAAAGATTCGAGGATACTTTATTTAAGATTGACCAAGCAAATATAAGTGTTTAGCTTTGCTTATGAGACAAGTTTCAACAATTAAATCAAAGGATTTTCTTTCCCAAAAAGTGTTTTTTGATTTAAGTGAAGCATTGAATATATATGATGAATTATCGCACCGGTATAAAAGGAAAAAAGGAAAAAGAAAGATGCATCAAAAGCATACAAGTTGCTCCATTTCCTTTCTAAGTTTAATCAAGAATGAAAACTTATCTATACAGAGGAATTATAAAAAAAACTACCTACAACTTCATCTAATCCTAACAACAATTATTTACCAAAACATAACAATCATGAAGAATGTAGGTCAATCCATGGAATGTTCAAGCTCCTCTTCCATGGTTTCAATTATTTTGAAGGATGGGTCAAAATCCTAGGGTATAGAGAGATTTACTGTAAAATATTATTAAATATAAACTAATTTAAAAATAAAAAATAATTAAATTAAAATTTATTAATATTTAAAATAATTTTTATTGTTAATATTATATTTATTGATAATTATTAATTTAAAAAAATATAAATTAGATTTTATACAGTAACTAATCATTTTTTGAAACAAAATTTAAATTAATTTTTAATATTAATTAGTGAGATTTTAACTTTTTACTAAATTAAATTTTAAACTAGTCTTTAATTAAATTAATAATTACTTTTATCTTTTTAAATATCAATAATATTGTTTTTAAAAGTAATTTTTTTTAATGATTTGTTTCCTAGGTTTGATCCCATTTTCTACGGTGATATTGTCATACATTGGTTGCAATGTGTCTAATCACATAACAAAACAAAATGTATTACAACGTTTAGATAGAAGATAGAAGCTAAGAGACTCTTACCAAACATATATTCTATAACACCCTATTTACGTTAATTATTTTATAATTAGCGTAACAAAAAACAGTCATTTAGCATCAAACATGTAACTCAATGTTTTAAAACAACATATTGTGTTTATAAAGGGATAAAAAATGAAAATTATTTCATTCAGTAGGAAACGGTTAGAAGGTCATTTATTTTTATAAAAAATTTAAAATATTTTATAATAAAATATATTGTTTAAGAAATCTTTAAAAAGAATTAAAATTTTAGAAATTTATGGGAGTAATTAAATTATTTAAAATTAGAAAATTTCAAATTTCATAAAAAAAAATTAAGAGTTTAAAACTTTTTATACTCATTATTTCTTTATATTTATGTTTTTTCTTTTATATTCTCTCATCTGTTCTTCAATGGTTAAGGCATTTTTGTCTCCACTGTTACTTGCATTGAGATTAAGACCTCGTTAGTTAAACACCTTTTTGGATTTTTGTAAGTCGAAGTGTTTTCTGAGTTAAGTGTTATTTCTCAATTAATGTTAGTTACTATTTTCTTTATTAAAACTAATGGTATTTTTTTAACATGCTTAATACACTCGCTCTTGAATATATATATATATATATATATATATATTACCATTTTCACAGTAAATTCATGCTATTTTTTTTGTAAACTTTGACTCTATTAACTACTCATTGGGATTTTTCTTATGCAGTTTGATTTAAATGGTCTCTCTTGAAGGACCAATTACTTTGCCGGAATCATTAAGGATGCTTTGCATGTGAAGTCTATGAATACTTGTGAATCTTTTGACAATAAGCTTATAAACTTTGGTGTGAGAAGCTTCATGATATTGCCCTATAAATTTCATTTTAGTGTATTCCAACAAGCTTCTAAGAACATAATTGCTTATTTACGTAACTTATTAATAAAAGCAATATTTTAATATAGATTTCATAAATACAAATTTCTCAAAATTTGAAGATAACTTTTTATATAGAACTATTTATTTAATTCTAAGAAACTTAATTATTGTATGAAATCCATATTAAAATAGTATTTTTATTAATAAGGAACTCGTTTGAACAATTCCGATTAGAAAAATGATTAAAAGAGGTTTTAAATCTATCCATCTTACTCAAGTTTCCTTGAAACATAATGTTATGATATGATAAAGATTTTAAGAATTAAAATTATATTTATTTATACAAACAAAATATTTTTTTAAAATGTAAAAAAATTATATATAAAAAAGTATGAAATATAATTCCTATAAAATATTATTATTAAAGCAAAACATTTAAAAAAAATAAAATCTTAAAATAATATAACATGATAAAAATCACAAAAAATAAGATAAGATCTCATAAAAATATTCTTACAAGGATTCCTAAATGTCAAATATTAATATTTTTGGACTACTTTTTTCTTATATTTAGAGATTTATTATTATTTTATAATATTTTTTTAACTTTTTTTATCTCAAATTTAATTATTATTATTTTTATAATAATTTTATGTTTTCTTTATTTCTTTAGGAAAAGGAGAATAGTTTAACTCAAAATCTGAACTAGACTTTTAGTCAATTGAAACATTGGCTCGCTTGTGTGAACTATATTAAGACACGTGACATGCATAATCTAAATCAACATCCATTAAGATTGTGTGCAGTTGTTGATTTAGGAAGTTTTCTTTGAGCGTGTGAGATTTAGACTCGTAAATCATGTTCGTTTAATGAAGAGCTTAGAAGATTGTCTACTAGAAGACATCTAATAGTTTAGGGTAGTCAGACCATTTGTAGATACTAGACCATCTAATGGTTTAGTAGATAATTTTCTGTTAATTTTGTTTTGTTTGTTTTATTTGTTAGCTTGTTAGCTCTATATGTATAAATAAAGCTTCTAACATACATAGAGTAAGATTCGTTTTTTGGATTGTAAACTTCATGTATAAGTTCGTTAATAATTCAATTCTTTCTTCTTGATTCTTATGCTATTGTTAGTTTGTTAACATTAAACCCAATAGAACATATTATGAAAAAAAAGACCAACATAAAATATTATAAATTTATGGCTAGAAAACCTTGTAATACAACTTTGTAGACAAAACCTAAGAATCCAACACCTTATAACATAATAAGCCCTTACTTAGTCTTTTAGTCTTTGTGTAACTGTGAATTTATGAGTGACTTAACACCCTAATACTAGAGGTTGATGTAACTACCTAACTTATGCAATTTATCTTTTTCTTATTAACATTATTACTTAATTCAGTTAATTTTTTTTACTTTGTTCTTAATGCTTCTTTGACCTTGTTAACTAAATCATGATTTCATAATTTTAATGGCAATTGAAGAATCTTCCAACTTTATTTGGTTAATTGATTAATTTTGTGTACTTTGTTCTTAATGTTTATTTGGCCTAGCTAACCAAATCACAGTTTCATAACTTTAACTGTGATTAAAAAAGCCCTTTTATAAATTATGATAGAGATAAAAGTATGGTACAACCTACAAAAAGGAATGAGATAGAAATTATCAAGTCTACTTTTAAGTCCTAACCTTAATGTTGGTTACTTAAAAAAATCAACTAAAAGTTGAGATTTTCCTTAAGTAATCTAGATATTTTATCACTAATGGATGATATAAATCAATCTTGTAGATCATTAACCTAACTTCATAATTGAATTTGTTGGATTGGAGAAGAGTAAATTATTTAAAAAATATTAGCAAAATTAATAATTCACATCTCTATATTTATCATTATTTGTTCTCTTATTCTAAAAATCCTAAATATGTATTTTTATTTCTATTCTTATTTATATTTTAAAATGTTGTCTTTATTTTTGTTTTCAAACTCAAAGTCCTAATAATTTATTTTATTTTTATTAAATAATTATATAATAAGTCTTTATGATATCATACTTAGAATTTTCTTCCCTTTGCTATTTAAGACAATTTGATATGTATGTGAAATAATTGGTAAGGATATAGTCTAATAATCTTCTTTTAAATATATTTCACTTCACAAGTTTGTCTTACTTCACAAATTAGTGTAGTTATAAGTGATTTGATAAACGATAAATGGTAATCATCGTTTATTTGATGATTGAAGGAGATAGTTATTGTTGAAAGTGAATGTTAAAAAATCAATGTAAAAAAATGTGTCAAAATGATCACAATTCACCAAGAAATGGGTTTTGTTGGAGTAGTAGTTATTGCTAATGCGATTTGTTAATGTATATGTAAGGAAAAGTAACTCTTGAGAAATGACTTATCTATCAAACAAATAAGATGGGGAGTTGCTTACTCATTATTTATATGGATGAAGACATTATAAGAGGAATTGGAGCAGTAGGATACACATGCTGGGCCCTCAAATAAATGTGGTGTAGACTTTCAAGCAAATTAAGTATCCTTAAAATTCATCAAAAGTGAAGTCTATATTTATGTTTTCTTATTTGTAATTAGGACTTCTGCACATTGTTGTTGTTGAATAACATCTCTAACTAATTAAATTGTAAACAAATTCCATGATGTTAGCAGATTTGGTGCACCTTCTAAGGAAATTTCTTGTTTAATACCTTGAGATCTCGATGAAGGTGGTTGTTAGAATAAAATATATCAATTTTTATTATTTGTATTTATTTTGATTTGAGACTTTATAAATAACTAAATATAAATATGATTCAACCAAAGTTTATAAGACGAAATATATTATTTAAATAAATAATAAAATTAGATAATTTATTTAACATATAATATAATATTTAATAATTTTTTAAAAGTTATTTTTAAATGTGATTAAACGAAAAACATATAATATAAGAAGTTAATATTATATTTATCATATTTACTTATATTATATTGTAGAAAATTTTTTATTCATTAAATTAAGAATTATATCAGCATCAAAATCTATTGAAATAAGAACAAAATTGTTATGTTCAACAAAATCTCTTGAAATAAGAGCTAAAACTGTTATGCTTAACAATTTTCTAACTCGTGTTATTGTAAATTAAAACACAAAGTTTTCTAATCTATTATCTTCTCTTCTAGTTCAGGTGGGATATAGGAAAATTTATGTTTATGAAGATTATACAAGCATTAGACTAGTACTTATTTAGGGATAGAAATTAGTTTGTGTAGCACTTGATCATCATCCTTGTTTTTTAAGAAGAAGGTGGGTGTTGGAATAAGTGACTGTAGAAGGAATGTTGAATAGAGTCTTAGATTTTTTTTGTAAAGAACTAATTATACCTTCTAACCAAATAAATGAGTAGATTAAACTATCTAGTACTAAAAGAGGAACACAAAATATTTATACTAGTTTATTCAAAACTCACAAACTACGTTCAGTTTTCCTTTAAAAACAATTTTTAAAAGGTTTCACTAATAAAATTAATGATTACAACGAGTAAACAAACTTGGTTATCACAACTTAACATTAACTTGGTTATCACAACTTAACATTCCCATGAGATTAAGACCGCACAAAAAAAAGATGTTGGACCGAACACTTACCAGTAGACCAAAAGTTATAGCAGTTAGTTAAAGTGCAATTCTTTTTACTTATTAAGAGTATAACAACTCAAATACCACGATTCGATTGTAACTTGGTCTACAAGGTCTTTGACCCAACCAGTCTTCATCATGGGACAACTGATGTCACCTGCAATAATCTCTCTCTCAGCAATTGTATCATTGGAAATCAAACTCGTGACCTTGGCTCTGTACCACGATCTATGAAATGACCTATAATTCGATAATTGGGTGACTTAGTGAAGATTTCAAATACTAAGTTGCAGGTAATGAACATGATCGACCTCTATCCAATGTTTATTACTACAACACACAACCTCCATCCTTGAACTATGTTAGGCAAGAAAATAAAGAGTCGTTATTCTATCTGAGTTTGTTTATTTACGTACGACGGTACACAACTCTCAATCTTCAGTCAAGTTAGACAAAAATGTTTTGTAAGTAATTATTCAACATGAGAAAGATGTTTAACCTATCTATAATCTTACAATTTTTATAAAATAAAAATACCTAAATCTTAAAATTATAAAATCTTTTTCTTGTTCGTTTAACACAACTAAATTTATTTAAAAATTACAAAATAATTCAAGATTTAGAAATATTAAAAAGTATTTCTTTTATCTAAGTGCATAAAAATAATTTTTTTAATAACTTTAATGTTTTTTTATATAATTTTAAATATATTTTTAACTCCTTAATCAAGAGACCCTTTAAAATTATGGTTAACTTGGAGGGACGGTGGTGATGTAATGTAACACTGGTGAGGTTTGTATCAGTTAACATGTTTGTATTTGCCAAAACTTATGTGTGGGGAAAAGCTGGCAGTAATCATTGTAAGTTGAATACAGAGCCGAATGTGACGTTGAAAAGATAATTGGCCTGTTGTAAAATAAATCCTGGACAATTATTTGTTTATTGTCAAAGATGATATAGTAGTACCTCATATTAATCTCTCTTTTTTTTTCACTCTATACTTTTTTCTCCCTCTTTTTCTGCAAAAGGAGATGATGTCGTTTAGCAATTTTGTTTAGTGGCTTTTAATAATTCAGATCGGAATCCTTCATTATACTTTAATCTATAAATAATAGGTAAAATATAAAGCATGTGTGAAATATTATTTAGTATATTGGTAGTGTGAGAGATTTAATTTCTTAGTCTTCATGGAATCCTTTTACTTTCTGTGATCTCTCAGATTAATAATATGCAACAACTATTAATTAAAATAATGAATCATCTTTATATAATAAGTTAAATTTATGTATTATACTATAGTTCACATCAGTACTATGTATACTTAAAACTCATTAGAAGTAAATGCAAATAATTAACAAAAAGTAATTAAAGCATCTAGTCAGATACAAATTTGCTTCGGTTAGAAGATGCATGTTGTCAACTTCTTGAACTCCTACAAGTGTGTGTGTATTTACAAACAGGAATCTAGATAACTTTTTTTATACTTAATCATGAAACAAAAAGTGATGATGGGGGAAGAATTATTCCATTGAGGAGTTTCTGATTTTTATATAAGCACAACTTGTTCCATGATAGTTTATTTAATAAACCAATTGGTAAAGAAATGATTACTATATGATGCATTTAGTCTTGTGGATATCTTTCCAACTGAAAGGTAAAGAAAAGCAAGAAAGAGTTCAGGTTGCCTTGCTTTACAGTCAACAGCATCATGAAACCTTCTTCAAAATGCTGAGAACAAAATCAAGAGAGAATAATGTTCTTTTCATGCAAGATCTAATCTTCAAGTTACCAGATAAACCATACATGGTGAAAAAATGATGGAGTCCAACATCTCCCAAATCCAGTAAATATCATTCATTTCATAGTGAAAAAGGAGAGACATGGACTGAAATGAAATTTCAATGCACAAGGAAAGAAGCTTCTTTTATTGTTTATACAGTGGCAGACATTTGTCACATTTGTCAAATTTTTCCCTTTATATTTTAATCATAACAAAACAAAAATAGCAATAGACAACATCAATTTACAGACTAAAGGGTAAACTTTTTCCCCAAGTGGTATTCTAGCATCAGATTGCACTATTGCAGTAACCAGGAAGATAAAACATCAATTTCGTAGTCTTTTTTCTCTTGATATTATTATTATTATTATTTTAAAAATGAAACATTCTCTACTGCTAGTAACTCTCCCACAAAAGTTGCTCTTCAAGCCTGAATCCACTATCAACAGCACATAAACGCCAAGAAGAAGAATAGGAAAAAAGTCCATTGTTTCCATCAGGGAAAAGATCTGGAAGGTCAAACAGTGTGTCATCATCTGCTGTAGAGTGAGAAGTTGAAGACCCTTGAGTAGTGTCCATGGATAGAGTTGAAGATGAAGCTTGTTCTGCTTGAACTTGCTCTGCATCAGTATTGTCCATGCATAGAGTTGAAGATGAAGCTTGTTCTGCATGGTTTTGTTCAGCCTTTTCAGCTTCACAATGTTGATCATCATCATCATCAAAGAAAGTGGTTGCTGCTTTTGCAGCTGCAGCTTGAATGTCCTTGGGAGATGTGCTGATGGGCCTTGGAAGATCTTGAGCCAAATTGGGGAAATTGAGGTAAGCTGAATGACCCTTGATGGCTAAAGCTGCCACATCGTGTGCTCTGGCTGCCATCTCTGCTGTAGGGTATGTTCCAAGCCATATTCTTGACTTCTTTCTAGGCTCACGTATCTCAGACACCCATTTGCCCCATGCTCTCATTCTCACACCCCTGTAACTGGGGTGCTTGTTATCACTGCCATTTCTTTGTCTTTTCCTGCATTGCTTGCTATTTGGGGTGTTTTGATTTTGAGCCGTTGTTGAATCATCTGGAGGACTTGTTTTGGACTCATGCTTGGTACATGAGTTTGAGCTTGAGGTAGAAGATGTTGGTGATGATAATGATGATGATGATGATGATGAGATGGTGGTGGTGATAGTGGAGATGGTGATGGATGTGGAGGAGGAGAAGAATGTGCCAAACAAGTTTTCCCCAGCATCACTTTCCATGTTGATATGTTTCCCAAGGAAGAAAGGGTGAATGGGGTTTGATTAGAGAGGCACAGAGAATGAGTGAAGGGCACATAAAAATAGAGGTGTTTGTCTTTTATGATTCTCCCAAAAGGAATTGGATTTATATAAAGAGGAAAGAAAAAGAAGAAACAAATTTAAAGAAAAGAAAAAGAAAGCCAAAGGAGGAAAAAAGAAAAAGGAATATAAACCAGCATGGGCTCCAGAAGAAGGCTACAGTTAAGCTACCAGTTTTGCCATGTTGAAATTGAATAACATGCCTTTAGGTAGTGTGATGTATATTATTATATGCTTAAGTACATTTTTGTTCCAGTGTCTATATAGTCTGCTCCTATCTACTGTTTCACGTTTGTCCTACTTTGGAGAGCAGCTTCTGCTTGGGTTCGTTTGATCTGACTAGCTTTCTTTAGCATGATATTCACATGAATTTTCCATCTCCTTCTGATTTACCACCATTATATGCAAGGGACATTGGGTCCACACTTCCTGATAATTTACATGTACGAAATTTTGTCTTGGTCAAGTAAATAAAGTTGGCGTAGGAGAGAGAGAGAGAGAGAGATACAAAAGAAAAAAAGGAAAAATAAAAAATTTGATGAGTCCTTTAATAAGAAAACAAGAGAAAGACAGAAAATGAGTGATGATATATGAGTATAAAAAGAAAGAGAGTGATGTGAGCTAATCATATAAGTATAAACTTGATAATAAGTTGGTTAAAACATAAAGTGTCAATGCATCCTTAAAATCAGAATTTTATATAATAAGCTTGCTGGTGTGTCTCTTCAGCTTGACTCAATCATACCTCTGAAACTGATATGGCCTCATATGAGAGATTTTTCCAACTTCAAAATGTGTAAACTATTATTCTCCAGTTGTGACATGAAGGCAGAGCCAATGGAATGTGGACTATTGTCATAATCTTTGGCGGAACTTCTGTCATGAAGGTTGAACCCAATTTTTGGTTAATTTAATCACGGAGGCTTCCCACGTTGGTTATTATCAATTGAAGACACGGCCACAAGACCAGGAATATTCATTTTTCTCTGTCTAATAAACTCACCTAATGCCTTAGCTATTCACAAAAATATTAATTTGTAAATAGTTGACTGAGTTTTTTATTCAATAAATTTAACTTCAAATCAATTTGCTAATACCAGAAGTTTATAGGTATACAACATCTATTCAAATTTTTTTTCTTGACATAAGCTTTTTCTTTTCTGAACATCAATGTGTTACTTTTTTATATGTTACTTTTCTGTGTTTCTAAATAAAAATTATTTAAGATTTTTTCATATATATTAATAAAAATAAAAATAAAAATAAAAATAATAATTTTTACTATTTGTATTAAATTTTTAATTTTTTTTAATAATATTCTTATTATTTAAAAGAGTTTGTATTTTTTTCTTTGTATAATAAAGATTATTCAATTTATTCTCTCTCCACTTAAAAGAATAACTTTTCAATTCTCAACAATATCGTACTTGTACGATCATTTTTTTCTTATCTCTATCAAAATAAATTTTCCTTTATAATTTTTAATCTTAAAATTTTTACCACTAGAAATTTTGATTTAAGAAAATTTGAAGAATATTTTTGTTTTCAGAAAATTTTGATATCACTATTAGTTTCACTCTATATACTGAATCACTCTTCAACTTCAAGAGAATCTTTAATTACTTTGCTAATATGTGTTATCAAATAAGTCTTCAACTCTCTCTGTAATATAATTGTCAATTTCTCTTTTCATTTTTTTTGTAAGTATCAATTTCTCTTTCTACTTCCTTCATAATTTCACTTTAAGGTCTCATTTCTTTTAAAATTAAATACATTTTATTGATTAAAGAGAAACTAGATGAAAAGGTGGAAACAATAAATTATTTATTAAGTAATTTGTTTATATAAACAGTAGGTGACTTAAAGTTTCATAAAAGAAATAATTTAATTGCTATTGATAATTTCAAAAGTAAGATATAACTGGTAAAAAAAACAATTAATGTAATTTTAAATTCTACCAACGACAGATAAAAAGAAACAAAATCACTTCTCTAAAAGAATTCTTATTTAAAAATATAAGAGGAAGTATTTAACACATTTATCTTTTTAATGTAAAATTTAAAATCAGATTGTATACCAAAAATATGTTCTTTTATAATATAAGCCAGTAACTTTGATGTTACCATAGATTTGAAGTATTCAAATCCATAGATTTCAAGTATTCAAATCAATAATTGGTAATAGATGAATTTATCTAATAATATATAAAATTTATATTCGAATTATTTTTTTTGATGTAACGTTTCGTTAGGCTCAATATTGTACCTGTTCTCGAGATCTAAAGCTGAGACAGTAATTTTTGGTGGATGAGCTAGAAAAGTGATTGACTTGGATATTTGTTTACCTCAACCAAAACATGATTAACGTACTATGTGATGCATGTGCTTATTGGCTACAACAGTGTTGCAGTTCTAATTTTTGTGGCTAAAGGGTCAAATTATGCAGACACGTTTTTCTCCACTGTGATTCTTAGTTTCACGTTCTCCCTCTGCATCATTCTTAGCCTTGATGCATGAATGCGGAGAGTACATAAAAATTGACAAAGTAACAAACGCAATTATAAATAAACGAGACTCCATGTGAATTGATTGGAAAGAAAACCAAGGTATTCCACTTGTTTAAGGTTTTTTTTTTCCTGTGAAAGATACTTGTATATTTGTATCTATAAAAAGAGAGAAACTCTTTTTAATTACAAAAAGAAAGAAACTAAACAAAAATTAAAATTTCCTTTTCTCAGATATGTGTAAAATTCTATCAATAAAATGCTAAACTATCAAAGCAATTAATTACCTTTCCCTATTATGATAAATTAATCCAAGTTATTAACAAATACTAGTTACATTATATTATATATATGTCAATTTTTTACATAGGTTAAAAATAACCTCTTGCCTATTTATAAGTCAATTATTAAAAAAATAACAGAAAATTAATTCAAGAAATTAATAACAGATTTAAAAAAGAGAAATTAAATCTATTTGGATTCTATCTTCCAAAACTAAATTATTTGTTTCATTTGTGATGTGATATTTTGAAATTCATCTAAACATAATTTAATTAAAAGTAATTATTTAAATATTATTATATTATTTATCATTTTAACTGGTATGTAAAATATGTGTGTACGATCGAGAGAAAAACCTAATGCATTTATCTTATTTTATGTTGATATATATATGTGATAGAAGAATAACAAAATATCTTTAATATCTGAATTAGGTGAAGAAAAAATTGTTGAATTAACATAAATATTATATTATTAATTTTTATATTTTGAATTTTGTATAATATTATATACGTTTATAAAGGATTTGTTAAAATTATGGAAGATATATTTTAAAGATTATTTTAAGAATAGAAAATTAAATTATTTTTTATGATATAGTATTAACGAATTACTTTAAAAAGATAAGATCAAGATTAAGAAATATAAGAAAAAAGTTATACAGTCAAGTGATACTAAACTAAAAAATTAGTATGATTTTAGTTGAATTTTTCTTATATTCAAAATAAATCAAAATAAACTGCATATATATACTTTTTATATTTAATTTAAAAATAGTTTTAAGTAAAAATCAAACTAATCCACAAGTGTTAATAAAAAGTAGAAACTTAGATTGTATATATATTGGACCAATGTAAGAAAATTATTTCCAAATTAATTAATTTTCATAACCATGCTTTCTTAATTAACTATAATTAAAACAAATATAGAAAATTAACTTTAACTAAAAATTTCCAACTTTTTACATGGATTGTGGTTAGAATATATAAAGTGACTAATCAGTTCAGTTATAATCGCTGCCAATATAGAAGTGTGATTTTTTTAAAAATACTTGGTATGTTTTATGTATTTTCTTCCTTATAAATATAAATAGACCACACTATAAACAACATGAACAATTAAATACATTTTAAACTCTTAACATTCTAAAATAATATACTTTATACATTCTAAACTACTTTCGTTGTACCTAATTACATATACATTCTAAACTACTTTTGCTGTACCTAATTACATTATTATAAATAACAACAATCTTAAAATGTGACATATATTAATATCAAGAAAGAAGATTTGATCCAGATTGTTGAATATTCACAAGTTGAAAAACACAGGACAAATCAACTAATACATAAAACATAACTAATCTTACTCCTTCCATAAATCAATAATATGTTAAGACAATATAACACAATATCCAAACTCACTGCTCCCAAATTCTCTAAATTATAAACCTTAAATTGAGATTCTCATATAATTAAAATGAAAGCTTTTTCTAAGAAATACATTACACTAGCTTTTTATACACTTCTCATAGAATGTTTGGATAAATGTTTCTGAGAATGTTTACCTTGTGTCATTATGTTTGAAATTTTGTTTCTTATTGTATTGAATGAATTTTGTCCTCTAACCTACCATTGAAAATTGTGTCATTATCTTTGACAAATTTTTTTCTGATTGTATTAAATAAATTTTGTCCTCTAACATACCTTTATCTAAAGCAATAAGTCTTTCTTAAATTATAATTATTAATTTTATTTATTATTTTTAAATTATCTTTTCATTTATTAACATTAAAAATTCATAAATTTAGATCTTAGTTATATTCTTACTATTTTTTATCTAATTAACACACACACACACACATATATATATATATATATATATATATATATATATATTATACTATAAAGTACAATAAAAATATTTTGTTTTAATAAAGAAATTTTTATATATTTTAAATTCCATAAAAATCTTAAAAACACAAAAATATTAAAGAAGACAATAATTTAAAAGGAGATTTAAATATTTTTTTATTTTTTCTGAGTTCCTAAGCAACATATTTATATATTATTAATTCAAATGTACTTTAAAAATAATAAAATAAATAACATTTATATTATATTATAAAATTTATATCCATTTTAGTAATTACACGTTTAAAAGTACTTTCAACTATTATCATTCAAATAAGTCTTCTTTTAATATAATTGATTTTAAGATAATAGTATTCAAACATAAATTGAGTTAACTTAACTCACTTTTAACAAAACTTAAGTTTAAAAAATTAAGTTAAACTTAACTTAACTTTTTCAATTATAATCTAAATATACATAGTAGTTGTTTAAATTAACCAAACTCATAAAAATAAACGCATCTCAATTAATAAAAATAAAAGATTGTTCCATTATTTGATTATAAAAGAATTTGATACTTATGTTTTCAAAAGTATGGCTTTAGTATACAATTTTATCAAATTTAAAATGTTTGCAATTGATTACAATGCTTGAAACTAAATTGCATAAGAAAATTTGACTTTTTATTTTAATTTATTACAACTAATCTACTTATCAATTACAATGTGTTTTTACTCTACTAGTCTATCTCGGTTACATAAGACTTATTATGTGTTTTTATAGGTTAGAGCAAAATTCAACACAATCCCGAATGTTTTAATTAAGTGCTTATATAATATAGCGTGAAATGTGAATTATTTTAAGTGATAGATCTTGTAAGATGTAAATATTTTATTTGTCTAAAAAATGAAACAATACATTGTAATCTTTGTTCGTTTGATAATTGAATTCTTTGACAAATGATAAGAACATACACTTGAGTGTCCAAACAATACTTGGTGTTATCTTGCATCATTAGTTTGCTAGTGAAATTTGACCATATTGACAAAGATCTAGACGTAGTCCTCGTTAATAGATGAACTAATATAAAAATTCTAGAGTAATCTCTTCTTTCTCTTATATTTTTGTCAATGCATATGTTATTGACATTTCACTATTAAAAGAAGGGGAGTTCTTAAATATATTTAGGAAATTTTTTTGATAGTGTGTCTATCATAATACGTTTGTTCCCAAACCAACTGACACAACCTTAGCAAAAAGAGTTCAAATTCAAACGTTTCAATACACAATTCAATTTTTCCTTCCTGTGTGTCTCACCTAATTTCATAGTTGGCATCAGAGCTCAGATTCTAAAGGGTTGAACCTTTTACCACAACTACAGGAAAGATCCAACATATGGCAATCGTGAAACGATAACTAATAGCTAAGGGAGCATCCCTCACAAGGCCTCCAACCTTTCTTAAAGAAGACCTTCCTTATGGGCAATATAGGATGGAGATGTATATAAATTCCATGCACTATCAATTGTGGAGCATAATCATGAAAGGAAATATTGTGATTGACAATGTCGAGGAAGACTTGGACGAGAAAAGCTAGACTCAATGCAATTGAACAACAAAGTAAGGTACACCCTTATTTGTGTTCTTTCAAAAAATGAATGTAAGAAAATTTGTAAGTTAAAGTTGATTAAGATTTAGGGTTTAGGGTTTAGGGTTGATTAAGGAGTTATGAGATTCCTTAAAAATCAACTATGAAGGAAACAAAGATATACAACTAAGGAAAGTTGTCACCCTCATGCTACAATATGAATATTTCACCATGAAGGACGATGAATTTGTAGATGATATGTTTGGAAGGATGCAAATCCTTCTGAATAGGTTAGAAGTTTTAGGACAAAGCTTCTCAAAGGCTCAGATAAATATAAAGCTCCTTGCTAGTGTTTGAATATTGTCTAACACACACCCTACAATTTTCATTAATTCTTGTTAAACAACAAAGCAAAAACTATGAAAATTCTTCTTGTGTAAGACAAGCCTTTGTAAGAATATATTATGTAAGACACAAGTGTTTGATCAGTAAGATGAAATGCACTTTGCAATACTTTGCTTCATCTGATAAGCGAAGTTTTCATCAGATATACATGCACACAATATATATTAAGCTAACATTGTATTTCACGAATCATTCCTTGATTATTTTATGGTGTCGTGAATGTTTTCGTCTTCAAGATACCAACAAGACCTCGTAAAGCTCATGTCCACATAAATGATCTCTTGGAAGACATGCTAAAGTGGTTATACGTCAACAATCATTCTAACATGCATTATGTCAACTCTAGAAAAGGTTATCTGCCTCGTAAAGTCCTTCACTTTACTTTATTTTGGGAAAAAACACTCTAACTAAGACCATGTAATGTTACTTTTAGGGGCCGAGTTTAAGAGGTGGTGAATTGAACTAGTGAAAACTTTTCACTTTTTTGCAATCTTTGAATGAAAACTCAGATAATCTTTAATAAAGGAAAAACTATTTGCAATTATATTTTCCTATTTGGAAAATATTCAGAAATCAAAAATTCAAGCACAAGAGAGAAAAGATCACACATATGGTTTATACTAGTTGACTCTATAACAAGAGCTACATCTAGTTGCTCAGTCACACTAACCAAGCTATCCATCATAATATGAGTTTTACAAACACACAACCATAGTAATGCAAGAAAACAAAACAAGAATTTATATCTTAAACCCTACAAGATTACATACTAGCTCCTGCAATTCCTTACTACAGAAATAATATGGAAACGCTATCTAGATCCACAAACAAAATAGTAAAATGACTTACAGATTGAAACAAGTTCACCTTATTAAGTGACAACATAACAACAAAAACAAACTCAGATGAACACTAGTGTTTTCTCAATCACACAAGGTATTGCTCTCTATTTCAAGTGAAGAAAGCTCCAAGAACAAATTTTAGCACAATATAGACCCTTTCTCTCGTATTATACAAATAATTTTGGAAAGAATGGTTCTGGTCTTGTGTCAAATGGTTAAGATATGAAATACATGTGTGTATCTATATATATATAAACCAACTATAAGTTTTAATGGATTAAAACATCTTTAATCCATTAAAATATATCTTCTAAAGAAAACCAAAAAAAATTTAATGGGTTAAAACTTTACCTTAATCTATTAATCTCATTTATTAATGAAATTAATGGATTAATTTGTAGTTTTAACATATTAAAAAAGAGAGGTTTTATACACAAATTGAGCTTAAGTGATTTTAATCCATTAAAACATCGTTTCAACATATTAAAATAGAAAGCAAAAAACCACTCCAAGTTTTAAATTATTTTAACATATTAGATTGATAATATAATCAATTAAAATGTTCTTATAGTAATTCCAAACCACCCAAAAAAATATTAACATATTAAAATATTTTCTAATCTATTAAAATCTTTCCTATCAACAAGAAAAGTTCTTGTGGATTTAGGAAAACTTTCTAACAATAATATGAGATCAAATCAAGTAAGGGAAAACTTATAATGACATTCCAATGAATACAATACAACCTAAAAAAGTTATAACTCTTTGAAATCCATTTATATTTATAGATTGTCAAATCTTCAACCTTCAAGACTTCAAACTTCAAGTCTTCAACCTAATTTTAAATCATATTTTGTTCAAAAATCTCTTAAAGAATGGAACATACCTTAAACATTTTTATTATACTAAAATAATAAATAATAAAGTGAGAAATCATCAATATAAAATGCAAATATAATCAAAATCATCATCTAATCAACCCATCAAGATTTGTCATGTTTTTCTAAATTGTTGTATTAAAGTAAAATTATTTTCACTTTCTTTTCTAGTTTATTGATATAAAATAGAAAAAATAAATTTAAAATGTTCACTACAATCATCGCAAATTAAATTTTGTTAACTTAAAAAATTGAATGAATTGTAAAAAAATAAAATAAAAGCACTTCTAAAATTTTAAAAAAAAGAGCAAACTCGAAAATTATTTTAAAAAAATATGAATTAGTACGTGTAAATATGACATCAATTAATATTAAAAAATAAAAAAATAAAAAACGTATATCATGATATGTAACTTCCTTGACATTTAAATAAAAAATCGTATGTCACAATACGACTCTTTGGAAAATTAAAAATAAAATAAAATCATACATTAAAATATGATTACTTCATTGTAAAATCATGCTTAAAGATACACCTTGTTCCTCTGAATAATTATTCTTTCAAAATATACTCATTGTAATAAATTTAAGAAAAAAAAGTTCACCCTTTTGCTACTTAAACCGTCATGTAGAGTATATAACGTTGTTCAAATACGACACCGTATTTTATTCCATTTGACTTTATTTTAATTAGTGTCCCATCGCCTAAGTAAAAGGTGGGAACGTACACCATACGGCGTGTCTCCTGCTTGCTCCAAAATTAAACTACTTTTTTTCTTTCAACTTACTCTAATCTTCATTCATACAAGGCAAGCACATGATGTTTTTTATATTAATATAAGAAAAATAAATATATTATTTTATATCTCTACCCTCTTTTATCTTAGTTTTACTATATTTTTCCCTTCATTTTTTTATCACTTTGTTCTATTTTACTTTCTATCTTTTTTTACCCCATCTATCCCATTTACCTATTAATAAATATTTTTTTTCTCACTTAAAAATTGAGATCAAAATAGTTCATAAATATACTTCTTTCTTAATTGCCAAAATATATTTTAGATTAAAATCATTAAAATAACAATTAAAAAAAATATAATATGAATTATTAATCATCAAAATAACACGTTTTTCAATAAAATTCTATCTAAATAAAAATAAACCACTTAAATCATTAGGGTATAAAAAATATTTTTTGTCAGTTTTTTGAGTCTCAGACAAAAATTTAATATGAATTTAGAAAACATAAATTTACGATGCACTTATGATCATATTTTTACGTTAAATGTGCCATAACCCTAACATATAAAGAGATTAGATTTAAGAAGAAATTGACACCAAAGCTTATGTCAAATAATATAAAGTCTAATGTATATTTACATTAAAACATAAATTTCAACAATTTTTTAATGTTAGATTAGTTTTGGTATACATATCAAACCTAAAATACAACCAATATAATACAAGACAATATATACTTGACTAATGTTATTATGTAATATTTATAAAAATAAATGAATTTAAACAAATTTTGAAATAAATTACCTCTATCTAAAGTATACACAAATTATAACTTTCATTTAATATATGACAAAAACTATATTCAAACAAATTTATTTGTATATTATACTAAAATATAAACAAATCATAATTAATATAATAATTATTGTATATTAAGAAGTTTTCCTAACCTTAGGTTGAATGAATAACAATGATCTTGTTCTACTTCTTCCACTTAAAATATTAGTTTCACCCATAATTTTAATTTTAATTAAAATAAAAATATATGTTAGTCAATATATATTTACACTTTTAAATTTAATAAAAAAATGATAAAATTACCTTTATAATTAAGTTTTTCATTTTATTGTTGGTGTTTGGTGTAGCGAACAAAATTATAGCACAAGATTTTTTTTCACCAACATCACGGAATCATCTTTTTTAATGATTGTTCATCCATTCTTCAATGTTTTCTATTGTTTGACATAATTGGAATGTCTAATATTTTTTTATTTCATGTCATATTGTATAACTCTTCATAATACTAAAGAGAAACAGGCGATAATGTATTTCTCCAAGTTTTTTATGTATTTTATTCAGACAACAAACACATGGACAATAATATGCCTCTTGATATGTTTTCCATTTTCATTAGTAAATTGTAAGAACTCATAAACTCTCTTTGCATATTATTCACTAATGTGATATGTATTCATCCAACTTCAATCCTAACTACGTAGGTTACAAACTTCAACATCATTAACTATTCAATGTGATTATCACTTTTATAATTGAAGGTGTGACTCTACCCATTTAGAAAAACATTTTCCATAATACGCTAAGTCTATTATGTTAAATTTGATAAAATTTCAGTAGCATTTGTATTGTTCTTCAAACATGAAATGAAAGTAGTAACAAAAAACACACCATAATCAAGTATCCACCAAAAGAACAATACAAAATGGTTTGAACCAAAATTACGCCAAATATAAGATTAGACTTATGATGTGTACATATTAAGAAATTATGAAAAAAAAAATTTCCAATTGTCCAATTGCAATTCAAGATTTAATATAAATAGTTAATGTTTAACCACTTATATTAAATCTCAAACCGAAGAACTAAGATTTACTCAATATATATCAAAGCAAAATTAAATATCAATTAAATTACTACAACAAAAACAAGTACATCAACTAAATATATTATAATATATTTCAATTCTACAATTCCTTTAAATTGAATTTTTGTTATAATTTCTTTTGAATACAAAATACATAAAATTTAATTCCATATAATTTTAAACAAATTGATGACTAACTAATTTAGTGACTCTTACCACTAAAAATTAGATATCTTATAATATTCACATAGTAACAAAATTTTAATATTTTAAATTTTGAATTTAAACAACTAATTTTAAAATTAAATATAAAAATTTCAATATCAAGTAGCAGTCATCAACAACAGTCCAATAACATTCATACATCAAGCAACCATAGTTCAAATTCAATAATAAAATGAAAATGTAGAATGCTAACGTTAATCATGTAACAAAGGCACTAATATTCCAATTCACTAATATTCCAATTCAATTGAAACATCCACCACAACAAATGAGTCACTGAGATGCTCTCTTTGCCACTTAAGATGATCTCATTGTTGCCATAACGGAGGAAAAATGAAAATAAATCCAATTACACGTGAGAAATAAATGATCCTACGTAGTTTTAAAACAAGTTTTTACCTCAAACCTTATATTTGACATAAAATTCAAAATTTTAAAAAATTTCAAAAATACCACTACATTTATTTTACATCATTGATATCCACTGACATAATACATTTATTTTCAATCAGTCTCAATAATTTTATAAAATCATATATACGTCATATTCAAGATAGCTTCATTTCTCATTTTATAAAATAGTTAAACATTTTAATTTTTATATTTTTATAATCTAAGCTTATCATGTTAATCATTCAGAGAAATGAAACACTAATGTATTAATATATAAATAAATAAGTAAACAACAATGTAGATACACTTTCAATTTATATACATTTATTTAATATTTTTTTCCTTCTCTTATCGTGTATATATTTTATAAATTTATAATTTTTTTCCACAGTCTAGGTTTAGATTATTACGTTCCTAGTAATTGTAATATTTGCTTAAAAAAAGACAGTGAAATGCTTGCTGTCTCCTTTTTATTGGATACTCAGGCTATTTAAGAGATAAATATAATTTTTTTTAAAAACAATGGAAATCATCCCAGGTTTTCGTGCATGCCCACGATGGTCTCATAAAACTGGGAGTAATAACTATAATAACTATTATCATTTCTCATAAGCAAATAGCCCTACACCACTCTCACTCAACCCTGAAAACCAGAGCATCCAAATTCCAATCAATGGCCACCAGCGCCGCCACTCCACGCGCCCGCCCGCGGTACCTCCCCCACCACATTCCCGACCCCTCCTACGTCCGCATACTGGACACCACCCTCCGCGACGGAGAGCAGTCACCGGGCGCCACCATGACTTCTCAGGAGAAGCTCCGCATCGCGCGCCAGCTGGCGGAGCTGGGCGTCGACGTCATTCAGCCGGGCTTCCCCTCTGCCTCTGAGGACGATTTCATGGCCGTCAAAATGATCGCTGAGGTGGTTGGCAACAGCGCCGGCGACGAGGGACACGTGCCGGTCATTGCGGGCTTCTGCAGGTAGGACTATTATTGAACAAATTGAAGTGAACCAGTAACTCATACTTAACTAAACTGCATTGTAGGTGCGCTCGGGAGGACATTGCCCTTGCATGGGAAGCTGTGAAACACGCGAAGAGGCCTCGCCTTTGTACTTCCATTGCCACCAGCGACATTCACATCAAGCACAAGCTTCGGAAGAGTAAGAATGAGGTTATTCAGATAGCTAGGGATATGGTCGCATTTGCAAAGAGTTTGGGTTGCAATGATATTCAGTTCGGTGCTGAAGATGCTACCAGGTGCATAATTATCTTCCTTCTCTTCATTTTCACTCTTCTTTTTTACTTTTTCATGTTCTAGCCTTTGCAATTATTTCTTTAGTTATTTGAGGAAAATAAAACTTTTCATATATGTTCTTATTGCTTTTAAGCTTATACTATTGTTTTTTAGTTTTTATAAAATGAATATATTTTATTTAAAGATAAATAACTAATATTTATTTTAAATTTGTATTCTTTTTAATTTTTTATTCTTTTCAAATATCACTCGTTATATTATTCCATGACACTAACATATTTTAGCAACTTGATAATTTTTCTAAGACAATAACAAATAATAATAATAATAGAAATAGTGATAAAAAAATCAGTTTTAAAAACCGAAAACTGAATAACTAGTTTATAAAAAACAAAAAACAAAAACCAAAATTTAATAATTTTATAAAAATGAAAACATATTTAAGACTTGTTCTAACGTTTTGTCGTATTAAAAATGTTTCAATTTAATTATTTTTTATTAAAATACTAAGTCTATTTCTAATATTTATTATTAATTTCATAATTTAGAATGGTTAAACTGATAAATTAGTTATTAATTTATTTATCTAGTTTAGAAATTAGTTTGATTAATATAAAAATAGTTTATTTTAAGAGTTTTTAGTTAGCTAAGTTACTTTAATTATTTTGTAATTTATAGTAAGTTGTAACTTATTTAATTTTATTCTATCACTCCATTTTATATTTTAATATAATTATTTTATTATTTTTAATTTCATTTAACTTATTATTATTTATTTCAATCTTATAAACATAATTAATTATTACACATTTTTTAGCATTTGTTAAGTTATCAAACACTTTTAATTGAATAAACTAATTGATCAGTTCATAATTTATAACTTAGATGTTTATTGGGTAGAAATTTGTCTACTCTCAACTACCCTTATTTATCTCCTACAAACTAAATTATTTATCAGCTATTAGCTAACTTTTTTTATTTAATAATTTTATTTAAGAGAACTTTTAATAAAGACCTAAAAATATGTATATTATGGAGCTTAAATATTAAAGAGATGTATATTATGGAGATTATGTCTCACTTGCTTTTAATAAGCACGTTGTTTTTCTACGTTAATCTCAACTATTTTTTTTATAATGATTACAATTTTAATCAAATTATATTTCAATGTAGTACTGTTTTTAAATATGTTTTCAGATTAATTATCTTTCTTAATTTATTCAATGTAATGTATATATATGAAAATAGTAGAATTATTTCGGTAAAATTGTTTTTTAAAAAGTAATATAAATCTTAACGTGTGTGTAATCTATAATCTTAAATTTTAGTCAATAAAGAACGAGAAGTATTATTATTATTTTGTTTTTGTTAACACGATAAAAGAATAAAATATAAAAAAATATACTACATCATTTCTCATTTATCTCATAAAGCAAGAGAAAAATACATTTATTTTATTATTGAATATAATTTTTTAACTATTTCTACTTCACTTAATAATATTTTTTCTAAAATATCTTAATTTTACTTAATGTCTACCATCATCTTTTTCATAAAAGGGATATTTTAAAAAGAATATTATTCTTTCTCATTGCTTTAAGTTCTTAAAATCTAGGAATATACTAATTTATTACTTTAATAAAATATTTATAAGATTTTCTATTTTATTTTAACTTCTAGAATTATATATATATATATATAGTCATTGTAGTTTGGATGAACTAATAATTTAAATCATTATCAGTTTTAATATTATATTATTTTTTATTAATCATGTTTCACTATATATTAATATAAGTGATCCATCATATACATTTTGAAAATTCATATTCATCTTTTTATGTCATAATGATTTGTATATCTATTATAACAATTGATTATGTATAATTTTTTTAACTTTTATATTTAATTTATATGATTTGGTTCATTAATGAAGTTATGATATTTTTTTAATCGATTCATGTACTCAGACACAATCTTTATGGTCACATAAAAGAAATTGAAATGTAAAACATTGGGGGAACAAAAATAATGGCTTTCTATGTGTCCAATGTCTTCATATATTCTATGTTCATTTAAATAATCTAGGAGAAATAACTAATTTATTTTCAATGTGTAAGGGCATGCTTTTTTTTTTTTTAATTGAAATAGCTTAAGTTCCAGATAAACTCAATTTACTAAGATATACATTTTCACTTTAAATTAAAGTTTAGGTTGTTCCAACTCAAAAACAAACTTACCATAATAATATTTATGAAAATAACAAAAAATTAATTAATTTTGTAAATGAATAAAAATCTAAATTTCTTCTTAAATTTTACAACTTGATATTAGTTGATATTTAAAAGACAATTTATTAAAATATTAAGTCTCTAAATGAATAAAAAATATAAATTATTTTTTAAACCTTACCATTTAATCTCAAATTGATACATAAAAATAATTTGTTGCCAAATTAATCCTTAAATATTATCATTTAATCCTCGGATCTACATAATTCATAGACAAAAAGTAAAATATTTTTTTTAGCAACTAAACAATTGATATCTTAGGAAATAATTTGAACAAAGGATTCAACAGTAGTTTATTGGATATTGAACAAATTAAATTTTTTTATTTGAGTTGACAAGTATAATGCACCTGACGAATAGGTGCTAAATTATTTATTGTACAACACTATGTGTTAAATTATTGAGATAACTTTATTTTTAAAAGGTTTGTTTGGTGGTTCGAAATCTAAGTGTAAACTTTGAATCTTATATTTTAAGTAAAAATAAAAAAAAGTTGAATAATATATAAAAAAAAGTTATAAATCTTATTATGTGTTCCGAATGTAACAGTGTTCAGTGAGAAAATAAAACTGATAATAATTTCAGAAACTTTCTTAGGGCTTTCTTGACTATTATCAATTCTTTGTTCTTGTTATACGCATGCAGTAGAAATTGTTGAACCTTTTCTAGATTGTCGCAACAATGGTTATATTAAGTTTTATGAGTTAAGTAGGTAGTGAGTTCAGATAGAAATAAAATTTGAAAGCTTCATAACACGACCATAATCTACTGCACTTGTTCAATACAATTTGAATAAACTGAATATTTGTCAGTGATGAATGTTTATTTTTGTATTATTGAAGATCGGAGAGAGAGTTTCTGTATGAAATTCTTGGAGTAGTTATTGAGGCTGGAGCAACAACTGTGAACATAGCTGACACTGTTGGCATATTAATGCCCTTCGAGTTAGGAAAATTGATTGCTGATATAAAAGCCAATACACCAGGAATTGCAGATGTTATTATTTCTACTCACTGTCATAATGATCTTGGCCTTGCTACTGCTAACACCATAGAGGTATACATATACATATACATATATATACATATATATATATATATATATATTATATGTATATATATTATTCTTTTCTAAATATTCATGCATCACTATAAACTTATGATAATCATGTTTAGCATATTAACAAAATATTAAAAAAATACATACATGAAGGAAAAGACCAAACTCATGTAAGAAATTTATATTTAAGAAAAAAATTCAAACAAATTCTTATATAAAGAATTTTAGAAGAGAAAAACAAAAAAAATTCTTTTCAGAGTTAAATTTAACTTACACATAAATATAAAAAAAATTATTTTTTAAATTTTTTATCTCTTAACTTGCGATTAATTTGTGAATAAACTCACTTATTTTTTTTAAATCTTTACAAGTTTATTTAAACAATTAAATTAGATTGCAATATTTACACAGTGAAAGGTACTTTCAGGGTGCTCGTGCAGGTGCGAGGCAATTAGAAGTAACAATTAATGGGATTGGTGAAAGGGCTGGCAATGCTTCATTTGAAGAGGTGAGTGTCCATATTAATTTTATTTTGTAAATAATGAATAATTCAATATTTTTCTTGCTGTTTTATTTCTCAATGAATTTTCTTAATTATTAATTAAAATAATTACTATTCAATACTTTCTTTTTATATATTTTCAAGATATTGAGATTACTCACTGATATATTGACACTGCATCTCAGCACATCGAAACAATGTCCTTTTTTACTCACATTTAGGGGTGGCAAAACGGCCAGTCCGGCCCGTTTAGGCCCGCCCCGCCATGAGCCCGCCAAAAACGGGCGGGGCGGGCCAGCCCGCCACAGTGATACGGGCCAAAATTTCTAACCCGCCCCGTCATAAGGCGGGCTGGCCGGCTGACCCACCTATATTTTTTGTTTTTCATTTTTTTTGAAAAATCTATTTTTTGGGTTTTTTATTTTATTTTTGGATCTTTGGTTTTAAATTGGATTTTTTTTTCTCTGCAACTATTTTGTTTGTGTCCAATTTAAATAAATTTTTGTAATTAGAACAATATATTAAAGATGTATATGGTGACATGGCATTTAAAAAGTGCAAGCTAAAAAACATAATGTTTATTACAAAAAAAATTGCAATCAGTGAGGTGTTGAAGGAACCTTAGGTATAGCTACTTTTCCAAATTTAAAGAGAATGAGTGAGAGTGAATGAGGTGTTATATTTTTTTCGCGGGCCAGCGGGCTGGCCCGCCCCGCCCCTGGCCCGACGGGTTGGCGGGCTAGATGGACCGGGCCGATATGGGTTGGCGGGTTTAAAATGCTAGCCCGCCCCGCCTATATGCTGGCGGGCTGGCGGGCCGGCCCGCTGGGCCCAACCCACTTTGCTACCCCTACTCACATTGTCTTAAAGAAGTTAATAAACTTTTCTAAGTTCTAAATCAAGAAAGAAAATCTTCAATTGAAAGAGGAGCAAATTAACACAATCACACAAAAATTTATGAAATAACTTTCAACATAAGTTTCATACTTTTTCAAAGACAAACTAAAAAAAATTGGAAAAGGGTATCTTACACGATTACAATTATCATAAGAATTATGGCAAGACTACTCAAGAGAATAATCAAGTAAGCAAGTTATCAAAAGACAAAAGTCACAAATTTTTATGATTCAATTTAGTCAAGTCAAAGAACTAAACAAGAATTTGTGTTCAATATTTTATGGAATCTCTTTGAAATTTTTGTCTCCAACATACTTGAACTACTTTAATCTTTACTTTTGTTTAGTTGTTTATTTTTTTTCTCTAAAACATTTTGACCACTGTATTTTGTTTTATCTCTTATTAATTTTTTTTAATACTTACTCTTAAAAAGTCCAAATTGATATTCCAAAGTAAGAATTGTCAACACTTAAATCTTATATTTTCAAGTTTCAAATCAATATTAGAATACTAACCCTTATCATGGAAACAACTTCTCTCTAACCATGAGAGAAGACTTATACTCCTCCAACACAAGATTGGGAAACACCTGACAGAAAAGAAACTAAAGAAAAAGATAGAGACTCTAAACAAGAAAAAGAAAAACAAGACTCAAAACAAAAGGTAGACTCAAACTAAATCAAAGAACTTGAATTAATGTGTGTGTATATATATAGTTGGACCAAAAGCAAGAAAAAATAGTATACAACTTGATTAATGAATTACATGTAAAACTAAACAAAGAATGTGTAAACATGCTAAAAGTATTTGGCCAAGAAGGAAATCTAATAAAAGTACAAGAATTCCATTACACATACATGGATTTGAAAGATACATACATATTATATGAAATTAGTTTTTCCAATGATTGTGAACTAAAATACAATTGTATTAGTCGACTTTATTACAACACTAAAGTTTAATTTTTTTAGAGATAAAAAAGTGTAAAATTATCTTTAAACTTTTTTAGTGGACTTAAATAACAATACTTATCTTGAATTAACCTAGGTAAATAAATAAAAAATAAAATAAATTTTTATCTAATTAACATTAATTTTATTTATTTTTAATATTTATATTTGTT
This sequence comes from Lablab purpureus, assembly GCA_030347555.1. Taxonomy (NCBI): domain Eukaryota; kingdom Viridiplantae; phylum Streptophyta; class Magnoliopsida; order Fabales; family Fabaceae; genus Lablab; species Lablab purpureus. Next base: position 20,837,186 of record CM059254.1, read on the forward strand.
TAAGTTAACCTTCGTTACATTTACATAAAATTTATTTATTTTGTTATTTTATAAATTAGTATTGATTAGATCAATAATAATATAATATATTTTTAATATTTATTTAAATTAATTAATGTTAATTAAGTTGATTTTAATTTTATTTATATATTAATTTGTGTGTTTTTTAACTAACTTATAAATTATTTTTATATTCTATGACCTATAAATTATTTTTATATATTGAAATGAGTTTATTCAACTAACCATAACACAATATATTTTTTTCAATTATTTTTATATAAATTAACTTAAACTTATTTTCTTGATACACACTCATCTCATTTATAAATATTCATCTCTTTCACCTATATTTATTTATTTCTTTCATTTCTATTCATTTCTATTAATTTCTTTCACTAATCTTTATTAATGTTCGGAAAGACCTTTTTGAAAAAGAACACTTGGATTTAAAGCTACGAGACTTTTTACAAGAAATACCTAGGCTATAGTGAAAATTCTTAATTTTTATTTGTGATTACACGTGTAGATATTTTTCCCTGTAATCTTTCACAATTTCTACTTTTACAACCGAAGGGTATGTTTTATGATGTGGACATTACTTACGGATCACTTTTAATGTCCCAGCAGTCAGCGAAAAAAGTGTTTAAATTTGAACCAAAAGCACAACATTATAAAACTCCTCACAACTTCACCTAAACCTACGACCTTAAGATCAATGTGTCAATTAGAGACAAAGGATATTAAATAAAAAAATGTTTTAAATCATTAGTAATTTATAAGTTATAATAAAGAAGAACCTCAGAAAGTGAGAAAATTTATCGATCTCAAAACATCTAAAAAAATCTTTAAATTATAAGGAACGTTTTGAAGGCTCTAAAACATATATGAGAATGATTTATTGATAAAAAAATAATGCCTTGATTAACAAAAGCAAATACATTGTATTATAGTAGGGCCAACTTTCCTAATACCATTAAAAACTTTTTATTTTTATTACAATTAAATGTAATTTTCATTCAACTTATCAAGAAGGATATTACACCAAGAACTAAAACAATGAATTATATTTTTTTAGAATAGTATTTTTTTTTATCAAGAAGTTTATTTACATCTCATCCACATTATTTTTAATAATATAAATAAATAAATTTTTGTTGTTGTTTATTGTCAAGATGGTGATCCTGTATGATACATTAATTTGTTTTATTAATATAAAAACAAAGGTCTACTTATCACATTGGTTTATAATTACTGGGTTTCATTATTATATTACGATATACTATGATTCTGAATAAGTTTTATCAGTTAATTGTTAGTATGACTTGATAGTATAGTTGTTAAAAACTAACACTTATTATAACTCCACCATTTATAATAATGGTTTTATATATGTGCTAATTGTTATTTAATCAATAGTTTAGTAATTAAGTTTCCTTTAATCTTCTATAACATTACTTTATTATTTTTTCAACTTAGGTTGTGATGGCCTTAGCATGCAAGGGAGATCAGGTGTTAAATGGTCTATATACAAGAATCAATACAAGACACATATTGGAGACAAGCAAAATGGTTTTATTTATTTATTTATATTTAAAGTCTTTCTGTATATTTTGTATTTTATTATTCTTTTTTTTAATATTTACTTTATTCTTTTCACATTTTCATAACTAATATGAATAGGTTGAAGAATACTCTGGTATGCATTTACAACCTCATAAGGCTCTTGTTGGAGTTAATGCATTTGTCCATGCTAGTGGCATTCATCAGGTTAATTAGTTTTGTGTTCAGTACATTTTCTACCATATACTATTTATTATAAAGATACTTCACTTGTCATTATCCTAAAGACTTAAACATGCAGCTTTATGTTATATTAATTAATTATGCTAATCTGATACATTTTTTAAACTTGTTTACTGCAGTAACTAATAAAATGGAACAACTATTAGCAAACACTTTAATTAGTTCAATAGTCAAATTTCAAAATATGTTAGAATAATAATTTGTGTTTCTTTTGATAAATCTGTGAAATTTTAAACTTTTTATTATAATTGAATATCCACAAATATACGGTGTTTTTTTTATTACAATGAAATATTATTTTGAAAATATATTAAATCACTACAAAAATTTTACTAAATATAAATTAATTTTAAAAAATTAATCATCAGTAATTAAATTGAAAACTATTTTATAAATTAAAAGTTATTATAATATTTAAAATAATTTTTATTTTAATAAAAATTATATTTTTTCTGATTATTGATATTAAAAAATGATAAAATTGGTTTTTATAATAATAATTAAATTTATTTTTAAATTAAAATCTAATTTTTAATATTAATTATTAAGATCTTAACTATTTATTAAATTAAATTTTAAATAAGTTTTTAGTTAAATTAGTGATTAATTTTATTATTTTATAATTTAATAACATGGTTGGTAGTGATAAAACTATTTGTTTATTGAATATTTTTTTTCAATTACTAAAAAGATTTTGTGGATTCAAGAATCTTGCCACATACAAATTTTTAAGCATTAAAAATTGAATTTGTTATCAGTTAAACATATATTAATTTGAATTTTGTAATTTATGATAACAATGAATTATATGTTTAAAACTTTTTAAACTTCATTTATACAACCCTGGTAAAACTCAAAATCGAATTTAACTATAATTCTATTTTGATTCTTTTACATAATTGAAGCCCTTTTAATTTCATTCAGGTTTTTTCCTTTATTGATTATCTACTTTGTAGGATGGAATGCTAAAACATAAAGGTACATATCAAATAATACCTCCTGAGGATATTGGGCATAAAATAACAACTGAAATTGGTATTGTGCTGGGAAAGCTTAGGTATGCAATTTACATTTTTTCCCCTTAAATTACTATCAATCTAAAACATGGATGAATTGGATTTTTTTCAGAAGTATTTTTTTGACAAATTTGTTTTTATGTACTGAAATAATAATAATAATAATATTTATTATTATTATTATTATTATTATGATTAGACACTTGTATATTTTGTTCACATAGTAAAAACAATGGATAATATGATGTGCAATGACATATTTTTCCTTAACATTGTGTTTGCCTAGAAAATTTTATATTTTGTTGGAAACTTAAATATACTAATTTTGAATTACTTCTATTTTAAATTGTTTAATTTTTCAAATATTCTATTTAGATAACACAATTCAAATTTATTAAATTTTATTTTTTTATTTAAATAAAATATTTCAATCAACAGTAAATTTAAAAAATACTATATTATTAACCCCACATACATTGAATATGAATAACCATTTCATACTTCAAATGAAAAAATCTAGTTGAAATTCATCGAAAAACAACTTGAGTTTAATTGCTTTTAACATTCTCATAAATTTGGATACCAAGTTTTCTAACATGGTTGTTGGTTCTGTGGAGAATTTCAACAACATATAATTTAAGAAAAAAACATCATATGTCATATTATACATCATTTACACTCTTCAATCAATATAAAAATCCATTTTTACATTAACTATTAATTTATATTGGAACTCACTTACTTGCTACATTGGTAGCATCTATGTCGATTCATTAATTGATGTAAATTGACCAAAATAATTTATGTAAGAAGTTTATATTGAAGTAGTGAACCGAAGTATTAGGTCAATCCTAATGAATTGTATACGTAGTATTATAAGCTAAGTTATATATTTTCTTTCATAACTTAAATGTCTTTGGTATTGTTGCAAATGATAGATAGGTATTGAGATATTGATTTATTTAGAATGTCAATATTTATAATAATGCAAGATATGTTATGTTTTTTTTTCATTCTGGTTTGCTTTTAAAAAAGTGAATAATATTTAAAAATAAAAACTAAGCTCAAATGTTAAATTTCTACAAATTTTAAAGGATTAATTTGAGCCATTATTATTATATGCCATTGGGGTGTAGTTTGATAAACAAGTCTTATTATTTAAATATGTTTTATAATATTGAAATCCATGTTTGACATGTAGGTTAACTTTAAGAAGGTAAAAAAAATATAAAAAGTGCATTTTGGTTTGAGTTTAATTTCTTTGCATTATGAATGAATTTTTCTCTATTAATTAATAAAATATAATTATTAATATTATTATAAAAATTAATAAACTATCTGCATATAGAAATTTGTGATTTGACAATATATAAATCTTTTACATTGTCATTGTATATAATATATGTTCTCTTTTTTCTCAACAATGTAGACACACGTATAAAATTGGGAGAAGGAACATTTTACAACATAGAAAAGTAGGTAACCATGATCGATTATATTGTATTTTTGCTAAAGGGCCCAAAACTAGATAATCAATTAACCATGAACACTCATGAAGGAAAAAAATAGAAAATAAGAACAAAACTACTAAATTGTTAGAACTAAAGGAAAGTAACGCAATGAAACAAATGTTGATCTCCACAAAACTTATGTATGCTAGCTCTTTTAGCTTATGCTATTATAATATAAAAGGTACTCTATTTGATAGGATATAATGTTCCCTACCTCACCTCTTTTAAAATAGTGTGTATATCCTCCTAATTTCTTTTCATTTAAATTTTCATAATGAATAATTTTAAAATTATCTAATGACACATATATTAGAAAGTTGGCATCATTGGGTGTAAGATGAACAATAGATTTTTTTTTATGAAAGGTTTTCCTCTAGGTAGAATCAATATGAAGACATGAAATCACAACTAGGTTGACACCTCAAATTTTACCTATCATGTGCCTTTTTTAGAGGAAAGATTCATTTGTCATAAACCATAGGTCACCAAACACTTTGTCAAGAAAATCTATATTTGGGGAAGCTCCATTGGTTCCTATAGAAAACCTAAGAAATATAATTGGACAATCTATCATACCAAACAAAACCTATCTTAGAGTCCAATCCTAAATTAACCAATTTATCAGCATATTTGTTATCTTTGAGTTACAAAATACCATCAACAATATCTGTCCACACAGGTTGATCTTCACAATCAATCAAAGCAATCTGTCATCCAACACATTATTGAGGGATGGGATTCTCTTTTGCACCTCCTCAAAAATATTCCATTGCCTATTCCAAGCATATTTAACTTTGGCCTTTAACAAACCAGCTGATTCAGAAGGAAAATTCAAAAGCTACAACAAAGACACATCCTAACACTACATATCTGACCAAAAATGGATCTTAGCCCCATTACCTAACACCCATCTAGAATACCTTTGTCACAAAGATCTCTACATATTAAATTCCTTCATAAGACTTCTACTAACAAGTAACAAAGCTCTATTGGTCTTAAAATATTTCCCTATTCATTCTCTCCATTTTATACAAAAACCCAAATATATAGTCAAAAAGTCCCCAACAAATACACTATATACTCTTGTTTTTATGTCCAGAACAACTTAAGATATTGAAACTAAAATTAGTTAACTTTAATGTTTTGGTTGAAAATATCACAAATTTCATATATTTTATCTCTATTGACCATGTGACATATATTTGTAAATACTTATACATGTGTCTTATATAGTTACATGACATTAATTAAAAACGTGACTAAATTTTTTAAAAGAAAAATTTACTATAAGAAAAATTGTTTTTAGAAACTATATTATTAATCTTTAAAAACAATGCAATTGATTACTAATTTAATTAGAAACTAATTTAAAATATAATTTAATAATTAGCTAAAATCTTAGTAGGTAAGATTAGAAACTAATTCAATTTAAAAGTTAATTTTGTTATTATTATATAAAAACCAATTCATATTTTTTTAAAATAAGTATATATAAAAAAATGGTTTCTATTTATTTTATTCATAATAAAAATTATTTTAAATACTAATAATTTTTAATTTGTAAAATAATTTTTAATTTAGTCAATATAATAATTAATTATTTTCTGTTTTTAAATGAGTTTATATTTAATGATTTTTTTTTAGTGAGTGAGAATAATTAGCCTTATATTAAATGAATTACTAGTTTAATGTTTAAATGTATGTGTGCTAGTATATTGAGTAATAATTATATTTACTTGAGATTTTCAATCTAACTTAAGTATTTCTAATAAGATTATGTTCAATGGGATACTAATTTATTACTAGTTCATCAATAACTTTTTTTCATTATTTTTTTAAGATCTCGCGCAATTGATTGGTGACTTATGTTTTATTCATTTCTATTATTTGTTTATATTTGATGATGAAGTGGACGCCAAGCTTTGAGAAAGCGATTAGAAGAGGTATGCATAATATTTTTTTTTATTGTGTGTTCAGATGATGAATTTTGTGAAAGAATGTAACTTTTAGGAGGACATAGAATACCATGCTTAACTTTTTAGCTAAAGGCAATTTAAACTTTTATATTAATTTTATTATATAATGTATTGCCTTAATGAGCTAAATTAAAATACCAACAAAATAAGTGGTAGTATAAAGTTTTTTCATAGCATGTTTTTTTTTTCTTATTCCATATGCATTTTCTTTTCTCAATTTTCTTTTCATACTTGAAGATATTTTCAACTATGACTTTTTAAAAATATTTCATGTATGTTGATCTTGTATATGCTTTAAGATCTATATATTAGAGCTCAACCTTAGTGTAGTACATGGGATTCATCATCAAATTGAGTTTACTAATCTACTTCCCTATGTGAGTCTATGTTTGAAGCTTTATTTCAGACCTTTTCTTATTTTGCAATTATCATTGTTATATGAAAATAACGACATATTTATTTTATTTTTCTAAAAGGATTTTTTATGATAAGTGAATTTTATACATGTTATATTAAACTGAGAATTTTATAATATAACCATTTTAAAAAGGAAAAAAAGGTTAATTATTCTCTCCAAAGGAAAATAGAATCAAGGAAATTCAATTACTATAAATTATTTTCTTTAGAATTTTTCAAATATTTTATTGAAACACACTATTAATGCTAAAAGAATATTTAATGATACCCTTGTTTACATGGATTATTCTCTAATGTTTCAGCTAGGTTATGTACTCAAGGAAGAAGAAGTTCATAGTTTGTTTCTGCCCTTCAAAGCAATGGCTGAGAAGAAAAAGGTTAAGATATATTGATTTTATTTTTTGTACATAAATGAGAGGTTTTGTGTGTGCAAGCATATTAAGTGATGAGAAATGAAAATAAATTTAAGCTATACAATCATATACGAAGGATTAAGATTAAAAGTTAAGCAATTACATAACTATTTAAGAAGTTATAAGCATTTTTCTTTTAACTATACCTTTACTTATAAGAAAAGATATCTTATTAAAAGCTTTTCAACCTTAGGGATACCACAAATAAATTTGATAATATTATGTACATGTTGGTGTATTTAAATTAAGTAACAATTAATTTTTTATTATTTTACCCATTTTCATTATTTATATGCCCAAGTTATAGTGCACAATATCTATTAGAGAATAACAACATAGTATAATACACTCTTTGAGTACATAATAACTTTGTTTTTCTTATAGGAAGGTAAATACTAAATCAATAAAAAGGTAAAAGTGAAAGACCAAAAGAAAGCATAACTAACATAAAATTATTGGTAATTATGCTAGTTTTGTAGAGGTTGATCAAGGTAGAAAATTGTTTTGAAGGTAGATGGGTTCATAGAAATATGAAAATATTATATAGGTTATGTTGGCATTTGAAGGAGAGAGTCCTAATTCATGAGATTCTGGAAAGAAGAACAACTAGAATGCAATGTAGTGAACTGTTAAAAAGATAGAAATCAAAGAAGTTACTCTTATGAATCATAATTTCTAATGGCGGATTAATCGTAGGGTACGTATTAATCATCAGTACAATTTCTTATATTTTATAAAAAAAAATTCTATAAATTTATTATAAAATTCTATAAAAAAAGGATTTTTTATTATTCTTTTATAAACTTTTTATAAATTCATAGAAAAATTTTCATAAAGTATAAATTTTTTTAATAATAAATATTTATATCAGATATGTAATTAGATAATTTTAAAATAATTAATTTAATTTAGTGAGTCAATTAGACTGTTAATATGAAATCATACGAAGTTAATATTACTCACGAATTTGAGCATATGATTTTACTTAGGATGTTCCATACATCATAACTACTACAGAGTGATTTAACTATTTTTAATTTTACCTACAGATTTTTTTATTAACTACGAATTTTTATAATAAGTAACAATAATATTTTCTGTATTGAAGGTTCACTAGGAGATAATGAGAGTCCTAATAAATTAAGAATTGAGGCACCATTATAGTTCCCCAATACACCAAACTAGAAATAATCCCTTCTTTTCCTAATTTTGAAGAGAGAATGAAGTATCTGAAATAATGGTGTGACTTGGTTAAGGAAGTTCATAAAATAATTGGCTCATATTTATTAGAGACTCCACTGCATTTGTACATGTTTTAGTGCTCATCTAGTATTTTAATCAATACAACAAGTGGTATTAGAGCCACTAATACTGTTAGATTATTAGGTATAAAAATTATATTATACTTCTTTTATTTTTGATTTTATGAACCCTAATTTATTTGAGGGAAAACTATTCATCATCTAGGTTTTTTGGATTTTCATCTTGTTTATTATACCAGACATCTTTTTGGCCATGTTGTTTTGGTTATGAATCAATTATAACAAATGTTAAGATTTGCATATTTATGATATTATATGTATGTGTTGTTGATTGGCCATGATTAATGTTTTCATATAAATTACTATCATGAATAAGTACACATTGGATATGGTTTCGGACCCTTTCCATTAGTATGTCTCTGGTATTTTTTGATCAAGTTGATTGAAACAATATATTTATATTGAGCAATTTTTATTGATAGATTGATTTGATTAAAATTGCTTTGTTGTTAGTATAAAATTAATTATGTGAATTGTGTTTATTTCAAAGGAAAAAACAATTTGTTGTGATGGTAAATATATAACTGAAAAAGTGTTTTTTTATTTGAATAATAAGCAACTCAATGAAAGATTTTTATTTGATAGAAGTGAAATGAAACTAAAGCTCTAGTAAGAGAAGAGTTGCCTACTTATTTAATTTTTTTGGAAAAAAAATTCACGTATAAAGATATTTAAGAAAATAGTATAAATGTATAATAGAAAATGTAATGAAGACTTGCTTTATATTGATTTACTTAATCTGAGCTCCATTTAAATCTCATTTAAGAAAACTATAAAAGGTTTCATTGTAATTGAAGATTACACAAGCATTCTCACTACTATTTTTGTCTTAACACGAATGCAATAAGACACTTCTAATTATCCTTATCTCTCCCTAAGATAGAGGATACAACTATTATTTGACTCTAAGTCACTTATGAATTTCATAAGCATTCCTCAAACTACCATTTATGATGGGTTAATTATTGTCTTATTATGTATGTATATGCATACATATGTGTGTGTAAATATATATATATATATATATATATATTATGTATATTATATATGATTTTCTTGTTTTTTGTGAACTTGTTATTGATTTTTTGTTTTTTTGTTTAGTTAACATTACTAGTGCTTCAAATGTTGATGTTCACATTAATATGATCTAAATGTTGAATGAGACAAACTTTAAGGTATGAAAGGAATGTAGGAGGAGAAGCAAATGAAGAGTGACTAAGTATCTCAAGTGAAAGCTAGAAAACTCTAACTCACAAATAATGGTCCTTGTGGAAGAGCTTAAAGTTGAGAGGACTCCTAAGACTACTCTTAAAAAAAAGAGAAAGAACAATTGTACATCAACTCTCATAAGCATTGTGTATATTATGAAGGTAATCTATAAGGAGAATTTGACCTAGAAGGAGTGTGCACTTGAATTTCAAATTCAAATTCAAGCGCCATTTGTTTTCCCCATGTGTTAAATGTGGGCTTGCTTCTCTCACCTATGTGCAACTGTATCTAGCATATTTAGTATGTTCTAAATGTATTTTAAATGGGTAATTGGAGACCCCATGTTCAACACATAGGTACACTACCATACCAATAAGGATTTTTAAAACACATTAGGGCGACATGTATACCTTGACCCAATTGTCACACATTCTAGCCTATACTACTTGACCCAAATATAAGCCCAGTAACCTAAACTACTTGGTCCAATTGCAATCCCATTAACCTAGACTACTAGGTCCAAATTATTCGTATATCATGAATGGACTCATTGTTCTTAGCCCACTAAGAGGTGACCCATGTAAAAAGTTTCTTAGGCTTGCTATCTTTGATAGAGGCTTTTTCTTCATGGATTCTTCTGGTTATAACTCTTGTGGTTGGTCCCTTGCTTATTATTCTTCATCTTTTTTCTTAGTCGATGTATTTGGATGGTTTTCCATAGGATCGATCTAACCAAAGAGGCACTTTAAGGTTCTATTTATGAAAAATGCAACACAATTACTTGAGAAAATTGAGTAGTGTTTTGTCAAAAGTAAAAAAAAGGTGGAGATAAGTAACCTTTTGGCTAAACTCGTTTCCATGAAGCATAAGGACAAATGAAACATTAGGGAGTACATTATGAAAATGTTTGGGCTTGTGCCAAAACTCAAGTCACTTATGTTAGAGCTTGGTGAGGACTTATTCACTCACTTGGTTTTTCCCTCACTTCTTGCAAACTTTGGAAAATTCAAAGTGAACTATAATACTTATAAGGATAAATGGTCACTTAATGAACTTGTATCTCATCATTTAATAGAGGAAGAGATACTTCAAAGAGATAAGATTGAAATTTTTCACTTAACTTTAACCTTTCAAAGAAAATGATAAAGACTAAGGATGTGTGGGAGGTGTCTTCTTAACGAAATAAACAAAATAAGCTTGAGAAATTTACTTATTACTTGTGGAACACATGAAGAGTGCCCCAAGTATGCTACTTGGTGTTTAAAGAAAGATAAATTGTTTGCTTTAATTTGTTTTAAAATTAATTTGGCTTTTTTACTTAAGGTATTTAGTGGGTAATTTTAGTGCTACTACTCACATGAGTATACAAGATTAGCTTTGGAGTTGACTGCCAAGTGATGATGAGAGATTCATTTTTGTTGACAATGACCAAAGAGTTGTGGTAAATGATATATAAAAATTTACATATTATAGTTGAAAATTGATTTTTATTTAGATTTATTTGATACTTTTGTTGTATCATCTTTTAGATAAAAATTGATTTCTATTTCTTGTTTAGATAAATTTTTTTTTCTTGATCATTTGGAAATGATAAAGTCTCTCTATCAAGTTCAAACATTATTTGTTTTAGTCTTTAATTAATAGTCTTTTTACATGCTTTATGTTGTAAGTTCCTAAAATACAATCTTACAAACAAGTTCACAAGGTGTAAAATAAAAATTGAATGAGAATTCAACCACCATATGACAGAGTCGTTTATATCATATCTCTAAACAAAAATTCATAGACTTATGTTGGTTGAAATTTTTTATCCTTTGAATTTCTCAAACTTTGAAGTCTGTGTTGAGAGTATAAAGGAAAAAAAAATTAAGTATAAGGATATTAGGAGCAAAAAGAACTAATGATGTCATATAACTAATGCATATGAATATTTATGATTTATTTCCTACAATTTCTAATAATAAATCAATTATTTGTGGTCCATTCCCTAATACATATTTCACTAAGTTGATTGAGGACTATGCTAGATTCATTTATTTATATTTGATATATGAGAAATCTCAATCCCTTGATATTTTTAACACTTTCAAGGTTGAAATTGAACTTCAACTTGACCATAAATGTGAGATTTGATTGTGGTGGTGAGTACTATGAAAATTACAATGACAGATAAGGATAATAACATCTAAGACCTTTTGTGATTTTTCTCAAAATGTGAAATCATTTCACAATACACTATTTCAAACAAACATAACATAAATGTGTAGCATAATGAAGAAGAAAAAACTCTTTAAGATACAATAAAGAGTATGATTTCTTCCTTGTTAGACTCACTTTCGGGAGAAGCCTTAAAGAATGAGTCCATTCATGATATACGAATAATTTGGACCTAGTAGTCTAGGTTAATGGGATTGCAATTGGACCTAGTAGTCTAGGTTAATGGGATATACATTCTTAATAAGGTGCCAAGCAAAGTAGTTGAGATAATCCCTCAGGAACTTTGGACTAGCAATAAGGCAAGCATTAAACAGTTTCACATTTGGGGTTTTCTGGTTGAGACACAACCTTATAGTCCACTTGAAAGAAAGTTGGATTTAAGAACAATTAATTGTTATTTTATTGTTTATATATGTTGAGTACTCTGAGAGCAATTAGTCTTACTATCTCACTTTAAGATTACCTTTCGAAATAAATGTAAGACTTTTTTATGAAATTAGGTATGGGAAGGAAGGGAACATAAGGAATGTTGTCTTTTGGGAAGAACTTGTAATTAATTGGGATAAACTCCTTACACATATTTTTGTTCAAAGACAGATCTGTAGTAATATAAAAGCAATTTTCAAACTAATGTTGAGGTCATTTTCTAGAACAAGACAACAATGAGATTCTCCCTCGAATACTTGTAAAACAACCTCAACATATAATTATATTATCTTTCTCCAAGGGCATAAGGATGACATACTTAATAAGGAAAATCCAATAAACTTCTGTCAAATTATGCATAGATTTAACTTTAAAAATGGATTGATTCCATGATGGACAAGATGAAGTCTATGCAAAGTAATGACATTTGGATCTCATTGAATTTCCTAAAGGTGTGAAACCTATTGGTTATAAATTATACATTGAGATATATAATACTTATCTTGTTTCCAAATGCTTCAATCAAAAGTAAGACATTAACGTTAAAAAGCATTCTTTTTGGTATCTTCAAAGAATTATTTTAGAACAATAATAACATTGGTAGCTTATTTTGAATTAGTGCTACAAACTATGAATGTCTTCATGAAATTTCTAAATAGTAACTTTTAAGAAACAACTTTAATTGTGCAACAAAAAATTTGTGTCAAGTAACTATAAATCTATGGTATGCAAACTAAAGGAATCTATGTATGGTTTGAAACATGCTTCACATGAATAGTATGACAAGTTTGATCAAGTCACTACTTCAAACGATTTTGAAAAAAATGTAGTTGATATATACTTATTACATGAGACCAAGAGTTTTCTAGTGAAATATTTTGAAATTAATGATGTTAAGGAAGCTCTTTTTGTGTTAGGTATCAAGATAAAATGCGATTAATCTAAAGGTATCCTAAGGGTGTCATAAGAGAGTTATATCAATAGGTGTTAGATAGATTTGGCATGACGAGATACCTCAATAGATAAAGGTGAGAAAATTATTGTTAAACAATGTCCCAAAAGTGACATTGAAATAATTGAGATGCAAAGCACATTGACATCAATTGTTGCATGGTGGAGGCTAGGTGGGTTAAGTCATATTCGAATAATGACACTCGGGATGTTACACTCTTAAGTAGAAAGGGTTTCACTTTAACTATGAGTTACAACTTTTGGCATAGTGATAAACACTTGATCTAGTGGTTGGTATCAGAGCCAATGTCACAAGTTTAATTTTCAGCGGGATAATTGTTGAGGATGAGATTGTTCCAGGTGGAATCAATTCTTGTGTCCAAGGTTAAGTGAGCCAAGTCATGGTTGAATCATGACACTTAGGATGCTATGCTCTTAAGTAAAAATACTTGCACTTTGACTAGTAACTATAACTTTTGGCCTATTAGTAAGTGTTTGATCTAACATTTTGATGTCATCCATGAGATAAGACTACAAAACCATAATAATCAGGTAGTAGTTCTTTTTCTTCAACACAAATAAGAGTACAATGAAATTAAAATTCATTGACATTAAGTATTTAAATACTAAGGAAGAGTTCATGGTACGTACATTTCCATAAAACATATAGGGTTTGATTCCATCTGACCAATTTACTAAAGGTTTGGTATCCAAACTTTTTCATGAGCACACTACTTGTATGGGTACAACTTCCTATAGTAATTTAGTTTAGTGAGAGTCTCATTTATCTTCCACGTCTTAGAAATAAAGTTGATGTTTATCATTTTATTCTAATTTTATATTTATGAAATGTGAATATTGCATTTGAATTAAAGAAGCAAGAGTGAATTAGTTGAAAGCATGACTGAGATCACATTGTATGTAATTTGTGTGTTGCTTGTCTATATTTAGTCTATGTCATCAAGTATAAGCAATAATGAAGATCATTATGGCTTTGTCATATTTGATAATAATACTAAAATGGTTCCTCGCTGTTATATGAGATGAACTAGATTATTTAAAAAGGTGCATAAAAGTAAATAACATATAGTAGCACACTTAAATATTTTTGTGGTATAAATGTCTATTGATAATATGAAGCTCAAGTGGGAGATTGTTAGGAATTGTATAATTCCTAGTAATTAATGAACATATGCTATATATTGTATTAACATTTATATTAGTATTTTACGTTTAAATGGACTCAATATAAGCTATATAATTTATAGACCTATTAGATTGCCAACAAAAAAGTAATATTGATTTAACAAGCATAAACCAATTTGGTCAATAAATTAAAAATTGAGACACAATTATTTGGTTTTATAAAACAATTCCAAATTTATAAAATATGTCCTTGTCTAAAGTATTTTCAAATTGGAAAGCACGGAACCATATGTGAATATAAAGTTTAAGAGAAAAATCATTAACTAAGTGAGAACAAGATAGAATTTAATAACAAAAGAATGTATGAAAATATAACAAACCATGAACATTTGGAGAGAACAAAACCAAAAACTAAACAAAAATAAAATAAAATAAATATAATACATCTGTAAAAATTGTAAAAATACAACAAAAGCAACATAACTATGGATTGGAAAATAATAAGAAAAATGTAAGAGAATCTATATTCTTGAGATTAGTAATTACAACAAAAAAGATGACATGGAGATAGATATATTATTAAGTTCCAAAAACAAGAATAAGATGAGTAAATTAGTACATTTGACACATATTGAACTAAGGACTGAACAAATGCCAACAGTGAAGGCTTTTTCTTTTGTTTGGGTAGTACCATTAACTCATTACAAGATTACAAAAATTAATGTGAATAATTTTGATATTCTTTAATTATAAGCAATATTATTCAGTTAAAACCATACGTCGAAATGCAATTTGCATGAGAGTCACATAATCTCAATACAATTACATACAATTTGATGTTTCATTTTATAATAAAAGAAAAAACCATGAAAAAATAAACACCAAGAGAATGCAAGAACTTTTTGTGTTTAACTAAGAAGGGTATTATAATTTTGGGATACATGATGTAATTAACTTAATCATCATGTTTGTTAAGACAAATGACATGTTTGTAATTTTCCAAATGAAGTTAGTTTCATCGTGACCTTTAATGCCTATGAGTCACAATGGGTGGATCCCAACCGGAGATTTACAAGAAACAAGTCTCTCTTCAATTTTTTTAGAGGAAGTGGAAAACAATTAAAGAATTCAACTTTATGTGGTTCAATTTTGACCAGTGCTTCACTTTCTTAAAATCTTTATGTTGTTGTTGTGGTGGTGTTGTATTTTAGTACTCGTAGTATTTTTATTTTAAAAACATACCTAGGCTCATTCTAATACTAACAAAAGTAGGGTGTGGTGACCCTGACTTAAAATTAAAAAGATATATTTTATGAATTATGGTTTAATTTTAAAATTTTTAAATATAATTTTGGATATTTTCCACCATAAAAATATGTGTATGGGTCTTCTTGAAAATGTGGAAAATGGACATGTTATATTAGGGTTGAAAAGATTATGAAAATGTTGATGGAATGAAATAGATGGAAATTGCATGCTATATATTTTTAGTGTGAATTTCTAGACATTTATGATTGATTAGATCATAACTATGACAAAGATTCTAAAATTCTTAACATTATGACTAAAATTACAATATCAAACCATATTTTGAAAACCTTAGTGCCACTAAAAGTAATCAAATTTCTTTCATAAAGGAGGTATAGTTTTTATTTATAGTTTTTATAAACCAAAAATAGAAAATTGTTTAGAGGTTTTCAACTTACAACCTTACATCAATGCATTTAACTATGTTACATATTAATGGAAGATATTCCATGGTTTTGATCTTCATTTTTTATGGTAGAGACACTAGTTTTACTGCTTTGTCACATGAGTATGCCAAGATATTGAAAGTATTATTTCTATAATCTTCAGAATAGTTTTATACAAACTTATATTTGAAGTTTCACCTTTGTATATTGCATCCAAGCATTAAAAAATGTGTTCTCTTAAGTTACTTTCTTTGGTATAGAGTAAGAAATCATACTTATTATTGTGTTTGAAACCTCTAAAGTTTTTGGTTTGTTGAATTTAACATAGGTGCATAAAATTTGTATTCTTGCATGGCATGCTGCTTGTTTACTTTAATATCATAACTATAAATGTGTTTTTGTGATATTACATGTTAATATGTCTACAAATCCATTTTGGTGGAAATTCTTATTGATTGATTTCCATTTTGATGTCCATAGATTGTAACTGACACTGACCTCAAAGCATTGGTTTCACATAAAGTTTTCCATGCAGAACCGATTTGGAAACTCAGTGACTTACAAGTATACTTAAATTTTAATATTTTTAATTTTAAAAATATATTTGATATAATGGCTTAACCTAAAAATAAATAATATTTACCAATGTAGGTGACTTGTGGAACGTTAGGTCTTTCAACAACTACAATAAAACTTGTTAATATTGATGGTAGCACACATGTTGCTAGTTCATTTGGGACAGGAGCAGTGGATTCAACTTACAAGGCTATTAACATAATTGTGAAGGTTAGAAGTTCATTATCACATTTTTTACTACTATGTTTGTTTGATTTTAAAAAGTTTCACCAATATGAATAAACATTTAGTCCCTATTGTGACATGTTATCTTACTTATCCTTTTAGCAATTTAAGAGTTTAATTACTTTGAACTATAAGTGTAAAAAATTTATATTGTTAACCAACAAAAATTATGTGGGTTTGATTATTAAGAAAATTATGAAACACATTTTTTTCTAATAGATTGAAAATGTAAGAATTATTTTAACACATATTTGGATTTAGAAGACAATAATAGTATATGATTGTCTCAAAATTTAAAATATAATCTTCTAGATTGGTTTGGGTGTTGATAACGAAACCTATAATATTATCTACTTTGAGACAAAGTACAATCATCACACTCATTACAACTCAAAACACAAAGGGAAAACTAGTTTAAACATCAATTAATATTATATTTAAGTATATACTTGATTCAATCTCATTATCACATATCATCACACATTGTTTGTCTCAACAAATGACCAAGAAACTACGATTTTTCGAAAAGACAAATATTGAATAAGTTTCACTAGAAGATATTACCTAATACATATCAAAGCATATAAAAAATGTCAATCACTCAATGTAGTCAAGGTAGTTTAATGAACATACTCAACAAAGCCTACTGTAAGAACCACAATCATCTTCTCGCCACCTAATATAGTATATATAAGATTTATATTATCATTCAAACTAGGATATCTCTTTTCAAAAATCAATTTCAATATTCAATAACACAATCCACACTCCACAAACTAGATTATATTTACATCATAGGTATTTGTCTTTCCTCAACCAATTCAATCATCACATATCTTAATTTAATTCATACAATTACAATTGTATCCTATTATGAACTTCATTGAAACAAATAATCCATCGTATTATACAAATTTACTATATAAATAACTCTTTTAAACAATAAAAAATAATTTTTAAAATAGAAAGAAATCACTTTAGCAAGGCATCCTCTGTTGAGTGACATTTTTCTAGTAAAAGAGTAAAGTTATTGACTCTCCCTCACTCAAGTTATAAACTCACTGCTTGAGTAATTAACTGACACTTAAGAGACATTTATGGCACTTGAGCACTATAGCTCTAGTGGAGAGACAATTAATTTAATATCTTTTTTGCTTGAGCGTCCAAAAGAGTGTTTGAGCACTCAAACTCGTAAAAGAGAGAATTATCTCAATCTTTTGCTCACTAAAACTATAAGTTATAGCTTGAGCGAGCAAATGGATATTTGAACAAAAATGCTTCGTCTTTGGTAAGATTTTATTAGTAATTTAAGGAAACCACATCTCAAATAACCTACTCAATAACCTTTATCCATAATCGTAATCTAAATTTTGTTCTCATATAACTTTAATCAACTGTCATTGAACATGAATAAAAAAACATGAAAAGGAGAAAGAATACATAAGGATCATTCAAAGAAGAATAATAAGGAGACAAGAGAAAATATTCATGTTCATAAAAATAATTTTTTATTTTTTATTTCTTGAAATTAATTTATCTTTCTTGCTCAAACTACCAATTGTTTCTTGAGCATTATACACTACTGCTTGAGCATATATGCATATATTGGCAACACATAATCAAGTTTAGTTTGAAAAAAAAATTCAACCCAAATTTCCCAAAATAATATCATTTTTATCCAATTGATTGTGTTTTAAATATTATCTTTTAATTTTTACAAAAATAGATTTTAAAGTTGGCAATATAAACCCTAAACATGTTATATTATCTTATTTATAAATGTTTAAAAATATTTTTGCAAGAGTCTCATCTACTTGCAAAAGTTAAACTTGTTTTCTGGATCCACTCTAGTTTTCCTCTGCTTGTTGAATTTCTTGTCTAAGCTGATACAGTAACCCATGTGTAGTTCCTCATTTACTATAAACTGCATCTGGTGTGATGATCTTACTGGATCTAATCTTCACCATTGTTTTTTACTTTCACATAAGGAAAAAGTTTGTCTCAGTGGTAAGAAATTTGATCATACTTGAATTGAAAGAGAGACATTAAGGTCCAAGTGATTTAAACTGTAAATCAATGTTTTTACTTTTTTGTCAATATACATAAGATACACATGAAATACATGTGATGCAAGGAGACCTTTTAGTGAAAATATAACCATTAGACACTATAAAAACTATAAGCATGCATCTTTTGATCATATTAGGTGATATATTGTTAAGACCTCAAAGACTAACAAGAAAACTAATAAATAAACTATCTTTTGATCTTTTCAGATGATCTAATAAATTCAAAACTAAATTCATGTCATACGCAGCAACACACCTTGTATGCTATAACTTGATTTTATGAGTCTTCTTGTGTTTTCATGAAAACTATCATGCACACATCAAACCCTTTGAGAAAGGATGAATCGAGTAAAAATGTAGATAAAATTATTTAGAAATTTGTGGCAAGTTTGTTTATTTACCTTAAAACTAGCAAACATGAAAAATCTTTTACTACATATAAAAGGTTGCACACAATCTTACTCTAATTCAATAAATGCATACTAGATCACATACCAAGAGTTTAGTTCTTAGATAGAGCTCATATGTACTTCATTGTATATCCTAGTAGGTATGCTATATTACCTAAAGTTTCACTTTTTATGATTTATCTAAGGTAGACAAAATTAGCTAAGACAAATGTAAAATCAGAATTAAAGAAAACATTATACATTGATCTCACTACAATGGAAAATTGTACAAAATTAAGATAATCGACCAACATAATAAGTTTTTCCATATTAACCACAAGGATTCAATCCTTTTGCATGATATTCTTTGACTCACAACTAATCTTCTTCTTAATTTGTATTTTGACTTCAGTGTGTAACTTAGTTTATGTTTTTACTAACTTTCTTCTCATTCATGTACTCATCACTTCGTAAAGCTTGATCATCCTTTTCACTTATATTTTAAAGTAAGCATAACCAAACAAAGGTTGGTTTCATTAATAAATTTTTATTGTTATATTAATATTTGAGTATTTTTACTTTTATGCCTTTTTATCCTTATTTTTAAATTATTAGATTGGTTATTTAATTTATCCATATTTTACTTATAAAAGTAAGAAATAAATCTTACCTTTTGATTTTTATAATTAAATTTATATTATAAAGTTATACATACCTTAACAAATTTTTCAAAAGTATACAAAATGATTTTTTTAAAATTAAGTCTTTTAAAAGAAATCATGATGGTGAATTTTAGAACGAATTTTTTATAATTTAATGGCCGCATTCAAATGGGGTTTATATTTAACCATTGGATATGGTCTTTGGTGTAAGGTTAAGTAGGTTGATGTGTGATGAGTCCAACCAACATCTTTAATCTAGGATTTTGATACCTTTTTGTTTTATAAAAATATATCAAAATTAGACAATTAATCTTTGAGTAAATTTCAAAAAACACAAGAAAGAAAAATAACATAAAACTTCAATTAACTATAAAATTTACCCAAAACCTAACTCTAATATTGTGAAATTAAATAATCAATGTCCCTTGTGCACACTACCTTGGTTGAATCCTAGCATTAAATGCTACCACTAAAATGTGGTTTAAGTTATTAATTTTAAATCAAACAATATATGTAAAAAGAGAAAAACCACAATAAATTCAACAATGTGCCAAATTCAATCTTATTCATTCTAACTTATTTTAAACAATTTCCAATACTTAACCACACTAAATTAAGTCAAACTATCTCTATTTCACTTACTTTAATCATTTAGATATTTAAATATTAAAATATTATATTCTCACTCAATCAACTACTTGATCATAAATATAAAAATCTCATTCAATTTCAGATACAAATTCTTCTACACTAGAATTTCTTTTAATTCAACAACATTTCTAGTTAACTTCTGTTATTTATTGGAAACTTGCTATACAAGAAAATATTAACTCCAAACTCTATAGAACTCCAAGAATTAGACACAAATCTTCTTATAGTTTCCAAGAAGTCAATCCTAGAAGCCATAACATCATTACTAGTTTCAATTAATAGAAATTTTCTATATCTTAACTAATCAAACATGTGGAATGTAAAATGTCATACTTAAAAAAAATCAAGAAAAATTTATTCAAACAAAGATTCCGAAATGATTATCCTTAACCTAAACTCTATCACCTACTACTAGTGAGAAATAGAAAATATATAAAAAATCTAAAACAATTTTAAAAAATATAATTTTAGAGAAATATCATTTTTAAATAATAGTTCATTCTTTATTCAATTTAAACTATTTCTCCATACCTATTAAAAAAATACACATTGTCATAAAAAAATTTCTTAATCTAAAAATTATTCAAAGGAATGTTTAACGTGTTAAAAAATTATAGATATTTCTAATATTTCCTTGTTCTACTCATTTAGCGGGATATGTAACATTTTTTTTTATCTTATTGTTATGATAAATGGATCTTCATTAGAAAAATGACAAAGAATTATAAAGGATGTGGTGAATTGAATTTTATAAAATTTGATACAAAAAGTTTTGTCTGCAACTTCGAAAGGATTTTCTTTAGAAATATGAATCCAATAGACTTAGGATGTAGAAAGTGGGATCATGCAATTCTAATTTTCCAATATGTTACGAGTATGATGACATCATTTAGGTTCAAGAGATATTAAGCATATGGAAAATATTAAAAAGAAATAAGGGTCAGAGAAAAGAAAAGAAATAAGATTTATTACTAATGTTATGACCTACATCTAGTACCCAACAAAAACTTCTCGAAAATCCACTTAGAGAAAATCAAGAATCTAAGAAAAACTTGCACCACCTTGTAGGATTCTTGTATAAGATCCTTTTGAGAGTTTAAGCTCTCAAGAACATACAAACCATGAAACAAAGAATGAAATCACTTGACGTGTTGAATAAAAAAAACTTGACCTTTCTCAATTTTAAGAGAAGAAACCCGATTAATAAAATTTAACTTTGAAAAAATTTCACCTATCCTTGGAAAAATAATTTCTTTCTTATTTCCCCCTTAATTTTTAGTTAGTGTTATAATTGACTTAAGTAGAGATGATATTTGTTATTATGTTATTTTTTGATTTCTATTGCTAATATATTGATAATTACTTCTAGTTTTTTTTTTAAAATTGATAAATGAACTATCTAGGTTTCGACTTATGTATGTTATTAATTGATTAAACTATCATCTAACTTATTAAATAACATTTTCACCAAACAATTTTCAATTATTGATACACTACAAGAAAAATTGATTTTACCGGTTAAAATTCGTCGAGAAAATTAAATATTAAAATTTTATAATAAATTAAAATAATTATTTTTTTTATATTTTTATTTAATTATACTTTTATCCTATTTTTAAAGGTCCCAACATATGTATATTAAATTAAATATCTTATACAAACTAGCCTTAACACGATTTGAACCCAAGATCTTAGAGTTGAAGACTGAAACTTCAATCACTAAGCCATTATATAAATGTATAAATGTATAAATATTTAAATATTTAAATTACTCAAGGATTTACCGACAGATTTATTTCGTACAATATAGCTCAACTTTACCGACAAAATATTTTACTGACGAATTTACCGACAGATTTGATTTCGCACAATATGGTGTTAACTTTACCAACAGATTTTTATAATCCGTCGGTAAAATCTATCGATAATTAAAAATTAACGATAAAAAAATTTTCTTCAGTTAAATTCCTTCGATAATTTATAATTTTCTTGTAATAATAATCAATTAAATTTATTTTTTATATATGATAGTTTTTAAAATAACTGAGTCCTGTTATAGTTTATCATATCTGGTAAATAAGATAAAAGTTTATTAGTCTCTTCTAATTTGTTAACATAAATTTAGAAAACCAAATTTAACAAGTTAATTATTTGTACAATTTTTTGAAAGTAACAAGATTACTTGCTCTAAAAGAATATTAAATATAAATTAATTTAAAAATAAAAAACAAATATTATTATATTAATTAAATTAAAAAATATTTTATAAACAAAAAATTATTCATATTTAAAATAGTTGATAAATTTTATAATATAAATAAAAATTATATTTTTATTGGTTATTGATATAAAAAATATGAATTAATTTCTATGATAATAATTAAATTAACTTTTAAATCATAATCTAAATTAGTTTCTAATATTAATCATGGTTTAAATACTTATTAAATTAAATTATAAATTAATATATAATTAAATCAGTAACTAATTTTATTATTTTAAAAGTAGAAAATATGATTTTTAAAAACTATTTTTCTTGTAGTTAACAAATGAATCAATTTTTATTTGATTTATTATGTGTCTGATTCATTTTAGTACTGAAAAGTAATTTAGTTAAGTTTTCATAGTTTATTGGATTGTTTTTAACTAAACAAAATAAATCCTAAACAATATAAAAAAAGTCAAAACAACAAATACAAGTTGTCCTCGTAGTTGTGTGATGCTTAAACAATATTATTAAAAGAAAAAAGAAAACAAATACAGGGGAAACATGATCTAATAATCAAAATCACTATCAAAACTCATGAAGAAATAAAGAGCCTCAAGTCTTCCAACACATCAACCTTTACATTACTTTATATTCTTTTCTTCCACATCTTATAATGTTTTGTGTAGGAACCTATAAAAGTTGTGGAATACTCTTTGAATTCAGTCACAAAAGGCATTGGTATAAGTGTCACTGCTCGTGTTGTAATTTGTAAGGAGAACAACCCTACATCTACTTGTGCTTTGACTAGAGATGCTATTTATCCAACATTTAGGTATGTTTATTGCATAAGTTTATTTCTTTAGTCTATCTTATATATATACTTTCAAATTATATATACTTACACCAGCAATTATTTCTGACATTTTGTATAGTGGGAGTGGGGTAGAAATGGACGTTGTTGTTGCAAGTGTTCAGGCCTATCTTGTTGCAGTAAACAAGTTGTTACGATGCAAGGAATCATTTATACATTCTGAATGAATTCAAATTTTTGAATTGTTTAGAATCTGTGTTAGTTCCCAAGTATAACAATTTATATATTTCATGGAAGCATGGAAAAAAGATCTGGGAATAGTCAGAAGTTAGGTGCAGCTTCCATTTTTTTTTTCAAGTCTTGCAACATGTCAACACACTTCGTTTGCTTTTGTCTTTAATGACAATACAAATAGCCACTAAAATAATAAGTACAAGATACTGAATGAGGAGAATACATTTATTATTTTTGAGCTGCTTCTAAGTTGAAGGTATCAAGATTTAGGTCATTCTGAATAATCTGATTATTTACTCTCTAAGTGTAGAAATGAGTTGGGGATTTATTTAAAAATGAAAGATTGAAACATTAAAAAGATAAAAACCAGAACAAACCATGTAAGACAGACCAAAAACAAATAATTACCAGTTTCTATTTGGTAAAAGGATATTATATATCATTTTCATACCATCTCTTCTTTGCTTTTGACGGTCTTCCATATTGCATTTTAGTTCTGCATATGGTTACATTTCTTCTCAGTTTGCGTTACCACACAAGTACAATACTAATACTACTATTTAGCATTGTCAGGGCCTTATTTGATTCTTGTTTCATATGGGAGTACGGTGAAAATTTTGTAGTATTTGAGGGGTAAATAATAGCTAGTGATGTTGTTTCCTATTAAGTTGCTTTGATTCATAGAAAATCTGGTGTAATCTCTGGAATTGTAGGGGAGAATCTTCATAAACTCAAGATGTATGAGAGAAGATAAACATTTATGGAAAAACAAAGAGGGTTTCAAAAACAGTTATAATAACAAAGTAGGAACAAGAACAAGTAAAAAAAGAAAATAAAAAATAGATTAAAAAAAAGAAATGATGAAGAATATATTATCTTTGTGATGAATCTCAAAGGATAGCTGCAAGAAGAATTTGTTATTGGAAAAAAAATTTATCAAAATAAGAATCATGAATAAGAGTAGATACTACCAAAAGGTTGTCTCACAAAATGTAAGTATATTCTATCTTCGTGAGTGATTATAAGAGAAGCTTAATACCTTATTTATAAAAAGAGTGTCATGACCAATGATATGGAAGAGTCACTAAATGATTACAAATTGTGTATTTAGACAAAAAAATCTTAAGTGTGAATATAAGACTAATTAAATTAATGATTATGTTTTGTTAATCATATGTTTAGCACTTAGTTAATTCTTAATCTAGATTAACACATGAGTGATTCCTTATTTTAGGAGAGACACATGGATAGTTCCTTCATTTTAAGGAGAAACACATGGAGTTAATTACATGAGTCACATGAGTGCTCCTTAAAAGAAGGAAGAAGCATGTGAAATAGTTACAACTTTCACATACATCTGAAAATGAAATGTGAAAGTTATAAACTCTTCAAGTGCCTTCTAATCATCTAAATTTCATCCAAGCACAAGGAAGGATCATGTGAAGTAGTTACAACCATCATGTGCACTTGAAAGTGTCATGTGAAGGTAGTTAGTCTTGCACACATGTCTCTCCATTTCTCTGACCAACAACTCTTGTAATTTTAGAATATTATAGAATATTCAGTGATGTTCTTTGAGTATTCTATAATCTTTTAAACTTACAAGCTATATTTCTACTTTAATTAAGTCTTTCAACTTCTTTTAGTTTTCTTCTTGATAAAGTTCCTTGGATTCTTTTTATTCTTTTCTTTGTAATGCTTCTTATATTTATTCTTGTTTTTACCAGATGCTCTTTTTCTCCATCTTCAATATATTCCTCTCAAATCTTGATTACATCAAAATCTAAGGAGACACCAAAAGAGTCATATGGAATCTAACACCCTAGAGAGATAATATGGACATAACATGTATAATAACAAATATGGATAACAAAAAATGATAAAGAGATATTTATGCAACATAAATAAGTGGCATACATCGATGTCTCTGAGTTAAACCATACAAGCCCACTAAAATAAACTACTATAAATAAAAAGTCTATATATAGTAGATCCAAAAAAATATACAATAATTTAAAACAAACAATAAAATATGAATTTAAAAGTCTCATACAAAACTTCTCTAGTAAACCCTTCAAAATCTTACCATCTATTTTTGAACTAGCTTATCTATAATACATAATACTAAGTAAGATAACTTAGTAACTGGTAAAGAAAATTAAAATGAATAATTTTTTTCATAATACATTTAATAACTTGGAGTTTCAAAAGTAATAAAAAAATTATATCTCAATCTTCAATAAGTAATTAAATTTATCTCATGGAATAGTAAGCTCTAATTGTCTCTATAAAATATTGTTAACTTTTTTTGTTTCCATCCTATTGGCCTAATTTTGAGCTCAAACATTTTGAGAGGTATCCCTCTCCTCTATGCCATAAATTCTTAATATTTGTACCTCCTTAGAGAATTCAAACCTAAGAGTTCTCAAATCTACTTAGAGTCATTTAGTGATGGAGACCTAAATACCCTCTGAGTGATATGTTTTTAACAAGCATACTTTATCATTTATTTTCTCGAACAACTCATGATACATATATGTCATACTTAAAACTTTAGCTTACTAAGAGCTATGTTTTAAATTAAATAGAATGATAACTTTCTACAACTCTCGTAAAACTTTCATAAGACATAATACTATACGTAAATATCCCTTTATAAAAGAACTATATTTAAGAAAGGTTCAAAAACAACATATATATTTAAAAATTATTCTAGGAATTAGGATTTCACAACCCATAACCTTATATTTTTCTCCTACATCACATCTCACACCACAAAAGAAAGAAAAATATGAAAATAGGAAAACCTGGTAAAACTTCAACAAGAGGAAGTGATGGAGGACCATTTGTGAAGGAACATATTGGGCCCTTAACAAGGTCTATGGCTAAGAGGATAGAAGAAGATAAAGTTTCAAAGAATAAGACTTTACTACTTTGAAGAGTAGAATATTAAAACTTTATTCTTTTTAGTCTTGTAAAAGTTGTATATGTAATACATATTTCATTTTAATTTTTAGGATTTTGTAAAAACATGATTGGGCTTCCGTTTGGGTAAGCTTTGGACCATAATTTGGGTCAAGAAAAAGACGTCCTAGAGCATAAGAAGTGGCGTCCCACAACATGAAGATAAGCATGGAAGAGGAAGTCCTATATCTCTAGGAATAATCTTTCTCTATGCTAACTTTGGGCACTTTTGGTAGCCTTGGATGTGTCACATAATGCACTTCAAGTCCCATATTCCTTAGGCTAGCTTGTAAGGGAAACTATGTCGTTTTATAAATAGCACTCATTGCCTCTTTAAAAATAACTTTTGATCATATGTAATTGATTTATTAAGAACTCTCTTATTCACCACTTAATTGTGATTGCATCTTTTGATTACATATTGAGACTTTATGTTAATCACATTTATTTTTCTTCATCTGCATCTCAAAAGTCTTTGTCTTCTAAAGGTTTTTGTCTTAGCTTTGATCAAGTTGAGTTTAGACTTAATGACTTTGTCTAATGTCTTATACATCTTCTAATGAAAATTTTGTTTTGTCTTAATGTAAAAACTATCATTTTTAACATTTAATTACTTAAGGTATGATACCAAGTTAGAGATGTTCAAGCATGAGGTCAAGCTTGAGATGCTCATGGCATGAAGTCGAGTTAGAGATGCTTAAAGGTCAAAGTTGAGCTACAAATGCTCAAGGTGTGGAGTCTAACTAGAGATGCCAAGGTGTTAAGTTGAGCTAAACACGTTTTTGCCCTTCTCAATAAAAATTGCTTAAGGGGTTAGAAAATAATGGTTAAACATCTAATGATATGTAAGATTACAAATTGTTAGACACGTGTCATTCTTGACAAAGTGGTGTACCAATTCTACACTTTTTTTTGTAAATAAAATATAGACACATATAGTATAAAATTGGTAGTATAAGAAAATGAATTAGTACAACTATTTCTTGTATTCAAGTTGTGGTTAGCTTGAAAATGTGAAATTAATTAATCACATTTTATCATGTATATAAGTATAAGTCTTTTTTATTTTACCGTTTATAGGTATTTTGTGTGACAAATATTGGTAAACATTAACATATGAAGCAATATAAATATATTGTCCATGTAAGTTTAATAAGGAAGAGATTTTTATGTAAACCTTAGAAGGTTTGAAGGATCTTTATCAACTCAAGGAGATGTGAAGAACTCAAATTGGAAAGTCATAGAAGCTCGATGAAGCATAAGAAAAAATGGGTTATGTGGAAATTTTTCAAGTAAACAAGAAAGGAAAGTTGAACAAGATGTAAAATGAAATAGAAAATGGATTGAAGACTAGAAATGGGTAAGAACACACCACCTTTGTGATGAATCCCAAAGGATAAGTGCATGAAAATTCTTCACTTGAGAAAGCTTTTCAAGATAAGAACTAAAATAAGAATAGAGAACTCTTTAAGAGACTTTCAAAGAAACTCACAAGGAGAAATTAATTAATCTTCAAAAGTGAGGCTACAAGAAGGAGAACTCTCCTTTTAAAGAAACATGTCACGACCTAGGGAGTTAGAACTCCTAAGTGCAGTCATAAGACTACTTAAGCTATAATGACATGTAACTAATCTTATAATTACACTTTAGTTAACTCTTAATGACAACTAATCATATGGGTGGTTACTTGATTACGAAAGAGACATATGAGTTTTCTCTTGATTGGTGTAGAAGCACTTGGGAGACTCCTAAAGGTCATAAAGTGGTGCCACATGTATTGAAGGGCCAAGTGAAGAAGTTACAATCCTCCATGTGACATAAAAGTGACGTGTGGGTTAGAAATTTTTTATGTGTTCCTTCATATTTTGAAAGGTTAACCAAAACATGACTTTCATGAGTGTCTTTTGGATTTTAAAATATTTCAAAAGAATAATAGAATATTGTATAATCTAAGAGATTTACAAAAATAAGTATTTCTCTATTTCTTTTAATCCTTTTAGTTTTGCCCTTATAAGTCTTTCCTAAAATTTCTCTTTTGTTTCTTCTTCTTTATTCTTCTTTATCATGTGCTTCTTGTTTTTATTCTTTGATGTTGCTTTCCTCTATCTTCATATAGTCCTTCCTCGTTTTTATTTACAATAGATTTGTGACTTGAATAGTTAATTTTTTATCAACTTTTGTCTAACTCGCATTCCTCACGAGATAACTTTGGTTGGTTTCACCCACATGGGTCATGTTTGTATAGAAAACATATGAGAGGTTAAGTCATAAGGTTTTGGTTGCATTCACAAAAGTTTGGGAAGCAAGCTAGAAAAGAAAATTACAGTAAGACTTCGCCCATAGGGTCGTGGCTGAACCACATAAAATGGTATACATACTACTATAGAAATTTACATCAGTGATTTGACCATATATGTTCTTGTTGTATCCACATATGTGTGGGAGGCATGGTAGTAGGTAAAATTGCATCGTAAATTTTCCTACTGAGATGTG
This sequence comes from Lablab purpureus, assembly GCA_030347555.1. Taxonomy (NCBI): domain Eukaryota; kingdom Viridiplantae; phylum Streptophyta; class Magnoliopsida; order Fabales; family Fabaceae; genus Lablab; species Lablab purpureus. The sequence goes on from CM059254.1 coordinate 20,866,573, forward strand.
ATTGTAAACACAAGGATCTTTGAGACACACTACTATAGAAAATTGCATAAAAAAATCGTTGGCATAGAGGTGTGGGAGATAAAATGATATAGAAAGTGTATTAGTGGTGGGTTGTGACTGAACCCACATTGGTATATGAAGCTCACTTGAAGATTAAATTGCTCAAGAGGGTTTCCCATAAATGTGTGGTTGCACCCATAACACTATGGGATATGTGGGGCATAGAAATTGCATTAGTGTGCCCAAAAAGATATCAGAGATGCAGTGGTAGAGAAATTGCATTAGAGTTTTGTCTATAAAGTTGTGGCTGTGTCCACGTGGGTGTCAGGAATTCTAGTACAGAAAATTGTACCAAAGGTTCTCTCCCACATAGATATGGTTGTGCCCACAAATATGTTGAGATTGGGTCCACATGGATGTGGTAGTGTGCTTATAGAGAAAATGCATCATAATTTTACTCACAAAGATGTGTTAGTCCAAATGTGAGACACCCTTCTATATAAAATTGTATAAAAATTCATTAAAGTGTATGTATACACATGAGTGTGAAAGAAGGACATATAAATAATTACATAAAGTAATGAAAATTCTTCAATTTCAAAACAAGTAACCTTTACTATATTAATGCAATTCATTTCATTTTATAAATTTCACATAAATGTAAAGTTGCATGATTATTTTAAGAAAAGAAGGAAAATCATTTCCTCAATATACCATCTAGTGTGTTGTGGAGTCATTATTTTGGTGTCACATTATGCAATATATTAATGGTATGTTTTATGAGATGAAAAATAATAACTTTTTGCAAAAATGACATTCCAAATAATATAACAAAAATTTGATTTGTGATATATAATATCATATGATGGTATCTTATATAATGACTAAAGCATGCAAGGTTCTATTTTACAATTTTCTCAGTAAATAAAAATGGTATCTTTGTGGAACTACAAATTGATTTTGTCCTTCACAGGTTGGGCTCTTCAAATTAAAATATTTTCCAAAAGAAATAAGTTAGAGAAAAACACAAAACCTTTATAAAATAACAATGGACACCACATTTACCTATTGAGGCTATTTTTTTTCTTCTTCAAACTTTTTCTAACTCATTATATTAAAGACTATATAGTTAAAAAGGGTAACGTGAATATGGTAAAAGATAAAACACGAATTTTCAGTAGATATAATTTGTTTCCCATAACACGTAAAAATTGAGTATCAAATTGGTTCAACAATCCAAATATAGTTATAGATGAGATCGTTGATTATGGTTCTTCTTTGGTGTGATGAATGTTACGTGAGCAATTAGCTAAAGATATTAGTTTAGCATTTTATTGTGGGTCCTTGTAGAATTAATATTTAAGGAGTTAAGGTTTGTGTTGACATTTGATTGTTTTTATGCATGAGGTTGACGTTACATTACATGGCCAAACTTCTATGATAGTTGTGTAACGTGTTTGACCAGGCATCGCAGAGTGGGTTGATGTGCTTTGTTCCCTAGCAACGTCTTTTCCAACGTAAGTTTAGGCAATGCAAAGAGAGAACAATTCTTCTTTCTTCTTTCTTCTTTCTTCTTTCTTCTTTCTCTTTTACCTGTAAGTCATTTCGAATTTGTTTACCTCTTCCAATTTCGTGTTTCCAAATAATTATTTAACAAAACTTCTCTTTTATTCACTCTTTTAACCAAACTTGTTTTCAGATAAAAATAACAGTCCAAATTTGTGCCACATTATTAGTGTAGGTCAAAAGGACGCAGAACGTCAAAAATCCAGTTAAAAGAGAAATAGTTTCGATTTCGGATTTTTTTACATAAATAATAATTTTTTAAAAATTATAACAATGTGGCACACTCTTATTTACAGGAATGAACATTTTACTTCGGTTTCTCACTTAGCCGAATTTTTAACTCTATTTGGCATCTCTGATGTTGCTGGAATTCGGTCTTCCACCAACCGAATTTTAAGCAAGATTTTTAATTTTTTCTAATATTTTTCATTTAATAATATTATATTATATATTGATTTTAAAACTTATATATATTATTTAATTAATTGTTATAAGGTTGTTATTATTTATATAATACTATAATTATATTTTATTAAAATTATCAAATTAATTAAAAATAATAAAATATTTTTTTAAAAGCAGCAACTCCAAAAATTGTATTTATTGTAATTTATTTACTTTTCTTCTTACAACCACATCATCAAAGTATATTATTTATTTTTTACCTTTTAGAATATTTCTTTTTTTTAAGAGTAAGTTTATTATCTTAATATGAAACAAGTTTTTGATAATTTCCATTTAATCATTATAGACTCTTTTTTTGTCCGGATTGAAACAAACTCAAATTAAAAGATCATGAAGAATCAGAAAAAAGAAGAAAATAAGTTAAAAAAGACTTATTTATGAAAAATCTTAAAGAGTTGTCATCACAACTTGGATAACTTTTAGGATAACAAATGTGAAAATTCAAAATTGTATTTTAGAGAGTGAGAACGTCCATTCTCGAGATAGAAATTGTATGCACACCACACATTTTAAGAACGTCCATTCTCTGAGAACAAACTGTTCTCCTTCACATTTTTATACTTATCTTGGGTGATTAGAACAATCATTCTCAAAAGAAGACCACACACTTCTAACGTAGCTTATAAATAGCAAACACCTGTATGCATACTACACACCGTAATCAGATACACACTTACTATACTGAGATACTAAAGCTGTAATCTTTGATTTCTTTTGATTAATAAGAAAAAGTTTGCTTCGGAAGTTTTAATTTCTCTCTTTTCTCTCTTTTAAAGCTTTAATTTATTTTTTTCTTAGTAGAATAGAGTAGAAATCATGTAGATAAATAATTAAATATTCATGTTATTTTATGAGGTAAAAATAACAACTTGAAATAATATTTTTATTGCGAATACATCATAGGGTACCAGCAATGGACAAGTGAGGTGCTTAATACCTTCCTCACTCGTAATTAACCCCTAAACCCAAACTCTACTTATAAAAGTCAAAGCTTGATTTTTGAAAACCTTTTCTTTTTCCAATGTTTAGAGTAGAACATTGGTTGTGACTCCAAATATCCTTTTCAAAACCATTAACTTAAGGAGAGTCAGATTATCTGGCATCTCTAGGTTGATGTAAATCATTTTCAAAATTGTAGTACAACTATCAGAAGTCGATTTATGACAACCATTCATGACTATAATATGTACAACATTAAAAATATATAAACATAAATAAATATAATATTGTAAATATGATATTGTGAATTAATTTAACAATATAATGCATTATCTGGGATTTAAAGAATGACCAAGACAATGAAGAGATGTGCTACTCTTTCAAGAACCTACTATTGATACTAATTGTTAGAAATACGGACTGAGTTCATAGGGGAGGTGAATTGAACTTAGAAATATTTTCACACTCTTAGGAAATTCCAAAAACTAGTTTAGATTTATAATAAATCAATGCAGTCAAAATGATGTTCTTGGAAGGTTCTTGAGATGCTTGAATCAATACACTTTATATTCAGTTCAATTAAAATTCAGAGAATTATTGCAAGAATTAAAATAGAAGGGAAGAAGACATCAAACATCAAGAATTTATACTAGTTCACCTTCCCAAGAAGGCTAGATCCAGTTGCCCAACCCCACGGATTAAGCTAATCCATTAATTTTATGTTTTTACATGAACCCTACATGAAAAACAAAAAAAATCCACAAACACTTGATCTTGAACCCTAAAAGATCAACAACACCTTGTAAAACCCTATTACAAGATTCTCCTTAGTCACCCTGATCAAGAAGAGACAAACCCACAACCAATTATAGAGAAAAAGATGGAACAAAATTACTTGGATTACAATTTGAACAACAACTCAAAAATAGAGCATGAACCAAGTTGATTATCCTAAAAGAAAGATTCAATTCAACTTTGATCTTAGACTTCTTGGACAGTTGATTCTGAAAATAGTTTCGGAATGTGATGATGAGCTCTTTAAATCACAAGATTTTTTAAAATGTATACTCTTCTACCAGTCTCAGAAGTTTTCAAAGTATTTAAACAAAACTGGTGTAGTGTTTAAAAATATATACTGATATAAAAAGCTAGTTAAATACATGATTTAACAGACTTAATTCACTTAACAATGATTTTTAAGTGATTTCAACTAATTCATTTCATGATTTAACTTGTTCTAGAGAGTATCAAAACTGTAGAAGTTGGATTTAGTTGGCTGAAAATGTATTTCAACTTGTGTGAATCATTAAAGATAAATTTTAAGTGATTTCAACCTATTTAACTCGCGATTCAATTGGCTTTTCCAGGGAGCATGGTAACAACTCTAGAATTTAAATTGGTTCATTTTTCAAAATAATTAATTGAAACCAGTTGGGAGCAATTATTACAAAACATCAGCTCTCGATTTTCAACTGACTAAAACTTCATATCAATTTGTTAAATTGTTCAAACTTGACTTAATCATCAAGCTATGAAAATTTTAAATTTATTCAAAAGTTATTTCAATTGATTGAAAATACTTAACTTCTTTCAAAACTTTGTTAAACATTTTAAAAACCAAATTAAGTCCAGGATAGAGTGGAATACATTACAAAACCTATGACACTCAAGCACCAAAACTAATGTCTTCATCCTTCACATTTTTCAAGCTTCAACATCTTCACTCAAGAACATCAAAAGGTGGTTGGAGACAGCAAATCACATGCAACTCACACCAAGCCAAGTCTTCAAGTCCAACAATTCCTAATATGGCAACGTTGAGATCGAAGGTTCTATCTTTGGTGGAAACCAAATTTCATTAGTTTAAATCAAAGTTGACAACAACTTATGTATTTGTTGCAAGGAAAGGTCAAAGTCCTTATACAAAAAAAACATGTTTCGATGCGCAACAATTTGTTTAGACTTAAGAGATGGAAGGTTAATATCAATTGTTTTATTTTAGAGTACTTTTCATTACATGTATTATTAACTACTAAATATAATTGACTTGAATGATCACAAGGTGCTCATAAGAAGGCACAGGCCATCCAAGCACATAATGAGACCCCCACTCATTATCCCCAGGTGGTTATCAAAAGTTGGAGTAGAAATTAAGTAGAGAAAAACTTAAAGCACGTTCTAATTCTACCATTGATAATGCTTCTAGCGGAGATGCCCTTAAGCCTCCATTTCCACCTTTCTGGTAGGGGTAATGGAAGCAGACTTGTGTAAAAAGCTCGGGGACATGGGCTTCTAATGAGTCATGCCGCATAGCTGAACAAATTGTAAGTAAATATGTTCATTACTGTTACTTTGGTTATGTTTTATATAAAGTCTCATAATTTGTTTTGTCTATGTTGTAGGATTCTTTTGTTGACCATTGGATCTAGGGTACTTTTACCCCTCATGGTCGAGAGGATATTCTTGCTGCTATTATTTGAAAAGTTGAGCTCCCTTGGCATGTCTGAATTGTTGGATATGGTGTGGGGATTCAAGCATTCTTTGGATCCTCATTGCAACGACAATTTGATTCCTTTGTGGCACCCAATGAGGAGTATATACAACAACTGCGATAATAGATAAAGGAGAAGGTCACTCGAAAGCTTACACAGAGCCTAATGCAAAGTTTGACAAGCAGTTGGAGACCCTAGGACTCTCACAAGAATCATCGCCTACAACACAACATGACCTACCTCCTATCATCAAAGTAAGCACCAAAGGTAGTGCTGCAACTACTGATCCATCGGGGGATAACATTGGCTCCACTAACCAATGTGACTTGTATGTTGATGATGTCCCCCCCCAGATTGGTGGCCCTCGAGAAGTGCTTTGAAGGGGCTATTGTGTTACACAATATGTCTTTGCCTGTCATTTGATAAAGGCCATGATGGAGAAGGTCCGCTATGGCGATGTTGTTGTCCCTGTGCCAACATCTAAGGTTGTTATTGTAGCACAAACACTTAGGACCTTTATTGTCTGGCCCAAAAATCTTGTGAAGGTTACATTAGACACTTCGGTAAATATTTGCAGTAATATTGTTACATATGAGATGTGTGATATGCTAACTAATATAAATGTTTGTTTATGTGTAACAACAATGTTAGACAAACTTACTTGTGAAGCAGAAGAAAATTGTCCACTAATAATCCTATGGTCACATAGGTGGAGGTTGTTATGCCATAGGTACAAACCATGTAGAGGTTCCATGGGATGTCACTATTTTTTACAGGGACAATGATGTACCATTATACATACATATGCCTGATTTGCTAGAGATTGCATCAGAATTTCAGGAGCTAAACATATCTAGTGAGCAATTATATGGATGATGCAAATTCAATGTTTAAAGCATTCATATATATATATATATATATATATATGTGTGTGTGTGTGTGTGTGTGCGTGTGTGTGTGTGCGTGTGTATTTGTAGTAACTACTTTTCAATGCAGACATCATTGGCAGTTATTGATGATATCCTTGACTGATCATATTGTTGCATGGTTCAGCTCCTTGCATAAGAAGTCGCCTACCAACTTTAAACTAATAGTATACTGGTCAGTTAACTTCAACTACATGCATTACATTTACCTTGCATAATGTCATGTATTCTAACTTTAAGTATTCTTATTTTAGTGCTTCCCCATGACATAACATATTAAATGATAGGTCAAGTGCTAGATTAAAAAAACACATATGGATGCAACTCAAGGTATTAAATTGTATCGTTCATTCAATTTTGTATTGTCATTAATTGATCTAAAATATTTATTTTAATTTATTTTAATTGAGATTGGGATCAGGTAATATACTCTAAACCATTTATATAATAAACCACAAAATTATTTAGTTGTGCTAACTTTAATGCGTATGTTGTAGTTTTGCAACGAGATCCAACCTCTAGACTCTGAAGTTATTGATTATGTCAAGGCAATGTAGCTAAATATTTTGTTAATTTATATAACACCTTAGGTGAGATGAAAAATTAATTTAGAACATTTATTTTTCTTTTACATTTAGTTTAAATTTTGATCAATTTAGAAACTTTCAAAGTAATTGTTTGAGTTTAAATATGACGTAATTATATTTAGAAGTTTGAGTTTGTATGGTGCATTTTTTGTTTATAAATACATTTCATAGATTAAGTATAGAAAAAAATAGAATGTACTAAAACTAACTTCAACAACGACGATAGTTGACACTGAAAATATAACTTACAATGATGATCATCCCAAAATCATAGTTGATATCTTTGACCCCTCTAACCTTATGGTTCACATGATGAGTTTTGGTAATGGACCGAACTTAACCATCTTATTTTTTAAAAAATAATGATAGACTAACTTATCATAATTTAAAAAAACTATCAGGCCAAATTTAATTTTAAAAACCTTTTTAATCATTATAACAAATATTATGTATAATAATGACTCATCTTAATAAAAAAACTTTTTCATTAACGTCCACCAAGCATATGCAACTTTTTTTATATCTTGTTTGAATTATAATTTTTTATATTTTCTTTTTTTGATTATAATATTATTATTTAATTTTAAACATAAAATTAGTATCTATTTAAGTATCTTTATTTTAACCAGCAAATTACATTTCATTATTTTTTATTTTAATATATGTTAATGTCAATCTAAAATCTACTTAATTTACGTTAACCTATATAATTAATTTAGTATATTATTAGAGTCAATTGAATCACATTATTAATGTCTTGACAAATACTTTATTATTATTATCATAACTTCTCATAAACTTAAATAAGTTAGACAATTTCAATAATTAAGAAAAGTTTGTATGCACTCTCACATTTCAACATTAAATATATTAGAATACAATTAGTATTTTTTTTCTCTATATCTTCTACTCTCATAATTTTGTATAATAGTAATTATATTTTCATGTGTATGTATACAAAACTTATAGGTTATTTTTCATAATATGCTTTATTTTTAACATGTGACCAAGTTCTCCATGAATATATTTTCATAATTATATAATCATATACAAACTAAGAAAATGGTTTAAATATATAACACTATGAAAATTTACAGAAAATGAAAGAGATGAAAGGAGAAGAAGGAGAGGAAAGAGATGAAAAGAAACATTCTATTATTAAATTGAAGAATGAAAAAGATATTTTACCAAATACCAAAAACAACTATTTATACAAGGAAAGATACAAACTTGAGAAATAAATTATTAACTGACTAACAAATTAATATGAAGCAAAGCACATACAACCAAAGATTTTGAGTATAGAAATATCAGGAAATGCAAAGTGAGGAACTTTATATGAACTTTTATATTCAAGAACAGGTGTAGGTATTCTGTTGATAACATAAACAGAATGTCCAACAACATAATACCAGAAGCACTTTGGAAGATTGGCTTGGAAAAGAATGGCTCTGGCCATATTGAGGAAATGTTGATACTTTCTTTCAATAATAGCATTTTGTTGAGGTGTTTTAACACAAGAATTTTGATGAATTGTGATTTATAAAATTGTTTCATGTTGAACTAAGTCCATTATCAGTTCTAATGGCTTTAACTTTACATTCAAATTGATTTTCAACCAAAACAAAAAAAAAATTGCACTAAATTCCTAACTTCAGATTTACTTTTCAACAAATAAATCCAAATATATCTAGAAAAATCATCAATAATAATAATAATCAGAAAATAAGCATGACCCCATATATCAACAGGATCCCATATATCAGCATCAATCAACTCAAAAGGTTTAAAGGATTTGGTATTACTCAAATTATAAGGCAGTTTCTTTTGTTAGCAATGTGACAAATATTACAAACAAAATCTTTATTACTGCTAATGAAGGGAAACTGTTTTTTGTAGAACATTGAGTCTTTCACAAGAAATAAAATTGGTACCCATGACTGACGAGGATGCGCAGCAGAGCTCTCGAAAGAGAGCTTTAAGACCATAACAATACGAAGATTTAGAAAAAATGAAAGAGATGAAAAGAGAAAAAGGACAGGAAAGAGATGAAAAGATATTTTACAAAATACCAAAAACAACTATTTTCAAAAAGATACAAACCGACTAACAAACTATTAATTGACTAATAGATTAATAAAAATTAATCTGGTATTGATATAAAAATTAGAAACAACCAATCAAAGCATTTGCTTGAACAGGTTATGAATTGAAAGGGTTATGCTAGAAGCCTCTGAAACTGGCAGCCAGCTCTGACAGAGTCTTTGTAGATGATCCATCTTCTTTTATCGCATTAGCAGCTGAAATCTTCAGAACTTCCATTCTTTTTCGAATTTCCTTGCCTTCTTTTTCTTCCATCAAGCCTCTCACAACCTTAGAAATTTCTTCTCTTTCTGTCAATCCAGTGTGGTTAACTTTTGGTCTGAGTGCCACCTTTAGATCATCAGTTAGGATTGTTGCATTCAGGCTCTGCTCAGCAAAGAGGGGCCATGCTATCACTGGCACACCTTGCACAGCACTTTCAAGCACTGAGTTCCAACCACAGTGAGATAGGAACCCCCCAGTTGCACTGTGACCAAGCACTTGAATCTGAGGAGCCCAAGAAGGAACGACTAACCCTTGCTGCTTGGTTCTCTCCAAGAAACCATGTGGCAGAAACTGTAGAGGGTCCTTAGTTTCAGCACCCAAGTAAGCAGAACTGACCGCACTGCTAGGGGCTCTCACAACCCAAAGAAACTTTTGGCCACTCATTTCCAACCCAAAGGCTAATTCATTGAGTTGGTCTTGAGAAAGTGTGCCACCACTTCCAAAGGACACGTACAAAACAGATTTGGGTTCTTGCTCATCCAACCATCTTAAACAGTCCACCCCATTTTCATGATCAATCGACCCCATCTGAATAATGGGTCCAACAGGGTAAATCCCAGGCTTCCCTTTAACATGTTCATGCAAAACTCTTATAGCCTCTGATTCAAATCCAAGGAAGGTATTCACAAAGACACCATCAGGAACATGAAACATTTTGGAACGTTCAAGAAATCCCTTGTAAGCTATGCTAGAGAGATTTTGAAAAGGGAGAGGGAGATCTTTGCTGAGAATAGGTACACAACCAGGAATCTTTATAGGCTCCTGTGGATCCCTAGAGTCAGAAGAAAGTATCGCATCTAGGTTTGATGAGTAGAAGTACAAGGAAAGCAACATAGCAGATTGAGGGAGGTAGATGTAAGATAAGAGGTTAAGTTCCTTAGCAAAGTCCAATGCCCTATGTGCGAAAACATCCACAACCAAAGCTACAACCTTTGCTCTTGAACATAAGGACTCCAATTCTTGCCTTATGTAGGGTAGAGAGAGATTGACGGAGAGTTCGATTTGGAGTGCAAGGAAAGAGGCACTTGGGTTGTGGTGAAGGGTGACCGGAGGTAGGAAAATGGAAGTTATGGTTGGAGGAAGAGTTTGAAGGTAAGCTTTGGAGGAAGTGGGGATTGACCCAACTGAGGGAATGAAGCATGTGATGTGAAAATCTGGGAGGAGATGGAGAAGGCGTTTGGAGAACTCGAGAATTGGGACCAGATGGGTGAAGCCAGGACTGGGAAGCACTGCTATGTGAGGTTTCTCCATAGAATTGGGAAGCAAGGTGTGGTAATGGCAAACCAAGGTACTGGTAACAATGGCTTTTGTGGTTGCAAAGTGATAACAAGATTTATGTTTCTACCATTCGAACTCTTACAAGGTTGTTGGGGATTTGTGCGCAGACATCGAAGACTGAGAAGCCATGTTCGTTTCTCGACGTGGAATCTCCTCTGCCGATACCCTGTATAGTCATAGTCATAGTCATAGTCAAAGCCTCATACTTTATTTATTCCATTTCAAACTCTTGGTAGCTTTCACTCTCAAACAACAAGCACAACTTTCGGTTTTTTTTCTATGTGGGAAACAACTCACCCACCTGCTTTCAGTGCCAAACTATCATTTTTCTTCCTCTTCACCCCAACAAACATATTTCAAACTACATGCCCCATTTCAAGAATCACTAAATTTAAAGTTCTTTTTAATAAATTAAATAAATTTATCAGTTGTTTATTAGTAGTATTATAGTAATTTCATTAAATACAGTACTTTTATCTGCTGTAAATACAAATATTTGTTTAATTTATTTAGAAAAAAAATAGGAATGAAATCATTACTATTTCATTAAATACGGAAAAAACTCATCAACTTCTTTTAAAACTCTAAGGCTGTAGTTATTCTAAGATAAGAAGAATATTCCTCCAACTTGACTCATAAAATAGATTGCCTCATTAAAAATTTGTATGATTTTATCAAATGAAATTTTTGGTTTTCTTCCTTTTTCCGATTTTTATGTAATATACACCGTAACAATTAATGAATGTATGTAGAAGAAATATATTTTTTTATTTTTTTACACAATACTGCTGTGTAAAATTTAAATTTCTTAGTTATAAAAAAAAATTAAAGTTGAATAAAATTATGATGAGATCCAAGACGTTGTAACGAGTTTTTGTTTATTGTGTTGAACTCCGTAGCTTTAAGCCCCTTTCAACTCGTATAGAAAAGGGGTGATCCCTCATTTTCATTTATTTAATATACACTTTTATAAAATTGATTATTTAAAAAATGTTCTTTTTCTTTTTCATGAACTTTTAGACAATGCATTTGTTAAAAAAAATTCACTTTCAGATTTTACACTCTAGAAATCATGAAAAAATTTGATTTCTGAATTGCACAGTCTGAAAGTCATTTAAAAAAATTGACTTCTATATTGTATATTCTTAAAAAACTTATGAATTACACAATTTGGTTTTTTTCAAAATTGACTATCGAATTGTACAATCTGAAATCATGTGTAATTATGGAAGTCAATTTTTTTCAGAAAATAATTTTCGGATTGTACAATCCAAAAGTTATTCAAAATCGGAATCCTACAACTCAAATCAAGAAGTGCAGAAAATCACATGGTATACAAAAACATGCATTTTGTGGTTAGAAATCATCGTAGTCAAGATTAGAAGCACACTGCCTAGCCTTGAGACACCTTCCTTTAATAGACTGAAGACACCAAAGATAGAGATGGAAGTCGCGCATGAGAAGAGAGAAGAAGAAGAACCAAACACGAAAAAGAAACCAAATACATAAGAGAAAATTAAGACAGAGTAAAAGATATTTTTTACTTATTAAGACAGAGTAAAAGATATTTTTTATTTTTCACCGTTGATATGGAAGTAGTATGGAGATGCCGAAAAGCATCTCCTACAAATAGAATCTATCCTGATTCATATAGCCTGATTCATATAGCCTAAAGCCCAAGAAACTAAGCAAAGGCCTTTAAGTCCCAAATAAATGGCTTTTACTTCCTGCACCCCCATATACACTAACAGCAGCTCCGTAATTTTTAAAATAACTATTTTATTATCGTGTTCCTTTATTTGAATGATGACTTTCACATTATTTATCCTGAATTTTTTTAAATTTTTCAGGATATATTATACATTTTTTAAATTATCCAATATAAAATATGTTTTTAGAATTTGTAATGTTGAAACATAGTCTGGATTATTACATGTCAAGCAATTTTAGAATTTTTCGAATTAAGCAATTCAGAAAATAGTATTTAAACATCATTTTCCATTTCTCAGTATTGGACGGAGACATGGGTGAATGCAGGGGAGGTAGTATACCTTAATCGTTTTACTATAAGTATGAGGTGTAGTTAGTAATTAAAGAGTGCAGGAAGAAAAAAACCCAAATAAATTTCTTTAGGATCAGTATATTTCTAAAATTTTAAAGTATATTTAAAAATAGTTTTAATTCAAATAGTATAAGTGATTGTTATTTTTTATTGTCACTACAAATAATATTTAATTAGTAACTTTCTTTAATAAATAATAATCCTTTTTTTTGTTTTAAAAAGAAAATAGATGAATAGCAAAATAAATCGAATAGTTCTTTTCATCTCTTATTTAGTTCTTACATCTATTTGTTTCCTTTCTCTCACTATTATCTACTACTCCTTTGGATCTTCTTGAATCTTGCTTTAATTTGACATTTAATTTGAGTATCATATTGTCATTAGCCAATATCCATTTTTTCTTTCTCAACTGTTATCATTGTGTCACTGTTTATTTCTATTTGGAGTGATGGAGGAAGCTACTTTTGCATTGATGCTGGCATGTGATTTGTTCCTTAATCATGAATACACTAGTTTAAGGTACAACAGTAAAAGCTAAGAATTAGAAAATTGTCATTTCTTGATACATTTTGTTGGCACGTTCCTCCATTGAAAGGTTGATCTCAAAATAAGTTTTTTCTTTTTAGGTTCAAGACAAAAGCATTGGAATTTTCAAATTAAATATAAGTATTCAAAAAATCCGAAAAAGATTTGAGGATAAAATATTAAGAACACGTTTATTTTTTAACAATCATATTATATTGTTTTTTAGCTTTTTTTTTTTTTTTTATAAACTTATGTTCACTATTATATATATATATATATACTAATTTTTGTTAATAAAAATAAAGAGAAGAAAAGAATTAAGTAAAACATGACTTTGAAAAATTATTATCATTTATATATTTTATTGTGAAAGAAAGATATTATATATATATACTTAGGAGAGATAAAAGTTAATTGTAAAGAGAATAACAAAAGTATATATAATAATTGATAAATAATGAAGAATCACTTTTAGCATAGTTGAAGCCAAATTGATGAAGAGTTGTATTGAGTTTCAAGAACCAAGATCTGGGAGTCTTCTTAAAACCATAGACAACTTTTGTTCAGTTTTTTCACTTTGTCAAGATCAAGTGAAGGAATATCAGGAGGTTGTTCCATATAGACATGTTCTGTGAGCTCTCCATGGAGAAATCATCGTTGACATCAACTTGGTGAATTGGCCAGACATTAGTAACAAGAAGAGTTAGAATTATATAATACGTATAGGAATGGATTTTATAATAGGACTAAATGTTTCAGAAAACTTGTTGGTGAAGATTTTGTGTTTAAAAATCCCTAAACTCTAAATCCTAAACTCTAAACTCTAAACCCTAAATAGAGAAAAATAACTTGTTGGTGAAGATTTTGTGTTTAAAAATTCCTCCTTAGGGCCTTGTTGTCATAGGATGATCATTGATAGGTTGAAGATATGGATTGTTAACTGTAGTAGTATCAAGGATTTGGAGGAAAGGAATAACCAACTACACCATTATTAATAATATTATTGATAGTAGTAATGGGTCGGGATGGTTGAACAATAGTTAATGGTATTGCATGTGTGAGAGTAACAGGTGAATGAAAATTATTGGTAAGAAAGGGGTTATTAATAAGTTTGTAAGGACAAATATTCTCATTAAAAATAACATTAGGAGAGATATATGTGTGTCCTGTAGGTGAGAGACAAACATACCCTTTATACTGAGGGTCATAACCAAGGAAAAGACACATATGAGATCTAAAGTCAAGTTTATGTTGATTATAAGATCGAAGAAGAGAATAACACACCCAAAAACACGTATAAATTTGTAATCTGCTTTCCTATGATAAATAATTTTATATAGGCTAGTTTGATTGAGAACAAAGATGGATAATGTAACATTCCAAACTTTTAAGCAAATAATAAATATCCTTATAGAAATTGAGGTGTCTTATGGATTATGCGTGTAGTAGTAAGAAAAGTTTCAGACCAATATGACAATTTTTCTTACTCTCTTTAGTTGTCTTAATTGAATTCTCAATTTCTTGATTATTGCCCTTGTGTGACTGGTAAAATATACCTGAAGTTTTTGCTATACTTGGTATGTGGTTTTATGACCAACCATCTTGGTCAAGATTAAAGAGGGCATAGATGCAAGGAGTCAAGCCATTGATGATTGGTCTTGTTGCTCACAATTTAAGAATTATTCTACAATGTTGCAAACCTCATTTTCATGTGATTAATACTTTTGAGTTTGTTGATTGCCAACGAGAAAATGTATGAACTTGAGTCCACGAATCATGACTATTTGTTGTTTTCATATCAAGAAGTTATCTTCATCAAGCTTTAAAGTGATTCGAGTACTAATATAACACAAGAAAAAAAGATGAAATTAGACACATAATCTTGATGATGTGAATACCATATTAATGAAAATGAACAAAAGAAAAAATAATTAACTTAAAACATAACTCTTAAGAATTATTAACATTTATAGCTTTCAGTAGTGAGAAAAAAAGATAATATATATATATATAATTATGTTTATCAATTTCTTAAAAAACCTATATCTATATCAACTAAACAAATATATAAATCAAGTTATTTAAAATTTAAAAAAGTGAAATTTTAAATGAATAACAAATATCAATATGAATACATTTATAAAAATAAATAAAAATAATAATAATAACTAAATTTTATGCTTTTTTTTTAATGCGAAGTCAAAGTTATTTGCATAAATTTATATTTGTGTTAGTCATGTATATTTGACAATAGGTTTTTTACCAATTGTCAATCTTTTGAGATGACGTAAAATGTGATGTAGGAAAAAAGCTTTATTTTTTAATATTTTGAAAAATTATTTTATTTAATATTTTTGGGAGTATTATTTTATTCAATATATTAAAGATGTAGGAAGATTAAAGGGTGCCCTTGTAACATTTTCCAAAAAATATTAAATGCAATGACACAAAGAATATTAACTTTTGGTAAAAGTATTATAATGGAAATTTTTTTCAACCATAAGAACCAAATAATGAGTAATTAAAGCACGAAACAGTAATAAAGAATACTGATTTATCTTCTTTTTTCAATTTTATTCATTTTGTATTTTAAATGTTAAAAGATATTCCAAGCATCAAACATGCCAAGATATGTTTCAATTTTCAAAGCATCAGACCTTTACTTTATTTATATAACAAAAGACAATACCAATACTGAAAAGGAGAAAAAGAATAAGAGTAATGGTTTAAATACATTATCAGAAACATAAAATATTCTTAACCCTCCAAAAACATTGAATCGAACACGAAAACAAAAGATTTTATTTTAGGAAAGTTACCAAAAGTTATATTAGGCCTTCCCAACGAGTGAGGGAGAATCAAAGCTTTTCAAACGCGCAGCCATTAAAATACAAACAAGTTTGGGTAAACCTCATGAAGCTAAAGAAAAAGACGAGCTACAAAAACAAATTAAGTGGGAAATTTTAACCTTTTAGGAGATTTAATAATATGGTAATTCATGTGTGGTTTAGTACATATGCCCTTACATCATCACCTCCTCCACTATGAAAGCTATGCCTAAATTAATAAAAAACTCAAATGAAGAAAACAAAACAAGTTTTGCCTCCACATTCTTCTTGGGTGTAATAAATTATGCATCAATAAGATGGTAGGGAATCCATGTCAAATGAAATGTATCTAGAATATAATATCTATTTTCATTTTATAAGCAAGGTTTATAGCTTGAATTAAGTGCAATGGAGTGGTTTGCTATATAAGAGAATTAAGTAAAATGGAGAGAATCATATGAAGCTTTCACAAATTGTCTGTTTTCATGGCAAAAACAACAAACATTGCTATTGTTTCAAGTCCTGGTTACACCCACCTGGTCCCAATACTTGAGTTCAGCAAACGACTCATCAATCATCACCCAAATTTTCATGTCACATGCATCGTTCCCTCTCTTGGGCCACCCCCAGAATCCTCCAAAGCCTACCTTAAAACTCTTCCTTCAAACATTCACACCATCTTGCTTCCTCCAGTTAACAAAGATCAATTACCCCAGAACGTACACCCTGTGTTCCTTATTCAACTCACCACTACTCTTTCGCTTCCCTCAATACATGAGGTTCTGAAATCATTGTGCTCCAAAGACCCTTTAACAGCTTTGGTGGTTGATGTTTTTGCATTTAAGGCTTTGGAGTTTGCAAAGGAGTTCAATGCCTTGTCCTACTTTTACTTCCCTAGTTCAGCTATGACGTTGTCACTGCTTGCACACGCGCCAAAACTTGATGAGGAAGTTTCAGGTGAATTCAAAGATTTATCTGAACCTATAAAGTTTCCAGGTTGTGTGCCAATCATGGGGGTCGATCTTCCGGATCCAGCTCAAGATCGATCAAATGAAATTTACAAGCATTTTCTTGAACGTGCCAAAGCAATTGTTACAGCTGATGGGATCTTGATCAACACGTTCTTAGAGATGGAACCAGGTGCTGTAAGAGCGTTGGAAGAGTTTGGAAATGGGAAGATCAGATTGTACCCTGTGGGTCCTATTACACAAAAAGGGTCGGGCAATGAGGTTGATGAGTCTGATAAGTGTTTAAGATGGTTGGACAAACAACCATCTTGCTCAGTGTTGTATGTTTCTTTTGGAAGTGGTGGAACACTCTCTCAACACCAAATCAATGAGTTAGCTTTGGGTTTGGAATTGAGTGGTCAAAGGTTCTTGTGGGTTTTGAGAGCACCAAACAACTCTGCAAGTGCTGCTTACCTAGAGGCTGCGAAGGAGGACCCTTTGCAATTCTTGCCAAGTGGGTTTTTGGAAAGGACAAAGGAGAAAGGTTTGGTTGTGGCTTCATGGGCACCTCAGGTTCAGGTCCTTGCTCACCATTCAGTTGGTGGGTTCCTTACCCATTGTGGTTGGAACTCGACTTTGGAGAGTTTGCAGGAGGGAGTGCCTCTAATAACATGGCCACTCTTTGCAGAGCAGAAGATGAATGCTGTGATGTTAACCGATGGACTTAAGGTGGCATTGAGGCCAAGATTTAACGATGATGGCATTGTAGAGAAGGAGGAAATTGCAAAGGTGATAAAGTGTCTGATGGAAGGGGAAGAAGGAGAAGGAATGCGTGAAAGAATGAGGAATTTAAAAGATTCTGCTGCCATTGCACTCAAGGATGGTTCTTCAACACATACTCTGTCTCGGTTGGCTAACCATTGGGAAAGTTTCTGTGGGATTTAGGAAAGTAGTTTTTGTTAAATACTTTTATATGTTGGTCTTGAGTGTGCTATTTCTACTTAAGTGTGTTTTGTGTGCTTCTCTTTCCTTGTTTTCTTGGTGAGGATATTGAAGAAATGGTTTGTAATTGTTTCTTTTGAGTAGTCTTATAAATTTATAATGAGAAGAGATTCGCTAGAAATAAAATTAATAATTAATGATAGGAAACATTCATTTTAGATATTTTATATTTAGCATAATTAAATCATAGGTTTTTATTTAATCAAATTCTATCCTTAATATTTTTTTAAGAATAACATAGGGATCAATAATCTATTTTATTATTAAAATATAATTGTTAAGTGGTTTATTTTAATTGTTAAAGTATAATTTTCTCTTAAAAAGAGTTTATCAAAGAAGGACAATTTCAATTATAGAATAATATTGTCAAAAAATACAACAATTATTAAAGAGTAAAAATTGTTCTTAGGACTCAACGATACTAGATGACAAAAATATTGAAGAGTGTAATAGTTCTTAGAAAGCAAAAATACTTAGAAGGCACCAAGTAGAAAGGAAAAAATTATTTAAAGAGTATGACAACTACTAAAGAGTAAAAATGTTCAAAGACACCAAGACTATCAAAGTGTTAAAAAGCTCAGTGAGTAAGTGATTACCAAAGAGAAAAAATGCTCTCAAAGTGTGACGACTGCTGCAAAGAAAAAAATGTTCAAAGAACACAGTGTTTATTGAAGAACAAAAAAGTTATAAGAGTGTAAGGACTCCAATAGAATAGAAAATGTACGAAGAGTACAGTGACTACAGAGAGCCAAAATATTGTAGGGGATATTGTTTACTCAAGAAAGAAATTTAGAGCGACAAAGTTGGGGCAAACAGTTGGTGTTATCATATGATGAAAGGTTTTATATATAACAAATAATGCAAACACAAAAGTGTTTCGTCTAACAGACGATAATGTTCTTTTCAGGTAAGCTTTTTATGCTTAAATGATAAACACATAGTCTTAAGCTAACATTGTACTTCATGAAGTTACTTTATAGGCTTATTTTTCATTGTAGGGAATGTTTTCATACTAAGATGATCTTCAAGATACCTTGTTAACATCAAAGATATCCTAGAGAGCAAGCTAAAACTGATTTGCTTGTATGGTCTCATTCTTTCCTCATGTTTGAGTACAAAGTTCTCCGGCTAAGCCTCATGAGTACGACTAACTATCAAGATATTGTTTGAAGAGGAGATAAGCATTTAATGCATAATATATCAACGGACTCGCATGCTTAAAGAATGGAAGATGTTTCTTTTTTTAGTGGAAGTTACTCAATGACCAAAAAAATATTTGCAACAATTATTTGTTCTTTGCACTATTTATGGTCATCATTTAAGAAGAAATACAAGAACACTTATTCAAAGTGAAAAATCGTTGAAATTCTTTCTCACTAATGTTCCCTACAAGCTTCTAAGAACACTACTATGTTCAATTACTATCTAGAAAAATGTTTAAATCTTATATATGTTGTAAGACGTTACCTATCTCTGTAAGTCAAAATCGTAATATCTTATATCACATCCATTTAGAAAGCATTTGTGTTTTAATAAGGAATGACTAATTTTCTATCTTAGTCAGGAGTGAGTGATATTTTAAAAAATATTATGGATTGTTTAGCCAAAAATTATTGTTATTCAAACAATACTCGATTTTATTAGTTAGTTGAAGTTGAGTTCCAAATAATATTAAAATAATTTAATTTTAGTGAGAAGTGATTGAAATACAAAAAATACTCTCCTTTATATTTAGAGTGATAGTTTACCTAACAAAATTAGTTAACCAATAACTAGACATACTATATATATCAAATGAATATATAAACTCAAAGTAAATCATTCTTTTCTTTTTATCTTAGTTACCTTTTTTTTTATAAGATCTAAACTAATAAAAAATTAAAAGTTTTTTTAAATATTTGTATTTGAAATATCATTTGTCAAACTTAAACCTGCATTTGAGTATACTTTATCACTTCATCGAACATAAATTTATAATTTTTCTAAAAAATTTAATGCATAATTCCATCCTCGTTTATTATGTATTCCATCTTATATGTAGTACATGGGTGTTTTTCCACAACATATTGTGTTCCTTTCGCTAAAATACCTCAACTCTTGAATTGTTTTCCAAAATAACATTGTCCATCTGTAAAAATATAATAAAATATCTTATAAATATTTAATTATTATTTTATTTACATATTTTAATTATTTATTAGATTATTATTGGAAATAGATATTTTTTATATTTTATTTAAATCTAATCGATGAGGTTTCATTCTGGGTTTCATTTTCTTCTCAAATCTTATAATATATTTTTATGTTTTTTCAATAATACTTACCCTTAAAAATTTAAATATAAATTATTAATTAATGAAAAGATAAATAAAAAAGTAAAAATATTAATACAATAAATAGATTATTTAAAATTTATAAAAAATAATTTAATTATTTTTAATATTTTTAAATTTAAAAGTATAATTGATAAAAAATAATTAATACATTATTCAACTTTACCAACTATAATAAAAAATAAGACTTGTGTAAAACTATACTTATTCACTAATATCTCATAAAATACATTTTATAGTAATGTCATTACTTTTAAATATATATAAACTGAATTTTATATTTCGTGTATGGCAGTTTTTTTACTAAAAGTGATAACCATTATTAGAATAAGACCCAAAAGCACTTCCTATAAAAGTGTTACTCCTCTATACCGATCTGAAGTAACGGATCCTTCATGTGACAAATAAGAAAAATAAACTATTTAACATTTATATGACAGAGTGAGTCAAATATCAATATACAAAGAAAGAGATTAAAAATGATAGGACATATTTTAAAAAAACTTATTTAAGTAAAAATAAATAAATATATTAAATTTTAAATTACAAATATAAAAAATTAAAAATTAAAAATATTTTCCAACATATACTTGAACTGAGAACAGAAGGAGGAATATGATGTACTGTTTTTTTCTTCTAGGTATCTCTGTAGTTACTATCTCTGCAGACCAACCTACTTCTTCATTTGTTGATTATTTCCATTCGGTTTTAACCAGTCAAAACTCAGACCAATAACATGTTTTCTTACTTCAAAATATAATTCTATATTGTATGTGGTTGAAGTCAAGCCATAATCCAACAATAATTGGTTGCCACGATGTATTATACATGTTCTAACTTCTAAAACACATGCACCTGTGACCCATCAATAATATATCAGGAAAGTGCACTGATAACAGACATTCTATGAAAAAACAAGTCAATGCAGAAGATTAAAAAGCTGATTATTTAGTATTCAAATATATATATATATATATATATATATAGCTGTCAACTTAGACTGCAATTCAAGATTCTCAAATCTCAAGTCAGTATTTGCCTCCTTACATCAATAAGATACTTAGAAATAGAGAGAACATAGTCAATTTCTATTTTGTTGGAATAAAAGAAACTCATTGTCAACTAATCAAAAACCATTTTATATATAACTTCCAAAGTAATTATTGTAGAGTTTATATATATCCCAAACCATAGGTCTGAATGAACAATAGAGACACAATGGCCAAAACAACTCACATAGCAGTGATTTCAATCCCTGCATTCAGCCACCAAGCCTCCATTGTTGAGTTCTGCAAGAGACTCATTCATCTCCATCACCATTTCCACGTGACCTGCATCTTCCCCACCATAGATGCACCTCTCCCTGCCACACTCACTCTCCTCAAATCTCTTCCTTCCAACATCAACTACACTTTCCTCCCTCCCATTAACAAAAAAGACCTGCCCCAAGATGCTCCCTCAGCTGTGCAAATCCAACTCGCAGTGTCTCAATCCATGCCATCCTTCCAACACACACTGGGGTCTCTCCTTTCAACCACGTCTCTTGCAGCTTTAATTGCAGATCCCTTCGCAAACGAGGCGCTGGAAATAGCAAAGGAGTTCAAACTCTTGTCCTACATATACTTTCCTCCTTCTGCCATGGCACTCTCACTGTTCCTCCATTTGCCAGCTTTACACCAGCAAGTTTCATGTGAATACAGACATCACAAAGAAGCCATCAAAATTCCTGGGTGTGTACCAATTCAAGGCCGCGACCTTCCCGAGCATTTTCAAGACCGATCTAGTCTTGCTTATAAGTTAATTCTCGAGCGCTGCAAGAGACTCTCTCTTGCTCACGGCTTTTTAGTTAACAGCTTCTCCAAAATTGAAGAAGGTTCCGAGAAGGCCTTGCAGGAATATAACAGAGTCAACAGCACTAACAGCAACAATTCTCGTGTTTATCTGATTGGACCAATTGTACAAACAGGGTCGAGTAATGAACCAGAGGATTCAGAGTGTGTGAGTTGGTTGGAAAATCAGAAGGCTAATTCGGTTTTGTATGTGTCGTTTGGAAGTGGAGGCACACTCTCTCAGGAACAGATGAATGAGTTAGCTTTTGGGTTGGAGTTAAGTGGTGAGAAATTCTTGTGGGTAGTGAGAGTGCCTAGTGATTCGGCAGATGGTGCTTACGTTGGGGGTTCTAGTGATGACCCTTTACAGTTTTTGCCAAAAGGGTTCTTGGAGAGAACCAAAGGACGTGGCCTTGTGGTTCCTTCTTGGGCTCCACAGACCCAAATCCTTGGTCACGTTTCAACGGGTGGGTTTTTAACTCATTGTGGGTGGAATTCAGCACTTGAGAGTATTGTGTTGGGAGTGCCAATGGTGACTTGGCCCTTGTTTGCTGAACAGAGAGCGAATGCGGTTTTGTTAACTGAGGGTCTCAAAGTGGCGTTAAGGCCAAAATTTAATGAAAATGGCATAGCTGAGAGGGAGGAAATTGCTAAGGTGATAAAAGGTCTGATGGTGGGTGAAGAAGGACATTTGATTCGTGGAAGAATTGAAAAGCTCAGAGATGCAGCTGCTGAAGCGTTAGAAGAAGATGGGTCCTCCACAAGGGCACTTTACCAATTTGGCATTCAGATGGAGAGCTTTGTGGGACAGTCCTAGTGTAAATTGTTTGCCTTTCTCAAAGGAAAAAAGAAAACCAGGAAGAACCAGAAATAAACATTGGTTCAATTCACACAGTTTTTTATTTCAATTCAGTTGCCACTTCTTGAACCAAATACAATATTAATTCAATCTACTTTGAATGGTGTTGAAGGGAACAAATAGAAGATCACCAAATTTTAATGGATTAACGATGATTTTAGTTCTACTTAGGTCATAATTTAATTTGGAAGCTTCTTTTAGGAAGAAAAAACAAAGACTTGACAACGCCCACGAATCCTTAAGGAAGAAAACGCAGACTTGGCATGGAGGCTCGGAAATGGAAAAGAAAATCAAATCACATTTGCCAAGTCATATTGAATATTTGACCTATCACACAATCACTAAAGAAAAGCGCACACACCACAACCAACTCAAACAATTTAAGTAAAAGTATTGTCCTATATGCCACTAAAATTTTCCCATCCGCTGGCCAACTGAGACAGGGTCTGTGTTGCAGAACCATGATTCAGGGCATTAAGAGCAGAATCTTTTAAATTGCTCATTCTTTCACGCAATCCTTTGCCTTCTTCCCCTTCCATCAGACACTTTATCACCTTTGCTATTTCCTCCTTCTCCACAATGCCATCATCGTTAAATCTTGGCCTCAATGCCACCTTAAGTCCATCGGCTAACATCACTGCATTCATCTTCTGTTCTGCAAAGAGTGGCCATGTTATTAGAGGCACCCCTTCGTGCACACTCTCCAAAATCGAGTTCCAACCACAATGACTGAGGAACCCACAAACTGAATTGTGACCAAGGACCTGAATCTGAGGTGCCCATGAAGCCACAACCAAACCTTTCTCCTTCGTCCTTTCCAAAAACCCACTTGGTAAAAATTGCAAAGGGTCTTCATTTGTAGCTTCTAGGTAAGCAGCACTAGCAAAATGACTTGGTACTCTCAAAACCCACAAGAATCTCTGATCACTCAATTCCAAACCCAAAGCTAACTCATTGATTTGGTGTTGAGAGAGTGTTCCACCACTTCCAAAAGAAACATACAACACTGAACAAGGTGGCTGCTTGTCCAACCATCTTAAACACTCATCATCCTCATTGCTTGACCCTTTCTGTGTAATGGGTCCCACAGGGTAGAATTTGATCTTCCCATTTTCAAACTCTTCCAACGCTCTTATAGCACCTGATTCCATTTCTAAGAAGGTGTTAATAATTATCCCATCAGCTTTAACCATTATTTTGGTACGTTCAAGAAGACCCTTGTAGACTTCACTTGATCGATTGTGGAGTGGATCCGGAAGGTCAACCCCCATGATTGGAACACAACCTGGTAACTTTATAGGTTCTGTTAGGTCCTTGAACTCACCTGAAACTTGCTCATCAATTTTTGGCATGTTAAGAAGCAAAGACATTACCATAGCTGAAGAAGGAAAGTAAAAGTAGGTCAACGCATTGAATTCCTTTGCAAACTCCATCGCTTGAACTGCAACAACATCTACCACCAACGCAGTTAAAGGGTGTTCAGAGGACAAGGATTTGAGGACCTTATGTATTGATGGCAGAGAATGAATAACAGTGAGGTTAATCATGTGTCCGACGTACCCTCCTGGTGGTAGTAGTTCTTTCTGAATTGGAGGAAGAAAAATGAAGTCTATGAATGAAGGAAGGGTTTTAAGGTAGAGTTTGGAGGATTCTGGGGGCGAACTAAGAGAGGGAATGATGCATGTGACATGAAAATTCGGGTGATGCTTGACAAGTCTCTTGCTGAATTCAATTATTGGGACCAGGTGGCCGAAACCAGGACCTGAAACAACAGCTATGCGAGTAGTTTTTGCCATGGAAACAGATGTTAACCTGCTCACAAATTCTTGAAAGTCCTATATTATACCATCTTATATATATTAAAACATTTCTTATATAACTTGTTGTAATATAATTCAACAAGAATTTGCAAGCTATAAAACCTTTTCTTTTTTTGGTTTCTTTGTAAGATTGGTGTTATTTTCGAAGTATCACAGAGATGATGCTACATAATGCATATCACATAAACTATATATCTATTATTTATTACATATTTTGTCTTTCTCTTTAGCTTCATTTGTTTCACCAAAACTCCCAAGAGTTTTATATTAGCCGTGGACGTGGCTTTGATTCTTCCTCTACTTTCCTAAAACTTTGTGCATTGAAATCAATTTTTAGAGGTTATCAACTTTCTGTTTGTCCTCGTGCACATATAATAGTTTTATAGCATTGTCATATTCCAATATTTAAAGAGAGTCACCGGCCAATTTATATATAAAAATGTTAAAATAAAAAAGTGAAAAGCTTTACAAATATTATAAAAAAATACAAAAATTAAAATTGGTATATTTTAATAAAATTTATATCATTATTGGAGCATATCATCTTTCTCACCTTCACTCCCTTTCCTTTTTTATATCGTAAATTGAATATTTGCAAATCTTAAACAGAATCAATAAACTATGAAAAAACCTTCACCGCAAATAAATAATTCAACAAAATCACTTGGTCGAAAGATTTCACTTCATCAAAATCCCATTTTAAAAGAAAGTTAAATATTATTTATAAAAATTGTCCTTTTAATTTTGTGTAAATCTTTCTTGATGACAACTAGTTAAAATACATCATACACCATATTTGCCAACAAAGTTTCATAGTATAGTATTATATAGCTTGCAAATATCTCTCTCCATACTCATCATCATCACTCATAAAGTAAGTCATCTCGCGACACCCCTTTTATCACCAACCTTCACCGCATCCAACGAGCACCACCACCTTATTTGTCTCAAATTCCTCATAACCCAATTCTGGATTCCCATGAATCTTCCTTCTGATTCTGGTCATCCAATCAAATGTCGCATGCTTCTTGGTGGCATCTAGAAAGTTGGTGGGGAGTTGTGTAGAGGAATCTGTTGACGAGAAGAAGTAGTGGGGGTTGCAACAAAGACTTAAAAAACGATTTATAAACGAACCCAGTTGAAGACATTCATGGTAGATATGGAAGTGAGTGGGTGAGATAGAATAATAATGAACTACAATAGATGACAAACACAATATTATCAGAAACTTTTATACTAGAGTTTATAACTTGATTTGTTGGGCACAAATATTTATTATTTTCATGATATTCATGGTTGAGGCAGACAAACTAATGGTAGTGGAAGGGGTGTGATGAATGGTGGTAGTGGCGAGATGCAATGGAAGGTGGTGATGGAAGGGGATACGGTGGAGGGTGGAGGTTGGAGGGTGGTGATGGAGGGGTAAAGGAGGAAGAAGGAGAGAGGGGTTAGTTTGTGGGGAGTGATGATGAGTATGGAGGGAAACACGTGGAAGTTACACAATACTAGAATGGGGACTTCGTTTCGCAAATAAGATGTCTTTTAACTTTGGTTTATAAGAGTCACACATTTACACCACTTAAATGAAATTGATTTAAAGTTTCTTTCACAAAACCTAATTTCAATATATAATTCAGAACTAAAATAATATTTAACTTCATATTTTACTATGTAGCAACATCTAGATAAAAAAAATCATCGATCAAGTATAAAAGAGTGAATTATATTTCTTATTGTAGATAGAGAATGAAATTTTGAAAAATATTTTTATAGAGATTTGATATCATAGTATTTTTTATACTCGATGGATGATCCATTAAGTTTATTATAATATGATATGTTTATCTTTGTTTGAGTTGATACCAAAACAAATTTGATTCGGATGTCATTTTTTCTAGAAGAAATTTGTCACCAATTAAATATGGCTAATCTCTTTTGCTTTATTTAGTATGGATCTTCAGTCTCTCATATGTCTTAATTTTTCAAAATTATAATACTATTCATGTAGCTTAAATTAAACTCTTCTAAACATTCAAAATATAGAACTCGTCGTCTAACACAAGTTAAACTCTTTTAAACATTTAAATATAGAACTCAACATATAACACCGGTTAATCTCTTTTAAGCATTCAAAATATAAAATTCTGACATAACACAAATTAAACTCTTTTAGCATTCATGATATAGAACTCACATGTAACAGTGTTAAAGTTTAAGCATTCAAAATATAAATATCCAAATGTAGCACTAATTAAGCTCTTTCAAGCATTCAAAATACAACAACTGTTTTCACCTTCCGGTTACATTATCCTTTAATAACTATTAAAAGAAGCACTTAATCCTCTTGACAAGGGGCTTTATGATTTCCAAATGACAGGACATTTAGATGCGATCATTTGAAAGTTTAGCTGAGCGTTGAAAATTTTATTTCCGTGAAAGTTGATTTGGTAGCAGCTGAGCGTTGACAGGATTCGCGAATACATGTGTTAGTGTGAGGATGTGCAATTGATCAAGATGCATTCAAACTTCACAAATAGTAGAGGCAACTGATCTGAAAAAGCGGATGCAGTTTAGTGATTGTTGTTGTTCAGATATTTTATCAAACATTTAGTATGCGGTGATTTGATTTCATTCAGTGCAATTATTTTGATTATAGTAGGTGCCTTTCAATTCACAACGTGCTCCAATTGAACTGTGTACATCGTTGAAGCAGTGAAATCAATTAAATATTTATTTCACGCGGTGCTATGTTCATCGTATAAAATTGGAAACTGCAGAAGCAGGTGAAGCTGGTGGGTGCAATCATTTGATTCATAATTCATTTCTGCTTGGATAATTTAGAGTGGAAATTGAAAACAACATTAGGAAAAAGCACACAAAACACAGCTAATACGGAAAATAATACAAGAAAAAACTAGTTTCCTAATTCCCACTCAAATTTTCCCATTGACTAGTCAACTGTGACAGGGTTTGTTTCGAAGAACCATCTTTCAGTGCATGAGCAGCAGAATCTTTGAAAGTCCTCATTCTTTCACGCATTCCTTTACCTATTTCCCCTTCCATCAAGCACTTTATCACCTTTGCAATTTCCTCCTTTTCCACTATGCCATCCTCGTTAAATCTTGGCCTCAATGCCACGTTTAGTCCATCGGTTAACAGCACTGCATTCATCCTCTGCTCTGCAAAGAGTGGCCATGTTATTAGAGGCACTCCCTCTTGCACACTCTCCAAAGTCGAGTTCCAACCACAGTGACTTAGGAACCCACCAACTGAATTGTGACCAAGGATCTCAACCTGAGGTGCCCATGAAGCCACAACCAAACCTTTCTCCTTCGTCCTTTCCAAAAACCCGCTTGGTAAGAATTGCAAAGGGTTCTCCTCTGCATCCTCAAGGTAAGCAGCACTAGGTAAATTACTTGGTGCTCTCAAAACCCACAAGAACCTTTGATCACTCAATTCCAAGCCCAAAGCTAACTCATTGATTTGTTGCTGAGAGAGTGTTCCACCACTTCCAAAAGAAACATACAACACTGAACAAGGTGGCTGCTTGTCCAACCATCTTAAACACTCATCATCCTCATTGCTTGACCCTTTATGTGTAATGGGTCCCACAGGGTAGAATTTGATCTTCCCATTTTCAAACTCTTCCAACGCTCTCACAGCACCTGATTCCATTTCCAAGAAGGTGTTCATGATAATCCCATCAGCTATACCCATCGCTGTGGAACGTTCAAGAAAACTCTTGTAAGCTTCACTTGATCGATTTTGGGCTGGAGCAGGAAGATCAACCCCCAAGAGTGGTACACAGCCCGGTAACTCTATAGGTTCTGGTAGGTCCTTATACTCACCTGAAACTTCCTCATCAAGTTTTGGCAGGTGTAAAAGCAGTGACAATACCATAGCTGAACCAGGACAGTAAAAATAGGACAAGGCGTTGAACTCCTTGGCAAAATCCAAGACTTGGAATGCAAAAACATCAGCCACCAATGCGGTTAAACGGACTTTAGACGACAAGGATTTGAGAACCTCGTGTATCGATGGCAGAGAAAGAGTAACAGTGAGTTGAATCAGGAGTCCGACGTATACTCCTTTGGGAAATTGTTCTTTGCTGATTGGAGGAAGAAAGATGGAGTCAGTGTTTGAAGGAAGAGTTTTAAGGTATGCTTTGGAGGATTCTGGGGGTGACCCAAGTGAGGGAACGATGCAGGTGACATGAAAATTTGGGTGAAGCTTGACAAGTCGCTTAGTAAACTCAACTATAGGGACCAGGTGGCTGAAACCCGGGCTTGAAACAATAGCTATGTGAATTGGATTTGCCATGAAAACAGACCACAGACTAAGGTTTGTTTGTATCTCAAAATGTGGTAAAGGCTAGAAATGATACTGTCTTTACGACCATAAGAGTTCTCGTATATATATTACAAATCATTGGCTTTTTGTTATCTGATGTAAAGACATAGTATGAATTAACAAGAGGCAAACCTTGGTTTGGCTTTTCCAAGTGGAGGATGCGATGATGTAAGCGCATATGCACTGACTCCACTTTAAGTTATCCCACGTCCCAAAATCAATATAAATTTGTTTAAAACTTTGAAAAAAAAATTAGGTGTTTGTTAGGTTTTTTCCTTTAAATTATGAACGTGTGATACGTTTCTGTAGCTGACAGGGTTGAGGGAGACTTGCTTGTGCCTTAATGGTTGTTCGTACGTTTTTGTAGCTGACACGGTTGACTGAGACTTGTTCATGGTTGCGAGGTCCCATGAAGAAACAAGTCTTTCACGTTAGAATACTTAACTTTTTCAGAAATAAACCGGCTTTTTTTAAGAAAAACCCAAATAAACCTTCCTAGACTCATTCTTATAGAGTTGTAACATTTTTAGGTTATACTATAACCATTTGTCATTGACTAAAAAAATTGTATCCTTCAGAAATTTCAACTTTATTGACAAACAATATTGACAAATCCAAAAATTCAAACAATTGGCACATATATATGTTGGTAAATTTACCAATAATAACAATTCCATGATTTATTCGTAAATTCATGAGAAAATTTGGTACCAAATGGTGCAATATTTTCAAAGTCATTAGTGACAGATATATCCTATAAATTAGGCAAAATACTAGTATTTTTTACGAAAAATTTAATCCAAATTATAAAATAAAGTATAGCTAAAAGCAAAACTAAGAGGAGGGTGATTGTTGGAAGAAAAGACCTTTTGATATGTAAAAGTTTCTTCTTAAATTTTTTGTCAAAGATTGTAAAATGATGCAACGAAAAGTGTTACAATGAAACAAGAAAATTCAAAATAATATGTTCAAGATGAAAAGAGAAAGAAATGGACAAATTTTTATACTGATTCAATTCAATAAGAATTCATATTCAATTTAATTCAAACAATTTTAGTTGGAGTTTTCACTATATTCATGAATTATCCAATTATAAGATTACCTATGCAACTAATATCGACCAAGCATAGTGTGTTGATCTTTACATGATGCATGCACTTTTTTTTATAGTCT
This sequence comes from Lablab purpureus, assembly GCA_030347555.1. NCBI lineage: Eukaryota > Viridiplantae > Streptophyta > Magnoliopsida > Fabales > Fabaceae > Lablab > Lablab purpureus. Next base: position 20,896,921 of record CM059254.1, read on the forward strand.
CGCTTTCTATTCAATTAGAGTGATCAAAATATAAATAATGAATCGATATCTAAAATATTTTTGAGAAAAACTTGAATTTTTGTTTTTTATGAACATATAATCAATTATATTAAGTTCATAATCAAATATCTCTAGCTAAATTTGTATTTCTCTGGATTTGCAAATAATCGATTATTTTAAGCAATAATTAGTTAAGTTCATGTTTTACAATTAATAGATTATATCAAATATTAATTGATTATTCTGATAAAAAAATTTATTTTTGTAAATAATTGATAATTTCAAGCAATAATCCATTATGTTAAACAATTTGAAAAACTACACTTTCATAAATAATCAATTATGTTTAATAATAATTTGTTATACTCATTTAAAATACTTTTATGTGTTTCATAAAGAACATAATTATCTACTATAGTTAATAATAATTAATTATTTCATTTAGTAACTCCAAAGCTTTTTAGAAAAAAGTTCTTCTAATTTCTCTCATGAACTCACTTTTAATATTTCTTTTAAAAGAACTTTGTAGATTTTTAGAGAGAATTTTCTTAAAAAGATTTCCTCTACACTTTGTTGAAAAGTATTTGATCAAGATCAATAAAAGGATTGAACATGCTATAGGCTTCTTATTGTAATTCATTGTAGTGACACTTCACAATTTAAGTGATATCTTTATTTTTCAATAATCTTTCTTGATATTTTGCATCAGTTTGTGGTGTGTTCTATAGGTAATTGAGTGTTTTCATTACCTTGTAGTTCTTCTTGAAGGATGTTTCAAAAGGGTTGTAAAATTCTTGTTTTAGTTACGTAAGTGCTATTGTAATTGCATAAATCAAAATTTAATGAAAAAATTCAGCTAAGGTTTCTTAGATTAAATTGGATGTAAATTCTTGTTGAATTGAACCAATATAAAAATATGTGTATTTCTTTATTTTTTCATCTTAAACATGTCATCTTGAATTTGTTATTTCATTGTAACTCTTATTACTGCATTGTGTAACCCGTTTAACAACAATTTTATAAAAAAAAAATCCAAAATCCACCCATCCTCTTCATTGGATTTTTAGACATATTTCGTTTTACAGCTAAAATGAGAATTATACAACACTTCTTAAGACATCCTTTAAAAAAACACTACAAGGTAATAAACACATTCTAAAAAAACACATTACAAACTAATACAATATATCACAAAAAAAATACAATGTAAGAAAAAAATTACCTAGACTTGAAGTATTACTAAATTAAATTATAACAACAAACCTATAGCATGTTCAATCCCTTTATTGATCTTAAGAAAATATTTGTCAACAATATGTAGAGGATAACTCTCCAAGAAAAATCTCTTAAAAAAACTACAAAGTTCACTTTTGAAAATGTTGAAAAAAATGTGTTAAAAACAAAAAGTGAAAAGATTTTATTTTTAAAGATTTTTATAATTATTGACAAAAATAATTTATTATTATTTATTATAATGGATTATTTATGCTTTTCAAGTAATTAAGAAAATTTTTTGAACCAGTATAATCAATTATTATTAATTATTAACTATAATTGATTATTTGTAAAAGTGTGGTTTTATCAATTATTGTTTAAAATAATTGATTATTTGTGAAACTTGTAAGAGCTATTTTTTACCAACATAATTAATTATTTATTGTAACAATGAATTATGAAACATTGAAAAACAACTTTTTATTAACATATTCAATGATTTGGTAAGATAATTTATTATCTGCAATCAAAGTAAAATTTTGATTTCCTTCGACAAGAGATAATTAATTATGAACTTAATATAATCTAGTAAAAATTATTTTTTACCAATATAATCAATTATTATTGTAAGATGAATTGTGAAACAATGAAAAACAACTTTTTATGAACATAATCGATTATTTTGTAAGATAATTTATTATCTGTATCTTAAGTAAAATTTTGATTTCTTTCAACAAAAGATAATTGATTATGAACTTAATATAATCAATTATATGTTCACAAAAAGTAAAAATCAAATTTTTAAATCAAGTTTTGGTAAAAGGAATTTTTAAATATTAATTCATGTTTTTGATGATTCTAAATAATGAACATAGGAGACTGTAACCATCAACTAGAGGTGTAGACATCATCAAAAGATCAATACATTATGTTTTGTCAATAATCTCTCCCCTTTTTTTATGATGACCAATTAAAAACCAAAACCTACTTGTGTTAATTCAAAAACACATATTATTTTTTTCTCTTTGGACATGATAAAAAAGTAAAGTGAAAAAAGTATGTAAAATAGGAAAATTACAGAGTGAAAGGAAGAGATATTGTTTCAATTCAATGAGTGAAAATACAATATAAGTAGAATTACAAAAGAAATACCATCTAAAAATAAAGATAATGAACAATACAACTAAAACATATAAAAAATTATTCATCATCAGCATTATCATCACCAACATTATCATCATGAGTAGCACCATCATCATTACCACCATCATAAGGTTGAGAATGAAAGAGAAAATACATCAGAATGATATGAAATGTGTTTTGGATTATGTAACATAAAGACACTTTCGAATTGAACAATTCAAAAGTTTTTTTTGTCATAAAAAAATGATTTTTCAGATTGTGTAATTCAGACAAAAAAAACTTTCAGATTATGCAATATGGGAGGAACTTCTAATTACACAATCTAAATTTTTTTTTATATAAATATGATTTCTGGATTGTGTAATCTAAAAATTAATTTTAACTTCTAAATTATACAATATAGAAGTCAAAATTAGATTTTGAATTACATAATTTAACAAGACATGAATTTTTGGATATGGGTAGAAAGAAAATATAGGGGTACAAAAAGAAACTCCCAAAAAATTGTAAGTAAGAAGCCCATTGTCCAAGTTGATGAAGTGATACCTCTTTAGCTTTTTCTTCGTGCACCCTATAGCTTCTTCTCCTCGTACTCCATTTATTGAAAAAAAAATCACAATACCATGTGACTTAGTATTGTTCCAAATTACTTATTTTGGAATGTTTCTTTTGTCAATTTTGTCTCTATTTTGGAAATCTTGTACCAATGCATAATAATGCTCTTCTAGATTTTTATTTTGGAAGACTCATTCATTAATTTTATTTTAGATTATTCAACTTTGAATATAATTATAGAAATGTCATTTTGGATGGTTGAATTTGTAAACTACTAATACACAAGACAGAAAATATAAGCTTCCAAAAAGACTTAAAATAAAATATTAGTAATATCTTTATAGTAAGGTGAAAAAGATTTAGAATATTTCTATTTATTTTAACACATTTTTTTTTATTTTGAAAAGTTTGATGACTATAAATGAAAATAATAAAAATTTAATTAATATAATTGTGTCAATAAAATAATTTGGTTATTCTCTCATATAGTTCAATTAAGATAAGGTATTTTCAAATACAACATTCCAAAATTTATTCAAAACATTTAATTCAGAAAATGTGTGTTCCAAATCCAACAACAATAATCAAAAGTAGTGAAGAAAATAGTTACCTATGATAAATGAATATGCACACGTATATTTTTTCCATAGAATTTCTTTTTCACTCCAACTTTCTTATCCCATAACCACAAAAATATGAAAATTAAAATTAATTTTTAAATTATATAATTTAAAACATTTTTTATGTAAAAAAAATATAAATTATATACTCTAAAAGGTATTTTCAGATTTAGAAGTGACTTTTAAATTTACATAATTTAGTGAAAAAAATTCTTGATTATATAATTTAAAAGACTCTTCCAAATTGTAGAATTGAAAAATTATTTTTTACATATGACAAAAGTTTCTGAATTTTTATCTGAAAGTGTATTGTGAATTGAAGTAATTTTTTTATAAATTTTTTTAAAATTATGTAATATAAAATTATTTTGTAAAGGATTGAAGCACCCTTTTTTACTTCCATTAATTATATTTTTCTGTTAAAAAAATAAAATTACTTTTTAAAAAAACTATGAATTGTGTAATTTTAAAATTATTATTTTTATATAAAAAAACTTCCATGTTATAATAAATATCTTCTAAATTATACCATTTGAATTTTTTTAATCAGAATAATGAATGAAGCACGATTTGTCTTTTATACCCTATGGGGGTGGAGGTGCAAGAAGGAATCATGGAAGTATAGAAAGCAATTCCTTATTGTCAATCACAACACTGGTGGTAGCAATGGCGTAAGAGGCCCAAGTCAAAGACTAGTTAGAGAGGTGCAACGGTAAAATATGAGTGGTAAAAAAAGGTTATGATATGGAAAGGGTTGGATCTTTTATCTAAATAATACACATGGCTATTTTAGTTTATGCAATATAAGATATGCAAACAAGTTATGGGAGTGCACAAAAATATTAACCCTTGTCAATGGGAAGATTTTAAGCTACTTAGAAACATGTTTTTTATTCTTCATAATGAACAATAATTTATAACCTTAGCAAGTATTGAGTTTCTCCTTTTCTTTTTAGATGATAATTATAATACTTATCATCATGCCATTTGCAATGTCATTAATCTTTCTCGAAAGTTCTTGTAAGATAATAAAGATTAAGATTTGTACATAATTTTATAGGTAAAATAGAATTTTATGTAAATTTTTTTTAGATTTTTATAATATTAGTTTTTTTAGTATAATTTTAATTTTGATTAAAATCAATTAATATAAATTTTTTATTAAATTAATGTGAATAAGATTAAAAGAGTAACAAAATATCATTATTTTTCTAATAACCTCCACACCAATTTAAATTAATCATAAGAATATGTTAATTAATTTTAACCAAAATTATTATTACATTAACACGTTATAAAATCTCATAAAAAATTGAAAAAAACTGATTTTTATCTAATTTTGTAATGTAATTCTCTTTTAAGACCGGACAATTATGATTGATAAAAGTAAAATTAATTTTGTGATACCTTCAAGAAATAAAAAAAATAATTAAAATATAAAAAATAAAAATAAAAAATTGTTGGTTTTCATATATATCATTGCATATCAGCAACAGTGAAATGAATCTTAATTTGAAAGTGATGCATACGCGCAGGTAAACTGAAATCAAAGTCAATGAAGCGACTTTAGGGTTAGTTTTGAACACCAAACTAGAGTCACAAAAGGGAATAGAAACCTATGTTCTTGACAATTTCAATTACGAACGCACTTCACGAACCTTCCTCCAATTCTTTGTTGAACCCTTTTCTTCTTAAATTCCCACGCGTTCAAATTCTTCAATATTTAACTTTCTCATTCGTTTAAACCCTTCAAACGCTCTCTCTCTCTCTCTCTTCTTCCCCATCTTCCTACATTAATCCTCCTCTTTCTTCGTCTCCATGCCTTCGTTAAGGTTACTTCACCTTTTCTCTGTTTCTGCTGCCACCATTCTGCAGAAAAGTTCTAAGGTGTGTTCCCAAATCCACAAAATAACTCACATTTTCTTTCTGCATTATCACTTGTTATGTGTTAATAATGTACTATTTCATTTCCCTCTTTAGTTACAAGATGTTATGTTGCAGGTGTGTGATAGAGTAACTGGCTTTCGATCACTGTCTACAAGTACGTTAAGCTTCATCTTAATTATTTTATTTCTTGGTCATCTTCTTAATTATAGTTTTACTTTCCTTCCTATAAACACCATATATAGAGAGAATGACGTAAGATTGTTTTAAATTATTACAAACTTCATATCAAATAAAATTGATGATATCAGCGTTCACTTCAAGAAAACTACATTCGGTTTTTTAAACAAAGGCTCTATATATTCATACCCTTTTAGATGAAAAAGATATGATTTGAAGAGGAGAAAATCCCCACTAAAAATAATTTACTATTTTTTTTTGTAGAAATTAGTTTTTCGACAAACTTCATGGATAATTCAACGATAAGAAATTAATGTTTATATAAGAGAAAAAAAATAGAAAAAAAGCTTAAAATATTTTTGTGTAAATTAAATTAATTTATGTACAAGCTTTTATTTTTAATTGTATTAGTTTTAATTTATGAAAAAGTTATTTATTTGTTTTTCTTATTTTTAGTAGATATTAAGCAGAAGCTCGTTGAAACGTATAAAACTATTATATATAGCTTTTCTTTATAACTTTTTTGAGCATTTATACTTTGATGGTTCATAATAAAAAAACAATCATTTAACAACTAATTATATTAATATTTTAATTATATTTTTTTATATTTTTAAAATTAAATTATTAGTGTATGTTTGTCAAGTGTGTTTATTTAATAAAAGTATTAAAATATAATTTTTCAACTTTTTTTATCAGTGGTTAATTATGCATAGCTTTGGCATAATCGCGTAGATTACAATTGTTAAATATAATACACTACGTTTGTGTTTTGTGGCATTATATTCAAACAATTAGCATCATAGTTTATTTTATGATAGGATTATGATTAATAATATATTAACATCAATTACTAAATCAATATTTATAATTTTTTGTATCTCTCTTATCAAGTTATCATTATATAAAATCTATCTCTCTTCGTGTTATTTGATATTTTAGGATTCTATATATCTATTATACTGTTTTATTATAAAAAAAACAAAAGAGTTGAAGTCTATATAAGTTTATTGAATTCCATTATATTATTTTTGTGAAGTACATGAGATTCCACAACGTTATCATTTTCAAGAGTTTTTTCTACGAAAAATGCCAAGCCAAAGTATAAGAAATTGTTTGTGGAAATTGGAAAGCACTTTCATGAGAATGAACACACTCTTTAACAGTGTTGATAGAAGAGAAGCACGATCCTCATTTTCTCTTACAATTTCCAAAACGACAACACGTTCTCTCTGTGTAGGTTCCGTCAAAATGGGTACAGCAAACCACGCTGCCGTTTCGTACCAGAGCGTCGTCGTAATGAGGCACGGCGAGCGCTTTGACAACTTAGAACCGTCGTGGGCCGCCACGGCGGCGCGGCCCTGGGATCCGCCGCTGGCCGAACCGGGTCGGAAGCGGGCGCTCGAAACGGGCCGGAGGCTCCGAGCGAGTCTCGAGTTTCCGATCCGGCGGGTCTTCGTTTCGCCGTTCCTCCGCTGCCTCCAGACCGCCGTTGTACTCGTCTCGTCCCTCGCCACCGTAGAGGAGGGTGGCAGCCCCGCCACTGACGATGGTGTTACAGTTGACCCTTCCAAAGTCAAGGTCTGCGTGTTTTATTTTAAGTTTGTGGCTTTTTAAGTGGTAACATGGTTAATAAAAATGAAGATTTTTAAATTTGGACAACCGATGATGAACTTGTGGTTTAAAGTTTAAAGATTAAACAAAAGTTAAATTGAATTGAATTAAGATTAATAAAATAATATTTTCTATTTTTAATAATACCACTATATTAAATTTAAAATAAATTTGTAAGGTAAAAGTTTTTTTCAAAAAATATCGTTAAAAATTAGGTGATTTATTATGTATTTAAAAAGTTTTACATTTTATTTTTTTATCATAATCATGTTTCAAAATAATACGATTTATGACTTTGTTTTAGTTTGATGGTAAAAACTTTGATTTTATAAGTTTCTTATTTTTGTGGGTTTAATCCAAATCATATTATATCTATTCAGTTCGATTCTCTATTTAACGGTTTACTTTTCAAAATTTACTGAATAATCGCGATCAAAACAAAATATTTCAATATAAAGTAAACTTGTATCAAAGTATTTTTTTTAATGCTGTGTCAAAAGTCTGAAGCATTTCAGTCAAAAGTCTTAAATTATTTTCTTAAAATTTAAAAAAGTAGGAGCACACTACAAATTTGTTATGAAGGTGTTGGATGAATATTATAATTCATTTATTCTTTTTCCAATAGAAAAATAAGTAAATAAAAGATGAAAAAGAGAAAATTTGAGTCCAAACATGTGTGTAACAAGTTTCCTTTGTGGATTGGAAATTTGTTTGTGTAAAGTGCAGGTATCGGTTGAATATGGACTGTGTGAAATGATGAACAGCAGGGCTATTCGTCCGAATGTTGCTCCTAAAGATGGGAACATGAGGTTTGATATAGCAGAGTGTGAAGCCATGCTTCCACCTGAGATAGTGGATACAAGTGTTGAAAGGGTGTACAAAGAGGTAAAGGGGACTTCAACTTCATATAATAATTTCTAACTATGCATCCATGGTAGGATTACTGGGGCTCATTCAAACCTTTTTCTGCATTCTAAACTTCAGTTTCCCCAGTGGGGAGAATCAGCTTTGCAAGCAGAGGAAAGGTACAAGCACTTAATTAAAGATCTTGCAGATAAATATCCCACTGACAACTTGCTGCTTATTACACATGGTAAAATCCCAATTCCTCTCTATATATATAAGATGCTAATATAGTAATATGGATTGGCAATTTTTAATTTGTTAATTTTTAATATAGTAAGATGGTAATATATTAATTAATCACTTAAAAATTTAGAAAAAATTACATAATTAAATATATTATTGATTATATATATTTAAAAGATTAAAAAGTAACAAAATTACTATAATTAAAATGATAATATTAAATAACTAATTAAATTTTAATTTAAACAATCTTCTTTTTCACTTTTTTTTCTTTATCACCATTCACTTTTCATCATTCAATCAAAATCCATACAAAACATATAGATGTAATATTTATTAATTTGAACTTAATTCTTATACGTGTAAAAACATATACATTGTTAACTAAATAAAAAAATAGTTAAAATAATTTTGGATACCTCAAAAATTAGTTCTTTAAAATTATATATATGTGTGTGTGTGTGTGAGAATTAGATCGCACCAATTATTTTATTAGTTTTGAATTCAAAGTGTGAACATGATAATTTGAACAATATAACATCTCAGCATACCAGAAAATATACGACTAAAATGATTACATATCAGCATTGTTAGTTCAAGAATAATAAAGTTACATTTAAGACTAAATTTACATATTTATTAAATATTGAATATTAAAAACAAGTACTAACTTTAAATGAGTCAATTTTGAAGATACTGAAATACTTGTTTAACTCTAAAAATATGTCATGAATGATTTTTAAAGCTTTTATAATAAAAGTAAACAAACGTAGATTACATGATAACTTGATAGGTGATAGTATAGAAATGGTTTAGACCTATGCACTTTTATTTTTCTTACCCTTTTCTTTTACCAAGGGTAACCCTAAGAGCAAGCAAAAACAAACTAAATAAAGTTGAAATAATATGAAAGTGTTTTCGCAAGTAGAAATGTGACAGACTTAAACATCTGCAGGAGAAGGAGTTAAGGTGGCAGTTTCTTCACTGAGAAAGGATGCTGAGATAAATCAAGTGCAGTACTGTGGATATGTAGAACTTAGACGTCCTATTATTTTCAAGAAAGATCACACATTTACCTCAGGAGATTTCGATTTACTCACTCCCAGTGATAAAACTGGCGTAAGCTATTCCCTCCCACCTTCTTTCCACAATGCCACCACCCAAACTTTCCCATGATCATACTTCACTGTCATGTCTCTCTCAAGGTTTGTAATTAGGTGATGCTATATTAGAATAAGATAGTTTTGAATCAGGATACCAATGTTGAATCCAAAAACCCATTATCTATATGAATCCTGAACTGTATTGTGAATCGCAAGATTCATGATCTGTAATAAAATATAAGACTTGTATGATTTCCAATTTTGGCTCTGAAAATCATCACTTTAATCACAACTGTAAGGTGCAATCAAATATTATGTTTATAACTTTTTTGGTAAAACAAAATTGACAAATATTTTTATGTGGATATCTATTTTCTAAAATAAGGGTATCTACATTGATTAGTAACAATTGTAATTTTTTAAAAATTACACTTTACCTTCCTCAAACTTCCATACTGTTATATTTAGAATAGTGTGTTTTATAATCTGTGCAAAGAATAAAGTTTTTTTTTAAAAAAACGTATGATTGCAGGCATAATTAGTTCTAACCTCAAGAAAGTTGCTGTAATTATACCAAGTGTTTAAATGTTCAAAACTGACCCAAATGCAAGAAAGTAGTTAACATAAAAAGCATATAAACCGCATTACCAAAATTTAAAAAAAAAAACATAAACCGACCCTTTCTGCAACACAGATATTTATGTATTGATGAAGCAACAACAAAAGCATTGAAAATACAATTGAAACACTAATAATAAATTTAAAATGAACCAAATTATATGGAAGACACGACCATACCACTTTCTACTTTCATAACATCTATTCTCCATGTTAGCACATATGTTCTTTTCATCCTAGTCAGAAGATTTTATATATAAATGTGAATGAGTGGTAGGATGTAGTTGCTTTCTCCCACCAACCAAATATTGTTCATTTAAAAAAAGGAACATTTTTTAAGTACTTTATGAGTGATTCGTTATATTTTGATGAATTTAAATGAATCCCAAGAACATTTTCCAAAAGGACACACAAAATTCTACATTGCAAAGTTATTCTCTGAAACTCTTTCAAAACAAAGAACACCAAACGGAAAATCAATTGGTAGACATAATGGTACAATAGTTAAAATGGACGAGAAACAACATTTTTCACTTTTATCGAGGGGGAAAGTTAAATTCCATTTCATGAAATAAAGGTACCAGTATGCGTGCAAAAAAAAAGTGTTGATTATATTCCATTAAAAGTTAACTAAATAACACATGACACAATAGATAGTTGATGCACCAAATCATTAGGTATTGCGAAACCTGAGGACAAAAGCATATGATTATTAACCAGCACATAAACCCTTCAACCCTTGCAGCTACCATGAACGCGCTTACTGTAACTTTTTGTATCCATCAAGGAATCAAACCACCAGATATCAGCACAAGACATGGCTAAGCTTTTTGTCATGAATCATCCATTTTCCTATGCAAATAAGTATGCTACTTTTATTTCATAGAAGATCTACAAGTTATTAAAAGCCCATAAATAACTATTTAAAACAAATGAGTATAAATGTTAGAAGGCCAAGAAAGACTATGTTGTCCTAATCAAAGAAATAATGAAGAGAAGATAATTCTAAAAAGGAGATAAAATAGGTAAGATATTCTTCTATCTCTAGCTACTTAATACCTATGAAATCAGTTCAGATTGAGTTATAGGCATGTCCAAATTATATTTTACTAATCTCATACTAATTGTTGCATTCACAATAAAAGCAGTCAGGTGCTTCAAACATTAATTCACGTATAAATTTAACAAGATCTCAATGAAAGGATGAATTACTCCTCCATATATCCAAATCTTTAAGCAATTTACCTCTCCCTTACCACCCCTCAAAAATGAAATAACTTTGGTGAAAGATAGTCAACATTCCAACAGTTCACTCCATATCTGTATTAAATTTTAAGAGTCTAGCTAACAAATGTCAATAAAAACTTACTTAAAAGCATTCATTAAATCCTTTTAATTAACAAGAAAATATAAATGCTTTCTGAGATTTCAAGATATTAAATGCTTTTGTGGTTTATCTACTGCTATCTAATTTCATCCAGTAATTAGTACCCTGAGAAAATTGTTCGCAAAATTTTAATACAGTAACAAAAACACCAATCTTTGTTTTTCTTCCCTTTACACTGGTAAACATGCAGAACGTTTATTTGACAGCACTTTCATTGTACAAACTATAAAAATATGCTTACTCATTCTGCGTACGTGCAGGTAACCCAAGTTTTGCTCTTAAATTTGCACCTGCTTCCATGAGATCTTCCACCTGTATGCGATAATATAAATTAGGAGAAAATAGTCATGTCTGCATATAAAGCATATGAGAATGATAAAGAGCAGACATATTATTCACTGAAAAGGGGAACCAGATCCCACAGTCAGTCAAGTGAAATGAACATCAATAGTTCTCTTAACATCTATCACAAGTTAACAACAAAACATTCCACCAGTCATTTTCTAACAACAACAACAACAACAAAAACACCTTAAAATAACAAATGGTAATGGTGAGGTACAAAATATAATTGTCTTATGATATAACTCTTAATTTAACCTCTTTTGTATCAATCACGACCATCCATATATCATACATTTCAAAATAGCCATGTAACAATTATTGAGCTTGTGATACTTAGGTGCCAATAGGGAAATGGTACCAAACTACGAATAACTAGTATGAAGATTTTTGTATACAGGGTTTGCATTGTTAGAAGATAGAAGCACCAATTGATGCAAGTAAAGAAGATAGAACATCACATCCCTGTAATACCATGAAAGTCAGAAAAAATACAAAAGCAAAAGAAAAGGAAAATAACAAAATGCAAACCAGAGGAAATATAGGGCAAAGAATTAATAGACTAATTTGAACCCATTTTTAGTTTATTTTATATTATTACGAGAAAAATAAACCAATTAATTTATTCAAATTAACATGGTTTTTAAAGAGAACTATGGAATAAACTTAAAAATAATGAGCTAAATGTAGAGGCTAATGAGACAAACAAGTTTACAACTTCTGTCATGCACCAAATGTCATTCAAGAGTTTGAAACATTACACCATAGAACCACAGGTTGTGCCGCTAGCTTATAAGTAACTGAACAATTGGTACTTTTTCATAACCATTATGCAATTTATAGTTCACCCTTTTTTGGATTTCAATACAATACATCAATACCTCTACATAGGAAAATCACTATCCTGGTTGACTAATTCCACCTTGACCTCAGTTTAGCTTCATGTGTGAATGGCATTAACCCTACCTCCTCTGACTTTTTGTCAGTACTCACCACTCATTCCTAACGTGCCTAACAGTCACAAATACTTTCATATTAAAAGTACAGCACAGAAAAACTAGCTCTGACTTCAAGTTTGTTACGTATAAAAAACATTTAAGTCAAGGAGCAATTTGATCTAAAATACCAAGGAATACATATTGGCGCTTCTTTCTCCCTTGCTTAGCAACAACCTAAGGAATACAAAGAACAGAAATATATCTGACACCATCGTTCTACATAATGTAGAGATTCATTTAGAATTAACAAGTAATTTGATCTCATGTGAAACTAGTCATAATAACAGCTCTGTTCACCAAAAATATTTCTCTTCACTGTTCAACCACACGAACTATGCAGTTTGCACAAAAAGATCAACATCAATTTGATTTGGTCTCAATTATTCAATATTCAACAACACCAACATCAAACATCTTGTTCATTTTGCAGATTTATTTAAAAGAATCATACTGTCAATAATTTTGTAACTAGTGTTGCTCAAGACTCAAAAAATCAATCAAGAGCAGACTGGGATGGATTATCATATCTAGATTTTCATGGAAGCCACGGGAGAACAATGCACTGACATGATGTAAACAGTGCTGCCAAAATATGACCAAACATTAATAATAGGAAAATCACGTTTAAGACTTTTTCAGCAGTTTAAAAATAGTTTTTCTCTTTGGTCCAAAGATCTAAATAAATAGTTTCTTACAGTACAATGGAACTAGTAATTTATTCCTGCTCCACCTCAAAATAACTAAAACATGATAGATTTCTTTCTTCCAACTCTAAAAATCCTATCATTTTCCACCTGTAAACAAACCAAAACCCATTTTACAGTTCACTATGCAAATTACATGATTACACAGATTTTCCCCAGTAAGAAGGTTTTTCATCCACATCCAACTTCAGTCTGCAAGTAACAAACCCTTAGTTGCCCTGCCACTCACAATTAGAACTCCACTGCCTAATACAAATCACAAAACTTTCTAGACCTCATGTAACGCGCCTTCCTTGTTAACCTAAATTGCTTAGAAGCAGAACTTTTTGCCATCACTAGAAACCAATAAACAAAAAACAAACCAAAACCCATTTCAGAATTCACTCTCCACAATCAACTGATCCCATAACCCCATCAATCCTCACCCACCACACTCCGCAAGCAACAAACCCTCTTTCAAATTCAATGCAACACAGATATCTCCATCCTTCCACCCAAAACACAAAAGTGACCCCTAAAGAGACTACAAACATAAAACATAAAGCGAGATAATCAGAAAACAGAAAATGGAATGATAGTGAGAGCAGTACCCCGTGGATGCCGTTTGCTTGGAGGAGGAGGATGGAGGCGGAGGCGGCGCTGCCGACGAAGAGGGAGGCGACGGTGAAGGCTTTGAAAGGCATGAAGCGCGAATCGCCTGCGTACCCTTTGGCGTAGGAACGCATACCCAAACCCATTTGAGCAACGGTGGCCACACCCCACCACCATTGGATCCCAGTCTCACTGTTGTTGCCACCGCCTTTGACTTCCTCCATCTCCATCTTCTTCTCCAATTCTCCCTTAACAATTTGCTTTACTCAATCAGCGGAGAGCTTGTTCTATGTCTGATGAGAGAGGGACATGTACACAGCTTGGAAGTTTTCACCACAACCTTAGAAGGGTAAAATACTGTCTTTTTTTGTTTCCTTTTAATCAAGAGTATATTTTTTTTTCACCACGATCCTCTTTTAAGGTATATATTACTTAAAATTCTGCTCTCTTCATATTATGACATCCCCACTCACAAATCTCTTTCTCGCTCTCTCAGCTTGCGAGCTCCGCGGCGATCGCCGTCGCTCTCCCTAGGTTAGAGGTTAACACATTTTCAATACATATGTATATATATTGTATTGAGCGTCATGCCTGAACTGTTCCGGATTCCTCACCCACACCCAATGTCGTTTCGATCTTTTCGCTTTCTCGCGCGCTTCACCAAATCCCACCACCACCCTCTTACCTCCACGCGCCGTTACCCGCTCTCGTCTCTCCACGCGCCACCCTGTTCTCCACACCACCACCATCCCCACATCGACGAACGCCTCCTCCTCGACCAAATCTCCCACCTTTTCCCTATTCCCACTTCCAAATCCCAAAACCCCGTTTCAGAACCCCTCGAACCGCCGCTCCCGGACGCCAAACCCGTGGATGCGTTTTTACCTCCCGAAGACAAACTGCGCGGAGTCTTCCTCCAGAAGCTAAAGGGCAAGGCCGCAATCGAAACCGCTTTGTCCAACGTTGGTGCTGACGTCGACGTTAACATTCTTGGGAAAGTACTCAACTATGGGAACCTTAGCGGTGAATCCATGGTCACGTTTTTCAACTGGGCGATTAAACAACCAGGGGTTCCCAATGATGTTGGTAGTTACCATGTGATTGTTAAGGCATTAGGAAGAAGAAAGTTTTTTGTGTTTATGATGGGTGTGTTGTGTGACATGAGGCAACGTGGCGTTGATGGTGATTTGTTGATGTTGTCTATTGTTATTGATAGTTTTGTTAGGGCTGGTCATGTGTCTAGGGCAATTCAGATCTTTGGGAACGTGGATGATCTCGGGCTTCGGCGTGACACCGAAGCTTTGAATGTGCTTTTGTCGTGTCTATGTCATCGGTCTCATGTTGGTGCTGCCAATTCTGTTTTGAATTCGATGAAGGGGAAGGTGTGTTTTGATGTTGGTACATACAATGTGGTTGCAGGGGGGTGGTCTAAGATTGGTAAGGTGGGTGAGGTTGAGAGGATTGTGAGGGAAATGGAGGCTGATGGGGTTCGACCTGATTGTAGGACGTTTGGGTTTCTTATGGAGAGCTTGGGGAGGGCAGGTAGAATGGATGAGGCAGTTGAAGTTTTCTGTGGTATGAGCGAGAAAAAATGCCAGCCGGATACTGCTGCTTATAATGCAATGATTTTCAATTTTGTGTCTGTTGGGGATTTTGAGGAGTGTATGAAGTATTACAATAAAATGTTGAGTGATAACTGTGAACCTGATCTTGATACGTTTGTTAGAATAATTACTGGGTTTCTCAGAGTTCGAAAAGTGGCTGATGCGCTTCAGATGTTCGATGAGATGTTGAGGCGAGGTGTTGTGCCGTCTACTGGGACCATAACAGCCTTCCTCAAACGATTGTGTAGCTATGGTCCACCTTATGCTGCTTTGGTGATATACCAGAAGGCAAGGAAATTGGGGTGTATGATATCAATGGAAGCTTATAAGATACTGCTTATGCGGCTTTCTAAGGTTGGAAAATGCGGAACATTGTTGAGCATATGGGAGGAGATGCAAGCATGTGGGTATAGTTCAGACTTGGAAGTTTATGAGTACATCATTACTGGTCTTTGCAATGTTGGACAACTGGAAAATGCTGTTCTTGTTATGGAGGAAGCTTTGCGCAAGGGCTTCTGCCCAAGCAGGCTAGTATATAGTAAACTGAGCAACAAGCTGCTAGCTTCAAAGAAAACAGAGATGGCTTACAAGCTGTTTTTGAAGATCAAACATGCCCGTTCCCTTGAAAACGCCAGAAATTATTGGCGTTCTAATGGTTGGCACTTTTGATTAGGAGTGCTAATTGGCAGATCTTACAGTAGATCGTCTTCTTTGCTTTCCATGTAGCTGGTCTTTGAGCTTGCTTGGACACTTTGAAGCTGATTCCAAGTGCTTCAATTTTTCCAGCTTGATGGGTGGTTGTTGTGTTAATTATTTGGAGGAAAATACCTGTATCAACTTCGACTTACAATCTAAAACCGGTGTCCATTCTCACCACAAATGGAATCTTGTGGACATGGAGACATGAGAGTGGCACTTTATGCAATGTCAGGTTGAAAAATGCATCACCCTTTCTGCTATCATTTCTCATTGATTTCTATTCCACTGTCTCTGCTAGGCATTTTCCACCCCTTGAGTAGCTTTGAATTGGTTGAGTTTTGGTGACTTATTGAGGTATTTTCCCCTTGCATAGGTTGTTGTTGTACATAACTCTCTCTGAAGCTCCTACAATCTGAAAAGAATTTTCAAACAAGGTATGCATTACTTCGGTGACATTTCCCCCTTTTTAACAACTTCATATTGATGAATATGTGTGTATTAGCTCAAGTTGAGATTCGAATTGGTCCCTTTCTTGGTCCATGGTGTCGGTCTGATCTGGAATTCTGGATTTGATATCTATGATAAAAAAAAAACACTAGGAAATGGAATGTAACAAGTGTAAATTGTGCGCCCGTGTGTGTGCCCATAATTTTTCTGAGATATGTTTCTGCTCGTCTAAGCAGATATCACTTATCAATCAACCCGCAGAAAATCATTGTATTTGTTCAGGAACACAAATTACCTGGAATAAAGATCATTATGTTGCTCGGTTTTAGAATATGGAGGGCAATTATGTTATTAATCGTTATTTGTTTGTTTAGTTTTCCTGTTTATAAGTAGTGTAATTGGTGAAGGAAGTTATGTATGCAGTTGTACCAATCTGTTATAGTCACTTGTCTTCTATTGAGACCAAACAGTATCAAATTTGCAGAAACATCAAAGACGGTTTCAAGGCATGATGGTTCAGATGCTGACCTTGTCCCTCAACCTCAATGTCTACATTGGATCTTGAAGCCTCCAACCAAAGATTACTACATTTTTGTAAACAACCTTTTTATTCCATTTGTTTATGGAATCTGTGTTTTTAAAAAATGCATAAATGTGTCACGCAAAAATGTTTTTTCTGTTTATTTTTTTCCCTCGTCAATATTTTGTATTATTTGTAGGTCATACATTTTGGGGACAAGGTGATCCTTGAAGAACCAATTGAGGTACGATAGTCTTATTCTAATAGCTGGAACCTAGTTTGAACTCAATTTGGAGAGCAATATTTGTGGTCCTGTTTGAGAAAAAAAAGTTTCACGTGTGTTAATCGCCTTAGTACGAGGTTATTTTTGTGTGTTAAAAAGTTAAAATTCACTCAATCCATGTGGCTATGAACTACATATGTGGAATTTCGCTAAATTGGTTTTAACTGTCTTAATATGTTCTTTCATTTGATCATATCTTTAACTTTGTAATCGATAGTGGTCAAGTTAGAACAATGGTAACATGTGTTGTTCGCCTACTGAATGTGCTGGAAGAATCAACGAAGAAGCTACTCTGGATGACATGATTGCAAACGTGAATAGCTTGAACATGCAGAAAAAGCCGATGAACTACACTCGTCCAGAAAAGGGAGGAAGAAGGAAATGATGAACCTATGACATTTGCGATAACATAATTAGAGGACATCAAAGTAGTTTTTATTTTTCAGATTGAGTTTAGCTTGTTTAATTTGAACTTGGTTGCTTGTTTCGATTGTACATTTGAAGTTGTGGAGTCTTCTTTATGTGAATGACGAAGTTTAGTCTTACATTTTGATTAAGACTTGTAGGTTTCTTTGGTGTTGGTACAATTATTTTATTATAATCATCACAGAGTAGATAAATTTTTATTGATTATAGTATGAACATATAACAAATTATGGGTAAGATAGACTCAAACAAAGTGCAAATGTGATGTTTTTAAAATGTTAAAGAATTAGTTTTGATATCTCCACATGTAATGAAGAACGATTGATTGGAAGAAATAGAGTTGTAACCTCTTAATATGACCATTTCTTGAAGGTTACATTTAGGGATAATGTGGGCAAGTAATGTGAGTTAAGTTGGACATTTTAGTCCACCTAGGCCCATTTTACATAACTTGTTGTCGTCTATGTAGGTCAAATTGTGAGTTGTTTCATCTCACAACTTTTATTATATATTTTTAAAATATTTTATTGTTATATAGTATAATATATGTTGAATATATCTAAATATTTTTATTTATTATTTTATTAATATTATATATTTATAAGTATAAATTTAGATTTGATTTTATTCATTACACAAATCTCACTCCACTTTCCCATATGAAATCAAGTTATTTGATCTTTTAGTTATCATGATAAGTTATTTGATCTTTTAGTTATCATGATAAGAAACTATGTTGGATAGAAGTCACATAAATAATTAAATTATTAATGTGTTAAAAGCTACATACACATGTGTAGCCATTTAGTAATAACTTCATCTGTTCAACATCACAAATGTAGACCAATTTGTATTATCTCATACTAATTTTATTTTGACATCAATGAATTAATTGTTTTTTATTAGGACCTTATAATAGGCATAGTAGTGAACATGTCAATATTTTATGTTTGTGCATAAAGTTACACATGATTAACCACATAAGTCATAGTGGATAATCATTTATCAGTAACCTTGAAAAGCTACTTAGGAAATGTCCACATATAAACCTAAGTTTAGCTTCCATGATGAAATTAAGTAATTTGATCTTACTCATCATTGTAAGAATAAGTTTAGCTTCCATGATGAAATTTAAGTAATTTGATCTTACTCATCGTTGTAAGAAAACAAGTTGGTAAGTAGCCATATAAATTATTTGTGCAAAAACATAAACATAAACATAAATAATTTCATAATTAAACATAGGTAACCACCTATTCAGGACTTTTCATTACAACATTACAAATGTAGATCTAATTCCTATTACTAATTTTGGTTTAGTTCTAGGAGTGAATTGTTTTTCTTTAATTAGAATCTTAGTCCATATGCATGTTAGTAAACATGATAATGTTTTCATTGTACAAAAAGTTGCACATGACTAATCACGTAAAATAACCATTTATTGTAACCTGATTTGAAAATGTCCACATCCAAACCCAAGTTCATTCTCCAAGGTGAAATTAAGTTATTTTGTCTTATTCATCATCATTAGAAACCAAGTTGGTTAATAGCCACATACATGATTAATGTGCAAAAAGCTACACATAATTAATTAGATAAAATAACTTTTAACTACTTTAGAATTGTGAAGACATAAATCCTACTTCACCTACCATAATCAAAGTAAATAATTTCATCTAAATCATCATCATAAGTAACTAGATTGGTTAGAATCCACATAAATCATTTTTGTATAAAATATACATGCAACTAACCATATAATTGAACATAAGTAACCAAATGAACATTTAGATAATTTTGCAGAAGAGTCTATGTTATTGTAGTAACTGAAGTACCAATTCCAAATGGGGCAAATGTGAGAATCAAGAAGGACTATAAACCAATCTATTATAAAAAAAATATCAAGACATATTTCCTTAAAACATTTTGAAAGACTTCATTTATCAAGCTTTGAAAAGTGACAAGGAGTATTAGTTAACCCAAATGGTATTACTAACCATTTGTAATGACGTTAACTCTAAAAGTTTTCTTATGTTTATCATCATTCTTAACTATTATTTGATAATATTTGGATCTTTAAGTCCAACTTAAAGAAATAATCTGGTTCATGTAATTCATCAATCAATTTATTCATAATTGATATAGGAAAGTTGTCTTTTAATAGCTCCATAAACTAGACAAAATCTTCAAATACCACTTTTTTCACATATAAGAGAGTTATTGTGCAAAACAATGTATCTTATTTTAATTAATTAAAACTTTCATATTTATATTATTTTGATTTATTTATTTATTTAAATAAAGTTATATGTATTATTATTATCATTCATATTTGATGATTTATAATCTGAGTGAAAATCATGTTTGGGAAATAATATAAATTGTAAATTTATATGAAAGGGAATATTTGTTTTATTATTGTATATGTCGTAAAGTAATAATTCTGAGGTTCAAAATATTAAAACTTTATATTATAATTGAAAACAAAATATAAATATAAAATATGTACACAAAATAGATGGATTTTAATGTTATAGATGATAAGGTCTCTTTATTTTAATAATTGAAATGACTTGAAAAATTCATTCACTAATTTCATTGCGCAAAAATAGTAATTTCGTGAAATGAGTGATGAAGACAACAAACAAAATTAAATGATTAGAAGATTACCGAAAAAGGTTTAATAGATGGACGAATTATTATTTTATAAAAAACTTCTAAACCAAACATTATTTTGTGACCCGATTTGGATAAATTTTACAACTTTTTGCTACTATAAAACTGTTAATTTTTTAATTGTTGTATTTTCTATTATTTAATCTTTTTATTTATTATTCATAATATTTATTTTTTAATATTTTAAAATGTATAATATGAATTGTGAAAAAATAAAGGTAGTTATAAGTTATTTCTGTTAAAGTAAAAGTTATAAAAATATAGTATAAGGTAATTAGGAGTGATATAATAGTGTAGTTTAAAGTTGATGAAAGATTTTCTAATAATAACTTTTAAAGTTGATGAAAGATGCTCTAATAATAACTAATGTGATAGTCATGTTATATAGTGTTAATTTCACAATTTTATATTATTTTAACTTTTTTATACTTTTATTTAAAAATATTTATTGGTAAATATGAATTTATAAATCTTTTAATAGTTATATAACTTTATTTTATTTTATATTCATATATATCCTTCATCATTTTGATCTATTGAAAGTGTGTTTTGAAAAAGTTATATTTTTAAATATATTTTCATTTGTATATAACTGCAATTTAAACGTAATTTTAATAAATATTTTAAAATAAATTTTACATATGTTTATTCTAATGACCAAATAATACAAGTCCAGGAAATATTTTAGGTTGATATCGATTTTCGTCTTATTTATGAGCTTACCTTAGCCAAGGGTTGTTCTGTGTGTTTTTCCTGATTCTAAACACCATTCTTTTGTTAATATTAACTGGAATATCTTTAAGTAACTCAAATGAAGTAAATACTAAGTTATACTTAAATATTTTTTTAGGTAGAATTTGTGGTAATTTTTTTTCACGATAATTGATATATTTATCTAAATAAAAAATTATTTTTTTATTTAAACAAATATTTTAAAAGTTAATCAGTTAAAGAATAATTTGAATATATTTAAAACTTTTAGAAATAAAATTTGGTAGGAAAACTTTAAAAGGAGTAAAAGAGAATAAAATAAGAAAACAACACTGAACTGCATTAGGTTATAAGCCTCTTTAAGAGTCAAGAGAGGAGTGTCTGTCTACAAAAGGAAACCTTCATCACCATTTCTTCACCAATGCTTATGAGTTTGAAAAAGCAAGCATCTCCTTCTTTTAACTCGTTTTCCTTTGCAAAATATATCCAATTTGTAGTGAAGTAAACTGTTTTATTTCGATAATGGATCAATTTAACTCTCCATGATCTCTCCCCAACAACAAGTGTAACATGTTGTTCACCACGTTTGATGTAGTTCCTCAGTGACACCTTTGGCAGATACTGCATGATAAGCATTTTTCACCCTGCTCAGTTTTCAATAATGAGATTCATAGAAAATTATATGACTCTCTATATTTTATTCATAATCACATAGCCTATTAAATAGGCACATTACACAAACTCTTGATATTCTCACATAATTGAGAATCAAGCAGCTCTGATACCACTGTTGGAAATTTTCTTAGGGAGAGGGTATAAGAGAAAAGATGACTCCACTTCCAACATAAAACCTTAAGGCTCAATGTCTATGGGTCTTTCCTTTTCTTTTATACACCTCAACTTTATCATTTTTACTCAATGTGGAACTTTATGCCCACTCTCACACTTGAATACCTAACAGTCTCCCCTTCAAGTGTGAGACTACCCTAACTGGTGTTGGGTTTACCACAACGGTCCCTTCGATCCCTTTCCGAATTGGTACACTCCCCTCAAGGGGATTCTCAACCACTACTTTAGTAGTGACCCTAACTACTGTTAGGCTTTACCACAATAGGACATGTTTGCCCTTTTGCCTGAGCCAGTTACCGAGATAATCTAGGCTCTGATACCACTGATAAAAAATTATATGACTCTCTATATTTTATTCATAATCACATAGCCTCTTAAATAGACACATTACACAAACTCTTGATATTCCCACATAATTGAGAATAATTGAGAATTAAGTCTGCAGACTAAAACAAAAGAATAAAAATTATTCAAAACATTAAACCACTAGTAACTGACAATTTATTCAAATTAAATTATTTCTAACAGACATTGGATATACATATTATATACGATTGCTTAGTTTGAGAACACACCATGTACCCATTGCTTATGTAGCTTTGTTTCATCATCACCATGAAGGAAATATTCTCAACACCTTCCATTTTTCTCTTCTCTTCATTTACATTCTTAAACTTACCTATAAGAGGGAAAATTATTGAACATTAGCAGAACTAAATTCTTAGTAGCATAAACAAATGAATTCATTAGGAATCTAGAGTCATACCTTTGTTGTCTCTGACTTTTTTATCACTGGCAATGTGCTGCAAATTGGACTGACACTTTTTCTTATTTTGAGTTGTTTTCTGTGTCTTAGGTGGTTGAATGTCTTCACTATCAATTGTGGCCCTTTTGTGATTTGCTTTGTTAACAGGGTAGTCTATTTCCATGCAACTCATATCACAGATGAGTACATGGAAATGAGATGTTCCATTGTATTTGAAAACCAAAAGGTGTCCATGGGCTAGAGAGTGATGCTCCACAAACTCTTTCCAACCTTGCTCAAACCAAACACTGCCAGCACATTTCTCCAATTTCACTTCCCATTCTGCATCGTTAGGAAGCTTAAGAAACATTGTGTTGGGTAGGTGATTTCCATATTTGCTCACAAACTTTGATGGAAGCCTCTGTTGTGCAGATCCAGATTAACAAATATATAATGTGTAACACATATTAACAAAATCTAGTTTTTGGCTATATGAATCAATAAAATTCCCCTTTGACAATCTAGTCATTAATTGATTTCTTGGCTGTGACTCAAGGTTTCTAAAGTTACTATGGCCATACTACAATCGTAGTTGTGGTCACATATTGATCACAATTTCCCGCAACATAAAAAATAACTATGTAAACATGACTGTGATTGTAATTTAAAATCATTACTAAATTGCATGGATGCTAAAAATGTAACATGTATTTGGTAATTAGCTGTATTTAAGGAGAATGCAGAGTATGATCTCCAAAAAAGAACCATAGTTGCTTACTAGCTTTCCATGCAGAAGGTTCTGGGCGAGCATGATCCTGAAAAAGTGGATTGGCTTTGAAGCACTATCCCCATGAGAGTCATCCCCTTGGTTATGTCTTGAAGTCATTCCAAGCATCCAATGGCATACACAAGTAACAGAATGAGGATTCGATTATATATATATATATATATATATATATATATATATATATATATATATATATATATATTTGTTTTAATTTTTGTTGACTGAGAACTGCCAAAGGAGAGGGACAGGGAAGGAAGAATTTTGCTAACTGATGCCTAATTAAATTATGTCATAGTACCAGGAAGAAAGAATAAGAGACAACAGATTTAGGAATCTATTATTAATGAAGTTGTTATCTGTTATTATTCTATGTTAATTACTATTAGGAAGTTTGTTATTTATTGTTAAATTGTAGAAAGTTTTATGAAGAACAATGAAAAAACTGATCAGGTCACCCAGTTTAACAGAAAATTGACAGACTTTAGGAAAAAGGTGATAAAAATTTGATAAAGCATCTCTTAATTTATTAATGCTTTCTGGAAGAAACTAATTAACCACAACCCTTGATTTGGGAAAACCACACTCAAAATTAAATACTTCATAAAACATTTATATTATTTGATGTGGACTTTTTATACCTTCATCAGTTAATTCATAGTAATATTGACTATTTATGTATCAAGTTGGATATATCTCAAACAAATGGCAAGGTAAATCTTAGTTGGATTGATCTTCAGTCATTTTCAAATTTCATTTTTTTAAATATCTATCATCTATAATCTATAATTTATAACAAGATAAGGATATCTTTTTGGTTTAGACATTTTTTGTATTTTTTTTATCCTTCAACTTAAATTTTGAACCACCTCACAATAAATTAAATATATTAACATATTTATATTTAGTAAAAAAATTAATTAAACAAAAAAAGCAAAATTGAAAAAATTTAATGAATTACCAATTTCTCCATTAATATAAAAAAAATAAAGGTGAGAAATGGGTTGATGATTAACTGATTTCTCAACCTAACAAAGGTTGGTATATATAGATAAATGAAAGGGGGGTTATGTTATTGTAGTTAATGAAAAAAGTAGTATATAAAAAAAAGTCTTCTTAAGTTCGTTTTGTTTATAAAAAAATGTTTCATTTTTTATTTTATCTTTTATCTTTTATCTTTTAGAAGTGTTTCATACTTCAGTTTTCCAAAAAACTTCAATGTAATATGCTTAGCTTGAACAAACAATATTACTACTTTCTTGTAACTAACAAGTGCACTTATAGGTTGTTCAT